>OX941080.1:182485000-187485000 GCA_954870635.1 Arctium minus | reverse complement strand
TCGGCTCACCCTGCCAGAAACCGATAATTTTTTATTTTAGCTTCAGTAAATTCAAGTTCATAGAACTATATATGAATAGGAACAATGAAATTATGAGAGAAAACCATACAACTATGAAACAATGTCAAACAAAGAAATGTTGTTGTGATTCTTTAAGTGTTTGATTGAGTTTTAAACATATATCAACACCAAACCCTAATGGCTTCAAGCATATTGATCCACCTAATAGTGATTTACCTCCCCAAGATGGCTGACTGGGTATGGGACTACCTAATATCTACTCAGACGGGGTATAGAACAAAAACTTGTTGTACCATTTTTAGTCCAAATTTTAGGGACATGAGACGAAATTGATAAATATCTTGACTACCCACGTCAAATCAAAACCCTAAAACCTTCTGCACCGGTCTAACTCAATCTCGACCGTCCAATTCAATCTATGTACCAAACGCACCCTAAAGAACTACAGATCAAGATCCACCTCCAACAGCTACTCTATCTTATAATCAAAGTACACATAGATCAAGTAAAACAACAATAATTCACAAATAGAATTTAATCAATAAAATTAAGGAATTAATGTAATAATTCAATAAAATAAAATAAAATAAAAATCAGAAGATAATTACCCCACTAGCAATGACAACACCAGTAACAACAGGAACAAGAGCACCATAGGTAACCCAAGCCTCTCTCTTGAAGGTCATCAAGTAGGCAAACATTGCCGTGAAAAACGGCGTCGTTGCACCCACAGCTTGGTTGAAAGAAACCGGAAGAAACCTAAGCGAAATATTCCCACCGACAACCGACCCACAAAACACAATGCTGAGAGTCGCAATCCTTAAAAACTGCGACCTCGATCTGATCCTCTGAAACGGCACGATTTTGAGGAAAACAATGGAGATGTAACTGAGGATAGCACAGGCTGACATGTGGCAGATTGTGAGAAAAATTGGGAATTTGAAACCATAGTTGGAGAGCAAGAGCTTGTTGAGAAGAAGAACACCGATGTTGGAGGAATACCAGAGGATTATGAGTGAGGAGATGAAGAAAATGTGGGTGGATGATGATGTTGGTGAAGAAGAAGAAGATGACATATTTTTTTGGATGGATCTATGAAGGAAAGATGATAAATGATGAAATTAATGAAGGAAAAACGATGGATCTATATATCTATCTGTGGTGTTGTTGGGATTTGATGTTTAGGAAGTGAAGTGAAGTGGCGATGTTTGTGCCGTGATGCGATGAATCTGTGTCGGAAGATGGAATGGAAGTGATGCCCGGGATATGGAGTTTTATGTTGTACGTGTCGTTTTTCTATTTGTTGGGATTGTTTTGATTAAATGTATCTTAATAATCGGGTGCTTTAAAGTTTAAACGGATATTTAACACCGCTTCAATAAAACGGAACTATGAGATTAGAAAGAAAGAAAGAAAGAAAGAAAAGTAAATTACATTCCTAGTCCCTGTGGTTTGCTGATATTTGGGATATCGTCTCTAAAACGTGTTTATTATATTGATATGATAAGCAAATAAAAAGTGTTTATTACGTTGGTCATCTCTGTGATATGCAAAAACGTACGTTGCGGGTCCCTTCCTCTAACAAAGTCAAAAAGATTTTGTTAACTTGGCTAAGTGAGGGGCGTCTTTTCAACATTTTTTTGTCATTTACCTCAAGGACCAAAAATTCAATTCTCTCTAAAATATTAAATATTAGTTATTTTTTCTTTTATTGAACCCACACCCCAACCCACCCTCACCCCACCCTTTGACCATAACCCTAAATTTTCCAGGTTTCGTCACCGTCACTTTCCCTCATTGTAGGCCACCCTTCGGTAATTACCTGTAACTTCTCTCTCTCTCATACACCCCCACATATACATACATATACAATCACAGGGACGATAACTCGTAAGTTAACATACTCCTCCATCTTCATAACCGACCTCTACCTCCATTTTCTTCCGTTAACTTCTCCCCCCCCCCCCCCGTTTTCATTGTTTGTAATGTGAGTCTACCGTAAATGGAGGTGCATGACGGAGGGGGAGGCCAGAGATGGGTTTTATGGTGGGGGTGGGTTCTTTCATCTTCCCATCGAGACCCATCTTACCGTCAGTAGCTCTCAAAATACATCTCCTGCTCTTCGTCTCACACAACATACATATATACACCAAAATGATGGTGGATATGGGTCTAACACATATATAGAATTTCATAATGAATACAACACATATATAGAATTTTACGTAAAAAACGGTTAAAACGAAGAAAAGAAACTATATCGAGATGGATGTCATATCGAATAGTACGAAATTCTCGTTTTTTTTATGTAATTTGTTTGATTAAAATATTAGTAATTTTTAAGATAATTTATTTTAAAGTTTAAGGGGATAAATTTTTGTAACACCGCAATTTTCGGTAAGTAATTGTCACCCGGACGTTTATGTGACTTGTAAACAGTGGGTTTTTGTTGGGAAATGTCTTGTTTAATGTCCCTTGGAGTATCGGGAGTATTGACGGTGAAAAAGTCGAGTTTCATGGTTCCGGGAAGGTCCCGCGACAATGCCTGGCGATTATGACGAGTCACAGTCGCAGGGAAGAAACAGTGGCCTGGGGGCACCTGGCTACATTGCCCTGGGCAATGTCGCTGGTCATTGTCGCACCAGAGGCCCAGGGTGTTGTTAAGTGCGGGATTTCAGCCTAATTTCTCATTTATCTTCTCCAAAATTTCTCCACTCTCTCTCAAACCGTTTCTTCTTCATTCTCCTCAAACCCTAACTCATTCTGGGTTAATTTCTTGAGTTCTTAAAGTGTTCCGTCATCAAGTGGTAGATTGGGAGCTTTGGCAAAGTGTCCACCATTGTCATCTTCAACCTCAAGCTCCATGGTAGAGTTTTCTAGGTTTTCATCAAAACCTAAGTGGTAAGTGTATCTCTTACATTTATAAACCCTAATATAAGATATAGATGTTCCATTGATGGTTTCCTAGTGTTTGATTTCTCTATTTTCGGTTTATAAGATTTTGGAAGGTTTGGGTCAAAAATTAGGGTTTCGATCAAAACGAATATTTTGATGTAAAATGTTCGGGGAATTATTTTAAATAGTTAAATATGGATATTTATGGTTGGACCCTTATGGATCTAGGTTTTGGAAGATTTGGCTTGAAAGTTCAGATTTCTTCAAGGAAACTTAAGTTGAGGTAAAATCTATATTTAGCCTAAATATAGCAAGATGAGTTCAAGTTGCTTTGTGAAAACTATGTACATGCCAAAATGGGTATTTTAAAGTAAAAATATGTTTTACTTGGTAATTGCCTAAGTGTGAGTATTTTGATAAGTTTTCATATTTGATAAACTTGGGTTGTTTTAATCTCATGAAATGCCCATATTTAGGTTTTGAATATTTCAACAAGTAAATAGCATGACTTATGTATTATTGGTGATCTTGTACAAATAAAGTCCATTTTATGATTTATGCATCTCTGGTGATTTTTGGTACAAATGAAGTCTAATTCATGATGTTCGGCATTTTGATGTATTTGAGTCCATAAATCATTTGGGAAAATCTTTTGTTCCAATACGTGAAGAGTTTTGGGTTAATCACATCTTTGGGGTATGTGTCTGCATAAACGTCGTTTAAAGGCGTTTCATTATTTGGGGATCCGTTATTTATTGGTCAAATGGATTTTGAGCATTTTAGCTCGGTGTTGACTTAAAAGAGTCTTGAGGACATTTGTCCGGTTTTAATGACTCGATGTAGAGTCCAATCTACGATTTACATATTAATGCACCTTGTTGCATATTATTGATAAGTACATGCTTGAGTGCGTGAGCCATTCATGTGTAGTCATGTAATGTTAAACTGTGTTGCATTGGATTCATAGGCACGTAAGTCAGTCTTATTTGATGGTCAAGTGGGTGGTACGGGGTTGGACTCCGGGACTCATGTTTTATGATCTTGTCCTTTCAAGTGTACACTAGGAGGGCTGAGTCCTGTTGTGCTTTTGTGATGATGGGTAGTTCATGATGGGCGTTTGGGGCCTCCACCATGTCGGGGCAATGCCATGGTTGTATCCCCCTTGTGTCGAGCCTTTGGTGGTATTCTTGGTAATATTCGCTAAGGTCAGTTGTCTCTTTTGGTGTAGCTTGAAGGGAGTCGTAGGGACACTTGGGATTGCGTGTCGTGAAGTGTCATACGATTAACGTTGTATGAGTGACATACTTTTGTGTTCCTCCACTCTCAACGGATGCGGGTATCCCCCGCTGTCGACCCGTAGTATTTTGGATATTTAATTGTCCTTGCTTAAATGTTTGTGTAACACCCGTAAATTCCTGTCTGTGAAAGTCAATCCCTTGAGAAATCCTTGATTTTGATCATAGAATTTCATCCCTTACGCCTTACCTTTTAAGCCTTATCGCATCGTGGGTGCTCCGGATGAAAATGGAAGAAATCGGGGTTCGGGACACTCTGGGCGATAGTGCCCTGGGCACAATCGCCAACAGAGTGGTGCCTGCGGTACAGTTTGGGCGATAGTGCCCTGGCGAAAGTGCCTTGGGCACAATCTCCTGCGGCCTCTGGTTGTTTTAAAATCGATTTTGAGCAGCCCCGCCTCATTATTCTCAACCCCTTTCACCCTTTTTCTCTCTAGAAACCGGACCCCAAAACCCTAAAATCAGTTTTATGCATCAAGGGCACCAAATCTTTTATGTTCCAAGTGTTCCTCCTTCCACCCATCAAATATTGGAAGTTATTGGTCAAGGAGCTTCATATTCATCTTCAACCTCAAGTTCATTTCGGGTTTTCTAGGTTTTTCGTCAAAACCTAAGTGGTAAGTACATTATTTCCATTTCCAAACCTTGTAATAAGTTATGAATGCTCCGTTGATGTTTCCCTAGTATTTGGCTTATCAAATCTCGGACTTGATAGTTTTGGGAGAAACTAGGGTTTGGATCTCATTGGGGATTTTGGTGTATTATGTTTGGGGAATGTTTCTATATGGTTGGATGTGGTTATTTACGGTTGAAGTTGTGTGGATATAGGTTTTTGGAGGATTTCGGCTTGAGGATTCAAGTGGTTTTCAAAAGAGCTCGTTTGGTGAAATCTAGATTTAGCACTAAATCTAGCAAGGTGAGTTCAAGTTGATTTGTGAAAACGTTGTACATGCCAAAATGTCTATTTTAAAGTGTTTATGTGTTCTACATGAAATTATCAAATGTTGGGTTATTTGTTAATCTTTGATTTTTGGAAGTATTTAACTTTACAAACTTTGTATAATACCCACATTTGGGATTTTTGGGCATTTTGATAAATGTGTTACAAATGAATTTGTTTTGAGGTCTTATTGCATAAATAGATCTTTGATCAAAGAAATACGCTTTTAAATGTTTGTCGGATTTTATGCATCATTCATGAAATAGAATGTTTTATAAAGTATTACTTGCACTTTTATGTGAGGTACTTGAAAGAATGTTTATAGTATCATTTTATGATTTTCATTCTTATCAGCAGTTAAATTTGGAAAATGCATATTTTGTGTTATGAGGCATTTGGAAGATATAAGAGTATAAGTTTATTTGGAAAATAGGTTGCCTCAACTAATGTTGAGTTTCGAACTAATCTTACTTTTAGTCGTGGTGTTTGCATATCCGTTGGTCGAGTGCGTTCTATCATATTCTTATTTCCATTTATCAATGAGTCAATGGGTTGCTAAGCCTACGGCTTGGCATTGTTATTTTGATGGGGTCTTAGGACAATTGTCCAGTTTTGGTAGCTCGACTTCGAGCCTTGTTGGCGTTTTTGGATGAAGCACGTTAGGTATCGGGTGCGATGTAAGTCCTTCGTGCTGCACGTTAAGGTACCGGGTGCGGTATAAGTCCTTCGTGCTCAAGTTTTGCGTTTTTGGATGAAGCACGTTAGGTATCGGGTGCGATGTAAGTCCTTCGTGCTGCACGTTAAGGTACCGGGTGCGGTATAAGTTCTTCGTGCTCAAGTATTACGATATTAGATGATGGGCTCGACATAGGAACCCGACGGGGTTGAACTCGAGTTTCCGTGGGTGTACGTTTAAAGCTACTGAGCCTGACATCTCTTGCGTGTACTTTTGTTTATATGACTAGTCATAACAACATAAAATGGGCTTACTTTGTGGACCGTCACATTTTATGGAATCGGGAATCCCCCGTCACCAAAAGGTGTTGTTTTTGGGTATTGAGTTTTATTATCCAAGTTTTCGGTGACGTTTTGTATATTTGGGTTTTACCCTTGATTTATGGGTTGAGTATTATGCCCCACCCGTGTTTTTGGTGTTTTGAAATATAAGGTTTAACCGTACCTTCTTAAATGGAAAGTCCAATTTATATTTACGCTTTGAGTGAGTTTTGGGTTAAAGCTAGTTTATGAAGGGGCGGTTTACATTGGTATCATCATTTTGTAGTAGTTTGATTTGGAAAATGTCCAAATTGGTGTTCTCCATCTAAAATGCATATTATTGGAAAACGAGTCGTTTGCATATTCAAAGCATACCTTTTGAAAGATTATGAATTAAACTGCATTATCTATTTTCACAGACATCTTTATTTATGTTGAAAACTCTTGAGCTCACTAGGCGTTAAGCCTAACCTTTTTATTTGTCGGCATGTGCATCAGGTTCCAGTTGGGTTTTGGTTATAGCAGCCATGAAGAGTTGAGCCTTAGCTTTGTGCAAATGTAAGTAGTTGGTGAAGTCTTCCGCAATTTTGGAGATAGTGACTATTATGGGGTTTTAGTAGCATCCGTTATTATCACAGGCTTTTGTATAGAATGAATGTTTGTATTGAGGTTAAATCTTAATTTGTGGTTGTAGATAATTCCTTTATTGATGTATTTAGAAAATTTTAAATAAGTTGCTATTTCCAGATTTGAGGGCGTTACAGTTTGGATTTCATTCCATTTTATGGTCGCGTGAGTTTTAAGTTTCAGTTACATGCTTTCGATGGCGTATCATATCTATATGAATTATTTTCCGTTATTAAGGGTCGAGTATTATGCCCACCCGGGTTCTGGGTGTTTTGGGATATGAAGTGTCATTTACGTCTTTTTACAAATTGGGTGTCGAATTATAATCCCGTTTTGGGTGAGTTAAGGGCTGCATCGTTTTATAAAGAATGTTTGTTTTGGAGCGTTGTCTTTAAAAATGCATATTATGGGGAAAACGAGTCGTTTCCATTTCGAAAGTAAACCATTTCGAAAGATCTAGATTTGAATTGAGTTCCTTTCTTTAAAGATATATTCATTCATGTTAAAACTTTTGAGCTCACTAGGCGTTAAGCCTAACATTTTTATTTGTCGGCATGTGCATCAGGTTCCAATGGGGGGTTTGGATTCTAGCAGCTCTATGAAGAGTTGAGTCTTAGCTTTACACAAGTGTAAGTAGTTGGTGAAGTCTTCTGCGGCTTGGATATAGTAACTATTATTGGGTCTTAGTAACACCCGTCCTTATTATAGATTGTATGTATAGAATGACATGTGTGTTTTGAGGTTAAATCTTAAATTGTGACTGTAGATGAAACAATTATCGATGTATTCAGAAAATTTTAAATTAGTTGCTATCAATGGAATTGAGGGTGTTACAATTTTTTTTTAATTAAAAAACAAAATAAAAAGTCAAACAAGGTAGGTGTTGATCCAAATTTCCAATTTTGTTCTTAATCACTTATCACTTATCAATTAACCTTATTATGTATTAACCATTGATTAATTTTCTAAGTTTTGATCAATCTTTAAAATTTGTCCTCATGTACACAATGAAATATGAGTTTTCATTTGAACCCACCCATATATATATATATATATATATATATATATGTTATGATAAGGTTGGATGAATTACACTAAATTGTTCTGTTTATATTCTCTAACTCAAAAATTGTCGATTTTTTGAACTAAAAAATATTAAAAACCCTAAAAATATATGTCAACAACCTTTCTTTCAACTTATACCAACACCCCCAATTTATTCTAACATTTTTTTTTTCACATAATATTTTATGAAGGAATAGAATATGCCAAAAAAATGAAATATAAAAAGAATTTGAATGAAATGTTATCAACTTTGAACAAAACCAAGTGTTCGGTTAACAAGAAATATAATGTAATTTGTCAAATAAATTGAAATATGTCTGTTCAATTTACAAAAAATTAGTTTATGAAATAGAAAAAAATAATGAAAATAACCAAAAATACTCTTTGTGAAAAATTGTTTTTCCCCCTTAAATTGTAAATAATTATAAAATTGAAATTTAATATGAAAATTATAGAAATTCCATTATTAAATCAATAATGAACTTTTAAAATATTATATATATCAAACGCTCCCAATTTGTATACATCCTATATATAATGTATATTATAAAGGCTTGAGAACTTTAAAATTTATAAAATTTGTAAGATCTTTCATAAGTCACTAATTTAAGACTAGAAGCGTACTCGCGTAATGTAGCGAGATACATCACGATTTTAATGTTTATTTTTATTTTTTGTTTTTTATTGATTTACAGTACGATTTTGGATGATTTTTATTGAGTGATAATGGTTTTTTTATATATAAATTTGTTTAATTTAGGCTTAACAATATAATGTTTTTTATATAAAAAAAATTAAGTAGTTTGTTAAAATTTATTAATTATCTTATATATTTTAAATTTTTTATATTTAAATTGAGATGTTTATCCTGTTTTGATTATGTTTATCAGAATTCAAATTTCATAATTTTAGGATTTGGGGATTAAATATAAGAATTTTGGGGGATAAGGATGAAATTTATTAATTAGGGTTAAAAGCATTTAAAAGTAGTACATATTGCCTCATTAATTGTTTTTTAAGAGATTTTAAGTAGATTAACATTAAATAATAGTACATAATGCTTAATACATCACGATTTTAATGTTTATTTTTATTTTTTGTTTTTTTATTGATTTACAGTACGATTTTGGATGGTTTTTATTGAGTGATAATGGTTTTTTTATATATAAATTTGTTTAATTTAGGCTTAACAATATAATGTTTTTTATATAAAAAAATTAAGTAGTTTGTTAAAATTCATTAATTATCTTATATATTTTAAATTTTTTATATTTAAATTGAGATGTTTATCCTGTTTTGATTATGTTTATCAGAATTTAAATTTCATAATTTTAGGGTTTGGGGATTAGAGATAAGAATTTTGGGGGATAAGAATGAAATATATTAATTAAGGTTAAAAGCTTTACAGGTAGTACATTAGGCTTTAGTAGTTATTTTTAAGAGATTTTAAGTAGATAGCTTTAAATGATAGTACATAAAGTTTAGTGAGTTGTAATTAAGAGTTTTTTATGCCATCTTTATAATATAGTATAGATAATTAAGAAGACAATTATTGTTATTTGTTACATGAAAATTAATGCATTTTTTAATGGAATTCCATAGTTATCTGATTTTTTTTCTCTTTCTCCTTTCCTCTTCCGATGACATACACATGTACAATCAAATGTGCACATAAAGTGAACACTATATAAACAAACTTAAGAATTTTTTTATTATGGTATTCAAAAAGTTCACAAAGTTTATATGATGTTCACAAAGTTGTAGATTTAGATTAAGTTTTATTGATTTGGTTGGTGTTCACAATATGTTCACAAATCACAAGCTATACAAGTTTTTTTTAGATTTCGAGTGTATTCACAATGTGTTCATCTTGTGTACATATTATGGTGTACATGTATGTTATAGATAGAGGAAATAGGAGATAGAAAATAGGGAAGAGATGAGAGAAAAAAAGGAGATAATAGAAAAAAAAATAGGACAGAAGAAATTAATTTTTGTGATGTAAATCAGATCTCACAAATTAGAGAGTTTTTCAAATAAGACTCCCCATATATTATACTTGATATAATATATAATATTTGTAATATATCTTAGACAATATATGTATATATTATAACCTGAGAATCGTCCACAACACGACACATAACATATTTATAAAAAATATAGACGTGTTATTCATCATGAATCACACATTCATAATGAATAATATATGGACTGGAAAAAAACTTGGTTTATTTATTTCGGCTACTAATTTAATTGGCTTTGCTTCCTCTCAACCTCAAAACGAGGCACCATATATCTATTTTTTAACCATGGGTGTCTTGCCAAATTGCACGCACATCAACTAATCTAAGGAGCCCTAGAGAAAAGCCTTGAAAATCCTATGTGACCTTGCAGGACTCGAACTGGTGATATTTGACGAGAATCTCTAATACTCAATTTTTATTGTCAGTTGAGCTAACTCTGCAATGTATACTATGTATTTGTTATGGGAACCATATACAACATTCTCTAAGCTACTTACATCTATTTTCACATTAAAAAAAAACCCATAATGTCTAAGAAAATGTTAAAATATAAACGCATCAACTGCGATGATAAAACCTAATAGTGCTCAAACACAATCCTACGACATAGGGAATATGATGCACTAGCATTCGGACCGACCAAATAAGCAAAAAGAACAAGAAAATAAACATAGTCATTTGATTTTTTATAGTTTCTTTTACTTTGTTTTATCTATAATTGATGCTTCCCCTATATTGAGATCCCGACTTCGCTATATGATTATAAATGTGTGATGCATGCTTAATAACATTTTCATATTCATTCATCATGATTCATGAATGTGTTATTCATGATAAATATTTATCCTAAATAAAGACACGTGGTGACGGTTACCAGGTTCCTAAATTTCTTTGGAACTTTCCTTTTATAATCATATAGTATAATACATAGATCAGAGCTGAGTTTCGGTGAGAAGTTGATGTTAACATGAGAAACATGATAAACGATTATTAACCGTTGGATGAGAAATATGATGAAATGCATCGAGATGTATTAAATCAATTCAATTCTAAGGCGCAATTCATAAGAGGACATGAGATTAAAAATGATCAAATATTCAAATCTATTTCTCACGCTTCTCATGTTAACCATAACTTCTCATGATCTTTCACTATATAGATCATGTATAATATATTACTATAAATATAATATTATAATAAGAGTAATATTTTTATACATAAGTTTGAAAAATAGTGGTAGTAGTAGTAGGTAAAGGTTCACTTCTCAACAACCGATGGTCATCCAAAACAGTTCCAACAAAAATTACGTTTTTAGTCCTTACGGCTTGTTAGAAATTATGGATTTCGTCCCTGTGGTTTCAAAATTTCGGTTTTCACCCCTTATGATTTGCAATTCATTTCAATTTTTATCCTTGAGGCCAAAACATTACTTTTAAATACGAAAGACTAAAATAGAAATAAATTGTAAACCATAGGGATGAAAAAACAATAAAATTTAAATCTTAAGGACAAAAGAGGTAATGAATTATCAAGCATAGAAATGAAAATTGTAATTTCAAAACCATAAGGACTATAATAGAAACTTTTAACAAACCATAGGGACGAAAAACGTAATTTACTCATAATATTTTTGTGGTCCAAAGTTTACGCATATAAAAACCCATTCTCTCAGCCTCAATCACTTCTCACTCATACAGTCATACTCATCATCTAAACAAAAATACCGAAACACAGTGACGAAAATGGAGAGCACCAAACCAACGGAAATCGGAAGCTCCAAAATGTTCGAAGGATTCAACAAAAGATACAAACATCAATCCTCCACCTTAGGTTGCTCCATGAACTTCCACATTTACTTCCCTCCCTCAACTTCTCCTTCCCAAAAATTCCCTGTAAGCTAACCCTATTCATTGCGTTGATTCTTAAATTTATTGTATTTTTAGTGTTAATGCATATTAGGTTGTCTATTTTGTTGTTATTTTGCGAATCGTTGTATTTTACTATTTTGGTCTAGGGTTTTGAATTAGGGGTTTGTGCATTTCAGTAATTTCTATCACTTTCATTGATGTTAGTTCTTAGATGATTGGAGACGACAAGGAGTATAATCACTAGGGTTCAACAACCTAGAGGGACGAAAAGGAGATCCTTGTTAATATTCAAATATGTGCACAAAAGCATATATGCCTGCATATATATACACATACATATACGACTTTTTTGTATGTGTTTGGAAATCAGTGGAAATTTTTACTGTTTTAACTTTGGTTATTATTTAGGTACTTTACTGGCTCTCTGGTCTTACTTGCACTGATGAGAACTTCATAAGTAAGTCAGGTGCCCAGCGAGTTGCTTCAACTGAAGGTATTGCTTTGGTTGTTCCAGATACATCACCAAGTAAGCTGACCTTTTTTTCTTGAAACCTTTTTTGTATATGTGGTTTTTACATTTCCTGTCTCAGTTTATTCTGGTGAGGTCAGTACTCCCTCCGTCACAAAAAAGATGCAATGCGACACATAGTTTAATAAATTCCCCGACTAATGATAAAGTAACTAAAATAGCGTTTCATAAGACAAAATTATGAAAACTTACACAATTTCCCTCACTAATATTTTATTATTGCTAATGTCAAATAGGTAAATTTGGAAATGTATCTTTAAAAAGGAAAGGAAATTTGCATTTTTTTAAGTATATAATATTTATATATGGCAAATGAACTCATACATTCTCCTCAACTTGGTGAGGTTTGAACCTTGACCTCCTCGGAGGCTGGCTCTACCGGTAACCCGGATACTGCTAGAAAATGTTGCGATTATTTTTGGTTGGAGGGAATATATAATATGGTTTCTTTTTTCATGTCCCCTTTGCTTTACCGTCTTAGGAGAGAATTAGCCGAACTAGGTCTTGCGGCCACTTAGTTTTCTGAAGCTCTTGTGTGGTTTTTATGTGTTTATTACCCTTCTTAATGCACTTTAATTACTGAAAAAAATGTTGCCTATTGGTTTTTGATGTTCAACACCGATATATAATCCAAAACTTATTTGCTTTGGAGTTAGTGGATAAGTTTCCAAATAAGTAGCTAACCAAGTAGTTCTAAATGGTGTTTGATCTGGTTTCACTGTTGCTAAAATGGGCTAATTCTTCAGTGATTAAGCAAAAATATTAATTTTGAAATGACCTCATACCAGCTTTAGGCACTAGTGTCTAGTGAATTGAATAAGCTTCGACTGTAACAGGTATTAGTCTACAGTTTACTAGCTTCTAGCGGACTTGAGTATATTTGTAACCAGAGATTTAAGATTTATTGCTTATATGCAGGATTAAGAACTTGCTCTTTTATATCATCAATTCACAAGCGAATATAAATGATTGTAAACACCAATGTTGAGGTTTATGTTATATCCTCTTCAGATTCTTTCTTCTTTTTTAGTCATGTGATGATTCTGGCATTTAATGCTTAATAACTACCATTAAAACTAAAAAGTACTATGAAGTTGAACAATTACTGTAATACTTATACCGAGATCATGGAAAACTTGATTTTCAAATTGAAAGGAACATTGTGGTGGTTACTGTACTTTATATCTAGTCATGACTCACTGGATTTTGTTTCATTTGAGATATATATATACACATAGATGTATGTATGCATATGAAACTTTAAGCTTGTGTTTTTATGATTGCAAGTCTTCGTACTTTGTGATTATGCTTGTTGTAAAAAACTAATTACTGACCAACTCTTTTTGTGCCTGTCTGTTTGATTTAGGAGGCCTGAATGTGGAGGGGGAAGCAGACAGCTGGGATTTTGGTGTTGGTATGTTATAGCCTTATAGGAAATCAGAAACTGCATATGCTGCATGTATTGAATTGCCATTTTAATTGCTTTTATGAGGAAATATGTTGATAAGATGATCACCCTGGGCAAAGAATGACCTAGACACTTATCAAGAGACATGCTACAAGCAAGAACATGCAACAACTCAATAGTTGATCAATTACTTAGGGGGTGCTTACTTTTTACTTAATCAGCTTAATGACTGTTTTGGCTTATTCGCACAGCCATGTATAGTTGTTTACTTGTGGTTTAATGATAAAAAGGAGGGCTTATTTGCACAGTGTGTAGGGGTGTGCTGTTTCCATTAAGCCAAAAATTTGACAATAATACCCCCTGTTGAACAAGCCACCCCCTTCAATCCCACGCCTCCCTCTCTCATTCCCAATTCAAACCCTTGCACTGATCGCTTCCACAACATCGTTGCACCTCAGGTCAGCCTCTTCCCCGGTCATCCTCTCTTCTCTTTTCCTCTTACGAGAAAGCTCCCGGTCATCCTCTCTTCTCTTTTTCCTCCGACAAGAAAGCTCCCGGTCATCCTCTCTTCTCTTTTTCCTCCGACGAGAAAGCTCCCGGTCATCCTCTCTTCTCTTTTCCTCTGATGAGAGAGCTCTTCCCTAATAGAAACCCAAATCGAACCCTAATCGTTGGTTTGAACTCAGGATTGTTCATCTTTAATCACAGGTTTGTACTCTGACGAGAAACCCAAACCCAAATCGAGCCTTAATCGCCTGGTTTGAACTTGGGATTGTTTATCTCCCAACCTTAATTGAACCTCATCATCATCTGTTTGGTTTGAACTTGTTTTTTTTAATTGAAGAACAACGATTCAGTATCTTGGGTTTTTTGATATTGACGCCAACAATTTCAGTGACAAATATGTATTTTATGTGTGTAAATTGATAATAAATTGGTGTAAATATTCGTGAATCTGATGAACTGAGATGAAGGATGATGAGAGATACGGACCACGAATCTGATGAACTGAAGGGTAAAACCGTCATTTCAATCATTCAGACCGTTTGATTCAGGAAAAAAAGTAAACAACACATTTTTATGCGGACAGACAAATTTATCCATACAGGACTTAGGGGCTGTTTGGTTGGTTTTCCATTAAGTTCTGTATGGATAAAGTTGTCTGTGTGGATTAATCTGTCTGTATAGATTTAGAAGGTTTTTATTTGAGAGAGTTTTTTCATAGATAGAAGAAACGTGCTTTTTAATGGGAGGGACTGGTTTGGAAAAAAATTGCTTTCTGCATAAAGCTACCCCTTGAAATCTTACTGAATAAGCCACTTTCTATATCATTAAGCCACTACCAAACAGTCATATATAGCTGACTGAATAAGCTGTGAGTCTCATTAAGCTCATTAAGCTGCTAACAAACAGGCCCTTAATGAAAAATCTGGTAAACAGCCCCTTAGAAGCAAGTTAAGGACATATCTGGTAGGTTGTTTCTCCATCAGAAACTGGATAGCATAGATCTTACAAGAATCATACAATTTACCAAATACAATAACAACAGATATGCATCAATACAGCACAAAATGCCAACAGCCAATTCATCAAAATTGGAGAAGTCACAGTAATGCCTAAATCTAAGCAAGCCACCTACACAGATGTATACTATAGCAGCACAAAAAATGTAAAGTAGGCTGCATAAGATGATTGTATAAAGTAAATGATTAAAGCTATTACTTTTGTAACATAATTCTTTGCCCAGGGTGATCAATTTTTTCAACTTATTTCCTCATAAAAGCATTATGTCACAAAGATGTAGCTAACGAATGTCGATGCCATTTTACTCTTTGTATTTCTTTATCAATCCTGCATGCCAACTTTCTCACAATCATTTGGTGATCCTAGCGTCATTCGTTGTCTAAAGCTGTCTCAATCTGCTAATGGAACTTTAAGATTAAATTTAACTGTATGCATCACTAGAACACTCATCTTTGCGTAGACTACTCTTAGCATGTATTCAGTTTGCAATCACAGCAGTCAACTAGACGCACAAGTAAATTCTTTAGGAACTCTAGAAGTTGATAAATTTGTACATCTCACATCAAAGCACTCATGATCACACTCGCACACATCATATTTTGTGGCTTTTATGAAGACTATGTTTCAATATGTTGACTCGAATGCATGGATCCATTTACATCTAAGATTTGCAGATTTAATCTGAAGACAGAGACAAGTAGTCAGGTTTGGCATTTTATATTGTATTACGAACTTGTCACTCAACCTGTGTATATTTAATTTAAATCAGGTGCCGGCTTTTATCTTAATGCTACTGTAGAGAAGTGGAAGAACTGGCAGATGTATGATTATGTAGTCAAGGAACTTCCAAAGCTTCTTAGCGATAACTTCCCACAGCTTGATACATCAAGGGCATCTATAAGTGGTCACTCTATGGGTGGACATGGAGCACTTACAATCTATTTGAAGAACCTGGACAAGTACAAGGTATTCTAGATCAGTAGATTGTCCTATGCTGAAACTGATGGTGTCGGGTACTGCTTTAACGATATTTTAGAAGGTTGAAATACACACCTTGTTAGCAACGAGTCTAGAACCAAAACCACCTATTCAGAGAACTCAGTACTGTAATGCTTTGAGTGTATTAACAAGCCACACGAAGCACTCTTTATCTAAATCAAGAAAGTTAAACTGGGCTATCTCATACTCACTCCGTCCCAAAACAAGTGTCACATTTCTATTTATGTTTGTCCCAAAATAAGTGTCCACTTTCAAAAGGAGAATACTAAATTCTCAAATTTACCCTTAATTAATGCATTAATATTTAAGAGTTATTTAAGAGTAAAGATGTCATTTGGTTAGCAAAAAAGTATAATGATTATGGATGTCTAAAACTGTGTGCCATTTCAATCGTGGACACTTATTTTGGGACGGAGGGAGTAATTACTGTAATTGGCAAATTTGGGGTGACGATGGGCTGTATCAAGGAAGTTGAAGTTAAAACTTCTTTGTTTTACGATCTTTTGCATTGGGAAGAATTTAACGAAATAGTTGGTGGAACTTGCATAATAAAAACGCCTAGCTATTTGTACCATTATGATGTTTACTGATTACTTTGCTCAACTTTTCCTTTTTTCCTTCTTAATTTGTCTTTTTGCAGTCAGTGTCAGCGTTTGCACCCATTGCAAATCCCATCGACTGTCCATGGGGCCAAAAGGCATTCACAAACTATTTGGGTGACAATAAGGCTGCTTGGGAGGTATGTTTCTAATTTTAATTGTTGCGTTTGGTATAACAAGAAATAGGTGCTCACATGCGTAACTCATAATATGCAGGAATATGATGCCACTTGCCTGATATCGAAGTTCAATGATGTTGCAGCTACAATCTTGATTGACCAGGTACAAATTGATCCATTTCATTTAAAATTCCACCAATGTTATATCTTTATGCTTCCATTTATCTCCTCCCAGAATGGCTTTATAATGGTTTCAGATTAATTGGCATTAGCCTAATTGACAAAATAACATCTGAACTAAAGTGTTTGTTCTATAAATGTTGTAATTAACCAGCTATCATTTTTTGTATAAATAAACATTGAACAACCTACTGGTAGAATCATTGCATGTGTCATTACAGTTGAATTCCCCCCCCCCCCCCCCCCCCCCCCCTCTTTTTGTTTAGTTTTTTGGTAACGACAACATAAAAGAATGAAAAAACCACTTGGGTGTAGCAAAAAACCACTTGCATGCCATTTTTAATTGAACCGTACTTATAATTTTTGTTTTATTTTATAGTATGTTTTATTTTATTTTCTGTCGATCTTATAAATTTTGTAACATTTCTATCCAGGGAGAGGATGACAAGTTTTTGCACGATAAGCAACTATTACCAAACAAGTTTGACGAGGCATGTAGGAATGTGAAAGCTCCTCTCCTCTTGCGCATGCAGCCTGGTTACGATCACTCCTATTATTTCATAGCCTCTTTCATAGACGATCACATCCGTCACCATGCTCAAGCTCTTAACCCGTAAGCTTTTAAAGCACACCCCTTGATCTTCTTATGAACATGATAACTTAAAAACTCGAGAGAAACTTGTTGGGTTCGGCTTCTTTTGTCCGAATCAGATGAAAAATGTATGGTTTTAGTATTATGCATCAATCAGAAAAGAGTGCATCTGGGCCATGTTTATTTAATGGCTGCAGAATTGTGAACTTGGTCTGATGTTTATATAAAATGATGAGATGTTATCTTTCTTAGAGATGCTGCTGGTTTATTATGTTGGTAGGTCAAGGGTGGGGAATTGCAGAATTTGAGTGGGAGGAGTTATGGATGCTGCTTGGATTGCCTTTTATCTATTTTGATCTTTATGTTTTATTCATGTCTCTGTTATCTTCTGAAATCTTAGCAGTTCAGTGTTAAATGTATGGTTCAAGTAAAAATTGGTACTCCTTCGGTATAAAAATTAAGGGCCGTTTACCAAATTCTTACGGGGTAAGTGCTTATCGGCTAGAGATATCACCCTCATTTACCTTATCTTGTAACATTCTCGGCCATGAAAATGGATTGTTGGTAAGCATATTAAACCCGATAAGTGCTTATCGGTAAAAGTCGTTACCCACACTTACCAGGTAAGACCTTGATCTTTGCTTTGCCTCTTACCGGGTAGGTTTCTCGGTCCATGTCATGCTCAATCAACAAGATAAACGATATCAATAAACACTGACCCGGTAAGTGTTTAGTAAACGACATCTAAGTGTCCAAATGTCTATTTAAGTTTGTTTCAAAATAAGTGTTCACTATCATTGTAATTTATTAAATTTCTAATTTTACCCTTTGTTATGATGTATAAATATTTAAGAGTTGATGAAATAAAAGAGTGAAGGGTTGTCTTTATCATCAAGGGTAAAATTGTCATTAGTTAAGTTTAATAATTACACATTTTTAAAAGTGTGTTTTTATTATCATGGACGTTTATTTTGGTTGGAAGGAGTATCTGTTTGTGGTTTCGGGGTTTGTTCAGCATTCCACACAACTTCGGATAAGGTGTTCAAAGAACCAAGAACTGAGAACCGAACCATATAGATCCCATTTTGGCTTGGTCCAATCTAGTTTCATTCTGGTTCGTCGGCTTTTATTGGTTCAAACCGACTTTTGCATAGCCTAGAGACGAGTGATATGAATAATATCCAAATTCATAGACTTCGTGGAAAAAGGGTTTGCTTTACCCTTCTGATCTCCCAACGTTACTGGTCAGAGAACCATCAAGAGGAAGGTAAATCACAGTATCGCAAGATATGGTGGGTGAGGCCAAATATGAGCCTGAACCCCATGTAAACTTGGATCAAAATAACCTAGAATGATGTGTATTTTCGAAACGGTTGATCGTTTCAGAACCATTTTTGCTAACCAATGTCATCAAAAAATTCGAATTAACAAACAAATTTCAATCAAAAGACATGACAAAGACTTCATTTTATTGCATATTTAAGAAGAAAAAGATCAAATAAGAAATATATTCTTAGTTCTATTCTTAACCAGAAGGAGTAATATGTCATCAATTCAGCTTGAAAAAAAGCATGTCCATCCTACAATGATTCAATCGGCACGGCGTAAGGAGAATCCTAGTTGGCATCAATCAGCACGACAGAACGATTATCCTAATTATAATTACATGGTTATCATGTTTTTTAATCTAACCCTTGATTTAATTAATGAGGTGGAAGGTTGAGATTGCTTTTCGCGTTCTCGTAAAATTCTCCCTCTCTCTCATAACCTTAAACATGGAACCCTAACGTTAATTTTACATTGCTTTTCAGACCAATCTAAGGTTTTTTTAACTTTTTAGTATTTATATTTACATTATTTAATAATTAATATATACTTTTGAATTGTCCCACTAAAAAGGGGGTGGAGTTTTCACAATAAAGGGTGAAGTTTTCACAAAAAGGTCTCGCGTTCAAATCTAGTCCTATCCCTCATGATTAAGGACGCCTCAATTAACCTTTGGATAATGGCCGCAAACCGGTACAATGGGGCCTCCCTGCAAGGCAGCGCAAACCCTTTTTTCCACAATTTAAACAAACAAATATAAACAAACATAAACGAACAAACTCGTATTACCAAAAGTTCATAAATGCAAATAAACGAATGAGACCATTGTTCATTTTCGTTCGTCTAACTAAGCAAACCATTGTTCCTATTCTCTCATTTATTAAATAACGGAACATAAACCAACTTTCTCCTGAACAATTCATAGAACATTCGGTTCGTTACACATTTCTACCACAAAAAGTTTTTTGTTGCAAGTGAGAGATTATGTGATTTGAATATCAAAAGGGAAAAAAGGTACAAATAAATATTTTTAATTTGAGGATGAGAATGAAATCACAAATCTTGAGTTCATATCTAATGCAATTCTTAATAGGATTCAATAACATTATTCAAGCATTTGAGGACATATTATATTTTTTCTAAATGCTTTAGAACAAGCATAAACACAAAGAGAGGCCTTGCGGCTCATCTCCATAGGTCGCCAGTTCGAGTCTACTCAGGGCCACTAGGGATTTTCCTGATTTTTATCCTCAGGTCTAATATGGTTTCTCCACTTGTTTGGTACATTCCGACAAATGATCAACTAAAATAGTTGACATAAACATGGATTGGTGATGCATTTTGATTTGGACTTCTAATGAGTAGTAGTTTCTAATTCTACACAAGTGTTCAACAATGCATGCTTGTTAAAACTAGAAAACCTTTTGTTGTCTACAAGAATAAACAAATAAAAGTAACCAAAGATCAAATACGAAAAATGAGTTCCTAAACACACGATGCATCTTGTTATTTTATTCCTAACTATGGTGTTACCTCAGCTTGAAAAGGTATGTCCATCCTGTAACGGTTGAACTGGAACGGCATAAGGAGAATCCCAGTCTGCATCAAACATCTTCTGAAGCTGCAACACGATTGCCGGATTGTATGTCCCAAAACTGATGCCGACAGTTGTATAAAAGTAATCCCATATCAAATTACTGGTCCCAATATGTGCTCGCTTGTCACTAACTGCGTATTTTCCGTGGTTGACTCGTGTGTAACCTGGATACATATTTCCTGTACTTTTTCCGTCACTAATGGCAGGCCCGGTTAAATTAAAACCGGGAACCATATAGTACTTGATCTCAATTTTCCCAGAACAGGTGTTGTATGATGAAGAAGTGCATAGATTATTGGAATAGAGAAGAGACTTCAAATATTGATCTGTGTTGGTGATGAAATGTGACCAGTAAGCTACAAGTATCTTCACTGTTGCATTCTTGGAGAAAATGACCTACATTTTTAAGAATAAATTAAATAATCAAAACAAAACATTGAAAATATTAACTGGTTTCTACTGAAGTAGTTTATATTGTACTATATAAAAAATATTTTCTGCAGACTTCCTATTAATTTTATTTATTTGGCTATAGGGGCAGGTTCTGTTAGGAACCTAAAATTGGTTAGGAACCCGGGAACCTCCCACAATGCAACACGTGGCATATTCATCAGGAATATGAATGTGTTATTCATCATGAATGTGTGATTCCTAATGAATAACACGTCCATATTCATCATGAATGTGTTATTCATGATGAATATTCAACTTGGTGAGGGACATGTGGCACGTTGTGGGTGGTTCCCGGATTCCTAATCAGTTTTGGGTTCCTAACGCAACTTTCCTCTTTGGCAATATACTTGACTTTCACCCGTTGGTTCTATTTTCCGGCCAAGAACTAACATTTTTATGACATATTTGTCCTTATCATTAACATAACTACGGGCCAACCGATCAAGCCACTTCCGTTTTTGGCCTAGAAGTTACCTCTGATATTGCTGAGGATAACGATGACCAGTAAACTGTTTGTGCTGCATATTCAGACTGACCAAGCCAATCCATGGTGCTGATTCGTACAGTTTCCCCGACTTTTACAGATTTAATAGTGTCGACCCATGCCTGTTCATCCGTCTGGTACTTCCCAAATGACAGCTGCAAATGACAGCTGCAGTTCAGGTATCACGTCATCCATATGAAAAAATAAAGCATCAAAGAAGCTATAAATATGGAACATAGAACAATAGATATATCCATTTAAATTGTTGACACCAAATTGATAGATAATAACATGTATTACCTACAAAATGGGATCAGTTGGCTAATCAAGTAACTCGTAGTAAAACTACATTAAGAGAGAAAAAACATTGACCTCTGGAGGAGCGAAAGAAAGATAGCTCAATAGAGGCTCTAAAGATGAATAATTGCATCCAGGAGCCTGAATCGATGTTCGAAACGTTGAAGGGTCAGTGAGTGGTGGATAGCCGGCTATGTGAGGAACCTCAACATAACGGGGAAGAGGGGATCTGCAGCAATAAATTGTTAAACTTGTAACAAGGTTTATGAACCCGTGATTCTAGATGGTACAATAATGTTGTCATAATCACAATTAAGTGGAAAAGTTCACCCAAAATTAGAGCAAAGGAACATGCAAATTAAAAATAGTGACCTCATGAACTAGAATCAATATTCAATTGTAATGCCCCAAGCAGTAACTTCGAATCCAACTTCAAACCATTTACATGGATAGAAATGTAGATTTGCGAGCTCCTTATAAACTCAAAGTTCTGGGCTACCAATAACTTCCACCATGGTTTTAAGTTATTGGGCCAGGCCGTTGCTTTGGGGTTTGGGGCGTTACATCAATGAGATCACATAATTTTAGACTTTCAATGAAGCAAAATCTTTTAGTTCAAATGAAATTAGAATTGAGCAAGTTCGCTAACATACCTGCACCTTCCTTTAGATGGTATAAGATGTGACCAACAAGGTACCGTTCTGTTAATCTGCCATTGCTGATCCCATATCTTTGTTGTGTAAGCCGAATGATTCAACGATCCAAGTGTCCATAAATTATTATAAAAGACCTCAACTTTTCGTGCTATAGTTGGACAGTCAACAAGATAGATTCCAACTTCCTTCACCTATATCAACACGGAATATAATCTTATGCAGCAAAACTCTAAGGGTGCGTTTGGTTTGCGGGAATGGATTGGATTTCAAGTAAGGATTTGGATTTGGAGAGATTTGAAATCCCTTCATGTGTTTGGATAAGAATTTGAAATCCATAAGGCTTTAGAATCCATCAGGATTTGGATTTCAAATCCAGGCTCATTGCAAAGGATTTTGAAATCCATTAGGTAAGGGATTTTTAGATGGTCAACGGATTTCAAATCCGGTCAATGAAATCCATTCCTGCAAACCAAACGCAGGATTGGAATGGATTTGAAATCCAAATCCCTCCAAATCCATTCCAATCCCGCAAACCAAACGCGACCTAAGAATTAACTTTAAACAGTTAAAAAGTACCATAAGATGCATGATATGATGAAAGTGAAGCTAAAGAACTGATGGGATGCCCCACCCAAATATTTAGTACAATTTAATAAGTACTTCCGCGTACACAACAACTGTGGCCACTGAGTTTATCAGGGCTGATTTCTTACAGTCAAAATTTGCCGGGATTAGTCTAGGCATAGCTTGGGACACCATTCCAAAAAAAAAGTATTTCCGTGCATACTGAATTCTGTGGCTAAAAATTACCTGAGTAAGAGATTTCCAGTCATTGTTAGCAGATCCAATATAAACATCTCGAGAATCCGATATCCAAACTTTAGCATGGACCACACCTGATCCAAACCAATCGCTAGACAATAATGTTACGTTATGTACATTCGCCCTCCCTGAAGCCAGCTCATCGGGTTCTTCCGTGAAATCAGGATATACTCCTGAATGCTGCAAAAGCCTGAAAAATATAGAACAAATCCATCAAGCTCCCGTACAGACCAGCACAGCCCGAAATTTCATCCGTCATGAGAATGAAGAAAGTTTTTAGGCATGTAAAGCTGCAGTATATACTCTGACTGTTGTTTGTTTACCTCTTAACGGTTCCATTAAGAGGCAACCTCTAAATCACTAAGAGGTGAATCTTGTTTGGCAAAAAATAAGTCTGCTTCTTAACGGTTCCAAAACTCTCTTAATGATTTTATATCTTGGGCCTCCCTTAATCATTCAGCACCCTAATTTTATTATGAACAATTACCAAATAACCATATTTCATTTTGCACTATATCATAAGAGTCTCTTAATCATTCTGACCACTTAATCATTTAGCAACTGCCAAACAGATAGTATCATAGAAATAAGCAATGTTGAATCAAGAAATAAAAGGTGCAGCCTGCAGCATATACCTAATATTGACGTCACGGTCAGCAGCGTCTTCAATGGATTTATATACACTTGAACCATCACCAGAACCAAAACTCTCCATGTTCTCTTTCGAGTATCCATAATCTCCCGAACGAGGATCATTAGGATGTGCTATTAGTTGCCAGTACTGTGCCATTATGTCCAATTTGTGGGAAGAGTTTCCAGCTAACCATCTAAACACGTCCGCTGATCATATGCATCAACAACACTTTCATTACTTGTTACTTGTTACAGCGAGTTAAGCTGGTAGACGGGAAAAAAGTATTGAAAAGCAACAATAAAACTATAAATGCTACTAGGCTAATAAATGTAAGTTCATATGGAAAATCATTTACATTGTACCGATTGGAGAATAAGATCAAAATTAGTAATCTCCAACATTGAATACCTAGAACTCAATTCGAAACTAAATAACCACTCAAGACATCCTAATATGACTCTATCTAATCCTTTATGGTTAGATAAAAAAAAATGACCAACATGATGAATTATACCGATCACACGGACCAAACTCCGTGATGGAATCCCTAAACTTCCCCTCCAAACCAACAGTGATTGTTAGGGCCAAATAGAACACCAAGAAAGATACACACACAGGAAATACAATGGATACCCACTGATAACATGGTGCAATTGATTTAACATTTAGGCATTTTTTTTTCATACAATACCTCTGTAACATCCCAGACCAACCGTACCGGCTATTGTCCGTTTTGTCCACACACCTGACTCACAATTTTAAAAAACGGAGGTATCAAGTTCCTTGTAAGGCAACCTTTGTTCCCCTACCCAACCAACCAATGTGTGATCTTAAACATTTAGGCATTTTTTTCATACAATACCTCTGTAACATCCCAGACCAACTGTACTAGATATTATTCGTTTTATCCACACACCTGGACTCGGTTTAAAAAAATGGAGGTATCAAGTTCTTTGTAAGACAACCTTCGTTCCCCTCCCCAACCATTGTGTGATCTTACAATTCACCCATTGGGATCACCAGTCCGGTTCCCAGCTCTGAAAACATCTGTAATACCACAAAACCCAAAGCAACAGGCTGACCCAATAACTTCGACTCCTTTGAAATCAAATTACTCACCACTTCAAAGTTCGAAAAAAAAGTATATGTAAAGCAAACTGATGATTACATTTAACCAATACAACATTCAGGAGATAACAATGTCATTCATGTATACAAGAAATGCGAAGTTTCATGTTTTCAAAATTTGTTTTGATAGGTCAACAATCAAGAAATAGAACACTCTATGAAAATAAGATACAATAAATAGACAGGTTACCGGTGGCAAGAACGCCGGGAACGAGAGAGAGATGTGGCATATCGGTAGGAATAGACTGAACCAGCCATGCCTTGCACTCATCATGATCGGATTCTGCTGTTACTGCTAACAACACAAATGGATTGCTACTACTCAACAACAACAATGGAATCAAAATTGCAAAAATTTGTTTCATTATGGATTATTAGAGAGGGATTTCTGAATTCTATTCTGGTCTCTTATCATCAGATACTGAAATGGATATATCATATCGTTGACTTCCCAGATTAACGTTCAACTCGGAACAAATCGCTCCCAAACCCCAACTGTTGAAAAATAATTCTAAAAGCACCAAATAAAAATTCTACTTTTATAAAAAAAAAATTATTATAAATATTGTATTTTTTTTTGGGAATTTAATTAAAATGTCCTTTATTGAAAAATCAGTACCCAATATACCCAAAATCTTGTTATTTTTGCCAAAATACCCCCTATGTCCGCGTTTTTGAAAAAACGCGGACATAGTGCATTTGGTCCGCGTATGGCTTGAAACGAGGGCTTGGTCCGCGTTTTTCACTGTTACACGCGGACTTGGTCCGCGTTTTTCACTCAAGTCCGCGTTTTTCACTGTTATACGTGGTCTTGGTCCTCGTTTTTGACTGTTACACGCGGACTTGGTCCTCGTTTTTCACTGTTACACGCGGACTTGATCCTCGTTTTTCACTGTTACACACGGACTTGGTTCTCGTTTCAATCCATACGCGGACCAAATGCACTATGTCCGCGTTTTTTCAAAAACGAGGACATAGGGGGTATTTTGGCAAAAATAACAAAATTTGGGGCATATTGGGTACTGATTTTTCAATAAAGGGCATTTTAATTAAATTCCTTTTTTTTTTCTTAATAAAATAATGTATTTACTTTTTTTTTATTAATAACATTGTCAATTTAAAAAATCTATCAATTATAGAATTGGGTAATCTTTTAATTTAAATTTCGATGATGTAGATTAAGTTAGCAATTTGTTATCTTATATCATTGTTCATATGATTGTGTACATATAATATATTGATGATCTTGGCATTGACACATTCAACGTGCTCTTCTTAGCATTATAAATAGTTTTGAAATGTGATAAGTGGTGAAATTTGAAGTATTTTCTAAAAAGTACTTTTTTTAAAATATACATTTTAAAGTTATTAGAGGAGACTTTTAATATTGTTATAATATTAATTTATACTAGTAAAATACGTGTGCGATGCAGCGGTATGTAAACAAGTTTTCCTGAAAAATGTCATTCATGTATACAAGTACCATATTGAATAACAATAAGTTCATCAGAACAGACCAACCTCCATCAGGGATAATGTATGAGTGATCAAAACTGGTATAAAGATTTGACTTGCTATCTTTATTTTCGATACAACATATTGGGGTTGTTTGTTTTTTTTTTAAAATCTCTTAATCTCTCTTAAGTCTAAATCGTTCAGACATTTTTACACACTACCTCTTATTAATTATAACTAAATTAAGACTTCAGACTTTAGACCTCTTAAAAAACAAACGGCACCATTGTATCTAAGATACCTTAAAGAAATCAAATTTTGCCATCGCTCGTTGTTGATCCATCCAGGTGCACGTGTACAACTGATCCCTTGTGACGGTTTCACATCCAGTAAACAACGATAAAAACACACGTCAAAAAACACCACCACAAGTTATCACAATAATTCCTGTAAAGCTATCTTAAAAAAAACGTAACCTTTGCAAACTATCATTAAACCTATTTCAGCATAATCATATTTTTCCAGGGTATGAATGTTCATACTCAAGTGACACAATATGTTCGGCCTTAAGGTCAAACTAAGGATGATCAAAAGATTTTAACCAAATTACCTTCAAAGTTGGCAATTGGAAACCTTTTGCTAACGGTTAAAATAAACATATGGATAGAAAACAAATCAATTCATAGATATTTGTGATATTTAATAGTACGGTTAAATTAAAAAATATTCAATATTTGACTCATTTTTAAGGTATTGACGATACGATTATAATGGTATAATTTGTAAAAAAAGAAACGTATTTTTTCATTGCATTTTGTTCATATACGATTATTTGTGTTAATATGACAAAGATGTAAAATGAAAAATGAAAAAAACAAGGGATATAAACTAAATTAAATAACTAATTGTAAGGATGTTAAAGTTAACATTAAATTTTAGGGAAAAGTTCAAAAAAACCCAATAAACTATCTTATTTTGAATGATTAACTCCCTGAACTATTTTTTTGACTGAAAAAACCATTAAACTTTCTCATTTTGAATGATTAAGTCCCTCAACTATTTTTTCGAATGAAAAAACCATCAAACTTTCTAATTTTGAATGATTAAGTCCTTAACCATTTTTTTTGAATAAATAAACCACCGAACTTCTAACAATTGGTTACCTTTTTTAAAGGTATATGGAACTGACTATAAATGTTTTAAAGTAAAAACAAATCTAAATCAGTTTTATCGTTATCAAACTATGTGCCATTAAGACCCATCACAGACAATCGTATCGCTCCGCCTCGCCACTCTCTGTTGCCCGAACGTTGTCCGTTTTCCATATCGCCTAACATGTTGTAGCCCCCGCCACCGATCTCCCTCTTTTTGATCTATTTTTTATCTATCAAAAGAGGAAGAGTCAAAAGATAACGGGTTATAGGTATTTTTTTGAGTTAAAATGATGTAAATAACCAATTTTTAGAAGTTGATTATTTAATTTATTGGAAAAAAAATGTTCAGGGGCTTAATCATTTAAAACGGGAAAATTTAATGGTTTTTTCATTCAAAATAAGAAAGTTTAATGTTTTTTTCATTCAAAAAATTAGTTTAAGGACTTAATCATTCAAAATAAGAAAATTTAATGGTTTTTTTATTCAAAAAATTAGTTTAGTGACTTAATCATTCAAAATGGAATAGTTTGTTGGGTTTTTATGAACTTTTCCCTAAATTTTAATATAATAGTGTATATATATATATATATATATATAATGTTTGGTTCATTTGAGAAATGGTAAATATATGAGAAATAGAGAAGTAATCCTAACCATTCATATGGTCAAGATCGGATTTGACTAGTCAAATATTGCGGCTTTGACCGGTCAAAAGTTGCGGCTTTGACTGGTCAAAAGTTGCGGCTATCCCAAAAATAGAAGGACAATTTCGTAAATTTTACAAAACACACGGGTCATGTTCATATATGAACATGTATAATTCACATATGAACTATATGTTCATATATGAACCAGTGCAATTCACAACTGAACTCTTTTAACTCATTCATATATGAACTTTTGTGATTCATATAGGAATCAGTTGAACTAACTAACAGATTCATATATGAACCTTTGTGATTCATATATGAATCTGTATGAATCACAAAGATTCATATATGAATCAGTTGAACTAATTAACAGATTAATATATGAATCTTTGTGATTCATACAGATTCATATATGAACTCATCCCGTGTATTTTACGAAATTACCCCTCTACCTTCTATAGACCACACAAGGAATTATCCGGTGCTTCGCGGTCAAAGCCGCAAATGTTGACCAGATGAATGACTAAGATTACTTCTCTATTTCTCATATATTTACCATTTCTCAAATGAACTTCTCCCTATATATATATATATATAATGTTACACATTTATGCACATAAAAATATTTAATAATTAGTTTATACAAAAATTATTGACAAAAAAGTTATAATAATATAATTTATAATAATAATGAAACGTATTTTTAATATATTTTAGTTGATATACGATTATTTATTTTTAAATGTTAACGGTGAAAAAAAAACGTATGGATAAAAAACAAATTAATTCGTAGATATTCATTATATTGTATAGTACGGTTAAATTAAAAATATTCAATATTGGGCTCGTTTTAAAGGTATTGACGAGACGATTATAATGGTATAATTTGTAAAAAAAAGAAACGTATTTTTCCATTGCATTTTGTTCATATACGATTATTTATTTAACATGATAAGTGTGTAAAACGAAAAACGAAAAAACAAGGGATATAAAATAAATTAAATAACTAATTGTAAAGGTGGTAAATGTAACATTGAATCTTGAAAATAACTATGCTACACATTTATGCTATTTTAAAATATTATAAAACACATAAAAATATTCAATAATTAGTGTATATTAAAATTATTGACAAAAAAACTATAATGATATAATTTATAATAAGAATGAAACGTATTTTTTTAATATATTTTAGTTGATCTACGATTATGTATTTTTAATATGTTAAGGGCGGGAAAAAACGTATGGATAGAAAACAAATTAGTTCATAGATATTCATGATATTTAATAGTACGTTTAAATTAAAAAAATATTCAATATTGGGCTCGTTTTGAAGGTATTGACGAGACGATTATAATAGTATAATTTGTAAAAAAAAGAAACTTATTTTTTCATTGCATTTTTGTTCATGTACGATTATTTGTGTTAACATGATAAGAGTGTAAAATGAAAATTGAAAAAACAAAGAATATAAAGTAAATTAAGTAATTAATTGTAAGGGTGGTAAATGTAACATTGAATTTTATTTTAAAGTAATCGAATTAGAGGGGAGTGGAAGTGGGGAGGAGTATATGGCTTTCCAAAAACCAACTTTTCAAGAACGACTTTTCAAGAATTGTTTAAGAACTTTAATAATATAGTATAGATATTATATTACTTTTTTGTTTAGATGATACATGTGATGGAAATACCAAGCTTGTTAACTTGATCACGACTCATAATACTTGGTCCCTACTCCTCTTTGTTATCCTATAAATACCCCTTCCCTTCCAACATATTAATCATCCCTTCCAAGCTTTCTCTAGTTGCTAAACACCAAATACTCTACCTAGTATATCCTTTTGATATACTTAGTTTATGTGATGTCGAGAATGTTCTTAATATTCGGTGGTATTCGTGAAGTTTTTGTTAGGCGATCGTGGATCTCAAGATCCTTGTATAAGCACTTTTTGTAATCTTCTTGGTTGGTAATAATATTCTTGCTCTCTCTCTTTGGTGGATGTACATTATCACACCGATAGTGAAACCACGTTAAATCATGGTGTTATTTGTTTTGAACTTGCTATATTTATAGATAATAGCGTATTTATTATTATCTATATTTCGTGGGTTTATTATTCTACATTAGAGAATTATTGTTATCCACATTCATTGTTGGGTTAATTGTGCACTTGGATTTCTATCCATTTGGGACCTTAGAAATCAATTCGCTAGCTTTGTAAATGTGAGACACATTTTTCCTAACAGATATATGGTTTTTCAATGTAAGAATCAAGTGAAAATATTCATTTTGTCGAAAAAATAATGTCGTGCTCTTAAATATTTAATCTTGGATTGGAATAGGCTCCATAAGCAACTTTGTTAAGGGACAATTGACTGAATTGAGGTAAGGACTTGCTTGGTAGCTTTTTTTTCAACAATAATACGTTAAAAAACTGGATGGATATTGACTTAAAATCTCTATATATTATAGTCAAGGTTTTAAATAGCGTGAGACGTGTTATAGCGACGAGGTCAAACCTTAAACCTTATTAAGACGTTATTAAGATGTGACTTATGACGACAAATCTGTATATCATATATATTGTCACACACACACACACACACACACACACACATATATATATACATATATGTTTTATACTATGTGTATTGTTTTACCTGTCCAAGCATTGCCCGCAAATGGTTCTTCTTAGCAGTTAAACAAGTTAATAGAATTTTCCCCCTAACGGTTATTACTTTAATTTAAGGAGACGTTTACCAAACGTTTACCGAGTCAATTACCTTAGTGGAATAGTGGGTGAGCATATATATTTATTAATCATACAATAAAAAATATAAAACTTATCAAACTCAAGCCGATAAACGAGTTAATCGATTGCGAGTTCAAACCCATACACGAGCATCGAGCTCGATAACTCAAAAAATATTTGAGCTTGAGTTTGAGCCCTACATTGAAAAGTTAATCGAGCTCGAGCCCAACATTATTTTTTTGAGCCCGACTCCATTAACCTACTACTCGATTCGACTCGGCTCATTTATACCCGTTTGTGAGAGAGTGTCGATGATAAAGTCAAATATTGCCTCTTAGAAGTACATAAAAAAGCCAACTTGCATCGTTGCAATTTCCTTCTTTTCAACTTCCATGTATTATTATGTTCACACAAAACACGTCTTTCTCATTTTAAGCCAATTTTAAATATAACTTTTTTCCCCAGGAATTATAGTGAAAATCATTGATTTTTTTTTTGAGGGGGAAAAATCATTGATGTTTAGTGACTACAAAAGGAAATGAATTCTACAATATAAATCTTAATTCATTATTCCAAAATTTAAGGTTCATGATTACATTTTAATTAAGTTTTAAGCTTGACAAAAAATATTAAATTTAATCACATGATGATTATTTTATCAATTATGATGTGGTTTTGATGGGATTTAATGTAAAATAATACAAATGAAAAATTAAAGGGAAATTGACCTAAATAGTCTAAGTACTTAAGCAATTTCACCTCTTAGCCAATTCTCTCCCGGTTTTGCAAAAATAACCCCACCTCTGCATATCCGCAACTCACTTCCGCAATTGTGGACCTAGGACACATATCAACTCCCCAGAAACCCTAATGACACCCTTGAAGACACATGGTAGCTCCGCAATCCGCAACCCATCTCCACAATCGCACTTAAGCAATTTTTAGTCCCTTTTTTTGTCTTTTAGCTGCCGGATTGCGAATTGACCCGACCCGACATGTTGCAGAGTTATTTCTGTAAAAGGAGGAGAGAATTGACTAAGAGGTGAAATTGCCTTAATTATTAGGCTATTTGAGTCAATTTCACAAAATTAAATCTTATTTCTAATAAAATCCATTAAATATCCAATAATTGTTTCTGAAAAAATTTGAAAGAAAGATGCAAAGTCAAACAAAAGGATAAAGTCAAAATGTATACACGTCACAAAGTACACGCATAAGGTCAAACGATTGGAAGTCAAATGCCATTTTTTGTAAATTTCCTCAATTCCACTTCCATATATATTTATTTATACTTGCACAAACACCATTTACACCACATCTTCTTCCCCTCTCTTTTGTTTTTTAAAAGACAACAGCAAAATTATATTAAAAAACCGAAACGAGTACACGGAAAAATAAAACAGAGACTGCGAGGTGTTTCTTCCAATTTCCAAAAGCCATGGCTGGATACCCGCAAAACCCATCCGGCTACAACTACGGGGCGCCACCGCCGTCTCAACAATACTACTCCGCCCCGTACGGTGTTGCACCACCACCATACGGTCAACACCAACAATCGCCTTACGCACATGTCGCTAGCCCCTATGGTGCACCATCACCTTCACCCTCTTATGGTGCACCCTCGTCCTCCCCGTTTGCGGCACTTCTTCCATCGACGTTTCCTCCGGGGACAGATCCGAACGTGATTGCATGTTTTCAGATGGCTGATCTGGACGGGAGTGGGGCTATTGATGATAATGAGTTGCAAAGATCGTTATCTGTGTACAATCAAAGTTTCAGTATCCGTACCGTTCGTCTTCTCATGTATCTCTTCACCAACACCAACACTAGAAAGATCGGTACGTTTTCATATTTTAGTAATCGGTACTTCATCACACCAAAATAAGTGTCTACAATTGAAATGACACACAGTTTTAGACATGTATAATAATTACATTTTTTTGTTAAGCAAAATACATCTGTACCTTTATTTAATGTCTTTCTTTTCACAATTCTTAAATATTTGTGCATTAATTAAAGGATAAATTTGAGAATTTAGTTTTCTACTTTAAAAGGTGGATACTTATTTTAAGAGAAACATAAATAAAAATGTCAACACTTATTTTGGGACGAATGAAATATTTGATTTTACCTGTAACTTAATTAATATTATATCATGTAGTAACCGTAATAACATTTGGATTTAAAATAAATACTAAAAATTGAAATGAAAATAAATAAAATGACGTTTTTGTCCTTCATTGACTTGGTTATATCAGGACCTAAGGAATTTACTCAAGTGTTTTATAGTCTTCAGAATTGGAGGGTATGTGAAGTCTTTTATATAGTTTTATTAATGCATTATTTATAATTTAATAATACAATTTACATTTACTATGATTTTTAGTTCATTTGAAAGTTTCAACTGTTTAAGTAAGGTGTCATTTATTGTATCCTTTTAGGGAAATTTCGAAAAATTTGATCGAGATCGCAGTGGTCGTATAGATGCCTCGGAATTGAGAGAGGCACTTCTGAGCCTCGGCTTTTCCGTTTCACCTTTTGTTTTGGATTTGCTCGTTTTAAAGTTCGACAAGACCGGTGGAATGAATAAGGCCATCGAGTACGATCATTTCATCGAGTATGTCTCTATCACGATCTCTACGCCTCATATTCTCATCATGAGATTCAACTTGGTTTTCAGTTTTTAATACTATTTTTGTTTTTTGTTTTAATTTTCAGGTGTTGTCTCATTGTTAAGGTACATAACACGAGAAACAAAACATATAAACAACAATACTTTTAATAATATAAATTGGTTGAATAGATCGATTGAACATTGCCTTTTATTAAACTGTGTTGTAGGGATTAACGGAGAAGTTCAAGGAGAAGGACACTACGTACTCGGGATATGCGACATTCAATTATGAGGCTTTCATGTTGACCGTTCTTCCGTTACTCATTCCATAAGACGGGTGCTTATGTTTGTTAATACTGAATCTTTTAAGATTAGAATATCATATCCATTTTTGCTTGTAATTTTGTAATGTTGTTTATATTTTATGTAGCGTCTGTACACTTTCTTGTATTTTCTTATACCAGTAAAAAAAATTATAAAATTCTTTACACTCGTTTTATACTTTCGTTTTCTCTTTTTGCCCACTATTTTACTTTCAACACCTCTTCAAATACATGTTAAAATATACAAAGACGACACCGAACCGAATATTTTTTAATACATATGCATATAAAAAATCTTGCATGACTTGTATAAAATTGAACCAAACAAAAACTTAGACATAGATTATTAGATCTTTTTTATTTTATCGGTTTTATAATATTGTAGTATTTAACTTGACTCATAAATATAGAATTGTATTACTACCAAACGAACATTATATATAAAATTCCAGCAACGATTAACAAATACGGATAAGAATATTATTTTAATTTGTAATTTTGATAAAATAAAATGAGTAATATATTATTATTTTTATTTTCTTTTCTTTTCAGGTACAATAGGGTCTCCCGGTAATTCAAATTGCCAAACTTGTCTTTCTCCGAGTCCTTGAAGTGGCCTTGCATTTTCATCAAATTCCTAAAAGGAAAACATAGAAAATATTATAATTTTTGTTGTTGTATATAATATATATATATATATATATATATATGTATAGGCGAAGGACCGTGTGACAAAAAGAGTTACGGTGAGAAACGTACGAAGGGATCTGGACCATTAATCATTTTTAATCTCAAACCTACCCATGAATCGCGCTTGATACGGAAATTAATCAGATGCATGATGTATCGCGGTGCATCTCATCCTAATGTGCATCCAAAGGTGGAGATCCCTTTTTCCGTTTCTCATTGGAACCCTTATATATATATATATATTCAATTATGTGTGTGAAAAATAATAATAATTAGTTAAATAAGTATATCATTATAATCAGTCTCCACTCTCCACTTAGGGTCTGTTTCTTACAACTTATTCGATCAGCTATACATGATTATTTGGTTATGACTTAATGATATAGAAAGTAGTTTATCAGTAAATTTCTAAGGGGGAGCTTTATGCTAAAAACCAAGTTTTTTTTCTACGTGTCCCTTTCAATTGAAAAAACATGCTCCTTTCATCATAAAAAACTCTCCCAAACAAAACTTTCCTTTTGTGGAACTTTTTTTTTTCTAAAGTTTTTGATTTAGAATTGATTTGGGTTTTTTGTTTTGATTTAAATTTTAGGATTTGTGCTTGAAGATTAAATTCAAGAAGATGAAGATTAAGAAAAAAATTTAAACTTTTAGGGTTTGTTCTTGAGGATTAGAGTGGAGAAAACGAATATTAGTAATGAAAAAAACTAACAAAATAAAAGAAATAGGTAAAAAGACAGAAATATTATTAGACTTAATGGAGACTGTGGATGCCTGTTAGGGTACAGGACCAAAAATGTGAAAAAGTGTAAACCTTCAGCTCTTTTACGTAATAAATGAAGTTTAGAGACCAATTTCATAAAAAAGCTTGTACCATAGGGACCAAATCAAAAATTACTCATCAAATTATGTTGATATTGTCCAAGCAAACAATTTATGTTGGTTCATATGATTAAAATTGGACAAAGTTGATGTAATACTTATGATTATATTGATAAAAGCATGTATTCAATAAATCTTTGTATTAAGATAAAAAAAAAATGGGACATTTCAATTTGCAATCAATCGGGGTTGTTTGACACTTGGTGAATGGTTAGGTGCAGAATGATTAAGTGGTCAAAATGATTAAGAGACTCTTATGATATAATACGAAAGAAAATATGGTTGTTTGCTAATTGTTCAAGATGAAATCAAGGCTCTGAATGGTTAAGGCAGGGTCAAGACACTAAGGGGTTGTTTTTTTTTTTTTTAAAACCTCTTAATGGCTCTTAAGTCTGAATCGTTCAGACTTTTTTACACACCACCTCTTATTAATCATAACTAAAATAAGATTTCAGACTTTAGACCTCTTAAAAAACAAACGACACCTAAATCATTCAGAGATTTTTGAAACCATTAAGAGGCATACCTTTTTTTTTTGCCAAACAAGATTTACCTTTTAACGATTCAGAAGTTGCTTCTTAATGGAACCATTAAGAGGTAAACAAACAGCCCCAAACTTAAACTAAAAACCCAACAACCCTCTTATATTGATCTTATATATCCCAACTAACAATAAAATTTGGACCTTTACGGTTTCTCCCATAGATCACCTGTTCTAGGCTTTTCAAGGTCATTGAGAATTTTTGTGGCTATTATCTTCAGGTCCCATGGGATCAGTTGAGATACGCATGAGTGGCCCGAACACCTTATCTAAGGCCTAAGGGGTTGTATGTTTTTTCCCTATTAAGACATGCCTTGAATAAGATGGCTTAATACGAATGACAATAACTTATACAATTCAGTTATTTCAAACAATTGCTTAAAATTAAGCCAAAAAATAAACGATGCTTTATAATTGAGAGATTAGGCATCAAACTCTGGTTAAACAACAAACACACACTAATTGTGTTATGCAAACAAATTGTGCATTTTGGGATATTTTGATCGAAAATTCTAGAACAATGATGGAAAGCAAGACTTACAGGTTTAAGTGCCTTTTTTAATATTTGGAGTTGGTCCGCTGCGACAGGTCTAATCTTATCCGCAATTGTCCAAATGACATCCTCATCGCATGGAGGAGTTGTAAGAGAACCAATATATCTGTAATTCTTTATACTCCCAAACTTTATAGCACTTGCACTTATTTTCCCCAAATCGACTCCACCTGGACTAAGCATCTTGATCTTATCTGCCAGCTACATAGATTAATCAAATGATGATTCCAAATCATGTTAAAGAGATCTGTAACATGTTATATGGTGCCACGATCACCATATAGAGTAATTAAATGATGATTTCGAATCATGTTAAAGAGATTTGTAGCATGCTATATGGTGCCACGATCACCATATAGAGCATGAAAAAGAATCGTTCGCTACTCCTTCCCTGTTTCCTTCCAATTATATTTAGACATGTGTAAAGATATGGGGGCAATACGTAACTGTAGGGGGTGTTATGTAAATGTAGTGATGGCCAAATATCGGGCCCGGGCCAGGCCTAAACGGGCTTCGGGCCCAAACAGTAACCTCAAGGACTGGGCCAAGCGGGCTTCGGGCCGGGTCGGGTTTAACCCAAATATTGGTGGTCCGGTTAAGGGCGGGATAGACCGGTTCTTAGAAAACCGGGCCGGGCCGGGCCTGAACCGGTCCTTCGGCCGGTCCTTCCTTTTTTTTAATTAGTTTCTTTATAATTTATATAATAATTAATTATATAATAAACTTTAAAAAAGTAGGTTTACTTATATCAATTAATAAACTTTAAAAAACTCAATTATATCAATTACTAAACTTTAAAAAATAAAAATTGGATTGCATCACTCAAATACACTTTAAAAATACGTTTTATTTATAATTTTAAGTTACAATACATCAATTATAAGAAAAAACACATTAGAGATATTGGATTAGAACTTGCGAGAAACGAATATAGCGAGACCGAGAAATGAGAATTGTATGCGTTTTTTGCGTTTTGTAAGTTGGTGTCTAACTCCATAATCAACACAAGTATTTATAGGGGTTTGGGGGGTAGAAAATAAAAAAAAGGGTCAACAAATCGAAAATAACGGCTCTATAACGGCTATAAAATGGCTACTTTTTTGAAAAATTCAGATCGGGCCGGGCCACCAAAACTTCCAAATACATGGACCGGTCCTGATTTTCGGGCTATGAACCGGGTCGGGCCGGGCTTTTAGTGGGTCGGACCGCAGTTAACCAGCCAGATCGGATCGGGCCGAATCCATTTGGCCATCACTATGTAAATGTGGGGTGTACATATAAAATAAATGGTAGTAGGAGAAAGAAAAAGATGACTAGTTAGACGTCTTAATGGAGAAATATGGAAGGAATAGGGGAGGGGTAATAAGAGATTTTTTTTGCATAGAGCACTATCGGGAACCATATAACTTAGAGAACGAAAACAATGACCTATATTAGACTCACAAGACTTTTTTTTTTGAACGGCGGAATTTTATAAAACTAGCAAGAAGCTAGAAAAAAGAAAACAATTACATCGATGTAATGGCAAGGGAAGGATTACATCGATGTAAGCCAACCTACCCAATTAATAGACAAATTGCTACTTCTATGATTAACCCAAAAGTAAGCACGAGTTATAATGTTCTCAAAAAGCACCGTCTTCCTTGGCTTCGGGTTGCCAAAGAGAATACCATTCCGAAACACACAAGACTTTCATCAATATATATATATATAATAAATCTATATATGTATATGATGCATAGTAGATTGAAGACCTTATCGAGACGTTTATGAAACAATGGGAACATACATGTCCAATAAAGGGGTCGGATTCCCCAATCTTGTGAAGGCTCGCAATAACTGCTAATCGGTTCCCATCACTCTTATGAACCAAATGTAGCTCGGCATCATACCTATAAAACCATGTACAATACACCAATTTTTACAACTTTTGATCAAGAAACACGAATTTTAAGAATGTGATAATAAACCATACCAAATGAATTTAATGAATCCTGCATGAAGTAGGGCCTACGAAAGATAAGAAAGAATGTGACAACACTTGTTAAAAAAACACATACCTAGTCCCATCAAGAGTATGCTCAGAAGGAGTATGCCAATGACATTGAATTAGCTTGTATGATACACCGTTTATTTCTATTCCTCCGGCATCTTCTTGCCATTCCACCTAAAAAAAGGAACAAAAACAAATAACGATGATGGTAAAACCATCTAACATGTACAGGGTGTGTAAAGATCAGTACAACAAGATCAGGTTTATAGGACGCTAAAATGTTTAAGTGATTAATAGACTGTTTTATATGACTTAAGTTAATGAGACCAGACAATTGTGCATCATAGGTAAAAACATTGCAATAAGTTTATAGGACGCCTAACCAACTTTAAATGATACTTTTGAAATAAGAAATCTTATTAATTCTTTTATTTGATACTAGGCATATACATGCGCGATGCAGCGGAATGTAAGTAAATAACGAACAATTAATGTTACTTTCTTATAGACATGTCATCAACAATCAACAATGACTTAAGAATCATAATTTATGAAACCCTAAACCTTAAACCCATAAAGATATTCAATAATTAGTTTATATTACAATTATTGACAAAAAAAATTATAATGATATAATTTATAATAAGAATGAAACGTATTATACGATTATGTATTTTTAATGTGCTAACGGTGGAAAAAAATAAAACGTATGGATTAAAAACAAATTAGTTCGTAGATATTCATGATATTTAATAGTACGGTTAAATTAAAAAATATTCAATATTGGGCTCGTTTTGAAGGTATTGACGAGACGATTATAATAATATAATTTGTAAAAAAAGAAACATATTTTTTCATTGCATTTTTGTTCATATACGATTATTTGTGTTAATATGATAATGGTGTAAAATAAATTAAATAAGTAATTGTAAGAGTGGTAAATATAACACTATAAGGGTGATAAGTGTTATTGTACAAAAGTTTAGGGTGATAAGTGTTATTGTACAATAACCATATTAGTTTTTTTATATAGTAGTAGAGATTATTTGAAAAAAAATGTTGTGTAAAAACAGGTGTGTCCTAGAAAAATATATGTTTGTGAGAGATTTTTCAAATGTAATCTGTAATAAAGCTAATAGGACACTTTAGTTTAAAAGTGTCACAAACAACTTGTTAAGGGGCACAAAATCGTCCTATAAATTATTACAACAATTTTACATAGAGCACATAGTTGCAGTCTATTAGGACACTCATACGTTTTTGGTGTCTTATAACTCGATTTTGTTGTAATGGATGTTTTGAGAGCACGTGCATTCAGAGTAGTAGTGAGCTTACAGCGATAGCATGGTCTCTATTGACAAGTCTGGCAGGCGCAAGCTTGTAAGTCGCTTTCAAGTCATCTGGTTTAACTTGTGCTGTTTTGCAACCGACGTCAATAGGAGATTGCCCTGCTCCGCTCGAGCAAGTTTTCCACTCCGGCTTAAGACTTCCCCATTTCGATGGTCCGCTTCCATCTTCTATGTAGCCGAAGTGTAGGTGCTCAGCTGTTAAATAAATGGTCGTGCAGTTGAGATTACAACTTATTTATCGATAACAAAATGTATATCAAGAAGCAAAATATTCAAATAATGTAATTTCACATATTTTTCTTTAATTTATATTTATGGTTTCCACAAGTTATTTGAGTTTAGCTACTTTGTTCTTAAGATATTAGTGACATACTATTATTGAAGTATAAGATCAAGTTCTAAACATTCAATTTCGTGATCATTTAAGTTACATGTACATGTGAATGATCGTGAGAGAAGAAGAGTTAAGATGAGAAGCGTAAGAAGGGATTTGGACCATTGATCACTTTTAATCTCAAACTCACCCATGAATCGTGCTTGATACGGGAATTGATCCGGTGTATAACTGATTTATTGTTGATTTAGTGTGTTTGTATCTAAATAGAAATATTTAGTTGTATAACTGATTTATTGTTGATATAATTCTTTTTAATTTAAGCATTTTTATATAGCAAAACAAGGGAAGTAATTATTGTTTCTCTTTTCATAATAATGATAATACTTGTTTTCTCGCATTTGATTTGATAATAAACTACAGAGACCAAGTGGGACAAACATGTATCTTTTTGTCTCATCAAAATAGATGGAACAAAATTCAAGGAGATGAAACATGATTGTTAAATTACTAAACTACCCATGATAAATTAAAATCCTAAAGTCTTCCAAAATTCTTACATATGCCCCGTCCAGCTGTCCCGTCAAATCATGTCTTGTCTCGTCTACATACCAAACACAATAGATTTACCTACGCAATAATGCATAGCTTGTGCTGAGTTATGTTGTTGTAGTTAAGATGGTAAAATCTAAAACAAATTGTTTCGGATAATTTATGGGTTTTTGAATTTAGATATTACACTTTGTGATGAAACACAAAGTGAACATCGGTATGAAGTTTTACCCCTTGAGGTGTAGTTTCTTGGGGTTTAGAAATATGAAGGCATGACAACGCCACGGTTGGAGGGTCCAAGCAACGGAGACTCTCGATGAAGCTTTGGAAGAGGAAGAGAAGCATAATGTTACCAGGGGTCGGTGTATTTTCGTTGTCTCTTTATACTTGTCTTCTTTCTAAACCAACAAACATACGTACTCAAATTCCCAATTTTCTTTTGGCTTAGCATATAATATTATGCAAAATGACCCCCCCCCCCCCCAAATCATATCAATCTCACGATGATCTTAAATTTGGTAAATTGCAAAATAACAGGTGAGTGGTGCCTAAAGTCGAATCTCATACCTCTTACTCATTTAACATGGATTCCCTCCTTATGCACTAGGCTAAAAATTGCAAGGACCTTAGCAAATAATACTATTATTAATGCTAACTACGCACATTTGTTATAACCGGTAGATATTGTCAAAGTGGTAGTTAACAAATACGTTTTCTAACACCAATAGAAAATAGAAATCTTACTACTATGTCTTTCATCTTCATCAGCATTGCATATCACGACAAACGAAAATAATAAACCGAGCAGAGAAACAAATATAAGAGATAATCGATCAAGGTTTGCCATAGTACGGAATCGGTTGTGATTGTTAATTATGAGCCTACATTTATGGAAATAATTTCGTCGGATTTGGAATGTCACCTTTCTTTTTACTATATTTGGTAAACAACTAATGTATTTTTGATGCACGTTTGTTATGACCGGTAGATATTGTTAGATACTCCTTTTTGGTAGGAGTATGGGGACTTCCGGAGAAATCTCAAGATTACTGATTGCGCCAAATTTTATGCAAAACAGATAAAATGTCATTATATATCCGGATTAGAAGATTTATCAATTAATATCTTATTTTTATATCAATTATATCATTTTCGTTCAATTTTAAGTAAATTAACCAACGTAAATGGTTGACTTATGAGTCTAATCATCATTTTTGTCTTCTAAGGGTGCGTTTGGTACGCAGACAAAACATGACAGGACATGACAGGACATGATAGCTGTCCAGCGTTTGGCAAGACATGACAGAACTGAAATAGACTGGTTAAATGACAAATTTACCCCTGATGAAAAATCATAGATTACATCACATAAAACTAATTTACATCACTAATACATAGTGTAATGGATTATCAAAACATAAAGCTAATTTATCACAATTGAATTTTGTATATAGAAATCAAAACCCAAATTTTAAGTTTCGGATTTTTTATTGTTTCAGGTTTGGGTTGATCGGGTTTCGGATTGATGTCGGTCGGGTTCGGGTATTATATAATGCAAAAGTTGTATATAAATTCAATCGTTTTTTAGGATGAATACAACCTATTGAAAGATTGATAAAATCGATAGCAAGTTTTAAATTTAGAAAATATTTCAACAGACTATAATTTACGATTTTCAAAAAATAATTAGATAAATAAATAAATAAATATATATATATAATATTTAAAAAAATAGATTTATGTTATTTCGGGTTTTCAGACGGGTTGTGTGGCCAACGATCAAACTCAATCCGAACCCATATATCCTCCCAAATGTCGGGTTTCGGATTATCGGATTTCGGGGTATTCGGGTTTTGCAAAAACATCTTGTTTTCGGTTCGGATGCGGATTCGGATTTCGCACTATTAGGGTTTTACACACCCCTAGCTTGGAGGCGTGGATGATGAGAAGACATGTTTTATATTTTTGTTTTTAACAAAGGGTATATTAGTCAAAATATTGTTATTTTACTTAGTTCCAGGGGGTTGGAGTGGGACAAGTGTGTCACATGCTTGTTTCACTTAGTTTTAGCATGTCCCACATATGATCACGCCAAACATGAGACAAGTATGTTCTGTTATGTTTTGTTTCACTCTGTTCTGCATACCAAACACATCCTAAATAATGACATGATTCCCATGAGTGTTGTGTGGAAAATGAAAATACCATGTCAACCCTTTTTTATTCTCTCCATTAAGACGTTATTCTTTCTCCTACTACTACTATTTAATTTATATATGCACCCCTACACTTACATAAACACTCCTTATAGTTACGTTTTAGCCACATATCTTTACACATATCGAAATTTAATTGGAAGAACATAGAAGAAAACAAAGGAGTAACAAACTATTTTTTCTCATGCTCTATACATGTTTCACATACATTTAACATTATTCGAACTTATCATTTAATTAATTTATATAGTTGATAGGTAAAGTCGATTTGAAGAGAATAAGTGCAAGCAGTATAACGTGCAAAAAGGAAATGAATTTCAGATATATTTGCTTCCTTACAACTCCTCCATGCAACGAGGATGCCATTTGGACAATTACTATTAAGATTAGGCCAGTTTCAGAGGACCAACTCAAACTATTGAAAGCAACTTTTAAACCTGTAAGTCTTGCTTTCTATCCTCGTTCTAGAATTTTGGTGAATATATCCCAAAATGCACAATTTGTTTGCATAACACAATTGGGGCATGTTTGTTGTTATTTAACCAAGTTGACGATTTATTCGCTCAACCATAAAGCATCGTTTATTTTTTGGCTTAATTATTAAGCAATTGTTGGAAATAACTGAATTAGATAAGTTATTATGTATATATCGTTCGTATTTAGCCATCTTATTCAAGACATGTCTTAATAGGAGACAATACATACAACCCTTAGGCCTTAGATAAAGTGTACAAGCCAACTTGCGTAAATCGGGACTAATCCCATGGGGCTCTTAAGATTGTAGCCAAAAAAATCTTCGGTGATCTTGAAGGGCCCCGAACTAGTGACTCATACAGAGGAGTTTTTGATAAATCCACTAGAGGACCTGGAGTTTTGATAATGAATCCACCAGGAAAATCCTCATAGGAGGCATGGAAATGGGCCCCGACCCGTCGAGGAACCCGGTCCACCCGCCCCGATCGGGGATGGGGATGGGGATGGGGACGGGGATCCCCGTTTGTCTCAAACCGGGGATGGGGATGGGGACGGGGACGGGTATCACACTCCCCGCCCCGCCCCGTCCCCGTCCCCGTTATATATTTTAATTAATATTTAATATATATTATTTATTTAAACTAAATCGGTAATTCATAATTTCCTATTTCCTAACTAGGTTTATAATATAAAATTGTTATTTTTTGGATATTAGTATGTATTTTGGATGTCAATCAAAATACAATTACTCGATATGGTTTTGAATATTACTCGATATCTTTTGGTACATGTGAAATTAAGTTTTTTTTTTCCGAATTCGGTTGAATTTCTTTTGGTTTTAAGTTATTAATTATTATATGATGTTGTGATTTTTTTATACTAAATTAAATTTCTTTCGATTTTAGGTTTATTGGAAATATGTGATATTTAAACATGTGCAGTGTCTCATATATTTGATTTAAATAGCTTACATAAACGGAAAAGAAAATCCCCGTTTCCCCGTTGGGGATGGGGATGTGATCATATTCCCCGGCGAGGACGGGGATGGGGACGGGGATGAAGATGAGGGATTGGAGATGGGGATGAGGATTGAGGTCCCCGCCCCGTTTCCATGCCTACGTGCACCTGGATTAATCCCACAAGCTCTTAATTGGTTAATAACAATTTTCATCAGGTTCGATCTTCAAGTTAAAACTTATTTTTAAGGCGAGTTAGTTTTGATAAAGTCCAACGCACATATGTGCAACGTTTTTATTTCTTTTTGGTCGTTTGGAAATTAGAGAGAAACTCCAGGATTTGGTAGATCCCATGTTCAAAGATTCAAGTAGGTGGCGTTGAGGCCAAAAGAAAGGTCGACAATGTTCCAAGAACGTAAGATACTTGCATGGAATTTTATATTTAGAAAGAAATTAGGTCAATTATCTAATTTTGTTGGATTTTTTTTTCAATTGGGTTGGATCTTCGATCAGAACTTGATTTTAAAGTGAATGGGTTTTGATAAAATCCAACGCAAATCTGTTCATAGTTTCTATTTCAATTTTTGGTTGTTTGGAATTAGAGAAAAACTCCAAGATTTTTGGTTGATCCCATGTTCAAAGAGCTTCAAGTAGGTGGCATTGAGGCCAAAAGAAAGACCGACAATGATCCAAGAATATAAGATACTTACATGGAATTTAACATATAATATTTAAATTGCTCATTGCAAACCAAACGTCACCATAATTTCACATAATATTTAAATGAGAAAAAATAACATAAATAGATATAAATATATGTATATATAACTGTTTTTTTATCAACAAGCTTTTAATTTATTATTATTGTCAAATATTTGAAATATTTATTAAAAGTGTACGTCAGATTAAATATTTGTATTTTGGAGTACAAAATATAACACCAAGAGGGCCAGTTCTAGAAAAATAAAGAGTTAACAAATTGTTTTCCAATAATTTAGATATTACACTTTTAAAGGGTTTTTGAATTTAGATATTACACTTTTAATAAATATTTGACGATGATAACAAATAAAAAAGTTGTTGGTAAAAAAACAATCGTACATGTCTATTTATTTTATTTTTCCTCATTTAAATATTATATATGAAATTATTTTGAATTTTGGCTTGCAATAAGGAACCACCATGAGTATATCATAAAGATTAAAGATCACTAATAAATTTGTCTTGCAATCTTTCTAAAAGGAAAGTATTGCATTTTTATGAAAATACCCAAAATAAAAAATGTCATATTTTTTTAGAACAAAATATATGATTTAAATCATCAGTCATAATATTATATAAATGGTACTTTCAAGTTTTAGTTTGTGTTCAATGACCACCGAGATTGAATTGATTTGTCATCAAATTCAAAGACCATTTATTGCATTATTGAACCCTAAAATGCTAATAGTATCTCCAACAGCTATGCTATAATTTTTCTAAAATAGATTATAAAAAGTTAAAATATTTAAAAGAATTTACATCCAACTCAAACAGCTACTCTATTTTAGCATATCTATCATCAATTATATTATTAAAATATTCAATACATTTAATAAAATATTATTTCTTTTTCATAAACACACAATTTCAATGTCTCATGTTGGTGAAAAAGAATTTAATATTATTTCTCTCTCTTAAATAGAAGTTTTAGAGATTTCTCCAAATTTGAAGATTTTTACCTTATCTCTCTTCTATTCTCCATTTTTGCATATGATATAACATAGCTGTTGGAGAAAAAATTATTAAAATCTCATTTTTTTCTATTTTAGCATAGCTGTTGGAGATGCTCTAATAAACCGTAATTGAAGATGAAGAATTGGATCCGCTTTTGAAAACGATAGACTATCACAACCTCTCGGTGAGAGTCCAGGATACTGGTCATAGATGATGACATGCATTCTCATCCGTTGGTCCCAACAGCTACATGGTTTTTTTTTTCTTTTTTTGGGAAGAATGTCCTAGGCTATGTTAGACTAATCCCTTGGCAAATTATGACTCTAATACATCAGTCCTAATTAAACCTCAGTGGCCACAATTGTTGTATACGGCTACAAGGTTAGATCGGAAAAGGAACGAATGTAAAGCAAGCAACAACATCTATAAAACAAAACCAAACACTAGCATATTTCACTAGAAAATAGAGTCTAAAATATTAACATTCTAGATTTTTAGTCGAGCTTTGGTCTAATCAGACTTTGAAGCCTGGCCCAGACCGTGCTCCAAGTCCCTAGGCCCAGCATTTTCAGTCCAGAATTGGGGTTTTTTTGTGCATCTCTAATCCAAACAAACGGATTAGATATCAATGGAGGCATGATGGTGTTTTTAAGATGTCAGGATTAGAGACCCAAAATGTTTAAAAAATAAATCACGAGGATCCGTATCATTAATTTCACTTTACGGACCCAATCCATTAAAAAAAACAGCGATGAAAAAAGCAATTTACGCTAAAATATATAGCAAGACTTGAACTCAAACATTACAAGCACGGAAATGGTTAAAACCCGGGATGTTAAACATAGTTGACAGCACCATACACTAGACTTCATTTATTTTGGATTATCTATTTCCATCATCCACCACCAGCCTCCCCCATTGCTGCCATTCATCACCTCCAGCCCCCAACTCCATTCTCACCTCCGTCTCCGGCAACCCCCCCTCCTCCACAATCCACCGTCACCCAAGGGGAGGCCGGGCTAAGACTACTCCCCGGGCAGAGTGTTTCACGCGTTAGCTGGCCCATATCCCTCTATCTGACATAAGGCTCGGTTAAACCAAATTGACACCGCGCTTACCCACCCATCCTACTGTGTCACCCTCTAACGGATCATAACTTATTACTAATTCACGCGATCCAAGTAAAACGCCTTCTTATAAGTTGTAATCAAATACCCATATTTTAAAAGTTGTGTTATTTGCAAGAAACTGCACAAAACTATCTCCCCTAAAAAAAAGTTGGGGCAGAAAAGAAAAGAAAAGAAGCCAAGAAAATGAATTCAAGTTTACTCACAAAGAGCTTAGCCTGGGAATTTTAGTTGAAGCCCTGAGGGTGTTCCTTCTTCCCTCAGCCAAAGATTGAGGCCAGCTACCCTCCCAGGTAAAGCTCCAAAATGGCAATATATGACTTTAGTTTCAAGTTACCACCCAAAATCATCCTTCATCGCGTCTTCAAGATTATACTTAAATCTCTGCAAAGAGAATGCCAACATTAGACATCCCTTACTCTCATCGCGATTAGAAGAATTGTGATAAAGTAGGAGAAAATGAGAGCATATTAGCAACATAAAGAAACCTAAACAAAATGCAGAGATCCAATACTTTGACCATATCCCCGAATTGTTGACCATGAATTCGTAGGGAGTATGAAAGGCAAAAAATTTGTTAATCTTTATTAAAATTGACATAAAAGCTAAAATATCTGAAGTAAAACTTAAGTTCTATACAAACCTTGTTGGCATCAGATAGTACAGCATAAGCCTCCCCAATTATCTTAAAAAGCTTGTCGGCATCTTCATGGATGGTTGTGAAAATCTCGTTCCAAACATGGCCATCTGCTCCATTCTCGCTTCTTACTAGAAACTTACCCGCCTGCATTTAAAGATGATCAGCTCTACAAGTATCATACGAAAGCCAAATGTAATCAAAATATAAACAAAACAAAACCTTGTCTGGATGATGTCTGAGTGCAGCTTTATGATAAGCCTTTTTAATTTCTGAACCAGATTCTGACCCTTTTAGTCCCCTACCACGAGATAGTAAAATAAACATTCCATGGTCAAGGTACAATAAAAACATTTATAACCGTGAAACCCCAGTATTCATGATGAATATACATGAATATTATTCATTATGAATATCATACTTTTATATTCATGATATTCATCAATGAATAGTTGGTTCTCAAATGACTTGCACACTAATAAATAAACATAATGCAAACTTACAAGATGAGGTAAAGATCCAACGTCACGCCTTTCTTCATGTATCTATTGATGGATGAAAGGCGCCGACGAGCTACTGTTAAATCTTCCACATACTTGGCTTCACATTGCTTTTCAAGAAGAGAAATGAGTCTTTGAAGATCAAGGGCTGCATGCTCATAGTCTCTTATCTTCTCATGTAGATTAGCCCTCCTAGAAATTGCCTAAAAACATGACATAATTTTTTAATCACAAACGAAAATATCAACAAAAACAAAACCATATTCATGCTAATATTCTATAATGAACATGAAGAACAATAACACATTGCAAATTTTCCAAACAGCTTGCTCAGCCATCTAACATACACCACTTTTGAAATCTTTACAAGAAAAAGAATATTGCAGTTCTTTCAGGACATCCTGGCAAGAAAATTGTTGCATCTATTTTCCGGTGAAAGGAGCGTATATATTTCATTTTCAGAGAAACAGTTTAAGTTGTGTGCTAAAAAGCAACAAACCAGAAGAGACCTTGAGGTAACTCCCATCAAGAGCTATGGCAAGATTGCAATCTGCAATAGCATCAACAACTTCACCCAAAGCTTGGTGAGCAGCAGCACGATTACATAAACAGATGGCAGTAAAAGGCCTACATTCAATACTCCGCAATAGTGCATTACTATAATGCCCCACTGCTTCTCTATGTCTTCCAGCTTGATAAGCTTCATTTCCTGCACTCTGAAGTTGGCAAAGTGGTAACTAAAAACAAACACAAATATTGCCCGGCAAAAAACCTACTTTATTTGTGTTGTATTTATGTCTGTCAAGTGAAAAAGCATAAATCAACTACTAAAAGAAATATCTCCAACCATAATCAGGTCAAAGGCTACCAATATTATCACAAATGTCTGATCAAATGATTAAATGGGAGACATTATCACAACCTTTAAGCGAAGAAGTTCAGAGACGGTAGCAGCTGAAAGAGAGGATGGTCCTTCAGTCCTACAATGAAGGACAGGAAAAACAAAGTTCGATGACACACTTCATTCTTTTGAAAGAGCAATAAAAACTGCAATTTTTGGTTAAAATGGGCAATACAAAATATGTGTCTATGTATGTATATTACTTGGTTTCAGCAGGCGCTAGTTTCTCATATTTCTCAAGGATGGCAAGGGCCATATCAAACCTAGCCATATGAAAGTAGGACCTACACATCAAACTCCATCTCCAAAGCTTCAATCGCCGCTTTTGCTCCTCCTCATTTGACGTGTGATTACTATCACTTATGGTGGCACAATTGTTTTTAGCAAAAGCAAGTGTTTGTTCACACATTTGAACAACCTCTTCATACTTCTGCAGCTGTTATATTCCACATGATAAAGCCAATCGTGAGAATATCTCTCAAATTAACATGCTGATTCACTTTATTAACGACATCTAGCAAGTTGACGCAGCAAATACCATAAAGAGAGCATCCCCTTTCATTTCAAGTAGTTTCTCCGAGTAGCTGCTTATTGACAAGGCCTCTGTAATAACCTCCAAAGCGTTAGTTGCTGACTCCAAAGTTTTCTGTTGCAAAAGTTTAGCAGACTGGTTGACATAATTAACCACTTTCTGCCAGTCAGAAAAAAACCAGTCAGAAGCTGTAAAAGAAGTAAAGCCTCAACAAATACATACATACATATACATATTGTTCTGATCAGAACAACCCATTTTGGTGAAGTGAGAAAAGGTGAAAGTATCTTTATATCGTGTGAATGTTCGTCGTGAGACCTGTGAAGATAACCTTGTATTGTTTGAAGGTTATAACCTTCAAACAACAATAATGTAACCTTCAAATACACAGTTCAAGGTCATGTGAAGGTTCCTTCACACAATATGAATGTACCTTCACATTTTCTCACCTAAGAAATGAAATGATAGCATACATCCATTATAACATGATTGTACCTATAACCTTCACCTTTTTGCATGATCCTAACTCTATCTATGTATGCATGCATGTATGTATGTATGTAGATGATGGTAGCAGACATCCATTAAAACCCCTATACATGCATACATATACATACAGACACACACACCAAATCTATTTACAAATCTTAATAACATGAGTTTTTATATACATAAACCCGCTTGTAATTAAATAGGTTGGTCCCTAGGTTTAAATAATACTCTTTCAGCTGCAATAGTTAAAAGATGTTATCTAATTCATAATAGGAATATGGTACCTGAGCATTTTGTAGACCATCAGATGCCTCAATGGTAAGCCTTCTATCCAAGCAAACCACTCCGGACTCCAAGCACTTTTTGTAATTGTACAGTGCATCATCAATTTCTCCAAGAGCCAGATGACAGCTAAGTAACACGAGCCATAAAGAATAAGACAAAACTTTCTGATAAGTAACAAATATACAAGATAGCATTAAGCCTCTTACAATATCATATTAGATGACTCTCTTAAAATGGAAATAGTATATACACACACACGCACACATATACATGTATGTATGTACGATTTAGAAGAAAAACAAAAGCCTGAAATCTTACTTCCCAGCTGTTAGGCAGACCTTAAGAAAGCTTGGATCTAATAGAGCTGCCATTCTGCAATCATTTACAGCTTTCCTCATCTTTCCAAGTGACATCCTTTTAGCAGCACGGTCGCTATAATACAAAACAAGGGATTCAAGTTCTGGTGTCTTAGAACATATCTCTGCACCACCACCCAAAACTGAAGCTATAGCTTTTGCTGCTTTTCTCCATTGCTCCTTCTCTAGCTTCAGCTTCATCATTTCAGCATCATTTCTCTCTTCAAGCTCTGTTATCTTCTCATACAACCGATCTTTACATTCTTCAAGCTCTGTTATATTCTCATACAACTCATCTTTAGTTTCTTCAAACTCGTTCTTCATAAGCCAACACTTCCTACTCATCTCTGCTTCCATGTTTCTTGCAGATGATAAATCCTTTCTGCATTTTTCTAAATCCTCTTGAAGCTTGCTCATGTTTAGAATCATTTCCTCATTCTTGGCTCGAGTAGAACATAATTCCGTAGTAACTTTGTTCAACCGACTGTTCAGACCCTCAATTTCTTGGTCACGCAATTTTAGTTCATTCTCTTTATGTTCTATCTTTGCTAGTAGCGGGCTTGTATCAACATTCTTCGGAGGCAACTCATCAAGAAAGGGCTTTACTGGTTCTGATTTTGTCGAAATTTCAGTTGATGTGATCAGTGGTTTTGTTCTAACCTTGGCAGTCCCAGAAGTAATATCTAGGATACCATCTTTTAATAGAGCATTGCCAGAAGCTTGGCTTCCCCTGATACAGATCAACTTCTTTCAAAAAACTGAGTGACAATCTGATGAGTTATAGATTCAAAAGTAAAACTGGTATATGAGCAACTAACCATTCAGTGCCGTAAAATCAGTTAAAGCAGATAATCATCAGAGTGTAACAAAATTTATCACTGCCTTTAATTAATCTTGCAATGATACCGGATTAATCCTTTATCATATGTTTTGTGCAGCACGCCTGAGTAGTTTTTTCTTTTGAATAGCATTATGTGTCTTCTAATAATTTTAATCCATAGATCAACTCCTAATTACAATAGTTAATAATGATTCTCAGGTAATTAGGCCCTCAAAGATGTCATACCAAACAAGCTAGTCCTTTTTTGCCATTGCCAACTCGTACCCAAAGATCAGGCACATGTTAAGAATCTGCATTTGACTTTCTTGTTGGATCCTGAAAAGGAAGATTATATAGTGATTGTTTACAATACGTATTCTATCAATCTGTCTAACAATCGATGCACCAAGCTGCAGGTCCAGTAAAGTCTTGGAAACTTTTATTTTAGTCCCATCAACCATTTAAGGAGACATGCATTCAGAGCCTGCAGTATATCTAACTGTACCAAAACCTCACGTAGAAAAGAAATTTTCTCAGTTCCATTTTATGGATCTTATCTTCATTATCCACACATTTAGAGTAATGGGACCAACAAATGAAAATGGTGAATAGACTGAAAATAGATTAAATGAAGGATCCCATATCTTCTTCATCACTTGTCAAGTTAACTTTCAACCTACTTGGACCATGATGTCTGCTCAACAGGACAAATTCAAGATAACGATAAGTTTTAGAGCAAGTATTTGAGGAAAACACCGAAACATAACTAGAAACTCTGAGATTCCCAGCTAGATCCTTTTGAGAATCGCACTGGGAAATACCCAAGGCATCACCTGTTAGTAGATGGTATCCCCTATGAACAGTCATTTAGGTTACCATTATTGTCATCCCGTAGCTGATAATGTATCCTACTGATAGAGTGAGATGTTTGCTTAACAGGGACAAATTAAAGATTACATGACAGACGACAAGTCTTAGAGCAAGTTTTTGGATAAAAGAGAACACAAAACCAGAGCTAATGATTCCAAGCTTTTTTCACCTTCAAATGATGGTTTCATGCTATGTTTCTATTTTGTACAGTCAGGTTTCCAGGGCTTCAGTCCGAGAGCCGATAACTTATTTACACAGGGTTCCTCCTTGGTACCGATCTCAAGTTTTACCTGGCTTTTATATTCCTAATCCAGACCTAACTCTCACAAAATTTCACCATAACAGTAAGCGACTCCTGTCAATTGGCATATTATTCTCCTATTAGCCTCAGCCTGCTGCCTCTCCCTAGCCAAACATAGGCCCAAATAGCCATCAGCTCTAAGTCTCTAACAACCTCATTGCCAGTTAGCAACCAAATGTCATCTGATTCATGTTTGTGGTCAGTGTCGGGACCAACCTGTATGTGTGCTGCCTTTCCTGGGAAGCTGGCAGCCTTGTTCGATCCTTCTCCTCACAATCTAAACCACCACCACTTTCTGCCTACCCATTCAATCAAACACCAGGAGGCCACATTTGGCCTCTATGAATGCTGCTACAAATTCTATTTTGCTCTCACAGTACCAGCTGGTCTAATTGATGAGTAACCCCATTCTTGTGTTTGACGTCTCTCTGATCAGTACATACTTTGCTGATACGGTCAGCTGACTATTTGTACGAGACCTCACCAAATAAATCATCTTATCTACAAGGTTCAACAAGGTACACACCTTGGCATAAAAAAGGTTGTGAATTCAATTAAAAATGGGAGAACATTAGAGCATGTTTAGATCTCCTTTATATAGAAGTCAATCATCAGAACGGTCATATATTTTCAAACAGAGCAAGCATCAGGAATCTAAATCATACCCATACGAAAGTCCCTCTAATTCTTACACTTAGTTTGAATATCATGCAAGACACATCTAACTTTTTGTTCATACAATTTATTACAAGCTTTTGTTTTCATATCCAACTACACTTAGAGACCAATAATCTCTGCAAGCAACAAACTGTATAAAATTTTAATAAAACTAGGGTTTATAGTAAAATAGAAGACAATGTCAGGCACTTCCTACAAGTATCAACAATTCTGCATACATAAACAAATTAAAGTGTTTTGAACATAAACTACATATCATGTTCTTACAAACATTCGTGAGAAAATTCCTGCACTCTCGATTTACTCAATATAAGTCAATAAACAAATCACATTATCGAATCATAGACACAGTTATCGAATATACTCATACAATCGAATATACTCATACAATCGAATACACTCATACAATTACGCAAAGTGTATAAAAATCAATCGTCTTATGATCAACAGAAAACCAAACATTAGAAGAAAGAAAAAAACCTCACCTCCTCCCATAACTTCTTGCAGAAGGTCCAGTCGTCGGACAATCGCGAACGATATGACCAGGTTCACCGCATCCATAACAACACCTGACATACTCAGTTCGTCCACCACCACGACCAACGCCTGCACGACCACCACCACCACCACCGCCACGAGAAATAGATACATCCCTTGCTTTTTTCTCAAAATCGTGATTACGAGGTTGATCATCTAAGTGATCAGAAGTTGTTCTATGATCATCGGGCAATCTGGAGTTCAAATTCCCTGGATGCACTCTAGCCATTGCGATCTATATAGGTTAAGAATTAGGGTTTATATGGATTTGGAGTGAGCTTGAATTTGGGATTGTGTTTCCTTAAAGGCGTCGAATCGATTGTTCAGTGTCCGTCGGTTGAATGACTCTGTCGATGACTTTATTTATGCAATTGCTTTTCAAAGTTGCCTCCTTTTCTTTTCCGGTCTACTCTTTTTATTATTATTTTTTTTTTTTTGAGTAAGTTATGGATTTGGTCCCTGTAGTATGAGGATTTTTACTGAGTTGATCCCTTGACTTTATTTATGGTAAAACATTTGAAGGTATGTATTTTTCTTTCACAATTTTGGTCATTTGTCCTAACAGCGTCTGTTAAGTCCAGCTAACTCAGGTGGTATTTTCGTCTTTTTTTTTATTTATTTTTTACTATTATTGAATATAGAAGATCATGAATATACATCTACATATTCAAACAAATTCTGAACATATTATGCAACATAAAATCAACTAAACCTTAAATCGACAATAATTTAGTACAATACCGTTCCAAAAAAATATATATTATAAACCTAAATCAAAGCCTAAAATAAGGACCTACATAAATCAAATCTTGAATCAAACCCTAAAACAAAAACAAAAAAAAAACTTAAATCAAACCCTTGATCAAATAATTAGGCAACACGAAAACTCAGAAAAATCACAAGAAATCATACCTAGGTGGCCACAAGAAAACCCAGAAAAAAAAATATATATGGGTTGGAGAAGAAAGTAAGAAGACCAATCTTCATAGATGGAGAGGGTAGCTCGATGGTTCTTGACAGAGAAAAAAGAACAAAATCTAGGTTGGAGACAAAAGCAACAAAAACCCAGAAGGCACTGTTGGCAACCCTAGACCAAAAAACATCGGCAACTTGTACAGAAAAACTAGACATGTGATAGTTGTGGCTAAAGCTCCAAATGCCGAAAACCTTGGACCAAAAACCACCACCACATGAGTGCATCTTTCAACGGCGATAGGAACATTAGTTCGATGATGAGATGGAGATAGCGATTTAACAAATGACTCTAGATGAATACTGAGAGTTAATTTAAGGTTTTTGTTTTAGATTATAGGGTTTGATTGTTATTGGCGAAGAAAATGAACATTCAACCACATTGATAAAAATAGAAAAACTATTAAAAAGGGAGAAAATGGCAAAAAGACCACTTTGTCCTCAACTAAAACAGACAAGAAAGACGGTTGTTAGGACAAGGGGTTATAACCATAAAAAAAGAATCCACAAAAAGTTTAAGAAGCAATTTTGTATCATATCCATAATTTACTCTTTATTTTTTTTTCCTAAACACCCTCGATTTTATATTTCGTACTCCCTTTGTGCCTAAAAAAGTATAACTTGACATACACTTCTAATAAAAATCTGAAATATTTAACGATAATAATAAATTAAAAAATCATTGGTAAAAAATAGTTTTATTTGTGTATTTATTTTATTTTTCCTCATTTAAATATTATATATGAGATTATGGTGCCTTTTGGTTTAAAATCAATAATCACTACTGAGTATATTGTATTATGAGAAAGATGCAATTTTATGAACAGCCAAAAAAAAAAAATGGGATTCTTGAGACCAAAAAATATGATTTAAAGATTGTTGTAAATCATGAGTCATAATGTTATATTTTTCAATATACATATATATTTTGGGTTGTGTTCAATTAACGAGATTGAATTGACTTGTCATCAAATTCAAAGGCCATTTATTGCATTCATTACTGATAGATCGAACACTAAATGCCAATAAACCGATGAATGATCGGATCCAACAAGAAGATGCAACCATCATAACTACAAAAAAAAAATGGTTTCATTCATTGAATAAAATAATGTTTAACATATTAAAACTTAATAATGCTATTTTTAATGCTTGTTTGCTTTCGTGCTTCCTTTTCTTTCATTCTTGACACAAATTGGATCCATGATTTTTGTGTCATGATCATAGCAGTAATTTCTTATGGTGTCGTTTTTTCTTTCCATTTTAACTCTTCAAGCATGTGGTGCCTCAATTTCTCCCTTTTTTTCCACGCAACAATGACCATCACACATCATCGTTGTGTCAAAAACCCGCCTTCGAATACACTCCTTTAGAGCAATTTGAAGAATGTTCTAAAGTAGAGCAAACCTGAATCGATGCAATTCTTTCATGCAACTAATATGATCCCTCCAACGTAAAACCAAACCAAACACACGGTATGTTTCACTCGAAAATAGAGTCTACAAGAATAAGGTGTTGTTTGGTTCATGAAATTGGAAGGAATTTGAATGGCCAATTCCATTGACCAAATTTCAAGTCTATGTTTGGTTCGGGGAATGAAAGCGATGGAATCCTTCAAATTCCATTGAATTCCACAATTTAAGGAATTCATCATTCATTGGCTTAAGTAAAGGAATTGAATTGCTACTAACCAAACGCGTGGTCAAATTCCATTCCAATTCCTTCAAAGTCAAATTCCTTCGATGGATTCCAATTTCATCAAACTCCATTTTGTGAACCAAACGCCCCCTAAGATGTAAGCAAATCTGACATTTATCCTAAAAAGTACAACAATTGTTGGAGGCAATCCACTGTTCCCAGCCTCCAACATGAGGATTAGATATCAATGGAGGCATGACAGTCTTTATAGGACATTAGTGTTAGGGACCCAAATCGTTTGAAAAAACAAATCACAACGAACCGTTTCACTAAAAACTCACTTTAGGGACCCAATCCATTAAAGACACAAAAGCACAAGGACGAAAAATGTAATTTACTCTAAAATATACAAGACTTGAACTCAAAAACTACAAGGATGGAAATGGTACCTTGTGTAGTGCTAAGCCAAAGGCCTCCTGTAGAAACAGAACTTGAAGTGGCAAATTTGGTCATCGATACAACGCCTCCATTGCTTCGATAAGTGATTTAGTAACAACATCATAAATAACATCAAAAGTAATTGTATTCAACTATTCATAACAATGAATAAAAACCAACATAATCAATGTTCAAAAAATTGGGTGAGGAGAAGGATCCTATACAAGATCTAGTTCCTGCTTGAGTCCCTATTTCACCTTGTATGTATATGTATGCAACTCCAGGACATCAACTTATTCCTCATGTAACACAAAGTCCTAGATAAAAAGATGATCATTTCCAGATGCTTGGAGACCAGCAGAATCATTTATAATCAAACCAGCTTCACCTGGAACTCGATGATCCTATTTTCAGTAAACCGGAAAAGAAATTTTGTGGGTGTTTGTGAAGGATCTACCAACGGGGATAGGAGCTATGGTAAGTTTTTTCCGGGTCCTGCCAATAGTAATAGTGAGAGTTACTGTATGTCTTTCTTGATTCCTGTGAACTTCTGCGGTTGGCGGTCTCATACGGAGAGTTGTAAAAGTCGGATGCTCTTCGGCTACTGCTACTGCTGCCAACGTTTATGTTCATTTCTTCCCACATTTCCTCTTCGAGATCATACTTGGACCTCTGCATAGTTATATAGGATGTTAGACAAACAGAGATGGAGGTGAAGGGAGAGAGGATAACAATTACTTTGATTGAAATGGTCAAAAAATATTTTATTAAACTGAGGGGAAACAAAAACAAGCCAAGCAAATGCAAGAATATCGAACTGAAAATGAAATAAATGGACACCAGAATTGATCCCCAAAACGGACATTATTATGACAATTGTCGTCATCTAAATATCTTAAGCAATTCCATTGAGAATAAGAACTTTGGAAAAAGGTCCAAGTCAGTAATATTATTTATGATAAGTCACATTAGAAGAAAGAAAGGGTATAAATATTAATAAATTTTAAGATCCCCCACCTTAATCCCATATACAAATGATTCAGAAGAAAAGGATATGGAACAAAGAAGAAAATTAAAGAGTCAAGTCTTCACAGTTATCTGCTAGCTAGGGTATGGTAAGAAATGGATAAGTGAAAAGAGAGACCAGCAGTACCCGGGTTACCAGTAGAGCCCAGTCTCACAGGAGGTCGGAGTTCAAATCTCATCAAAGGTGAGTGTGCATGAGTATTTGCTAGTATATAAATATTTTATCCTACAAAAAAAAGGAAATTTTAAAGCTGCAGACCTTGGTGGAATCTGAGAGCACAGCATATGCCTCTCCAATCATCTTGAAGAGTCTGTCAGCATCCCTCTGAATTGATTCAGCAATCACTTTCCATTGTTGCCCATCACTTCCACTTTCAGCTCTTGCAAGGATCTGACCAGCCTACAACTCAGCAAAGAGAAACCCTTTAGAGAAGAAGAGAAGTGATAAATATGGTATTCAATTGAAGTCTACATCTTTTAGTTAATACAACACAAAGTAAGACCTTGTCTGGATGATGTCTGAGAGCTGCTTTGCGATAAGCCTTCTTAACTTCCGATGAAGCATCTGAAGGTTTTATGCCCCTGGATATAAGAGCATACAGAGTACTAATATGAGTGGTTTCAACAATTCCATGTCACATGATTCGTCATAATACTCAGGTTAAAATTTCCAGAACTCTTTAAGTTCAAGTCATCAGCCTTAATCTTGTTCAGGACCACACATGGATTTGAGTGATTTGCATCTTGGGGCAGGTTCAAATGAGAATCGTTAATATTTTTAAAAACTTGGGAACTAACAATTCACGAATTATTCATTTATTCTTGATGAATATCATGAATAATGAAAATCATCAGGAATACTATACATGAATATTTTTGGGTTATTCATGAAATAGTCGGTTCACAAGTTCTCAAAATATTTACGGTTCTCATTTAAACTTTCCCCTTTGCATCTATGCTTCTACATCAATATCAATGCAAGAAAAAGGATCAGATGGATTCCCAAGGAGGGCCCAATGAATTGCAAACCCAAATATTTACAAGTACCCGTCAAGGGCAATGAGCATCACCCTTTTTTGCCATAAATAAAAATAGATTGCTTCAAAACCAAGGAATAAAAAGATACATAAACTTAATGAAGAAAAAGAACTTACAAAATGAGGTAAAGGTCTAAGGATCTTTCCTTCTTTGTTTTTTCTTCTATAGAAGAAAGACGGCGGCGAGCTCTTCTTAGATCTTTCACACTACCTCCAGTTGCACTCCCTGGTGTGGCAGACTTCTGAGAATTCTTCCCTGACTGTATTTCAAGTATGGAGATGAGTCTCTGAAGATCATCAGCTGCATGCTTGTAGTCTCTAATCATCTCCTGTAAGGTCGCCCTTCTTGAAAGAGCCTGACAATATAATAAAGCAATCAACCTTAGGAAGTTCTTACCAGCACCTTAAAGTGGTTTAGTTAAAAAGATGAATACTACTAAAAGCAGACTAGAGCCTACAAACTAAAATCAGACGGCTATGCAAAAAGCACAGTAAGCATAACAAGCTGCTTTAGTTTGAAATGTTCAAGAAGAACATTTGCATCTGAGAGTGATAGAACTAGCAGTTTGCCAAAAAAAAAAGATGAGAAAGCAGCAATCTGCAAACATATATTTATGCAAGTTCCTATCGATGTCTATTGGTACTAGATATAAAACTACCAATGACATTAAGCGTCTTAAGATATTTCATGAACCGCCCTCTGAATTTGAACATGATCTGTAACTTCGTGCCCGTGAATGTGATTTCCCTTGATGACAACGCAATTAACTTTAGGAACTTGTTAGCGGCATCTTAAAGTGCTAAAGTTACAAGGATGCTTACTACTAAAGGCAGACTAGAGCCAACACACTAAAATCAGAGTGTTACTAACATTTGCATCTGAGAGTGATGGGACTAGCAGTTTGCCAAAAAATAAGTAAGATGAGAAAGCAGCAATCTGCTAATAAATGTTCATGCAAGTTCCCATAGAGATCTATTTGTACTAGATGTAAAACTACCAATGACAGTAAGCATATTAACAGTTTTCATAAACTGCCCTTTGAATTTAAGCATCGTCCAATATGTGTGCCTGTGAATGTGATTGACCCTGAAATACTGCTGGTAGGTTGACAAAGAAGGGACTCATATATTGAACGTGACATCAGCGCTAGTAAAAGTGGTCAGGGAAAATAGAAAAGAACAAATTAGAAATCTGAAGTCATTGTTTTGTTATTAATCACCATCAAAAGGGACCAAACATCAATCATTCAATCTCTATGATAGAAGAGTTGGTGTAACAATAACACTGGGCCAAACTAAATTTAACACTGTAATTCTTTGTATGCAATTACCACACGGCAATCACAATTTCTTGAATACCGTACCATTGTTCCCATTGTGAAACTCTTGAATTGAGGAAACTATTAAAAAAAACTTGTTTGGTGGGACAACCTACAACTGCATAGATATTGTTTGTTAACGGGAAAAGAAACAACTCATTTAACATCAGCCTCAAAGCTAAAGTTTTAAGAATTACAAACTCTACAGAATACAATCCAAGATAAGGATTTGATCCTGCATGCCACTTGAGACAAACTAACTCAAATTTGATAAGAGACATGATCCACACTACAATAAGATAATAGCCATATGATAAAATCAGAGCACCAAAAACAGATGTATACCTTCGGGTAACTTCCGTCAAGAGCTATAGCTATACTGCAATCTCCAATGGCATCAACGATTCCGCCCAAAGATTGGTGTGCAGCAGCACGATTGCAAAAACAGACAGCTGCAAATGAACGTGATTCGATACTCTTTGATATTGCAGCAGTATAATGCTCCACTGCTTCTGCGTATTTACTGTTTTGAAAGGCTTCATTTCCTGCATTCTGACCCCCCGCAGAAAAAGGGAAAAGATATACAAAAGAAATAAGAATCAAGTTGATTCTAAAAGATACTTAGATATGTACAACGATTCAGTCCTCTGATTAGCAACAATAAGGCAAGAGAATACAGCACTGAGCTCTTTCACATTTAGAAACCATTATCAGGGTCCAAATCTTACAGAAAAGAATCAATTGCAGCTCCTTAGGAAGAGCAAGTGAACACTTAAGAAGTTTATGCTTTAAAAAAATTAACCATATAAGATGAACACTTGCTACAGAAAAGAGAAAAAGAAATAACTAAGCAATCACCACCTTATTCCTTCTGACAGTCATCATTGCTTTAAGGGAGTGACCAAAAAGGTGACAAGTTGTCACTAGACATAGTATAACACCCAAGAATTCAGGACAGATCATCCTCTATATTTTAGTTATTTTAAAGTGTAGCATTATGCATTCAGTCGTTTGAAGTACCATTCATAATTTTTGTGTTTTACATTTCTATTAATATAAGAAGCTGAAAACAATCATATCGACCAAATTCCTTAAGTTTTGCTAGTTTAAGTTGAACTTTCCTTGTCTCCAAATTTAGCATCATATTCAAAAAAGTTGACAAACTTCATGTTGATCTTCATAACTTCTATTCATCTTTAGCTCGATGAAAAATCCCCATTATACCTCTAAGATCTAAGTTTAGAAGAACTTTATTGATTTTGGAGGATTATTGCATGGAATACAAACTAAGTAGAACGAAAATAAGGTATGTGAAAGACAAATGCAGAGAGCATGTTTTCATTTACTTAGTTTTTCCAGCTAAATAAGGAATAGTAAGTACGCATGTCTTTCATATCAAAATATTATAGCAATAATGCATCATGTTTCGACAAAGCACCTTCATACTTGGAAAGAGCTTAGCATACCATGTAACGTTTGTTAGCCACTCTCCTTTGGAAATTGGCGTCCCATAAGCTAAAGCAATAGATTTACCCCATCTCCTGGTCCCACCCACAAACACACCAAAACCATGCAAAAGAACAAGGAAAGACCGCTTCCTTCCCATCCTCGTTCTCTAATTACGGGGTAAGTGCAAACGACAATACTTGTGAAATTCCATATATTGGAATAAGCTAACTTGTTATACAGTCACTAGCGTTAATAACTTCTTCACACAGAAACTGGTAATTGAAACCGTTCCTCAATTTTTCTCCGAAGTGTCAAAAATTGGTGCAACACAGTTCCACATGTAACACGGAACATGAAACAAAGAACAATGTTAGCCATACCTTGCAGTGTAAAAGTTCACCTATGGTAACAGCCAAAGAAGTTAATGATTCCTCAGGTCCCACAATCCTGTTTCCGCACCATATAATGTAAACATATATCAGTACCAAATTTAGTTGGCCCTTCCTTAACAAATTGGGACATCAGGATTTATAATAATGATGAAATTGTATGCATTACTTGTCTGTGGTAGATCTCAGTTGTGTGTGTTTCTCAATTAAGTCGAGAGCTATCTCAAGCCTGCCCAGATGAAAGTAGGACTTGGACATCAGGTTCCACCTCCAAAGCTTGCAATCATAGCCATCCACATTCATGTGACCTACAACACCTCCAGTTGCAAAATTCTTTTCAGCTAAACCTAGAGTTTGCTCACACTGTTGAACCACCTCTTCATGCTTCCCCAGCTGATACATGCAAGAACAAATAAGACCAAAGCAATCAATCCCAATTATTAACCAGGTATATCTAATGAAGATTATAAATCATGTAGACCATCACATACCACAAGAAGAGCCTCTCCTTTCATATGAAGTAATTTCTCTGAATAGCAGCTTATGGACAAAGCATCAGCAATAATTCTCAATGCATTAGTTGCTGAGTCATAAGTTTTCTGTTCCAGAAGTTCTGCAGATAGCTTCAAATAATCAGCGACTTTCTGCCAATGAGAGGATTTTGTGGTTAGAAGCTGTCTTACGGAACACTTGTTGCAGAGATAGACGTAACATCAAGGTGGCTTGCTTGAAACATATTTTCTTTGGATAGCAAGTTACCACCATTTCTTTACAAAACACATACATTAAAAACCATTTCTTTACAAGGGAGGACAGTTCAAAGCCTCATATTAAGTATCCTTCCTAGCTTATATCTTGACCAAGTGCTTCAAGAACGAGAATATCAATATGTGTTGATTTTTTAAGCAGCAAAATTGGGTAGTACGAAATACGAGTTTACCACCAGCCTGTACTATTTAACTTGTTTTGATATGGACCATATGGTTATGGGCATTGACAGTGGATGGTCAGCTGTGGATTCTACTAAAATGCTAGTTTCAATATGGGTTTGAATGAAGCAAATTTAGTCATTCATAAAGTTGAATGGGGTGGACTTTAACCACACCAAAACATAGGAGATAAGACATCAAAAGCTGTAGGCTTCATTGGTTCTGATGATACCCAGCAAAAGGAGTCTGGTGTGGCAGTAATAGTGTGAAATAGCATCTCTGGCAATATTACTGCATGTAAACAGGCCCTTCAATTTTTTGCGATTCCCAACCTATTTTGTGGAATTTAATTTATAGAATTACAACTCTCGGAATCTAATCCAATACCAAATACATGCTACAATCTCTAATTCAAATAAACAATCAGAATTCAAGATCTCAAGTCCATGGTGATCCTTGGAACTGAGTTCCAAAGGTGCCAAACATGAATCACAATACCATTGCAGTTAATATGAAAATACTGTGAGAGGCAAAGCTACATAACATATGTAGTTACCTGTGCCTTCTGCAGGCCATCAGCAGCTTCAATTGCAATTCTCCTATCCAAGCAAACATTGTCCACAGACTCCAAGCACTTGTTATAATTGTAGAATGCATCATCCACCTCTCCTAGAAGTAAATGACAGCTAGAAACAGGATACCAAAAAGTATCAGTAAGACATTACATCCCTTGAATTGCAGCAACTTCCAGCAAAGCCTTTCAGCTAAAAGAAACAAAATAGATTCAAGTATAACATAACAAACAAGGTCGAAGTCTTTGTGTTGCATGATAGACTATTACTCCATTTTTTTTGGAAGGCATAGCAGCATCGAACCAACGAACGACTACCACGAACACACGCACACACGCACGCACACCTCCCCGGCGGTATCGGGCATCCACGGGCAGCCCACTAATCCGCCGCTGTCCCGGCCCAGCTTACGCTGAACCTAGAGCCCAACCACAGACTTAAGACTGGGCTGGGGGGCAGCCCAATCAACAACTGGACCGGCCCAAGGACTGAGTACTCCTCATGCCCTCAGAATGACTCCCCTTGGATTCGAACCCGGGTAGATTGGGATACCATCCACAACCCCTCCCAGGATGTTACCGCCCTTGGGGAAACCAACTGAGCTAGACATGATTTGTTCCATTAAATCTCACCTCCCCCAGAGTAAGATGCCTGATAAGTATCAATTTTAAACATTTTTATGTCAAATTTACCCTTGAATTAGTGTAGATTGGATGCTTAAAATACCCATATCAAATTGAGTTGGTATTTAATTGGTTGGAGCCATTTAAGTGAGAAAATTACAAAGTTTTTATAGTTTGTTTTGCATGTGTTAGTTGGCAGCCATATAAAAGAAAAAGAAAGACAAATTAATTATTTGTTTTTGGTCTCATGTGTGAAACATGTATGGAAAGAAAGAAAAAAGGGGGGCCAAGCCCATGTGGTAATGTCGAAGTCAGATAGCCCAGAAAAAGGGAAAAGAAAAGAGAAAAGAATAATTGCAGTCCAGGCCCAATTGCAGCAGTGACAAAGAGGAATTGTTCAGCACCTGTTTGTCGAGGTGCAGATTTCGTTCCTTCGACGGGCGCGAGTTTCCGACGAGTAAATCCATGCAAAAACCCACGTTAGCCTCTGTTTCGATGATATAGCAGAACTGGGCGACTTCTCCGGTGAGTAAAGCCGCACCCAAACCCACGTTAGCCTCTGTTTGAAGTCTTTAAATCCAGTTCGGGCGACTTTTTGAGTGGGTTTAGCCGCTTCCCAACTCGCTGGCAGCCCTGATTTCTCGATTACACACGTTTTTTAGCGCTTTCTAAAGGAGGGATATAGGGGACTCGTTAACTGCCGTTTGGAGGGAGGATTTTGGGGAATCATTAGAGAACTCAGAGATTGCAACAGGGGAGACCAAGAAGGTCAATTTCCAGATTTGGGGAGTCGAAATTGGGGATTTTTTGTAGGGTTCTTCATCAATTTCTGCATTCCCAATCGATTTGTAAGTATTAGGTGGTAGACATGAGTAGCTAGTTTTCTTATTTCTAGCAATGAGCACGTAATTCACTTTGAACTTGGATGTGTTGAGATTTAATTTGGTCTTTTATCTCAATTGATTGTGTTTATGTAATCTTTGATTTCATTGTTCTTCGAATTTGAGTTAGTGATTTCGAGTAGGATCCCTCGTTTCGTTTAATTGAAATTCGATTTGCTAGTTAAATCCTTGAATCTGAAATTGTTCATTGGTTTACTTAGGTAGCAAGCAATCAACACATATTCAATATTATTATTGATTGTTGGTGTTGTAAGGTTGCATAGTTTGACCGCAATAATCGGCTTCAATTATTAGTTAAGAGTGGTAAGTTGCTTGATTTTAGTGCGGCTAGCATTTGAATTCAAGTTTGTGGCCGAATTTAATTAGCTAGTTAGAGGCTACTCACCGAGCTTCTCGTGGTAGTTGTGTTTCTGGGACATAGAACTTTGATGCGTATCAATGTTCAAGGCCACTCCAATCTCTATTGAGAAAATAGTTGATCAAGTCTCTAACACACTATCCAAGAGATTAGTTGATTTACCGCTCATTGTTAAAAAAATTCTTATAATTGTTTAAAGTTTTAATTATCTTTTTGAATGTTTAGAACATTTATCAATCATCCACCCACCCCTTTTTATCTAATGTTTTCAACTTACTTGCACGTGATTATGTCTTTGACTCACAGTTGACTCCGAGTCCCTGAGGAGACGACCCTACTTATCGCTATCACAATCCGTTGTGAAATAGAGGTAATAGGTTACATTATAAAGTTTATTATTTGCCGGACTCGACACCCGTCAATGCCCTGCTATAGACATCCCATTGATCAACACAAAATAGCGTATCCTATGCCTTCAATAATGTCATAGCTGAATGAAGAACAGACACCAAAAACCACCATTTCATGACATATTTAAAGGCATGATCACCAAAAAAGCCCGATTCGGTTGCAGTTATTTGCATTTCTTGCGAGCCAGAAGTTTTAGTTTTTCCTTTCATTCACCCTTCCCTGTCATTAGCTATCCTAAGCCTTTCTTTGTCCTGCCATTCTTTCTGCTAGCTATTTTAGTGGGAGAAAAAAGATAAGCCCAAATCTAAATACAACATGTTATAGCGCAACTCTATGAGCTTAAGGATAATTTGAAAAAGTAGGTGGTATTTTCAGACATATGATATATTAAAAAAGGTGTTTAGGGAAAGATCAAATGAATACTCTGCGGGGTACGTTTGGTACACTGAACAGGACAGAACAGGGATCACTGTCCCACGTTTGACAAGACTGTTAGGTGGAACAGACAGAAACAGAGTGGAACAAAAGTGGAACATGTTTGTTCCACCCCCGAACAAGCTGGAACAGACTTATGTTTTACCAATATAACCTCAAAATAAAACCTAATTCTCTTCTAAACATTAAATACGTCTTCTTTTTAATATTTTATTCATTCTTTAAATTTTATTTATTTTATGTTATGTTCTTTAAATTTTCACTTTATTGTCCTCAAATATTATTTTTATATAGTTACTATGTTTTGATTAATTTATTTAAATTATTAAATATTAATAGTAAAAGAATATAGAAAAGGTTAAAAAATAAAAATTGGAAACTATATAAACTTTATATTTTGGTTTCACTTTAATCTACCTTGAAAACAACTTTCTAATACTATATTTTGTTATAAAAAAAATTTATTTCATTATAACTTAATAAATTACATAATTAATCAATATATATAATATATAAACAACTTAATAGGTGTAAATTGGCCATGTTATCTGTTCTGTTTTGTCCATTATTGTTTTACCAAACGTTGAACAGTCGTTATGTCTTGTTCTGTTCTGTCATGTCCCGTCCTGTTCTATCATGTCTGCGTACCAAACACACCCTGCATGTGCTTAATTGTGCATCTATCCCTGTCACATCTGCATAACTACTTAATTGATTTTAAAATGGTTGTAGAGCTTTTAGCAAACACGTGTGTCCTTTTATAGGAACATTCGCTTAGTTTGCAATGCACGACTACATGTTTGTATGTTATTGAGTCGTAACCTTACCAACATGAACGAGCTAAGAAAAGCTTAATGGAAGACAAAGTTCAAGAAGTTTATGGCATGACTAATGAGGAAAGGGGTAGCACTGAAGGGTGGAAGGCTTGCAGAGTTAAATCTAAGATCATAGGTTAGAGAAAAAACAATGGTCACCAACAAGGCGGATCAGAGCCATCCAGAGGCATGCCAAGGTTATGATTGCATGACCAAAAGTCCCGATGTGACTGTTGGAGACGTAGGAGCAGTGATTAGGTTTTCAAAGATTGATCAATGTTTAACCGGTGTTGATTTCATGGCAGAAGCATTGAGTTTGATAGAGGCTATTTAAAAAAAACACTCAAGAGTCGTCTGGTGATAGAAGCAAGATTCATATAGATGTACCAAATTGTAACCTAAAAGGCTCTTATACCATGTAAACAATTAGGTAAATATAATGTATATACATAATCACAGGAGAACCCTGAATATAAAGTATATCAAATGGATATAATTGCTTGAATAGATAAACATATGAACCGTAAATAAACCATAATTCTATCTCCTAAGAAGTATATTTTGGATAAGCCAAAAACCAAAGATGCTTAAGAGGTATACAAAAGGGACTAATGTGATGCTATAGCTAGTTCTCAATGGCACCAGGTTCAATGTGTTCATGGTCCATGCCTTTCGTGTCTAGTGAGATGATTAAATCTTCAATATGATAATTGCTCTCCTTTTGGCTATAATTTGAGGCAATGTCAATGTAGCAGTGCTTATGTGACAATCCTTTTGTATAATGTTATTAGGTGCTAGTGTTCTAATGAACTTCATATCCAAAGTTAATATGTAGGGGGATGCTTGGTTAGGGGTTTTGGATGATGGGAAATAGAATCGGTAATAAATAAGATGGGTTGTTGGCATAATAGAATGACCATCATTGAATGAAGGATAATCATCCATTCCCCAAAATTCAGGGAAAATGAAACTCACTCCTCCATCACTAACTACTTCCGCCTCTATTCTCCGTCTCTCAACTCCTTATGACTTCGTCATATCTTCGATTTGTTCAACATATATCATGCCTTGGTGCTCCTCGGCTTGGAAACCGACATCAGCGAGCTAGATTCTGTGATTAAATTCTACATCCAGCCTAGCAACAACGGGCTCCCCTTAAAGGACTTTCAGGCATTTTCCCGGGAGAATTGTTCTTCGAGGATGAGAACTAGAAGCTATAACTATAACAGGCAAAGGAAGCAGATCTGATAGAGAAGTTCAAGGTGTTTAGTGAGAACAGTGACGGATACATATCCGCAACGAAGTTGCAAGTGGTGTTTGAGAAGCTAGCAGAATGAATTGGGGAGAGTGGAGATGATGATATTGTTAGTTAACCAAAATAAAGACAGATTGGTTGACTTCTCAAAGTTTAAGGACAATGATGATGATTCCTAGGTATCAACCAAGCATCATCAATGAAATAGAAATACCCATTACTATCCTCCAACATTCCCATTCCTTAATGTTTTATTATTAATATGCAAATTTAGACAGCTTAACACTTAAACATTACCCTATCACTTACCATGTAACCTTTGAAAGTTGCACTTCTTCTGCTATACATAATTACATATTGTGCATTCACATCAGTCCTTTAAAAAATGCACTTAACTTAGGAGCACGGTCATTGTTAAATAAAAATCAAAGCATATCAAATAGCTCAAGGCAAGAGAACCATGAAAAGAATTTAGATAATAATCTCTTCTACTTCATATGTACGAGACAGACAGAAAGCTCACTTTGCAGATCTCAAGTTGGCCTTCATAAATTTGGGGTCTAATGCAGCTGCCATTCTACAGTCCTTTAGGCCTTCCCTCATCCTTCCAAGAGCCATGCGTGTAGCTGCACGATTGCTATAGCACAGAAGAAGAGGTTCTATACAAAATCCAGGTGTCTCAGCATGCTGTATTGAATTAATCCCCTTCGAATAACAAATTTCAGCTTCTGATAGCTCTCCATTTTTGTAAGCCTGGTTTCCCCTGACACAAATCAACTTCTTTCAGAAGTAAACAACAAACCGAGAATAAAGCCATACCAAGAAGAGCCACCTCCCCCCCCCCCCAACGGAAAAAAGAAGAATAAGAATAATGACAGCAAATGTGGCTATACATTTGTAATATATCAAAACATGGGTAAAAATAACACCTTTTTCGCCATTTGTCACATGTTTCCTGATCTGTAGCCTTTGTATGTTCCCGACTAGTAGGTTCATGTGCAAGAGATGCATCAGCTCTGCTATTTGGAGTTGTAAATTCCAAACCACAACCAGTTTTCATCTTATATTTCTTCTGATGGGGGCGTTGTCTCACTGGCGCATCAACATTAGCAGAAGATGAATTATTTTTCGCACTGAGCTTCTCTGTAGTATCAACAACATCTTCATTTTTAACCTGAGAGGTTGGAGGATCAGTAGAAGTTGGTGCACAATCAGTAGCCGAATAAGGAGAGAAGTCCATCGGTGAGCTACATCCAGGAGATTCTTCAAATGATTCTGGGACGTCTTTGGATAAATGAGTAAAACCACCCCGCTGATAACTCCTATCTTGTTGTCTCAGTTTTCCTTTGGTCTTTTTTAACTTTCTTTGGCTAACAGAATTGCTTTTATTAAATTCTAACTTTTTGCCTAAACCGGGAAACATATCTGATGTGAAAGAACTTGCCACATTTAGATCAGGTGTCTTAAAGCATTTAAATGAAGTCCCAAATCCACCAACTTTACTTGCAAAGCTGAAGTTGTTGGTTATTCCAGCTCCACTGGTCAGTGGGGCTTCAGAATAATGGGCTTTGGGAACAAAACCAAGGCCTGTCGTTGAGGATGAGGATGCAGATGGGAACGTGTCTTTAATCGATTCAGCCTCAGTCTTTAGTTGATTACTATAACAATGACCTCCATCTGAACTCTTCTCCTTTTGATTTACTGGTTCATTCGGTACTCCTCCATCTGAACCAGTAGATATTTCAGGCTTGTTGAATGAATATACCTTAGTAACCGTGTCACTCTTTCCCTTTTCTTCAAATGCTGGTGCCTTATTGACCTCATCAGTTTTCTTAGCAGCCTTGCCAATGCAAAAACCTGCTAAATTTGCACCCTTACACTGATTCAAAGATGTATCTGATCTTCCACATGATGTGTCTCTTTTGTCAATTCCAAACACGAACAAGTTATTGGAACAGGAACATGAATCTCCAACAGAATCATTGATCTGGTCCATACCACTGACTTTCGAAGGGTCATGGATATTTGATGTCTTCATCTCATTAGCGACTTTGGATAGACGATTGTCACCAAAAGCATTGCCTAAATTACTTCCAAAAACAAAACCAATATTACAATCAGGAACAGAATCAATATTATTGTCACACTTCTTCAAGTAATCACAGCTTCCTGTGCTTTGACTCTTCAAATTGTCCATTTCATCATTGATTTTCCTATTTCCCTTGAAGCTGGACTCTGCTTTTTTGAAATTTGAATCTGTCACAAAATCTGCAGAAAACACAAAATCCACATTTTCAAATTTTCTGCTATCTGATGTATTTTTCTCCTCTGCCTTGGGGTTATCATCCATAAAGGATCTAACTTCACCTGGTCCTCTTGTTCCCAAATTCAAACCTGACATTGAATTAACCAGATCGGAATCAGCCTTAGTTGTATTTCTATTAACCTTCATAAACCCATCGATACCTGATCCTCCCACTGTTTCACCAGGCCTGTATGCATGCCCAACATTGCTTGAATTCGAGTTCATTACACCATTATTCATATTCGCACCAAACACAAAATCCACACCATTAAGTTTTCCAAACTTATTAGCACCTCTTTCACTAACTTTTCTGGAGTCCGCCTTTTCATCAGCACCGAAAACAAATTTTAAACTACCATCCTGGAACTTATTTCCATTGTTCTGCGCCTCTTCTGAATCCATCTTCTTTGCTAATTTACTATTATTAGTGGCTCCCATATTAAAGCGCAACAAACTAAAATCCAAAAACTCACCAGCACTCTGTTGTTCACCATTACCACCACTTCCCGTATGCCCTAGACTCGAATTCAACTCCGAACCACTAGTAGTCGCATTGAACACGAAATCAATAGTACTAGCTGTACTATTAACAGATTTTGTACTCGCTGCATCACTACAGCTCGATAGTTTCTTCGCCTTCACATGCTTCCTACTCGAAGAACGAACAGTGGCCGCCGCTGCCGCCACGTCGTTTGAACAATTAAGTTTACTTGAATTCATGAGATTGAAACCATCATTAAACATACCTGAATCAGTAGAATATTTCTGAACGCTAGGGTTAGGGTTTTGGAAATGCGTACGCTGTGTAGATGATGATGATGGTTGGGATAGAAAATCTTCGACTGCGGGTGACATGACAAGAGTGTGTAGGATCTCGAAGGTGAAATCAAAAAACAGAAGTCGCCGGCCGCCGCTGCCGGCGAACGTTAACCGATGGACGGAATGTTGATCTCAGCTTAGCTTTCAACTGGACATTGTCATTGCTGCTTCTAGTTGCTCCGTTTTAAAGAAAGTTAAAAGGAGGGAATGCATAAAAGAAAATGAAATTTTGGGTGTAAAATGAGCTACATTTCTCTCAAAACTTTATCTAGAAGGGAGAAAGCACAAAAGAGAATACAATTTTCTTTAAATTTACTAGGCACATGCCCGAACGATACAGCGGAATGTAAGTAAAGAACGAACAATTAATTTTATTTCCTTATTGACATGTCATCAACAATCAACCATGACCTAAGAATCACAACTTATGAAATCATAAACCCATAAAAATATTCAATAATTAATTTATATTACAATTATTGACGAAAAAAATTATAATGATATATGTTATAATAAGAATGAAACGTATTTTACGATTATGTATTTTTAATGTGCTAACGGTGGAAAAAAGTAAAACGTATGGATAGAAAATAAATTAGTTCGTAGATATTCATGATATTTAATATTAAGGTTAAATTAAAAAAATATTCAATATTGTGCTCGTTTTAAATATATTGATGAGACGATTATAATTATATATTTTGTAAAAAGAAGAAACGTATTGTTTATTCCATTCTTGTTCGTATATGATTATTTATGTTAACATGATAGGTATGTAAAATAGAAAATAAGAAAACAAGAGATATAAAATAAATTAAATAATTAATTGTAAGGGTGATAAACGTAACATTTAATTGAATTAGGAAGTGAAACATTGGAAAAAAATTTTTGGCTTTCAAAGGTTTGTAAAAAACTGTATTAGAATTTTTATAATATAGTAGAGATTACCGTGATTTATTTATAATAAGAATGAAACATATTTTTAATATATTTTACGATTATGTATTTTTAATGTGCTAACGTTGAAAAAAAATAAAATGTATGGATATAAAACAATTTAATTCGTAGATGTTCACGATATTTAATAGTACGGTTAAATTAAAAAATATTCAATATTGGGCTCGTTTTGAAGGTATTGACGAGACGATTATAATGGTATAATTTGTAAAAAAAAGAATCGTATTTTTTCATTGTATTTTTGTTCATATACAATTATGTGTGTTAATATGATAAGGGTGTAAAATGAAAAATGAAAAAATAAGGGATATAAAGTAAATTAAATAATTAATTATAAGGGTGGTAAATGTAATATTTTTCCAAAAACGGTTTTTTTTTCCAAAACTACCTTTAATAGAATTTTAATATATAGTATAGATATATATCTTCAAAATGATTATCAAGAGAGATAAATTATTTTTTATTAAATTCCACCAATGAGAAATTTTAAAATGAATTGTTTAGGTGAAATAAATAATATTTTATTAAATATATAGAATATTTTAATGATATAATCAATGATTTATCTCTAAAATAGGGAAGCTATTGGAGATGGTTGTAAATTTTTTTTGAAATTTTGACTTTTGGTTCTCCGTTTTGGAAAAATTTTGGAAAAGTTGTTGGAGATGCTCTAACGCGAGGACAATTCAAGGGTTACCGAGGGGGATAAATTTTGGTTTTCAATTTAAAGTTTTAGTTTTGGATACTTTGCCTTTGTTTCTATAATTAAAACGAGCATCTCTATTCTTCGGGTTCTTATTAGCAAAAAGTGTAGTAGATTTTAAGAATTATTATAGTGATGTTTGAACAAGAACCATTCTTACCTCGAAGTTTGTGAGAAGTGATATTTTTCTTATTTTTTATTTTATTTTTTGACTTTATAATTAGAGTAAATTATAGATTTGGTCTCTGTGGTTTGTCGATTTTTATGGACTTCGTCCCTAGGCTTCATTTATTATGGATTTTGTGCCAGTGGTATGCAATTTCTGTTGGATTTGGTTCTTCAACCTAACGACAGTCTACCAAGTCCGTTAAAGTTGAGGGCATAAGTGACTTTTTGCATTTTTCATTTTATCAAACATTTTTTTAATTAATCTTTATAAGTTAGGTACGAAAATGTAAATAATATAACTTGAAGGGCCAAACATTCAAACACCAAAAGAAATCCCTTTGTCTCCTACCTTTCACCTTTCCTATCATGTTCCTTCCGATTATACCAGTTTTCCAGCGAAACCAGCTTTCCAGCGAGATCCGTTTTTCCGGCGAAAGCACCTTACACTCCATCTCCTTCACCAACACCGATGAACTCCTTCCCCCTTTCCTACAGCACGTTTGTATCATACTATCCTGATCTCCTCACATGCCCGGGCTCTCATCCCTTACTGCTCTGATCGGAGACCCCCTCCATCATCCCTGCCTCTAATCGAACTGCAACTTTGGTCCCTGTGAGGTAGAAGGTGGTCGGTGGTGGTCGTGAAATGGGGTGGTGAAGGAAAGTTCACGGTGGTGGTGGTTTCATGGAGGTGGTGAACTCACGGTGGTTTCGTGGTGGGAGCAAACCGGGTGGTGGGTTGACGGTGGTGGTGGTTTCACGGATATCTCACCAATTTCCTCCCTGCTCCGATCGAAAACCCTAGCATAAGTGGCGGAACTCAATGAGGGCCAAAGGGGGCCATGGCCCCTGCGGTTTTAGGAACAAATAACATGTATTAGCAATAAAGCTAGCATGTAATGCTTAGCTTCCCTTGGCCACATACAATTGACCTAGGAATCAAATCTTTGGAGCTCGTTCTTTTTTTTTCTTTTGCCAATTTTTTTCCCTTTCATTACTATTTTTTTTTTCTTTCCATATGTGTGACACATATTTATTAAATATATTTTTTATAAATTGTATAAAATTATATAAGTTGGTTTGAGTTTTATCTAAACAATGTAAAATAGTCTTCCATTAAGCAATATTTGTTTCTATCTTTAAATTTTATAAAATTTATTTTTATATTCTTGTCAAACAATATATAAACCATTGATGTACATTCCGTTAATGGTATTATAGTTATAGGCTTTAGTGTTATATTAACAAAAAAAAATTATTTATAATAAAGTTATTAGTATATCATAGTTAGAAAAAACAAAGAAAAAATGATTGTTATCATAGTATTAAATGAGCTAAATATTTCTATTTTTATTTTTATAAAATTTATTAGTAGATCACAGTAAAAAAAACATATTAAAGAACCTAATGAATTTATTTGCTATATATTGGGTTTCCAAATTTTTGTAATATCATTTTTTGGCCCCTGAAACCATGATGCTCGTGTTCCGCCACTGACTAGCATTATTTTCCTCTTTCTTTCTTCTCCATCCCTACACTAACGAGATAGAAGCTGGTAGTGCCGTAGTGGGCAGTTTAACGGCGATCACAGAGTCCTGTAACTGTGTTTATATATATATATAGAGAGAGAATGCAACTTTAATGTTTTAACCCTCCAAGTTCTAATATTTACATTTTGGCCCTTGTTTTATAAAGGCTAATTAAAAAATGTTTAAGAAAATGAAATGGAAAAAAGATTTTTATATTCTCGACTTTAACGGACCTGGTAGACGGTCGTTAGCCCGAAGGACCAAATCCAACAGAAATGGCAGACAACTGACACCAAATCCATAATAAATGAAGCCTAGGGACGAAATCCGTAAAAAATGACAAACCACGGGGACCAAATCTATAAATTACTCTTATAATTATTAACATCTACTAATATAGTTATTATTGGTGTTGAAGAATGAAGGGTTTTTTTTTATTATGTTTTTCGATCTTAAGCCCCCTCTTTTTTTCCGTATCAAATAAAACGAGAAAACAATGTTCATAGTCTTCATGTTGTTTATGTTTTTTGAGGGATTATCGTCGGGGTTGGATTTTTAGATGTTAGAAGATGATGATGATTGAAAGAGACGATGAATATGCTGAAGGCTTGAGACTTCGATATATTGAGTGAGTGAATAAACGTACATTACGACAAATAATAATAAGAAAACTTAACCTAGACTAGAAGATACAAGGGATTTATATACAGAGACTATATGGGCCAATGGGCATGGGCCTTATACACATATATACACTAACATCCCCCCTCAAACTCAATCGGGAGAAGAATGAGCCAGATGGAGTTTGGAAACTAGATCACGAAACCGTCCTGGTAGATGAGCTTTAGTGAAAATGTCGGTCGGTTGATCAATAGTCGAAATAGGAAGAAGCTGGATAGTTTGACGAGTCACGTGTTGACGAACAAAGTGACAGTCAATTTCAATATGCTTCGTTCGCTCGTGAAAGACATCATTGTGAGCGATCTGAATCACACTGTTGTTGTCGCACCACAATGGAGTTGGAGAATGTTGAGGAGCCCCCATGTCAGAGAGTAGCCAACATAACCACACAAGTTCTTGAGTCGTGTCAGCTAGTGCTCGATACCCAGCTTCAATACTAGATCGAGCTGTAAGAGATTGTTTCTTGCTCCTCCAAGATATGAGTGAGTCTCCAAGAAAGAAACAGTAGTCGGTAGTGGAGCGACGATCAGTCATGTCACTGTCCCAATCAGCATCAGAAAATCCTCGCAAAGTCAATGATGATGCAGATGTAAAATGAAGACCGTGAAACATGGTCCCTTTTAAATATCGAATGATGCGAAGGACATCAACATAGTGATCGGAACAGGGTGCAGACATGAACTGACTGACGGTATGGACAACATAGGCAATGTCAGGGCGAGTTACTGTCAGGTAGACAAGTGACCCCACTAACTGTCGATACAAAGTAGGATCACGTAGATGAGGTCCAACATTCAGAGCTAAATGAAGGTTGTGCTCAAGAGGAGTGGATGCAATTTTGTTGTCAGTAAGCCCAACTTTTAACAAGAGATCTGAGGTGTATTTGGCTTGACAAAGATAAATTCCCGATGGATCTGAGAGCACCTCAAGACCAAAAAAATAGTGTAAAGAGCCAAGGTCCTTCATCTCAAAACAGGAGCTGAAAGATGTCTTGAGATGAGCTATGTCTGTAGAGTCACTGCCAGTAACAATCATATCATCCACATACAAAAGAAGTAGAATTAAACTCATTTGTTTCAAAAGATAAAGCATGATGTTTGCCAAGTTTGCATAATAAACAAGAAATACTGTCAGTTGACACACAATTTCCTAATACCCCTAAATTTGCTAAGGATTTTATTCTGGCTAGAGATAAGTGACCTAGTCGGGCATGCCACAAGTCAAAGGAAGAAGTGCTGGAAACAGAGGCAACAAGACTTGAAGATGGTAATGGAAGACGAAGATAGACCACTTCAATCATCCGTCCAACTTTACGGCGGAGTCCAAGGATCTGCTTGGTCTTTGGATCCTGTACAACACAACCAGAAGAATGAAATAAAATGATCAAATTAGATTATAGAAGCTGCGCAACCGAAACTAAACTCAGAGATAGTTTCGGAACATTTCCGGTAATTGTATATGAGGAGTGGAGACATTGCCACTAAAAGATACCGGTAGGCTAGTGTTGTCAGCAGTTCGTACTGACGTAAAATGATGAGGTGGTTTCTTAGAAACAAAACCATCAGTGCGGGGTGTCATATGATTGCAACACCCAGAGTCAAAAATCCATGAGTTACCTGATGCAGTTGAGTGTTGAGAATTCATACCCATAGCACCAGACATGATCTGTTCCATGAGTTCCTGATTGCGACACATCAGTTCCATGAGGCCAGTGTTCTTTGAGTTCTTAGGGCAATCAGACTCATAATGGCGTGGATGAGTGATGCCACACCGACGACACTTGCGAATAGGACAATCAATGAGAAGATGAACAGTAGAATGGCAAAAGGCATACTCAGATGTGTTCGTCTTTCCTACAGATTTGGGATGGTTGCTGTTGGTCCATTTACCTTTTGACTTGGGATGAGAAGTGTAGAGGACGCTATCAGTAGCGGGCATCGGTTAGCGCATGTGAATACGGGTTTATTCACTTAACAACTCTGATATAGCTTCTTCAAGAGTGAGTAGTGTCTGCCTATGAAGAAGAGAAGCACGAACATTCTCGAATTTATCAGTAAGACCCATCAGAATGGTGATCAAATGTAGCTGGTTGAAGTAGGCTGTGAATTGTTGAGTCGTTTCATCAAAAATTTGTGGTGCGCCAAGACTTATATGATCTCTGAGAGACTGCATTTCAGAGATATAAGAGTTTACGGATTGATCAAGAAGCTGGCGTTTGTTTTGAAAGGTGGTCCACAGTTGATACTGATGAGATAGGCCCGATAACGTGTACTGCTTGGCGAGAAAATCCCAGAGACTTTTGGCGGTGACATAGCCAAGAAACTGTTGGTTGATCTTAGGAGTAGTGGAAGCATTAATGAAACCCAGAATACGTGCATTATTGATATCCCACTCATTTATGCGTTTTGCAAAATCAACAACATTCTCAGTTGCTGCCTGAACCGGAAGTTTGGATGCATCAGTAACATAGGTGTAAAGCCCGTGGGATTTTAGCAGAATTGTCATATGGTGATGCCATAGGATGTAGTTGTTACCATTGAAAACAACCGAAATGAGATTTGAATGACTGAGATTGGCAGCCATGTATGTGACGAGAAACAGATCAGGTCGCGAAAACTTCAGATTTGCGCTAAGACTGGCTGGCACAAAGAGATGGTTCGCTAAGAGTGGCTGACGCAAAGTGCTAAGAGTGTCTGGCGCAAAAGTAACACTGTGCGCTAAGAATGGTTGGGGGCAAAGTAACACTTTGTGCTAAGAATGGTTGGCGCAAAGTAACACTTTGCGCTAAGAGTGACTGGCGCAAAGTAACACTTTGCGCAACACTTTGCGCTAAGAGTGACTGGCGCAAAAAGACAAGTTGCGCTAAGAGGGTGGCGCAAAATAACCCTTTGCGCTAAGTATAGAAAATCCCGATTGAAGATCCCGATCAGACGACTGGAGTGATTCGAAGATGGGAGACAGAGAGGACGTACCCGTGCGATGTTCCCGTGCGATGAGAGACAGAGAGGGCAGCGACGGCGATGAGAGACAGATAGTGCGGCGACGACGAGGGTTTATCAGAGGTTGTCTGCGGCTGGGGTTTCGGTTGTCGGCGGCGAAGACTTGAGAAGGATGGTGATGGTGAGGGTGAGGAAGAAAGCAAACCTACAACTCTGATACCATGTTAGAAGATGATGATGATTGAAAGAGGCGATGAATATGTTGAAGGCTTGAGACTTCGATATATTGATTGAGTAAATAAACGTACAATACGACAAATAATAATAAGAAAACTTAACCTAGACTAGAAGATACAAGGGATTTATATACAGAGACTATATGGGCCCATGGGCTTGGGCCTTATACACATATATACACTAACATTAGATATTGATCATATTTATCATTGTGATATAAACTCTTTTGGTGCTCATTATTTTCCCTGTCATTCCTCACATACACTAGATTTGGATTTTAGATAGGAGTGCTTAAATTTCCGACCAACCCGGACCCCACAGTACCATTAAAAAGGTATCACTAAAAAGAAAATACTATAGAAAAGTATAACTAATTAAAAAATACCACACAATTTTTTGCCGTTTGGTGACTAACATCCCATCAAATTTATTAATTATTAGCCATCCGCATAAAAATCTTTTATAATATACATTTGAGGAGATGACTTGTGATATATCTTTTGTTGTAAACCATATAAAATTTTCATTAAAAAAACTTTCAGGATTATTTGTGTGTGATAATGGAGTAAAAGAAAATGGTGTGAGGCATTTGTAAAAAGCACCCAAAAAAGTATGCTTTTAGCTAGGTTGTTTTTTCCTTTTCGGCAAACCTCCTGGTTGTCTCTGCACCCCTACCTCCTTTATTAAATAACATGATTTATACAACTCAAACTAGATTGGCACGTCACAAATCGACCATATGTATATGTAGGTTTGCACCTCCTGTATTCATGTTTTGCTTTCAATTTTGTTTGATTTCATATGTAAAAAGAATCTTAACTATGTGAAGCCTCATATTAAGCTTGAAACTGTTGCCATGGCTTATTATCTCCATCATCTTACCATTTTGGTCTACGATTGCTTGACCAAATTTCCAACCCGACCCACCTTGCTACTTTTGCCTTCTCTATTGAAAAATATCACACAGTTTGGAAGGTAGTAAATTATGTCATCAATAAATCAACAAAGATTTAAACACCAAAACCTTTGCAAATGGTAAACTCGTGCACAAGGGCAGATTCATGTACATTATAGGGGTTCCAACCACCCACAGCTGTCCGTTGTAGTGGAAAAATTACTGAATTTTAAAGGTGCTACAATTTTGATTCCATGTGTGCCACCGTTTAAATTAAAGGGTTGCGTTCCGGTGAGAAATTGAGTTAATGGTGAGAGGCGTGAGAAGTGGTTATCGACCGTTGGATGAGAAATGAACGCACATTAGAATGAGATGTATCAGATCAATTCCCTTCTAAGCCGCAATTCATGGGAGGGCTTGAGATTAAAAGAGATCAACGGTTCAGATCCACTTCTCACGCTTCTCACCGTTGACTCAACTTCTCATACGATCCTTCGCCTTAAATTAAAACTACAGGGGGTGCATTGACAAATTATGAAACCAGAGGGGAATTTCAGTCAACTTCATTAAATGAAAGGGGGAAAATGAAACTATTTTCAGAAAGCAGAATTCACGCTCAATTCTCAAACCCTCTGTCTGGCTGTCCCTCTCGTCTCTCGACTTCTCATTGTTTCTCAAACCCTAACACACTCAAATGGACTGTGAATCCTCCCCTGCTTCAAACCCTAACTCGAAAGACCGTGAAATGTGAAGTGCTAGAGTGTGCTGTGTGCTGTGTGCGACCAACTCTTAAACCCTAACTCGGTTATCGGACGGGAACTTTTGTTAATTGATTCAAGTCAGGTACCAATTACATTTTGTACTTGTTCTGGTTTTCATGTGTTTGATTCATGAATCATGAACTTGGAATATTGATTGCTAAACTGCCTAGTGCTTTATGGTTTCTGGTTTATGATTTCTGCATAGGCTAACTGCTTTTGCCCGATTGCGCTTTCTTTGCTCATATCTTGCTTTACTATTGGTTTTCATTTGTTTATTTTTCTAGGTGTTCTGATTTGTTGCAATGTTGCTGGCTTGTGCCTTGTTGGTTGAAAATTGATTCAGATTACTAAGAACAGTAGCAAAATAATTGTTAACACGATATCTGCGTAAATTTTTTTGGGGGGTGGGGTGGATCAACCAATAAGGTTACATATATTTGAAGGAAATGAATAAAAAAACAGACAAGGGATTTACATAGTTAACTAGTTAAGCGAGTTGCCTACATCCACGATGAGTTTCTTATCATACTTGTATTTGAATTCTATATACAATTATACAGACAAAGAAGGCTGACAACAAAAGGATAGCATGAGAAAATTGCTATTTTCAACAGTCTTAGTTGTTGTTTATAATGGTTTTCTATTGAACTTGGTTTACAATCCGAATTGGGTTTCATGTCCAATAGTTACTCCTTTGTGACCGAAAGCAACCTCTTTGCAAAAATGCAGGGGAAGGTTATGTACAAAGCTTGAAACAATGGTGGAACATAAAACCCTAACTATAATCAGTTGCAATTGGATCTGATTTCTTATTGTTTTGTACTGTATTTTGATGCATTTTGCCCAAAAAAACTTTCAGGGTTCTTTGCGTGTCACAATGGGTTCAAAGAAAAGGGCTGCAAGGTATTTGTAAGAAGCTCTCGAAAAGCATGTTGTTAGGGTTTTCCTTCAAAGAAAAGGGTTTATAGAGCTCACACCAGACTGCTACATCACAACTCGATCATATGCCTTTTTAGGTTTGCACCTCCTATATTCTTGATTTCCTTCCAATGTTCAATTTCATCTCTAGAAGAATCGTATCCCATGTGAGGCCTCATATCAAGCTTGAATCGTGCTGCCATGGCTTATTATCCTTGTACTCCTCATCATCTTCACCATTTACATGCACACCTACAGATTCTTCAAATCAACATTTATTTACAGTTACTTACCTTACAAATTCATGTGGGATTTCTCCCGAACATGCAATTTTAGCCTCCAAACATGTGGATCTATCGAAATCCCCAAATACAGCAGATTCTGTTCTTGCCTTTCTCAATGATCATGGTTTCACCAAAACGCAAGTTTCGAAGTTGATTTGTAGGCACCCCAAAATCCTATTACATGATCCCGAGAAGACCCTTTTGCCTGCTTTCCAAACTTTGAATTCAATAGGTCTTTCAAGTACTGTTGTTGCTGTAATTGTAAGTGCTAGACCGAAAGGTATTTTGGATAGATCGTTGCAAGCTAGAGCCTTGCAATGTGCTGATTACTTAAAAAGTGTTTTAGGGTCAGATGATAAAGTTATCAAAGCCATTAAGCGGTACCCTATGGCTTTAACTTATGATCTACAAGTTTATGCTGCGGGAAATATTCAAATTCTGCGAGAAATAGGGGTTCCTGAATCGACTATAGTATCAATGTTGGCACTACAGCCCAGAACCCTCTTTACATCTGTTGATAGATTTCAAAAGGTCATTGAGGATGTGAAGAAAATGGGGTTCGATACTTCAAAAACAAGGTTTCTTTGGGCGGTTCATGCTGTCAGGTCGATGAGCAAATCGACCTGGGATGTGAAGGTGGAGCTCTATAAGAAGTGGGGTTGGTCCGAAGATGAGCTTTTCATGGCGTTTGAGAGATATCCAGGGTGTATGATGGCTTCAACGGATAAGATAACTCGAATCTTGGATTTTCTTGTTAATACAATGGGTTGGGAAAGAAGTTACATCCTTCAGTGGCCTATAGTCATCAGTTTCAGCTTTGAGAAGAGAATTATTCCTAGGTGTTTGGTTTATCAGTATCTAGCGGAGAAAGGGTTGACCGATGACTTTTGCTTCACCAACTGGTTGATGTATTCAGATACAAAATTTCTCAAATGGGTTGCGAAGAAATTTGAAGAGGAATCCCCTCAACTGTTGAAACTGTATCAGAAGCATTTGAATGAGGCAAATGGATCGTATCCCTCCATTCTTCAAAAGAAAGATATGGTTTGACCCTCGAGATTGTAACTGGAAATGTTAGGGTTTTTTTTTTACCAAATGCTTATCCGGTAAGCGCTTACCGGGTGAACATGACATGGACCGAGAATCTTGCCCAGCAAGAGGTACGAGAACGACCGATGCTCTTACCCGGTAAGTGAGAAATAAGACTTTCGAGAATCTTGCCCAGCAAGAGGTACGAGAACGACCGATGCTCTTACCCGGTAAGTGAGAAATAAGACTTTTATTTGGTTAGCGCTTATCGGGCAAGACTCAAGAGACACTTATAAACAATCCATTTTGATGACTATGTTACCCGGCAACGTAAAAGAGAATGGTGACTCTTGCTGGTAAGCATCCGGTAGACTTCAAACTTTTGTAGGAGTTCCCAAAAGGTTCTATGATCCACATTTTCATTGCTTTTGGTTAGATTAGAATTGATTATTGTTTACTATCTGCTCAACTTAAGATTTCTCGTGTTGTACACTTGCGTATTTAGAGTTCTAACAATAATTATACAGAGGTGGATCTTATAATTTTTTTCAAGTGGGGCGATATTGTTCGACTTTAAAGGGTTTCTAATGGTTAACTTGCATTCCATCACGATTGAACATTTGTTGTGAAAGGGGTTGATTTTTTTTATGAACTTGTATTGTTTTGAGATAGTGACATAGTCTTTTGTTGGTTTATCAATTTTATGAAGTATCCTGCCGTATTTGGGCAAAAAATTTGATTACCGCCAACTACAATCAGCCTCACACGAAACCCGCCTCCAAGAACACCAATGTCAAAACCAAAGGGTTGTGGCGTACTGGTTAAGGCCCTGAGGGATGTGGTGGAATATCCCATCTACCCAGGGTCTGAATCCAACCTTACACAACAATCTTGGCCATTGAGGTTTAACCGGGGGCTAATTTCTTACAGTCATAATTTGCATAACCTAGGACACCCTTAAAAAAACCAATGTCAAGGAGGGTTTTTTGGCTCACTCAGCGACTGAGGCTAGCGGGCCCAAATTTGAATTTGGGACCTGTCTTGTATTAGTAAGACTATATGCTTATCCTGTATTTGAAAATGCTTATTAGTTAGGTTGTGAGTTAGTTTATAAAGTTCAAACATATTAAGTTGTTCGTGTATAATAGTAATAGTAAATTACAAATTTTGTCTGTGGTTTCTTCATGGTTATGAAGAAGGTTCCTGAACCTTAAAATTCATGACTAAGGTACTTGTGGTTTCATTTTCGTTATGGATCAGGTTCCTTGCCCTAACTGTTAAATTTTCGTATGTTAAGTCTGAGGTATTTTAGTATTTTCTCCTTTTCTCATTTTTTATCTAAAATACTATAAATAATGTAATTTATTTATTTGTATATGTTTATATATTATATAATATTTTACACACACATATATATATACACACACATATATATATATATATATATATATATATATATATATAGGGGTTGTTTCATTTGCAATCCTTAAAAAGGTTGCAAACCTTGCAACACACATCTTAACCGTCGGATTCATGATCGGCGGTTACAATAGATATGGGGCCAATATTTTTAATAAAAAAAAACAGAAAAATAAAAATAAAATAACCTTCGATCATTAATCCAACGGTTAAGATGTGGGTTGCAAGGGTTGCAAAATATCCTTCCACTATATATATATATATATTATATCTAATATAGATGAAAGGTTTGGGTTTCGGTGAGAACAAAAGTTATCGTGAGAATGTGAGAACAAAACCTTCGTATACCTTCATCTACATTCAATTATCTTTATTTATCTATTTCTATCATTATAATTGAAACTTTAACAAATTCATGCATGTGAATATGATTAATGCATCTAAAAGTTTGTCAAATTGACTTAACAGTGAAGACAAATTTGAAGATAAAGGTATATGATGGTAGATGAATGTAGTTGAAAAAATGAAGTTTGATTAAAAAGTCAACTCATCCAAAGGTTTAGAAGTGTTGTAAATGAATGTAGAAAACATCGTCAACCACCCCCTGTTCGACGAAACGCTTGGCTTCCTTTTCGACAAAGCTCCTCCTACCTCCCACAAATTTTCGACAACCCCCTTTCCAATACTAGTCCTTAACCCTAAACGATCATGGAGGTGGTTGAAGAATACATGAGAACCATCAATCCAGGAAACCCTTCCCGGCGACCCTTCCTTCTTCTCTCACCAACTCCGGTTACAGTAACCCATCACCATCATCGGTGGTGGTTCCAAATTTGAGTTGTTAGGGTGGGTTTACACACCCAATGTGATCGATGTGAGCTTTAGATCAATTTCATATTTGAGTTTCATTGATGGATTCCAGATTCGAGTTCAGACGGGTTCAGATTCCCGTTTCATCAATGCTTCTTTTTAATTTAGGTTCTTGATTGATTGCTTCTCTCAATTAAACCTCGTTCTTGGTTTATTTTTTTGTTTGGATATGGATTTGTTGAGTTACAGATACAAATTCATGAACAAAAAACGTAAACCAGATCGGTTTTGAGTTTGAATTTAATTGAGTTTTTTTAAGTATTCTATGATCCATGTTTGAATATACATTCTTTGAGTTTAAGTTTAATTGGGTTTTTGATTTTTGATAGGTTTGGAACTTTGGATTTATTTATTTTGAGTTTTGGTCATTAGGATTGGATTTGAGATATTGATTTTGAGTTGTGGTGATTAAGGTTGGATTTGGGTTTCGGTTGTGTGGTGGCCGAGAAGACGATCGGAGAAGAGAATGAAAGGGTGGATGGGGTTTTTTGGTTTAAGTTTTTGTTTCTTAAAAGCTTAAAAAAACTGTACAAACAATATTAGAACTTGTACAGTTAAAACATCATTAGATAAAAGGTTGACAAAAATATCTTTGACTTAACGGAGAAAATTTAACAAAGTTAGGACAAGGGAACTGATTCATTACGAAAGTGAAATTACAAAGACCCTAGTCATGAATGTTAGGGTTCATGTTCTTCGTAACCGTGATGAAATCACATGGATGGAATTTGTAATGTACTCTAATAATAAATTGTCACTGTTGTATCATCGAGCAACCACGAGCAACAACTGGGTAACCATTATCCCTTTGTTTCCATCGTCACCGGTCAATAACAAAAACGAAACTTGTTATTATTAATTATTCAACTCCTTAAGGGCCGGAAAACAAACGTTATATAATCTTGCTTTTTATCCTAACTCATGAAATGAAATGTACAGAATGTTACCAATCATGGTTGTAGACCATGCTTGTAGTTTATACGATAATGTTTTTCATTCAAGTATATACGATTGCCGATTTTTGTCTCCTAAACCTAGTAAGCGAGAGATTCGATACCACAATAATTAAGAAAAACTTATAATAAACTATCTCAACTAGGCGTATCTCATGAGATGTGTATTTGTATTTTCAAAGTAATTATTATGATTTAAAAAATTATATAATTGTTAAAGGAAAAACATAATAGAACAACAATATACGGAGAGAATGAATCTGTAATTCTCATTAATCAAAAGCCCTTTAAATAGGGATGAGATACAGGTAGATAACCACGAGATATTTTAGTTCTAATCTAACTCTGATATATTTATCTCTATCTCTATCTTTATCTCTATCTCTATCTTTATCTCTATCGTCATATCCTTTAGACGATGACACACTTATCCTACAACACTCCCCCTTGTGCCGAGTTAAAGGAGTGGTGGTGCACAATTGTTGTCTCGTTAAAACCTTACGCCAAAATAAAACCCAGTGGGAAAAAAATAAAAATATGACGAAGGAAAGAGTACAACGCACCAGCTTCTTTGCAATACATAGACTTATCCTTCAGTCTAGTTTTCTCTTAGATTCATACTTTAATCTTGAGAGTTAGGAAAACATGATGGTATATAAACAGTTGCCTCACTAAAACCTTACACCAAGAAACAAAACCCAATGGGAAAAATAAAACCTTGGTTGAAGGAAAGAGCACAACATATCAATATCACAAATATAGTAGACTCCCCCTTTTGTCTACTACTCCCCCTGATTCGTGCATTAATCCAAGGAGTTTGGAAAACATTTCCATTTACTTTCTACACGTTTTCCAATATATGGTTTTATGATAATGAATTGGTAAAATATGTCATATTCTTTTGACACCTTACTTGATTCACTTGAATCTAAAAGAGAGTATTTTATTGCTGATTGTATATAAACTTAAGCAGAATATGTTTTGTGTTATTACCTTGATGTATCTTATGTTCATTTCTTCAATATATGATGCATCATTTCCATATATGCAAGTAGGATACTGGTTGAACCCAAAATTACTAACTCCTCTAATATATGTAATGATAGTCCTTAATCATATACATTATTTTATTATCTCGTGGAGAGTAATATTCTTGGATTAGTTCAAGGAGATAGTTACAAAGGATTGCTTAGTTTACTTCCAAGCAATCGACGTGTTCCTTGTGGTAATTCTTTATCTAGTTTGGGAACAACCTTTGTATGGGTCAGACAGATACCTAATATCAGCAAACATATACCAAGACATTGTTTGGTGTTTTTCTATAAGAGCTAGTACTTTTGCTGCTTACATTCTAAGTAGGTATTGAAATTCCATTATCAATCCAATTTTTCTTTCTATAGGGAAAGTATAAACCCATGTCAATGGTTCCAAAATATTAATTTGATATCATTCCAATGACTTTGCGTTGGCGCTGAGCTAAATCTAGCTAACAAGTTCATTGAGAAATATAATGTATGGTCAAGTGTATTATGCTAAGTACGATAATGCGCATATTGTACTTAGATAGGGAATTCCAGCTCCCAACATTTTTCGTCATCATCCTTTAGACGAAATGGATTTTTCCTTATATCCGACACTTCAACCGATCATGGGAGTGCTAACCGAATGCGCTTTGTCCATATTAAATTGCCTGATTATTTTCTGGACATATGCGATCGGTGAATTAATATTTCACAAACTCGGTGTCCTAGCTCAAATATCTAGACAAAACCAAGTCTTCCCAAGATCTTTCCTCTCAAAATAAGATTTTAAGTAGCTTGTGGTTCCTCTCATTTCATCAAGAGTGTCTATTATGTTCATAACATTGACATATAGAGCTACTTTGAAAATCTATAACTTGTTTTCCATAATAAATATGCAAGAGAACAGTTCATCGTTCTTATATATCCTTTCCCAATCAAGTATTCCATTAGGCGGGTATACCACATCCGCTTAGATTGCTTTAATCTATAAAGTGGGCGTTTCAATTTTATTGCAAACGCATTTCGTGGTTTAGAGTTACTTGATTTTGGTAATGTAATATCATCAAGTACTTTTATATATCTCTAAATCTATATCCCCATAGAGATATGTGGTAACCACATTCATGAGCTACATTTCCAGTCTTTCGGAAACTATTAGGTTAATTATTTAGCAGAACGTTATAACGTCCATCACGAGAGAGTAAGTCTTCTCATGGTCAATCCAGGGCGTTGTGAGAAACCTTGCGCCAAAGGAGAGCCTTACATATTAGGACTTCATTATTCTCGTTACGCTTTCTGACAAAGACTCAGTTATGTCCTACGGGCTTTACACTTGGTAGGTTAGCACTACCTGACCAAATACCCGATCCTTTGTCAAATAATAGAATTCTTTCTGGATTGTTTCTTTACATTTAGGCCAATATGCTCTTTGTTGATATTATTCAACTGAGACTGGTTCGATATCGTCGTGCTCAATCATTTTATGAGCCATTGTATATGCGAATAAATCATCAATGATTATATATGATTTGTCCATCGACTCATATGTACTCTCATAGTTCATTTGAGATTAATATTCATCTCTCGAATCAATATTAACTTCGGAGCGTCCTCCAATGATGATTCATGGACATAATTATAATTAGAGACAATCTCATGAGAGTTTTATGTATTGATGATAAATGGATGTGCCTAACTATTCTCTTCCTTTAGAATAGTATCCATCGAACCAAGTAGCTTCCACCACTTCCATTTGGTAGCTACGACCTCAACCACACCTCCACTATGTGTGATTGCAACACACTTTCCAGTGGCGTTGTGCCCCTGTTGGGGACTTTTTAACCTTGCGAGTATATTTGCAGCTCGTATATGAAATAATAAGGGTGGTGAGCCCTTAAATGTATAACTAGTGCTAGGAGTGCAGTATTTCATGTGGACAATAATACGACATGCGTTCATCGTGTCGAAACCAGAACCATAAAGTACTTTAATGGTCCGCATTCTGGATGTTTATGTCCATAAATATCACCTTGTATTCATTGTAATAATGGAATATTTTTGTATAATGTCCTTAGCTTTAGTACGATCTCATTCCTGTATTGACTAAGGATTAGGGTATATACAAAAGTTTTATGTATTCAATAGGGCATATTATGATAGCAATGTTGTTTCTTATGTTGCAGAAGTCAACAGTTGCAATTTGCCTTGTTTTGCCTTTCACTCGAAAGAGAATGTGTCTATGTGTATTTTGCAATACACGGATCACTATGTCATAACCACGGTGTCCCACATGGTTATGTCGAAACATATATGTGTTATTGCCCCCAAAATTTCTTTATTGGTGACAAAATATGTTCCGATGACCCAATAATCTACTAGTTTGACACATTAGTTTCCATGATATATGTTTCCTTTCATATTCATTGGAATTTATGTATATATGCTCATTTTCATTTCCATTTGATACAAATATCTTTACAAGGTTCCTATTAAAGTTGTTCCACCAAGAAAGTGACAGTCCATCGTCTAAGTAATTTGGCTGGATGTATTATAAAACAAGTATTAGTCTATCTTTTTTTTTCCGATTGTGTGATAGGTAAAAAAAAATCAATTCTCCTCGACACATTCCTAAGCGGAACGGAGAATATTGATTTTTTTGTATTTGTTTTGATGTATTTCTTTACATCTATAATGGTTACATATTCGATTTTACTTTAGCAAATAAATTAATTTTGGTACTTAAAATTAATTTCAAAGAAACATATGCATAATCAATATTAAATATTAAAACAAATATGTTATATTTCATTTTCAACGTGTTCCCTTTTTGATAGAAGCAATTTTTAATGCATATATTATTTGATTGTCCATTATCACCTGGGTAGTAATTGTATCCTACTCCAGGTGTTGAAAAATCCTTCCTGGATTTTACCAATACCCTGACCTTTTATAGGGTTTCGTCCACATGGTGCAAAAATGTCACATGTGTGAAATTGTTTTTAACCCACAATCCTTTGGAGTTGTTTTCACCTCTAACACTTTCACTATCGATATCGGAAATTTTCTTTATCCCGACATATGTGGTGTTATTCGAAAGAATCTTGTTATGTCTCTCAACAACTTTCATTAGGTTGATGAGTTTGTCTAAAGGTTGCATTCCAACTTATATTTATATTTACTTATATATGAAAGGTGGAAATAATGTTAAAAATCATGTCATCTTCTGTGAGTTCCTTGCCACAGAGATTGAGATGCGTTTTGGATATATTTCTTTGTTGACATCAATTACCTTTTTTGTAATCGAGTAAGTGAGTTTCATTCCAATGTACGATTAGTTCGGTAAGTACATATTCATGAGTACTCCCGATTATCCCTTTCGGGACATCCCACGTTTCTTTGGGGGTTTCTAGTAAAGGTATTCCTATGAAATTTAGGATTTATATGTCGTCTCAAAACATGAAGGTATTTGCTTGTACCTTTTCAAGAGGTTGGTTTTAGAGTCAATAGGGAGTTGGATTTTAGGTATTTTCTTATATCTTTTCAAAAGGAGGTTTATATACTCATTCAGATTCTTTTGATTTTACGACGTTGATTTTTGGATGAGTTGTTTCAACCATTTACATATATAAAGGATAATATATATTTTCTTTTTTATAAGAAAATGGATTATGGTTATGAAATTTCATTATCATAACAATATTGGATTTTGTATGCTTTAATTTTATTGATAATACTTCATCAATATTTCAATCTGCGAAAAAGAAATCACTCAATCTATTGGATTTTCAAGTAGTAGGGGAATCACATGGATTTCTTAAATCCCTACAAACCTTAAGGCTGTTTACACCCGTTTGACAAAATCCAGTCGATATCTTGTGATTTAGTTAATTTAAATATAACATTTATTATAGAGCATTTGGAAAGATGCCAAAATGACTATGAGTTTGACATATAAGCCAATTTTAATATTTTAATACATTAATAGTATTTTTGGAGCTTTTGGTAAAAACCAAAATATATGGGGTTGAAAGTGTAACTTCCAAAGATTAATTATATAGTTTAAAAATAATGAGTAGGAACCCATAATCAAGATAAGTATTTGGATAATTTTTTTTAATGTTATTTTTGGAGCTTTTAGCAAAATAACAAAAGTTATGGGGTGTTGAAAGTGTAAATTCTAAATATAATTTATAAGATTGAGATTAATAGTAGGAACTCATAAAGAAGATAAACATTTGAATATTATGTGGATAAGGCATAAAAATCTATAAAAGAATTACTAAACATTTTAATACCAAATTAAAAACAATTGATTTAGATAAATAAATACAAATTAAGTTGTCCACTTCAATGTACATTATCAATAACAATAGGATAAAATAGAATCATATATAAAACAATTAAAATAATAATGATCCGATAGATAATGACAAATTTTAGGTTCAAATGCAAATTAAACAAATAACAAAATTAAATGTTGATAAATCCAAGAAAAAATTAGATAAGAGATAATTCTAACAAATCCAATAATTTTTTTTTGAGGGTTCAGAACTAAATCTATAAATATTAATTTCAACTATAAGATTGATTTGAAATTGAAATTTACAACATCGAAGATTACTAACATATTAATCGTTATAATAATGAGTTGTAACAAATTAATTTATTTAAATAAGTAAATAATAATAATATGATTAAGTTAACTAACTAAATATATGCAATATTATAAACTTATTTAAGAATACCTAAATTAATAACTATAACAAAAATTGAGTCAATAATTAATTGTTTAAAATATATAAAATACGATTCCAAATCCACATGAAAGATTAAAACACAAAAAAATAAAAATAAAGTGTGTATTTTCCTTTTAAATAAATAAAAAAAAGCGAAACTAAGGTGACCAAATCCATATGAAGGGCAAAAAAGCAAAATAAATCATTAAAACAAATTCATCCACATCATTAACACAATTATTTGATTGTTCATATGTATAAAGAGTTGAAGAATGTGTACTTGTATTTGGTAGGAGGATGCGAGTTGTCCAACAGCGGAAACCGGATATATCTGAGCTTACGTGCTGATAACGTGTTAAAGGAAAAACATAATAGAACAACAATATACGGAGATAATGAATATGTAATTCTCATTAATCAAAAGCCCTTTAAATAGGGATGAGATACAAGTAGATAACCACGAGATATTTTAGTTCTAATCTAACTCTGATATATTTATCTCTATCTCTATCTCTATCTCTATCTCTATCTTTATCTCTATCGTCATATCCTTTAGACGATGACACACTTATCCTACAACAATAATCAATTAGTTACGTAATTTTATAATTTTTTAATAACCAATATTTTACTTTACAAAAAACCAATATTCTCACAACAATACAAATATAACATTTGTAATCCCAATTAATTTAGACGTTAAAAAAATGGTTGAGTTTAAATCAAAATAGTCGATTTTATGGCATTCTTCAAACATTCCAAGTGAGAACTCCAAGTTTATGACCAATTCTAATCATAACACTAATAAAAATATAAAATAGTTATGAATTAATATTATTTTAACATTTTCATTCTAACTAGATATTATGATATCACCTAAAAAATAATATACGATAAAAGAAAATATCACAAAAAGACCTACGTACAAATTCTTATATTTTGATAGGAATATCTAATCAATTTTGATGATTTATTATATATGAACACATCTTTTATATTATACCGTTTGGTAGGAAGTAGTCTATATTTCTGTAACTTTGGCGCTACCCAACCTAAAAAAAAACCCACCACCACCTCCTTTTAGCCTCTATAACTCGAACATTGCACCTCTATCCTCCCCTTCATCTATCGTTTCTGCTACTAAATCCAATCACAAAATTTCTCCTCTGAGTTAACTCCGTTGGCTCTACTTGTGGAGTTTATTATTTCTTAAGGTTAAGAAATTGATGATAAACATAATTGGAGGAGTTTAGAGCGAGAGATTTGTGGTTTGAAAAGGTGAAAAAGAAGGATAACATTGGTCAAAGGACGCTAGGCCGCAAAAAGCGGTCGACGATGCAGGTAAAAGGTGAGGTGGATTTTATTTTATAAATGATGTGGATACTATGTAATCTTTAAATTATTTTTGTCATATCATTTTGAATGTATCACTTACCTGGAAGTAAACAAGACCCTTAAATAAACGAAATGTTTGTTTAAAGCCTTTAAATAATAATTTTAAATGTTAGAAGATGAATATGGTTGAAGGAGACGATGAATATGCTGAAGGTTTGAAACCTCGATATATATTGATTAAGAGAAAGCGTACAATGAGAAAAGGTAAATAATGAATAATAATTAACCTAGACTACACAATACAACATATATATACGTAGACTAAATGGGCTTGGGCCCTATACTGACATGGGCCTGGGCCCTCTATATACATTAACATCCCCCCTCAAACTCAATCGGGAGAAGAATGAGCCAGATTGAGTTTTGAAACGAGATCACGAAACCGTCCTGGTAAATGAGCTTTCGTGAAAATATCAGCCGGTTGATCAAGAGTCGAAATAAGAAGAAGCTGAATAGTCTTACGAGTCACATGTTGACGAACAAAGTGACAGTCAATTTCAATATGCTTCGTTCGCTCGTGGAAGACATCATTGTGAGCAATCTGAATGGCACTGTTGTTGTCACACCACAATGAAGTTGGAGACTGTTGAGGAGCCCCCATGTCAGAGAGTAGCCAGCGTAACCACACAAGTTCTTGAGCCGTGTTAGCTAGTGCTCGATACTCAGCTTCAGTACTGGACCGAGCTGTGAGAGGTTGTTTCTTGCTTCGCCAGGATATAAGAGAGTCGCCAAGAAAGAAACAGTAGCTGGTAGTGGAGCGACGATCAGTCATGTCACTGTCCCAATCAGCATCAGAAAAACCTCGCAAAGTCAACGATGAGGTGGATGGAAAATGAAGACCATGAAACATGGTCCCTTTTAAATATCGAAGAATGCGCAGGACAACAGCGTAGTGATCAGAACAGGGTGCAGACATGAACTGACTGACAGTATGAACAACATAGGCAAGATCAGGGCGAGTCACTGTCAGATAGACAAGTGACCCCACTAACTGGCGATATAAAGTAGGATCACGCAGAGGAGGACCAACATTTGGAGTCAAATGAAGGTTGTGCTCAAGAGGAGTGGATGTTGTTTTGTTGTCAGTAAGCCCAGCTTTTGACAAAAGATCTGAGGTGTATTTGGCTTGACACAGATAAATTCCCGATGGATCGGAGAGCACCTCAAGACCAAGGAAATAGTGTAAAGAACCAAGATCCTTCATTTCAAAACAGGAGCTGAGAGATGACTTCAGATTGGTTATGCCTGTAGAGTCACTGCCAATAATAATCATATCATCCACATACAGGAGAAGTAAGATTGTGCCAGCCTCAGTGGTCCGAGTAAATAGCACTGAATCATAGTTGCTGGGTGAGAAGCCCAGAGAGGTGGCTGTGGAACTGAATTTCTCAAACCAAGCTTGCGGAGCTTGCTTGAGACCATAAAGAGCCTTCCGAAGACGACAAACATGGCCTTGTGGAAGTCGAACGCCTGGAGGAGGTGTCATATAGACCTCCTCAGATAAATCACCGTTTAAAAAGGCATTCTTAACATCCATCTGAAAGAGAGGCCATTGTTTGGTAGCTGCGATGGCAAGAAGACTGCGAACAGAAGTGACTCGAGCAACAGGTGCAAAAGTCTCCTCATAATCGATACCATACTCTTGATTGAAGCCCTTGGCCACAAGACGAGCTTTGTACCGATCAATAGAGCCATCAGATTTGGTTTTGATCTTGAACACCCATTTGGAGCCAATGGGTGACTTGCCTGGTGGAAGAGGGACAGATTCTCATGTCTGAGCTTTGTCAAGTGCCTGAAGTTCCTCATCCATAGCTTTCTGCCAATCAGGGTTAGAGGAGGCTTCCTTATAGGAAGTAGATTCGTGATTTGAAAGCAGAGTAGCATAAACATGATAATCACGAAGATGAGAAGGAACTTGTCTTACCCGTTCTGATCGTCTGACATTCTGAGATTGAGAAGTTCCAGGAGCCAAAGACTCAGCAGGCACCTCAGATGTTGGTTGTGCAGATGGAGCAGATGATTGATGTTGATCAGGAATACTAGTAGAGGTAGGTTGTGTAGGGGCAAGAGACTCTGAAGGAGAGGCAGACTCATAAGAAGTTGGAACAACAGGTGGAGGGGATATGATGTCAGATTGGAGTGAGTCCAATGAGACGGAAGCATCAGTGAAGAACGGAGTGGTGAGGTTAGGAGACTCACGAAACTTGGATATAAAAGAAAAAGGAACACGCTCCCAGAAGGTAACATGACGAGATATACGAAGACGCTGGGAGATAGGATCCCAGCAGCGATAACCCTTGTGCTCAATGCCATATCCAAGGAAGCAGCAAAGTCTGGAGCGAGGTTCAAGTTTGGTATGTTCATAAGATTGTAATTGAACAAAACAAGCACTACCCTAAACTTTTAGAAGTTCATAGGCAGGGGTGACCTCATAAAGAGCCTCATAAGGAGACTTGTTATTAAGGATGGGAATAGGGTGACGATTGATGGTATAAACGGCGGTGAAAGCAGCTTCCCCCCAAAAACGTTCTGGACATTTAGCAGAGATGAGAAGAGTGCGAACCGTATCAAGAATATGACGGTGTTTGCGTTCGGCACGACCATTTTGAGGAGATGTGCCAGGACAGGAGTACTGAGAGAGAGTCCCCTGAGATTGAAGAAATGAGAGAAAAGATGACTCTTTGTATTCCATAGCATTGTCAGCTCTAAGAATCTTTATGGATTTTGAGAACTGGGTGTGAATCATCCAGGCAAACATAATATAAATTTTGGGTAGTTCCGAACGATGTTTCATTAGATATATCCATGTGAAACGTGTATGGTCATCAATAAAAATAACAAAGTATCGAGCACCCCCATGGAGGGATGTGGTGCTGGTCCCCATACATCAGAATGAATAAGATCAAAAGAAGAAGTAGAACTAAACTCATTCATTTCAAAAGGTAAAGCATGATGTTTGCCAAGTTTGCAAGACAAACAAGAAATATTGTCATTTGATACACAATTTCCTAACACCCCTAAATGAGCTAATGATTTTATTCTGGCTAGAGATAAGTGACCCAGCCGGGCATGCCACAACTCAAAGGAAGAAGTGCTGGAAACTGAGGCAACAAGACTGGAAGAGGGTAATGGAAGACGCAGGTAGACCACTTCAATCATCCGTCCAACTTTACGGCCGAGTCCAAGGATCTGCTTGGTCTTTGGATCCTGTACAACACAACCAGAAGAATGAAATAAAATGATCAAATTAGATTCAAGAAGCTGCGCAATCGAAACTAAGCTCAGAGATAGCTTCGGAACATTTAGAACATCCGGTAATTGTATATGAGGGGTGGAAACGTTTCCACTAAAAGATACCGGTAGACCAGTGTTGTCAGCAGTTCTTACTGACGTAAATTGCTGAGGTGGTTTCTTAGAGATGAAACCATCAGGGCAAGGTGTCATATGATTGCAACACCCTGAGTCAAAAAGCCATACGTTACCTGATGCAGCTGAGTGTCGAGAATTCATACCCATAACACCAGACATGATCTGCTCCATGAGTTCCTGATTGCGACGCATCAGTTCCATTAGGTCAGGTGAGGAGGCTGTAGAAACCTCAGTATCAGCAATGGTAGGCCCAGCAACAGCGTGAGTCCGGTTCTGAGAACCAGTGTGCTTTGAGTTCTTCGGGCAGTCAAACTCATAATGACGCGGATGAGTGATGCCACACCTACGGCACTTACGAATAGGACAATCAAGAAGAAGATGAGTAGGAGAATGGCAAAAGGCACACTCGGATGTGTTCGTCTTTCCCCCAGATTTGGAATGATTGTTGTTGGTCCATTTGCCTTTGGACTTGGGATGAGACGTGTAGAGAACGCTATCAGTAGCGGGCATAGGTGAGCGCATGTGAAGACGGGTTTCTTCACTTATCAATTCTGATATAGCTTCTTCAAGAGTAGGTAATGGCTGCCTATGAAGAAGAGAAGCACGAACATTCTCAAATTTGTCAGTAAGACCCATCAGAATAGTAATCAAATGTAGCTGGTTGAAGTAGGCAGTGAATTGTTTAGCTGTGTCATCAAAAATCTGTGGTGCTCCAAGACTTATATGATCTCTGAGAGACTGCATTTCAGAGATATAAGAGTTTAGTTTATGGATTGATCAGGAAGCTGACGTTTGCTCTGAAAAGTGGTCCACAGTTGATATTGATGAGATAGGCCTGATGACGTGTACCGCTTGGCAAGGAAATCCCAGAGACTTTTGGCGGTAAGATAACCAAGAAATTGTTGATTAATCTCAGGAGTAGTGGAGGCATTAATGAAACCCAGAATACGAGCATTATTGATGTCCCACTCATTCATGCGTTTTGCAAAGTCAACAACATTTTCAGTGGCTTCCTGAACTGGAACTGTGGATGCACCAGTAACATAGGTGTAAAGGTCATGGGATTTGAGCAGAATTGTCATATGTTGATGCCAGAGAATGTAGTTACTACCATTGAAAATAACCGAGATGGGATTGGAGTGACTGAGATTGGCAACCATGTGACTGAGAAACAGTTCGACCGGAATAAAGGATTCGGTTCGACCGATAAAATAATTCGACCGGTAGAGGCTTTGACCGGTAGAGGATTCGACCGACAAAGATTTCGACCGATAGGTTTCGACCGATATGAACGACCGATAGGAGTTCGACCGGTAAATGATTCAACCGATAAAAGGGTTCGACCGATAAAAAAACACAGCGGCGGCGGCAATAAAAAACACACAGAGCGATAAACACACAGCGGCGGCGGCAATCAAAACAATTCAAAAGGCGATGGCTAGCGATCGATTCAAAACAAAAAAAAAATCGATGAACAGTGCGATGAACAGTAACCGATGAATAGTGATGAACAGTAAAATCGATTCGATGAACAGTGATGGTGAACAATAAAATCGAAGAATAAACCTACAGCTTTGATACCATGTTAGAAGATGAATATGGTTGAAGGAGATGATGAATATGCTGAAGGTTTGAAACCTCGATATATTGATTAAGAGAAAGCGTACAATGAGAAAAGGTAAATAATGAATAATAATTAACCTAGACAACACAATACAACATATATATACGTAGACTAAATGGGCTTGGGCCCTATACTGACATGGGCCTGGGCCCTCTATATACATTAACATTAAAAATTGATTCTCTAAAATAGGAATCAAAACAAAGTTGGTTTTATTTTGATACACTTTTTTTTTTCAATTTTGGTTTATCGGTATCTAGCGGAGAAAGGGTTCACCGAGGAGTTTTGTTTCACCAAAAGGTTGATGTATTCGGATACGCAGTTTCTCAAATGGGTTTTAAAGGAGTATGAAGAGGAATCCCCTCAACTGTTTTAAACTGTATCATAAGCATTTGGATTGTTAAGTATAGATTGACTCCTTCCATTCTTCAAAAGAGATATATAGTTTGATTGTTTAGGTCAAAGGGATATGTTTATGGCGTTTACCAACACAAATTGGGTAAGCGTTAACCAGGTAACAATGTAGTGAAGTCAACATCATGAACATGTAAGAGGGGTTTGGTAAATAACATATTTGACCAAGTAAGCGGTAAGCAGGATCTTTGAGAAGTGGTTTATGTATTCGAAAAAACCCTTTTGGGAATTTGCAATCTTGTAGTTTTTTGCAAGTTTTTCAAGCATACAACCACTTGGTTGGGAGATATAAAATGTTCTTGGGGTATATGCTATGATACATGACTGCCTCTCACTTCGAGTGCGAAATGATGGATTGTTAGGGAGCGTTTGGTTCGTTGGAATCCGGCGGAATTTGAAGTAGTCTGTTCCATTGAAGAATTCCATTCACCGTGTGTGGTTCAGTTTTTTGAGTTTTAGTGCAAAATTGGAATTCATTGAGTTTTAATAAGGAACTCCAATTTCTTTTCATAACTATCTTTTGAGAAAGACCATTTCTTCGCTTATATTTACTTCAATCCATTCCATTCCACCATGACGATTGTCACCACCACTAGTTGCCACTGTCACCACCGCCGAAAATGTCGTCCCCAACCACAACCATCGTCATCACTGTCGCATCCACCACCATTGTTGTTGCCGCGCACACCACGACCCCTGCCACCCCCACCATTACCACCATCACCATCACCACCACCAATTAATCATTATATAGTATTGTGCTCATTTATCATTATTTTATTACAATTCCGAAGTTATATTATGCGGATCACATAGATTTATTCCAATTTATATGACAATTTCTATTCCAATTTTTATCAACCAAATGCATGGTCAAACCTAATTAAATTTCATTCCAATTCATTTATATTCTAATATTTTGACATATTTCAATTCCAATATATTCTATTATGTGAACCAAACTTCACCTTAGATTAGAAAAATTATCACTTTTTAATGTTGATGTAATGTTGAAATGCACCCTTTAGATCTCCGACATTGGATAAGGTCGAGGTAAATATAACGTAATCCCAGTTGGACATTTTCTCTTATATGCATGCATATATAAACAGGTATCCCCTCTATGATATAACCGACATTTATTTAAGTTTTCTTAGAGGCCACCAGTTCGAGTCCTGCAAGACCATTGAGGATTTTCCTGACTGTTTTTCAAAACCTCTAGGATTAGTCATGATGCGAGTAATGTCTTGGATACCCATGGTTAACAAAAAGAAAAAAAATATTCATTTAAGTTTTAAAACTATATCAAAACCACGATGTTGCAAACTAAATAGGTCCATGAGACACGAAGAGTGTTGTTAAAGTTTTTGATTTAATTCGAAATTGATTTAAGATCAATTGTTTCATGTTTGAAGGTTGTAAAAATGATATGGTGTCACTCTTTGGGGCCTCTTTACTGCACATGTTCCTCAAAATTAACCAAAAAACCTAAAAAAGTTACTCAAAATCAACTAAAAACCGAACAAATTCATTGAAATAACCAAAAAAGAATCCCTCAAAACCAACCAAAAAGCTGCAAAAATTTCTTGAAACGGTGGAATGCGGTTAAAAACACATTAGACATACACTTAAGACGTAGTCTTTCGCTTGCTCAAAATATGATTCCACTTGGAAAAATGTATCTGATTCCCCAAATCGGCACAATTGACTTTTTTACTATGTTGATCTTTTCACATGATCAAACCGCTACTTTACGAGCTTTGATCCACCTTAAAGGTGCACTCGTTCATTAAAATACTTGGTTTGCCTCTAGGTCTCATTAGGTAACTGAGTGTTGCCTGAAGACGAGCCCCAAACTTCCTAAGTTAAAGCACAAAGACTAACGAGTTGTTTACCAAATTTTCTATCAAGACCAGTATGGATATATTTGTCTGTTCAGGTAAAAATGTATTGTTGTTTATTTTTTTTTCTTTTCTGAATCAATAGTCTAAACGATAAAAATTACCGTTTTTATCTCAAGTATGAAATGGGGTAAAACTACTTAGGGGCTGTTTGGAAGTTGCTAAATGGTTTAGTGCAGAATGATTAAATGGTCTGAATGATTAAGAGGTTTTTATGATATAGTGTAAAATGAAATATGGTTGTTTGCTAATTGTTCATAATGAAATCAGGGCACTTAATGGTTAAGGGAGGGACATGATACAAAATTATTCAGAGAATTTTGGAACCATTAAGAGGCAACCCTTTTTTTTACCAAACAAGATTTACCTCTTAGCGATTCAGATGTTGGCTCTTAATTGAACCATTAAGAGGTAAACAAACAGCCCCTAAGAACTACTTTTACTAAGAATTGATCAAGCTATATTCTTTCAACTACTAAAAAAAAGCTTGAATCTTTTACCCTTCTTAAAATTGTTTGGGATTGCTTATTTAAAACAACTTATATTTGTGGTGAGAAAAAAGAGTTTTATAAAAAGTGTTTGAATTAGCTTATTGTGGTACTAAAACGTAATAAGCTAATAAATTATTATTTGAGAGTGTTTGAGATTGCTTATACATGTCAAATAAACAAAAAAATCATAAGTTGTTTCAAATAAGTTGATAAATCACTTATTAAAAAACTTGTGATTAACGGTGTGGAAAAGTTATATACATTTTTGTATATTAGAAATAGTTTATTAGCGGTCATAAAGTACAATAAACCTAGAATACCCAAATCAATCACTAAGGGGCTGTTCGGTAACAACTTAATGAGCTATATAACAGGTATGGCTGATTCGCACAGCCATACCTAGCTGTTCGGTAGGAGCTTATTCGCTCAGACGATGGCTGATTCGCTCAGCTACAAAAACCATGTCATATAGACTCAACCATTAAATTCCTTTAATTTCCCCCAACTACCCTTCTCTTCTTCCCAACCTCCAGACCATATTACACCATCGACCCATCTGCTTCCTTTCTTCCTCCTTCTCTGGTTAGCCCTAAAAAACCCTCTCGATCTCCATCTTCTTTCTATGGTTGATAGGTTTCTTGAAAGTTTTTTTTTCACAATGAAGAAGAAGCAACCTGCTGGATTGTCACCCTCTCGATCTCCATCTTCTTCAATTCTCACCCCCTGGAATGAAGCTCGATCTGCAGGATTGTTAGGTTTTTTTTTCACATGAAGAAGAAGAAGCAACCTGCTGGATTGTCACCCTCACGATCTCCATCTTCTTCGATTCTCACCCTCTGGAATGAAGCTCTATCTGCTGGATTGTTGGGTTTTTTTTTTCACATGAAGAAGAAGAAGCAACCAGTTCGATTGTCACCCTCTCGATCTCCATCTTCTTCGATTCTCACCCCTTGGAATGAAGCTCAATCTACTGGATTGTTGGTTTTTTTTTCACATGAAGATGAAGAAGCAACTATTTTGAAAGTGGGTTTAGGTGTCTGTTTGCTCAGATTGATAAAGTAGAAGAAAAAACCTATTTTGAAAGTGGGTTTGGTCACATTGATTAGTTTCTTTTCATTATTTTAAAAGTGGGTTTATTCATATATATATATATATATATATATATATATATATATATATATATATATATATATTGTTGTAATAAATCTTCTTAGTTTTAAAAATGCTTTAATTGTTTTTATTTTATTTTATATAATCTAGGGGTAAAATGGTCATTTCTGACATTCAGACTGTTTATTCAGCACAACAACCGAACAACAACTTATCTGTTAACACTCAGACAACTATATCCATACAGACAGTTATATTCATACAGGTCTTAACAGAAAATGAACCGAACAACCCCTAAGTAATCCCAAACACCCCCTAAGGGTGTGTTTGGGATTGCTTATTTAAAACAACTTATGTTTATTTTAAAAAGTGTTTATCAACTTATGCGGTGTCAAACCAAAGGTTTTAAAAAAGTGTTTGGATTAGCTTATTGTGGTACCAAAACGTAATAAGCTAATAAATTGTTATTTAAAGGTGTTTGTGATTGCTTATACATATAAAATAACCAAAAAAGTGATAAACACTTTTCAAATAAGTTGATAAGTTAAAACCAAATAACTTATCAAAAAGTGTTTTTCAATGGTTTGACATCGTTATAAGTCATTTTAATTTTTCCTCATCCAAATACTCAAAAGTACTTATATCCGATGTCAAATCACAATAAGCTAAAAAGCACATCAAATAATCAATCCAAACACCCCCTATTCCCTAAAGCCAACATCATTCACATAAACCTAGAATACCAAAATCAATCAAGAAATCAAGAACATCACAAATCACGATTCACACCTACTGATTGCCAAGTACGAACAGGAGCAGAAGCTGAAAACTGAAAATAAAACCTCACGATTTTGATTATAGGACCATCTGATTTTGTTCTCCACTTCTCCTAATCTCGTTCTCTACTTCTCCAGACTCCAATATCCATCACAAACTTCGGGTAAAAATCTAAAATTTTGATTTATAATCTTGATTTTTGAATGACTTTGATTCTGTTTGCTTCATAATTGGTAAATATTTTGTTGGTATTTGGTTTGATTTTGTTAGTAAATTGTAATTGTAGGTAAATGGAAATGTTAGGTTGATTTTGCAATAAGAAACTCATCCAGCTCTCTGATGATACATAATTTATTCAAATCTTGGGAGGGGGAGAGGATAAAATGTATACAACTGTCATCTTTTTTTATGAACACCATGTGTTCGATAATATTCCCCAATGACACCAAGTGAGTTTAAAATAGGGTTGATTTTAGCTTATGATCATCTTAGCAAATAAATTTTTATAACAACATTCTGCAAAGATTTAAACACCAAAATCTTTGCAAATGATAAACACATGCAAAATTAAAAAAAAAAATTAAAAATTTATTTGCTAAGATGATCCTAAGCTAAAATCAACCCTAACTTTAAACTCACTTGGTGTCATTGGGGAATATTATCGAACACTTGGTGTTCATAAGACTTGTTATGCTGCATCGACAGACTCGGTTCTGAAGCGAACATTGTATTAAATCCATTATATGCACATCATTTCATGGATATCCATTGTTTAAAAACCTTACATTAGTTGCATAATGTGGATATTCTCAGCATCCTTTATATCCAAAATATATTGATGCATTTCATTATTTGTTTGCTGACTACAGGACAGAAGATTGTTTGAACCTAACTCTTTGAGGATTCGAGGGCTGGTAGCTTAACATTCATGTTTCTCTCAAAAACTTGCTCATGTATATGAACATTTCTTTTTCCTAAACCTATGATGCTGCTTGATATATTCTTTTTCTCAACAAAAACTATATATCTCGAGTTTATCATTCTAGTCCCTGCTATCTTACTTGTGAGTCCAATAATGTAAGTTAGTTTTCCGGTATATCGTGACCCTTTAGTTTAGTGTGATCATTTCTGGGAATATTTCTAGTTGGGCATGATATCATGGCATTTAGAATAATAGCCAGAACCCTGTTGATCCCAAAATCCATCAAACCAATCCCATATCAAATCTCTAAATTTTCTTCAGCAATCTCCAGCAATTCGGATCCTCTTTCGAATCTTTTCCAAGGGTACGGTTTCCAACATTCTGACCTTGATAATCTATTCGCAAGGAACCGATTTTTGCGCAATTCCAGCGTTTCCGATGTTGAAATGTCTTTGAAAATACTATCGTCCTTGTGTTCTTCCAAGGATTTTGTTGTTTCCATGGTTTATAACTGTCCTAGGGTTTTAGAACTTGATTTTCTCAAGAGATGGGAAGTGGGTGTTTCTGAATTAGGGTTTTCAGACAACAGTAGATTGATAATGATTCAGAGCATTCTTGAAGTTTCTAGGAAATTCGATTTATACCCAGATGATATTTTACGTTGTATCGAGTGTTTAAGGGGTTTTAGGTTTAGCTCTGCTACAATAACTAGGGTTTTACAGGAGTTTCCTATGATTATTACTAAGAATGAAGAAAATATTTGGGCTAAGATTGAGTTCTTATTAGGAATCGGAATCCATAGAAGTAAAATAGACTCGATAATTCAAACTTATCCGGGGATCTTGGCATTTGGGTTGGAGAACAAGTTGAAGCCTCTGATTTCCGAGTTTACTGGCATGGGGTTTCGGCCAAACGAAATTAGGGACGAGATCATTAGAAACCCGAAAATTCTTGGGTCAGAAGTCGGAGAAATGTCGAAATGTTTGAGAATGCTGAACAGTTTGAAATGTAGGGTTCCGATTAAAGAAAAGATTTTCAGCGAAGGGGCATTCAGGGCGTCGTACAAAGTTAAGTTGAGGATCGATTGCTTACACAAACACGGGTTGCTATATAGAGATGCATTTAGCGTATTGTGGAGAGAGCCACGGGCGATTTTATATGATTTGAAGGAAATTGATACAAAGATCGAGTTTTTAACAAACACGATGAAGTTTGATGTTCTTTGTCTGGTTGAAGTTCCGGAGTATTTGGGGGTACATTTTGAGAAACAGATTGTTCCTCGTTACAATGTGATCGAACATTTGAGATCAAAAGGCGGGATAGGTGATGAGATTGAGTTGAGGTCTTTGGTTAAGTTTAGTAGGTTGAGATTTTATAATCTTTACGTGAAGCCGTATCCAGAGTGTGTGAAGATATATGGGAGGTTTGCGGATATTAAGGTTAGGAACCGGCATCCAGAAGGAATGTGGAAGCTTTTCAAACCACCAAAGTACCCGGATTCGAGAGAAGATTTGAAGAACATCAAGTCTTTTATGGAACAAATTCATTAATAAAGAATTCACTTGATTCCGCGGAAGCATTTGGGGATTTTTTTTTTGGCCAACTGTCGGTATTTGGGCCCGCTTACGCGCACCTACTAATCCCAGGCGACCACAAATGGTCTGGAGTTATTGCAGGTAAACCTCAATGGCCACAGGGGCTCTGTCAGCGTCTGGATTTGAACAACGAGAAGATTATATTTTCCATTACATCCCCTCGAGTCTTAACCAACCAGTGTGCCATAATCTAAGTGGTTACATTTGGGGAATTTGAGATACATTATCTTGTAAGTTTGATTTTTATATGCTGTAAATTTGACTTGTATTTCGATCTTAAAATGCAAAGCTTTTTTGGACGGTCATGATTTTGGTTTAAAGGTCTCGTTGTCGAAGAAGGAAGAATTGATGAACCAGTCCAATAAGGCTGTCGGTTGGTCATGCTAAATGGTCAGCCGTCCAGGGGCGGATTGGCCACTAGTGGCCCGAGTGAATTTGTCTATCATAGTGTAAAAAAATTACGACTCTGAACGGTGCTACCACCGTGATTTGTTTTGTGTTATTACTGGACATTGTGGCTTGAAAACTAAGATGATGCATCAACATATAGTTAACAATGGAACATAAAAACCATAACAGTAAATCATTGAAACTGAAATTGATTGTTTTTGTGTTTTCAAATGTGTTTGGTGTTAAATTGTTGGGAACTTCCTTTCTTTGTAATTATTTTATAAGGAATTTTTATTACATTTAGTGATGTATGTTTATTTTATCTTATAATTACTAATAATCATTTTATATCAATAATAACATCAATTTCTGTCTAATTTGACCAGGTAAAAGTCAACAGCATTTGAAAAGGGGTGGGTTAAATGGACAATTGTTTATCCATTGGAGGATGAGAAAAGAAATGAAAAGACACATAAACATGGAGATTTCAATTCATGTCAAACAAACGAATGGCAAAAATCAATTTTAATTCCTTGAAAGTCAAATTCATTTAATAGATTTCAGTTTTAATCAAATTCTGTTTTGTAAACCAAACGTTCTTATGAATCTTATGAGTGGAAAATAGAATTTCGTATATGCTAATAAGTTACAGAAAAAATATTGTATTCGCGTTATTTCTAACTATCATTCATCTTATTATCTTGTTTCAAGTTTATTAATTTTGTTTGGCTTAATTACATTAAAATATAACATATATTTTGTTTGACTTTTTAGTTTGACTATTATCAATAGTAATAAATTAACTTGGGGCGTTTGGTTCACAGAATGTGATAGAAATCTGGTGGAATTGGAATGTTGAATTTCGTTGACCAGATTTCATTCCCTTGTTTGGTTCAAGTTTTTCAATGTATGGAATCTTTGAATTCCAATAAATTCATAGATATAGGATTTGAACATTCCATCATAAAACCCAAGGATTTCAATGGAATGAAATCTCATATTTTGATAATTCCAAAGTTATCTTTTACCTCAAACTAAACCCTACTGATATTAATTATCAGCAAACATCAACTCTCTCTCTCTCCTCCCCCCCTCTCTCCTATCTCTCCTCCCTCTTTCTCTCTCTCCTCTCTCTCTCCCTTTCTCTCTCTCTCTCTCATCATTCATGTGCTAAAATAATCAAAGCAATTTTAGTTAAAAAATAAACTATTTAATTACTGTTTCATTAAAGTAACTTTTGTTTAAAAAAATTAAAATAATCAAAAAGGTATTTTGGTCATTTACCAAAATTCCATTCCAATTCCGAAGCTACAATCTGTGAACCAAACAGAAAAATTCCAATTCATTTAACAGATTCCATTCCAATTATGTCAACCAAACAGGTGGTCAAACCTGACAACATTCTATTCCAACTTCTTCAAAGTCAAATTTCTTTGACAAATTTCATTTCATCAAAAAACATTCTGCGAACCAAACACCCCCTTATTCTTTGAATTTCACTGAAAAAAATCTTATTTGATAAGCAATAAACTAATTCATAAGCTAGATTTTTCTAAAGTTATTTCAGATAGTTTTTAATAAGCTTCAAGAGCTTTTTATTTCACATTTTCTTGTTATACCCATAATATGTTATAATTAAGTAAAATTTCAACAAGTCTTTTTAAACCATTTTACATTGTTATCTAGTTTATAAATTAGTTTTTATCCAACTTGATTTATTTATCAAATAGTTTGTCAAATATAGTATTTAGAAAAATTTGTTTTAAAAGCTCAATTTTGTCGTTTACAACAATAAATCTCAAACAATAAAGGTATCATTTTTTTTTTCAGAAAACATATTTTGTATAAAAAGTTATAATATATTTTTTTATTTTTGTTAACAAATTAATTACATCAAAACATAATACATTTTCATATAAGAATAAAAATTTGAAGATAACAGTAAAGAGAAAACGAATTTCATCAACAATTAATTTGTCTACTCCTTCCGTCTTAAAATACACATATACAATGAAAAAACTATATTGTTTAAGAAATGTATAATTATTACCATAGAATGATAATTTTATCGTTAATTATAGAGAGAGAAATTTTTCTTCATCTCATCACTAAAGATAAATGGAAAATTAAGTATTTATTTATATTGGATCAAACTAAAATAGTAATATAAACATTTTTTTAGGACGGAATAAATATTTCAATAATAATACTGTATAATTTTCAAACCCTTTTTTTAATCAACATATTATTCAGAAATGATGCTTACTGAGGCGCCGCTTGTTTTTTTAAGAGGTCTGAAGTCTGAAGTATTATTTTACTTTTTATTAATAAGAGGTGGTGCTGAAGTCTGAAATCTGAATCAACAAGACTTTATGTTTCTGTAACGTCTGAAGGACATCTTGAGAGAAAGAAGAACATATGAACTGAGGTAACGATAAAATGTTTTAAGAAGTTAGGTCACCATTTCTTATTTTAGACGTATTTAAGAGTTAAGAGGTTCTGAAAACTCAAAAAAAAAAAAAGAGTCTAAATCTAAAAAAGTCTGAACGATATTGTTTGACAAAAATAAGTTAACTTATTTTCTGGGTACATGTTTGGATGACCATAAGCTAGCTTATAAGTTAGTTTTTTGATAAACTATTTGGAGTAGCTTATGAGAAGTTTTTTCTAAATATTCCAATTATGCCTCTCATTAATATTCATTATTATTTATTAACTTTTAGTTATAAATAAATAATTAATGTTCTTTTTGGTAATTTAAATGATTATAAGCTAGTTTTTGTCAAACATGACTTTTTCATCAGCTAGCTTATCAGCTAGGTACTTAAGAGCAATTAAGAGATTTTCTTTAAAAAACAAACACGGAAATCCATGAAACTCCATTGAATTTTCTGCAAGATAATGTTTTTTATTCTTCTGAAAATAAATATTCTAATGGTCCCTACAGTTTGTTAAAATTTGCAGATTTCATTCATATGCTTTCAAAATTTCAGCTTTCATCCCTATAATTTATAATTCATTTCTATTTTCGTTACTGAGGTCAAAACACTACTTTTAAGTATGAAATGAATTCTAAACAATATGGATGGAAAAAACAATAAAATTAATCATAAAAACGAAAAAAGTAATAAATTATAAACTATAGAGATGAAAATAGTATTTTTCAAAATCATAAGAACGAAAATAAAAATCTTCAACAAACCACATAACTAAATACATAATTTACTCAAATTATTGAGTATCTATTGAAGATATTCTAACGGCATAAATATACCCAACAAATGTTTACATTTTTGTTAAAAAAAAGTTAATTTTATTAATAATAAAAATAAGAAATATTTTAATTATTTATAAAAATAGGTAAATAACAATTACTTTTTGGCTACATTTAATATTTTGTACCCGTAAATGGAAAAGAGTAATAAATGGAGTCATAAATCTGCACAACATGAGAACACACAAACCAGCCGTCTGAATCGGAGACCATCGGAAGTTGACTTGTGCTGGTGGAAAGATGGCCGGAATTCAGGCATCGGAATCGATTCATCCTTTCATTCCTACAGATCTCATTCTACCGGATTATGTACCAATTATCCTCTCACAATCTACAATTCTCACTGTTTATGGCTGCGCTTCCTTCCTAGTCGTCTCCTTCGTCTGGATCCTCGCCGGTAGTCAATTATATTTCAAATTTACAGTTTAAAACCCTAGTTCTATCGTTATTTCGATTCTGAATCTGTTATATTATGTATGCGTTTTATTTCTGATTATTCTGATGTCAACAAAGATCTTCCGTGTTCATACAATTTTACGACGTATTCTCTGGTCATTCACATACATTTTTTCGTTGTATAGGTAATTAATCATGCTTATTTGATAGGAGACTGTATATTGATTTGTGTGATCAGATATGGTAGTTTTGGATAAGTTGCTTTTTGGAAGTTATTTTTTTGATTTTTGCAATCTATAACAGCAACATCATTTCATTTGTTCTACTTCATGTTAAAGATCCAGAAAAGTTTAGAAGATGATAAGTAACCTATTTGACATCTGACCTCTTAATCTAGAAAATTTTGGAAGTTGATAAATAACCTATTTGACATCTGACATCGTAATCTAGACTTTGTTTTGGGAACGGAGGGAGTACTGGTTGACTTTCATGGTCAAACATAATAACTTTGGATCAATGACTTGCTAATTTGAAGACTAACTGTTTCTGCAGGTGGAGAGAGTATAGTCGATGATAGCAACGGGGATTTGTAACATATTTATGTTAATTTTCATTTCCTATGAACCTTTCCAAGTTTTAGTTTCAATATGGATGAGGTGTTGTATGCATTCAATCATAACATCCTAATTCAAATATTTTTTTGGTATTTTCTAAATTTATAGGAGTTCCAGCAGATAGGTTGTGCTTGCATTAAATAGTCTAGGTAACAAGTTTTTAGTTGATATAGTTGCTGTTGCAGGATTTTGGTCTTTACTTATATAGACTTGAATTATGTTATATATTTCTTACCAATCTGAACAAGGGTATTCTTCCTCTTTTAATAGAAATATAATCTCAAAAAAGTTTACTAGACTATTGCACAGTGCCTTTTATCTGACAAATGATTATCTAATGGAAGCTAATTATTATTGTCATGGACAGGGCGGTTTCCTAAAATATCGAAACTTGACAAGGTTCTCATGTGCTGGTGGGTTTTCACTGGCCTCACCCATATGATCCTTGAGGGTTATTTTGTTTTCACTCCAGAGTTTTTCAAGCAGAAGAATCCTACTTACCTTGCAGAAGTTTGTACGTTCTTGATATACTTGATATTTTGATCTACATATCTGCATTAAATAATTTTAATTAATGGAAAATATTTTTGAATGTGCTTCTTTCAATAACAGGGAAAGAATACAGCAAAGGTGACTCCAGATACGTTGGAAGGGATTCGGCAATAGTTGCTGTTGAAGGAATAACAGCTGTTCTGGAGGGTCCAGCTTGCCTTCTAGCTGCGTATGTGTACTTTTTTATTGCACAATGATGAGATCACATTCAAAAATCTGTTTGAACATTCTACAAAGAGGACTAAGGAAAGCACCATGATTGCTTAATCAATATATCTTCTAAGTTAGAATGGTAATCCATAACAATAGTACTAAAACTTCTGACAAAGAAGATGAGTTCAGAATTGCTTGGAATTTAGATACCAATCTGTAATAAATAATAATAAGTGTGTTCTTCCTAAAGAATACACACCTCTGAGTAAATGGCGCATACCCCATCCAAGGATGCAGTGACCTTTATATGATCTATGAAACGAAGCCATTCTCCACAAATCCTGATTGCCTGAACACTCGATGTAACAGTTCTCTAACGTAGAAGAAACTGCTATAGTTCTGGACATTCAAGTATATCTTCTACCACTTTCATTTGATTCTGGTCTCTGGTGCATATAGTTGAGATATTATGTCTATACTTGGACCATCTACATACCCACCTGTTATTTTGTCATTTGTCAATAACTCATCTTGTCCCATTAGTGGTGCAGGATCCACTTAGATAGCTCTTAGTTTATCTTTATCATTTTTGCAACGTCTTATTCTTATTGAAACCCTTGTATTTGTTAGCCAAATGACCAAATCCTCAAACTGTTCTATGTCTTTTTTTGTTCCACTCACTGTGTTCTTCTAGAGTTAGGGGCAAACCAACTAATTGGGACAAGATAATAAGTCTGATGGGCTTCACTGGTTGGATACTTCCCTTAGGTTTTGAATTTGCCACTGGTCTATTGAGAGGGAATGAGGAATTCTCAAGCTCAACTGTATCTCCCTTCCAGTGACATACAACAGGAGGCAATTTTCTGCCTTCCGTTGCCACATACTTTCCTGCTAAGGAATGGGAAATCCTTCACCTGTTCTATGAATCCAATTTGCATTTCATTCTGGAAAAGCTTGGAAATTAATGACCAACTTTCCTGATGAGAGTACTAGGAATGTCTGTTGCTGGATTGGGCATTGTTCTTCTGCTCATAAGAACTGTCACTACACTCGTGTTTCTTGCTCCCTATGCCATTTATTTGGTTTGGTACCTTTTTTCAGTTAGTGTACCATCTAAACTTGTCTCTGACTTTGTCTTTGTTTTTAAGTTCTTCGCGACATTCATAGATGATTACTCCCATGTTGCTCTTCTTTTCCTAAATTGAAACCTTGAAATGAACTTGTGTTTATTTTTTGTATCTTTTAGGCTATACTAAAAGGCTGAAACTCAGTTTTAATTTGTGCTAAAACCCTTGGTGATGAAAATCAACGAGAATATTTGGTAACAAACTTTAATAAATTTATGTATGGTCGATGGATCTTTACATGAATTGTCTTGTCCATGAGATTGAAACAGTGGCCGCATTTTGAATGTTGATCAACCAAGTCTAGCAAGATAGTTTATGGCCTTACACGTTCTCATCCACACATTTCATGGCGTATTCCAATTAAGTACCGTATGACTGTTTACAGATTAGTCTTTAATAGAATGTGCAATAGTTATAGAGATAAAAATTCAAAAATAGAGAGGATTTTGAAACATACATCTTTAGTAACATTTCTTACCATTGTATTTGACATGGACATTTTAACCTATACTTCAAAATATGCAAAAAGACATTGTAATTGACAAGCTTTATCCTTTTTTTCCGCACACATTGCACAAGCCAATGGTCTTCTTGGAAACAATTACTCTACTCTTTGGGGTAGACGTCGGGTCTACGTACATTCCATCCCCAGACCCCACTTCCTGGTGGGATATTATGGATTTGTTTGGTTTGGTTTGGTTTGGTTTGATTTAAATTGTAGTTGGCAAGCATGCACAAAAATAGCCATCATATTTATCAAGGTTCTAAATGGCGTGAGGCGTGGCGTGGCGGCGAGGCCAAGCCTTAGGAGCCACGGCATTTTCAAGACGTGACTTATGGCGTCATTTTTCTAATTCATATATAATATTATATATAAAAACATATGTTTTGTAGTGTTATTCAATTAGTCAATAGTAATAAGCAAGTTAAATTATGGTATATATTAAAAAACTTGCATAATACATGGAAAACGTAAAGAAAAATCAAATATTGCATTACGAAATTGTGCATTAGGCCATGGCGTGCCACAGGCTTAACGTGGCGTGAGACACAAGCCTTGGTGCCATGGCGCGCCATGGCGGCTGTGCGGCGAGTTTTTTAGAACAGTGATATTTATCAACTCTTGTCCGATTTCATGTATTTTGCCAACTACGATGTTTTTCTGCATTTTTCTAAAGTATAAGGGTTGGAAATGTTATTCATTCTCTATAGTATTACTATATTTGGAGCTTTCCATTTCGCTTATTTCCCCCCACTGTTCGACTTTCTTAACATGCCTAACTTTAACAGGTACGCTATAGCCACAAGAAAGTCGTACAGTCACTTGCTTCAAATAGCCATCTCTCTTGGACAACTCTATGGAACGGCTGTGTACTTTGTAACTTCTTACTTAGAAGGCGATAACTTTGCTGTAAGCCCGTTTTACTACTATGCTTATTACTTCTTTGCAAATTCATTTTGGATTTGGATTCCCTCCCTCATCATGATCCGATCCTGGAAGACGATATGTGCAGCAGTACGCACACAAGAGCAGAAAAAGAGCAAAACTCGTTAAAACAGCTGGCATTGGCTCCGAAATGTCGTTTTCTTATTGTTAGAAAACTTAGACCATTCATCATTTACAGCTATTTATTTTTGCTTGGTAAGGGAACATAGCAGTTGAACTACTGAGTGTTCACTTGACCAAGAATTCTTGGAAGATCTTTAATCTTATTTCATTTTGGCTGAGAAAACAGAAAACCTGATTTTGTTGATCCTAATGGAGTTTGGGAAGAGCCTGGCACCTTATTCTTGATGTGTGTCAGTATCCCACATCGGCTAGACAATATCGTTTTTGGAACCTTCGTTCTTTCTTCAAGAGCTCTTTTAGAGAGTAACTAGAAGTGTGTTCGCGCAATGCAGCGCGATATATCTCGATTTTAATGTTTTATTGTATTCTTTGTCTTTGTCGATGTTATCATACGGTTTTGTGTGGTTTTGAGAAAGCGATAATGTTTTTTTAATAAATTTGTTTAATTTTTTATTTTTAATTTAATTTAGGTTTAATAATGATCTAATTTATTTTAGGTTTAATAATATAATTCTTTTATAAAAATAATAATCAATTATTCTGTTACAATTCGATGATTATCCTAATTATATTTTAGATTATTTATAACTAAAATGAGATGTTTATATGTATTTGATTATGTTTACCAGTTAGTTATAAATTCAAACTTGCAGCTTTAAAAAGTTGTATCATGCATCATTTACTTGTAAAGTTGAAAAGTAAATTAAGACTTTGAACCAAATGCTTTAGAGCATCTCCAACAATTTTGCTAAAATAGAAAAAATTGAGTTTTTGTTCTCTAAACCTCTCCAAGAGCTTTGCTATCTTGTTTGCTAAAATAGAGAAAACTTGAAATTTTTCTAAGTTTCTAAAACTTGATGGTTGGAGAGAGATGATTATTTTATTCAATCCCACCAATAAGATTCAATTTTTATCATTTTAAATTAAGTTTTTTTAAAACGTGTATTGGGATGATAAATTAGAGAATATTATAATAATATAAGTTGTTTTAAAATTTCTAAAGTAGCAAATCTGTTGGAGTTGAATGTAATATTTTTTTAGAAATTTTCACTTTTGATTCTCTATTATAGCAAACAAGATAACAATGTTGTTGGAGATGATCTTATAATATAGTATAGATATGTAATGTGAGGGGTTTTTACATATCTAACATGGTATCATAGTAGGGTCTACCACCTATTGGAACTTGATGCTATGGGGCATTGTCCCTGTCTAGCCTTCTTTGGAGTCCCATGTCAACTATGAGAAACAATAAATATTTTGAAAACCTAAAAACTAACTATTTCATGTATTATTCATAATAAATAACCCTGAATAAGAAAATATTATTCATCGTGAGTATAAGTGTTTTTACATTATAAATATCTATTGGAATATCATTCAGAACATGAATAGTTGTAAATAATTTCTTTTTGTAACAATGGGTGTAATAGCCCTGAATGTTACACATATAAAACAACATTGCATTTTCACAAGTGTTGTTTCATATGTGAAATTCACAGGAAAACTGGTTTATAAATTTCAAATGATTATACTTATTTTCTTTTAACAAAATGTGTCATTCCATCAACGTTGTAAAAGATTAATCACTTTATATCGTAGGTTGGTTAAAAGAAATGCAACGTTCCTCTTTCTTTGGAAATTTATCAATTACTAATCACTCTAAGGAATCGATGAAGTTAAATATCAATATTATTAGATATGGACAAAATTGAATATATGTTCCAAGATTTCTTGATTTAATCTTATTAGATGGTATTTTAAGTTTTTAATCATTAGTTAATAATTTTAATTAAACCATATACGATCGAATCGACGTTGCATTTTTTAGATGAAAAAGTAGCGTTTATAGTATGATCGACAAACTTATTTACTCAATCACTAGTATAGAAATCGAACATAATGACTCAAAAATGACTCGTACTAGCTAAAGATATCGTCAATCGTTCAAAATTTCACAAAGTTTACATATCATCTTCAGATATCGGACACCATAAACAATTGCGTACACATTAACAACATATATTCTACAAGAGACGAGACAACCACACCTACATTCATCCCATATCACATACATGTCTATTGTTTATATGAGCACTAATAAAAGGTTCAAGATTTCCATTCAAAACGAAATTCGGGTCTGCCAATTGAATGCCGGTTTTTACATCTTGAACAAGCTTGTATGGGCGAAACACATACCTTCGGGTTTCTTGGCACCAAATGTCAATAATGGCGTCGTTCTTGATTTTGGTGACATCAGGGACACCTTGGTCTTTCAGTAGTACTAGGAGTTTCGCCTTCAAACGATTTAGGGCCTTCATCTTGTTAGAAAATTGGTTCCTTTCCCCTGCAACATTTTCAACACAAGACATAAAGGAAGCAAATTATAAGCATCGAGTAACGAGAACATGTTTCAGAGAACGATGGGGGTGACTAGACACGGACCATCAAACTGCTATATATGTTGGAATCTCCCCTCTCGGTAGAGGATCTTTTAGAGAGAGATTTAAAGGGGTTCACAATATCCTAACATGGTATCAAAGTCAGGGGCACTGTCTAGCTTCCGTTTAAGAGGGTGTGTGTTGGAGGGGTTATCGTCTCAAATGGTCACCTCATGGAAAAACATTTACTTCATAGCCACCTCACAATTTTTCCTCACTAGATAGCCAAGAAGCCGCAAGACACTTTTTCTTGTGGTTTCTGACAAAATCTGACGCATCTCGTGAAAAAGTGGGCCCACCGTAAAAACCATTAAAAAAGCGCAAGTTGCGGTATCGTGGTCCCTTGCATCTATGCACGAAAAACAAGCCAAAGTCGCAAGTTGCGAAACCGCAAGCCCATTTCTAGTCAATCCTACAACTCATATTAGCATCAAGTACCCTTTTTTGCTTTGTGGCAGCTTGCGAAACCTCAAGAAAAAGTATCGTGCTGCGTTGACTTGCGGTTTCTTGGCTATTTTGTGAGAAAATTTAGTAAGACAGCTATAAAGTAAATATCTTTCACTGATGTGGTGATTTATGACGATAACCCTGTGTTGGAGTCTCACATTAGCTAGACACGAACCTATATACGTTGGAACCTCCAATCTCTCTATAAATGCTCCTTTAGAGAAAGATTTAAAGGGGCCCACATATTCTAACATGGTATCTGAGCTAGGGTCTAGCACCACCTAGGAAACACATATTTTGCCTCCATTTGAGGGGGCGTATTGGAGTCCTACAATATGGAACACGAAACCACCATGAGGGCTCTTTTAAATAAAGATTCAAAGGGGTTCCACATATCCTAAACCTACAATGCTTAACTGTTCACATAGTTTAATAGACTATCAAGATAGGTAGTCCGTAATCTTTCTATTTTAGTGAATGCAGTCAAGTTGGCCACGTGGTGATGTAGCTAAGGAGTCGGTTGTTAACTACCTGATGATTGGACTGTCAATCCCGTTGGAGAATGTTGAATTTGAACTATAGGCCCTTTTCGACCTTGGTCTTCTTTACATAACGAGAGGTAGCTGACCTTCAAGTCTTTCTCGTCAACAATTAGTTCGGGAGTTTCTTCAAGGAACAGAGGCACCACATCAACAGCAGCCGAACTAACCTGCAAAATATAAAAAACGAACATAGATGAGAACATCAAAGGCAATACATATGAGAATGTGGATCTGAATAGAGGTTTCAACTTCAAGTTTATAAAAGAAACGACCCAAAAAAACGTACCTCAGATAAGGATTCGGGATGAGAGGTTATCATGCGGTGAGTACCTCTTTCCCCTAAAAGATAGCCATAAGCATGCTTGTATTCAAACTCGATGATTACAGACTTGATACCCCCTGTTTTCGACGCACATTTCTTCTCAACTATCCTTCCTTTAAAACCTTGCTTCTTAGCCCATTTCATATACATTCCAACAAGTTGTTCTGCCCATATCTGTTCAATTTTGGAAGTTAGATAGACTAACCTGTTTGTTAGCAGCTTAACGAGCTTAATGGGTCTCACAGCTATTCAGTCAGCTATATATGATCGTTTGGTAGTGGCTTAGTGATATAGAAAGTAACTTATTCAGTAAGCTTCTAGGGGGAGCTTTATGCAGAAAGCCAAGTTTTTTTCCTAACCTGCCACTCCCAATTAAAAAACATGCTCTTTCCATCTACGAAAAAACTCTCCAAACAAAAAACTTCCCCTATCTGTACAGACGGATTAATCCACACAAACAATTTTATTCATACAAGACTTAATGGAAAACCAACCAAACATCCCCTAAGGTAGAAGATAAGATAGATTGTTAATCAATATATGCAGCTTTTATGTTATTTTTGTACTTTTCAGATAGAAATGTGTTATCAAGAAACGGGTGTTTGAAGTATTCTCAAAAAGATACGACCCTTTTTATAGTTGATCCAAATAACGATGCTACACGTATCTAGCTTAAAATGCATGAAGTCATCTAATGTTTCACACACATTTGTTTGTTCATATGAAGTAGTAGAAGCACTGAAAAGAGAACTAAAAGGAAAGAAAAATATGAGTCACGAACCTCAGATCGAATGCCTTCAGATCCCGCTTCTACCATAATGCAGGCTCCCTCGAATTCATATTGCCCTTTAAGAAGTTTGGACATCTCATACTTATCCAAAAACTTGCTTACATCAACAGATGCAGTATATGCCTGCTTAAGAAGTGCATAATCTATAATGTCCATCTCAGCCAACTCTGTGATTAGCTTGGCTTCTTCAACCTAGATAAATCAGAATATAATCATATAAAATATGAGTTGTAGCATTTTGTTGTGTGAATTCAACGGAATGAGAAGCTATAGTTAATCGAAACAAAATAATCATATAAAACAGCTCGTGATCGCGCAAAGATCCTAGTTAGGGGACGTTTACCAACACAAATTGGGTAAGCACTAGCAGAGTGAGGTGTCGTTTACCAAACACTTACCAGGTAATCGCTTACCGGGTCACTTACCTTACTGGGTGAACATAGCAAGGACCGAGAATCTTACCCGGTAAGAGGCAATGCAAGGTTCAAGAGTCTTACCTGATAAGTGAGGGAGAAGATTCTTACCCGGTAAGCGCTTAACAGGTAAAATAAAATCCGTTTTGATGGTCGAGAATGTTAGGGTCTGTATGTTTACCTCTTAAAAGTTCAATTAAGAGGCAACCTCTGAATCGCTAAGAGGTTGGCAAAAAAAAAGTCTGCTTCTTAATGGTTCTAAAACCCTCTGAATGATTTTGTATATTGGGCCTCCCTTAATCATTCAACACCCTGATTTCATTCTAAACAATTACCAAACAACCATATTTCATTTTGCACTATATCATAAGAGCCTCTTAATCATTCTAGCCACTTAATCATTCTGCACCAAACCATTCAGCAACCGCCAAACAACCCCTTACCTGATAAGGTAAGTGGCGGTGGTGCTCTTGCTAGTAAGCACTTACCCGGTAAGTGTTTGGTAAATAATCCCTAAGAGTGTGGTCTAGGTAAGAGCTGACTGAAATTGTTGTTTACTAAGTGCTTGGGTAAGTGCTGACTGAAGCACCAAGTCAGAAAGCAACCCCTTCTGGGGGTTGTTTGTTTTCCTCTTAATAGTTCCATTAAGAGGCAATCTCTGAATTGTTAAGAGGTGAATCTTGTTTGGCAAAAAAATATTTTTGCCTCTTAATGGTTCTAAAACCCTCGGAATGATTTTGTATCTTGGGCCTCCCTTAACCATTCAGTACCCTAATTTCATCCTGAACGATTACCAAACAACCATATTTCATTTTGCACTATATCGTAAGAGCCTCTTAATCATTTTAACCACTTAATCATCCTGCACCAAACCATTCAGCAACTGCCAAACAGCTCCTAGGTGAGCATCTCGGTCAACATTATTGTGGATCAAAGTGTGTTGGTAAATAGCATCCCTTATTACCGGGTAAGCACCTCTTACTGGGTAAGAGGCGGTCCGCAGGTAGTAAACGACCCCTAAACGAATTATCGTTAGCTAGAAAGATGTTCGAGGTATGAAAAGAACATCACCTTGTATGTCATGTCTTTGAGAGCATCAACCACCTTAGCACTATCGGCTAACTTGATAAGGATGTCACTAGACTTGGCTAAGTCGTCCCATAAATCATATTCACGAACCATTTCTTCTTGCTTGATTCGTTGTGCTTCTTCGAACTCCAACGCAGTCAGGCCCAACATTTCAGCACGATTAACAGAATCTTCTATCTTCTTCCTCAACGAGAACATACCTACACAAAACATCACTAAGGTGCCGTTTGTTTTTTAAGAGGTCTACAGTCTGAAGTCTTATTTTAGTTATGATTAATAAGAGGTGGTGTGTAAAAAGGTCTGAATGATTCAGACTTGAGAGTCATTAAGAGGTTTTAAAAAAAAAAAAAACAACCCCTAAGAATGGTTAATGGAATGTTGTATCTTTTCGTTTTTTCTTCTTTCGACAGAAATACTCATGATCTTAAACCAAAAACCAAACCAAGCAAACCCAGTGAGTCCCACGTGGAGTAGGATCTGAGGAGGGTAAGATATACGAAGACCACAGGTTTTCATCTGAGAATCCTAATTTGCAAAAAACCCGTTGTGAAGAGTAAGGGCGTATTATGTCCTTATTTTTAAACAGCTAAGGACCTGTTTATTAGCAGCTTAATGAGCTTAATAGGATTCACAACTTCTTCGGTCAGCTATACATTACTATTTGGTAGTGGCTTAATGATACAAAAAGTGGCTTATTCAGTAAGCTTCTAGAGCGGAGCTTTATGCATGTTTTTTTCCAAACCCATCCCTCCCAATTAAAAAATACAATTTTTTCCATTTTATGAAAAAACCCTCCAAAACAAAAACCTTTTCAATATACAAAGACTTAATAGAAAACCAACCAAACGCCCCGAATTATGCTTCCAAAAACATTCAAACAACAAAATTCCAACTCATTTCCTCAAGAAACAAAAACATCAATGGCACAATAAACCATCTTAATAAAGAGGCATTCAAACTCAAATGGTACAATTTTCTTCAGTAGGTTCTTAAGTTCATAAAAAAAAAAAAAAAACTGAGCTTTAAGAGAACATGGCATTCATTTCCAAGCCTCCAATTCAGCATAAACAATGGAAAATTGAAGGGTATGAAGATTAAAGTGAACAGAGGATCAACAAACACCACCATATTTTGCAATTGCAAAGTGGCTACAAAATTTAACACTAACACTATCTTATTTGCAACACCAGTTATCAAACTTAATTTGAAAACCCATATCAATTTTGACCTCAAAAGCGAAAATTACAGGTTTGAAAATGGGCAGAAAAGAGAGGAGAAAGGCATTCTATTTCTAACCGAGTTGTTTGTAGGATTTGCTGGTGTGCATATTCATGGGTTGAGAAGAAGATGAAGATGAAGATGAAGATGCTGCAGCTGGAAATGGCAGACGGCGACCATTGTTGTTGCGTCTCCAAAGGTAGTAATGGTGGAGATGAGAAGCAGCTGCGGTTTCAGCCGCCATTTTTGGGCGTTTGTTACGTGGAATTTTGGAGGATTTCGAACATCGACCCCCAAAGGCAAAGTTGTTGCTACAAATGGATAATTGACCGCATTTTACTAGTATCAATGTGATTCAGCAGCTCCTGTTGACAAATATAATATAATATAATATAATATAATTTTGATTTCTTTATACTATTTTCGAAAACCTTAAAAAAAATTAGGAAACACTTTAATAATCGTTTAACTTTATAATATATACATGTACATATAAGTAATTAAACATGTGTATTTTAAAAACTTTAACGGTTATTTTGAAAAAAAACATGTCTTAACATCCTCTTAAATTAATATCTAAAATACAAGAAAACCCACAGAATATATACATTTTAGGATGATTAATAAGTCAAAAAAATGTGAAAAAATTTAAGTTTGAATTATAATTATTTGTAAAAGAATTGTGATTCTTCAAACAAAGAAAATTGAGATTGTGAGAATTTTTGTAGATTTTTTAAAACTCTTTTTAAAATAGAGAAAGCATGAGATAGAAAATAAAATTCTTTAAATACAAATAACTAGGAATAAGACCATTTTAAAATTAAATGTTACAAAGAGAGAAATAACATTTTATTAAATATATTGAATATTTTAATAATATAATTAATGTTGTAATATCTAAAATGAATAATTTGTTGGAGCTTAATGTAATTCTTTTTGAAGATTTTGATTTTTGAATAGTCTATTGAAAATGTTCTTATATCATTTTGGAACACAAAAAATATTCATTTAAATACTTATGTTTAAAGAAAAGTTCGTACTCTTGCTTTTAAAGAACATTTTATTGCAACAATTTCTTATTTCAAACTAAAAAAAGGTTTCAATTGAATTCGATATTTGCCTAATTTATAGTCTATTAAAGTATTTTCAACAGATATATTATAATTTTTCAAAAATAGGGTATCAAAAGTCAAAATCTCTAAAAAAAAATACATTCAACTTCAACAACTACTATATTAGTCTGTTTTAGTAGTTCTACCATTAACTATATCATTAAAATATTTAATACATTTAACAAAACAATTATTTATCTTTTTTAGACCATCTCCAACTCAACCACTAAAAATGATGAATCCATACGCTAAAAATCAACTTCAACCACACTAAAAACCATCTGTAATGTTATAATAATAATAATAATAAACATTTTAATATATTAAACTTTTAATTAATTTATGTATATATAATTATAAAATTTAATATTATATTTATATTAATATTTGATTTATAGAGGCTAACTTTTTTAATCTCCAAATATAGATGTTTGGAGACCTCTATTTTTTCAGTGTTTTAGTTATGGGTTAGAAATGAAAACACCTTCATTTTTGTGTTTTTAGTGTTGGATTAGAGATGCTTTTACACATTTCTTTTTAATACCTCTTATTGATGAGAGAGAAGGAAAACACTATCTCTTTCTTATAGTATATAGTTTTAGAGATTTCTCTAAATTTAAAGATTTTCATAATCTCTCTTCTTTTTTCTATTTTACCATACAATATAACACAGTGGTTAGAGTACCAAACTCTTCTAAATCACCAAAATTTCTATTATAACATAGTTGTTAGAGATACTCTTACGTTACAGAAGACCAAAATTCTAAGAACAAAAAAAAACCCACAAAAATAAACAATAAGTTTCTACACATTCATGGGGTTAACTCCATTTTGGGAAAACAAAAGGATTGGGAAATCTGTACACATCTTATGTTATGCATTCATGCTTTTAAACTTTTAAGCAGAAAATGCATAATGAATATCAAGTTGAGTTAAAGGGATTCAGCAAATTGAGGAGCCTCCAAGTCCAGGTCCTGTTTCATGACACAGTTCATGAACCATTCATTACTGAATGTTGGTATGCCTTTCTTTACAGCTGACAATGCTTCATCCATGCTCTCTTCACTTGCCACAAATATGGTTTTTGATGAATCCTTCACTTTCTCTAGATTGCGAATAACCTGCATTTACAGAAAATGCAAAACACAACAGTTTTAACCATTTGGGTTATGGTGCACTGGCTAAGGCTTAGTAGCGAAATCTCATCTTCCCGGTTTAAATCCAAGCACCACCAAATCCCTTGTGGCCATGAAGGTTCACCTGCGATGACTCCAGGCCCCGGGGATTAGTTGGTGCACGTAAGTTGGCCCAGATACATCTTTTGGTGACATCAGTGTTTGACCTTTTGGCCAACTAATCCATGAGTCCACGAAATAAACAGTTATTTAGGAAAATAATAGCCTTCTAACACATTTTTTTTAATCACTGACCTTCTGATAGAGTTTGAGGCATTCTTGTGTTACACAGACGTGTTTTTAAATCTATCACAAGGTCATGCATTTAAATAAAATCTGTCAAAGAGTTATTTTCCTAAATAACACACGAAAAACGCCCCCTCTTCATGTCTCGAGCAGAATTTAGGCCTTCTGGCCGATGAGTGTGGCCCTCGAAAAAGTTGATACCACCTAGATTGCATTAGAACTAAGACGTGTTGCTTTCATAAGGTATCAAGTGATATGGTGTGTTATGCATGTTTCTAAGAAGCGATAGTGCTAACCCCTTGAATTTGTACAAAAACTAAAGATCTTGAACATAAGTTCCACAAAGTCAGGTTTCATGAGGTCCTCCCTTATTTTGCTTATAAGACTTCCCATATCAACTGTAATGTTTCATTCTTTTAGCAAATTTTCAAGAATAAATTACCTATTTTCCCATTATTATCGATCCAAATTAATGATGATCTTATTTTGGTATACAAGATTTTGCTACTAAAGGGCAGTAACAAATAGTCAAGCACCTCTATTAATTATGTATTGAGTATTAAATTTTCTCATTTCACTTGCTGAAGAAACCATTTATGACAAGAGAGCTATATGACTTACATTTCCACCTGCAGACCTCACAATCGCAGACAGGGTACTTATAGGAGGCTGCACATGAACTGCAAGGCATACTTCAAAACCTTTAAGCAAAGCACCAGGACTTGCTCTTGCTCTAAGTACTGTACCTTTTAACTCAGTCCTGTACTTCAACTCATACTCGAGATCTTTCACAATGAAAGGCATTTCATCTGTAAATTAAGAGAGCAAAAGATGTTGGAAACTAATAAACATTTAAGAAGGCATCAAATGATACAAGCACCAAAAGCCTCATTACTCACCAACAAATCTGCCTTCTCTGAAGCTTTCTTTCAGCCAAGCAGGTGATATAACCCAAGCTCTGTATACAGATTAGGCTTCCACATTAAATGACATGTAGGGTAGACAGTAAGAACGTATATTTCAACATGAAGATGGGGCACCCACGAGAAGACCAAATGAATAAAAGTTGAGGATGGACGAGATTGTCTCAAACAAGTAGAATGGTTATAAATTAAGTGCTTCTTGCTCCTCTATGTATCTTTCATATCAAAACTCTAGTAGTTGTTGCAGTATATTAATATATGGGCAACTCTACTTTCTACAATGAAATAACCTTTAGAACACACTAACTTCTTCCTCCAACAAACAACAGATTAGTCTTGAAAAGAAGATATACTTGAATTTTAGCGTCTATTCTTTTAAGGAAACCAATTACAAAGAAACACATCCCATGTAAATATTTGAGTCTTGAACCCACTACCACTTGGTTCAAGAAACAAGAAAAGCTTGGAAACCTTTTACTTACCGTTTCTAAAACTGTGAAGTATTATGGAAGAAAACACGGTAACGTGATGTCATCCTAATCCTTTCACAGTTGGATAAATTCAAATCCCAAAGAATACTTCAAAGGCCACATTAAGATTAGGCTCTAACTAGTTATATCAGACAGAATTATTTTACTATGATTGATTTGTTTTGGATTTCTATGCAACAGATTGAAGCCTTGGACATTATATACTTACACACTCTATCTCTTTCAATTCAAAATCGACTAGGGTTGCTGTACATGTAGACCTTGTTTGTCTAAATCTTGTGAGAAAGGTTGCTAGACTTGAGCTTGCCAAAAAGTCATCCGTGTCAATCTCTTAATACTATCTGACAAGTGACAATACCTTTTATAGCTGAAAACCAAAATATTCCAATAAAGTAGATCCAAATGGCTAGTGAGAGTAAACATGTAGTAAATCAAGATATCCATGTGCATGTTTCTTGATAATTTATGATAGTGAAATATGGTTTATAACTTAAAGAATAATGGAGGAACAATGTTCTATCTCAAAATTAAGTAAAACTCACCCTGAACAGAGAGCTGTACAGAAATTCAGCGTCTTTCTCACTTTTCCAGTGATAACATGTGTGCTTTCTCTTCCATCAGATGTAACAGAACCACCAAGGTCCTCGATTATCTGCCATCAACATGAACATTAAAGAAAGCAATGAAGAAGAAATTAAAGCATTCTACTAGAATACCTTTGTCAGATTTGACTTTTTAGCATCATCAGCAATGTTCATTAACATGACTTTATAGCAATTTCTTTCTGAAAGAAGTTCCACACACCCATGATTCTTTGTTGTTCTAGCACCTAGTCTGCATTCTAGAGCATTGTCCTCATGAATGTTGCTTAGAGGACCTCCAAGTGTAGATGTAAAATCTACCAAGCCTTCATCCTTCGAAATGGTCATGGGGTTTGCATCCAAATAACATCCGTCAGTTTTATTTCTTCTTGAAACACAACCACTATCTGATTGACAAGCATGCAGATGGCTTCCCTTCACTTTTTTCGATTTCAGTGAGGTATGGGAGGCTTCCCAAGTCCTCTTCTTTGCACCCGATGAAGAACATGAACAATGCCAGGCATCACCATCGGTTCTAATTCTCATCCCATCTTCATCGTTTCCCGTATTAATGCATTCCACACTATCCAAACAAACAAGGTCTTGGCAACCTATTATAAGAATAAAACTGTGTAAAATCACAAATGAAATGAAAATGATGTGTCATAACAATGCAGACTTGATATTCTGAAAGAACTCTAGCAAATTTGGAATGCTTAAATATAGGTTTGTTTCAAATAAAAGAAAATACTTCGGGAAACTTTGGTTGTTCAACTTAACTTTAATATCGATCACTTGTTCAGTGTATTTGTTAATACAAAGCCATATACACTTAAAATCCTCAGGCCACCACTAACAGAGAACCTTATGAGCAAAGACTGATCATGTCTATATATATATATATATATATTACTATCACACATCTTCACGTGCAATAATCGTAAACGCATACTTGTCACTAAAAAAAAGTCGGCACATTTGGGTCTTATTTCATACTCACCATCCATCAAGAAGTTATTTTTTAACACCTCTTCAGCTCCAGGACATTGACTTTGAACCATAGAGACAGTTAATGGCTTATGAACAGGCTTTAAAACAGAAGACAGCTGTAAAGACTCTGCAGAGTTATCTGAACATTCCTTGTTAAGATGAGCAATCATGAGGGTCGAACCACCAGGAAAGCATAATGCTTTCCTAATATCTGCCTTAATTGGTAACCTTCGAGCTCTACCCTTGGTGTCTACTTGACCAACCGATACAAAGCCCTGCCATTTTCACAGTAAGAATTAAAAGCATCTAGATAACAAAAAGCAGATTACACAAACAGAGGCATCACTAATCAACAGAAATACCAAATTACCTAGCAATAGAAATAATTTGTTAATACCACTGTTGAGAATGTCTTCTCGTGTAAACATTTAAAATTAGCACTAAGAAAACCTTTTTCTTCTGAACAGAAATCAGAAGCTTCCCAACTAGATGTTTGTAACAGAACTCTAAAGCAAGAAAATTTGGGCAGCAAACAGTTAAATCAACAACCAGCTACAAATAGTTTTTGCTTGTTACCTGTTTGAGCCAAAATCCGTCAGATTCCTCATCAGCCCAGCAAAATATAGAATGTACACCAACGCTCTGCAGTCGTTTCCTCATTTCCAAATATGTGAGGTGGCCAATGCCCTGAAAGTTTTTGAAGCATATTAATACTGACAAGCTGCTGACCCTTGTTGCTCCTGTTTGTGCTAAGTTTGCAAGACAAAGGTTATCACAGTCAAGAAATCAACAGGAACATACTGCAATGCACCACTTTTGACCTGGGGACTTACTTCTCTTCAAATTATGTTTATTGATGTAATAAAGCAAGATACAACATTGACAAAATTATCACGTCAATTTATTAAGTTTACATTTAATTCTGTATGAAAGGAAAAAAGAAAAAGAGCAACATATGGTTTCGCATAGGCACTCAAGCATCTATTTTGGATAGAAATAGGTACAAATGAGCAAAAGACCTTATGTTGGTAAGCTGTACGGACAGCGGCAAGCGGAACCTCGGCATATTGAGTATCAGCCGGTATTATCTGAAAACTTATTGCAGCCACAACCTGCAGATGGGAACAAAAATAAGAGAAATATAGTTGACTGCAAGCAACAAACATTGTATCAATTTCGTTCAATCTGACCATAATAATTGATTTTCTGAACACCAGAAAAGTTGCCTCTGAAGTAAAAGTTATTATATACTTTTGTGTATTAAGCTTTCCGTTTGTCTCATTACTATCAGGGTTTTTTGTGTGATTATCTTTAGCTTACATAGACATAATAGTGTGCAGTTTTTACTGTTTAATGGTATTTCCAAGTGCAGAAGAATTATAAAAGTTAATGAAACCAGCAGTCCATGATAAGGAGAGTTGCAATCATCTTTAAGCTTGTGAGTTTCATCTCTACATCTTGGATTTGATTGCGCCGATCTGACATCAGACAAGATTGTATAAATTGTATTCTCCTATTGTCATCTACACTTCTTGCCTTCTTTAAACGTTGTTCATCTTTTTTAAAATCCTCTTACCATATCAAAGAGAGGGGTAGACAGAAGAGAGGGTATATCCCGCAACCATCTCTTGACATAATATTGACAGTACAAATAACGCTTGTTTGGCCTTGAACATAACCACGTTATAATATTTAACCTTGGTGTTACCAGAGATGGAATACGTCTACCACTGCATACTCTATTAATAAAAGAAAGTGATTCAAATGTTTCAAACTCATAATTTGATTTTGCTCCCATGCTAGTCATATATGAAGAAAGTCTTGTCATTGAGCAAAAAAAACATAATGTCAGTACAATATATCTGTTAAAACTTGGCACCAAAATATGCAACACTTTAAAATCAACAAGGGTTTGGGATGGAAGCGATGGCAACCAACCAGGTCTTTCAAGCTAAATAATTGTGTGTGTACACACAAACATGACAAAAGGAAGCTAGAAGATTTGATCTTCAATTTTACCAAACATTTTATAGTTAGAAAATTATGTTTAAAGATTTGTGCAAAGTATCATATTACTGTTCTTATGCATATACTTATATAGCTAAACAGTTGACCTATTTATCTTTTTCCATCAAGCAAGTTACAGCCTTTCATCGACAAACATGTTAGGTTTTACATATAAAACATACAGAGAAAGTACACAGCAAAAAAGCAAACCTACCTCTCCAGGACCTTCCTCGGACTTGGATTTCAAAACCAACGTGCAATACTTCCTGCACAAATGACAGATGGTTGATGGACAGTAAAAGAACTCTTGCTAGTATCAATTGACATCTGCAATTCGGCAGTGCTATAAACTATGGGGAAAATGATGGGAGTGGTGGCACTAGTATTAGCAAGCTTGAAATGGGTTTACTATGTAACTTCAGAAAGAAATATCATGGAGGCAAATAACTTTACCCATTGGATACACATCGTTCAAGAAACGTAGACTTCTTTCCTGTATTTGCAGCATAGTTCATTGAAGGTAGTTCTTTCACATATAAATTTAATATTTCCTACAAAACATGATTGATCATACATGAGCACCTAAAGATGGATAGTAATACAGAGAAATAAACTAGTATTGCTATCATGATCATGGATTGAATGCACAAATGGGATACAGTGAAATACCAAATAATTGAGTGAAAATAATGATTAGCTTGTGTGTTGCGCTGTTAGCACCTACACAAGAGATCCCAACATTGTTTCTTGATTGACACCTTTTGCATCTGATTGGCAGCATGCCGTGCACATTAAATTGAGCATCATCAACATGCCTTCAGTAAGAATTGGCGTCCTGTGGGTGTCATTTCAGTTATATACCTCTATTTTCCTATCACCAAAACAGTTTGGTCTTATTTCTCTATTATCAACATGCTTTCAATAAGAATTGACATCCAGTGGGTGCCATTTCAGTTATATACCTCTATTTTCCCATCACCAAAACAGTTTGGTCTTATTTCGCTATTATCAACATGCTTTCAATAATAATTGACATCCTGTGGGTGCCATTTCAGTTATATACCTCTGTTTTCCCATCACCCAAACAGTTTGGTCTTATTCCACTACTCAAATTATCATATGACTTACAAATGACAACCAACACCATCTGCTTCAAAAACATGTATACATATAATAGAATGAGAGAGCCAGAGAGAACTGTTATACATATATGTGAATGTGTATATATAGATAGAGAAGAAGAGTTACTTGGAGGAGAGACTTCGATTGAACATCAGAATCCTTAGGGTTAACAAGCACGAAGTAATAATTTCCTGATCAGAAGTAGTAAAATTCGACATCAGTATCAACTCACAAATGCTCAAGAAAATGATTCCCAAGCCCAAAACCAATATGTATGTATAAAATGTTCCCTCCTTCCGGTAAAGTTGCAACATTTCCATTTTGAGATGTCCGATCATTCACCACAATCCCCTTATTTGGAATATTTTCAAGCTAAAATTAACTATTGCGTGTTGTCTTGATTACAAACTATCGATAGGATTAATCATGGTCTATGAAATTTCCCCTGTTTTTATTGAACTGTATTTTAGATATCTTAATAGTGAAGTGCTTATTACAATTTCAACATGATGATGCAGTAACAGACTAATCAGTTGATGAAATATTACCATTTTCTCCAAAACTAGAACGTTGGAGATCATTACATTCTTTTCCAAGTGCATCCTCCGCAACTGCCACAAACAATAGATCAGCAAAACCACAGACTTTTATTTAGAAATCCCAAACACACTTTAACGAAACGACATTGCTGATTTGCTGCTAAAGCATCAAAGGAAAAAAAAACACTTCATTGAACACTGTTAAGTTTAGCCTTCTATCATATTTCATATCTAAACAACCAAACACCCGGATTTGTTGAGACTAACAAAACAACACCACATTTGTTTGGAAAATATCCGAGAAAAGTGAACAAATCGGATAGAAAACCGTTGGCGATTTCTCGCCACCAACTATAAGAGCATCTCCAGCAGCTATGCTAAAATAGAAAAAAGTGAAATTTTAGCAACTTTTTTGCTACTATATGCCATAATTAAAAAAAAAGAACAGAAAGAAGTAAAAAACTTCAATTTTAGAGAAATCTCTAAAACCCAGAGAAATAATATTTAATTATTTCTTACAGATAATGAAGTTATGTTGCCCAGGAGAGCGAAATAATATTTTATTAAATATTTTAATAATATAATTAATGATATAATTGCTAAAACAGAGTATTTGTTGAAGTTGGATGTAAATTTTTTTTTAGAGATTTTAACTTTTCATATTCTATCTTAGAAAAATTATAGCATAGCTTTTGAAAATACGCTAATATTCTCTCCTTTGCGTTTTCAGAAGTATGTGGATCAATTAGAAAATAAGTGTCGGGAATCTATAATGCTAATATTTTTCGTTTCATTGATCAGACCAATACCGGAGATTATGATTTTCGATTTGCTGGATACAGATATCTGAAGACTGTTTTGATTGGACTCAGCATTGAAGTTCTTTGCTTCGACAACCACCTGACAGTTCCCTGAGACAAACAAATACATAAAAATTATACAGGTGATTTCTAGGGTTCTTGAGGGAAATGAGATATCCAATTCCCTTACCTATTGTGATCGGCGAAGCAGATGACGAGGGTTTCTTTCGAGCCATTGACGACGTTTTGGAGTTGGGTTGAAGATGAATGGGGGGTTTGGGGGCCGCTAAAACTAAAATATAAGCGGGAAAAAGGAGAGAATTAGCCCTTGTTTCTTTGCATATGTTTGGACGGTCGTAAGCTAACTTATCAACTAGCTTTTTGATAAGCTAATTGGAGTAGTTTATGGGAGCTTTTTGTGATTATTTCAATTATGCCCCTCATTAATATTTATAATTATATATTAACTTTTAATTATAAATAAATAAATAATGTCTTTTTTGGTAATTTAAATGCTTATAAGTTAGTTTTTACCAAACGTGACTTTTTCATCAGCTAGCTTATCAGTCATAAGCTAGATTTTCAGCTAGTTTGCCAAACATAGCCTTAAAGGGATAAAATAGATTTATTAATTTTTAAATAAATTTTAATTAAAAATTATAGTTTATTACAGAATCCCTACTAGGGGTGTTCATGGGTTGAGTTGATCGGGTTGAAGGCATTTCAACAACTCAACCCAATATTGGCGGTTTGAGAATTTTCAACTCAACCCAAACAAAAGTGCAACCCAACCCAACTCGTTCGGTTTATTCGGGTTGGTCGGGTTGTATTTAAACAAGTAAAAACAATATTGAAACATAAAAATAATAAAAAAATTCTTTGAAATACGATCCATCATTCAAATGAATATACGAGTTCATCAAATATTTAGGTATTACATGTAATTTTCCAATAATGTCATCTTATGAGTTCCATTCCTCGTTATTGCTGAGTTGTTTTTTGTAACGTATACATATTAAAAGGAAATATAAATAATTTTAGATAAGTAACTAAAACGTCTATCGGTTTATCGAGTTGGTCGGGTTACTTTGAGTCTAACCCGATATCAACCCAATAGATTCGGGTTGTCCTAATTTTGTATCGATTATATGTCGGGTTACCTCGGGTTGATTTTTTTTCCCCGGGTTGGTCGTTTTTTGAGCACCCCTAATCCCGACAACTTTTTTAAAATGGAGAAAATGAAGATTTTGGATAATTTTTTGATTCAGATTCTCCAAAATAGATAAGTAGTATGTAAAATTCTTCAAATTTTATGAACTCTTCAAAAATGATTATCATTAAAAAAATTTGATTTTTTTATTATATTTCACCAATAAAAAACTTTGAAGTGAAATGTTTATTAGAGAAAATTAGGGTTTTATTAAAAATATGAATGTCTTAATAATATAATTAATGATGTAGAGAAAGTTTTAAATGTGAACGCTAACTATTTAAGAAAACAGCAAAAAACAGCAGATCATATACAAAATCATATATGGTTTTACATTAACCCGAAAAAATTGGACGTGGGCGATGTTGGACGCGACCTAAAGTCGCACGCAAAGTCGTGTGAATCATATATGATTTTGTACGTGAATCATATATAATTTTGTATGTACTCGGGTGTTCTCGTATGAACTTACCTTTAATGATGTAATACCCAAAATAGAAAATCTGTTAGAGTTAAATGCAATTTTTTTTTAAAGATTTTAAACTTCGTTTTTCCATTTTGGAAAAATTTCAAAAAATCTATTAGATTTGCTCTTAGAGTTATATTTCATGTGTATTTACACTTTCTTGGCTTTTTCCGTTTTTCGTCCCTACTTTGCATCAATTAGGTTTTGGTCACTATGGTATGGATTTCCGCATGGGTTTGATCCCTCCATTAAAAAAGTTCGTTAAGTGAGATAAAAATACAAAAAACACTCCTCAATTTAAACTATAAAAAATAAATATAATTTGTATTATATTATATTATTACATATACAAATAGGAAAAAAGAGACACGATGAAAGAGCCGTTGGAGATGGTGAAAGGAATGGTCGGAGATTGTTGGAGACGGAGGTCGGGATGAGGCCTAGGTTACTAGATTTTGTTTATATTATATATAATATTAATTTATTTTTCAACCTAATTACGAAAAATTATAAATAAATAAAAAGTTAAAATATCTCTTAAGACTTTTTTAGCGAGCATTTAACTGAGGTACCAAAACCATGCAAATTTACATACCATATTGACCAAAACCGTAATTAAAGCAAAATATGGACGAAAAACAAAGAAAGTGTAACCCAAAGAGACCAAAATTGTAATTTATTAAAATATTTATATTACCAACAAAATTTTAATTAAATGGTAATTTTCGAATTTTATCGAATCGTAAGTTAAGAGGTTGGTGAACAACGGGCGGCAACAACAACATTATCCCGCCGGAAACGCATCGGAATCTTTTGATGTTCATAGCAATGTTTTAAAAACTGGGTCGACCCAGCCGATTGAACCGGGACCCGGGGGAGAGGGCGGGTCAATTGCGACCGAGTTTATGGCAATTTATGGTCCGGAGTGAACCGGACGGTTCTATCAAAAAACCGGTTGAACCGGTCGTAACGAACCAGTAAAAACCCAGTAAAAAAAAGTAATATGTATTAGCCTAGGGTTTGGGTTTCTAACTTGTTGATGACAACGAAGTTGACAGTGAATTTCAATTACTAAGCGATATTGGGTTTGATGCTTTTAGCACTCCAATGTCTCAAGATCCATGATTTGGTTTGATCGTTATATTTCGTTTTGATGTATTTGGATTGATGAAAAACTTATGCTTATGTGTGTGTTTTTAATGTATTTGGTTGACCCGGTGGTTGAACCGTAACCCGGTCACCACACCTGGTCAACCAAAAAACCGGGTTTTAAAACAGGTTCGTAGAAAAACCTGAAACGATGTCGGGTTTAGGCCATGCACATAAAATCTTGTCTACATGTTTGCAGTTCTCTCTCGATTATACTCTTAAAAATTAATCTGAATGAGGTGATTACTTTAGAATGTCCAGTATCAGGTCATCATACAGGCTTACACGCACCACGCACCACGACTAATCTCATGGGACCTAAAAAGTGAAAATAACAGCTACAGAAATCTTCCCTGATATTGAAAACTCAAATAGCATACCAATGAAAAAACTACAAATGATCTTCCGTACATCTACAATCACCATCGTCTATAGGGCTTGTATGATCCTTCAGGTCGGTCTCGCCATCATCAGAAGCCGAGCTAGCATCTGTCTCCTTCCCTGGGCAATCGAGTTGCACACACTCGGCAACCAAGTCCGAACATGAGTTGTTATTTTCCGAATCGTGGCTCCGGTTTGATGGGGTCAAGTCTCCCTTCTTCACAACATTGAACACAATGCCATTATGGATCATCTCTGGCTGCAAGAGATCACCTTCAGCAACCATGATGCTTGTATGAACTCTGTTGTTCATATCCCTTTGATCGGAATCTAAATCCGAGCTTCTGTCTGGTGATATTACCCTCAAGTTCGTATTTGCCTTGTTCGGTTTGTGATCAAAATCCAAGTTTTGGACGAAATCGACAAATTTATCAGCCGAAGTTGTCCTCATCAAAGGCCCGCCAGATCTCGTCCAAGAATTTAACTCGGCAGTCTCAGACTCGCTGTCACTTCCGTCGTGTGTGTGGTGGTTTAACCGCCAGTTCCGTGCACCAAGTCCGTGGTGGAGAGGGGAAGGAATGTCTGCAAGGTCTTCTAGAGACCCCGTTGAGTTCTCTCGAGCCATGCAATTCCAAGAGGGGATCCGTTTGGACCCATTAAACCGAGGCGTGTTGGCTAAGCCGTGAGTGGCTGTAGCCGCAGCTGCTCTTTCCGCACTCCGTTTCAGTCTACGCATGTGGTTAAGAATCGCAACACACTCATCAAGAACAAGCTCGATCCCGCAATTGGCTTTAATGGCTGAAAGCTTCTCCCAAGTGCATTTCCTGCCTTGATTTGCAGCTTTTTGAAGCTCCAAGTGAGATGGATTCTGTATTATCTTTACGTACTGTGTGACACAAGCAAAAAAATTAAAAAACTTGTAGACCTAAATCAATTTCATCGGTATCTTGCAACAATGGTTTACAAGCAAATTTAATAGACGATATAGCACACACCTGAGCTAAGGTAGCAGGCATAACAATGGTTACATCCCCTTCCCAATCTTGAGCAAATAGCTTTGCAAGTCCTCCTAATGGGAAACCAAGTTCCAAGACCTGGTTGCATCTGTATTTCACCTCCATCTCGACTAGATGAGCAAGCTGCAAAGGTTGATCGCTAAAATGTCAAAACTAGAAGTCTACTTGAAGCCGAAACCAACACAAAATTGACAAATTCATGGCATATGCATAACTCTCTCTATATATATATCCAATCTAGCCTGGCAGGTGACCTACATCTGGAGTCTTTCCTTGAACCAATAATAGATCTTTGAGGGCGCGTTTGGTATGAGGGACAATACATGACAGGATAAAATAGAACAAAAACTTGTGGTCCGATGTTTGATGGGACAACAGACTAGGACATTGGGGAATGAGTGAAACGAAAATGCATTTTTTTGTCCCACCAAGATAGGTGGAACAAAAATCAGGGAGAGAGACAAGATTGGTAAAATACTAAAGTACCCATGTCAAATTATAACCCTAAAACCTTTTACAATGCTTTCACCTCCTTGCTTCACCCTCACCAGTCCAGTCATTTCCAGTCCCGTCTGCGCATCAAATGCACCCTGAATGTATTGTATTCATTTAAAACTTCTAGATACACAATATCCTTTCTTTTTTACTATAAAGCTTTTATCAAGTAATAATTAGTAACATCATGAAAAACTTGGTTTTCCTGACATCCATCACTAACTTATTAACATTTGGCAAACAAAAACAAAGATCAAGTTCAATATAACTTCATTACAATCTACACATGTAATGACATGGCAAATATAACACTATTCTAAACATGTGATCTACTTCTAAAAAAAGAGTATAATACTAGACATTGGTTAAAATACCATTCAGATCGATATTGATCCTTCATTTACCATGTCAAACTTTCTCTATGTTCATCTATCTATATATTTAATTGAATCATATGCTGCTTTTCTATGCCACTAACCTAGTCATCAATTACTAAATTATTAGAGAATGAGTGAGATTAATGAAACATACCTTTGCAGCAAAGTTGCCTCCACAGGCTCTCACAAATTCTTTCAGCCTGAGTAGGGGGGAAATATGAGGATTTGCTTGACTCACAATAAAATGATTTACATTGAAAAGCTCTTTCAATTGGATCATGGGTAAATCTATCTCCAAGCTACCATCCCTCCAGCGGCGTGTAGAAGTGCCATTAGCCTCTTCAGGGTCCCAATGGAACGGTGGGTGATAAGGAACAATTTCTCCACTTCTATCCTTCGCCATAAGCTCCTGAGCTTCAAAAAGTCCTGGGAAAGCACAAGAGGCAGTAACTGCACTCCATATAACTACATGAGGTGAAGTTAAGTAATTGAGACATCTTGGAGGTTCATGCTTCCTTGGAGAGCATACTGTTATCCCAAGAATTCGACCAGTCATGTCATAAGCTTCTTGGAATGTAAGATTATTTGTCAAGTTCCTTAACATCACCTGCAAACGTCTGATGTCATGAACTGCTCCTAGCGTTGTAACCCTCTTGAAAATATTGAAAATTCCACCCATTTGGTCGAAAAACTGCAAAGAATGCAATGAATCCTCAAAAAAGCTCTGAACTTCTGGCCAGGCTCTAGTAGCGACAACAGCACACATAACGGATCCAACACTAGAACCAGCAATTATTCGGGGAAGAAGCTTATGTTCTACTAATGTTTTCACCACACCAACATGAAAAGCTCCAAGAGAAGCACCTCCACTCAGAAGCAAAGCTGTCCTTCCAAAAGCATGGCGGGTTTCGTGCATAAAGGCAAGCTTCTCCTCCAAGAGAAGTTCCTCGTAATCAGAATCACAAACCATTCTCAACTGGGTCGAGACCTCATCTATGTATTCTTTTATGAGCTTTGGCACCTGGTGTCTACCCTTATGAAGCTCAGGGTTGCACATGTTACCAAGATTCCTAACGAGATCAGCTCGCATACAAAATATAATATCTCTTAAACAACCCTCTTGACGACGGTGCCTAAGTTCTTGAAGTTTGTTCCTCACGAGTTCTTCATCATAAAGATTGCACTCGTTCGCCTTAGGAGTTTCTTTATCCAACATCTTAGCAGCATAAGCCCATTCCTCATATGTTACTGCAGCCCTCATCATATTCCTCCAGAATTTCCTCCTATATGCCTTCTCAGCCCTCATTTTCACATTAGTGCACCGTTTAAGCAAAATTGCCATTAATGTCACTAATACTAGTATCCCTTGCGGGTTGCGTGGATGTAACGATGAAACCACAGGTGAAACGAAGTTTGATACATATGCCCTAATGCTATGAAAGTAATAAAGCAAAATATGAGCAATCTGATGCCTCAAATGTGACATTGATTTGCAGAATAAAACCTTGAAGGCAATAGTCCGGCCAAGGATCGTTGAAGGTCCGATCGTGAACGCATCAACCTTGGCCTCATTACTTATATCCATTCTGTAACTACAATATAATATCCTAATGTGTGTTCTACTAACAGCCGAATTAACCCAAATTCCAAATCTTTCCTAAATCAAACATTGTTACAATTGATAGAATTGACACCAAATGCACATCATGAATCCAGAATTACTGACCTGATCTATACCAACCGAAATTTCCTATATATTCAGCTCGAGGAAGGAAACAGTTCCCAGATCGTCAGAAAAATGCAACCACAATTCACAATAACCAAATTGCAATAAGCCAATAACTCAAAACACTGAAGAAATGATGAAATTTACTGGAATCAAGACAGATTGTCTAATCAGCTTTCAATAGTTCTACGAGAAAAATTACTCAATTTTCAAATTGAAATAGAAGTTGAATGTGCCAAACGGAAGCACCAGACAAGCTGGTAATAGACCAGTGGTGCTAGAACTGGATTAAACTGAAATGAAATTGATTTATGGGGTATAAAAAAGTTTCATAAAAAGATGATAGGATGATCATTGATCAAGATAAGAGTACTGTGGCGGCTATGATGAGGTGCAACGTGTCTTCCGCTCATTCAATTATGAATACATATTATACAATCCAATAGATGATTGCAGAGAGAAAATATTTGAATTGTGGATAAGAGGAACGAATGCATCACCATGACCGTAGCATCAGATAACGAACGAATAACAAAAAAACAGTGGATTTTGGAATTTGTGGCTGTGGATACTGAAATTAGGGTTTTAGCGGGATTTCTCTGACGGATTTGGGGGGAAACCTGTGTACTCGGCAGCTTGAATCTTATCCATTTTAAGATAAATGCGATAATTTCAATATGCCCCCTTGTGCTTCTGTTGATTTACTTTATTTACCCTTGTACTTTTGATTTTTGACAACTAAATTGTGTTGAATTATAGTTCATGGTTCAAATCTCGCTAAATGCAAGTGTATGTGAGTTTAATTTGTCATATATAAATGTTGTATACTTCAAAACAAAGATTTTTGTCGGTATTTTATCCTCTAACACAAATACACACATATGATGGATCTGCTTCATCACCTGTCATCGCTAAGAGATCTGGATCAGTGTTCAAGTTCTTCAGATGGATCCAAGTCTAAATACGACGACATTATCATGTCACAAGCACCTCCATCACAAGCAAACAGTCGAGCTTAACTGGTGAACTCGAAATGATTGGTTATGGCATAAATGATGATCATAAAGAGTTTGATGATATGGTTATCGAACTTAGTTTTGAAAGAGGTTTTTGCATGCAAGCGATTGTAGATAGGTAAAATATTGCCCATGTAGAAATATGGTGTCAATGTGTTATATTCTCACGACTATAAATGTAGATAGAGTATACAATATATAATGGAGTAAATATATACATGTATTTGGTATTTGTATACATAATACATCTATATGTTAATTATATATATGTTCATCAATACAATTATGTGTTTTTTTTTTGTTTTAAAGGCATCGATCTGGCATTGAACCCTATTTTCTTTTGCCTCTGAAAAACACAAACAACCTCCTTTTAAGGCATGTCGATGGATCTATTTCCTTTTCTATGTATGTGGTTCCTGTTGAAGAAAAGACTTAGGGGTGTGCAGAAATCAACCGATCCAATAGAACTGAACGATCATAATTGGATATCCGATTGTAATTGGATCGGACCAGATTAAAAATCTCAACATCCAATTTGGATTGGTCGGTTATATGATGGCAATCCATAACCGACCAAAACCGACCGAACCGAACCGACCAACATCCAATTACCCATCAAGTTTTCCATCCAATTATCATCCAGTTATTTTTTTTTCAACTTGCTTAAATCTAAATTTGTTTTGTGTTGGTTTTTGAATTCTTAGTCTCACCTGTGTTGATTTAAACACAAATTAAAAGTGATTAATCAGTTTGTTTCATTGTTAGAAAATTGCATTAAATTAACACATTTGATGGATCCAATCTGTAACACCCTAAAATTTGGAAATAGCAACTTATTTAAAATTTTCTAACTACATCAATAATTGAATCATCTACAACCACAAATTAGATTCAACTTCAATACACAGACATTCAATCTTTACATACAAACTATAAAAGGACGGGTGCTACCAAAACCCAATAATAGTCGCTATCTCCAACTTGCGGAAGACTTCCCCAATTACTTACTTTAGTGTCTAGCTAAGGCTCTACGCTTCATAGAACTGCTAGAACTCAACTCCCAACTGGAACCTGATGCACATGCCGACAAATAAAAGGGTTAGGCTTAACGCCTAGTGAACTCAAGAGTTTTCAACATATATAATTAAATCATTTAGAAAGGAAGGATGCGAATAAAATCATAATCTTTCAAAATGATATGCTTCACTTATGAAAACGACTCGTTCATCAATAACGATGCACTTTGTACGAAAGAGGCACCGAGTTAACTGTTAACCGACCCAAACTGCTTTAAAGACGTGGATCTCACTAAGAGACGTAATTATGTAAAGTAAACCGGAACTTGCTAAAAGTAAAATAGAGGGCGGACTCCCCATTTTATAAAATACGGTTAACACATTACAACTTGAAATACCCAACACGGTTGAAACGTGACACAAACTCATAAATCATAGATGAAGATCTATATAATTAAATATCGCCATGAACACGGCTTTAAACCCAAAACTCACACGACCATAAAATGGACGAGAATGAATACCGACACATGGAAATGACGCGGTCCATGCGAACCTCAGTATACGTGGGAAGAACCCAATATTAAAGCCATCATTTGCCGTCAACCACTTAAAAACTCCTTTTGGTAAAAATACCACATTACCCAAATAAAATACCACAAATCAACGATGAGGAGATCCGTAAACACCGAGAATAGAGAACACGTAAGTAGGCCGTTCACGCGACTTCCTTACATGTCCTCTAAACGTTTCCATCTTGGGTGGCGAGAACACGTGAATGGGCCACCCTTGATGTTGTTGGAGTTCACCACGTATCCCGGACTTAGTTCCCATGCCATACCAGACATCACAACCTCAATCCGTTTTACTGCCTCTAGCCCTACTCCGTCGAGTTCCACCCCAAGGACTTACGGACACTGGTGCCTATCTAACCTAGACGAGTTACACCTCAACGGCTCGTGCCGCTTATTGCCTACTCACTAGCAAACCCGAGCGGTCACTAAAAGTAACCCAAAACCTCCGGCCTTACAAGACCAACAGAACTTACGTGCCTATGGATCCATTACAACACTGTCTAACGTTACATGACTCCAATTGGATGACCACACACCCAAAACATGTAACTCACCAACGATACGAAATTAATCGTCATCTCAGTCAAAAACCCCGCTGGTTATGACTCCGGACAAACGTCCACACGACTCGTTTAAATCAAAACCCCCGCTGGTTATAACTTCGGACAAATGTCCACACGACTCGTTTAAATCAAAACCCGAGCCAAAGGCCCAACGCCTCACATAAATTTCCAACGAAAGCCTTTGTACATTAAAAACACGTTTAGCCGACTGACAAAGACACAACGGTCCCAAAAGTGTAAAAATAACACAAACTCAACATTGATTGCGGCGAACCATTTCCCAAATAAACTCTTTACTCTTATTTCCCAAAATACCTCGTGACACAGTCATGCACATTTTCCAAATAGACGTAAGTACAAAATCATGTAAATGACATTTACATCAAATGGGCTCCATTTATATAATATACGTCAAAGAAACATATCAAAATGCTTTATTTGTCAACGAGCCCAAAATCACCAAAAATGCATGTTTCATGAGTTTCTAAAGATGGATATAACCAAATACTCAAACTTATCAGCAGTTAACAATTTGGTGTAAAACATCAACATTTTAAAATAACATTTTTGGCATGTACACCGTTTTCATAAATCATCTTGAACTCACCTTGCTAGATTTAGGCTAAATCTAGATTTCACCCCACTTGAGATCCTTTGAAGAACTCATGAATCCTCAAGCCAGAAACTCCTGAAACCTAGATCCATACCTTTCCAACCATAAACAATCATATAGAAATATTCCCCAAACGATTTACATAAAGATCTCAACTTATGTCAAAACCCTAATTTCCATAAATGAAGAAAATGGATGATTACCTCAAACCTCAACTTGAATCCATCCAACCAAAAACTCTTGTAGAACACCAAAATGGTTACAAACCTCCAATCTATGAAAAGAAACACAAAGGGTGGATGAAACCCTAGAAAACTTTGGGGAAGAAGATGAAGAGGGAGGGATGAGGAGCTTACCACCACAAAATACTCTTGTATACTCCAATAGACCTCCAATCTCTTGCTAAATCCTTGAAGAGCTCTCAAAAACGAGACTATGGCAACTTGAATCACCAAAAACGGAGTTGTGGATCAAAAGTTATGAGGGAATGAAGTTTGGTGGTTGAAAGTCGGGTTTTTAGATCGACCAGGGGGTTTCGCGGGTTATGCCGCGACCTTAAGTCGCGGCATAAGTCGCCCTTGTTCTCCTAAGTTGCGAGATTGCCCCTAAGTCGCGGCACAACTCGCGTAACACACTGTTTGTCCGGTTTTCATTCTCGTTCACTGTTTTGGCCATAACTTCTTCGTTATAGCTCCGTTTTCGCTCCGGAAAGAACCATTAGACTCGTAACTGAATCCTTCATCCATCTAGACTATAAAATCTAGAATTCAAGTCCAAGATTAAATATCTTATTTTTCCTTGATATATCGGTTTCTGTATTTACTTGAAGTGATACCTTTCGAAAGTCGGGGTGTTACACAATCCGATCTAATGAATATCTAATAAGAATATCCAATGAATATCTACTATGATCCAGTGGATATCCAATGAGAACATCTAATGGATGGAGCTGAACTGATCCAACCATCCATTGGATTTGAAAAATCCAACATCCAATGGATGATTGGATCGGTTCGGTTCCCCTCACATCCATTGGATGTCAACCGATCGATGACCACCCCTAAGAAAAGTGATATGAAACTACAAAGTAACAAAATTAAAAAAAATAGAAAACTACGAATATTTGCAAATCGCCGTCTTGGTTTTGATGTTTATTACGATTCCACAAATGCAACATAAAAAAATTTCATATATGACATGATCGTGTTATGAATAAGGGTGTGATCATATAAAATGAACATTTGTTTGTGTTCGAACTCTTTTGGGTTTTCATGTAAATACAACCTTTATAACATCTTTAACAACTATGTTATAACAGAAATTTTGATTATTTGTGGGAGTTTTATACTCCAACAGCTATGTTATATATTGTATGATATATATTAACTTTCAAATATTTGTTACATATTATATAAAGAGTAAAATGCAAATTTGATCTTTATGGTTTACACAAACTAATGAGTATGATTACTAGAAGAAAAAAAATTAAATGAAGAGCATGACTATGGTTATATTTGAATAACCGATATGGTCCTTCCTAATAACATTGTCAATTAAAGTGGTTTAGTGAATGGTAGTTTTGTTCATTAATCTTCCTCTCCATCTGACTTTCATTTTCTTAACACATCCATATGCTTTCATTTTAATAACATTTATGATCTCTCCCGCTACTTTCAGTTTTCTAACATATTTGATCTATCACTTTACTTAATATATATATATATAGTGGAAAGATATTTTGCAACCCTTAAAAAGGTTGTAACCCTTGCAACCCACATTTTAATCGTTGGATTCATGATCGACGGTTATTTTATTTTTATTTTTCTATTTTTTTTTAATTAAAAATATTGGGCCCCGTATCTATTGTAACCTTCAATCATGAATCCGACGGTTAAGATGTGAGTTGCAAGGTTTGCAATCTTTTTAAGGGTTGCAAATTAAACAACCCCTATATATATAGTGCGTTTCTTTTGCAACCCAAGTAATTTGTATAAACTATGCAAACCACTATATTAGGAAAGAATAGATATATTTATAGATAATGATTATGATTCATTAATAATGATTGTGATATATATGGAAAATGTTATGTTTATTCATTATAATCATGATTTTAAATTAGGAAACATAATAAAATCATATATTCATTAGACTTGATGAACGACTAAGATTGGTTTGCATAGTTTGTACAAATTGTTTGAGTTACAAAAGAAACGCACCCTATATATATATACTAGAAACGTACTCGCGCAATGCAGCGAGATACATCACGATTTTAATGTTTTTTTTTATTTTTTGTTTTTTATCGATTTACAGTACGATTTTGGATAGTTTTTAGAGAGTGATAATGTTTTTTTAATAAATTTGTTTAATTTAGGCTTAATAATATAATGTTTTTTATATAAAAAAAATTAAGTAGTTTGTTAAAATTCATTAATTATCTTATATATTTTAAATTTTTTATATTTAAATTGAGATGTTTATTCTGTTTTGATTATGTTTATCGGAATTCAAATTTCATAATTTTAGGGTTTGGGGATTAGAGATAAGGATTTTGGGGAATAAGATTGAATTTATTAATTAGGATTAAAAGCATTTAAAAATAGTACATATTGTTTCATTAGTTGTTTTTTAAGAGATTTTAAGTAGATTAACATTAAATAATAGTACATAATGCTTAATGAGTTGTTTTTAAGAATTTTTTATGTCTCTTTTATAATATAACTAGTAGTGTACCAGCGCGATACAGCGCGGGTGAATCACAATTCTGAAACATTAGTTTAACTCTGAATCATGTTTCTTTATCACTTTCATGAAAATTAAGCAACAATTTTTATTCATGATATTTATCAATTATGCAACAAATAAAAAACATAAATAACAAAAGGGCATGATAGTTCTTTCACTCAAGTGTTGACAGTACCACTTCATTTAGAAGTCAAATTTACAATCACAAAAAAGTAAAACGAAACAACAAAAATATTGTTGTTTATAAAAAAAAACTAAAAGGTTTAGAATAATTTATCCAATAAGTGTTAATCGGGGGTAAGAGTCATCGTCTTCACTTATCGGGTAAGACTCTTAGTGCTTGCATTCACTCTTATCGGGTAAGATTCTTGGTCTCAACATCACCAACAACGGGATCTATTTTGTTTTATTCGAGTTTTCGAACGAGCCGAGTCGAACATTGGTGTTATAAAGCTCGGCTCGTTAAGTTAAACGAGTTATATTTTGTGTTTGAGATCGAGCTCGAGCTCGAGAATAATTAAGCTCGAGCTCGAGTAGCTCGTTAAAAGCTCGACCCGTTTACACTCCTAGGAGAGAGATAAGATGCATAAAAAATGTATGAAATACAACTTATTCACGAAGTACAGCTTAGACAAATGTGTGTATAGATATATGTAAGTATGTAAGGCCAGTATGGACATCCTTTTCTTCATTATGCCACCTAAAAGACCACATATTATTATTATTATTTGTCCATGTTTACAGCAAGGATCACATACTCAAGTGGCCTGCCAAGAATTAGGACCATTTAGTTGTTCTGTGAATGCCAAGAAGAAAAAAAGTGTTGCAATGAAATTATGAAATAAAAGCATACAAAAATGTATGAAGGTCCTTTATGGGCATCTTTTGCTTCATAAAATGTCCACCTAAAAGCCAACATATATATAATATTTGTCCATATTTACAGCAAGCAGCACAATACTTAAGTGGCCTGCCAAGAATTAGGACAATTGAAGATTTGAAGTATAAACTGAAGTTTAATCAAATTTATTTAACAATAGTTTATTTCACACAAGCATTTTCACAAACAGGTTACCTGCATATTCACAAATGAATTCTCCACCTCGAATAAACTGATCCGCATGCAAACCCCAACCTTTCCTTCCACGTTGAAATTTGGGTTTGGGGAACGACTTGTTTGATTAAAAAAAAGGTCAAAATCAGATACTTACCATATGTAACTGCATGAGTGAAGTGCTATAAGAGATACAAACTTGTGAAAATTTAGTTAAAATTTTCTCAAAAGAAACCCCCCTTGTAAATTGCATGAGTGAAGTGCTATAAGAAACAACCCCTTTAAAAGGTCTACTTATCCTATACCACAAGTCTAGTATGAGTACCTACCAAGCATGTTAACATTTTTTCAAACAGAGCTTTCATAATCAATATTCCCATCTTGGACAAGTGAAATCACATATATGAGAATATGAAAATGAAGCAAAAATATTATGGTATAGAAAAGGAAGTATTACTCTATAACCTTTACCCTTGCACAAGTAAAGCTCTCATAATTTCTAGAGAAAGATTCACTACAAAATTATACAGCCTATACAATGTTAGATTGTTCCATTAGCCTAACTCAATCAAATACAAAGTTCATAGGACCTTGCACATAAAAATCACACCGTGAGATATCTTTTCAAAACAAACCTGTTATTCGAAACCAAAGTCGAAATAAATGAAAAACAAACCTGTTTTTTGATTGGAACCGAGAGTGGGTAATCGAAACCTAACCATATAATAGATGGTCTTCAATCAGCAACAAACCTGTTCTCCGAAACCAAAATCGAAATAAATGAAAAACAAACCTCTCCTGTTCTTAAAAAAAAACCATGTTTTTTGAAACAAAATCAAAACTAAAAATCAAACCAGAATCAAAATAAATGAAAACCAAACCTGTTCTTCGATTGGAACGAGAGTGAGTAATTGAACCCTTCGAAACCAAAATCGAAGAAAATGAAAAAACAAACGTGTTCTTTACGGTCTTGAATCAGCAACAAACCTGTTCTTTGGGCTCACATCACTGCAATTAGATTGTCAAAACGCAAATACAAATTTGGGACTATCTAAAGACCTAAGTTGAAATCGAAGTTGAAATTGTAAGATGCTTATAACCTTGTCTTGAGCTTCACTTTCTGAAGATGATCCTCTCTTTGTTTCTTGTTGCTTGATAACTTTGGTTTCAACAGAGAAATCTGGACTCAAAATCAAACAAAGAAATCGATGTGGAAATGTAGCAGTAGCAGTAGCAGTAGCAGTAGCAGTAGCAGTAGCAGGATACGTTTTTGGTAGAAGAAAGCGTATGAAAAAAGGAGAGGGGTTGGAAACTTGGAGGTCAGAAATGGAACCATGGATTAAGTTACAAATTGATTTCCAACTTCCCATCTTCACCATTTTTCAGAGTAACACTAATTTATAATATTGTTTAGTTAAAACATTTTGAAAAGATGGAGGAACAACATCTAGAGGAGCCACTTCCAAAATTTGTATCTCTAATAAAAGCCATCTAAATTATTGTTAAAAAGAACCAAATTCAAAAGATGAGAAGATTTCATTTCAAATTTTGATACCTAGAACCATCAAAGCAACATTAGTGTTAGGGTGTTTGGGATTGCTTATTTAAAACAACTTATGCTTATTTTGAAAAGTGTTTGTCAACTTATGTGGTGTCAAACCGGAGTTTTTTAAAAAGTGTTTGGATTAGCTTATTGTGGTACCAAAACGTAGTAAGCTAATAAGTTGTTATTTAAAGGTGTTTGAGATTGCTTATACATATAAAATAACCAAAAAGTCATAAGCACTTTTGAAATAAGTTGATCTTTTGAAATAAGTTGATAAGTTAGAAGTAAACGACTTATCAAAAAGTGCTTTTCAGTGGTTTGGCACCGTTATAAGCCATTTTAATTTTTCCTCATCCAAATACTCAAAAGTGCTTATCTCCGATGCCAAATCGCAATAAGCTAAAAAACACCTCAAATAAGCAATCTCAAACACCCCCTTAGACTGTTGGCTAGATTAGAATGCTCTTTAAAAAAAATACCCTTAGGAAGAAACCAATGAATTTCGACGTGAAATATAAGTCCATTTGGCGTGCAGAAGAGTTGAAACTATATCTTGTTGAAATATGTGATAAACGATACTAATCATTGTGTAGAAGTGGAGACCCAACATATTTTTCCATGAAAATTGAAAAACCAAAGAAAACAGTGTATTTTACAACACAATTAGATGTTGAATCATCATCCCCTAACAATTCAGAAAGAAAACATGTTATCAACGAGATATTACCTGTCCAAGTTCTACTTCCAGAAATAGCTTAAGCTCGGCATTGTTTGCCTTATTTGACACCTCCCTCAAATATCCAACCTAAAACACAATAAACTTGGCATGTCAATCACCATCAACATCATTATGCATGTGTACAGAAAATTCTTGAACAGACAAATACGAGAGAGTCGCATAAAAAAAAGAAGATACATGGGATTGTTCCAATATCTACCCAATCAGGCATTACACAGCCTTGGGACTGCAGTTTCAGGTCAAGAAAAGAAAAAACTTACACGTAACCCTTTGTTGTTAACTTCTAGTTTAGTTGACAGACCATCGTAGCTGTCTTAGGATTCTTCAATATCAAGTGAATGAAAAACTCTGGTTGTATGCATCTAATTTAACACTTCTCACATGATAGCCAAATTTTACGTTTTTTAGAAAAACCCTTTTTAAATGTCATCAACCAGGAATGGGCCAACTGTTCTATTTTAACAGTATACGGGTCCTGTACAATATTTGGCTGGCACCCAACAAAGATGAATAACTAAGAAAGCTCTTTCTGTAACAGAAATATTAATACGTCAAGCCCCTAATTTCAACCCAACCAAAAAAATCCTTGTATTAATCAAACAACAAAAATGAAATATACAACATTCATCAAGTTGCGATTGACAAGAATAAAATCCAACTATATTTTCAATTAACAAAGTGTGCAGTCCCCCATGCCATTGGAGTACCCACAATCAAAAGGACACGAGCAAAGCTGGATACTTACCACTAACATTTGTGAAAGTGTAATGCATACACCTAATTAGTAGTGAACTTAATATGCCAATAGAAACAGTAATTTAAAACACAAAAAATGAATGTATCAATTAGACAAAGCAAGAATTAATAAGTACATACAGACTGAGCTTCTTCTTGAGGCGTTAATGGACGATTTGGGCGATAAGTGTGATTTTGGCGCTTTGCCCATAGCCAGAAACGTTGGTATTGCACAGTTATACCCAATTCTTTAGCTACATCCTCCAAAAAAATTTGAGAAGACAACAAAATAATTATGAAGACAAAGTACGTATGATGGTATAAAAAATTGTAACGTGCTCAACCAAAGGTGTTCCATCTTCTAAAAAGACATAAGAAGTGTTATTCTCTAAATCACTTGAGTAGAGCATCTTACAATCACAATTTGATAGGAAAAGAAAAGAAAATTGTACAAAAGGGTACTGTCCAGTTCCAGTTTACCTGTTTTACAGTGCATAGTTGCTGGTACATGGTTTCAGGAGAGAGTGGCATTTGAAATACTGTCCAGTTTACCTAATCTGCATCTGATCTGCATCAAATTTTCAATCAAAAACCACATGGGTTGATCATAATATTGAGTCAAAATTAGGAGCAGAAGCCAATCCGAGCTAAATTCAGACCTTATACACCTAATTCCTTCTACTTTAGTCACCATAATCCATTTGATATCATACTCTAATCTAAACTCAGAATCGATGAACTCAAACCATAAATTAAGCCTTTGATGGAAACCCATATTCATCTCAGAAGCTAACCAGAATAAATTGATATATGAATTGAGGCCATTGTCTATGCAAACCAACAAACCAGATTTTGCAATAAACCAACTGCTGCTAAAAAATAAAAATAACAAGATTGATATGAAACCCAAACAGTAGCCAACAGGCAAATCCCACATATCAAAAAACATTCTAAACTAGACATAAATAATACAAAATATCATTTTTTATAGATATGCAAAAGTTTAAAACCATACAAATGTAGAATCCTTCGAAGATCCCGACCACCTGATAAAAAAAATTCACATCCATTTGTTGGCACTTCCCCCAAGCTACTGCAATCATGATCGAAAAACTGAAAAAACATAGCTACAACCATGGGCCAAATTTTGAAACCAAATTATGAATAACAAGATTAACAAGAAGGCAAAAACTATGCATGTCACAATTAATCAAATTAATAACAAGAAGACAAAAAATCACTTTTGTGGCAAGAACTCACTTTTAGGCATTTATTCGAACACTTCATCTGCACATGGAGGTTATGTTTAACAGCAACAAATGCAAATTTCCATTATTGAGCAGCTCATAAATCAGTCAAGCATCCTGGTGGCAGATCTGTGTTCATAAAAAATAAATGCGTTGTAATAAGATGATCCAATGCAACATCACCAACAAACTCTCTCTAACCGCTGGTTACAAGACACTCTAAAAGATGGTCTGGAAGCAAGGTTTAGGACCTCTTTCTTCAAAGTTGTGAAACTTTTTTAAGAAGAAAAAGTCAAATACAATAGCCTATAAAACCAATCACTCAAAAAAGGAATAGGTTTACAACGAACAACAACAAACAACAATCACTTTACCTACCATACTTCTAATTGGGTGGCGTAGCCAAACCATCGGAAGAAACAACTGAAGTGGATGTTATATTTCTACCTCTCATCTGTGCAAAATAATAGAAATTTTTTGTGAAAAGGTATTATGCGATGGCTTGACCTGTCACCAACGAAAACGTAATTTTTTGTGAAGGGGATGAACTTCGAAGGTTAAAAACAATCAAAAACTACAGCAAATTGATTATTTGATAAAACCTGTCACCAACGAAAACGTACCTGAAAAGATGTTGAATGGTGATGAACGATTCAGGATCTACAGTTGCTTTCCCTGTATAACAATTAACAAACAACAAAAATCCAAAGAAGCAACAACTTCAAGTCGGTGATGCTTCAATATAAATTAAAAATTTAAGCTCTACAATTCAAATTAATATCTAATTGATTTTGGTGAAAGAGAATTGCTCCAACAACGCTTAAGTTGGTGATGGTCGTGATTTACTCGTTGGGAAAGGTAATCCTCCTTGAGGAAATGCTCAATTTCATCCCTACCAAAGACTAAACAGAAGTATGGATGTAAATTATGGATGTAAACGATGTTCTTCCCTGCCAAAATATGGATGTAAATGATGTTTTCTAACACCCCTTTATTACACCATCGGCACTCTCTGATTAACTTTAGAAATTCAAACCGATTCAGATTACTACACCATCGGCACTCTCGAGTGAAAGGGTTTGAAGGAGATGCAATTGAGGATGTAAAATATGTTGAATCAGTTGAAAAAAACGTACCTCAAAAGATGAACCAATATAGAGAAGCAGAACCCTATAACCCTTGAGAGAAGAACCGATTGAGAAGAATGTTGTGAACCCGAGCAGCAGAATGTTAAAAAATATTTTTGGAAAAAAGAGTAAGGAAGAAAATAAATGAATGAATGCATATCTGGTGATGGTGTTGGTGACTTGAAACCTGAGAAGAAACCCAATCGTATCTTCCAGTCCACCTAAGAAGAAAGGGCGAGAAACATTGAATTGAGATGTCATCTTGGAAGGAGTAGCATAACCTGAATCGACAATTGGAGGGCATTGCATAAACGAAGAAAAGTAAGAAAAGCAATTGAGAGAAGCAATCGATTTGAAACCTCCAAGAAAATCAGATTATACAAAACGGAGAAGCAATTGATTGAGAGAAGTTATGTTACCTGAGCAGAACCCTAGAATGGTGGCCGACGATCGAGAGCAACACCAATAGAGAGAAGAACCGATCGATTGAAACGGGAGTAGCCTGAATCGATGCGTCATCATGGAAGGAGTTGCAGCCTGAATTGACACATTGATAACCCAATCGACAATATGAGTTGTATCAATATAAAAAAATCGATGAACAAGGATTGAATGTCTGATGAACAAGGATAAATCGTAGAGAGAGAGAGAGAGAGTGATTTACCTGTGAATGTCGATGATTATGAACAAGGATTGAATGTCGATGAAGAAGGAAGCAGAGCACAGTCTCGTGTCGATTGAAGGAAGCGGCGTGTAAAACAAAACCCTAAAAAGTAAATGCGAATTAGGATTTGTACGAATTATGAATTACCAAAGCGATATTGTGTTTAATTAAGTTGTACCAAAGCTTTATGAAGTTGTAAATTAAGTAATTGACTTTAATTAGTTGTATTTTGTGCTTAAGAAGTTGTAATTAAGAGATTTTTATGTCATTTTTATAATATAGTATAGATTATTATAGCTAAATAGATATATAAAAATATAAATTAACTAATTTACTTAAACTAATTAATAGTTATTAAAAATAATTATAATTAAATGATAAATTAATAAATATATACCAAACATATAAAAACACTAGTATAATTTAACACTAATAAACTAGTGTTATTATGGTAAATAATCTTTAACTTTTATCAGATACGTTTTGATTTTGTTGTGACGCATCTTTGGTTATATTTACAAATAACAATAAGCGAGACGATATAAATACTATCAAAAAGATCTCGATAATAATTTTTTAGATATATATATTTCGCAAACTTTTAAATTATTAATATATCTTTCAAAACTATAGTATTTTCTAAAATAATAATAAAATAAAAATACATAGCACATAGTCTGTCCAAAAATACTCAAAAAAACCTTTGACTTGTGCGTGAAGCACAAGACACAAAAAAACCCTAATTATTTATTTATATCCATCAATCTGAATCTTCTCTTTTATATCATTTCATCATCTAAACCCTCACAAAAGATTCTGCAACTCCATCTGATCAACAATGGCGGGCCTTCAACAGTTCTATTTCTTCCCTACAGATTTCTACTACCCAAAACCACAACTGCCGCTGGTTAACGGCCCATCTCTTCCTGTTACTGCTAACGACGACGGAAAAAACCACCGTGAAACGATTGAAAAGTTGAACGATAATTACAAGAAGAATCTGAAGATTTCTAGTGAAGATTTGACAAGAACAGTGATACTTCCGATCCAGAAACACAAGGTGAAAAAGAGTGATCTGTAACTGTAGATCTGTCTTTGGAATTTGAGTTTAACGAGTCTCGTTTGGTTTTGTAGTTTGTATTTTGAATATTATTTCCATATATATATATATATATATATATACAAAAACAATTTTCATTATATATATATCCGTTGGTTTAGTTATCAATTTTTATGGTTTAATCTTGTAATTATTATTGTTTCAATCGGTAATTTGTTGGCAACAATGGAGAAATACCGACAACTATGTACTAATGTATTCTACAAGTTAAAGGTTCATCAATGATATATATTTGTTAAACCGGTATAATTAAAATCCGACCATTAGTTTTGTCGGTTTCTCTTTTAAATAATGACGAGTGATCGATTCTGTTGATATATTTTGTCGGGATCGAAAAATGGTGTGAAAAGAGACAGAATAACTGAAAGATTGATGTTGAGCAGAATTTCTCAGTCATATTTTTGTTTTGAAGGGGGGAATTTGTTTAGTTTATATGGAGGAAACGTTTTACATAAATCTTGTATGTTAAAAAAAAACAATGATATGGACACCTGAACACAACCCATGCATGAAGTCTAACCGATATTTTTAAATAACTAATTACATATTTAAGACTTGTAAATATAACATGGGAATTGGTACATTTCTTCCTTCAACTCTTAGGATCGTGCTATCTTTTCGACAGATCCGTTTCATTCCTCGTGAGCCACTAATTTTTCCAAAACAAGAGATCAAAGTGATCCCATCGACATCATAGTATCATATGCTATACTGAAATAGATTTCGTACTAAAACGGAAAAGTGGATGCCTAGATATTGAGGAGTTCTTCTAATTTAAAGTAAAAAGATAACTATATCCGAAAGTTATTTCGTTATGAATTAAACAGATGAGACCGGCTTTGGTTAAAATACTTAGGTTAACTTGCAAACATTTTTTTGTCTCTTTTTTCTTAATTTCATTAATAACTAATTAATATATTAAATATGATTATTAAAATTGTTTATAGAATAATAATTATTTTTTTACTAAGTATAATTTAAGAGGTCATAAACACTTGAATATAAACTATTAATTTTCACATATTTTCTTTCTAGCCGAATCATTTGACTTGTTATCAATCAAATAAAACTTTGATTTATTTGTTTTATATAAATGGGTTGAAACAATCATCTAAACGAATCTTTTGGTCTTTAGGAGATCGAATCTCAAGTTATATGACTTTGTCTTATGCTTTAGGTGTGAATTGTGATATTTATATGGTGTTAAATCAAATACGTACACATCAACAATCATATAGATTGTTTATATACACACATATATACAGTAAAATTATAATAGCTTGGGTCAAGTTGGATGTAAGGCACGAAAATAAAGGAGTATAACAGATTAATACATGTAATGTTGGGTCGGATTTTATCTGTACTTAACCGACTAAACCGATGACGATATATGTTGTCAACCATATATAATCAACAACGGTCATTTATATCAATCCAAACCCAAACTACTAATCCTAATCAAGCAATAATTCATGTTGTTCTTTCCAATCAATTCTAACTCGAACCCGAATCCAAAACAATGACCAGAAGACAATTCATTTAATCGTTTATCTATGCATTCTTCCATGTCTATTGACCTTTCACATATCAAAAGACATCGAATTCTGAATGTGTTCCTAAAGGCTCCAACGTTTTTGGGTTATGTTCAAAATTTGGAACTTATTTCACGTGTTCAATCCACAGGTATAATGGGTATGTATGTAATGCTATTAATGATTTTCGATACTCAATTTGATACATATGAAAAAGTAAAATCAGAAAGAAAGACAATTCAAATAATATAATTTGGGTAAAATTGGGTATCATATAGTTCTTCAAAAATGTCAAGCCATCAAGATTTCGTGAAAGTTTCAAATAAATCATCGAATTATAAAAAAACATTAAAAAAATCATATAATTTTTTAATAATATGATTTATACAAAATTGGACAAAATTAGGTAAAATTTTCTATTACTTCTTAAATCCAATGAAATCGTTAGAGCATCTCCAATAGATTATAAAAACAAAAAGATTTTGAGGATTTTTTTTCCAACGGATTCTTAAAACCTTGCTAAAGTAGAGAAAATATAAGAGATAAGGTGAGAGCATCTCCAACATATGACCAAAATGGATAAAATGAGGATTTTAGCAATTTTTTGATTCAACCAATAAATAGTGTAAGAACATCTCCATCAGATTATTCAAAATTTCTCCAAAATGGATAAAAAAAACTTCAAAATCTTTAAAACAAAAATACATTTTAACTCCAACAAATTCTCTATTTTAAAGATTACAACATTGATTATATTATTAAAATATTCTATTCATCTAATAAAATATTATTTATTTGATTATTTCTCTAAAAATTTAATTTTAAAATTTATGTTGGTGATAATATATAATATCTCTAATTGTAATCATTTTTAGGAAGTTTACTAAATTTGGAGAATTTTATTATCTCCTTTTTACTTTCTCCATTTTAGATAATTTCTTCGGAGAAAAAAAACATGTCCAAAACCCCTAAGATATCCATTTTCTTCGTTTTGGATATTATGTTGGAGATGCTCTAAATTTCTCCAAATTGGAGAACTTTTCAAAAAAATGTACTTAAAGTATAATCATGTTTTCCTAACGTCGTACAAAATGTAGAAAACCTATACGTTAGGAAAACATGATTATACTTTAAGTACTTTCTTACAGGACTAGGGAAGTAAATGAAAAGCCAATGCTTGTCGGTGGGTTCCATTTTTTTTTTGTCTTTCCTTGTATCGACATGGTAGGATACATGTAGCTGCCCCCTTCATTCTAAACTGACCCCAGCCCGGGCTGACTAGCTGTAACATCCCAAAAATTCGAGTACATTTCTATGTCCCTCCTTGTATTTGCATGTGTATCCTTGCAAGTCGACCTTGGTGATTTCATGTATGTGTGTGTGTATATATATATATATGTATATATATCTTTATGCATAATCCTCGTGTTTGTATAAATAGTTATGGGAAGGTGTAAACCTTACACTTAGTATCGTTACTTTCGAGTCACGAGGGTCAAAAATGGCAAAATTGTAATTTTGGAAGGGGGCGGCGAGAGTGCTAGGCGACTATGCCATGGTCACTCTCGCATAGGGCATAGTTGCGCCAGTTGAGGGAGCCTCGATACACTCTGGGCGAGAGTGCCCGACGATAGTGTTGAGGTCACTCTTGTAGTAGCAAGGTCGCGGGGTGTGGACCACCCGCGGTACACACGGGGCGATAGTGCCTGGCGACTTTGCCAGGGCATTGTCGCTCACGTCCCCGACCTGGTCCTTTTAAAATGCGATTTTTAACAATTGAACACCCACTTTTGATAAATCACTCAATACTCGTTTTCTCCCTCCCAAGCTGTGATTTCCCCCTCCTCTCAAAGGTAAGATTTACATTTATTTCACCCACTCACTTCTTTGATTTCAAATTCAAGATAGCAAGTGAAGTTAATGCTAACCTAGGCTTTCCCCACCATTATTTCAAGACTAGGAACTCTCACACTTCAAGTCTCATCTACCAACCTTTCTAGGGTTTTCTCCATTTTAGGGTTTCCCCCTAACAAACCCTTTGGTGAGTTCCTTACTATGTCGTACTTGCTTAAATGGTTATTTCTATCTTGACTCCTATTGGATTTTGTTATGTGAAACTTTGACCTAGAAATGGGATACATGAATATTTGATTTTATTTGACTTCATCCCTATTTTTTTTGTGCTTAGACATACAAGTAGCTACATTGATGCTTTAATATGAAGATAGTTGGTCCATATTTGGGTATTGAGGTTCTTGGGTCATGCATGGTTTAGAATGGTATTGGATAGGGATAAATGAAAGAACATGGATTATGTTGGTCTTTTGTTGGGAATCTACATGTTGATTTATTTGTAATTACTTAACTTATCAGAAAGATGATTATGTGTTATATTAACGTGGGATGATGTATTACATGAGATTGTGACAAATGGTTTTATTAATATTGAATTGTCAAGGCCCTTGTAACCAATCCTTGGGCATGAGTGTAAAAAAAAGGAGTAAACCTTTCTGAGAAATAAGAGTGTAGGCACTAAAGGGTCGCAGACCCTTGAGGTGAAACTCTCTTAGAACTGGGTAGGCACTAAGGTTCATTGCTCCTTGAGGTGGAACTCCATGGAGTAGACACTAAAGGTAACGAGAAGTCTTGAGGTGACATCGAAGCGGTGTGCACTAAAGCCAAAAACCTGAGGTGTAATTCCCAAATATTATCCATAAGTGATTCCATTAATTTGTTCTTGCCACCTGATTGGAACGGTTCTCCCTGGAAGCAAGATGGGATGTTGTATACGATTGTGCTCAGGTTTGGAACCTTGTTTTATTCTGGTGAGATGTGAAACGAGGCTACCATTGCGGAGTGGCATTTTAGGGATATAGCAACACTCATTTTACTCTAGTCATTTAATTCTAGATTAGACAGGTTGTTGTAATTATGTCCCATATAGCAATTTGACACTTGTTTATCCAAACTTTCCCTTTTAAGGGGGTTATAGTTGCGATATTTAGAAATTTTATTTCACAAAATTTTCCATAAATTTTCCTATCCCCACTTTAAATTTTAGGGTGTTACAAGTTGGTATCAGAGTCTTAGTTTAAGAGAACTAGGTATATAGGTTTAATGCATAGACTTAAACTGAGACAATTAAGTATGAATTGTGTGAATGAGGTATAACTTTTACGATGGGATAAGTTTATAGTCGACGGAAGCTACACCGTTTAGAATTATGAAAGTTGTAACACCCCTAAAATTCGAAAATAGCAGACAAAATAAAACTTCCAAAAACTCTTAAATACAAAGCTTTGAAACATCAAGTATCTAAAGTTACAATGGAGAATCTCTACAACAATGTATCAGAGTTCTAACGGAACTATCTAGTCCCATAAACTAGGGACAACATTAGTCGAGTGTTACTAAAACCACCAATCTGCTATCTTCACCAAACCGGATGACGTCACTAAAGCCATCCTATCGGAACTTCTACCAAACTCCACTCGCCACTCCGATCCATCTAAGACATGATATACATGTCGAAAAGAAAAATTGTTAGGCTTAACGCCTAGTGAGTTAAAGCAGTTTTCATCATATAAACCATAAAACATTTAAAGTAAGCGTTTACTCCGAATAAGGACATTTTAGAAATACTGATTATAAAAAGGCTTTATTTGCTAATCAGGTTACTTCTAATTTCCAAACACCCATTTTAAATAATTATTCGACAACCAAAAGTTCCCCAAACGCACCCACTCGATACCTCGTCAAAAGACTATTTGTATAAATAAAATGGTACGTTTTAACACCGAATGCACGGGTAAGGGAATACCCAAAATAGCACCTCTCGGTGACGGGGGAGACCCAATTCCATCGAATGTGGCGGACACACAAAGTTAAGCCACTTATCAACGTTCTCGAGTTTCACATAGACCACGGATCCTCGTATCTGGCTCCTCTGAACTACCACCGCAAGATACCCAAATGAACCTAGCAACAACTCGACCTCTAGATGAGTCTCACCACAAAGTCACAAGTCCCCGTATCCGGCTCACCAAGGGCACCACCGCAAGACTTAGCTCCGTATACGGCTCTCCAAGAGCACTACCGCAAGCTTATATAACCACATGACTTGGGGACCACTCACTAGACTCAAACATGGACATCAAAACTCCATGATAAATATAACGACTCATATGCCTATGGATCCAATGCATTACAGTCTAAACATTACATGGCTCCGTATGAATGAACTAACGCATCCAAAACATGTAATAACCAACATTTGTATAATATTTGTATTTCCATGTAGCGCCCATACTGAGCTATTTAAACAACACAACATCCCAAAACTCATTAGAGTATGACTCAAACCACAAGGCATCTTAAAACGTTTGCTAATAAAGCAAAAACCAATATGACCATACGTGTCAAAGTATAATTTTCCCAAAATATGCATTTCCATCAATGTATTGTCGGCCGAAGGCCAAAACCGTAGGATTCATAATTTCCCAAAAGCTTGTAGTGTCCTAAAATGATAATTTCCGTTTACTCACACCGTTGAGGCCAAGCTTGTTTAAAACATCGATATCTCAAACTCATACGTAAAGTAAAATCCCAAGACTCCTACTTGTACCCAACTTTTCACCAAAATTAAACTCAACACCTTATGTTGTCTAATTTCTTTAATAGTTCCAATAAAACTTCTTTAATGGATTGGGATATCATTTTGACGCTAAAACACCCCAAACACACTTAGCAACACACATAAAGCTTTAACATTCCAAATATGTGAAAATACCCATTTACCATGAAACTCATCAATTTTAAAATATGTTTGTAACATATGTTCAAGAACCCCTTTATGGTAACTCAAATCCTTCATAAAATATTGTAATCCTTTTTCCCAAGAGTTTGATAGCACAAAGTGTGCAAGTATACAAATATTCCCAAAACTTATCAGGTTAAGGTAACCCATAAATATATTTTCAAGATTCCAAAATATAATCATTTTGACATGTATATAGTTTTTCAAAGCAACTAGAACTCACCTTGCTAGATTTAGACTAAATCTAGGTTTTACCAACACAACTTGAGCTCCTTGAAGGAAGACTTGAAACCTTCTAGATCTTAGCTCCAAACTCTCAACCAAGATCCTTAGACACAAAATATTCTCATAGCTACATTAAATCCCAACAGAATGGATAAGGAAGGAAATACCAAAACCCTAGCTTTTAAGGTGAAGAGTGGAGGAAATTACCTTAGGCACACACTTGAACTCTTGAGCTTAAGTTCTTGGTGATCCACACTTGGTCTCAACAAACCCTAGGTTGACAAGGAACGAGGAGAGGGGTTTATGGAGAGAAAATCGCCTAAGAAGCTCTCTAGATCGGGCCTGAAATGAGTTGGGAGAGAAATGAGGTTGTTTGGGATGAAAAATGGATTTTAAACCATCAGGACCCCGTGGGCGACGATGCCCGACGACAGTGCCAAGGGCATTGTCGCGGGTCATAGTCGCGAGCCTTACCCAACGTTCGGTACCATCTCCGCGACAGTGACACGAGATTGTGCCACTGTCACTATCGCGGGTCATAGTCGCCTGGTACGTACCGCGACCTTTCCTCCTTCCGCGATTGTGACCAGCGACTATGACATGTGTCATAGTCGCGTGGCACTCTCGCGCCACACACTACTCGCCCCGATTTCTTCATTTTGACGATCCAAGTGCCTAAATCGAAACTACAGGATTCTTACACAGATTCCAAAGCGATACATCACCTAAAACGGGGATTTTGAACGGTGATAATTATTTGAATTTTTTCGGGTGTTACAAAAGTGGTAGTGAGGATTCCTATGTATAATATGTTTATAATTTCAATTAGCTACTGTTATTATGAATATATTGTTACGTGGGTGATGAGTGGATAATTTATCACATTTTCTATCACTTTTTATTAGGATTTTCTAGTAATTTTATTTTCCCAATCACCATATTTGAGTCTTTTATTCTACTTTTCACTATTTATTGAGTTGGGAGCTAAGTTTGAGAAATTTACCTTATTTGTGTGTTTTATGTATCAAATCACTGATGAGTAATGTTGCAGCAGTAGTCACAGCATGGGACTGCAGTCATGAACAAGACTTCATAATCTTTTTGGTTAGTGCAACTAAGCTCTTTGAAGATAACTTGAAGATATTCGGTGGAGGAAGAACAATGGCAGAGCATATATGCTCTCTTGACATATTCTTGTTACCTTAAAAGATGCTAATTGTACTCTAATGACATTTGATTCCTAGCTTGTAGTGGGGACCATGTCCCTTTGTACTTTGATTCTCTTTTTGATGATTTCTTAGTTGTTAAGATTTAGAAGATCCTCTAGTATAAATAGAGGACTCATCTTCAGTTGTTAAGTGTGCTATGTTCCACCGGTTAAGATAGCTCACATAGCTATCTTAACTTGTTTCTTTAAGTCATTTTAATATTAAGTCTTTAATTTCAGTACGCTACTGTTCAGTGTCACAGCACCGTTCACAACACCTTTACATTTCCTTGTCATTTACAATTCGACATTACATTTATGTTTTACATTTATGTTCTTTACATTTACGCATTCCAATTCCAGTCATTTACTTTCATGCATTTGCTCATTATCATTCCAATAATGTCGCACACCATGTATCAAGCGATGATGGAGTAAGTCCCTAGCTTGGGTGTAAGTGATGGTTGGGAGATAAAAGCCTATGTAACTATGGATTAATGTTTTGCTACTAGCTATCAATTTCACTATTCACTCCTTGTTTTTGAGTTTCGACCAAGTGCTTCTTGATGAGGTGACGTACATTGTTTCACTTGGGTGAACGACTTGATTGCAAGCTAGCATAAACTTCAAAACACTGAAGTGTTATAGGGGTTGTAACAAACCCTCTCAATCTTTATTGATTGTAAATTATACGGGGATCATAATAATATATGTGCGGTACCGGTTGGGTCGCTTAATTAGTCGTTGCCGGTAAACCTATTCTAATATGAACCTTGCAAAAGGGTTTTGTGAACCGATAGTGAAGTTGAGAACTGCAACATCAGTCCTATTATTTAGTTGCTTACAACTCCAGCCGGATCTTATACCCTTGCTTTCTTTTAATCTGTTCAACACTTTTACTGTTTCTAACACTCAAAGATCATTTCTTCGAATTCACCATCTGAAATCTTACTTTAATTTTGACTTGTTAGAAATCCTTACTTTCCTGTCCCTGTGGATCGATATCCGGTACTTTGTACCACTTTATTACTTGTTTCAAACGATAGTGGTTTAGCATGTATACTTGCGTGTTATTCCATTTGTGATTTTGGGTTACATAATCCAAGAACCAGTGGGTATGCTTGAATTACTATAATTGTGATGATTGACGAATGTATTAGTACAACTATAATTGTGATGAAACGTGTCTGGCGTATTTGAGTAGCAACTGATAACCCAAACATATAAATACAATGATTACTATAAAATCAGACTTAACATATGTGGCAGACCGAGATGGTTAACACTCGGGGTAAACCGAGAACTCCACCGGAGGGCCATGAGGCCACCACATCGAAGACCGACCAATCGAGGGAAGTTGAAGCAAGAAAAACTCCTCCCCTAACCAATGTGCCGAGTGGGGGACCGGAGCACATACCAAGGGTAAATCTGGCATCCTCAAACTCGGTCTTGACTGAAGTCACTCTCGAGTCAAGAATGATGGATAACATGATGCGGGTCATGAACGAAGCAATGGCCAAACAACAAGAGCTTTTTATGAAGCTATTGGAGGACAGAGATACTAGCCACCGCAGGCACGAAGCTATGGTCGAGAATGTGGTTGTTTTGGGGTCCGGAGGTACGGGTAATGTGATCCCAACTATGGAATTAGTGGCGAATGACGCAAGACGGGTGGATAGAATGTGCTCTTTCAAGTCCTTCCTCATGTGCAAGCCGTCATAGTTCTCGGGTACTACAAACCCGGTGATTTGCATGAATTGGCTTTGGGAGTTAGAGCTGGCTTTTGAGTCTTGCGAATGTGGAGAGGCTCAGAAAGTCCATTTTGCTTTCCAGATGTTTCGAGGTGACGCATTGGTGTGGTAGAACATCATTCGATCAACTATTGATCCAACAGTCTTATCATGACTTTATTGGCGGGATTTCAAAAAGAAAGTCATGGACAAATACTGCAACGAGTGAGCTCTGGATAAAATAGAGGACGAGTTTCGAAGTTTGATAAAAGGGTATCGGTCAATAGCGGAGTATTCAAGACTGTTTGTGGAAAAACTGAACTTTGTGGGGCACCTAGCCCCCGACGAGAAAGCCAAGATAAAGGCATATCACAAGGGGTTACCGGCAGAGATGAAGACTGCTATGAGGAACGCTAAGGTGACCACTCTTCAAGATGCAATTGAGGAATCACAGTTGGTGGAGGATGATATTATTTAGAATATGAAGGAGAAGGCCCATGTGGGAAAGAAGAGGAATTGGGAATGCTAGGGTAGAGCCCCATCAGGAGCCTAACTGGTGTTCGAAACGTAGAAGCAAACATTTCGGTTCTTGCAATTTCGCTGCACTGGTGTGTTACAAGTGTGGCAAGAATGGCCACACTAGCCAAGTGTGTCCCATCTGGGGAACGATGTGCTATGAATGTAAGGAAATGGGTCACATGATGAATAATTGGCCTAAGTTAAAGGACGGGTCGAGAGGAGCTAGCACGTGGAACCAAACAAAGAAAGAAGCCGTTACCATGCCTCAAGGGAGAGCCTTTCAGATGACAACCGAATAAACTAATGAGGCCGCAAACGTGGTGTCGGGTACGTTCCTACTCAAATCCATAATAGCTAGAGTACTGTTTGATTCAAATGCGACTTGATCTTTTGTGTTAAATGTGTTTTGCAAAGCTTTGAATGTGCCCATTAGTATTATTAGTGACGTCCTAATCATAGAGGTAGCTAATGGAGAACAAGTGGTCTTACGAGAGGTTTTAAGGAATTGTCGCTTAGTGACGCCCTAATCATAGAGGTAGCTAATGTGCCCACTAACGGCCGTTAACTTTTTCGAAACTGGGTTTGGTCCAATTCATGAGGTCGTGGTTAGGGTCTTCCATTGGATTTGGGTTTATTTGGTTGAGTTTTGGTATTAGGGGTTGTGTTTTTGGGTTGATTTAAGTTGAGTTTTGATCTGAGTTCCAAATGGTTTTAAATTGGGGTTCTAAATGGGTTCATGGAGTAGTTCCATATTTGAGTTACGAGTTCGAAAATTCAAACATTTTGAGTTTGAGTTGAGTTTTGGTGATTGGGATTAAGATTTGGATTAATTTGGTGTGTGTGTGTGTTTTTTAATAAGTTGTGTCGTAGAAGATGATTGGAGTAAATAGAGTGGTCGGAGAAGATGATTGGAGACCGTGGAATGACCGGAGAAGATGATTGGAGACCATGGAATGGACGGAGAAGATGACCGTAGTGAGTTGAGTGGCCGAAGAGGGGTAATGACCATATTCACATTTTTGTTTTATCAAAATTATAGATTGACTAGAAGCGTACTCGCGCAATGCAGCGAGATACATCACGATTTTAATGTTTCATTTTATTTTTTGTTTTTTTTGTCGATTTACATTACGATTTTGGATGATTTTGAGAAAGTGATATTGTTTTTTTTTATAAATTTGTTTAATTTAGACTTAATAATATAATATTGTTTATATAAAAAAATTAAGTATTTTGTTAGAATTCAATGATTATCTTATATATTTTAATGACATCTAGAAAAAATAACCAATTACATATTTAGTAATATAATTAAAATAAATTTATAGTAATATAATATATTAATTAATAGTGATACATGGAAGGGTATGCATAAAGGGAAGACCCTGTACATACAAAATTGGTGGGTGTTAGAAGTCTGCAATAGTAATATGTATCTTGTGCTTTGGTACTTGTAAATTAAGAGATTTTTAAAATCTTGCATAAAATGATGGTACCTTGTGCCTAATAATTTGTAATTAAGATTTTTTTATGTCTGCTTTATAATATAGTATAGATATACTTGTACAAAAAACATCTACAATTGTACACTAAAAAAAAGAATAAATAGTAATTGAAAAGAAAAAGGTAAGATGACTAAAATACCCCTCACCAAATTGGACTTAACGAAAAAACTTAACGGTCGTTAACAGGAGGGACAAAAATCGTTGCAAGATGTCAAAGGTGAGGGACAAATTCGAGAAAATGAAGTTGAGGGACTAAAACCATTGAAATTGCCAAACGTTAGAAACGAAAATTGAATTTATTTACAAAGTTCGGATGTCATATTTTCCCGTTACTTTTCTTTTACCAGATCTATCGATTTCCACCCAATAATTTCATCAAGATTTCAAGAATCCCCATGACTTGCATCTCCCCAATCCACATCACCCTCTGTTCTTCATCACTTCTCTTGCTCAACTTGTCGAGATCCCAACTCAAATTCTATTCATTCACACATCAAATTGCTTAATTTTTCATATCACACAAACACATTCTTACATTTTCTTTCTGATTCTGAGTTAAAATGGGTGGCTTTGCTTTGTCGACTTCGGCCTTCGATACGAAGTCAGGCCAGATCATACTGTTGGCTCTTTTAGTAATGATCGCCACTTTCTACATCGGCACATTTTTTGGCCGGAATCCTTCGCCTTATGTTGATCAATTTGCCTTTAATTCTTCATCATCAAAATCACCAGGTACCCTTTTTCTTGTTTGTAGCCACTCTTTATGAATTACCCTAGGGTTTCAAATTTCAATAAGTAATGAGTTATGCTTTAGTTTAAACTATGATGTTTCTTGAACACAATAGTTGCATTTGTTTTGTAATTTTACTAAATGTTGATATGAGTATGTTGATCTCATTTTCAATCAAACAGACAAACTGTATTTTAGTAATAATTCTTGACCGAATTTCCCCCAAATCGCAGATAGTATTTATGAGTTCAGATCATTTAAGGGGGCGTTTGTTTCGCATAATGGAATTTGATGGAATTGGAATCCTTCGAAGGAATTTGACTTTGAAAGAATTATAATGGAATTTGACCACACGCTTGATTGGTAGGAATTCAATTCCTTCACTTAAGCCAATGAATGATGAATTCCTAAAATTGTGGAATTCAATGGAATTCAAAGGGTTCCATTATTTTCATTATGTGAACTAAAACTAAACATAGCATTAGGAATTATCCATTCCAATTCCTTCAAAATCCATGAACCAAACAACCCCTAAGGGGGGGGGGGGGGGGGGGTTGGTTCGCAAAATGGAATTTGATTGAATTGGATTCCGTCAAAGGAATTTGACTACGCGTTTGGTTGGTAGGAATTCAATTCCTTCACTTAAGCCAAGAAATGATGAATTTCTTAAATTTTGGAATTCAATAGAATTCAAAGGATTATATCATTTTCATTATGTGAACCTAACATAGGATTTGGAATTTGATCAAAGGAATTATCCATTCCAATTCCTTGAGAGTATCTTGCATATGGGATCTGAATGAAACTGAATTCCTGTTACAATGTACACTAGCACTTGCTATTAGTAGCTTTGGAGGATCAATATGCTATTATTAAGTGTGAATTTGTGTTGTTTTCTTTCTAATATTAATATCATATCCAGGAATTAGAAACTATTGGTTTTTGAGTGTGAAAATATGTGAGATTGGAGCTTTGTGTGGATTGCAGGTTGACACTTTCAAAGTGTATTTGCGTTGATCGATCTTTTATGCTTGCAGGCAATCCTTCGTTTAGTAATAGAGTTACTCTTACTCATCGACACTTGCCACTTATGATCCTGGAAACTGGGATGAACATATGCCCGATAGAATTCAATGAGTATATTCCTTGCCATGATCCTTTGTATATCAATGAATTGCTTCCGAATTTAGATCATTCAAAGCGAGAAGATTTGGAACGGCATTGCCCTCCATTAGAAAGACGCTTATTTTGCTTGATACCTCCACCGAATGATTACAAGATACCCGTGAGATGGCCAACTAGTCGAGACTATGTGTGGAGGAGTAATGTGAATCATACACATCTTTCTGAAGTAAAAGGAGGGCAAAATTGGGTGCATGAGAAGGATCAACTATGGTGGTTTCCAGGGGGTGGTACCCATTTTAAACATGGAGCCACTGAATACATTGAGAGGTATCTACTATGGACTTCCATTTAGTTGTTAAGTTGCGTTGAGTACATATCTATCTTGAAATTTGTTCTTCATGGAAATAGCTGCTCTACTCTTTCAGGGTAGAGGCCAGGTTTGCGTACATCCCACCCACAGACCCCACCTCCGAGTTGGATATACTGGTCTTGTTCGGTTTGGTTTATACTTTATACGTAATTAGTAGTATCTAAATAAAGCTAGCCCTAGTTAGAGTTACAAGCAAAATAGACAACCAATTGACTATCTAGGCCCCATTTTCAATGAATTGATGTTTTATTGGAGTAGTTGTTTTCTTATAATTTTCTTGTTGGTTTTCCCTTCTTCATGTATTGCGGATGTTCCTTAATCTCTTTACTTCTAATACTTTGTTAGTTTCCTTTTCATCTTTAGGGTCTAAAAAGCAATTTTGTTTTAACAAGATTAATATTTGATATGGATTTTTTTTAATAAATCGTGTGGTTTATGTGTATATATGCAGATTAGGGAATATGACTACCAACGAGACAGGTGATCTTCGTTCAGCTGGGGTATATCAAGTTCTTGATGTTGGTTGTGGGGTTGCCAGTTTCTCTGCATATCTTCTTCCCTTAAACATACAGACCATGTCATTTGCTCCCAAAGACGGCCATGAAAATCAAATTCAATTTGCTTTGGAGCGTGGGATTGGTGCTATGATATCTGCTTTAGCTACGAAACAGCTACCATACCCCAGTCACTCATTTGAAATGGTTCACTGTTCACGGTGTCGTGTTGATTGGCATGAGAATGGTAATCTTTGCATCAGAATTCATCATCACTCAAAGAAGTGTCCACGTTTCCATTTTAGTTTCTGCCAAAAATAAGTGTCTACTTTAAAAATCTGCTTTCAAGTTCTACCCTTAATTATGAAATGCAAAATTCATTGCTCCGTCTATCATTGAGGGTAAAATTGTCATTTAGTTAATTAAAAAATTTAATAATTAGATAGTTCTAAAACCGTGTCTTTTTCATTGTGGTCATTTATTTTGAGACGGAGGGAATATTGAACGAGCTTCAGATTCTTATGATTGCAAGACGTGCTCAGGCTCTTCTCCCATTTCATTAATTTGAATTTAAATGATATGTGCAGATGGCATTCTTCTAAAAGAAGTGAACCGACTTCTTCGGCCAAATGGGTATTTTGTATATTCAGCTCCTCCAGCTTATAGAAAGGACAAAGATTTTCCCATGATCTGGGAGAAGTTGGTGAATATAACTTCTGGAATGTGCTGGAAGCTTATTGCTCGGAAAATTCAAACAGCAATATGGATAAAAGACGCTAGTCAGTCTTGTCTTCAACGCAATGCAGAGCAGAATCTTGTAAAAATTTGCAACTCTGTGGATGATAATAAACCCTCGTGGAAAACACCGTTAAGGAACTGTGTTACACCAAGTACCACAGGTTCCGAGCCTCAGAAGCTCCCTCCTAGGCCACAACGTCTTTCAGTATATTCAGAAAGTCTCAATAATATAGGTCTGTCTGCAGCCCCGACCTTTATAATGGCATAAGTAACATTATTCTACTTGTTTCTTTTCAAAAAGTCTTAATGATATGTGTTCCCTATGCTACTTCGAATGTTACAATCGCCAATAATTCAAGCCAAGAGTATGAAATTAGCAGGAGGCACCACAACAAAATAGGCTTTACTGAGTGCCAAATATGTCTAGTTGTCCTAATAAACTGCTTTATAGAACTTAAGTTTATAGGACCAAAACAATTATGCCTCATATGTAAAAGTGTTGTAATAGGTTGATAGGACCCTTTTGGGCCTACTAACACATTTTCATGACACTTTTGAGATAAAACGTCTTATCCGTTTTTTTATGACATTATTTGGAAAAAAATGTCTTATAAAAACAAGTGTCCTATAAAAAGATTTGTTCATAGGACACTTCTCAAAATGTCCTATAAAATAGCTAGTAAGAGACTTTATTTCAGAAGTGTCTTAAATAACTTGTTAGGACGCCCGTAATCGTCATACCAACTTATTGTAGCACTTTTACATAAAGCGCACAATTGTTTTGTCCAATAAACTTAAGTTCTATAAAGCAGTCTATTAGGACATTTAGACATATTTGATGTCTTATAAAGCTGATTTTGTTGTCTGTGAGGTGATGGCTATAGCTAATTTGACAAATTGTATTATGCTGGCTGGCTGCAGGTATCACTCAAGAAATGTTTCTTTCAGATACGCTCTACTGGCAAGATCAAGTTCGTCATTATTGGAGGTTGATGAATGCGGACGAGACATCCATTCGAAATGTCATGGACATGAATGCCCTTTATGGTGGATTTGCGGTTGCCTTTAGTACGTGGCCAGTTTGGGTAATGAATGTAGTCCCTGCAACAATGGAGGACACCTTGTCTGCTGTTTATGACCGAGGCCTGATTGGAGCTTTCCATGATTGGTAAGTCGAAAATAGGAACCAAATCTAACCACCATTTTTGCTTATAATGATAGCCATGATGCTAATCTAACACCGCCACATGTAGGTGCGAGCCTTTCTCATCATATCCACGCACGTATGATTTGTTGCACTCGAGTTATCTCTTCTCTCACTACAAAAAACACGATGGAGGTTGCTTATTGGAAGATATCATGCTAGAAATGGACCGTCTTGTACGACCTCAGGTAACATTTCTTACTGGTATTTTTTTTGGTAACTGTGGGTGTCTGAGCCAGCTTATGTGCACCTTAAAGGCCAACCAAGCCCTTCAGTTGCCATGTGGGGACTTGAACTGGTGACCTCTAGGGACCATTCTTGACTTAAAATGGACATTGGATCCTGGACATGAATACTGCTTAAATATTTGCAACATTTTCTTTTTAGGAAGTTTTTTCATGTTAAATTATGTATATTTTTTTTCGCTCATCATTGTTACAAATGAATTGATGTGACACTTTTGAAACTTGATTTACTCAGGGGTTTATGATTATTAGAGACAATGAAATGATTATATCAAGAATAAGGGATCTTGCACCAAAGTTTCTTTGGGAGGTTACTTCACATGTATTGGAAAATCGACAAAGGGTATCAGAAACGGTTTTAATTTGCCAAAAGAAGTTTTGGGCAATCGTCTAATGGCGACGTACCCATCAATTACAGGTTCAAATTCTTTAACTCGACGGTTTCTCTTGTATAATGAGGCTGCATACCTCTCTGTACTATTAGTTTGATGGATTCATTGTAGATTAGTCTCTGTATACCTAAACCCCATCCATTGTTTTGTTCATTGTATATACTATAAATTCGTTCTTAGATGACCATGGAAATTGTGTTCAGTTTAAAGGAATTGGAATGAAATTTGACCATGCGATTTGGTTGGCATAAATTGGATGGAATCTGTTAAAGGATTTGGAATTCAGGAAGTGGGTGATGTTAGCATCATCATGACCTTCTATCACTTTCTTGTTTTCAATATCTAGATTAGATTTATATCCAATTATGTGTGTGTCATGAATTGTATTGGTTATCTATTTGCTTACTTTTATCAGGTTTCTTAAAATTTGGCGTATTTGTCTTTCTCTCAAGTTTTATTATTGTTGTTCTCTTATCTAGCTTTTTTTAGCATATCTGTTTTTTTTCCTTTCACACACATTTCACTACAATTGCTTTGTTGTTTAGGGTTGAGGTAAGGTCTGAACCAAAGACCCCACTTCCTATTGTGTATTTGTTGCGTACTTTGGTACTATCCCTCACATATTCTTGTCAGTCTGGGCGATTATATTGTTCTCTACAGAAGAAGTGTTATGGTAAGTCGTGGACACTCCTCAGTAGTCGAACGCTTTCGCTTACGACTGTTGTTGTCATATGAATATGCAATATTGGGAATTATCATTTGACATGTTGATAAATCAATCTATTGTGATAAGTAAGACAGAAGGTATAAAATCTTCAATCTATGTAAAATGTTCTATACGTCACACATTCTTAAATGACATTTCCAATCAAAATGTGCAAAATAACGGCCATATGTATTACTTGTTAAGAATTTTGGTTCATTGGTGTTTTGAATCAGTTACGTAATGATCAAATTGTCAAAAAATTTGACCATAATTCACAATGGATCATTGTCATCATCGCCATTCTCAATATAATTGTTGATCGCACATCAAATTCTTGATGATCAATCACACAGATTCGAAATCTAACCTTCTTCTTTTGCTTTGTATGCCCAAACATGATAAAGTTGTTGGTTGTCGATCTTTTTACGCCAGGTTTACATCATGAATAATACTTCATGTCAATATCGACAAGACCAAAGTTATGAATGACTTCCATGTGCTAAAAATGATGAAAATACAAACACTAAATGACATTTTCTAAAAGTAGTCCTTCAATAAAATTGACTATTCGACTTGGTACTAAATTCAAAACCATTATCGTCGATTTGAAAGTGTAAGCGGCTTTGTCATGATTATAAACAGTCTTAGACTTGATCTTAATTGAGCTTGACCTCAGTCTATAACTGAGCTTTCGACCAAACTAGCGTAGGTTGTTCCAAACCATAACCAAGCCCTCCTTACGAGATTAAGACCAGTTAAAGACCATCACGCATTTGACTCGGCACAAGGGGGGGTGTTGAAGAATTATGTGCCATCATCAAAAGGAAGTGATTGAAAGAATATTTTCCTAGTATTAGAAATTACCTTAATGAATGTTTCATTTTCTTTGTAAACTTCTCCCTATTTAAAGGGTTTATGATTAATGAGAATTATAGATTTCATTCTCACTATTTACTGTTGTTCTATTATGCTTTTCCTATAACAGTAAATAATATGATTATATTTATAGGCGAAAGATTGTGTGGGAAATTAAGGTTAACATGAGAAGTGGATTTCAACCGTTGATCACTTTTAGGGGTTGTTTGTTTAAAAAAAAAACTCTTAATAGTTCTCAAGTCTGAACCGTTCAGATCCTTTTACATTTAGACTGTTTTTTTTTTTCTAGTTTTCAGAACCTCTTAACTCTTAAATACGTCTAAAATAAGAAGTTGTGACCTAACTTCTTAAAACCTCTTATCCCCACCTCAGTTCATATGCTCTGCCTTCTCTCAAGACGTTACAGGAACATCATACGGTCCTGTTGATTCAGATTTCAGACTTCAGCATCACCTCTTATTAATCAGAAGTAAAAATAAGACTTCAGACCTCTTAAAAAACAAACGACACCTTAATCATTCTCATGAATTGTGTCTTAGAAGGGAATTGATCAAGTACATTTCGATGCATCTCATCTTAATATACATCTATTTGTCATCAAACGGTTGATAACCACTTCTCATACTTCTCCGTTAACATTAACTCCTCATTGGAACCCAACCCCATAAATAATTTTATTTTTCATGGAAAAGAAAGAAAAACAAAAAAGACCGAAACAATAGGAGACTATGTTTACGAGATCTTGAAATCAGGACACCATTAACAACTCACTCACTCACTCATTCACCACCTATAAATAAATTCATTCTTTACAAACAACGGATTGTCGTCCAGATCGCCCGATTTTCATTCATCACCACCATTTCAAATTACATGCATTTTTAAACCAACCCATCGCCCTTTCTTTCTTTCGATCTCAAATCATTTTCTTCCATTTCAATCTCCACGGTTAGTGTCATGATTTCTATCTTATATGTTCTTCATTCTTTTCAGTTTTTCTTTGATTGCAAATGTCTGTCGTTTGGGCGTTTTCAATTTCATGAATGATTTATGTGAATTGACGATGTTATTAGTTTCGATGTGATAATCGTGGTTCTTGACTGAATTCCTTGTTAATGAATGAGTCTGTCTACATTATCAAATCATCATGCAAGCATTTTTATTTTGATTAATTAGCTTTCACGAATTCCTCCTCAATCAGTATTAGGGTTCAAATTTGAATGACAACTGCTATATATATATATTTTAACAGCCATGGATTATTTCTTTCTTTCTGGTATTATCAAAATTGATTCCAATCTACTAATAAGTCTAATTAATGACCTGTTGTTATGGTGATTCTTGATTAATTGGTTCATTTTGGCGTGGATAAATTACTAATCATATGGTGATTCTTGATTAATTGATCTATAGACGGTGTAATAGAATAATAAGATGGTTAGAAAAAATGTTCTTGTGGCCTTGGTGAATGTAATTTTTTTTATAATGCTGAATTCAAAGGTATGGTGAATGCAATTTTGACCATAATGAATGATTAAAAAGCAGTAGGTATTATTTGTATATGTGTTCTAAACTAATGTAATGTTGTCTATGTTTCCTAATTGTGTCATCCTTCTATGGGATTTCAATATTGAGGTTTCAATTGATGAAGCTGTAAGTTTCTTTGGGATGCTACATAAAATGTTCTAATGGTTCATTTCACCTAGTCCTTTTGGTGATTCTTGATTTATTGACTCAATATGGCGAAGATGGAACAATATTTCAGATATCACAGGACTGTTTTGATATGTGGGTGAGTTTCTTTCGGATATAACGTTGCTATTTCAATACAGGAATTAGAAGATGGCGGACTCAGAAGATATTCAGCCCCTTGTTTGCGATAATGGAACTGGAATGGTCAAGGTATCAAATTTGTTCCATTTTTTGGGCATGGAGTCATGTTTTTTATTTCATTGTGGGAACTAGGATTGGCGGTTTGTTTCTAAGCTTGTGTTTATGGTTTTTGAAGGCTGGATTTGCTGGAGACGATGCCCCAAGAGCCGTTTTCCCTAGCATTGTTGGGCGCCCACGTCACACGGGAGTGATGGTTGGGATGGGTCAGAAGGATGCATATGTGGGGGATGAGGCTCAGTCCAAGAGAGGTATTCTTACTTTGAAATACCCGATTGAACACGGTATTGTGAGCAACTGGGACGACATGGAAAAGATTTGGCATCACACCTTCTACAATGAACTCCGTGTGGCTCCAGAAGAACACCCCGTTCTTCTTACTGAAGCACCCCTTAATCCAAAAGCCAATCGTGAAAAGATGACGCAAATCATGTTTGAAACCTTCAACGCTCCTGCTATGTATGTTGCAATTCAGGCTGTTCTTTCACTGTATGCCAGTGGTCGTACGACTGGTGAGTAAGGAGTTTATTGTATTATGTAGTAACAAAAGTGGGATATATTCAAGAAACATGAATAATGATTTGGGTTTCTGTTTGCTTCTTTGAACAGGTATCGTTCTTGATTCTGGAGATGGTGTCAGCCATACGGTTCCCATTTACGAAGGTTATGCACTCCCACATGCCATTTTGCGTCTGGATCTTGCTGGTCGTGACCTGACTGATGCGTTGATGAAGATTCTTACTGAACGAGGTTATTCCTTCACGACATCTGCTGAGCGGGAAATTGTGAGAGATATGAAGGAGAAGTTGGCCTATATTGCACTCGACTACGAACAGGAGCTAGAAACGGCCAAGACTAGTTCGGCTGTGGAAAAGAGCTACGAGTTACCTGATGGGCAGGTGATCACCATTGGAGCTGAGCGTTTCAGGTGTCCTGAAGTCCTTTTCCAGCCATCCATGATCGGAATGGAAGCTGCTGGCATTCATGAGACGACATACAACTCCATAATGAAGTGCGACGTGGATATTAGGAAGGATTTGTATGGAAACATCGTGCTGAGTGGTGGTACCACCATGTTTCCTGGTATTGCTGATAGAATGAGCAAGGAAATCACTGCACTGGCTCCAAGCAGCATGAAGATTAAGGTGGTGGCTCCACCCGAAAGGAAATACAGTGTCTGGATTGGAGGCTCCATCTTGGCTTCCCTCAGCACCTTCCAGCAGGTGGGATTCTTTAATCTTATTATCCATCCTACTTTCTATATATTTATCCATCTTGTGTTTCGTTTCTGATGCTAATCTATCTAATGCTTGTTGCAGATGTGGATCGCAAAGGCTGAATATGATGAGTCTGGACCTTCCATTGTGCACAGGAAATGTTTCTAATCATGGCAAAAGAAGTGAAAAAAAGAAGAAGAAGAAAACAATCGGTACTGTTCAATACGCAATTCAGGTTCAGGAGACGTTGCTTTCTCGCCATCTCCATTCCCCCATTTTTCCACATTCAGATTTTCATCCAGAGTATGAAGCTTGAGCAGGCAGGTTGTTTCCCAGAATAATTTCAAAAATCTTTTATATAGTTTTACCGAGTTTTTGCTAAGCAAAAGTTGTGTTTTTTTTTTTGTTTCGACAATGTACTTCCGCTGTAAGGGATTTGTTTCTATGAATGAATTACTTGTAGCAGTATCGGTTTTACCATAATTCAATTCAAATGTCCAATTACTTGCATCCCATTTGCAAGATTTCAAATTTTATTTTCGTATATCATACGATCTTGAATTACTAGATGATCTACGGAAATGGTAACAGTAATCACATTAAGAAGTTATGCCCAATTTCATAAGAACTTAAAGGATAAAATTCTAGATCAATAATTAACAAGTTAATTATTCCCAAATCTCAATTACATAAACATGATAATAGATAACAAAGATGAAGAAAGTACCCATGTTCAATCATCCCCAGTTGGGAACAAAGTCAGAGCCTTTTTCTCTTGTGCAGATTCCAAATCATCCACATAAGATGATGATACTGAATTATGAACTGGAGTCCCTACCCTGTGAACAACAGGCTGAAGTGATTGTCTACTCAAAAACTGATGATTCGACCCAAAATGCCGGTGGAGATGATGCCCTGCCACCGCCACCGCTGCCATCTGCTGGTGGTGGTGATGTTGCTGTTGTTGTTGTTGAAGTGCAGCCGCCGGCATATACGGCAAGTAATTATCAGGTTGATGAAGAAAATGAGGTGGCACCGGAGAACTAGCGAACAAACGATCGGTGGCAGAGTCTCCACCGGACCCAAATCCACCACCACCACCACCACCACCGGAAGACAAACCCTGCATACGTTTCAAGTAAAGCCTGTACTTTTGTAAATGACTCGCCACGTTTTCACGAGTCAACCCGTCAACACTCATGAGTTGCATTATAGTTTTGGGGACGGCGTTCTTGATCCCTAAATGAGCCACGGCGTCGACGAATCGCTTGTGGAGCTGCGGCGTCCAGACGAGCCGAGGACGCTTTAGCGTCCGAGCCGGCTCATCTCCACCACCGCCACCACCACCGCCGCCGCCGAGATCAGATGAATCGAATTCCCCCGAATTGTGTTGCGACGACGGGGTTGAAATCGGCGACGGTTGTTGAAGCGAACGGTGGTGGTGGTGGTGGTGGTGGTTGTGTGGAGTGTTGGAAGTTCCGATATCAAAGGCAATTGCGAGATCGGGTGTAATTAGGGTTTGAGTCAACGGCATAAGTTCTTCTGGATTCGGAAGTTGTTCTTCCCATTTGGAAAACCAATTGGAGTCGTCTTCCTTCATTTCTGTGCAATTTCGAAATCAAGAATTCGATTGAAGATATTTGAAGGACATCTGGTGTTGAGATTGCATCAAATCATTTTCCAGAAAGATTCGAGGTTTGAAGAAAGCGATAATGGTGGTGGGGGTTCGATCGAGGTGGATCTTGTTTTTTTTTTTCTTGTTTTACTTTTTGTATAAAGTTTTTTAGGCTATATTCGGTTAATCCAATCATAACATCCAAACCCAAATATTTAGAAGAGTAATAAATTACACCCTTGGTCAGGGTTAACTAGGGTTGTTCAAAAAAACCGTTGGACCGCTCAAACCGGTCGAACCAGGTCAAACCAGACCGTTTTTGGCGGTTTAAGCGGTCTGGCGGTCCGGTCCAGTCTGGAAAATTGCCAAACCGGGCGGTCCGGTCCGGTCTACGGTTTGGAGGTTTTTTTGGACGGTTTGGACCAAACCGACCGCCAAATATATAAATATATATTTTTTATTTTGTTATATATACCTTTATTATAAATAATAGATTATATAAAGCTCAAATGTCCAAGTATATATAAAAATGCCTAAAGTATTTTAACAGATTAAAATCTTTATGGATTGTGGAATACAAAGAACGGAAAAATGAAGAAGTGAAACCGTGAATTTTATTTGCACTTTGCATATTACTTTTTTTTTAGTGTTTTGTCTTGGGATATTTTGTTAACTTTTGTGGACTTTGTTATTTTGTTGTGAACTTTGTTCTTTATTTCAAGTGGACTCAAGCCAATTAGCCTTTAAAATTCAAAATTTTATATGTTTTTATGTTTAAACTTTAAAGCCCACTAAAAGGCCTAAACCGCCTTAAACCGGTCGACCAAACCGCCTAAACCGTGGTCCAACTTGACCGGTCTGGGCACTTGATGTCAAACCACTCGGTTTGAAAAATCAATAAACCGCCACTTGCGGTTTGGTTTGTGGTCTAAGGGGTTAAACCACCCAAACCGGACCGCGAACACCCCTAGGGTTAACTCAAAATCTGGATATGCTCCCTATTTTTAAATAAGTGTAACAAATAATTTTATGGTTTGCATTTCGTTTCAAGTTGAGTCCTTCAATTACTTTTAAAAAAAAATCTATTTTCTATTAAAAAACTAAAAGGTTATATCCATATAAAATATTATTACATTTATTATATATATATATATATATATATATATATATATATATATAGACATATGTCTGCACCTTCTTCCTCACACTAAGGGTTACCGTCGACCTCCTTCTATGAACTCTTCCCTACTTCCGACCTACTATTTCGTTTACCTCCACCACATTAGATGTCACCTTCGTCGAGTAACCATAAGTCCATAACCCATATCTACTCCGGCAACCATCTCCGGTATCCCCCAACAGCGTTGACGACCATCCTTCCCTTCCCACCTTGTCTTTCATCTCCCCTGAGTTACCATTGGCTTTCTTCTATTCACCCCCACCTTGGGGAAAAAGAGAAACGAGCAAACCACAAGCTTTTTTTACTTTCTGGGTTTTGTGAGATTGAATCGACATATACATATATAATTATATATACATGTTTTGTATATATTTACATGTAACATCTGTAATTTTCGGTAAGTAAAATCATCCAGTACATTTTTATAGCTTATAAATCATAGGTTTTATGTTAGGAGATCTTTAATTTTAGTCCATAAGAGAATCGACGGTGTTAGCGTAAGAAAAGTCTAATTTCGGGGCTTGGTATGGGTCCGACTACAATGTTCGACATAGTCACACTAGCAAAGTAGCAGCCGAAGGGAGGCCCTCTGGACATCCCAAGTGACTATGCCAAGCGACAATGCCCTGGCAAAGTCGCCAGGTGTACCAGGGCTGCTTAAAGTCACGATTTTCAGCCATTCATCTTCATTTCTTCATATCTTTCTCATTTCTACTCTGTTTTTGGTGATTCAAGTTGTTATGGTTTCGTTTTTGAGAGATATTCAAGGATATATGGTGAGTGTTGAGATTTATTGGAAGATCTAAGATTATTTTGTGGTGGTAAACTCCCCATCTCTTTCGATTTTAAGTTAGGGTTTTGGTATGTTCTTCATTTTCTCGTCTTTTCTCTCCATTTTGTCTTAAGTTTTGGATATTTGGAGGTGAATAAAACACTTTGCAGGTGTTGGTTCTAAGAGTTAGGAAGTGTTGCTTGTAAATTCAAGTTTTCACCAAGAAAACTCAAGTTTGGGGTAAAAACCTAGATTTAGCCTAAATCTAACAAGTTGAGTTCAAGTTGTTTTGTGAAAACTATGTACATGCCAAAATGTTTATTTTGAAGTAAAAATGTATTTTACTTAGTGATTATCAATGTGTTGAGTATTTGACAAAATTTTCATATTTGGTAAATTTTGGTTGATAAATCTCATGAAATGTCTATATTTGGGTTTTTTGATATTTTGGTGAGTAAATATCATAAGTGTGTTCCTTTGGTGATTTATTGTTCAAATGAAGTCTATTCGATAATTTATGCATTTTTGGTGTATTTAATTTTATAAACCATTTGTAAAATGCACATTATTGTGTTATAATGCATTTTTGAAATATAATAATATGATTTCACTTGGAAAATGGTTTCTCTCAACCAGTGGGCAGTTTTGAGTTAATTATATCTTTGAGATATATATTTGCATAAACGTCTGTTAAATGCGTTTTTATTGTTTTGATGACCTTTATTTGATGGTCAATTGAGTTTTTGAGCTTTTGGCCCGATTTTGACTTAAAAGAGTCTTAGGAACATTAGTCCGGTTTATTTTGCTCTATGATGAGCTTTTGAAATTGTATGCATTTGAGGCATATTTATTGTTAATTATATATTTTGAGAGTGTTGGACATTCTTTTGGAATTATATGAATTTGAGGAATATTTATTTGTAAATTACATGTTTTGAGGATGTTGGACATTCTTTTGGAGTCATGTAATTTAGACTGTGATGCATTGGATCCATAGGCATGTAAGTTAGTCTTTATTTGTTGGTCGAATGGGTATTGCGGGTTATACTCTGGGACCCATGTTTTGTAACCTTAAAATTTTCAAGTAAGCAATAGTAGGGTTGACTCTGGAGGTGCTACCTTTGAGGTAGGCACTAGTGTCGGTCCACAATACTATATCAAGTTCTATATCAAACAACACAATATCGATTACCAACCTGTATTGATTAATAACAACGATTACAAGGTTCGGTATTGATCTTTGAAGCTCTCTGTTTTCTCTCTGTGTATTACACCTTTTTGTGTTCTTGATAATATATGATTAGAGAGAGAGTTGTTGAGATACGATATTATCTCAAGCTTCTTAGACACTCAACTTAAACCACTTGCAACAACAAGTTGCAATATTAAACAATATAAACAAAATAATATATAATCTAACTTAGATATTATAAAGCTAACTAAACTAACTAACTAAACTAATAACAATAAACATTAATTACTTTGACATTTATTACAAATAAACATAGACTTAATATCGAGAGTCGACTTTCCTGCTTTAGCTTCAGATTGCGATCTTCAGTTTGGATGATCTTGAATCCAATAGATATGTGATCTAACAACTAGGACCTCTGCCGCTTGAAGGTAATGCCTTGGAGGTAGTCCTTAAGTGTGTCGGGCCTTGAGGTGGAATTTGTGGGAATAGACACTAAGGTCAACCGACTCTTGAGGTGAAACTTGTTAAGGAGTCGTAGGAACATTTGGACGTCTAGTCGCGAAATGTTATACGATTAACGTTGTACGAGTGACATACTCATGTGTTCCCTTCGCTCTCAATGGATACGGGTCTCCCCTGTTGTTAAACGTTATTTTTGGATATTGTAATATTTATGCTTTAATATTGTAGGGTTTTGGCGAGTAACCGCATTTTATGACTTTTACTCATTGGATCCCCTTCATATATCAATGTTTTGAATAAAGGAATTACTCCATGTTTTGGATTTTAATCATGTGATATTTCATGTAAGTATTGAGTTTGGTTCCATGATTATAGGGTGTCTCTATCCAAGCATTTTATCACGAAAATAGGGTTTTGGGAAAGATATCACTTTCTATTCTAATTACCTTGTATATTGAGGATTGTGATTTAAATAATATTCGATTTTCCATCTTATGTAATTGATAAAACTCTTGAATTCACTAGGCGTTAAACCTAACCATTTTTATTTGTTGGCATGCAGTGGCGGAGCCAGGATTTTGCTCGAAGGGGAGCAACAATTATCATATATTTTTGAAACACCAACCTATATAGTTTTAACAGTGACCTCAACGAGTTTTCATTTTCTGAAACTTATCTATGATGCCTTTATTATCTACCTCAACATTTTTCAATATAATAAATTAAGCAATTATTCATCTATTGATCATCCATTATATTGCACAACATATTATTCATAATGGACGTGGAAATTTGGGAGACTTCTTTTTCTTGGTTTCTAAACAAATACACGTATAAGGTATACGAGACTTGGTGTAATGGTGTACCCATTTAAAAATTTAGCCCATGAATTATTAGCATTAATATTAAGTGTTAAGTTAGTGGCCCAAAAACCAATTTAATAGAAATAAATTCAACCCATAGAATTTTAAGTATTTAAAAATTAGTATATCAAACTATTTTGGGAAAAGTTGAGGGTTAGCGGTTGCTAACCCTTGTTACAAGGTAGCCCCGCCCCTGTCGGTATGTGTAACACGTCCTTGTTGGAGAATGGTAATAGCGACACCGTGAAGAGTTGAGTGCTAATTAAATGCACGAGAAGTATGTAGGTATTGGGTGATGTCTTCCGCACATTTGGAGATAGCAATTGTTTATGGGCTTAGTAACACCCGACCTTTAATTAGTATTTATATAAGACTTGATTTATTTTTGTTGATGTTAAATCTAGAATTCCAATTGAGTTGTTCAAGTATTGATTTGTAGAAAAAGATTTTACCCTCCATTTGATGTATTATTGAAAATTTTTAATTAGTTTCTCTTTTCCAAATTTGATGGTGTTACATTACAACACTATATATACATATTGTATATGTACACACACTCTCTATATATGCATATACACTATATACACACAATATATACATACGTGCTCTGTATATATGTATATATTCACACTATATATACACCATGTGTGTATATATACACACACTCTTTAGGAAGGAAGGTTGCAGCAAAGGAGAGGAATTGTTAAAATTTACGTATACACACACACACACACTATATACACTGTGTGTTGTATGTATGTGTTAAGTATGTGTGTGTGTATATATATATATATGTATATATGAAACCCATGTGTGTTGTGTGTGCATTTATATAACTTGTTTGTTGTATATATATAACCATCGGTGCTTGTTTAAAAAAGAAACCAAACATCTAGCTGGGTTGTAAGCGATGGCAGGGACAAATACTTGGGTTCTCGGTTCTCTCCCATCGTTGGGTTCTTGGTTCTGATTTTGATGTCCTTGAGATGCAGTCAGGTTTTTTTCTTCTTTCTGCTTTGCTCATCGGAGAAGATCGCCTACTGGTGTGAGGGAGAAGGGAAGGTGTTTTTTTTCTTCCCATTTTGCTCATCGGAGAAGATGGCCTACGGGTGAGGGATAATGGAAGGTTTTTTTTTTCTTCCCGTTTTGTTCATCGGAGAAGATGGCATGCGGGTGAGGGAGAAGGGAAGTTTTTTTTTCTTCTTCTTCCCGTTTTGCTTATTCGAGAAGAACGTCTGCAGGTGAGGGAGAATGGAGGAGTGGGAAGGAGGGACATGTGTCTTATTTTGATTGGAGGTCTGCATGACTTAAATTTAAATATTTAATATTTTCAGAGAAATATTTAAAAAGACCAAAAAAAACCCTTGAATTAATTAAGTTAACAAACTTTTATACTTTTTGTTAGTGTCAGGGACCCAGCTCGCAACGAAATGCAAACCACAGGGACTCCTGATGTACTTCTTTCAAAATAGGGACCATTCCAAATTCTGAGCTAACCACAGGGACCAACGGTGTAATTTATAAGAGTAAATTATGTTTTTAGTCCCTGTGATTTGTTGATGATTTCTATTTTTGTCCATATGATTTTGAAATTATGATTTTCATACCTATAGTTTATAATTCATTACCTTTTTCATCCTAATGGTTTAATTTTTATTGTGTTTTTCATCCCTATGGTTAACAATTCATTTTTATTTTAGTCCTTCATACTTAAAAGTAGTGTTTTGGCCTCAGGGACGAAAATAGAAATGAATTGCAAACCATAGAGACAAAAACTGAAATTTCAAAACCATAAGGACGAAATTCATAAATTTTAACAAACCATGAGGACTAGAAACGTAATTTACTCTATTTAGATTGGATCATTATATTTAAAATGTAAGTGGAAGGTTTAGTATTGGTGTGTATGAATATGACATTGGTTCAATTAAAGCAGAAGAAAGTTGATTTAAAATGACTTTGTGATAAATTTTCATAAATGAAACGTTGTAAATTGTTATATGGTGGGAAAGGGTTGTATGCTTGGATTAGGAGAGAAATGGAAACTATATGTATGATTGTTTTAGTATACAAGTTTTAAATCTATTTGTTTTGTTAAATGTTGTTTGCACATGAAGTTTATTTGAAGCAAGTGATAAATGATTAGTTGTTTGTCAATTTTGTTTGAATGGCAGAGAGTTATAGTTTTAACCTTATGTCTACGTTATTTTAACTGTATGCATAAACATGCATAGCTTAGAAATGCTATCTAACACATTTATGAAGTCTTAAAAACAAGATTTTCAATCTAAGAACATGTGACTTCTTTCCACTTTCAGTATAAGACAATATGGTGATTACTTCTTCGCAGTACATAATTTTATAACATAGGGAAGAAGGATTTGGAACTTAGGGATGATAAGCAAGCTTTTTCTGGATATAGTCGTAAAGGCTATTGTACGAATAATATTTTGTTTAACTACACAAACAACTAAATGTTCATGATACTTTGGCATAATGAATGACCAATTATGTGGTTTGATGAGCTTATCAACTTGTGATAGAGATGTTGGAAAATAATTCACATACGTGATACGTAGAAGTGATTGTGGCAATCAACCCTGGAGAGCAGCAAGATAACTGGTACCAAACAAAGTAGCCTTTATACAAAAAGGAGTTGACATTCTAGTAGATAGTGTTAACTGCGCAAGGGCGCTTGAGGACTCTTGATATCTCTTCCTAGGTTGTGAAGCTACGCAACAATGTTGACAACGAGCTGATTTGAGAAGTGTGATCTTAGTGTTGTTGATGTCATGATGTTTGCGGATTGGTTGCTTAAAATGGTTAGAAAAAAATGTCAACCAAATGGAAAGTTAGATGATGGCGATATCATGGAGCATTTGAAAAGAAAGAAACTTGAGAGTTTGGGCAGACCCGTCTCTAGACCGTTTGAGATCGTAGTTAGGTCAGGCTTAGAAACAACGGAGGATTAGATTGAAAAGAGAACAATGAATGGGCTATAAAGAACAAATGATGCACACTCGTCTTGCAACAGATGGCACATGTTGCTAGCATTGTTCTTGAACTGCAACAATTATACAACAATTTTCCATGAATGTGGGACGTGAGGGGTGGGTATGAGGTAACGAAATGGAGATGAAGCCCTAATTGCATACAAAATGATCTAAAATTATGGATGTTTTGAGGTATAGGAATGTGAAACTCTAGAAGCCGCTGAATATGATACCAACAAGTAATCTTGAATTGGACTTTTAGGTTCAACTATCGTTTAAGGTTCAGTTTACCTAGAGAGAATGAATGAGCTTTTTCATTACTCTCAAGGTGGTTACAATTCTACACCTCACCCACTGTAGGTGTGGATTCTCCTAGTTGGTTAATCAGTGATTTAAAAATCATTTTGTAATTCTGTTTAACATTAATGAAAGTTTCTATGCTTCCATTTTTAAAATAGAAAATGTAGTGTTAATGATCAACAATCTATGAACTGTGAACGATACTTACTATATTTACCAATTAAGCACAAAACAAAGGAAGTCGAGAACGAAGACCTATAAGGTGTTCAAAAAGCATAATATGTGACTAATTTTCGTGATCAAACTTGTAATCAACTAGTTTGTTTTATTCAAACTATGATATTATGTTGTTTTAATTATAGTTTAATTTATAAATAATGTTGTGATAATATGGTTGCTTTTATATCATTAATCTCTTTCGCTAACGTGAGAGACTTCTATACCAACGAGAAATAACGGCTTAATTAAGTTATGTTATAAAAAAAACATGATTCTTGTCTTTTTACTATGTTATATAAAAAAAGTTATTTGTAATTAATTAAAATTATTCAACAATTATTTCTCAAAGAGAATTAAAATAATTATTTCTGACCGAATCAAAAATAAGTTTTTCATGAATGTGACAAAATACTAAATACTATGTACCACCAGCACCTTGACAAAATACATTTTTCATTGTAATTAATTAATTAGTTAGCTATTACTTTTTTAGTAAGACTTTAACCAAAATTTACTTATTTTTCTTATGAGCAATCATTAAATTTTATTAAATTTAATAATTTACTTATTTTTACTTATTACAAAGATATTTCTAATAATGATATTAAATTTTATCATGTCATATCAAGAAAGATTTTAGATATTCGATATATCTTTCAATCACTCGTTGAATTAGAGCAAGAACTTCCTTTTTGTACTTTTTGATGCCACATTATTTTCACCTCATTAAATTAAAAATTCACATAAAAACCCATAATGATAGTTCTTATAAGAACCTCTTTTTGTGGGTCCCATACATTTTTTACAACTTCAATAATAATTATTATTTATAAATAAATATTTGATTTCAATAAATTATTATTTATAAATGAATATATAATTTACATAATAATTTATTAAATGTTAAATTATAATATCAAAATAATTATATAATAATTTATTAAATATCAAATTATAATATCAACGTTGATATTATAAAATGATTATATATATATATATATATATTAATATTTTTCACACATATACAATTATATATATATATATATATATATATATTAAAATTAACTAAAACATAAACATAAATTTTCATTACGATCATAGAAGTGCAATATAACAAACATATTAATCTTAATAAATATATATATATATATAATAAATAAATATATTGTAATATTTATATAAATAATATTAATAATTATTATAAAGTCAAGAAAAAAAATAAAAAAATAAACATGATGTCAAATCTCACACATTTCATGGTAAGAACCAAGGTTCTTGTTTAAGCACCTAGAAGACTTTAGGTTCTTATAAGAACTCTCCACAATGCTAGTTCTTATAAGCTATTGCACTTTTTGCTTATAAGAACCTTGCATTAGAGATGCTCTTAAGTATTATGACATTGAATTTAATTAACATTAATTAGTGGGAATGTCGTCACCAAACTATGACGTTGAATTTAATTAACATTAGTGGGAATGTGTTTCTTGAATGAATGACGAGTCCTGCATCGGAATCGCTCAAAGGTTTATATAGAATACACAATCACTCGAGTTTTAACTTTCTTATGTTGCTGAAGATATAGCTTACAAAGAGGGAAACTAATATTTAACAACTCCGCCAATAAAAGATGACGAGCTAACAATGACAATCATCAATGATGATATGAAAGACCAATACTTTATACCTTCTTAATAAAAGATTATTTTTTATGTATTTTATAATAAAAATATAATATTATTTGATTGAAATAATAATATTTTGTGGTTTAACAAATTTATTAATAACTAGTGTTGGGCCCGTGCATTGCACGAGAGGATAAATTTTTTGTTGGAATATTGAACCGAGTTAAAATGAAACGTAATTTCTCTGTTAACAGTTAATGAAATACAATGTGAAAAACGAATGTATTTTCATAAGTGGTTAACTTGCATATATTCTTAATCGTTTGTTGTTATGAGTTTGTGCAATAATATTGGTAATAGTTTTGTATTATATTATTTAAAACTCAAACGACATGTCTCACAACATATTTATCTGACTATTGACTTCAAGACCTCATAGTATTAATCGATAAAAATAAAGATATGTATATATATATCTTATTCCCCTACTTCGAAAAATATGATTGTGGATTTTGAAAAATATAAACAAATCCTCAGTAAATAAAATAAAATATAAAAAAGTAGTGAATGTAGGTTCCGCCATTGACACCCGACCGTTCGTCTTCTTCTTGTACTCGGATGATACATAGATAAGCTATATATATTTATAGTGAATGTAGAGAATATTTTAAAATCTTTTATTTTCATTTTTGATTTTACATTTAAATGTAAATATATTAAAAATATGGAAGAATATTTTTATATCTACATCGTTTCTATTTTATTTTCTTTACACTTGGTTAATTCGGAAAGTATTGCGGAATATTTTTATTTTAAAGAATACGATAATTTATTAGTGTATCTTGTTATTTTTTATTTTTAATTCATATCAATCTTCTTTTTTCTTCTTTTAATGCTCGTGAAAAAAAATACGTGTAGATTTTATATTATGCTAATATAAAATACGTGTAGATTTTATAAAATAAAATAGATTTTATATTAGCAAAAAAAATACGGAAGAAAAAAGAGTTTATATCACATCTCATTATGTAAAAAGATTTTATAAAATAAAATATGGAAAAATATTTTATAAAATAAAATATGGAAAAATCATTATGAGATGTAATATAAAAAAATACGGAAGAAAAAAGATTTTATATTACATCTCATTAATATAGATTTAAATGTAAAATCTACATTTAAAATAGATTATGCTAATATAAAATCTATTTTATAAAATCCTCCACTAAAAAAACAAATAGTTATATTAATAAATGAGTATTCATTCCACAAATAGATGATTATGTGAGATACTGTGCTTGAAAAGGTTGTACCAAAACATTAAGAAATTGTAAATTAAGTAATTGACTTTAATTAGTTGTAACTTGTGCTTAAAATGTTGTAATTAAGAGTTTTTTATACCGTTTTTATAATATAGTATAGATAATGTTAATAAATAACTAGTTAATGTTGTAGGATAAGTGTGTCATCGTCTAAAGGATATGAGGATAGAGATAGAGATAGAGATAAATATACCAGAGTTAGATTAAAACTGAAATATCTTCTAACTATCTACTTGTAACTCCTCCCTATTTAAAGGGCTTATGATTAATGAGAATATAGACTTCTTCTCTCTGTCTTATTGTTATTCTCTCCATATTGTTGTTCCATTTGTTTTTCCCTTTAACACGTTATCAACACGTACGCTCAGTCAATTCACGAATAGTTCGGCTTCCAACTTCATCAATCAGTCTCGAATACTTCTACAATCCAAGTAAGAATTTTTCGACTTCTAACTCGAATATTGTTAATATATTTGTCTTTAATTCACATAAATCTTGAAAATTAATACCATAATAAATAAATATGGTCATTGCTTTCATTATAATAGTTAACGACATAATGCAAAACTCTTATGTTTTGATGATATAATATAGATAATCATGTATCTCGATGATGTTGCTTTGTCAATCTCATGATTCGAAACTGATGTATTGTTTTTGTATGCTTACGGAACTTGAATATAAATTTATTTGATTCTATTTAAATTTATGGTTAATATGTGTATGATGACAATCAAATATGGTGATAAATATACATGACTATAAATATATGAAAATATTTTTGTTTTTTTTTTCTTTTATTCATTTGATTGAGCCTTAAATATAAAAAGAGATTTTTTTTCTACGTAGCAATTTATAAGGAGATACTATTTTATTGAAAAAAAAATGGGATGAAATTCGTTGTGTTCTTTTTTATTATTTTATTTCCTTTAGAAAAATGTCAACTCATGTCTCTAAACATAACTATAAAGTTATTTTAATATTTTATGTTACACTTTTTAACTACGATTTTAATTTTATCAATAAATCAATATGTGTCATCTATTAAATATGATTTTATTTATAAAAAAAAGATCTTTATTATAAGGAATTGATAACTAAATATCATTACTTATTTTTTTTTCTTTTAAATTGATTGATTATTTCTGTTGGTATGTATATCTTTAAGATTGTAACCAACTATAAAATATATTTTTTACGCTTATCTCTCCTAAATATTATTTAATATATTTATTGTTATTCTTATCTCAATTGATATGTATATACTTAAAAAAAATCTATTTTTTAAAGTCATTGTTTTTATTATACATGAACTCTTTTGGCAACTAGATATAGAATTATTGTAGGAGAATATTTGAGTATTTTAATTATTGTATCTAATTGCTTATCGCTTTAATCATATATTAATTTTTGCATTGATTTATGTATATATTATTCAAATGTTTATTTAAATGTTATTTTAAGGATTTAACATTTGAATTTGATCTCTCACATAATATATTCAATTAATACTTTAATTATAAGTTACTACTTATAATTCCAATCATAAAATTAAGTTTTTGGAAGTTACACTTCCAATCCTTAAATATTTTGGTTTATACCAAAAGTTCCAAAATGTTATTAAGATTAAAAGTTTGAATTTGACTTTATGTCAAAACCAATATTTATTTGTCTAATGACAAAATCTCCTAAAATACTATTAAGGTATTAAAACACTGAAATTGGTTTCATATGTCAATTCATTTTGGCCTCATGCCAAAAGCCTTATAATCATCAATGTTATCTAAAATTAAATAAATCGTAAAATATTGATTGGATTTTGTCAAACGGGTGTAAATAGCCCTAAGGTTTGTAGGTATTTAAGAAATCCATGTGATTCCCCTACTACCTGGAAATCCAATAGATTGAGTGATTTTTTTTTTGCAAATTGAAATATTGATGAAGTATTATCAATAAAATTAAAGCATACAAAAATCCGATATGGTTATGATAATGAAATTTCATAATAAAATAATAATTATAACCACACTCCACTGTCTTATCAAACAAAAAATCATATATTATCTCTTATATATGTAAATTGATGAAACAAAACTCAAAAGAATCTGAGTACCATAAATGAATATATAAATCTCCTTTTGAAAGGTACAAAAAAAAAAAACTAAAGTCCATCAACTCCTATTGACTATAAAACCAACCTCTTGAAAAGGTACAAACAAATACCCTCATGTTTCGAGACGACATATAAATCCTAAATTTCATAGGAATACCTTTACTAGAAACCCCCAAAGAAATGTAGGATGTCACGAAAGGGATAATCGGGAGTACTCATGAATATGTACTTCCTGAACTAATCGTATAGTGAAATGAAACTCACTTACTCGATTACAAAAAGGTAATTGGTTTCAACAAAGAAATGTTATATCCAAAGCGCGTCTCAATCTCTGTGGCAAGGAACTCACAGAAGATGACATGATTCTTAACATTATTTCCACCTTTCATTTATCAAAAATATTAATGAACTAATATAAGTTGGAATGTAACCTTTAGTCAAACTCATCAACCTACTGCAAGTGGTTGAGAGACATAACAAGGTTCTTTCGAACAACACCACCACATATGTCGAGACAAAGAAAAATCTCGAGATCAATAATGAAAGCATTAAAGGTGGAAACAACTCCAAAGAACAGAGAGTTAAAAAACAATTTTACACATGTGACATTTATGCACTATGTGGACGAAACCCTAGAACGGGTCAGGGTCTTGGTAAGAGTCGGAAATGATTTTTCAACATCTGGAGTAAATATACAACTACTGCCCCATGTGATAATGGGCAGTCAAATAAGAAATGCACTAAAGAGTGCTCCTGTCGAAAAGGGAACATGTTAAAAATGAACTATATCATATTAATTTAAGAATGATAAAGCATAGGTTTCTTTGAAATTTATTTTATAGCATTTTAATTAATTTCTTTTGCTTAAGTAAAATCGAATATGTAACCATTATAGATGTAAAGAAATACATCAAAACAAATACAAAACTTTCAATATTATCCGTTCCGTATAGGAATGTATCGAGGAGAACTTGATTTTTTGTAGGACATATTCCACACAATCTAAAATGATAGACAAATGCATATTTTATAATTCATCCAATCGAAATACTTAGACGATGAACTGCCATTTTCTTGTTGGTACAAGATCAATAGGAACCTTGTAAAGATATTTGTATCAAATGAAAATTATAATGGAAATGAGCATATATACATAAGTTCTAATGAATATGAAAGTAAACATATATCATGGAAACTATGTGTCAAACTAGTAGATTATTGAGTCATCGAAACATTTTTGTCACCAATAAAGAAATTTTGGGAAATGACACATATATGTTTCAACATGACCATGTTGTACACCATTGTTATGACATAGTGATCCGTGTATTGCAAAATACACATAAACACATTCTCTTTCGAGTGAAAGGCAAAACGAGGCAAATTGCAACTGTTGACTTCTGCAGCATAAGAAACAACATTGCCATCATAACATGCCCTCTCGAATACCTAAAACTTTTATATATACCCTAATCCTTAGCCAAGACAGGAATGAGATCATCCTAAAACTAAGGACATAATACAAAAATATTCCATTGTTACAACGAATACAAGGTGATATTTATGAACATAAACATCCAGAATGCGGGTCATTTAAGTACTTTATGGTTCTGGTTTCGACACGATGAACGAATGTCGTATTATAGTCCACATGAAATCTTGCACTCCTAGCACTAGTTATACGTTTAAGGGTTCACCACCCTGATTATTTCATCAAGTCTACATGACTTGGAATGCTGGAGAATTTACATCATAAGGATTTGATGTTAATTACATACGTCTTAGGATCAATGTAGAGTTTCCTATACCCCATGTGTATATATAAAACGATCTCATAAAAGTTGTTATCAAAAGAATATGATGACATATAGGGTATTAGTAATGCACACCAATTTACCCACATCTACCTAGGGTTATGCAATTATTATATGCAGTTTTTTTTTGTTCGTTTTTAGACCCACTGTTTGCTAAACAGCCTCATGCGTACCAGTTAGTAACTGGATATAAGCCTGATAGTTTACATTTACGCATGTATGGTTCTGTAGTGTATGTGCCAATTGCGCCCCCACAGCGCATCGAAATGGGTCCGTAAAGACGACTTGGTATATGTTGGATATGAACCCCCAACAATTATCTGCTAATTAGAATATTTGACTAGTGATTTCTTTACCGCTAGATTTGCAGGTTGTCACTTTCATGAGACAGTCTTCCCGTCGTTAGGGGGAGATAGGAAAAAGGATTTTCCATGGGAACGACAAGAAGTGTCATTGAATATTCCCACTCTGTCTCATTTCGATCCCCAAAACTTCACAACATAATGTTGAAGTCAAACGAATCAGACTCGATACCTGATACGTTTAATATTCCAAAAGTGACAATATCACATATACGAGCTGCAAATATACTCGTAAGGTTAAAAAGTCCCCAACAGGGGCACAACGCCACTGGAAAGTGTGTTGCAATCACACATGGTGGAGGTGTGGTTGAGGTCGTAGCTCCCAAACGAAAATGGGGGAAGCTACTTGGTTCGATAGATACTCATCTAAAGGAAGAGAAGAATAAGGCACAACTATTTGTCATCAATACATAAACCTCTCATGAGATTGTCTCTGATTAAACTATGTCTATGAATCATCACTTGAGGACGCTCCGAAGTTAATATTGATTCTAGAGATGAATATTAATCTCAAATGAACTATGAGAGTACATATGAGTCGATGGACATATCATTGATGATATATTTCGCATATATTGTTGCTTATGAGGTGATAGAGCACATTGACATCGAACCATGCTCAGTTGAAAAATATCAACAAAGAGCAAATTGGCCTAAATAAGCAATCCAGGAGAATCATATTATTTGACAAATGAACAGGTATTTGGTTTGGTAGTGCTAACCCACAAAGTGTAAAGCCTGTAAGACATAGATAAATCATTTGTCCTAAATCGTAATGAGAATAGTTAAGTCATAATGTATGAGACTCTCCTTTGGCGCAAGGTTTCTCACAACACCCAGGATTGACCACGAGAAGACTTACTCTCCCGTGATGAATGTTATAACGTTCTGCTAATTAATTAGCCTAGTAGTTTCCGAAGGACTGGAAATGCAGCTCATGGATATGGTTACTACATATCTCTATGGGGATCTAGATTTAGAGATATATAAAAGTGTTTGATGATATTACATTACCAAAATCAAGTAACTCTAAACCACGAAATGCGTTTGCAATAAAATTGAAACGCCCACTTTATAGATTAAAGCAATCTAAGCAAATGTGGTATACCCGCCTAATGGAATACTTTATTGGGAAATGATATATAATGTAACACCCCGAGTTTCGAAAAACACAATTTCAAGTTAATACATAAATCAGTAGCCTTAAAGGGGAAAAATAAGATTTTTGATTTTGGACTTGAATCCTAAATTTTATAGTCTTAATGGATAAATGATTCAATTACGAGTCCAACGGTTCTTTCCGGAGCAAAAACAGAACTATAATGAAGAAGTTACGACCAAAACAGTGAACGAGAAGAAAACCAGGGGAAGCGGGCGACTTATGCCGCGACTTAGGGTCGTGAGATAAGTCGCGAAACCCCCTGGTCGAGCTAAAAACCGATTTTCAGCCACCAAACTTCATTTCTTCATATCTTCTTAATCCCAACTCCGTTTTCAGTGATTCAAGTTGCTATGGTTTCGTTTTTGAGAGCTTGTCAAGGTTAGATGGTTAGTTTTGGGAAATTATAATGGTGGATTGGAAGCTAAGACCAATAGCTCATCATCATCACCTACATCTTCAAGAATTTTGGGGTTTTCTAGGTTTTTATCAAAACCTAAATGGTAAGTTCATCCCTTCCACTTCCAAAATTCTTTATGGGTTATAAATGCTCGATGGATGTCAACCTAGTGTTTGATTCCTCTAATTTCGTTTTGAAATATTTTGGGAGTCTTGGGTCAAAATTAAGGTTTTGCCCAAAATAGAGATTTAGATGATTAAGTGTTTGGGGAATGTTTCTATGTGGTTGGTTATATGTTTTGATGGTTGGAAACTTATGGATCTAGGTTTTGGAAGTTTTTGCTTGGAGATTCAAGTTTCTTCAAAGGAGCTCAAAGCGGGGTAAAATCTAGATTTGGCCTAAATCTAGCGAGGTGAGTTCAAGTTGATTTGTGAAAACGGTGTACATGCCAAAATGTTTATTTTAAAATTTTTGTGTTTTACCTCAAATGGTTAACTGCTGATAAGTTTTAGTTAATTTGAAATATTTAGTTTTATAAACATGTTGAGACACCCATTTTGGGATCTTTGGGTATTTTGGTAAATAAATCATGTTGAAATGTTTCTTTGATGATTTTACATATATACTTGGAATTCAATTGACGTAAGCGTCATTTTGTGTATTTGATCGTAATGACCTTTTTAAGAAATGCATATTATTGTATTATGAGGCGTTTTGAAAACATAAGGGTATAAGTACACTTGGAAAATGGTCTGTCTCGACCAGCAATGAGATTTGGGTTAATTACACTTTTAGTTATGTTTCCATAATAGTTGGTCAAACGTGCTTCTATGTTTATATTGGTTTTCATTTGGGTATTTACGTAAAGTGTTGGGCCTTTGGCCCGGTTTTGACTAAATGAGTCGTGTGGATACTTGTCCGGATTTATAACTGTCGTGGGTTTTGAGTATGGTGGCGCATATTTGTGTCATTTGTGAATTACATGTTTTGGGAGCTTTGGTCTTTCAATCGGAGTCATGTAATTTTAGACAGTGTTGTATTGGATCCATAGGCACGTAAGTCTGTCGGTTTTTGTAAGGCCTGAGGTTTTGAGTTACGTTTAGTGACCGCTCGGGTTTGCTAGAGAGTAGGAATATGTGGTTCGAGCCATAGAGTTGGAACTCGTCTAGATTGGATAGGCACCCGGGTCCGTAAGACCCCGGAGTGGAACTCGACGGAATATGGCAAGGGGCAGCAACAGGTCTGAGGATTGTGATGTCTTGTATGGCATGGGAACTAGGACCGGGGCACGTTGGTGAAATCCAATAACATCACGGGTGACCCCATTCACGTGTTCTCGCCACCCCAGATGGAAACGTTTAGAGGATATGCAAGGAAGTCGCGTGAACGACCTACTTGCGTGTTTCTCTATTCTCGGTATTTACGGATCTCCTCATCGTTGATTCGTGGTATTTTAATTGGTAATGTCGTATTTTACCAACTTTGGTTTTTATGTGGTCGACGATAAATGATGGCTATAATATTGGGTTTTTCCTACGTATATTAAGGTTTGAATGGAATGCGTCTTCTCCACGTATAAGTATTTAATTTCGTCCATTTTATGGTTGCGTGAGTTTTGGGTCTAATGCCCGTGTTCACGACAATGTTTATTTATGTGGGTTTTTATCTTTGGTTTATGAGTTATGGGTCATGTTCCACCCGTGTTGGGTATTTCGAGATATAACATTTACCCGTGTTTTATAAAATTGGGAGTCCTCTCTTTATTCTCATTTTGAGCAAATCTTGGTTTAAATCTAAGTTTACGAAAGAACGTTTTATATTGGGATCTTAGTCGGTAAAACAGTTTGGTTTGGTTAACGATTAACTCGATGTCTCTTTCGTTTAAAATGCATATTTATTGGTAAACGGGTCGTTTTCACTAGCGGAGCATATCATTTTGAAAGATTATGATTTTAATGACATACTTCTTTCTTTAAACGATTCATTTATATATGTTGAAAACTCTTGAGCTCACTAGGCGTTAAGCCTAACCTTTTTATTTGTCGGCATGTGCATCAGGTTCCAGTTGGGGGTTTGGATTCTAGCAATTCTATGAAGAGTTGAGCCTTAGCTTTGTGCAAATGTAAGGAGTTGGTAAAGTCTTCCGCAGATTGGAGTTACTGACCGTCATTGGGTTTTAGTATAACTCATCCCTATTATAGACTGTATGTATAGATTGAACGTGTGTATCGAGGTGAATCCTTAAATTGTGATTATAGATTATGCAATTATCGATGTATTTAGAAAATTTAAATTAGTTGCTATTTCCAGAACTCATGGTGTTACATATAAGAACGATGAATTGTTCTCTTGCGTATTTATTATGGAAAACAAGTTCCAGATTTTCAAAGTAGCTCTATATGTCAATGTTATGAACATAATAGACACTCTTGATGAAATGAGAGGAACCACAAGCTACTTGAAATCTGATTTTGAGAGGAAAGATCTCGGGAAAACTTGGTTTTGTCTAGATATTTGAGCTAGGACACAGAGTTTGTGAAATTTTAATTCACCGATCGCATATGTCCAGAAAATAATCAGGCAATTTAATATGGACAAAGCGCATCCGGTTAGCACTCCCATGATCGGTCGAAGTGTCAGATATAAGGAAAGATCCATTTCGTCTAAAGGATGATGACGAAAAATGTTGGGAGTTAGAATTCCCTATCTAAGTACAATATGCACATTATCGTACTTAACATAATACACTTGACCATATATTGTTTTTCTCAGTCAACTTGTTAGTTAGATTTAGCTCAGCGCCAACGCAAAGTCATTGGAATGATATCAAATTAATCTTTTGGAACCATTGACATGTGTTTATACTTTCCCTATATAAAGAAAAATGGGATTGATAATGGAACTTCAATACCTACTTAGAATGTAAGCAGCAAAAGTACTAGCTCTTATAGAAAAACACCAAACAATGTCTTGGTATGTGTTTGCTGATATTATGTATCTGTCTGACCCATACAAAGGTTGTTCCCAAACTGGATAAAGAATTACCACAAGAAGCATATCGATTGCTTGGAAGTAAACTAAGCAATCTTTTGTAACTACCTCCTTGAACTAATCCAAGAATATTACTCTCCATGAGATAATAAAATAATGTATATGATTAAGGACTATCATTACATATATTATAGGAGTTAGTAATTTTGGGTTCAACCAGTATCCTACTTGAATATATGGAAATAATGCATCATGTATCGAAGAAATGAACATAAGATACATCAGGGGTAATAACACAAAGCATATTCTGGATTTCTGCTTAAGTTTCTATACAATCAGCAATAAAAGACTCTCCTTTAGATTCAAGTGAATCAAGTAAGGTGTCAAAAGAATGTGACATATTTTACCAAGTCATTACCTAAAACCATATATTGGGAAACGTGTAGAAAGTAAATGGAAATGTTTTCCAAACTCCCTTGTCTTATGCTTGTAAACTCATAATCCTTTTCGGGTTTGACGTTTGTCAATCCTTCCGCGTGTTCCTACTGCGTCAGTTGGTATCAGAGCAAGATTCTCCTGTCTTTTCACTAATGTGGCAAATCAACGACCCGCTACCAAAGCAGATTTAGCCGAGTTGAACGTGGCATTTACCGTGACACTCCCTAATCTGACGGCGACTGTTAACAGGCTTCAACCCAACATCGTCAACGACAACCGTCGGAGAAGAGACAGGTTTGAAGGACCGGTTATGGCGCCATGCAATGGCAACCGTAATTGGGTCGATCTCTCGAGTTCCGAATCCAAAGAGGAGGAGGAAGAAGACCGCCAAGAAAAGATCAATATCGTGCTCCAAAGAATACTTCTTTCGTCAAAGGAAGAAAGCCAACACGAAAATCTTTTCCGATCGCATTGTTCGGTGCACAAAAAGGTATGTAACCTAGTTATCAATAACAGAAATTGTGAGAACCTCGGGTCCCGGAAATTGGTCGATTACTTTAATCTACACACTAAACCGCGTGAATCTCCTTATTCTCTTGGGTGGGTCAAGAACGGTTTTCAAGTTAGATTCACACAAACTTGTTGGGTACCCATCTCAATTGGCAAACACTATCGAGAAGATGTATTATATGATGTCCTTGATATGGATGTTTGCCACATTCTATTGGGTTGACCGTGGCAATTCGATAATAATGTCACTTACAAGGGTCTAGACAACATTGTGCTATTCCGTTGGGGCAACCGAAAGATCGCCATGGCACCAGTTAACAACTTTGAGGAAAGCACCGACAAGAAAAGCAATAACTATAACCGTATTATGGGTTCGGTTTATTTGCTAGTCAATCAACCGCCCGCATTGGGAAAACCACCCGAAAAAGAAGAATTATTTCGAGGCAAATTCGAAGAGAAAGTCAACCTCGTCGTAACCGAGCCGCAACTAGAAATCATTACTGAGACCAAAGTGTCTGAACCAGATCTCGAGCCGGCCACCGAATAAACCCAAAGTGAACCGGTTAAGGACCATCTCGAGCCAACGAAACTTTTGTCACAAGACGTCAAGAAGGTTGAGCTCGAATATGATGTTTCCATTATTTCAACACGTAAGGTTTCGAACCAAATTGAAACAATTCCTACTAAAAATCTTGTCGCTTCTTACCCTTTCGAGTTGGATAAAGTATCGCTTATATGGAAACAACCACGACAACATCTTTTGAGATTTGAAGATTGGTCAAGCTTTGCGAGTTCTGAAGATCGAGTTGTGAATCCAAGCATCATGACGAAACAAATGTTCTACGGGTCGGATGAAAATATTTTTCAAGTGAACTCGAGGTCGAGTTCTTTTCAAGTGAGGGTGACTGATACAGGGAGAATTCAAAGGCTATCAAAGTGTTTCTTCTATCGTTGGAAAAGAAGAAAACGAGCTCGAAAGAGGCTCAAAAATTGAAATCAAAAAAGAGGAAAACATAAGCTACCGAGAGTTTCACCAAGACTTGAGTCTCGGGATAAGTCTCGGTACTCAAGGCAGAAGCTACCGAGAGTTTCACCGAGACTTAACTCTCGGTACAAGTCTCGATGACCACTGGACCAGAAACTACCGAGAGTTTCACCGAGACTTAAGTCTCGGGATAACTCTCGACAACTTATTTTCTTATTTTAATTATTAGGATAATTATTGTTAGCTTTATTTATTATTAGGATTATTATTTAGTTTTCTTTTATTGCTTATTTAAATAGTTTCCTAGTTGATACCAACTGACGCAGCGGGGAAGTGCGGAACGGATTGACAAACGTCAAACCCGGAAAGGATTATGAGTTTACAAGCGTAAGACTCAAGAATATGGAGAAAACTCAAACTCTCTAAGAGAACTTTTATTAAAACTTGATAATTCAAATGAAAACAATAAAGGGATTAATCCTATTTATAACTTAGTTTACTAAGGAAATTGAATCTATCCTAATTCTAAACTAACTAGAAAACTATTTAAATAAGCAATAAAATGAAACTAAATAATAATCCTAATAATAAATACAGATAACAATAATTATCCTAATAATTAAAATAAGGAAATAAGTTGTCGAGAGTTGTCCCGAGACTTAAGTCTCGGTGAAACTCTCGGTAGTTTCTGGTCCAGCGGTCACTGAGACTTGTACCGAGAGTTAAGTCTCGGTGAAACTCTCGGTGGCTTCTGCCTTGAGTACCGAGACTTATCCCGAGACTTAAGTCTCGGTGAAACTCTCAGTAGCTTCTGTTTTCCTCTTTTCCGATTCCAATTTCCAAGCCTCTTTCGAGCTCGTTTTCTTCTTTTCCAACGATGGAAGAAACACCTTGATAGCCTTTGAATTCTCCCTGTATCAATAAGGTAACATTTTTCACCCGTCAAAATTGGTTATTGGTAAGTGTCCATTACCCGGTAAAAGTCTTTTTCGCTTACCGTAACATTCTCGGTACTTGTTATGCCTCTTACCAGGTAAGATTCTTATTCTTTTTCAATGTTGGCCAAGTAAAATAAGTAATTAATCAGTAAGCGTTTGGTGAATGACACATAAGACCAAATTAAGAGGCAACTCAATCAAGAGGCTGGCATTTAGCAAGGAAGAATATTGAGAGATGAATTTAGGAAAAGAAAGAATTCTAAACATCACAAAGTAAAGAGGAAGTGATTTCAAATAAGATTTTATGACATCTTTTACTGGTATGCTTGCACCATGTACAAGAACCCTTCATGTATACATGCAGCTAGCTAACTTTAATGGAAGAATACATACCAAATGCTCAACTACCTAAAGAAAATGATATATATATATATACACACACATACATACATACACATACAGGGGTTATTCATGGGAGAACTCTGTATTCTATGAGAACTATGATATCCATGTTGAATTCATACATGGTAATTCAAACTGTGATTACTTACTTAATCCAAACCAATGTGTTTTCTATTTTAAACATTAAACCCAAACATGGTAATTCATACTGTTAAGACTCATTGATCCATTTATGTCTCAAACATTAAACCCATACATGGTGATTTATACCATGAATACTCATTAAAATAGTACAAATAACTAGGTTCTCAAATGATTACCACCCTACACACACACGCACATATATATATAGGGTCAGGTTTAGGAGAAAACTCACAAAACGGAAAACTGAGGAATACCCTAGTACCCTTTCATCTGAACGGTATGCACTTATGCATACAAGTAATTTGTAACATGCACACGTGCATATGCACAAGTGCATAATGCACAAGTGCATAATGCACAAGTGCATAATGCACATGTACATAAAAACCAAAAAACAACCTAATTTACTTGTATGCACAAGTGCATATCGTCCGGATCAAGGGCTACTAGAGTGTTCCTCAGTTTTTCATTTTTTTGAGGTTTTTCCTTGAACCTTCTTCTATATATACAAGTTGTTACTACTTTCCCATTAGCTTGGTTATCTAGTATTCCAGGATATATATGCATCCTCAAGAGCATATACCATATGAAAATGAAAATAAAACTTGAAAGCTTGCAAAAATGGGATCAGTTTCAAGTAATTGGCAGTTGAAACTTGAAATTGAATTATGAAAAACCAATACTGCTACAAGTAATTCATTCATAGAAACAAATCCCTTCAGCGGACATACATTCTTCAAACAAAACCAAATAACTAGTTATAACTATTTCAAAGATTTAAGAAAATTATTCTGGGAAACAACCTGCCTGCTCCCCATCAAAATCTGAATATATGGAAAAATAGAGATAACGAGAAAGCAGCGTCTCCTCAACTGAATTGCGTATTCAATAATATCGTTTCTTCTTCTTCTTTTTTTCACTTCTTTTGCCATGATTAGAAACATTTCCTGTGCACAATGGAAGGTCCAGACTCATCATATTCAGCCTTTGCGATCCACATCTGCAACAAGCATTAGATAGATTAGCATCAGAAACGAAACACAAGATGGATAAATATATAGAAAGTAGGATGGATAATAAGATTAAAGAATCCCACCTGCTGGAAGGTGCTGAGGGAAGCCAAGATGGAGCCTCCAATCCAGACACTGTATTTCCTTTCGGGTGGAGCCACCACCTTAATCTTCATGCTGCTTGGAGCCAGTGCAGTGATTTCCTTGCTCATTCTATCAGCAATACCAGGAAACATGGTGGTACCACCACTCAGCACGATGTTTCCATACAAATCCTTCCTAATATCCACGTCGCACTTCATTATGGAGTTGTATGTCGTCTCATGAATGCCAGCAGCTTCCATTCCGATCATGGATGGCTGGAAAAGGACTTCAGGACACCTGAAACGCTCAGCTCCAATGGTGATCACCTGCCCATCAGGTAACTCGTAGCTCTTTTCCACAGCCGAACTAGTCTTGGCCGTTTCTAGCTCCTGTTCGTAGTCGAGTGCAATATAGGCCAACTTCTCCTTCATATCTCTCACAATTTCCCGCTCAGCAGATGTCGTGAAGGAATAACCTCGTTCAGTAAGAATCTTCATCAACGCATCAGTCAGGTCACGACCAGCAAGATCCAGACGCAAAATGGCATGTGGGAGTGCATAACCTTCGTAAATGGGAACCGTATGGCTGACACCATCTCCAGAATCAAGAACGATACCTGTTCAAAGAAGCAAACAGAAACCCAAATCATTATTCATGTTTCTTGAATATATCCCACTTTTGTTACTACATAATACAATAAACTCCTTACTCACCAGTCGTACGACCACTGGCATACAGTGAAAGAACAGCCTGAATTGCAACATACATAGCAGGAGCGTTGAAGGTTTCAAACATGATTTGCGTCATCTTTTCACGATTGGCTTTTGGATTAAGGGGTGCTTCAGTAAGAAGAACGGGGTGTTCTTCTGGAGCCACACGGAGTTCATTGTAGAAGGTGTGATGCCAAATCTTTTCCATGTCGTCCCAGTTGCTCACAATACCGTGTTCAATCGGGTATTTCAAAGTAAGAATACCTCTCTTGGACTGAGCCTCATCCCCCACATATGCATCCTTCTGACCCATCCCAACCATCACTCCCGTGTGACGTGGGCGCCCAACAATGCTAGGGAAAACGGCTCTTGGGGCATCGTCTCCAGCAAATCCAGCCTTCAAAAACCATAAACACAAGCTTAGAAACAAACCGCCAATCCTAGTTCCCACAATGAAATAAAAAACATGACTCCATGCCCAAAAAATGGAACAAATTTGATACCTTGACCATTCCAGTTCCATTATCGCAAACAAGGGGCTGAATATCTTCTGAGTCCGCCATCTTCTAATTCCTGTATTGAAATAGCAACGTTATATCCGAAAGAAACTCACCCACATATCAAAACAGTCCTGTGATATCTGAAATATTGTTCCATCTTCGCCATATTGAGTCAATAAATCAAGAATCACCAAAAGGACTAGGTGAAATGAACCATTAGAACATTTTATGTAGCATCCCAAAGAAACTTACAGCTTCATCAATTGAAACCTCAATATTGAAATCCCATAGAAGGATGACACAATTAGGAAACATAGACAACATTACATTAGTTTAGAACACATATACAAATAATACCTACTGCTTTTTAATCATTCATTATGGTCAAAATTGCATTCACCATACCTTTGAATTCAGCATTATAAAAAAAATTACATTCACCAAGGCCACAAGAACATTTTTTCTAACCATCTTATTATTCTATTACACCGTCTATAGATCAATTAATCAAGAATCACCATATGATTAGTAATTTATCCACGCCAAAATGAACCAATTAATCAAGAATCACCATAACAACAGGTCATTAATTAGACTTATTAGTAGATTGGAATCAATTTTGATAATACCAGAAAGAAAGAAATAATCCATGGCTGTTAAAATATATATATATAGCAGTTGTCATTCAAATTTGAACCCTAATACTGATTGAGGAGGAATTCGTGAAAGCTAATTAATCAAAATAAAAATGCTTGCATGATGATTTGATAATGTAGACAGACTCATTCATTAACAAGGAATTCAGTCAAGAACCACGATTATCACATCGAAACTAATAACATCGTCAATTCACATAAATCATTCATGAAATTGAAAACGCCCAAACGACAGACATTTGCAATCAAAGAAAAACTGAAAAGAATGAAGAACATATAAGATAGAAATCATGACACTAACCGTGGAGATTGAAATGGAAGAAAATGATTTGAGATCGAAAGAAAGAAAGGGCGATGGGTTGGTTTAAAAATGCATGTAATTTGAAATGGTGGTGATGAATGAAAATCGGGCGATCTGGACGACAATCCGTTGTTTGTAAAGAATGAATTTATTTATAGGTGGTGAATGAGTGAGTGAGTGAGTTGTTAATGGTGTCCTGATTTCAAGATCTCGTAAACATAGTCTCCTATTGTTTCGGTCTTTTTTGTTTTTCTTTCTTTTCCATGAAAAATAAAATTATTTATGGGGTTGGGTTCCAATGAGGAGTTAATGTTAACGGAGAAGTATGAGAAGTGGTTATCAACCGTTTGATGACAAATAGATGTATATTAAGATGAGATGCATCGAAATGTACTTGATCAATTCCCTTCTAAGACACAATTCATGAGAATGATTAAGGTGTCGTTTGTTTTTTAAGAGGTCTGAAGTCTTATTTTTACTTCTGATTAATAAGAGGTGATGCTGAAGTCTGAAATCTGAATCAACAGGACCGTATGATGTTCCTGTAACGTCTTGAGAGAAGGCAGAGCATATGAACTGAGGTGGGGATAAGAGGTTTTAAGAAGTTAGGTCACAACTTCTTATTTTAGACGTATTTAAGAGTTAAGAGGTTCTGAAAACTAGAAAAAAAAAAAACAGTCTAAATGTAAAAGGATCTGAACGGTTCAGACTTGAGAACTATTAAGAGTTTTTTTTTTAAACAAACAACCCCTAAAAGTGATCAACGGTTGAAATCCACTTCTCATGTTAACCTTAATTTCCCACACAATCTTTCGCCTATAAATATAATCATATTATTTACTGTTATAGGAAAAGCATAATAGAACAACAGTAAATAGTGAGAATGAAATCTATAATTCTCATTAATCATAAACCCTTTAAATAGGGAGAAGTTTACAAAGAAAATGAAACATTCATTAAGGTAATTTCTAATACTAGGAAAATATTCTTTCAATCACTTCCTTTTGATGATGGCACATAATTCTTCAACACCCCCCCTTGTGCCGAGTCAAATGCGTGATGGTCTTTAACTGGTCTTAATCTCGTAAGGAGGGCTTGGTTATGGTTTGGAACAACCTACGCTAGTTTGGTCGAAAGCTCAGTTATAGACTGAGGTCAAGCTCAATTAAGATCAAGTCTAAGACTGTTTATAATCATGACAAAGCCGCTTACACTTTCAAATCGACGATAATGGTTTTGAATTTAGTACCAAGTCGAATAGTCAATTTTATTGAAGGACTACTTTTAGAAAATGTCATTTAGTGTTTGTATTTTCATCATTTTTAGCACATGGAAGTCATTCATAACTTTGGTCTTGTCGATATTGACATGAAGTATTATTCATGATGTAAACCTGGCGTAAAAAGATCGACAACCAACAACTTTATCATGTTTGGGCATACAAAGCAAAAGAAGAAGGTTAGATTTCGAATCTGTGTGATTGATCATCAAGAATTTGATGTGCGATCAACAATTATATTGAGAATGGCGATGATGACAATGATCCATTGTGAATTATGGTCAAATTTTTTGACAATTTGATCATTACGTAACTGATTCAAAACACCAATGAACCAAAATTCTTAACAAGTAATACATATGGCCGTTATTTTGCACATTTTGATTGGAAATGTCATTTAAGAATGTGTGACGTATAGAACATTTTACATAGATTGAAGATTTTATACCTTCTGTCTTACTTATCACAATAGATTGATTTATCAACATGTCAAATGATAATTCCCAATATTGCATATTCATATGACAACAACAGTCGTAAGCGAAAGCGTTCGACTACTGAGGAGTGTCCACGACTTACCATAACACTTCTTCTGTAGAGAACAATATAATCGCCCAGACTGACAAGAATATGTGAGGGATAGTACCAAAGTACGCAACAAATACACAATAGGAAGTGGGGTCTTTGGTTCAGACCTTACCTCAACCCTAAACAACAAAGCAATTGTAGTGAAATGTGTGTGAAAGGAAAAAAAACAGATATGCTAAAAAAAGCTAGATAAGAGAACAACAATAATAAAACTTGAGAGAAAGACAAATACGCCAAATTTTAAGAAACCTGATAAAAGTAAGCAAATAGATAACCAATACAATTCATGACACACACATAATTGGATATAAATCTAATCTAGATATTGAAAACAAGAAAGTGATAGAAGGTCATGATGATGCTAACATCACCCACTTCCTGAATTCCAAATCCTTTAACAGATTCCATCCAATTTATGCCAACCAAATCGCATGGTCAAATTTCATTCCAATTCCTTTAAACTGAACACAATTTCCATGGTCATCTAAGAACGAATTTATAGTATATACAATGAACAAAACAATGGATGGGGTTTAGGTATACAGAGACTAATCTACAATGAATCCATCAAACTAATAGTACAAAGAGGTATGCAGCCTCATTATACAAGAGAAACCGTCGAGTTAAAGAATTTGAACCTGTAATTGATGGGTACGTCACCATTAGACGATTGCCCAAAACTTCTTTTGGCAAATTAAAACTGTTTTTGATAACCTTTGTCGATTTTCCAATACATGCAGCGAGATATATCACGATTTTAATGTTTATTTTATTTTTTTGTCGATTTACAATACGATTTTGGATGGTTTTGAGAAAGTGATAATGTTTTTTTTTATAAATTTGTTTAATTTAGACTTAATAATATAATGTTTTTTATATTAAAAAATTAAGTATTTTCTTAGAATTCAATGATTATCTTATATATTTTAATGACATCTAGAAAAATAACCAATTACATATTTAATAATAATAGAAACATACTCGCGCAATGCAACGAGATACATCACGATTTTAATGCTTTATTTTATTTTTTGTTTTTTGTCGATTTACAGTACGAAATTGGATGGTTTTGAGAAAGTGATAATGTTTTTTTTTATAAATTTGTTTAATTTAGGCTTAATAATATAATGTTTTTTATATAAAATAAGCATTAATATTCTGTTAGATTTTTTTAATTGTATTTTAGATTTTTTATATTTAAAATTTGGTTTTTATCATGTATTTAATTATGCAGGGAGTGATTTTAGGGTAGCTGAATTAATGAGTGATTTTAGGGAAGTTAAACTTGTTAGAGATAATGATAAATAGGAAAAGATTTTAAGTTTTCATTCTTTATTTAAGTTTTAAGTAATTAACATTAAATAGCGGCACATTAAGCTTTAACAGTTGTTTTTAAAAGTTTTTTATCCGTGCTTTATAATATAGATATAGATATAGATAAACATTAAATATTCTGTTAGATTTTTTTAATTATATTTTAGATTTTTTATTTTTAAAATTTGATTTTTATTCTGTATTTAATTATGAAGGGAGTGATTTTAGGGTAGTTGGAATAAGTAGTGATTTTAGGGAAGTTAAACTTGTTAGAGATAATGATTAAATAGGAAAAGATTTTAAATTTTCATTCTTTATTTAAGTTTTAAGTAATTAACATTAAATAGCGGTACATTAAGCTTTAACAGTTGTTTTTAAGAGTTTTGTATCCGTGCTTTATAATATAGTATAGATATAGATAATTAAAACAAATTTACAGTAATATAATATATTAATTAATAGTGATATATGGAAATGTCTGCATAAAAGAAAGACCCTGCACATACCAAATTGGTGGGTGTTAGAAGCTTGCAGTAGTAATATGTATCTTGTGCTTTGATACTTGTAAATTAAGAGATTTTTAAAATTTTGCATAAAATGATGGTACCTTGTAACACCTTAAAAATAGGGATAACAAAATCCGAAAAACGGACACGTGGTATATAAAATTGCCATAGCAAGAGCCTCCCAAAAATGGGGAAATATACAAACCTGTTTAATTTCAGTTGTAATTTAACGGACAATAAATAACAACCAACTAATCTAATTTCTATAACTAGAAAATGGATTACAAAAGGGTTGTCATCTATAAACCCCAAAAGTTCTTCTACCAAAAGTATGTCCAATTGCAAGTATTCCCCAAGCTCTCACCCAAGCAACTATGCCAACTTAGAACCGGCGTCGCTATAACCTGAGATACACATCGACACCAAACAAGTGTTAGGCCAAAAAGCCTAGTGAGTTGAACAAATAAAAGCATGCATGATCAATTACAATTCTTATCAGCAGTTAACCAAAGTTCAACAAATGTGGAGTCAATAGGGGAGACCCATAACACCAATCAAGTTCCACCCAAAGAGTCGATATACCTTGATGCCATCTACCAAGAGACACCCGAAAGGCCCGGCACACCCGAGGAATACAACTAAGGAAATTCCCCGAATGACGGAGGTCTAGGCACATACCATCACGGTGGCACCCAAGACTACATCCTAGTGTCTACTGACTTGGTTCGTCCAACATAATGCATATAGGAGGTCTTGGGGTGTATTTCAACCCATCATATTTCGATACCAACCATGGGTACAATATTACCATCCTAAACCACATAAGCCCAACATGGGACCCAAATACCAATATAATCATAATATAGGTACAATATCATTAATTAGGTTTTCCAAATAGAAACTATCATAAACCAAGACATGTACACATTAATCATGTCAAAATACTCATATTATGTATTCATGAGAAAACCCACAAATACTTGACCAAAGAGAGTAAAACATGGCATGAGACTTATAAACATATTTCTATCATATTTTCATCAAGAAAACATCAAATACTCAAACATGCAAAAATGAACATTTCAAGCAAATATACAATAAATATCACAAGTACAAGATCATGATGTGTATCTAGTTTTAACAAAGGTTTAGTAAACTCACAATCTAGGTTTTGAACCAAAACCTAGAAAAGATGAAAACCCTAGAAAATGAAGATGAGACTTAGAGATGAGAAGGTTGACTTGAAGAACCCTAGAAATCTTCTTGGATGATAATAAATGCTAGTAGGCAAGATCCAATCACTAAAAGATGAAGTATTTATGAGGGTTAGGGTTTTAGGAGAAGAAAATCGGTTGAGAGGGTTTCAAAATCGCCAAAGGAAAAGAGGGTTGAGAGCTAAATGAATTAGAAATCTGATAAAAGCTCGTTTAAGGGACTGCACCCCGACGGCGATAGTGCCAAGGGCACTATCGCGAGTCACAATCGCGAAGGCTTTCAGGCGCTCGCGGTACAAACCACGCGAGTGTGCCCGACGATAGTGACAGTGCCACTATCACGTGTCACTATCGCAAAGCCTACTCCCCACTCTCGGTACAACCCCCGCGAGAGTGACCGGCGATAGTGACAATGTCACTATCGCGTGGCACTCTCACGCCACACTCAGATCAGCCTAAAACTTAGCCAAAATCGATAAAGAGCGCGAGGTTTAAACACTTATAAAGATTATACTAACCAGATAACATCATAGCATTATAATAATGATCATATGCACATAAAGGCTCATATTTCTAAATAAACACAATTAGCGTATTAAGAGAACAAATGCTTACCTTATAAATTTCCGGGTGTTACATACCTTGTGCCTAATAATTTGTATTTAAGAGTTTTTTATCTGTGCTTTATAATATAGTATAGATTAATAAGAGGTTGTGCTGATGTTTGAAATCTGAATCAACAAGACTACATGTTTCTGTAACGTCCGGAGGTGTCTTGAGAGAAGACATAGCATATGAACTGAGGTGGGGATAAGAGGTTTTAAGAAGTCAGGTCACCACTTCTTATTTTAGACGTATTTAAGAGTTAAGAGGTTCTGAAAACTGGAAAAAAAAAACACAAACAGTCTAAATGTAAAAAGGTCTGAACGGTTCAGACTTAAGAGATATTAAGAGGTTTAAAAAAAACCCTAAAAGTGATCAACGGTTCAAATCCACTTCTCATGTTAATCTTAATTTCCCACACAATCTTTCACCTATAAATATTAATCATATTATTTACATCATTTTTCTTTAATTTAAATAATATATTCGGGACGATAAAAGAACAATCACTACACAACTAAACAAGCATTAATTTCAAATCAATATTTGGATGTGATTAATAGAAGATCAACGATGCACGTGAAGTTTAAAAGCTTGGGATCGATCTGAGTGAGACAAATTTCACACGATTACAATCGGTTTAACTTGATGGTTTTTAATTGGTCTTGATTTTGTAAGAAGAGCTTGGTTAAAGTTGGGACTGAGTTGATTAAGCCAGAATCTCAGTCAAATCGAGCCTGAACTTTATTTTGATCAATCTTTAAGACTGTTTATGTTTATATTTTTGAATTTAGGACCAAGTCCAAGTATAAAAAAAAGGGACAAGGGCATAAGATTAATTACAATTTTGAATGTACTACAAAGCCGAATGATGAATATAGGGTCGTCGGCCCATGATTAAATGACTACTTTTTTAAATAAAAAAATCGTCACTTTGCATATGTATTTTTATCATTTTATTGTTTACAATATCCATGATTCCATATAATAATTTTACAAGTAAAATGAAAAAAAGAGTTGGTTGTAAATATTCTCTACTCCTTAATATTCTTATAAGTCTTGATGCTATTAGCAATTTTTTATTCATTCGTCCAATTAAATTCTAGAATTATTATATTTTTTAGTTACATGTTCGAATTTTTATTTCAGTAACAAATAGGAACACATCAATGCTCGGATGTTCAGTCCATTGTTTAATTATGTCGAGTTCACTTCCATATCTCCAATTTCCGAAGATGTGGAAGTCATTCATAACCCCGAATGCAAAGCTGTGATTCGGGAATTTTTTTTACCTCGTCAAAATTGATAGGAAGCATAAGTGATGATGCAAAATGTGCATAAAAAGATTGACAAAGGAGAATAAAAGAAGGAATTCTAAAAAACTTAATTTAATTATTGATTTTACATATTAATGTCATAATATATTTGAAAAAAATTATGTATATCAACGAACATAAAGGAACGTAAACGAACAAACGTAAATAAATGTAAACGAACATAAATGAACGAACCTTCATGAACGTGAATGAACAAATAAAACAATTATTCATGTTCGCTCATTTAACTATATGAAGAAAAAAATGTGCATGTTTCTTTGTTTATTAAACTAGGCATATTACATATACCCGCGCACGATGCGGCACGAAAAATCGTGCAAAATGAAAAATGAAAAAAACAAGGGATATAAAGTAAAATAAATAACTAATTGCAAATGTAATAAATGTAACATTGTAAGGGTGGTAAATGTTATTATAGTACAATAAGGATATAAAGTAAATTAAATAAGTAATTGTAAGGTGGTAAATGTAACATTTAAGGGTGGTAAATGTTATTGTACAAAAGATTGTACAATAACCGTTTTAGAATTTTTATATAAAACAATTTAATTCGTAGATATTAATGATATTTAATAGTACGTTTAAATTAAAAAATATTCAATATTGAGCTCGTTTTGAAGGTATTGACGAGACGATTATAATGATATAATTTGTAAAAAAAAGAAACGTATTTTTTCATTGCATTTTTGTTCATATACGATTATTTGTGTTAATATGATAATGGTGTAAAATGAAAAATGAAAAACAAGAGATATAAAGTAAATTAAATAATTAATTGTAAAGGTGGTAAATGTTACTGTACAAAAGATTGTACAATAACCGTTTTAGAATTTTTAGGGATATAGGCATATATCCGCGCAATGCAGCGGAATGTAAGTAAAGAACGAACAATTAATGTTACTTTCTTATAGACATGTCATCAACAATCAACCATGACTTAAGAATCACAACTTATGAAACCCTAAACCAATAAAGATATTCAATAACTAGTTTATATTACAATTATTGACGAAAAAAATTATAATGATATAATTTATAATAAGAATGAAACGTATTTCTAATATATTTTACGATTACGTATTTTTAATTTCAGATTTATTATGTTTCAGAAATTTTTTGCAATAAAAGACTTGAACAAATGACCTCACATATGAAAAACAATGAACTAACCAACAGATTAATGATGATTTTGTGAAAAATGTCCCTAATATTTGTTTATTATAGTCAAATGGTGTCACCGCTTAGAAAAAATTTCTGGAACATACAACCTATTTATACATAGTTTTAAAGTTTGTAGTAAACTACCAAACTGCAACAAATGAACAACAAGCCAACAAGAATTTCCCAAAAATTATAAATCCAACATAGCTCAGCTAACAAATCCAACAACCACAAAACAACTTCTCCTGAGCACTGATTGTTTCTCGCGATTTAAATTATTCTTTTATCATCAACAACAATGTCAACAACAATCTAATAATCCTAATTTCTCTGCTGTAAAACATCTAATACGATCTCAAATAAACCCTAACTAAACATAAAACAATTACAACCAATTTCATCACTAGTAAAGCAAAAAATCGTCCAAAACTTCACAAGTTCACCCTAACTACAACTAATCTATATATATATAAAAGGAAAATCTCCCATATTCAAACTCAAGACAAGCTAATAAAAAATGACATTTATTCATCTAAATCTATTAAAAAAAATATTACAAACTAACTATAAAAAAGAGCCAAATCCTCTTTCTACAAAATGCCCAAACTTTCATCAAAAACCCTTTTCGGCTCTTTTTTTAAAGAGGGCTAAACTACTCTTCTCTTCTATCTTTCACTAACTTCTCAAAATGCATATTTATAGAAAGTATAACAAGAAAACACATTCTAAAATTAGAAAGTTGAAATGCATCTTCTATGAGTTGGAACTTTCCTTTTTTTATGATTTAATTCTTGTTGGTGTCGATGTGTATCTCAGGTTCTAGTGGCGTCGCTTCTAAGCAGGCATGTAGATCCCATATACAGTGCAATCACAAGATAATAATCAATAACATGCAATGATTGATCCACAACAGCTAGTCATATGATTAGATTCAGCAATAAAGGGTTTAGGTTTACAGAGAGAATTTCTGATCAGAGAATGTAAACCTTATGACTAACTGATTTCTTCTTCTTCTCTAACCTAATTCTCAATAAAACAAACTTTAAATACCAAGCTGTATAGGCCTAATGGGCCTCAAAGCCCATTTACAAACACTTTCAACATATTACAATTCAAACCCTTATAAATGCGTTATACAACTTTCAACGCACTAGGACTTTCAGTCCTAACAATCTCCCCTTAAAGTTGAACAAGGCATTTATCATCTTGAAATCTTGAGGCATTGATCTTCTTTCCCTCTTGAATCTTTGAAGAACTTTAGTGTTGCTTGTCTTCATGTCTTTCCACGCTCCCCCTTGAATAAAGTTCTTGGTCTTCAAAGTTTCAACTTTGTAACCAGATTCAATGTATGATAGCCTCGACTGAATGCACTATTGAGCAACTTTCAACTGTAGAAACTCAACACATCGGATCAGCATACAAGAAAGATAATGTGCGAGTTACATGACATTCCACGATGCATCTTCAGTTTAAAACAAAGAATCTGTCTCTGAACCGCGAGTTGAATAAACTTTCAGCTTAAGAACTTGTTTCAATCAGCTCGTAGGTGGGACAAACTTGTAGCAGACACCACATGATACGTGATAGAAGAAATGCAATAAAATCTTTTCTGCTTAGCTACAATCTTTGAATCTGAAGGCTTTTCAACCTCAGATAATAAAATTTTGTTACTCCTCCTCAGATTTTGCTAACTCCCCTCAACACGATAATTTGTGTCTTTGAATTGTGTGTCGTTCTCCCCCTCATGATGATTAGGAGAATCCTGAGCATCAGGTATCTTCAAAGACTAACCGAATGAGTAGCAAAAGATTAGATAAAACGATTCAGTAACCAAGGGTAACAACTAACACAGAAACACAATAGTAACTGTTATCACAACAATTTAGATAATTGTGTGGCCTATTTTCAGAGTTGGCATCGATGTATCTCTGATAGGACTTCCAGTTATCATTGAAGTAAAATATTAAAAATTATTTATCAAACTGTTCCGACAATATCACAAAGATATGCTAAGCGAATCACAAAGATTCGTGCGTGTGTGAAAGAAGTATAACTCAAATCGATTAGGCTCAAAGATTGATTCAACCTGGGACGCAGGTTATAAATCAATTGACACAGTGAGATGAATATGAAGTTCGAAGACCGGAGCTGATGTCTTCCTTTTTTCAATATCTAAGACCTCCGAGTGAGGAATAGATAGATTATGTGCTAAATCTCCGTGCAAATATGAAACAAGTATCTTTTGAGAGATACTTAAGTGGCTGGGTGGGGTGACACGAGTTATCGACACTGGGTCCATGTCTGTTTCAATATCCATCTCCAAAGAACGAGAATGAATAGATTATGTGGTAACCCGGATAACTGACTCGGTTTGGTAAGGACCAATAATTCTTTTAAGTCCTGTCACATCCTCACCTTTTTTTTAATCACTCCGAACTCATCTATCAATCTAGACCCCTCACTGATATCTATGAATGGGATATGTTTCTTGGGTAGGTCCTTCCGATTCTGGATTGACCATAGAAACTTTATGAGCCCTAACACTCCTTTAACTCACCAAGATAGAACATTGAAGTAAAATTTCTGATTTGAGATAATCAGAAGTCAAAAGCATTTAAGAACGAGTCCTGAACTGAAGTGTTCAGAAGTCGATATGAAAAATAAGCAACATGGTACTCCCCCTCAAAAGTGGCATAACCCTTGATTGTAGTCATGTGACGTGAATAATATGAATTAAATCACACATGGCATTCCTGCAAAACAGATTAAGAAGATTTTGGTTTTGGTATCCATGTTGTGATGGATCCTTGATGGTTAATTGCCTTGGCTTTGAAGCTATTAAACTGAGGATTGTGGATGCTATAAGTACCATACCAATTATTAACATACCTTGAATCCACAAAGTCACTATTTCCATAGTGAGTGCAACATATCTTTGCTCGGTTTAGACTGGTCAACTTTCCTGTAGAATAAACATAAGTAGGTGAATCAATCTTGAAAATAGATGACTTTGTATCAATTACAGGAGAATCATGAGACTTGTTTCCTTCACTGTCTTCTGTAGTTGGTTTCTTTCTACAAACCATCTTTACTTTTCTGAAAAAATGATTATCTAAAGAATCATTAAGCTCACAATCAGAAGAACTGGAGTAGTCAGTATGTCTTTTGTTAGAGGTGTCAGTCTTTCTTTGATTATGTGAATGTCTTTTAGATTTTTGCTTTGAAGATTTGTTCACATAAACCTTTTGAGAGGCAGATGTTGAACATTCGCCTTTATAAAATTTGACCGGTGGGTCACCAGTTGAATCCAAAAAGTCAACATGACTTGGAAGTTTTGGATCGAAATCAAACTGGTCTAGCTGACTGTCTGGACACACCTCAAAATTGAGAAAGGTTGAGAATTCCATTTCCTCATCAGAAGGAACCTTATCACTTGAAGGATTTAAGAAACTGGAAGGATTTGTGCCTTGAAGCGGATCATTAGTGGAAGCATTTTGAAAATCAGAATGATGATCCATGTCAAAAATTTGATGTTAGAAGAATTTGGTGAAACATCACCCAGAAAAGCTTTACAGGAAGAGGTATCTGAGGGTGGAGAAGAATGTTCTGACAGATTGATTTTCTCAACTTGGAGTGAGGGCCTGTTTACCAAATCTTTCATTAAGCCCTGTATGGATAAATGTGTCTGTCTAGATAAATGTGTCTGTCTGGATAAATTGATGTTGTTGTTTATTTTTTTATCTGAATGAACAGTCTGAATAACAGAAATGACCAATTTACCCCTGAATATGAATTTTAAGTTGTTTTATAAATTGTTGTTTATTTTTTAAGCCATTTAATCATAAATTCATTGATATAATCCAAAAATCAAAACATAAATTCATAAAGTACTTAAAATTCCAAGTTCAAACACAAACTAGAAAAGTTCAAAGACAAAGTACCCAAAGTTCAAAGACAAAGTAGCAAAGTTCAAACACAAATGCTTAAAATTTAAACATTATTAACCAAATTATTTGCAATTCCATCACGCAAAGAAGCCATATATTGAGTGTTATTGGCACCCCATTAGGATATATCAAATTATTCTTCTCCACTTCCTTCGACTTCTTCTTCGTTCAACAATGCGGTGTCCTCGTTGCACTCCGTAAACAATTGGTCTTGAATATTATATTTTCGAATAAAATTATGTATTGCAAAGCAAGCAATTACCACATTTCTTTGTGTTGTGAATGGAAAAGGAGCCATCTGCTTTAGGATTGGGAACCTCGCTTTCAATCCACCGTAAGCACGTTCAATAACATTTCTGAGTTGGGCATGTGCATGATTAAACTTTTCTTCTTAGTCAAAGCACGTCGACGTCGAAAATCCGCCAACCAATATCTTGTGTTACGATATGGAGCCAAAAATCCCCGAGCATTGGCATATGCAGCGTCACAAAGATAGTATTTATCTGAAAAACCACCCACATCAAATATATAATATACAAAAAAAGGAATATATCGATTGAGAAAGTTGTATACCTTGTGGCGGAAAAGGAAAACCAGATCTTGGGTTAAAAGCAACTTCCCTAAGTATTCTCGAATCATGCGCTATACCTTCCCATCCAACCCAAACAAAGGTGAATATCATGTTGAAATCACAGATTCCTAAAAAACGTTTTGATAACATCGACCGCCTCCTCTTCCCCTGTAAGCAGTTTGATGACTGGTTGGCACAATTGCATGTATAAGGGTACCATCCAGTGCACCTATTGCACCCTTCAATAATAGGAAAATATTATATATATATATATATAAATGTATAAAATGTTTTAAATAAACAAGAATAAATCTTACCGGAAATTTTTCTCTCAAGCGTCTTTGATTACTCGACATATTTGAAGTTGTGTCAGAAGTTGTCGGCACCACCATTTCTTTTGCGAATTCCATCATTCCTAGTAAAACTTCATGGAAACAAATATGAACGGTTCTTGTAGAGCGTTGAAATCTACGTTTAATCACTCTATAACGTTCGTTATGACCGATCATCGTCAAAAACATCGCCATCTTCTCTTCGACACTAACATGTCTACTATCTCTCACCCAATTTTTTTGCCTAAAATGATTGCATAAAAGTATATATGCTTCACGTGAGAGGCGCATCAACTCTTGACATTGCGTACTAGGTCCGGTTAATAACTCTTGGGTGTAAGCATATCCACTCAATGCCGAAGTATTATCGGGCATTCTTTCTATTCTTTCACGTGCATTTCTTCTTCGTCTTACATATATATATATATATATATATATAAGAACTACCATGAGCATTTCTTCCTCAAAAGTCAACATCTATTAAAATAAAAAGGCATATCATAAATCCAAAACAATAAAAATGCATATCATAAATCCAAACAAAAGCCACATAGCATATCATGTTCAATAGTTCCCAAAAAAACACCAAAAACGTGGCACCATAAGTTCAAAAGTTAACACCATACAAGTTCAAAAGTCAACACCATACAAGTTCAAAAGTCAACACCATACAAGGTCAAAAGTCCTAAAACAACTCCTTAGAAATATCCTTGTTTCTTCCCAACTATTTTCACCCAATCTTTGGCAATTTCTTCCGGTATTGTCATCCAAGCTTCTCTATTATGAGTGTCTGTAAGAAGAGAAAAAGCAATCGAGTACAAAGGATCATCTTTTTCCCACCCAAGCCCGTTCAACTTTTTTAGGCATGTGTCATATGTAAAAAGGTTGGGGTTCCCATATCTTGACGACATACTATCTAAAAACTTTATAAGCTTTTCATCAAGCTCCAAAGTGGCATGAGTACTCTATTTACCCTTTACTTTCTCAACCGAAGCACGGGATGTACAAGGTGTAGATGACACGAGAGCTTGATCATTTGATGACGGACCATTGCCTTCAACACCAGTGGTCTCTTCATCAACGACCACGAAAGACTCAAAGGTTGGCAAAGGGTCCTGTGATGATGGACCATGGCCTCCAAGACCCGTAGACATACCACCCTCAAACAGTCGTGCACACAAGTCAGGATATGGAAGACTTGTAGTCCTCAAAGATTCAACATACCTATTGGTCTGTGTTAAAAAGAACATCTATAAATATACAAATAAAGTAAACAAGAAGTAAAATAAAACAATATCTAAAGTTAGAAAATGACCTCTATCTCCAACTCCCATTCTTCTTGCGTCAAGTTAAAAGTGTTAGTGATAGGATCATAGACATTCCCAGTTTTGTTTTTTAACTTCAACCAAGCAGTATATTTTCCTTTCAGATAATCAAAATGGTTGCGCATTTGCTTTCGATCGACCACAAAATTGTGTGTGGTTTTTAAAGTCTCGGCAACTTTCTTCCAAGAAAGTGCCTTCAAACTAGTACCCTCGTTTCCATTTAACCCCACCTCTAAAATACAAGCCTCTAGAAAAGTTTTCACGACACTGAGATCTTTCCAACTTATCCTAATTCTCTTTTGTTGTTGTGATTCACCGGTTTGTTCCATACCTAAAACAAATTATGGAAGGAAAATGGTGGCAGTTAATGCAGGAATCAGCTCTAGAAAGATAACACCTTTACAGACAAGAAAGAGATCATGGTAATCTGAAAGCTCTGTACACATGGTGCAAAAAAAACTCAGCTATCCAAGATGTATGTTGATAATAAGATGCTTAAGTTCAACATTCTCATTTCCCATCCATAAATCAGACCGTACAAGCAAGCATTTCCTCTGGTACAACTACTTTCGAAATCAAAATTTCACATAAGACAGAAAGATTCATCTTCCAGGTAAGGCAGACGCAACGTTAATAGTCCTCAAGAAAGTGATCCACTGAATTTGTTACCCTTTCCGAGAAATAACTCATCAGTTTCACATAGTGTTCTAAAGTAAATCGGTTTATTGCAATTTTCGGCTAATCCTTTGACAATTTGAGTCACAACATGATGTGTATATGTACAAAACCAAGGTTATGATACATAATTCGGATCAACTAGTGGAACTACAGGCAAATCATCATCCAAATGAAACAACAAAAACTAAACTAGTTTGATAGCTATTAAGTTTAGCATAATTCACGTCTTAAATTTGCTTCCTTTAACGTAACATCAAAAATTGAACGAAATTTAAACAATCCACAATACTCTGTATTCATGCCCTCAACTGTTCACTGAGCAACAACATATCCTAATATGAAACATCATCTGACCTCGTTTCCATAATTTCACTAAGCAACAACATAATTTCAGGAACACGTCATCTGACCTCGTTTCCATTTCGATCAGAAGATGGAGTTGTACCTGATTTTCCATTAATTTCAGCAAAAGATGTCGTACCTGAAAATGCTTGCTGCAGGGTCGATGGAGGCGATGCTTGCTGCAGGCGAGGCTTGTGCAGGTCGATTGGATGCGATGGAGGCGTGAAAGAGGAAGAAGAAAGGATTAAGTTAGGAGAGAGTGTGGTCTGATAGATTTTTTGTTTTTGTTTTTTTGAAGGGTAAAAATGTCAACTTTTTGGCTTATTGGGGACAAGCACTCTTTTTACATATGAGCGATTAAGTCAAATATGGTTGTGCGATTAAGCCATTAAGCCCCAAGTAAACACTCCATGTGTCTGCGCGAATAAGCCATTCACCCCATTAAGCCCAATAAGCCCCAAGTAAACACCCCCTGAGTCAAGTTTAGCTTTGTGAAGTTGCTCTTTCATCAGATCTGCTGCCAAGGCAGACATTTGTGAATTAAGCTTATTTATCTCTGTCTGAAGATATTCCTTTTCCTCCCTCGACCCAGTTTCCCTTTTATCGGAATTGAGACACTCTAAGTTTGGATGATAACTCTTGTTTTTCCTTTTGAAAAATGAGCCTTTCCTGTGCAAATGACTCTTCTAGCTGAACAATTTTCTTTTCTAAAATCAGAGGTGGAACATAGATTTTGTGGTCTATTGATTCCTCCTCAGTTTCAACCGTTTTTGAATCAAGTTCAACCTGAGAATAGCTTTGAAAATATTCATTTGACAGAAAACAGGGTTTTTCGGTGTTGTAGGACGCATTCAATGAGTCATAAACAAAAGGAAGTTGCATCGTGGTAGTGTTTTTCCTTCTCAATGTTTCCAGTTTCGGATCCTCATCAACAAGTGGTTTGGTCCATCTGATTTTGTACTCTGGGTATATCTTGTCCACTCCCAAAAATTCGAAAGCATATAACGTGGGAACTTTGGTCAAGGCCTTTCTCAGATAATGAGGGTTATCGTAACCGAGACCCGTGTCTGAATATTTGAATTCTTTAGGTGCATTCAGATGCATCGTTTGTCTAGATTGACTAATTTTGTAAAGTTTCAGTTCGAGATCCTTTAACTGGTTAGTTAACCTTTGATTTTCATTTTTATAAGACACACTTTTAGTCACAATATCAATTTTCTCATTTTCTGACATACGAAGCTTGTAAGTAACATCATCTACTTTGGTCTTTAACTCTTCAGTCTCTTTTGAAAAACTCTTACACTCTTCCTTTAGATTTGAAATTATGCACAAGTTTCCAACATTTTCAATGCGTTGATTATCATATTTGTCAAGTAGTCTTTCAACTCTAGCTTCTAAACAAGAAACTTTCTCTTATAGCTCAGAATAAGTTGGATGAGACATTGTTGCTTGAAAAACTTGAATTCTAGGGACTAAACTTGACAAAATATGAAAGAATCAATGTGCAAGGACCAAGAGTGACAACGTGTGAAACTTGAAAGATTAGGGGTCAGAACTGACAATCGACCGAAACTATGAAGTACGGGGACTAAAAGTGACACAAACTAAAACTTAAAACTGCAAGGACTAAAAGCGACAAAAAATTAAACTTAAACTAGAAGGACAAAAAATGACATAAAATAAAATCTCTAACTAGAGGGACTAAAAGTGTAAAACTTAAAACTTCTAACGGACTTAACTGAACACTAACTGAAAAAGGACTAAAAATGAACCAAACTAACTAACTAACAGGACTAACGGAGACTTAACGAAAAAGGACCAAAACGTAAGAAATTTAACGGTCACTTAACGGAAACACTATTCATCATCCCCTTCGTTGAGACAACCTGCAAAAGCTCAAAAACGGTTAGAAATAATCAATGCAAAACGATCGTTAAAGCTCTTTGATTAGTTCTCAACAGATTAAAACTCAACCGGTCAACCTACGATCACAAACGAACCAACCGAAAGTTTTTCGTAAAACGATCGACAACTCAACAACTCAGTATGGGTTAAAACTTTTTGACCAAAAACGATCGTTTATGTTCCTGTAAGCTCCCTCAACTTATTAGAACCCGAAACATTCTCTCAAACTCTCGAACGAAGCAACCGAATTTTTTTCAGAAACTGAACGAGAACTTAAAAACTTGATATGGGTGAAAATTTTACGATCAAAATCGATCGTTTAAGCTTTGTAAACAACCCTTAATGTTTTAAAAACGAAAAAGTTCGTCCACGATCACTACCGAATCAACCGAAATATTTTCGAAAAACTATCGAAAAACTCAAACCTGGACCGAAATATTCGAATGCCAAGGTCCGGGAGAGATTACGTGTCAAGGGGAGAGGTGACCCCGGGAGATAGGGATACCGATCAAGACCCCGGGAGATAGTTCACCCCGGGCGTTTACGGTCCGGTCGATAGACACCGGGAGGATGTTAGTACCGGTCCCCGGGGTATGAACTCCCGGGGTATGTTAGTACCGGTCACACAAGTAAGTCGAAAAAAAAACTTGATGAGATGAATGTGTATCCACAATAAATTTAACAAAGAATTCTCAAACTCTCAATTCACAATCAGTTTAACAGATGCTTTGCTCTCGAATTCTCTAATAATCCGACTTTACAATCGCCGACATACCACCACTTCTATACCCACTCTCCCACTCTCAGTGCCAGGTTTAGCGAAAACCCATATAAGAGGAAAAAAAAACTACAAACCCGGTACGCAAACTGTATCTCGAACTAGAGATCCAAATCCTTCAGATTGATTAAAATAACTTGAAATTGATGATTGGAAAACGCTTTTAACTACAAATCAACAAATTCTTTTCAATTAACTCACATCAAATCACGACTTATTCATTCCAATTTCTGGAAAACGAGAAAAACCTCGGTCGCACCAAATTCAACCTTTTAAATCAGAAGTAATCAGACGATTTTGCTTAGTAATCACATACCCAGATTTGAATCTGACATAAAAACAACTAAAGCCTCAAACTAAAGAACTTGATTTTGTTGAACGCCAAAAGCGCAAAAACAAACCTAAAGTCGACAAGTAGAAGTTGATAAAACTAATTCGATCATGCTCTGAATATAAGGGTTTTAGACAAACCTTTTGATCGTATCGAATGAAAATTAATTTGATCCTGCTCTGATACCAATTGTAGATCCCAGATACAGTGCAATCACAAGATAATAATCAATAACATGCACTGATTTCTTCTTCTTCTCTAACCTAATTCTCAATAAAACAAACTTTAAATACCAAGCCGTATAGGCCTAATGGGCCTCAAAGCCCATTTACAAACACTTTCAACATATTACAATTCAAACCCTTATAAATGCGTTATATAACTTTCAACGCACTAGGACTTTCAGTCCTAACAAGGCATAGTTGCTTTGGGTGAGAGTTTGGGGAAATTTGCACTTGGACATATATTTTTGGAGAAAACGTTTGGGTTTATAGATGACACTCTTTTTGTAATCTCGTTTCTAGATATAGAAATTAGATTAGTTGGTTGTTATTTATTTGTCCGTTAAATTACAAATGTAATTAAACAGGTTTGAATATTTCCCCATTTTTGGGAGGCTCGATTGCTTTAGCAATTATATATACCATGTTCCATTTTCCGGAATTTTTGTTATCCCTATTTTTAGGGTGTTACAGATTTTGAAGAAGAAAATTATGATTCTCGTCGTTTATCGTTGAGTTCATCTTGTTTTACATTAGATAGTTTGAATCACGCAAGCGAACATATATGTGCTTGTTTTTCAGTTGGCGTTTGTGATGATTCGTTTAAGAAGTTTGATGTTTTGTTTTATTTTTGGATGATGTTGTTTCTGCAGGTGATTTATCTGAAGATTTTTTGATTTTCTGCAGGAGATTGGGCAGAGAATGTTAAGGTATTTTTTTTATTTCTACACCAATTTCAGATTAATATCAGTAATTTACCCCTTCATAGCAGCATCGTCTTCAGATTGTTTTTTTTTTTTGTTCTGACATGATTTCTAATTAAACACTTAACATAAGTAGTTCTTATGTGCTCTATGGTACCAATTAGAACTCGGACTACATGTGGAAGAACCCTTTAACTAGAAGTTCATTTCTAGCCGGTTTATATCGATATGTTCTATTATGCTTGAATTTATTTAGGTTTTTGATGGTGTAAAATTTTAATGTGTAGGCACTATCTGTTGACCTGATGAGAGTCACTCCTCGTGATGCAAACTATACAGGACAAAATTCCAAGTTTTGTATTTTGAGACCTGAATTGATCACTGCCTTTTGCCAGGTATATATTTTTGTGTATGTTAAAGAAGTTATTTATAAATATAATTTTCTCATAATATATTATTCAAATGTGTTGTATGTGAGAAATGGTTTTGTTTCGGTTGGTTTTCTATTTTTATGTAACACACCTCTTATCGTTTGTTGGATATGGAACCAACTAACCGATTGACCATTTTGCAATCAAATGACACACACCCTTACATGTAACAGTTCCATTATAGGGACAAATATGGGTTAGGTTATATAATAGGTCCATTTACCCTCCTCAAAGCAAATAACAATAAATTGTGTTGCACTTAACATTAGTACACTGCTTATGATAAATTTGCCTTTTTTTCCTTGTATTGAATGTAATAATCATTAATTTTGTTGCATTTGCTTTATTTTATTAGAGTTAGATTAAGTATGCTAAGTTTGTAGCTTAACCTTATTATATAATTTAGATAATTGCTTGTTCAGCTACATGTATGTTCCTAAATATTCGAGAAAAGTTTGATCATTGTAGATAGTTTATTGATCATAGGTTTTAGGAATTTAATGGAAGTGAGGGAAGATACTAAATACGATTTTGGTTGCCATTTTCGATAATTACATAACCGACATTGTTAGTTTTTGTCTATTGTATACAAATTAGACATTCAGGAGGTTCAAGATCCCTCTTTGTTTTTACATAATTGTGTTGCAAATAACAATAAGTTGTCTATTGTATCTGTGTAGATTTCTTCTTTATGAAATTGTCTTAATGAAAATTGACATTAGTACACTCTTATGATCTATAAAGTTCATAAAGATCTGTGCAGCATGTGATCTATAACATATCTCTACATGTCTTACACAAACATGTGCACATATATATATATATATATATATATTGTTAAGTCTAAATATTGTATCCAAGATTTAATTAGAAAGTCAAATTTACAAAGTCAACATTGTCAATGTTTTAGGAAAGTCAAAGTTGTATCATTTACTTAGTGGTTAAGTCTTGGTTAGTTAGTTGGTTTATATAGGTTTGGCTTTCATAATCTTGTAACTACGCTAGAGAACTATTCACGTATTGTATGTGTGAGATTTGTGACTAATGCAAGATCTACTTTCTCTTCCTAAGTTTCTCTCTCTAATTCTTGATCTTAATTGATATATTTTTGAGTAATTGCTTGATATGTTTGGGATTTTATGATTTACAATTGGTATCAGAGCTGAACCAAACTTTTTAGAAAAGATTTGATCATGATTTGAGTTGAAATATGGAATTTTAGATCGAAAATTTGAGATTTTCTGAAAAAATTTCAAGAACTCGTGTTTTCACTGTTTCATCCGAATTTGGTTGAAAAATCGGTTTTAATGCAAGAAAATGGATTCATTGTATTCGTTTTATGATTAGGATTGATTCTTGTATTGTTTACATCTTGTGATTTCAACTAATTCAATGTCAATTTTCGAAATTTGAGTTTTCTGGATATTCTCGTTCGAATATTGTTCTTGATTGATTTTGTGTGAATTGTTAGTTTTATTCGAAAATTAATAGTAGTTTTGTGTTTTGTATTGTTTGACGATGATTCTGATAAGTTTTTTGAGATCAATTTGCAGGTTTTGATTGATTTGAGAAAGAATCTGCCAAGAACACGGTTTGCGCAAGTTCATACACTTTGCGCAAGATTCATAGACGGTGTGCGCAAGTTCATCCTCAAAGTTCATCTTGCAGATTTGTGCATCCCTTGGATTACGCAAACCTCTTCTTGCGCTTCAAAACCATTATTTGCGCATCAAGGCAAATACGCAAAGTCACATTTGCGCATCCTTCGGTGTACGCAAAGCTCACTTTGCGCATCAAGACTAACACGCAAAGCTCACTTTGCGCATACTTCGGCCTACGCAAACCATACTTTGCGCAACTCTTTGCTTACGAGAACCTGTCTTTGCGCATCACGTTGATTCCGAAAAGCTTGGTTTGCGCAACTCATTACTTTCGCAAAACTCAATCTTGCGCAAACAGTGTCATTTCCATTCTTAGTGAAAATTTTCAAAACTGTAATATGTCCTTTAAATGTGAAATTTTTTTCTCTAGGGGCGCTGTCCCCGTGCTAAGTCTACGGAGGGGGACATTGTTCTGATTGTGATCAAATATTTTCTGATTTACAGTTTGGGAACGATCATTCTTATCAAGTTGTTTTCTTATTCAAGATGTCAAGTTTGTACAAATCTGAGATATCTGTTATTGAAGCTGAACGAAATGATCTGAAAATAAAAAATTCAGAATATCTCAAAAGGATTCAGGAGTTGCAACTTAAATTGTTCAACTGTGTTAAAACTCCTGAATGTATAAAGTGTACTGATAATATGTCTAAATTTTCAGGCATCGTCTATGAGAAGGAAAAAGAGATAAAAGAGAAAGAGAGAGAGAGATTATAAATCTTCAAAGCCTACTGAAGACAACTGAAGAGAAATTACCTGAGCTACAAGCAGAATCAGTTGAGCTTCAAAATAAGTTGAAGGATTTCAAAGAGAATATATCTGTCTTGGAAAGTTCAAATGCTGAGTTTCAAAGAAGAATATTTGACTTGGAACAAACGATGGTCAGAGAAAAATCTGATTTTGAAAGTAAAAAGAAAGAGTTCACTAAGAACTTTTCTGAGTTTTCCAGGAAGAGTGCTGAAGAGAAGAAGTCAGTGGAGCTCAAATGCTTAAAACTTTCTCAACAAGTGTCTGATTTTGAGAAAGTACTGGTTTTGGAAAGAGAGAAATTTGATAAAGAAAAGAAGGCCATAGAACAAAAGAATGTAGGATTCTTTAAAGAATTATCCGGCTAGAGAAATGATTCAGAAAAAGGATTTGAAGAAGAAAGATCCATCTTTGAGTCTGAAATTAAAAGGCTAACTTCCAAGTTGTCTGAACTGTCTGCTTCTGCGCTGAAAGAGCAAAGGACGAAGTCTGAGTTCTCAAAGAAGATTGACCAACTTGAGAAAGAAAGAGACATCTTTGCATCAAAGATCAAAGAGCTTGAAAAGTCTGTTTCAAGTTCTACTCAGAAATCTGTCTCTTCACAAAGGTCGGTTAAATATTTTAATCAGATTCGTCGATCTAACATTTTCTTTGATGAATATTTAGATGGTTTAGATACATCTTCAAGAAGAAAAAGCTACAAGAAAGAGAAACTGGTCTGGATGAAGAAATCGGTCAAAGATGACAAGAAAGATGAGCTGAATGGAAAGACATCATGTGTACATGTTCACAAAGCAAAGAAGAACAAAGAGCATAAAGGTAAACCTGACCTCAAATACTCAAAAGATCAATTACTCAGGTTTTCAGGTAATAAACTTTATTGTTCTTACTGCTGCACACTTGATCACATTCACAAGACCAGTGATCATTTCTGGTATGGTTCTTACTCTATTACCCCCACACGAACTGCAACTAACATTTATGGACCCAAATACCAGTGGGTACCAAAGAAGAAAACTGATTCTTTGTTGCAGGCAACATAAGTCAAGGGGGAGTAAGAAAGATTATGGCTCTTGAGTAAATCAGCTCAAGACCCGGACTTCAAAGTTGAAAGATTATGGCTTCTAAGTATATCAGCTTAGGACCCATACTTCAAAGGATTAAAGCCCTATACTCCCGTGATATCATAAGATATCGTATTCCAACACTCAAATGAGGACATCAACCTTCAAGGGGGAGTACACTCTTTCTGCAATAGAGAGATATAATGGACTACATTCCAGAAGGAATTGTGGATCTCTATCCTAGACTTTTCATTGATAGATTTTCCTGATATGACGGACCGCATTCCAGAAGGAGTTGTGGATCTCTATCTTGTTTTAATTGATATATCTACTAATGCATAAATTATAGGGGGAGTACAGGTGATGGCTTCTGATCACATTACAGATCAGGACCCGTTTTTCAATGATCAGAAAAGGATATTCTGCTAATATCCAGGGGGAGCTTCAAAAGACATAAATCATTATATCATGATTTGAGGGGGAACTTAAAGGTAAATATCTTCTGATCCTAGATCTCGGATTGTTTGAAAGAAGAACAACTTTCAAGCATGAAAAACAGTTTCTGAAATGTTCAAACCACTTCTCTATTCTCAAAAGATTTCATGAATTAAGAAGTGAGCTTTTAAATGTTTTTCAAATTTTGAGCTTAATGTTTAACTGAACGTGCGTTTCCAAAGATCAATACTCGTGTATTGTCTTTTCCATATACTGTAAAGTATTCACACACATCGGTTCAGTATTTTATTTGAATTTGTTATTGCCATGTCTCTAAAAGAACCAATTTTTCGATGGTAATACCCCCGTTTGCTTTCAAAGTTGTTAAGCATCATTCATCTTTTTCATATTTGTACTTTCATTGAACAATTGTTTATATTCGTTCATATAAACAAATTTTCCAATTCTTTGATGCCCTAACCTTTTGATTTGATCTGATTGATTCATTGTCAGATTCTCAAAACAATTCTCTTGACTTTATTTCATTCATTCAATATCCTTGTTTTGAGAAATCTTCAAAGTTCAATTGCTTAAATTTCATTCATATTTATAAATGAGCATACATTCTGACATTGCTATCTTTTTTAGCTTAATTGTTTCAGTTAAATTGTTGAGAAACCATGCTTCTTAGGAAATATCATGGGATTCGTGTGTGAGCTTAAACAGAACTTCCATGGATTCACGCAACCTGTGTTTCCTACCCAGGTAGTTATCCTTGAGTGATTGAGGGGTGAAGGGTTAAAATCAAAGAGTGGGGGAGATAACTCATCCGGTTGAGTTATTCTCATTGTGCTGAGTGGAAAAATGGAAATGAGAGTTTGGTTAGAAGTGAGCTAAATGTTAAAAAAAAGAGGGTGTGAGATCAGAGTTAAAAGAATATCAGAACTCTGCACCAACTTCTTTCTGAGCCGGCTAGCCACATCTACTGATTGGTTCACATTCTTTGGTGACCATCATTGAAATAGGCAGTGAGCCCATGCCAACTCTTGCTATTACCCCACCAACCACTCGTTTCTTTCTCGAAAAAGAAATGTTTCATTTTCTTGGGGACGCAGCACATATGCTATCTAATCTTCACTCGGAAAATTTAGATATTGAAAAAGAAGGAAAGTTGCCCCACCTTCGCACCTCTTTCATGCACATTGAGTCCGTGTATTATCTGTTGCTGTCTCAACAGTTTACACAATTTGAACCTTAATGAAACACAATCATTGTGCTAAAATTCTTTCATACACAAGCACGAGCACACAGAAAATCTGTTTTTCTGTCAATACATTCATAGAATTACCTTGTGTTTTTCAATGATTGAATGGAAGTCCTGGGGAGTCATCATCAAGCCAGCTCCTTATATTGTACATTCGTTGTACACAGTAACTTTGTGTTACTGACAGGCATTCCTAACTGTTTCATATGTTGAATCAGGGTTACACACTCATTATGTCTGAATTTGAAAAGATTCGGATATATACAGTTCATGATTCGGCTCTTCAGATCAAAGTGCGGAAACTGTAAAAGGGGAGATTGTTAGTTGTTCACAAAGAGGAAATCAAAGTTTGAGCTGAAATTAATGAAGTTTTGATGATCTTGATGCTCACATCATCAAAAAGGGGGAGAATTTTATAAAGATTCAATTTCAAAGTTCGAAGTTCAAGACAGAAATTCAAAATGCTTCCGCTGATTCAAAGTGAAAAGATTCTGAAAAGAAAATTCAAAGATTCAAGAAGGTTTGTTCTTCCAAAGATGGTTCAGAGATCAAAGTAATGAAGATACAATTTTGATCAGAGACGAAAGAATTTTCAGAGATAAAGTTGTCAAAGTTTAAAATCAAAGTTTCAAGTTTTCAGATTTGTTCAAGGCATGTTGACTTTCAGAGCTTCAATGTGAAAAAGACTTTTCAAGATTCTTCAAAGGCTGAAAGACTGAAGATTGTTAAAGCTTCAAAGTTCAAAGTTATCAGAGTTAAAGCTGAAGAATCAAGTGCTGAAGACTAGTGTCAAATTTTTATTAAATCTTGAATACAAAGGGGGAGATTGTTAAGTCTAAATATTGTATCCAATATTTAATTAGAAAGTCAAATTTACAAAGTCAACATTGTCAATGTTTTAGGAAAGTCAAAGTTGTATCATTTACTTAGTGGTTAAGTCTTGGTTAGTTAGTTGGTTTATATAGGTTTGGCTTTCATAATCTTGTAACTACGCTAGAGAACTATTCACGTATTGTATGTGTGAGATTTGTGACTAATGCAAGATCTACTTTCTCTTCCTAAGTTTCTCTCTCTAATTCTTGATCTTAATTGATATATTTTTGAGTAATTGCTTGATATGTTTGGGATTTTATGATTTACATATATATATATATATATATATATAGAGAGAGAGAGAGGGTGTTCAAATGCAATCCCTTTATATGGTGCAACCTCATGCAACCCCTCTATCCACAACTCATTTTATTTTCACTTTTTTAATTAAAAAATGTGAAAATAAAATGAGTGGTGGATAGAGGGGTTGTATGGGTTGCACCATGTAAAAGGTTGCATAATAACCTACCCCAATATATATATATATATATATATATATATATATATATATAGGGTTGAGTTCCGGTGAAAATGAAAGTGAGAAAGGTACGAATAAATCTTCACCTTTGGATGCAAATTAGGATGAGATGTACAGAAATGAGATTGTAGATCCCAGATACAGTGCAATCACGAACAATAATTAATCAATGAAGAACAATGAATGAGCCACAACTTCTAGTCATATGATTAATACTCAATAAAGATTTAGGTTTATAGAGAGAATTTCTGATAAGCAAATGTAAACCTATTGACTAGAATAATGACGTCTAAACTTCTCTAACCTAAAACTAGGTTTAGAAAACACTTTATATATGTACGACTTAGGCCTAATGGGCTTTAGGCCCATTTACAATTACACTATCAAATAATTACAATTCACCCCCTTATAAATGCGTTATACAACTTTCAACGCACTAGGACTTTCAGTCCTAACAATCTCCCCCTAAAGTTGAATAAGGCATTTATCATCTTGAAAACTTCAGGCATTGATCTTCTTTCCCTCTTAAATCTTTGAAGAACTTTGGTGTTGCATGTCTTCATATCTTTCCCAGCTCCCCCTTGAATAAAGCTTTTGGTCTTCAAAGTTTCAGCTTTGTAACCAGATTCAATGTACAGTAGCCTCGACTGAACGCACAATCAAGCAACTTTCAACTGTAGAAACTCAACACATCGGATCAACATACAAGAAAGATAATGTGCGAGTTACATGACATTCCACAGTGCATCTTCAGTTTAATAACAAAGAATCTGTCTTTGAACCGTGAGTTGAATATGTTTTCAGCTTAAGAACTTGTAGAACCAAAATGCTCGAAGGAGGAATCAACTTGTCGCAAACACCACATGATACGGGATAGAAGAACCAATAAAATCTTTTCTGTTCAGCTGCAATCTTTGAATCCAAAGGCTTTTCAACCTCAAATTTAAGAAATTTTGTAACTCCCCCTCAGATTTTGCTAACTCCCCCTCAACACGATAATCTGTGTCTTTGAATTGTATGTCGTTCTCCCCCTCATGATGATTAGGAGAATCCTGAGCATCATGTAACTTCAAAGACTAACCGGATGAGTAGCAAAATATCAGATAAAGCGATTCAGTAACCAAGGGTAACAGCTAACACAGAAACACAATAGTAACTGTTATCACAACAATTAAAATAATTGTGTGGCCTATTTTCAGAGTTGGCATCGATGTATCTCTGATAGGACTTCCAGTTATCACTGAAGTAAAATATTAAAAAATTACTTCTCAAACTGTTCTGGTAATATCACAAAGGTTCGTGCGTGTGTGAAAGAAGTATAACTTAAATCGATTAGGCTCAAAGATTGATTCAACCTGGGACGCAGGTTAAAATTCAATAGACTCAGTGAGATGAATATGAAGTTCGGAGACCGGAGATGATGTCTTCCTTTTTCAATATCTAAGACCTCCGAGTGAGGAATAGATAGATTATGTGTTAAATCTCCGTGCAAATATGAAACAAGTATCTTTTGAGAGATACTTGAGTGGCTGGGTGGGGTGACACGAGTTATCGACACTGGGTCCATGTCTGTTTCGATATCCATCTCCAAAGAACGAGAATGAATAGATTATGTGGTAACCCGGATAACTGACTCGGTTTGGTAAGGACCAATAATTCTTTTAAGTCCTGTCACATCCTCACCTTTTTTTTAATCACTCCGAACTCATCTATCAATCTAGACCCCTCACTGATATCTATGAATGGGATATGTTTCTTGGGTAGGTCCTTCCGATTCTGGATTGACCATAGAAACTTTATGAGCCCTAACACTCCTTTAACTCACCAAGATAGAACATTGAAGTAAAATTTCTGATTTGAGATAATCAGAAGTCAAAAGCATTTAAGAACGAGTCCTGAACTGAAGTGTTCAGAAGTCGATATGAAAAATAAGCAACATGGTACTCCCCCTCAAAAGTGGCATAACCCTTGATTGTAGTCATGTGACGTGAATAATATGAATTAAATCACACATGGCATTCCTGCAAAACAGATTAAGAAGATTTTGGTTTTGGTATCCATGTTGTGATGGATCCTTGATGGTTAATTGCCTTGGCTTTGAAGCTATTAAACTGAGGATTGTGGATGCTATAAGTACCATACCAATTATTAACATACCTTGAATCCACAAAGTCACTATTTCCACAGTGAGTGCAACATATCTTTGCTCGGTTTAGACTGGTCAACTTTCCTGTAGAATAAACATAAGTAGGTGAATCAATCTTGAAAATAGATGACTTTGTATCAACTACAGGAGAATCATGAGACTTGTTTCCTTCACTGTCTTCTGTAGTTGGTTTCTTTCTCCAAACCATCTTTACTTTTCTGAAAAAATGATTATCTAAAGAATCATTAAGCTCACAATCAGAAGAACTGGAGTAGTCAGTATGTCTTTTGTTAGAGGTGTCAGTCTTTCTTTGATTATGTGAATGTCTTTTAGATTTTTGCTTTGAAGATTTGTTCACATAAACCTTTTGAGAGGCAGATGTTGAACATTCGCCTTTATAAAATTTGACCGGTGGGTCACCAGTTGAATCCAAAAAGTCAACATGACTTGGAAGTTTTGGATCGAAATCAAACTGGTCTAGCTGACTGTCTGGACACACCTCAAAATTCAGAAAGGCTGAGAAGTCCATTTCCTCATCAGAAAGAACCTTATCACTTGAAGGATTTAAGAAACTGGAAGGATTTGTGGCTTGAAGCGGATCATTAGTGGAAGCATTTTGAAAATCAGAATGATGATCCATGTCAAAAATTTGATGTTAGAAGAATTTGGTGAAACATCACCCAGAAAAGCTTTATAGGAAGAGGTATCTGAAGGTGGAGAAGAATGTTCTGACAGATTGATTTTCTCAACTTGGAGTGAGGGCCTGTTTACTAAATCTTCCATTAAGCCCTGTATGGATAAATGTGTCTGTCTAGATAAATGTGTCTGTCTGGATAAATTGATGTTGTTGTTTATTTTTTTATCTGAATGAACAGTCTGAATAACAGAAATGACCAATTTACCCCTGAATATGAATTTTAAGTTGTTTTATAAATTGTTGTTTATTTTTTAAGCCATTTAATCATAAATTCATTGATATAATCCAAAAATCAAAACATAAATTCATAAAGTACTTAAAATTCCAAGTTCAAACACAAACTAGAAAAGTTCAAAGACAAAGTACCTAAAGTTCAAAGACAAAGTAGCAAAGTTCAAACACAAATGCTTAAAATTTAAACATTATTAACCAAATTATTTGCAATTCCATCACGCAAAGAAGCCATATATTGAGTGCCAGGTATCTTCAAAGACTAACCGAATGAGTAGCAAAAGATTAGATAAAACGATTCAGTAACCAAGGGTAACAACTAACACAGAAACACAATAGTAACTGTTATCACAACAATTTAGATAATTGTGTGGCCTATTTTCAGAGTTGGCATCGATGTATCTCTGATAGGACTTCCAGTTATCATTGAAGTAAAATATTAAAAATTATTTATCAAACTGTTCCGACAATATCACAAAGATATGCAAAGGGAATCACTAAGATTCGTGCGTGTGTGAAAGAAGTATAACTCAAATCGATTAGGCTCAAAGATTGATTCAACCTGGGACGCAGGTTATAAATCAATTGACACAGTGAGATGAATATGAAGTTCGAAGACCGGAGTTGATGTCTTCCTTTTTTCAATATCTAAGACCTCCGAGTGAGGAATAGATAGATTATGTGCTAAATCTCCGTGCAAATATGAAACAAGTATCTTTTGAGAGATACTTAAGTGGCTGGGTGGGGTGACACGAGTTATCGACATTGGGTCCATGTCTGTTTCAATATCCATCTCCAAAGAACGAGAATGAATAGATTATGTGGTAACCCGGATAACTGACTCGGTTTGGTAAGGACCAATAATTCTTTTAAGTCCTGTCACATCCTCACCTTTTTTTAATCACTCCGAACTCATCTATCAATCTAGACCCCTCACTGATATCTATGAATGGGATATGTTTCTTGGGTAGGTCCTTCCGGTTCTGGATTGACCATAGAAACTTTATGAGCCCTAACACTCCTTTAACTCACCAAGATAGAACATTGAAGTAAAATTTCTGATTTGAGATAATCAGAAGTCAAAAGCATTTAAGAACGAGTCCTGAACTGAAGTGTTCAGAAGTCGATATGAAAAATAAGCAACATGGTACTCCCCCTCAAAAGTGGCATAACCCTTGATTGTAGTCATGTGACGTGAATAATATGAATTAAATCACACATGGCATTCCTGCAAAACAGATTAAGAAGATTTTGGTTTTGGTATCCATGTTGTGATGGATCCTTGATGGTTAATTGCCTTGGCTTTGAAGCTATTAAACTGAGGATTGGGGATGCTATAAGTACCATACCAATTATTAACATACCTTGAATCCACAAAGTCACTATTTCCACAGTGAGTGCAACATATCTTTGCTCGGTTTAGACTGGTCAACTTTCCTGTAGAATAAACATAAGTAGGTGAATCAATCTTGAAAATAGATGACTTTGTATCAACTACAGGAGAATCATGAGACTTGTTTCTTTCACTGTCTTCTGTAGTTGGTTTCTTTCTCCAAACCATCTTTACTTTTCTGAAAAAATGATTATCTAAAGAATCATTAAGCTCGCAATCAGAAGAACTGGAGTAGTAAGTATGTCTTTTGTTAGAGGTGTCGGTCTTTCTTTGTTTCTGTGAATGTCTTTTAGATTTTTGCTTTGAAGATCTGTTCACAGAAACCTTTTGAGAGGCAGAAGTTGAACATTCACCTTTATAAAGTTTGACCGGTGGCTCACTAGTTGAATCCAAAAAATTAACATGACTTGGAAGTTTAGGATCGAAATCAAATTGGTCTAACTTACTGTCTGAACACACCTCAGAATTCAGAATGGTTGAGAATTCCATTTCCTCATCAGAAGGAGTCTTATCACTTGAAGGATTGAGGAGACTGGAAGGATTTGTTCTTTGAAGCAAATCATTAGCGGAAGCATTTTGAAAATCAGAACGATGATCATTTTTGAAACACTCCAACTGAGGCTCTTTTCCTTTATCAGAAGAAGTTGGTGAAGAATCACCCAGAAAAGCTTTACAGGAAGAGGTATCTGAGGGTGGAGAAGAATGTTCTGACAGATTAATCTTCTCCTCTTGGAGTAAGTCAAGCTTAGATTGAAGCTTTTGTGAAGTTGCTCTTTCATCAGGTCTGCTGCCAAGGCATACAGTTGTGAATTAAGCTTATTTATCTCTGTCTGAAGATATTCCTTTTCCTCCCTCGACCCACTTTCCTTTTTATCGGAATTGAGGCACTCAAGTTTAGATAATAACTCTTGTTTTTCCTTTTGAAAAATGAGCCTTTCCTGTGCAAATGACTCTTCTAGCTGAACAATTTTCTTTTCTAAAATCAGATGTGGAACATAGATTTTGTGGTCCATTGATTCCTCCTCAATTTCAACCGTTTTTGAATCAGTTCAGCCTGAGAATAACTTTGAAAATAGTCATTGGACAGAAAACAAGGTTTTTCGGTGTTGTATGACACATTCAATGAGTCATAAACAAAAGGAAGTTGCATCGTGGTAGTATTTTTCCTTCTCAATGTTTCCAGTTCCGGATCCTCATCAACAAGTGGTTTGGTCCAATTGATTTTGTACTCTGGGTAGATTTTGTCTATTCCAAAAAATTCGAACGCATATAACGTGGGAACTTTGGTCAAGGCCTTTTTCAGATAATGTGAGTTATCGTAACCGAGATCCGTCTCTGAATATTTGAATTCTTTGGGTGCATTCAGATGCATCGTTTGTTTAGATTGACCAATTTTGTAAAGTTTCAGTTCGAGATCCTTTAACTGGGTAGATAACCTTTGATTTTCATTTTTATAAGCCACACTTTTAGTCACAATATCAATTTTCTCATTTTCTGACATACGGAGCTTATACATAAGCATATCTACTTTGGTCTTTAACTCTTTAGACTCTTTTGAAAAACTCTCACACTCTTCCTTTAGATTTGATATTATGCACAAGTTGCCAGCAATTTCTATGCGTTGATTATCATCTTTGTCAAGCAGTCTTTCAATTCTAGCTTCTAAACAAGAAACATTCTCTTCTAACTCAGAATAAGTTGGATGAGACATTGTTGTTTGAAAAACTTGAAGTCTAGGACTAAACTTGACAAAATATGAAAAAATCAATGTGCAAGGACTAAAAGTGATAACGTGTAGGACTAAACTTGACAAAATAGGGGTCAAAGATGACAAATGATCGAAACTATGAAGTACAGGGGCTAAAAGTGACACAAAATAAAACTTAAAACTGCAAGGACTAAAAGTGACAAAAAAAATTAAACTTAAACTAGAAGGACAAAAAATGACATAAAAAGAAATCTCTAACTAGTGGGACTAAAAGTGTAAAATTTAAAACTTCTAACGGACTTAACTAGACTCTAACTGAAAAAGGACTAAAAATAAAATAAAACTAACCAAACTAACAAACTAACTGGACTAACGGAGACTTAATGGAAAAGGACCAAAATGTTAAGCATTTAACGGCAAACTAACGGAATCCGTTAGTTACTATTCATCATCTTCTCCAACGAGACACACCTGCAAAGCTTCGAAACGGTTAGAAATAATTAATGCAAAACGATCGTTAAAGCTCCCTGATCAGTTCTTAACAGATTTGTCGGTCCCCTATCTTTGATCAAGTTGTTATCAAACAAACACAATCACAAACAAATATGATTAACCAACCTTTTAGATTACAAACCACGGATTACAGATCGATGTTTGTGTTTATCTCTTTGAAGCTCTCTCTGTTTTTCTCTCTGATGAACAATAATGTTCTAGGCTTGATAATTAGATTATTAGATAATAATTCTAATATCTAACTTCTAACATAATATCTAATAATAATATCTAAAACTAAATATCCTAAAATATCTAATAAATAGATATTTAGGAATAATAATAAAATACTAAAAACAAACTTTGACATTTTATTACAAACTAACATTAGACTAATATTGAGAGTGACTTTTCAGCTTTAGCTTCAGATTTCAATCTTCAGATTGGATGATCTTGAATCCAATAAATCTGAGATCTAACAATCTCCCCCTTTGGATCAAGATCATTACTAAAAGGATTTAGCAATTCAGTTTTCTCTTTCAGCTCAGAAGATGCAATCTCCTTCTTCGTCTTCAATATGTAATAATCTTCAGTTTTAGCTCGGAATGCTTTAGCAAAGTATCTTCAAAGAAAATTTCTCTAAAATCAGCATGTCTTCAAAATACTTTGTCTTTGAAGAATTCGATCTTGGACATTTCTATAAACTTTTGATCTCTCCCATTTCTTGGTTAGCTCTTCTCCCCCTTTTTGATGAAAAGAGTAACGATTTCATCAAAACTTTTATTAAGAAATGTCTTTCATACGGAGCCTCTGATTCATCAATCCAAAAGATATTCATCCAGATCTTTGCAAATCCAGACAAAATAATCGTGTAACACCTTAATCAACAAATGAATCAGTTAAAATGTCTGTCAGTAACACTAAGTCACTGTGTGTAACGAGTACACATTGGAAATGAGCTTTTTGATGTTCACTCCCCCAGGGCTTCCATTCAATCATCAAAACACCACAAAGGCAATTTCTATGAACGTTATGACAAAGAATCAAATTCCTTGTGTGTTCGTGCATGTGATAGAAAGAATTAAGCACAGATGATTGCTTATAGGCTCGAAATTGTGTAAACCGCTAAGACAACAATAAGTATAAACACAGACTCAATGTGCATGATTGAAGTGTGAAGGTGGGGCAGACTTCCTTCTTTTCAATATCCAGATTTTCCAAATGAAAATCAGATAGCAAATGTGTTGCATCCCCTTTGAAAATGTGAAACACTTTCCTGTTAAGAAGAAAATGAGTGGTTGGTGAGGTTTGATCAAGAGTTGGCTTGGGCTAGTTGCCTATTTCAATAATGATCACCAAAGAGTTGTGAAACATTAGAATTGTGGCTGCCCGGCTAAGAAAAAGTTGGTGCAGAGTTCTGATATTCTTTTAACTCTGTTCTCACACCCTCTTTCTTTTAAACATTTAGCTCACTCTAACCAAACTCTCTTTTTCTGATTTACCTCATCACACATCCCACACTCATTTCTTTTCGACTCCTCACACTCAATCACTATGGATTAACCTCTTGGGTAGAAATCACTGGTTAACGTGATTCCATAGAAGTTCAAGTAAGTCCTAGTACAATGAAATCCCATATTTTCCTATGAAGCATATGATGCTCAAAATGGTTTAACTATATCAGTTAAAGCTAAAAAATGAATTAAGAAAACATTGAAAATTACACTTCCAAATTATAAAATCTGATGAAGAATCGGGAAGTGATTTGAACATTTGAGAACATGTATTCAATGATTAAAAGTTGTCCTTCTTTCAACCATATATGAGATTAAGATAAAGAATTATACCTTTACGTGCAATCTTACATCTCATGAAGTTAAGCTTAAAGTCATAAAGATATGATCTTGTAAGCGTCTCTCAAACTGCAAAAGTCTTAAGTCATAGTCAAAGCAATTTTATCCACTACAATTAAAAAGACAAAAAGTAGTAAAACAATGAAAGTACGAGTTCTGATCAGAAATAATCAGAAGTCATAGCCTAACTCCTTTGACTTAAAGAGCTCCCCTTAAAATCATGCATCACAAAAATTTGACATAAAAAATAAATGCAGAAATTAGGTATGCTCCCCCTCAAAATAACATTGATCATTTATGAATTTCTTCTCACACTCCCCCTAAGATCATGAGCAGAATATTAAAGTGCAGATATCTTGCGGACATAAAGATAAAGAAATGATGAAAAATTTACAATAAGAAACTTTAATAGGTAACCACCGATTAGGTCTTAAGATTTAGCATACCAAGCCTAGAGACAAGAAAATTAAATCTCTTTTCGTCCAAGGGTTTGGTAAACAAATCTGCAAGCTGATAATCAGTTTTTACAAAGTAAAGTTCTATTGTTCCTTTACCAATTGTCGGTCCCCTATCTTTGATCAAGTTGTTATCAAACAAACACAATCACAAACAAATATGATTAACCAACCTTTTAGATTACAAACCACGGATTACAGATCGATGTTTGCGTTTATCTCTTTGAAGCTCTCTATGTTTTTCTCTCTGATGAACAATAATATTCTAGGCTTGATAATTAGATTATTAGATAATAATTCTAATATCTAACTTCTAACATAATATCTAATAATAATATCTAAAACTAAATATCCTAAAATATCTAATAAATAGATATTTAGGAATAATAATAAAATACTAAAAACAAACTTTGAAATTTTATTACAAACTAACATTAGACTAATATTGAGAGTGACTTTTCAGTTTTAGCTTCAGATTTCAATCTTCAGATTGGATGATCTTGAATCCAATAAATCTGAGATCAAACAAGATTAAAACTCAACCGGTCAACCCACGATCACAAACGAACCAATCGAAAACTTTTCAGAAAACGATCGAAAACTTAAAAAATCAGTATGGGTTAAAACTTTTCGACCAAAAATGATCGTTTAAATTCCCTTAAGCTCCCTCAACTGATTAAATCCCGAAACAATCTCTCAAACTTTCAAACGAAGCAACCGAAGATTTTTCGAAAACCGAACGAGAATTTAAAAACTTGATATGGGTGAAAATTTTACGATCAAAATCGATCGTTTAAGATTTGTAAACAACCCTTACCAGTTTAAAAATTGAAAAACTTTGTCCACGGTCACACCGAACCAACCGGAAAGCTTTTCGACAAACCGATCGAAACCTCTTAAAAATTGAAAAGCTTTTCGACAAACCGGGCGCGAGGCACCGGTCGGTCGAGGAGGCACCGGGCGGGGAGGGACCGTGCGCGAGGCACCGGTCGGTCGGGGAGGCACCGGTCGTTAGCGATGGATGTATGATATATATATATATATATATATGAATATATATGTATGCGATGTATATAAATTAAATATTGCGGCTGGAAAACAATCCACAAGTCGTTTAAATTAACAAATCCATTGCCCCACTCACAATTTAAGTTGCAAACTTTAAAAACAACTCACGACTGGTGTTGCCCAACCCGGGGACCGGTGGGAGTTCTATGGTCCGGGAGTATCCGGGAGACAACACCCCGGTCGACAATAACCCGGTCCGGGAGAAGTTCTTCGATAAAAACGCGATAACCAGAGAATCAGTTAATCAGATAACTTCAAACAAATTAAACAAACACAATCGATTCTTAGGACCGAACTTTAACCAATTAATCAACAAATTACCAACGTCCGATATGCAAACCCAGAAGAAAATTGATTATGCAGACTTAACTCAAATCTAAGCTTTCAGAAAAATTTAATACGGACACACAACCACCACATATTCAATCCACACAATAAAACAGAACTCAAACTTAAAAATAAGAACACAAACCCATACGACCAATAAAAAATATCGATTAACTCAAATATGCGATTAAAGGGTTTTAGACAAACCTTTTTGATCGTATCGAACGAAAATTAATTCAATCCTGCTCTGATACCAATTGTAGATCCCAGATACAGTGTAATCACGAACAATAATTAATCAATGAAGAACAATGAATGAGCCACAACTTCTAGTCATATGATTAATACTCAATAAATGTTTAGGTTTATAGAGAGAAAATCTGATAAGCAAATGTAAACCTATTGACTAGAATAATGACGTCTAAACTTCTCTAACCTAAAACTAGGTTTAGAAAACACTTTATATATGTACGACTTAGGCCTAATTGGCTTTAGGCCCATTTACAATTAAACTATCAAATAATTACAATTCACCCCCTTATAAATGCGTTATACAACTTTTAACGCACTATGACTTTCAGTCCTAACAGATATGCACTCGGATCAATTTTCGATCAAGCACGATTCATGGGGTCATTGGGGTGGGGGTGAGATTAAAAGTGATCAATGCTCTTCTCACCTTCACTCTTATTCTCACACGATCCTATATATATATATATATATATATATATATATTCGTGTGTGCTGACTTTGAGTTCTTATTGACCTCTTAAATCTTATGGGCTCCAGGCATTGTTTAGCAATATAAGCTTTGTTTCAACGTTACCTTGAATTGGATTTTCTGACGTAAGTTTTGATCTTCTTTTCCTGTATTGACAGGTGTGCAAGGAAAAGCTTAAACAACCACGGATTTGGGAGGATGTTAATAATGTGAAGGGGTGAGTTTATGAATGAACACTTCTAGGAAACTACAGTGGAAGGGATTTGTTGTAGTTTGATAGACACATATATGTATATGTTTGTGTAAATAAATTTGGTTTGTTCCAAAACAAAATTCAACAATTTCCATTTTGGCAAAGTTCCAAGCAAAAGTTACACCAGTTTGCCAATTAAAATTTGTTACAAAATATAGATAGCAGTAATTTGATACATGAGATCCCTCTATTAAGTAGTGAAGTATGTGGTGGATGGTAGATTGTAAAAGTATTTGTTGTTGGTTGCAGGGGGTTCATTGTTAATCTTGGTGACATGTGTTTGTTTGCATGGCCGCCTCCTCTCTACTTCTGGCCTCTCTTCTTACTCGGGCAGTTTCTTAACTTTAGGTTCGTATAATTACGTTCTCAAACTTTGTTTACTCTGAACTAGTGTTCGACATCGCGCGTTGCGCGATGATCAAATTTTATATTAACAAAACTGTAAAATTTGTTTTTATTGACTATTTTCATAAATATAGAATATGTTGCAAATCCACATACAACAATTTATTTTAGATAAAGATTGGCTTTGAGCATATTCAATTAATAGAGTTATGAAATATATTGGATGTATGCTGAAAATTATTAGTAACAACTATAGTTAAATGTTTATATATCACATCAATGAACGTCGTTTAAAATAAAACAATACCAAAAATAATAAAAATTGAAAAATAAATAAAAAAATCACTAACGTAGTGGAAGATTTAATCGGATATCCAAGACTCAACGCTACAATAAATAAAAATTATAAATATTTAGATTTAGAATAAATATTCTATATTTCTTTAAATAGAAACAACATATATACAAATTGTATCAATAATTATTGAATAAAATTACATTATCATATATGTATATTACATTAAAATAGTTAATATAAATAATCTTCATATTAAAAAACAAATAATATGATCATTTCTAAAATTATAATCATCTCTTAAAAAAATTACGACAACACATGATTAAATGTAATAAAGTGTTTGTATTTGTCAATATTATTAATTTTTTATAAGAAAAGACTTAGAAGTCATTAGATTCTAAGAAATGTTTTTATGAAGAATTCACCTCCTTTCTCATTTAGTCCACTGACTTATTTTCTTCCAATATTTTCTTTTCTTTTATCTAAAATTCCTTGATTTTAATCTTTTTTTGTCAGTTTGGGTCAAAATTTGTATAGATGCATTGTCCACATGAATATGATTACATAACATTGTCAGACACCTTAAAATTTTCACTTTTCTTGTGTAAACGTGATTCATCAACTTCATTTTCCTAAATCGATTGTCTCAGATACATTATTGACAGTGTTATCGATCTAATTAGATTGTAGCAAAATTTCAATGTTGAAACTGTTAAGTTGTATGAAGCAAAAAAGTAAATTCACAAAATGAAATCGCTCTAGTTTTGAACATAATTCAAAATCATGAAGGTTAAGAAAACAAACTTTGAAGCATCTTAGCCGATTTACATTTTAGTAGAACTTTGATTTTTAAAATGAAACACTAAAAACATATATTAGTATAATCAAGAAGCGAATATAAAAATGAAAATTTATTGTCATTTGCGAGTAACGATGTAATATCAAAATAACCAATACTCAAATGTTCTTTTGGCATTGTGGGTAACGCTCATGAAAAAAAGAGACATAGAAATGAGAATTAAGGTAACAATAAATCACGAAATTACACAATAGACAAAATCAAGAATACATTGAAATTGAATTAGTACTCGAATGAAAAACTTACATGTAATAATAATATGTGTGCCCCGATGATAAAGTTTTGATGTTCTTCGATATATTTAGAAATCTTTGGATAGTTTGTTTCATGTGCCACTTACTACAAAAAAAGCCAACATAAAAAGCATAAAAAGTCAATACAATAGCAAATAACATAATAATAAACAAAAATCGATAACAAAGATCGATCTTTTAACAATACAAATCTAGTGAGAGAAATGTATTAGAGGCAGAGATTGAGAAATTAGGTTTTTGTAACCTCAAAAAATAAAAATAACTTTTGACAAATGATATGTTGAAGTTTGGTGAGGCTACATCAAATATTGTAATACTTTCAAGATTCCATCATCCAATTGTTGTTGCCTTCAAAACTCTAAAAACCCTACAAAAAACAAACCCTCGGTTCTATATTTGGAAAGAAAAACTTAAGAAAAATATAGAGGACAAAATAAAATTAAAAACTTCAAAATCTCAACAAATGTCAAAAACGAATACATACCCGGATTAGGCATTGTTTGGCAAACTAGCTTATAAGCTAGCTGGTAGCTGATAAGCTAACTTTTCAAAACGCTACTTTGAGTAGCGTTTCAATAAACTAGCTTATGGTCATCCAAACATGTACCAAGAAAAAAAGCTAGCTTATAAGCTAGCATTTTTTGCCAAACATAGCCTTAGTCTCCTCGAAGAATACTTCAAACAAATAAAAACAGTCATTGATAATGATATGTTGAAGTTTGTTGAGGCTACATCATATATTGTAATACTTTCAAGATTTCATTATCGAACCCTATTGCCATCAAAACTCTAAGAATTCTGCAAAGAACAAACCCTCGGTTCCATCATTGAAAAAAAAAACTTAAGAAAAATATAGAAGAGAAAAATTAAAAGAAAAAACTTTAAACTCTCAAAAAAAGGTCAATATGAATACATACCCGGATTAATCTTCTCGAAGAATACTTGAAAAAGTAAAAATAACCATTGAAAAATGACACGTTGAAGTTAGTTGCATGAGGCTACATATAGATTGTAATACCTTTAAGATTCCATCATCAAACATTGTTGTCATCAAAACTCTAAAAGTGTTGCAAAGAACAAACCTTCAGTTTCAATGGGAAGACGTACGGAAAATATAGAACACATAAGTAAAAAAAAACTCTAAAATCTCAACAAAAAAGGAATACATACCCAAATTAATCTTCTCGAAATAAACCTGAAAAGCGATTTTGTTAAAGAATAATGATTTTTGGAATTATGAACAAATCAAGTGATGGAGATATAGAAGAAGAGATTCAGTTATAAACAACTCATGAGAAAGCAAAATGATGCATTGAGGAGCAAATGAAGGGTTTCGATGTTTAGCCTTATAAAATGAAGATATGATTGGCTTTTACTTTGTTGATACCATTCATGATTTCGACGATGGGGTTCTTGCAAATGTTGTTTTCCAAGGTTGTTGTCAACAACGTTAAAATATGAAGGTTTGGAGTTATGTAGCTTTAATATAAAATGGGATCTATAGTTAGAGGAAATGGATGGTTTGGAGTTATGTCATTTGAATTAATATATATGTAACACTCTAAAATTTAGACGGAAATAAAATTCTAAATTTCGGCAATATAACGTTGGAAAAATAGAGGAACCTGTCACCCTAAAATAGGGGATAATTTAAACCTGTATAAAAGGGGTAAAACAATTCAACCCAATAGTAACATCCCATAACGGGGTATATAGTAAGGCATTTACAATCCCAATGATGAAGCATAAAACGACAACCTACTCATCTAAATTTGGTTAACTAGATTATGGTCGGGTGTCACAATCCTTCCAAAATGTATGTCTTCAAAAGTCAAGGCATGTTTGGTCACTATGTATCTCAAAAAGACCACTCACGACTCCAAGGTCGTCCTCTCAATCCCGACGATCCCCACCGCTAGAATGACCTGCCATACATGACAACCAAGAACAAGTTGTAACACCCGGAATTTGGAGACTTCCTTTAGTTATAGTTCGGGAGTCTTTTGGATTTTGGGACGTAAAGGTGTTGGGAAATCAGATGAGTTTTGCTATGGAATCATCGAGGATCGAATCAGGTGAGAAGACGCGAGAAAACCGAGAATTGGGCTGCCGCGAGTTGTGGCGCGACTTGGGGTCGCGGCACAAGTCGCGTAACTCACTGGAAGTGAGTTCTGAGGAAACGGGCGACTTATGCCGCGACTTAAGGTCACGGCATAACCCGCGTGACGCACTGTGGAGCTAAAAGCCGATTTTTCAGCCATTAGCCTCATTCCTCTCAATCCCAAACCCTAAAACTTCTTCCCTTTTCTCTCCCAAACCTCAAATGTCGAACCCTTACCTATTTTGAGGTTTTTCTCTCCTCAAACCACATAAACCTTCTTCATCTAACTAGTTGGGATGATAACCCACAAAACCTCCATCTTCATCTTCCTCGTCAAGTTCAAAGTGTGGGAGCTCGGGTTGAAGAGTTGGATTGGGTGTCTTCGGAAAGTCTTGTCATCTTTAATGGTAAGCTTCCTTGATTTAAGGTTATAAATGTTCTTTGGATGTTTTCCTAGTGTTTGGATTTTCAGATCTCGGATTTGTTAGTTTTGGAGAAACTAGGGTTTTGATATCGTTTGGGGATTTTGGTTTATAATGTTGGGGAATGTTTCTATGTGGTTGATTATGGTTATGTATGGTTTGGAATGTTTGGATCTAGGTTTTGGAAGTTCTCGGCTTGAGGATTCAAGCGGCCTTCAAAAGAGCTTGTTGGGTGAAACCTAGATTTAGCTTAAATCTAGCAAGGTGAGTTCAAGTTGATTTGTGAAAACGGTGTACATGCCAAAATGTTTATTTTGAAGTGTTTTACATGAAATGGTTAACTGCTGATAAGTTTTGGGTATTTCGAAGTAAAATATGTTTTACTTGGTTATTCGTCAAAGTGTGAGTATTTCGATAAGTTTTCATAATTGGTAAACTTGGGTTGTGTTAACCTCTTAAAATGCTTATATTGGGTTTGAACGTTTTAACAACTAAATAGCATGATTTACGTATTCTTGGTGACTTTGTACAAGTTAGATCTATTTTCATGATTCATGCATCTTTGATGATTTTGTACAAATGGAGTCTATTTCATGTTATATGCATTTTGGTGTATTTGCATTCATAAACCCTCTGGAAAATCTGTAGTCCCATATCGTGTGGAGTTTTGGGTTAATCTCGTCTTTGAGACATGTGTCTTCATAAACGTTATTTAAAGACATTTCATTATTTGGAGGACCATTGATTATTGGTCAAATGGATTTTTGAGCATTTTAGCTCGGTATTGGCTTAAAAGAGTCTTGTGGACATTTGTCCGGGTTTAATGGCTCGATGTAGAGTCCCATTTCATGGCTTACATCTTAATGCATTTTATTGCATATTTATAATTACAGGCTCGAGTGTTGTTGTCATTCAGGTATAGTTGTGTAATTTTTAGACTGTGTTGCATTGGATCCATAGGCACGTAAGTCAGTCTTATTTGATGGTCATTTGGGTGGTACGGGGTTGGACTCCGGGACTCATGGGTTATGACCTTGTCCTTTCAAGGTGTACACTAAGAGGGTTGAGTCCGGGTTGTGCTATCATGGCGTTGGAGTAGTCATTTGATGGGAGTTTTGGGACCTCCGCGAGGTGGGGCAATGCCATGGTTGTATCCCCCTTGTGCCGGGCCTTTGAGCGGTATTCTAGTTAATATTTCGCTAAGGTCAGCTGTCTCTTTGGTGTATCTTGAAGGGAGTCGTAGGGACACTTGGGCTTGTGTGTCGTGAAGTGTCATACGATTAACGTTGTATGAGTGGCATACTTTTGTGTTCCTCCACTCTCAACGGATACGGGTAGCCCCCGTCGTCGGCCCGTCGTATTTTGGATATTTAATTGTCCACGTTTTAATATTTCGAGTTCATTCTATTTTATGGTCGTGTGGGTATTATTTCGAGTTACGGGTTTTCCATGACGCACCATATCTTTATGATTTGTCCTCTGTTATTTAAGAGTCGATTATTATACCCCACCCCTGTTTTGGGTGTTTTGGGATATGACGTACTATTTACATTTTAGCACATTTGAGTATCGAACTATGACCCCGTTTTGGGTGAGTTATGGGTTGCATCGTTTTATAAGAAATCCATGTTTGGGAAGCATTGTCTTTAAAAGTGTATATTATGGGGAAATGTGTCGTTTCCATTTTGAAGTATAATATTTCGAAGGATCTTGCTTTAAAACTGATTTCTTGTCTTTTAAAGATTTATTCATTCATGTTAAAACTCTTGAGCTCACTAGGCGTTAAGCCTAACCTTTTATTTGTCGGCATGTGCATCAGGTTCCAGTTGGGGTTTCGGTTCTAGCAAGTGCAATGAGGATTAAGCCTTAGCTTTATACAAGAGTGAGTAGTTGGTGAAGTTTTCCGCAGGTTGGAGTTAGTAACTGTTATTGGGCTCAGTAACACCCGTCCTTTTCATAGAGTGTATGTATAGGATGAACGTGAGCGTTGAAGTTAATTCTCAATTAGTGTTGTAATTCGAAGTATTTATTGATGTATTTAGAAAAATTTTATAAGTTGCTATCTCCAGATTTGAGGGTGTTACACAAGCGTTAGGCTAAAGCCTAATGAGAATAATTAAGCAGAAACAAAAACTAAATGATGAACCCATTTGGAAGTCATACAACCGATCTAGTCGTGAGCTAAATCAAAACAAATCAATTAAACCATTAGTGATCATTATATGTTGCAAATAAATCTAATCACATAGCGAGCTCAACTACTCCAAGTCTAGCTCGAAAACATCAAGTCAACCACTCCAGGTCTATTCTTGAGAGTTCCAAAACAGGGGAACTCAAACACAATGGAATTACACCTTACTGCTCATAGGACGATGCCCGACCGTATAGTTCCACGTAGGGGTGTTCATCGGTTGACATCCAATGGATGTGAGGGGAACCAAACCGATCCAATCATCCATTGGATGTTGGATTTTCCCAACCGAACCGATCCAATCATCCATTGGATGTTGGATTTTTTTCAATCCAATGGATGATTGGATCAGTTCGGTTCCATCCATTGGATGTTCTTATTGGATATCCATTGGATATTCTTATTGGATATCCATTGGATCGGATTGGATCCATCTGACATCCAATGGATGATCAAATCGGATCCATCCAATGTGTTAATTTAATGCAATGTTCTAATTAATTACTTTTAGTTTGTGTTAAAACCAACATAAGTGAGACTAAAAATTCAAAAACCAACACAAAACAAATTTAGATTTAAGCAAATTGCAAAAAAAATAATTGGATGATAGTTGGATAGAAAACTGGATGGTAATCGGATGGTTAATTGGATGGGTAATTGGATGTTGGTCGGGTCGGTTCGGTTCGGTCGGTTTTGGTCGGTTCTGGACTGCCATCCAAGAACCGACCGATCCAAATTGGATGTTGATATTTTCAATCCGATCCGATCCAATTACAATTAGATATCCAATTATGGTCGGTCGGTTCTAATTGGATCGGTCGGTTCCTATTGGATCGGTTGAATTTCTGCACACCCCTAGTTCCACACCTTACTTACCATAGAATCTGATGCCTATTCCGTGCTAAAGTCGTGAACCAATGTCTCAAATCGGGACATAGGAACACCGTGCCTATGGATCCATTGCACTAACTCAAAAATAATGCAAATAAGTAACAACATTGGTTCATGTATATCAAACTCGTACCAATAAGCCTTCATTAACAATTTATTAACAAAATGTAAGACACTCAATAAACCACTTCTATTATAAGTTAACATAAAGTTCATCGCAAAGATGCACCCTCACATCTTGATTTCAACCCCACGATCCAAACCTTCAAAACCCTAGTTTTACTTGGGTTTCTCCAAGACCTCTCCCAAAGGATGGTGGTAAGGATGGAGCATGAAAATACATTTAACATTCTCAGATTATGGGCCAAACACTTCTCCAAATACTTTCATCCTCACCCAAAATCCCAAAATCCTTTGAAATCCACTTTAGGTCAAATATTGGTCAAAATCCCAAAATCCATGGTTCATGATATATGAGAGTTCAAATATAGTTAGTTTATCAAGTAAGAAATAGAATCACCCATGTACTCACCTTGATAGAAGATATGAACAAACTCTAGTTTACAAGATCTTGAGAGGAGAGGGAATGAACTTGGATCTTCAATCACAACCAACCTAAATCAACCATGGAATCTCATTCAATGCATTCCATTTAAGAGAATTTAATGAAGAGGGAAGAGTTCTTACCTTTTTCTCAGAGGAAAATCGCCAATGTTTTGAAAGAAATGGAGTTAATGCCATTTGGGTCGACCTACCCCTTTTTAATCTGCGCAGGGGTCGCGCGCGAATGCCCGCGCGGCTACTCGCACAGAGCACTGGAGTGGCACGCGTCCAGAGCCTGGCGCGGATGCTGGCGCGGCCCAATCCGCGCGGTTACTCGCGCAGAACACTGGGAGTAAAACCTTACTTAGGTAAACAAGCTCAATACCATGAAATCAAAACCCTAACTAATACCGAAGGTTAAAACTATGCTACTAGTGGCATATATATCACAAAAATACAACGCTCATCAAAAATCGGGGTGTTACAATCCTCCCCAACTTGAAGGAGATTTCGTCATCGAAATCTATGCTAAGAAAACAGGTGAGGATATTTGCGCTTCATATCCTCCTCGGCTTCCCATGTTACATTAGCGCGACGATGATGCTTCCATTGAACTTTGATCATAGTAACCTCCTTGTAACGAAGTTTCTTCGTCTTCCTTTCCAAAATTGCGTCGAGCTCTTCAATACAACGGTTTCCTTCATCCACTCTAATTTCGGAGAGTGGGATAACACCCTCCTCCTCCGCTAGACATTTGCGAAGGTAGCACACATGGAATGTGTTGTGGATTCCATTCATCTCTGGAGGGAGTTCCAATTGGTAGGCTTGAAGCCCTACCCGCTTAATCACAGTGAATGACCCAAGGAAACGGGGACTTAACTTCCCACGCTTTCCGAACCGAATAATCCCTTTCCAAGGGGACACCTTTAACATGACACGATCTCCCACTTGGAACTATATCGGTTGCCTTTTCTTGTCGGCGTAATTTTTCTGTCGGTCTTGAGCCGCCTTCAAACGCTCGCGAATATCTTTGACCTTGTCCGCCGTTTCTTGCACGATCTTGGGTCCGGCGAACTGCTTCTCTCCCGCTTCAAGCCAACATACGGGAGTTCGGCACTAGCGACCATATAAAGCTTCAAACGGCGCCATCCCTATACTCGAGTGGTAGCTATTGTTGTACGCAAACTCTACCAAAGGCAGATGCGAGTCCCAACTACCCCCGAAGTTGATTACACAATATCTCAACATGTATTCTAGTGTCTGAATCATCCTCTCGCTTTGGTCATCGGTATGGGGATGGTAGGTCGTGCTCAACTTCACGCGTGAGCCCAATTCTTTTTGTAGTCTGTCCTAAAAGTGTGACGTTAACCGACTATTGTGATATGAGACAATGGATAGCGGCACGCCATGCCGGGATATCACTTCATCAATATACAACTTCGCTAGCTTGTCCATGTAACATCCTAAAATTTGGGTGAATTTAAAAATTGAAAATTTGGCTATATAACGGCTATAAATGGTAGAAACCAATCTACCCAAAAAGGGAGATCCTTTAACCTGTAATAATGGATATGACATTTTGAACCAAAGTATGTCAACCCAACATGGGAACTATAATACGGTAATTACAACCCAAAGCAAATAAATAATAAACTCGACAACCTAATAATCTAACTTGCATGAGCAAGATTAAGGTCGGGTGTCGCTATTCTTCCAAAAGTTATAATTCTATACTTCGGAAATAATGGTCACTATATCATCAAAAAGACCGCTCTCGACCCCAAGGTCGTCCTCTCAATCCCGACAAGTCCCACCGCTAGAATGACTTGCCATACATGACAACCAAGAACAAGTGTTAGGCTAGAGCCTAGTGAGAACAATTAAGCAGAAAGTAACTTAAACAATAAACCCGATTGAAGTCATGTAGCCGATCTAGCCGTGAGCTAAATCAAAACAAATCCAATAAACCATTAGCATCCAGTAAATACTGACAACAGTTCAAACCACATAGCGAGCTCAATTACTCCAAGTCTATTGCTCGAAAACATCAAGTCAACCACTCCAGGTCTATTCTTGAGAGTTCCAAAACAGGGGAACTCAAGCACAATGGGATTACACCTTACTGTCCATGGGACGTTGCCCGACCGTATAGGCCCACACCCTACTTACCATGGAGCCCAATGTCTATCCCATGCCAAGGGTAACCAAATGTCCGGACAAGACATTAGAATACCGTGCCTATGGATCCATTGCACTAAAACCCAATACCAAAACATACTATTACAACCATTATTAATCATGCAAGTAAATCTTGAAACCAAATCACAATTATATGAGTTACTAACATGGGCTTATCTCACATTGATTAAAGGAACTTCGTAAACACAACCACATCAATGATAATACAATAAATTCCGTTTCTAAATGCAACATGTCCAATAAGTAGTCCAATACATAAAATCTTCCCAAAACCCTAGTTTTCACTTTAGGTGTCATCAAACTCCGAGGAACAAATATTAGTTACCAAAAGGGTGGGTAAACATAGAAATCATTAATTTTCTTTAAACCATCACCCCATGAAAATCTTGTTTAAGAATAAGAAATAGGCTACAAGAGTAACACAAGGAAACATACTACTACACTTATCAATTATTATAACAATAGTAGATCAAGTATGCCCACGTAAAATATCTTCATAATAACGTTAGCTAAGTGAAATTATAAATACATGATACGTAAGAGTTCTCGTTACCATCACTACAACTTTTAATCTATGTAAGTTCTGTTAACTCTAAGACCATCCTATCTTAAGAGTTCTACCCCATCTCTCAAATCATAGCCTAATAATCTCGGTTTAAGTCTAGGCATCTTACAGACATACCTAGTTCACTTAAACCAATGCTCTGATACCAACTTGTAACATCCTAAAATTTGGGATGAATTTAAAAATTGAAAATTTGGCTATATAACGGCTACAAATGGTAGAACAATCTACCCAAAAAGGGAGATCCTTTAACCTGTAATAATGGATATGACATTTTGAACCAAAGTATGTCAACCCAACACGGGAACTATAATACGGTAATTACAACCCAAAGCAAATAAAGAATAAACTCGACAACCTAATAATCTAACTTGGATGAGCAAGATTAAGGTCGGGTGTTGCTATTCTTCCAAAAGTTATAATTCTATACTTCGGAAATAATGGTCACTATATCATCAAAAAGACCGCTCTCGACCCCAAGGTCGTCCTCTCAATCCCGACGAGTCCCACCGCTAGAATGACCTACCATACATGACAACCAAGAACAAGTGTTAGGCTAGATCCTAGTGAGAACAATTAAGCGGAAAGTAACTTAAACAATAAACCCGATTGAAGTCATATAGCCGATCTAGCCGTGAGCTAAATCAAAACAAATTCAATAAACCATTAGTATCCAGTAAATACTGACAACAATTCAAACCACATAGCGAGCTCAACTACTCCAAGTCTATTGCTCGAAAACATCAAGTCAACCACTCCAGGTCTATTCTTGAGAGTTCCAAAACAGGGGAACTCAAGCACAATGGGATTACACCTTACTGTCCATGGGACGCTGCCCGACCGTATAGGCCCACACCCTACTTACCATGGAGCCCGATGCCTATCCCGTGCCAAGGGTAACCAAATGTCCGGACGAGACATTGGAATACCGTGCCTATGGATCAATTGCACTAAAACCCAATACCAAAACATGCTATTACAACCATTATTAATCATTCATGTAAATCTTGAAACCAAATCACAATTGTATAAGTTACTAACATGGGCTTATCTCACATTGATTAAAGGAACTTCGTAAACACAACCACATCAATGATAATAAATCCCATTTCTAAAGTCAACATGTCCAATAATTAGTCCAATACATACAATCTTCCCAAAACCCTAGTTTTCACTTTAGGTGTCATCAAACTCCGAGGAACAAATATTAGTTACCAAAAGAGTGGGTAAACATAGAAATCATTAATTTTCTTTACAGCATCACCCCATGAAAACCTTGTTTAAGCCAATAACCTTAATATCTCCAAAAATCCATGATTAGGTCAAAACACAACAAAACCCAAATGTAATTAAGAGACAAGGATGAGTTTATAAATACATACACCCTAGTATTTATATAAGAGAAATGGTTAAGAAAACTCACCTTAGATGATTTCAAGGAAACCCTAGGTTACAACACTTGAGGGTAGAATGTGGAAGGAAACTTGGTATTTCAACCACAAGATCTTAATCACCTTCACCAACCTAAACAAACCCAAATAAATGCAAATGAGTACCCATTTGGTAGCATTGAATGAAGAGAGAGTGAAACCCTACCTTTAGTCTCTTCCAAAATCGCACCTCAAGAAGTTCCAAACTGATCAAATGAGCTCAAAATCGGACAAAAAGGCATTTAAAGCCATGGGGCCCGATCGCGACAGTGCCCTGCGAGAATGACATGGTCATTCTCGCGTGGCATAGTCACCCGCGTTCAGTACCTCGCGGTACATCTTCGGCGACTTTTCCCTGCGAGAGTGACACATGTCATTCTCGCTGGGCATAGTCGTGCCCCTCACTGAACTCGCGGTACACAATTCACGATTGTGCCCCGCGAGAGTGACCTCTGTCACAATCGTGGGCACAGTCGTCGGATACTCCGAAACTCGTTTTTCTTCCGTTTATCGACCCAAAGACTCTGGTTTCGAAAACTAAATAATCACAAGAGGAAAAACCAGATTTGGGGACGTACCTAAAACACGGTGTTACAGTCCATAGGTAAAGTCTCATGCATGGCCAAGAAATGAGCGTTCTTGGTCAAGCGGTCCACTATCACCCAAATGGTGTCATGACCTCTCAAGGTTTTCGGCAATTTTGTCACGAAGTCCATGGTGATGTGCTCCCATTTCCATTCCGGAATTTCCAAAGATTGCAAGCTTCCGTAAGGTCGTTGGTGTTTGGCCTTCACTAGCAAGCAAGTCACACATCGCTCCATATAAGGCGTCACATTGAGCTTCATAACCGACCACCAATAGTGTAACTTTAAGTCCCGGTACATTTTCGTGCTTCCCGGATGAATGGAATACTTTGATTTGTGGGCATCCTCGAGAAGGAGTTCTCGATTTCCCCCGATCTTAGGCACCCAAACTCGCCCTTTGAAAAGCTTTACTCCCCGTCCATCTTCTGTCAAGATTAGATGTTGTTTTTGTTAGTGAATGCCCAAAAGCTAATCATAAGATTATTGTAATTTTGAGTTTTGTTTCATGAAATTAATAAATAAATAAAAGGCATTGCCCAATTTATTATGTCTATGTTATATTCTGTGTTTTTAATTATTCATAATAAATAACCTTAGAATAATGTATTCTAAATGTCCCTAGTTAAATATTATGTTGGGTTTTAAGGTTGAAGTAATATGATAATGACTAACATATGTAGGGATTCATATAGAGATATTGAATCTACATATGGGTACAAAATGGAGATTTTGTGTATCGGACATGACTCGCTATGAGAACACTTCATTGGATGTCATGTGAGTGTCATAAGTGTTTCTCATGTGGTCAATGTACATGTAATTCTTTGACTTGAGAAATATGGAGTTTGTTATGTGTGAGTAATATATTTTGACATTTGTTTTAATAATTTCGTAACTGGGTGATAGAATTATTGTTGGGTATGTTATAAATCACATGGTAGAACTAGCATGTATCGAGATAGGATTTGTCCCTCTTTTATGACGGGAGTGATGTCTCTGGGCCCCTTGATAAATATATACTAAGGAAATGCATGCATGCTCAGATAAATGATATGAGATATCAATTTCTGTTTTATTAGTATATTAGGGAATTAAGAAACTATAGATTGGACATAACGAGAATGACACATTTAATGTCTTGTGTTCAATCTAGACATCAAGGACAAAAGAATTAAATGTGTAAACTAAAATTGACTACAAATCGATAATTTGTTATATCACCAATTCTCGTCATTTGGGTGACGATGATGTATTGCTAGATACCACTCATCGTTTATAAATATAAATACGAGATTTATATTTATTATCAACATGTCGAGAACCCATTGGGTCACACGCTTTGAACATATCCGTATAAGGAGTTTCAATAATTAAAATGTTTAATTATTATATCTGATTTGTATTGTTTAATCTGATTAAATAAAAATCAGATATTATTTTGTTGGACATTAAATAAGTTGACTAGGTATGGTTATGTAAGAAAGTGATGGTGCATGACCACTCTTACACTCAAGTAAGGTGTGGAGATGATGGTGATCTTTTAGGCCATACTTCCATCACCATATATAATGTATGACATTGTATACAATTGTTGTTCTTGCAATTCTCTCTAAAATCACCTACAACTATATGCTCCATTTCCTTTCTAAGTTTTGAAACCGTGACTAGCCTCACGAGAAGGCAAATGATTCGGATTGTTCGCGTGGATACCGTGGAGGCATCAAGCTTGCTTTGTTGTTGTGATTCAAAGTCTCGTTAACTGTGAGGTATAATTTTGAAACACCCAATTTATTCCGGTTCGTATGAGTCCTTGGAGGGTTACGGTTTTATTCCACTGTGCTTGAGATCCCGTAACCCAACAGTGGTATCAGAGCTACTTACGAACCTCTAGATCGGTTTTTTTGTGACATGCATGCATTTTTAAAACTGTTTTGTTGTTGTATGTTTTTGTTTCGTAAATTTTTTGGTTTTTTCGTCCTAGAAAGATTCTGAATCTCAGAAAACTTAAAACATGAAAAACGTGGATCTTTCTGTTAGGGTTCAACAGGCTTTTGAATCTCATCATTTCGACTTCGTATGAATTTTTTATGAATTTTGTACGACAGTGTCGCAATGTTGTTCGAAAATCGAACCCACTACGGGTTTGACTTGTATTTCGACCCATAAGGGTTCTAGATCTTTGAAATCCTTAAACATAAAAGATGTGCATATTTTTGTTAGTTTTCTAAAGAACTTTGAATCACCCTTTTTCGATATCGTATGAATTTTGTATTAATTTTATATGGTGGTGTTGCAAATCGTCTTTATGTTTCAATGTGATTGAATATGTATAATGTGATTTGCTTGGTGAATGGTTATAGCCCTTAGTCATGGATGTATTATATTTGATAAATACGACTTGCATGTCGTGCCGTTATCTATATACTCTCTTTGTACATTCTCCTCTCATCCAATCCCCTCGAATGTAACTCGAGGTTTCTTTGTTTGAAATGTAAAGTATTTTGTATAAAAGAAAAGAAGAGATGGAGGCGTTATGAAGTGATGAAGATGAGAAGACTTAGAACCATAAGAGTTTATTTTATGTAATGATATTCATACTTGGCTCTATGAATATCGCATAGGGGGGCTATAACCATCTCACATTTAATTTTACGCTTTATTTTACGCTTTATATATTATGATATATTATGCGTGGTTGTATGTATGTGATATTTGTTACAACATTTTAAAATAAATATGATTTTAAAATATATATATAAGTAAAAGAAGTTTTACAAATCAAAATGAGTTTTGATAAAATAAAAATTGGTATTTATATAAGATATAAAGTGGATCGTCGATCTTGAGTGATAAGGTCTTAGTACATCATAGTAAGATTTCAACCGGTTTTGTCACAAAGGCCTAAACCGCCAAAGAAATGAAGGTATTTAAGTGATCCTCGTGATCCTCCTCCAATCTGGATTCCGGTTAAATCAAACTATGAGGAAACGATCTATTACAAAAGAAAGAATGGTAAAATCAAACTAACTAAAATCTCTCACCAAAATATTAAGTTTAGGATGCCTTCCAAACATGGCACTTGTCAAGACTTTGATCATTGAGGGTGGGTCATGCTAAAGTTGGGTACTCTCTTTAATCTTAGTAAGATAAGGTAAGCATGGGATTCCTACAAGCCATTTTGGGTCAAGACACTAAGAACTTTGCTTTTCTATTGTAGATTACCCATGGCACAAACCAACAATGGAAACAAAAACACTTTGCGATCGATTCTCGAGAAAGAAAAACTAAATGGAACAAATTTCATCAATTGGTATCGTAATTTGAGAATTGTCCTCAAAGCTGAACAGAAATTGTATGTCTTGGAGCAACAAATCCCTGAAGAACCTAATTCTAGTGCTCCTAGAACTGAAATGGACACTTTTAAAAAACATGATGAAGATGCTTTGGACGTCTCATGTCTAATGCTAATAACCATGGAACCTGAGCTTCAGAAGCAACATGAAAACATGGGGGCTTTCGATATGATCGAACACCTAAAATTGCTATTCCAAGAGCAAGCTAGACATGAGAGGTACGAAACATCCAAGGAACTGTTCCGTTGTAGAATGTTCGAAGGTAGTCACGTTGGCACTCATATGTTTAAAATGATTGGGCATATTGAGCGTCTTGAAGGACTAGGTTTTTCTTTACGAAAGGAGTTGGCCATTGATGTAGTTTTGCAATCGTTGCCAAATAGCTACAGTTTATTCGTGATGAACTACAACATGCATGACTTTGACAAATCCCTTCCAGAATTTCTCAATATGTTACGAACAGTTGAGCAAGAGCTTGCAAAGAACAAGTCCACCATTTTTATGGTCCGTAAGAACAAGAAAGGGAAAGGCAAAGGAAAGTCAATTGCCAAATCCACTTCTAAATCTTTGAAGCCAAAAGGAGGCATTAAGAAACCCAAGGTAACTGTACCTAAGGAGGGTGAGTGCTTTCATTGCAACAAACTCGGGCATTGGAAGAGGAACTGTCCTCTCTACCTTTAGGAAAAGAAGAAAGGAAGTGTAACTTCCACTTCAGGTATCTATGTGATAGAAGCTAATCTTTCTACTTCTTATACATCATGGGTATTAGATACTGGATGTGGTTCTCATATTTGTAGAAACGTACAGGAACTAAAAAGGACTAGAAGGTTGAGCAAAGGTGAAGTTGATCTGCGTGTTGGAAATGGGGCAAAGGTTGCTGCTATAGCAGTAGGATCTATTTTGTTAACTTTACCGACCGGATTGTTATTAGAACTTGATGATTGTTATTGCGTACCATCTATTTCTAGAAATTTGATTTCTGTATCTTGTTTGGACAGAAAAGGTTTTACCTTTAATATTGGGAACAAATGTTGTTCATTCTCTTTTGGTAATATATATTATGGTGATGCAAGTTTGATTAATGGTCTTTACGTTCTTAATATGGATAATCCGATTTATAACATAGATAAAAGGGAGGTCAAATCGAATAGTTCAAATTTATCCTATCTCCGACATTGTCGTCTTGGCCATATAAACGAAACTCGCATTTCGAAACTCCATAAAAATGGATTATTGAACAAGTTAGATTTTGAATCATATGGGGCGTGTGAAGCTTGTTTAATTGGAAAGATGACAAAGGCTCCTTTTGTTGGACAAAGTGAGAGAGCAAGTGATGTATTGGGAATCATACACAGTGATGTATGTGGACCGATGAACATATAGGCTAGAGGTGGTTATAGATACTTCATTACATTTACTGATGATCTCAGTAGGTTCGGTTATGTATATTTAATGCGACATAAGTCTGAGTCCTTTGAAATGTTCAAAGAATTTCAAAATGAAGTACAAAACCAACTTGGAAAGAGTATTAAGATTCTTCGATCTGATCGAGGTGGCGAATACTTAGACCATGATTTTCTTGATCATCTTAGAAATTATGGTATTATATCACAACTCACTCCACCTGGAACACCACAATGGAATGGTGTCTCCGAAAGGAGGAATCGTACACTGTTGGACATGGTACGATCTATGATGAGTCAAGCTGACCTTCCAACATCCTTTTGGGGATATGCTCCAGAGACAACGGCTTTCACACTAAACCGAGTTCCATCAAAATCTTTTGAAAAGACACCATATGAGATATGGACTGGGAAAAGTCCTAAATTATCTTTTATGAAGATTTGGGGTTGTGAGGTTTACGTACGACGTCTAATCACAACTAAATTAGAACCAAAATCTAATAAATGCATATTTGTAGGATATCCCAAAGAAACTATGGGATACTACTTCTATCATCCCCGTGACAATAAAATGTTTGTTGGGCGTTCTGGTGTCTTCATGGAAAAGAAATTTATTTCCAAAGGTATCAGTGGGAGGAATGTATAACTTGAAATTATTCAAGATCAAAATATGTCAACACAGATGGAACCAACACAGACACCACAAGTAAATGTGGATCCACAAAGTGACGTGGAAAGGCAGTCTGATGTTGTAACACAAAGTGCTCGTAGATCTAGTAGAAAACGGAATGAGCCTGAGAGATATGATTTCTCATCACTCATACCGAGGATGTGATGTTCATGGATGATGAGCCCACTAGTTACCAAGATGTTATGGCAAGCACTGACTCCAAGAAATGGCTAGAAGCTATGAGAATAGAAATGAACTTCATGTATGAAAACCAAGTTTGGAACTTAATTGACCCACCCAACGAGGTACGACCTATAGGGTGCAAATGGGTTTTTAAGAAAAAGACTGACATGGATGGTAATGTGATTACCTATAAAGCTCGATTGGTTGCAAAAGGTTTCAAACAAATTCAAGGTGTTGATTATGATGAAACTTTCTCTCCAGTCGCAATGATTAAGTCTATTAGAATTTTACTAGCCATTGCAGCATATCACGATTATGAGATTTGGCAAATGGATGTCAAAACAGCTTTCCTTAACGGAAAGCTACTTGAGGATATATATATGATACAACCCGAAGGTTTTGTCGCTCCTGAAAAATCTCATATGGTATGCAAGTTGCAACGATCTATTTATGGATTGAAGCAAGCTTCAAGGAGTTGGAATCATCGTTTTGATAAAGCGATCAAAGAGTTTGGCTTCTCAAAAAATGAGGATGAATCTTGTGTCTACAAAAAGGTTAGTGGGAGCACCGTTTCATTTATTTTATTGTATGTAGATGACATACTACCCATTGGAAATGATATTCCGACGTTTGAGTCTGTAAAGGCTTGGTTAGGAAAATGTTTTTCAATGAAAGACTTAGGTGAAGTTGCCTATGTATTAGGCGTTCGGATCTATAGAGATAGATCGCGGAAATTACTTGGCTTAAGTCAGAGTACATATATAGACAAAGTGTTGAAACGGTTCAACATGTATGATAGCAAGAAAGGGTTCTTAGTTCTTACCAATGTCTCATGGCATATCACTTTCTAAGACGCAATGCCCTACTACATCTCAAGAGAGTGAACGAATGAGTAAGATTCCATATGCTTCGGCAATTGGATCTATCATGTATGCTATGATATGTACTCGACCTGATGTATCGTATGCTTTAAGCATGACGAGTAGATACCAATCCAATCCAGGTGATGGTCACTGGATTGCCGTCAAGAACATCCTAAAATACTTAAGAAGAACAAAGGATTCATTCTTGGTATATGGCGGTGAAGAAGAGTTAAGTGTAAAGGGTTACACTGATGCAAGTTTCCAAACAGATAAAGATGATTTTCGATCGCAGTCGGGTTTTGTGTTTTGTCTTAATGGTGGTGCTATGAGCTTGAAGAGTTCCAAGCAAGCAACAGTAGTTGATTCTACAACGGAAGATGAGTACATCGCAGCATCAGATGCAGCCAAGGAAGCCGTTTGGATCAAAAAATTTATTTCTCAACTTGGAGTTGTTCCTAGCAGTGATTGTCCTATAGAGTTGTTATGCGACAACAATGGAGCTATAGCACAGGCCAAGGAACCTAGATCTCACCAAAGATCCAAACATATTCTTAGAAGATATCATCTCATTAGAGAGATTATTGAAAGAGGCGATGTTAGTATAAGCAGAGTGTCAACTGACAACAATGTTGCTGATCCACTAACCAAGCCGTTAACACAGCAGAAGTATGATGGCCACTGTAGATCCATTGGTATACGATGCATGGATGATTGGCTTTAGTGCAAGTGGGATATTGTTAGTGAATTCCCAAAAGCTAATCATAAGATGATTGTAATTTTGAGTTTTGTTTCATGAAATTAATAAATAAATAAAAGGCATTGCCCAATTTATTATGTCTATGTTATATTCTGTGTTTTTAATTATTCATAATAAATAACCTTAGAATAATGTATTCTAAATGTCCCTAGTTAAATATTATGTTGGGTTTTAAGGTTGAAGTAATATGATAATGACTAACATATGTAGGGATTCATATAGAGATATCGAATCTACATATGGGTACAAAATGGAGATTTTGTGTATCGGACGTGACTCGCTATGAAAACACTTCATTGGATGTCATGCGAGTGTCATAAGTGTTTCTCATGTGGTCAATGTACATGTAATTCTTTAACTTGAGAAATATGGAGTTTGTTATGTGTGAGTAATATATTTTGACATTTGTTCTAATCATTTCGTAACTGGGTGACATAATTATTGTTGGGTATGTTATAAATCACATGGTAGAACTAGCATGTATCGAGATAGGATTTGTCCCTCTTTTATGACGGGGGTGATGTCTCTGGGCCCCTTGATAAATATATACTAAGGAAATGCATGCATGCTCAGATAAATGATATGAGATATCAATTTCTGTTTTATTAGTATATTAGGGAATTAAGAAACTATAGATTGGACATAACGAGAATGACACATTTAATGTCTTGTGTTCAATCTAGACATCAAGGACAAAGGAATTAAATGTGTAAACTAAAATTGACTACAAATCGATAATTTGTTATATCACCAATTCTCGTCATTTGGGTGACGATGATGTATTGCTAGATACCGCTCATCGTTTATAAATATAAATACAAGATTTATATTTATTACCAACATGTCGAGAACCCATTGGGTCACACGCTTTGAACATATCCGGATAAGGAGTTTCAATAATTAAAATGTTTAATTATTATATCTGATTTGTATTGTTTAATCTGATTAAATAAAAATCAGATATTATTTTGTTGGACATTAAATAAGTTGACTAGGTATGGTTATGTAAGAAAGTGATGGTGCATGGCCAATCTTACACTCAAGTAAGGTGTGGAGATGATGGTGATCTTTTAGGCCATACTTCCATCACCATATATAATGTATGACATTGTATACAATTGTTGTTCTTGCAATTCTCTCTAAAATCATCTACAACTATATGCTCCATTTCCTTTCTAAGTTTTGAAACCGTGACTAGCATCACGAGAAGGCAAAGGATTCGGATTGTTCGTGTGGATACCGTGGAGGCATCAAGCTTGCTTTGTTGTTGTGATTCAAAGTCTCGTTAACTGTGAGGTATAATTTCGAAACACCCGATTTATTCCGGTTCGTATGGGTCCTTGGAGGGTTACGGTTTTATTTTCCGCTGTGCTTGAGATCCCGTAACCCAACAGTTTTTCCATGACCTCTCCCTTGAGGTTCTCTTCTAGTAAAGCTTCAGCTTGTGACGCCTTAATTCGGTCAATAAGTGTTGACGTCAACTTGATCCGTGTGAAAGTAGCTTTAAAATCTCTCCCGTAGCCCTTTCGACTGAGAGCATCGGCGACGACGTTTGCCTTACCCGAATGGTAAAACAACTCGCAATTGTAATCCTTTAATAATTCCAACCACCTCCGCTGCATCATGTTTAGCTCATTTTGATCAAATATATGCCTCAAGCTCTTGTGGTCCGTATAGAGAGTGCACTTCGTGCTGTATAGATAGTGTCGCCATAATTTTAAGGCAAACACCACCGCCGCCAATTTCAAATCGTGGGTTGGGTAGTTGACTTCGTGAACTTTGAGTTGCCTTGACGCGTAATCAATTACTTTACCCCTTTGCATTATAACACAACCCAAACCCATCTTCGACGCATCGCTATACACCACAAAGTCTTCCGTACCATTGGGTAGAGATAAGATGGGAGCCTCGCAAAGCTTCCTTTGTATAGTTCGGAACGCCTTCTCTTGACTCTCGGTCCACACAAATTTCACGTTCTTTCGGGTTAGGGGCGTCAACGTTGAGGCTATCTTGGAAAAATCCTGGATGAATCTCCGGTAGTATCCCGCCAATCCTAGGAAACTTCGGGTTTCTGACGGACTCTTAGGAGGTTCCCAGTTCATCATAGCCTCGATCTTCGCGGGGTCCACCTTCACTCCTTCCTTCGTAACTACATGCTCCAAAAACTTCACTTCTTGAAGCCAAAAGTCGCATTTTGAAAACTTGCGTAGAATTTTTCTCGTCTTAAAACCTCTAATACCTCTCGAAGGTGTTGCTCATGACTCTCTTCGTCTTTAGAGTAAACCAAGATGTCATCGATGAACACAATTACCCACTTATCGAGGAATGGTCGGCACATTCGGTTCATCAAGTCCATGAATATAGTTGGCGTGTTGGTTAGACCGAACGACATCACTAGGAACTCGTAGTGACCGTAACGCGTCCTAAACGCCGTCTTTGGAATGTCGCCCTTTGTCACCTTCACTTGATGGTACCCTGACCGGAGGTCGATCTTTGAGAAGTAACCCGCGCCTTGCAGTTGATCAAACAAGTCGTCGATCCTCGGAAGTGGATACTTGTTCTTCATTGTTACCTTGTTCAGTTCTCTGTAGTCGATACACATCCTCATTGAGTAGTCCTTCTTCTTGACGAACAAGACCGGAGCTCCCCAAGGTGATGAACTCGGTCGTATGAAACCCTTCTCAAGAAGGTCTTGGAGTTGAGTCATCATTTCTTGCATCTCGGTATGAGCCAGCCGGTAGGGAGCTCGGGCAATCGGAGTCGCTCCTGGAATGAGATCAATCCGGAATTCTACTAGACGATCGGGTGGCAAACCGGAAAAGTCTTCCGGAAATACATCGGGAAACTCGCGTACCACCCTAACATCTTCTAGTTTCCTCTTCTCGAGTTTGGTGTCGATTGCATACGCCAAGAATGATGAACATCCTTTCGCCAAACATTTTTGAGCTTTGATCATAGAGATAATCGCCACTTTGCCTTTCCTTCTCTCACCATATATGATTGTCGCCTCTCCATTCGTCACGGGTAGTCGGATCATCTTCTTGGAACACACAATTTCGGCTTGATTCTCCGATAACCAATCCATTCCTACTACCACATCAAACCCGCCGATTTGCATGGGCATTAAGCTAATAGGGAATTTTCTACCATCAAACTCAAGGGTGCAACCCTTCAAGACATCACGGATTAACACTTGACCCCCATTGGCTATTTCTACCACTAAAGCATCTTGTAAACTACTCATGGGCACGACAAGTTTTGGGCAAAACACATCAGAAATGAAGGAGAAGCTAGCACCTGAATCAAACAATACACGTGTAGGCACGGAGTTTAGGAGAAATGTATCCGATACCACATTGATAGATGCCTTGGCTTCTTCCGCGGTCATTTGGAAAGCTCTCCCGGACGCTCTCGGAGGTTCCACTTCTTTCCACCGCCCCCTCCGGTCTTCAACTTTGGGCAATCTTCTCTAACATGTCCCGGCTCTTTGCACTCGAAACACAATCTCCCCTTGACGGGGTAATCTTTATAGGCATGATCGGGCTTTCCGCATTTGAAACAAGCTCCGGGTACGAAGTTGCACGGGCCGAAGTGCTTGCTTCGGCACTTGGAACACCACCTAGACTCGCGCCTAGGATCGGCTCCCCGTTGATAGTTGTTGCTAAAAGGTCTTGGTTTCTTGGAGATCATAGAGTTTCCCTCCCATTTTCTCTTCTCGACCACACGAGAACCTTCCTCTTTGCCCCGATTGTAGGCGTCTTTCATCAATTGTGCCTCCTCTATCGCCTCTCGAAGAGTAGAGGCCTTCGGCATTCTAACCATAAACATCATGTCGTATGGGAGCCCCTTTATGTAGGCTTTGATCTTCTCTTTCTCTGTCGGGACTAGGTATCCCACCAACCCCAGCTTGTCCATAAACAGCCGAGTGTACTCTTTCACAGCCAGTTTGCCCATCTTCAAGTTCCGGAACTCATCCATAATCTGGTCCATCGATCTTTCGTTACAATACTCCTCTAACAACTTCTCTTTGAACGTTGCCCAAGACAACTTGGTCAAGACGGTCACCTCTAGAGAAGCGGAATATACATTCCACCAAGCAAGGGTCGCCCCTCTCAACATTTGCGAGCCAAAGATTACCTTCTGTCCTTCTCCACACTCGCTTGATCGGAAAGTCTGTTCCATCTCCCGAATCCAGCCTACACAAACTGTCGGATCATCTGATCCCTTAAACTCCGGTGGTCGGCAACCCAGAAAGGCCTTGAATGTGAAAGTCTTCGTCGCTTGCCCGACTCCAGGGGTTGTGGTTGCATCTGTAGAGATTCCAGGCCCGGTACCCCGGATCCCGCCACGATGATGTTTTCGTCAACCGTTTCGTGTCTACGGTTGTTGGTGTCCCGATCCTCTAGGAGTTTGAGGAACATTTCTTGTTGTTGTGCCATGGCTCTGTTCATGGCTAACATCATACAGTCTATCATTCTCTTCTCCGTCGTTGCTTCCTCCAAAATGGGCTCTTCAGTTTCTAAATTGCATTAGGGAATGCGCTTGGGTCCCCCGCCCAACACATTAACCAGATGAAACGGTTCATCCGCCGCAGTCACTTGCAGATGGTCGGCCGTGGATGCCGACATGCCATGGCCTCTTGACCTTCCGACCGATTTCTGGTGTTAACTATGAGTCTGCCACACATGTACACGAAATAGAATAAGAAATGGGCTACAGGAATAACACAAGGAAACGTACTACTGCACTTATCAATTATTATAACAACAGTAGATCAAGTATGCTCACGTAAAACATCTTCATAATAATGTTAGCTAAGTGAAATTATGAACACATGATACGTAAGAGTTCTCGTTACCATCACCACAACTTTCAATTTGTGTAAGTTCCGCTGACTCTAAGACCATCTTATCTTAGGAGTTCTACCCCCTCTCACGAATCATAGCTTAATAATCTCAGCTTAAGTCTAGGCATCTTACATTCATACCTAGTTCACTTAAACTAAAGCTCTGATACCAACTTGTAACACTCTAAAATTTAGACGGAAATAAAATTCTAAATTTCAGCAATATAACATTGGAAAAATAGAGAAACCTGTCACCCTAAAATAGGGGATAAATTAAACCTGTATAAAAGGGGTAAAACAATTCAACCCAATAGTAACATCCCATAACGGGGTATATAGTAAGGCATTTACAATCCCAATGATGAAGCATAAAATGACAACCTACTAATCTAAATTTGGTTAACTAGATTATGGTCGGATGTCGCAATCCTTCCAAAATGTATGTCTTCAAAAGTCAAGGCATGTTTGGTCACTTATGTATCTCAAAAAGACCACTCACGACTCCAAGGTCGTCCTCTTAATCCCGACGAGCCCCACCGCTAGAATGACTTGCCATACATAATAACCAAGAACAAGCGTTAGGCTAAAGCCTAGTGAGAATAATTAAGTAGAAACAAAAACTAAATGATGAACCCATTTGGAAGTCATACAGCCGATCTAGTCGTGAGCTAAATCAAAACAAATCAATTTTACCATTAGTGATCATTATATGTTGCAAATAAATCTAATCACATAGCGAGCTCAACTACTCAAAGTCTAGCTCAAAAACATCAAGTCAACCACTCCAGGTCTATTCTTGAGAGTTCCAAAACAGGGGAACTCAAGCACAATGGAATAACAACTTACTGCCCATGGGACGCTGCCCGACCGTATAGGTCCACACCTTACTTACCATGGAACCCGATGCCTATTCCATGCTAAAGTGGTGAACCAATGTCTCAAAGCAGGACATAGGAACGGTGCCTATGGATCCATTGCACTAACTCAAAACTAACGCAAATAAGTAACAACATTGGTTCATGTATATCAAAGTCGTACCAATAAACCTTCATTAACAATTTATTAACAAAATGTAAGACACTCAATAAACCACTTCTGTTATAAGTTAACATAAAGTTCATCGCAAAGATGCACCCTCACATCTTGATTTCAACCCCACGATCCAAACCTTCAAAACCCTAGTTTTACTTGGGTTTCGCCAAGACCTCTCCCAAAGGATGGTGGTAAGGATGGAGCATGAAAATACATTTAACATTCTCAGATTATAGGCCAAACACTTCTCCAAATACTTTCATCCTCACCCAAAATCCTTTGAAATCCACTTTAGGTCAAATATTGGTCAAAATCCCAAAATCCATGGTTCATGATATATGAGAGTTCAAATATAGTTAGTTTATCAAGTAAGAAATAGAATCACCCATGTACTCACCTTGATAGTAGATATGAACAAACCCTAGTTTACAAGAGCTTGAGAGGAGATGGAATGAACTTGGATCTTCAATCACAACCAACCTAAATCAACCATGGAATCTTATTCAATGCATTCCCTTTAAGAGAATTTAATGAAGAGGGAAGAGTTCTTACCTTTTTCTCAGAGGAAAATGGCCAATGTTTTGAAAGAAATGGAGTTAATGCCATTTGGGTCGACCTACCCCTTATTAATCCGCGCAGGAGTCGCGCGCGGCTCAACTCGCGCGGCTACTCGCGCAGAGCACTGGAGTGGCACGCATCCAGAGCCTGGCGCGGATGCTGGCGCGGCCCAATCCGCGCGACTACTCGCGCAAAACACTGGGAGTAAAACCCTACTTAGGTAAACAAGCTCAATACCATGAAATCAAAACCCCAACTAATACCGAAGGTTAAAACTATGCTACTAGTGGCATATATATCACAAGAATACAACGCTCATCAAAATTCGGGGTGTTACAATATATATATATATATATATATATATATATACTTTGGGCTATAAATTTGTCTAAATAGACTAGTTTTTTTTACTCTTATGTTATATATAAATAAAATTTTATAAAAATTATATATTAGCGACGTGTTGGCGGGTTGAACTAGGCGTAACCCAATTTCAACCCTCTTAATTTGCGGTTTGGCGGGTGGACGATTTAGAGGTTTGATTTAATTGGGTTGTTAGCGGTTTGGTTTGGACGGGTTTCGCAGTTGATGTTTTTTCGTACACCCCTAGATACAACTTCTTAAATATTCACGTTTTAAAAACTAAACTATAACAAGTGATAATCATATTTAATATGTGTTTATCTTTTAATAGATAAATGATTTACTCCATAAAAAAAATTAACAAGGAATTACATCAACCTTTTATTTTCCATTTACAGTAAAATTTTATGCATTGTTCACCCAATATATTGCAAAGTATATATATATATACACACACACGTACAATATCGAATATATATCATATAAGTAATATAATATAATTTAGTTTTTAATAAAATAAAAAAAACCTAAAAGACCAAAATGCTTTTCATTCCAATGGATTCTTTTTAACAATGCTAGTTATAGGGACCAAAACCGTTGCAAAAAATATAACCATGCTAGGGGTGAGCAAAACCCGAATCAACCCGAATTACCCGTCCTACCCGATCCGTAATTCTTCTCGTGATCGGATATCCGACCATCACTAAAACCCGACATCTGATATCCGATATTTAGGGTTTTTTTTTTTTTTTTAAAACTCTTAATGGCTCTTAAGTCTGAATCGTTCAGACCTTTTTATACACCACCTCTTATTAATCATAACTAAAATAAGACTTTCGACTTTAGACCTCTTAAAAAATAAACGGGGGTTTAATGTAGGATTATAGGGTTCGGGTTGGGTTCGCATATGGGCCACCCGAACCCGACCGAATATCCGATTAAGTGATTAAGCTAAATAAAGATAAATATAACCCTTTCCTATAATCAATAATTTATTATGTAAATTATAATCCTTTCCTATAATCCTATTTCTATTATGTGCAATTGTGCTAGCATGATGACGTGTTGTGTTATGCTTCCAAATTCCAATATGACAATCTCCATATAATGAAGTAATCATATGATTCAATAATTCATATTCATGAATCCATCTCTAATTCTCTATGGTTGTTCATCGAAAACCAATAGCTTTCTACCAGACCGTGTGCATGTTTTTCTACTCTACCATCGTGCATTGTTTTTCCTGCCATCGTGACATTGTCTACTGTTTCTGGTTGTGAGCCGTGAGTTGTGAACTAGAAAGTCATAGCAAAAAAATCGTATGTTCTTGACTTCTTGTTTGTTTGTCCAAACCCGACGAACCCACCTGAACCCGTCCTACCCGGCATCCACCCGAACCCGATTAGAGCCTACCCCGAATACATGATGATTGGCTTTCCTTATCCCTCCCCGAAACCCGATCGGGTTTTGCCCTCTTCCATCTAACGCCCATAAATTTCGGTAAGTAAATGTCACCCGGACGTTTCTGTGACTCGTAAACCTTGGGGTTTTGTTGGGAAATGCTTCGTTTAAAGTTCCTAAGGGTTTCGAGAGTGTTGGCATGAAAGAAGTCAAGTTTTGGGACTTGAAGAAGTTTGGGCGACTATGCCCCGCCGTGTCACTCTCGCGGGAGAGGTACTGCGGCCCATATGGAGCGGGCGACTATGCCCCGCGACTATGCCAAGGGAATAGTCGCCGTGGCAATGTCGCGGACGGGGGCTGAGAGGCCGTTAAATCCGAATTTCTCACCATTCTCCTCATTTCTCACTTCTATCTTCTTCCCTTTTCTCTCCCAAACCCTAAAACCGAACCCTAACCCATTTTGGAGGCTTTTCCTTCTTCCTACCACATGATTCTTAATCATCTAGCTAGTTGGCATGATAACTCACAAAACCTTCATATTCATCTTCCTCGTCAAGTTCAGCGGTTGGGAGCTCGGGTTGAAGTGTTGGATTGGGTGTTCTCGGAAGCCTCTCTGTCTTCACGGGTAAGTTTTCTTGTAATAAGGTTATAAATGCTCCATTGGTGGTTTCTTAAGGTTCAATATCTCAAATCTCGGATTTGATGGTTTTGGATAAATTAGGGTTTTGATCTTGTTTGGGATCTTGGTATTTTTATGTTTGGAGAACGTTTCCTTATGATTGATTATGGGTATTTATGGGTTGAAATGTTCGGATCTAGGTTTTAGAAGATTTCGGCTTGAGGATTCAAGCGGCCTTCAAAAGAGCTCGTTGGGTGAAATCTAGATTTAGCTTAAATCTAGCAAGGTGAGTTCAAGTTGATTTGTGAAAACGTTGTACATGCCAAAATGTTTATTTTAAAAGTGTTTATGTGTTCTACATGAAATTATCAAATGTTGGGTTATTTGCTAATCTTTGATTATTGGAAGGATTTAACTTTATAACTTTGTATAATACCCACATTTGGGTTGTTTGGGCATTTTGATAAAGGTGTTACAAATGAATGTGTTTTGAGGTCTTATTTCATAAATATATCTTTGGTCACAGAAATACACTTTTAAATGTTTGTCGAGTCTCATGCATCATTCATGAAATGGAGTGTTTTATAAAGTATTACTTGCACTTTTAGGTGAGGCATTTGAAAGAGCGTGTATAGTTTCATTTCATGATTTTGACTCTCATCAGCAGTCAAATTTGGAAAATGCATATTATGTGTTATGAGGCATTTGGAAAATATGGGAGTATAAGTTCACTTGGAAAATGGGTACCTCAACTAATGTGAGTTTTGAACTAATCTTACTTTTAGTCGTTGTGTTTGCATAACCGTTGGTTGAGTGCGTTTTATCGTATTTTTACTTCATTTATCAATGGGTCAATGGGTGCTAAGCCTGCGGCTTGGTATTTTTATTTGATTTGGAGTCTTTGGACAATTGTCCAGTTTTGGTAGCTCGATTTAGAGCCTTGGTTGCGATATTGGATGAGGGACTCGACATAAGGACCGTTCGCGGTTGAACTCGAAATCCCGTGGGTGTACGTTTAAAGCCACTGAGCCTGACATCCCTTGCGCTTGGAATTATTGTCCGGCGTGGGACGATTAGTTTTCCACGTCGAGGCACGTTAGGCACCGGATGTGGGTATAAGTCCTTCGTGCTCAAGTATTACGATATTAGATGAGGGGCTCGACATAGGAACCCGACGGGGTTGAACTCGAGTTTCCGTGGGTGTACGTTTAAAGCTACTGAGCCTGACATCTCTTGCGTGTACTTTTGTTTATATGACTAGTCATAACAACATAAAATGGGCTTACTTTGTGGACCGTCACATTTTATGGAATCGGGAATCCCCCGTCACCGAAAGGTGTTGTTTTTGGGTATTGAGTTTTATTATCCAAGTTTTCGGTGACGTTTTGTATATTTGGGTTTTACCCTTGATTTATGGGTTGAGTATTATGCCCCACCCGTGTTTTGGGTGTTTTGAAATATAAGGTTTAACCGTACAATGGAATGTTCAATTTATATTTGCGCTTTGAGTGAGTTTTGGGTTAAAGCTAATTTATGAAGGGGCGGTTTACATTGGTATCATCATTTTGTAGTAGTTTGATTTGGAAAATGTCCAAATTGGCGTTCTCCGTCTAAAATGCATATTATTGGAAAACGAGTCGTTTGCATATTCAAAGCATACCTTTTGAAAGATTATGATTTAAACTGCATTATCTATTTTCACAGACATCTTTAAATATGTTGAAACTCTTGAGCTCACTAGGCGTTAAGCCTAACCTTTTTATTTGTCGGCATGTGCATCAGGTTCCAGTTGGGTTTTAGTTCTAGCAGTCATGAAGAGTTGAGCCTTAGTTTTGTGCAAATGTAAGTAGTTGGTGAAGTCTTCCGCAATTTTGGAGATAGTGACTATTGTGGGGTTTTAGTAGCACCCGCTCTTATCATAGGCTTTTGTATAGAATGAATGTTTGTATTGAGATTAAATCTTAATTTGTGGTTGTAGATAATTCCTTTATTGATGTATTTAGAAAATTTTAAATAAGTTGCTATTTCTAGATTTGAGGGTGTTACATTCCACCCGAACCCGTCCGATGCTCCCCCCTAAACCATGAGGATCCACTTGATTAAGTTTTTAGAATAGGGACCCAATTCGTTAATTTCAATAAGTACATGGACTAAAAATGTAATTTACACCTGTTTTCTTTTTCTTTCGATACGAGGCCCATTAGACCCAGCGGGAAGTCCCGGTGGTGCATCTCAGCTCCGTTTTCCTGCTCAGGTATGTGTGTCTGACCAAAATAGGGTTTCAAAAATTTCCAAATGAAGTTGTCGAAATAGATAAACAAATTTAGAATAACGTTGGTACGTGTCTACTTTGTTTATTGAAACTTCTTAACTTAATCAATTGAGATTTGAGAATCAAGATTAAAGAAAAAGCCCTAAAATTCATTGTGAAGCTGCTAAATTGATGGGAGAAGAGGTTGCCTGTTATTTTGTTCACGATGTTTACTATTTTCGTTCTTCAAATGTGAGTTTCGATAGACTAATAATGATGTTCTTTCTAATTCTTGTTAGTTGCTAATAGTGATTAGATTATTTTAGACCTAGTTGCTAATGGTGATGTCCTTTCTAATTGTCAAACTCTTATTTGCATAATCAGCAGAGAAGGAACCCACACTCCAATAACTAAAACAATAAGTAAATTCAATTAAGGGAACCACTGTTTACTTGTTTGTTTGTTCAACATAATTTTCAACACTTTGTGTCATTCTTGAAGTTTTGTCTTTCTTTTTTTCAACGGTCTTGAATGTTGAGTTAGATAGTTGTGGATTATTATTGTATTATATGCCATCTTTTTGTTAATGGATTCAATTATTAAAAGAGTGTCAACACATAAATATGTGAATTTTAGATAAAACAAAGACCTTAAGCTAAGGTGGTGCAACCTGACAAGAAGCCTCTTAATCAGTAGGACCAAGTTCACAATCGTTCAAAAGAAGTAAATATGGATAAGTTCGAGCTTGTTCTGAATTGAAGATCTACCGCATGCTAAAATTTTAAGTTTATGAATAATATTGTGTTCACTAGCAAGGGCCTGCAAATGTTACTTTGGATTTTTCTTTTGTTATTGATCTTTTTGGAGTAAGATCTTGACTGCAATCCTTTAATGTCTCAACCATCCTTTTTTATTTCAGACCAAACTCTAGTTTTAGACCTAGTTGCTAACAGGATCCCCTGAAATACAATCTTGGCTCCGTCCCTGTCTAGTATACATATACCCGTGTGGCAATATATGTTTGACATTTGTTATATCTATATTGTGTGACATGATACACAGGTGTATGGGATTTTCGATCTTGGTTGTCCTGTCCTATTTGATTCGTCTAATTTATTATCGAAAGCTTTTTCATATTTGCTTGTCAAGCTTAGTTAGCATTTACAGCTAGATAAAACTTATGATATAAATATTATTTCATCTTTGTTATATATCTGCATGCTTAACTGTCTTTTTTCGCAACTTTTTTTAACAACAGGTAATCAAGGGGATTCAAAGCCAAAGTAAAAGAGAGTAAATCCAATGAGACAATTGAAGGGCTGTTCTTTAGGTTTATTTCAGTTTTGGATTTTAATTTTTTTTACATTCAGAAATTAGTAAAGAGTAAGAATTTTGTCATGTGATGTCCTTTTGACTTGTTGGAAGACATTTTTCTCAAAATGCTTCCATGGCTTTACTACTAAAGCTATCTCAACGATGCCACCCAAGGGACTTAATTTCTACATCTCCAGGCTCCAAACATGTGTCTCAATTGATCAACTTCGTCAACTTCATGCTCAGATTCTCAAGGCTCGCGTCTCCCAGAACGTATTCCTGTTGACCCGTGTAGCTCACACTTACCTTAAATTTGGCTGCCTAAATGTTGGAGAAAGATTTGTTGTCAACGTCATTAGAAACCCACCTTTATTTCTCTGGAATGAAACCATTAAATGTTATGCAAGAAAAGGTTGCTACCGAGAATCAATCGATCTTTACTATGAGATGGTTCGTAGTGGCTACACACCTAATGCATTCACATTCACGTTTGTATTGCCGGCTTGTGCTGGGTTGAAGTCGATTTCAGATGGACGGAGGGTTCATGATGATGTTTTGCTGTTCGGCTGCGAGTATAATGAGTTTGTTATCACTGCACTTATTGATGTTTATGGGAAGTGTGGCAAACTAGATTTTGCATGCCAACTGTTCGATAATATGCCAATGAAGAAAACCGCAAGTTGTAACGCGTTGATGGCAGGGTTCGTGTTGGATGAGAAGTTCAATGATGCTTTGTCCCTTTATAATGAAATGAAGAAGTTGGGGATCATGGCAGATTCAATGACCATGGTTAGTTTACTTCAATCTTGTGCCTCTTTGGGTGCTTTGCAACAAGGAAGATGGGTGCATGACCAAGTAATAAGGAGCCAAATGGGGATCAACCAGTACTTGGGTGCAGCTTTGATTAACATGTATGCTAGATGTGGTAGCATAGAAGAGGCTCGGCGTGTCTTCGAAGGAATGCCACGAAAAGATATTGTTGCTTGGACGGCAACCATATGTGGCTGTGGAATGCATGGTCTTGCCCATCTTTCGGAATCACTTTTCCTTCGTATGGTGAATGATGGGATAAGACCTGATGCCGTGACATTTGTTGGAGTTTTGGCAGGTTTTAGTCACAATGGCATGGTTGAGAAGGGGTGGTATTATTTCAACAAAATGTCTGATGAGTTTGGTGTAAAGCCTGTCTTAGAGCATTATAGTTGCATGGTTGACATGCTTGGTAGGGCTGGCCGGTTGAATGAAGCCGAAAAGCTTGTGAGAGATATGGTTGTAAAACCTGATGCCAAGATATGGGGTGGGCTGTTAAATGCATGCAGGATTCATAAGAATGTTGAGATGGCTGAAAAGGTTGTAGGTGAGATTTTAAGTTTGGATCCAACTAATGCCGGATGGCATGTGCTCATGTCAAACATCTATGCGACCGCGGGGAAATGGGACCAGGTTGTCAAAATGAGAAGAATTATGAAAGACAGGAAGTTGGAAAAACCACCTGGGTGGAGCTCGATTGAAGTAGCAGGGCAGATTCACACATTTCTTGTATCCGATCAATCACATCCAAGGTCAAGAGAGATTTACAGATATCTGAAGGATATAAAAGAAAAAATGAGAGCTGAAGGTTACGTTCCTGAAACAGGTGTTGTGTTTGAAAAGGTTAATGAGGAAATGAAGGAGGAGATGTTATCTTGTCACAGTGAAAGATTGGCAATAGCCTTTGGCATTCTAAGCACCTCGGATGGTGATGTATTGAGGGTGATGAAGAATTTGCGGGTCTGTGTTGATTGCCACAATGTTATTAAGTTTATCTCTCAAATCGCCCATAGAGAAATCATCGTTAGAGATGCCAAAAGATTTCATCACTTTAAGGAAGGTTCTTGTAGTTGTGGAGATTATTGGTGATGCAGACTTGATTCAACTGTACTGAACAGCTTTGGCGCACTTGGTGGATACTATTTATCACTGTAAAATCCTGGTACATTTTCTAACTATTAATCTAACATACATATGAATGGCAGATATTTGATTCACAATTTGATTGTTTGACTATGGTTAGTCACGATGACACATAGATTAGGTTCCAGTCTTTGGACCTTGTCATTATTTGCATTGCTATTATATGAATTTCATAACAAGGTCATGGATATTGTATACAGTTCTTAATAGATGAATAAAATGGGAAAAAGGCCATGGGTGATTGCAGCAAAAGCTAGAACCAGAGTAGAAAGCCCAAAAGTTCCGAACAGAAGATTGCAGAAAATTGTACTGTCTGATGTGACTGATGGGCTAGATATGATGGTTCATAGTATAGTTAGCTGTTTGGTGAGAATTCAGATCAAATTGGATGATTAAGTCTTGAGAGAATGCATAGAGTTGAGTAGTTTGAGAGAGTCGAGCGGTTTTCACTCTTTGAGTGTGATTGGGGTTGGGTTTTTTACAGGGTGGACCGGAAATATGGGGATTCTATGGGTTTATTATGCTTGGGGGGGGGGGGGGGGGGATAAAAATGGGGTTTGGGGCTGGGTTTTGGGATGAAGGTACAAGGTAGTGCAGGGTAGAGGAGATAGGTTATGTTTAATTCTTTTTGCGCTGGGGACATAAGGATGGGTTGGGCTTTTTGAGTTTGGTTGGGTTGTGCAGGTGGTTTGTATTTTCCCCTGTTGTTTAGTTCTGTTTGCTGGTTTGTTTATGGGGGCTGGCAGTGTTTGTGTATGGATCAGCAGCAGAGTGAGATTACAAAATGCTGAAGCTGAAGATAAAGCATCTGTGGTGGAACTTCATCGGAATTTGGAGGGTGGGGGTTCACCATCTTGAGGGATTTGATTCAAGTAACTGCAGAGTTTTCTTTCTCCTTCTGCAGGAGAGTTTTCCTTATTCACGTATGATTCAATATTCAACTTTTGTTTCTTCTTTCCGAGACGACACTCCCGCTCGCTCTTCTCCCTAAAAACCACTTCTTAAATATTCAAATTCAAACATGATGAAGGCACTATTTAGTTTTTTATTGTTTCAGATTTTAGGATGAGACGATGATTTCCTTCACATCTCTCTCCACCATCGCGTTCAACCTAATCGATCAGGTTTCTGCTCTTCCTTTCTTCATCAACATCTCTCGATTTTGGTCTGGTACTATCATCAATCATTTCTCTCGAGTCTACCAATTATTTAACCAGAAGACAAGCTATTCTGCTATCAAGGTGAGACATGTTTTTATTCTTATTCGGGAGTGTGGTTGCTATTTTGACTTTTGGGGTTTAAAATGAAATCATAATACTTTTTTTTTTGCAGAGATTCAGGACTTGTGGTAGGGCACATGTTGATATAATTTTAACCTTTAAAATATTTCATTTCTCTTATAATAGATAGTTCATTTATAGTTATTTACGTGAATCTTTTCCTTTTCATCTGCATTATCTTAATTTTATTGGTCATGAATGCCACATAAAATGAATTTTTTATGTATATTTGTTTTTTTTTATATTAGATAATTATGATTCTGGACGATAAGTATTTTGTGCAGATTTGCACTTACAAATGGGTTATGTTGTTATTTTGTTCTTGATGAGGCATCAGCAGATGTTGTTGTGGCTATATGGATCTTAATAGGTATTTTGGGTTACCGGTGCTAATTACTTCATCTGAAATGCTTTGAGAAATTGAAGCTGAATTTGATAATCAACGTTGATTGTTCGACAGGCACTGAAGTTGTAAGTGGTGTCATGCTTCAAATCTCCGTATTCTTTACTCGTTTTTGTTGGAATTGTTTGATGGTTCTATTTGATTTTATGTTTCAAGGTTATATTCATGTTGTAGATTAAACCAGAATCACCTTTCGATGGATCAGAAGCACCTCTTGTTCGTATGCTTCGTGTGGTTGGGTTTAATAGGTGCTGATCTTTGTTCTTGCTTTAAGATCTGTTTAGCTTTTCATTTGCGATTTGTTTATGTTCTTACAAAATGCTTATGCTGCTCAATGTTGCTTATCATAAAGGTATACTAAATTTTTGTCTACAAAGATATGGATACCAAGGTATTCTTACTGCACCCTAGATTTGATATTGTTCCAATCTATGATTTTTGTCTACAAAGATATGGATGGATTCATGTGTTTGGTGTAATTGAAAAGGTATCAAGAAAAGGGTGAAAGAAGCCCCATTAAACTCCCTCCCTCCCTCTCTCTTTCTCTCTCTCTCTCTCAATATATATATATATATATATATATATATATATATAGGGAGAGGTTCATTTGAGAAATGGTAAATATATGAGAAATAGAGAAGTAATCTTAGCCATTCATCTGATCAACATTTGCGTCTTTGACCGCGAAACACCGGATAATTCCTTGTGTGGTCTATAGAAGGTAGAGGGGTAATTTCGTAAAATACACGTGATGAGTTCATATATGAATCTGTATGAATCACAAAGATTCATATATGAATTAATTAGTTCAACTGATTCATATATGAATCTTTGTGATTCACAAAGGTTCATATATGAATCTTTGTGATTCATACAGATTCATATATGAATCACAAAGGTTCATATATGAATCAGTTAAAAGAGTTCAGTTGTGAATTGCACTAGTTCATATATGAACATATAGTTCATATGTGAATTATACATGTTCATATATGAACACAACCCGTGTGTTTTGTAAAATTTACGAAATTGTCCTATTTTTGGGATAGCCGCAACTTTTGACCGGTCAAAGCCGCAATATTTGACTAGTCAAATCCGATCTTGACCATATGAATGGCTAGGATTACTTCTCTATTTCTCATATATTTACCATTTCTCAAATGAACCAAACACTATATATATATATATATATATATATATAATTAAAAATGTGAATAAAATGAGTGGTGGATAGAGGGGTTGCAGAGAGAGAGAGAGAGAGAGAGAGGGGTGTTCAAATGCAACCTCTCTACATGGGGTTGCACCATGTAAAGAGGTTGCATTTGAACACCCCTCTCTCTCTCTGCAACCCCTCTATCCACCACTCATTTTATTTTCACATTTTTAATTATATATATATATATATATATATATAAGAGAGAGAGAGAGAGAAAACGAAAGCCATCAAGGAAAGCACCTTATTGAAGCTGACATTTGTAACTTTGTGATGAACGAGGATGGAAATTTATTTACAAGATCACAAAACCACCATCTCACAGACAGAGTCTGCAACATCACCATTTTCCCCTTTTTTATACTTATCTATTGCAATGAGTAACCGTGACCACTTAATCCAAAGTGGTTATGGTTCTTGTGATTTATGGGGAGGTTACACTTCTTTTGAAAAGCGTTGGGTCTGGTTTTGAGTTTGAATTTAGCGTGTTTGATTTGGGAAATGGGGAAAGACGGTGTGCCGGAGAAGAGGATTAAAAAAAGGTTGCTAGAGAAAATTGAGCTTAGAGAATTTGTCTTTTAGTACTATTTATTTCAAGAAGTTTAGAGACTTGTATATTTAGCTTTTTCTATTGGATATGTATTATATGGTCGGGATTGTGGAGTTAAGATGAGAATCGTAAGAAGGGATCTTGATTCTTGATCACTTTTAATCTCATGCTCACTCATGAATTGCGATTTAGAAGTGAATTGATCCGATTCATATCGATACGTCTCATTATTGTTGATCTTTAATTAGGATTGATCAAAGGGTGGATATTTCTTCTTACCCTTCTCGGAGGAACCCAACCCTATATTACATACTATTAAATATGTATTACAAAGTACATATATCAAATACAAATACTATTAATGTTGCATGGATTATGTATATAAATAGCGAGTCACGTTTTTTTTTACCAAATCCAACAATTAGTATGAACTTAGGGCTCGTTTACCAAAAACTTACCGAATAAACGTTTACCAGCAAGGGTTGAGTTTTTTTGTTAACCATAGTTTTGTTGTTAACTTTGTGAACTAATCTAAACCCTTCATCTTAACATTGAATGGTTGAGATTAAAAGTAAATTTCTAATTAATAAAAGAGGTTTTATTTCTTAAATGGACAAGTGAACAAAAGTGTTTAAGGGTAATTTGGAGAATTAAAAATTCCATTGTTTTAAATGCTATTAAACGCTTCATTAATGTTCCATTGAAAACAATTGTAACCGAAGTGAACAATGGGGAACTAAATCTACCATTAATTGAAATGCACATAATGAGCATTCATGAATACCTACAAATATGTTCATTATTGAACACACCTTTAAAACAGTTACACATCTAAATTAAAAACAGTTAATCTCTCATTGTTTCAAATGGTGAATTAAATCTCCCATTGTTTCAAATGCACATGATGAACATTCATAAACATCTATAAATATGTTCATTGTTGAACACACATTCAAAACAGTTATGTTACATTTAAATCAAAACAGTTACATTTCTTCTTTTACTTAGTTGAACATACATATGTGTTCATCTGTTAAAGAACAAGGACATTTGCTAGGTGTGTTCATCCAGATAAAGACAAAAACATCTGTGTTCATCAATGTTCACATCCAGATAAAGAACAAGGACATCTGTGTTCATCAATGTTCACATCCAGATAAACAACAAGGACATCTGCTAGGTGTGTTCATCCAGATAAAGAACAAGGACATATGAAATCGAAGTGAAAATATTCATATGATATTAAAAGTTTATGGAAAAATGAAAATTTTATGAAATTGTAACCTACGCTATAATCATGGATGTTTTTTTTCTTGTAACCCCCAAGAAAATAAATGAATTATTGCTTAATCACGAAATGACCTTTCTACCCTTTTGTATTAAATATATAAACAATGAAAACAACAACCAAATATGCATTTCTATTGGTTGAGCAAGGTTTATAAAGTTAACAACAATTGGTTGGTTAACAAATGATCCTTGAGTCACAACTCTCACTTACCTTAACGGGATACATTCCCAGTCATTATGACTGGATTGATGGTAAGCGTCTATAACACGGTAAGCGCTTACCGGGTAAAAGTTATCACCCTCATTTACCGGGGAAGACTCTCGATCCTTGTATTCCCTTTTATCGCGTAAGATTCCCAGTTCTGTTATATTAAACCGATAAGGTAATTGAACCAGTGAAACGCTTACCAGGGTAAATGTTTAGTAAACGGACCCTTAGAAATCAATTTTCATGTGTACAATTTTGGGGTGTGCAGAAAGTCAACCGATCCAATAGGAACCGACTGACCATAATTGGATATCCAATTGTAATTGGGTCGGATCGGATTGAATATCTCAACATCCAATTTGGATCAGTCGGTTCTTGGATGGTAGTCCAGAATCGACCAAAACTAACCGAACCGACCAACATCCAATTACCCATCAAATTAACCATCCGATTATCATCCAGTTTTCCATCAAACTATCATCCAATTAATTTGTTTGCAATTTGCTTAAATCTAAATTTGTTTTATGTTGTTTTTTGAATTTTTAGTCTCACTTGTGTTGGTTTTAACACAAACTAAAAGTGATTAATCAATTTGTTTCATTGTTAGAAAATTGGATTACATTAACACACTGAATGGATACAGAGAAGATTAGCATGACCTCTGCGCAAGGATGACACGCACAAATTAACACACTGGTGGATCCTATGCGATGTGATCATCCATGGGATGTCGGATGGATCCAATAAGAATATCCAATGAATGGAACCGAACCGATCCAATCATCCATTGGATTGAAAAAAACCAACGTCCAATAGATGATTGGATCGGTTCGGTTCCCTCACATCCATTGGATATCAACTGATGAACAACCCTAGTAAAAATGAATATTGTTTCATATATGAAATGTTCAAAATTGTTTTATCAACACAAAAAATAATCATCAACATCTTATATATAAAACAATACTGCTTAAACACGTATTTTCACACATATTGTTTTATATGTAAAACAATACATAAAATGTAGATTATTAAATCCATATGATTTTCCAAATTTATAATATGCGTTTAAGTCATATTACTTCAATATTAAAAACTTATTATATTAGTTTCAACCGTAAAATAATACTAGTAAAACTTCTAAAATACATTCCAAACACCTATGTTATTAAAATACAATTATTTTAAGTCTTTAATTAATTCATTTAACTATTTTAATTAATAAAATAACAACGTTAATGGCATTCGTCTGACCACTAGTCAGGTGTCCATGACAATCAATTACAGCATCCGACGGCTATAAACACAATCAAAATTTAACGGACGGCTGTTAGTGAGTTGTGTGCCGTTTTTTTCTTGAGGTTCAAACTCTTTTAACGTTAACGGAAACCGTCACTGACCGTTAACCCGGCCAAGGGTTTAAATCCCTTTAATTCATCAACGTCGCTAAACGGCGACGTTAATCATCCAATTCCATTGTATTCGTTACAAATACAAACCAAAATTTATACGTTTCCTGTTCTCTTTTCTCTCTCATTTTCTCTCTCTCTATATCTCTCGATCTTTCAACGGGCAAAGGTTTTCCCTTTTTTTCTTTCTTTATTTCGAAACGAAAACATATATCTCCAACTGATGGTTTCTATTGGGGTTTGAGGGGTTCTTCATTAGCTTCACTTCTCTACTATCAAGGGTAGGTTTCTTTTTAGTTTATGTTGAAGGAAATTGTTAGTCAAAACCATTTAATTTCAAGATGTTTTTGTGTCTATCAATTCGTAGACTGTTTATTTAATCTTTTTATTTGATTAATCAGTTGGTGTTTGTTGAATTTAAGTAAGCCTGTTTCTTTGGATTTTGAAAATTTTTATAGGGTTTTTGTGTGGTTGAATTGTTATTGTTTGAATCGTTTTATAGAAGGTGGAATTGAATTGAATTGGGTTTAAGTTTAAGTTTAAGCCACTTTGATCTGATTTGTATTTAGTTTTTAGATCTGGGTTTATTTGGTTGGTATTAATTGTTGAATACTAATTGAGTTTATATGGTATTTAGGGATTCTTGAAAAATATGTTCGTTGTGAGGGTTTTAGTATTATGAAGAATTATTATTATTAATAGTTATTCTTTACTATTTTGGGGGTTGTATTTAGGAAGAAATAGATATGGGTAAGGTGGAGTTGCTGGAATGTTGCCTTGAAAACAAGCAATCTGCAGCTGCATCGAGCTCATCGATCTCGGAAGGTAGTAGCGGCATTGTGTTGCCCAAGTCCCCACGGATTTCTAGTCCGACTGCCACATCACCACCTCATCGGTATGCTTCTTTATATTCATTTGTTTATCTAAATTATCTGGTGTTCATCTTGTTGTAAGTTGTTTTGTTTAGCTAAGCTGCATTTGATGATAAAAATAACTTATAATGTGTGTTTTGGCATAATCTTTTGGTAAGTTGTGGCAAGTAAACTTGTTTGCCACTTAGAATGAATTTATTTCTATGTTAGTGCATGACTTATGTACTTGCATTATTGTATATCCTTTGAATATCAGATTTATTATTTATGGGACAAATTGGGTATTTTTGGATATTGTGAAGATATATATATATATATACATATACATATGAGGTATAAAGTACTGTTCATGTATAGTTAGGTAATATTGTTACACAAGGAGGCAAAACCCTTTTAAGGATATATATGCTTTATAATAACATAACAAGCATGCAAGGCTTATAACCATTATTGCATAGCCACTTACTACTGTTCATGTCTAGTTAGGTAATATTGTTACACAAGGAGGCCCAACCTTTTAAGGATATATATAACTTATAGATGACATAAAAGCATGTAAGGCTTACTGCATAATCATTAGCCTATGTTTATTTATTCTTTGTCCACCTTAATTTTATTTTTTCAACTGATACAAGTGCAACCGTTGTGTTTCTTTCTTGCATTGACGATGTGATTTTTGGAATTATAGGAGGACCACCGGGCCTATCAGACGAGCAAAAGGGGGATGGACCCCAGAGGAGGTATGCAGTTTGTTTGGAATATATGCTGGTACATATATGTATGTATATATGTATGTATGTATCTTCATAATGTGATAATTTCTTTGGTAAACTAATAGCATGTCAAGTGGTAGCTTTGTTTTATAATCTTTCTTTGATTTTTCACAGGATGAGACGCTAAAAAAAGCCGTAGGGGTTTTCAAGGGCAAATGCTGGAAGAAAATAGGTGAGTTTCTTCTCATTTCGTTGCTCATGGCATCTACTTATATTTGACTTGGCACCTTAAGGTTGGTAATAACAGGATGAAATATTGCAATAGTCTCTTTGTAAGATTCTGCAATTTAGCCCTTTGAATGTTGTAGTCAATTAGGGACTATGAGGAAATATCTTTAGGAATCCTGGGCACCACAAGTTTTATCCTTGTTTGATGATTGCTTTTGTTTTTTACATTCGAAGTTGTTCTTCTATCCTCAAGTCATCTGAGCGTGCATCTTCGAATTTGAAGTTCTACGATGCTTTTATTTCATTGTTTTCAAATTTCTGAGTTCTATTTGCTTCTAATTTATCACCATAGTCGACAAGGTGTTTGATAGATTTAATCAAGTACAACGTTCAAAGAGGTCAATGGATTTTGTGTTTTGGCTCTTCATTTCGTTTATAAATCAAATTGCATCCTTAGCTATTTCCTATGGCTAAGAATGTCAAAACGCAGTAAACTGAATGACCTCTCTGGAGTGTAAAATTCACACAGTTAGTAAGCGTACTGTTGTGATTGATGCATGTCAAATCAGAACTGCACTCCAGAAGCTGGATTAGTCTTTAATGACGTTTTACAAGTGAGAAGACTTGTGGAAGAATCTTGAATCAAAGGCCTATATATGATTAGGAATATTGTGATAAGCATACTCTGGCCAAGGAGCTCGACCCTGTGGATAATGTGGTTGACTAGATAAATTTGTGCTTTAATCAATAATAGATCCATAACTATTCGCTATGATGTGCTATCACTTGTGGACTTGATCCATTTACGAGTGACTGGACTGGTCTTGGAAATTTTGGAAGGTTCTATATTCGATGTATTAGATAAGTAGGGGGCACAGTTCTCATTGCATCTTTGGCAGCCACATTCCATTTCATGTTTTTCAACAAAGATAGATAGAAATACTTTATTGCAACATTTTAGGAAGTGGTATGATCAAAGATCGGCAATTATAGGGATGAAAAAATGAGGGAAAAAGTTCCACCTTGTTTCAATCAATTGGAAAGGTGGCAATATTGATAATGCAATCAGAAAATGGATATGTTGATTTCCTCTCCATTATTACTAGAGCTACTTGTTTGATATGCTGCTTAAGTTAACTAGATTGTAGTCCTCCAAATATCAGTTTGCTAGCAGGCGAGTATTGAGTTTATGGAATTAAAAAATGGATGTTGATTTCCCCTCCAATAATTTCTCTCAGATCTACATTTAACCATCTTAGAACTCAAATTTTCTGCATCTGGTTTCCAATTTAGGATTGTCATAAATCTGGAGTGATTTATCCAAATTGGTTTTCTGACTTTACTAGAGAACGGAATTATATGAACAACGCTAGTGGCATCTTTTTCTTAAGATTGAAATGAACGAAGGATAATATCCAATTGGCTAACCTGAAGTAGTGAAAGAACAGGAACTAGATGTGCCAAAGAACAAGGATATAGCAAAAAGCTAGCTACGCCTCCCTAGCAAAGTGACCGAATGGTGAAGCCTCTATGGGGGAGACTCATTCATTCTCTATGTGGCAATTTTGGACGGCTAACATCTACGGTGGACTAGAAGTGTTCTGTATTTCACAAGGGCATATGTTGTACTCGTATTTTTAGGATTCTTGATGAATGTTCTTTTGACCCTCCATGCTTGCAAGGTTAAGGTGGCGTTTGTTTTTTAAGAGGTCTGAAGTCTTATTTCACTTCTGATTAATAAGAGGTGGTGTTGAAGTCTGAAATCTGAATCAATAAGATTGTTTGTTTTTGTAACATCTGGAGGCGTCTTGAGAGAAAGGAATATGAACCGAGGTGGCGATAAGAGGTTTTAAGAAGTTAGGTCACTACTTCTTATTTCAGATGTATTTAAGAGTTAAGAGTTTCCGAAAACTTGGAAAAAACAACCAAACTGAAAAGGTCCGACTGATTCAGACTTAAGAGTCATTAAGAGGTTTTAAAAAAAAAACAGCCCCTAAGTAAATAAACGGCATCCTTGGTGGACAACTAATACCACAAACCCATATTTTATCAAGAGAGCTATAAAACAAGTTTAAGTACATTTTTTTGTCAAATCCTAGTATTCCATATGAAGAGAACCTCTATCCCAAATTTCTTAAGTAGATATATGGAGTTATGAGGATTGAGAATATTTACACCAGATGAGCTCATTGCAAGATACCTATCCAAAGATTTCAGTAGTTGAGAAAATACTACAAAATGAAAAGATCATATTTCAACAAAGCAACTTTGTCTTTCAAAGTAATTACATGAAACTTTTCTTCAATGTTGGTGTTTTTATAAAAAGATTCTCTTATCTTGCTTGGTATATGTAGGCATGGAGAATGTGTAACTTTTCTGGTGACTTTTTTGAAAGTAAAGGTAGACTCTGTTGTGCGTTGGTCAACAATGGTGTTGTAAGTCGATTAGTTTACCTGAACTTGTGGGCATGGAAAATCTGTAAACTTTGAGTTAAAAAACTGTAGTGGAAAATGCTAATTTGAGGTGCGTATAGCAAGTTAAGTTGTTATGCGGGCCTAGGCATGAAGAACCGGGCCAACAGGGGGTGTGGTGCTTAAACAAGCATAACTTTTGCTACGGGTCTCCATTTCGCGCCCAGAATACACCAATTTGAGGCCTAAAAACGCCGTTTAAACATGTTTTGAGACACTTTTGTGTTTTTTGCTATATTTTTCATTTTCCAATTGGACTTTTATGTTTGGCCCATCATTTCCAGTCCCGTTTATGTTTGGGACTCTTATTTACTCTTGTTGGTTGTGTAAGATGGATGGTGAATCAATCAATACAGAAAATTTCCATTTCTATCCAAATTCTGAGTTCACTGAATTCGAGTTTGAGCCTGAAGCTCGGTATTCGTTGAATCAATGAGCTTTAGAAGGAGATTATTCCGGGTGTTCACAGAATCAACATGACTAATCTTCGTTTCGGTTATCGTACGCTGCATCAAGCTGCCTTACTCAATTTTCCTGAATAAGAATGGGGTTTGCTTATGAATGTTGCTGTTTTGCAGCTGAATATTTTCCCGATAGATCAGAAGTCCAATGTCTGCATCGCTGGCAAAAGGTTCTTAATCCAGAACTTATTAAAGGTCCTTGGACCCAAGAGGTTTGCACATGATACCGTCCTACTTTGAGTTGTAGAATTTTTTTTTGCATAAACCCTTTGAAACATTTGATTAGAAAAATGTCTTGGTCTTTTTTTTTTTTTTTGCTGTAGGAGGATGACAAAATCGTCGAGTTGGTGAAAAGATATGGGCCTACAAAATGGTCTCTCATAGCAAAATCTCTACCCGGTCGTATTGGGAAACAGTGCCGTGAAAGGTATTATGATGATTCACTGCATTTTATTTTCTGTGATTATAGTAAAGGTTCGTGAGAGAATTGTATACGAGGATGTATTTTTCTCAACTTCCTTTACAGGCATTGTTTAAATTATATACGAATTTTTTTCAGGTGGCATAATCATTTGAATCCGGATATTAAAAAGGATGCTTGGACCCTGCAAGAGGAGTTGGCCCTCATGAATGCACATCGTGTGCATGGAAACAAATGGGCCGAAATAGCAAAGGCACTGCCTGGAAGGTGATTGTTTACTCCCGCATGTCCGTAGTTATATAATTTTACCAAAATAATTTTAGGGGCTGTTTACTTTTTGTTTACATTAAGCCCTGTATGGGTTAAGTTGTCTGTCTGGATATATCTGTCTGTTTGAGGGACGGGAGACCAATGGGTTTGAGGGAGGTAAAGAGAGGGTTGAATTATTTTCGGGCATTTCTGGTATTGATTTGTTTAGGATGGCTTAATGGGGACAAGTGAGGGGTCCTGGCTTATTCCTAATAGCCATTTTAGCTTAATGGCTTAATGATTAAGCCGTAAATAAACACTCATGTATGGCTGAGCGAATAAGCCACCCAAACCATTGCTGTAAGTAAACAACCCCTTAGAACTTATTTGCAGTGGTGTGACAACATAATTTCCGTAACGTAAACTTAAAACAAAAATTAATTATAGTTAGAAAATACACTACAAAACACTATGAAACTTGGTTGGGCTGGCTTATTTTGATTAAAGAACATTGCAAAATGTTCTCGTTTTTGTTTTGTTTTGTTTTGTTTTGTTTCATTTAACTTAAACGCTCGCACGCAGGACTGATAATGCAATAAAAAATCATTGGAATAGTTCCTTAAAGAAGAAGTTAGATTTCTATTTGGCCACGGGGAACCTTCCAACTGTTCCAAAGAACGAGAACGGAGGTGGGGACATAAGCAAACCAGCTTCAACCGGAAAACTGATTGCTTGTTCAGTTACAACTGCTCGGGCCTCACCAGGAACTGCAGAACAACGCAAGGTGGAAGCAGATGCCGGAGACGATCTAGAATGTTCTACCCCTTCTCAAGATGTAGATGCTTCGTCAAGTTTTCTTCCAAGTGGTTCTACTGATTCCGAAGCCGTTGGAAGCAAGTCGCAACAACCTTCAAAGTTTGATCTTAGTCACCTTAGTCGAAACTTGGTTCCAAAGTTCGAAAGTTGCAGTACAATCCATGATAATCAGGAGCCGCCGAGTATAACACCAATAATACAAAGTCAGTTTCCAGCATACGGTTCTTTATATTATGAGCCTCCACAGATTGGAAGTTTTACGCCAACCGAGTTGGGTGTTTTGTATATGCCGTGGAACTGCCGTGAGTATAACTCGAATCCGATAACGTCACCTCGGTGTTCCTCAACTCCGCCTTATGCTGAAAAATGTAGCAGTTTACATGCACAAACCCCAGAATCCATCTTAAAGATTGCCGCTAAGAGCTTTCCTAATACGCCTTCCATATTAAGAAAGAGAAAAGATCAATCATCTCTTTCGTTTCACAAGATTGTGAAGGCTGATGAAGTAGCAACGGTTTTAAGTGGCGAGAAAGAAAGAAAAGCTAACAATGATTTGGAGGAATCCGAGTCATATGGTGGAGGTTCTTGTGGGAGTGCTGATACATACAATGCATCTCCACCATATCGATTAAGATATAAACGGAAATCCACTTCTAAGTCCGTGGAAAAGCAACTTGAGTTCAGATATGATGAGGGAGAACCGAGATCTGCAGATTTGGCCGTGAAAGATAACAACTCTGTAACCAAAGCCTGTTCAAATGCATCATGATCGTCGGCTGTTGCTTGTGCAAGAAACTGTAAGTGTCTTTAGAGTTGCCAATTCCTAGAACATATTTTCTAAATAGTCCATGTTCATTTTCGGCAATTTTTAATGGTTATTTTGCAATAGAACTGCAAGTACTATTTACTAGAATTTCTTGGTCTTGCATACATTTGGAGTTTCTTGTGTGTTTTAGCAAGTATGATGCTATCAGATACCTTTATAAATCTTATATAGATATAGAAATATATCATCGACTTGTAGACATAGAATGCCCATTTGAAAATCGAAATAGATATGTAGATGCAGGTATAGACACATAATTATTTACAAATCCAATAATTCGTACAAACTTTTCATGCTGTTTCACATAGGAAACATGTGTAAAAATGTAGTGTTTTTATACAGTGTTGCTTCATATGTGAAATGTACTGTTTCGCGTGTGGGAAAAAACAGTTGTGAATGTTTCATATATGAAACAACAAGGTATAAAGACTGCATTATATGAAACAACACATAAAAATGGGTTTGTAAGTTTGTATGAATTATTGAGTTTGTAAAATAATGGGAATTTACAAGTATATTCGTCGACTTTTATACATAGATATATTTCTTAAATACTGGTGTCAAGTTCTGTAGCTGTTCAACTACTGTTTGTTCGATCCCATTCCAAGGAATTGTTGTCTATATATCATGTTGTTCTTGATGGTTTATGTGGAATGAAATCGAAGTTTCTGATTATGTCTAATTTGTTCTGTTTTAGGAATCAATGGATGGCGCTTGGATTTCTGAACGAAGGATTGATGCCACGTTGTACTTAAGGGGATGGTTCCGAGACACACCTTTCATTTGAACAAAAATGATCAAATATCTTCAAATATATTATTAAAATTAAATGCCTCAAGAGTAAAGATAGATTTAAAACTTTTTTTTTCTTTTCTGTGTATGGGCATGATGGAATTTAATTTTAAGGTAGGTTAATCAGATTTTGATGAATCACAAGGACTTCTGGTAAAGATTATTAACATTTTGAAATGTGAGAAGTTTGTTGTTGTCTATGAGTTGTGGTTGGTTAGTTTGAATGGAATATGACACCAAAGGCACAGGTAATATATGCACACCCTTTTGGATCTAAATTGTTTTCTTAAATTTTATGGTGGTTTAATACCTGATCAATAATGTGCTAGATTAGGTCTAAACTCTAAAAAACGATTTCCTACCATTTGTGTATAAAATATTTCTTTAATTTATGTAGTAATGCTTGCAGCATTTCTAACATATTCTACACAATGGAGATCTTAGGGATTTTTTTCTTCAACAGATTCTTCAAAATAAAGTAAAAGACAAGGAAAAATTCTCCAAATATTTTAGGAAAAATGGACTAACATTGTAATGTGTTTTATGGAAGCTTATGTTTTAGGCCCTGCACTTTTTTTTAAAATAGCAAAATAGCTGCGCTTCAAAATTCATTCAGAATATAAAAGGTCAATATTTTGAACATCCTCGCTATCGAAAAGCCGTTTGTTACTATATATATATTATTTTAATTTTAAACCAAAATTATTGATTGACATGTCAGCTTTTGACTTCTTATAAGTCAACCAACATCTGGATTTGTATGTGTGCCATCTCCAAACACCATAACCAGTAATGATGATTCCAAAATGACCCTACATTTATCAGCTAGCGGCTGACTTTCGACCCAAATTACAGTTACTGCACACATCCTATGGCAAAAGTTGTCAACTAGATAACTCTTAAAAACATTAGTGACTTGATCCCAATTCCCAAATTTGGATTTGGGTTACAATGTGTGTATATTGAGACCAGTCGACTTTAACCATATATGTATGGTATGGTATGGTATGAAGTTGGTCTCTTTTATTTATCTCTGACCACCGACACCGGGACGGTACTCTCCAATCCCTAGCAGGTCCTGCAACACATAAAACATCATTTACTTCCCAATAATCCCATCTCATTCCTAACTCAAACAAAACCATTTCATATCTACTTCCCACATGCTCAAAAACCACAATTACCAAATCTTTTCTATTTTCCTTGTTGTCATTCATCATCTCAAAATTCATTCTTTTCGACTAATGGTCAACTATTACTAGTTTCCGATTGTTGGATGCCGAGGGTTTTGTAAAGGCAGCAAAAATGGGCATGGATAGAATTCAACATATGTTACTACTGTCTACAGGAAATTTATAGGGTGAATGATGAACCTTCTGTCCAAATTAAGTTGACACGACTAATACAGCCAGTCTAATGATAGGAACATACGGATTGATACATGAAAGTGGATTAAACAAATGGATAGTTCATAAACTAGTTATGAAACTAACTTAGAACTTATGATATCTATGTTAGTAGGAGATGGTCTAAAAACATACAATGTTTCTAAATGTTAACTCTCATCTGCTTCACTTAATTTAATACAAAGATTAGAAATGTTAATTGATCTCTGTTTCACATAATTCAATGATTAGTTGCTAATCAAAGTGTTAGAGGATGTACTCCTACTCTTTTGATTAAGTGGCCTAAACTAATTGAAGCAATGAAGGGACGCATACCGCCCAAGTGGTCCTATGCAGGGATTATTAGAATACTGATTAATTCGTATAGAGAGAAATTTACCTGGCAAGCTTTATTCTTCGCCCTGGTTTCAGCCGTGCTAGGAATATCATGATTTGGTTTTATAAATTTCTTCTCACGTCTATCACATGATCCCCATCCATCCGAAAATCTACCCCCTCTAGAAACAAATAAAAGGATTATAAGAAATAAGAATAGTAGAAACCAATTATGCATCTCATACAAAGATTGAAGTAGAGAAACATACTGCATATGTGCCCGAACGATGAATTCAGCACGCTGAACATTACGAATATCATCAAACTCTATACTCTTATCTTTAATTTCATAAGAGATGTTAAAAAAACATGATATCTTTCTCCAACCTGTTTTTGCAACCTGAATCCATTAGCAACATTGTGAGGGCCAAAAAAAATTAAGAGGTGAATAATTTTACCAGACTTTTTGATGAAAGGATTCCCAGAGATTAGAGTATAGTCACCCTTCTCCAGAATCTGCAAACAGACGATGAAATCTTAAGTACCAACCATATAATAATAAGAGGGAACCAAATTGAATGCAATTTAACCACTCTAGGTGTTAGATCTGATGGCTATTGATGTGGATTTCTATACTTTGCTCTATGAAATTTATCATGTTAATCAAAGGACAATACTCTCCTGATGATAAAATGGTTCTATAGTCTCTTCTTTCAAAAGCCCAATGGCGAAGTGGTTCACTACAATCTGACGAAAAGCATACATATGATTTAGTGACCAACTCTTGCATGCATTACTGGTCTCCAGTCTCTAGTTCTACTGTCTTTTCTATCAACTCCTTTAACCAAAATCACCAGCAAGGTCCCACGTAATTCGGCTCAAGCTCAAGGGGAAATCGCAGATATCTGAGCCCTGAACCACCAAACATTCTTGTTCATATATCTGCTTTATCTTAAATTCCTTAATTGATTTGTGCAACCACTTTTGATCAACTTCAAGAAATTTGGATCAAAGTCCATTAAAAACCTATCCACCACCAGCCTTCTAGGTAGGACTTCCATCTTACCCTGCTTATAACATGATATGCATAAGGGAACACTTTCACTCTCCAAAAGTTAGACAAAGAAACTGATTCTGTGTCCGAACACGTGAAGAAATGAATACTTGCTATGTCCAACAATAATTGCTAACACTTTCCTTCTTGCTGACATACAGTAATAATGATTCGTTTTGGTCCAAAGTATTTACTTTGATTCGAATGTACAAGATATTTGCAATTATTATGAAAGCATTTAGCTATGGTTAACTACTTCTATTAATTATGGAAGTACTTATACAATTGAGGATCAACATTTATCTTCTTCACTCAATTTAACGAAAATTTTACAAATTTAACCGAAAGAAATTAGGTTTAGAACATGAAAACTAGTTCATCCTACGTCAATTAACACTAGGAGTTTAATTGACATATATATGAAGCAATTAACAAAAAATTAGGAACGTGATCATAATATGTACCGACCGCCATAGCAGCGTTCTGATATTCTTTAAAAAGCGCAACAGTAGGGAATCGACCAGACAAGCTATGTGTCATCACCGAGCAATCAGATGAACTATTCACAGGACTCTGAATCTGATACTCCGAACAACTCGAGGACGGCGTGGTCGGCGTGCGCTGCACGCGCTTCACCATAGCAAGAGGAGCAGGAGGAGAAGTTGTTTCAGAGAGACAAAACCTGGCTATCTTCTGCGGGCGTTGGAGGTCGTAACTCTCCTCCTGCAGTACCTCCCCGTCGGCTATTAGATGATTTCTAGGGGTTCTGCTGCTGGATGATGGCGATGAAGAGGTAAACTTTGAGATGATCGGAAACTTCAGTTTTGGAGAATGAAAGCGATTGTTATTGTTTCGAGGTGGCACGGTTTTTAGAGATTTCGCGGCGGAAGACGACGATGCGGCGGCGGAATCGATTACGGCCCACAGAGCTTCGTCGTCGAGATCCTTGTCATCTAGGGTTTGGCTCATCGGCGGTATCATCTCTCAGCAGAGATGGAAGAGAGGGTTCAGAAGCAAAGCCCGCCAGGTTAACAATTCAAAAACTTCAATTATGCGATGTCGTTTCGTACAATTGGAGAATCGCTTAAAAGTGGGACCGTGAAGTTTTCAAATTTACTTGCACTCAAATTAAAATGAGAAACAAAAAATATACCCCCTCCGTTGCTAAATAAGTGTACATAATTATTTTAGTTTGTTTTAAAATAAATGTCTACTTTTCTATTATATCTTTAATTATATAATGAAGAAATTTCTTTCTCTTTAATTAAGGGTAAGATTGTCTTTTTGTTTATTAAAAAGTGTAATAATTACACAATTCTAAAACTATTGTATGACTTTTTCATTATAGACATTTATTTTGACACAAATGAAATATAATCTATATTAAATAATCATAAAATGAAAAGGATAAATCTATTTATCCCAAATGCCAATCGACATTTCAAACCAGATGATGTATCAAGTTGGTGCATCACCTAGTTCCTATTGAATTAGGTCAAACAAAAGATAGCGATGTACGGTTCTAAAATTTTGTTCACAAATTAAAAAAAAGAATATAAAGAACAAATTGAAACTTAGACAAATTATGTATTTATACAAAATCAAACTTTATAATATATGAATAATTACAAAATATTCATAATTTACAATGGTAGAAGAAAAAATAAGCATAATTCCCGGTTTTGTCCACCACGGCCATGATATACTAACTGTCAGAAGTTATTACCGTGGTTTTGGAATCTGTTTTTTTCTTGTAGTTTATCGGATCGGAGGACACGCATTTCACCACTGTCTTCTGGTGTTACGACGTTTTCTTGAAAGATTTTTACGATAGCTTATGGTGACCAAACATAGCCATTAATTCCCGAATCGAAGAAATTAACATTACAAGCGACCAACCTTAAAAGGCAGACCCACATTTTGAAAAACCCTAATCTCACCATCCAACCCTCCGGTCACGATCACCAAGCCCCATGCCGATGCTTGGATGGTCTTGTGGTGGCCATGGCCGCCACCACCTTCATGCTTTGAGGGCGATGGATGGTTCGGTGAAGATCCCGTCATGTCGTCAAACCTTCCCGGAGAACTGGCGGCCGAGTTGAACGACTCGCTAGGGCCAATGCTCGAGTCGGTATTGGAATGATGATCTATGTCCTCATTGGTGCCGTCGCTACTCCTTTTAGGAAGAGGTGGCAGCGATGACGATCTCTTACCATGGCCGGTATCATCGTGTAGAGAAGAAAAGCTGCCGCCAGCGGTGGCAGAAGGTGGCAGGGTGGTGGTGGACCTTTTTGAGTGTCGTTTGGAATGCATTGCGACGACTGGTGGTTCGAGCCTGCTGCTGCCGGGCCATGGTGCTGTCACGGAAACTTCTTTACAAGGGAAGTGTTCGTATTTCACAACCATGTGTTTGCCTTTCCCTCGAGTTTCTTCGTGCCTCCAAACGTATACTTGTGAATCTTCGCTAGCGCTGATTACGTACTTCACATCTGGACTATAACCGGCTGAAAATTGGCTGTTATTGTTCTTGTAACCTGTAATGCAAATCAATATACTACTATAGTCATTTGGTATCCATTGAGGATTCAGGACTACAACAAAACCGAGTTTACATAATGCTAAATATGTCTAAGGTGGCGTTTGGTTCGCAGAATGTTTTTGGATGGAATTGAATCTGTCAAAGGAATTTGACTCGGAATTTGACTCTGAAGAAATTGGAATCGAATGTTGTCAGGTTTGACCATCTGTTTGGTTGACAGAATTGGAATGGAATCTGTCTGACTGGTTCACAAAATGTAGCTTTGAAATTGGAATGAAATGTTGAGATCGGCGGTGGTTGGTGGTCGGCAATTGTTCAGATCGGCGGTGGTTCAGAACGACGGTGATCGGTGGTCGGCGATGGTCGGTGGTGGTTCAGAACGGCGGTGGTCGACGGTGGTCGACGGTGGTCAGTGGTGGTAGGCGACGATTCAAATCGACAGTGGTTGGCGGTGGTTCAGATCAGCAGTGGTCGGTGATGGTTCAAAACGACAGTGGTCGGCGGTGGTTCAGATTGGCGGTGGTACAGAGAAGGAACCGATGGAGGCATGGTTTAATCAGATATGTGATTAGGTTATATTGGATTGAGGGCATATATGATATTATGAAAAAAGAAATTCCATTCCATAAAAATACCTTGTACAGTAGTTGCTAAGGAATGTTAAATTCCCTCATTTGTGGAATTTGATGGAATTTAGAGTTTCCTTACGTGAAAAAAAAAAAATGAACCAAACAAGGAATGGAATTTGGTCAATGGAACTCAACATTCCAATTTCATCAGATTCCATTAGAATCTGCGAACCAAACGCCACCTAAATGTCCTAATAGATTGTTTGATCTAACTTTAGTTTATAGGATCAAACAATTGGGCTTTTTATGTAAAAGTGTTGCAATAAGTTGATAAGACGTCTTAACAATTCTTTCTGAACTCCTTTTGAAATAGGTGAATTACTATTAAGTAGTCTTTTTATACGACGTTATTTGAAAAAATGACTTATGAAAACAAATGTCCTATAAAAAAGATGTGTCCATATAACATTTCTGAAAAGTGTCGAAAAAACTTGTTATAATGCCCAAATACGTCTTAACATGCTATTGTAACTCTTTTATATATGATGTTCAGAACTGGTCTGGTCAAACTATGTATTTCTTGGAACAAAATAAAGGGAATTTTAATACCTTTGAATTTTTGGACGACCTTTGTTCCATCTAAAATCCTAATTCGAGAATCCGCAGATGTCACGAGTAGCTCGGATGGATTCCACGCAGAAAACTGCAAGTCAATGATCGAGATCTGTTAGAGCATCTCCAGTAGCTTCTCCAATACGGAGAAAATGAGGATTTTGAGTCAAAATTTTGCTCCAACAACTTCTCCAAAATAGAGAGAGTAAGAGACAGAATGTTCTTTTTTCTCAAATAAGAACACCCCAAAAATGATTAACAAGCAAGAGAACCAATAGGAAACTTTGAAAATAAATATTTAGAGAGAGAAAATATTTTAATAAATAAATGAAATATTTTAATATTATAATCAATGTTGGATTCTCCAAAATTGGGGAAATTGTGGGAGATGAATGTAATTTTTTTTTTGAAGATTTTGACTTTTGGTTCTCCATTTTAGAGAAATTTTTGGGGGATCTCTCTCTTACGTTGATGTTAGAAGGTAACGGTTCAAACCTCACAAAAAAATGAATAGTGTGTGCAAGTATTTTCCGTAAATAAATATTACTACTATTTACTGCAGAAAAGAAGAAACTAATCCGTAGTTGAAAGTCATATATATCGATGATACCTGAAAACCGGTTATCTTTTTAGGCTGTGGCTTTTTTTTTGTTTTTAACTCGATTTCTTCCTTAAACTCAAGCTTGTAATCTAATAACATCGAAAATAAACTATCAAGACGCATGAAAAACCAGATAACTAATGTACTAGATAGCATATATAGATAGTTCATACCAACAGTATTGTAAAATCGACAGATCCCTTTGTGTGAACCAACGACCGAAACCTTCATTTCATTTGCAGAAACACAAATTAATAGCTTGGTAATTCATTTTGGATCTACAGATAGAAACCGAGGAAGAAGAAACAAGTAGTCGGGTTCTTGGATACCTTGCCATCGTTAGAATAGCCGATAGCTGTTACCATTTCGTGAAGATCGATCCAGTCGACTACATGCCGATCGGGTATGTTCCAGATTCGAACCTTAGCGTCTAGTGAACCACTTATGAAGTAGTCATCATCAGCCGGATTGAACTGTATACAAGTCACTGCCATACACATAACATCCTTCAATGGTCAAGAAAGATCGTCTTTTGCGATCAACCAAAATTAGCCGTAACATCACATGGTACAACAAAATAGGCTTTTTAGATGCTAGCCGTAACATACACTACGATACAATTTCTAAATTGTCACGACACTTTTAGAAATTATCTAGAAATTACCATAGGCTACAAGAATTTCTAACCAAATTTCTGAAATTACACATCATCATAAAAAATTATATTTTAATAAAATAACTACAAAACAATAATTAGATATTCTTTACTATAACTTAAAGCATGATGTGAGATAAATTATTCATACAATTTATATAAACATAAAACAATTTCTTATTAAAGGCATCTCCAACTCAAACACTATAAAAAAAACACTAAAACACAAAAAATACGGGTCCCTTGAACACTAAAAAAAATTCAACTCCAACCACACACTAAAAACATCTTTAATATTATAATAATAATAATAATAAATTAATATTATCTAATGTATTAAACTATTAATCTATATATATAAAAGCTGAACAAAATATCACTGTATAGTTTTAGAGGCCACCTTTATTGGCCTTCAGATATAAAGGCCACCTTTATTGCCCTCCATATTTTTTAGTGTGTTATTTAGTGCCGGATTGGAGAGGAAAACAACTCCATTTTTGTGTTTTTAGTATTGGAGATGGTTCTAAGAAATTATACCCTACAATTTTTTATACTATTCAATGCCACACCAGAAAAAAGTACTCATGTGACATTAGTAATTACCAAAAAACTAATTTCCCATGAATAAAAAAAATCATTCTCACAAACACCACAATTTCTAAATTAGAAATCCTACGTAACAATTAGAAACCCATTAAAAATTTATTATTTATTAGAAATCCTTGTAGTGGACCAAAAGAGCTATGACCCATTTTGTTGCAATGCAATATTGTATGCGAGAAACAAACTAATTTACAAGAATACGAGAAGCAATATGGTATTTTTAATTAATAGATTATACCGTCTATATTCTTTCTCGTAAATTTATATATATTACGTGTGCGTACCAAAATCGGTGTGAGAAAATAGCTTCAAACAGTCCTTGGTTTCGATATCCCATAGTCTTACTGTCTTGTCCATCGAAGATGAAAGCAGGTGCTGCCATAAACCAAACTCCATTAACAACATGTTAATGGCCGGAAAGTTTCTCAACAAAAGAACAACTAAAATTTAAACTGACCTGCGATCTTGACCAAGAGAGGTCCAAGATATCATCCATGTGACCTTCCAAAGTGCAAAACGGTGTTTCCGATAACCCAAAAACAGTTTCCGGCACATGAACGTAATCAGGAATCCCTTTCTTTTTCTTCCCTTTCTTCTTCCTTTCCGGCGTAGCTTCCGGCAACGGTGGCCTACCATCAGAACCAGCCACCATTGCCATCGGATGAACAGGAGTACCAGCAGCTGAACTCGAATCATCTGCACCTCGATTCGATACATCAAACTCTTGAACTTCCCAAATATGAATCAATTTATCCTCACCGGCGGTCGCCAGATAATGACCATCGTATGTGAATTTCATGGCCCAAATTGATCCATCGTGACCTTTAATCTCTTGACTTTGATGCAAAGCTGTGAATTCCTTGTATGATTTTCCATGAACTCGAGCTTTTACCCATTGTGAAGATGGCTTATGTTCGTTGATCGATGGAGAATTGTTTGAATTATTAATCGAAGGAGTAGAAGTAATGGAAGCATCCTTTTCTTTATCCTTCTCTTTATGCTCTGTCTTCGATCCTCCCATGGAACCTGTTATGTTCTTCAGGAATGAAGCCCCTTTTTTCTTGCTTTTTTTAAAGCTTTTTTTGAAGGAAGAGTTAGCGGCTGGATTCAATTTCCGGTGACCGGAACCATGTTTACCGTCAACCGCTCTCTTCACCACCTCCTTCACCTTCGGTGAATTCGCTGCGTTCTTCTCGAATTCCTCGGTTTGAACATCTCTCAGTTTATTCCATTTGTTACATTCCTTAACCTCGAATTGATTTCCGTTATCCAAATTAGGGATCATGAATTCCGTTTGGCCGTCGGATGCCGTGCCATAGTTGTCGTCGCTGGTATGGCCTTTGTCTTCTGATAGCGTTATTTGTTTTCCGGCCGATAATCCGGCGAACGGCATCGAAAATCCAGATGATGTTCGAGATAGGCGTTGTTTCGATATCGAACCGATCATTTCTTCTTCCCTACGTTTCGTAGATAAATCTATCGCCAGATCTGATCTCGAACGATCCAACAACGGACGTGATTGCAGGTTTTGCTCCTGCTGCCGTTCCTCCGCCGGCAACCTCCGCCGCTGCTCGTCGTCGTATTTCTGTTCCACCGACGACTCTTTCTTCGCCGGAGGCATAACGTCGATTCTTCTCGACGCCATTCGTCGCGACGGAGCGTTACCTAACCCTAGAAAATCTCTTTTGCTGCCGAATCCCATATCGTGAAGAAGGCGTCGTCTCCGATCGTTGATGGATTGATCAGGCGCTGCCATCCACATGTCGTATTCATTCGTCTGGAATTCGGTGTTGAAGACGGCGGCGGGAGCGGAGGATACGGAGGAGGAGAACGACATCCGGCAATCGTCGAATTCGTCATCGTCGTCGTCAGAAGAGTAAGCCAAATCCTGTGGGAGAACGGATGAAAGTCGTTGAGCATCGAAGAAAACGTCATCATCGTCGTCGAGGTCTCCTAATTCGTCCCAGTTCATCGTCAAGGTTCTCCTTGATCCATCCATTTTTACACATCTGTAGAGCAACAAGATTGCGGCAGATTTTGGAAATGGAATTGAATATTGGATTTGGATTTGGATTTGGATTTGAGACTGAGATTGAAGATTGAAATTGGGGGGAAAATGGCGAATGGGGGAGAGATGGAGAGAAAAAGAAGGGGGGTGATAAATCATTGACGTGATTACTTACTACTTGTCACGTCTGTGTAAAGACATGCAAAGCATCCAACATCAATCTTTCCAATAAGTACTACATTTTTTTTTTGAAAAATAATACTTGTACATACATGTCCCCTTACATTCAAATTTAACAAGTTTTTAACGTTTAGAAAACCTTTTAAATTCAAATACTATTTCATATATAAACATTTCTTAATAATAAATAAATCATTGAGAGAGGTTCAAATAGTGATGGCCAAATGGGCCCGGCCCGATCCGATCTGGGTGGTCAACCGCGGCCCGGCCCGGTGAAGGCCCGGTTCATAGCCCGAAAATCAGGACCGGTCCATGTATTTGGAAGTTTTGGCGGCCCGGCCCGGGACCGGTTCATGGACCGTTTTTTGGCCCGGCCCGACCCGATCTGAATTTTTAAAAAAAGTAGCCGTTTTATAGAGCTGTTATTTTCGATTTTTTGACCGTTTTTTTCGATTTTTTAAAGTGTATTTGAGTGATCCAATCTATAAGTTATTATATGCCCACGACACGTGTCACACAGAGATACTGCAGAGGAGTATATAAACCTATAGGGTCGCACACAAAGAATGTGTTTGTTTCCATCTTTAGAAACCTGGATTAAATCAAGTTAATTAAGAAAATAATTATTCTTGAAGGATAATTATGAAAATATGTGTTGTTTATGCCAAAAATCTCCCAAGAAAAATTTAAGGTAAATGTGGAGCTTGATCCAACCAAAGAAAGTAACAACAATAATCGTACGACTATAATAAAAATAAAGTAAATGAGACGAGAGAATTGGTGACGCGGAAAACCCCTAAAATGGGTAAAAACCGCGGACGAGTGTGAGTCGTCGTGCACTATGGACGTCAACCAGGGACGTCGTCCTTGTTAACAAGTGTTACAAGTGAAATGTAATGTAAAACAATACAATAAAGTAAAGTTGGTCGTGCGTCGTGGATAATTAGACTTCGGTCGTGCGTCGCGTAACAAATAGTAGTAGGCTTTGTGAATTTCGAGAGAGACTGAGCGAACTGGAGAGCGTAATTTGTGAGCTTCTAAGGTCTGAGAATCAGATGTCTCCGAGTGAGATTTCCTCTTCGTATTTATAGTTCATTTTTCCGTTAGGACGCCTTTAATGCGTATCTTACACATTAATGGGATGACCGTTTTGACATTGATGATAACGTCCGTTATGTCCGTTGCTATTATTGAAGGCTTCCGTTATGATCTTTGGTCATAAATATCCTTGAATCCTGCATTAAAACATGGTATAATGTATATTGTAGATTAGTAACTGAAATTATGTCGTACGACCGAGACTGCGGATAGGTTCTGATAATTTGATTGAGGTCACTTGAAGAAAGGGCGTCTGTTATCTATTTGGTCGTGCGACATAGTAGGTTCTGACTGTTGGAATTCCTTACCTGTTGTCCAGTGTTAATCGTACGACAATGTACTATTGAAAATTTTTACCCAAACAGTTTGCCCCCAAATTTAAAATTCAAGCGGCAACTTTTTGAAATTTAAATTTAAAAATCAAGACACATGTCATAAAGAACGTGGGTAGTTCGCATGGAACTGAATCGATTTTGTTTCCAACTAAGTAATGACGTCATTTTCCTGCAAAATAGACGGTTTAGACAGCTAATATTGGACAGGTGTCACGTATTCATTGGATCTACTCGAAAGGTTGCCTGACATGGGCGACACATGTCGATTCGTCAACTGACGATTTGATTTTTTGGCGATTCACTTCCCATTTTTCAGTATAAATAAGGATTGCCTTCAATCCTTTCCTTTTTTACGCTTACCTTTCTAGAGATCACATACCTCCGGCGAGATTCACTTTTCGAGTGGTCAGAATCCTTTCCATTATAAATTCGAGGTTTTAGTTCTATTTAAGGTACGATTTCCCGTTTTCCTTCTGTGTCGATTATATGCGTAGGAAGTCTATAGCCAAGAAGCCTAGGAAAGCTTGGGACATACTTAGTTACTGGTGTGCGACCCTGAATATCCCAGATTTTCAGATGTCGACTGAACCTATAAGTATGTATAGGGAAGAAGAAAACCTAGATTATTTTCAAAAATTGGCTAGGATTCCAGATGGAATCAATCTGATGACTCCGGAAGATTTAAAGCCGGATGAGGTTCCGAAGGGGTACTGTGTTTTATACGAGTATCCCTTCAAGATAGGTTTTACTTGGCCATTTAGCCCTTTGGTCAGGGCGTTTTTAGATGCGTTCGACTTGACGCCTGAACATTTAATGCCTCAGTTCTGGCGAATTGTCCAGGTTATCGGGCGTCTTACGGCCGATTGGGAGGTTCCGTTCAATGTGAACGACCTCCTGACTGCTTATAATGTTCGACCGGATAATTATCACCGGTACAGCCTATTCCCTCGATCGAAGGGAGATAACGTACTGGTACATAATACCGCGGTGAACGACCGTGGTTGGAAACGTCAGTACGTTTTCTTCCAAGTGGCGTCTGTGAGCAACGAAGACAGCCAATGGTTATCGTCCGGATGGAACGAATTGGGTAGGCTAACTGTTTTTGTCATGCGTTTTTGTCGTGCGTTTTTAATATATACTAATAATATCTCTATTTGTCTGGAAGCAATTGACTTTACTAAAGTGAAGCCAAACAGAGATTCTCTCAACAAGATTAAGAAGATCTTGGAAAGGAGTATTGCCGATCGTTCGTTTGCTGTTCGGTCGAACGACGAGGAGGACGAGGTCGTTTTCGTAGCCGAAGCGACGTCCGTCGAGGGTTCTCATCAAGAAGAAGAGAGGGAGGAAGAGAGAGAAGAAGAGATGACCGGTAAGTCGCTTGACAGTATTTTATACCTTTACATCGCACGTCATTTCTTTTTTAACTTGCTCTCTTCATTCATAAGACGCAACTGCGAAGTCGTCTGCCCTTAAACGAGCCGAACAACTGGATCTTGCTCGTCAAGGCTGTCAGGATCGAATTCTCAACAAGAATTAATTCTCAGAAACAATAACAAATAAGTTTGCGGAATAACACTTAGATATTCAATGAAACAGTAAATCAACACAGTAAATATGAAGAACAAATTGTAAACTTGTATTGAATGCTTTGAAGTTACAAGATTACACACTCAACCTCAATATTGATGAACAGGCTCACCAATACGAATTCTACTTCTCTAGAATTAGGATCTATGCCTTGAGGTTGTTTTTCTCTAAAAGAATGAAAACTAAAGTTATCTAACTATTCTAAACAATACAATATATATACTGAATACAAAGATAATTACAATAAATAAAATATCTTCAGTATATCTTCTATGTATATCTCTAAGCTTCCATGTTTATCCTTTCATACGAATCTTCATTATATAAGCAGTATTAATCTTCAGCAGCATTAACTTCCTTCTAGCAGCATTAACTACTAAGCAGTACTAACCACTAGCAGTACTAACTAGCTAAGCAGTACTAACTTTGTTCAAGCAGCACTAACTTTGACTAGCAGTATTAATAGTACTAGCAGTAGTAACACTCAGCAGTACTAACTCTTAACCAGCAGCATTAATCATACTTAATGAATTCTTCAGTTCCCAACAATCTCCCCCTAACTTGACTTTTAGGAAAAGAAGTCAAGTTCTTCAGATCTTCTTCAAGATGCTCCTAAAACTCCATCATGACCTAAATTCCAGTATTTGCATCCAATCCCAAACTTTGATTAATTGTTCTTTGGATCAAATATTTAGCCATTTCTGAATTTTCACCACATCCAAGCTTCTTCTTCAACATTAAATGAAGTTTCATTCTGCTATGGTTGTATACTTTGTCCACTAGGAAGTATTCAATGTGATTTCTATCCAAAGTCACATAATATACTCCACTAGTTTCATACAAAGTCCAATTGGTAACTGCTTGAAAAACACTCCTTATGATCTCCTTCACTTCATCAGGTTTGAACATCATACACAGATACTCCATCACCAGTTTTGTAATTGAAATTCCTGGAGCTTTCAACTGATCTGCATACAACTTCATCCCTATATCAAACATTTCTTCAATATCAGACCTTGAGCATGTTCTGACAATTTTAGCCCAAGTACTGTAGACTTCATACTTTTCATCTTTTCTCTTCAGTCTGATATACTTCTTGCCATCTACTTCCAAAACATCCCAGTGAATAACTTCTGGAGGTTTAACCCCTACAGGTTCTGCTGCAATTGGTTCAGGTACTTTGTCCATCACAACCATGTACATCTTGACATCCTCAGTACTTGCAGGTTCTTTCATTGTAGATGACTCAGGTGCCTCTTCTTCTTCAGCAACCTTTTCAGCCTCTTCTTCCACTAATCTAGGTTTATTTGTAGGCTTTCTCCTGGCAATCATCTTTGTTCTTTTTAAAGTCCTTAGACTTTCACCAATTGTTGTTTCCTTCTCTGGAGTTTCTTGCTCATCAGGGAATGGTTTTTGTAAGAAATCATTGCTTTCTTTCATTCTTTTCTCCATTTCAACCCTTGCAAGATCATCCCCTTGAAGCTTTATCATCTCAGCATCATACATCTTCTTGAGCTTCTCAAAAGACATCTTTGAAAACATCTCTACCTTGACACCTACTGCACCCTTGAGGAAAGTAATCATTTTCTTTCTCTCTTGAGCACCCAGGTATGTCTTTGAAGGTTGTCTTTTCCTTGCAGCCATTTTGATCTTATCAGGCTTCCTCAAAGATGTGGCTTTCTGCTTGGCTTGTTCTGTTGCTAAGCTTTGTTGATAGGCTTTGTTTAACTCTGCAGCCATTGCTTTAGCTATCTCTCTATCCTTTTGCACTTGCAAGGTTTCTGCTTCTTCAAATTCAGCCTGTATCTTCCTAGCTAGAGCTTCATCTGATTCAATCAGCTTCTGCTTTTTCATTGGTTTATCAGATTCAACTAGCTTTGCCTTACCTTTATCTTTACCCATCACCTTCTCAATGCTAGAGTTCTTTGCTGCATCACCTCTTTCTTTTATGACAACTCCTTTGGCCTTTGAGGTGACCTTGGGAGTATCATGTTTGGCTTTGATGAGTGTTTCTGCAACCTCAAGCTCTGTAAGGACCTATTTTACTGTTTCTGCTGCTTCTTTCAGCTCAGCAGTATTAACCATTTCTGCTGCTTTACTTGAACTGGCAGTATTAATGGTTTCTGCTGCTGGCTCTGTTTCTGCTGCTTGCTCATTCTCCCCCTCAACATCATGTTTTTCCACTTGCTCCCCCTTAGCTTTGGCATCAGCTTCTGACTCCCCCTTTTTGGGAGCATCAGTCACTGGTTTCCTCCTTCTGAGCACAAATTGTTTCTTCTTCCTTTGCAGAATCAGTTTCCTTACCATTTGCTTCAACTTGATGATTTGTTCTTGTTGGGACAGAACTATGAGTTTAAGCTCTTCTATATCTTTGCCCTGTTTGAGTACATCCATGTTGATGTTGCCCATTGCCTCCATCAATTCATCATAGTTATATCTGTCCTCACCTTCTCCAGGAGTGTTACCCCCTATTGAAGGATCATTGGATCTTTTAGTAGTGGAAGTCTTCTGCCTAGCAGAAGCACTATCCACCCCTGTGGTTTCTTGGCACCAGGGACCTTCAAATGATTGCTCATTCAAAGTTGCCATGGGGGAGGTCTTATTGATGTTACCACTTTCCTCCTCTGTGCTAGCAGGAGTAGTGGCAGCCTCATCACCCATATGCTCTACCTCCTCCTCAGAGAGCACCTCCTTTGGGTTGGGAGACACCCTTGTGGTTTCCCTTTGGATATTCTCTAGGGGAGAATTCTCCCTTAGAGGGCTTATAGGCTTAGTGGGTAATGGTACAAGAAGGGAAAGAGCCTTCTTTACCTGTTTTCTCTTGTAGGTTTGGGTGATGGGAGAGGTTGGTTTTTCAAGAAGGGACTGGGGAATTGATTTTGAGAGGGAAGGTTGGGCTTGGCTAGCAGTGGGTTGGTCTAATGGGGGCCTTGACCCTGCTGCCATACCTTCATTGGTTTGGGACACCACCATCATTGTAGAGAACAATGGGGTGTCAACTCCTTCAGAGTCCCCAGCAGATCTTCTCATATTTGAGAAAACCTTGCCTTTGGGGGGTTTAGGTACATATACCCCAACAGGTTGAGGTATATCCGTCAATTGATTAGTAATAACTTCTTGAACAAACCTGGGATACATAAAGAAGCTCTTTTTGTTTCCCATGTTTGAGACAAGATCATTGAAAATCATTTTAGAAAAATTGTACTGTCTGGCAGTGGCCAAGCACACCAAAGCATAAGCAATAGTGCTGCTGAACTCACTCCATCCAGTAGTCTTTTTGGATATGCAATGCATAAGAGTATGGACAAAGAAACGCCATTGGGGTGAGAATTTTGCTTTAGAGAATTTGAAAACACCCAATGGGCCTCCATACCCCATTCTTGTAAGATTTGAAAACAGTTCATCATTTGGGATAGAAGTTATACTAGATGCATCGTCTAGACGTAGACTGATGCGAATAACTTCTTCAGTAACTGTAAGTGATTGATCACAGATTCTTGTCTTGATCATTTGCACACCATTTTCCACAACAATGGTTGCATTAGCCCAGAACTGCCTTTGATGCTCAATGTAGATTGTAGGGGATACAGTAAGAGCATGAGCAATGTGGCTTGACTTGAGGAAATCCACAATCTGATGAAATCCTGAAGCTTGCTTTGGCTTTTGTAGCATCGCAATCTCGTTGTGCTCGTCGATGAACGTCATGGATGCCATTGATCTTAGTGAAAACTTGCCTGAAAACTTCGAACTTGAGAGAGAAAAGGTTTTGAGCGCAAGAGAACAGTATGCAAAGAGTCGTTATGAACTTTTAGGCGGGCAAAGAGTATTTATAGTATTCGGAATATAAGCAGTATTAACCTAGAGCAGTATTAACTACTAGCAGTAGTAACGGCTTAGCAGTATTAACTACCTAGCAGTATTAACTGAAAGCAGTATTAACCACTAGCAGTATTAACTGAAAGCAGTATTAACCACGAGCAGTTTTAACTGAAAGCAGTATTAACCACTAGCAGTATTAACTGAAAGCAGTATTAACCACTAGCAGTATTAACTGAAAGCAGTATTAACCACTAGCAGTATTAACTGAAAACAGTATTAACCACTAGCAGTATTAACTGAAAGCAGTATTAACTACTAGCAGTATTAACTATACTTACTCCTTTTAAACTTGCTAAACACTGAGTACTGCTATGCATATCCTGAAAAAGAAGATTAGTAACACCAAGAATAAAAATATACAGGTATAAAACTACTTTTTGAGAAGAAGATTATTCAGAGTTTATCATTCCCACACTTGTTACCAAGAAAGTGAATCTACCCACATCAAAAGCTTTAGTGAATAGATCAGCAAACTGATTATCAGTGTGAACTTTGACAACTTGAATAAGTTTCTTTTCATTACAATCTCTTATAAAGTGATACCTGATTTCAATGTGCTTTGTCTTTGAGTGCTTGACTGGATTATTTACAATGCTAATAGCACTGCTGTTGTCAATAAAGATTGGAGTGTGTAGAAAGGTTACCCCATAATCCAACATTTGATTCTGAATCCATAAGACTTGAGAACAGCAACTTGCAGCTGCTATGTACTCTGCCTCTGTTGTAGATGTGGATACTGTGGTTTGTTTCTTGCACTGCCATGAGACTAGTCTAGCACCCAAAAACTGACATCCTCCAGAAGTAGATTTTCTGTCCAAGTTTGCCCCACCTAGATCACTGTCTGAGTATGCTATTAGGTCAAAAGGTGAGTTATGAGGATACCAAAGTCCCAATCTGGGTTGCCCTTTGAGATATCTGAATATCCTCTTAACAGCTTGAAAGTGAGATTGCTTTGGCCTAACTTGAAATCTTGCACATACACAGACTGGAAATATTATATCTGGCCTTGATGCTGTGAGATACATGAGAGAGCCAATCATGGATCTATAATGATGCACATCCATATCCTCCCCCTCAAGATCTGCTGTGATCTGCTTGTGTGTTTCCATAGGTGTGCTGGCAGGTTTTGATTCTGAGAAACCAAACTTGGTTAGAATATCCTGCACATACTTGGATTGACATATGAAAATGCCATCTGACTTCTGTTGAACTTGGAGTCCAAGGAAGAAAGTAAGTTCCCCCATGGAACTCATTTTGAACCTTTGATGCATTAAATCCTCAAATTCCTTGCACATGTTATTTCTTGTAGAACCAAAAATAATGTCATCAACATATATTTGGACCAGCAAGATATCCTTCTTCTTTCTTTTGATAAATAGAGTCTTATCAATGACTCCTCTTTCAAAGTCATTTTCCAAGAGATAGGATGACAGAGTGTCATACCATGCTCTTGGGGCTTGATGTAGTCCATAAAGTGCTTTCTTTAATTTGTATACTCTGTCTGGATAGCTTGGGTTTTCAAACCCTGGTGGTTGACAGACATATACTTCTTCTTCAATTGATCCATAGAGAAAAGCACTTTTTACATCCATTTGATAGACTTTGAAGTTCATGTAAGAAGCATAGGCTAGGAATAGTCTGATTGCTTCTATCCTAGCCACAGGTGCAAAAACTTCTTCATAATCTATACCCTCTTCTTGAGTATAGCCTTGAGCCACCAGCCTTGCTTTGTTCCTTATGACAATACCTCTTTCATCTCTCTTGTTTCTGAAAATCCACTTTGTGCCAATTGCTCTGTGACCTTTAGGAAGGTCTACTAGATCCCATACATCTTGTAGCTTGAACTGTAACAGTTCTTCTTGCATTGCTTCTATCCAGCTAGATTCTTTCATAGCATCATGTGCCTTCTTAGGCTCAAGCTGGGATAAAAAGCAAGAAAGGACTGTATGCTGTTGATCTTGCATTTCTTGAAGCCTGCTTTGTTGTCTAGTCATCATAGGAGAAGAGATATCTCCTATTACCAGCTGTGGAGGATGATTCTTTTGAACTCTTGTATTATGACTAGGTTCTTCATTCAGTCCAGCCTCTAGATTAGAGTCATGCAACTCAACTGAAGTGTTTTCAGATGCCACTTCTGATTCTTGAGTCTCCTCATCTCTGGTGTCTTCTTCACTCTGACTTGGTTCAGTAAATGATTCCTTTTCACAGTCTTCATTTACTGTGGGTATGGGAAAAATCACAGATTTAGATATACTTTCTTGAACTTGTGTGATCTCTGATTCTCCACTACCTGTTCCTGTAAACTCATTACTGAAACCAAAAGAGTTAGTTAGTGAGTCAATGTCAAATAGCCACTGAGGTCCAGACCCAACAGGATTTGGTGTGTTCTCATTGCATTTGACATTGTCACTTTCTTCAATTATTCTAGAAGAAGAGTTAAATACTCTGTAGGCCTTACTCTGAGATGAATATCCCACAAGAAATCCATCATCTGCTTTGCTATCAAACTTACCTAAGTGAGATTTGGTATTTAGAATTGTACAAGGACACCCAAAAGGTTTGAAGAAACCAATAAAAGGTTTTCTTTTATTTAAAAGCTCATAAGGGGTCTTGTTCTTTTGCTTGACCACTAGAACTCTGTTTTGGACATAACAAGCAGTATTAACTGCTTCAGCCCAGAAGGTAATTGGCAATTTTGAATCAGCCAACAGAGATCTAGCAGCCTCTATTAGTGTCCTATTTCTCCTTTCAGCAACACCATTCTGTTGAGGAGTTCTAGGAGCACTATATTGTCTCTCAATGCCTTTTTCTTCACAAAAGGTGTTTAGATCATGATTTTTAAACTCAGTTCCATTATCTGATCTAATGACTTTTACACTTTGATTAGTTTGGTTTTCAATTCTTAGAATAAAGGATTTGATAAGATCACTTGTTTCATCCTTAGTCCTTAGAAAATATACCCAAGTAAATCTGGAGTAATCATCAACAATGACTAAGCAGTAAGATTTATTGCCTATACTCATAACATTTGTAGGACCAAACAGATCCATATGCAATAACTGGAGACAAGTAGAAACAGAATTTAACTCTTTGGTCTTATGAGAAGTTTTGTGTTGTTTGCCTTTAAGACAAGCAACACAATGATCATCACATGAAAAGACTTTTGAGGGTAAACCTCTTACAAGGTTATTTTTAACAAGAATGTTCATAGTCTTGAAATTCATGTGACACATCCTTCTGTGCCAAAGGGAGGATTCATCTATAGAAGCTTTTGAAACAAGACAATTTAAAGATGAATCACTATCAACATTGTCCAAATCAAGACAGTAAACATTGTCCTTCCTTGGAGTTCTAAGTAGTATCATGCTTTCATCAACTACCTTGAACCCTGGAGCAAGGATCATACACCCAGTCTTAGTAAATAATATACTATGTTGTTTGTCACAAACCTGTGATACACTTAACAGGTTGTACTTTAATTGATCAACATAGTAGACATCCTCAAATGTCATCTTACCTTTGGTGACATTACCTTTTCCACTTATCTTACCACCAGTAAGATTGTCTCCAAATGCAACATGTCCTCCATTGATATGTTTGAAATCCTGAAGGCATGACATGTTGCCTGTCATGTGCCTAGAGCAACCACTATCAACATGCCAAATGCTCTTTCCCTTGAGCTGTTGGTTGCCCTGCACATTAGATAAATCAATTAGTATGATTGGGGACCCAAGCAAAAGTTGTCTTGGGTCTCCCTTTCTCATCAAAGTATTTACATTCCTTTTTAATGAGGTTTTTAAACTCAGAGCACTCTTTATTAGAGTACTTTGTCAATATTATTGGCTTAGCAGAACCAACACTAGAAGCAGTACTAACCTTAGAAGTACTAACAGAGTTAGCAGTACTAACAGGTTTAGCAGTACTAACCTTGTTAGCAGCATTAACATTGTTAGCAGTAGTATTACTTCTAGCAGCACTATCATTGTCAGCAACACTATTTGTGGTAGCAGTACTAACAGTTTTAGTGCTTTTAGGAATCCACATATTGACACTTTCTTTAACATACTTTTTCTTCATGTGGCTTTTAGTTTTAACAGTTTTCTTAGCCACATGGTTCTTTTCAATTTTCTTATAACCAAAGGGTTTTTGCATGGATCTTTGGAAATTCATCCTTTGTTTCATAGGATTGAAATAACAGAATTTTGCAAGATGATTCAATTTGCCACAGATAAAACAAGGTTTTGGTCTATTGATTTTACTCAGATCAACCCCTTGTTTCTGAGCCCATTGATTATTCCAGTTTCTTTGATTTCCTCTTTTTAAACCAGAATTTAGGCTCTTGGCTTTATTGCAATCACACTGTTTGCAAGGACCTGGATTCATAACTGTGGTCTGTTTGTAATGGACCTTACCAGACTTTCCCTCTGTCTTCTCTATGTCCTTGGATTTGATCCAAGCCCTTCCACAATCATCATTGGTGATAATGTTATTCTCTAGAGGAATCTCACCACTTACCTTGTTCTCCTTACTCTTGCCAACCTCTTTCTCAGTCTTATCCTCAACAACTACCTTATCTAAGGGATCTATTTCAGTGGCTCCCTCAGGTAAGTCCTTCCTATCTTTGGTGTCTAACAGGTCTGAAGTAGGAGGAATGTAATTGTTGTTATATGGTGGAGGTGTTGCATTGTACCCAATTCCTCTTCTCAGCTTATCATGAATCTGATTTTGTAGTAAAGAGTCCATTGCTTTAGAAGCATTGGAAAACTTTTCTACATCAAGCTTAACCTTGGTTAGCTCCTCTTTCAGTTTTTCACTCTCCTCTTTAGATTTGGTCAGTTTAAGTTCTAAATCCTTTTTCTCCCACTGCCAGTAATTGGTGTCATATGAGTGTTGTAGTTCATTGGCTTGAAAACCTTTGATCTGATCTTCAAATCTCTCTATAATCCTTACATAGTATTTTATATCTTTTTCTAATCTCTTAAGGTCATCACTCATCTTCTGATTGTGATCCCTGTACCTTTTAACAGTGTCTATGCAAGTTTTAGAACAGAGATTAGAACTTACCTCAGATGGGAGATCAGATACTTTAGCCATAAGAGCTTGATTCTGAATAGTTTCTTCTGCTTGATCACTCCAATCAAACCCCATTCCTTGTTGAGAAACAAGGGCTTGAGCAGAGTTTCTGTTGTTATTGAAACTTCCAGATTGAGCTTGTTGATGGTTGTTGTTGTGAGACATTCCACTTCTGCATTCTCTAGCAAAATGTCCCTTTTTATGGCATTTGTAACATTCCACCTTGGACTTGTCAAATCCTGCTCCATCTTCTCTTCTTTGAGAGAAGTTGTTCCTCCCAGTTCTTTTGATGAACTTTTTAACTCTCATGGAGAGCATGGTCATCTGCCATTTAATATCCATCTCTTCCAGATCATCGGGATGGAGTTGTTCTAAGTCATCATTAATCAAAGAGGAATTTCCATGATTAGAAAGAAAAGCTTCAAACACAGAATCAGTGCCTTTATCTTGATTTGTTCCATTAGCAGCATTAACTGATTCAGGGTTGGCAGTAGAATCAATTGATGCTGATAGGAGTGCAGCATTATGAATATATCCAGAAGGCTTCTTCTTTGCCTCCACCTCAGCTTCAAATACTCTAAGATCATTGTACAGATCATCAAGTTCTTTTTCTTCCAACTGATCATTCTGTCTGAATGACACAGTGTACATGGTCCATTCATCTCCAAGGGACCTTAAGAACTTTCTGTTCACATCATCTTGATCAATATGTACTCCCATAGTAGCTAGTTCACCAATTAGTTTATTAAACCTGTCAAAAGTTTGAGTCATGGACTCATTCTTAGTTGAGATGAAGTTTTCATACTGTTGCTTTAAGATTGCCTTTTGATTTCTCTTGGTACTTTTGGTACCTTAGAATCTCTTCTCCAGAGCATTCCAGAGCATCTGTGCATCAGTGCAATTGCAGAATTGATGTTGATACTCATTTGGAATGGCCAAGAGCAGTGTACTCAAGGCTTTCATCTCTGTCTGCCTTGTCTTCCTGTCTGCATCTGTCTTTGGAGGGGTTCTTTTGCCATCTTCACCAATCTTTCCTTCATCAGATGGGCCATTCTCAATGATGTCCCACATAGAGTAATCTGTGAGGAGAATATATTGCTTGATTCTGATCTTCCACATGTCAAATTCATTGGATCTAAGCATTGGAACTTTTGAGACCAAAGTACTGCTTGATTCTGTAAGATTTTCCATGATGAATAACTGTTTCTGAGAGAGTTTTGGCTCTGATACCACTTGTCAGGATCGAATTCTCAACAAGAATTAATTCTCAGAAACAATAACAAATAAGTTTGCGGAATAACACTTAGATATTCAATGAAACAGTAAATCAACACAGTAAATATGAAGAACAAATTGTAAACTTGTATTGAATGCTTTGAAGTTACAAGATTACACACTCAACCTCAATATTGATGAACAGGCTCACCAATACGAATTCTACTTCTCTAGAATTAGGATCTATGCCTTGAGGTTGTTTTTCTCTAAAAGAATGAAAACTAAAGTTATCTAACTATTCTAAACAATACAATATATATACTGAATACAAAGATAATTACAATAAATAAAATATCTTCAGTATATCTTCTATGTATATCTCTAAGCTTCCATGTTTATCCTTTCATACGAATCTTCATTATATAAGCAGTATTAATCTTCAGCAGCATTAACTTCCTTCTAGCAGCATTAACTACTAAGCAGTACTAACCACTAGCAGTACTAACTAGCTAAGCAGTACTAACTTTGTTCAAGCAGCACTAACTTTGACTAGCAGTATTAATAGTACTAGCAGTAGTAACACTCAGCAGTACTAACTCTTAACCAGCAGCATTAATCATACTTAATGAATTCTTCAGTTCCCAACAAAGGCAGAGAAAAATCCAGGAAGAGATCTGCCCCTTCTACGGGGGTAGATATCAGACGCGTCCGAGGAAAACCTCGATCCTCACCTAAGAAGACGGGTGACGCTGCTATGTCGTCCCTTGCAGGGATGACACCTTCGAAAGGAACCGCCGCTGAGTTCGAACTTGGAGGCTCGATTCAGGTGACGAAGGATGTCCCAATGTCGGGGATGTCGGGCGTTGACAAGCCCTTTCATGCACCTTCTTCCTTTTCTAAGGGTGAGGAGAAGAATAAGGAGAAAGTGGGAGAGACGACATTCAAAGTCACTCTCCCATCTGATTTTATGGTTAATGACGTCCTTGAAAGGGACGTCATTTTTCCACATTTAGGAAAATTCCTCCTCCTGACCTTCTACGACCGATATAAGGAGTCTCGAGTTGAGGACACGGGGGCACACGCCGCTGGTCTCTCTTTCATGGTACGTCTTACTTATTTCTTACTCCCTTCATTATATTTCTTTTTATTAACCCTTTATTTGATGTCGTGCAGGCTTTCCAGGCCTGTTTGAGCTTTTTCGCTCAGATGGAAGGTCTCAGGACGTCCTTCCCTGAGGTCAAGAAAAGGGCTGACGAGGCTCTTGAGAGGGAAATGATTGCCCTGAAGGCGGTCGAGTCCGAGAAGGCAAAGGTCGAGGGCCTTAAGTCTGAGCTCTCCGATACCCGAAGTCTACTAGAGATTTCGGATCGTGAGAAGGTTAAGCTTAGGGATCATATCCTTGAACTTGAGGTGTCGTCGACCGCATTGGAGGTCGAGAAGATCAGGGTCGTCACTGCTGCTGCTACTTCTGCTGATGAAGTCGCGTCCCTCAAGAAGAGGGTCGAGGAGCTAGAAGGTGACGTCAAGGACCTGGAGACTGAGAATAGGCAAATCGAAGCCTTCTCTCGCTTCACGGCACGGGCTGCCTTGATGAGGCATCATCTGACTGGGAAAAATCCTATGGCGTCGGCCGCTGAGGAGCTCAAGACCTACCTTGACACCGTGGGGACTAAAAGGGACCTTGACGAAAATGATGAGTTAGAGGGAAGTGACGATGGAGAAGAGGCGGCAGCAGCAGAGACTGATGTCGTGCAGGAACAGTCTGACGTTCCTTCTTCTTAGCTTTTTGGATCTATTATCTAGGGGTCGGCCGTCTGTGGTCGTCCCTTAACTGTGTAATTTTCTCTTCTAATGACAAAGTCTCTTTTGTACATCGATGTTTGTTACTTGTTTTTCTTTGTCAAACCTATCTCTTATCACACGTCGAGTAATTTTAAAATATAAACACAGTATATCATACGTTCGACCAAACCATCATTCATTAACATGCTATAATGAAATCGATTGAGATCCACGATCGACCAAATGCAATCTAAATATCGAACGTCAAATGCAAAATTTAACTTTTATCAATGATTACGACTGACCGTATACTTGCGATCGTCTGAGTATTACTCGACATAAAGGTTTTAACTAAGTCGTGCGTCCCTGCGAAAAACAACATTAGTGGGGTGGTCGTTGGTTTGACCAACGGCCCTCCGATGCTTAAGTCAGTAATCTTTCTTAAGAAATAATCGAAGGAAATAAATATGAAATTTAAAAGAAATACCTCTTTAAATGAACTGCATTCCAGCTTCGTGGGATATCTCGACCGTCAAGGGTTTGGATTTTATAGGCTCCTTTCCCCACGATGCTAGAGATTTGATAAGGACCTTCCCACTTAGTGGAAAGCTTACCTGCATTGACCTCTTGAGTATTTTGAAATACTCGACGTAGAACGTAATCACCTTCTTGAAAAATTTTGATTTGGACATTTTTGTTGAAATGTTGTTCGACCACTTGTTTCTGTGCCGCCATGCGAATGTGCGCAGCTTCTCTAAGCTCTTCTAGAGCGTCGAGGTCATAACTTAGGTCGACCAAGTTATGCTCAACGGACGTATGTCTTGAAGTCGGTAGTCGTACCTCAATAGGTAACACAACTTCACATCCATAAACTAAGGAAAAGGGAGTTTGTCATGTGGACGTACGAGGTGTCGTACGATTAGCCCATAGAACGGAAGGCAATTCTTCCACCCACTTCCCTTTGGCAGCTTTGAGTCTTTTCTTGATTGAATTGATGATAGTTTTATTACTTGACTCAGCTAGACCATTCGACTGTGGATATCTAGGCGTCGATGTTACCAACTTGATGTTCCTTTCTTCACAAAATCTTCGCGTTCGATCACTGATGAATTGTGTCCCGTTGTCGCACGTTATTTCAGATGGAATTCCAAACCTGCGTGTTTTTGACATGCGTCGCACGACTGTACATACCTGATCGCATCTTGCCTTAATGTCGGCCAATAGTAACCTTGTCGTGATATCCGGTTGGCTAGACTGCGACTTCCTGAGTGATTTCCACATTCACCGTCGTGCATATCTTGTAGGATTTTCTGGACTTGCGTCTTTGTTGGTGATACATCGCAGATTTAGACCAATCGAAGATCTTCGATATAATTGTCCTCTGATCATAACATACCTTGATGCTTTAAATCTAACCTTTCTTGCTTCCATTTTGTCATCAGGCAGTTGATCGTTCTCCAGATAATTTTTAATATCGTCCGACCAAGAGTTTTCTTCCTCAATTGGTGCGACCAAAATATTACCATCGTCTTTGATGGATGGTGTTGCAAGATGAACTATTGGGATATTGTCGAATGTCGTTTGATTAAGTGCTGATCCCAAGTTGGCTAATGCGTCAGCTTGAGTGTTCTGATCTCTTGGTACCTGTTCGACTATGAAACGACTGAACTTCTTTGCTTCTTCTTTTACTATTTTATAATAAGCAATCATCCTTGAATCTTTTGCTGCAAATTCTCCATTAACTTGGTTAACAACTAGAGACGAGTCGCTCCGGACATGTAGACATGTTGCCCCCAAATCATGAGCAATTTTCATTCCTGCAATCAGTGCTTCATATGCTGCCTCATTATTTGTTGCCTTGAAATCGCACCGTATGGAGTACACTATTTTGACCCCTTGTGGAGACTGTAGGACGACACCCAGGCCTGTTCCTCGTATGTTCGACGAACCATCGACGTCGAGCGTCCAAGTAGTGTCGTGCAAAGTCGCCACAATTAACTCGTTAGACGTCGTCGCTTCTTCTAGTTCTGGACTGAAATCTGTAACAAAATCTGCCAAGACCTGTGATTTGATCGCCGTCTTGGGCTTGAAATCCAGATCATAATTGCTGAGGTAGATGCTCCATTTAGCTAATCGTCCTGTTAGTTCAGGTTTTCTTAACACAGACTTTAATGGAAAGTTAGTTACCACAGTTATAGGATGTGATTCAAAATAATGTCGTAGCTTCTTAGCGGCCATGACTAACGAAAACAAGATTTTTTCTATAGACGAGTACCTGGTTTCAGCGTCTAGTAGAGTTTTACTTACATAGTAGATTGGCAATTGTCGTCCGTCGATTTCTCGTATAAGGACTGCACTTACCGAATTAATGCTGACGGCCAGGTAGAGTTGAAGAGCTTCACCTTTCTCAGGTTTAGAGAGGAAGGGAGGTGATGTCATGTATTTCTTGAGTTGTTGCAACGCCTCCTCGTGCTTATCAGTCCACTCGAATCCTTTATTTTTTCGCAGGACGTTGTAGAATAGGTGACATCTGTCGAACGACCGAGAGATGAACCTATTCAACGCTGCTACACGTCCTGTTAAACGTTGGACTTCTTTAAAATTTCTGGGTGATTTTAGTTCGATAATTGCTTTAATTTGGTCTGGATTAGCTTCGATTCCTCGTCGTGTAACCATATAACCGAGAAATTTGCCAGCTCGAACTCCAAAAGAACATTTTGTCGGATTCAACTTCATTTTGTATTCACGCAAAATGTCGAACGATTGCTTCAAATGTCCTATATGATCGTCCGTATGTTTCGATTTGACAAGCATGTTGTCGATGTATACCTCCATAGTGTCGCCCAAATGTTCTTTAAACATCATATTTACTAGCCGTTGATACGTCGAACCTGCATTCTTAAGACCAAAAGGCATTACCTTGTAACAATAAATACCTTTATCTGTCATGAAAGTCGTTTTTTCCCGATCGTCGGAATGCATCAATATCTGGTTATATCCAGAATATGCGTCCATAAAAGTTAGTAACTCGTGTCCAGCTGTAGCGTCGACCATATAATCGATGTGTGGCAATGGAAATGGATCTTTTGGTCAGGCCTTGTTAAGGTCTGTGAAATCAATGCACACTCTCCATTTACCATTTTTCTTTTGGACGACAACAACGTTAGCGAGCCAATCTGGATACTTGACTTCTCGTATCTTTCCTGTTTTAAGCAAATTATCAACTTCGTCGTTGATAACTTTATTTCTTTCAGGGAGGATAATTAGGCAATGGAGGGGGCACGTTCCAAGCACCGGCATAAGCATTCGTAGTCTTCATCACATTGTTTCCATTCTAGTTTCTTAGATGCTCGATGGTTTCAGCCGCTTGTCGAGCCTGGGCTGTTAGGGCGTCAATACGAGCACGAGCAAAAGTCAGCTCCATGTTCATCTGGGCTACAACATGATCTTGGGTTCTTCATCTGGGCCACAACATGATCTTGGGTTCCTTGGAATGCCATTATCATGAGTAATTACAAAAAAGAGGACACTCGAAGGAAAACGTTAATACGTCGTAAAATTATCGAAGATTTTCTTTGGATGGGGCCCCACGGTGGGCGCCAAACTGTTTATGCCAAAAATCTCCCAAGGAAAATTTAAGGTAAATGTGGAGCTTGATCCAACCAAAGAAAGTAACAACAATAATCGTACGACTATAATAAAAATAAAGTAAATGAGACGAGAGAATTGGTGACGCGGAAAACCCCTAAAATGGGTAAAAACCGCGGACGAGTGTGAGTCGTCGTGCACTATGGACGTCAACCAGGGACGTCGTCCTTGTTAACAAGTGTTACAAGTGAAATGTAATGTAAAACAATACAATAAAGTAAAGTTGGTCGTGCGTCGTGGATAATTAGATTTCGGTCGTACGTCGCGTAACAAATAGTAGTAGGCTTTGTGAATTTCGAGAGAGACTGAGCGAACTGGAGAGCGTAATTTGTGAGCTTCTAAGGTCTGAGAATCAGATGTCCCCGAGTGAGATTTCCTCTTCGTATTTATAGTGCATTTTTCCGTTAGGACGCCTTTAATGCATATCTTACACATTAATGGGATGACCGTTTTGACATTGATGATAGCGTCCGTTATGTCCGTTGCTATTGATGAAGGCTTCCGTTATGATCTTTGGTCATAAATATCCTTGAATCCTGCATTAAAACATGGTATAATGTATATTGTAGATTAGTAACTGAAATTATGTCATACGACCGAGACTGCGGATAGGTTCTGATAATTTGATTGAGGTCACTTGAAGAAAGGGCGTCTGTTATCTATTTGGTCGTGCGACATAGTAGGTTCTGACTGTTGGAATTCCTTACCTGTTGTCCAGTGTTAATCGTACGACAATGTACTATTGAATTTTTTTACCCAAACATGTGTTAAACTGTAATTATGTTAATTACGGAGTATTATCTGTAATTATATATATATAATTATATTTAAAGTTTAAAAGATAATTATATATATATATATATATATTTGAATTTGAATTTGAACATTAATTTGAACTTGAATATTACAGATAATTACTAAACCTTATTTAATCCTTAGTTGAATTATAGTTTAACTATAATTATTCTGGTATAAATAAGGGGTTAGGCTAAACCATTTGATACACGATTGAATTAGAATAGTCTTTCAGAGAAATACAAAAAATAATATTTTTTCTTTTCTGTAAAACACATATAAATCTAGGGTTATTGGGCTAGCACCCGGTGGAATTTTGTGTGTTCGTGTGTGGATACCGTTAGAGGAAACCTCGTTTGGTTTCCAAGTGCTCAGCTCGTTCAACAACAACAAATCTGAAAGGTACATCTCTAAACACCCTATGGCGTGATTTTGAGTTTTGATTAAATGCATCATTGGATCCGATTGGGTTTTAAGTTTTAGAAAAGTTTTCTATTTAATTTTGTAACCAAGATTCCTTTTAATTTCCTTTGCGTATAACGGTTACAATTTATTTAAAACCCAACAGTGGTATCAGAGCCACTTTGATTGCATTTAATTAAATAGGGAGCAATAGTTTATATGACAAAGTAATAATAAAACATATACATATATATGATAGGGAAATTAATTAAAATGACTGTATTTCAATATCGTATTACCGAAATGCCCTAAATCTCTTTTGTTTTGCCGAAATACCCTTTTTGGCCGGGATGTAGGGCCAGGATGAGACTCATCCTGGGGTTATGGAGGTTCGGGTGCGATCCCGGGGTTAGGGCCGGGATGAACAAAGAAATGCCAAGGTTAGGCCGGGATTGGGGTGAAATCCCAGGGTGAGGGCTGGGATGGGGGGTTTTTAGGATTAGGGTTTGAGAAAACTAGGGTTTGGTCTATGATTTTATGTGATTTCAAGTGTTTTTTCACGTTTTTTTTGCCTGATTCTACTGTTTTTTCCACACTTTGGTCTGTTTGTCATACAATAATTGTACTATTGTCATTGAATTTGTGGTTCACATTCATCTTCTCCATTTAATTTTGTCTATAAAGATCAGTAAGATGCAAGGCAAATTCGTTCATCACATCCATTCCATTGTTCTTTCTTGCTCTCTTTTTCATCATTTGAATTGCTTCATTTTTCATACTATTGAAAAAATGAGTTCACCTGTTGTAAAAGCTAGGCTCTATTTATGTTACGATGGTCAATGGGTTCAAAACAACAATGAGTGGGATTATATTGGGTACACAAGGCGTGGTGTACAGATTACAGTAATCTATACATATAAGAGGTTTCTTCATTACGCCATGGGAAAATGTGGAATCGAAGATTCTGCTACTTGCAAGTTGGTGTTCAAACATGAAGATCGCTCACTAGTGGAGCTAAACAACGATGAACTAATCCTTGGTTTTATGCAAATTACAGTCGATTCAGAAATACCTCTAGAAGTCTTTGTGTATGACGCAACATTGATGTGCGACGAAGGTGATGAGGAAATCCATGTCGGTGGTAGTCAACAGGAGCCTGATTCTCAATTTCAGGCATCCTACGACACCACACTTTATTCTGATCATTCATATCGTCCTAATGACTCTTATCCCGATGTTGTTCCGGAGACACAACTAGAAGAAGAACAACAAGCAGAAGAAGAAGAAGAAGAAGAAGAAGAAGAAGAAGACGAAGAAGAAGACGAAGACGAAGACGAAGACGAAGACGAAGAAAGACGGTTTGTTGGAGTTGCTCATGACGAAACCCATGTTTTCACAACGGGTATATCTGATATGGACAAATCAAATATTGATACTGATGAGGACGAAGAAGAAGAAACATATACCCCTAGCAATAAATCACTTGGTGAGTTAAACGATTATTTTGATATGCCTCTTTCCCTTCCAAACCCGGAGACCAATATACCACCCTACCAACCCGTACCTTACAATCGCGGTACAAGTATACATGAAGGACAACTATTTGATACGAAGGAGCAAATGGCCATACAACTCGGAATTAAGTTCATGGAAGAAGGTTTTGTGTTTAGAACGGAGAAATCCGACAAAAGCAGATACGTGGCTGTCTGTGAGCAAAAAAATGTAAGTGGCGTATGTCGGCGAAGTCTGTAGGCCCAAAAGGAGGGATGTTTGTCGTTAGGAAGCTGAACGATGTGCACACTTGTTCCAGGACGCAACTGAATTCCAGACACCGACAGGCCAACAAAAGGACTTTGGGCCACATATTGAAAGGAAAGTTTATTGACGCTAGCAGGTCATTTCGGCCAAATGACATCGTCGACGATATCAACCAGTAGTACGGGCTCAATATTGGTTACCACCAATGATGGCGTGCGCGATGCAAGGCCGTGCTAATGGTGAGAGGCACTCCCGAGGAGTCGTACAAACGACTCCCTATGTACTTATATAATTTAGAGCTGAAGAATCCGGGTACACACACCAAAATAAGGACGGATTAGCACGGACGTTTTGAGTTGTGTTTCGCTGCTCTTGGATGTGCGGTACGTATATCAACACGCCATATCTTTACATATTATAAATTATAACATTTATAAAGTTCCTCCACCTACGTTATTTGCAAATCTGCACGTTTTTGGTAAACCTGCGTCCTGTCCTCGTAATAGACGCTGCCCATTTAAAGGGACCTTACCTAGGTATGATGTTCTTGGCGGTTACCATGGACGAAAATAACAACATCGTGCCCTTGGCTTTCGGAGTAGGCAAGTCCGAGACGGGGGAGGAGTGGGGTTGGTTTCTGTCCAGGTTGAGAGAATGTATCGGAGTCCCGGAAGGGTTGGTATTTATGTCGGACATGTCTCTTTCCATAAGCGCCGCAATTTCTGCCGTGTACCCATCGACCCCTCATGCCCTATGTTGTCGACATTTGGAGATGAACGTGAAAAGCGCGGACAGGCGTATTACTACAAACCACCCGACCTACTGGAAGGCATGCAAAGCATATACGGTTATGGAGTTTGACCGGTACATGGATGCACTACGATATGAAGTAGATCGTGGAGCACAAGTTATGGATGTTGCTGGGAATGAGAGGTGGTCAAGGGCCCATTTTCCTGCATATCGATATAACATAATGAACTCTAATAGTGCAGAGTCGGTGAATGCACTGTCCCATTTTGCTCGTAGGTTACCGATTGTCGGGCTTATGGAGTACTTCCGATCTTTTCAACAAGAGTGGTACCTACTTCGACGACAAAATGGAGGTTGATAAACTATGAAATCTTGAACTTATATGTTATTTGCTCTTCTTGTGTAATTTATAAATCGTAGCATAGTTAACACACACATGTTTGTAGGTGAAATGCGTAATCATCTCACACCAATGGCGGAGGCGAAGATTCTCAAAAGGGCGGGAAAGTCTGCGCAATGGAGGGTAAGAGGGATTGGATATGATAAGTTCGATGTTCGGGATACCCGTGGACACGCGATTGTCGATATGCTCAACCGTGTTTGTGAATGTAAGCAATGGCAATATTCTGGGTTACCATGCGGTCATGACATCGCAGCTGCAAGGTCTATGAATCGTAGAGATTGCAACGATCTAGCTCTAGGTTACTTCACGTCCCATACTTACCGGTCAACATATCATGAAGTAATAAATCCAGTTGGACCCCCTAAATCATGGGTTTTGCCACACGTCCCCCTTCCGCCATGCTATCCACCGTTAATAACCAAGAGACGTGCGGGGAGGCCAAGAAAGTACGATCGATGTCCATCTCGTGGTGATGATCCGATACAGAGAAGGTGAAGGTAAGTGTGGCGAAGGTGTGCGGTGAGGGACTCGAGATCTCTTATGCGTTTGTCCATGGAGTACATGTATTCCCACTTGTCTTGGTATGGGTCTGGAGGCGGCACACCATGATGGGAGGAGCTAGGGGGAGCCTGATATCCCGTGCCATCATCGTCATCTTCATAATCATCGTCATCATCGTCATCGTGATCAGGATCTCTTCGTCAGGACCTCTTTGTCGATCGCCTGGCCGCCTCTCTTTCAAAATAGGCGACGCTGGATAGATACCAACGACTCTGTTGTTCGGCAGCCGTAGGAGTGAGGCGCTCGAGAGCCGGATGCCTCACCTAAATATATTGTAAAACATATAAGATTTAATATGCAAGACTAAGTTACACAATTAATTGTTGACTTACTAAAATTAGAAATATAGTAATAAGGCGTACATCCGAAACTGAGTTGAAGATTGCAACGCATGCAGCCTTATTTTGTACAATATGTCGGTCCCAACGAGTTCCCCTAATGGCCCTGTCGGTGCTCCTGGTGAAATGGTGACGGTAGACAGGAAACATCTCCAAGATCCATACCTGGAATTACACAACATAGAGAAGTAAGTAAAAAAAAAACAAAAGATGACTTAATATTTATGTTATACTACTTATCTAACCTTCAGAACGTGTGCGAACCCATTCAACGTACTCTTGTTGATGTTCTTGTTCTTTTGTAAATGGCGTCTGGCGATGGCGTTGTGTAAAGAGATGTATGTGTGGCTCTAGATGTGGCTACCCCACGGGTAGCTGTCAAATGTCATGAGGTCATCGACGACCCTAAGGACAGTGTCGGAAACCACCTGGCTTAGCTCACGACCCATGAACATTACTTCCACCATCACTACCAAGCAAACACGCACAACATCCTCATCAAATAGCTCCTGCATGCCGCCTCTCATCGTCTGGACGACGATTTTCATCTTTAAATTACCGGGGCCGTGATCAGGCCAAAGCCTCCTGACGAAGGACCCTTCAAGATATGACAGGAAGGATGGGTGTTGGTCCGAAAAGGAGTCCTGTTATAAGACAGAACTCAAGACGACCAAAGCGCATGTGTTTCCCACGCACTTCGAAATACATTTCCTCCGAATCCGCATTCATTACGTCGACCTCCAACTGTAAAAACATGTACACTAGGAGGGTGTCCTGCGCGGTATTGGTAAGGTCCAGCCATGGACCAAAAGGTGTCCGTCCGAATATTTGATGTAAATTTTGTGCCCATTTAGGTGGACACGCTGCAAAAATATCTCTAATTTCCTTGGCAAAGCCAAGGCATGTTTTGAAAGACAGATCCACGTAATGAAAATCCTCCTACATAGTAACGAATAAAAGACAACGACTTATGGTTATAGTTAATATTTGTGTTTTTTTGCAAAGTTAAGGAGGCCTAAGTTTTGTTGATTTCGTCTATTGAGAGACTTTAGAAAAGAAACCACTCAATCTATTGGACTTCCAGGTAGTAGGGGAATCACGTGGATTGCTTAAATCCCTAAAAACCTTAAGGCTATTTACACCCATTTGACAAAATCTAAATCGATATGTTGCGATTAAAAGGCTTATGGTTATAGTTATTATTTGGGTTTTTATGGCAAATTTAAGGGGCCTAAGTTGTAATGTGAGATAGTTAAGGGACCTAAGTTGTAATTTTGAAAAGTTAAGGGGCCTAAATTGTAATTTTGCAAAGTTAAGGAGCCTAAGTTGTAGTTTTGCAAAGTTAAGGGTCCTAAGTTGTAATATTGAAAAGTTAAGGGACCTAAGTTGTAATATGGCAAAGTTAAGGCAATCTCTAAAATTAATGTAATCTCTAAAATATTTAAAAAAAAACACAACACTCTCAAAAAACGTAATACTCTAACATATTATCAAGGTAATCTCTAGAATTAACGCAACACTCTAAAATTAACGCAATCTCTAAAATATTTATAAAAAAAAACACAACACTCTCAAAAAACGTAATACTCTAACATATTATCAAGGTAATCTCTAGAATTAACGCAACACTCTAAAATTAACGCAATCTCTAAAATATTTAAAAAAAACACAACACTCTCAAAAAATGTAACACTCTAACATATTATCAACGTAATCTCTAGAATTAACGCAACACTCTAGAATTAACACAGTCTCTAAAAAACACGCAATCTCTAAAATATTTAAAAAAAAACACAACACTCTCAAAAAACGTAACACTAACATATTATCAACGTAATCTCTAAAATTAACGCACTACTCTAAAATTAACATAATCTCTAAAAAACACGCAATCTCTAAAATATTTAAAAAAAACACAACACTCTAAAACACGTAATACTCTAACATATTAACGCAATCTCAAAAATTAACGCAATCTCTAAAAAACTAGAAATACTCTAACATATTATCAACGTAAACATAACATATAATCATAGTCTAAAAAACATAAAACAAATATTTTATAAAATATAAAACTACAATGGGGTTAAGAGAAAACTTACCGAAGTAAGTAGACGAGACATATCCAACATTGCTAAAACACTAACGAACCGAGTCAAAATCCGAGCGTGGTTGTGGTGGGGTTTGAAATGGGGGACCATTCCATTTATAATGGATGGGGAACCCTTTTAACCTAATTGAGTTACAGATCTCACCGTCCATTTTTTTATCTCACACCATCGCGTACTATCCCGACCCCAACCTCGGGATACCCGGCCTAACCCCGGGATTTCACTGTTCATCCCGTCCCTACCCCCGCATTGCACTGTTCATCCCGGCCCTAACCCCGGGATCGCACCGTTGATGCCCACGAAGCTCCATAACCCCGGGATGGGTCTCATCCCGACAAAAAAGGGTATTTCGGCAAAACAAAAGAGATTTAGGGCATTTCGGTAATACGATATTGAAATACGGTCATTTTAATTAATTTCCCTATATGATATATATGTATACCCATCCTAATATATATATTTCCAAATTATATATATATATATATATATATATATATATATATATATATATAAAAGGATTTAACAATTAAAAGGGTTTTTAAAACCCTAAAATCTATAGCCTCCATCTCTCCTCTTATGTTTTGCCGCCTTACATCCCTTGGATGGAGCAGCCGCTCAAAGCTTTCTCAATCGCCGACCATCGTCGACTGCTGCTGACGTAGTGTTTTGTCTTTGGCCAAAGAGAGGGTTTTGAAAGCCCTAAATCAGGTCTATCTCTTTTCTTTTCTCTAAGAGGCGTCTACCCCAAGTGACTTTATCGCCGCCGGTATTGCTGCCGGAATCGGCCTCATCGCTGCATTTTTGCAGCCTTGCCGCTGCTATTGAGTGGTTTGCCTTAGCAGCCATCGCCGCTGGTTTTTGAGCCAAGCGGCAGTTTCGTTTCTGTCGCAGACCGTCGGCATGTGTGCCTTGGTAGCTGTTGCTGGTTGTGTGTCGACCGCCACAGCTTGGGCCACGGCCATGGAGCTGACTTTGTCGTTGTTTGTGTCTAGGGTTTGTTAACTCTAAATTCACAGCCGCCCTCGACATCCTCTTAGACTTGTCGTTTTCTTCTGCTCCATGCCACCACGGTGGCATTTTTTTTCCTTTTGTTATCGCCGACCACCACTATATGTGGATTGGTCTCGATCTCTGGTGGCCCATGGCTCCACCCTTGGCCGAAGCCAAAGGGTTGTTGTCCGTTTCTCTTGCCGCTATCGATGACATCCGTTGGCTGTTATCATTGATTATTCCTGGTCAGTATGGCGCTGATGCCGATACCTTGCACATTTGGTACCAAGCAGCTTGGTGGTGGGTTTTGTTGGTCGGTCACTGCTAGTATGGACGCACGGAGGCAGGTTGTTGCCCTAATCTTTTGGACCGGAGGCCCAATTTTGTTGTTTTGTTTTGGTTCTTAAGACGGTAAGTTTTGGGTCAATTTTTCTTTTTTGGATTAGGTTTATTAACCTACTAATTAAAATGGGTCAATTGAATTTATTTTTGCCATATGAATTTTTGTTCCGTATAATTTGGTCACTTTATTTATGTTGAATTATCTCGACCAAATTGTTTTATTTTATGTTTAAAATATTAAATAGTATATTGTTTGCCCCAAAGACCCGTGGTTGTTTTATTTTATGTCGGAAAATTAAAATGTATTAATTGCATGGGATGTAATTTTTGATTTAATTTTCTAGATAGAATTTGTTGTATTTTTCTATTTTATACAAAGACGGAGTTTCAAGAAATCAAGACGAAGACCCTGAAGTTCACCAAGATGGCGAGGCCAGTGGGAGATTGAAGATGTCCTTAGAATTGACCATGGTTGTTGTGTTGGCTCACAACACCACATTAGGGGCAAATCCATATATTATCTTATGTGTTTATTTTGTGTTTGCTTTATTTTATTGCTTTTATTATTGTTATGATAATTGCAAAAAAAATATTTTATAAAAATCAAACACATCATAAACTTTAATCGGTAATTAAAATATGATATTTTAAATCTGATATGTTTATCAACAACAAACCGATTTTGAATAAAACTTTTAAAACAAGATTTTTAGAGATAAATTCAAATGTTTTAAAAGAATTAGAATGTTTTCTAAAATTAAACCTTTCACAAATGTAAAGTATGCGTCATCCATTTAAGATACTTGTTAAACTTACAAGAGTTCGGAATGATCAGTGTTTAGCCAATCATATCGGATGATTGTAGTGTAAGACAAGGCGCCAGGATAACGAAATTTAAGTGGACAGTTGTTTGGCCATTCACTTAAATAGTCGTATTTTGGACGACTGATCCCAATAAACCCTAAGTTAAGACTTTAGGTGGGATCATGATATCTTAGTATGGTTAGTTTACTTGAAAATATCATAGACAATGCTTAGCCATCTATGAATATTTTCAAGGCGTTGTAGTGGGATTAAACATGCCTTTTAATATATGATATATTAATAGAAATCCCACAATATCTAAGAGTTATATTGAACATAACTGGATGATGTCTACCTAAAGTTCCATAAACAGTTGTTTGGCTATTTATGGAAATAGGTGATATATGGATCTTAACCCAAATTAATTTTTTTTTGAAAGGTTAAATTAATTAATTTGAGATTTTAAAAGATTTACTAAAATTGAACTTATTTTGTAGATGGCTGCTAACGCCTCCAACCAAATTGTATGTACAAACGGCTTATCCCAATTTACATTACGATCAATCCTTGACAAGGATAAACTGAACGGTACGAACTTCGTCGACTGGTTTCATTTCTTGAGGGTCATCCTTAAGCACGAAAATAAGTTGTACGTTCTTGAAAACCCCCTCCAAACCCTCCTGCCAGAAATGTTTCAGCTAAGGTCAGGGTTGCTTATGATAAGCATCTCAATGACTCACTAGATGTTAGTTGTCTGATGCTAGCATCCATGACTCCCGAGGGAACATGAAGACATGAATGCTTGGGATATGATATCCTCTCTGAAATCCATGTTTCAGTTACAAGCAAGGCAAGAGAGGTTCGATACAGTCAGGGCATTGCATGCCTGCATGTTGACTGAGGGTTCATCAGTCAGTACCCACGTTTTAAGAATGAAAGGGTATATTGACCGATTAACCCGTCTTGGCTACACACTGGGTCAAGAATTGGCAACCGATATGGTTCTCAATTATTTATCCAAATCATATGACCAATTCGTCCTGAACTACAATATGAATGGTTTGGAGAAAACTCTCACGGAGCTTCACGGCATGCTTAAAACTGCTGAGAGAAATATGAAATCCAAGTTGGATTTATCCAAACCAAAACAGGTGTTAATGATCAGACCTAAAAGTGGGATAAACAAGAAGAAAAGGGTGGTTACCAAGGGTAAAAGAAAAGTTGGAAGCTCCAACAAGGAAAAGGGCAAGAGAAAGATTCCTGAGGAAACAGTTTGCTTCAACTGCAACCAGAAGGGACACTGGAAGAGAAACTATGTGTGTCCCTGATTTATGACAAGTTCTTATCAACACAAACAACAACAACGATTTACCAACCTGATTGATAAATAAACGCGAATTACAGATTGATGTTTGTGATTTACTCTTTAAAACTCTCTAAGTTTTACACCGTTGAAATGTGTTATGTGTGTTCTACCAACTTGCAAACCACATAATATCTAACTAAGATATTATCTAACAAACAAAATAATATCCTAAATAATATCTAACAAATAGATATTTTGGACTTATAACTAAAACACTAAAATACAATAAACTAACTTTGACGATTTATTACAAACTGACTTTAGACTAATATTAAGAGTCGACTTTCCAACTTTAGCTTCAGATTGCGATCTTCAAATTGGATGATCTTGAATCTAATAGATCTGTGCGCTAACAATCTCCCCCTTTGGATCACGATCATTACTAAAAAGATTTAGCAATTCAGTCTTCTCTTTCAGCTCAAAAGATGCAATCTCCCTCTTAGTCTTCAAATGTAACAATCTCCCCAAAAGACATAGATAAACTCTCTTTCAGATGATGGGAAGAAATTATCTTCAGATTTAGCTCAAAATGCTGTAGCAAAGTATCTTCAAAGAAAATTTCTCTCAAATCAGCATGTCTTCAGAATGCTTGCTCTAAACTTGTGTTGTTCCCCATTTCTTGTGTAGCTCTTCTCCCCCTTTTTGATGAAAAGAGCAACGAGTTCATCAAAACTTTTTTGTCAAGAAATGTCTTACTCACAGAGCCTCTGATTAGTCAATTCAAAAGATATTCATCCAGATCTTTGCAAATCCAGACAAAATAGTCGTGTAACACCTAAATCAACAAATGAACCAGTTAATATGTCTGTCAGTAACACTAAGTCACTGTGTGTAACGAATACACATCGTAAAGGAGTTTTGTGATGTTCACTCCCCCAGGTCTTCCATTCAATCATTGAAACACCACAAAGGTAATTTCTATAAACATTATGACAAAGAAACAAATTCCTTTTGTGTTCGTGCAAGTGATAGAAAGAATTAAGCACTTGATGATTGCTTATAAGGCTCAATATTGTGTAAACTGTAACACCCTAAAAATAGGGATAACAAAAACTTTCCAAAAGAGGAGAAGTGGTATAAAATTGCCATAGCAAGAGCCTCCCAAAAATGGGGAAATATACGAATAAACCTGTTTAATCACAATTGTAATTTAACAGATAGATAAATAACAACCAACTAATCTAATTTCTACATCTAGAAAAGAGATTACAAAAGGGGTGCCATCTATAAACCCAAGGCTTCTCAAAAATAGTCCAAGAGCCGTATCCCCAAGCTCTCGCCCAAAGCATCTAAGCTTGCCTAGGAGCAGCACCGCTAATACCTGAGATACACATCGACACCAAACAAGTGTTAGGCCAAAAAGCCTAGTGAGTTGAACAAGTAAAAGCATACCAGAAATAGTTACAGTTCTTATCAGCAGTTAACCAATTAATCACGTAGATGTGGAGTCAACGAGAGCGACCCATATCTCCAATCAGGTCCACCCAAAGAGGCGATGCACCTTGAAGCCAAATAACAAAGGCAACCCAAAGGTCCGACATGCATCGAGGACTACCGCTTAGGAAATTCACCGACGGCGGAGGTCTAGGCACATAGGGGACTACCACTCAGGAAATTCCCCAAATGTCACCCACCTACATCCCTATAGTGAATCACTGACTTGGTTCGTCCACATTATGCAAATAGGAGGTCTCAAGATGTGTTTTAACCCAACATATTCGGATATCAACCATGAACACAACATTACCATCCCAAGCATGTAAATCCATCATATGACATAGTAATCATCTAAATACTTCGTGAGAATATAAGGTCGCCAAAAGGCATTCCAAGTAGGAATCATCATAATACCAAGATATGCATAAGTGACTCATAGTAGGTTACTCACATACATATTTCAATAGAAATCCCCAAATACTTGTACATTAAATAAGAACACTTGAGTAATAACAATAATGATAACAAGTAAAGTAAATGATGTGTATCTAGTTTTTACAAAAGGGTTAGTAAACTCACCTTGCTAGATTTAGACTAAATTTAGATTTTACCCACTTAGAACTTTCCTTGAAGAACTTGATTCTTCAAACCAAATCTTCCAAAACCTAGATCCACAAGGTTCCAACCATAAATATACATAATCAAACACAAAGAATCATTTCCCAACCTTACACATGAATACCTCAACTGATACTGAAATCATAACTTCTATAAATGAAGAGAATAGAAGATTACCTTAATCCAAACTTGAATCCACCAATCAAAACACCTCTAGTTCACTAAAAGATTACAAACCTTCAATCTATGAAAGGGAGAACAAAGGGTGGATGAAACCCTAGAAAACTTTGGTGAAGAAGATGAATAGGGAGAGATGAGAAGCTTACCACCACAAAATACTCTAGTATACTTCAATAGACTTCCAATCTCTTGCTAGATCCTTGAAGATCTCTCTCTCAAAAACGAAACCGTAGCAACTTGAATCACCCAAATCGGAGCTAGGATGAAGGATATATGAAGGAATGAAGTTTGGGTGCTGAAAATCGGTTTTAAGCTCATCCAGGGGGTTTCGTGACTTGTCTCGCGACCTTGGGTCGCGGCATAAGTCGCCCGCTTCCCCTGGTTTTCTTCTCGATACTGTTTTGGCCATAACTTCTTCGTTATAGCTCCGTTTTTGCTCCGGAAAGAACCGTTGGACTCGTAATTGAATCCTTCATCTATCAAGACTATAAAATCAAGGATTCAAGACCAAAACCAAATATCTTATTTTTCCCTTAAATTACCGATTTCTGTATTAGCTTGAAACGATAGCTTTTCGAAATCGGGGTGTTACATAAACCACTGAGACAATAGTAAGTTAAACACATACTCAATGTGCATGATTGATATGCATTGAGAATTCAATGCATAAGAACACCTTTTCTTTCTTTTTAGATAGATCATTTTGTTTAATCCCAACTTTGAGTCCATTTTTTCTTATCTTATTTTCCCTTTTCTGTTATATGGAGCTAAGTTTATGATTTTCCTGTCTTTTACTACTTATGGAGGCTAACATATGTTTTACGCTGATTTCATTACTGCCAGCCAATGCTACAACATCCCGATCTGCTTGTTGGAAGATTCATGGACGAATTTGATGAAGATGGCCAACGAAATTAATCCAGATCCAACCTTTTGTTACAATGGAACCAGATATTTTTGGCAATAATAGAAGTAGTAGTTGGCTGGAGTTGGAGTGTTGACATCACTTGGAGTGTAACTTTGGAAAAAACTTTAGTTGTTGTACTTTTATTATTATTTTAAGCTTTTTATTTACATATTTGCCATCCTTGTTTGGTATAAATAGGGGTGATGACTTTGTGTTTTTAGAAAGATGTAATAAAATCAGTTTTAGAACTGATATTGTGACTCTCTCTCTAGAACTTTTAATACCAAATCTTTAATCTTTTAGAATTCTTGTTCTTACACATGGGTTGCTATAGCATTGCATGACAGATTCTTCTATTTTAATTTATTGCTTTATGTCATTTACTTTATGCTCTTTACTTTCAGTCATTTATATTTAGTAATTTATATTCTGTCATTTATTTTCCGTCGTTTACATTCCGTCATTTAATTACCGTCATTTACATTATGTCTTTACTCTATGTTATTTACATTTCTTGCAATTTAATTTACGTAATGAGTAGCTAATTTTATTAGCTTGGGTGTGAGGCAAATGGTGAGTTTTTAAACCAAAAGAAAGTGGACATCGTTTCTCAATAATGATGTTCCACCAAATCATTCTAAGTTTTATAAATCCAAACGCACTTCTTGACGAATTGATCACTTTGAAAGTGGTAAAGTGTAGTGGACTCAGGCATGAGCCACATGAATACACGTCAATTTGAATGATATGGGAAGTATACTTGGAAGAGTTGCTAACAAGGGAACTTGTTGTCTATGTTTTCAAACTGATTGATTCTTGACGGGTTGATCACTAGTCAAAGTGTTAAAGTGTGGTGGACTCAGGAATGAGCCACTTGGAACACGTCAACTTGGATGATATGGGAATCGACTCGGAAGAGTGATTTTTAACAAAGGAATTTGTTTATCCATATACTTTGAAGACACCGTTGGCACTATCACTGGTTCTGATGCTGCACAGGAATGCGTCTAGTAGAAGCTAAATACAAGTGTCACGGTGAGAATTCGGAAGGATCACTTTCAAAGTAGATGGTGGAACTAGTTGTTGAAAAACACAATGCTGTAGCATTCCTACAACATTGGTCCAAAAAAACTTGTGTTTAATACTCACCAAAAGTCTTACACCCTTGCTTTCTTTATTATCTGTTATTTTAATTAACTGTTCGCTCAACTCAAACAAAGTCTTCAAACTCGCCATCTGAAGTTAGTTTTTCATCTCGAGATCTTGCAACATAAGATACCTATCCCTGGGGAATATGATACTTGGTTCTTACCATTTTATTACTTGAAAAGACAATATTGGATCCCATTGTATACTTGCTTTGAGGTTCAATTATCACATGTCTTAGAGGTGTGCAAACATTCCGTATCAATGATTGAAGTGCGAAGGTGGGGTAGAATTCCTTCTTTTCAATATCCAGATTTTCCAAATGAAAATCAGATAGCAAATGTGCTGCTTCCCCTTTGAAAATGTGAAACACTTTCTTGTTAAGAAGAAAATGAGTAGTTGGTGAGGTTTGATCAAGAGTTGGCATGGGCTAGTTGCCTGTTTCAATAATGATCACCAATGAGTTGTGAAACATTAGAATTGTGGCTGCCCGGCTCACAAAAAGTTGGTGCAAAGTTCTGATATTCTTTTAACTCTGTTCTCACACCCTCTTTCTTTTAAACATTCAGTTTACTTCTAGCCGAACTCTCTTTTTCATTATATCTCATCACACAACCCACACTCATTTCTTTTTGATTTCTCACACTCAATCACTATGGATTAACCTCTTGGGTAGGAAACACTGGTTAACGTGTATCCATAGAAGTTGTGTTAAGTCCTAGCACACTGATCCCATGTTTTCCTATGAAGCATATGATGCTCAAAATGGTTTAACTTATCAGTTAAAGCTCAAAGATTAATAAGAAAACATTGAAAATTACACTTTCAAATTATAAAATCTGGTGAAGAATCGGAAAGTGATTTGAACATTTAAGAACATGTTTTCAATGAATGAAAGTTATCATTCTTTCAACCATATATGAGATTAAGATAAAGGATTATACCTTTACGTGCGATCTTACATCTCATGAAGCTACGCTTAAAGTCATAAAGATATGAACATGTAAGCGTCTCTCAAACTGCAAAAGTCTTAAAGTCAAGTGAAAGTAACGTTATTCACATTGAATTAAAAGACAAAAAGCAGTAAAACAATGAAAGTACGAGTTCTGATCTGAAATAATCAGAAGTCATATCCTATATCCTTTGACTTGTAAAACTCCCCCTAAAATCATGCATCACAAAAATTTGACATTAAAAAGGTAAATACATAAATTAGTAAGTCTTCTCCTCAAATTAATATAGACCATCTGTCAATTTCTTCTCATACTCCCCCTTGGATCATGAACAGAATATTTGAAGTGCAGATATCATTCAGAAATAAGAATGAAGAAATGATGAAAAAGTATAAAATTAGAAAACTTTGATAGGTAACTACTGATTATGTCTTAAGATTTAGCATACCAAGCTTAGAGACAAGAAAGGTGAACCTCTTTTTGTCTAAAGGTTTGGTAAACAAATCTTCTAGCTGATAATCAGTTTTTACAAAGAAAAGTTCAATTGTTCCTTTTTCGACATTATCTTTGATAAAATGATACCTGACATCTATGTGTTTGGTCTTGGTGTGCTGAACAGGATTCGCTGTTATCGCGATGGTGCTATTTGAGTCACAGTAGATCGGGATTTTGTTGAAGTGAAAACCGTAGTCGCGCAGTTGTGTTCTCATCCACAAGACCTGAGAACAGCAACTAGTAGCAGCTACATATTCTGCTTTGGCCGTTGAAGTTGATACACAAAGTTGCTTCTTCGATGCCCAACTTACGAGTTTATCACCGAGGAACTGTATATGACCTGACATGATCTTCCTGTCTAGCATACAACCAACATGATCTGCATCTGTATATGCTGTTAGTTCAAAGCTAGTATCTTTAGGATACCACAGACCAAGATCTGCAGTCCCCTTCAGATACCTAAAAATGCGCTTAACTGCAGACAAATGGGATTCTTTGGGATTGGCCTGATATCTAGCACATAAGCATGTATAGAACATTATATTTGGCCTACAAGAAGTAAGATACATCAAAGAACCTATCATCCCTCTGTAAGTCCTAACATTAACAACCTTTCCAGAAGGATCGGTGCCAATCTTAGTACCTGGTGCCATTGGGGTACCAATCGGTTTAGAATTTTCCATTTTGAACTTCCGAAGAATATCAAGAATGTATTTTGATTGATAGATAAAAAAATCCCCGATGAAAATTGTTTGACTTGTAATCCGAGAAAGAAATTCATCTCTCTCATCATATTCATCTGAAATCTTAACACCATAAGGTTTGAAAAATTCTTACAGTACTTAGGATTTGTAGAGCCAAAAATAATATCATCCACATAGATTTGAATAAGAATGATATCGGCTTTCTCCTTTTTAATAGACAAAGTGGTATCTACCGTACCTTTTGTAAAACCAGACTTGAATAAAAATTGAGATAGGACATCATACCAGGCGTGAGGAGCTTGTTTCAGTCCATAGAGTGCTTTGTCGAGAATGTAGACATGATTCGGTTTCTCTTGATTGACAAAGCCTTCTGGCTGCGAGACGTAGACTTCTTCCTTTAGAATGCCATTCAGAAAGGCGGTCTTCATGTCCATTTAAAAGACAGTGAAGTTCTTGTGAGCTGCGTAGGCCAAAAACATTCGAATTGCCTCTAAACGCGCCACAGAAGCATAAGTCTCATCGTAGTCTATTCCTTCCTCTTTCCTGTATCCCTTGGCAACAAGTCTTGCTTTGTTTCTGATAACGGTACCATCTTCATCTTTCTTGATTTTGAAAACCCATTCGGTACCTATAATGGTTTTACCTTGAGGTTTGGGTACGAGTCTCCAGACTTCTAGTGCGTCAAACTGATTCAGCTCTTCTTGTATTGCAGTACCCAGTCTGAATCGACAAGAGCCTCGGATACGCGAGATGGCTCGATCTTGCTCAGAAAGGATTCATGCATACACATATTCATTGAAGCTGACCTAGTTTGCACCGGTTTGGTTGGATCGCCAATGATCTGGCTTATCGGGTGCTCTTTGGTCCATTTATGTTCATGAGGGAGTGGATTATATGAATATATATCAATATTATCATCTAAGAATCCACTGGTACCTTCTTCAGGTTGTTCAGGAGGAATTATGGTTGCAGTTGAAGTAGTAGGTGCAGAAGGCTCAGCAGGTACAGCTTGGTCCATCTGTAGATCAGTCTGTACAGAACATCCTACTGATACAACAACTTCTGTCTCTTCATTATTTGTCACAGCTTCAACTGTTGGAGTCGGCATTTGTACAGGAATTTCTTGCTGAATCGGGGAGTTAGATTCAGTAGAGATATCTGAACTGGTTGGATGAGTAGTCGTTGAGTCTTCCATCCTGTCAACCACAACAGATTTCTTCACATTAGATCCAAGAAATTCATCATAAAACAGTTCAAATAATAAATCTAAATCAGATAAATGATTAGTAGACGTTGATGCTTCATCTGATTTGATCGATTGAGACACAGGTTCTGGACTGTTTTGCTCAGAAGCTAGTACTCCTGTTATCACGGGTTCTGAACTGTGTTGTTCAGAAGCCATATATTCATCAAATGTGACGTTTACGCTTTCAACAACTGTTTTTGACTTCTTCAGATATACACGGAATGCAGTAGATGTAGAGGAATAACCAATGAAGATGCCTTCGTCCGCCTTGGCACTGAACTTGTTAAGACTCTCTCTATCGTTTAGAACATAACACTTACACCCAAATATATGGAAATATTTGATTGTCGGTGTTCGGTTGTTGATTAACGCATAAGGAGTCTTTTTGAATCTGCGGTGTATCATGGATCGATTCTGAGTGTAGCATGCAGTCGATACAGCTTCAGCCCACAGAAATAGAGGTAAGTCAGATTGACTTAGCATAGTACGAGCAGCCTCGACTAGCGTACGATTTCTTCTTTCGACCACTCCATTCTGTTGAGGCGTACGAGCAGTAGAGTATTGATGTGATATCCCGACCGATTCGAGATATTCTTGAACTATTTTGTTCTTGAACTCTGTGTCGTTGTCTAATCTTAGAAGCTTGACCGGTTTCTACAGATTTACCTGGGTCGTCTTCAGGAATGTAATGAGAACATCAGGTGTCTCATCTTTTGAACGTAAATATTTGACCCAAGTGTATCGCGAGTAATCATCCACGATAACTAGTATGTACTTCTTTCCGCCTAGACTTTGCGTTCGCATCGGACCGCATAAGTCCATATGCAACAACTCTAACGGAGAGCTTGTACTTGGTTCAGGCTTTGGTTTATGTGGAGCTCTCTTCATCTTTCCATTTTCACATGCTGCACACAGGTGTTCATCTTTCATACTTCAGCTCTGGAAGTCCTTTAACTAGCTTTTCACTGACCAACTTGTTGATGTACCGAAAATTGAGGTGAGATAGCCTTCGATGCCATAGCTAGCTTTGTTGCATCGAGGATTTTGAGAGTAGACACACCTGTTTGTCAGTCTGGACGTTTGACAAATTGATTGTGTAGAGATCGGACTTTCGAGTGCCTACCAAGAGTTCCTTGCCATCTTCAGTGCGAACAGAACATCTCTTGGCCTTGAAATTTACCTCTAAGCCTTTGTCACAGAACTGGCCTATACTGAAAAGGTCGTGTCTTAAGCCTTCAACGTAGCTCACCTTCTTAATCATGACATTTTCGTGTACCATATCACCATATCCCAGTATTGGTGAAAACTGGTCGTTGCCGAATCGAACTGTTCCGCAGTATTTCTCTGTATAGTTGGTCAACATTCCTTTCTGTCCGGTCATATGCTTGGAACACCCACTATCCAAGTACCACATATGACGGGTCTGCACAAGAGAAATTACGAAACAAGAGATTTAGGTACCCACTTGTAAATGGGTCCTACAGTGTTAGTACATGATTTTGGCACCCATTGAAATTTGGGCCCTCTTTGATTTTGAGAATCAAATGAAGGATTAGTATGATGAGAGTGTACATGATATGTGCCAAACCAAACATCAGAATCTTGACAAGAAGAATAAACATGTTTATCATAACATGAAGACTTTCTTGCAGATAAAGATAATTGGAATAATTGCTTCATAGAGTATTTCTTGCGAGAAACGACAAGTTTTGGTTTCAAAATAGCAACATCAGCAATCAAAACATCTTTACTAGTCGTAGTCTTATTACAATCAACACTAGAAAAAAATTTATCCTTCTCATCTATCTTCTTCTTTGGTTGCCACTCAGATTTAACTCCTAGCCTTTTCTTGCTCAGATCTGAAACATTTGAAACTTTTGAGTTAGACTTTTGAGCAACAAATGAATGCTTCGTCTTTGGCTTACCAGTAGTGATCGGTTTCTGTGAATGCTGAGATTTATTCTTCTTACCTTTAGCATTCTTAGATTTCACAGAAACTGTTTCATCAACTTTCGTTGATGATTTACCTTTCTCAAACATACTGGATAATCCAAAGGAATTCACAACAAAAGACGAATGGTTAGGAAGTTTGGCACTAAAATCAAATTGATCAAAACAATCATCTAAAACACCATCAGAGTTTAAAAAATCATACCCTTCATCAAGTAGACCAAACATATCTTTAGATTTTGAAGCCTTGGTTGATTTAGAAAGAACAAAATACTTAAGCACAGTTGAAAACACATTTTGTTCAACTTCAATCAAAAGTCTTTCATCTGCTAAAGATTCCTCAAGTTCAGAAATTTTACTTTCCAAAATGAGAGGAGGGACGCAAAGTTTACTTTTAATAGGCTTCGCCTCCATTTCTTTTACAGAATAACTCTCAAAGAAATCATTTGAAAGAGATTTTGATTGAACAGAATCATAACTTTGATTCAACTTCCCATAAAGAAATGGAAGTTGAAATTTGGATTTGATCTTTCGTTTTTCGGTTTCCTTGGCTTCATCCTCTTTAGACAGTCCAGTCCAGAAAACTTTAAGGTCAGGGTATCGTTGAGAGAGTCTTAAGAATGTAAAATCACAAAGTGTAGGCACTTCAGATATACCGTTTTTAAGATAATGAGGATTCTCATAACCCAGTCCCCAATTCTCTCTATTCTCTTTGGGTTTGTTTAGATGAATGGTTTGTTCAGTTTGACCCAATGTGTATAACTTCTCTTCCAATGCTTTTAATTTTGCAAGTAAAGAAATGTTTTCTTTGGAACACGAAGAATACATTTTCGTAAGCTCTTTGAAATCAAACTCACTCTTTCTCAATTTAGTCTTTGTTTCAGCAACCTCTTTAAGAATTATGGTCTGTTCTTTTGTTCATTGATAACACCCTTTTCTCGCTTAAGCTTCGACTCTAACTCTTCGAGTTTAGTCAACATGGCATGCATTTGATTTAAGAAATCTGATTGAGTTAAATCATATACCTCATTTTCCTCATCATCGGAATCAGCTTCAGCTTCTGTTTCCTGCTTGCCCATTAAGCACATGTGTGTTTTCTCGTCCTTCTCTTCATTCTCATCTTCCTGGTCTGAATGATCTAGCCAGTACTCATCTTTTGCCATCAATGCCTTTCTAGCCTCCTGTTGCTTGGCTAGAAGCATTTTATTTTTGTAGTAGTCTGAGTTTCTGACTTTGGGTCTTCGGCAGTCTCTGGCAAAGTGACCTATTTTGCCACAGTTGTAGCACTTAGAAGGTTCTGACTGACTAGTTTCTTCATCTTTATACCTTCTCTCTTCCGACCTCCTTTCCTCTACTCTCTTACCTTCAATCCTCTCTTTGTGAACATAGTTGCTTGGACCAGAAGAATACCCCTGACTGTTTGAGCTTGGATTTTTGTAGAACTTTCTTTGAAAAGCCTTAGTCAGCATAAGCATTGCCTGCTTCAGTTTTTCACAGTCATCCGAGTCAGAGTTTGCTTCACTATCAATTTCTTCTGATTCAGAAACAATCATCTTGTTCTTCTTCTTTTTCACAACAAGAGCAATTGAGTCAGCACTTGTCTTTTCAGCCTGTTTCTTTTCATCCATGATTTCATCCACCTCTTCTTCATTCTGTTTGAGGGTTTCATACACCTCATGAAGTGGAATCTCGTTTAGATCCTTGATTTGCTTCATTTGTCTGGCAAACCTCTTCCATTCAGGCTGGATAATGCTTAGGAATTTGACATTCAGCTCTATTTGCGATTTGTTGACCTTGTTCTTACTTAGTTCATTCAGCAAGGTCACGAATCTGTCGTATGTTACTGCTAGTGACTCTCCAACTCTGCCTTTGAATTCTTCATAGTTGTTTAGGCAGTTGGATATCTTCAGTTGGTTTCCAACTTTTGAACCTAGCATCATCTTCTCTAGTTGATCCCACATCTCTTTGCCTGCAGCTTTGTAGCTGTCTATCTTCACATATATTTCATTAGGAATGCCTTGAAGAATGTAAGACTTTGCTAATCTATCACCTTTTGCTCTCTTTAGGTTATCACCATCGAGCTCATCATACCTAAGTGGATAATCTATCTCCTGAGTATCCTCCATACGAGTCTTCATAACAGGTGCCATAATTCCTTCTTCTAAAGATTTCCTGATGAATACTCCCAAATCATGTATTTCAATGAAGTCCATGAACCGATCTTTCCACTGCTCATACTCTCCCCTTAAGAGTACTGGTGGCTTTGTGTCAGTTCCGATAGCTAGAGCTTCTCTTGATGTCATCCTGATTGAAAAAGACCAAGTCTGGTACTGGCGCAAAAGGCACACTTTACGCTAAAGGTGGCTGGCGCAAAAGAGTTTTGCGCGAGGTGTAGGTGGCGCAAAAGACAATTTGCGCTAGAATAGGTTGGTGCAAAAGAGTTTTGCGTGAAGTGAAAGTGGCGCAAAACTTTAGTTAGACTGGAAGATGGAGTTTTGCGCTAGACGTTAGTGGCGCAAACTTGAACTTTGTGCGATAAGCTGATGGCACAAACTTTGAAGATGGAGATTTGCGCGAGATGGTGATGGCGCAAAAGCAACTTTACGCTAAACGAAGCTGGCGCGAAGGACACTTTGCGCTACAAAGAGCTGGCGCAAAAGTGACTTGCATGAGATGAGGGTTGGCGCAAACTGAAAGTTGAATCTGGCGCAAACCTTGCTATGAACTGGCGCAAACTTGAACTTTGCGCGAGTTCGTCTCTGCAGCTTCGAAAATCGACTTTGAACCACAAATTAACCTATCTAGACTTCGATTAGTAGTCCCAAATTTTAACAAATTGACCACTAACACTTCTAGAACAAATTACAAGCTTTTGATTTCAAAAATAAACTATTTTCGAATATTTGATCTATGGAACAGTGTCGATGAACTCGTGAACAATTTTGCAACAAAATCACAAAATTTGAATCGATTGAAGATCTATACTGATATTAAACAATACCAAATCGATCTATACCACAAATCGATCACAACTTGATCGATTTCAACTCCAATAAACCACTAAAACTCAAAAATGATTTTGAAATGAAGAACACAGAGTCGATGTTTTTAAAACTTGATTTGAATCTGGTTTAGGCTCTGATACCAATTGTGTGTCCCTGATTTATGTAACACCCTGAATTTCATTATATAATCTTGTATTCTTGTGTTCATCTTTTGTCGTTAGCACCCCGTTTAGTATATCGTTCGAGTTTATGGTTTTCAGTGAAAATGTGAACTTCCAGTGAGTTTCGCGACTTGCATGGGAGTGGTAGTCGCGGCATTAGTCGCGATGTCTGCTGTTGGTCTTTGGGTTTGAGAACGCGGGCGAGTTATGCCACGAGTTGAGGTCGCGACATAACCCGCGAAAGTCCCTGGCCGACTTAAGTGGCTTCAGCCACAAATATCTCTTGTGATCTCATTCTCTCAATCTCTAACTCTCTCTTTTCTCTCTCTAAATATTTATCTCTCTCTCTCTAAGTTTGGTTGGTATTCCTTGGATCTTCGAGCTTCCGTTAATCGCTAGTATTAAGTGCATTGCTCGGGGTTTCGGTGTAGAAAGCTTCGTCTTCGCAAGGGGGTCGATATCTGGTTCTTCGGGTTTTCGTATAAACCTATTGGGTGACTACTATCATTTTAAAAACTGTATACATATCAAAAGCTACCTTTTGGAACTCCTATATATCTCCATGGTTTCAGATCTAAGTTTCCTGCATATTTGATATAACTTGAGTTTTGGGAGATTTTAGGGTTCCCGATCATTTTTGACTAAAATGATGGATTTCAACTTATTTGAAGTAAAAGGATGTTTTACTTGCTGATTATGTAGCTTATGCAAAAGAATGTTTATGAACTCATTTTTATGATTTTCATTCTTACCAGCAGTTGGTCTGGAAAATGGCATTTTGAAATATAAATGTGTTGAAAGCTGTTTATCTAGCTTTGTTGGTCACATGAAATATTGTGACAAGTCATGACTATACTAGTGGATCCCTAGGTATCGAGTCGGCTTCTGGCTGAGAAGGATATGCCCCTTCTGTTGTAGTTAGATACATTTAATCCTCGGGGGCACTTGGTACGGTTATGTGAGACCTGTTACTAGCCATGGGTCAAATGTAGTCTAACGAAGAGTATGACTGGTTCCTTGGGGGCCTCCCTTACATCGTAGTACGGACCGACGCGTTCGTGGCCATGGTTACAGTATTTAGCTCATAACTCGGATTGGTGGTCTACTTTGTGTTACACCACAATCCTTGGTAAAATGGTTCTTTTGTCATCGTATGATGAGTTTTGGACCGAAAAGGCCCGGTTGTGGCGAAATGTTATCTTTTATAAATTAAACCTTTATGAAAAGATTTCCTTATGATACTGATGTTTATATTTCGGGAAGTTTATAAAAGAACTACTTGTGCATTAAATTGTGAGGTTCTGGAAAGAAGGTTTATTACCTTATTTTAATGGAATTTATTCTTATCAACGGTTAACTTGTAAATGCTTTTGAAAGATTTCCGGTTGGATGCAAATGTTTATATCTCTTGAATTTATAAACTGTATGTTCTCACTAGGCTTTATAAGCATAACACTTTTTCTCAAATGATATGTATTCAGGATCTCGTTAGCGGCAGGTTGCCAAGGGTTTGAGTGCCGGGACTGATCCCGAGGGTTTTTGAGATGTTTAGTATTGGATTGTTGGGCATTGTTAAGTCCCACATTTCTGGATGATTCTAGATCAACAACTTATGTAATCTAGATAGTATATGTTTAGATTGGTTTGTCGATGAATTCTAAATCCGTACAGGTTTTTGTATAGTCTTAAGGACTGAACCCCTTTATGGGAAGTTTATATCAATACGGATGTCTTGTTGCCATAATTCCAGGTTTTAATTTACTCTGAATTTTAGAGTGTTACAATTTATGACAAATTCTTATCAACACAAACAACAACAATGATTTACCAACCTGATTGATAAATAAACGCGGATTACAGATTGATGTTTGTGATTTACTCTTTGAAGCTCTCTAAGTTTTACACCGTTGAAATGTGTTATGTGTGTGTTCTACCAACTTGCAAACCATATAATATCTAACTAAGATATTATCTAACAAACAAAATAATATCCTAAATAATATCTAATAAATAGATATTTAGGACTTATAACTAAAACACTAAAATACAATAAACTAACTTTGACGATTTATTACAAACTGACTTTAGACTAATATTAAGAGTCGACTTTCCAGCTTTAGCTTCAGATTGCGATCTTCAGATTGGATGATCTTGAATCCAATAGATCTGTGCGCTAACAAACTGCCCTGCCTTATTGGCAGAAATGAGGAAGCAGAAGGCCAATGGAGTCGGACCTTCAGATATGTTTACCATTGATTTATTCACTCTTGACTCTGATTCCTGGGTATTGGATACCGGGTGTGGTACTCACATTTGTACTACTTTTCAGGGACTAAGAAGTAAAGAGAAAATGAAACCAGGCCAGATGGAGCTTCGAATGGGGAATGGAGCTAAGGTAGTTGCTATTGTAACATCCGGAAAAAAATTTAAAAGGTAAGTTTCCGTTCCCTTAAATTCGTTAATTGTATTAATTGAGAATATGAGACCTATTATGTGCACATGCTCACTTTTATAATGCCTTAATGATTTATGAACTGTGTATTTATGTTTCCCGTTTGAACCTCGCGCTCGTAATCGAATTTGGTTGAGTTTTCGGACTTCTGAGGTTTTGGCGCGACTATGACACGCGACTGTGACATGGTCACTGTCGCGGTGTCACAGTTGCTGGGGAGGTACCGTGAGGTGGTAGGGGACCGCGACAATTCCCCGACGACAATGCCAAGGGCAAAGTCGCGGGGCAATGTCGCCCGCGTGACCTGAACTTCTGTTTCTTGATATATCTGTTGCCTCATTCCTCACAAAATCATTTGGAAAATGGGAGAACTCATACTTGGGCGATTTTTGAGCCTCTCAAACACACACACACTTATTGCTAGGGTTTTGGGTTGTTGGGGGCATTAAGTGATCATTCAAGCTCCACCCAAGTGTTTCTTTGAAGTGTTTTCAAGACCCTCACTCCTTGCATTCAAGTCTCATCATCTTCAAAAGCTAGGGTTTCATCTTTTCTAGGTTTTTGGTCAAAAACCTAGATTGTGAGTTTACTAAACCTTTGTTAAAACTAGATACACATCATAATAATCTATTTGTTACTTTACCTCTATGTGTTCAAGTATGTGGGTTTTCTTTATGAAAATAGTCGAAAATGTGTATATTGGTGATATGCCATGATTTATATTGTAGGTACCGTTATTTGGGGCTTTTCTCATGGATATATAAAGTGAGTACCTTGATATGTTAAGTGTATGCATGTATGGGTATTATGATGGTTCTAGTTGGAATACCACTTAGGGGTTATAATTATATGCATGATGAATACAATGGTCATTTAAGTCTTATGTTGGACTCATGCTATCAGGAGGGTGTTATTGTACCCACGGTTGGTATTGAATTATGTGGGTTGAAATATACCTAAGGAACTCCTATATGCATTATGTTGGACGAATCAAGGCAAGTTAACTAGGAGGATGTAGTCTTGGGGCACCACCGGAATGGTATGTGCCTAGACCTCCGCCACTCGGAAAGTTTCCTTTACGGTCTGATCTTCGGGTGTGTTGGGCCTTTGGGGTGTTCCTTGTTAAGGGCATCAAGGTGCATCGACTCTTTGGAGTGTAATTGATTGGTGCTTTGGGTCTCCCCTAATGACTCCTCATATATTGGACACTGGTTAACTACTGATAAGAATTCCTGACTGTTCATGCATGCTTATTATTGTTCCACTCACTAGGCTTTTTGGCCTAACACTTGTTTGGTGTCGATGTGTATCTCAGGTTCTAGCGGCGCCGGTCCTAAGCAGGTTTAGTTGCTTTGGGGTGAGAGCTTGGGGATTTGCACATGGACGCATTATGCTTTTGAGAATGAATAGCTCGGATTTATAGATGACAATCCTTTTGTAATCTATTTTCTAGTTGTAGAATTTAGATTAGTTGGTTGTTATTTATTACCCGTTAATTACATTTGTGATTAATCAGGTTGTTTATACATTTCCCCGTTTTTGGGAGGCTCTTGCTATGGAAAATTTAGTATACCTCATGTCCGTTTTTCGGATTTTTGTTATCCCTATTTTTAGGGTGTTACAAGTTGGTATCAGAGCTTTAGTTTAAGTGACCTAGGTATTGTTTAGCATATCTAGACTTAAGCTTTAGACGTTATGACTTCACTGTCCACTTGGGGTAGAAATCCTAGGTGGGGAGAGCGTTAGGATTACGGAAATACTTTAATTGAAAGTTGTGATGATGGTGACAAGAATTCTTGTGTATGGTTCGTTCATAATTTCACTTAGCTACTGCTATTATGAATGCATTGTTACGTGAGCATACTTGGTTTACTATTATTATGATAATTGATGAAGATAGTAGTACGTACAATGAGTTCAACTCGCTTAGTCTTTTCTCAATCTATTTCTCGTACGTGCATGGTAGATTGGGATGGTAAACACTCGAAGTAGAGCACCGGACATGCCAGAGAGTCAGCCAGAGGTGGAATCTGTAGTTGTACGACCTCCCGTGGGTGTAGCCACCGATGACATTCCTATACCCAGAATCTTGGGAGGAGGGCCTGAGCATATTCCGCGCCGGAACATCAATACAGGTAACGCCATCATGGAAGAAGTTACCATGGAGACCCGGCTTCGGGATAGCATGATGTTGGCCATGGATGCGTCCTTGGCCCAACAACAGTTGGCCATGACTTCGGCCATGACCCAACAACAAGAGTTTTTCATGAAACTTCTAGAGGATCGAAACGTCAGCAACCGTCAACCCGAGACTATGGCTGAAAACGTTGTTGTGGGGTCGGGTGGACCGAATGTGGTAACGGTTGAAGAACCATCCGCTGAGGGGATCAGAACGAAGATTAAAGGGTGCACCTACAAGACGTTTCTGGGGTGTCACCCTAAGGAGTTTGCGGGTTCAGACAACCCGATTGCTTGTATGTACTGGCTCAAGGAGATAGAGATGGCCTTCGAGTCCAGTGAATGCGATCCTTCTCAACGGGTCAAGTTTTCTTCTCAGCTACTCCGGGAGAGGCTCTGATTTGGTGGAACCTCACACGATCCGCCCTCACCTCGGAAGTTCTGGCTAAGCTAACTTGGACGGTGTTCAAGGAGAAGATCATGGACAAATACTGCAGCGAACGGTCGTTGGATAAGCTGGAACGGGAGTTCCGAGATCTGAAGAAGGGGAAGCTGTCCATTGTTGAATACTCCAAACTCTTTTTGGAGAAGCTAAACTTGGTGGGACATTTAGTTCCCGATGAAAAGTCGAAGATGAAAGCATATCAATAGGGTTTACCGGCCGGGATGCGAACGAATATAAGGAATGCTAAGTGCTCGACCTTGCAAGAGGTCATTGAAGAGTCCTTACTCACCGAGGATGACATTAATGCTGAGAAGGAGGAAAGAAGGAAAGTTGGTGATAAACGGAAGTGGGAAGGGCCATTTGGGCCCGTTCGTCAGTCGAGACCCTTTGTAAGTGGGAAAGCGGGTGATCAACGTCGTGAGGAACGGTGGTGTTCCAAGTGCAGGTCAAAGCACTCGAGGCCATGTACTACAAGAACTTACTCCGGTCCAACCAGGTGCGCCAAGTGTGGTAAGAAGAACCATACGACTCGAGAATGTTCCATCCAGGGATCGGTATGTTATGAGTGCGGAGAACCGGGGCATATGAAAAGATTTTGCCCAAAGCTAGTTGGAGGAAATGGGGGAAATTCTGTGGGTTTGACGGCCAGAGTCGAGCAACCACCAAGGGCACCGAGTCGAGCTTTCCGGATGACTACCGAGGAGGCAAAGGAGACCGCGGATGTCGTTTCGGGTACGTTTCTAGTAAACTCCATGCCTGCTCGTGTCTTGTTTGATTCGGGTGCTACATGTTCCTTTGTGTCGGATGCATTCTGTAAACAATTCACCACTCCTATTAGTGTCCTTCCCGATGCATTAGTAGTAGAAGTAGCTAATGAGGATCAAGTGATCATTCGTGATCGTTTTTGTGATTGCACTCTAGAGATCGATGGGAGTTCTTTTAGAGTGGATTCATTACCTATGGCTATAGGAGGATTTGATGTAGTCATAGGTATGGATTGGTTAGTAAGGCATAAGGCGGATATCTTTTGCTCTAAGAAGATGATCCAAGTGCCAGCGCCGGGAAATGGTGTTGTTACCATTTATGGAGAGAGAGGAAGGAGGAATAACCCCATTATTTCATCTCTCAAGACTCGCAAGTTCCTAGCGAAGGGTTACCCTTTGTACTTGGCCTACGTTGTGGACGCGAAGAAAGAAAAGAAGTCGGTAGAAGATGTGGAGGTGGTGCAAGATTATCTGGACGTCTTTCCGGAAGATTTACCCAGATTACCGCCGGAGCGGCAAGTGGAGTTTCAGATTTACCTCACACCGGGAGCGGCTCCGATAGCTTGTGCTCCCTATCATTTGGCACCGACAGAAATGAAAGAGTTTATGACGCAACTTCAAGAGTTGCTGGAGAAGGGCTTCATTCGACCGAGTTCGTCGCCTTGGGGAGCACCGGTACTATTCGTAAAGAAGAAGGATGGATCCATGCGGATGTGAATAGATTATCGGGAGTTAAACAAAGTCACGGTGAAGAACAAGTATCCCTTACCTCGCATCGACGACCTTTTTGATCAACTGCAAGGCGCGGGATGTTTCTCGAAGATTGATCTTCGATCCGGTTATCATCAAGTGAGAGTGAAAAACGAATACATTCCGAAGACGGCTTTCCGGACGAGGTACGGTCACTATGAGTTCTTGGTGATGCCTTTTGGATTGACCAACGCCCCAGCTGTGTTTATGGACTTGATGAACCGTGTGTGTCGCCCATTCTTGGATAAATCCGTGATCGTCTTCATCGACGATATTTTGATTTACTCTAAAGATGAGTCCGAGCATGGGAAACTGTCAGGATCTGAATTCTTAACAAGAATAAACACTCAGAAACAATATTAAAGGAGTTTGCGGAATAACACTTTAATATTCAAAGATCAATGAAACAGTGAATCATAATAACAACTTGTAAACTTTATTGAATGGTTATAAAACTACAAGATTTCACACACAACCTCAATATTGATGAACAGGCTCACCAATACGAATTCTACTTCTCTAGAACTAGGATTATAAACCTTGAGGTTGATTCTCTCTAAGAAAACTAAAAACTCAGAATAATTCTCTATTCTAAAGATACAACCTATTCTATACATATACTGAAGATAAAAGATAATTACAAAGAATAAAAGATCTTCAGTATAATCTTCCAAAGTTATCTCCAAGCTTTCCATGAATATCTCCATTCAGTACAGCTGTCATCCTTGCCATATGAAGTCTTCATCTCATAAGCAGTATTAAGTTCAGCAGTACTAACTACTAGCAGTACTAAACTTGCTTAGCAGTAGTAACTTCATTAAGCAGTATTAATCTTGACTAGCAGCATTAATCTTTCTCAGCAGTAGTAACTTCAGAAGTAGTAACCATTTAGTGCTAGCAGCATTAACCATACTTGTATAATTTTGAATTCCCAACAATCTCCCCCTAACTTGACTTTTAGGAAGAGAAGTCAAGTTCTTCAGATACTCCCAAAACACCATTCTTCATATCCCTGTATTAGCATCCAACCCCAAGCTTTGATTAATTGTTCTTTGGATCAAATACTTTGCCATTTCTGAATCTGGAACACATCCAAGCTTCTTTTTCAACATTGCATGCAACTTCAATCTACTGTGGTTGTACACTCTATCCACTAGGAAGTATTCTATGTGATTTGAATCCATAGTTAAAGCATATACTCCACTAGTTTCATATAGAGTCCAGTTGTTAACTGTTTGAAACACATTTCTGATAACTTCCTCCACTTCTTCTGGTTTGAACATCATACACAGATACTCCATCACAAGTTTTGTGATTGAAATCTCTGGAGCTTTTAATTGATCAACATACAACTTCATTCCTATTTCAAACATCTCCTCTAGATCAGACCTGGAACATGTTCTGACAATCTTGGCCCAAGTATTATACACTTCATACTTCTCATCTTTTCTTTTGAGCCTGATATACTCTTTTCCATCAACCTTCATTGTATCCCAAAGAATGACCTCAGGAGGCTTAACACCAACAGGTTCAGGAACTTTGTCCATCACTACCATGTACAGATTCACATCATCAGTACTTGATGGTTCTTTCTGTTCAACTGACTTAGGTGCCCCTTCTTCTTCACCAACCTTCTCAGCTTCTTCTTTATCCACTCTAGGCTTCTTGGCTGATTTTATTCTTGCCATCATTTTAGTTCTTTTTAAAGTCCTCAGACTTTCACCTAGAGTTGCTTCTTTCTTTGGTGTTTCTTGCTCATCAGGGAAAGGTTTTTCTATCAGAAAATCATTACTTTCTTTCATCCTCTTTTCCATTTCAACTCTGGCTGTTTCATTCCTTTGAAGCTTTGTCATCTCTGAATCATACAACCCTTTGATCTGTTCAAAAGTCATCTTTGAGAACATCTCCTTTCTGACTCCCACAGCACCTTTGAGAAAAGTAATCATCTCCTTTCTCTCTTGAGTACCAAGGTAGGTCTTTGAAGGTTGTCTCTTCTTTGCATCCATTTTGACCAACACAGACTTCTTTAGGTTGCAGCTTTCTTCTGTGCTATTTTAGTTGCCAAAATTTGTTGATAAGCTTCATTTAGCTCTGCAGCTAGAGCCTTAGCCATCTCTCTATCTTTGTCCACTTGAGCCTTTTCTTCTTGCTCAAGTTCAGCTTGAATCTTTTTGGCCAAAGCTTCATCTGACTCAACCAACTTTTGCTTTTTAATTGGTTGATCAGATTCCACTAACTTTGCTTTGCCTTTGTCTTTGCTTACTACCTTCTCAATACTTGCTTTCTTGATCACTTCACCTTTTTCTTTGATGATAACTCCTTTGGCCTTTGAAGTGACCTTGGGAGTATCATGCTTAGCCTTGATTAAAGTTTCTGCTATCTCAAGGTCTGTTAATACTTCTTGCACCATTTCTGCTGCTTCATTCAATTCAGCAGTATTAACAGTTTATGCTGCTTGTTCAAACACACTTTCTGTTTCTACTGCTTTCTCTTTTACTGCTGCTATGCTTTCTGTTTCTGCTGCTTGTACTTTATCTCTACTAACCCCATCAAACTCCCCCTCAACTTTAGCATCTTCCATGTTGGCATCAGCTTCTGACTCCCCCTTTTTGGGAGCATCAGTCACTGGTTTCCTTCTTCTGAACACAAACTGTTTCTTCTTCTTTTTCTGGACCAATCTCTTCACCATTTTCTTCAGGTTGGTAATCTGTACCTGTTGAGACAGAATTATCAGTTTCAGCTCTTCTATGTCTTTTCCCTGCTTGATTACATCCATATTGATGATGCCCATTGTTTCCATCAATTCAAGATAGTCATATCTGTCCTCACCTTCTCCAGGAGTGTGACCCCCTTTTGAAGGATCATGGGATCTTTTTGTAGTAGAGGTCTTCTGCCTAGCAGAAACACCTGCTACCCCCATGGTTTCTTGGCACCTGGGACCTTTGGATGATTGCTCACCCAAAGTTGCCATGGGGAAGGTCTTATTGATGTTACCACTGACCTCCTCTGTGCTAGCAGGAGTAGTGGCAGCCTTTGCACCCATATGCTCATTCCTCTCCTCAGTGAGCACCTCCTTGGGGCTGGGAGACACCCCTGTGGTTTCCCTATAGATATTCTCTATTGGAGAATTCTCCATTAGAGGGATTAAAGGCTCTGTGGGTGAAGGTACAAGAAGGGAAGGAGCCTTCTTTACCATTTTCCTTATGTAGGTATTGGTGATTGGAGAAGTGAGTTTTTGAATAAGGGATTGTGGGATTGATATGGTGATTGAAGGTTGGGATTGGCTTTCAGTGGGATGGTCTAATGAGGGCCTTGACCCTGAAGCCATATCTTCTTCATTGTGGGACACCACCATCATTGTAGAGAACAATGGGGTGTCAACTCCTTCCGAGTCTAATGGAATTCTCTTCATATTTGAAAAGACCTTACCTTTGGGGATTTTTGGTACATATACCTCATCAAAGTGAGGCATATCCGTCAATTCATTGGTTATAACTACCTGGACAAATCTTGGGTACATATAAAAACTCTTTTTGTTTCCCAAGTTTGACACAAGGTCATTGAAAATCATTCTTGAAAAATTGTACTTTCTGGCAGTGGCCAAGCAGACCAAAGCATAAGCAATGGTACTGCTAAACTCACTCCATCCAGTAGTCTTTTTAGAAATACAATGCATAAGGGTATGAACAAGAAAACGCCATTGGGTATAAAATTTAGCTTTTGAGAATTTGAAACCACCCAATTGGCCTCCATACCCCATTCTTGAAAGATTTGAGAACAAGTCCTCATTAGGAATAGAAGTAATACCTGCAGCATCGTCTAGACGTAGACAGATGCGAATCACCTCTTCAGAAACTGACAAGGGTTTGTCACACACCCTTGTCTTGATTATCTGCACACCATTTTCTGTGACTACAGTGGCATTTGCCCAAAATTGTCTTTGATGCTCTATGTAAATTGTTGGCGACACTGTAAGAGCATGGGAAATATGGTTGGACTTGAGAAAATCCACAATTTGATGGAATCCAGCAGCTTGTTTAGGCTTCTGTAGCATTGCAATCTCATTATGTTCATCAATGAACGCCATAGCGGCCATCGAGCTTGAGTATTCTGGACTGAAACACTTGGTGCTTGAGAGAAAAGGGTTAGAGAGCAGATGAATAGTAATCAAAGAGTCGTTATGAACTTTTAGGCGGGCAAAAAGGTATTTATACGATTCGGGACATAAGCAGTATTAACTAACTAGCAATATTAACTGAGAGCAGTATTAACCACTAGTAGTATTAACTAACTAGCAGTATTAACTGAGAGCAGTATTAACCACTAGCAGTATCAACTAACTAGCAGTATTAACTGAGAACAATATTAACCACTAGCAGTATTAACTAACTAGCAGTATTAACTGAGAGCAGTATTAACTAACTAGCAGTATTAACTGAGAGCAGTATTAACCACTAGCAGTATTAACTAACTAGCAGTATTAACTTTGCACTGGCAGTATTAAAACTGCATTGGCAGCATTAACTATACTTACACTTTTTGAAGCTTGAGGTACTCTGAGCAAGGTAATAACTTTCTGAGAAAGAATTTAGTAGCACAAAAGAATAAACCAATACCAGGTATGTAAACACTTTTTAAAAACATGAGCTCATTCAGAGTTGATCATGCCCACATTTGTGACCAAGAAAGTGAATCTACCCACATCAAAAGCTTTAGTGAATAGATCAGCAAACTGGTTGTCAGTATGAACTTTAGCAACTTGAATTAGCTTCTTTTCATTACAATCTCTAATAAAGTGATACCTGATCTCAATGTTCTTTGTTTTGGAGTGCTTGACTGGATTGTTAACAATGCTTATAGCACTGCTATTATCAATGAAGATTGGAGTGTGAAGAAAGGTTACCCCATAGTCCAACATTTGATTCTGAATCCATAGAACATGAGAGCAGCAACTTGCGGCAGCAATATACTCAGGTTCTGTTTTTGATAAGGACACTGTGGTTTGTTTCTTACACTGCCAAGATACTAGTCTTGCACCCAAAAGTTGACATCCACCTGAAGTAGACTTTCTATCCATATTAGCACCACCCAAGTCACTGTTTGAGTATGCAATCAAGTCAAAGTTGGATTCATAAGGATACCAAAGACCTAATCTAGGTTGCCCTCTTAAGTATCTGAAAATCCTTTTAACAGCTTGAAGATGTGATTGCTTTGGCTTGACTTGGAATCTGGCACACAAACACACTGGAAACATGATGTCTGGTCTTGAGGCTGTGAGATACATGAGAGATCCAATCATTGATCTATATAGATGGACATCAACATCCTCCCCCTCAAGATCAGCAGTGATCTGTTTATGAGTCTCCATAGGTGTGCTTGCTGGCTTTGAGTCTGTTAAACCATACTTATCCAGGATGTCTTTCACATATTTTGATTGACTTATGAAGATCCCATCTTTCTTCTGTTTCACTTGAAGCCCAAGGAAGAAGGTAAGTTCACCCATTGAACTCATTTTAAAGCTCTTGTGCATCAACTTTTCAAAGTCTCTACACATCTGATCTTTTGTGGATCCAAAGATGATATCATCCACATAGATCTGAACAAGTAAGATGTCCTTCTTACTTCTTTTAATGAAGAGGGTCTTGTCAATTATTCCTCTTTCAAACCCATTCTCCAAGAGATAGGTAGACAGTGTATCATACCATGCTCTTGGGGCTTGATAAAGACCATAAAGTGCTTTCTTCAGTTTGTATACTCTGTCTGGATATGATGGATTTTCAAATCCAGGGGGCTGACAGACAAATACTTCTTCATCAATTGTACCATAAAGAAAGGCACTCTTCACATCCATTTGGTATACCTTGAACTTCATGTATGAGGCATAGGCTAGAAATAGCCTAATTGCCTCTACCCTTGCCACTGGAGCAAACACTTCTTCATAGTCTATGCCTTCTTCTTGAGTGTACCCTTGTGCCACAAGCCTTGCTTTGTTCCTGATCACAATTCCTCTCTCATCCTTTTTATTTCTGAAAATCCACTTGGTGCCAATAGCTCTATGACCTTTTGGAAGGTCCACCAAGTCCCAAACTTCTTGCAATTTGAACTGCAGTAACTCTTCTTGCATAGCTTCTATCCAACTGGAATCTTTCATTGCATCATAAACCTTCTTAGGCTCAATCTGAGATAGAAAGCAAGAGAGTACTGTGTGTTGCTGATCCTGCAGCTCTTGAAGTCTGCTTTGATTCCTTGTTATCATAGGAGAAGATATGTCTCCTATGACCAGCTCTGGAGGATGGTTCTTATGAGTTCTAGTCTGATGACTAGGTTCTTCATTGATTCCCACATCTAGATTGAAATCATTTAAGTCAGCTGAGGGGATCTCATCAGCTGCTTCTGGCTCTTCATGCACTTGATTCTCCTCATCTCTTCCTTCTTCTTCACTCTGAATTGGTTCAGTCATAGTTTCCTTTTCACAGAACTCAACAAGCTCTATTGTAGGTATGGGAAAGATCACAGACTAAGGAATAATGTCTTGTACTTGTACTTGTTCATCCCCTGATCCTCCACTTCCTGAACCTGCCTGATAATCACTACTGAAACCCAAAGAGTTAGTTAGTGAATCAATGTCAAATAACCACTGAGGACCAGACCCAATAGGATTTGGTGTGTTCTCATTGCATTTGACATTGTCACTTTCCTCAATTATTCTAGAAGAAGAATTAAAAACTCTGTAAGCCTTACTCTGAGATGAGTAACCAACAAGAAAACCATCATCTGCCTTGCTATCAAACTTTCCTAAGTGAGTTTTGGTATTGAGAATGGTACAAGGACACCCAAAAGGTTTGAAAAATCCAATAAATGGTTTTCTGTTATTTAAAAGCTCATATGGTGTCTTGTTTTTAGGCTTGACTACTAGAACTCTGTTTTGGACATAGCAAGCAGTATTAACTGCTTCAGCCCAGAAAGTAATTGGAAGTTTGGAATCAGCTAACAGAGATCTAGCAGCTTCAATCAGTGTCCTATTCCTTCTCTCAGCAACACCATTTTGTTGTGGAGTCCTAGGAGCACTGTATTGCCTCTCAATTCCTTTTTCCTCACAAAAGGTATTTAGGTCATGATTTTTAAATTCAGTACCATTGTCTGACCTAATAACTTTTACCTTTTGATTTGTTTGGTTTTCAATTCTTAGGATTAAAGGATTTGATCAGTCCACTTGTCTCATCCTTAGTCCTTAGAAAATATACCCAAGTAAATCTAGAGTAATCATCAACAATAACTAGGCAGTATGATTTCTTACCTATACTCATAACATTTGTAGGACCAAACAGATCCATATGCAAGAACTGAAGAGAACTAGAGATTGTGTTCAACTCTTTGGACTTATGAGAAGTTTTGTGTTGTTTGCCTTTGAGACAGGCAACACAATGATCATCACATGAAAAGACTTTGGAAGGTAAACCTCTTACAAGGTTGTTTTTAACAAGTTTATTCATTGTTTTAAAGTTCATGTGACACATCCTTCTGTGCCAAAGTGATGAAAGAAGCTTTTGAAACAAGACAGTTTAGGGATGAATCAGTTGAAACACTTTCCATATCTAAGCAATATACATTATCCTTTCTTGGAGTTCTTAGTAGTATCATCTTTTCATCAACTACCTTGAATCCAGGAGCAAGGATAATGCACTCAGAATCAGTAAATAATATACTATGCTGTTTGTCACAAACCTGTGATACACTTAACAGGTTGTACCTTAACTGCTCAACATAGAATACATCTTCAAAGGTCATTTTACCTTTGGTTACATCCCCCTTACCACTGATCTTACCTCCATCTAGAGTATTACCAAAGGCAACATGCCCACCATCAATTTTCTTGAAATTCTTGAGGCATGATATGTTCCCTGTCATGTGCCTAGAGCAACCACTATCAACATACCAGATGCTCTTCCCCTTGAGCTGCTGGTTGCCCTGCACATAAGATTAAACAGTTAGTATTGATTGGGAACCCAAGCCAAAGTGGTCTTGGGTCTCCCTGTCTCATCAAAGTACTTACATTCCTTTTTGATGAGATTTTTAAACACAGAGCACTCTTTATTGGAGTACTTTGTCAATATGATTGGTCTAGCAGCACAAACACTAGGAGCAGTACTAACTTTAGAAGTACTAACAGAGTTAGCAGCACTAACAGGTTTAGCAGTACTAACCTTGTTAGAAGCACTAACAAAGTTAGCAGTATTAACATTTGAAGAAGTACTAACCATGTTAGTTTTAGCAGTACTAATACTCTTGGCAGCACTAACATTGGTAGCAGTAGTATTGCTTCTAGCAGCACTATCATTGTCAGCAGTACTATTTGGGGTAGCAATACTAACCGTTTTAGTGCATTTAGGAACCCACATATTGACACTTTCTTTAACAGTCTTTTTCTTCATGTGGCTTTTAGATTTAACAGATTTCTTAGCCACATGGTTCCTTTCCTTCTTCCTATAACCCAAGGGTTTTTGCATAGATCTTTGAAAATTCATCCTTTGGTTTATAGGATTGAAATAACAGTATTTGGCAAGATGATTCAATTTGCCACAGATAAAACAAGGTTTTGGTCTATTGATTTTACTCAGATCAACCCCTTGTTTTTGTGCCCACTGATTATTCCAGTTTCTTTGATTTCCCCTCTTTTTATCATGTTTTAGGGGCTCAGATTTCTTGCATGCACACTGTTTGCAAGGAACAGGATTCACAACTGTGGTCTGTTTGTAATGGACCTTACCAGACTTTCCCTCTGTCTTCTCTATGTCCTTTGATTTGACCCAAATCTTTCCACACCCCTCATTGGTAATGATGTGATTCTCTAGGGGAATCTCACCACTCACATTGTTCTCCTTACTCTTACCAACCTCTTTCTCAGTCTTATCCTCAACAACTACCTCATCTAAGGGATCTATCTCATTGGCTCCCTCAGGCAAGTCCTTCCTATCTTTGGTTTCTAGCAAATCTGACGTAGGAGGAATGTAGTTGTTGTTGTATGGTGGTGGTGTGGTATTGTACCCAATTTCTCTTCTCAATTTGTCATGATTCTGAGTTTGTAGTAAAGAGTCCATTGCTTTAGAAGCATTGGAAAACTTTTCCACATCAAGCTTAACCTTGGTTAGCTCCTCTCTCAGCTTTTCACTCTTCTCTTTAGATTTGGTCAGTTGGAGTTCTAGATCCTTTTTCTCCCACTTCCAGTAATTGTTATCATATGAGTGTTGGAGTTCATTGGCTTGAAAACCTTTAATCTGTTCCTCAAACCTCTCAACAATTCTCACATAGTCTTTTATATCTTTTGCTAACCTCTTAAGGTCATCACTCATGTTCTGATTGTGATCTCTGTACCTTTTAACAGTGTCTATGAAAGTTTTAGAACAGAGATTAGAACTTACCTCAGTTGGGAGATCAGATACTTCTGCCATAAGAGCTTGATTTTGGATAGCATCTTCTGCTTGATCACTCCAGTCAAACCCCATTCCTTGTTGAGAAACAAGGGCTTGAGCAGAGTTTCTGTTATGGTTGAGGTTTCCAGACTGTGCTTGTTGGTGGTTGTTGTTGTGAGACACTCCACTTCTGCATTCCCTGGCAAAGTGTCCCTTCAGATGACATTTATAGCACTCCACCTTTGATTTATCAAAGCCTGCTCCATCTTCTCTTCTTTGGGAGAAGTTGTTCCTCCCAGTCCTCTTTATGAACTTCTTCACCCTCATGGAAAGCATGGCCATCTGCCATTTAATATCCATCTCTTCAAGATCATCAGGATGAAGTTGTTCCAAGTCATCATTAATTAAAGAGGAATTTCCATGGCTGGAAAGAAAGGCTTCAAACACAGATTCAGTGCCTTTTTCTTGATTTGCTCCATTAGCAGCATTAACTGATTCAGGGTTAGCATTAGAATCAATTGATGCTGATAGAAGTGCAACATTATGAATATATCCAGAAGGTTTCTTCTTTGCCTCCACCTCAGCTTCAAATACTCTAAGGTCATTGTACAGATCATCAAGTTCTTTTTCTTCCAATTGTTCATTCTGTCTGAACGAAACAATGTACATGGTCCATTCATCTCCAAGGGACCTCAAGAACTTTCTGTTTACATCATCTTGATCAATCTGTACTCCCATAGTAGCTAGTTCACCAATCAGCTTGTTAAACCTGTCAAAAGTTTGAGTCATTGACTCATTGACTCATTCTTAGTTGACGTAAAGTTTTCATACTGTTGCTTCAATATTGCCTTCTGATTTCTCTTGGTACTTTTGGTACCAGAGAATCTCTTTTCTAGAGCATTCCAGAGCATCTGTGCATCAGTGCAATTGCTGAATTGGTGTTGATATTCATTGGGAATAGCCAAGAGCAGTGTGCTCAAGGCTTTCATCTCTGTCTGTCTTGTCTTCCTTGCTGCATCTGTCTTTGGTGGGGTCCTTTTTCCATCTGCACCAATCTTTCCTGCATCAGATGGGCCATTCTCAATGATGTCCCACATGGAGTAATCTGTGAGGAGAATGTATTGCTTGATTCTAATCTTCCACATGTCAAATTCATTGGATCTGAGCATTGGAACCTTTGAGACAAGAGTACTGTTTGATTCAACTGTGTTTTCCATGATGAATAAGATTTCTGAGAATACTAGCTCTGATACCACTTGTCAGGATCTGAATTCTTAACAAGAATAAACACTCAGAAACAATATTAAAGGAGTTTGCGGAATAACACTTTAATATTCAAAGATGAATGAAACAGTGAATCATAATAACAACTTGTAAACTTTATTGAATGGTTATAAAGCTACAAGATTTCACACACAACCTCAATATTGATGAACAGGCTCACCAATACGAATTCTACTTCTCTAGAACTAGGATTATAAACCTTGAGGTTGATTCTCTCTAAGAAAACTAAAAACTCAGAATAATTCTCTATTCTAAAGATACAAACTATTCTATACATATACTGAAGATAAAAGACGGGGTAAAGGTGGACCCGGCGAAGATTGAGGCGATGATGAGTTGGGAGCCGCCGACGAGTCCGACGGAGATACGAAGTTTCTTGGGTTTAGCGGGCTACTATAGACGCTTCATATAAAAATTTTCCAAGATAGCTACTCCACTCACATCCCTCACAAGAAAGAACGTCAAGTTTCTTTGGACCGATGTTCAAGACCAAGCCTTTCAATCGCTCAAGAGGAAATTGTGCGAAGCTCCGATCTTATCCTTGCCCGAGGGATCGGAAGACTTTGTTGTGTTTAGTGACGCTTCCAAGATGGGGCTTGGGTGTGTCCTAATGCAAAGGGGGAAAGTAATAGCCTACGCGTCGTGACAGTTAAAGGACCATGAGAAGAACTACCCGACTCATGACTTGGAGCTAGCGGCGGTGGTTTTCGCGTTGAAGTTGTGGCGACATTACTTGTATGAGACCAAGTGCACTCTCTTCACGGATCACAAGAGTCTCAAGTACATCTTCGATCAAAAGGAACTGACAGTGCTTTTTACACACCTATAGACATGTGAAAATTAGACCCCAAAGCAAGTATACAATGTGGCCCAATATCGTCTTTCAAGTAATAAAATGGTAAGAACCAAGTATCGTATTCCACAGGGATAGGTATCTTAAATTGCAAGATCTCGAGATGAAAAACTAACTTCAGATGGCGAATGTGAAGACTTTGATTTGGTTTGGTTAACAGTTGATTAAGATACAGAATAATAAAGCTATCAAGGGTGTAAGATTTTTAGGTGAGACTCAAACACAAATTCCAACAGACTATGCTGCAGGTATGCTGCAGCATGAGTTCAGCATAACCAGATCCACCATTTATTTTGAGGGTATTCCTCTCGGACTTCAATACTCCCACTACTGTTTAGATTCGACTGAACATATCTCTATGCAGTTTCCAACCATTGATAGTGTAGAGTAGAGTCCTCAAAATATATGGATTTACAAATCTCTTTGCATAAAAATTACTCTCTCGAGTTAATTCCCATATCATTCAAGTTGGAGTGTTCGAAGGGGTTCATCTCTGAATCCTCTACACTTTAACACTTTTACAAGCGACCAACCCGTCAAGAATAAATCAAGATGAGAAATAGAGGCGATAAATATCTTTATCAGTCACTCTCTCAAGTCGGCTTCTCATATCATTCAAGTTGACGTGCGTATTATGGCTTATCTCTAGGCCATAGCACTTTCACACTTTTAAAGCGATCAACTCGTCAAGAAGTGTCATTGGATTTATAAAACTTGAATGAAATGGTGGAACATTGTTATTGCGAATGTAACGCCCTAAAAATAGGGATAACAAAAATCCGAAAAACGGACATGAGGTATACTGAAATTGCCATAGCAAGAGCCTCCCAAAAATGGGGAATATATAAATAACCTGTTTAATCACAATTTCTAATTTAAACGGACAATAAAATAACAACCAACTAATCTAATTTCTACATCTAGAAAAGAGATTACAAAAGGGTTGTCATCTATAAGCCCAACGGTTCAATCCCAAAAGAAGTAGCGTCCAAGTGCAAAATCCCCAAGCTCTCACCCAAAGCATCTAAACCTGCTTAGGAACAGCGCCGCTAGAACCTGAGATACACATCGACACCAAACAAGTGTTAGGCCAAAAAGCCTAGTGAGTTGAACAATAATAAGCATGCATGATCAATTACAATTCTTATCAGCAGTTAACCAGAGTTCAATATATGTCGAGTCAATAGGGGAGACCCATAGCACCAATCAAGTTCCACCAAAAGAGTCGATATACCTTGATGCCATCTATCAAGAGACATCCGAAAGGCCCGGCATACCCGAGGACTATACCAAAGAAAATTCCTCGAATGACGGAGGTCTAGGCACATACCATCACAGTGGCGCCCAAGACTACATCCTCCTAGTGTCTACTGACTTGATTCGTCCAACATAATTTATAGGAGGTCTTGAGGCAACACATTTCGATACCAACCAAGGGTACAATGTTAGCATCCTAACACATAAGTCCATTATGAGACCCAAATACCAACATAATCAATGTTTAGACATTTAATCACCAAAAAGGCATTCTGGGTAGAATTTATCATCTACTATAATCCATACATCCCAAATCATGCAAAGATATCCAATATATATATATATATATATATATATTCATGGAGTCAACTCCCAACACCCGATTCCATAAAGTAAAACATGGCATTTCACACAAAATCACATTCTCAACCATTTTCATAATTAAATCCCACATACTTGAACATATAGAGATAAATAACAACAACTAGAAGTATATGATGTGTATCTAGTTTTAACAAAGGTTAGTAAACTCACAATCTAGGTTTTTGGACCAAAACCTAGAAAAGTGTCAAACCCTAGAAGTTGGAGAAGATGAGACTTGAAGTGGAGAAGGTGAACTTGAAGAAACCCTAGAAATCTTCTTGGTAGGTAGTAAATGCAAGGTCCACAACCCCAACCACCAAAATGATTTGCAATAAATGAGAGTTAGGGTTTGGAGAGGTATGGGTGTGGTTTTGGGCTCTCAAAATCGCCAAAGAGAAAAGATGAAATGTGAGGAATGAAATGAAAATCCGTTGGAACTCATTTAAATGGAATTCCCTCGTCGGCGATAGTGTCCGACGATAGTGCCATGGGCACTATCGCATGTCACAATCGCGAAGGTTCCCACCCACGGTACAAGCTCGGCGATAGTGCCTTTGGCGATAGTGCCAAGGCACAATCGCGGGGCACAATCGCTGGCATCCCTCAGCCCACGGTACGTCCCTGGCGATAGTGCCTCCGGCGATAGTGCCAATGGCACAATCGCTAGGCACAATCGCGCCAACCCAAAACAGCCCGAAACTTAACCAAATTCGATAGCGAGTGAGAGGTTTGAACGATTAACAAAGGTAATTCGATTATATGACGTTTCAACATAATAATGATCATAAAGGTGTGCACAAAGACACGTATTCACACATAAGCACAATTAATGTATTAAGAGAGACAGGATACTTACCTTAAGAATTTACGGGTGTTACAATCCTCCCCACCTAAATGGGATTTCGTCCCCGAAATCTTACTCTAAGCAAACAAGTGAGGATATCGCTTCTTCATATCATCCTCGGACTCCCACGTGATATTAGCACCCCGATGGTGCTTCAATTGAACCTTTACCATCACCACATTTTTATGCCGTAATTTCTTTACTTTCGATTCCAAAATCGACTCCGGTTCTTCCACACAACGATTTCCATTGTCCACCCGAATCTATGACAAGGGAATCACGCTTTCCTCCTCGGCTAGGCACTTTCGAAGATAGCACACGTGAAAAGTAGGATGTATCCCATCCATTTCTGGGGGTAAATCCAACCGGTAGGCTTGTAACCCAATTTTCTCCAAGATGACGAATGGCCCAAGGAAACGAGGACTAAGCTTCCCACGTTTTCCGAACCGTATGATCCCCTTCCACGGAGACACCTTCAACATGACCCGGTCGCCCACTTGAAACTCAACCGGTCTTCTCTTCTTGTCCGCATAACTCTTTTGTCGGTCTTGCGCCGCCTTTAGTCTCTCCCGAATCTCTTTCACCTTGTCCGCCGTCTCTTGCACTATTTCCGGCCCGGCGAATTGCTTTTCGCCCGCTTCTAGCCAACAAACTGGGGTTCTACACTTCCGCCCATACAAGACCTCGAACGGTGCCATTCTAATACTAGAATGGTAACTGTTGTTTTACGCGAACTCTACCAAAGGTAGATGTGAATCCCAACTTCCCCCAAAGTCTATTACACACGATCTCAACATATCTTCTAGCGTCTGGATCGTCCTCTCGCTTTGACCATCCGTTTGAGGATGATACGTCATAATCAAAATTAGTCGAGTATCCAACTCCTTTTGCAAACTAGCCCAAAAGTTCGAAGTGAATCGGCTGTCCTGATCCAATACAATAGATTGCGGAACTCCGTGCCTCGACACCACCTCATCAATATAAATCTTGGCCAACTTCTCCATTGGCAAGGTCTCCTGCATTGCAAGGAAATGCGCACTTTTTGTCAACCGGTCAACAATAACCCAAATGGTGTCGTGCCCACGCAAGGTCTTTGGTAACTTCGTCACGAAATCCATAGTAATGTTGTCCCATTTCCACTCGGGAATGGACAACGGTTGCAAACTCCCATACGGTCTTTGATGCTCCGCTTTGACTTGAAGGCATGTGACACACCTTTCCACATAGTTAGCCACATCCAGCTTCATCACCGGCCACCAATAATTCAACTTTAGGTCTCTATACATCTTGGTGCTACCGGGATGTATAGAATATTTCGACTTATGTGCTTCCTCGAGAAGTAAGTCACGATTTCCCCCAATCTTTGGCACCCAAATTCGCCCTTGAAAGAGTTTGAGTCCACGACCATCTTCTGTTAAGAGTTCCTTTTGCTTGGACATAACCTCGGCTTTGAGGTTCTCTTCTTTAAGTGCTTTCGCTTGGCTCGTTCTTATACTTTCCAACAAACTCGACACCACATCGATTCTGGTAAGGGACATTTTGACACCTCCATCATGACTCCTTCGACTCAACGCATCCGCCACCACGTTGGCCTTACCGGGATGGTAGAGTAAATCGCAATCGTAATCCTTCAAAAGTTCTAGCCATATCCTTTGTCGCATGTTGAGTTCCTTTTGATCGAAGATGTACTTGAGACTTTTGTGATCTGTGAAAAGAGTACACTTGGTCCCATACAGGTAGTGTCGCCACAAATTTAACGCGAAAACTACCGCCGCCAACTCCAAATCATGAGTCGGATAGTTCTTCTCATGGTCCTTTAACTGACGCGACGCGTAGGCTATTACTTTCCCCCTTTGCATTAGGACACACCCAAGTCCCATCTTGGAAGCGTCACTAAACACCACAAAGTCTTCCGATCCTTCGGGTAGGGATAAGATCGGAGCTTCGCACAACTTCCTCTTGAGCGTCTGAAAGGCTTGCTCTTGTGCATCGGTCCAAAGAAACTTGACGTTCTTCCTTGTAAGAGAGGTGAGCGGTGTAGCTATCTTGGAAAAGTCTTGAATGAAACGCCGGTAGTAGCCCGCCAAACCCAAGAAGCTTTGAATCTCCGTCGGACTTGTTGGAGGCTCCCAACTCATCATTGCATCGATCTTAGCCGGATCCACTTTTACCCCGTCCTTTGATACCACATGCCCCAAGAATTGCACCTCTTGGAGCCAGAATTCGCACTTCGAGAATTTCGCGAACAACTTCTCCCTGCTTAAAACTTCTAATACTTCCCGTAAGTGTTTTCCATGCTCGGACTCATCCTTTGAATATATTAAAATATCGTCGATGAAGACGATCACGGATTTATCCAAGAATGGGCGACACACACGGTTCATCAGATCCATGAATACGGCTGGAGCGTTGGTTAGACTGAAAGGCATCACCAAAAACTTGTAATGGCCGTATCGTGTTCGGAAAGCCGTCTTTGGACTATCTTCTTTCTTCACTCTCACTTGATGATATCCGGACCGAAGGTCAATCTTCGAGAAACATCCCGCGCCTTGAAGTTGATCAAAAAGGTCGTCGATGCGAGGTAAGGGATACTTGTTCTTCACCTTCACTTTGTTTAACTCCCGATAATCTATGCACATCCGCATAGACCCATCCTTCTTCTTCACGAATAGTACCGGTGCTCCCCAAGGAGATGAACTTGGTCGGATGAAGCCCTTCTCCAACAACTCTTGAATTTGCGTCATCATCTCTTTCATTTCTGTCAGTGCCAAACGATATGGAGCACGAGCTATCGGAGCCGCTCCCGGTGTGAGGTCAATCTGAAACTCCACTTGCCGCTCCGGCGGTAATCCGGGTAAGTCTTCCGGAAAGACGTCCGGATAATCTTGTACCACCTCCACATCTTCTACCGACTTCTTTTCTTTCTTTGCGTCCACAACGTAGGCCAAGTACGAAGGGTAACCCTTCGCTAAGAACTTACGAGCCTTTAGAGATGAGTTAATAGGATTACTCCTCTTTCCTTTTTCCCCATAAATGGTTGCCACATCATTTTCCGGTAAAGGTACTTGGATCATTTTTTTGGAACAGAAGATGTCCGCCTTATGCTTTACTAACCAATCCATACCTATAACCACGTCAAACCCACCTATAGCCATAGGTAGCAAGTACACTCCAAAAGAATTCCCATCAATTTCTAAAGTGCAATCACAAAAATGGTCTCGAATGATTACTTGATCCCCATTAGCTACTTCTACTACTAACGCATCGGGAAGGACACTAATAGGAGTAGTGAATTGCTTACAGAAAGTATCCGACACAAAGGAACATGTAGCACCCGAATCAAACAAGACACGAGCAGGCAAGGAGTTTACTAGGAACGTACCCGAAACAACATCCGCGGTCTCCTTTGCCTCTTCGGTGGTCATCCGGAAAGCTCGACTGGGCATCCTTGGTGGTTGCTCGACTCTAGCCGTCGAAACCACGGAATTTCCACCATTACCTCCCACTAACTTTGGGCAATCCCTATTCATATGCCCTGGTTTTCTGCACTCATAGCATACCGGCCCCCGGATGGGACACTCTCGAGTCACGTGGTCCTTCCTACCACACTTGGCACACCCCGTTGGACCGGAATAAGTTCTTGCATCACACGGCCCTGAGTGCTTTGACTTGCACTTGTGGCACCACCGGTCTTCACGACGATGATCACCCGCTCTCCCGCTTACAAAAGGTTTTGATTGCCGAACGGGCCCAGATGGCCCTTCCCACTTCCGTTTCTCACCGACAAGCTTCTTCTCTTCCCTTTCGGCATTGATGTCGTCCTCCACGAGCAAGGACTCTTCGATAACCTCTTGTAACGTCGAACACTTAGCATTCCTTACTGCCGATCGCATCCCGGCCGGTAACCCTTGATGATAGGCTTTAATCTTTGACCTTTCATCGGGGACTAGATGTCCCACCAAGTTTAGTTTCTCCAAAAAGAGTTTGGAGTAGCCAACCACAGACAGGTTCCCTTTCTTCAGATCTCGGAACTCCCGCTCCAACTTGTCCATCGAACGCTCACTACAATACTTGTCCATAATCTTCTCCTTGAACACCGACCAAGTTAATTTAGCCAGAACTTCAGGAGTGAGGACTGATCGAGTGAGATTCCACCAAATCAAAGCCTCTCCCCGAAGTAGTTGGGAAGCAAACTTGACCTGTTGGGAGGGATCACACTCGCTTGACTCAAAGGCCATCTGTACCTCTTTGAGCCAGTACATGCAAGCAACCGGGTTATCTGAACCCGCAAACTCCTTAGGGTGGCACCCCAGAAACGCCTTGTAAGTGCACCCCTTAGTCTTCGTCCGGATCCCTTCAGCGGATGTTTCTTCAACCGTTACCACATTTGGTCCACCCGACCCCACAATAATGTTTTCAGCCATCGTCTCAGGTTGTCGGTGGCTAGCGTCTCGATCCTCTAGGAGTTTCATAAAAACTCTTGTTGTTGGGTCATGGCCAAAGTCATGGCCAACTGTTGTTGAGCCAATGCCGCATTCATGGCCAACATCATGCTATCCCGAAGCCGGGTCTCCATGGTAACTTCCTCCATGATGGTGTTACCTGTATTGAGGTTCCGGCGCGGAATATGCTCCGGCCCTCCTCCCAATATTCTGGGTATAGGAATGTCATCGGAGGTTGCCCCCATCGGGGGTCGTACTGCGGCATATTCCACTTCTGGTTGCCCCTCTGGCATGTCTAGTGCTCTACTTCGAGTGTTTACCATCCCAATCTGCCACATACGTACGAGAAATAGATTGAGAAAAGACTAAACGAGTTGAACTCATTGTACGTACTACTACCTTCATTAATTATCATAATAACAGTAAACCAAGTATGCTCACGTAACAATGCATTCATAATAGCAGTAGCTAAGTGAAATTATGAACGAACCATACACAAGAATTCTTGTCACCATCATCACAACTTTTAATTAAAGTAATTCCATAATCCTAACGCTCTCCCCACCTAGGATTTCAACCCCAAGTGGACAGTGAAGTCACAACGTCTAAAGCTTAAGTCTAGATATGCTAAACAATACCTAGTTCACTTAAACTAAAGCTCTGATACCAACTTGTAACGCCCTAAAAATAGGGATAACAAAAATCCGAAAAACGGACATGAGGTATACTGAAATTGCCATAGCAAGTGCCTCCTAAAAATGGGGAATATATAAATAACCTGTTTAATCACAATTTGTAATTTAAACGGATAATAAAATAACAACCAACTAATCTAATTTCTACATCTAGAAAAGAGATTACAAAAGGGTTGTCATCTATAAGCCCAACGGTTCAATCCCAAAAGAAGTAGCGTCCAAGTTGAAAATCCCCAAGCTCTCACCCAAAGCATCTAAACCTGCTTAGGAACGGCGCCGCTAGAACCTGAGATACACATCGACACCAAACAAGTGTTAGGCCAAAAAGCCTAGTGAGTTGAACAATAATAAGTATGCATGATCAGTTACAATTCTTATCAGCAGTTAACCAGAGTTCAATATATGTGGATTCAATAGGGGAGACCCATAGCACCAATCAAGTTCCACCCAAAGAGTCGATATACCTTGATGCCATCTATCAAGAGACATCCGAAAGGCCCGGCACACCCGAGGACTATACCAAAGAAAATTCCTCGAATGGCGGAGGTCTAGGCACATACCATCACAGTGGCGCCCAAGACTACATCCTCCTAGTGTCTACTGACTTGGTTCGTCCAACATAATTTATAGGAGGTCTTGAGGTATATCTCAACCAACACATTTCGATACCAACCAAGGGTACAATGTTAGCATCCTAACACATAAGTCCATTATGAGACCCAAATACCAACATAATAAATGTTTAGACATTTAATCACCAAAAAGGCATTCCGGGTAGAATTTATCATCTACTATAATCCATACATCCCAAATCATGCAAAGATATCCAATATATATATATATATATATATATATATATTCATGGAGTCAACTCCCAACACCCGATTCCATAAAGTAAAACATGACATTTCACACAAAATCACATTCTCAACCTTTTTTCATAATTAAATCCCACATACTTGAACATATAGAGATAAATAACAACAACTAGAAGAATATGATGTGTATCTAGTTTTAACAAAGGTTAGTAAACTCACAATCTAGGTTTTTGGACCAAAACCTAGAAAAGTGTCAAACCCTAGAAGTTGGAGAAGATGAGACTTGAAGTGGAGAAGGTGAACTTGAAGAAACCCTAGAAATCTTCTTGGTAGGTAGTAAATGCAAGGTCCACAACCCCAACCATCAAAATGGTTTGCAATAAATGAGAGTTAGGGTTTGGAGAGGTATGGGTGTGGTTTTGGGCTCTCAAAATCGCTAAAGAGAAAAGATGAAATGTGAGGAATGAAATGAAAATCGGCTGGAACTCATTTAAATGGAATTCCCCCGTCGGCGATAGTGTCCGGCGATAGTGCCATGGGCACTATCGCATGTCACAATCGCGAAGGTTCCCACCCCCACGGTACAAGCTCGGCGATAGTGCCTTTGGTGATAGTGCCAAGGCACAATCGCGGGGCACAATCGCTGGCATCCCTCAGCCCACGGTACATCCCTGGCGATAGTGCCTCCGGCGATAGTGCCAATGGCACAATCGCCAGGCACAATCGCGCCAACCCAAAACAGCCCGAAACTTAACCAAATTCGATAGCGAGTGAGAGGTTTGAACGATTAACAAAGGTAATTCGATTATATGACGTTTCGACATAATAATGATCATAAAGGTGCGCACAAAGACACGTATTCACACATAAGCACAATTAATGTATTAAGAGAGACAGGATACTTACCGTAAGAATTTACGGGTGTTACAGCGAAACAACGTCCACCTTTCTTTGGTTTGAAATCTCACCCATCCATCTCACACCCAAGCTAATGGATTTAGCTACTCATACTTAAACATAAAGACATAAAGCAATAAATTACATAAACTAAAGACATGAATGTAAATGACGGAAATATAAATTACAATAAATATAAATGACTTGAATGTAAATTGCAATAATATAAAGAACTAATTAAAGAAGACTAGAAATAATAAAGCATAAAAGTAAAGAACAAAAGATGGTAACTTAAAGATTACTTGGATTTATAAAACAAACTAAAATCACAAGGTTTAAAGATTCCAGCCTTTGATTTTTAACTAAGATGATAGGTAATGGATTAGATGATGAAACTACAACCCTAAGCTCCCTTTTTATACCAAAAGGGAGTGGCAAAAAGAGTAATAAACCACTAACAAAGTACCACAAGTACCATCAAGTACAAAAGTTAAATAACCATAGGTTAATAACCAAAAGCTAAAATAACCAAAAGGTAAAGACCAAAGGCTAATTATCCATCTTTTTCTGCATCTAGAAGCTTCCCATGACAGTCCAAAATCCAGCTCATGTCCTCCCACAATAAGTCCCTACGTCTTAATCCAAAAAGATCCATCAGGTGCGTATGCTGCAGGAATGCTGCAGCATGAGTCTGCACTAATCCAAATCTGCCCAAAAATACCAAATCAACCCTCCAAAGTATAAAAACTGGTAAATCACAACTCTTAGCTCCAGGAAATAAATAAATGGAAAATAAGTAAATAAATGACTCAAGATTGGGATATAAAAGGTAAAATAACCTATCTAGAAGAGAGAAAAAGAGTGATAATGCACTGATTTCCCAATGCATATCACATTCCCAAACTTAAAATGTTGCTTGTCCCCAAGCAACCAAAACACAACTGAAAATGACTCAATTTAAGGAAAATGCAAGTCATAGAAATAAGTGCCTATAAAAGTAAAATTGTTCTATCCTCATCTTATTCATAGCCTTTCATAAATCATTAGTGAAAACACACCTATGTTAACCACTTGTATAAACCATATGCTAGCCCCACATTTCTTTTTGTTAGGTCAAAAACTTGCCTATTCAAGGATCAATAGGACTTTCCCAACACGGGTTCTCATTTGGCACATTTTTTCTCACCAAGCCTTTTCTCTCATTTTTGCTTCAACGTTAGAATTTTTTCACTTTTTAGCATTTTTGCTCTTTTGTTGATAACATGCACTTTGTCCTTATGGAACATTTTTAGTGCTAATGATAAATCCAAAACAAGGCATCTTTTTAGAGCTTTGCCCCTTTTGTGTTCATTTTTTTTGGCCTTTTTGGATTTCCTCCCCAAACTCATTTGAAACAACGTCTTGTTTTTGGATGAATTATTGAGAACAAGGGTGTCAAAGGGCTATTATGAAAAGAACGAATGGCCTATATCCCTTCCTAGATGTTAGAGCAAGTCTAGACCAAATTGTGTCCCAAAAAATAGAGTGGCTAGTTCTAGCAAAAAAATCAAAGTAGGTTAAATGACGGTTAAAAAAAACTAACAATTTATTAGGGCTATAAACACATTTAAGATAATATGAACAATTTACTTGACTTGCAAAAATAAAATTTTAAAATAAAAGACTTTTCCCAGACTCAAATAAACGGAGAAAAAAAAATAAAGAATAAAGTTTGGAGCTAAAGGGTCACGATTAAACCTGCCCTACTCCAATGGAGTAGGTTGTGGTGGTGGTGCATGTTGCGACACCCGATTTGCATTTCCTTCTTTTAGCAAGGTGTTCTCCTTTTTCAGCTGTTGGATTTCTTGTTGACAACTTCTTGAGGAATGGTGGAATTTATTGGAGCATATCAGTATGCTCCCCAGCCTTAACGGTCCTCACCAACTTATGCTTATATACTTTCCTTATTACCTCATTCACTCCTTGATTACGACACAAGATTTTAATGGCACAATTAGGGGAATATTTCATCCCACAAAGATTTTTCCACATCACCTCACCAACAGTAGAACATGTTTTTATGAAATTTCTTGAGTCCTTGGATTGATCATCATGTCCCTTTTTAAAAACGACTTGAACATTTTCTGCACAACTTTGCTGCAAGGATGATGCAACATCTACAATGATGTGTTTTTCCTGCACAAATTCAAAGCATGGGTTAATGACAATCTTGGCATTTTGTTGCACCTCTTCACTATTTTGAAGTGAAGAGGGGTTGCTCAAATGCTCTTGTACTTCCTCAGAACTCTCTATCTCTTGACTACTCTTCAAAGTATTTGTAACACCCTGAATTTTGGAAATAGAAACTTATTTAAAATTTCTAAACACGTCAATAATTGAATCATCTACAACCACGAATTTGGATTCAACTACAATACACATATACCATCTTATACATATGGACTATAAATGACGGGTGCTACTCATACCCATGCATAGTCACTATCTCCATAATGCGGAAGACTTCACCGAATACTTACTTTCGGATCTAGCTAAAGCTCTACTCTTCATAGGGTTGCTAGAACCAACTCCCAACCTTGAAACCTGATGCACATGCCGACAAATAAAAGGTTAGGCTTAACGCCTAGTGAGCTCAAGAGTTTTCCTTAGAGATATATAAAGCAAAGACTTTAAGAACATTATTTAAAAATCATGATTTCCAAAATGCAATACATTTGATTTGAATGCAACCAAAATGAAATGCATTAAATCTTAAAAACAATCTCCTTTCCATCATTCACCCTTTTCGTGATTAAAAATCATAAAACAAACGCCTCCTGAAATAAAGCCAAAACCCAAAGCGCATGTAAAACATAATTGACATTATAATGATCAAACACGGAAAACGTAGATAACCCCAACTTCCAAAACATCCCAATAACTCGAATGAGTTTCAAAAACCAAAACCTTAAAACGTAGATAAATACCCACATTCAAACGTCTCCAAAAACATGGATTATAAAACTCCATAACCAAAACCTCACCTACTGGTGACGGGAAATACCCGATTACATTGTACGTGACGAAACACAAAAGCAGGTCACATAATCATGTAAGAAATCAAAACATGTGGGTTACACAAATAAAAACCCACCGAGCTCAACTCCTCTGAGTCTATCACTCGAAAACATCAAGTCAACCCCTCTAGGTCTATTCTTGAGAGTTCCAAAACGGGGAACTCTAGCACAAGGGAATTACACCTTACTGCCCATGGGTCGCTGCCCGACCATATAGGTCCACACCTTACTTACCATGGTGACCCGATGCCTATTCCGTGCCAAATGATGAACCAATGCCCAAAGCGGGGACATAGGAACACCGTGCCTATGGATCCATTAAACTAACTAAACCATTACATGACTCAAAGTGAATGAACTAATGCATCCAAAACATGTAATTCTCAACTAAGATGCAGTAAATGCAAATCATAACCAAACGCTCAACATTGAACTATTAAAAGTGGACAAGTGTCCTCGAAACCCAACAAAATCCAAGCCGAGCCATAAGCTCAAACAAATCCAAAGACTCAACGTTGAAAATCATAAATTGGAATCAAACATAAACAACCCGTACACCCATACTCCAAAACATATAATTAATTCCATCGTAGTTTAGATTGGGACAAATCATTTTCCAAGTGAGTTTATAACATTTACCTCTCAAAACGTCCCATAACACAAAACCATGCATTTCTCCAAAATACAAAATGAAATACATTTATTCTCAAAATCTATTTCCATAAAATAAAACCTTAAGATACCAAAATATATGATTTATTTATCATAGTATCCAAAATCTCAGAGATGTGTGCTATATAAGTTTATGAAGTTAAACACTTTCAAATAATCAAACTTATCAGCAATTAACAATTTTCATGTAAGACGCAAAACACTTTAAAATAAACATTTTGGCATGTACACCGTTTTCACAAATCAACTTGAACTCACCTTGCTAGATTTAGGCTAAATCTCGATTTCACCCAACGAGCTCTTTTGAAGGCCGATTGAATCCTCAAGCCGAAAACTTCCAAAACCTAGATCCATACAAATCCAAACCATAAATATCCATACATAATCATATAGAAACATTTCCCCAACCTTTATATACTAAATTCCTCAACAAGACCAAAACCCTAGTTTCCAAAAACCATCAAATCCGAGATTTGAGATACCCAACACTAAGAAACCACCAATTGAGCATTTAACATTATTTCAAGAAAGCTTACCATTAAAGATGACGAGACTTTCCGAGAACACCCAATCCAACTCTTCAACCCGAGCTCCCAACCGATGGACTTGATGGGGAAGATGAAAATGGAGGTTTTGTGGTTCAAGATTCCAACTAGTTAGATGGTGAGTAAACATGTGGTTTGGGGAGGAAAAACCCCCAAAATGGGTTAGGGTTCGGTTTTGGGGTTTGGGAGAGAAAAGGGAAGAAGATAGAAGTGAAAAATGAGAGAAATGGTGAGAAATTCGGGCATTTAGAGAACCAGTGGTCGTGGGCGATTATGCCACGCGATAGTGACATTGTCACTATCGCGAGGGCACTCTCGCGGGAAATGTACCGCGGGTGGTACACCCCCGGCGATTGTGCCACGCGATAGTGACACATGTCACTATCGTGAGTCACAATCGCGCCACACGTACCGAGCCCCGAAAAGGTTGAAACTCGAGATTCTCGCATGGGTCGACTTAAGGTTCGAAAGTACAACCTTTTCAACTCAAAAGATAGACGGAAGGCGGAGAGATAACCAACGAAGGACGGAGCTTGTCTTACGAAAAACCGGGTGTTACAATCCTCCCAACCTTGAAATGATTTCGTCTTCGAAATCTAGGTTCCCACGAAACCTTACCCGCAGGAAGGTTGACCTTAACCCGTGTGCCAGCACCACTAACACGACCCTTACACCGATACTTACCTTTGCTGCCCCTCTTGGGCACATTATACTCATAACCGAGCGAGCACTTAACTCTCTAATGTAACTTCTTACTCACAAGGTTACGATCGTCTCCCAACCTTGGGTGAAAATTACTACCTTCAGGTAGCTTGTGGCCTCAAATTCCCACCGACCAATTCCTTTCGAAACTACATGGCTCCGAACCCAAAGCCAAAGATCATAACCAATCTTCCAAAATCTTCAGATTTCAACTGATCCATTCCTAATATCTATAAAGAGATTCTTCCAAGGCGCACTCATGCGTCCTTCAGGTGACTGGTTAGCCCCGATTCGGTTAGCACTCAACTCCGTTCCCATACCAACCTCACAACATTCCTATAATAGGATCTTTATCACCATGGAGATGCTTAAACACACCGATACTCAATCTTCAACACCCACACTCCTTTCAGATTCCATCACCGAAAGGTCAAAATCTTCCATGATCCGACCGGGATACTTCTAAACATTGCAAGATCCGATAACCTCAAGAAAACAAGTCGACACCTAGGGCTAAACGGTGATCTCGAAAACATGGACATCCCGTCCCAAAATCCCATTCCAGACGGATAGCCGTACTAAGGTTGACGCTTAACTGAGTGCTAAAACTTCAACTCATGCATTTCTAACAGACGGACCACAAAAATTTCCTTAGATCGTGAAGCCCACTAATACGGTACACCCTCCATAGATCATGATGCCACCCCGACGAGCAATTCACCAAAACGAACCCAATCTAATCGCCGATAATCACCTGAGACCCTATCTCGCTGATTTACCGAAGCATAGAGGTCATCTCTTAATCAACTGGGGAACAAAATCTAATACCTCCACTACTCAAGCGTAACCCGATTCAAAATTTGAAACCCAATTTCAAGATTGACCACAAGTCGGATCATCCGACGCTTCAAATCCCAAGGACTCCTCTAGTCCCTTTATTATTGCTCCTGTCACGACATGGGTTTAAATCTATAGGCCTAATGAGTTCAAGATTTTCAACTAATATGCCAATTTAAACTCTTATAAAACTTTTAAATACACAAGTTTTATAACAATTAACCGTACAGTGAAAATACACTATCGTTCATCCGATAGGTTTCAAAACTGGGTACCAATACTATGCATATAAAACCATTTCAAAAATCCTTTAGCCCTTACTTACGCTAATCATGACAGTAATAAGGATATACAACAAGTTTTTCAAATGGGCCACTATGGTCCCAGTTCGCATCAACATACCCCATTCGTGGGAAAATAACTTTGTGTGCCAAAACAGTGTATAGCGAGACGGTAGAACAAAACTCCCAAGAGACAAGTGACGTAATCGAGTTCTCAAAATTTCTCATTTGACTATATAAAAGTATGGAATAAAATTCCCAACAAGACCCACATGCTAAGTTCGTTTCTTAAAACTTAGCAACACAAAATATGCATACAATTGGTCAACATACAATAGATTTAAATCAATTTTCAAACTTTAGGTCGTACAATGAAATGATTTTGTCCGAAAATAGTGTCTACAATGACATGTACACCGATAACTCACTTAACACGTTGCGGAATTCAAAACGGTAAAATCAACAACTGAAATACGTTCAAAGCAAAAGTTCAATACGAAACGACATAAACTTTTCATATGCTTACTCACACCAACAATTTAAAACAATTCAAAAACCATGTATCATACAATGAGTGACACCTGTATAAAACCCAAAAGAGAAATCACTTAATATTGAAACTTCCCAAAACTCTCAAAACGTCTCTTACGGTTGCGAAAATACCGATGCAAAACTCGCACGAGACAAAATATTAAATGGAAATTTATAAGTTAACGTCCACAATAATGCAAGTATACACCTCTCAAATTCAAGAGCACGACGCAAAATGTCGTAAAATAGAATTCCATAAGATCCAATAAAACCTTCCATAAAACCCAATGAAACACAACGATGCTCAACATCATATGGTGCCAAAACCGTCATTCCCGAAATCAAATAGCATGAAACAAATTCATGACTAAATGTCAAAATTCCAAAATTTTATCTTTTATCGTACTTGATAGATATAAACGACACTTTCACCAAAACCCTCATGAGACTCAACGCTTCGATAAAATTCACAAACTTACACGCAATAAAATTAAAACTCACGCAATTCAAAATACACTCGTGAGTAGCAAAGCGTCATAAAATATCATTTCATGAATTTAACATGACTCGTACCGACTAAAATTCCAAAGAACATTTCGACTCAAGAACATAGGGACAACTCGTCCTTTAAAACCTTAACATACGTGGAGGAGATCCAATGTCAAAGTCAAAAATTCCATAGTTATTTCCCTAACAACTCAATTAACATTAAAAAACGAATATTACAATATCCGGGAAAATAGTGTCAGACCCGGAACAAGGATAAGGAGATTTTCAATAAAAACTGCAACCACGTGCAACAAAACAATTTTATGCATGCTTAAGCTCACGGTTTAAAATCTGATGAGTGTTAAAGGCTTTACCAAGGCTTCATAGTACAACTCACTTTACGCTTCGAAAACATGGGAAACAATTGATGCAAACTTATTTTAGAAATAAATTTTGTGCATGAACTTGGTCGGCACTCAGCATCTCAGGACTATACTCTTCCATTTTCCCGACATACTATTGCCATCCGGATACATCAAACACCTCCGAGTCACGAACCCACTAATTGGGTTAACTTACAATTTCCCCTCGAAATAAAACTGGTCTAACGAACTTATAGTTCTAATCCAACCAATAATTCTTACTCAAGATGATCGACTTAATGCAGTCAACGCATTTAACTATCACTTCAACGTCACATCGCTATAGACATCAACCTTTCCTTAGATTACTCGCTTAGAAACCTTCTCACTACCCCAACGGTCATCCTACTAAGGTAGTTCAAGTATACACATGTGATATGTAGGTTCACCATAACACTGGCCAGGTGCCATTATGAACGTACCATACATGATCATCCTTGCGACCCTTGACAATTTCCCGTTTCTAATGACCCGATCAACTCCAAGATATTTTATCTTAAGCCGCCTAATGTGCAACTTCACTTTTAATCACCTACCAATACGCTAGTTTGAGTTTAGGCATAAAAATCAACACCTAATTCTCTCAAACTTATGCTCTGATACCAACTTGTAACACCCTGAATTCTGGAAATAGCAACTTATTTAAAATTTCTAAACACGTCAATAATTGAATCATCTACAACCACGAATTTGGATTCAACTACAATACACATATACCATCTTATACATACGGACTATAAATGACGGGTGCTACTCATACCCATGCATAGTCACTATCTCCATAATGCGGAAGACTTCACCGAATACTTACTTTTAAATCTAGCTAAGGCTCTACTCTTCATAGGGTTGCTAGAACCAACTCCCAACCTTGAAACCTGATGCACATGCCGACAAATAAATGTGGGTCCAACAATACTTATATCAAGTTCTTAGAAACAACACATTAATCGATTACCAACCTGTATTGATATATAACAACGATTACAAGGTTGATCAGATTCAAGGTTTGAATGTGTTCTCTATATTATCTCTTTTTCACCTTTTTGTGTGTGTTTGTGTGTGTTTTATAATATCTGATTTGATTGTTGAGAGAGTAAGATACACAACTAATCTAACAAGTGTGTTGAACACACTTCCTAAGATAATATCTAGATATTAGATCTAGATATTATTTCTAATATAACTAACAAAATAACTAATATCTAATAAACTAGAAACTAACTAAGTTAAACAAATATCTAACAAACTAGATATTAATTTAACTAGTACAATAATAAACAAATACATTGACATTTATTACAAACGACATAGACTTTAATATTGAGAGTCGAAGTTTCGGCTTTAGCTTCATATTGCGATCTTCAGTTTGGATGATCTTGAATCCAATGAGACTGTGTCTTAACAATCTCCCCCTTTGGATCAAGATCATTACGAAAATGATTTTAGCAATTCAGTCTTCTTGTTCAGCTCGGAAGATGCAATCTCTTTCTCTAGCTCTTAAATCAGCATGTCTTTTTCTAACAATCTCCCCCTTTGAAGAGTGGACGTGATTCTTGAAACATGTGATCTTTGCCATTTCTTTTGTAGTCATTTTCCCCCTTTTTGATGTTAAGTGCAACGACTTCATCAAAATTAATTGTAAGAAATGTCTATCTTGCGGTTAGAGCCCCTGATCCGTCAATTCAAAAGATATTCATCCAGATCTTTTCAAATCCAGATAGAAATAGTCGTGTAACACCTGAATCAACTAATGAATCAGTTAACATGCCTGTCAGTAACATTAAGTCACTGTGTGTAACGAATACACATTGGAAAGGAGTTGTTTGATGTTGACTCCCCCAGGGCTTCCATTTAATCATCGAAACACCACAAAGGTTATTTCTATAAACGTTATGACAAAGAAACTAATTCCTTGTGTGTTCGTGCTTATGTTAGAAAGAATTAAGCACTTGATGATTGCTTATTTGGCTCAAAATTGTGTAAACCACTGAGACAACAGTAAGTTAAACACAGACTCAATGTGCATGATCGAAGTGCGAAGGTGGGGCATACTTCCTTCTTTTCAATATCCAGATTTTCCAAATGAAAATCAGATAGTAAATGTGCTGCATCCCCTTTGAAAATGTGAAACACTTTCTTGTTGAGAAGAAAATGAGTAGATAGTTAGGTTTGATCAAGAGTTGGCATGGGCTAGTTGCCTGTTTCAATAATGATCACGAAAGAATTGTGGCTACCCGGATCAGAAAAAGTTGGTGCAGAGTTGTGATATTCTTTTAACTCTGTTCTCACACGCTCTTTCTTTTAAACATTTAGCACACTCTAATCAAACTTTCTTTCTTTGTTTGACACACTCATTTCTTTTCGCTTCTCACACTCAATCACTAAGGATTAACCTCTTGGGTAGAAATCACTGGTTAAGGTGATTCCATAGAAGTTGTGTTAATTCCTAGCACAATGATTCTTTGTTTTCCTATGATGCATGTGAAGCTCAGATTGGTTTAACTATTTCAGTTAAAGCACAATTTAGATAATGAAAACATTTAAAATACACTCCCAAAATATATAATTTGTTGAAAAATCGGGAAGTGGTTTGAACATTAAAAACAATGTTTTCCAATGATTGAAAGTTGTCCTTCTTTCAATCATATATGAGATGAAGATTTAGAATTATACCTTGACGTACGATCTTCAATCTCATGAAGCTAAGCTTTAAGTCATAAACATATGAAGTTGTAAGCATCTCTCAAAAATTCTGCAACAGTCTTATGTCAAGTCAAAGTAAAATTTATTCACTTAAAATGAAAAGACAAAAAGCAGTAAAACTTTTTAAAGTACGAGTTCTGATCAGAAATAATCAGAAGTCATCACCTTTTTACTCCCCCTGAAATTATGCATTAGTACATTATCAGTTGTAAAAGATATGCATAAAATTTCAGAAAAGTATGTACTCCCCCTTGAAGGTTGATTTCCTCATTTTAGTATCGGAGTACAATTTCATTTTCAGCACGGAGTAAGGTCTTTTGATCTTTGAAGTGCGGGTCTTGAACTGTTGTGTTCAAAAGCCTTTAGATCTCCTACTCCCCCTTCACAGTAGGTGCCTGCAACACAGATTTAACAGGTTTTGGTACCCACTGGTATTTGGGTCCATGAAAGTTAGTTGCAGTTCGTATGGGGGTAACGGAATAAGAACCATACCAGTAATGGTCACTCGTCTTGTGAACAGGATCATGTGTACGACAATAAGAACAATAGAATTTCTTACCTGACAAACTGATTAATTTATCTCTTGAGTAAACAAAATCAGGTTTACCTTTCAGCGCATTGTTCTTCTTGGCAATCGGCGTATGTACACATGAGTTTTTACATTTCAGCTCTTCTTTAACTGGTGTCCTGTTCCAGACCAGTTCAGCTTCTTTTAAGTTGTTCCTCCTTCTATGTGTACCTGAACTATCTCTATTCCTGTCATAGAAAATATTAGTATAATGAATCTGATTAGAAGATTTAACTGACCTTCTGAATAGAGCAGTTTTCTGATGTGAGCTTGCGGCTGGTTTGTTAGAACCAACTGAATTATTTCTAGGTGAGTGGATTTTTGACTCTGGAGTCGTTCGCTCAGTCACCACCACTGTCTTTGAAATAATATCTTGAAGCTCTTTTACCTTTGAAGAATAACCGTCTCGTTCTTTGATAAGGAGCTCAATCTTCTTCTCAAATGCAGACTTCTTTTTCTTCTCTGTCAGTACACTCTTAGATAATTCAGATAGCTTCTCGGTAAGCTTCTTTAGCTTTGCTTCAAGGATGCTTCTTTCTTCTTCGAATCCCTTCTTAGCACCCTTCTGATCATTTGCCTTCCTCTCCTTGGCAAACTGATCTCTTTCCAATATTATTACTTTCTCAAAGTCTTCAACTTTTTGAGAAAGCATTAAACATTTAAGCTCGAGTATCTTCTTCTCTTCAATACTCTTCTTGGAAAGGTCTGAGAACTTCTTTTCAAAATCTGATATTTTCTTTTGAAGCTCAGAGTTCTCAGCTTCCAAAACCTTAACTCTTGATGACATATATGATTCTATCATAATCTTAGCAATATGTTCCCATAACACCTTTCCTGTAGCCTCTTCACGTTCTAGTGTAAAGAAGATCTCATTTGAAATCTCCTCTGATATTCCTTGCAGAATAAAAGATTTGGCTAAGATGTCAGCTTTATATCTTTTTCTTTGCTCGTCTGAGTACATATCAAGTGGTACTGGAAGCTCTTTTTCTTCTCTTTCTCCATTCTTCTTCACTAGAGTATAAACTCTCCTTGGAACTGTCATAATTTCGTACTCTAGAGATCTTCTTATAAGTTTCTTCAATTCATGTCTATCTATGAAATCCATGAACTGATATTTCCACTGCTCATACTCTCCTCTGAAGAGTACAGGTGGTTTCTCATCCATACATATTGAAGAAGCTTCGCTTGATGTCATCCTGTATTAATTTGATGTGCAAAAAGAACTTGGATTTGACCGTTAGTCCAAATAAAATTTGATCACACAAGAAACTTTGTCCCCCTAGGCAGACTTAGCACGGGGGTCCAACAATACTTATATCATGTTCTTAGAAACAACACATTAATCGATTACCAACCTGTATTGATATATAACAACGATTACAAGGTTGATCAGATTCAAGGTTTGAATGTGTTCTCTGTATTATCTCTTTTTCACCTTTTTGTGTGTGTTTGTGTGTGTTTTATAATATCTGATTTGATTGTTGAGAGAGTGAGATACACAACTAATCTAACAAGTGTGTTGAACACACTTCCTAAGATAATATCTAGATATTAGATCTAGATATTATTTCTAATATAACTAACTAACTAACTAATATCTAATAAACTAGAAACTAACTAAGTTAAACTAATATCTAACAAACTAGATATTAATTTAACTAGTACAATAATAAACAAATACATTGACATTTATTACAAACGGCATAAACTTTAATATTGAGAGTCGACGTTTCGGCTTTATCTTCAGATTGCGATCTTCAGTTTGGATGATCTTGAATCCAATGAGACTGTGTCTTAACAATAAAAGGTTAGGCTTAACGCCTAGTGAGCTCAAGAGTTTTCCTTAGAGATATATAAAGCAAAGACTTTAAGAACATTATTTAAAAATCATGATTTCCAAAATGCAATACATTTGATTTGAAAGCAACCAAAATGAAATGCATTAAATCTTAAAAACAATCTCCTTTCCATCATTCACCCTTTTCGTGATTAAAAATCATAAAACAAACGCCTCCTGAAATAAAGCCAAAACCCAAAGCGCACGTAAAACATAATTGACATTATAATGATCAAACACGGAAAACGTAGATAACCCCAACTTCCAAAACATGCCAATAACTCGAATGAGTTTCAAAAAACAAAACCTTAAAACGTAGATAAATACCCACATTCAAACGTCTCCAAAAACATGGATTATAAAACTTCATAACCAAAACCTCACCTACTGGTGACGGGAAATACCCGATTACATTGTACGTGACGAAACACAAAAGCAGGTCACATAATCATATAAGAAATCAAAACATGTGGGTTACACAAACAAAAATCCACCGAGCTCAACTCCTCTGAGTCTATCACTCGAAAACATCAAGTCAACCCCTCTAGGTCTATTCTTGAGAGTTCCAAAACGGGGAACTCTAGCACAAGGGAATTACACCTTACTTACCATGGTGACCCGATGCCTATTCCGTGCCAAATGATGAACCAATGCCCAAAGCGGGGACATAGGAACACCGTGCCTATGGATCCATTGCACTAACTAAACCATTACATGACTCAAAGTGAATGAACTAATGCATCCAAAACATGTAATTCCCAACTAAGATTGTCAGGATCGAGTTCTCAACAAGAATTATGAATACTCAGAAACAATATCAAAGAAGTTGCGGAATAACACTTTGATATTCAATATAACAGTAAACAAACAGTATATGATTAACAACTTGTAAACTTGTATTCAATGATCAAATCACAAGATTACACACTCAACCTCAATCTTGAAGAACAGACTCTTTCAAGACAAATTCTACTTCTCTAGAATTAGGAACTATGCCTTGAGGTTGATTTTCTCTCTAGAACAAAACTTAGAATGAATAATAATCTTAAACAAAAGTTATCTCACTATTCTAAACAATACAATATATATACTAAAGATAAAAGATAATTACAATTAATACAATATCTCCAGAATATCTTCCATCATTATCTCTAAGCTTCCATGAATATCTTCAGTTTATCCAGCTGTCATCCTTTCCATACAGATCTCCATCTTATAAGAGTACTAATCATAAGCAGCATTAATACCTTGAGCAGTAGTAACTCCAGCAGTACTAATCTTGAAGAGCAGCATTAACTTTGTTCCAGCAGCATTAACTACAACTGGCAGCATTAACTCAGAAGTATTAACCTCAGAAGTATTAACCTCAGAAGTATTAACTTCAGAAGTATTAACCTCAGAAGTATTAACCTCAGAAGTATTAACCTCAGAAGTATTAACCAAGTTCTTTTAGCAGCATTAACTTCAGAAGTAGTAACCATGTTGAACTAGCAGTATTAACACATTCAGCAGTAGTATCCATTCTTGACATCTTTCAGACCCAACAATCTCCCCCTAACTTAACTTTTCAAAACTGAGAAGTTAAGTTCTTCAGCATAAGGTCTTTATGATAATTTCAAAACTTTCTGTAATTTCTAGTTCTTCTTGATTCAGTTTCTGCTGTTATCTTCTTTTCTGTTTCTACTGTTATCTTCTTTTCTGTTTCTGATGTAGTTACTGCTTTGTTTTAGCTTCTTCACTTATCTCCCCCTCAAAATAAGATTTCATACAAACTTTAATTTTCTTCTTTTTCAGTACCAGCTTCTTGAAATGATCTATCTGCTAGTGATAAGAAGTGATCACCTTTTCATCTCTTTTATCTCCATAATTTGATTATGAACTTTCAGACTAATTGTACCAAGTGTATCCATCAATTCTTTGTAGTTAAACTGTCCTCACCTCCTTTAGGTGTTTTACCCACCCTTGAAGGATCATTGGAATCATTTTCCATCAATTCATTGTAGTTAAACTGTCCTCACCTCCTTTAGGTGTGTTTACCACCCTTGAAGGATCCTTGGATCTTTTAGTAGAGATCTTCTGCCTAGCAGAAGGACCTTCTACCTAGCAGAAGGACCTTCTACTCCCTTGGTTTCTTGGCACCTGGGACCTTTAGATAATTACTCATCTAAAGTTTCCATGGGGAAGGTCTTAGATATGTTCACACTGTCCTGTCCTGCACTTTGTGCAAAGTCAGTAGTGTGAGCCTTACAACCCATATGCTCTTGCATCTCCTTATTGAGCACCTTCTTGAGGTTGGGAGACACCCCTGTGGTTTCCCTATGGATATTCTCTAAAGGAGAATCCTCCCTTAGAGGGCTTAAAGGCTTAGTGGGTGAAGGTACAAGAAGGGAAGGAGCCTTCTTTACCTGTTTCCTTTTGTAAGTTTGGGAAATAGGAGAAGTGGGCTTGTGAAGTAGGGACTGTGGGATAGATATAGAGTTTGAAGGTTGGGTTTGGCTAGCAGTGGGAATGTCTAATGAGGGCCTTGACCCTGCTGCCATACCTTCTTGTGGTTGGGACACCACCATCATTGTTGAGAACAATGGGGTGTCAACTCCTTCAGAGTCCCTAGCAGATCTTCTCATGTTTGAGAAAACCTTGCCTTTAGGGGGTTTAGGTACATATACCTCATCAAAGTGAAGTATGTTCGTCAATTCATTATTAAGTACTTCTTGTACAAACCTTGGATACAGATAAAAGCTTTTTGATTGATATCCAGGTTTGACATTAAATCATTGAAGATCATTTTTAGGTATAGAAAACTTACATTAGCAGTAGTAACACTTATCAGCAGCATTAACACAGACTGGCAGTAGTAACACATACCAGCAGCATTAACACAGTCTGACAGTATTCACTGAACTAGAAGTACTAACTACCTTTCAGTATTAGCAACCTGAAACACTTACAGACACAAGGTTAGTAGTACCATATACCATAAAATTTTCAAAAGTTACTTTATCTTTTGAAACTATACCTTTTTCACTTTTCTTACCTTCTGTTGGATCAAAAGTAACATGTCCTCCATCAAATCTTTTAAAGAATTTGAAGGCAGTCCATGTTCCTTGTTATGTGCCAAGAGCAACCATTATCTTCATTCCAAATGCTCTTCCTCTTGAGCTTTTGGTTGCCCTGCACACTTGATAAATCAGTTAGTCTTTGATGGAACCCAAGCCAAAGTGGTCTTGGGTTGACCTTTCTCATTAATATAATCTGTCAGTTTGGTCTGAATGAGTTGTTTAGGAATCTCATGACTGGAGTACTTTGTCAAGATTATAGGCTTGGCTGCATTACTACTAGAAGCAGCACTAGCCTTGTTAGCAGTACTAACTTGGTTAGCAGTACTAATCAAGTTAGCAGCACTATTCTTGTTAGCAGTACTATCTGGGATAGCAGTACTAACAGGTTTCTTTGCAATTGGAACCCAAACTTGAGCAAAGTTGTTTGCTTTCTTTGTCTTTAAGTTACTCCTTTGTTTATTTGAAGTATTTTTCTTAGTTTTAGCAAACTTGTTTTGAACATGAGACTTTTTAGGTGCTCTGTTCTCAGCCATTTGATTCCTTCCTTGCTTCCTATAACCAAAGGAGTTTTGAGTTTGTCTTTGAAAATTAACTCTTTGGTTGATAGGACTGAAATAACAGTATTTGGCAACATGATTAAGCTTTCCACAGATAAAACAAGGTTTTGGTCTATTGATTTTACTCAGATCAACCCCTTGTTTTTGTGCCCACTGATTATTCCAATTTCTCTTATTTCCCCTTGGTTTATCATGTTTTTGGGGCTCAGACTTATTGCAAGCACACTGTTGACAAGGATCAGGTTTCACAACTGTGGTCTGTTTGTAGTGGACTTTGTTAGACTTTCCCTCAGTCTTCTCAATGTTCTTAGATTTGACCCAAGTCTTTCCACATCCCTCATTGGTGATAATGTGATTTTCTAGAGGAATCTCACCACTCACAGTGTTCTCCTTATTTTTTTTCACTAGAGCTCTCTTCTTCAGAGTCTGTTTCAACCACCACTTTTTCTAATGGATCTACCTTAGTGGCTCTATCAGATAATTCCTTCCTATCCTTGGTCTCTAGCAAGTCTGATATAGGAGGGATGTAGTTGTTGTTGTATGGTGGTGGGGTGGTGTTATAGCCTATTCCTCTTCTAAGTTTGTCATGGATTTGAGTTTGGAGCAAAGAGTCCATTGCTTTTGAAGCATTGGAAAATTTCTCAATATCCAGCTTGGCTTTCTCAAACTCACTCTTTATCTTCTCATTCTCCTCTTTAGTCTTTTTCAGCTGAAGTTCTAGGTCATTCTTTTCCCACTTCCAGTAATTTGTATCATAAGAATGTTGAAGTTCATTGGCTTGGAAAACTTTAATCTGTTCCTCAAAGCTCTCAACGATTCTTACATAGTCTTTTATATCTCTCTCTAATCTTTTAAGATCATCACACATACCCTGATTGTGATCCCTGTATCTTTGAACAATTTCAATACAGGATTTAGAGCAAATATTAGATGTTACCTCAGTGGGAATGGCAGTGCTTGTCGATTCTGATTCTTTAGCCATGATGATTGATGTTGAATGAATGTTTCTGAGAATACTAGCTCAGATACCACTTGTCAGGATCGAATTCTCAACAAGAATTATGAATACTCAGAAACAATATCAAAGAAGTTGCGGAATAACACTTTGATATTCAATATAACAGTAAACAAACAGTATATGATTAACAACTTGTAAACTTGTATTCAATGATCAAATCACAAGATTACACACTCAACCTCAATCTTGAAGAACAGACTCTTTCAAGACGAATTCTACTTCTCTAGAATTAGGAACTATGCCTTGAGGTTGATTTTCTCTCTAGAACAAAACTTAGAATGAATAATAATCTTAAACAAAAGTTATCTCACTATTCTAAACAATACAATATATATACTAAAGATAAAAGATAATTACAATTAATACAATATCTCCAGAATATCTTCCATCATTATCTCTAAGCTTCCATGAATATCTTCAGTTTATCCAGCTGTCATCCTTTCCATACAGATCTCCATCTTATAAGCAGTACTAATCATAAGCAGCATTAATACCCTGAGCAGTAGTAACTCCAGCAGTACTAATCTTGAAGAGCAGCATTAACTTTGTTCCAGCAGCATTAACTACAACTGGCAGCATTAACTCAGAAGTATTAACCTCAGAAGTATTAACCTCAGAAGTATTAACTTCATAAGTATTAACTTCAGAAGTATTAACCTCAGAAGTATTAACCTCAGAAGTATTAACTTCAGAAGTATTAACCAAGTTCTTTTAGCAGCATTAACTTCATAAGTAGTAACCATGTTGAACTAGCAGTATTAACACATTCAGCAGTAGTATCCATCCTTGACATCTTTCAGACCCAACAAAGATGCAGTAAATGCAAATCATAACCAAACGCTCAACATTGAACTATTAAAAGCGGACAAGTGTCCTCGAAAACCCAACAAAATCCAAGTCGAGCCATAAGCTCAAACAAATCCAAAGACTCAACGTTGAAAATCATAAATTGGAATCAAACATAAACAACCCGTACTTATGTAAACCCATACTCCAAAACATATAATTAATTCCAACGTAGTTTAGATTGGGACAAATCATTTTCCAAGTGAGTTTATAACATTTACCTCTCAAAACGTCCCATAACACAAAACCATGCATTTCTCCAAAATACAAAATGAAATACATTTATTCTCAAAATCTATTTCCATAAAATAAAACCTTAAGATACCAAAATATATGATTTATTTATCATAGTATCCAAAATCTCAGAGATGTGTGCTATATAAGTTTATGAAGTTAAACACTTTCAAATAATCAAACTTATCAGCAGTTAACAATTTTCATGTAAGACGCAAAACACTTTAAAATAAACATTTTGGCATGTACACCGTTTTCACAAATCAACTTGAACTCACCTTGCTAGATTTAGGCTAAATCTCGATTCACCCAACGAGCTCTTTTGAAGGCCGCTTGAATCCTCAAGCCGAAAACTTCCAAAACCTAGATCCATACAAATCCAAACCATAAATATCCATACATAATCATATAGAAACATTTCCCCAACCTTTATATACTAAATTCCTCAACAAGACCAAAACCCTAGTTTCCCAAAAACCATCAAATCCGAGATTTGAGATACCCAACACTAAGAAACCACCAATGGAGCATTTAACATTATTTCAAGAAAGCTTACCATTAAAGATGACGAGACTTTCCGAGAACACCCAATCCAACTCTTCAACCCGAGCTCCCAACCGATGGACTTGATGGGGAAGATGAAAATGGAGGTTTTGTGGTTCAAGATTCCAACTAGTTAGATGGTGAGTAAACATGTGGTTTGGGGAGGAAAAACCCCTAAAATGGGTTAGGGTTCGGTTTTGGGGTTTGGGAGAGAAAAGGGAAGAAGATAGAAGTGAAAAATGAGAGAAATGGTGAGAAATTCGGGCATTTAGGGAACCAGTGGCCGCGGGCGATTATGCCACGCGATAGTGACATTGTCACTATCGCGAGGGCACTCTCGCGGGAAATGTACCGCGGGTGGTACACCCCCGGCGATTGTGCCACGCGATAGTGACACATGTCACTATCGTGAGTCACAATCGCGCCACACGTACCGAGCCCCGAAAAGGTTGAAACTCGAGATTCTCGCATGGGTCGACTTAAGGTTCGAAAGTACAACCTTTTCCACTCAAAAGATAGACGGAAGGCGGAGAGATAACCAACGAAGGATGGAGCTTGTCTTACGAAAAACCGGGTGTTACAGTATTAGCCTCACCCGCATCCTTACCAACACACTCAGATTTTTCAATATCACTTGGTATTGAGATTTGGCTTTGTCTTTTACTCTCACTAATGATCTCTCCAACACAGGTCGTTATGTTAATAACAGCTCCATTTATGTTATGTAAGAAATCATTCATCAAAGCTTTAAGAGATTCGAAGTTTTCAGTTTGTTCTAAAGAGGGTTTAGGGGGGTAAAAATGAGTTGTTAAAATCATCCCCTTGAAAACTCCTAGAAAAATCAACTTGTTCCTCCCAAGATTGGTCAAAATTATTTGAATAAGTGTTACTCCAATCTTGGTAGGGAGGTATTGGTGATGTGAAAGTGCAATGATCTTGACCATTTAAAAACAAATTAGGATGATCCTCCCATGATTTAGTGTATCCATTGAAGTGTGAGGTATCCCAATTATTATCTCCCGTGAAATAATGGGATTCGGGGATCGAAGGACAACTGTACGAGAAATGATTTCCTCCACAATAGTCACAGAAAACAGTTTCATACGGCTTAAACGAGTGTCCCATTGAATCCATATTCACATAAAGATAAACTCAAAAAGTTGTTACTTGCACACACATGGAAACGTATGGCAAGCAACAAAGATGGTAGAAAAATTATCTTAGCAAGACTCAATTTCTCAACAACCATAGATTTACGCCTATCCCCGGCAACGACGCCTAAAACTTGACAGTGCTTTTTACACACCTATAGACATGTGAAAATTAGACCCCAAAGCAAGTATACAATGTGGCCCAATATCGTCTTTCAAGTAATAAAATGGTAAGAACCAAGTGTCGTATTCCACAGGGATAGGTATCTTAAATTGCAAGATCTCGAGATGAAAAACTAACTTCAGATGGCGAATGTGAAGACTTTGATTTGGTTTGGTTAACAGTTGATTAAGATACAGAATAATAAAGGTAGCAAGGGTGTAAGATTTTTAGGTAAGACTCAAACACAAATTCCAGCAGACTATGATGCAGGTATGCTGCAGCATGAGTTCAGCATAACCAAATCCACCATTTATTTTGAGGGTATTCCTCTCGGACTTCAATACTCCCACTACTGTTTAGATTCGACTGAACATATCTCTATGCAGTTTCCAACCATTGATAGTGTAGAGTAGAGTCCTCAAAATATATGGATTTACAAATCTCTTTGCATAAAAATTACTCTCTCGAGTTAATTCCCATATCATTCAAGTTGGAGTGTTCGAAGGGGTTCATCTCTGAATCCTCTACACTTTAACACTTTGACAAGCGACCAACTCGTCAAGAATAAATCAAGATGAAAAATAGAGGCGATAAATCTCTTTATCAGTCACTCTCTCAAGTCGGCTTCTCATATCATTCAAGTTGACGTGCGTATTATGGCTTATCTCTAGGCCATAGCACTTTCACACTTTTAAAGCGATCAACTCGTCAAGAAGTTTCATTAGATTCATAAAACTTGAATGAAATGGTGGAACATTGTTATTGGGAAACAATGTCCACCTTTCTTTGGTTTGAAATCTCACCCATCCATCTCACACCCAAGCTAATGGATTTAGCTACTCATACTTAAACATAAAGACATAAAGCAATAAATTACATAAACTAAAGACATGAATGTAAATGACGGAAATATAAATTACAATAAATATAAATGACTTGAATGTAAATTGCAATAATATAAAGAACTAATTAAAGAAGACTAGAAATAATAAAGCATAAAAGTAAAGAACAAAAGATGGTAACTTAAAGATTACTTGGATTTATAAAACAAACTAAAATCACAAGGTTTAAAGATTCCACCCTTTGATTTTTAACTAAGATGATAGGTAATGGATTAGATGATGAAACTACAACCCTAAGCTCCCTTTTTATACTAAAAGGGAGTGGCAAAAAGAGTAATAAACCACTAACAAAGTACCACAAGTACCATCAAGTACAAAAGTTAAATAACCATAGGTTAATAACCAAAGGTTAATAACTAAAAGCTAAAATAACCAAAAGGTAAAGACCAAAGGCTAATTATCCATCTTTTTTTGCATCTAGAAGCTTCCCATGACAGTCCAAAATCCAGCTCATGTCCTCCCACAATAAGTCCCTACGTCTTAATCCAAAAAGATCCATCAGGTGCGTATGCTGCAGCATGAGTCTGCACTAATCCAAATCTGCCCAAAAATACCAAATCAACCCTCCAAAGTATAAAAACTGGTAAATCACAACTCTTAGCTCCAGGAAATAAATAAATCGAAAATAAGTAAATAAATGACTCAAGATTGGGATATAAAAGGTAAAATAACCTATCTAGAAGAGAGAAAAAGAGTGATAATGCACTGATTTCCCAATGCATATCAGGAACTCAACATGCAGCAAAGAAGATGGCTTGAACTTCTAAAGGATTATGATTGTGATCTACTCTACTATCCCGGTAAGGCCAATGTGGTGGCGGATGCATTGAACCGGAGGAGCCATGATGGTGGTGTTAAATTGTCCCTTACAAGAATCGACGTGGTATCAAGTTTGGTGGAAAGCATCAAGACGTAGCAAGTGGAAGCACTCAAGGAGCAAAATCTCAAATCTGAGATCATGGTGAAGCAAAGTGGACTTTTAACGGAGGATAGCCGCGGGCTTAAACTCTTCCAAGGCCGAGTTTGGGTGCCAAAATTGGGTGGAAATCGGGAGTTACTACTAGAAGACGCGCACAAGTCAAAGTATTCTATACATCCCGGTAGTACCAAGATGTATAGAGACTTAAAATTAAATTATTGGTGGTCGGTGATGAAGTTGGATGTGGCTAATTACGTGGAGAGATGTGTCACGTGTCTTCAAGTTAAGGCGGAACATCAAAGGCCGTACGGGAGTTTGCAACCGTTGTCCATTCCCGAGTGGAAATGGGATAACATCACCATGGTGCGAGGCCATGATACCATTTGGGTGGTCGTTGATCGGTTAACCAAGAGCGCGCACTTCCTTGCAATGAGGGAGACCTTGCCAATGGAGAAATTGGCCAAACTTTATATGGACGAGGTGGTGTCGAGTCATGGAGTTCCGCAATCCATTGTGTCGGATCGGGACAGTCGCTTTACATCGAACTTTTGGGCAAGCTTACAAAAAGAGTTGGGTACAAGATTGAATTTGAGCATGGCTTAACATCCTCAAACGGATGGTCAAAGTAAAAGGACGATTCAGATGCTCGAAGACATGCTTCAGTCGTGTGTTATTGACTTTGGAGGTAATTGGGACTCACACCTGCCGTTGGTGGAGTTTGCGTATAATAATAGCTACCATTCTAGTATCGGAATGGCACCGTTCGAGGCTTTGTATGGACGGAAGTGTAGGACCCCAGTTTGTTGGCTAGAAGCAGGCGAAAAGCAATTCGTCGGGCCGAAAATAGTGCAAGAGACGGCGGACAAGGTGAGAGAAATTCGAGAAAGGCTAAAGGCGGCGCAAGACCGACAAAAGAGCTATGCGGACAAGAAGAGAAGACCGGTTGAGTTTCAAGTGGGTGACCGGGTCATGTTGAAGGTGTCTCCGTGGAAGGGGATCATACGTTTCGGGAAGCGTGGGAAGCTTAGTCCTCGTTTCCTTGGACCATTCGTTATTTTGGAGAAGATTGGTTTGCAAGCCTATAGGTTGGATTTACCGCCGGAAATGGATGGGATACATCCTACATTCCACGTGTGTTATCTTCGGAAGTGTCTAGCCGAAGAGGAAAGCGTGATTCCTTTATCAGAAATTCGAGTGGACAATGGAAATCGATGTGTGGAAGAGCCGGAGTCGATTTTAGAATCGAAAATGAAGAAGTTGAGGCATAAGGATGTAGTTGTAACACCCCGAATTCTGAGAACCCATGTATTATTTTCTCGCTTTGGAACTTATATATGTTGGGATTTTATTTACTTGATATCGAGAAAGTTGGATTTAAGCATCGTGGGTTAAAAATCATCAAATTTGGAAATTTGGGGTTGTTCGCGATTGTGCCCGCGAGAGTGACAGGGTGTCACAATCGCGGAGGGCACTATCGCCGAAGGCCTTAGGGCCTCGGTACGTTCCTCGTGATTGTGCCCGCGAGAGTGACATGGTCACAATCGCCGGGGCACTATCGCCGACGGGGGTTTCAGGTATAAAAAGCCAAGTCGCGATTTTCAGTCATTTTTATCTCATTTCTAGGGTTTGGGAGCGGTTCTCTCTACTGATTTTGGTAAGTATCTTCCATCTAGACTTCTCTCCTCATTTATGGTGATTCATAATCATTAATGGTGGTCCATATCGCATTTAGGAAGTATTGGTGGTGATCTCTCAAGTGGTTTTCATCTCTCTCATTTCTAGGGTTTGGTTTCCTTCCTAAGGAAACTACTAAGGTAAGTTCTTACACATTTTATCAAACTTTATACATGTCAAAAGGTGGATTTTGAATACCTAATATCTTCCCTTTCATATACTTGGTTTTGTAGAACATTGTGTTAAACCTAACTTTTGGGGATATTAGTGTTTTTGGATGATTTTTGGGGAAATGATGATTTATGAACTTTATTAATGTTCTTTAACTAGTTTCTACTTGGGTTATACTTTTAAGTGAATGGAATTACTATGCAAAACTTATGATCTTGGAAATATTGGTATTGTGGTTAACTGCTGATAAGTTTGCATATTAAGCTCACTTCATATTTTGGGGATTTGAAATAAAGAGGAATTGTCTATATTTTCACTAGCGGTATTTTGATAAACAATGGGAGTGGTTTTGGTGGAAAACACCCTCCATATCAACTATTGCATATTAACCATTTTTGAGATTATTTGTTGGGCCTTATGTGCATTATTTGGCTTAATTGATGCATTGGGAGTCATGACCCCGTATTTGGTTTATTATTGTTCCGGCGTTGGAACGACTAGTTTTCCACGTCGAGGCACGTTAGGTACCGGGTGAGGTATAAGTCCTTCGTGCTCAAGTATTACGATATTGGATGAGGATCTCGACATAGGAACCCGACGGGGTTGAACTCGAGTTTCCGTGGGTGTACGTTTAAAGCCACTGAGTCTGACATCCCTTGCGTGTACTTTATGTGTTTATTGGCTTTACTGACCCATCGAATGGCTTACTTTTGTATTCCGTCATTCGGGTTAGTAGGCGGGTCTCCCTCGTTAACCCAAGAGGTATTGGTTATATTTCAAAGAGCATTATTGTTATCATTACCATTATTGTTGTTGTATAAAAAGAAACCTCTTTACTTATTTTTATATTCAATCTCTTAAATTGCAAATGTTTGATCTCACTAGGCTTTAGCCTAACACTTTTTCTTAAAATGACATGTATAACAGGTTCGGTCTCCGGTGGGGTTCGTCGAGACTGAGCGGATAGCTTTGGGGCCAAGAGCGGTCTTTTTTGGGAGATGTTTAGACCGACATTTGAAATAGTGATCATACCTTTGGAAGAATAGCAACACCAAATATTAATCTTTCTTACTTAAGTTAGATTATTAGGTTGTTAGTCTATCCTTCATTTGATTCATTGTAATGATTATAGTACTGTTTCCCCGTCCGATCGGGATGATACTTTGGGATTGATTTTAGCAGGTTTTATACCCAGGTTTTTATCTAATTAGAACCATCATATTGCAGAAATTTCGAATTTTTATTCCGCTAATTTTTAGGGTGTTACAAGTTGGTATCAGAGCTTTAGTTTAAGTGAACTAGGTATGGATGTAGAGTACCTAGACTTAAGCTGTGAAATTTGGCAATGATTTTGTGAGATGGGGTAGAACTCTTAAGATAAGATAGTTTTAGAGTCGACGGAAACTACACAAGTTAAGAATTATGGTAATGGGAATGAAAATTTTTATGTATTGCATGTTCATAATTTCGCCTAGCTAACGTTATTATGAGGATGTTTTACGTGATTATGTTTGTTTTCCGTTGTTATGATAATTGATGAATGTAGTGGTACGTTTCCTTGCTTATAGTTGTATAGTCTTATCTTATCTATATTCTCACGTGTGTGGCAGACTATGGTTAATACGCGTAATCGGACGGAAGGGCAAGATACGACGGCATCGACGGCTGATCAACCGAGGGTAACGAATAATGATTTGCCCCTACCTTTGGTAAACGCGTTGGGTGGAGGACCGGAATTCATACCTCGACGGAACCTCGCTGCAACTCATCCGATTATGGAAGAGGTAACTCCAGAATCTAGAATGATGGAACGGATGATGCAAGCGATGAACGCAGCTATGGCTCAACAACAAGAAGTATTCCTGAAGCTTTTGGACGACCGTGATGTTAACCACCGTAGGCCTGAGGCGGTGGCGGAAAATGTAATTGGAGAGGGATCCGGAGGTTCGGGACCCGTTGTCCCTCCTAATGAAACTCCACCTCCCGAAGTGAGGCAACTGCCTAAGTTTTGTACCTTCAAGGCATTTCTTGGATGCCGACCACCAGAATTCAAGGGCACAGACGATCCGATAGCATGCATGAACTGGATTAGAGAGATGGAGCAGGCTTTCCGATCGAGCGAGTGCGGGGAAAGTCAAAAAGCTGTGTTTGGGTCTCAAATGCTTAGAGGGGCGGCCCTCACGTGGTGGAATGTATATTCTGCTTCTGTTGAGGCCACCGTGTTGGCCCAACTAAGCTGGGGAACCTTCAAGAAAAAGGTTATGGAAGAATTTTGCAATGAACGAGCTATGGACCGGATCATCGATGAGTTCCGGAGTTTGAAAAACGGAAATTTATTGGTGAAGGATTACAACAAGTTATTCATGGACAAGCTGGGCTTGGTGTGGTCCCCACCGAGAGAGAGAAGATCAAGGCATACATCAAGGGTTTGCCTACAGAAATGATGAATATGGTTCGAGTGTCCAAGGCCTTTACTCTCCGAGAGGCTATAGAAGAAGCGCAACTTGTGGAGGACTCTTACGGTTCGAGTAAAGTGGAGAGAGGTAGAGTAGTGGAGAAAAGGAAGTGGGAAAGGGGTCCCACATTTTCAAAAAGTCCAAATCACTTCAACAGCAATCAACGGGGAGGTGGTCCAAGACGGGATTCCCCGTGGTGTTCAAGATGCCGAAGTAAGCACACCGGCCCTTGCAACTCGAGATCCGAACCGTGCTTCAAATGTGGTAATCTCGGCCACCGTTTCAATGACTGTCCAATTAGAGAGCATATCTGTTTTGGGTGTAAAGAGTCGGGCCATGTTAGAAGTGAATGCCCGAAGGCAATGGCGAACATTAGTTGAGGCAAAAAGGTGGACACTCCCAAGGCAACAGGGAGAGCTTTTTAGATGACCACCGAAGAGGCGAAGGCGTCAACGGATGTAGTGTCGGGTACATTTCTCCTAAACTCCGTACCTACGCGTGTACTATTTGATTCGAGAGCTAGTTTTTCGTTTGTATCAAGCTTGTTTTGCCCAAAACTATCCATGCCCACTACTAGTTTAGACGAGGCGTTAGTGGTAGAGCTAGCCGATGGTGATCAAGTAGTGGTTCAGAATGTTCTAAGAAATTGCAAGTTTGAAATCGAAGGGAGGGAGTTCCCAATTGACCTAATGCCTATGGTCATCGGGGGATTTGATGTTGTAATCGGTATGGATTGGTTGTCGACCAATCACGCGGAGATTCTTTGTGCTAAAAAGTTGATCCGAATTCCGGGTTCGGATGGTCATGCGGTGACCGTGTATGGTGAGAGGCGGAAAGGTGAAGTTGCAATCATTAGTATGGCGAAGGCGCGAAAGTGTTTGGCGAAAGGATGCTCATCCTTTTTGGAATATGCAATCGATGCCAAACGAAAGAAGAAGAAGCTAGAAGATGTCGAGGTGGTAAGGGAGTTTCCCGATGTATTCCCGGATGACTTGCTTGGTTTACCACCCGACCGTCAAGTGGAGTTCAAGATTGATCTGACGCCGGGAGCGGCTCCTATAGCCCGAGCTCCCTATTGTTTGGCTCCGTCAGAGATGAAGGAAATGATGAGCCAATTGCAAGAGTTTTTAGAGAAAGGATTCGTAAGACCGAGTTCCTCGCCTTGGGGAGCACCGGTCTTATTCGTGAAGAAGAAGGACGGTACCATGCGAATGTGTATCGACTATAAGGAGTTGAATAAGGTAACCGTGAAGAACAAGTATCCACTCCCTAGGATTGATGATTTGTTCGACCAACTTCAAGGAGCGAGTTGCTTTTTGAAGATCGATCTCCGTTCGGGTTATCATTAAGTGAAAGTCAAAGAACAAGATATTCCTAAAACCGCTTTTAGGACGCGTTATGGTTACTACGAATTCTTAGTAATGCCCTTCGGTTTGACGAACGCCCCAGCTGTGTTTATGGACTTAATGAACCGCGTGTGACGACCCTTTTTAGATAAGTCGGTCATCGTGTTCATTGATGACATTCTTATCTACTCGAAGGATGAAGTCGATCATGCGCGTCATCTTCAAGATGTCTTGGAAACCTTAAGGAAGGATAAGCTTTATGCAAAGTTTTCCAAGTGCGAGTTTTGGTTGAAGGAAGTGCAGTTCTTGGGGCATGTAGTTTCAAAGGATGGGGTGAAGGTGGATCCGGCCAAGATTGAAGCTATAATGAATTGGGAACCTCCCAAAAGCCCATCCGAGATTCGAAGTTTTCTAGGCTTGGCGGGGTATTACCGAAGGTTCATACAAGACTTTTCCAAGATTGCTTCTTCATTGACGATGTTGACCAAGAAGAATGTAAAGTTTGTATGGACCGAGGAGCAAGAGAGGGCATTTAGGACTTTGCAAAGGAAGTTATGTGAAGCTCCGATATTGTCCTTGCCGGAGGGATCGGAAGATTTTGTGGTCTTCAGCGATGCGTCCAAAATGGGACTTGGATGTGTGCTAATGCAAAGAGGAAAAGTGATCGCGTACGCATCTAGGCAACTGAAAGTGCATGAGAAGAACTACCCCACTCATGATTTGGAGTTGGCGGCGGTAGTGTTCGCGTTAAAGTTATGGCGACATTACCTTTACGGCACAAAGTGTACCTTATACACGGATCACAAGAGCCTGAAGTATGTTTTTGATCAGAAGGAGCTCAACATGAGACAACGAAGGTGGATGGAGTTACTTAAGGATTACGATTGCGAATTACTCTACCATCCGGGTAAAGCAAACGTGGTGGCCGACGCTATGAGTCGAAAAGAGTATAGCGGGAGGCTTCAAGCCAAGCTTACAAGAATCGAGTTGGTGTCAAGTCTCATGGAAAAGATTAAAGAAGCGCAAACCGAAGCATTAAAGGAAGAAAACCTCAAGGAGGAAGTTGTTGGGAAATTCAGAAATGCACAAGTACAGTTAATGCTGCTAGAAGAACTTGATTAATACTTCTGAGATTAATGCTGCTGAGTGAAGTTAATACTGCTGATCAAGATTAGTACTGCTAAGTCAAGATTAATACTGCTAGAGGAGATTACTACTGCTAAGCAATTTTAGTACTGCTAGTAGTTAGTACTGCTGAACATTAATACTGCTCAAAGTATTAATGTTGCTGAAGACTTAGTGCTGCTTAAGAGATAATCAAGATTCGTGTAGATCAAGTTTGAAGATTATGGAAAGCTTGGAGATAAAGATGGAATATTATTTTGAAGATCTTTTATTATTTGTAATTATCTTTTATCTTCATTATATAGAGAATAATTTAGATTTGAAAAAGATAGAATTCTGAATTTTTGTTTTTGAGAGAGAGAATCAACCTCAAGGTTTGTAATCCTAATTCTAGAGAAGTAGAATTCGTATTGGTGAGCCTGTTCATCAATATTGAGGTTGAGTGTTGAATCTTGTAGCTTTACAATCATTCAATAAAGTTTACAAGTTGTTCTTCTGATTCACTGTTTCATTGATTATTGAATATTAAAGTGTTATTCCGCAAACTCCTTTAATATTATTTTTGAGTGTTTATTCTTGTTTAGAATTAAGATCCTGACAAGTGGTATCAGAGCTAGTATTCTCAGAAACTTTCATTCAAAATCAATCATCATGGCTAAAGTATCAGAATCGTCAAGCACAGAAATCCCCACTGAGGTAATATCTAATCTCTACTCTAAAACCTGTATTGAAACTGTTAAAAGGTACAAGGATCACAACCAGAAGATGAGTGATGACCTTAAAAGGTTAGAGAAAGATATAAAAGACTATGTAAGAATTGTTGAGAGGTTTGAGGAACAAATTAGAGGTTTCCAAGCCAATGAGCTTCAGCACATGTATGACACAAATTACTGGAAGTGGGAGAAAGATCAGTATGAGTTTAAGCTTAAAAAGAAAGAAGAGGAGTGTGAGAAGATAAAAAATGAGTATGAGAAAGCTAAGCTTGACATTGAGAAGTATTCATATGCTTCTAAAACCATGGATTCAATTCTAAAGGTCCAAATCCATGATAAGCTTAAGCCAGGAATAGGGTATAATACCACACCACCACCATACAACAACAACTACATTCCTCCTACTTCAGACCTGCTAGAGACCAAGGATAGGAAGGACTTGCCTGAGGGAGCCACTAAGGTAGATCCATTAGACAAAGTGGTGGTTGAAACAGACTCTGAAGAAGAGAACTCTAATGGTAAGAATGAGGATGATCACAAAGAGATTCCCTTAGAAAATCACATTATTACCAATGAGGGTTGTGGAAAGATTTGGGTCAAATCTAAGGACATAGAGAAGACAGAGGGAAAGTCTGGTAAGGTCCATTACACGCAGACCACTGTTGTAAATCCTGTTCCTTGCAAACAGTGTGCATGTAAGAAATCTGAGCCCCTAAAACATGATAAAAAGAGGGGAAATCAAAGAAATTGGAATAATCATTGGGCACAAAAACAAGGGATTGATCTGTGTAAAATCAACAGACCAAAACCTTGTTTTATCTGTGGCAAATTGAATCATCTTGCCAAATACTGTTATTTCAATCCTATTAACCAAAGAGTCACTTTTCAAAGACAACCACAAAACTCTTTTGGTTATAGGAATCAAAGAAGAAATCAAATGGCTGAGAAAAGAGCACCTAAAAAGTATCATGCTCAGAACAATTTTGCTAATACAAAAAAAATACTCCAAATAAGCCAAGGAGTAATTTAAAGACAAAGAAAGCAAACAACTTTGTTCAAGTTTGGGTTCCAATTGTAAAGAAACCTGTTAGTACTGCTATCCCAGATAGTACTGCTAACAGAAATAGTGCTGCTAACTCAGTTAGTACTGCTAACCAAGTTAGTACGGCTAACAAGGCTAGTGTTGCTTCTAGTAGTAATGTTGCCAAGCCTATAATCTTGACAAAGTATTCCAGCCATGAGATTCCTAAACAACTCATCCAGACCAAACTGACATATTATATAAATGAGAAAGGACAACCCAAGACCACTTTGGCTTGGGTTCCCTCCAAAACTAACTGATTTATCAATTGTGCAGGGCAACCAATAGCTCAAGAGGAAGAGCATTTGGCATGTAGATAGTGGTTGCTCTTGGCACATAACAGGTAACATGGACTGCCTTCAAAACTTCAAAAGATTTGATGGAGGACATGTTGCTCTTTGCTCTTTGTGTGATACTCCAGATGGAGGTAAGATCAGTGGTAAGAGAAGTAGTAAAAGGATGGTGGCAAATGAAGAGAAGGAATAACAGAGTGAGTTAAAAAGAAAGTTATTGCCATGCTCAGACTAACACAAGCTTAAAAGGTGTAAGTGCAGTTAATGCTGCCAGTGCAGTTTTAATACTGCCAGTGCAAAGTTAATACTGCTAGTTAGTTAATACTGCTAGTGGTTAATACTGCGCTCAGTTAATGCTGCTAGTTAGTTAATACTGCTAGTGGTTAATACTGCTCTCAGTTAATACTGCTAGTTAGTTAATACTGCTAGTGGTTAATACTGCTAGTTAGTTAATACTGCTAGGAGTTAATACTGCTCTCAGTTAATACTGCTAGTTAGTTAATACTACTAGTAGTTAATACTGCTCTCAGTTAATACTTCTAGTTCGTTAATACTGCTAGTGGTTAATACTGCTTATGTCCCGAATCGTATAAATACCCTTTTTGCCCGCCCAAAAATTCATAACGACTCTTTGCTTTCTATTCATATGCTCTCTAACCCTTTTGTCTCAAGCACCAAGTGTTGCAGTCAAGATTACTCAAGCACAATGGCATCCATGGCATTCATTGATGAGCACAACGAGATTGCGATGCTACAGAAGCCGAAACAAGCTGTTGGATTTCACCAGGTTGTGGATTTTCTCAAGTCCAGCCACATTGCCCATGCTCTTACTGTGTCGCCAACTATCTACATAGAGCATCAAAGACAATTCTGGGCAAATGCCACCATAGTCACAGAGAATGGTGTGCAGATAATCAAGACTAGGGTGTGTGACAAACCCTTGTCAGTTTCTGAAGAGGTGATACGCATCTGTCTACGTCTAGACGATGCTGCAGGTATTACTTCTATTCCAAATGAGGACTTGTTCTCAAATTTTTCAAGAATGGGGTATGGAGGCCAATTGGGTGGTTTCAAATTCTCTAAAGCCAAATTTTATACCCAATGGCGTTTTCTTGTTCATACCCTGATCCACTGTATCTCCAAAAAGACTACTGGATGGAGTGAGTTTAGCAGTACCATTGCTTATGCTTTGGTCTGCTTGGCCACTGCCAGAAAGTACAATTTTTCAAGAATGATTTTCAGTGATCTTGTATCAAACTTGGGAAGCAAAAAGAGTTTTTACATGTACCCAAGGTTTGTACAGGAAGTTATAACTCATGAATTGACGGATATGCCTCACTTTGATGAGGTATATGTACCAAAAATCCCCAAAGGTAAGGTCTTTTCAAACATGAAAAGATCTCCATTGGACTCGGAAGGAGTTGACACCCCATTGTTCTCTACAATGATGGTGGTGTCCCACAATGAAGAAGGTATGGCAGCAGGGTCAAGGCCCTCATTAGACCATCCCACTGCTAGCCAATCCCAACATTCACCCTCCATATCAATCCCTCAGTCTCTTGTTCAAAAGCCAACTTCTCCAGTAACCCAAACTTACATAAGGAAAAAGGTAAAGAAGGCTCCTTTCCTTCTTGTACCTTCACCCACTGAGCCTTTAAGCCCTCTAATGGAGAATTCTTCATTAGAGAATATCTACAGGGAAACCACAGGGGTGTCTCCCAACCCCAAGGAGGTGCTCACTGAGGAGATGTTTGAGCATATGGGTGCTAAGGCTGCCACTACTCCTGCTAGCACAGAGGAGGTCAGTGGTAACATAAATAAGACCTTCCCCATGGTAACTTTGGGTGAGCAATCATCCAAAGGTCCCAGGTGCCAAGAAACCATGGGAGTAGCAGGTGCTTCTGCTAGGCAGAAGACCTCTACTACAAAAAGATCCCATGATCCTTCAAAAGGGGGTCACACTCCTGGAGAAGGTGAGGACAGATATGACTATTATGAATTGATGGAAACAATGAGCAACATCAACATGGATGTAATCAAGCAGGGAAAAGAAATAGAAGAGATGAAACTGATAATTATGTCTCAACAAGTACAGATTGCCAACCTGAAGCAAATCGTGAAGAGATTGGTCCAGAAAAAGAAGAAGAAACAATTTGTGCTCAGAAGAAGGGAACCAGTGACTGATGCTCCCAAAAAGGGGGAGTTAGAAGCTGAAGTAAACATGGAAGATGCTAAAGACAAGGGGGAGAAAGTTGATTTTGAGGGGGAGCAAGAAACTGAAACAGAGTTTGTACAAGCAGCAGAAACATCAAGCATAGCAGCAGAAAAAGAGAAAGCAGCAGTAACAGAAAATGTGATTGAACAAGCAGCAGTAACAGTTAATGCTGCTGAATCAAGCAAAGCAGCAAAAACTGTTAATATTGCTGAACTGAATCAAGCAGTAGAAATAGTACAAGAGGTATTAACAGATCTTGAGATTGCAGAAACTTTAATCAAGGCCAAGCATGATACTCCCAAGGTCACCTCAAAGGCCAAAGGAGTTGTCATCAAAGAAAGAGGTGAGGCTATCAAGACAGCAAGTGTTGAGAAGGTAGCATGCAGGGATAAAGGCAAAGCAAAGTTAGTGGAATCTGATCAACCAATTAAAAAGCAAAAGTTGGTTGAGTTAGATGAAGCTTTGGCCAGAAAGATTCAAGCTGAACTTGATCAAGCAGAATTAGCTCAAGTGGACAAAGACAGAGAGATGGCTAAGGCTCTGGCTGCAGAGTTAAATGAAGCTTATCAACAAAGTTTGGCAACTGAAATAGCTCAGAAGAAAGCTGCAACCCTGAAGAAATCTGTGTTGTTCAAAATGACTGCAAAGAAGAGACAACCCTCAAAGACCTTCCTTAGTACTCAAGAGAGAAAGAAGATGATTACTTTTCTCAAAGGTGTTGTAGGAGTCAGAAAGGAGATGTTCTCAAAGATGACTTTTGAACAGATTAAAGAGTTGTATGATTCAGATATGACAAAGCTCCAAGGGAATGAAACTGCAAGAGTTGAAATGGAGAAGAGGATGAAAGAAAGTAATGATTTTCTTATAGAAAAGCCTTTCCCTGATGAGCAAGAAACACCAAAGAAAGAAGAAACTCTTTGTTGGGAACTGAAGAATTTACCAAGTATGGTTAATGCTTCTAGTTCATCATGATTACTACTTCTGTGGTTAATGCTGCTGGAACAAAGTTAATGCTGCTCTTCAAGATTAGTACTGCTGGAGTTACTACTGCTAAGAGATTAATACTGCTGAGCATGGTTAGTACTGCTGAACTTAGTACTGCTCAGAGTATTAATGCTGCTTATGATTAGTACTGCTTATGAGATGGAGATCTGTATGGAAAGGATGACAGCTGGATAAACTGAAGATATTCATGGAAGCTTAAAGATAATGATGGAAGATATTCTGGAGATATTGTATAAATTGTAATTATCTTTTATCTTCAGTATATATATTGTATTGTTTAGAATAGTGAGATAACTTTTGAGATTATTATTCATTCTAAGTTTTAGTTCTAGAGAAAAAAATCAACCTCAAGGCTTAGTTCCTAATTCTAGAGAAGTAGAATTCGTCTTGAAACAGTCTGTTCTTCAAGATTGAGGTTGTGTGTGTAATCTTGTGATTTCAAGCATTCAATACAAGTTTACAAGTTGTTCATCATATTTACTGTTTGTTTACTGTTTCATTGAATATCAAAGTGTTATTCCGCAAACTCCTTTGATATTAGTTTCTGAGAATTTATTCTTGTTAAAAATTCGATCCTGACAAGTGGTAAAAGAGCTAGTTCTCTCAGAAACAACTATTATTTCATCATGGAAAACTTTGCAGAATCAAACAGTACTCTGGTCTCTAAGGTCCCAATGCTCAAACCCAGTGAGTTTGACATGTGGAAGATCAGAATCAGGCAATACATTCTTCTCACTGACTACTCAATGTGGGATATCATTGAGAATGGTCCTTCTGAAGCAGGAAGGATTGGACCAGATGGGAAAAGACCTCCACCAAAGACAGATGGTGAAAGGAAGATCAGACAGACAGAGATGAAGGCCTTGAGCACTCTGCTCTTGACCATCCCCAATGAATATCAGCATCAATTTTGCAACTGCACTGATGCTCAGATTCTCTGGAATGCTCTAGAGAAAAGATTTGCTGGAACTAAAAGCATCAAAAGAAATCAAAGAGATGTTCTAAAGCAGCAGTATGAAAACTTCACTTCTTCAAAGAATGAGTCTATGACTCAAACTTTTGATAGGTTCAACAAGCTCATTGGTGAACTGGCTACTGTAGGGGTGAAGATGGAGTAAGATGATATCAACAGGAAGTTCCTCAGATCTCTTGGGGATGAATGGACTATGTACACTGTCTCATATAGACAGAGTGACAATCTGGAAGATAAGGAACTTGATGATCTATATAATGATCTAAGAGTTTTTGAAACTGAGGTAGAAACCAAGAAGAAGCCCACTGGGTATATCCACAATGCTGCACTTCTATCAGCATCTACTGATACTACTGCCAACCCTGAAGCAGTTAGTGCTGCCAGTGGAATGAATTCAGAAAAAGGCACTGAAACTGTCTTTGAAGCCTTTTTGTCCAGTCACAGCAACAATTCATTGATTAATGATGATCTGGAACAACTTCACCCTGATGACCTGGAGGACATGGACATTAAATGGCAGATGGCCATGTTATCTATGAGGGTGAAGAAGTTTATTAAAAGAACAGGGAGAAACAACTTCTCTCAAAGAAGAGAAGATGGAGCTGGGTTTGACAAGACAAAAGTGGAATGTTATAAGTGCCACATGAAGGGACACTTTGCTAGAGAGTGCAGAAGTGGTGTGCCAAATAACAACCACCAACAAGCTCAGAATGGAGGCTACAATCAAAACAAGAACCCTGCTCAAGCCCTTGTTTCTCAACAAGGAATGGGGTTTGATTGGAGTGACCAAGCTGAGGAAGCCATTCAGAATCAAGCTCTTATGGCAGAGGTGTCTGATCTCCCCTCTGAGATAATTTCTAATCTTTGTACTCAATCTTGCATAGACACTGTCAAAAGGTACAGGGATCACAACCAAAACATGTGTGATGACCTCAAAAGATTAGAAAAGGACAGAAGAGATTATGTGTTGATAGTTGAAAGGTTTGAAGAACAAATCAAAGGCTTTCAAGCCAATGAGCTTCAACATTCTTATGACACAAACTATTGGAAGTGGGAAAAGAATGAGTTAGAGGCCAAACTGTCTAAGTCCATAGAAGAGAATGATAGGTTGAAAGAAGAACTATCTAAGGTTAAGTTTGACATAGAAAAGTTTTCATATGCTTCAAAAGCAATGGATTCTCTTCTAAAGACTCAGATTCATGATAAGATGAAGCCTGGTATTGGATACAATAACACACCTCCTCCTTACAACAACAACTATATCTCTCCTACTTCAGACTTGTTAGAGACCAAGGAGAAAAAGGACTTGTCTGATGAAGCCTTTAAGATAGATCCTTTGGATGAGGTAGTTGTTAAGGATATGACTGAGAAAGAAGTCACTGAGAATAGGAATAATGTTGTGAGTAAAGAGATACCCTTAGAAAACAACATTGTTACCAATGAGGGAGGTGGAAGGATCTGGGTCAAGTCTAAGGAGATAGAGAAGACCAAAGGAAAGGATAACAAGGTCCATTACAAACAAACCACTGTTGTGAATCCTGAACCTTGTAAACAGTGTGCTTGCAACAAATCTGAGAGGTAACCAAAGAAACTGGAATAATCAATGGGCTCAGAAACAAGGAGTTGATCTGAATAAAATAATCAGACCAAAACCTTGTTTCATATGTGGTAAGTTAAACCATTTGGCTAAGCATTGTTTCTTTAACCCTATTAACCAACAGATGAAGTTTCAAAGGTTTGTGCAAAAACCTGTTGGTTATAGGAAGGCTGGAAAGAAACATGTGGTTAAGAAATCTGTTGAAACCAAAGGCCCCATGAGGAAAAAGGTTTTAAAAGAAAGTATTAAAATGTGGGTGCCTAGAAGCACTAAAACTGTTAGTACTGTTGACAGGGATAGTGCTGCTGGAAGCATTACTGCTGCTACCAGTGTTAGTACTGCTGAAAATATTAATGCTGCTAATACTGTTAGTACCTCTTCAAAGGTTAATACTGCTAACACAGTTACTGCTGCTAACACAGTTACTACTTCTAACAAGGTTAGTATTGCTAAGCATGCAAGTGCTGCTAAGGCAGTTAGTACTTCTAAAACCAGTACTGCTTCTAGCAAAAGTGTTTCCAAACCCATCATTGTGACAAAGTACTCCAGAAATGAGGAGTCAAAGTTTAAAAATCTTGTCAAGAAAGAATGTAAATATTTTGATGAGAAAGGGGTACCCAAGACCACTTTGGCTTGGGTTCCTATTTCATACTAACTGATTTATCTTATGTGCAGGGCAACCAACAGCTCAAGGGGAAGAGCATATGGCATGTTGATAGTGGTTGCTCTAGGCACATGACAGGTAACATGTCATGCCTTCAGGATTTCAAACATATCAATGGAGGACATGTTGCATTTGGAGATAATCTTACAGGTGGTAAAATAAGTGGAAAAGGTAATGTTACAAAAGGTAAGATGACATTTGAGGATGTCTACTATGTTGATCAGCTAAAATACAACCTGTTAAGTGTATCACAGGTTTGTGACAAACAACATAGCATATTATTTACTAATACAGAATGTATGATCCTTGCTCCAGGGTTCAAGGTAGTTGATGAAAGCATGATACTACTTAGAACTCCAAGAAAGGACAATGTTTATTGTCTTGACATGGAAAATGTTTCAAGTGATTCATCCCTGAACTGTCTTGTTTCAAAAGCTTCTGTAGATGAATCCTCTCTATGGCACAGAAGGATGTGTCACATGAACTTCAAGACTATGAACAAACTTGTTAAAAACAACCTTGTAAGAGGTCTACCATCAAAAGTCTTTTCATGTGATGATCATTGTGTTGCTTGTCTTAAAGGCAAAAAGCACAAAACTTCTCATAAGACCAAAGAGTTAAATACAATTTCTTCTTGCCTCCAGTTATTACATATGGATCTGTTTGGCCCTACAAATGTGATGAGCATAGGGAAGAAATCATACTGCTTAGTTATTGTTGATGATTACTCTAGATTTACTTGGGTATATTTTCTAAGGACTAAGGATGAGACAAGTGGACTGATCAAATCCTTTATTCTAATAATTGAAAACCAGACTAATCAAAAAGTAAAAGTCATTAGATCAGATAATGGGACTGAATTTAAAAATCTTGATCTAAACACCTTTTGTGAAGAAAAAGGAATTGAGAGACAATATAGTGCCCCTAAGACTCCTCAACAGAATGGAGTTGCTGAGAGAAGAAATAGGACACTAATAGAGACTGCTAGATCTCTGTTGGCTGATTCAAAACTGCCAATTACCTTCTAGGCTGAAGCAGTTAATATTGCCTGTTATGTCCAAAACAGAGTTCTAGTGGTCAAGCCAAAGAACAAGACCCCATATGAGCTTTTAAATAAAAGAAAACCCTTTATTGGATTTTTCAAACCTTTTGGGTGTCCTTGTACAATTCTCAATACCAAATCTCACTTAGGTAAGTTTGATAGCAAAGCAGATGATGGATTTCTTGTTGGTTACTCATCTCAGAGTAAGGCTTACAGAGTTTTTAACTCTTCTTCTAGAATAATTGAAGAAAGTGACAATGTCAAATGCAATGAGAACACACCAAATCCTATTGGGTCTGGTCCTCAGTGGCTGTTTGACATTGATTCACTGACTAACTCTTTTGGTTTCAGTAGTGATGATTATGCAGGTTCAGGGAGTGGAGGATCAGGGACTACACAAGTTCAAGACAGCATATCTCAATCTGTGATCTTTCCCATACCTACAGTGGATCCTGTTGAAGACTGTGAAAAGGAGCCATCTACTGAACCAAATCAGAGTGAAGAAGAAAGAAGAGCTGAGGAGAGTGAAGAAAATAAAGAACCTGAAGTAGCTGCTGAAATCACCTCAGTTGAGTTAAATGACTCAAATCTAGAGGTTGGACTCAATGAAGAGTCTAGTCATCACACCAGAACTCAAAAGAATCATCCTCCTCAGTTGATAATAGGAGATATCTCTTCTCCTATGATGACTAGAAATCAAAGCAGGCTGCAAAAGATGCAAGACCAACAGCATACAATGCTTTCTTGCTTTCTATCCCAGCTTGAGCCTAAGAAGGCACATGATGCTATGAAAGAGTCCAGTTGGATAGAAGCCATGCAAGAAGAGCTACTGCAATTCAAGCTACAAGATGTTTGGGATCTGGTAGACCTTCCTAAAGGCCAAAGAGCAATAGGCACAAAATGGGTCTTCAGGAATAAGAGAGATGAAAGAGGCATAGTAATAAGGAATAAAGCAAGGTTGGTGGCTCAAGGGTATACACAAGAAGAGGGAATAGATTATGAAAAAGTATTTGCACCTGTGGCTAGGATAGAAGCAATTAGATTATTCCTGGCTTATGCTTCTTATATGAAATTCAAAGTTTATCAAATGGATGTAAAAAGTGCATTTCTATATGGCTCAATTGAAGAAGAAGTATATGTCTGTCAACCACCAGGGTTTGAAAACCCAAGCTATCCAGACAGGGTATACAAATTGAAGAAAGCACTTTATGGACTGCATCAAGCTCCAAGAGCATGGTATGACACTCTGTCATCCTATCTCTTGGAAAATGACTTTGAAAGAGGAGTCATTGATAAGACTTTGTTCATCAAGAGAAAGAAGAAGGATATCTTGCTGGTCCAAATCTATGTGGATGATATTATCTTTGGATCCACAAGAGACAACATGTGCAAGGAGTTTGAGGAACTAATGCATCAAAGGTTCAAAATGAGTTCCATGGGGGAACTTACTTTCTTCCTTGGACTCCAAGTTCAGCAGAAGTCAGATGGAATCTTTATCTGTCAATCCAAGTATGTGCAGGACATTCTAACCAAGTTTGGTTTCTCAGATTCAAAACCTGCCAGCACACCTATGGAGACACACAAGCAGATAACAGCAGATCTTGAGGGGGAGGATATGGATGTTCATCATTATAGATCCATGATTGGCTCTCTCATGTATCTTACAGCCTCTAGGCCAGACATAATGTTTCCAGTCTGTGTATGTGCAAGATTCCAAGTTAGGCCAAAACAATCACACTATCAAGCGGTTAAGAGGATATTCAGATATCTCAAAGGGCAACCCAGATTGGGACTTTGGTATCCTCATGACTCATCATTTGACCTACTTGCATACTCAGACAGTGATCTAGGTGGAGCAAACTTGGACAGAAAATCTACTTCTGGAGGATGCCAGTTTTTGGGTGCAAGACTAGTGTCATGGCAGTGCAAGAAACAAACCACAGTGTCCACATCTACAACAGAGGCAGAGTACATAGCAGCTGCAAGTTGTTGTTCTCAAATCTTATGGATTCAGAATCAAATGTTGGACTATGGGGTAACCTTTCTACACACTCCAATTTTTATTGATAATAGCAGTGCTATTAGCATTGTTAATAATCATGTCAAGCACTCAAAGACAAAGCACATTGAACTCAGGTACCACTTTATAAGAGACTGCAATGAAAAGAAACTTATTCAAGTTGTAAAAGTTCATACTGCTAACCAGTTTGCTGATCTATTCACCAAAGCATTTGATGTGGGTAGATTCACTTTCTTGGTAACAAGTGTGGGAATGATCAACTCTGAATAAGCTCCTACTTAAAAAGTGGTTCAATACCTGTATATTGTTTATTCTTGGTGGTCCTAATCTTCTTTTTCAGGAAAAGTATAGCAGTACTCAGTCCTTCACAAAGCTTAAAAGTGTAAGTATGATTAATACTGCCAGTACAGTTTTAGTACTCCCAGTACAATTTTACTACTGCCAGTGGTTAGTTAATACTGCTATTGGTTAATACTGCTCTCAGTTAATACTGCTAGTTAGTTAATACTGCTAGTGGTTAATACTGCTCTCAGTTAATGCTGCTAGTTAGTTAATACTGCTAGTGGTTAATACTGCTCTCAGTTAATACTGCTAGTTAGTTAATACTGCTAGTGGTTAATACTGCTCTCAGTTAATACTGCTAGTTAGTTAATACTGCTCTCAGTTTATACTGCTTGTTAGTTAATACTGCTAGTGGTTAATATTGCTTGTTAGTTAATACTGCTAGTGGTTAATACTACTCTTGATTAATACTGCTAGTTAATTAATACTGCTAGTAGTTAATACTGCTCTAGATTAATACTGCTTATGTCCCGAATACTATAAATACCCTTTGCCTGCCTAAAAGTTCATAACGACCCTTTATATACTGTTCACTGTCTCTCTAATCACTTTTTCTCTCGAGCTCTTTAGCAAGTTTCAGGCAAAAATACTCAAGTTCAGATGGCATCCATGGTGTTCGTTGATGAGCATAATGAAATCGCGATGCTACAAAAGCCAAAACAAGCGGCCGGATTCCACCAAATTGTGGATTTCCTTAAATCAAGCCACATTGCTCATGCTCTTACAATCTCACCAACAATTTATATAGAGCATCAGAGGCAATTCTGGGCAAATGCCACCATTGTTGCTGAAAATGGTGTGCAAATGATCAAGACAAGGGTATGTGAAAAACCCCTAACAGTTACTGAAGAGGTGATACGCATCTGTCTACGTCTAGATGATGCTGCAGGTATAACCTCTATTCCTAATGAGGAATTATTCTCAACTCTTACTATAATGGGGTATGGAGGCCCATTGGGTGTGTTCAAGTTCTCAAAAGCTAAATTTTCACCCTAATGGCATTTCTTTGTCCATACCCTTATGCATTGTATCTCTAAAAAGACTACTGGATGGAGTGAGTTCAGTAGCACCATTGCTTATGCTTTGGTGTGCTTGGCCACTGCCAGAAAGTACAATTTTTCTCAAATGCTTTTTAATGATCTTGTCTCAAACCTGGGAAGTAAAAAGAGTTTTTATATGTACCCCAGGTTTGTACAAGAAGTAATAACCCATGAATTGACGGATATACCTCATTTTGATGGGGTATATGTACCAAAATTTCCCAAAGGTAAGGTCTTTTCAAACATGAAAAGATCCCCTCTGGACTCGGAAGGAGTTGACACCCCATTGTTCTCTACAATGATGGTGGTGTCCCACACTAAAGAAGGTATGGCAGCAGGGTCAAGGACCTCATTAGACCATCCCACTGCTAGCCAATCCCAACCTTCTCACTCTATATCTATCCCACAGTCCCTACTTCATAAGCCCACTTCTCCAATTACCCAAACTTATACAAGGAAACAGGTAAAGAAGGCCCCTTCCCTTCTTGTACCATCACCCACTAAGCCTTCTAGCCCTCTAAGGGAGAATTCTCCCTTAGAGAATATCAATAGGGAAACCAAAGGGGTGTCTCCCAACCCCAAGGAGGTGCTCACTGAGGTGGAGGTTGAGCATATGGGTGTTAAGGCTGCCACTACTCCTGCTAGCACAGAGGAGGTCAGTGGTAACATACATAAGACCTTCCCCATGGCAACTTTGGGTGAGCAATCATCCAAAGGTCCCAGGTACCAAGAAACCAAGGGGGTGGATAGTGCTTCTGCTAGGCAGAAGACTTCCACTACAAAAAGATCCAATGATCCATCAAAAGAGGGTAACACTTCTGGAGAAGGTGAGGACAGATATAACTATTATGAATTGATGGAAACCATGGGAAACATCAACATGGATGTACTCAAACAGGGCAAAGATATAGAAGAACTTAAACTTGTAGTTTTGTCCCAACAAGTTCAGATTGCCAAGCTAAAGAAAATGGTGACAAGGTTATTGCACAAGAAGAGGAGAAAGCAATTTGTTCTAAAGAAGAGGAAAAATGCTCAAGATGCTTCCAACAAGGGGGAGAAGCAAGAAAGGGAAACAGAAAAGGAAAGTTCAGTTGAAAAGAGAGTTGAAGTTGAGGGGGAGACTGAAGTTGAGGGGGAGAAAGAGGATGCAATAGAGGCAGAAACAGAAGTTGCTCAAGCAGCAGAAACTGTTAATGCTGCTGAAACAGCAGAAACAGAAGAAGCAGTAACAGGGCTCTCTGTAGAGGAACTGGAGATTGCAGAGACTTTGGTTAAAGCCAAGAATGACACTCCTAAGGCTAGTCAAAAGGTCAAGGGAGTGATCATTAATGAAGGAGGAGGCTCAAAGAAAAGAAAAGAAACAAGTCAAGCAACTTTGAAGGGAAAGGGAAAGGAAAAACTTATTGAAACTGAACTGCCTTCAAAGAAGAGGAGTCAGATTGAAATGGATGAGGAGATGGCAAAGCAGCTTCAAGAGCAAATGGAAAAAGAGGAACAGATTCAAACAGAAACAGATAGAGAGCTTGCAAAGATAATGGCCATAAAACTAAATGTTGAGTATCAAGAAAGTTTAAAAGCAGCAACTGAAGCCAAGAAAAGCTCTGTGAAAGTGTCTAAGCAGAGAATGCCAGTAATGAAGCAGAAAAGACAACCTTCTAAGACCTTTTTGGCCAATCAGGAAAGAAGAAGAATCATTAACTTCCTGAGAGGTGCAATTGGTGTCAAAGGGGAAATGTTTACCAATATGGCATACAGTCAGGTTGAGGATCTGTACAAGAAAGAGATGGCTAAGCTTCAAGGGGACTCCTCACAAAGGGAAGAGGCTCAAAGAAGAATGAAGGAAAGACATGATCTAAACATTCAGCAACCATTTCCTGAGGAAGTTACACCTACAAAAGAAAAGAAGGAAGAGCCTGAGTTTGTAAGTGTAGAGGCAAAATCAGCTAAAAGGGTGAAGACAATTGCTTCCAAAAGGCAGTCTAAAAGGACAAGGGTGGAAGAAGCTGAAAAGGAAGCAGAACCTTCAGTCACACCTTCAGCAGAACCTGTGCAGAACCCAGAACAGTCCAAAGAGCAATCAGATGAGCATATGGGGCTGTATATGACTATAGTAAAACCTGTACAGGCTGTTCCAATCTCCATGAAGGCTCCAGAGATCATCTTTTGGGATATCCTAAGAGACAATGGAAAGGATTTCTTTAGACTCAAAAGAGAAGGTGGTGCATTTGAAGCATATTCAACATGGGGGAGAGTAATTAGAAGTTGTTCAAGAGCAGACATAGAGGAAATGTACAAAGTGGGAATAAAACTCTATGAGCCTGTGTTGAAAGGCACTGAAGAGAATCTTCTTAAAGTAGCAATGGAATACTTATGTATGATGTTTGATCCAGAGAAGGTGGTGCATAGGATTAAAGATCTTCATCATGAGTATGTGTTCAAAAAGATTGATCATTGGATACTCTTTGAAAACTGTGGTGTGTACATGATTACAATTGATAAATGTTATCATGAATACTACCTAGTTGACAAAATATATGATCATAGCAAGCAGAAACTTGAAGGGATGCTGAAAGCTAAGCTAGTATGTACTAAGGATTCAGAAATGGCCAGAATTGTGGTAAGAAGAACTATCAATCAAAGTCTGGGCCTAGATCCAAATTTCGGCAATTGAACCTGAGGTGTTGAAAGCATCTTGAAGATCAGATCTGAAGAACTTGACTTCTCTTTTTAAAAGTCAAGATTAGGGGGAGATTGTTGGGAACTGAAGAATTTACCAAGAATGGTTAATGCTTCTAGTTCATCATGATTACTACTTCTGTGGTTAATGCTGCTGGAACAAAGTTAATGCTGCTCTTCAAGATTAGTACTGCTGGAGTTACTACTGCTAAGAGATTAATACTGCTGAGCATGGTTAGTACTGCTGAACTTAGTACTGCTCAGAGTATTAATGCTGCTTATGATTAGTACTGCTTATGAGATGGAGATCTGTATGGAAAGGATGACAGCTGGATAAACTGAAGATATTCATGGAAGCTTAGAGATAATGATGAAAGATATTCTGGAGATATTGTATAAATTGTAATTATCTTTTATCTTCAGTATATATATTGTATTGTTTAGAATAGTGAGATAACTTTTGAGATTATTATTCATTCTAAGTTTTAGTTCTAGAGAAAAAAATCAACCTCAAGGCTTAGTTCCTAATTCTAGAGAAGTAGAATTCGTCTTGAAAGAGTCTGTTCTTCAAGATTGAGGTTGTGTGTGTAATCTTGTGATTTCAAGCATTCAATACAAGTTTACAAGTTGTTCATCATATTTACTGTTTGTTTACTGTTTCTTTGAATATCAAAGTGTTATTCCGCAAACTCCTTTGATATTAGTTTCTGAGAATTTATTCTTGTTAAGAATTCGATCCTGACACTCTTGGTGAAAGTCTGAGGACTTTAAAAAGAACTAAGATGGTGTCAAGAAGAAAATCAGCCAAGAAGCCTAGAGTTGATAAAGAAGAAGCTGAGAAGGTTGCTGAAGAAGAAGGGGCACCTAAGCCAAGTGAACAGAAAGAACCATCAAGCACTGATGATGTGAATCTGTACATGGTAGTGATGGACAAAGTGCCTGAACCTATTACAGCTGAACTTGTTGGTGTTAAGCCTCCTGAGGTCATTTTCTGGGATACAATGAAGGTTGATGGAAAAGAATACATCAGGCTCAAAAGAAAAGATGAAAAGCATGAAGTGTATAATACTTGGGCAAAGATTGTCAGAACATGTTCCAGGTCAGATTTAGAAGAGATGTATGAAATAGGAATGAAGTTGTATGCAGATCAATTGAAAGCTCCAGGGATTTCAATCACAAAACTTGTGATGGAGTATCTGTGCATGATGTTCAAGCCTGAAGAAGTGGAGCATGTGATCAGAAATGTGTTTCAAAAAGTCAACAATTGGACTCTATATGAAACTAGTGGAGTATATGCACTAACTATGGACATAAATCACATAGAGTACTTCCTAGTGGATAGAGTGTACAATCACAGCAGACTGAAGCTTCATGCAATGTTGAAGAAGAAGCTAGGATGTGTTCCAGATTCAGAGATGGCTAAGTATTTGATTCAAAGAACAATCAATCAGAGTTTGGGGTTGGATGCAAATACAGGTGTATGAGCCATGAAGTTTTGGGAGCATCTAAGAAGACCATCTGAAGAACTTGACTTCTCTTCCTAAAAGTCAAGTTAGGGGGAGATTGTTGGGAAATTCGAAAATGCACAAGTACAGTTAATGCTGCTAGAAGAACTTGATTAATACTTCTCAGATTAATGTTGCTGAGTGAAGTTAATACTGCTGATCAAGATTAGTACTGCTAAGTCAAGATTAATACTGCTAGAGGAGATTACTACTGCTAAGCAATTTTAGTACTGCTAGTAGTTAGTACCGCTGAACATTAATACTGCTCAAAGTATTAATGCTGCTGAAGACTTAGTGTTGCTTAAGAGATAATCAAGATTCGTGTAGATCAAGTTTGAAGATTATGGAAAGCTTGGAGATATAGATGGAAGATTATTTTGAAGATCTTTTATTATTTGTAATTATCTTTTATCTTCATTATATAGAGAATAATTTAGATTTGAAAAAGATAGAATTCTGAATTTTTGTTTTTGAGAGAGAGAATCAACCTCAAGGTTTGTAATCCTAATTCTAGAGAAGTAGAATTCGTATTGGTGAGCCTGTTCATCAATATTGAGGTTGAGTGTTGAATCTTGTAGCTTTACAATCATTCAATAAAGTTTACAAGTTATTCTTCTGATTCACTGTTTCATTGATTATTGAATATTAAAGTGTTATTCCGCAAACTCCTTTAATATTGTTTCTGAGTGTTTATTCTTGTTTAGAATTAAGATCCTGACAAGTATTACCTCAGTGGGGATTTCTGTGCTTGACGATTCTGATACTTTAGCCATGATGATTGATTTTGAATGAAAGTTTCTGAGAATACTAGCTCTGATACCACTTGTTAGGATCTTAATTCTAAACAAGAATAAACACTCAGAAACAATATTAAAGGAGTTTGGGGAATAACACTTTAATATTCAATAATCAATGAAACAGTGAATCAGAAGAACAACTGTATGACAAAGCAACGGTTATTGTTGACCGAAGATAGTCGAGGGATAAAGTGCCTCAATGGTCGAATTTGGGTACCGAAGTTTGGTGGTTTCCGAGAGCTACTCTTGGAGGATGCGCATAAATCCAAGTATTCTATCCACCCGGGGAGCACCAAGATGTACCGGGATTTGAAGCTACATTATTGGTGGCCAGTTATGAAGTTGGATGTAGCTAATTATGTGGAGCGATGCGTGACTTGTTCACAAGTGAAGGTCGAGCATCAACGACCCTATGGGAGCCTTCAATCGCTTGAAATACCCGAGTGGAAATGGGATAAGATCACCATGGATTTCGTGACCAAGTTACCGAAGACTTTGCGAGGGAACGACACCATATGGGTTATTGTCGATCGATTGACGAAGAGTGCTCACTTTCTAGCGATATGAGAAACTTTGCCAATGGATAATTTGGCCAAGTTGTACATAGATGAAATCATCTCTAGACACGGGATACCCTTGTCGATAGTTTCCGATCGTGATAGTCGGTTCACGTCGAGATTTTGGGGAGCTTTACATCAAGAGTTGGGCACGCGGGTGAATTTGAGCACGGCATATCACCCGCATACGGACGGGCAAAGTGAAAGGACGATTCAAACGCTTGAAGACATGCTTAGATCATGCGTGATCGATTTTGGCGGTAGTCGGGATGCCCATCTACCCTTAGTGAAATTTGCGTACAACAATAGTTATCACTCTAGTGTCGGGATGGCGCCATTTGAAGCTTTGTACGGGCGGAAGTGTAGGACCCCCGTGTGTTGGCTAGAGGCGGGAGAGAAGCAGTTTGTCGGCCCGGAAATTGTGCAAGAGACAGCCGACAAAGTTAAATCTATTCGGGAACAGTTGAAAGCGGCACAAGATCGTTAGAAAAGTTACGCCGACAAAAAGAGGAGACCGGTAGAGTTTCAAGTGGGAGATCGTGTGATTCTAAAGGTGTCCCCTTAGAAGGTATTGATTCGGTTCGGGAAGCGTGGGAAGCTAAGTCCCCGTTTCCTTGGGTCGTTTACTATTCTGGAGCGTATCAGACTCCAAGCTTACAAGTTGGACTTACCGCCGGAGATGGACGGGATTCATCCCACATTCCACGTGTGCTATTTACGGAAGTGCTTAGCGGAAGAAGAAAGCGTCATACCTTTGTCCGAGATTCGAGTGGATGATAATCGTTGTATCGAAGAGCCCGAGGCAATTTTGGAAAGGGTAATTAAGAATCTCCGACATAAAGAGGTGGCGATGGTAAAGGTTCAATGGAAGCACCACCGCGGCACCAATGTGACTTGGGAAGCGAAAGAAGACATGAGGCGTAGATACCCTCACTTGTTTAGTTAGTAGGATTTCGGGGACGAAATCATTTCCATGTTGGGGAGGATTGTAACACCCCGAATTCTGAGAACCCATTTATTATTTTATCGCTTTGGAACTTATATATGTTGGGATTTTATTTACTTGATATCGAGAAAGTTGGATTTAAGCATCGTGGGTTAAAAATCATCAAATTTGGAAATTTGGGGTTGTTCGCGATTGTGCCCGCGAGAGTGACAGGGTGTCACAATCGCTGAGGGCACTATCGCCGAAGGCCTTAGGGCCTCGGTACGTTCCTCGCGATTGTTCCCGCGAGAGTGACATGGTCACAATCGCCGGGGCACTATCGCCGACGGGGGTTTCGGGTATAAAAAGCCAAGTCGCGATTTTCAGTCATTTTTATCTCATTTCTAGGGTTTGGGAGCGGTTCTCTCTACTGATTTCGGTAAGTATCTTCCATCTAGACTTCTCTCCTCATTTATGGTGATTCATAATCATTAATGGTGGTCCATATCGCATTTAGGAAGTGTTGGTGGTGAGCTCTCAAGTGGTTTTCATCTCTCTCATTTCTAGGGTTTGGTTTCCTTCCTAAAGAAACTACTAAGGTGAGTTCTTACACATTTTATCAAACTTTATACATGTCAAAAGGTGGATTTTGAATACCTAATATCTTCTCTTTCATATACTTGGTTTTGTAGAACATTGTGTTAAACCTAACTTTTGGGGATATTAGTGTTTTTGGATGATTTTTGGGGAAATGATGATTTATGAACCTTATTAATGTTCTTTAACTAGTTTCTACTTGGGTTATACTTTTAAGTGAATGGCATTACTATGCAAAACTTATGATCTTGGAAATATTGGTATTGTGGTTAACTGCTGATAAGTTTGCATATTAAGCTCACTTCATATTTCGGGGATTTGAAATAAGGAGGAATTGTCTATATTTTCACTAGCGATCTTTTGATAAACAATGGGAGTGGTTTTGGTGGAAAACACCCTCCATATCAACTATTGCATATTAACCATTTTTGAGATTATTTGTTGGGCCTTATGTGCATTATTTGGCTTAATTGATGCATTGGGAGTCATGACCCCGTATTTGGTTTATTATTGTTCCGGCGTTGGAACGACTAGTTTTCCACGTCGAGGCACGTTAGGTACCTGGTGAGGTATAAGTCCTTCATGTTGCACGTTAGGTACCGGGTGAGGTATAAGTCCTTCGTGCTCAAGTATTACGATATTGGATGAGGAGCTCGACATAGGAACCCGACAGGGTTGAACTCGAGTTTCCGTGGGTGTACGTTTAAAGCCACTGAGCCTGACATCCCTTACATGTACTTTATGTGTTTATTGGCTTTACTGGCCCATCGAATGGCTTACTTTTGTGTTCCGTCATTCGGGTTAGTAGGCGGGTCTCCCCCGTTTACCCAAGAGGTATTGGTTATATTTCAAAGAGCATTATTGTTATCATTACCATTATTGTTGTTGTATAAAAAGAAACCTTTTTACTTATTTTTATATTCAATCTCTTAAATTGCAAATGTTTGATCTCACTAGGCTTTAGCCTAACACTTTTTCTTAAAATGACATGTATAAGTATAACAGGTCCGGTCTCCGGTGGGGTTCGTCGGGACTGAGCGGATAGCTTTGGGGCCAAGAGCGGTCTTTTTTGGGAGATGTTTAGACCGGCATTTGAAATAGTGATCATACCTTTGGAAGAATAGCAACACCCAATATTAATCTTTCTTACTTAAGTTAGATTATTAGGTTGTTAGTCTATCCTTCATTTGATTCATTGTAATGATTATAGTACTGTTTCCCCGTCCTATCGGGATGATACTTTGGGATTGATTTTAGCAGGTTTTATACCCAGGTTTTTATCTAATTAAAGCTGTCATATTGCAGAAATTTCGAATTTTTATTTCGCTAATTTTTAGGGTGTTACAGTAGTCATGGTTAAAGTCCAATGGAAGCACCATCGGGGTGCTAACATTACTTGGGAATCCGAGGATGATATGAGGAAGCGTTATCCTCACTTGTTCAGTATAGAATAAGATTTCGGGACGAAATCCTAATTTAGGTGGGGAGGATTGTAACTCCCGGAAAAAATTTTAAAAGCTAAGTTTTCGTTCCCTTAAATTCGTTAATTGTATTAATTGAGAATATGAGACCTATTATGTGCACATGCTCACTTTTATAATGCCTTAATGATTTATGAACTATGTATTTATGTTTCCCGTTTGAACCTCGCGCTCGTAATCGAATTTGGTTGAGTTTTCGAACTTCTGAGGTTTTGGCACGACTATGACACGCGACTGTGAGATGGTCACTGTCGCGGTGTCACAGTCGCTGGGGAGGTACCGTAAGGTGGTAGGGGACCGCGACAATGCCCCGGCGACAATGCCAAGGGCAAAGTCGCGGGGCAATGTCGCCCGCGTGACCTGACCTTCTGTTTCTTGATATATCTGATGCCTCATTCCTCACAAAATCATTTGGAAAACGGGAGAACTCATACTTGGGCGATTTTTGAGCCTCTCAAACACACACACACTTATTGCTAGGGTTTTGGGTTGTTGGGGGCATTAAGTTATCATTCAAGCTCCACCCAAGTGTTTCTTTGAAGTGTTTTCAAGACCCTCACTCCTTGCATTCAAGTCTCATCATCTTCAAAAGCTAGGGTTTCATCTTTTCTAGGTTTTTTGTCAAAAACCTAGATTGTGAGTTTACTAAACCTTTGTTAAAACTAGATACACATCATAATAATCTATTTGTTACTTTACCTCTATGTGTTCAAGTATGTGGGTTTTCTTTATGAAAATAGTCGAAAATGTGTATATTGGTGAAATGCCATGATTTATATTGTAGGTACCGTTATTTGGGGCTTTTCTCATGGATATATAAAGTGGGTACCTTGATATGTTAAGTGTATGCATGTATGGGTATTATGATGGTTCTAGTTGGAATACCACTTGGGGGTTATAATTATATGCATGATGAATACAATGGTCATTTAAGTCTTATGTTGGACTCATGCTATCAGGAGGGTGTTATTGTTCCCACGGTTGGTATTGAATTATGTGGGTTGAAATATACCTAAGGACCTCCTATATGCATTATGTTGGACGAATCAAGGCAAGTTCACTAGGAGGATGTAGTCTTGGGGCACCACCGGAATGGTATGTGCCTAGACCTCCGCCACTTGGAAAGTTTCCTTTACGGTCTGATCTTCGGGTGTGCCGGGCCTTTGGGGTGTTCCTTGTTAAGGGCATCAAGGTGCATCGACTCTTTGGAGTGGAATTGATTGGTGCTTTGGGTCTCCCCTAATGACTCCTCATATATTGGACACTGGTTAACTGTTGATAAGAATTCCTGACTGTTCATGCATGCTTATTATTGTTCCACTCACTAGGCTTTTTGGCCTAACACTTGTTTGGTGTCGATGTGTATCTCAGGTTCTAGCGGCGCCGGTCCTAAGCAGGTTTAGTTGCTTTGGGGTGAGAGCTTGGGGATTTACACATAGACGCATTATGCTTTTGAGAATGAATAGCTCGGATTTATAGATGACAACTCTTTTATAATCTATTTTCTAGTTGTAGAATTTAGATTAGTTGGTTGTTATTTATTACCCGTTAATTACATTTGTGATTAATCAGGTTGTTTATACATTTCCCCGTTTTTGGGAGGCTCTTGCTATGGAAATTTTATATACCTCATGTCCGTTTTTCGGATTTTTGTTATCCCTATTTTTAGGGTGTTACAGCTATTGCTCAGGGGACTTATGACATGAAATTGCCAAATGGTCTTACTTTAGCACTTAGCAAGTATTTATATGTACCTAACATTACTAGGAATATCGTTTCTTTTTCTCGGTTACACCAAACTGGATTTATATTTACTTTCAGTAATAATTCAATTTCAGCTTATCTCAACAATGTTTTGTATTTTGTGGCCAAACCACACAATGGTATTTATGAAATTGATATGCAAAATAGTTGTAATTATGAATCAATGTATAATGTAAACAATAAATGAATTAAGCGAGACTTAAACCAGACCTATTTGTGGCATTGTCATCTTGGACACATAAACAAGAAACGCATAGCCAAACTCCAGGCGGACGGAGTGTTGGAATCATGTGATGATTCATATGATGTATGCGAATCTTGCTTAATGGGCAAGATCACAAAAGCGCCTTTTAAAGGCAAACCCGAAAGGGCAACAGAACTACTAGGGATTATACATATACTGATGTGTGTGGGCCTTTTAGTTCAACCACAAGAAATGGGCATCGCTACTTCATTACCTTTACTAATGACTTCAGTAGATACTAGTATTGTAACACCCCGATTTCGAAATGTATCATTTCAAATTAATTCAGAAATCGGTAATTTTAAGGGAAAAATAAGATATAGGAGTTTGGACTTGAATCCTAGATTTTATAGTTTTGATGGATGAAGGATTCAATTTTGAGTCCAGCGGTTCTTTTCGGAGCAAAATCGGTGCTACAACGAAGAAGTTATGGCCAAAACAGTGAACGGGTGGAAAACCGGGCAGACAGTGCATTACGTGACTTGTGCCGCGGCTTAGAGTCAACCCCGCCACTTTTGGGAAAGCGGGTGACCTATGCCGCGACTTAAGGTCGCGGCATAACCCGCGACATGCACTGTCGAGATAAAAACTCAATGTTCAGCCATTAGACCTCATTTCTCAACCCCAAACCCTAACTCTCTTTCCCTTTTTCTCTCCCAAACCGACCCCAAACCCCAAACATCGAACCCTAGCCCATTTTGAGGGTTTCCCTACTTAAACCACATGAATCTTCATCATCTAACTAGTTGAGATCATGAACCACCTTCATCTTCATATTCTTCACCAAGTTCTTGGGGGTTTCATCTAACCTTTTCACCATTGGAAGATTGGAAGCTTACGGTTCGTTTTGGGGATCTACAAGTGTTTCGGTTGGTGATTCAAGTTATTGGTTGAGGTAATCTTCTCCTTATTCAAGTATGGGAAATTAGGGTTTTTGGTATAAGATGAAAAGTTCATGTAAATGTTTGGGGAACATTTCTAGAAGGGTTGAATATGATTATTTATGGTTGGAAATGTGTCGGTCTAGGTTTTGGAAGAATCGTGCTTGTGGATTCAAGTTTCTTCAAGGAAGCTCTAAGTGAGGTAAAATCTAGATTTAGCCTAAATCTAGCAAGGTGAGTTCAAGTTGATTTGTGAAAACGTTGTACATGCCAAAATGTTTATTTTAAAGCATTTATGTGTTTTACATGAAATTATCAACTGATGGGTTATTTGGTAACTTTTGGTTATTTGAAGTGTTTAGCTTATTAAATCTTGTAAAACACCACATTTCGGATTTTGGGATATTTTGATAAAAGTGTCACAAAGGAACATGTTTTGGTGATTTATGGCATAAATAGGTGTTTGATCAAAAATGCACTTTTAAGTGTTGTCGGGTTTTATGCATCCTTCATGAAATGAGATATTTTGAAAAGTACGAAGGTGTGAGTCCTTTGGTTTTGGGTCATTTCCAACTTTGGAGAACATTTTAGAAAATGATAATCCTTTTTGGGTTTTGGGCCGAAGGCCAGTTGTGAATTGAGAAATAAAGATTTTGGGGAAAGATATAATTTGGTTTATGTAACCATATTGGCTCTCGTGGTTTAGCTAATCGTCTGTTATGCCTTTTGGGCTTGGTTTACACTCAAATGAGTCTTTGGAACATTTGTTCAGTTTTGGTAGCTCGTTAAGGAGCCTTGGACGTATGGTGTACTTAGTTGCATCTTATTTGAGAGTTACATGTTTTGAATGCGTTAGTTCATTCTTTTGAGTCATGTAACGTTTTAGACTATAATGTATTGGATCCATAGGCATATGAGTCAATCAGTTGATTTAGTGGGGACTTTATCCCCGTGTTGGGACTGGATATTGTTTAGTGGGGACCTTATTTCCCTTGGCTAGTGGTCGGACTTGATGACCGCGTAACCTTTATTGAGGGCTCGAGGTAGATATCGTGGGTGGTTGAACTCGATGCCCATTTGTATTCCAGTCTGGTTACTCATCGTGGAATTTAGTGTCCGCGTTTGAATTCTAGTGAGTGGTCCCCAAGTCATGTTTTGTTTTTGGAAGCTTGCGGTGGTGCTCTGCAGAGTCGTATACGGAGCTAAGTCTTGCGGTGGTGCCCAGTGTGAGCCGGATACGGGGACTTGTGGCTTTGGTTGTGACACTCATTAGAGGTCGAGTAGACACTAGGATCAGTGGTGTCTTGCGGTGGTAGCTCAGAGGAGCCGGATACGGGGAACCATGGTCTTATGTGAAGCTCGAGAACATTGATACGTGGCTTAACTTTGTGTGCCCGCCACATTCGATGGAATTCGGGTATCCCCCGTCACCGAAAGGTGTTGTTTTTGGGTATTGAGTTTTATTATCCAAGTTTTCGGTGGCGTCTTGTATAAGTGGATTTTACTCTTGAGTTATGGGTTGAGTATTATGCCCCACCCGTGTTTTGGGTGTTTTGGGATACAAAGTTTTAACCGCATTTTCATAAATGGAGAGTTCGATTTCTATTCACGTTTTGAGTAAGTGTTGGATTGTTTTACTTCATGAAATAACGTTTGGCGTTGAGACATCCATTTATAGATTGCATAATATTGGAAACGGGTCGCTCTCATATTTAAAGTAATTCATTTCAAAGGATCATGATTTAAGTTGCATTATTTCCGTTTAATGGTTTTTATAATCATGATGAAAACTCTTGAACTCACTAGGCGTTAGCCTAACCCTTTTTATTTATCGGCATGTACAACAGGTTTCGGTTGGGAATAGCTCTATTAACACTGTGCTGAGAGGAGTGCTAGATGTGTGCTCGAGAAGTGGTTATCTTAGTGAAGTCTTTTGCACTTGTTTCGAGAAGAGCAACTTGTGTTTGAGGATTAAGTAGCACCCGACTTGGTTTAGTCTTTGGGTATTTATGGAGTTTGAATTTGTTTGAGATTAAATAGAAAGTCTTATTTTGGATATTTACCTTTTACTTGATGTAATGTCAAAATTTTAATTAGTTGTTCTTACCAAATTTTGAGGGTGTTACAAGTTGGTATCAGAGCTTAAGTTTGAGAGAATTAGGTGTTGATCTTTGGATGCCTAGACTCAAACTAGCATAATGTTTACGTAATTGAATGTGAGATTGCACAATTAGGCACTTTAAGATTGGATGATTCGAGGTGGTTGGAGTCACTAGGAACGGGAGTCACGCCGAAAATGGCAAGGATGATCATGTACAGTACGTTCATAATAGCACATGGCCAGTGTTATGGTGAATCTACGAGTTACGTGTGTATGCTTGAACTGCCTTGGTACGATAACCGTTAGGGTGGTGAAGCAATTTCTATATGGGTAGCCATTAGAAGGAGCTGATGATTTTAGTATTCGTTACTTGGAGTAACGGCAAGCATGGTGATTGCATTAAGTGAACAGTTCCGAGTCGGATTGATTGGTTGGATTAGAACTGTAATATCCGGATCCGAAATTTTTATTAATTTTGGAAGTTGGGTGAAAAGTTAAGCGAGACCCAAAGTTCAGGGGGGTTATTTGAAACCTTGGTTATATATAATCATAATCCTTAGATATTTGTTTTCATAACAAATAATGTGAAAAGTTTGAGACTGGCTCAAGAAAGAGAGCAGAGCGAGAGCAGGGAGAAGAAGAAAGAGGTTTTCAAGAATCGATCAGTTTTTGTCAAATAGAGGTATGATTCTAGCTTAATACTTCTATCTGCATGTTATAGTCGGTAAATAGTCTTGTTATTCAAGCTTTTAACCGTATATTTGATCGATTTAATGATCTGAGGTTTTCTGGGTTTTGAGTCGTCGACTCTGTATGAACTTCGACCGATTATGTTCTTGTAGACCAGTGCGGGTCTACCGGTATGTTGACGACCGGTATCGACCGGACCCTTGTAGACCGGTGCGGGTCTACCGGTATGTTGACGACCGGTATCGACCGGACCCTTGTAGACTGGTACGGGTCTACCGGTATGATGAACGACCGGTATCGACCAGACCATTGTAGACCAGTGCGGGTCTACCGATGTGGAACGACCGGTGTAATCGACCGGAACCCAGTGTGATCGGTACTGTCGACCGATATGTTGTAGTCGACCGGTATAATGTCGACCGATATTTATGTAGCGACCGGTAAGATGCATCGGGGTAAGTCGACCGGGAGAAGTTTTGACCGGTCGGACAGTGTGTTGATTTATTTAGAGGAGGAAAGAATGTTAGTCACAAGTTAGCTTACCTTTGTATTTTAATACCATCGTAGGTGGTGTTAATCGTTAGAAGACAGAGTTAAGCAAGAAGAATCAGAGGTGAGTCTTTCAAACTAAATCTTTTATGATTTTGACAGTTATTTGATAAATGTGGGTTTTATAAACTGCACGTTTATAGTATTGAAAGTTATGCAGATTTATTGAAAAAGGTTGGTTTAATCAGTTTGGCATTTTATGCTCAGTTTATATAAACTTGTTTTATATATAGTCAAGACTAAGTGTATGCATACATTTGAGTCAGAAGTCTAACCTAAGTCGGGAAGTGTGACCCGCCTGCTCGTATCGGGGAGTGTAGCCCGTTTATGCCATTAGGGTGTGTCCCTAAAAGAAGGCAGTACGAGACAGACATACCGTCTTTGACGGCAGTGTTGGTCAATAGCTTAAGGTACGCTTGCGAAGCGTAAAGAGTGGTCAGTGATGGCCAGTAGATTGAGTTATGCTTGTGAAGCGTAAAGTATGTTTTAATGTTTGATTAAAAGAGCAAGTTATGTTTTTGAGATATAAAGCTTTGTTTAAATGTTTTAAATAATATTTGAACTGTTGCAGTAGTGATTGGAGGGGACTCACTAGACCATTGGTTTAACCCTCGCTCTTTCAAAATTACAACCCTGTTTCAGGTTATCGAAAGGTAGCAGGTTCAGATAAGGGTAAGGAGAAGATGTGAGCTATTTCCAGGAGCTAGAAGACTTCCTGCAATAGTTTACTTTTTGACTCAGTTGTGTAATAGGTGATAGTGTAAACCTTATACTCTTAAATGTAAGCCTGGGGCAGTTTTTAGACAGAAATGTTATTTTGATATATGTATAAAGGTACAGGTTGTTACAAGAACCATAGACTTTTGGAACTAATGATATTTCGAGGAGAAATTATGAGGTGAACCTATGAAATCCCTAATATTCACTTTAAGATGTTGAGCATCTGGATGACGATAGTGTAACTGAGAGATCGAGGAGCGTGGGTTCCAAGTTTTGAGTGTCGATCAAATTCATGCATGAAATGTATTTTTGAAATAAATTACATTACTTATTTCTCATGTTTCTAAATCGTCATGTGGATTGTATTGCAATCTTGGAGCAATGTTTTAGCACACACAAGGTTTTGAACCATGATTTCGGAAATGCACAAAATTGTTTTATGACATGAGGTTTCCAAACTTTGTTGAAGATTTTCTCTATTCATGTTGTTGACCAACGTTATTTCGGGTTTTGCGATATGCATATTTTGTTGTTGTTGGGGGACTTGGATAAGTAACTGCGGTTTACGACTTTAACATTGGATCTCCTCCACGTATGTTAAGGTTTTGGACGAAAGTTATCTCCCATTATTTTGGTGCTTGAGTTTTATTGGGGATTTTAATTCATGCGATTTTGTGAATTTTATGAGATGACTTTAATGGCGTCAAGTGGTATCGTTTTCCTTGAGCTTTGTGTGAGTTGCATATAGCATGCATACATGTCTATTTGGAACTTCCGTCTTAGTGTTTTAACTAACATTTTAGAACGATGAGAGCATATTATTATTTGGCTTTGAACTTGAAACCGACATAAATTATTTTACGTTTTAACCAAAGTGCATGCACATATCACCTCACTAATTTTGTGAAATAAACTGTTTCATGCAAGTTTTGTTGTGCGGTCTTGTTTCGTGCCTTGTAGTGGCTAAAGAAGGAAAATTTTGAGAGTTTGATGTCACGGAAATTCTGTTTTGGGTTTTGCAAGCATTTTATCTGTATGACCTAAAGTTTGGAATCAAACCAGATTACTCTTACGTTTGCTCAAATCGCATGCATATGTCTTTACTAAATTTTGGGGAATAAACCGATGTATGCGAGTCACGTTGGGAAATTTTATTTCATGACATTGTATGGTTAATGCAAACATTTCTAGAAATTGATTTCATGAAATTCCCTTATGTAGTTTTGTACAAATGTTTTGTTATACCCTGTTCCAGTACGTAAAACTATTTCTCTTTCATTACATAAATTTATGCATGTTGGGACTATAGGGGTTCCTTTGAAAAAGGTTGTTGAAATATCTTTCGTTGGTGTCAGTATTAACTTGATTATTGACCAAATGTTTTCCGAAATGTTTTTTTATGCGTGACGGTTGGGACCACTTTGTACATCTGTCGAGTAAACGGTAGTGGAATTTTATTCACATGATGTTATAAAACTTTTGCATTTAGAAGTTTTATGAAAAATCCAAATTGGCATTGTAGTTTGAAAAACCTTGAACTCATTAGAGCTATAGGTGCAAACCCTCTTGTGTTAGAGGTCGTGTTTAAGGACTAAAGGAGTCCTCGGAGGTTGAAGTGTCGAAGGACTTGATCTATGGCTAGTTTTGAATTTGGGATTTCAGTTTTATGGACTGGTTCGTGCAGAGGTAATTGATGTATTAGATTTATGCATTCTTCCATTTTTAAGTGGTGATCGTCCTATTCGGTAAGACTGCGGGCTAAATCTTGGGATGATTAATTACTAATGGTTATAGATGGATTGATGGGTTGACTTTCGGCGTCTTGTATAGGTCAGATGTGTGCCATCCGAAAGAGTTTTCAGGAATAAGGAAATTTATGGCGATTTGTTTTCTGGAGTTTTAGTGCCACGATAGGTGTCAACATTAATTCTCCAATGCAAGTCTGGGATGAAATATGTGGTGATGTATCCACGTTTGTAGCGTAGTTGTTTTAAGGATAGGTGTCGACGCTCGATTTGGAGGACAATAACCGTTAGTGTGCTTCAGTTCACGTCCGTTGAATTTGGATTGTTCGCAAGTTAAGTGGTAACATTAAGAGAAATAGATATGGACACTTAGAGATCGATCAGCGGTAATCTTGTAATCTATGAGGTTTTGCCGATCTACCAATCGATGCTCGAAGGCATTTTGGGAGTTGTGTAACCGTGGGGTTGAAGTAATCCGCTATCTATAGGTAGTGTGCTGGTGGCAATTTGAGGATCGGGTCTATGGTTGTGTCGGGTCAGACCAATCTGTGTTAGGAATTTCGTCAAGAAAGGGACGAACAAAGCCTTCGCGGTATTGTTTATTGAAGAAATTTGGTAAGACTGTCGAAGTAGACTATAAGTATGAATCAATTATTGAGGATACCTTGATGCTTCGGTAATCAGAAGTATCTAAGGGAATAGTTCGGATTGGGGTATTCTTGGTGGAAATGACTAGATAAGGGCGTAAGTTGCTTTTGGGGTAATATGATCAATCTAAGGTTGGGAGGCAACCGAGATTTAATGTTAAGAAAGTGATTAATCAAATACTCAACGTTCATCCCGGCATGGGTGAGTTATATCAAACGTTGAGGTTAAGTTTGTGATGGTCCGTTATGAGAAACGCGCTGACAACCTTAAATGGGATGTAATCGGTCTCGCACATGAGGTAAGGTTTTGTGAAGACATTACTTTTGGAAAGGAAATCAATCGATCTCGCCAAGGGCGATATTGGGTGTTTGATTGGTGCCAGATTTCGAGGACGAAATCTCATTAAGGTTGGGAGGATTGTAACACCCCGATTTCGAAATGTATCATTTCAAGTTAATTCAAAAATCGGTAATTTTAAGGGAAAAATAAGATATAGGAGTTTGGACTTGAATCCTAGATTTTATAGTCTTGATGGATGAAGGATTCAATTTCGAGTCCAGCGGTTCATTTCGAAGCAAAATCAGAGCTACAACGAAGAAGTTATGGCCAAAACAGTGAACGGGTGGAAAACCGGGCAGACAGTGCATTACGCGACTTGTGTCGCGGCTTAGAGTCAACCCCACCACTTTTGGGAAAGCGGGCGACCTATGCCGCGACTTAAGGTCGCGGCATAACCCGCGACATGCACTGTCGAGATAAAAACGCAATGTTCAGCCATTAGACCTCATTTCTCAACCCCAAACCCTAACTCTCTTTCCCTTTTTCTCTCCCAAACTGACCCCAAACCCCAAACATCGAACCCTAGCCCATTTTGAGGGTTTCCCTCCTTAAACCACATGAATCTTCATCATCTAACTAGTTGAGATCATGAACCACCTTCATCTTCTTCACCAAGTTCTTGGGGGTTTCATCTAACCTTTTCACCATTGGAAGATTGGAAGCTTACGGTTCGTTTTGGAGATCTACAAGTGTTTTGGTTGGTGATTCAATCTATTGGTTGAGGTAATCTTCTCCTTCTTCAAGTATGGGAAATTAGGGTTTTTGGTATAAGATGAAAAGTTCATGTAAATGTTTGGGGAACATTTCTAAAAGGGTTGAATATGATTATTTATGGTTGGAAATGTGTGGATCTAGGTTTTGGAATAATCGTGCTTGTGGATTCAAGTTTCTTCAAGGAAGCTCTAAGTGGGGTAAAATCTAGATTTAGTCTAAATCTAGCAAGGTGAGTTCAAGTTGATTTGTGAAAACGTTGTACATGCCAAAATGTTTATTTTAAAGCATTTATGTGTTTTACATGAAATTATCAACTGATGGGTTATTTGGTAACTTTTGATTATTTGAAGTGTTTAGCTTATTAAATCTTGTAAAACACCACATTTGGGATTTTGGGATTTTGGGATATTTTGATAAAAGTGTCACAAAGGAACATGTTTTGGTGATTTATGGCATAAATAGGTGTTTGATCAAAAATGCACTTTTAAGTGTTGCCGGGTTTTATGCATCCTTCATGAAATGAGATATTTTGAAAAGTACGAAGGTGTGAGTCCTTTTGTTTTGGGTCATTTCCAACTTTGGAGAACATTTTAGAAAATGATAATCCTTTTTGGGTTTTGGGCCGAAGGCCAGTTATGAATTGAGAAATAAAGATTTTGGGGAAAGATATAATTTGGTTTATGTAACCATATTGGCTCTCGTGGTTTAGCCAATCGTCTGTTATGCCTTTTGGGGCTTGGTTTACACTCAAATGAGTCTTTGGAACATTTGTTCAGTTTTGGTAGCTCGTTAAGGAGCCTTGGACGTATGATGTACTTAGTTGCATCTTATTTGAGAGTTACATGTTTTGAATGCGTTAGTTCATTCTTTTGAGTCATGTAACGTTTTAGACTATAATGCAATGGATCCATAGGCATATGAGTCAGTCAGTTGATTTAGTGGGGACTTTATCCCCGTGTTGGGACTGGATATTGTTTAGTGGGGACCTTATTTCCCTTGGCTAGTGGTCGGACTTGATGACCGCGTAACCTTTATTGAGGGCTCGAGGTAGATATCGTGGGTGGTTGAACTCGATTCCCGTTTGTAATCCAATCTAGTTACTCATCGTGGAATTTAGTGTCTGCGTTTGAATTCTAGTGAGTGGTCCCCAAGTCATGTTTTGTTTTTGGAAGCTTGCGGCGGTTCTCTGCAGAGCCGTATATGGAGCTAAGTCTTGCGGTGGTGCCCAGTGTGAGCCGGATACGGGGACTTGTGGCTTTGGTTGTGACACTCATTAGAGGTCGAGTAGACACTAGGATCAATGGTGTCTTGTGGTGGTAGCTCAGAGGAGACGGATACGGGGAACCATGGTCTTATGTGAAGCTCGAGAACATTGATACGTGGCTTAACTTTGTGTGCCCTCCACATTCGATGGAATTCGGGTATCCCCCGTCACCGAAAGGTGTTGTTTTTGGGTATTGAGTTTTATTATCCAAGTTTTCGGTGGCGTCTTGTATAAGTGGATTTTACTCTTGAGTTATGGGTTGAGTATTATGTCCCACCCGTGTTTTGGGTGTTTTGGGATACAAAGTTTTAACCGCATTTTCATAAATGGAGAGTTCGATTTCTATTCACGTTTTGAGTAAGTGTTGGATTGTTTTACTTCATGAAATAACGTTTGGCGTTGAGACGTCCATTTATAGATTGCATAATATTGGAAACGGGCCGCTCTCATATTTAAAGTAATTCATTTCAAAGGATCATGATTTAAGTTGCATTATTTCCGTTTAATGATTTTTATAATCATGATGAAAACTCTTGAACTCACTAGGCGTTAGCCTAACCCTTTTTATTTATCGGCATGTGCAACAGGTTTCGGTTGGGAATAGCTCTATTAACACTGTGCTGAGAGGAGTGCTAGATATGTGCTCGAGAAGTGGTTATCTTAGTGAAGTCTTTCGCACTTGTTTCGGGAAGAGCAACTTGTGTTTGAGGATTAAGTAGCACCCGACTTGGTTTAGTCTTTGGGTATTTTTGGAGTTTGAATTTTTATGAGATTAAATAGAAAGTCTTATTTTGGAGATTTACCTTTTACTTGATGTAATGTCGAAATTTTAATTAGTTGCTCTTACCAAATTTTGAGGGTGTTACAAGTATGTTTATCTAATGAAAAACAAATCTGAAAGCTTTGAGTTTTTTTAAAGAGTTTCAGAATGAAGTAGAGAATCAACTTGGTAAAAAGATAAAGACACTTCGATCGGACCGGGGTCGGGAATATCTAAGCCAAGAGTTTATTGACCATCTAAGAGATAACGGGATAGTATCCCAACTAACTCCTCCTGGAACACCGCAACATAACGGTGTGTCCGAAAGAAGGAATAGAACCTTGTTGGACATGGTTCGCTCTATGATGAGTCGTACCAATCTGCCTAAGAGTTTTTGGGGTTATGCCCTAGAAACAGTTGCCCGAATACTAAATAGTGCGCCAACCAAAAAGAACGATAAAACCACTTTCGAACTATGGACTGAGAAGATCCCAAAACTGTCATATATGAGAATATGGGGTTGTGAAACTTATGTTAAGCGAGAAGCTTCTGGGAAGATTGATTCAAGGTTTGAAAAATGCATCTTTGTAGGATATCCAAAAGAGACAGTTGGATATTATTTCTACAAACCCAGCGAGAACAAAGTTTTTGTTGCGCGCCGCGGTGAGTTTTTAGAAAATTATTTTTTGTCGAGAACCACAACGGGGGATACAGTAGATCTTGAAGAAATTCAAGAACCACAAGATGAAACAATGGTTGATACTGACAATCAACATGATGTTGAGCCTCAGCAAGTTGTTGAAGGTAATGATGAGATACAAACAATCTGAAGATCGAGTAAGAGTCGTCAAGAGCCTGAGAGATATGGTTATCTCATTGGCAGTGACGATACGGTTCATGATGAACCCGTAACCTACCATGAAGCCGTATCAGGTTTAGAATCTGATAAATGGCAAGATGCCATGAAGGCTGAAATATAATCCATGTCAGATAACCAAGTTCCAAACTTGGTATATGCACCTACCGGCTGCAAAGTCGTAGGGTGCAAGTGGGTATTCAAAAAGAAAACTGACATGGATGGGATTGTACATACCTATAAGGCTAGGTTGGTAGCTAAAGGTTTCACTCAGACTCATGGAGTAGATTATGATGAAACTTTTTCTCCAGTAGCCATGATTAAATCCATCAGGATACTTCTTGCCATAGTTGTATTTCATGACTATGAAATATGGCAAATGGATGTTAAAACCGCGTTCCTTAACGGAACTTTAAGCGAGGACGTGTACATGGTATAACCAGAAGGTTTTAAACATCCAAATTTTCCTGAAAAGGTATGTAAATTGCAAAAGTCCATTTATGGACTGAAGCAAGCATCTCGTAGTTGGAATCTTCGTTTTGATGAAAAGATTAAAGAATTTGGTTTCTTAAAGAACGAATATGAACCTTGTGTATACAAGAAAGTCAGTGGGTGCATAGTAGTGTTCTTGATCTTGTATGTCGATGATATATTGATCATCGGAAATGACATCCCTACCTTTAAAAGTGTAAAATCCTGGTTAGGGAAGTGTTTCGCGATGAAGGATCTAGGAGAAAAAACTTATATCCTTGGTATTAAGATCTATCGTGATAGATCGAAACGCTTAATTGGATTAAGCCAAAGTACATATATTGACAAGATCTTAAGACGCTTCAAGATGGAGGGTTCTAAGAGAGGAAACTTGCCAATGGTACATGGTGTACATCTGAGCAAAACTCAGAGTCCTATATATAAAGAGGACATGAACCGCATGAAGGGTGTTCCCTATGCTTCGGCCATCGGTTCAGTTATGTATGCCATGTTATGTACTAGACCAGATGTCTCGTATGCCCTAAGCATGACGAGCATGTATCAGTCAAACCCAGGTGATGTTCACTGGGTAGTAGTAAAGAATATTCTAAAGTATCTGAAAAGAACTAAAGAAATGTTCTTACTGTACAGCGGTCAAGAAAGAGATCTGTGTATTCAAGGATACACAAATGCTAGTTTCCAAACCGACCGAGATGACTATAAATCATAGTTGGGATGCGTGTTTGTGTTAAACGGGGGTGCTGTAAGCTGGAAGAGCTACAAACAAAGCACAATAGCGGATTCAACTACAGAATCGGAGTACATTGCAGCGTCGGACGACGCAAAGGAAGCTGTTTGGATGAAGAAATTCATCACAGGTCTGGGAGTAGTCCCTAGCATATGTGACCCTGTCGAGATCTATTGCGACAATTAGGGTGCCATTGCTCAGGCAAAGGAACCACGGTCACATCAGCGCTCCAAGCATATCATGAGAAGATATCACCTAATTCGAGAGATTATTGAAAGAGGTGACATAAAGATATGTAAAGTTCGATCAGAAGACAATCCAGCAGATCCTCTTACCAAGCCTTTGAGTCAAAGCAAGCATGATGCTCACATTAGCTCAATAGGCTTGAGGTTTTGTAATAATTTAGTCTTATTTGTAAAATTTTAGTAATATTTTACTTTGTGAACATTAAAACAGTTATGTTTTACAGCTTATGGCATATTGGATATGAGTATTTTATTAAACATCTATGTGTTCGTTTTAGCATGTTTAAGTATCCTTAAATAAATATGATGATCATATTATTTAGAAATGTCCTTGATCACTTATTACTAGGGGACTAGCAATAAATCAAGATCATTGTGAAGTCTGGTCATAGTCTAAGTTGGAAGTGAACTAGGTGTAACCAGAGTCACATGCGCTTGTCGGAGCACAAGGCGTTGGACAAGACCCACGGTCAAGATCACCTCATAGATCGGCGTCATAAGGTGAGTCTTGAAATAGTAAAACACTATTTATCCTCAGACCTGAGATGTGCATTGGGATCTAATGCACAAGGAATGTTATACTTTGATATAATCTAACGTTACCCTTGATCGGGTAATCATAAGGGTTATATTAGGTATAACATGAATTGTGTAGTTAGTCGTGTACATGCAATATGGGATTTGCTCCTCTCAAGATGAGAGAGATATTTATGGGGCCCTCGATTACATAGTTTGATTTACATGCATGAACAAGTGGATTAGTTGGACTAATGACACTTATATAATCAAATATGTTGGGATCGAGAAACACAATCTTTGAACTATAAATGATGAGATAAATCTATGCCTTAAGTTCAAAATAAAATATCGCGAAGCAAAAGGATAATGAATGATTCTACTATATGATTGATTGGATCAATCAAATTGCTCGAAGGTAAAAACACATTTACATAGCCTTGGGGGCGGTGACGTGTTGCTAGACGCTTACCATCGTCTGTGTCACTGTGTATCGTGTGCAAGTGGGAGAATGTAAGTTATTATATGCCCACGACACGTGTCACACAGAGATACTGCTGAGGAGTATGTAAACCTATACGGTCGCACATAGGGTTGTAAATGAACCGAACGAACACGAACGGAGGCTTGTTCGTGTTCGATCGTTTAACTTAACCGAACAAACGAACGAACATGAACGGTAAACGAACGAAATTTTTTGTGTTCATGTTCGTTCGTTAAGAAAATATGTTTGTTCGTGTTCGTTTATGTTCGTTCATTAAGAGCTAAACGAACGTAAACGAACGATCATAAATGAACATAAACGAATGAACGTAAACGAACGAACATAAGTGAACATATACGAACGTAAACGAACGAACATAAATGAACATATACGAACGAACATAAATGAACATAAACGAACACAAATAAATAAATAAATAAATAACCACCGTTACTCATAATTTCGTTCGTAAAAAATAACATAACAAAATTAGAAAAACGAATATACTTAGGAGGTATAAAAAAGGAATTTTAAAGAATTAATTTAATTAATGCTTTGACAAATTAATGTCATAATATATATAAATATATTTATATGTATAAACAAATATAAACGAACATAAACGAATGTAAACGAACATAAATGATTAAATGAACGAACATAAATGAACGAACGTTCACGAACGTAAATGAATGAACGAGACCATTGTTCATGTTCGTTCATTTAACTAAACGAACAAAAAATGTGTTCATGTTCGTTCATTTATTAAATAAACGAACTTCCCGCCGAACAGTTCACGAACGGTTCGCTGAACGTTCGGTTCGTTTACAGCCCTAGTCGCACAAGAATGCGTTTGTTTCCATCTTTAGAAACCCGAATTAAATCAAGTTGATTAAGAAAATAATTATTCTTGAAGGATAATTATGAAAATATGTGTTAAACTGTAATTATGATAATTACAGGGTGAAAACGTAATTATGTTAATTACGGGGTATTATCTATAATTATATATATATATATATATATATATATATATAATTATATTTAAAGTTTAAAAGATAATTATATATATATATATATATATATTTGAATTTGAACTTGAATATTACAGATAATTATTAAACCTTATTTAATCCTTAGTTGAAGTATAGTCTAACTATAATTCTTCTGGTATAAATAAGGGGTTAGGCTAAACCATTTGATACACGATTGAATTAGAATAGTCTTTCAGAGAAATACAGAAAAGAAACCATTTTCTTTTCTGTAAAACACATATAGATCTAGGGTTATTGGGCTAGCACCCAGTAGAATTTTGCGTGTTCGTGTGTGGATACCGTTAGAGGAAACCTCGTTTGGTTTCTAAGTGCTCAACTCGTTCAACAACAACAAATATGAAAGGTACATCTCTAAACACCCTATGACATGATTTTGAGTTTTGATTAAATGCATCATTGGATCCGATTGGGTTTTAAGTTTTAGAAAAGTTTTCTATTTAATTTTGTAACCAAAATTCCTTTTAATTTCGTAACCAAAATTCCTTTTAATTTCCGCTGCGTATAACGGTTACAATTTATTTAAATCCCAACACAATCCAATTTTTAGTTTTTAAAGTTTAGTAATTTATATAATTGAGTTTTTTAAAGTTTATTAATTGATATAAGTAAACCTATTTTTTTAAAGTTTATTATATAATTGATTATTATATAAATTATAAAGAAACTAATTAAAAAAAAAGGAAGGACCGGCCGAAGGACCGGCCGAAGGACCGGTTCAGGCCCGGCCCGGACCGGTTTTCTAAGAACCGGTCCATCCCGCCCTTAACCGGGCCACCAATATTTGGGTGAAACCCGGCCCGGACCGGACCGAAGCCCGCTTGGCCCGGTCCTTGAGGTTACTGTTTGGGCCTGAAGCCCGTTTTGGCCCGGTCGGGCCCGGCCTGAGCCGATATTTAGCCATCACTAGGTTCAAATGAAAAGTGTTAAATGTATAAGAAGTAAAAAGTGATCATAGTCTTTCATCAAGTCAACATCTATGTCTTTGATTGTGAAGTATCGGACAATTCCTCTCATAGTTTGCAGAAGATAGATGGGTTGTTTTGTAACTTTTACAAATAGACGATAAACAAATTCATACGTGAACCCGTGTGATTCACAGGCGAAGGATCATGTGAGAAGTTGAGTTAACGGTGAGAAGCGTGAGAAGTGGATTTGAATCGTTGATCTCTTTTAATCTCAAGCTCTCCCATGAGTTGCGACTTAGAAGGGGAATTGATTTGGTGCATCTCATCCTAATGTCGTTCATTTCTCATCGAACGGTTGAGAATATTTTAATAATATAATTGATGATAGAATTGCTAAAATAGAGTAGTTGTTGGAGTTGGATGTAAATTTTTTTACAGATTCTAACTTTTTATACTCTATTTTAGAAAAATTATAGCATAGTTGTTCGAGATGTTCTATGCTTTCTCTCCCCCAAAAGATGACTTTCCATTTTGCATTTTCAAACACCTTGTGTACTATAATATTCAAATTTCAAACAGGTCGATTTGAATTTTTTCATCTCTATATATATACCGCCCTCAATTTCCAGCTGATTTGAGGCTGAAACTGAAAAGCAGTGGCTTTAAATCAGATCAGCTTCATTGGAAACAAAAAGAAAATCCATTCTCTTCCTTCATATGTTTTGTTTCTTACATGGAGGGGTTATCTTCATCTTGGCTACACCACGACGACCATGAAGGCATGAACCACCGGCGATTTAGAGTTTGATTTGTGGTTTGATTTCATGTATGGAGTCGATTTCTTATTCTCTTCCTACAAAAGCTTTGTAGTTGAGTTCGATTTGGTCTTGCTAAACAACAACAGGTTCGATTTCTTCTTTTCTTGTTCACTTCCTCCTTCTTTTAAGTTTCATACTTAATATTTTTTCTCCAACAACCAACAACTTCGGTATTTGGAGTTTGATTTCTTCCAGCTTTGGCTTTTGGAGGTCGATTTCAGAAAGGAAAAGGTTCCTTCTTTGGCCTTTGAATGGGTTTTTGGTTAAGTAGTTCGTTTTATCAAGATTTTATCATCTGGGTGTGTTTGTTTTCTGTATAACTTTGTGGGTTTCAGTCCTTTCTACATTATGGGTTTTCCAAGTGGAAGAATCATGATCTTTACTGAATATTGTATTTAGGTTCAGTCTTTTCAACTATAACATATGTATGGAGTTCAAAGTTCTCTTTAGATTTGTTGCTAAAATTCATCATGTTTGAAGAATATTGTCATTAAATTCATGTTAATGAATCTGCTTTTCGAATTTAATTAGTTCATTTTTTTGTGTAAGTGTCTCCTCTTTGTGATTATTGTTGTAGAATATGACAAACCATGGAAATATGTTGAAAATGGTGATTAAAAGCAAGCATAACAACTGGAAAACTCAATCTTTATACCTTCATGGAAAGATTAGGAGAATGCTTTACTTATGAAACCCTAATGTCTTTTCTTTATCTTCAGGGGAGCTAGGATTCTTGCTTGTTTTAAATCATATTTTATACAAGTAACTGTGTCCACGAGGAGCCCCAAGTCATACAAGAATTACATTTGGGAAGCAACTCCTGATATGTGTATATTACTATCAGGAGCCCCAAGTCGTACGTGATTAGAGAAGAAAATTGATCATGAGAAGCAACTTTGTATTTGAAGCTTCCGTCCTCTTTCTCAGTGCTCAGGTATGTGTATATTAAATATTTGAATTGCTTTATTTTCTTTTGTACACTTCCTATTCCACTAAACATGAGTGTGAAAAAACTTGGTAGTTAATACTTTTAAAACATCATGTCCATTACTACTAATAAATTGAGTAATGAGGAATAATGCTAGAGCCTCCATTATCATGCTTGCTTATATTTTACATGTAGGCATGTTGACAAGAGGACAAAGAAATGTGCATATATTTTCACGGGAGAAAGTTAAAAAAAAAAAAAGGAACAAGTAAACCAAGGTAAGCTATTGATTTTGGTAAATAATGAACTTTGTTGAACATTCATATGAACTCGTTAAATTGTCGGGAAATAATAATAATCTCTCATGTAAGCCTCCAGATCCGGTTTCCATATGTTGTAGATATACATTTTCAATTTTGAAGTTCATGCATAATCCAATTCTTCTTCAAAATTAACCCTTGCATATAGACGAACATTGCTACCATCACTTAGTTTTGTCTCAACTATCATTTTGAGCACTTTTCACCTAATAAAAAGATTGCTAAAAAACATTATGCAAAATAACTAATAAGTTTTACATGATGAATAAGGTACAATCAACTAATTACTATTACACATTTTTCTCTCTTCATCGATACCAGGCTTCATCTATTTGTCATTCTTTTTCCTGTTAATTGTTGTTTTACAAGCTGGGGGTATTCAGCAAAACAGTCTCTTGTATCTATATGGGATATATTGGGTTTTAGTTTGGTTTTTATTGATTTCAGTGGAGTTTAACAAGTTTCCTTGAGTGATTTCTATGATGATTCAATCATTCAGGTGATTTCTGTGAGCACTACAATCTGCATTCGAGCTCCAACTCTTTGAGAGCTAACCATGAAGCAAGGTATGCGGGTATGAGGGTATGCGTTGTGTACATCTGTTAAAATTCAACTTAAAGGAATCTGAATCTAAATCTGAATTCAAATGTGTTTTTATGTGCTTGCATTAAAAGATATCCCAATTGCAGATACATTACTATGCCAAATTGAAGTACATAAGAGGTTACAAGAGTAGTTTGAGGTGTATAAAATCTTTCTATATTAGGTAACATTAAGATTCCATTGCCCATTATGATCATTACCATTACAATTTGATGGTAACAACATGTTCCTTTTTAATGTTTATTGGAGGGCGGTGTGTTGTTTGGATGATGCATGCATGATTTATTGCTTGTAAGTAAACCGTCAAATTGATATGTTTTCGTTTTGATTTTTGTATGAAAAATCTCTCTTTTACAGGTGAAGATACTAAACTCGATGTTCAAGTCTCTCTCTCTAATTATTCATATCAAACATTACTACAATCTGGTTTCTTGAATATCTAAGTTGCTGATTTGATTCATTAGTTAGCATAAAGTATAAGAGGGTAATGGATTCCTTGAAAATCCAATAGAAATGTTAACCACATCAAGGAAAGCATACAATTTTCACATTCCCCAAATAGAAAGGTGAAGTTGCTGCATTCACATAATATGATTTATGAATTCATGGTCTTTATCAAGGCAATGGTTACTGTGATGTTACACCCCCAAATCTGGAAATAGCAACTAATTTAAAATTTTCTAAATACATCAATAAATGGTTCATAAACAATCACAATTTAAGGTTTAACCTCAACACACACAATTTATTCTCTACATACAGTCTATAACAAGGACGGGTGCTACTAAAACCCAATAATAGTCACTATCTCCAAACTGCGGAAGACTTCACCAAATACTTACACTTGTGAAAAACTAAGCACATCTCTTCATAGTACTGCTAGAACCAAACCCCAACTGGAATCTGATGCACATGCCGACAAATAAAAGGTTAGGCTTAACGCCTAGTGAGCTCAAGAGTTTTCAACATAAATAAATTAATCGTTTAAAAAGGAAGAATGCAATTAAAATCATAATGTTTCAAGATGATATGTTTCACTTATGAAAATGACTCGTTTTCCAATAATATGCATTTTAGGCAAAGAAACACCGATAAAAACATTTTCCAATCCAAACTACTTCAAGGACAAGATCTCAATATAAAACGTTCTTTCGTAAATTAATTTCAACCCAAAACTCGCTCAAAAAGTGAACAGAAGTAGCATTATCCATTTATGAAATACGGTTAATACTTTATATCCCGAAATACCCAAAACAAGGGTGGGGCATAATACTCAACCCATAAATCAAGGATAAAATCCATTTATACAAAACGTCACCGAAAACTTGGATAATAAATTCAATACCCAAAAACAACACCTTTCGGTGACGGGGGATACCCGAATTCCATCGAAAGTGGTGGGCACACAAAATTAAGCCACTTATCAATGTTCTCGAGCTTCACATAGAGCCATGGATCCCCGTATACGGCTCCCAACCGAGCAACCACCGCAAGATACCCAAATGCCTCTAGTGTCTACTCGACCTCTACATGAGTGTCACCACAAAAGCCACAAGTCCCCATATCCGGCTCACAATTGGCACCACCGCAAGACTTAGCTCCGTATACGGCTCTGCAGAGTACCACCGCAAGCTTACATATAAACATGACTTGGGGACCACTCACTAGACTTCAAACGCGGACACTAAATTCCACGATGAGTAACTAGACTGGATTACAAACGGGCATCGAGTTCAACCACCAACAATCTATACCTCGAGCCCTTCAATAGAGGTTACGCGGTTATCGAGTTCAACCACCCATGATCTATACCTCGAGCTCCCGCTAGCCATAAAACAATATCCAGTCCCAAAATGGGGATAAAGTCCCCACTAAACTAACCGACTGACTCATATACCTATGGATCCAATGCATTACAGTCTAAAACGTTACATGACTCAAACGAATGAACTAACGCATTCAAAACATGTAACTCTAAATTAAGATGCAACTAAGTACACCGTACGTCCAAGGCTCCTTAACGAACTACCAAAAACTGGACAAATGTTCCAAAGACTCAACCGAGTACAAATCAATCCCCAAAAGGCTTAATAGACATTTGGCTAAAACACGAGAGCCAATATGGTTACATAAACTAAATTACATCTTTCCCCAAAATCTTTGTTTATCAAACCACCATTGGCCTTCGGCCCAAAACCCAAAAAGATTATTATTTCTAAAATGTTCCCCAGGTCGGGAATGACCCAACCCAAAGGACTCTCACACTCTTACTTTCAAAACGCCCCATTATATGAATGATGCATATAACCCGACCAACACTAAGAATGCATTTGTGACCAAATATCCTTTTATGCAATAAAATCATTAAGACACTTTCGTTTATGACCTATTTATCAAAATACCCAAAAATCCCAAATGTGTGTGTTTTATAAAGTTTAATGGGCTAAACACTTCAAATAATCAAAAGTTGCCAAATAACTCAACAGTTGATAATTTCATGTAAAACACATAAATGCTTTAAAATAGACATTTTGGCATGTACAACGTTTTCACAAATCAACTTGAACTCACCTCGCTAGATTTAGGCTAAATCTAGATTTTACCCAACTTGAGCTTCCTTGAAGAAATTTGAATCCGCAAGCAAAACCTTCCAAAACCTATATTCACAAGTTTCCAACCATGAATATACTTATTCAACCATCTAGAATAGTCCCCCAAACATTTTACATCAAAATCCCCAAATTTGGCCAAAACCCTAATTTTGACCTAACTTCTCCAAAATCCTCAAACCCAAAATTTGAGGAATACAAACATTAGAGAGTCATCAAATGAACATTTATAACTTATAGAAAAGATCTAGAAGAAAGGATAATAACTCACCACTTGGATTTTGAGCAAAACCCCAAAACCTAGAAATCTCAAAAGATAAGGAAGAACACTTGATTTAGCCCTTGAGGTTGAAGTCACAAGTTTGGTGATGAAGAAACACTTTGGACTCCAAGGAAATGACCACAAAGTAAGTTAGGGTTTGAAATGGGGAGTGAGGAAACGATTTGGGAGAGAAAGGGTGAAGGGTTATGAGAAATGGTAGCAAAATCGGCTCATTTAAACATCCAGCCCCTGACCGCGATTGTGACAAGCGATAGTGACAGTGTCACTATCGCGAGTCACTCTCGCCGAAGATGTATCACGGCCATAAGGCCCTCCGTGAGAGTTACGCGCGATTGTAACACATGTCACTTTCGCCCAGGCTCCCCGAAGCTCGAAAATCCGATCTTTTTCGACACTAAGGTCCTCGACACTCTTTGGAACTTTAGTAGTGTTTTCCCAACATGAATCCCACCAAACACAAGGTACAGAAACGCCTGGGTGGCTCTATATTTACCAAAAATTACGGGTGTTACATGTGAATCTCCCAAACGTGACAAATGATCAAGATACGCATTTGTTCCTCCGAGGCACATCTATTACAAAGTCAAGTAACATCCATGACTAGGGTTGTAAATGAATGAACAAACAGGAAGACTTATTCGTGTTTATTCATTTAACTTAACCGAACAAACAAACGGTAAATGAATGGAATTTTTGTGTTCATGTTTTTTCATTAAGAAAATGTGTTTGTTAATGATCATTTTTGTTCGTTCGTTAAGATGCTAAACAACGTAAACGAACGAACATAAATGAGGGTTAAGCTATTGGCTTCAAATTTGTGATTCACCCGTGTTGCATCGCGCAGGTACACAACTAGTATATATATATAGTGTTTGGTTCATTTGAGAAATGGTAAATATATGAGAAATAGAGAAGTAATCCTAGTCATTCATATGGTCAAGATCGGATTTGACTAGTCAAAAGTTGCGGCTTTGACCGGTCAAAAGTTGCGGCTTTGACTGGTCAAAAGTTGCGGCTATCCCAAAAATAGAAGGACAATTTCGTAAATTTTACAAAACACACGGGCTGTGTTCATATATGAACATGTATAATTCACATATGAACTATATGTTCATATATGAACCAGTGCAATTCACAACTGAACTCTTTTAACTGATTCATATATGAACCTTTGTGATTCAGTTGAACTAACTAACAGATTCATATATGAACCTTTGTGATTCATATATGAATCTGTATGAATCACAAAGATTCATGTATTAATCTGTATGAATCACAAAGATTCATATATGAATCAGTTGAACTAATGTTATAGATTCATATATGAATCTTTGTGATTCATACAGATTCATATATGAACTCATCCCGTGTATTTTACAAAATTACCCCTCTACCTTCTATAGACCACACAAGGAATTATCTGGTGCTTCGCGGTCAAAGCCGCAAATGTTGACCAGATGAATGGCTAAGATTACTTCTCTATTTCTCATATATTTACCATTTCTCAAATGAACCTCTCCCTATATATATATATATATTATCAATTCCCAAATTGTAAAGCAAATTTTAGAAATGGATTAAATAATTGTAAATTTATTTCCAACAATTTTTACACTTTAAAACTTTCACTTAGAGCATCCACAATCATGAACCTCTTTGGAGGTTCATGATTCTGTCACACCATTTTTCTCTCTCTGCTATATCAGTTTTCTCTTTTTTTTGTAACTGTGGGTTTCCGGGTCAGCTTACGCGCACCGACTAATCCCCGGGCGACCACGAATGGTCTGGAGTCATCACAGGTGAACCTCCATGGCCACAAGAGCTTTGGTAGCGCCTATATTTGAACCCTGGGTAGATGAGATTTCCCACTACATCCCTCAAATGCTTTACCAGTGCGCCACAACCCAAGTGGTTAGTTTTCTCTTTTTTGCACATTTAATAAATCCTTCACTCCCAATCATGAACCGGTCCATAGTTTATATAATAAAAATATAACAATAATAATAATAATAATTTACTATTATAATTAAAAGACAATAATTAAAATATACTTATAATAATTAAAGCTTACAATAATAAGTCATAATAATTAAAAGTTACAATAACTAAAAAATAATTTTAATAAATCTACATCAAATATGTGTAGTTGGAAGTTATAGTTAATTTATGTAGGAAAAAAGTTGAAAATTAATTAATTGATTTTTTATTAAATTATTTATTAATTACATTTTAAATTATAATAATAAAAGAATCCATGATTTTTAACCACAAGGAACGGTTTCTCACAGAGGAACCGCTCCACTTATAAGTCATAAACCTCACAAGTCCCCAATGCTATAAACTTTTCCAAGGAGTTTCACGTGGGCATTAAGGACTTCCATGTGGACATTAAGAACCAATGTTGCAGATACTCTTATATGTATTCACAATGCAATCAATTTAGTTAAATTCAAATTAGATTTACTAAAACCATGATACAATAAATTAAGTATGGGTCCTCATTTAAGTATCGGATTTGTATAATTTGAGATTAATTAGAAGTGTACTCGCGGAATGCCGCTAGATACATTACGATTTTAATGTTTCATTTTATTTACATTATGATTTACATTACGATTTTGTCGATTTACATTATGATTTTGGATGGTTGTGAGAGAGTGATAATGATTTTTTTATATAAATTTGTTTAATTTAGACTTAATAATATAATGTAATTTATTTTGGTTTAATAAAATAATTTTTTTTATAAAATATTATGTTAGATTTTTTAATTATATTTTATATTTTTATATTTAAAATTTGATTTTTATTCTATATTTAATTATGCTGAGAGTTATTTTAGGGGAGTTAAAGTGGGAAATGATTTTAGAGGAGTTAAAATGGTTAGAGATAATGATTGAAAATTAATAAATAACATTAAATGTAGTACATACAGCTTTAATGATTGTTTTTTAAGTAATTAACATTAAATAGCGGTACATCAAGCTTTAAGACTTGTTTTTAAGAGTTTTTTTATGTCTGCTTTATAATATAGTATAGATAAAATGAGTTTTGCATGTTACTTGTAATTTGAATAAAGAGTAAGCTACAAATTTCATCCCTATAGTTTGTTGTTTATAACTACTTTTATCTTTGATCTTTAAGAATTGTCTTTTTAGTCGCTATAATTTTCAATTCATTTTGCTTTTTGTCCCTAGACTAACAAATTTACAAAAGTGCATTAAGTTAAAGGTAACATCGTCTTTTTTTAGCTTTTTTCATATTTATTAAATACTAGAAGCGTACTCGTGCAATGCAGCGAGATACATCACGATTTTAATGTTTCTTTATTTTTGTTTTTTTTTTAATTTTTTGTCGATTTACAGTACGATTTTGGATGGTTTTGAGAAAATGATAATGTTTTTTTTTATAAATTTGTTTAATATAGGCTTAATAATATAATGTTTTTTATATAAAAAAATTAAAAGTATTTTGTTAGAATTCAATGATTATTTTATATATTTTAATGACATCTAGAAAAAATAACCAATTACATATTTAATAATATAATTAAAACAAATTTATAGTAATATAATATATTAATTAAATGGTGATACATGGAAAGGTCTACATAAAAGGAATGTCCTGTACATACCAAATTGGTGGGTGTTAGAAACCTGCAGTAGTAATATGTATCTTGTGCTTTGATACTTGTAAATTAAGAGATTTTTAAAATTTTGCATAAAATGATGGTACCTTGTGCCTAATAATTTGTATTTAAGAGTTTTTTATTCGTGCTTTATAATATAGTATAGATTTATACCATTGAACAAGCTATGACAGGTTTAGTAATTTGTACTAAAAGAAAAGGTGAAATTAAACGGAAGGGAGTGGGGATGGGGTAGATTATGTTTTACTTTTATTTATTTTTATAAAAGTTTTAATAATTTATACTAAAGCTTTAATAGCTTATACAATGATATAAATATTTAATAAAAATGATAAAAAAGACCTTTTTTGGGGCAATCATGGTTTTCGGTCCAGCTTACGCGTAACGACTAATCCCCGGGCAACTACAAATGGTCTGGAGTCATCGTAAATGAACCTCGTTGCCACAGCCCACAAGAGCTTTGGCAATGCCTGGAACATGAAGTAGATGAGATTTTCCACTACATCTCCCTAAAGCTTAACCAGTGTGTCACAACCCAAGTGATTAAAAAGACCATATTACCCCCCAACTTAAATGATTTTTATAACTTTGTTAGCCTTAGAAACGAAAATTGAAATGAAATGGAAACCACAGTGACTGAAAAAATAATTTTTAAAAATCAGGAACGAAAATAGTTATAAACAACAAATCACAAGGACAAAAATCGTAGTTTACGCTTGAATAAAAAAATATAAGTATATCGAGATATAAATCATCGAGGAGATGCATAAAATGGAAGATCAACGGTCACAACTGACAATGGAATTCAAATAATAAAGATTGAGGGGGCATTTGGTTCACAGAATATAATTTGATGGAATTGAATCCATCGAAAAATTTGACTTGAATTTGAATGAAATTTGATGGAATTTTTGGTTGGTATGAATTGATCATTCTTTCACTTAAGTGAAGGAATGATGAATTCCACAATGGAATTCAATAGAATTGGAATGATTCCATCGCTTTCATTCCGTAAACCAAACATGGGCTTTGAATTTAGTCAATGGAATTGGCCATTCCAATTCTTTCAAATTCCTTCCAATTCCATGAACCAAACAACCCTTAAATATATAAAAGGTAAGATAATATTATCCTGGGATGGGGATACCATCCCCGTCAGATATCCGACCTTAGACCCAGTTATACGGGGAATCTGTCCGGTCCCTCGCCAGGTCGAATGAACCAGGTAGTCATCGGGTCGGATTAATCCACCATTCTTAGGTAGTAGATTTAAGCCAATGTTTCTAAGCCTATCACCGATTTCGCAATGAAACTAGAGCATGAACCATTTAGGGGTCGTTTACAAAATGCTTACCCGGTAAGTGCTTACCGGGGAATTTACTATAGCGGATGAACATGACAAGAGGATAGGATCTTACCCGGTAAGAGCAAGGATAACGATGCAGAGTCTTACCCGGTAAGAGAGAGTGACAAGTCTTACCGAGTAAGCGCTTACCGGGTAAATTGTTGTATAAGATATCATCGTGATGATTAAAATCTTACCCGGTAAAGCAAGTTAGTGTGTCGAGTTTTATTGGTAAGCACTTACCGAATAAGCATTTGGGTAAACAGCCCCTTGGATTAAAAGTGAAACATCTTACACTTCTAGTTTCAAGCATGATGAAATCTAAAGATGTGCAAATCTAAAACCCACCAGAAAAACCGATTCTTTTGCACATCTGTGACAAGATTAAACTTGTCTTAAAGGAAAGATATTCATACATCCTTCTTAGACCATGCTTTCGAGCAGGCCCGTTCCTTAGGGTGTTCCAAAGTGTTCTACCGCACAGGGCCTCCGATCGTCGGGGGCCTCCGAATAATTTTTAACTTTTTACCTGTAATAATATTACTATATAATTTAGTTAATGTAAATAATTAAACAAAATGACTCATAGTGTAGTGGAAGGTGTTGGGATGACTGTATTGAAGGTCCCAAGCTTAAATCCCTTGGACGAGTTTTTTTAATTAGTTTTTATTTTATTATAAATTTTTCTTGGAATTAATTAATATACAAATTTTAAATAATTTTTGTAATTCTTTTTTAAGGATAACTTAAATATACATACATTTCTATTTTTTTTTAATTTTTATTAATTGGATAATTAAATGATATAATTTTTTAATAAGTTCTTTTTATAATTTACTTTCCATGTTCAAATTCTAAAATTATTAATTCTTATTTTTATTCTTTAATTTTATTTTCATTAATCTTCATTGGAATTTTTTTTGAAATTTCTTATTTTAAGAATTTAGACTATTTTTAATTTTTAGTGTATGTTAAAATAGAAGAAGAAAAATAGAAAAAATAGAGATTTTTAAAACTTATTTTTTAACAGAAAGAAATTTTGTTTTAATTGTTTTCAATAGTAAGTTAAATGTGTTATGATTTTAATAATACAACTAATGTCAAAATTACTAAAGTAGAATAACTTTTTGAGTTGAATTTAATTTTTTCCCCTTTGAGATTATCTATTTTAGAAAAATTAAGAATAATTGTTAGAGATGTTTAGAATAACTTTGATTTTTTAATGTTTTTGTAATGATACATTTTATAATTTTTTTGAATATTTAATAGAATTTAGAGTTGTTTTAATATTTATTGATTTTTTCTTTATATGTTTTTAGAACATTTTTAATTTTTAATATAGTGTTTTTTAAATTTTAATGACAATAGATTAATGAAAGACTCTTGTTGATATGTGTTTTCGTAATTATCATAATGATTGATCATTTTTATATAAAGATGATTGTTATTCATACACCCTCTTTCATTCACATACATGTTATTTCTTACAATCTACCTCTCTTCCGGACACATTGTAGGAGGGGTTATGAAATTTAAAAAACACTAACATTTAAAAGAAACTTTAAATTTTGAATCTACACTAACATAATAACAGTAAAAATTAAAATTTAGTATCGAAAAGAAAAAAAGATAAATAATTTGTTCAAAGTCAAATAAGAGTTATTCGTCGATTTATTATCAAATAAACGTTAACACGTCGTAAAAATAATTTAATAAATAATTTAAATAAAAAAATTAAGAACTCATCATGTTTTTTGCACAGGGCCTCCACAATATCAGGAACGGCCCTGCTTTCGAGTGGGATATAAAACCTTAATTTGAAACTTGATTAACAAACACAGTTACAACAGAAAGAATCATGAATCAGGACAATTAAAATGCTTTATATATACATCAGAAGATTAACCATATTACTTGCACTGTTTAGGCCTGAAATTTTCGATACTTAGAAGATCAGATACAAGTTTCTCGAGTCTCTTTGAACTCGTAGATGGTTTAATAGCATCTGCCTTCCCGTAAGCAATGCTACTTTGGGCCGATCTTCCCACAGGCCAACCACTAGTCGGAATCCGGCCACCAGATCTTCCCAACAGCTCAATGTCAATTTTATCGAGGACCGGATCATCTTTTGCAAAAGAATGAGCGAAGGGGGCTCCACTCTCGACCATATCCGGGAAGTGTTTGATTGTGAGATTTACGGGAAACTGCTTGGGTGGATTGTCCCATTTGATGTAGTGCATGTCGTGGTTCACGGTTGTGTTCTGATAGTCTTTATGGTTACAGATAACGGTGTGGAAGTAGCCCTCTGGGGAGGACACAAAGTTCGTGTAATACATAAGAAGAGTACGAGGAAGATTATCCCATCCCCAAACGCAGAACTCGAGAAAGGGTCGGGTAAGCACAACCCACGCGGATCCTGTTGATACCAAAGTTAAACAAAACAAGAGCACGATCAACACCCGATGTTCTTTTTGAAGTATATAATATTTATATACGCCATATACGGATGTGTATATAATATAGTAATGCGGTTTGAACCCTTGACCTCTTTGAAGGTTGGCTCTACTAGTAACCTGGATACCACCGGGCCAATGACCCTTTGGGATCACCCAGATGTTGGTTGCTGAAGTAGGCAAAATCCAGCATTTCATGGCAAATACTATGACACCATTATGGATTAACAGCATAATTGTGAAAAGGTGTAGTTTGACTTTTATGGTCAAACTTTTGGTTTCTAAGATTTGGAAGTAATCTGATACCACTTTGACACCAACAACTTTCCATTTGTGGTAATTGTTTTACAATTGGATCTAGTGTCAAATATTTTCAAGATCCTGAATCATTAATCTACGGAGTCCCACATCGCTAGACACAGACCATCAAAACTTTATATATGTAGAACTTGAGAAAGGTTCAAAGGGGTTTCACATATCTTCACAATTAATATCAATTTCAAAGTCAAAGTTTTGCACACTTTCACTGGAGAAGTCAACTTTTGGTGTAAGTGTACCACTTACCATTAACAACAGCAATATTGTTTCTAAAAAGAGTATGCATCTCTGGTTGGATATGCCAAGGCAGGGATTCAAACTCCTAAAGCAGCCTATAACTACTATGGCTAGTTTGCAGGATGACTAGTTTTCTTTTGAAACAATAGATAGAGGCCTTCCATTATAATTTATCATCCTCAATTGTCACTTTGAAGCTCTCAAGTAACATTTAAATTCTTATACTATTTTACGTATGTTTTATTAATGCTAGTTCCTGAAATATTTCCAATGTCCTACTTAAAAATACCAACTTCATCACCTCACACAACATCAATGTCTCAACAACTTGATTCATCCAAAACCTCTAATTATAAAGATATATTTCATCCCATCATATTACAATTTTATTGAACTTGAACCTTTTAAATTGAGGTTTTCTGTTGCACAACTCTATCCCAAATTTTTTTGGATAGATAGGTATATGGGATTATCTCAAAATTTTGTTTTTTAGAATTTAAGAGTTACAAATAATCTGCAAATATATTGTTATACTTTATATATACTGGGATTGTTCATTTGGTTTGCTTTATTGTTATAATTTATATACTATTACTATATTCTGGACATGCTTCTATTTTGGCTTACACATCTCTTTATAGAAAGTATCACATAAAACAATAATTTTAATGTTACTAATAAAGCATAAGTATTTAAGTAAATATTCAAACAACTTTGTAACTTGGTTTACGCGTCTCTCCATCAACTTTTCTCATTACGCAAGTATTATTTAGAGATTCAGTTCTCAGTATAAATATGCAATTCCAAATGATCCATCATTGGAGATATATATGTATATATATACACACACACATATTCAGACAGTTCCCATAAATACTTTGAAAGTATTTTCGACTCCACATGAGAACCCCATAGCTCACTCAACAAGTAGACTATCATCTTTTCAGAAACTGTAGGGACTCGTATTGATAGGTATCAAGGCCAACACAATATAGAAAGAAGGTAAAAAAGATCATAAAAAGGTAAGATGTAGCACAATTACCCATGAACAACTTGAATGAAGAAGGCATGGATCGTTTCTCTTTGGCCCAGAATACACCAGATTTCTTTGAATGATATAATCCCGGATCAATAATGATTGGCCTTGCTCTTTGAAACCTGCAAAGTTACATGGTAAGAAATTAGAATATCATTGAACATCTTATCTAGTAAATGATAAAGGAGACCTATCTATTTTGTAGCATATCAAAACGACAAATCCAAGTATCAACTTCAAACCCACTCTTTCCAGCCAATGTTAGTTGTGTGCTCGAGGAAGTTCAAATCCCTTGGCAAGTAGGAGAAAATGTGGAGGATGTCTGACAAAAGAAGAACAAAAAAGAGAGAATATCAAAACCATTGTATAAAAACAGAATCAACTTGGTCAATTTCACACAAGTTTATAATGGCCAACTGATTGGAAATAATGTTACAAATTTTATTTAGCCTGTGTGTATCTGGGTAGAAAGAATACAACCAGAGTGCAAAATCCAGTTACACGTCCATCCCTTGAGAGAAAGGTCTAATTTCTAACAGATAACTTTGATAGACTAAGGGGCCGTTTACCAAACGCTTACCCGGGTAAGCGCTTACCAAGCATACCAAGTTAAATTATCTTAATCGATGAATATGGCAATGACCTATAATCTTACCCGGTAAGAGCAAAAGCAATGGTCGAGAGTCTTACCCGGTAAGTGAGAGTGACGGCTCTTATCTGGTTAGCACTTACCAAGTAAATTTTTGCCTACGATACTATTTTAATGGATTAAAATCTCACCCGATAAGGTAAGTAATAGCATTGAATTTAACCGGTAAGTGCTTACAGGGTAAGTGTTTAGGTAAAGAGCCCCGAACTCTAAGCTTCTAAACATTTGTATCTAGAATCAAACTTTATGCAATATATTTTCTGGTTCACCAAATCCAACCATTGGTTTATGAGTTGATAGTCTTCCATTGTCTCCGTTGGATTTGCATTTAAGGTAACTAAGGTTTTCTATGCACTAGTATTATTGACCCATATGGCCAAATCCCATTTTCTACTCTATTAGACAGGACTTTCACAAGGGTAAAGACAACTTTTAAACATTGACATACTTGCATGGTGTCAAAGCCAGGTTCAAAAATCTAGCCTTATCAGAAAGGTGCTTCCTACAAAAAAGTATACCACCACTTTCACGGAAGACAACAAAAAACTGCTTCCAGCACCATTATTGCCATCAAACAAACTCACCAGAGATCGTTATGACCTCCACCTTACTCTCGCTAAGCAGCACAACCCATGTGATGACCAACAGCTGCCTTGTGGTTGTCATTGCTAGCTTTCCCAGCAACCTTGCTTGCTTCAAGGATGTTTCTAACTCTGTTGGAACCAAAACCTGAACCACAAGTCACAACCCCTGCCTGAAACCGTCTGGCCAAAAACACCACCTGCTCAAATAGTTCTTGACAAACCAATGTTCACCATAGCCATCTGGACTACAAAGACTTTCTCAACCGCAGCTCGATCTTGCCTTGTTCCTCTTGTGCTCAAACAATACCTGTTCTTGGATCTTGGATCTGTTCGATTGTGACATGTTCCTGGTTTGCAGATTTGCGTTCATGCAGAAACTCGCTTTTGTTATCTGACTCTCTTTGCTACCTTTGACCATATTTTTCGAGTAGTTACAAAGTCCAGATATGTATATCATTGGATCATAAACAGAGTATTTATTTGCTCCTGACCTGCAACTTTGTAAACATGGTGTATTCCTTCATTTTAGTTGGTACAACTCCTCTCCCTATTTCATGTCTTTGTGCATCCTTCTTTCTTGTGGCTTCTAAAATATTTGGTTGTCTATTTTGTTCATGGCCTACCTAGGGGAACCAAACTATACTCTTAGTGCGAGAAGCATCTTGTTGTTGACTCTTCCTGTGCTCACAACATTACTATACTCCAACCTTTTGGAAATACTCCACTTATGTCAATGCCTGCTTTAGCACATTTGATTTCATTTCTCTCCTACTGGACCCTCTACACATGTCCCTATGTCTCCACTCTCCCTTAAAGCTCTCAGGCAAGTTTCTTTGAAGAAGTCATACTTATGGCCCACATCTCTTCTTCCACATACTTGGCTATAGACTTGGCAGAGTAAATGTCAATCTTGCTCTCCAAGTTTCAATTTAGAAGTTAGAACACGATATTAATGACTCTAGTTTTTCTGACCACTCAGACAAATAAACAAATCATGAGACCCACATTATACACTGCCAAAATATCGACTTCATAATCTATGTAGTGCCCCATATAGGAATACACCTATAGCTGAGAAAAGAAATGCATACTTTGACATCCTATATATAACTATGCTGCCTACATTGTCCTTTCCTTCTTGAGGTTTATCTTCATATAATGCAAGAGAAATATGAACATCCATAATCAGATACGGCTGGGTAAGAGAGGATTGAAGTATTATGAAGAAATGCCATTTGGGTTCTGGAATATTTTTGCACTAGAAAGGATTATGTGAGATGCAAGTGGCTCTTTACTATTGTTGCATCATGATTCTTATCTTCATCATCTGCAGCCCTGTATCATCAAACAATGTTCTTAAACATATAAAATTTAGGACAAGTCCGAAAGCTGCAAGAAAAGAGGGCCAAAAAGAAAGTTACAAGGAGAATTTTCTCCAATAACCAATAGCCAAGAGCCACTTGCCATTGGACCTTATAGCAATTCATTACTTGCCTCTCCATCAACACTTAGTTACTGATGCCATTCTTGAGAAAAATACATGGACTAATAACCAACTGTTTATATAGCAAGTATATAGCATTAACATTCCCTACATGATCTCAAGCAATCTAGCAGATACGTTTTAGAAGGTATTCGCATGTCCATAACAGTATAGGTTATTCAGAAATCACAAAGATTCTTCATGGTACTAACTGAAGATGATAAAGAAGGCAAGGTGTTAACTGTTGAGAGAACTTCAGGGATACTATCCTATCAAGATATATTGATGCTTATCCAAATATCATCTACATGAATGTATCGACTGTAAATCACTTCATGAAGATGTGTAATTATCACACATATAGTTACCTATCTCCTTGTGGATGTAGTTATCAAAATAAGGTCTATTCATACAGCAATGTAGTATTGCGGTGTGTAACATTTCAAATTTTCATGGTATAGAAACTAAGTTACTAAACCTAAAATCAGAAAAACTAACCATCTTGAGGCATAAGAGGATAATCAGAAGCACTAAGATTAATAAACCAATGCCAATCCTTTCCTTGCTTCAACAAAAGAGCAACAGCGTGCAACATACACGCAATCATAGTAGGTCCTTTCGAAGTAACCAAATTAGCCTTCCCAACCACCATCACATTCTTCAAAACCTTGACATTTTTAGCGAGATCAAGCCTCTCTGCATCAGAAGCTTCCAGATCCAGATGCAACAAGTAATAATTTCTCGGATGATACACCGCTCGAATCAACCGGTCCAAACGAGCTCCGTCGCCTCTGGTACCAGTAATGAAATACGCAAATCGAGGAACCTCAGGCAAGCTATTGAGTGTATGGGAGATGGAATTAGGTTTTGAGAGGGTTTTGGAAATGGTGTGTGGAGATGATGATCTTAGAGCGAGAAAGAAGATGAGAGAGAGTGTAATGAATAGAAGGAAGAAAGGAAGGAGATAGTTGTTGAATCTTTGATTGGAAGTGAATCGAAATCGAAGGTGTGATCGTTTCGTAGTCATGGTTCAGAATCAGGGGAATCCAGTGGGGAAGACGATCAGACAGATACTTCAGTCATTAAAGACTAAATTACCTTTTTCGTCCCTGTGGTTTGTTAAAAATTGCTAATTTGGTCCTTATGGTTTCAAAATTTCTATTTTCATTCCTATAACTTGCAATTCATTTCTATTTTCGTTCCTGATGTCAGAACACTACTTTTAAGTGTGAAAAACTAAAATATAAATGAATTATAAACCATAAAGATGAAAAAAAAAATCAAGGAAAGCTTGACCCTAGTTCCTACATTGATGAATATGAGCGCAATTGAAATTCATGGGAAGCTATATATTTGTGTATTGATAAGGTCATTCACTATTTCTTGAAGCTCCATCTGGCCATCCTCTCCATCCCTCGAGAGAATGTGTAGCAGGTTCTCAAGGAAGCCCATGCCCTAGAACATATAATTCATAAGGATGGAAAAAGTAATAAATTATAAACTATAGAGATGAAAATCGTAATTTTAAAACTCTAAGGATGAAAATATAAATTTTTAGCAAACCGTAGAGACTAAAAACGTAATTTACTCTTTCGTAAAAGAAGGAATATCCCTACCTGCATAAAACTGGAAAATTTGGATTGGCTGGATTTCTACTTTTTTGTACAATTTTTTAAATTTTGATTTTTTTTTCATTTTATGGGTCTTGGAAAACCCATTGTGGTCCATCGATGAGGAATTGTTTGGCAGTTGCTGAATGGTTTTGTACAAAATGATTAAGAGATCATAATGATTAAGAGGTTCTTATGATATAGTGCAATATGAAATATGGTTGTTTGGTAATTGTTCATAATGAAATCAGGGCGCTTAATGGTTAAGGGAGACCCAGGATACAAAATGATTCAGAGGGTTTTGGAACCATTAAGAGGCAACCTTTTTTTTCTGCCAAACAGGATTCATCTCTTAACGATTCAGAGATTGCTTCTTAATGGAATCATTAAGAGGTAAACAAACACCCCCTAACTTTATTGGATTTTGGAGAGCAATCAAAGAAATTTTTGATGGTTTTTGAGGGACTTGAACTGACGATCTATGAGGAGAATCCGAAATTAAATTTTTGATTTTGACGTTTATTAGATATGTCATTTCAAACATTTAAGTATTTGTTTATATTTGAGAATGTACGAACATGCAGTGACAGACCTAGAATTTTTGCTGAGTGGGTGTACTAAGGAAGATTAAAGACCTGCAAAAGCGTCGGTGTGTTGTTAGCTGAATTCCACATTTTTGATGAATTTTTAAAGTTTTTTGGTTGATTTTGAGAAACTTTTTCGGTTTTTTGGTTGATTTCGAGGCACTTTTTCCGATTTTTTAGTTGATGTTCTTTATACTTTCTAATATCCCGGAGCACCCCTCAAAATTTAAAGGGTGTACCTTTCATACCTCAAATGAAATCCTGCTTGCCAAAATGAGTTAAACGGATGCATGGTCATGGTGCATGGGAACCGCTCAACATACATAAGTTCGCCCCGAACATGCAATATATTTTTGTTTGATTAATATATTGTGTAACATAATTTGGTTTAGATATTTAAGATATTATATAAGGGCGCGTTTGGTTTGTGGAAATGAAATTTGTTGACCGAATTTGAAATCCTTTGATCTTTTTAAAATTCTTAACCTGATGGAATTGGAATTCCTTTGCAATGGGCCGAATTTCAAATCCAAATCCTGATATATTTCATAAATCGATCGCTTCTTATTTCTAAAGCCCTAAAACAAACAAATATATTCTCGTCATCGTAATTACATTGGACGATTTGCAGGAACAACAACAATAACAACAACTACTGGTTCGATCTCAGAATCAGAAGTAATTACATTCTCGTCATCGTCGTTGTTCGAACGAACGTTTGCCATGGCTTCTGGAATAGAATAGAAATCATTTTTCAAAACAGTGATCGGAAATCAGATGAGACGGAAATTAGAAACACGATGAATTTTGTTGATTTTTTCGATCGATTGAAGATTTATGTGAAAAGTGAAGCTCTGTACCGGTGCTTTCATGGCGACTGAGCTAGGAACGGGAATGGAGGATTTCGATTCGAGTTAATTAACTCGATGACTCGTTGCGTTTCCTATTTCTCACTTAGTCAACTGCAAATTCAAATTGAAATGAATTAATGGATCAACTAATTCGATCTACTCATCTTCATCTACATTACACAAAATTAACACCAAATTTGTACCCGAAAGTGATCGATTTCAATTTCCTGCAACAAATTTCACATGAACTCGATTAGTTGATATAAATATTTAGAAATTTGAAGTTGCAGTTGAAAACTTGAAATTATTCAATACATATGTATATCTGCAACTTCTTCAAATGCAACACGAGAATTTGATATAAAAAAAAGTAATTTACCAATAAAAATAAATTATATATAAAACAAACAAATAATAACAAAAAAAATCCCAATCCAAATCCAAATCCTACAAACCAAACACATGAAGGGATTCCAAATCCCTCAAAATCCAAATCTTTACTTGAAATTCAATTCATTCCCACAAACCAAACTCGCCCTAAGGGCGCGTTTGGTTTGCGGGATTGGAATGGAATGGATTGGATTTTAAGGAGGGATTTTGATTTGGGGGGATTTGAAATCCCTTCATGTGTTTGGTTTGTCGGATTTGGAATGGATTTCAAATTCATTGCTTTACAAGTCTTGTTTGGTTTATAGGATTTGGATTTTGATTGACTTTTTTTTTAATTATTTGTTCGTTTTATAAAGAATTTATTTTCGTTAATAAATTAACTTTTTTATCGATTTTTCTAAAATTATATATTTAATCATCAATTAATTGTTGCTTTAGCAATGTTTTAAAAACCGGGTCGACCCGGGCGGTCGAACCGGTGAAGAGACCGGGTCAATTGCAATCGGGTTGATGCCATTTTATGACCCGGATTTGAACTGACCGGTTCTATTAAAAAACCGGTTGAACCGGTCATAACGAACCAGTATCGAACCGGTTGACCCGGTAACAAAAGTTAAAAACCAATAGTCCAATAGGCAATACGTATTAACATTAAAAACCAACACTCCAATGTCTCAAGATCCATGATTTGGTTTGATCGTTATGTTTCGTTTTGATGTTTTTTGATTGATGTAAAACCTGTTGTTATGTGTTTTTTAATGATATAAAACTTGTTATTATGTGTATTTTTAATGTTTTAATTTGTGAACATCAAAATTTTGGTTTTATATGTATATATATATATATATATGTATGTAGGAAAATGAAAATGAAAATTACAAAAAAAAATTGAAACCGGGTTAACCCGGTGGTTGAACCGTGACCCAGTCACCACACTGGGTCAACCAAAAAACCGGTTTTTAAAACATTGTGCTTTAGAATCCTTCCGGATTTTGATTTCAAATTCAGGCCCAATGCCAAGGATTTCCAAATCCATCATATGAGGGATTTTAAAATGGTCAACGGATCTGAAATCCGGTGAACGAAATCATTTCCTGCAAACCAAACGCAGGATTGGAATGGATTTGAAATCCAAATCCCTCCAAATCCATTCCAATCCCGCAAACCAAACGTGCCCTAGTGTAACACAATTTAATTACAACCAAGTCTAAAAGATAAAAATGGGAAAAACTTATCCATTGACATAATTTTTTTTATTACTTTGTTTAACATGCAGACAACTTTATCCATACAGGTCTTAACAGAAGATGAACCGAACAACCCCTCAATTTCTAATGGTCCCTTCGATTCATTATGAAGCAATCTTGAAAATGACATTTATGTGATAATGATTTGAGTTTAAATAACGAATGGGAGCTAAAAAATTTGTTAAGGAATTATTTACCAAACATTTACCAGGTAAGTATTATTGGGTCACTTACCTTATCGGGTGAACAAGATAAAAACCTATAAGTTTACCCGGTAAAAGGCACGATAATAACCGAGGTTCATACCCGGTAAGCAGGGGGAACCTACTAAGGACCGAGATCGAGAGGGGTCCCATACTCATGCTCAGGGACTGTTTGTTTACTTCTTAATGGTTCCATTAAGAAGCAACATCTAAATCATTAAGAAATGAATCTTGTTTGACACAAATTTTTTTTGCCTCTTAATGGTTCAAAAACCCTCTGAATGATTTTGTATCATGTACCTCCCTTAACCATTAAGCACCCTAATTTCATTCTAAACAATTACAAAACAACCCTATTTTACTTTGAACTTTATCATAAGTGCTTCTTAATCATTCTGACCATTTAATCATTCTGCACCAAATCATTTAGTAATTGTCAAACAACCCCTCACTTGATTATGGCAATAGAAAAAAAAAATAAGCGTTGTAAATATGCACCCGCTTGATTTTGAGAGAGTCCTGAAGTATACTAAAACCAAGTTTGTAACATAAATTTGGGTTTGGGCAGGATGGTCTTAGCTAGCTGGACTAAAGTTCTCTTTAAAAGAGGTCTTGGAGTTCAATCCTTACTTGCAGCAAATATTTAAAAAAAATCACAACTGAAGAAACACATTGAATTATCTGTTAATTTCATCTCAATTTCCAAATTTGTTCCACTTTTTTGTTGATTAACTGCATCCTCGTGACCTCTTGTAAATTATCATGTTCTTGATCATTAACCCCCCCCCCCCCCCCCCCAGTATGAGTTTTTCTTCTTGGTTTGTTATTATTTTATAAATTGTTTTTAGTTATTGATTTGATTATTGTTATTTGATATCCTAAAAGCCAAATAATATGCGTAGTTAATTTTGATTTGCAAAACATTATATTTAATGGTTGGGAGTTCTAGATGCATAAGAAAGCAAAATTGAAAACCTATAAAAAATAGAGGGCAATCAATATCAAATGCTAAAATTTGGAGAATTTATACGGAATCAACCAAAAAAGTTCCTTGTAACGGTGAAATTTAGCAAAAAACACGTTGGGCATAAGCGCGTAGTTTTGTGTTTTGCCGAAAAAGGTCAAGGTCAATCCAATTTGAAAAAATGTATTATTCTTGAAACTGACATAATTGATTTTCTCTCGAGTCAAACTGTGTCGACTTTTCCCTCTGATCAAACCCGCAACTTTGTTGACTTTTGATCCACCTTAAAGGTGCACTCGCTCAAGAAAATTTAGGGCCAGCCACTGCCGATAAGTGAGAAAAAAGACTATTATCCGGAAAGAGATGCTTATAAACAATCCATTTTGATGGTCAAGAATGTTACTCTACAAGGTAAGTGAAAGTAGTAACTTTCGCCCGTAAGGGCTTACCCGGTAAACATTTTGTAAACAACCCCTAATAACAGACTTGGGATCACTTGAGACTAGTCTGTTTCCGTGAGACCCATGAGACCACATTTTAACACTTGAAACTTCACAGCAAAACACTCTGAAGGTAACCTTCACAGTGTTTTTTTGCTGTGAAGGTTCAAATTTTTTTTACATTCATAGTGTTTTCGTGTGAATTTCAAATGTAAAAATATGGTCTCAACGGGTCTCACGAAAACATACTGGTCTCACATGAACCCAACCCCCTAAGAACATCTCCAACAATTATAGTAAAGTATATGCTAAAATAAAGAGGAGTACCCAGTCTTTGGGTCGGTCCAATCGTTAACTGGGCTACCCCCCAGCCCAGTCTTAGACTGTGGTTGGGCTCTAGGTTCAGTGTAAGCTGGGCCGGGACAGCGGCGGATTAGTGGGCTGCCCGTGGATGCCCGATACCGCCGAGGAGGCGTGCGTGCGTGTGTGTGTAAGTTTGTGGTAGTCGTTCGTTGGTTCGATGCCGCTATGCCTTCCAAAAAAAATATGCTAAAATAAAGAAAAAGAAAAGACCGTAGAAATCTCTAAATTTATAGAAATCTCCAAAACTTAATATTGAGTAGAGAGAGAGAGATATTATATTAATTGTTTCTACCAACTAGGTTGAATACGTTATAATTTTTTTATAAAGTAATTTTAGAAGTATGTTGGGATAATTAATTATTGAATAGTTGAAATAGAATAACTATTGGAGTTGAATATAATTTTTTTTTAGAGATTTTAATTTTTGGTATTATATTTCAGAAAATTTACATCATAGTTGTTGGAGATGCTCTTAAATTCGTAAACAACCTAAAGCTTTGAACAATTTTCTCTCTAAGACGTTCATTTCAAATGCAAGAAGATTAACATGAAAATAAACCTTGAAGTTTCTATAAATTATTATCTTTTTCATTTCTTTACAACTTAAAACCTTAAAAAATAATTAAAAATAAATTGTTGCACTTTCTCCCTCTTAATAAAAAAATTATATATTTTTGTGTTTTTAATGTTGGGTTGGAGATGGTTTAACTTTATCCATATATATTTTCTTCGCATTCTTTAATAGACATTTATAGGAGGGACTAAATTCGTGCAAATGCATACTATGGTGACCAAAATCGTAATTAATCCAAAATAGGGACTAAAAACGAGAATAGTGTAAACCACAGGGACCAGAACTGTAAGTCGCTTATATTTATGTATATATAATATGGAACCATAGTATCCAGGCATGGTGAATTGGTGATCGACTGATCGTTGGTGCATTTGTACAGCAGCACTCTGCACTCTCCAAATTTCAAGGTAGCAAATGTATGGTTTTTTCCTATCGCGATTTCGATTAACTTAGGGTTTCTGATTATAATCATCCCCGTGTTTTTCGATCAGATTTACAGCTTCGTGTTGCATTTAATCGATGTTTATATGGTTATGATCGCGTTCTACCTTTATTTATCTTGACATGTTTGCATTTGAATGTTTAATTTTAAGTTAGTTAAGCATTAGGTGTAATGCAGAGAATTTATAAGCTGTCATGACATTGGGGATGGATTTAGGGTTTTGGAGTAAGTGCCATGGAATTTGGGATAGATCTAGGGGTTTGAGAAAAGGAGATGTAGAGAGACTTTCCATTGAAATATCGATTACGATCTCTTCTTTATAAGCTGTTATATCTAGGTACCAGAGGAATAAGCATGATTGAATAGCAAAGATGAAGACGGAAGTGACTTTGCAAAGTTCTTGCAAGTAATTCTGTGCCAAAATAATGTGGCTATAGGTGTCAGTAGACAGTAGAGGAACAGGGAGTGCAACTTAATTTGATGGCGTGGTGATATTTTATGTTTTTGTATGGACATTGTTTAGATAAAGTTATGTAAAGAGCTGAAAGTTATATGATTGTATCTGCACATCTGTCTTGATTTGAAGTTGGGTTGTGTTTGAAGTTAGGTAAAAGAACCAGAAGCTTTCATGAGAGAACAACTAACTCAACATGAATGTGATAAGTTATGTTGTTTGTATTTGGGATGAAAGGGTTGTAGACTGACAACAGTTACATGTTTTCTGTCTGTGATGAGAATTGCTTGAAAAGAACAGCACATTAAATACAAATATATGGGAGTGTTCAGTGTTTGTGGTGAGAGTTGCATATAAAATAAGCTCACAATTCACAAAGTACCAACACTCGTGGTTGTAGTAAGAGTCACCCATATAGAAGAGTTTCATAAACATAAGATGAAGAGATGAGGCTAGGAACTTTTTGACTTGGACTTTGTTGTGAGAGATAATATAAAGTATTCAACATTTGCAATGTTATAAGCGAGAGTTTATAGATGCACAAGTTATTTCAAGAAATGGAGCATCCATCACATGAAGATCATCTTTTAAGTACAATTTACTATTCTTGGCGTAAATTCTAGCATGTTTGGACTTTGCATAATGGTAGCTGATTGTTTGACACTAATGTAATCCCATAGGTTATGGGAACTTTGATGATATTCATTGCATTTGATCTTATGCACTTTGGCAAAGTGGGCATAGTCGATTGCTTACTAGGATATGATCTTATCTTCCTATTTCTTCTTTCTCCTTCCTACTCTTGAGTCTTGACATGCTTGGGAGACAAATGTACATACATGTTGCTCTAACGGTTGACCAAGCTGGTTGAGTGCTTGAAACTAGAAAGTATTTGAAGTAGGGTATTCTAGTCAAGTCATTATTCTTGGCTAATTAGATGATACAAGTTGGACTGAATCGGCTGATCAAATACTCAGTGAATGATTATATGATTTGAGTTAAAGGATCATGTAAAAAAGGTTATCTTGTGAATAACAATGAATGGTAGTTAATGGATTAAATACTAGTAGTCTTGCATATAATGTTGTGTCGCCAGACCACTTAACAAGCTTTCATCAAGGAAGGAAACCGACACTCTAAAATTTTGTAGGATGTCTAGAGTTCTTCAGGATATTCCGGCATGAAACCTCTTGGCTTTCATCAAGGAAGGAATCCTACACTCTAAAAATTTGTAGAATGTCTAGAGTTCTTTAGGATATTCCGGCATGAAACCTCTTGGCTTTTGTGCCAGCTCTCCACCCATAGTGAGCGTTACAGGCAGACAGTGCTTACAAAATGATCCAACTGTTAGAGCCGCATGACTATACAGATTAGTGAAGACAAAAATAGTTATACCAAATCGCTTTCCTCATCCCCCCCACTCTTTTATACTCTCATCTTTAATCCTATATCCTAGGATCTCGTAGACCTTTTTAATCCAATCCCAACTGATTTGGATGAAAGGTTCACTGTTGTGAAATCATTAGGACCTTTTCACTTGTTTACTTTCTAAACCAACAGGAAAACTGTTTAACCTATTCCATTCAATATCTTACTTAGAACAGCTTTTAGTTTGCAACTTCCTAGATCTCCTAAAAAGTGAATTATGGTGTCAACGGTAGGATATGAGGTTCGATTTACAGTAAGAAAAGCCAACAAATTCTTGAAGGAGCTCTGCTCAGAATTGAAGCAGGTGCACATCTTGTCAGAGTAGGTTAATAGAGTTGTTACAGAAACTGGAGTCAAAAATCCTAAATCATGTCTTCTTTTTGCAAATCCCGTTTGTGATGATTACTTGGTTTACCAAAATCTTTATTTTTGTTGAGTTAAAGTATGGTTGAGTTGTTTTCGGTTGTTTATCAAACATCCAGTCAATCTTATCTAATATCCAGTTCCCAACGTGAGTTAGTCACTTCTAATTTGCATACATCCCTTTTCATGTAAATCGTTTAAACGAGATTAATGTTGTGAAATGATTGGTATGGCCTCTGACATATGCTGTTGTTGTACAGATGTTCGATGATCAGGACCTGGGATTCTTTGCCAATTTTCTGGGCATCTTTATATTCTTTCTGGTTATCGCTTATCATTTCGTGATGGCTGATCCCAAATACCAACCTAACTGATGGTTGTTTTACGATAGCATCAGAAATGTAGGATCGGATCTTTTTATGATGATTATGTGTTGGTGTATAATGCATTATGCATAAGTTGCTTCAAGCTCCCTCCAGCCAGGCGTTTGAGACATCGCATTTGCATGCGATCTTAGTAAATCTATGAATACCATTAAACTTATTGAACTCAGTTTTTCCATTGTGGTTGTGTGTTTTTTTTTCTTGGAAGGTGTCCTAGGCATAATCCCTTGACAAATTGTGACTGTAAGACACAACCTTAATTAAACCTCAGTGGCCACAATTGTTGTGTACGCAAGGATTTGAACCTTGGGTAGATGGGATATTCCACCACATTCCCAGTCCTTAACCAGTACGTTACAACCCTTGTGGTTCATTATGGTTGTGATGGTGTTTGTGTTTGTGGTATATGTGCCTATATGAATATTGAGAGTAACATGTTATATAGAAGATAAAATAAACTTCAGAGATTTGATTTAAGTATCAAAATCAAAACCATGGTGGGCTTAGAGTCTATTTACTTGCTTCTTATTGGATAAGTGAATCTTATAAAAGTTAGCATCTTGACAGAATTTTAATACCATTTAATCTTGGATGATCTAAAAAGTAAAAACCATGATGGTTTTTGGTGAGACATGCTTTAAAGGTTTGAATAGTTTTGGAGGATTGTTGTCAAGTTGTGATTGGTTGGAGGAATCTATTATCACCATATTTTCGTATATACATAGCACTTTTTATCATTTAATATAAATATTTGCTGAACATTTTTTTTTAATTAACATTCATTTTATAAGATAGGGGTATAATGGTCATTTTTACTCACGTCATCGCTTTATACAAAATTTTTGGTAAACAATAATTTCAATCAAAATTTACAACAGTCATATATCTGATATTGATAAGAACTCTTGCAAATTTAATATACAACCTTTTAGACATGATATGATTAAATTAATGTGATGATTACCAAGTTTTTATGAAAATAAAACTCGATAAAGTATAAAGACAGAAAGTGAAAGTAGTGCGACGTTGAGGAGAATATGGGAGGAACAATTGAAGAGGAACATGGCGGGAGTAGACGTTTATGAAGAAATGATCTTTGATAGAAGTGCTCGGAAATGGAGGACTATGATAGCGGACTTTTTGGGGGACCTATAGCTAACGTGGAGAGAGGATGGGAGTTGGAGAAGGTAGATGGTGGGTAAGAGCATCTCCAACAGCTATGCTATAATTTTTCTAAAATAGAGTATAAAAAATTAAAATCTCTAAAAGAAATTATATCCAACTCCAACAGCTACTCTATTTTAACAGTTCTATCATCAATCATATTAATAAAATATTATTTCTCTCTTATAAACACACAACTTCAATGTCTCCTATTGGTGGAAAAGAATTAAATATTATCTCTCTTCAATATGGAGTTTTAGAGATTTCTCCAAACTTGGAGATTTTTACCTCCTCTCTCTTCTTTTCTTTATTTTAACATATGATATAACATAGTTGTTAGAGCAAAAAAATTGTTAAAATCTCATTTTTTTTCTATTTTAGCATAGTTGTTGGAGATGCTCTGAGGGAGGGGTGGAGACATGACACTTAGGGGTCGTTTACCGATAGGGATGGCAGAAAACCCCGAACCCGACGGGGAAACCCGAAACCCGGCTAAGTTCGGGTCAGGTCGGGTAACGGGGAAAATTTCGGGGATTTTATCGGGTTCGGGTTCGGGGCAAGGTACCCCCGCCCCGCCCCGCCCCGATATATATATATATATATATATTAATAAAAAATAAAATGATATATATTATTAATATTTAATATATATATATTATTAATATTTAATATATATAGAGAGAGAGATAAGTTCATACGAGAATGGTAACGATTTAAAGGAATAAAGGGACAATTCTGAACCAATCATAATTATTAAACAAATAATTGATTTTTTAAATAAAGAAATTTATAAAAGGGTATTTTGGTCTTTTTTACTCCTGATTATTTTAGAATAATCTTCAACTACTAAATATAATTGATTTCCTAATTATTAGCCCTCTCTCTCTCTATCTCTCTCTCTCGATTTAAACCTAAAACAATCATGTTATTCTGATGAATCCTTCTTCTCTCGATTTAAACCTAAAACAATCACGTTCTTCTGATGAATCCTTCTTCACTATTTCATGGCGGCATCCACAACAGAGAAAATCAACGAAATCGTCGAAGGTGGTTCTGAAGGCAAAGGGCAAATCAACGATAACATCATTCAACACTTGTCAATTATTGTTGTGGCATCATAACGATGTTGATATTGTGGTTGGTTGATGGTATGTGCAGAAGCATATATCTGGTTGCAGATCAACACTGGAGAGTGACAAGAGAGCACCATCAGAAAGACTAGTGATAGAAAGTAATACAAGTAATTGGAGAATGGATGGTGATCAAGGAATGGAAATCGCAGCAGTAAGCAAAGTGGACGTGCAACAACTTGCCCAAAACAGATGTAACGCAATGTTACGTTACAAGGAGAAGAAGAAAACACAAAGTAAATTTATATGGATGAAATGTTACGTTATATGGATGTAACACAATGTTACGTTAGATGTAACACAATGTTACGTTATATGGATGAAATTTTTAGGAAATTTAAGGAAATTAATCATGGTCATTTGTTTTTTAGTTTTGATTATTTATGATCTTATTTGGATGAGCACATATGATTTAAAGTTGCAAACCTAATAGAAACATTTTGTCTAAGTTATTTAGAACAAAATCGTCTAAGTTATTTAGAACAAAATCACTTATGATTTTGGTGTTAAGTATTATAGTCAAGTTATTTAGTACAAAATCACATATGATTTTTGGTGTTAGTATGAATTTGGTGTTAAGTATTTAGAACAAAATTACATATGATTTTGGTGTTAAGTATTATAGCCAAGTTATTTAGTACAAAATCATATATGATTTTGGTGTAAGTATGAATTTGGTGTTAAGGATTTAGAATAAAATCACATGTGATTTTGGTGTTAAGTATTATAGCCAAGTTATTTAGTACGTGTGAGTATGAATTTGGTGTTAAGGATTTAGAATAAAATCACATGTGATTTTGGTGTTAAGTATTATAGCCAAGTTATTTAGTACAAAATCACATATGATTTTGGTGTTAAGTATGAATTTGGTGTTAAGTATTTAGAACAAAATCACATGTGATTTAGGGTTGCAAACTAATAACATCATTTTATCTAAACTATTTATCATAAAATCATATATGATAAAGTGAAAGATATCAAATATAAGAATTTGTCCAATTACTATAAGGTATAATCACATGTGATGCATACTACACTTAAACAATCTGTCAAATTTCTTTACAATATAATCATAAATGATTTTGGATTGCATATTGTACACCATATAATCATCTGTGATTTTGGGTTACATATTCGGGATTTGCTTGAAAAAACAAACAGACCAGGTGAATTACCAAAATGGATTAACTGGATTTGCTTTAATAAAGGAAAAAGATAAATACATTTTTTATTTGAATTAAATATTATAATCCCTGTTTTTTGGAAGTTAATACTATCTTAAATTATCCATAGCATAATATGACTTTATTGCCCTTTTACTCTTAATTTTAGAAACTATTATTTTCGGAATTAATTTAAAAAATGATTGGCTGAGAATCGTCTTTTTATTCTTTTAAATACATTATGTTCTCGTTTGAACCCACCCTTATATATATATATATATATATTATTAATATTTAATACATATATATTAATAAAAATAAAATATGTTCGGGTCGGGTTCGGGGATCGGGGATTCCCCATCGGGTCGGGGACGGGGACGGGGCATAAAAAATCCCCGAAGGGGCGCCCCGAATAAAAACCCGACGGGGAACGGGGCGGGGACGGGGATGCATTTCAATTTCGAGGACAGGGACGGGGGACGGCAAATCCGCCCCGAACCCGCCCCGTTGCCATTCCTATTTACCGAGTGCTTATCGGTTGTCACTTATCTTACCAGGTGAGTATGACAAAGACCGAAAATCTAACCCGGTGAGGGATAAAACTTTTACCTGATTAACGCTTACCGGGTAAGAGACACTTACAACCAATACATCTTGATGACCGAAAATGTTACCCGATAAGGTAAGTGCATGTGGTGACTGTTATAGGTTAGCACTTAACCGGTAAGCATTTGGCAGACGACCCGTTAAGTCATTGGAGTCTTTCATTAGATAGAGGGTTTTAGTAGTTAATATGTTGTTTGCTAATAATCTCATGGTACATGATGATAGATAGTGACTCTGGTGTCTTTTTTATGTTCGTTCAACATTTTAACGAACAAACATAAACGAATATGGATACGCTTATTATTTTATTTAATGAACAACACAATGGCCAGGGAAACGTGTAATCTATAGATGGAAATCTTGTGATCTAAGTTGTAGTTTGAGATAATTACTAAAATACATTTTAACATTTTTTTTAAAAAAAGATGGTACACCTGACAAATTTATTGAAAAAGAATAAAAGTATATACCTAAACGGCATGGTACTTATCACCCAAAAGGTAAACCTTTGAGAGCCTAAATCAATGGTGTCAATAGTTTGTAAACATGAGAACGAACACGTCTAATGAAGCCGTTTGTTGTCGAAAGAAAAAGATAACAACAAACAACGACGAGTAACGTACAAAAGTAACAATGAATAGGAACTTACATTGATTCCTTGGTAAAATTCGGATCAAGTCCTTGTTGACTTGAGCCGAGCACCATAGTTATTTCAACCTCTATAACCAAGATCAATTTGGCGTCCATGACCCGTACACATGATTTCCATTTATAACTAATGCTTGCCATTTTATTGTTGTTGTGTATCGGCTTGGGCTATGTTTGGCAAACTAGCTCACAAGCTAGTTGTTTGCTGAAAACTAGGTATTAGGTTATAAGCTATTCATGTTTGGTAAAAACTAGCTGATATTTTTACCTGATAAGTCACATGACAATGTAAAAGAACATGTTGAAAAATTAATTGGAAAGATATAAGGGGCATAATCGAAAAAATGGAAGAAAAAAAAGCGTATGGAGCTTATAAAAACGCTACTTGAAGCAAAATTTCAATAAGATAGCTTATGGTTGCCAAACATGGCCTAGGACACAGAGAATGCATCGTACGTTTAAACAAACCCGGTATATCCCACCTGAAGATATGGTTTGGGGTGTAAGAAAGATGTAAGCAAACTTTACTGTCTTTACCTTTGTCTCAAGATACAAAGAGATTGTTTCCAAAAACACCTATGCACCATGCATTTAGAAGACTGCATGTGATGAATTGGTTTAGAGAATGATCCAAAGGAAGCATGTATTAATCCCCTAGCTTCTCCATTTTAGCAGACTAACGAACAAAAACTAACAGAAAAGAGAGACAACAAAGCAATATGTAAATGAAATTAACCCACAAGTTTTTTTGTCAGATGTCTGTTCAATATAGTCAAGGAGAAAATGTAAAGAAATTAACCCACAAAATGAAACCTAGATGAAGTCATGCAGAAATTAACCTATGAACCTTGCAGCCTATAATCTGTCTACACCCTCTTGTATTTTGACAGGAAAAGAAAACATGTTCGACATGTATTATCTCTAAATTATGGTTCCAGTATACGGATGGATTGTTGATAAGAAACATATTTAGGAACAGGGTTTGTATAGTGTGTAGATGTATTTAAAGAATTAGTCTAGGTTAGCACCGACTGAAAATGGGTGCTTAGTAAGTGCTTACCGGTAAAAACAATTCAGTCTGGCTTGGAAAGTACGTAAACCGACTAGGTAAGTGAAATAATAATGCTAGCTGGGTAGGTGTGCGGTCGGCACCTTCAGTCAGATCAGGCCCTTAGGTAAACATGTTGATGCTGACTGAGTCAGCCGTGCTGCGAATCAGCAACATTCAGCAGTACGTCAAAAACCCCCAAGTAAATGCATACTTGTTTATGAATTTCCATAGTTAAGCTTGTTATCATAAGTCCACACTTTCTTCCACATGCTTAAGGATAAACAAGCCAAAAGGACAGAAAAAGAAGATAAAGAAATTATCATCAAGAAGCCATTGTCTTTCATCACATATATTCGCTCTACTAGATCCATGACATTATATTAGTAAGTACCACTCGTAGTTTAGCCTCTTTTACATTACGAAAATTGCATAGATATGAAAGAGGCAATAATTTGCACCAAGTGGAATAAACAAGCAAGACTATGACTTGTTTTGGATCAAGTCTTAGAGAGGAACCTTGGTGAAGACCGCACCTTTTGCTTCTTCAAGTCGAGGGATTTCTTCTTAGAACCATAACTGCGTCCACCATCATTTGTGACATTCCCTGCCATACATATCATACGACCGTACTATTAAAAATCAAATAGAAAATCTCACAAGAATTTGTATCTGCACATATTTCTGACTAAATGAGAACTCGTGGGAAATCAGGACTGGGGATATTGAACCAGCCAATATGAGAATTTGGAGGAAAAAAGAAAGAAGTGATCTAATACTGTAATGCTACAAAATTCTATAATTGTATGCAAGTGATGTGATGCAGCAAAGCTGAAACAGAACCCAGAAATCAGATGTTTACACAAATCCCTCCCCCACCCTTCTTGGCCTGTTATATGTGAAAGGTGGCAACAAAATTCAATGGATGTACCTTCCGAATCTTGGGTTGCAGAAGCACCACCAGACGTATTCCTCTTCTTGTTCCTTTGCTCAGTGAGAAGCAGATCAACACTGGCATCTATGAATTTGCTGTCAGTTTTTTCACTGGTCTTTGCTCCACCAGACATCGCCCTTTTCTTATTTCCCTCAGCAGGAGACAGGCTGATATCAGCGGAGAATGGTGAATTAATTGCCTTTGTTGTTTTCAACATGTTGACATCTAGAATGCCGTTAGCTCCCCCAGATAATGCCTCATTTTTGGGAAATTCGTCATCGCCTGATTCTTTTGTGGTTCCTGTTTTTATATTTGTAGCCTCGTTGTTGAGCATCGAACGAGTGAGCCTTCTCATATTGCTTGAATTCTTAGTCTCCACAGTGCAAGTAGTTCCCTCAATGCCGATTCCTTTGTTTCCTTCTTCCATTTTCGAAAGGATTTTTCTTCGAGCATTTGATTTGGAGTCGTTCTCAGCAACAGGCAATGGCGTGGTGAAAAGAGTCTTTTCATCTTCTGATGTATGACTTCCATCAGCCTTAACTTTGTGGTCAGAAGTAATATATTCTTCGCACCTAGTTGGCATATGCTTTTCAACTACACTTATAGTCTCAACAGTTTCTCGTTCTCCCTCTGTGCAAAGTGCTGAACGCGTAAACCTCCTGTTAGTCGCAGTACTTAATTTGTTCCCATCAATGCGGCTACTCCTTTCAATATCATCATCAGGAATGCCTTTGACCTTCTTAACTGTAGCACGAGTTAACCTGGTTCCGGTTGCAGGATTCATCTTATCTTGCCTCGGGTGTGTAACATTTGTACTAAAATCACTACCTTCTGCTTTACTGCGTCCAGAAAAGAGTGGCTTCTTCACAATTTTAATAGGTTTTGTAGTAACTTCTGTTTCCGAGGATAATTTATCAAAAAAATCGTCAATCCCAGAGGAAGAGTAATGAGCCAGAATCGATGACTTCAAGGCTTTTCCTTCCTCATCAGTTAAGCCTTTTCTTTCCTCCTCGTTAAGGGAAATTTCAAGGCTTTGAGGCAATTTTGACATCATTGAAGCAAGAGCTGCACGAGCAGCTAGAGGATTGAGAGGTGACCTGTTGTCTGGAAGCTCTGCAGTTGATGGACTCGGGATCACAGGGGATGACGAATTATTTACTTCAGCTATCTGTGATACCTCTTGACTCCAGTTTGACCTCCTCAAATGACTCATGTCAGTAGAAATTTGAAGTTCTGGCTCTCTAACATCTGGCACAGAAATATCTGTTCCTTTTACTTGCTCATTAGTATTAGCTGCATCAGGAGATCTCATTTTATTGCACAAAATAAATGGAATATGTAGCCCTCAGCACTTAAGAATATACAAATGAAAATGTTAATTGTTGAAGCTAGAAATGATTCCAGGCTCCATTACCAGCTTAAGCTTTTAGACGAAATGGTCGATTGACATAGCCAAACAAGAAAATATGAAAGAGAAACGTGATAACACAAAGCTCCATATACAAGAAGTTTCCAAAACCTATTGTAAGTGTCCAGTGGGACTTAACAGAGTTAAAAACTTAGCCCATTTGGACGAAATCTACCTAAAAGTTAATTTAATTATAAAGTTATTAATGAATGAGTATGTAAGTACAGCTTCTTGCAACATATACGACGGAAAAAGTTTGTTTCCTATCATTCTCCTAACTCGTAGTCTCAGCTCTCCAGAGTTTTACGTACCTCAGCAGCTTGCTACCTTCCATGCCTAACACCAAATGGCAAATAAGGAATATATACTCATCCAAATACAACATTGCTAGATGCTAGCCATTAATTTTCTGACAGACATCCCAGTAAATACAGAGACATTTAAGAATTGCACTTTGAAAGTACAGTAACAAATGAAATCTAACATACATGTAAATGGTATTAGACTAATACATCGATAAAACTGTTTAGTCATATTAGTTCTTTCAGCCATAAACCTATCCTCTATAAACCTATAAATTTCCATGTCTATGCTAGTGCAATTTTGGTTTTGGAACCCTTCCAGTTCATGACAGACGAATGATAGGCACATAATCTGTAACCGCTGGGTGGTAAGTGATGGAACCTGACATTTTTTGTCACTGTAATGACAAGTCAGAAAGCGAAAGCTTTATGGCATCGTCTGATATTTGGTTACTCGGGGCCTATGAGTTTATCTCATGCACATCTATATCGCATGCCTACCTCTAACTTGTCTCAGGGTGATTTTACACTTTTTGCAAGCAGTTCAAGCAACTCATATATGAGTTTGACTGTTTGAGGAGTGCATTATTTTGAATTAAGATGCAAAGGTTCTTCAGAGTGTCAAACTACTGCCTCTTTTGCTCACTCTACAATTGTAAGTACAATTCTCCATAAAATGTTTTGGTCTTGAAAATCTCACATCTTTAGAGTCAGTTATTTGTAACTTCCCTCTCCAAGACAACCTACAAAACATTCACAAAATATTCTATATTCCTCTTTTTGGAAATTGGAATGATGCATGTACTACCTAAAATCTCTTTCCGTTCCCTCTACCTAAACAAACTATCTAGAAGCATACATTCATTTTAAGAATCCCTCTAAAATGATATATTCTTATTTTTATCTCTCTAGGCGATATAATTAATTTTCTAGTCTATGTGCCATCAATTATGCTCAGATAGCTAATCTGAAGAGTTCCAATTCGAGACAATTCTAGATCCCAGATCTTGGCAGACTGATATTTTAGGGGAATCGAGGTTTTAATATCTTGAGAAAGTCAACATCTCAAAGTATGTTCTTAACCTTCCATGTGTGTAGTTCTCAATAACCTTGACAGGGGGACACTTGTTGGGAAGCTCAATACTTGACTCGTGCGGATATAGCGTACATCATTACAGTAATTAGTCAGTTTTCTCCAGGGCCGGTCCTAGGGTTTTTGATGCTCCGTGCGATAATGCAAAAAAAACATGCCCCTATGCTTATTTCTTAAGCAAATGATACGATAAAACATACGATTTTTAAAGGGTTTGGAATCTAGTCAAGCTACGTGGCTCATCCTCACGTTGATTTTTATTAATTATAATTAAAAAAATAAAATACAAAGGGGGACATAAAAACCAAAACTCCGAATTACAAAATATTGAATGATAGGATTAAACCTGAATTAAGATTGTGCTTCATTCTTTTCCGATTTCCCTTTTCCAACTTGAAATTAGCAAAATAGACCATTTACTTAAATATATGGAACTTAAATAAAAAAGGTGACGAAAACTATAATTTGTTTAACTAAAATAGTAAATTACATCAAAGTTAATATCATAGTAAGCAAAGAGCAAAACTCATAAAGTTACATGTCTAAAAACTAAAGTTTAAATCTATGCTACTGTGCACTACAAAGAACAAGTGCCCAATAAAGCAATATCACAATATGTTGTTATTGTTGTGCAACGTGCTCCAACTGTGCTTATACAGTGATGCTCTCATGTACATTGCAAATTTCAATATGCAAAACGAATCGAACGAACATGGAGGGAGGCTTATTCGTGTTCATTCGTTTAACTTAATCGAACAAACAAACATGAACGGTAAATGAACGAAAGTTTTTGTGTTCTTGTTCGTTCGTTTAACTTAACCGACAAATAAATGAACGAACATGAACGGTAAACAAACGGAATTTTTTTTGTTCTTGTTCATTTGTAAAGAAAATGTGTTCGTTAATGTCCGTTCGTTAAAATATTATATGAATGAACATAATCGAACGAAACTTTTTGTTATCATATTCGTTCACTAAGAAATTTTGTTTGTTCGTATTTGTTCTCTAAGATGCTAAATAAAAATAAGCTTGAGTTGTTGAAATGTTTGGCTTTCACCAGTTCACGATGCGCATTCAGTACCTATCACTACCTCTTGTAGTTAAAGCCTAATTGTTCAATTCCCAAATTATTAAACCTAAAACTAGTAATAGAAGACAACTTGATGCCCCCTTGGGTTTTGATGCCCTGTGCGGTCGCACGGGCTGCACGTAACCAGGGCCGGCCCTGGTTTTCTCCACACACTGACCATTTTGATGTAAAAGGTGCTCCACAAAGTTACAAGTGACACCATAAAATTTCTTCATAGAGGAGTGAGTGACCTGGCAAGATAGGAGACTTCTGAGATGCTGACTGTGCACAATGACTAAAGACCGAGAGCCGTTTTTTGTCATGTTTGATTATATGGACTAGATGCCTAATGTGTGTTAGGACCACTAGCTGACATGTTGATTTGATTGTATTGCGACAGTCAGGTAGTCGTTATCATTGCAAAGAACCAGTTTACCAAATATATAGAGGTTGATTGCCATTCGATGCATAAACATTTGGTAAGGATTGCTTCAGGATCTCCATCCAGCTAGCCAGTTCTTATTCAAGCAGAGGACCAGCCTGCTCACATCCTAACAAAGCCTATCCAGAAGACCCGATCGACATAATATGTAACAAGTTGGGCAAGACTTGCATCTATGCTGCACCTTGTGGAGCCGCCTATGTAATATTATATTGTTTCATCATAATTGCACATCATTTCTACCATAGACATTTACACATAGCAACCAAAACTTTAGAAAGGTATAAGCACCTAAACACATTGTTGGTAATGGAGTTTACCTTCTAACCCCAAAATCTCATCTCTAATTTTCTTCTTGGAACAATGAACTGAGTTTCTGATTCCTTCTATTTGTTTCTCTAACAAATCATGGAATTCCAGATCAATTGCATTGACAACAGTCAGCTCTGGAGACATACTGGAGAAATTAGAGTTACACAGCAGCATTTCATCCATGAATGCTGAAATTGTTGGATGGTTATTGATGCTTTTGTTAGCCAGTCTCATTACTGAACTAGAAGGAACTGTTAAACTTCCACCATTGAGGTCTTGGTGAAGCCATCTAATCATGAAAGTACATCTACACTGCATCCTCTTTGAATGTCTTACCCTTAGTACCTGTTAATGGTGTAGATGATTAGATTATGAATGATTACAATCAAATGTAGTAGCACTTGTGTAACTAGACCAGGGCACAATGTTAGAAAGCTTTACAACTGCCTGCAAGTGCAAGCAATAGCATAATGATGCACACTCGTACACATGGAGAAACAAACTCCCTCATCAATGAAAATTGCAATAACTATATGTATCCGGTATGCAAGTCTTTTATATTTCTTTTTGGCAAATACATACTAGTTCGGAAGTCGGAATATAGGTGTGGCTCATGTTTCTTGGAACAAAGCGAGTGTAAAGGTTTTGAGTATTCTGGAGTGCATCTACATTAATCAGCATTAGAGAAAAAAAATCAGAGATCTACAGCAGACTGCTATTGCTGCTGGTTACAGCAAATTAGTAGGTGATTCAGTAAATATCAAGACTTATTATAAGTATCTAGTTCAAAAGGCTGAGGGACTACTTAAACAATTTTCATGGTTCCGCTAATACTTGCAGGAAAATATCTTGTAACTACTCAGACATTTAGCAAGTAACGTTACAAACAAGAAGCAACAGTCTAATAGAGTAGGGACCTATGAAGCACCGCCACTTAAGTTAAGAGTGTTGTGTCTGTACTAGGTGTGGTTTCGGTACGGTAGGCACCGGGTGAGCACCCCCTTTATTAAAAACTAAAAAGATCACTTGGGCACGACTTAGCTAAATTTTGGTGCAGCTTGACTTCTTTAATTTTTGGGGGTCAGCTCTCTTTTTGAAATAAAAAGTTCAAATATTTCTAATATGTACGGTTATAAAAAAAACATGAAATATAGACACTCCTACTGTAAAATAATAATGGTTTCAATGTTTTATTGTGCACATCACTCCCTTTTTCTCCACTTTATTGTCCTATTCATACGTGATAATCTTCTCTGTCTGTTTACGTTGTATGCCTCCTTTGCTTGTGTTAATATTTAGGGTTCCATGATGAATCAATCGTATCAACTTGGATTGATTTTTGGATCGTGTGAAAATACATGTTCCAAAAGTAATATCGTGATTTATATGAAGTTTACTTTGGGATAATCCACAAATGCACTTTAGTTTTTAGGCAAAAATGATAGCAAAACACATAGATCTTGTTGTGTTCATATGTAAAAACGAGACTGAAAACTCTTTATAGGTATGTGGATGCCGACAGTTACAAGTGGTTACGGGGTTGTTACCAGCGGTTATAAGGCAGTTAAGGACACTCATCTATCAGCATCAGTGAGTGTCTCACTGATCAGCATCACTTATCAGGTAACATGCTGAAGCACTGATGGTGTTGAGGGTCAGACATTGAGCATCAGGCACCAAAGGTAGACACTGAAGCTGAAGGCAACAACTTCAGTGTCCGCTCCTTACCCAAACCGTTTATGTTTGAGGGTGCTGTGCTCCCCCTTGACCCCGCTATCGGCGATCACGATTCAAGTTAGCTTATACAAGCGTGCTTCCGCACCTCCTAACTCGTATTATAGCTTAACCAAAATCCCTTGAGTCTCATGTAAATCTCAATTACACCAAATGGCAGATGACACTAGAATCACCAACAGCTTGTTGTTTCTTATCGACTTTTCTAGATAGTTTAGGTTTCCTGTTTGTGTGTTTGTGTTCATAGGACATGGCTTTCCAACAGAGTTTGATCAACAAGTACTTCGATGCACTATTACTCTATTAGTATGGATTTATATACATTGATGATGTTTCTTTGTTAAGTTATTTGTCTATGTTGGTAGTGTGTCTATATCTGTCTGTTTATCTATGTATGTATATGTGTGTTTGTGTATCGCGAAACATTATGGCACAAACTTCATACAATAATCACAAAATGTACAAGTTCTAAAACATGTTTCAGCACATGGACACATGGTACAACTATTTCATGCATGAATTGAGTAATTCATTGAGCAGTGGACCTTTGATCATCTAGGCATCTATTTCTCATACATACATACACACACGTACACAAACATATAAATATGTATGCGGTATGCTGCACCCAAATTTCAGTATATTTGAAAATACCAGACACACACACCCGATATATGCACCTGTGCCCATGTTTCCTAAGTGAGGACTTTAGATATGTGAAAAGTAGAAATCAATTTATACCAAATGAGGGAAACAGTATAATTGTATAAGTAACAACAAGCAGATTGAAATTACACCAGGGACTTGGTTGCAGATGCATATGTGAACCAACGTTACTGATTATTCATATGGGTTTCACATATGCATCTTCAAATTGATTTTCTTAATGATTCACATACGAACCTTCCCTTAACCTTCCCTTCTCACGAAATTTAGCCTTCTTATTTGAACCTCCCACTATATATACATATCAATATATATAGAGTCGGGTTCAAACGAGAATAGAGACCACATAAGAGAGTATGTGTATGGCCAAATCACATGTGATTTTACACTAAAATCACATGTAAAAATCATATGTGATTCACGCGACTTTGGCCGTAACCTAAGGTTGCGGGCCAAGTCGCCCGCTCACCCTCGCTTTGACCGTATTCCGTAATCGCATGTGATCTCAGTGCAAAAACACATGTGATCTGGGCTTTTTAGTGTTTTCTTATTTTGACCTTGCTTTCGTTTCATCCTCCCTATCTCTATCTCTGTATATATAATATATAATATCCATATATATATATGGATGCACTAAGGAAGAAAATAAGCTTAACATTAAAGGCATGCAAGGGTGTGTTTATCAAGTTAAATTGTATATGAGGATACAAATAAAGATAGGTAATTGTATTAGACCTACGAATATTTTACTTGAAGCAAAATCTTGTTTTTTTAACTTCGCTTAACTTCCCAACTTCCCCATACAAATGCTTCTTATCTCATTGAAGCATCAAGAATATATATATATATATATAGAGAGAGAGAGAGAGAGAGGAAGGATCATGCGAGAAGTTAAACATTTTGCGAGAAGGCGAGAAGTGTTTAATCATATATGATATCACGGCCTGTGGGTGTGCTTAATCATATATGATTAAACGTCTATGTATTGCCAATATAACATGTGTTTAATCATATGTGATTATGCTTGTGTATCATATATGATTAAACACTTCTCGCCTTCTCGCAAAATGTTTAGCTTCTCGTTTGAACCTGCCCCTATATATATATATATATATATATATATATATATATATATATATATATAAAAGGGCAGGTTCAAACGAGAAGGTTGTCAATTTACGAGAAGGAATATGAGCCACATAATTTATTAATTAAAAAATATCATAAATAAAAAAATTAATTTTAAAAATTAGGATAATTACAATTTTGAATTGGATAAATCCTTAAAAATCTCATTATATCTTTTAAATTTATTTATTTTTTAATTTTAATAAATTCATAATTTTTTTATCAAATTTATATTATTTTCTAGATAAAATCATAATTTTCATCAAATATCACATCTGATATCCACAATTAATTCGTTACTTATTTCACCATTTTTTCCTCTATTTTTTGGATTTACGTTTTGAATCACATGTGATTAACTTCGTTTAACATGTGATCTATTATTATGTATCACATATGATCCCATCAGGTGAATTTTTGTAAATATCACATATGATAATATATGTCTGAATATAAGTGACGCATAATCACATATGATAATATATGTCTGAATATAAGTGACGCATAATCACATGTGATAATATTTATATCACAAAAAGATCTATAAATATAAATATACATAATCACGTATGATTAACTAAAATATATACAATTATCACATGTGATAATATTTACATCACAAATAGATCTATAAATATAAATATACATAATCATGTATGATTAACTAAAATATATACCATTATCACATGTGATATGTATAAATATTCATATAATGATATCACATGTGATATTTGGTTAAAATTGTGATTTTTTTTATTAAAAGTATATTTAGAAAAAAAATAATAAAAAAATTATTAAATAATTGAAATTAAAAAATAAATAAATCTAAAAGATATAATGAGAATTTTAAGGATTTATCCAATTTAAAATGATAATTATCCTAATTTCTAAAATTATTTTTCATTTTTTATTTATGCTATTTTTAATTAATAAATTATGTGGCACACATTCCTTCTCCCCTTCTCGCAAATTACTTTGCTTCTCGCATGATCCTCCCTCCCTCTCTCTCTCTCTCTCTCTCTATATATATATATATATATATATAAGTTCGTATTCACAAAGGCTACATAATGTGAGAGATATTATCTTTGCAACTATAGAAACAAAAATCATCATTCATTTCATAGATCACAACTAGGTTAGATCATCTTTGAGTTAATTCATTTCATCATGATTCTTGTTAGTTCTTCACAAAAATAGATCATCCTCCAATTCAGATACAAAGATTATTAGCTCATATCATGGCCATTTCTCAAAAGAACATACTGATGCCATGCAGATGGCTGTAATACGAGTATATGGACAACCAGAACAGTCTTAAGTTAACTCTATAAAATTGGTTTGTTGCATCAAATATGGCATTTAACTATTCTTAAAAGTAACTCGTGGCAGCTTAGTAATAATCACAGTTTTCTACTTCAATCAGTTTCTCATGATCAGATCTCCAGAATGCTCTACATCCTACCTACAACATGTTTTTAAACATTTTATAAGTGAAATCAAGTTCAAGAAAATATACCTTTTCTACCTCTGCGTCGAAGAAGCCTCCCTCGGGTTGTGAGTTTCGGTTGACAACAACATGCTCACCTGGTTTAATGTGAATGCAGTCATCATCTTGGAGAGGAAGAGAACGAACACGAATTCGCATCAGTGCTTCTTTTTCGCTCACCAATGTGTCTTGGGAACCGTTGTTCCCATATTCTATAACAAGAGCAGCATCATCTGGGCTGCATATAAGAGAAGTCACATTATCACAATCAGACAGGTATAAACACATGTTAGGATAATAGGACGCCCTGAAAATATAGCGCTAAGAAAAAAAAAATCTTTGGAATCTGATAGTTAGAGATGAAGGAATCAGAGGCATGGCAGTTAGTGCCCTTGTGTATTCAAATGTCATAATTATGAAGAATGCACACTCCTGAGACAACTTAATCTTTCTCGTCGACTTTCTTTTTTTAGTACTGTGAACATTTAGAGCTAGAAAAGATGTTTCTTAGGGGAACCTGAAAAAGATCACATTGGTGGACCCATGAGCCTTAACATACAAGCATTAGAAAACCCTACTACTACTAACCCTCCTTATGTTGGAGCATAAATACTTGTCATAGCCAACTTGCCACAAACAAAAATCAACTCAAGCCTTCTTTATCACAATGTCAGTTTTGCAGCATATGTGAATATGACCACACCCTATGGCAGGAGGCGGTGTAGTGGTTCCCACAATACGGTTACACATAAACCAACGACCAACCCATATTTGGCAAGCTTGTGGAAAAGTTGTTTCTTATTTATGTGGTGGCCAAACTGATCACCATAGATTCATAATTAACGCATGTATCTTTCTGACAGAACTACTCACGTAGAACGGTAGAAGGTGTCAGATCAATATCCTGTGAGAAGGCATCATGGCACGATGAACTGACTCCGTACTAGAGTGAATAACTACTGATTGTTTTTTTACTCTTCCATGAGACGAGGTTTCCTAAAGAAGACACCCCGATCATGGAACTTGTGAGTAATTCAACATTCTGCCAAGTTAGCAGCACCTGTCAAGCCCCTACCTATCGAGGCTTCCACTCTACATTCTCCCTGCCATGAATAGAAGATATGTCTTATTCAAGCACCCAGGAGATACCATATACAAAGAACGTCTCCATTTAGATACAGGAAGCAAGTATGAATTAACTACCTACACTCATAGCGCGAGGTGCTGAATGTGTAATTTCCAGATAGTTAAGCTTATCAGCACGTTACTTCTATTAAGAGGCTTTCAGTCTTCGTATAACAATTTTTCGTACTGAATGGGTGAAGGATCCATGACATGTTCTCATCGAAAAGGAAGGTTCACTATGGAGACTTACAGACTGTGACTACTCAATCCCGAGAAAACACAATGTCTGCCAAGACGTGCAAGTTAGGAAGCAAGTATGAATTAACTACCTACACTCATAGCGCGAGGTGCTGAATGTGTAATTTCCAGATAGTTAAGCTTATCAGCACGTTACTTCTATTAAGAGGCTTTCAGTCTTCGTATAACAATTTTTCGTACTGAATGGGTGAAGGATCCATGACATGTTCTCATCGAAAAGGAAGGTTCACTATGGAGACTTACAGACTGTGACTACTCAATCCCGAGAAAACACAATGTCTGCCAAGACGTGCAAGTTGAAACTATGTCCAAATGTTCTTTAGCTCAACTCTGCCTTCAGTGTAATCCCATGTCGTCACAATATCATTCACATTCCACACAAACAACTAAACTATCTTCTCGTTGTCATCTTGTTGAAGATCGAGTTATACTTGCATACAGGAACTGCTTCATGTAGTTTAAAACATTCATGAACTTTTAGAATAATACTATGTTGCTCCTTTTCTTTTCTTAGATTTAATTAAAGAATGAAAACTTAAATAAAACCCCTGGAACAGACATTTACATTTCTTTATTATTATTTGGTATGTTTATATCATTATTACCTTAAAAAACGTAGTTAGCATAAATGCAGGTTAATGATAAATACACAAGCATCCTTCTCCAATTGTGACTACCAATATTGATTTGATCTTTCATGTTGATTTGAACCAGATGGATGTCAAATTAGTCACCGCTAAAATACACCACGTCAAGCAACCCTAAAGAGTGCTAAAAGAGATTGATTCACAAGGTGAAACAAGTATGGATCGATGCACCACCTGAAGAGATTCAGATTATGATGGCTAAGACGGCGCAATTTCTTTTAAACCGCAACATTTTGATACGAATATGAGATCACACTCTTTCTGGTAAAACATTGTAAACCAAACGATGAAGCAGGGGGCTCTCTAAAGCCAATGGAGCAAATAAAACTAGCCAAGAAAGAGTAAGCCAGGTAGTCAATCAATCCAAGAGATGAATCCAAGATGGTAAACTAATGATGTTTAATGTTATTTTATCAACCTAGATTACATAGCATATAGAGTAACGATGCTTAATCCAATTGTATTTTCAGTATACATATATAAACATCTATGTTTTTGTCGTTACAGGGAACTAGCACGTTGTTTATCTAATTTTAATTCCGTCACTCCGTATTGAATGTAAAATTATTTGTGATTTGTTTTATGCTTCTAGGGTGTGTGTATGTGTGTGGTACACACACGAGCGATAGATATATGTTCAAGGTCCATGAAGATGGCATGCAGCACACAAACATGAGAGGCACCAGAGGTTTTAGGAATGTTTGGTACTTGGTGGAGCTAGGGCAACCCTTATACCTTGCAAGATCGTGACGACCATAAAGTGAATGGTGATCAGAAGCATTCATTGAACAAATTGAGGTCATCAGTAATCGGTTTGATGGATTGCGATGGGAGTGGAGATGCAGCAAGAAGGTTGAGTATGAGTACGTATCTCACGAAAATCGGATATGATGATGATGACGAACACACTGAAGATTAACAAGGCTTATATGATCAGCTACAAAAAGATACAGGAAACAGAAGATTCCTGGTACCTAAGATCATATAAGCCAGCACAAATTGATTGACATCAAAGCTCAGTAACTTATCATATCCATATTTGGTAAGACTTCTTCTGATTTTCGATGGTTACACTCAAAGTCAAAACCCTTAGACCAATAATCTTATGAGTAGTGAGACAATCCGTCTTGTTGGTAATTTTAGTGAAATCATCGGTTCATTTTGTGTAATTGGGTTCACAAGATAGTAATGGGGTTTGTAGCTAAGTTATAACACGAGTTAGGAGGTGTGGAGTGCACACTCGTGTAAGCTTACTATAACCCGGGATAGTTGGACGGTCGTTTGGTGGTTTATAGCTGAAACAGTGCACCGGGCGGGTTATGCACCCGCGTCGTGCACTGGATTGTGGGGTTGAAACAGTGTGATAAAGACCCACCATTGAAAGTGTACTCAAGAAGGAAAGATAGAGTCACAGCTGAAAAAGAGGGACAATTATATTCTATCTTTGGAAGCTGGCTGAATCCTCTCGGTCAAATTACTGCATGATTTTAATCAATCAATTTAATAAATGATTGGCAATCAATTTAATAAATGATTATGCAGTAATTTAGGGTCCAACCCTTAATTCATGCCCATAATTCTAGTATTTGATTAGTATAAATAAGTGGTTAGTTTTTCATGTTTGGCGTTGAGAAATTATCCTTTGATTTACTTGTTCTTGTAATCGGAGACCTTGCCCCTCTCGAATCGGGCCACTATCCTTTATTTCTAATAAAATTCTGCCAACCTTTGTTTCCATCAATTCTGTACCTATCATTTGGTTCCATTGCCGGGAATTCGAAATGGTGCAAACCCGGAATAGCGACAGCAACAATCCACCCGATCCCATCGCCACTCAATTGGCAGCCATAGCCGCGAAATTGGAGTCAATTGAAACGATGAAGAAAGATATAGCAGCTCTGAAGGAAGGAGAACTATCCAGAAGCAGCAAGAATGACGAGGGGGACAGTCCTTGGAAGGGTCGACAGCCACATAGACCCTATAACAAAATTGATTTCCCAAATTTTAGCAGCGGAGACCCGTGCGGGTGGCTGCTGAAAGCAGAAAAATATTTCAGGTATTATCAAATACCAGATGAAGAGAAGGTTGAGATAGCTTCAATGCACTTAGAAAGGGATGCCTTGGACCTCTATTCATGGCTCTCTGGCGATCATCCAATCACTTTTTGGGAAGAATTAGTCCAAGTGTTTACCAGAAACTTTGGTCCTGCAGAGTTTCAGAACCCCGATGAGTTCCTTTGTAGCATTAAACAAACTGGTTCGGTACAAGAATATCGGCAGGAGTTCGTCAAGAGATTCTCTCGGGTTTCAAATTGGCCCGATCATTGTCTTTTAGGGGTATTCCTAAACGGCCTCAAAGATGAATTAAAATCCGATGTACGAATTCACAAGCCCCGTGTGGTATATAGTGCCATGAGTCTGGCTCTAGAGTTTGAATCCAAACTTACCCCCCACCGAACCGGAAAAAGTACTTCTTGGACCCCAAATTCGAATCCCTCCCCGCCAAATCCCAAACCAACAACCTTCACCCCAGCCCAAACCTCAACCCAACCAAGAAATACTTCCCGAATTTCCGAAGCAGAGAAACAAAACCGATTCCTAAAAGGTGAATGTTTCAGATGTGGCGATAAATATGGACCGGGTCATCGTTGCAAAACAGGTACTCTCAAGGTTTTTGAAGCTGATGAGGATGTTGAAGAATCACCTACAACAGATCTAACCAGCCTCGATAATGACCAGGAAGAAACTGTTGAAATCAGTTTACATGCCATTCTGGGGAAGTCACATCCGACCACAATGAAGGTCCAAGGTATGTTTCATTCTACTAAAGTTTTAATTTTAGTCGATGGTGGCTCTACACACAATTTCATCTCTGATGTCTTGGTGAATGAACTTAAGTTGGTTCCTCAAGTGGTAGCGCCTTTCGGTGTCCAAATTGGTAATGGGGATGTAATTCGATGTGGCCAAATCTGCAAAAATCTTTCTCTGCAGATTAATGACCTCGAGATCACTCAAGATTTCCATCCTTTTTCTCTTGGTGGAGCTGATCTAGTTCTGGGTATTCAATGGTTAGCCACCTTAAATACGGTTCAAGCTAACTGGAAAGAACTGTTCATGATCTTCTCAATAGATGGGAAGCGGTACCAACTACAGGGCATCGCATCCGATCCTCAAAGATCGTCTAGTTTTCAACACCTAGCCATTGATCCAGAAATTCCGTCATGTATACCAGCCCCACTTTAGCCTATTGTTACACCATACATGGCTGTTTTTGAAGAACCTCAAGACTTACCCCCTGTTAGATCCCAAGATCATTCAATCCCGCTTTTGCCAAACTCAACCCAACCCAATATCCGCCCTTACCGTTACCCTCACTCCCAAAAAGCTGAAATAGAAAAACAGGTGGAACAATTGATGGCAGCCGGCTTTATACAACCGAGCACAAGTCCTTTCTCAAGCCCGGTTTTACTAGTGAAGAAGAAGGACAATATGTGGCGAATGTGTGTCGATTATCGGGCTCTTAACAAGATAACTATCGCTGATAAATACCCGATACCTAACATTGACGAGTTACTTGATGAATTGTATGGAGCTACGGTGTTCTCAAAACTCGATTTGCGGTCGGGTTATTATCAAATCCGAGTGATAGCCCCGGATATTGAAAAGACAGCTTTCCGTACCCATTCGGGTCATTATGAGTTTAAGGTTATGCCGTTCGGCTTAACTAACGCTCCTTCCACATTTCAGGCTGTTATGAACGATTTATTTCGCCCTTATTTACGGCGTTTTATACTTGTGTTCTTTGATGACATTTTGATTTACAGCTCAAGCATGGAGCAACACAAGTCTCACCTGGAACAGGTCTTGAAATTGTTGCATGACAACCGATTCTTTGCCAAATTATCGAAGTGTTGTTTTGGACAAGAACAAGTCGTGTTTCTGGGACATGTAATCAGCTCGGAAGGAGTTAGTGTGGAGGAAGAAAAGATTTCAGCAGTAAAGTCGTGGCCCATTCCATCAACAGTAAAAGAAGTGAGAGGTTTCCTTGGGTTAACCGGCTATTATAGGCGTTTTGTCCGAAATTATGGACTTATAGCCCGTCCACTTACTGCATTGACCAAGAAGGACGGGTTCCTTTGGTCGGAGGCAGCCCTTAAGTCCTTTAATGACCTAAAACAGGCACTGCTGACTACACCTGTTTTGAGGTTACCAGATTTCTCTAAACCATTTGTTATAGAGTGTGATGCATCATCAGATGGGGTTGGGGCGATACTATCACAAGAGGACCATCCCGTGGCTTATTTCAGTAAAGGATTCTCTCCATCTAACCGCTTTAAATCGGCTTACGACAGGGAGTTGTTGGCGTTAGTCCTCACGGTCCAAAAATGGAGCCATTACTTGCTTGGCCGACATTTTCTCATTCGCACCGATCACTATACCCTTAAGTTCTTATTAGAACAACGCATCACCACTACAGAGCAGCAAAGGCTTTTGCTAAAACTCATGCCTTATAATTTTTCAATTATTCATAAGGCTGGGAAAGAGAATAAGGGGGCAGACGCCCTGTCTCGCCGACCCCACTCGGGAGAATTATTAGCGCTTATCATCCCTTATTGTGTTGAGGTGGCTGATATCAAGGCAGGATTGCAAACTGATTCTTTCACTAGCGAACTGTTCACGAAGTTGCAAGCAGACCCTTCATCTGTCCCTGATTTCTCGCTGGCGGATCAGCTTTTGTTCCATCATGGACGGATGGTGATCCCAGGGATACACAATCTCAAACTCAAGCTATTACAAGAAGCACATGACACTCCAATCGGTGGTCATGGAGGTTTTTTAAAAACCTACAGAAGACTCTTCTCGTTATTATTGGCCAAAGATGAAACAAGATGTCAGGGAATTCGTCCAGCAATGTATAATCTGTCAGCAACAAAAGTATCAGAAGTTGGCTCCAGTAGGATTACTTCAGCCCCTACCCATTCCCAATCGGATTTGGGAAGACATTTCCATGGATTTTATCGTTGGACTGCCGCCATCTAGTCGTTTTGATACTATTTTAGTTGTCGTGGATCGTTTAAGCAAATATGCTCACTTTATTTGCTTATCCCATCCCTATACAGCTAAAGGAGTAGCAGCGGTTTTTTGTAAGGAAATAGTCAGGTTTCATGGCTTTCCCCGATCCATCGTGTCTGATCGAGATGTTGTCTTCCTCAGCAACTTTTGGCAAGAATTGTTCCGATTAAGTCAGACAAAATTGAAGTCGAGTATAAGCTACCACCCTCAAACGGATGGCCAAACCGAAGTTCTGAATCGCTGCTTAGAAGCTTACTTACGTTGTTTTGCTAGTGAGCAACCAACCAAATGGAGTGCGTACTTACCTTGGGCCGAATATTCGTATAACACGGAGATAATCAGGGTTAATGTATTGTATTAAAAACTGAATTACATAGGGGGTATATATAATAGAGACATTTACACTCTAGACCCTATACTAATATAATTACTAATTACTGTCTAATATTCCCCCGCAAACTAAGGCCGGGAAGCGAGCCTTAGTTTGGATCTCAGAAAGAGAAGTCGCTGAGATGATAGAGGCTTGGTGAAGATATCCGCAATCTGATCGTCTGTGGAGATGAACTGAACCGAGAGTTGTCCTTGGGCGATTTTTTCACGTACAAAGTGAAAATCAACTTCAACGTGCTTTGTACGGGCATAGAACACTGGATTCGCTGAGAGATAGGTGGCACCGAGATTGTCACACCATAAAGTCGGGGCAGCCTTGAGGGGAACTTGAAGTTCACGAAGTAAGGCTTGAAGCCAGGTGAGTTCAGCAACAGTATCTGCAAGAGCTTTATATTCAGACTCCGTAGATGACCGAGAGACAGTTCGTTGTTTCCGCGCAGACCAAGATACAAGGTTGGAACCAAGATATATGGCAAATCCCCCGGTGGATCGACGGTCATCTGGGCAGCCAGCCCAATCCGCATCAGAGAAAGCGGTGAGGGGTGGAGCAGATGAATCAGTGTAAGCGTGGACCGTCAGATCAGATTGCTGTTGTAGACGTAGCCCATAGGATGACGTGCCTTGGAGGTAGCGCAGTATACGTTTGACAGCAGCCCAGTGATTTTCGGTTGGGGAGTGCATAAATTGGCATACTTTGTTGACAGCAAACGTAATGTCGGGTCGAGAGAGAGTGACATACTGAAGAGCGCCGACAAGCTGACGGTAGCGCACGGGATTATCGAAGGTCGGACTGTCACCAAGAGTCAGATTGGCACTGGTGGGCATCGGAGAGGAAACCGGTTTAGATTCAGACAGCCCCGCTTTCGAGATAAGGTCCAAAATATACTTCTTTTGAGATAGTATGATAAAGTCTGGTTGGTAGTCAATTTCCACACCCAGAAAATACGAAAGTGCACCCATGTCTTGAACAGCAAATGACTGACTCAGGCTTTCGATCACTTGTTCGATAGCCTCCGGATTGTTTCCTGTTAACACAATGTCATCAACATAGACGAGCATATACATTAGTATTCCCCGAGATGAATAAATAAACAGTGATGGGTCGGTGCGAGACCCATGAAAACCGAGAGCCTGAAGTGCAGAGTGGATAGTCTGTGAAACCATGCTCGGGGGGCCTGTTTGAGACCATAAAGTGACTTGTGTAATAAACACACGTGATCTGGCTTGTTTGGATCGACAAAGCCCTCGGGTTGCTGGAGGTAGACTGTTTCTTGTAGATCCCCATGAAGAAACGCATTTTGGACATCAAGTTGGCGCAATGGCCATTTCTAAGCTACAGCAAGAGACAGAACAACCCGGATAGTGGTGGCTTTGACCACGGGGATAAAGGTTTCCTGATAATCGACCCCCGGTTGTTGACGAAACCCTTTAGCCACCAGTCTCGCTTTGTATCGAGAAACAGCACCTGTTTGATCTCTTTTTACTTTGTAGACCCACTTGCAATCCACTACATTGATTCCCTTGACACGAGGCACCAGTGACCATGTGCCGTTCCTTACCAAGGCCGAATACTCATCAGACATGGTTGTTCGCCACTGTGGGTAGGAGTTAGCAATGGTAAAGTTGGGAGGTTCGGTTTCGGAGTAGGTTGTGGTGGTGTGAAAAGAAGAAGGGTCGAAGAGTTTTGGAGGTTTTGGGTTTGGGCGAAGATTGGGAGGCCGAGTACGGATGTTTGTAGGAGGTGTGGAAGGGACCGAATGTTGTGGTGGGGCTGTTTCGGGTTGTGGTGGGGGGTGGGGGCTGTCTCGGGTGGGGGTGAGGGGGTGCTGGCAGTTTCGGTTTGGGGTGGGGGGGTCTGGTCTGTTTCGGGTTGAGGGGTGGTGGTAGTGGGTCGTTTTGGTCGACGGTGATATGTTTGGAAAGGAGGAGTAGGGTCGGGATTGGTAGCACGAATGGGAGAAGAGGTGGAGGGTGTAGACGGTGTAGGAGAGAAGGGAAGAGAGGTAGGGAAAGATGACACATAAGGATTGGGTAGCGGTGCAGATGGAGCGGTTGTGATAGGTTGGTATGGAAAGGAGGACTCATCAAAACGAACATGTCGGGCAATGTAAATTTTGTCGGATGTGGGATCGAAGCACCGGTACCCGTGGTGAGAAGGACTGTATCCAAGAAAGACACAAGGAATGGAACGAAGGTCCATTTTGTGTTTGTTGTAGGCACGAAGATGAGGGTAACATCGACAACCGAAGACACGAAGGAAGGTTAGGTTTGGTTTTCGATGGAAGAGGTGTTCAAAAGGTGAGGAGTAATTTTTGTTACGGGTAGGCATGCGATTTATAAGGTAGGCAGCAGTAGTGAAGGCAAAGTGCCAAAAACGTTTAGGAACGTGAGATTGGGCTAAGAGGGTAAGGTCGGTTTCGACAACATGTCGATGGCGGCGTTCCACGAATCCATTCTGTTCACTGGTATGGGGGCAGGAAAGGCGATGAATGATGCCAAGGGGCGAGAAGAAGGTGGAGAGATTGCGAAATTCGCCTCCCCAGTCAGTTTGAACAGATTTTAATTTTGTTTGGAATTGGCGTTCAGCCATGGCTACAAAGAGTTTAAAGGTTTGGAAAACATCAGATTTTTGTTTGAGTGGGAAAAGCCATATGTAGCCGGAAAAATGGTCAACGCAAAGTAAAAAATAGAGATGACCATCATAGGAGAGAACAGGAGCAGGGCCCCAAACATCACAAAACACAAGATCAAGAATAGACGAACTTTTATAAGAAGAAGACAATAAATGTAATTTCGAAGATTTTCCAATAAAACATGAATCACAAGAAAATTCAGTACATTTGTTTGACAAAGGTAAATGAAAACGAGATAACATAGAACGAAAAAGTTGCGAGTGAGGATGGCCAAGTCGTCGATGCCACGTTTGAACGGAAGCACGAACAGCAGAAAAGGCGAGCATGGGTGGTGTGGAAGCGTCAGGTGGTCTGGGAGGAAGGCGTATGGAGTAGAGTCCGTCGTTACTTGGACCCGTGAGGAGGAGACGGTGGGTAGTAGTGTCCTTGATAACAAAGAAATTGGCATGAAATTCAAAATAAACGTTATTATCAAGGCAAAATTTTTGAACAGAAAGAAGATGACGTTTAATGTCAGGGACATGTAAAAGTTGAGTAAGGGAAAAGGATTTGTTTGGTGAGTAAATTGTAGAGTAACCAACATGAAAGATAGGAAGGCCCTTACCATTGCCAACATAGAGATTATCCGCTCCACAGTAGGGTTCAGCGGTATCGAACACGGAAAGGTCAGGAGCAACATGATGACTGAACCAGTGTCAGGAGTCCATGAAGAGGATGCTTGTGAGCGAGTGTTAGTAAAGTTTGCTGAGGGAGCTTGTCTTCTTAGCGTAGCAGGGTCTCGATTAGGGCATTGAGATGGAAGATGACCTATCCCACACCTGTTACATGTGCCATAAACAGTATTCTCGTTAGAAGCCCAAGAGAATTGACTACGATTACCTCCCCTTCCGTTTTGATGGAAGTTGCCTCGTCCTCGTCTGTTGGCGGATCCCCTGCCGCGGTTGTAATTATTTCTGTTGGTGTAGAATGCTTGAGGAGAGGTATTGTTTGTTGGTTGTATCTGAACACCAAGTTGTGAGAGCATGTTCTGAAGAGTCTAAATTGTCGCAGGAGACAAGGAGGTCAATTGTTGCTGTTGGTTTGAAGCGGCAGCCGTGAAGGCTTGGATCGGAGACACCGCTGGTGTTGGTTTTCTCACCATGTAATCGTGATCAGCAAGAAGACCTTGCAGTTCCGAAAAAACTGTGGGATGATGTTGGGCTATAATTGTGGATTTGAGGCCATTATACTCCTCTCGAAGTCCAGAAAGTACGAGCATCACAAGATCCTTGTCTGTGACTGGTTCACCAATGTTGGCTAGTGCATCAGCATACGTCTTGGCACGGATCAGATAATCAGAGGCAGATTCATCACCTTTCATCTCTAGCTTCAAGAGTTGCGTCTTGAGTGTGAATTCCCTGGAAGCCGAGTGGGGGGCATAGGCATGTTCGAGAGAAAGCCATAGGTCTCGTGAAGTGGTGCCTTGAACGTGAGGATATGATGCTTCAGAGATTGTAGAAAGTAGAAGCATACGAACATGGGCATCATTCGCTACCCAGGCTAGGTGGCTCGGGTTCGTTGTAGTGGAACCGGTTGTTTCTTTTCCCGCTGGTGATTGTATGAGAGCAGGAGGACAGACGATTGAACCATCGATGTATCCGAAAAGTTGGTTTGTAACCAGGAATGGATGAACCATCGTTTTCCAGTGGCCATAATTGGTTGGGGATAATGTGAAAGCAAACTTGTGGGAATTGTGGCCATTCTTTTCTTGAGTTGTAAGAAGAGTAATCTGATCCATGAAGGATTTGCGCAGGAAGGGCAGTAGGAAGAACAGAGGTGGCGGCGGCCTTGTGGTGGCGGCGGCTGCTGTAGAAGTAGGGTTAGGGTAATTTGGCTCTGATACCAAGATAATTAGGGTTAATGTATTGTATTAAAAACTGAATTACATAGGGGGTATATATAATAGAGACATTTACACTCTAGACCCTATACTAATATAATTACTAATTACTGTCTAATACACGGGGTACCACACGACCACCGACACAACTCCATTCTCTGTTGTGTATGGTCGAGAATCCCCATCGTTGTTCCCCTATACGGCAGGCGAAACAAAAAACGCAGAGCTGGAACAACAGTTAGTTGATCGAGATGAGATGATAAAGCTTCTCCGCCAAAACCTCCAAAAGGCCCAAGACAGAATGAGAAACCAAGCAAATCAGAAGCGACGGGAACTTACGTTTCAGGCTGGTGATTATGTCTTCTTGAAAATTCAACCGTATCGCCAAAAGACCTTGGCTAAGCAACGTTATGAGAAGTTGTCTCCAAGATTTTTTGGACCATATCGTGTTAAAAGAGCAGTGGGTCCAGTTGCTTATGAGTTGGAATTACCACCCGAAGCTCGAATTCACCCGGTATTTCACATTTCGATGCTTAAACCTGCCCATGGCTCTTTTTCTTCGATACCGGTTATCCCATTACCCATCACCAAAGACTGGGAAATTGATTTACAACCTAACTCGGTCATCACTCATCGATGGGTCTATGAAGCGGGCCAACCTGTCCTCGAATTGTTGATTTCATGGTGTAATCGGCCTGTATAAGAGGCAACATGGGAAACCTACGATCTAATGGCTGAGCAATTCCCTACATTTCGTCTTGAGGACAAGACGTTTTACCGGGAGGGAAGTAATGATAAAGACCCACCATTGAAAGTGTACTCAAGAAGGAAAGATAGAGTCACAGCTGAAAAAGAGGGACAATTATATTCTATCTTTGGAAGCTGGCTGAATCCTCTCGGTCAAATTACTGCATGATTTTAGTCAATCAATTTAATAAATGATTGGCAATCAATTTAATAAATGATTATGCAGTAATTTAGGGTCCAACCCTTAATTCATGCCCATAATTCTAGTATTTGATTAGTATAAATAAGTGGTTAGTTTTTCATGTTTGGCATTGAGAAATTATCCTTTGATTTACTTGTTCTTGTAATCGGAGACCTTGCCCCTCTCGAATCGGGCCACTATCCTTTATTTCTAATAAAATTCTGCCAACCTTTGTTTCCATCAATTCTGTACCTATCACAGTGCACCGGGCGGGTTATGTCGCGGGTTAACCCGCATGGATACCCGCGTCGTGCACTGGTTTGTGGGGTTGAAACGGTGGCCCGGGCGGGTTATGCCGCGGGCTAACCCGCGCGGCTACCCGCGCCGAGCACTGTTGCAGATTTCGTTTTTGTAACCCCCAAAATCTCTGTGTAACCCCCACCATAATGTCCAACAATCAAAGCCATTGAATGGAAATTATTATCGGTCTTTAATATAGCGTCGGTTACGATTCTCTAGGTGTTTAAATAGGATCGATTTCTGCCAGAATCGATACCGGTGAATTGAGATTATCCTCGAGTGAATTTCGTGATACCCAGGCAGAATAGGATCGAAATATCACTTAAGGAAAGCGAGCTCTCTCCCTCTCCATCGATTTCTGTAACACACACTCCCCAACAACCTTAAGTGATATTTCTCATCGTGTGAGAGATGGGAGTGATCAGTCTGTGAGAGATATGACGACCAAGTTCACCAAGCTTGAAAAATTCGAAGGTGTCGACTTTCGAAGATGGCAGAAGAAGATGCATTTCCTGTTGACGACATTGAAGGTAGTGTACGTGCTAAGCACTCCTATGCCGAAGGTGGTGGAAAACGAGACGTTGGAGATGACCCGGCGTCGCGGCAAATGAGAGAACGACGACTACATCTATCGTGGCCACATTTTGAACGGTATGTGTGACTCCCTCTTTGACATTTATCAAAACGTCGAATCTGCCAAAGAGCTATGGGACTCTCTTGAGTCCAAATACATGGCGGAGGATGTTTCTAGTAAGAAGTTCCTCGTGAGTAATTTCAATAATTACAAAATGGTGGACTCGAGGTCTGTGATGGAGCAATATAATGAGTTCCTTCGCATTTTAGGCCAATATGCTCAACACATTATGAAGATAGACGAATCCATCTCCGTAACGAGCATTATTGATAAATTGCCTCCCTCTTGGAAAGACTTCAAACATATGTTGAAACACAAGAAGGAAGAGTTGTCTCTTGTACAACTCGGTAGTCACTTGCGCATAGAGGAATCTCTTCGGGCGTAAGAGACTGAGAACCTAAGATGAAAGAGGTTTTTGCACCTTCGGTGAACATCGTGGAAGAGGGAAAATCCAACAACTTCAAGGAAAACGCAAATTCAATGAAGCCAAGAAAGGGCCCAATAAAAAGGTTAAATTAACCTGTTGGACTTGTGGCATGGCCGGCCATCTCAAGCGGGATTGTCGGGTTGTCAAGAATAAGAATGGAGCAAGCATAAGTGGTGGTGGGCAAGGATCCAAGGATCAACACCCACGGCAAGGTCAGTTTATTGACTTTGGTTTTAATTCAAATTTGAATTATGTACCACTAATATCCGAATCATTTTATGTGCAGGATGATGATGATGATGCTTGGTGGATTGACACGGGTGCCTCGAGTCATGTGTGCAAGGATCGACGTTGGTTCACCTCTTTGGAACCGGTTGAAGACGGATCTGTGTTACACATGGGGAACGAGTCAAGTGCTCCCATTCTTGGACGCGACTTAGTTAGGCTAGAGTTTAGTTCTAGCAAAATAATTGAACTCATTGACGTTTTGTTTGTACCACAAATTCGAAAGAATTTGGTTTCCGGTAGTATCTTGAATAAATTAGGATATAGGCAAGTTTTTGAGTCTGACAAGTTTACCGAGTCAAAAGGTGGCTCTTTTGTAGGATTTAGTTATTTGAATAATAATATGTTTATGTTGAGTTTGAATAAAAATAATTTTGTTTCAAATTCTATTTATATTGCAAATGATAATTGTGTTAATTCCTTTTTATGGCATGCAAGGCTTGGTCATGTTAATTTTAAAAGAATGGTTGAAATGTCAAAAGACGGTCTTATTCCGGCTTTTGACGTTAAAACCGGAAAATGTAAAACTTGCATGTTGACAAAGATCACTAGACAACCTTTTCCTAATGTGAAAAAAGATTCGTCGGTACTTGAATTAATTCATAGTGATCTTTGTGATTTGCATTCAACTCCGTCTTTTGGTAATAAAAAGTATGTCGTTACTTTTATTGACGACGCTTCACGTTTTTGTTATATTTATTTATTGCACTCAAAAGATGAAGCGTTAGAAAATTTTAAAATTTATAAAACGGAAGTTGAATTGCAAATGAACGGTTTTATTAAATGTTTACGCATCGATCGAGGTGGAGAATATTACGACCCCATGTTTTTCCAATCCGTAGGAATTATTCATGAGACTACGGCGCCTTATACACCACAACAGAATGGTGTGGCGGAACGGAAAAATAGAGTTCTCAAAGAAATGGTGAACTCTATGTTATCCTACTCGGGATTGAGTGATGGATTTTGGGGTGAAGCCATGTTAACGGCTTGTTATTTATTAAATCGAGTTCCCAATAAAAGGAACAAGATTACCCCATATGAACTTTGGTCCAAGAAAAGGCCTAACTTGAATTATATTCGAGTTTGGGGTTGTCGAGCGGTTGTTCAACTACCCGAACCCAAAAGGAAAACCTTGGGTGAAAAGGGTATTGATTGCATCTTTGTTGGATATGCCGAGCATTCCAAGGCCTATAGGTTTTATGTTATTGAACCTAATGATTTTATAGTGATTCACACCGTTATAGAATCGAGAGATGCATTATTTGAAGAGACTAGATTCTCTTCAATACCTAGGCCAAAGGACATAGTTCCAAGTACTAGTGTAACTAGTGAGGTTGAAGAACAAGCAATTGTTCCAACCGAATCTCCGATGCTTCGAAGTAGCAAAAGAGGAAGGATTGAAAAATCCTTTGGTCCCGATTTCCAAGTGTACTTGGTAGAGGGATCAAGAGATGAGATTGGGTCGCAATTCTCTTACTGTTATAGTATTGAGGAAGATCCAAAATCATTTGATGAGGCTATGAAGTCTCAAGATATTGCTTTCTGGAAAGAAGCAATAAATGATGAGATGGATTCCATCATGGGGAATAATACTTGGGTATTATCGGACTTGCCACCGGGTTGTAAACCTTTGGGATGCAAGTGGATCTTCAAAAGGAAGATGAAAGCCGATAGATCAATCGACAAGTTCAAAACTCGATTAGTAATCCAAGACTTTAGGCAACGGGAAGGCATCGATTATTTTGATACCTATGCCCCGGTTGCAAGGATCTCCACGATTAGATTGTTGATAGCCTTAGGACCTATCCACGATTTAGTGATTCACCAAATGGATGTCAAAATGGCATTCTTGAATGGTGATTTGGAGGAAGAAGTTTACATGAAACAACCGGAAGGTTTTATTATGCCCGAGATGGAGCATAAGGTGTGTAAACTTGTAAAATCATTGTATGGGCTTAAACAAGCACCCAAACAATGGCATCAAAAACTTGATGAGGTTATCTTGTCCAACGGTTTTATGTTAAACCAAGCTGACAAGGGTGTATATAGCAAATTTGACACATCCGGTAACGGAATAATCATTTGCTTATACGTTGATGACATGTTGATCTTTGGCACCGACCAAAATCAAGTTGATAAAACCAAAGAGTTTTTGTCATCAAGTTTCTCAATGAAAGATATGGGAGAGGCGGAGGTGATCCTTGGAATAAGGATCAAGCGTGAGAACAAAAGGATTGCAATTACGCAATCTCATTACATTGAGAAAGTATTAAATAAATTTAATTGCTTTGATTGTTCTCCGGTGAGTACTCCATTTGATCCAAGTGTGAAGCTTATGCTCAATTCGGGTGAAGCGGTGTCACAACTCGAGTACTCAAAGGCTATTAGATGCTTGATGTATGTCATGACAAGCACTAGACCAGATATCGCTTTTGCCGTAGGCAAGTTGAGTAGGTATACTAGTAATCCTAGTATACATCATTGGCAAGCGATGAGACGAGTATTTAAATACTTGAAGAAAACCATTGATTATGGTTTGTCATATGTCGGTTTTCCTTCAGTATTAGAGGGATATTCGGATGCAAGTTGGATTACCAACTTAGAAGATCACTCTTCTACGAGTGGTTGGGTATACTTGCTTGGGAGAGGTGCCATCTCATGGGCTTCCAAGAAGCAAACTTGCATCACGAGTTCGACTATGGAATCGGAATTTGTGGCGTTAGCCGCTGCCGGTAAAGAGGCGGAGTGGCTAAGGAATTTAGTCCACGAAATTCCGTTATGGCCGAAACCAATATCACCCATTTCTATCCGTTGTGATAGTGCGGCTACTTTGGCTAAAACTTATAGTCAAGTGTATAATGGCAAGTCTAGACACTTAGGTGTTAGACATAGCATGATTCGTGAGTTAATCACGAATGGGGTGATTTCGGTTAAATTTGTTCGGTCGCAACAAAATCTAGCAGACCACTTGACGAAGGGGTTAGCTAGGGACTTGGTCGACAAGTCGGTGATAGGGATGGGATTAAAGTCCATTTAAATCTCTAACGGTGAGATACCCAATTCCCTTCTAATACAACGTTAGAAATTGAATTCAATGGGAAAGCTCACCCTAAGGGATTAGAGCACAAGATAATCATCCCAAGGTATGTGCTCGGTACTACAAGTGAAGGTGTAATTGTTCTTTTGTAAAAGTGCATGTGCAGGTGCATGATGAAAGAGGTGCATGATGAAAGGAACTACCTATATGAGTGTGAAGTGTAGCCGCTTCAAGAAGCTTGGACTTGGCTTTGATGCACTCACGAATGGATAAGGACACACGACTTGCATAGTGTCAAGTTTTAAACTTTAGAGAATTTTTAAATTCATGTGTATGTTATTTTCTAGTAGTCAAATGGGCTGAAGGGTTCAATCCATAGGACACCCGGATTCTCGAGTATTTGAAATGTGTAATGTACTAAGATGAAAATTCAATCTTTAGATATTTTCATTTATGCATGAGTTTGTTTTCCTATATTAACTGTTGTTTGAGAACCAAGGATTGCACTAAAATGGGGGAGGAATGTTGGTGATTTTAGTGAAATCATCGGTTCATTTTGTGTAATTGGGTTCACAAAATAATAATGGGGTTTGTAGGTAAGTTATAACACGAGTTAGGAGGTGTGAAGTGCACACTCATGTAAGCTAACTATAACCCGGGATAGTTGGACGGTCGTTTGGTGGTTTATAGCTGAAACAGTGCACCGGGCGGGTTAACCCGCACGACTACCCGCGTCGTGCACTAGATTGCAGGGTTGAAACAGTGCACCGGGCGGGTTATGTCACGGGTTAACCCGCACGGATACCCGCGCCGTGCACTGGTTTGTGGGATTGAAACAGTGGCCTGGGCGGGTTATGCCGCGGGCTAACCCGCGCGGCTACCCGCATCGAGCACTGTCAGATTTCGTTTTTGTAACCCCCAAAATCTCTTTGTAACCCCCACCATAATGTCCAACAATCAAAGCCATTGAATGGAAATTATTATCGATCTTTAATATAGCGTCGGTTACGATTCTCTAGGTGTTTAAATAGGATCGATTTCTGCCAGAGTCGATACCGGTGAATTGAGATTATCCTCGAGTGAATTTCGTGATACCCAGGCAGAATAGGGTCGAAATATCACTTAAGGAGAGCGAGCTCTCAAGCGATCTCATATTCTTATCCAAGTCAATCACTCTCTCCTCTCCCTCTCCCTCTCCCTCTCCCTCTCCCTCTCCATCGATTTCTGTAACACACTCCCCAACAAGTCTTGCGCTTGCCTTTCAAAGAGGTGTCATCCACAAAAAACACTTACAGAAATTTGCTACTAAAATAAACCAGATACCCCATCCTGCATTCAGAAATTGGAAAGTAAATAAGTAATAACTCTCTATGGCAGTTCCTTAATTCGGGCAGCAAACTTAGATTTCGTTTGCAGAATTCCAGAATCCAACAAATTGCATGGATTACCCATGTCAAAATCACAAAATCGGACTCCAGACACAAAGCATCCAGTAAACATTACTAAAAACACGCAACAAACTGATATAAATTGATCCTTAAGAAGTACAAATTAGGATTATCCTTGATCGTTTTCCAACTAAAAAGATCATCCGAGTTCCCAAAATAGATATGACAGTCGATTGCAATCAGTCACCGGAAATGAAAATGAAATTAAACGCATTTAAAGTCTGACCTGAAATGAACTTGGCATGGATGCCAAGAGCAGTCATCTTTTCTCATGGCTTCAAGTTCCAGGTCACCGGCATCAGCTCCGATAACATCAGGATTGCTTGCCATTGATGAAATCAATGTATGATAGAGTGATCGGAGCAGCTTTGGGTGGATTTTTTGGAATAGTAAGAAAGCAATGGTTAATAATTCAGACAAAACCTTTATTGGTACAAACCCACAATCCCACATGCCGGAATAAATAAAATAGAATAATCAAATTTATAAAAGAAATTTTTTAAAAATAAATTAATATAAATTTTATTGAATTCCATAATTTAAGGAATTGATTGAGATAAGGAATTGAATTTGAGAATTGAATTCCTATCAACTAAATGTGTGGTCAAATTCCATTTCAATTCCTTCAAAGTCAAATTATTTTGATAGATTCCAATTCAATCAGATTCCATGTGAACCAAACGCCCCCCCCCCCCCCCCCTTCATCATTTCTAATCTCCAAATTTTAAAAATACCACAACATCCACAAGTGGCACCTCCTCAATCTATGGAGGGGTTAAAATGTGAAAAAAAATATCTGAAAGTGGTCCATAAGTACAAAGACTAACATGGCGTTTGGTTCATTATAAGAAATGAAAATGGGAATACAGAATAATGGAATAGGAATGGACATTGCATTGATGTTGTTTGGTTAAACCAATATAATTAATAAAAAAATGTTTTATATAATATTTTTAATACAAATATGTGATATCCAACATGAAAATAAAAAATATTTTACATTCAACATCGACAAATGAAGGAACACATAAGAAAAGATGATTGAGCGGGAATAAAATTTTCATTCCTCCCAATTTGGTCAGGATGAAAATTGATGGGTTTGGGGTAATATGTCCATGATATTATATCAAATCAAACAACAGTTTTCATTATCATTCTCATTCCTTACCCCTTAATACCCCCAACCAAACACCCCATGAATCTATAAATTAGATAAAGGTCCGCAAGTGGCACCTCTGTCACATGCATAGTTGTTCAGACTAATTTATAGATTTGGTCCATGTACTTGCGAACTTTTTTCAGAAACTTTTTTTTTACATTTTAACCACTCCGCAAATATGGAGGTAGTGACATTTTTGAAATATTAGGGGAGAAATGGCTACGAGATAAATCCAAAGTTTGAAATGACTATTTTAATTAATTTACCTTTTTAAAATAAATATGAACAATCAATAGACGAACAAACATAATAAACCATACAAACTTATAAATCAGTTTTAAGTATTGTTTCTCGTGTGAAAATAAATGTTTATACGTGTTGTTTCACATGTAAAAGATTCAAAACTGTCATGTGTGTAAAAAAAGCAGTCAAAAACGTTTCACATGTAAAACAACGTTGTATTTCACGCGTGTTGTTTTATACACGAAACAGTACCTGAAAATTGGTTTGTAAGTTTGTACGAATTATTGGGTTTGTAAAAGAAGAAAACTCAAATAAAATAACTTTGTCACGGCAGTTTTATCTCTCTATTACATCAATTTTCTCTTTCATGTATATTTCATAAGTTTTTCACCCTCAATCATGGACTTATTCATGATTTATACAAAGTACAAAAAACTACAATAATAAAAATTATAATTGTATCCCCGTTTAAGGCATGTCCTTTATTGTGGGTGAAGTTCCTTGTTGGGAGGGAGTTTCTCATCGTTTAGGTGTTTCTTTTCTTTTTATGTCTAATACTAGTGTTGGGCCCGTGCATTGCACGGGATGATAAATTTTTTGTTGGAATATTGAACCGAGTTAAAATGAAACGTAATTTCTCTGTTAACAGTTAATGAAATACAATGTGAAAAACTAATGTATTTTCATAAGTGATTAACTTGCATATATTCTTAATCGTTTGTTGTTATGAGTTTGTGCAATAATATTGATAATAGTTTTGTATTATATTATTTAAAACTCAAACGACATGTCTCACAACATATTTATCTGACTATTGACTTCAAGACCTCATAGTATTAGTCGATAAAAATAAAGATATGTATATATATCTTATTCCCCTACTTCGAAAAATATGATTGTGGGTTTTGAAAAATATAAACAAATTCTCAGTAAATAAAATAAAATATAAAAAAGTAGTTTTTCAAAGAAACAAAAATATAATGGAATACCTTTTGTTCAGTTGCAGGTTCCGCCATTGACACCCGACCGTTCGTCTTCTTCTTGTACTCGGATGATACATAGAGAAGCTATATATATATATATATATATATATATATATATATATATATATATATATATATATATATATATATATATTGAATGTAGAGAATATTTTAAAATCTTTTATTTTCATTTTCGATTTTACATTTTACATTTAAATGTAAAAATATTAAAAATATGGAAGAATATTTTTATATCTACATCGTTTCTATTTTATTTTCTTTACACTTGGTTAATTTGGAAAGTATTGCGGAATATTTTTATTTTAAAGAATACGATAGTTTATTAGTATATCTCGTTATTTTTATTTGTAATTCATATCAACCTTCTTTTTTCTTCTTTTAATGCTCGTGAAAAAAAAATACGTGTAGATTTTATATTATCAAAAAAAATACGTGTAGATTTTATATTATCAAAAAAAATATGTGTAGATTTTATATTATGCTAATATAAAATACGTGTAGATTTTATAAAATAAAATAGATTTTATATTAGCAAAAAAAATACGGAAGAAAAAAGAGTTTATATTAAATCTCATTATGTAAAAAGATTTTATAAAATAAAATATGGAAAAATCATTATGAGATGTAATATAAAAAAATACGGAAGAAAAAAGATTTTATATTACATATCATTAATATAGATTTAAATGTAAAAACTACATTTAAAATAGATTATGCTAATATAAAATCTATTTTATAAAAGTCTCCACCAAAAAAACAAATAGTTATATTAATAAATGAGTATACATTCCACAAATAGATGATTATATGAGATAATGTGCTTGGAAAGGTTGTACAAAGCATTAAGAAATTGTAAATTAAGTAGTTGGCTTTAATTAGTTGTAACTTGTGCTTAAAATGTTGTAATTAAGAGTTTTTTATGTCGTTTTTATAATATAGTATAGATATTGTCAGGAGTGTTGCCTTCTTTCCAAAAAAATTATACTCCCTCCGTCCCAAAATTATTGTCCACAAGAAAAAAGCACACAGTTTAAGAAAACCCCATTTAATACTACTTTATTGAAACAAAATGACAAATCTACCCTTATTATCAATTTCGTATGGAACAATTTGAAAACTATAAGTATTTAATGAACCATTAATTAACTTCAAATACACCTACAAATCCACATCACTAAAAAAACTCCATTTTTCTTTCGGTTTCCTAATCGTAATTTTTGGAGGCAAAATTCCCCACCAAATTTTTTACTACTAATGCTCTATTGAATTTGAGCTAAATTTACTTTCATCAAAATTTGGCTCCAATTTCTCCCTCCAAACTAAGATAATGAAAGGTCAATTACATCATTTATAACCAAAGTCAATTTCATCTGTTTCTACTAAATTATGGATATTTCCACAAATTTATTCACTAAAAAAACACAAGTAACGCCCAACGTCAAGATATATATATCGATCACTATTGCAACAAAGTTCCGATGGGAAGTTGAAAAAGGGTTCCATAAGTGATTTAGCTGCACAATACGGTGTTTCTACGCGCACCGTAAGCCGTATTTGGCATTTGGCTAAACTTCAAGCCTACAATGGATCAACGATTGATATATCTTCAAAAATGCCAAAAGTTGTTGGGAGGAAAAGGCTTCAAATCGATTTGAATCAAGTTTCACAAATTCCGTTACGCCGTCGAACAAACATTCGGTCTATTGCAAAATCATTAAGTGTTTCAAAATCAACTTTGCATAGACGAATAAAAGAAGGTGCCCTTAGACCACACACAAATGCCATCAAGTCGGATCTTACTCATGCGAATAAAAAATCAAGGTTAGAATTTTGTCTATTTATGGTTACTCGGTCGTCTTTAAGTTCAAATCCTACATTTTATGATATGTTTAACGTCATCCACATTGATGAAAAATGGTTTTACATGTCAAAATCATCAAAACGGTACTATCTCCTTCCCGGCGAGGATGAATCGTTAAGAACATGTAAAAGCAAAAAATTCATTACAAAAGTTATGTTTCTAGCAGCAGTCGCACGACCACGATTTGATGCCTTAGGCAATGAAGTTTTTTCTGGAAAGATTGATATATTCCCACTTACAAAAATGGAACCCGCTAAGCGTTCAAGTAAAAATCGTGTTGCGGGAACATTAGAGACAAAACCTATTTTATCGGTCACTAAAGAGATAACAAGGTCATGGTTGATAGAGAAAGTTCTACCCGCTATTAGAGCTAAATGGCCACGGGACCATACGGGTCCAATATTTATCCAACAAGATAATGCAAAGCCCCATATTGATGTTAATGATATCGAGTTTCTTGAAGCATCGTCTCGAGATGGGTTTGATATACGACTTTGTTTTCAGCCGCCAAATAGTCCAGATTTAAACGTGTTAGACCTTGGATTTTTTCGGGCAATTCAATCACTTCAAGAACAAGAGGTTCTTAGTACAATTGATGAATTGGTTTCTGCTGTCCAAACTTCATTTGACAGAATGCAGTCTCACGAGCTTAACAATGTTTTTCTAACTTTACAAACATGCATGAAAGAAATCATAAAGGTTCGAGGTGGCAACAACTATCGAGTACCACATATCGGTAAGGGTAGGTTGGAACGGCAAGGTAACTTGCCAATACAAATTGAGTGTGATGAAAACATGTTAGATGAAGCATTTTCGTATTTACTTCAGTAAAGAGAAATGAGAGCTAAAGAAAGTTTCTGTAAATTTTTGAAAAGAAAGTTAGAGTGCCTTCCTTACATATGCATGAATTCTAAGTTTTTTTTTTCTTTTTTTATTCCAGCAAATAATGATGCATGAATTTTAAGGGGTTTTTTTTTTTCCAACAATTAATAACATGGCATTATTGACAAGAATTAATGGGGTCTCGAATTATGTGTAATCCATACTCCATAGTAATTATAACCAGGGGTAATATTGGAAATCTTGTTAATTATAACTATCTTTTTTTAGTAGTAGACAATAATTATGGGACAAACTAAAATAGTATACTAGACAATAAAAACGGGACGGAGGGAGTAATGGTTAAAAGGTACTTATTATAATTAAAAGACAATAATAAAAGTCATGATATCTAAAATTTACAAAAATAAATAGTACATTAATAAAAATTAGAGTAAATTACCTTTTTCGTCCCTGTGGTTTGTTGAAATTTTCTATTTTCGTCCATGGCCTTCACTTATTGCACCGATAGTCATTGTGGTTTGTATATTGTTTCTTTTTTCGTCCTTAAGATAGTAGCCGTTAAAAATTGACTATTAATTAATTTATGCCATTTTACCTTTTTCGTTAACCTTTTTAATTAACTATTCTTTTTTTCTTTCTACTATTAAAGACTTAATAGTTAATAACTTTACATTATATATTACTCCTCTCGTCAACCATGCAACCTCACCACACTATACCATCTACATGCCCCCTCCTGCATCCCCACTATTCCAGGCAACACTTTCTTCCCATTAATCTACGGTGGATCCTATATCACCGAGGAAAGAACTATATATTGATAAATCACAGTTGATCCCACCTTACCCAAAACTGACAATACCCCGTTGACTCCAACCATTTTCCGATGACCCCATTTTCTATGTAATTTGGTCTAAAAAAACAAAACAAAACTTAAAAGAAAGGGAAATCGGGGTTCAATGAAGCTCCATTTCTCTATGTGATTTCTTCTCAAAACAAAGCTTAAAAGACATGTTGATCAAGGAAGCTTCATTCTCTATGTGGTTTCTGTCATCGGATATGGAATATTGGAACCGGAAATAAAGTGGTGTACGCATTGGTGGTAGTGGTGGGTTGTTTGGTGCAAAAGACCTAAGTATATAACGGTGTCAAACTCTTTATACAAATTGTTGCTTCTAGTTTTGTCCGACGAAATCGAAAAACAAGGCTGTAAGTCCAAGATCCTCTAATCTTAGAGAGAGAAAGTAGAGAGAGAGCGCATAATCTGTGTTCTTGAATAGAATGCGTGAATCCTTACAAAGACAAAGCCACAAGGGACTTAAAAACCCTTGGCTTATACAACAGAGAATAACACTATAAACACAGTATAAGACCAAGCCTATAAATACAATGATTACTATAAAATCAGACTTAACAATCTCCCCCTTAGTAATCATTGGCGTTGTGGTCTTCAAAATCATCTTCTAAATCAGCACAGATCATCTAAGCGACTTTACAAAGCTTCTTTCTTAACTAAAAAAAAATTATTCTCAGCATCTGTTAATCTCAATTGCCTTTGTTGCCTTGACAAGACTAGCCCTGATTGTGATAAGCTTGAAAGAACAATTGGTTCATCAGCTTGTGCTCTGGACGACACACCTCTTTTAAATAATCTTGAATGAACTGTGGTGGTCGGAGCTGGAACAGCAAAAGAATTAATTGCTGAGAAAAAATAGAATCTTGAGCGAATCTTGATCAGCAGATAACCGTTTGAACTGTTTGTCTCTTTCACTTCTTCTTAACTTCTCCCCCTCATGACCTTGATAATCTGGATCAACTAGGTCATGCAAATGTTGGAGACGAGACAGCTTAAGATCTGCAAAATCATATTTAAAGGAGAAAGAGGAGGTTTGCGCTAACTGTTGGTGGCGCAAACCTAGGTTTGCGCTAGCAGAAGGAAGCGCAAAGTTAGGTTTGCGCTAGCTGAAGGATGCGCAAAGCTTGTTTTGCGCTAGAAGTTGTTGGCGCAAATCTAAGTTTTGTTCTACCAACTGTTGGCGCAAATATGACTTGGAATCTGAAAATTTTCACCTGTGAAGCTCTTTGACTCCCCCTACATAAATGCACTAATTTTGACAATTCAAGTTAGCATTCATATAGAAAATCATATACTCCCCCTCGAAAACATATATTATCTTTCAGAAAAATCTTCTTATTCACTCCCCCTTGAATAATGCACAAACCCATTAAAACAAATATATGAGAACACAAGAATTGAAACATCAAAGGAGAAAGAAAAATATACTAAATATGTATTTTGAAACAACTAAACATATAAACTTTTAAACACTAAAGAAATTAAATTTTATTGAGTAAAATATCACAGATTTATCAATCAGTTGAAATCAAGTGTGTGTTGTTGGATACAGATACAAGTTTCATTGCATATCAAGTTAAGACATGTTCAGTTTCAAAAACTTCCAGCAATCTATTCAGTGTGCTAGCATGCGAACTTCGATTAGCTTCAAGAAAATGCAATTCTAAAAATATAATAGAAAACTTTGCATGTACTCACACTAAGCCATCAAAATTTAAGATTTTCACAAATTTACAGGTTTATTGCAACTCAAACATATTACCAAGTATCATGAGATGTGTGCTCATTGGCATCTTTTAGCATTGTGCACATTGGCATCTTCACATGAGTGTGCTCTTTGGCATCTTTTAAGCTTGTGTACTTTGGCATCTTTTTAATCAAAAAGTTTGTTAAGTAAAGAACATGCCATAAACGTAACTTTCTATCTGACCCTATTGCAGGATTTGGGTCAGCCGCTCCCAGACCAGTTGTCCTTAGGGGACTAGGTGTCAAGCACCCCTTGGAACTTACTCTCCCAGATCAGAAAGGCTACATCGACACATTCTAAACCCATTCATACCAGTAGAACATGACTTTCGATCTGGTTCTATAGAATGATTTGGGTTCGATCACTCCCAGACCAATTGACCTTAGGGGACCAGATGACAAGCATCCCACGGAACTTACTTTCCCAAACCAGAAAGGTCATAGGTACAAACTTTTAAACTTAGAGATTTCTGTATTTTATATATATAAAATGCATCTCAATCACTCAGTTCTACATCTAAGTGCTTAGCCTATATTTTCATTACGATCCATAATTCCGACTTTTTAGGATTTCCAAGCATTGTAAACTAAAAATATTTCGAATCACACAACTTTAAAGCAGAATGCAAAAGTTTCAAACATGTTGCTGACTTTTCGACTTTTAAAAGACTTAAAAGTTTGAACATATAAAACTTTAATATTAACAAAGCAACTTGAAAATTTATCTTAGACACACATTTTATTCAAAAGAAAGAGAACATGTAAATCTTTTACTTTATAGAATAAAATTTATAAAGATTTAAACTTTTAAATTCAAATGCCGAATTTGAAAAATTAAGACAAATGTAAAGAATTCGGTAAAATGATATTTAGTCGAAACAAAATAAAATTCAATAATATTATCTTCCACATAATGTATAATGAATTTGTGTCTCAAAATAAAGATTTGGATTGTACAAATTGAAGAGATAGTTGAACTTGCTCAGATTCATGAAAAACACATGAGAAAACTGGAACAACATCATTAACAGAGATAAATGCAGCGGAATTAAGAATATGTACTCACAGTTTCTCATTAGTCAGAAGCTAAAATCATTGAAGAACGAGTTCTAAACTGACATGTTTAGAAGTCGTAGTCCATTAAAGCATGGGTTATAAGCTGATATACTTAGAAGCCAATTTTTTCTTACTCCCCCTTAACAGTAGATGCCTGCAACTTAGAATCAATCTGAGATTTTGGTACCCACTTGTATTTGGGTCCATGAAAGTTAGTTGCAGTTCTTGTGGGGAAAAACTTGTAAGATTTGACACGAGAAGTACAAGAAATATGATCAGACAAATGAACATAAGAATTAGCAGAAGAGTAAACATAATCATCTGAACGAGAATCAGAAGAAGAATATGAGACATTTTTGGAAATTTGAATCATTTGCTTTATTGAGTATTTTAAAATTTTATTACAAGAAGCAAATGAATCACTTTTATAATGTTTGTCTACATATCTATTTTCATCAGTCGTAGAATCATCTGATGTCCGCTTGACTCTCCATATCTGCTTTGAAGGAGCGCTCAGAGTCCTATCTGAAATCATTGAATCAGAAGAATTAGAACTATCAGAAATGACTTGATCTTGTTTCTTTGACTTCTTTGACTTCTTTGGTCAAGGTGCAGTGGAAGCATCACCGGGGAGCGAATGTGACGTGGGAAGCCGAGGAGGATATGAAGCGAAGATATCCTCATCTTTTCAAATAGTTAGGATTTCGGGGACGAAATCATTCCCAAGTTGGGGAGGATTGTAACACCCCGGATTTCCGTTGTGTAATCTTGTTATTCTTGTGTTAAGCTTTTGTCGTTAGCTCCGTGTTTGGTTTGTAGTAGAGTTTAAATTTTTGTGAAGTTTGGGGACAAGCAGTGAACTACGCGAGTTACACCGCGACTAGAGGTCGCGGCACAACCCGCGTAACCCACTGTTTTGTGTGAGTTTCAGGGAACTACGCGAGTTGCACCGCGACTTAAGGTCGCGGCACAACCCACGAAACCCACTGGATTATTTAGGGTTTTTGGACACGGGCGAGTTATGCCGCGAGTTGAAGTCGCGGCATAACCCGCGAAGTTGCATGGACCGTTTTAAGGGGTTCGGTTTCCCAAAATCTTATTATCTTAAATCTCAGATATTCTTTCTCTCTCTCATCCTTTTCTCTCTTTTTCTCTTTCGATCTTCAAAGGCTAGTTTAGTTGCTAATTTTCGGTGTTTCTAGCAAGGGGTCGGTGTTTTAAGCTTCACCACTACGTCGTGGTCGTTATCTGGTTTTTCGGGTTTTATTCTGAAAACCTACCAGTGAGTTCCTACTACCATTTTACAAACTTTATACATGTCAAAACTCTTATTTGCGAAATCTGAAGTATTTCTACGGTATGATTTTATGTTATCTACATTTTGATATAAATGAAGTTTTTGGTAATTTTCGGGGTTCCCGATCACTTTTGACCAAAATGACGGGTTCCGCTTTATTGAAGTAAAATGATGTTTTACTTAAACATTATGTGATTATGTAAAAAGAATATTTTAGAACTCATTTCATGATTTTCATTTTTACCAGAAGTTGAACTGGGAAATGATATCTTGTTTATGAAATATGTTTATACCATATGTTATTTATTGTTGGTCACGTATGTTGTTGTGACGAGTCTGTACCATTACTAGTGGATCCCTAGGTTTTGAGTCGACTGTATTATTGGGAGGTTATATTTCCCATTTTGTAACTATGGATGCCTATGTTCCTAGAGGGCAACTTGGTACGGTTATGTGAGGCCGGATACTAGCCATGGTTCATAGTGATCCTAGTGAAGGAGTATACATTGGTTTTGCTTGGGGCTAGGTCTCACACTTTAGCACGGACTTATGTGTTCGTATCCTCGGATTCCAATTGTTTAGCTCATAACTCGGATTTTGGCTTACTTAGTGTTACGCCACCATCCTTGGTAAAATGGTCCTTTTATCACCGTTTAACGAGTTTTGGACCGAAGAGGCCCGGTTGTGGCAAAATGTTATCTTTACGAACTAAACCTTTATGAAAAGATTTCTTTATGATACTGATATTTATATCTTTCGAGCTTTATAAACTGTATGTTCTCACCAGGCTTTAAGTCTGACACTTTTTCTCAAATGATGTGTATAACAGGTTTCCCTTAGCGGTGGGTTGCCGGGGTTTTGAGAGACGGGTTTGAGTCTCGAGGCATTTTGAGATGACTAGTATTGTTTCAGGGCATTTGTTAAGTCCCATTCTTTTGATACATTATGGAATGTCAACTGATGTAATCTTGATATAAGTGTCTAGATTAGTTTGTTGACAACTCTATATCGATACAGGTTTTTGTAAAGTCTTAAGGACTGATCCCCTTCTTGGGAGTTTATTATCAATACGAATGTCATGTTACCAGATTTTCAGGTTTTAATTTACTCTAATTTTTAGGGTGTTACAGGTTGGTATCAGAGCTCTAGTTTAAGCGAACTAGGCATGAATGTAAGATGTATAGACTTAGACTGAGTATGCTAAGAATTGATCGGTGAGATTTGGGTAGAGCTTCTAAGATGGGTTAGTCTTAGAGTCAACGGAAAGTACGTTTATCAGGCGTTGTGGTGATCGTGACGAGAACTTTTATGTGTTATATGTTCATAATTTCACTTAGCTAATGTTATTATGAAGATATCGTACGTAAGTGTGCTTGAATTTCTATTGCTATGACAAATGGTAATGTGGTAGTATGTTTCCTTTGTGTTTATTCAATCTCTCTCTTATCACTTTCTCTGTGCTGTGAAGCAGTTCGGTTATGGTGAATACGCGTGGTAGACCGCGTACTCGTGTTGATGGCCTGGAAGCGACAGCCTCCACCGCTGATCAGCCGGAAGGAGTTGAGGTTGTCGTGCGTCCGCCAGTTCAACAAATACTAGGTGGGGGGCCAGAGGTCATCCCGCGTGTGGACCTGGCTTCGTCCCACCCAGTAATCAGGGATGCTAGTTCCCCGTCTGAGTTGATGGCCAGCATGATGTTGGCAATGAGGGAAGAGATGGCAAAGCAGCAAGAGTTTATGCTGAAAGTAATTGAGGACCGCGATGTGAACAATCGTAGAAGTGAGACGGTTGTGGAAAACATCGTAGCAGGTTCTGGAGGCGCTGGTACAGGGGTCAGGGTTGAGGAACGCAGGATTGTTAATACTTCAGGAAGTGGGAAAAGTTGTTCCTAGAAATCCTTTCTGGGTTGCGGACCACCGGAGTTCTCTGGTTCCGACGACCCAGTCTTGTGTGTGAAGTGGATTCGAGCGGTTGAGTAGGCTTTTGGCTCTTCCGAGTGCGGAGATGATCAAAGGGTGCGGTTCGGTACCCAACTGCTGAGGGATACTGCACTCATTTGGTGGAATGTCATTCAATCCACCCTAACTCTTGCAGTGTTGGCTCAGTTGACTTGGGCCGAGTTCAAGAAAAAGCTGTTAGAAGAGTTCTGCAATGAAAGAACCATGAATTGAATCGAGAAAGAATTTCGGTCTCTGGTAAAGGGAAGCCTGGCGGTGAGAGAGTACACCCGTCAATTCATGGAAAAGCTTGATTTGGTGGGGCACGCTGCCCCAACAGAGAAGGATAAGATGAAGGCCTATCTGAATGGCCTACCTGCGGACATGCAACCTATGGTCCACAATTCTAAAGCTTCTAACCTCCGCGAGATGATTGAAGAAGCTCAGTACATGGAAGAGATGTTCGCGAAGAGCAAATCTGAGAATTCCGTTGTGGTGCCTGATAAGAGAAAGTGGGAGGGTAGCTCAGTACCTCCCAAGCGGGCCCGACCTTTTGTCGGAAACCGCAACTTCAGTAGTTACCAGGAAGCAAAGTGGTGCCCGAAGTGTCGAACCAAGCATCACGGTAACTGTAACACCACTTCTCAAACTTGTTATAAGTGTGGGAAGCCTGGTCACACTTTCAGAGATTGTCCGGTCAAAGGACTCGTCTGTTATGAGTGCAAGGCACCAGGGCATGTGAGAAGAGATTGCCCGAAGCTTGTGTCGGGTAGCACGCCAGCAAGGAAGGAGAACCCTCCGAAGGTTCCGGGTCGAGCATTTCAGATGACGGCCGAAGAGGCCAGGGCATCCGCCGACGTGGTATCGGGTACTTTCCTTATAAACTCTGTACCTGCTCGTATTTTGTTCGATACGGGTGCTAGTTTCTCTTTCGTATCTGAATTGTTCCGTCAGAAAATTTCTATGCCCACTACTAGTCTTGAGGATGCATTAGTGGTAGAAATAGCCGATGGTAGTCAAGTTCTGATCCGCGAGGTTCTGAAGCAGTGTACTCTTAGTATCGAAGGGAGAGAATTCTCAATCGATCTATTGCCGATGTTAATCGGGGGTTTCGATGTTGTGGTCGGCATGGATTGGTTGTCAAACAATCATGCCGAGATCGTATGTTCCAAGAAGCTGATTCGACTTCCCAACCCCTCTGGTGAAGTCTTTGTCATCTATGGTGAAAAGAGAAAGGGGGAAGTGGCAATAATCACAATGGCAAAGGCACGCAAGTGCTTAGTAAAAGGATGTTCGTCTTTCCTAGCCTATGTGATTGATGCCAAGTTAAAGAAATCAAAGCTGAGAGATGTGAAGATTGTGCGTGAGTTTCCAGACGTCTTTCCGGACGACTTGCCCGGGTTACCACCCGATCGACAAGTAGAGTTTTGGATTGATCTTGTGACTGGAGCAGCACCAATTGCTAAAGCTCCTTACCGTTTAGCACCGTCGGAGATGCAAGAGATGATGGCACAACTCCAAGAGCTATTGGAGAAAGGCTTCATAAGACCGAGTTCGTCACCTTGAGGAGCTCCGGTCTTATTCGTCAAGAAGAAAGATAGCACAATGAGAATGTGCATCGACTATCGTGAGTTGAATAAAGCTACAGTAAAGAACAGATATCCGCTTCCGAGAATAGACGACTTGTTCGATCAACTTCAAGGAGCGAGTTATTTTTCCAAAATCGACTTACGTTCGGGTTATCACCAAGTGAAGGTAAGAGAAGATGATGTTCCGAAGACAGCTTTCAGAACGCGTTACGGCCATTACGAATTTCTTGTAATGCCTTTTGGTCTAACGAACGCACCAACTGTGTTTATGGACTTAATGAATAGAGTGTGCCGACCATTCCTCGACAAGTCGGTCATTGTATTCATTGATGACATACTCGTGTACTCCAAGAGTGAGTCAGAGCACGAGCAACATTTACGTGAAGTTCTGGAAGTTTTGAGAAAAGAAAGGTTGTACGCCAAGTTTTCCAAGTGCGACTTTTGGCTTAAATAAGTACAGTTTCTGGGTCACGTAGTCACTCGGGTCAGAGTGAAGGTTGACCCCTCCAAGATTGAAGCTATGATGAATTGGGAGCCTGCTAAGAGTCCGTACGAGATCCGAAGTTTCTTGGGTCTGGCGGGATACTACAGGAGATTTATCCAAGACTTTTCAAAGATCTCTTCTTCCTTGACAGTTCTGACTCGGAAGAATGTAAAGTTTGAATGGACCGAAACCCAAGAGAAGGTGTTCCGTATCCTTCAAAAGAAGTTGTGTGAAGCTCCGATCTTGACGTTACCTGAAGGGTCGGAAGACTTCGTGGTTTACAGCGACGCTTCAAAAATAGGACTGGGTTGTGTGTTGACGCAACGAGGCAAGGTGATCGCTTATGCCTCGAGGCAACTTAAGATACACGAGCAGAATTACCCAACCCATGATCTGGAGTTAGCGGCGGTAGTGTTCGCTTTGAAACTTTGGCGACATTACCTTTACGGCACGAAGTGCACTCTATACACAGATCACAAGAGCCTGAAGTATGTCTTTGATCAAAAAGAGTTGAACATGAGGCAAAGGCGGTGGCTCGAGTTGCTTAAAGATTATGACTGTGAATTGCTTTACCATCCCGGTAAGGCGAACGTGGTGGCCGATGCGCTAAGTCGGAAGGACTATAGCGGGAGTATTCGGACTACCCATTCGAGGATCGAACTAGTGTCTAGTCTTGTTGAGAAGATCAAGACATCACAGATGGAAGCACTGTTAGAAGAGAATCTAAAAGATGAAGTCATGATGAAGCAGCGTTTACTCTTAACGGAAGATAGCCGTGGAGTAAAATTGTTCAGCGGTCGTGTGTGGGTACCCAAGATTGGGGGTAACCGTGATCTGTTGCTAGAAGATGCTCACAAGTCCAAGTATTCCATTCATCCGGGAAGTACAAAGATGTACAGGGACTTGAAGCTTCACTATTGGTGGCCGGTAATGAAACTTGATGTGGCACGTTACGTTGAGCGTTGTGTGACGTGTTCGCAAGTTAAGGCCGAACATCAGCGACCATATGGGAGTCTTCAGTCTTTAGAGATTCCCGATTGGAAGTGGGAGCATATCACTATGGACTTCATGACGAAGCTACCTAAAACTCTTCGAGGTCACGATACCATTTGGGTGATAGTTGATAGATTGACAAAGAGCGCTCACTTTTTGGCTATGCGCGAGACTCTACCGATGGATAAGTTAGCAAAGCTTTATATCGATGAGGTGGTCTCGAGGCACGGCATACCATTGTCGATCGTGTCGGATCGCGACAGTCGGTTCACCTCGAACTTCTGGGATGGGTTTCAGAAAGAGCTTGGTACTCGAGTGAAGTTGAGTACGGCTTACCATCCGCAAACCGACGGACAGAGCGAGCGAACGATCCAAACTTTAGAAGACATGTTGAGGTCTTGTGTCATCGATTTCGGGGGTAGTTGGGACACTCACCTGCCTTTGGTGGAGTTTGCCTACAACAATAGCCACCACTCGAGTATCAGAATGGCACCCTTTGAGGCTTTGTATGGGCGAAAGTGTCGGACTCCCGTGTGTTGGCTTGAAGCGGGAGAAAAGCAGTTTGCCGGACCCGAGATCGTGCAAGAGACTGCCGATTAGGTCAAGTACATTCGTGAAAGAATGAAAGCGGCTCAGGATCGTCAGAAAAGCTATGCCGATAAGAAGAGGCGACCGATGGAATTCCAAGTGGGCGACCGCGTTATGCTTAAGGTGTCGCCGTGGAAGGGCATTATACGGTTCGGAAAACGTGGGAAGTTGAGTCCCCGTTTCCTCGGACCTTTCAAAGTGCTTAAACGGGTGGGTTTGCAAGCCTACCAGTTGGAACTGCCACCGGAGTTGAGCAGAATACACAACACGTTTCATGTTTGCTACCTTTGGAAATGCTTGGCGGTGGAAGACAGCGTCATTCCCCTTTCATAGTTAAGGGTAGACGAAGGTAACCGTTGTGTGGAAGAACCCGACGCCATCTTAGAGAGAAAGTCTAAGAAGTTGCGTCATAAAGAAGTCACCTTGGTCAAGGTGCAGTGGAAGCATCACCGGGGAGCGAATGTGACGTGGGAAGCCGAGGAGGATATGAAGCGAAGATATCCTCATCTTTTCGAATAGTTAGGATTTCGGGGACGAAATCATTCCCAAGTTGGGGAGGATTGTAACACCCCGGATTTCCGTTGTGTAATCTTGTTATTCTTGTGTTAAGCTTTTGTCGTTAGCTCCGTGTTTGGTTTGTAGTAGAGTTTAAATTTTTGTGAAGTTTGGGGACAAGCAGTGAACTACGCGAGTTACACCACGACTAGAGGTCGCGGCACAACCCGCGTAACCCACTGTTTTGTGTGAGTTTCAGGGAACTACGCGAGTTGCACCGCGGCTTAAGGTCGCGACACAACCCGCGAAACCCACTGGATGATTTAGGGTTTTTGGACACGGGCGAGTTATGCCGCGAGTTGAAGTCGCGGCATAACCCGCGAAGTTGCATGGACCGTTTTAAGGGGTTCGGTTTCCCAAAATCTCATTATCTCAAATCTCAGATATTCTTTCTCTCTTTCATCCTTTTCTCTCTTTTTCTCTTTCGATCTTCAAAGGCTAGTTTAGTTGCTAGTTTTCGGTGTTTCTAGAAAGGGGTCGGTGTTTTAAGCTTCACCACTACGTCGTGGTCGTTATCTGGTTTTCCGGGTTTTATTCTGAAAACCTACCAGTGAGTTCCTACTACCATTTTACAAACTTTATACATGTCAAAACTCTTATTTGCGAAATCTGAAGTATTTCTACGGTATGATTTTATGTTCTCTACATTTTGATATAAATGAAGTTTTTGGTAATTTTCGGGGTTCCCGATCACTTTTGACCAAAATGACGGGTTCCGCCTTATTGAAGTAAAATGATGTTTTACTTAAACATTATGTGATTATGTAAAAAGAATATTTTAGAACTCATTTCATGAATTTCATTTTTACCAGAAGTTGAACTGGGAAATGATATCTTGTTTATGAAATATGTTTATACCATATGTTATTTATTGTTGGTCACGTATGTTGTTGTGACGAGTCTGTACCATTACTAGTGGATCCCTAGGTTTTGAGTCGACTGTATTATTGGGAGGTTATATTTCCCATTTTGTAACTATGGATGCCTATGTTCCTAGAGGGCAACTTGGTACGGTTATGTGAGGCCGGATACTAGCCATGGTTCATAGTGATCCTAGTGAAGGAGTATACATTGGTTTTGCTTGGGGCTAGGTCTCACACTTTAGCACGGACTTATGTGTTCGTATCCTCGGATTCCAATTGTTTAGCTCATAACTCGGATTTTGGCTTACTTAGTGTTACGCCACCATCCTTGGTAAAATGGTCCTTTTATCACCGTTTAACGAGTTTTGGACCGAAGAGGCCCGGTTGTGGCAAAATGTTATCTTTACGAACTAAACCTTTATGAAAAGATTTCTTTATGATACTGATATTTATATCTTTCGAGCTTTATAAACTGTATGTTCTCACCAGGCTTTAAGTCTGACACTTTTTCTCAAATGATGTGTATAACAGGTTTCCCTTAGCGGTGGGTTGCCGGGGTTTTGAGAGACGGGTTTGAGTCTCGAGGCATTTTGAGATGACTAGTATTGTTTCAGGGAATTTGTTAAGTCCCATTCTTTTGATACATTATGGAATGTCAACTGATGTAATCTTGATATAAGTGTCTAGATTAGTTTGTTGACAACTCTATATCGATACAGGTTTTTGTAAAGTCTTAAGGACTGATCCCCTTCTTGGGAGTTTATTATCAATACGAATGTCATGTTACCAGATTTTCAGGTTTTAATTTACTCTGATTTTTAGGGTGTTACAAGTCTCGATAGAATCAGCTTCGTCTTCAAAGTGATCTAGCCAAAACTCTTATTCAGCTAACAAAACAGTTCCATTCTCTCTCTTTTCAGCTAGTTCTAATTTCTTTCTGTAATAAGCAGAATCCCGAACCTTCTTCACTCTACACTCCTTAGAGATGTGACCGGACTTTCCACAGTTGTAGCATGTAGCTGGTTTCTTAGCCTCGGGTACTTGGACATTCTTCGACCCAGAAGTGAAACGAGAATTGTTGGAATTTGAACGAGGCTGAAACTTTTTCTGATAGTGCTGAGAGAAAAGGATCATGGCTTTTTGAAGAGCCTCGCCATCATCATCAGTGGCCCCGTTATAAGCATTATCAGACAATGCTTGTTCTGCCAGTTAGTTAGTGAGGAGAGCAACCGGGTCCATTTTTTTCTTGTTTTTCTTGTCCAATTTTGTTTTCTTCTCAAGCACTATGCTCTCATCAGTCATCAAGATCTCATACATCTCTTGGATTTGCATTGAAGAAACCCGAACATCATTTCTCAATCTGTGACAAGACTTGTTCCATTCTGGCTAAAGAGCGTTGAGGAATTTCAGGTTTGTCTCGAGCTCTGTCTTGTTCACATTTATCTTGCATAGATCATTCAATACTGTGCAAAATCTGTCGAAAACACTCTTTAGAGACTCAGTTTCTTTGGCTTTAAACTCCTAAAAATTGTTCATATAACGTGTATGTCGGAGTTGAGTTGCGACCGATGAACCAAGCATAATCTTTTCCAATTGTGCCCACAACAGATTTGGATAATCATTGCAATGATCAACCCGGTTGTAGACAGAGTTTGGTAAAGCTAGCATCAGGTTAGCTTTTAATTCTCGATCAACTTTCATACGTGAAGCCTCTTCAGTTGTTACGAGAGTCTCTTTGTTAGACTTTACGAAAGGTCCTTCAGTGAGAGATTTCATCATGTTATCTCCATTAACTTGACGCTCGATGAAGTTCAGGAACCGATCTTGCCATTGAGTCAATTCATTTTCGTTGATCAATACTGGAGGACGAGTTTCTGTGCCCAATGACATCATTACATCGTTTTTGTAGAACTGGGCTTGAAAAGCAAACTTTGCAGAATCCATGGAGACAGAAAAATTTCCAAGTCTGGACTGAGCTGGCGCAAACTAGAGGTTTGCGTGAGAGTAAGCTGGCGCAAAGTTAGGTTTGCGCTAATAAGCAGTGACGCAAAGTTTGTTTTTCGCGAGAAGCAGATGGCGCAAAGGAGATTCGCGTGAGCAATATGTGGCACAAACTTAGATTTGTGTGATACTATCTTGGCGCAAACTTGAGTTTGCGTGATGAGAAGATGGCGAGAACTTTCACTTTTACTTGAGCAGAGGATGACGCAAAACTGACTTTGCGTGAGTAAGAGATGGCGCAAAGTATAAACTTTGCGTGATGAACTGTTAGCGAAAACTCTGAAATTGCTTGATGTACTTTGAACTTTGACAAGATAAACTAGCACAAATCAGGATGAACTCGCGCAAATCTTGAAGAACTCGCGCAAACTACAGATCTGGCGCAAAACGATGATAAAACTCAGATTTCTTCAAAAATCGATTACAAAGCTGAATTTAATGAAATTTTCTTACACAAATACGATCGAAAACACTTTTCTAAACACTTTCAAACAATTATTTCGATCAAAAACCACTACTTCAAGAATTCATGTAATCAACAGTACGCAAAAACGAATTTTCTTGAAACTCGAAAATCTTCAAAATAGAACAACAAAACTTGATGTTCTTGAAAAATGAAGTGAATCAAAAGTTTTCTCCTATTAAAAACGAATCCAACAAACCAATTTTCAACAAAATTCAATCAGAAAACAGATCGAATTTGATGAAAAATCCAAAAACGAGATTTTCTTGAAAAATTCAAGAAAATTTTTTCAAGAAAATCGATTAAATTTTCAGATTAATTCACAAATTCAGAGATCAAAACATGAATCTCTCAATCCTCTCATATTAGATTGGCTCTGATTCCAATTGTAAGTCCAAGATCCTCTAATCATAGAGAGAGAAAGTAGAGAGAGAGCGCAAAATCTGTGTTCTTGAATAGAATGCGTGAATCCTTACAAAGACAAAGCCACAAGGGACTTAAAAACCGTTGGCTTATACAACAGAGAATAACACTCTAAACACAGTATAAGACCAAGCCTATAAATACAATGATTACTATAAAATCAGACTTAACAAAGGCCATTGTGGTAGATCGAACAAGGCAATCATCGGTAACCTCAATTTGTTTTCTTTCTCCCTCTCCGCTCGCTGTCATCAGGTCGCCGATAGGCCAACAAAGAAACCCAAATGCAACGTAACAAATGTTTGTTATTCTTGATCAGTTAGGGATTGAAGACAAACCGATTCAGAATCAACACGATAATATATGAAGATACAAACAAGACCCATAAATAAAATTCGATATCAACTTGGATTTATGATGATGAACTCCAAAGTGAACTCAAACCTAGAAAAGAAAACCCAGATCATACACATATAACAAGCAACCTTCATTTATACGATAACCCAAATCAAGGATTTCTTTATTCTCGGCCTTAAAAAGGGCTTAGGGTGTAAGTAGAAAGTTTTTACTTATTCTTGATGGTTGAAGTGTTTCGAACTTGATATGAGCTAGTTGTGTAGATGGAATAATTTACTCCAATAAATGAAAAGATTTAGTTTAGAAGGGGGTGGTCAATACTTGCATGTTAGAGGATGGGGAAAGGGAGGAGGGTGTGGGTGAGTCAATTGATACGGAAAATTATAAAATATTAATGATTAAATTATAAAATAAAAGAAAATAAAAAAAGAAACACATAAAAAAGAAAAAGGCTAAAAAGTCCTTAACCTAATTGGTCGTCACTACTGGCTATTAGTGCTAGGGATTAAAAAGGAAACAAATTGCAAACAATAATGACTACCAATGTAATAAATGAAGATCAGAGACGAAAGTCGAAATTTTAAACAAACCACAGGGACGAAAAACATAATTTACTCTAAAAATTATAATAAATAAAAGGTACAATAATAAATTTAAATAGGGATCATATATACAAATTTAATAGATAAGTAGTGGTTATTTAAAAAATTACAGAAATTTAGATTGTGGGGCCCATTTTAATGGTGTCAACTAGTTCACATTTGTGAACCTCTTGTTGTCGACATGAGGAATAAATGGTTCTTTCACGATAGTTTCATTTATCAAATATTGGTCCATAAATCTTCATAAATTCCCCATTGCCTACGCTCTCTTGATAGAATAATCAATTTGAAAACTTATATTTAAATAAGCTTTTGACACAAAAGGATGATCTAATACGTAATGTTGACTTTTCTTTGATTTTTGTTGATATGTTTATATATGGACCAACAACTTGTTGAATAAAATGGTTAATTGTTAAAAATGGTGTATTTTGTTTTTCAAAATATGTGATATTCAACATTTTTGTTTAACTGGTTTAATAGGTTAATGCTCAATATAGACTATTCTTTTCATATGGTCTGAGCAAATTTAGGCATTTCAACTTCGACCAATGAAAATGGTTTCTAAATGGTTGATAACTTTATAAAATTCGAACATAATACATGCAATACTCAATTACACAAAACTCAACTTCATTCAATGAGTCGCTCAATGTTCCAAGTATATGAAGTTTGTTATATAAAAAGGAAGCATTTGTATTGACTACTTGAGATCATCTAAGACCGTCCAGTTTCATGAGACTGTTTTGAAGCATTGGATTAGTTGATCTCGCCAAACCTTCACAGTAAAACCTTGAAGCTTCACATGAAAACCACAACGAACATTTCACAAGAAAAACACATGAAACTTTCGCCAGAAACACACACTAAACCTTCATGGTAGTCTCATGCGACTTACAAAACAACACTTTTATATCGATTGAGTGGGTGTTTGGTTGAGGCATTTAGAGTCATAAAGAATAGGGAATATGAATGCCAATGATTGGATATGGTTGGCATGGTCTAGTAAATATAATTACGTGTTTTTGTCTAAGTGGATAATGGATCATTCCTGTTAAATAGGTGACATGTTGTTTCATCGTCTCACTTCACGCATTCATTTGCCTACCCCATCATCATGTGGAAACCATCACCCTTTTATCATCGTCACTCGCCCCCGTTCTACACTTTGTTGTATCACCTCTTTCCCTTACTGACAATTACCATCCATCCCTCTCACCTTCTCGCCCACTGTCGTTCTTACTGCTTTGCTAAAGCTAACAATAAGTAAGGATAGGCATGTCACATGTTAAGTTTCAATTTGTTGGATAATAATATATCAACTAAATTTTATATTTTATTTTTATTTACTCATTACACGTCATGTTAACGAATGGGGTGTGGATAAATAATCTTCCATGTAACCCGTTACTTCTTGATAACTCTACAAATGTTACAAACCACAAATACGAGTCTTTACCATATAATATATCTAATACTCCTTGTAACACCCCTAAAATTAGAGGTAAAATTAAACCTGTAAAAAGGACTAAAATGTACGTCAACATTAAATATAATCACCCATACATGGGGAAATAGCAACAGGGTTTACAAATGTGAAATTATATCATTAAACAACAACCTATTAATATAGACTGCTTTTAAATATTAATTTACAGACAGGTGTCGCTAAAATCACCTAAATATTTCTATTGACAAGTATCTCATTGTATCGACTCCAAAAGTAATATGCCCTCAAAAGTTGTCTCTATTGGCAATTGATACTCCACTCAGACATTAGTCACCCCGCTATACGTGTCAGTTTAAGAAAAAATGATAGGCTAACGTATAATGAGATCAAACAGTTTATCGAAGGCAAATATCTATACTATATTATAAAACACGAATAAAAAACTCTTAAATACAAATTAGTAGGCACAAGGTACCATCATTTTATGCAAGATTTTTAAAATCTCTTAATTTACAAGTATCAAAGCACAAGATACACATTACTACTGCAGACTTCTAACACCTACCAATTTGGTATGTGCAAGACCTTCTTTTTATACAGATCTTTCCATGTATCACTATTAATTAATATATTATATTACTATAATTTTGTTTTAATTATATTATTAAATATGTAATTGGTTATTTTTTCCATATGTCATTAAAATATATAAGATAATCATTGAATTTTAACAAAATACTTAATTTTTTATATAAAAAACATTATATTATTAAGCCTAAATTAAACAAATTTATAAAAAAAACATTATCACTTTTCAAAACCATCCAAAATCGTACTGTAACTCGATAAAAAAATAAAATGAAACATTAAAATCGTGATTTATCTGTTGCATTGCGCGAGTACGCTTCTATTAAAACATAAATCCAGAATTATAACCTACTTTTAAAACAAAAAAAATACACTTTTCCACTTTCGGATAAATCATTGCAATAAATACATTTTATGATGACCGGGGAGAACCAGTTTACCATGTTAGTGACGAAACACAAAAGTAAGTCACATATTCATGTTTAAAAGCCCCGCTACGAATCAAAGGTCATTCAACCTACCCCTGAAGATTCATGGCATGAAACCCACAATGATCCTATATTTCACTCATTCACAATAAATTACAATTATCGGTCATGATCGTTGCCTGACTCACTTAGTCCACAACTATTACCCATTTTGACCTCATGCCTATTCCTTGTTACAACACGGGAATCATTTCCCATTCAAACTGACTTATATGCATATGGATCTACTACATTATAGCCTGACACAATAATACCATCAAGACATACCATATTTTATCCAACACACAAACTCTTATGTAAAACAAACCATCAATGAGAAAAATCCCTATTTTGTCAACTAACCATAAATATGACCATTCCACGTTTTTTTTACCAAAACTCATCAGAATCAAGGCGTAATTATCATTTGCATATGCAAAACCATTCTCCATAATCATTTCATCAAAATACCAATTTGGCCAAAAACCTAGTTTTTTTACCTAAATTTTCCAAAACCATCTAAGTTGAAAATATTGAAATAGAAGCACTGAGGAATCATAAAAGAGTCGTTTATAACATTTATAAAGTTTTAGAAAATAATATGATGAACTCATAACACTAGGTTTTGGTTAAAACCTATAAACCGCTAAAACCCTATAAATGGAGCAAACTATTGATTTCCTTGAAGTTTAACCAACCACACTTGAATATTGTTCTAAAAGTTATTCAAAGCTCCAACTAACACTAGATGAGTGTAATAAATAAACTAGGTTTAGTATTTATGAGGGGAGAGGAAAAGGTGCAGAAAATCGCCTAAAGGAGAAGAAAAACGAGAGAATAAACACTAATTTTCGAGGTTGAGAAGGATTGAAGTATGTTAGTGAATCGCAAAAGCTAATCGTACGATGATTGTAATTTTGAGTTTTGTTTTATGAAATTAATAAATAAATAAAAGACATTGCCCAGTTTATTATGTATATGTTATATTCTGTGTTTTTAATTATTCATAATAAATAACCTTAGAATAATGTATTCTAAATGTCCCTAGTTAAATATTATTTTGGGTTTTAAGGTTGAAATAATATGATAATGACTAGCATATGTAGGGATTCATATAGAGATATTGAATCTGCATATGGGTACAAACTGGAGATTTTGTGTATCGGACGTGACTCGCTATGAGAACACTTCATTGGATGTCATGTGAGTGTCATAAGTGTTTCTCATGTGGTCAATGTACATGTAATTCTTTGACTTGAGAAATATGGAGTTTGTTATTTGTGAGTAATTTATTTTTGACATTTGTTCTAATCATTCCGTAATTGGGTGACAGAATTACTGTTAGATATGTTATAAATCACATGGTAGAACTAGCATGTATCGAGATAGGATTTGTCCCTCATTTACGACGGGAGTGATGTCTCTGGGCCCCTTGATAAATATACAATAAGGAAATGCATGCATGCTCAGATAAATGATATGAGATATCAATTTATGTTTTTATTAGTATATTATGGAATCAAGAAACTAGAGATTGGACATAACGAGAATGACACATTCAATGTCTCGTGTTCAATCTGGACATCAAGGACAAAATAATTAAATATGTACACAAAAATTGACTATATACCGGTAATTTGTTGTATCACCAATTCTCGATATTTGGGTGTTGATGATGTATTGCTAGATACCGCTCATTGTTTATAACTATAAATACGATATTTATATTTATTACCAACATGTCGAGAATCCAATGGGTCACACGCATTGAACATATTCGAATAAGGAGTTTTAATAATTAAAACGTTTAATTATTATACATGATTTGTATTGATTTAATCTGATTAAATAAAACCATATATTATTTATGTTAGACATAAATAAAGATAGTTATGTATGGTCTTGAAAAGATGAGTTATGGTGCATGGATACTTCTACACTCAAGTAAGGTGTAGGGATGGTGGTACTTTCATGTCATACCTCTCATGTCCATATATAATGTATGACATTGTATGCAAGTGTTTTGTTCTTGCAATTCTCTCTAAAATCACCTACAACTATATGCTCTTTTTATTTCTAAGTTTTGAAACCGTGACTAGCATCACGAGAAGACAAAGGATTCAGATTGTTCGCGTGGATACCGTTGAGGCATCAAGTTTGCTTTGTTGTTGTGATTCAAAGTCTCGTTAACTGTGAGGTATAATTTCGAAATATCCGATTTATTCCGGTTCGTATGGGTCCTTGGAGGGTTACGATTTTATTTTCTGTTGTGCTTGAGATCCCGTAACCCAACAAAGTCAAAACACAAAATGTATACTCTAGAGGTGTAGGGCGACTTTGCCAAGCTACAGTGCCATTTTCATTGTTCCAAGGCATTGTCGCGAGCGACGTACCGAAACTCCTTTCCCTAGTGAGACTATGACAGGCTACAATGCCATTGTCATTGTCGGGAGCGATGTACCGAAGCCCCTCTCCTTTGTGTGACCATGACATGCTATAATGCCACTGTCATTGTTAGCTAGCTTACCAGCTACTAGTTAACTTATCAATCATCAACTAGTTTATCAACTACCAGTTAGCTTATCAGTCATCAGCTAGTTGGTGGATAAGTTACGTTTGACAAAAAAAACTGATAAGCATGTAAAATGAAAAAAAAAAAGACATGTTGAAAAAATAATCAATTAAAATAATTCATAATATAGTTAAAACAAATTTATAGTAATATAATATGCTAATTAATACAAACAAGATAGTAAAGAAAAATTAAATATACTATAATATGTTGATCAAAAGAATTTAGAATTTATTATCATATATACACTATATATTTTGAATTTGTTAAAACAAATTTTAGAAAAACCTATATGACTTATAATTTTAAATAACCATTACATATAATATGAATAAAAATAAATAATTAAAAATATTAGTTATTGATAACTAAAAATATATTGAGTAATATTTAAAAAATAATAATATAAAAATAATTGATATGATTAAAAATAATTCTAAATAATTAAAACTTAACATAAGTGTATAATTAATAATTTTCAATTAGTAGTTATTAAATAATAAGTAATATTAATAAGGGTCTGTTTGTTTTTTTAAAATAAGTACTTAAGCACCACTTTTCACTTATTCGGTTAGGCCAATGTGAATTAAGACTGTTTGTTTTTTCAATTTGTTCAAATCCACTTTTCACTTAATTAGGTCTTATCGAAAAAGTGATAGGGTTACCACTTATTTTTACTTTTTCATTAGATTCACGCCCTCTATCAGATTATTAACACCTTCATCTTCATCTCCTTCGATCGATCGATCTCACACCTGCTTCAAACTCACATGCTTTAATCCTCGAGTTCGACCAAGGATTCCATCGATCTCCTCTCCAGCAGCGACCATCTACATGAGTTCGATAATCGGTATCTCTTGCTTCTGTTTTGCTGTCGATTTCATCTCCATCATCGCTACTCACTTTGCTGTCGATTTCATCTTTTCTTTGGATTTTTGTTGTCGATTTTTTTGGATTTTTGTTGTCGATTTTTTTGGATTTTTGCTGTCGATTTCAATCTTCTTCTTCTTGTTGGTGGTGTAGTATTGGTGATTTTTCAGGTTTAATTTTAAAAGGGTATTTCTGGTGGTGGTTGGTGGTGGTGGTGGTGAAAAGAAACAAGCAAGAAATAATGGAAAGTCACCCACACATCTTCTTATTTCTTTCTTTTTTTCTTATGTGTTTATTTTCATTAAAAAGTTGTTCTTTTTTAGGGAGAATGTGGGGAATTAAAGAGCAATGTTGGCAAAGATCCTTCTAGTGCACATACCGCCACTACTTGCAATACTTTACTTCGAGAACTTCAGATGTTAAGATATGAAAATTTGGGAATAGCAATTTTGGGAGTGGATGAAAATCACCCAAACAGGGTTCGTCCTTGTGGTTCATCTTGATTCACCTTTTGATTTGTGGGTTTTTGTTTATGATAAGGTTTATGTATTTTAGATACATGGTTACTTGATTAAAGGTTTTATATGCACTTTTATTGGTTTGATGCTTGAGGATTATGGGGATTATAGTCTTATGTAAATCAGGTTTTGGCCTTCTGCAATATGGTTGGATTATTTTACCAATATGTGATAATCTGCTAGTTTTGGTTAATAATTATATTGTTTGTTTTTTGTTCATTTTCAAAGTTGAAAACTTGATCATTTTGTTTTCCTCGTGGAGTTGGTTTTCATATTTCAAACGTTTTCAGCTTACAAAAACAAACAATCTTTTTTATTCAGATTTCAGACTTCAGCACCACCACTTAAAAATCAGAAGTGAAATCAGACTTCAGACTTCAGACTTCAGCACCACTTAAACAACAAACGCCACCTAAGAGTATAATTTGAAAAATAAAAACTCCTCATAAATTAATAAGATAACTTATATCCATTCAAACATGTATTTAAAAAATATTTTAGCTTCTAAATTAGTTTATAAACTAAGATGACACTTGTTTTTTAAGTGATGCTGAAGTCTGAAGTTTGATTTCATTTCTGATTTTTAAGTGGTGGTGCTGAAGTATGAAATCTGAATAAAAAAGACTGTTTATTTTTGTAAGCTGAAAACGACTGAATATATACTATTGTCTATTTTATCCCTGAAAATATGATACTGTCGAATTTAATTAAATTATACTACTAAAATCATTCTTCATAAAAACTAAAATCAACTAAAATACGTTAATTGGTTCATATACAATAGAAAACATGAACAAAGTCTTATAACAACTAAAATCAATCTTCGTTTTGCATCAATTGTGTCGCAATTTCTTCTCTTAAACTAGTCATATATGTTTGGTCAGCGGTACTCCCATGCACGTGAACCTCTTTGGCTTCATCACCGCCATCGTCCCCTTGGTCATTGGTTTGATCATACTCAGAAAATAACTCATCACTTAAACCTCCCTTTCGTATAAAGTTGTGAACCGCAAAACATGCAATAACAACGTCTCTTTGAACCTCAAGTGAAAAAGGTGTCATTCTTTTCAATATCGGAAAACGTGTTTTCAAGACGCCATAAGAACATTCAATAACATTTATAAGCTTTGCATGAGAATGGTTAAACTTTTCATACTTGTTCATTGCACGTCGACGATGGAAATCTCCAAGTCAATATCTAACATTACGATACGGTGCCATAAATCCTCGAGTATTTGTATATGCAACATCACATAGATAATACTTATCTGAAAACAATAAATAAAATAGTTATTAATATAAATTTAGCAAATATATTACCTCTAAATCGTTAGTATACCTGGAGGAGGAAATGAAAATCCAATAGCACCATCTGTTAAAGCTTCAGACAGAACTCTATAATCATGCGCAACCCCTTCCCACCCAACAACGACAAATGTAAAAACCATGTTGAAGTCACAAATTGCCAAAACATTTTGATAACATTCACCCTTTCCTCGTCCTCTATATAAATGTTGTTCTTGGATAAGGACAACGACATGTATTAAAGTCCCATCAAGGGCACCAATTGCTCCCTACATTAAAGCTAGTAGTCAAAATAAATTCAGTAAGAAAATGTATACACAACTATTATTAGTTACCTTAAAGATTCGTCGTAACCTCCTATTATTCCCTGGGATGTCTGGATTAGGATTGAATGACGTAGGAACTATGATCTCTTTAGCAAACTTAATCATTTTATCCAACACTTCATGAAAATTTTTATGTATTGTTTGTGTTGAGTGTTGGAACATGTTTTTCAACACTCTATAACGTTGATTGTTACCAATAATCATTAAGAAGATAGCCATTTTTTCTTCGACCAATATATGTTTGTTATCCGTTAACCAACCATTTGCTTTAAAGTGAGCACATGGTTGTACAAACACATCACGGGACATTCGTAACAAGTCAATACATTGTCAATCGTTACCTTCAAGTAGCTCATCCGTAAATTGACGTCCAGTCATTGCAGATGTATTATCTATTTTCCTTTTCAAACGCATTGATCGTAAGTAATACATATACAAGAATATAACAATGACAAGTATAGTTTTTTCATCATCATCCATGATGAACCTGTTACAAATAATATAAATTTGTTCAAATAATAAAACATCATCCAAATAACATAAACTTGTTCAAACCATAAAACATAATCCAAATAACATAAACTTGTCCAAACCATAAAACATAATCAAAATAACATAAACTTGTCCAAATAACATAAGCATAAACTTGTTCAAACCATTAAACATCATTCAAACCGCATAAACTTGTCCAAAAACTACTACATAAATCCCAGTCTTGTTGTCGTCCTTAAAATCTAGTCTTTCAATAAATCATGGTCTGGAGGGTTGATCAACCATGTCTCTCTTAACAAAGTTGTGTGGCCGAAAATGTCAATGGCCGCTCTGTAAAGAGGATCCCTTGGATTAATACCAAGGGTGTTTAACCATTCAAGACAAGCAAAAAGGGTTACGGTGGGTTGTTCAACAACTGTGGGTTGTCATGTAACAAGTGTGTGACGTGCACCCCTCAAATCCACAAGTAATTCATCCATGTCGACCTTGACTTTACTCTTCCTAGATGGTCTAGATGAAGGTTGACTTGGTACTTCTACATTTGAAGGATTTGCACTCAATTTATTGACATCTGGTATTTCTTCCTCCTCATCATCATCTTCATCCTCCTCATTTTGAACACTGTGGACATGAGATGTAAATGATGATGAAGAAACCACAAAAGTCCTCTCACGAGTTGAACTAGGGGGATAAGCACGAGACCCGGTAGCAGAAGTCCCCTCGAATAAAGCAATACACAATTCAGGAAATAACAATGGTGATGTCTTTAAAGTTTTTGCCTTTGGTCCCTGCATCCAAATTAAAATTATTGTTTATATAATACATGTGCTATTTGGATTACTATCTAAATTTGTTTAAAAAAAAATAACCTTGAAAAAATCTTCCCATTCTTGATTAGATAAGTTGAACAGATTCAGAGTTGGGTCATAAATATTCCATGTTCTATTCCTTAAGTATACCCATCCCACATACTTCCCTTTTAAGTAATCATAGTGATTTTTCAGTTGTTTTTGCGTCAACTTTATGTGACACACTTGCTCAATTTTTCCTGCCACATTTACCCACGATTCTTTTTCGAAGACTACCCCCAATTCGACCCACTTTATTGATCTCTTCTATACAACTCTCTAAAAAACATATGATCGTTTCATTTGTCCACCTTACACGTTGAACAGTCTCGTCCATCACTAGTTAGCACGCAAGAAATAAAAATAATTTAAAGAAGTGTTTGAAATCATGTACATTATCAATTTACAAAATTAAAATCACTACAATGACAATCAAAAAAGGCAATAAAGGATTATTCCTTGTGAAGGGTGACAATGATTCCTTGTGAAGGATAATAGTGATGGCACAAAATTAATCCAAATATTTCCTTGTGAAGGATTATTCCAATATTTCCTTTTCCTTGTGAAGGATGACAGTGAGCCATGTGTTAGTGATGAAAGATGACAGTGAGCCATGTGTCATAATGAGCACCATTTTATGCATTGCATTGATTGGTCTCCAGATTCAGATTTATGTTTATTTCTTTTAATATTGAATGCTTAACCCAAAGGAAAAAATTGTAGGAACTGCCTGGGACAATTATGCCCAACCAAACATACCGGAGGTCGTTCGACCGGTGTTGTTGTAGACCGAAGTTGTCCTTTGACCGGTTTAGGTTCTGTTAAGTTGTTAGCTTCTGTGTCTTTGAGTCCTATTCAAGTAACGAGAGGTTTATCTGTATTTCGACTTACCGATTCTTTCGGTGTTATCATAGGTAGCGCTTGTTAAGAAGAAGGAAACAGAGGTGAGTTCCTACTATCATTTTAAACTGTATACATATCAAAAGTTACCTTTTTGATCTTATCTTATTTTAAAAGTAAAATGATGTTTTACCTTTATGCGAAAGAAATATTCAAAGGAACTTCTTTTAAATGCTTTTCATTCTTACCAGAAGTTGAACTGGGAATAACATTTTGTTTATAAAAATGTGTTTGTAACCATATGTTTATTTATGGTTGGTCACATACGTTGTTGTGACGAGTCCTTACCATTACTAGTGGATCCCTAGGTTTTGAGTGGACTGTATTGTTGGGATGTTACATTCCCCAGAATTGTAGCTAGGGATCACTTGTTCCTTGAGGGCAACTTGGTACGGTTATGTGAGGCCGGATACTAGCCATGGTTCATAGTGATCCTAGCGAAGGAGTATACCTTGGTTTTGCGCTTGGGGCTTGATCTCACATTGTAGCACGGACTTTGTGATTCGTATCCGCGGACTCCAATTGGTTTAGCTCGTAACTCGGATTTTTGGCCTAACTTTGTGTTACGCCACAATCCTTGGTAAAATGTTTTGTTTTCGGTCCTTTTATGGCGTGTTTATAACGAAAAAGCCCGTTTGTGGCAAGGACCTAATGTGTAAATTTAATCGCTTTGGAAATACTATCTTGATGCAAATGTTTTATCTTTTGAGCTTCATAAACTGTATGTTCTCACCAGGCTTTAAGTCTGACACTTTTTCTCAAATGGTATGTGTATCAGGTTTCCATTAGCGGTGGGTTGCCGGGGTTTTTGGAGAGACGAGTTTTGAGTCTCGAGGTTTTTGGAATTGATTAGTATTGTTGCTGGGCATTGTTAAGTCCCATTCTTTTGATAAAATCCTTGTATAGGATTGTATAATCTTAAAGACTGGTTCCGTTTATAGGAAGTTAATAGATTTACTTTCGTTATATTGTCAGGTTTCCAGGTTTTAATTTACTCTGATTTTTGAGGTGTTACAAGTTGGTATCAGAGCTCTAGTTTAAGCGAACTAGGCATGAATGTAAGATGTCTAGACTTAGACTGCGTATACTAAGAATTGATCCGCGAGAATTGGGTAGAGATCCTAAGTTGGTTTAGTCTTAGAGTCGACGGAAAGTACGTTTATCAGACGTTGTAGTAGTGGTGACAAGAACCATTATGTGTTGTATGTTCATAATTTCACTTAGCTAATGTTATTATGAGGATATTGTACGTAAGAGTCCTTGAATTGCTATTAATATGACATTTGGTAATGTAGTAGTACGTTTTCCTTTCGTGTTTTTCTATCTTTTCTTATCTCTTCCACTGCTCCGTGTAGCAGTTCAGAATGGTAGGTACGCGTGGAAGACCGCGTGCTCGTGTTGATGGTCAGGAAGCGACAGCCTCTACAGCGGGTCAGCCGGAAGGAGTTGAGGTTATCGTTCGACCACCCGTTCAGCAAGTACTAGGAGGGGGGCCAGAGGTCATTCCGAGAGTAGACCTGGCTTCGTCCCACCCAGTAATCGGGGATGCTAATCCCCAGTCAGAGTTGTTGGCCAGCGTGATGTTGGCAATGAGAGAAGAGATGGCGAAGCAGCAAGAGTTTCTGCTGAAAGCAATGGAGGACCGCGACGTAAACAATCGGAGAAGTGAGACGGTTGTGGAGAACGTCGTAGCAGGTTCTGGAGGTGATGGTATAAGGGTCGTGTCGGTAGAGCGGGGGATTTCTGGAGCTAAGGGGAACAAGAAGAGTTGTTCCTATAAGTCCTTTCTAGTCTGCGGACCGCCAGAATTCTTCGGTTCTGATGACCCGGTGGTGTGCGTTAAGTGGATCCGAGCGGTCGAGCAAGCTTTTGGCTCTTCCGAATGTGGTGATGATCAGAGGGTGCGGTTTGGTACCCAACTGCTGAGGGACACTGCACTCATCTGGTGGAATATCATCCAATCCACTCTATCTCCTGAAGTGTTGGCTCAGTTGTCATGGGTCGAGTTCAAGAAGAAGCTGCTAGAAGAGTTTTGCAACGAGAGGACCATGGACCGAATTGAGAAAGAATTCCGGTCTTTGGTGAAGGGGAGCCTGACGGTGAGGGAGTACACCCGTCAGTTTATGGAGAAACTTGGTCTGGTGGGGCATGCTGCCCCAACAGAGAAAGACAAGATGAAAGCTTATCTCAACGGCTTGCCAGCGGACATGCAATCTATGGTCCATAATTTCAAGGCTTCTAACCTCCGAGAGATGGTGGAAGAAGCTCAGTTCATGGAAGAGATGTTCGCGAAGAGCAAGTCTGAGAGTTCGGTGGTGGTGTCTGATAAAAGAAAGTGGGAGAGCAGTTCAGTACCTCCCAAGCGGACCAGACCTTTTGTTGGAAACCGCAATTTCGGCAATTACCAGGAAGCAAGGTGGTGCCCGAGGTGTCGGACCAAGCATCACGGTAACTGCAGTAACAGTTCTCAAACTTGCTATAAGTGTGGGAAGCCTGGGCATACGGTCAGAGATTGCCCGGTCAGGGGACCCATCTGTTATGAGTGCAAGGCACCGGGGCACGTGAGGAAAGATTGCCCGAAGCTTGCGTCGGGTAGTGCGCCAGCAAGGAAGGAGAACCCTCCGAAGGTTCAGGGCCGAGCTTTTCAGATGACGGCCGAAGAGGCTAGGGCATCCGCTGATGTGGTATCGGGTACTTTTCTTATAAACTCTGTACCTGCTCGTATTTTATTCGATACGGGTGCTAGTTTCTCTTTCGTATCTGAATTGTTCCGTCAGAAATTTGCTATGCCCACTACTAGTCTTGAGGATGCATTAGTGGTAGAAATAGCAGTTGGTAGGCAAGTTCTGATCCACGAAGTTCTGAAGCAGTATGCTCTTAGCATCGAGGGAAGAGAATTCCCGATCGATCTGCTACCAATGTCAATCGGGGGTTTTGATGTTGTAATCGGTATGGATTGGTTGTCAAACAATCAGGTCGAGTTCGTGTGTTCCAAGAAGATGATTCGACTTCCCAACCCCTCTGGAGAGGTCGTGGTCATCTATGGTGAAAAGAGAAAGGGTGAAGTGGCAATAATCACAATGGCAAAAGCACGCAAGTGTCTAGTAAAAGGATGTTCGTCTTTCCTAGCCTATGTGATCGATGCCAAGTTAGAGAAGTCCAAGCTGGAAGATGTGAAGATCGTGCGTGAGTATCCAGATGTCTTTCCGGACGACTTGCCCGGGTTGCCGCCCGATCGTCAGGTAAAGTTTCGGATTGATCTTGTGCCAGGCGCTGCACCGATCGCTAAAGCACCTTACCGTTTAGCGCCGTCGGAGATGCAAGAGATGGTAGCACAACTCCAAGAGCTTTTTGAGAAGGGATTCATAAGACCGAGTTCGTCACCTTGGGGAGCTCCGGTCTTATTTGTTAAGAAGAAGGATGGCACAATGAGAATGTGCATCGACTATCGTGAGTTGAACAAAGCTACAGTGAAGAACAGGTATCCGCTTCCGAGAATAGACGACTTGTTCGATCAACTTCAAGGAGCAGGTTGTTTTTCCAAAGTCGACTTACGATCAGGCTATCACCAAGTGAAGGTGAGAGAAGAAGATGTTCCGAAGACGGCTTTCAGAACGCGTTACGGCCATTACGAGTTCCTTGTAATGCCTTTTGGCCTGACGAACGCACCAATGGTGTTTATGGACTTGATGAATAGAGTGTGCCGACCATTCCTCGACAAGTCGGTCATTGTATTCATTGACAACATACTCGTGTACTCCAAGAGTGAGACAGAGCACGAGTAGCATCTTCGTGAAGTTCTGGAAGTGTTGAGAAAAGAGAGATTGTACGCCAAGTTTTCCAAGTGCGACTTTTGGCTTAAAGAAGTACAATTTCTGGGACACGTAGTCACTCGGGACGGAGTGAAAGTAGATCCCTCCAAGATTGAAGCAATGATGAATTGGGAGCCTCCTAAGAGTCCGTCAGAGATTCGAAGTTTCTTGGGTCTGGCGGGATACTACAGGAGATTCATTCAAGACTTTTCGAAGATTGCTTCTTCCTTGACAGTTCTGACTCGGAAGAATGTGAAGTTTGAATGGGCAGAGGCCCAAGAGAAGGCATTCCGGATTCTTCAGAAGAAATTGTGTGAAGCTCCGATCTTATCTTTGCCTGAAGGGTCGGAAGATTTCGTGGTTTACAGCGACGCTTCAAAGATGGGATTGGGTTGTGTGTTGATGCAACGAGGCAAGGTAATCGCTTATGCCTCGAGGCAGCTCAAAATACATGAGCAGAATTATCCAACTCATGATCTGGAGTTAGCAGCAGTGGTGTTCGCTTTGAAACTTTGGCGACACTACCTCTACGGCACGAAGTGTACTCTTTACACGGATCACAAGAGCCTGAAGTATGTCTTTGGTCAGAAAGAGCTGAATATGAGGCAAAGGCGGTGGCTCGAGTTGTTGAAAGATTACGACTGTGAATTGCTTTACCATCCCGGTAAGGCAAACGTGGTGGCCGATGCGCTAAGTCGGAAGGACTATAGCGGGAGTATTCGGGCTACCCATTCAAGAATCGAGCTAGTGTCTAGTCTTGTTGAGAAGATCAAGACATCTCAGATGGAAGCATTGTTAGAAGAGAATCTCAAAGAGGAAGTCATGACAAAACAGCGTTTACTCTTAACGGAAGATAGCCGTGGGGTGAAACTGTTCAGCGGTCGTGTGTGGGTGCCCAAGGTTGGGGGAAACCGTGAGCTGTTGCTAGAAGACGCACACAAGTCCAAGTATTCCATTCACCCGGGAAGTACGAAGATGTACAGGGACTTGAAGTTGCACTATTGGTGGCCGGTGATGAAGCTTGATGTGGCGCGTTACGTTGAGCGTTGTGTGACGTGTTCGCAAGTCAAAGCCGAACATCAGCGACCGTATGGGAGTCTTCAGTCCTTAGAGGTTCCCGAGTGGAAGTGGGAGCATATCACCATGGACTTCGTGACGAAGTTGCCTAAAACTCTTCGGGGACACGATACCATCTGGGTGATAGTGGATAGATTGACGAAGAGCGCTCACTTTCTGCCTATGCACGAGACTTTACCGATGGATAAGTTGGCGAAGCTTTATATCGATGAAGTGGTCTCGAGGCATGGAATACCTTTGTCGATCGTGTCGGATCGCGACAGCCTGTTCACTTCGAACTTCTGGGATGGGTTTCAGAAAGAGCTTGGTACGCGAGTTAAGTTGAGTACGGCTTACCATCCGCAGACCGACGGGCAGAGCGAACGAACAATCCAAACCTTGGAAGACATGTTGAGGACTTGTGTCATCGATTTCGGGGGTAGTTGGGACTCTCACCTGCCTTTGGTGGAGTTCGCTTACAACAATAGCTACCACTTGAGTATTGGGATGGCACCTTTTGAAGCACTGTATGGGCGAAAGTGTCGGACTCCCGTGTGTTGGCTAGAAGCGGGAGAGAAGCAGTTCGCCGGACCTGAAATCGTGCAAGAGACTGCCGATAAGGTCAAGTGCATTCGAGAGAGGATGAAAGCGGCTCAAGATCGTCAGAAGAGCTATGCCGATAAGAAGAGGCGACCGATGGAATTCCAGGTAGGCGACCGCGTTATGCTTAAGGTATCTCCATGGAAAGGCATTATACGGTTCGGAAAACGTGGGAAGCTGAGTCCTAGTTTCCTCGGACCTTTCAAAGTACTTAAGCGTGTAGGGTTGCAGGCCTACCAGTTGGAACTGCCACCGGAGTTGAGTAGAATACACAACACGTTTCACGTCTGCAACCTCCGGAAATGTTTGGCGGTAGAAGACAGCGTCATTCCCCTTTCAGAGCTAAGGGTAGACGAAGGTAACCGTTGTGTGGAAGAACCCGACGCCATCTTGGAGAAAAAGTCTAAGAAGTTGCGTCATAAAGAAGTCACTTTGGTCAAGGTACAGTGGAAGCATCACCGAGGAGCAAATGTGACTTGGGAATCTGAAGAGGATATGAAGCGTAGATATCCTCATCTTTTTATATAGTTGGATTTCGGGGACGAAATCATTCCCAAGTTGGGGAGGATTGTAACACCCTGAATTTTTGGGATTGGGTGAGAAGTTGACCTTTACCCAAAGTTCAAGGGGGTATTCTGTAACTTGGGCTATATAAATACAAATCAAATTAGATATTTTGATATATATCACAAATATCAGTTTCTTGGTTTTGAGAAGTCAGAGAGAAAGGAAGAGTGCAGAAGAAGCTTTGTTTTGGGTCGATCGTTTCGGGAAAATCGAGGTACGAATCTAGCTTAATGCTTTGATCTGAATGCTTTTAGCCGTGTAGAATCTCGTTGTGAAGGTTTTGAACCGTTCCATTTTGAGATCTGAGTATTTTCTCATTTGGGATCTGGGTTGAATCTGGGTTCTGCATCGCTGTTCTTGATGAACAAGGCGATGGTCGATCGACCGGAGGTTGTTCGACCGGATGGTCGTTCGACCGGGTGGTTGTTCGACCGAATGGTTGTGTTCGACCGAAGCCTGTTCGATCGAGGGTGTTCGACCGAATGGTTGGTTCGACCGGGGGGTTGTGCCCGACCGGAGGTCGTTCGACCGGTGTTGTTGTAGACCGAAGTTGTCCTTTGACCGGTTTAGGTTCTGTTAAGTTGTTAGCTTCTGTGTCTTTGAGTCTTATTCAAGTAACGAGAGGTTTATCTGTATTTCGACTTACCGATTCTTTCGGTGTTATCATAGGTAGCGCTTGTTAAGAAGAAGGAAACAGAGGTGAGTTCCTACTATCATTTTAAACTGTATACATATCAAAAGTTACCTTTTTGATCTTATCTTATTTTAAAAGTAAAATGATGTTTTACCTTTATGCGAAAGAAATATTCAAAGGAACTTCTTTTAAATGCTTTTCATTCTTACCAGAAGTTGAACTGGGAATAACATTTTGTTTATAAAAATGTGTTTGTAACCATATGTTTATTTATGGTTGGTCACATACGTTGTTGTGACGAGTCCTTACCATTACTAGTGGATCCCTAGGTTTTGAGTGGACTGTATTGTTGGGATGTTACATTCCCCAGAATTGTAGCTAGGGATCACTTGTTCCTTGAGGGCAACTTGGTACGGTTATGTGAGGCCGGATACTAGCCATGGTTCATAGTGATCCTAGCGAAGGAGTATACCTTGGTTTTGCGCTTGGGGCTTGATCTCACATTGTAGCACGGACTTTGTGATTCGTATCCGCGGACTCCAATTGGTTTAGCTCGTAACTCGGATTTTTGGCCTAACTTTGTGTTACGCCACAATCCTTGGTAAAATGTTTTGTTTTCGGTCCTTTTATGGCGTGTTTATAACGAAAAAGCCCGTTTGTGGCAAGGACCTAATGTGTAAATTTAATCGCTTTGGAAATACTATCTTGATGCAAATGTTTTATCTTTTGAGCTTCATAAACTGTATGTTCTCACCAGGCTTTAAGTCTGACACTTTTTCTCAAATGGTATGTGTATCAGGTTTCCATTAGCGGTGGGTTGCCGGGGTTTTTGGAGAGACGAGTTTTGAGTCTCGAGGTTTTTGGAATTGATTAGTATTGTTGCTGGGCATTGTTAAGTCCCATTCTTTTGATAAAATCCTTGTATAGGATTGTATAATCTTAAAGACTGGTTCCGTTTATAGGAAGTTAATAGATTTACTTTCGTTATATTGTCAGGTTTCCAGGTTTTAATTTACTCTGATTTTTGAGGTGTTACAAGTTGGTATCAGAGCTCTAGTTTAAGCGAACTAGGCATGAATGTAAGATGTCTAGACTTAGACTGCGTATACTAAGAATTGATCCGCGAGAATTGGGTAGAGATCCTAAGTTGGTTTAGTCTTAGAGTCGACGGAAAGTACGTTTATCAGACGTTGTAGTAGTGGTGACAAGAACCATTATGTGTTGTATGTTCATAATTTCACTTAGCTAATGTTATTATGAGGATATTGTACGTAAGAGTCCTTGAATTGCTATTAATATGACATTTGGTAATGTAGTAGTACGTTTTCCTTTCGTGTTTTTCTATCTTTTCTTATCTCTTCCACTGCTCCGTGTAGCAGTTCAGAATGGTAGGTACGCGTGGAAGACCGCGTGCTCGTGTTGATGGTCAGGAAGCGACAGCCTCTACAGCGGGTCAGCCGGAAGGAGTTGAGGTTATCGTTCGACCACCCGTTCAGCAAGTACTAGGAGGGGGGCCAGAGGTCATTCCGAGAGTAGACCTGGCTTCGTCCCACCCAGTAATCGGGGATGCTAATCCCCAGTCAGAGTTGTTGGCCAGCGTGATGTTGGCAATGAGAGAAGAGATGGCGAAGCAGCAAGAGTTTCTGCTGAAAGCAATGGAGGACCGCGACGTAAACAATCGGAGAAGTGAGACGGTTGTGGAGAACGTCGTAGCAGGTTCTGGAGGTGATGGTATAAGGGTCGTGTCGGTAGAGCGGGGGATTTCTGGAGCTAAGGGGAACAAGAAGAGTTGTTCCTATAAGTCCTTTCTAGTCTGCGGACCGCCAGAATTCTTCGGTTCTGATGACCCGGTGGTGTGCGTTAAGTGGATCCGAGCGGTCGAGCAAGCTTTTGGCTCTTCCGAATGTGGTGATGATCAGAGGGTGCGGTTTGGTACCCAACTGCTGAGGGACACTGCACTCATCTGGTGGAATATCATCCAATCCACTCTATCTCCTGAAGTGTTGGCTCAGTTGTCATGGGTCGAGTTCAAGAAGAAGCTGCTAGAAGAGTTTTGCAACGAGAGGACCATGGACCGAATTGAGAAAGAATTCCGGTCTTTGGTGAAGGGGAGCCTGACGGTGAGGGAGTACACCCGTCAGTTTATGGAGAAACTTGGTCTGGTGGGGCATGCTGCCCCAACAGAGAAAGACAAGATGAAAGCTTATCTCAACGGCTTGCCAGCGGACATGCAATCTATGGTCCATAATTTCAAGGCTTCTAACCTCCGAGAGATGGTGGAAGAAGCTCAGTTCATGGAAGAGATGTTCGCGAAGAGCAAGTCTGAGAGTTCGGTGGTGGTGTCTGATAAAAGAAAGTGGGAGAGCAGTTCAGTACCTCCCAAGCGGACCAGACCTTTTGTTGGAAACCGCAATTTCGGCAATTACCAGGAAGCAAGGTGGTGCCCGAGGTGTCGGACCAAGCATCACGGTAACTGCAGTAACAGTTCTCAAACTTGCTATAAGTGTGGGAAGCCTGGGCATACGGTCAGAGATTGCCCGGTCAGGGGACCCATCTGTTATGAGTGCAAGGCACCGGGGCACGTGAGGAAAGATTGCCCGAAGCTTGCGTCGGGTAGTGCGCCAGCAAGGAAGGAGAACCCTCCGAAGGTTCAGGGCCGAGCTTTTCAGATGACGGCCGAAGAGGCTAGGGCATCCGCTGATGTGGTATCGGGTACTTTTCTTATAAACTCTGTACCTGCTCGTATTTTATTCGATACGGGTGCTAGTTTCTCTTTCGTATCTGAATTGTTCCGTCAGAAATTTGCTATGCCCACTACTAGTCTTGAGGATGCATTAGTGGTAGAAATAGCAGTTGGTAGGCAAGTTCTGATCCACGAAGTTCTGAAGCAGTATGCTCTTAGCATCGAGGGAAGAGAATTCCCGATCGATCTGCTACCAATGTCAATCGGGGGTTTTGATGTTGTAATCGGTATGGATTGGTTGTCAAACAATCAGGTCGAGTTCGTGTGTTCCAAGAAGATGATTCGACTTCCCAACCCCTCTGGAGAGGTCGTGGTCATCTATGGTGAAAAGAGAAAGGGTGAAGTGGCAATAATCACAATGGCAAAAGCACGCAAGTGTCTAGTAAAAGGATGTTCGTCTTTCCTAGCCTATGTGATCGATGCCAAGTTAGAGAAGTCCAAGCTGGAAGATGTGAAGATCGTGCGTGAGTATCCAGATGTCTTTCCGGACGACTTGCCCGGGTTGCCGCCCGATCGTCAGGTAAAGTTTCGGATTGATCTTGTGCCAGGCGCTGCACCGATCGCTAAAGCACCTTACCGTTTAGCGCCGTCGGAGATGCAAGAGATGGTAGCACAACTCCAAGAGCTTTTTGAGAAGGGATTCATAAGACCGAGTTCGTCACCTTGGGGAGCTCCGGTCTTATTTGTTAAGAAGAAGGATGGCACAATGAGAATGTGCATCGACTATCGTGAGTTGAACAAAGCTACAGTGAAGAACAGGTATCCGCTTCCGAGAATAGACGACTTGTTCGATCAACTTCAAGGAGCAGGTTGTTTTTCCAAAGTCGACTTACGATCAGGCTATCACCAAGTGAAGGTGAGAGAAGAAGATGTTCCGAAGACGGCTTTCAGAACGCGTTACGGCCATTACGAGTTCCTTGTAATGCCTTTTGGCCTGACGAACGCACCAATGGTGTTTATGGACTTGATGAATAGAGTGTGCCGACCATTCCTCGACAAGTCGGTCATTGTATTCATTGACAACATACTCGTGTACTCCAAGAGTGAGACAGAGCACGAGTAGCATCTTCGTGAAGTTCTGGAAGTGTTGAGAAAAGAGAGATTGTACGCCAAGTTTTCCAAGTGCGACTTTTGGCTTAAAGAAGTACAATTTCTGGGACACGTAGTCACTCGGGACGGAGTGAAAGTAGATCCCTCCAAGATTGAAGCAATGATGAATTGGGAGCCTCCTAAGAGTCCGTCAGAGATTCGAAGTTTCTTGGGTCTGGCGGGATACTACAGGAGATTCATTCAAGACTTTTCGAAGATTGCTTCTTCCTTGACAGTTCTGACTCGGAAGAATGTGAAGTTTGAATGGGCAGAGGCCCAAGAGAAGGCATTCCGGATTCTTCAGAAGAAATTGTGTGAAGCTCCGATCTTATCTTTGCCTGAAGGGTCGGAAGATTTCGTGGTTTACAGCGACGCTTCAAAGATGGGATTGGGTTGTGTGTTGATGCAACGAGGCAAGGTAATCGCTTATGCCTCGAGGCAGCTCAAAATACATGAGCAGAATTATCCAACTCATGATCTGGAGTTAGCAGCAGTGGTGTTCGCTTTGAAACTTTGGCGACACTACCTCTACGGCACGAAGTGTACTCTTTACACGGATCACAAGAGCCTGAAGTATGTCTTTGGTCAGAAAGAGCTGAATATGAGGCAAAGGCGGTGGCTCGAGTTGTTGAAAGATTACGACTGTGAATTGCTTTACCATCCCGGTAAGGCAAACGTGGTGGCCGATGCGCTAAGTCGGAAGGACTATAGCGGGAGTATTCGGGCTACCCATTCAAGAATCGAGCTAGTGTCTAGTCTTGTTGAGAAGATCAAGACATCTCAGATGGAAGCATTGTTAGAAGAGAATCTCAAAGAGGAAGTCATGACAAAACAGCGTTTACTCTTAACGGAAGATAGCCGTGGGGTGAAACTGTTCAGCGGTCGTGTGTGGGTGCCCAAGGTTGGGGGAAACCGTGAGCTGTTGCTAGAAGACGCACACAAGTCCAAGTATTCCATTCACCCGGGAAGTACGAAGATGTACAGGGACTTGAAGTTGCACTATTGGTGGCCGGTGATGAAGCTTGATGTGGCGCGTTACGTTGAGCGTTGTGTGACGTGTTCGCAAGTCAAAGCCGAACATCAGCGACCGTATGGGAGTCTTCAGTCCTTAGAGGTTCCCGAGTGGAAGTGGGAGCATATCACCATGGACTTCGTGACGAAGTTGCCTAAAACTCTTCGGGGACACGATACCATCTGGGTGATAGTGGATAGATTGACGAAGAGCGCTCACTTTCTGCCTATGCACGAGACTTTACCGATGGATAAGTTGGCGAAGCTTTATATCGATGAAGTGGTCTCGAGGCATGGAATACCTTTGTCGATCGTGTCGGATCGCGACAGCCTGTTCACTTCGAACTTCTGGGATGGGTTTCAGAAAGAGCTTGGTACGCGAGTTAAGTTGAGTACGGCTTACCATCCGCAGACCGACGGGCAGAGCGAACGAACAATCCAAACCTTGGAAGACATGTTGAGGACTTGTGTCATCGATTTCGGGGGTAGTTGGGACTCTCACCTGCCTTTGGTGGAGTTCGCTTACAACAATAGCTACCACTTGAGTATTGGGATGGCACCTTTTGAAGCACTGTATGGGCGAAAGTGTCGGACTCCCGTGTGTTGGCTAGAAGCGGGAGAGAAGCAGTTCGCCGGACCTGAAATCGTGCAAGAGACTGCCGATAAGGTCAAGTGCATTCGAGAGAGGATGAAAGCGGCTCAAGATCGTCAGAAGAGCTATGCCGATAAGAAGAGGCGACCGATGGAATTCCAGGTAGGCGACCGCGTTATGCTTAAGGTATCTCCATGGAAAGGCATTATACGGTTCGGAAAACGTGGGAAGCTGAGTCCTAGTTTCCTCGGACCTTTCAAAGTACTTAAGCGTGTAGGGTTGCAGGCCTACCAGTTGGAACTGCCACCGGAGTTGAGTAGAATACACAACACGTTTCACGTCTGCAACCTCCGGAAATGTTTGGCGGTAGAAGACAGCGTCATTCCCCTTTCAGAGCTAAGGGTAGACGAAGGTAACCGTTGTGTGGAAGAACCCGACGCCATCTTGGAGAAAAAGTCTAAGAAGTTGCGTCATAAAGAAGTCACTTTGGTCAAGGTACAGTGGAAGCATCACCGAGGAGCAAATGTGACTTGGGAATCTGAAGAGGATATGAAGCGTAGATATCCTCATCTTTTTATATAGTTGGATTTCGGGGACGAAATCATTCCCAAGTTGGGGAGGATTGTAACACCCTGAATTTTTGGGATTGGGTGAGAAGTTGACCTTTACCCAAAGTTCAAGGGGGTATTCTGTAACTTGGGCTATATAAATACAAATCAAATTAGATATTTTGATATATATCACAAATATCAGTTTCTTGGTTTTGAGAAGTCAGAGAGAAAGGAAGAGTGCAGAAGAAGCTTTGTTTTGGGTCGATCGTTTCGGGAAAATCGAGGTACGAATCTAGCTTAATGCTTTGATCTGAATGCTTTTAGCCGTGTAGAATCTCGTTGTGAAGGTTTTGAACCGTTCCATTTTGAGATCTGAGTATTTTCTCATTTGGGATCTGGGTTGAATCTGGGTTCTGCATCGCTGTTCTTGATGAACAAGGCGATGGTCGATCGACCGGAGGTTGTTCGACCGGATGGTCGTTCGACCGGGTGGTTGTTCGACCGAATGGTTGTGTTCGACCGAAGCCTGTTCGATCGAGGGTGTTCGACCGAATGGTTGGTTCGACCGGGGGGTTGTGCCCGACCGGAGGTCGTTCGACCGGTGTTGTTGTAGACCGAAGTTGTCCTTTGACCGGTTTAGGTTCTGTTAAGTTGTTAGCTTCTGTGTCTTTGAGTCCTATTCAAGTAACGAGAGGTTTATCTGTATTTCGACTTACCGATTCTTTCGGTGTTATCATAGGTAGCGCTTGTTAAGAAGAAGGAAACAGAGGTGAGTTCCTACTATCATTTTAAACTGTATACATATCAAAAGTTACCTTTTTGATCTTATCTTATTTTAAAAGTAAAATGATGTTTTACCTTTATGCGAAAGAAATATTCAAAGGAACTTCTTTTAAATGCTTTTCATTCTTACCAGAAGTTGAACTGGGAATAACATTTTGTTTATAAAAATGTGTTTGTAACCATATGTTTATTTATGGTTGGTCACATACGTTGTTGTGACGAGTCCTTACCATTACTAGTGGATCCCTAGGTTTTGAGTGGACTGTATTGTTGGGATGTTACATTCCCCAGAATTGTAGCTAGGGATCACTTGTTCCTTGAGGGCAACTTGGTACGGTTATGTGAGGCCGGATACTAGCCATGGTTCATAGTGATCCTAGCGAAGGAGTATACCTTGGTTTTGCGCTTGGGGCTTGATCTCACATTGTAGCACGGACTTTGTGATTCGTATCCGCGGACTCCAATTGGTTTAGCTCGTAACTCGGATTTTTGGCCTAACTTTGTGTTACGCCACAATCCTTGGTAAAATGTTTTGTTTTCGGTCCTTTTATGGCGTGTTTATAACGAAAAAGCCCGTTTGTGGCAAGGACCTAATGTGTAAATTTAATCGCTTTGGAAATACTATCTTGATGCAAATGTTTTATCTTTTGAGCTTCATAAACTGTATGTTCTCACCAGGCTTTAAGTCTGACACTTTTTCTCAAATGGTATGTGTATCAGGTTTCCATTAGCGGTGGGTTGCCGGGGTTTTTGGAGAGACGAGTTTTGAGTCTCGAGGTTTTTGGAATTGATTAGTATTGTTGCTGGGCATTGTTAAGTCTCATTCTTTTGATAAAATCCTTGTATAGGATTGTATAGTCTTAAAGACTGGTTCCGTTTATAGGAAGTTAATAGATTTACTTTCGTTATATTGTCAGGTTTCCAGGTTTTAATTTACTCTGATTTTTGAGGTGTTACAAAATATCACATATCTTACCACAAAATCGACCCGTAAATTTTAACAGAAGCATAAAATCTCAGGGGAACAACTATGAAATCGACAAAAGCAAAAACATGATGTATGAGAAGAGATGAAATCGACAAATCGAACCATAAAATCTCATGATGTAGAAGCACAAATCGAACCATAAACTCGAGCAGAAGCATAAAATCGAACATGCAAGTCCCGATTTAGAGAGGAGAAATGTTCGATATGAAGAGGAGAAGCCGCAATCGATTTGGAGAGGAGAAGATTACGTTCGATTTGGAGTCTGGTTAGGAGAAAGCGTTGTTTTGGAATAAGTGAAAAGAAGTGATACCCTAATCACTTTTTCGGTCAGTGCAAATAAAGTGATAAGTGGATCTGATTTAATGGAAAAAAACGCACTTATTTTTTAAAGGTAACACCCGTAAAATTTAATGTACGATAGAAGCCTTCTTATGAGTCTATTTGTTAGCCTTAGAATTTTGCTAATATAGATCCTTTTGAAACTTTGAATTTTAGAATCGTGGCTTGGTTTTGGATTTGAATTTTGAGACTTGGCTGAGAGGGCAGTGAGTTGCGCGGCTTAGTGCGCGGCCTCCAAGCCGCGACCGAAACCGCGGGAAGTCCCTGCAGGACCTATAGATGGAATTCACCCATTTTCTCCTCATTTATTCCTCACCAAATCTCCTCTCCTCCATTATTGCGATTTTAAGAAACCCTAGGTGTTTCTCTTCAAGCTTGGAAGCTCTTTGTGTCCATTTAGTGCCTCAAGATTTAAGGAGCTAGCTTGGATAGTTGGAATTTTCACCCTCTCCTCAACATACTTGGTTTTCTAGGTTTTCACCAAAAACGTAATTTGTGAGTTCATTATCTTTTAATAAAATTTGTACATGTTAAAATGTGAATTTTTAACCTACTCAACATCTCCATTTTGATTTATTTGAGTTGTGTGAGTTTTCACTAAAACCTAATTTTGGAGATTTTGGGGGTTATGTGTGAGGGTATGATTTGGGGTCAAGAGTATGCATTTTGGGTTTAGTTATGGACTTTATACATGAAAATATGCTTCATATAAACTTGTGATTTATTTACATGAAAATCAATATTGGGTTTTGAAGTGTGGATAAGTATGATGGAATGGGTATTCGAGTAAATTAATGTATTATGGGTGGGAGTATCATATAATAATTTGAAATGGAACCTCTTGGAAACTTGAGAGTAGTTATTTGGATTCATAATTTTGTACATATATTGACATTTTAATCGAGGGAATTACGGTCTAGTTTTGTGGACATTGAATGGAATATTTGGTTGCATTTGGGCGTCATGAACCCACACACACACACACATATATATATATATATATATATATTTTGACCCAATGTTGGAACACTAGTTTTTCACATTGAGGCACGTTTAGGCATCGGATGAGGTATAAGCCCTACGTGCTAAGTACGAGATATTGGACGAGGATCGGGCCCTATGTGGTTGAAGTTGACTTTCCATGGGTGTACGTTTAAAGCTACTGAGCCTGACATCCATTGCGGGTACTTTTATGTGTTTGGTTTTACTAATACGTCAAATGACCTACTTTTGTGTTCCGTCACTTGTGTTAGTAAGCAGGCCTCCCCCGTCAACCCAAGAGGTATTTGTATTATTGTTGAGATTACCTATATGAATTCCATTGGCATTTCTTAAATTATTTCAAATGAAAGTATTGATTTTTCCATTTACAAATGTTTGTTCTCACTAGGCTTTAGCCTAACGTTTTTTCTTAAAATGACATGTATAATAGGTGTAACACCCGGATTTTTAGGGTAAGTATAATTTCAAGTTTAATATGTAATTTAACCTTAAATTGGTCTTTTGGAAGTATTAGGAGTGTTGGTGAGATTGGATATCGTTTTTGGAAAAAAAAACCAATTTTTGGTCGAAAGTTGCACTGCTCGAGCCCACGCAGCAAAAGGCTTGCGGTCGCGACCACCATAGCTCGCGCCCACGCAGCCAAATGCTCGCGCCCACGAGCATCTGTGCTGGAAGTCTCACTTAAATCCGACTTTTCTCTCATTTCTTCATTTCCTCATATCTCCTTCACCATAACTCTGTTTTGGCCGATTCTTTTTGCTATGGATTCGTATTTGAGAGCTTTTCAAGGTTAGATTGTTAGTTTTGGGAAGATTCAAGAGTATTTGGTGGTGGAGTGGAAGCAAGGTCAAGAGTTCATCATCACCACCTCTATCTTCAAGAATTTTTGGGTTTTCTAGGTTTTCACCAAAACCTAAGTGGTAAGTGTATTCCTTCCATTTCTAAACCATGAAATAAGTTATAAATGCTCCATTGATGGTTTCCTAGTGTTTGATTTCTCTAAATTTCGGTTTGGATAATTTTGGGAGTTTTGGGTCAAAATTAGGTTTTTGGCCAAAATGGAGATTTTGATACAAGATGTTTGGGGAACGATTCCATATAGTTTAATATGATTATTTATGGTTGGAAACTTGTGGATCTAGGTTTTGGAAGATTTGGCTTGAAGATTCAAGTTTCTTCAAGAAAACTCTAAGTGGGTAAAATCTAGATTTAGCCTAAATCTAGCAAGGTGAGTTCAAGTGATTTGTGAAAATGGTGTACATGCCAAAATGTCTATTTTAAAGTGTTTACATGTTTTATATGGAATTGTTAACTGCTAATCATCTGATAAGTTTTGGTTATTTGGAGGTATTCAACTTCATAAATTTATAAAACACCAACATTTGGGATTTTGTGCATTTTGATAAATAAATCATATATTTTGGGTATTTAAAGGACTTATCTCATGGAGTATATTTTTTAGTATAAAATACATTTTTATTGGGTGTCATGGGATGATTTGAAATGATAAAAAGTATAGACTCACTTGGAAAATGTTTTGTCCCGGTCTAAATCATGTTGGAGTTATTTGTGTGTGTTGAAGCATGGGTTGCATTAGTTCGGGTCGGTTACATTTGATTTTATTTTATGATTTTCAGCGTTGGGTCTTTGGATTTGTTGAGCTTATGGATCGGCTTGGATTTTATTGGGTCTTGGGGACACTTGTCCAGTTTGATAGCTCAATGTAGAGCGTTTGGTTCTGATTTGCATTTATTGCATCTTATTTGGGAATTACATGTTTTGAATGCTTTAGTCATTCGTTTTGAGTCATGTAATGTTTCAGCCCCGTCTGCTATGGATCCATTAGCACTTTTGTTATTTTGGGCGATGTTGGGACGATTAGCCTCTCACATCGTGGCACGTTGGCATAGGATTGGGATTGTAAGTCCTTCGTGCAGTATCTATGGGTGTATGCTGAAAGATGCTGAGCTCGATACTTTATTATTTGTCCAATGGTGGAACGCTAGTTAACCCCCATTGTGGCGCGGTTTGGCTTCTTCGGTATGGTGTAAGTCCTCCGTGCAAGTATCTATGGGTGTATTCTGAAAGATGTTGAGCCCGATACTTAATACCAGTTTAACGTAATGTGTGACTTACTTTGTGCACGTCGCATTATGCGGAATCGGGTTTCCCCCGTCACCGAAAGGTGTTGCTTTTGGGCTGAGTCTTTTATATATATGTTTTCGGTGACATTTTGCATACATGAGTTCATTCCATGTTTTATGGGTTGAGTATTAATCCCTACTCGTGTTTTGGGGTGTTTTGGGATATGAAGTATTATTTACATTACCATAACTTGGGAGTCAATTTATATCCACGTTTTGAGTTTGAGTTATCTCTCTTATGCTATAATCTTATAAACTTGAGTTTACTCATTGTTGGTCGTTCATTTTATAATGCTCACTCGAATTTCATTATTCGAGCATTACCATTATTCTCGTTTTGAATAAGTGCTGGATTTCATTATTTCACGAAAGAACGTTTTGGCGTTGAGGCATCCACTTATAAAATGCATATTATTTGTAAACGAGTTGTCCTCTTATATTTTCGTGGTAAATCATTTTAAAGGATCATGATTATAAGTTACAATATTTCCATTTTACGTTTTCCTTTACAATCATGATATAAAACTCTTGAACTCACTAGGCGTTAGCCTAACATTTTTATTTGTCGACATGTGCATCAGGTTCCATTCCGAGATTAGTTATAGCGACACTGAGAAGTGACGAGTGTCAGTTGTGTGCTCGAAAGGTGATTAGCTTGATGAAGTCTTCCACACTTATATTGGAGATAGCGATTGTTATTGGGTTATAGTAACACTCGACTTTAGTTAGTCTTTATGTAAGACTTTATTTATTTGTTGATGGTTCAATCTAGGAATTATATTTCAATTATGGACTAGTAGTAAGGGATTTTATTATCCCTTAAGGTATTGTTGAAAGTTTTTATATAGTAGCTCTTTCCAAATTTGAGGGTGTTACAACAGGTCCTTCTAGCGGTGGTCTTCCTCGGGCTTGAGTGGAGGGTCAATTGAAAGATAATATCATTTTTGGAAGGATATAGAGGCGTGTTTTGAATATAGAATTGGTATACTTTTGTAGGTGAAATGTCAACACCCGTTCGTAATCTAGAACTAGTTGGACTAGATTAGTAGGTTGTTGTACTCATTTCCCTTTGGCTATTTATTTGTAAATGTCATGCCACTATTCCCCTTTTTGGGATGATCCGTTTAGATTAGACTCGTTTATTATGCAATTATTTCAGACTTAAATTAACCCCTATTTTTAGGGTGTTACAATAAAATCGAACATGCAAGTCCCGATTTGGAGAGGAGAAACGTTCGATTTGGAGAGGAGAAACCGCAATCAATTTGGAGAGGAGAAGCCGCAATCGATTTGGAGAGGAGAAGATTACGTTCGATTTGGAGTCTGGTTAGGAGAAAGCTCCGTTTTGGAATTAAGTGAAAAAAAGTGATACCCTAATCATTTTTTTCGGCCAGTGCAAATAAAGTGATAAGTGGACCTGATTTAATGGAAAAAAAACAAACACACTTATTTTTTAAAGGTCTGACCGAAAAAGTGAAATACACAATTAAGTACTGAAAGTGAAAAACACAAACAACCCCTAAGGGGTTGTTCGGTTCATTTTCTATTAAGACCTGTATGGATAAAGTTGTCTGAAGTGATAAAGTTGTCTGTATGATAACAGATAATTTTTTGTTCGGATGTTATGCTGAATAAACCGTCTGAATGTCAAAAATGACCATTTTACCCCCAATCTATATTTAAACACTATTAGAAAATCAATATAAGCAGTATCAATAAACATTTGGAAAAACAAACAAAATCAATAGACTTTTCATCAAACACTTGTATCAACCACAATTTTTTAACAGATAATTACTGTTGTTTGCTTCCATTGGATTTGATGGATTTGGCAACCAAATTTACAGACCCTTCCTATCTTCTTCTCCCTAATTTTGTAGATCTTCTTGAACTTCAGGAAGAACTTGTGGATGTACTACGTACTGCAATGGGTCTCATGAGAAAGAGAGGGAAAATAAGAGCATATCGATTTGAGAAATAACATATCGATTTCGGTGATGGAAGATCGACGAAAGTTGGAAGAGCAAATCGATTTCATGGATTGATTTAAGATCGATTTGAGAAAGAACAGGTGGATTTAAGGGATCAATCGATTTCAGAAAAAGAGCAAATCGACATTACCTTTTCATCTCCATGTATATACTTGAGAAAGAGCAGATCGATCAACAGTTTGAAAAGAGCAGATAAAGGGTAGCAGAAGAGAGACTATGATGGTGAGGACAGTAAGAGGAGGATGAAACATCAGAACTATGGAGGAGGAGGATGAATGATTTCAGGGAGGAAGAAACCTGCTTTTCACAAGGGTAGTGTGGGAAAAAAGTGGGTTGAGTCTATATGACTATATTTTGAGGGCTGAGCGAATAAGTCACTAATTTCTAGATTAAGCCATAACCGAACAACCATTTATGGTTGAGCGAATAAGCTATATGGGGTATACAGCTCATTAAGCCACAAACGAACAAGCCCTAAGGGGGTGTTTACTTTTGACTTATTGGGCTTAATGGCTTAATGGGCTTATTCGCGCAAACATTTTAGATTGTTTTCCTAGAGCTTAATGAAAAAAATGTTAACTTATTCGCACAACCAATCATGCTAGATTGTCCAGGTTCAACTAACAAATTTACCTCTCATACCCCTCAAATAAAAAACACGCAACCTGCCTCTCTCTTCTCGCCTCCTACCCTTGTCACTCCAGCACCGAATCTCACGACCTGACATCTCTTTCCGGCGAACGTTGCTCCACGACGACCTCTCTTCCTGTCGACCTTCAATCCACGACGATCTCAAGTACCGATTTCTATGGATTTATGGCTTCTATTCTATGGATTTCATGACCTATGTTCTACCGATGTCTATGGATTTCATGACATTAGGGACGATTTCTATGGATTACAAGATCTTAGGGCTTGATTTCTATGGGTTTTATGACCTTATTTCTATGGACTTCATGACATTAGGGCTTGATTTATATGGATTTCTATAGATGGTTAGTTTTTGCTTTTGATTCAGATTATCAATTTCTATGGATTTAATGGCTTTTATCAGTCGTTTGTTGATCACCTGTTACATATTCTTTAACTACATATGGTCATTTGTGCTTCAGAATTACTTTTTGGAAACCACATTGATTTCATCTTTGCTCGGTTTACCCAGTATGACATGTGATTTATCGATCACTTTCTTTATGGGGCCAAAGAACAGGGGGGATATTATTGTTGAAGATGTTAAATTTATGATATTAATCCATCTTGTTTAACAACAATGCATCATTCACTCTCTTATATGTACTATATTGATGAATCTATATTATGATGCTTAGCTTCCTTGCCTGTATAACATGTTTATCTTGACTAATCTATCGATGATAAAACTTTCAAATGGCCATAAGGCATAAACTAGGGGTGTTCACGGTGCGGTTTGGAGCAAAACCGCAAACCGAACCGCATATGCGGTTTGAGCATTTTTCCAAACCGCAAACCGCACCGCATATACCTCAAACCGCACCAAACCGCACCGCAAAATGCGGTGCGGTTTATACGGTTTGTATCTTACGCATTTTACACCTACAATTCAATAATTATAAGATCAAAATTTCATTTTAAAATCAATGATAACGTGATCGTAGTCCGTAAAAATAAAACTATTCAATATGACCGATTCTAAAATACATATTATATAAATATTGCAATTATTCTATATATATGTGTGTTTAATATATAAAATTAAAAATATATACATATATATATATATATATAATGTGCGGTGCGGTTTGAACCGCGGTTTGATAACTCAAAACCGCAAACCGCACTGCATATTACGGTTTGGTAAAAATGCAAACCGCAAACCGCACCGCGGACGTTCTAAACCGCACTTTGCGGTGCAGTGTCGGCGGTTTGTGCGGTTTAGATGAACACCTCTAGCATAAAATGTTGGAAACTTGGGACATGATAATTTGCATGGGTCATCATGGAAGTTTAATCATGAGGCCATCTAGTAATCTGTTTCAGTTTTTAAAGATTTTTGAAATTAAATCATCAAAATTTTGTCTAAAATGTTTTGGTAGATTGAAAATATGGTGATGGGATTCATACTCATTTTATGTGTATTTTGAAGTGTTGTAGCTTCTTATCAATGAATTTGTGAATATATGGTTTAAAAAATAAACAATAATTTATAAAACAACTTATAATTCATATTCAAGGATAAATTGGTCATTTATGTTATTCAGACTGTTAATTCAGATAAAAAAGTAAACAACAATATTAATTTATCCATACAGAACTTAGGCTATGTTCGGCAAAAAAAGCTAGCTTTTTTTCCTGGTATACGTTCGGATGACCATAAGTTAGCTTATTGAAACGCTACTTAAAGTAGCGTTTTGAAAAGCTAGCTTATCAGCTAGTTTGCCGAACATAGCCTTAACAAATATCAATTTATCCAAATAGAAGTTAACGAGAAATTTGGTAAACAACCCCAAATACCCCGTCAATTTCTTTTTTTTGTTGAACACGCTCCAAAAACGGATAAAATATTCAAAAAAGAATCCTGGGTGGTTTTCACAAATTCACGTTTCTCCTTTCTCCTTCCTCCATCTTCCATTTCCCGCTCTTCACAGCGTTTCAAATCAACCACACAGAAATAACTCATTTCTCTCGTCGCCGGACTCTCTCTCCCTCATGTCTCCGACGTTCGTGTTCCCCCAAAACCTAATCGCTCTTGAAGAAGATTCAGGTGACGATGCCGGCCATCTATCCGTCCAAAACCTCACTTCCGTTTCCTCTCTCCGAACTTCAGATCTCGAAGAATTCGTCAAAGGTACAATCTTATTTTTACACACTTCACGTCTTCAATTTCCCTTCTATTTCCTGGAATTCGACTTAAACACTCCGAAAATTTCAATTTTCAGGTGTGTCATTTGATTTGTCCGACAAAGAGCTGTTTTGTGTTGAAGAACAAGACGTCTTCGATCGGATTTACTCGTTGATTAAGTGTTTTGGAGTCCTAACTCCTGGTTGTAAAGTGAACCTAGTCGAGAGTCTTCGGTCAAACTTTAGTGTTTTGCTTCCGAACATCGATTCTCTTTTTAGGGTTCCTGCATCACCGACTAGTGATGGGAGTGAATGTAACGATGGTGGACTTCCCACAGCATTGGATCGAGTTAATTCTCATAGAAATGCGTTTAAGATTTATACATTCTTCCTTATCCATGTCGTCATCTCCCAGGACTCGAACACCGCTTCCAGCAACACTACCAAAGTACCTCTCTCGTTCTCTCTTACTAATAGCTGAATAGGCTGGTTGCTGCTCAACATTAGAATTTTATCATGAACTTGTATATATGAAATATGCGATTATGTTTTATTTTCTCTTTAGTGGTGGCCATTGTTTCTAGATCCTCAAGAGTTGTGTTTGCTTTTTTAATCAAGAAACTGGGATTCCTGGTTTGAAGATATCCGAGTTGTTGTTGGTGGCATAATCATATTGTTTTATTTTAGGTAGTTGTTACTTTCAGCAGTTAGATGGAATCGTGTCAAATTTGTCAGGAAAATGATCTTTTTGATTATGCTGGTCAAACAAGAACTGTTTCTGGAATTGGAGGGAGTCATGCTAAGATTGATGTTATTTCTAGGGCTTACTAAACCTAGGACCCTAGGGATGTCCACTTCTATATGAAAATTAGCATGCACAAACAAACAGGAACACTCTGCCTATGCAGGGAAATGTTAAGCATGGTATCTGTATTGGTGAATGATAAACTTTGACCGGGTTTAATCACGAGTAAATGGGTCTAGATTAACATTTTGTGCATTATGTCTATATAATTATGTGCATTTGTTAAGGATGTTGGGTTATTAGTATTAACATCCTTCGCTTCTAGGCCCTGCCAGGTAGCAGGAAGAAACATCCTGCTAATTCATGGAATTGGGAGGCCCAAAGGGGACGTATACTAAACCTGATCGCAAATTCCCTGGAGATCAACCTCTCATTGCTCTTCGGCTCTTCAGACCCAGACGAAAATTATTTGTCTTTTGTTGTGAGGTTTGTTCGGTAATCATTACCATGGTATATCTTATTAGCTTAAATATATGCATCTATGAATTTGGAGCTTTATGTTGATTACAAATGCATGATTTGATTGGTTGTAGAAATGCGCTTTCTATGTTCGAGAATGCATTGCTGTTGAAAGATTCTGATGCAAAGGAAGCTTTATGTCGTGTCATTGGAACTTGTGCAACCAAATATCATTATTTGGCACAATCTTGTGCTTCGATCCTGCACTTACTTCATAAACATGATTTTATTGTTGTACACTTGGCTGATGCTGTTGCTTGGGCAGAAAAAAAGTATTCTGATGGAAGCTTGTGCATCTCTCTTATTAGAGAAATAGGGAGAACTAACCCAAAAGACTATGTGAAAGACACTGTTGGAGCTGAAAACATAGGGCGGTTTCTTGTAGAGCTTGCTGATCGTTTGCCAAAGTTAATTTCAACTAACATTGGTTTATTGGTTCCACACTTTGGTGGAGAGTCATACAAGATAAGGAATGCTCTTGTTGGAGTGTTGGGCAAGCTGGTGGTGAAAGCCTTCAATGACATTGAAGGTGAAGTAAGTTCAAAGTCTATACGTCTTCGAACCAAGCAGGCAATGTTAGAAATCTTGCTAGAACGTGCCAGAGATGTTTCAGCATATACTAGAAGTCGAGTACTACAAGTATGGGTTGAACTGTGCGAAGAGCATTCTGTATCAATTGGTTTATGGAACGAAGTTGCTGGAGTGGCTGCTGGGAGGTTGGAGGATAAGAGTGCTATAGTTAGAAAATCTGCACTGAATTTACTCATTATGATGTTGCAACATAACCCATTTGGGCCACAACTTCGGATAGCTTCATTTGAGGCGACCTTAAAGCAGTACACGAAAAAGTTGAATGAACTAGAACCAAATGGTTCACTAGAAAGTGTTCTGGATGCATCACCATTGGATGGTGATGCTGGAAATGAAGATGGTGAAGTAGTTGATGACAAGGCAGGAGTTCCGAAGGAGCAGCAGGATAGTTTGACTGATAGCTGCATGCCTCAGGACAATGATCAAAGTACTCAAATGGATAGTTCGGTACCAGATGTTGGGAATTTGGAGCAAACCAGGACCTTGATTGCATCACTTGAGGCAGGCTTGAGATTTTCTAAATGTATATCTGCCACCATGCCAACCCTTGTTCAATTAATGGCTTCATCATCAGCAACTGATGTTGAAAACACAATTTTAATGCTAATGAGGTGCAAACAGTTTCAGATTGATGGATCAGAGGCTTGCCTTAGAAAGATGTTGCCACTGGTGATGCACTAATGCTTTATAGTTTCATGCTTTCTTTTTGGAGTCCTTCATTAGCAATTCTTTGCTATATTTATATTTACATTTACATTTGTTTCTTATGCTAACTTTTCATTTTTGCACTGCCTTTCATTTTATGTGTGAAGGTATTTTCTCAAGACAAATCTATTTATGAAGCCGTGGAGAATGCATTTGTTACAATTTACATAACAAAGAGCCCAAATGAAACTGCTAAAAATCTCATAACTCTTGCCACTGATTCAAATATTGGGGACCTTGCAGCGTTGGAGTTCATCGTTGGTGCATTGATGTCTAAAGGGGATATCTCTGCTAGTACGGTATGGCCCTAAGTCACCAAACTGGCTAATATCATTAATCATATAAACTTTGTGATGGAGACAGATTCAAACTTTCAGATACTAATGGCGACATCACCTTGAAAATTGATGCCATGGGCATGTAGTTATTTTGACTATTCTTTTTTTCTTAGTAATTTCTGGTTAGAAATGTTGATATGCGTTCTATCACTTTTTATTGAAAGAAATTCTCGTATGGTGGCAGGTCTCAGCATTGTGGGATTACTTCTGTTTCAATGTTAGTGGAACTAGTGCAGAACGCAGTCGTGGTGCTCTATCTGTATTGTGCATGGCTGCAAAATCATCAGCTGATGTTCTTAGTTCTCATCTACAGGACATCATAGATATTGGTTTTGGACGGTGGGCAAAGATAGAACCTTTGCTTGCCAGAACAGCTTGTATTGCACTTCAAAGGTTATCTGCCGATGACCAGAAAAATCTATTGACTAATCATGGCAGCAGGATTTTTGGTGTTTTAGACAGCTTGATTACTGGATCTTGGCTTCCAGAGCATATATGGTATGCTGCTGCCGATAGAGCAATTAGTACAATATATGCTATCCATCCTTCTCCAGAGACTCTAGCAGCTGATTTGGTGATAAGATCTCACAATTCTGTTTTTGGAGTTGATGAGTTGCAAAATGACACTGATGGTGGCAGCTCAAGTGTCCTTACTGCAGTTCAAGTTACAAAACTAAGTAGATTTCTGTATGTTATAAGCCATGTTGCCATCAACCAACTGGTATACATTGAATCCTGTGTTAGGAAGATCCAAAAAGAGAAAGCAAAGAAAGAAAAATTGGTTGCAGAAGGCCACCATGTTGATGGTAATAGTAGTAAACCTCTTACTGAACAGAAGGTGAGATGTAATACGACTGGAAATAATTATTGATAAGACATATATTTCTATCTGTTCATGATCCTTTTATTAGATACTTTTTATTGTTTTTCACCCTTTTCTTCTTTGATGTCTTGTAGGAGGATGGTATAAATGCAGAATTAGGTGTTGCTGCCTCTGAGGATGCAATGCTTGACATACTTTCTGAAAGGGCAGAGAAAGAAATTGTTTCTGGTGCTTCTGAAAAGAACTTGATTGGACACTGTGCACCATTTCTGTCAAAACTGTGTAGAAACTTCAGTTTGATGCAGAAGGTGATTGTTGTTCTTCTCTTTTTTTATGTTTAGCAGTTAAGAGCTTTTATTAAGGCACATGGAAAGTTAATAAAATATCCTTGCATGAAGATATCTTTAATAATGTACTCTCTTAGAGTTGGAGCTTTGTTTGCAATGGCAAGGTTTACCATTTCTACCAGCTAAAAGCAGGCCAAAACATGAACACAGCCTAACAAACTAGGGAGAGGTGTTTGCAACGGTGTAGCGAATTCATGTGTTTTGCCTTTTATATGCCTCCCTTCGGTCTAATGTTTAGATCAGCTGGTCAAAAGTCAAAAGTGACCACTGTACTTATCATGCAAAGCTCTCTGTGGTTTCTTGCAGTGGAGCCTTGTGTTTTATATTATTTATAAGATTAACAGTGATTTATTAGTGTGAAAACCAAATAATTCTTTTGATGATTTGAACGACCTTGCAAAGTTTTTAGTGTTGCATGATGTTGATATTGACAGTCCTTTGTACTAACCATTATTGAGGAAGAAATAAAATGCCTGCTTCTTGATCAGAAGCAATTCAAGCAAATGGCCCTATCGCCACCTTCACTCTATTGTGCAATAGTAAAAGCCTAATTGCCTTCTACTTTCTTTAGTTGCTATTTTCACATGATCTATATCATTGCTGACATGGTTTCCATTCTACTTTAGTATCCTGAATTGCAGGCATCTGGGATGCTTGCTTTATGCCGATTGATGATTATTGATGCTAACTTCTGGTAGGATCACTCTTGCTCTCTTGTTTACCTCTTTCTATTCTCCCTTATCCCTCTTCTTTGCTTTCTAAAATGACTTCGTACGTAATCTACTTACCAGCGAAGCAAATCTCCAACTTTTATTCACCGTTGTTGAGAGTGCACCATCGGAAACTGTTCGCTCCAATTGTACGATTGCTCTTGGAGATCTGGCAGTTCGCTTTCCCAATCTTTTAGAACCATGGACAGAGAATATGTACGCGAGACTTCATGATCCTTCAGTTTCTGTCAGGAAGAATGCTGTATTAGTTCTCTCTCATCTCATTCTTAATGACATGATGAAGGTTGGAGATGCTGTCTAATTACTTCAGTTGTAATTACTAATTATATACTTGGAAGTATCTGTTGGTTCTGAATATGGTCTCTAATTTGTTAGGTTAAAGGCCATATAAATGAGATGGCAATGCGACTGGAAGATGAAAACGAAAGAATTTCTAATCTTGCAAAACTTTTTTTCCATGAGCTGTCCAAGAAAGGTAAATGTGGATGCTAACTGCATCACACTTCGATATTGGGTGATCCTCCTGTATGGCTGTCTTTGGAATGACATTTTAACTCCTTATTAATTACTCATCTTGTTTTTCCAGGGAACAATCCTATATATAATTTACTGCCGGATATCCTTGGCAAGTTAGCAAACCAGGACTTGAAAAAAGAAGCTTTCTTCAATATTATGCAATTTTTGATTGGGTCAATCAAGAAGGTAGAAGTAACTCAAATTTTGTGGTATTGATGAGGTATAAGGTTAACCATTGACATGTCTTTTTATAATTTTTCAGGACAAGCAAATGGAAGCTCTTGTCGAAAAGCTATGCTATAGATTTAGTGGTGTCACAGGTAAAATCTCCAACAACATTTTAGTATGGCCTTCCAGTCTTAATTTTGACATTTGCTATGCCAATTCTTGTCTTGTATTATTAGTGCAAGTGAATTGTGCAAACAGACATTTTAAGATTCAATTGCACTTGTTTTTATGAACTATGAAGTTTTATTTTATTAGTATCATTTTTTCCCTCTTTCTGTGTTTTTATACAGCCTGCTCTCGCAGGCTTTAAAGTGCAAACTCAAAATTTGCCTTTTGTGACTTAAGGCTGGTCAAAAGTCCATGACTGATATCTAGACTTCTAAACCAGCTTTAATCTAATTTCAGAATAAAGCAGATTTTATTTTTATATGCATTTCTACTATGATGTCAGCACAATATGCATACTCTTCCTTATTTATACCTAAAGCTTATATGAATAAGTCTGCCACTTGGAGCTACTCAACACAATAGAAAGCCTTGAAATCCCTAGGTAATTAAATTGGTCTTCTCCCTATGGCGACAATCTGTCTGGACAGTGCTGCAGTCTGCAGACTCCCAAATATTTGTTCAAATCATTTTTGTTTTTGATTTTTGTGACCGTTTGCAACTAAGAATCTCTTTTCTATTCTTGTGAGATTTTTATGTTTTCTTATGTTCTCTCCTGCTATAGTATGCTACATTCCACAATATCTTATTCGAGCGAAATAATCATAAGAGTTTATTTCTGCTTCAATGTTGATAAAGTTGTGTTTGAATCCATCACTGACATTTTGGTGCAGATGTTAGGCAATGGGAGAACATATCATATTGTCTCTCACAGCTATCATTTACCGACAAGGGCATTAAGAAGTTGATAGAATTATTTAAAGTTTATGAGCATGTTTTATCCAATGAAGCTGTGATGGAACATTTTAGAAGCATAATAAACAAGGTACTTTCTATGGCGTATCAATTTCCACTGTTTATGTTCAAAAATTTCCTTAAGCATGATCTACAATCTTGTACTTTTAACTCTCTCTAGGGGAAGAAGTTTGCTAAACCAGAACTCAAGTCGTGCATTGAAGAGTTTGAGGGGAAAATCAGCAAGTTTCACATTGATAAAAAGGAACAGGAACTTACAGCAAGAAATGCAGCTGCTTATCAACAGAAAGCTGATGCCATCAAAAACTTTAGTGCGGATACGAATATCGAAGAGGAAAGTGCAGAGTCTGAAGCTGCTGAAGGTTTGTACCAATGAAACATAAGATTATATCAAAAATTAATAATCATTTGCTGAAGTGGTTGGCTATATGTCATGAGGTTAATAATTTATGCCTCAACTGCTCGTGTGGCCTTGGTAGTAAGTCAGCCTGACTAGGCTGTTTGGTTGGTTTTCCATTAAGTCCTGTATGGACAAAACAGTTTGTGTGGATTAATCCGTTTGTATGGATTTCGAAAGTTTTTGTTTGGGATGTATCTTATGGATGGAGCGTGTTTTTTAATTGGGAGGGGCAGGTTTAATAAAAAGCTTTCTTTTTGCATAAAGCTCCCCCTTATAAGCTTACCGAATAAGCCACTCTCTATATTATTAAGCCACTACCAAACAGTCATGTATAGCTGACATAAGTTGTGAATCCCAATAAGCTCGTTAAGCTGCTAACAAACTGACCCAATTTGAGAAGGGAAAACAGACCCTAACTTGAAAAGGGACTAGATTGGGGAACAAACACAAGTATTACTGGAAGGACGACGGAGATAGTTTGTAAGAAGGTCATGTTTATTGCTTGAGAGTTTTTTGGATGGATTAGAAGAAATGAGAGACCCCATATATCTGTAGGGGTCTTCACTTTTTTTCCCTCCCCTCTCATGGTAAGGATTTTTTGGTTTTTGAAATGCAATCATCTAAATGGATAGGCCTATTGGGAGCTTTGTCTGTTGGGTGCAACACACCAGATACAAGTGACAAATGCAAACCTGCAGTATACAAGTTTGGATTTAGTGGATTATTTACAATTGATATAAATATAGCATATAAAAAATGCTTAAAGTATGCTTGGTTTGAATTTGCTACAGATGGTGAGGTCATGGATCCCTCGATGGATGAAGTGTCTGACTTTCTTAGTAATGAACATGCTTCAAAACCTGTGGACTCCGAAGAATGTTCTAATGCTTCTAGTCAAGTAATTCAGTCAGAACAATGTGACGACGAGGTCCAATCCCCTCCAATTTTTTCAAAAGGTACTGTGAAATTCTGCCGATTTTCCATTGAATACTATCATCTATTCCTTTTTAAATCTCGGTCACAAGTCCTTGGTAATATTCTTACAGGAGCAAAAAAGCATAGAGCCAAGAAAAGCAGTAGCACATCTGAGAAGGCTGATTCCGAGGCCCCCAGCATGCGAATTACAAGGTCTAGAAGAAGGTGAGCTTTCCTGTTCTCTTTTGTTTCTTCATTGTCTACAAAATAGGTTTTCACTTTGCTTTTTTGCTTTCCTTTTTATTCATAATTCACATGGATATAGCAAGTCTCGCTTGGCTGCTTTAATGGTACCTGTTTTTTTTTTAAAAAGGCTCTAATTTTTTTTATAACTTTGCTACATGTTTTTGCTTGAAGTAACCTGATGATCACATATGAATCTTTTTGTTTCATATTCTTTTAGTTTTAAAGAAAATTTACAATTGTATTATATTCACTTGAGAGTAATACCGCTTAGCAGCTTGTGGAATGGTGGTCCAAGATTGTATCTTTAGACAAAGCCAAAGAGCTATCCATTCGCTTTCCATACACTGGTTATACTTTTTTGAATTCATATATTTCATTCATGATTCCTCCTTGGTAATCTGAACAAGCATTTAGGGCCCATTTGGTTTGCGGGATTTGGAATTGGATTCCATTCTAACCCCACATTTGTTTTAAAGGGAATATTGAAATCCCACAAACTTTGGATTTAGAAATCCCACAGAAGTTTCATTATAAAAATAATTAAATTATCTTTTATTAGTTGGTATTTCACTGGATTTCATAGGATTTGTTTGTAATTATGTATTAAAATATGTTAAAAAGCATTGGTTTTGTAATAATCAATTAATAAAAGGTAATTTAATTATTTTTATAAATTATTTACAAAGAATGGAATTCAATTCCATTCCAAATCCTACAAACCAAACACACCAAAGATTTTAAATCCTTCCACGAAATTCAAATTCCTCAAAAACATTCTGTCAAACCAAGCGCCCCCTTAGTTATTCCTCCAACTCAAGTAGGTTGATGAAAATATATCATAATCTATTTTTTTTTCTCGTTGGTTGGTTACCCACACTTGAAATGCTTGTATCATGTTGTATCAAGTAACCATCATGTGATTAACCAAGTTTCCAACATACTCATTTTTTTTCTTCATTTGAGATATGCAAGTCATTGGTGGTAGTTAGTGGTACTGACTGGTACAAGGTTCTCATTTTAGACAAGTAGAATGCATGTTTTATAATCAAGATAGCCAACAAGTTTTTTTTTTTTTTTAATGTATGAGATATCTGCACATCTTTAGCTTCAAAGGGTAATTGATGGTTTTATATTCTTGCTATCACATGGCATAAGCTTGTAAAATAAAAGTTATGCTCGTTCATTGCAGGTAGATGAAATAAATGATGAATGAGGTTCTCTCGGCCTCTGGTTGGTTTCTTGTATGTATGAAAAACTTGGATTAAAGACAATGGAGTTAAGTGTAGGAATTCAACAAGAAAGTTGATGCAGTAAACATACAGATGCTTTAGGCTGGCTAGCCTGGTCAGGTTCTATGCTTCCTCACTTCCTGCACCAAATTGGTGTTTGGTTCAGACCCTGGTCAATGGTCATGTTGTGTTTTAGTATGGCTTGGAAAGTTGGCACTTACACGATGTTATTTTTTGTACTTTAATATGATTTCTTGTGGTATACTGCGTGCTTATGACTGACTTCAAACACTTTCCCTATGACTCATTGAACGAAAGTTGAAGTCCAATTTGAAGGTTTATAACTAGAAATTTGCATTTTCTGACCAAAAAGTATGCTTTAAAGGTGAAAAATATTTAGGCCTTATTTTGATAGGTGTAACCAAAAACTAAAAAAAATGGTTATCAAGGGCACTTTGATGGTTATAATGTGACAGTGAATATATTTGTTATTTTTAATGAAAATGACACAATTTTGTGTTCTTTTTTGGTAATCTTGGGCCAATATGAAATCAAACCAATTTGATTTGGTTGGTTCAAAAGAATCAAATCTAAAATTGAATCATTTTTTCTTGATATATATTTTTAAGGCTGAAATGACATTTTATGTTTGTGTTTTTAGATTAAAATAAATCCAAATACTTATTTAGCTCATACTCATTTTAGGTCGTTCCACTTTTAATTATATTATTTTGAGCAAATTATGTTTCTTGTCCATGTGGTTTGCTAAAATCTACGACTTTCGTCCATGTTTTCAAATTCGGTTTTTATTCCTGTAATTTGTAATTCATTGTAATTTCGTCTTTAAGGCTAATTTCTACTTTTAAATATGAGGGACAAAAAAACAACAATGAAATTTAAACCATAAAAATGGAAACAATGATAAATCGTAAATCATAAAGATAAAAACAATAATAATCTATAAACCATAAAGATAAAAATAAAAAATTTAAAAATATAAAACGAAAATAGCAATTTTTAACAAACCATTAGACTAAAAAGTAATTTAGTCTATTATTTTTTATATTTTAATATGATAGGCCCCATAAAACTAGGGGTACTCAAAATCCCGATTAACTCAACCCAACTCAACGCGAAATAACTCAATCTAAAGCAATTCGATGTCTAATCGAGTTGTAAAATCTTCAAATCGTTGGTATTAGGTTGATACTAGATTATTTTATTTGAACCCAACCCAACCTGATGAACCCGATATCCTTTTATTTTTGAATTTAATGTGATTGTTGGGTCTCTATTAATAAATGTACATTAAACAATTACCCCATCACATACCCTTTTTGTATATGTATATTTTCAATCTATTTTCCGTTTATATATAACCCATTTATATATATGTTCAATAACTGTGAACATATATATATATATATATATATATATATATATATATATATATATATATATATATATATATATACTAGGTTCGACCCCGTGTAATACACGGGGTAATTTAAAAAAATTAAATCATGCAGATACTTATCTTACAGATATGAATGATCATCGAAAGTACGATGCTACTTTTTTAAGTGTTTTTCCCTTTAGATTTTTTTTTGCAGCTTGTTACAAAATGTTCTTGTTTTAGGCAGTTTTCATAAAAAATGTTTTGCAAAAAATTAATAAAAAATATGAATAAATATTAAGAATTTATAAAACAATAATAGAACGTAAATGAAATTATGGAAAAATACATAGTTAAAATATTAATAAAATAAGAACCACGTATCATAAATTACCAAATACTTCTTTATATACAACATTATTTGTTCTATTACTAATATGTAACACCCTAAAATTTCGGGTAATTTTAAAAATTGAGACTTCGGCAATAAAACGTTTATAAATAGGGCAAACCACCCATTAAGGGTAAAGCGTAAGCATTTACAAAAACTTGTAATAATGTATGGGGTAACGACAACAAACTAATCTAAACTACATCTAGCTAGATTACATCGGTTGTCAACCCAATACCAAAAATGAATAATTGTTTCAATGCTAAAAGCTTCCAAAAGTTCTATCATTCAAAAATGCCCTCAAGAGACCACGCTCTTCTCTCAACCCTTTGACGACCTGTTGCTAAAAGAACCTGTTATACACATCATTTGAGAAAAAGTGTTAGACTTAAAGTCTAGTGAGAACATACAGTTTATATGAAAGACGGTAAAAGAATTAAATGCAATATAAGTAAACTGTTTTCATCAACATCTTTGTAAAAGGTTTGGTAAACACGTAATGACCTTCCGGTCCAGACTTCATCTTGCGATGACGGGTGTAAGCCCGAATTCCAAGGATTGTGGCGAAACACAAAGTAAGTCACTTTCCGAGTTTTGAGCTCACCATACTGATCAAGGCCGCGAGCACGCCCGCTCGAATAAATATGTGGGGGGTGGCACCCAATGATTTCTAGTCATGCTCATTCACTATAATTACATTTAACCCATGGCAAGTAACCGATCCCACATAACCGTACCAAAGGCCAAAAAGGGGTAAAAATGCATCCGTAGCTACAAAAGGGAAAACATTCCAACATATAAGTCGACTCAATGCCTAGGGATCCACTAGTAATAGTCTAGACTTGTCACAATAACACATGTGACCAACTATAATCAACCATATAGTTCATAAAGCCATATTGTTCCCAAATCACATTTTTAATGGTTAACTGTTGATAAGAAATACAAAGCCCAAACGTAAATCATAAGGCTATCTTCTCATTTTCAAATGTAATTCCTTACCAAGTAAACACTACAAGTGTAAAAACCATTTAACGGTAACATGAATTTCCTCAAGACCAAACCATTTATTTCTTTTTTCTAAGATGACACTTTCAACCAAAATACCCATAATATGTTTAAAACATAAACTTGACTAAGAAACCATAAGTTGAACATTTGCTTCATCAAAATATGAAACCAACCACATTTGTAGTTCAAAGATATGGGTTATTTCTTTATTTTACAAAATGGTAAGAAACCCTAGAAACCCCCAAAATACCAAGTTAGGTCAAAAACTCATCAACAATGAAAATGTAAACAAGGAGATATCTAGAAGTCAAAAATGCATTTTGATGTGTATAAAGTTTGATAAAAAGGAAGTATGAACTCACCAAGTAAGTTTTAGAAGAAAACCCAAAACCTAAATTTTTGACTTCTTGGAGAAGATGAAGATGGAGATGGTGGTGAAGCTTCCAAAACCGAATCCTTGGATGGTGCTCTAAACTCTAGCAATAAATGGTGAGGGAGATGGTTGGACCAAACCCTAAGTAGAGTAAATGAAGAGGGAGGGTTTTGAGAGAAAATAATTGGGAGATAGAATGAGAAGTAAATGAAATTTGGGGGAAAAATCTTATTTAACCCGTGTTGTTCCTTCTGATGCCAAACACGACCCGTGCCAATTTGTGAAGAGAAGGGCACGACCCGTGCCAAAGCTTCTGTGCCTAGGCACGACCCGTGCCAAAATACTGAGGAACGACGCACGGGCCGTGCGCCCTGCAGACCATCGAAAATATGTTATTTTTTTCCTTTCTTCTTCTTCCTCGATTTATCTCAAAGAACCTTAATCCCCAACATAAGAATATAGAGAGATACGAGGGTTTTTTTCATAAGATTGAAAATTCAAGGTGTTACATAATATATAAGTAATATATAATAAATATTATAATGTCAATAAAATAAAATTAAAAATGTTATTTTATAAAACTTTATGATAAAAATCAAAATTCTTGTATAAAAATTTAAAGAGGATGAGATTTTTATAAAAAAAAACTATTAGTGTAAAAATTGATATGAAATAGCCAAAAGAAAATTAAGACAATTTAGTGATTATTTGTATCAAATCTCATACTAATTTCAACAAATCTCATATTAATCATGACACATTAATACGTATATATTTATGATATTTAATAATATAATTAAATCCAAAAATATTCAATATTGGACTTATTTCGAAGGTATCGACGAAACGATTACAACGGTATAATTTGTAAAAAATAAAAATGTTTTTTTAATACATTTTAGTTCATATACATTATTTATGTTTATATGATAAGAGTCTAAAATAAAAAATAAAAAAGTAAGAGATTAAAATTAAACTAAATACCTAATTATAAGGGTAGTAAATGTAAGGTTTAAATTAAAAAAATTGAATTAAGGAAAGATTTAAGGAGGAATGAATGTGGATGTGCTAAATGAACTTATAATGTAAAATGTGTTCAGATACATGTTTAGGCGGGAAAATAAAAAAATAGGCTCACCAGAAGGCGACACGTGTCCTAGTTACTTATTTATTATATGTATAGATAGATAGATAGATAGATATAGAGGGAGGATCATGCGAGAATCAGACTAATTTGCGAGAAGGCGAGAAGAAATGTGAGCCACATAATTTATTAATTAAAAAAACCATAAAAAAAAAAAAATAGTTTTAGAAAATAGGATAATTATCATTTTAAATTGGATAAATCCTTAAAATTCTCATTATATCTTTTAGATTTATTTATTTTTTAATTTCAATTATTTATTAAATTTTTTTTTCTAAATATACTTTTAATTAAAAAAATTCACAATTTTAACCAAATATCACACGTGATATCAGTATATAAATATTTATGCATATCACATATCATATTATTACATGTGATAATTGTATATATTTTAGTTAATCATATGTGATTATGTATACTTCTATTTATAGATATTTTTGTGTTGTAAATATTATCACATGTGATAATTGTACATATTTTAGTTAATCATATGTGATTATGTGTATTTTTATTTATAGATCTTTTTGTGATGTAAATATTATCACATGTGATAATTGTATATATTTTAGTTAATCATATGTGATTATGTATATTTTTATTTATAGATCTTTTTGTGATGTAAATATTAGCACATTGATTATGCGTCATTTATATTCAGACATATATTATCATATGTGATATTTACAAAAATCCACCTAGTGGATTCATATGTGAATTGTGATACATAATAAGAGTGAATTGTGGATTTGGTCCCCGTGCTTTGTTACTTTCTTTGACTACGGTCCCTATAGTATGTTTGTTGTGGATTTGGTCTCTGTAGTATTCAATTTATCTTGGTCATGGACTCATGGTCCTCTGACTAACTCATCCGTTAACTACATTAAATCAGGGACCATTTTAGTCATTTTGTTTAATTTGTGTCTTATTATAAAAAATTTATTTTTAACACACACACACACACACACATATATATATATATAGATAGATAGAGGGTCATTCATTTGCTAACCGATACATTAGTGCTAATCGTGCTAACCAATTTTCGACCAATCAAAACGTTCATAGAGATTTGGTTATGCGATTGATTATATTAAATTTACAAGGGCAATAATGGAATTTAACTAAAATGGATCCATCAAATCTAAATCTATTTCCATGCCTATCAAATCAAATTCCATATTTATAGCACTTTTGTTATGGTAATGATATACATTTTAAATTTGGTGAATTAATCTTGAAATTGAATAAAATACTGTGAAAATTAATGATGAATCATTCAATCAGAATGGGAATTAGATGATGCCCAAATGGAGGCAGAAAGCAAGCGGCGGGATTTCAATCCCAGAACAAGCTTATTACTTGCAGATTTCTCCACCCTATACCCATCGTGAAACAGCCCTAGCAACAATTTCGCCTGACAATGGTTTGCGAAGCTTATGTTGATCGGCTGGAAGTTTGCTTTAGAAAGCCATTCTCCCCATTGCCCATGATCTTCTCGATAAACCCGACCCAACGACCCCAAAATTCGTGGACCCAGGAAGACCCATTCCACCAACGCCCGAGCCCGGCCTTGCATCGGAAACCCTGCTTCCAAGGAGTCGTAGAGAGCCGAGTAATGGTGCAATGTGTCCATGAACTGGCCCACGAACCCTCCTTCCACTCTGGGTCCTTCTTCCTCGACAAGGGTCACCAATTTGGGGTTTAGAGTCTTGGATCCAGATAAAAAAGAAGCCACAGATGTGGGGGAACGGTAGCTGGAATGGGGGAGATGCAGCGCACAGTTGATGACAATGGCTTCTCCTCTCACTAATTTTAAGGCCGAAGGTTTGAATGTTTGGTCAGGATTTAATACCTTGCATTGATGGAAGGAAAAGGGTTGGCCAATTGAAGCTGTGAAGGCAGTTAAACGACGACCGGTTTCTTGGACGGTAGAGATGGATCTCCGGCCACTTCCGGGTCTTAACAGAGCGTTTCAATAACTAGCTTGCACATACGCACATGTACAATGCATATGTACGAAAGACATTTACATGTACATATTGATTTTAATGCATATATGCATATTTTTAGCATGGAATTTTTCTAAAGTCGCTGTGAGATCCGTGTCTGTAATATACACGAACACTGTGTGCAAGTATGCACATACGCATATATGAACTATTAAATTGATCAGATTATGCTCCTATGCATATTTCAAAGTGCACATATGCATATTTAGTATTAGTGTTCATATATGCATATATTATTTCATTTGCATATATACACTATATGCAAATGATGTCGATGATGTTGATTCGATGAAGAAAGTGTTGAGGGGTTTTGTTCGATAAAGAGTGTTTGGGGGGATAAAATCCCTAAATATTTGGGGATTTGATTTTCTAGCCGTGGGTTACCAAAATAAAGAGATTTGCATTTTGACAGAAATACCCTTCTGCATATATGCATTTTATTTTTATAAACCCTTTTTAATAATTTATTTTAATTGAAAGTCAATTAATTGTGGACCATTGATCTAATCAATCTACGGTTGAGATTGGTTAGCACGGTTAGCACCAATGTAACGGTTAGCAAATGAAGGAGACCCTATATAGATATATATCAAAATAAATAAAATAGGATGTTATTGTATGACTTGATTCTTTAAACTTTTGAAAAAATTAATTATATTAAATATGATTTAATTTTATTATTTTATGTAATGGTAGAAAAAGTTATGGTTTTATTGTTTTAATGTAATTAAATTTTAATTTAAACAAACTAGATCATAAAATGATATCTTATTTTATTTAGAGCGAATAAAATAAGATATGTTTTTATGATTTAATTTATTAAATTAAAACTTTAATTATGTTAAAGGCGATACAATTTTATTGTTCTTTACTTTCACTGCAACAAACAAACTTATTATCGATATTTTGACACCAAAATCATTGAAAACCATTGAGAAATGAACTATAATTTTATCATCTTAAAATTAGAGGTTCCAATTTTCAATTGTTTTTCAATAAAAAAACTCAAAATAAACCGTTTAGATTTTAACGAAATAAAATATTTAAGTTACGAATATTTTAACTCATTGTCACAAGGCAAAACATAGAACATCATATGTCAGGTAACACCAACATGAAAACATGTTAGCATTTAGAAAATAGCGAATATCAACTACAACATCCATTAATAGAAAGATATGACATGATCTTATCATTATTCGATACTCCTTCCGTCCCAAAATAAATGCTCCTAATAAAAAAGGCACACTGTTTTAGAAATGTGTAATTATTAGTTTATTACACTTGTTAATTTTATTGTGGGTTAAAATATTCGTAACTTAAATATTTTATTTCGTTAAAATCTAAACAGTTGATTTTTAATTTTTGACTGAAAAACAATATGAAAATTGAAACCTCTAATTTTAAGATGATAAAATTAGAGTTCATTTATCAGATTTTCAATGATTTCAGTGTCAAAATATCGATAATAAGCTTGTTTGTTGTGATGATAGTAAAAGAACAATAAAATTATATCGACTTTAACATAATTAAAGTTTTAATTTAATAAATCAAATCATAAAAAAATATTTTATTTTATTCGTTCTAAATAAAATAAGATATAATTTTATGATCTACTTTGTTTAAATTAAAATTTTAATTACATTAAAACAATAAAACTATATTTTTTTCCACCATTACAATAAAATAATAAAATTAAATCATATTTAATATAATTAATTTTTTAAAAAATTTAAAGAATCAAGTCATACAATAACATCCTATTTTATTTATTTTGATATCTATATATATATATGTGTGTGTGTTAAAAATATATTTTTTATTTTTCTTATCATAATAAGACACAAATTAGGCAAAATGACTAAAATGGTTCCTGATTTAATGGAGTTAACGGATGAGTTAGTCAGAGGGACCATGACCAAGATAAATTGAATACCACAGGGACCAAATCCACAATAAATATACTATAAGGATCGTAGTCAAAGAAAGTAACAAAGCACGAGGACCAAATCCACAATTCACTCTAATAATAATATATCACATGTTAAACGAAGTTAATCACATGTGATTCAAAACGTAAATCTAAAAATAGAGAAAAAAATGATGAAATAAATAATGAATTAGTTATGGATATCAGATGTGATATTTGATGAAAATTATGATTTTATCTAGAAAATAATAATATGAATTTGATAAAAAAAATTATGAATTTATTAAAATTAAAAAATAAATAAATTTAAAAGATATTATGAGATTTTTAAGAATTTATCCAATTCAAATTGTAATTATCCTAATTTTTAAAAATAATAATTTATTTATTCTATTTTTTAATTAATAAATTATGTAGCTCTTATTTCATTCGCAAATTGTTCTCGTTTAAACATGCCCCTATATATGTATGTGTAAATTGATAAAATTAATTAAATGTGATATACTTATAATTTAAGAAGTATGAATAATTAAGAATAAACTAAAGAAATCAAGTTTAAAGGTTATTTTGATGTACCAAAAGTATCAACCTATCCAATTTAAACATCTACCAATTGACTTGTTGTTCCTGTCATCGACATTGATTTTCCGGGTCAACCCGTTTTATCAATGTGTTACCCTGACGAGTGACGACGTCTAAATACATTCGCCGGTTCAACAACCGTGGACCCGCCTCGTCTCCACAATCCAAATACAACCATGGCTGCTGCTGCTTCATCATCATCTTCTTCACTCAGATCGCCGCCATTCAAAGCTCCACCATCTGAACTTAACAATCCCCGAGTATGTTTTCTGTACTTCTACTACTTCAATTTACGTGTTACATTTCACCTGTTACTCTATTTCTTTGCGTTTTCTTGATAGAAACGAAACAGAAAGCAAACGAAGAGGATATTAAGCGCTTGGATTTTGATAATTTACTAATATAAACCCGTACTCAGATGAACTTGGTCAGGATATGTCGTTGCATTCAGCTTTCCGCATCACCAGGGTGTATTTGACACGAATATCTTAGTTCTTAGGTTTAATAAGAAAATGAAACGAAATTCTGATGGAATTACTTGAATACCTAGATGAAATTTAACAACATTGCTTACTTTTTCTTGGAATTTTGATATCTGCTATGATTTTAACTTCCGAATTGAGGGTTTTGGTTCGATTTGGGATTTAATTGTTCTGACTGTATGAATTCTGTATGACATTTTAGGGGATTGCTAATTTTGGGTGTAGAGCTGGTGTTCTAAGCAATCATAGTTCAGTGTTGCGGGGTGGAAAATTGGTGTTGCGCTGTTTGAGGGAGGACAAGATGGATGTCAGGGTATCGGCTGTCGCTGATGGGATTGCAGAAAGCTTTGATGGTAGGCAATGGGAAAATCATTAATATATTGATGTTAAAGATTTTTTTTTGAAGTATATAATATTTATATATGACAAATGCAACAAATAAACTCACACCCCCCTCACCTTTGGTGAGGTTTGAACCCTTGACCTCCTAGGAGGACAAAGGCTCTGATACCGCTAGGCCAAAGGCCCTTTGGTATGTTAAAGATTTCTTGTTACTGTGGTCATATGGTTGATCTGATGGCAGATTCAGTAGCAGATACGGAGGATAGGGAGCCTAGTGTATCAACTATATTGATGAATTTTGAGAACAAATTTGATCCTTATTCTGCAATGAGCACCCCCCTTTATCAGACAGCTACTTTCAAACAGGTAAGTGCCAAGACCCTGTTTGGCATCTTTTGCAACATCATTTTGTATCATCTGTCAGCAATCTGAGCCATGTTTATTTGATTTAGAGGTTTAAAAGCAGACCATTATGTAAAATCATGAGCTTTACGAATATAAACACAATCAGTGGGGTCAATGCTTCACTCGGCTTTGCAACTTATAGAACTTCTAATTCCATCCATAATTATTCCTGTATATGTTGCAACTTATATATTTTGCTAGTTTGTAGCGGTCTTTAATGAAACTAAATAATGGGTAAAAAGCTAAGAGGGAAGCTAAATACCCTTTTCCTCAAATATTAGAAGTTGGGTTTGATTCGTTTTGTGAGGTGGATATAGCAGGACGGTGCAACCTACATTCGTATTCTTCCCCTCGCACTGATTTCTACCTCTTTATAGCTATCAAGTCATGCAGATGTTTCATATTCCATTAACATTTTACTGTTATTTATTACAACCAGAACTTTCTGGTTCTCACTTCATCCCATACGGGTCAAAGTATGACATTTGAATGTTAAAAACACCTCCTTCCAACTCCCAAGTTGATATTAGTTCACTTAGAGTTTTGATAAATAATTCAACAATTACATACAATATAGATAACTCATTGCAAATTGGGGAAATTGATGTTAAAAATGTGAAATAGTTCACTTCGACTTTGAACAACTACTTGGTTTGACATTCAAAATTCATGTTTGGCCTTCGTGTCATATAGAAAGGCAGGGGTGTTTCTGCAAGTATGCACTTTAACAGAAGGTGGGGATTGGTTGCCTAGCATCCCGAGGATTATAATTGAAAGTTTACTTGTGCTTGTGCAGCCTTCAGCAACTGAAAATGGCCCTTATGATTACACTAGGAGTGGCAATCCCACACGCGATATGTTGGAAAGGTTCAAGCCCTCATGTGCACAAGGCCACTAATATGTTTTAAGTAGTATTGTGTTTCTATAGCATCTTGTTTTAACATTATTCGTCTTTTATATTCTCAGCCTCATGGCAAAACTTGATAAAGCAGATCGAGCATTTTGCTTTACCAGTGGAATGGCTGCTTTAGCTGCAGTCAGTCATCTAGTTGGAAACGGTAGAATCAAACAAACTTTGCTTGTTATATCATATATGAATTGTCCATCGATGGTACTCTGTCCCACATTAATGCATATGATAGTAATAGGAACATTGTCCTTGTAGGTGAAGAAATTGTTGCGGGAGAGGACATATATGGAGGTTCTGATCGATTACTATCACAAGTTGTTCCTAGGACAGGAGTCATGGTTAAGTTAGTACATGTCTTTGACAACATGAATATTTTATTTGTATAACCATAAGTTTATAACATCTTAAAACCAAATTTGAAGGCGAGTGGACACGACTGACTTGGATGAGGTTGCTGCTGCAGTTGGCCCCCAGACAAAGCTCGTGTGGTTGGAGAGTCCAACCAATCCCCGAATACAAATTTCTGATATTCGTGTAAGTTTTAATATAATGTTGAATTTACCTCCTATTTCAATTAGCATTAGATAAAGGGTATGATGGTTTTTAATTTCAGAAAATAGCGGAGATTGCTCATGCTAATGATGCTCTCTTATTGGTGGATAATAGCATCATGTCTCCGGTATTGTCTCGACCCTTGGAACTTGGAGCAGGTGCTTAGAAAATTACGTTTGTTTATGTAACTTCTGTGAGCTTATCTCTTTTATAGCAACTTATCTGCTGTTTTTTCAGACATCGTGATGCATTCGGCTACAAAATTCATTGCCGGACACAGTGATGTCATGGCTGGAGTGCTTGCCGTAAGAGGGGAAAGGTTTGTGCATTTTGTGATATCCCGTTTGGTTTATCCAAGAAATTATTAGCGGGGCATATTGATGCATTTGGTTAACAAAATGCATAAAAGAGTCAATTGCTTATGGCAATTTTTGTATTGTGTTGCTGATTTAAAACAGGCTGGCAAAAGATTTGTATTTTCTACAAAATGCAGAAGGTTCTGGGCTGGCTCCTTTTGATTGTTGGATCTGTTTACGGGGCATCAAGACAATGGCTCTACGTGTCGAGAAGCAACAAGTACCCTTTCATACATACATACATACATACATATCTTACTAATGTCTTTGTCTCGTAATTTTAGTTATTAATTTTTTATATTTCTTGATAAACACACTGCCTAAGAACGGCTAACTAGAGGCCCTTTAACCGTATAGTGTTCTTTTGTTAATGTCGGCATATTATTGAGCTAGAAGCGTACTCGCGCAATGCAGCGAGATACATCACGATTTTAATGTTTCATTTTATTTTTTGTTTTTTTGTCGATTTACAGTACGATTTTGGATGGTTTTGATAAAATGATAATGTTTTTTTTTTAATAAATTTGTTTAATTTAGGCTTAATAATATAATGTTTTTTATATAAAAAATTAAGTATTTTGTTAGAATTCAATGATTATTTTATATATTTTAATGACATCTAGAAAAAATAACCAATTACATATTTAATAATATAATTAAAACAAATTTATAGTAATATAATATATTAATTAAATGGTGATACATGGAAAGGTCTGCATAAAAGGAATGTCCTGTACATACCAAATTGGTGGGTGTTAGAAACCTGCCGTAGTAATATGTATCTTGTGCTTTGATACTTGTAAATTAAGAGATTTTTAAAATTTTGTATAAAATGATGGTACCTTGTGCCTAATAATTTGTATTCAAGAGTTTTTTATCCGTGTTTTATAATATAGTATAGATATAGATAGATTGCTACGAAGTATCGTGATCAAATAAACAAATTTTAAGCGGTAATGCATACTCATGTCACATTTACAATAAAATTAAAATACTTTTTTCTGTTCCAGCTCACAAGCACATTAGCAGTGGATTCCTGGCTCACTAACACTACTACCCAAACCTAACCACAACTGAAGTAAATGATACATAAAACGGAACAGATTTAAGCCAAACCCTAGCCAATTTAAGATGGGCCAAACGCGGAACTAAAACTGAGCCAAAACCCTAGCATTACTATCCTACTGCCACATTGATATCAGCATTGGACCACTTGCAACATCAAACCACATTGCACCACCTCATCATTTTTTTACCCATGCCATCATCTTTGGCTGCCATGAAACATGTTGGATTTCCAAAAATAGTCTTAAAACCATTGAAACAGAGGCGCTATAATTGTGAACTGAACGGATATGACTGAATCAAGAGTAGAAGAGTCATTCTTATGAACCTCCATCCATCGAGCTGGTTTGGGTTTGCTCAAGTGATTAATGTGTTGATCTACAATTAGCTCTATTTGTGACAAGTTGGGCATGTTTGATGTATTTTTTCGTGTATTAAAGAATAGGGCCAGTTACGTTTAGCTAACATTTAATGATTAGGAAAGGTGTAATAGGGTTTCGTTGATATTGGGTCAATAGGTCATGTCCCATCTTTGTAATCTATATGTTATCGGTTGATCTATGGGATTACACACTTTCTGAGAAAACCTTTTACAATTCAAATCATGCATGATCCAGCTGAATGTGTAATAATATGCTTTGTTTGAGATGTCTTTTTAAAGGTCTACGATGGATAGCTACCCTTTCTACTTCTGTAAATAGTTGGTTTTCCCCATTTTTATTGTATCTCTTATGAGTATCTTGTGATCCTTGCAGGATAATGCACAGAAGATAGCCGAATTTCTCTCCTCTCATCCACTTGTAAAGAAGGTTAATTATGCTGGTCTTCCCAACCATCCTGGACGCTCATTACACTACTCTCAGGTATTTACTCTTGGTTTCTCTCCACTTGCCCTATATATATGTATGTATATATAAAGACTTCAAATCATTAAACCATCTAAAAGTTAGAAACCATGAATCCGTTTTCGTAAGTTGACATTGTTCTCGTTTGAACCTCCACCTTTTACATATATATATATATATATATATATAGAGAGAGAGAGAGAGAGAGAGATGGTTTCTGGTAAGAATAGTAGTTACCATGAGAAGGGTAAGAATGGATTTCCATCCTTGGATAATCTTAATTAAAGATCAATTGAAAATACCCTTCTAAGCTAATTCGTGGGTTATTTTGGGACTTAATCTGAACCATTAGATTAACACTAATTAAAAGTGATCAAAGGTCCAAATCCCTTCTTATACTTCTTATCTTAACTCCTATTCTCACATGATCCTTCATCATCTCTCTCTCTCTATATATATATATATATAAACCCAATATTGATTAGGAACCCGAGAACCATCCATAGTGTGCCACATGTCCCTCTAAATGAAGAACACATTCATGATGAATATGTCACTGTCGTGCTGTAGGCAGTTCTCGGATTCCTAATCAGTTTTAGGTTCCTGATGGAACCTGCCTCTCTCTCTCTCTATATATATATATATATATATAAATTAATATCATAAGACATTGCCTGAACACTAGCATGGGTCCCTTTAGCTTTGAGTACAATAAAATAAAAGTGTTCCTTTATCGGCCAACCCTTTTATGATTTTCTATTTTCTTTTATCGACCGTTAACTTTATCCCCACCCAGAAAGAAAAATAGCATTCCAATTAACAATCATGCGAGTGAGTTTCACTTTATGCACTATAATAATAATAATAATTCACATTGAGGGATATAGCTCATCAATTTACATTATGGAAAAATAGGAGTCAAGGTTTAATGCGGGAATTATGGCTGGAAATAGGATTGTTGGGATATTTGAAACACACAAGTTAATTGGCCTCAATTCATCTTTTAAATTTTCATGAACAAATTTGATTCGCAATGAGCCATCAAAATATTTTACGAAATATTATTTACACGTAATATTAATGCTTCTTCTAAATATGGAGAAACAAGTAACAACAATAATTCTGTTTTGCAGGCAAAGGGAGCGGGATCTGTTCTGAGTTTTCTGACAGGGTCGTTGGCTCTCTCTAAGCACATAGTTGAGACTACCAAGTACTTTGGCATAACCGTTAGTTTTGGTAATTATTGCTCGTTTTCACATTCATATTTCTCTTCAACCTTTTTCCTCTGCTTATATGATCTTTGTCTGCGTGTGTGTATATATATAGGGTCCGATTTAGGGAAAACCATAAAAAATGAAAAACTGGGGAACACCCTAATAACCATTGATCTGTGGTATGCACATGCAGTGGCGGAGCCACGTTAGCACCACAAGGTGCACGTGCTCCCCCTGTAATTGAATTTTTTTTGTTAGTATTTTACTATTTTAAAGATGCACTCATGCACAAAGCATTTGCATTTCAGGCCGCCTCTCACAAAAATCCTTAGTGGTGCTTTTGCATTTAAAAATTGCATATGATCCATTATAGCTCTTACATACTTTTAAAGAATATGCCACAATACAAGTAAATAATCTGAGGTCGAATTTCCTACTATTGATAACTTGCTAAGTTGTAACTCTAAACAGAAAATGTTTAAAGCTTTTTCAGAAACTTTTGGTGTTGTTGCTTTAGCATTGTTTGGTACCATTTACCAACCGCTAACTAGATAAATGCTTACGGATAGGAATTACCATCCTTACCTTACCGGATAAGAATCTTGACCATCGTAAGATTGTAGGTAAACGTCTTTTACCGGTAAGAGTCACCACCCTCACCAATCAGTAAAATTCTCGGTCATTGTCATGCCTCTTATTGCGTAAACTTCTAATTATTTTTCATGTTCGTCTGTTAAGTTAAGTGAAGTTTAAATCATATGTTGCCAAGAAAGGTTAGAAGCGCTCTTAGAGTGAGGTTAAAACTGTTAGCAAGTTGTGTAAAAAGTATGGTTTCTAAATTTCTTTGACATCCCTTGTTTTTAAAGCAATTAGATTGCGTGAATCACCATTACTTGTGATTATTTAACCTTAGAAAGCACGATAAGCTTTTACAATTAACTCTCCTAATGAACTTATGTCGTTTGATGATGGATTGTATGTCGCCATTGGTGCTCCCCCTCATGCTCAATCTTGGGTCCGCCCCTGTGCACATGTAAATAAAAGTATTTTGTCCGGTATGCACGTGTGCATAAAATGCACACATGCATAAAAACTAGGAATCATTTTCAATTACTTTTATGCACATGTGCATACCGTTTTCCATTTTTTGTGGTTTCCCCGGAGCTTGAGTCTCTCTCTCTGTGTGTGTATATATATATATATATATTGAACTGGTGGCTTGCTTTCAGAAACCATCTTTACCTCTTTGGTTATTGGATCGTAAATATTTTGAGAACCTAGGAACCAACTATTTCATGAATTATTCATGATGACATACTTCTTTGCAAATCCCTAATTTTTATCAATTATGCACAGCTTTCAGTGTCAAAAGAACCAATTCTCCATTAAAATTTGAGCCATATTGCTATGGTTTGGCTAATGGAAAACGTCAATTTGGCTAAAGGTTGTCAATTATTTCTTTTGTATAGTGACCATGTTTTCCATTTTGGCAGGGAGTGTAAAATCACTAATAAGCATGCCATGCTTCATGTCGCATGCGTCTATACCAGCAGAAATTCGTGAGGCCAGAGGTCTAACCGAAGATCTTATTCGCATCTCTGTGGGGATCGAAGATGTTAACGACTTGATTGCTGATTTGGACCATGCGCTTAGAACAGGACCTATTTAGTAGGATTCATGTCTAAAGTATAAACCAATTGATCCATAAAACATGAGGCTTATTTCATTTCTTTTTGGATAATTGCTGATCTGAAACCATGTTACGAATAACATTGTAGATATATGGTTGGTTGTGTTATGCAAAACTAGAGATGCACAAGGCCCGAGCTTTTTTGGACTTGGACTTGGGCCTTCCAATCTCGCTTTGAGCGAGAAAAAAAAGACCTGGGTTTTTTTTCTCGAGAAGGGCTTTAGGGTTGAAAAAGGGTTCGGTTGGGCTTTTTCGGCCTTAACTTGCATATCTCAATTCTCAATTCTGCATATGTAGTCTTGTCTGAGTATCAAACGCATCTAATTTATGCAATTGAAGTCAACAGAACAAGGTTGACCAAAATAATGAGTGTCTAGGGTGACACAATAACCACCTGCTATTATTGTGATATCCAGATCATGGGTCTGTCACTTAGTGGTACCCTTAATTGGGCTGGGTCGTGGTCGACGGGGATTAGTCGGGTGACACCCTTAAGTGGGAGTCCGGATACCCCGGGAACGTGTGCGTATGTTAACTTGTTGTTAATATATATATATATATATATAACCACGTGCTATTGCTATTTCCATGTCACATTCCACAATCACCAAAAAGTTTTGGACACCCTTTCTTAATTCAAACAGTTGCCACAACTAATACCTCCACCTCTCAAAACCCCTTTTAAAATGCCAATGTGTGACACTTGTAAATCATTAATATTGATAAGTTTGATAACAATGTAAAATGATTTAGAAAGATATATTTAAAAAGTAATTGAGTAAATATATAAGACATAATTGAAAGAAAAAAACATTTACACCTTATTCAAGTAGCGTTTTAATGAGCTAACTTACAACAAATCAGATAGAGTTTTTTCAATAAATCAACTTATGGTTAAAGATGTTATAAAGCATGATAAAAGGGAAGAAAAAAAAGGCAGGCAGGCAGCCACCCAGATGGGGAAAAACAACAATTCATCACAAACACAGATACATGGAGATATTCTTCCACCAAGAAAGAAAAAGGCATGACAACACTTTCCATAATTCACACAAAAAGGAAAGTCAAAATTACACCATAAATCTTAATGTGGCCCTTCAGAATTCCATGTATCTCACCTCCTAATCCTAACAAGGCACCATGAGATCAAACACATAACAAATAGGATTTTCAGAAGGTACCATTTTGGGTCAATAGAACAAAGCCTTGCATAATAGCATTCAAGTGCAAAAACTTATTGTTTTAGAGGTAGATAATGATACTGAACCAGAGATTGATTCATATATAAATATAGGTTCATCAAACATTTAACTACTATTTAAATAATACGGAAATCGCTTTTATTCTAGCAACCAATCCATGATGCTAATAAATGACCGGCTACACGACTTTACACAATACATACTACGTTATTAAACTAGAAACCACGATCCACCATGAAATACCTTCCAAAGATGCCTCTTCTCAAGTCAACATAAGATCGTTACCAACAAGATGGGGGCGAAGACAAACACGCACCTCGTGTTCTTCTGGCCCTTCCCGGAGCTTTGGGACCAAAATCTCCAGCACTGTTCCAGGTCCATCATAATACGCTTCTATATTCGCATCTTCAGGAATACGAGTTGAAAGCGGGATTTCTCTGACAAATTCTCCAGGAGGGCAGTGTTCCAAACATGGATCCGTAAGCTTGAAGGTGCGGTCGCGCCTTTTGATGAACGGCTTGCGAGATATGCTTATACAAGAAACCTTAATGATTCCGTGCGTAAGGGTGTTTCGCCAAGAAACTTTGACCTTTTGAAGATCTACAAATGGCAAGCTTATAACAACCAAGTAACCTTGTTCATCTTCATATATTGTTTTTGCAGCTGTCACCGGTCCACAAGCATTCCTCACAACCCCAGTGAATTCATTCAACCAATATGGCTCATTTGGATTCATTTCCAAATTTGGTAATCTTTCTGATGGAGGATGATTAACCGTTAAACAAATATCTTCTTCGTTTCCATGTGGGAATAAGTCCTTCCTTTTCTTGTTGCCAATTGGAGAAAGATCCATGACATTTGCATCCCCATTGCTGTGGTTGGAAGGTTGAGTTGAAAGATTTAACCCTGATCCATTAAGTAACTTCTTTGACTGAGAATTCAAGTTGTTTCTTATCGTAGGTGGCCTCTCAAGTTCAAATTCAGTGTTAGGAAGATTTCTCCATGAACTGAAATCGCTAGCTTCTTGTGGGATCATGAAATTCAAATCCCTTCCGGTGAGTTCAGTCCATCTTTTGCGCTCATCTTCGTCAAGAATCATGAGGTTGGGCAACGAAACAACCTCAATACCATGGACGCACTGCGGATTCGAGAGCCCCCTGTAATGCTTGCGTTGCATCCTATGGGATCGGACGAAACCCTTATCAACACTAAAAGGGAAGGGACGCTCTCCTTGGCGTGAATGCCCATTCATGTAGCTCCTTAGCTGCATCTTTCCCAGTGCATTTTCAGGCCTGTCTTTGAACACCCACATGTACATATTCTCCATATCATGTTGAACCATGAAAACATCAAGATGGAGATCCGATTTATCAAACCCAGAAACCCCATTACTGTCTCTCACTATCTTCGCCTTAGATTTTTCATTCAAGACTGGCCTGAAATAGAAGCTAAAGAAAAACCAAGCACCCCATATGCTATCTACTCTTTTTGCACATTTCCTCCCAATTTTCGGGACACTGAGGAAGCTTTCGGTTTCATACAACTGGGATACAAGTCCAACCCCAACATCAAGAACTTCACACTGATCTTGGTTCCATGACTGCGGTGGGGAGCTTCTGTCAGCCGAAAGGGGCAAATTAATATCGGGAGGACGGGTGGGGTTGATCTGGTGGCTCATCTCAAGGTCTAAATCATCGTGAGAAGACGAAGCGCTTGAATCCATTGACAAAAGAGTTGAAGGATGGTGATTTAACATTAAAAAACCCGTGAGAAGAGAATCTCCCATCTCACGAAATCACACTTCTAAGGGCTACCAATTGGGATCGTGGGTTCGAGTTCGAGTTCATCATCACAAGGCTCATTTTCTAAAAACAAAAACCTAAATCAATCATATCGACACCAGATTCCCAATAACTATATAACTAAACAACCACTAAACCCCCAAATACACCAACAAACAACCTAGATCCTAAAGAAACATGGATTCAGCTTTCATATTACTAGCTGAAAACACAAAACCCCCCAATTTTTTTTCTGAAATTTATTATCCAAAAACCCCAAATTTTTATATGATACGAAGATGAATCAGCAAACAAATATCCAACATAAGAATGATTACATATATACCTAGATGAAAACTATATATCTAGGCAACCTCCTAACGCATGAATCTCCACATATTGTATCAAAAGCAAGTGAAATTCTATGATAATTTTGTAAAACCTAGATTATTAAAAATCAGATTCAGCAGGGAAAAGGGAAGCTACCAATCTATGAAGCCAAGGCCCAAAAAGAGGACTAAATCAGAGGGTATCTTTGAAGAGTACCTTTTGGGATAAGCATTGACTATGAGAAAAACAGAAAGACCTGTGGGAGTTTGGCTACTGTTAATTGTCTTCACCATTCTCCTCATTTACGTTGATCACTGAGTATTTTTCTGCAAGGAGATTTGTTCACTTTAGGGTTACAAAATCAATCATAAAAGGAATAGACATAGAAGATGATGATGATGATGATGATGATGATGATGATGACGACGATGAATTTGAGATATGGAATCGTATGGAAAGTGGAGAGAGACGTATGTGAAGGATTTGGGGTTTGTGAAGAAAGGAAGGCTTTCGATCCATCCTTCATCACATCAAATATCATTGTTGAGGAAGTTACATAAATTGTCCCTGTGTTTTATAAGTCTTCAAGATTTAGTCCCTACAATTCATTTTATTAGGAAAAAAAAAGTTCTTGATTGTTTTGATTTTGTTTTGGATATGGTTAATATGATTAATGTTTGTTAAATATGAGACGTTAAGGGGATATTCGGTTGCGGCTTAATCGGTTGAATAAGTTGTATAGCTTTTTCGGTCAGCCATACACAGTTGTTCGGTTGTGGCTTAATGATATAACTGGTGGCTTATTCGGTCAGCCAACTAATAGGTGTTGTCTACATTCAACCGAGTTTTTTCCATCAATGCCCTTACGAGCTCTTCAAAACCTCTGCAAAAAAAACCCACCATAACAAAAGCACTTCGAAACCCCATGATCAAATAGATATCTTCCAAGGGTTTAACTAAAATCATAACATTATTTTGCTACTAATAATTTATGAAAGTGAAAAAAGAGGAAGAAAATTTTGAATCCTCACTGTAGAAAATTATGTAGTTACTAATTAAATAAGAAAAAGTTGTGGGCATCTGTTCTTTCTTGATGGATGATGAGGAAGGTGAGAAATTCAAGAAGGGGGGGGGGGGTTCACGACGAGTCGACGACACCTGGTCGTAGCTTTCTTCGGTCAGAGGAGAAGGGGTAGGGGAGGTGTGTGTATTACCGGAGAAGGGATAGGGGGAGGCATGTGTCCCACTAGAGAAGGAATTTGAGTCGCCGGAGTTGGCATATTATTTCAATCTGCATCGTCGGAGAAGATGATGCAAAAAAGACGGTGTCTTGTCTCTGACTCTTATCAATACCCTCAATATATATATATATATATATATATATATATATAATATAGACTGTGTAGTACATCAATAGAGTCGGGTTCAAACGAGAACATTAACTATTTAAAAGAACACGAGAACTAACAAAATCATTAGTGATTTTACATTAACACACGAAAAAGGGACTTTGGTCGCGGCTTCAGGTCCGCGTGGTTTTTTTGCGCGTTAATGTAAAATCACTAATGATTTTGTTAGTTCTCGTGTTCTTTTAAATAGTTATTGTTCTCGTTTGATCTTCCCTCTACATCAATATATAGATAAATATATATAATATATAATAGTGATTAATATTAGTAAAATAAAGGGTCAAATAGTCATTTTTACCATTAAGACTGTTTATTCAGCATAATAACCGAACATCAATTTATCCAATATCATTCAGACACATTTATCAATATAGACAACTTTATCCATACATGACTTAATAGAAAACGAACCGAACAACCCCTAAGTCACCCTAACAAGACATTGCTGACGGCTCCTGAATTTTTGTTTCTGGCGACACTGCTAGTTAGGAATATCCTTTTTCTCTCAAACAACTCTAATGTAAACCCCTCATTCCTTTTTCTCGATTGAACTCAATGGTTGCCTCTTTCCCTTGTTCCACATTGATGAACATGGAGGAAACATTGGTTTGAAGCATTGACATTAATATTCTCTAATGGTTTGGTTCACATCACATGGAAATGAAACTCATGAGGCTATTGGACCAACTCTCGTCGCACCTGGTCGACTTATGATGGGGTTCTTGAAATAGTGCTTGATGTTCCTTGGTCGTTTATGTGTGTATTTGAGTTGATTGTAGGGGTAAAGATCCATTGCTTCTTACGGGTGCTCAATTGCTACAAATGGAGTGAATTTGTTTTTGATTTGATCTTACTGATTTAAGTGTAGCACTTTATGAGTTCAAATTTGGGCAACACTTTTAGGTTTTATCAACAAAATTTGTATGTTCAAATTAGGGGTGAGCATCTGAAGCAGGTACCCGTATTTGGAACGGGAACTGCTTCATAACTGCCGGTTCCGGAACTGGAACCGATGTGATTGGTTCCGGTTTCCGGTTCCTAAAATATGGAACCGATCGGGACCGGTTCCTGTTCTCATTTTTTTAGAACCGTTACCCGTCGGTCCCACTGGGTACCCAGAACCAGAACCGACGGGTACCCACTATTTTTTTAATAAAATATATTTTAATTATTTATAAAAATTTAATAAACTGCCTTTTAGGGAAACATCGTTTGTAGTATTAATTAGCATCAACTAATTTTAATGATGTGAAATGTTTTGGAAGCACCATTTGTAATATTTATTTGTTTTGTAAGCATCGTTTGTAATATTTATTTGTTTTGTAAGCATTGTTTGTAGTATTTATTAGTTTTTAGTTTTTATCGTATTAGTTTTCACGTTTGTGGTATTTATTTTTTTACGTTTGGACTTTGTAATATATTAGTATTTACCTTTTTATAATGATAAAAAAAAGGCAGCGGGTACCCGGTACCGGTTCCCAAATATAAAGAACCGGTGTAACCGGTTCCGTTCCGGTTCCTTCATTCCAGGAACCGCCGGTTCTGATTCATTGACCGGTTCCAGGAATTTTAGGCGGGTACCCGCCTTTGCTCACCCCTAGTTCAAATGATTTTCATGAAGTTTGAATGTAATTTTTAGTCTTTACCGTGGAATCATTAGGTGGTGGGGGAAGCCCGGAGGGAGGTGGTGGTTCACAATCTCACGGGTAGGGGTGTCCACGGTGTTGTTTAGAGTTAAAACCATAAACCAAACTGCATACCATTTTTCCAAACCACAAACAAAACCATGGATGCCTCAAATCACAAATTACCGCACCTCAACGTGCGATGTAGTTTTTATTGTTATGGTCTGTGTTTAAATTGACAATCTAAAATTTCATAGTCTCTATAATCTATTCAAAATAAAATATTCATTTGTATATGAAAGATAAAATACTGATTTGTATATCGATGAATTATTGATACAAAAAATATAGTTCTATTAATTGTTAATCCATCGTAATAATATACATTCAATGGTTGAATACATCGTTCAATTAAATGTAAAATAAAACTAATTAATAATATTCAAACATAAAATCATACAGTCACATAAAATTCAAATGATAATGTGGAAAGAATATGGTTAAATACATAATTGAATTGAACACATCTTCTAAAGATGTTATAAAATATTTGATATTCAAATTTTAATTACATAGATTAATATAATAATAAATTATTGCTTCATATTATATAAAAACCATAGAAAGGTAGAAATTTGGTAAATCAAAATAAACGTCACCGACTATTACTATCATAATATTAATATGGGGTGTAGTGCTGCGAGGTATGAACTGTGGTTTAAGTCATTCAAAACCACAAATCAAACCGCGTAGTGCAATAACAAAAATACAAACCGCAAATAGCAGGGACGTTCTAATCTTTTTGAGGTCATGTTACACCTAAACCTTTCGATTACAATGCAAAGTGAGATAACAAATATACATATATACAAAATTACCGAGGTGATGATACGAGATATTATTTTTGTAATCTGATAGAAATTAGTAAGACACTAAGATGGACTGTAGCTTTACATTCGTCGATTAAATGTAAAATTGGGTCACAAAATTTTGGGGGCCCTATTTAAAATAACGCAATTAATATGTTAAAGAACGACCTTAGCAAACAATGCCACAAAGCTTTTAAACCACACAATTAATGCGGTGTGGGTTGTTTGTATGGTATTTTGAACACCCCTACACATAAGAGTGAGTAAAATATTTTTTGTTTTTTAGTGTTTTACATATTAATATGCCATTGCATCATAAAAATATTTATGAAAAAATAAAAAAAGACTAAGATACCCTTATTATGTGAAAGGCACACAAAATAACTTAACAACTTACTTGACGAATGTTAACAACAGAGACTATATTTTCAGATCAAAGTTGAAATAAAAAGGAGAAATTTATTATAAATAAATTATAGAGACTAAACCCACAAAATTTGTAAAGCACAGGGGATGGTGTGGTTTATATAATTTACTTCATCATTTATTAATGAATGAAATAAAAATATTAGGATTATTTTAAAATATACTTTGATAAGAAAAAAATAGTAGCCGAATAAAAGATATCGTCTACGTTGATTTTGATACTTTAATTAATATTTTTTTTATCAGTTTTAAATTTTAGCTACATATTTTAGTAATATATCATATTAATCAATATTTTTATAGTTACATTGATTATAATTAATTTATAGAAGTTTGACAAATAATATTCAAATTATCTATCAAATAATATTTATTTGAATTAAAAAAAAAACATAAAAAACCCAACGATCGCTGTTTTTATTTTATATTGCAGGAATCAAACAATAAAAAATATTATTTTATGAAATTGACAACTATATCTTAGAACTTTGATCAAGTTTATGAATACTATTTAAATTTACTATTAAACTAATTTGTATTAAATATAATTATGAGAACAACGATGTATATTAACACACACACGCATATATATATAAGGAGAGGTTCATTTGAGAAATAATAAATATATGAGAAATAGAGAAGTAATCTTAGTCATTTATCTGGTCAACATTTGCGGCTTTGACCGCGAAGCACTGGATAATTTCTTGTGTGGTCTATAGAAGGTAGAGGGATAATTTCGTAAAATACACGGGATGAGTTAATATATGAATATGTATGAATCACAAAGATTCATATATGAATCTGTTAATTAATATATGAATCTTTGTGATTCATACTGATTCATATATGAATCACAAAGGTTCATATATGAATCTGTTAGTTAGTTCAACTGATTCATATATGAATCACAAAGGTTCATATATGAATCAGTTAAAAGAGTTCAGTTGTGAATTGCACTGGTTCATATATGAACATATAGTTCATATGTGAATTATACATGTTCATATATGAACACAGCCCGTGTGTTTTGTAAAATTTACGAAATTGTCTTTCTATTTTTGGGATAGCCGCAACTTTTGACCGGTCAAAGCCGCAACATTTGACCGGTCAAATCTGATCTTGACCATATTAATGGCTAGGATTACTTCTCTATTTCTCATATATTTACCATTTCTCAAATTAACCAAACACTATATATATATATATATATATATATATATATATATATATATATATATATATATATATAAGAAACTAATTATAGTACTTATCATATATTTGTTTTTCAAAAATTTAGAATATCTCTAATAACTATGTTAAAGTTTTTTTCTAAAATAAAGTAAAAAAATCATAATCTCTAAAAAACTTTGCATCCAACTCCAACAACTATTCTATTTTAGCAACTCTAGTATTAATTGTCTTATTGAAATATTAATATATGGAAAGTTGGAAAAGAATTTTTTTGATTTTTTGAGGTAATAATTAGTTTTAGGGGAAAACTATCTATTTAGAAATTTCTTTAAATTTAGAGATTTTTAATCGCTCTCATCTTTTCTCTATTTTAACATAGAGGATAACATAGTTGTTGGAGCAATAAAAATGCTAAAATCCCATTTTTTTTCCATTTTAGCATAACTGTTGGAGATGCTCTTATACGGGTATTGAAGGGGGTATGGGACGGGATGGGTCTGGTAGTGTAGGTATGACTTATGAGGAGTATTTGGAGCAACATCATTTCTCTGGGTTCGGTTGTGGATTCCATTGGTCTAGATTTTTCTTCACCTTCATTTAAAAATTGCGTGATGGATTGTCTATTTCCTTTGGTGGGATAATTGTTTGGATAATTTTCGTCTTTACGAGCGATTCTCGCGGCTGTTTAGTTTGGAGAGGGACAAGGGGGTAAAAGTTGGTAATCGGGGTTCTTGGGTAGAGGACCGTTGGGCTTGGAAGTGGGAGTGGAATAGGGATCTTAGGGGATGAGCTATCAACGAGTTACTCGAGTTGACCGCTTTAATTGAAAATGTTAAACCTCTTTGTAATCGCAGGGACAAGTGGTGATGGCTTTTAGAGACAATTTTCGGTCAAAAAATTGAAGGCGTTAGTTGAAGAGAAATCTCGAACCGAAGGCGACATTATTTCGGAAACTCGTTGGAACTCTCTCATTCCCATAAAGATAAACATATTCGTTTGGCGGGCTCTCCATAGAAGGCTTCCAGTTCAGGTGGCTTTAGTGGATCGAGGGATCGATTTGGACTCGGTGCTTTGTCCTATATGTAAGGAAATACAAGAATCGATGGATCACTGTCCCGTGGGATGCAAGTTCGCAAAGGAAATCTGGGGTCTTGACATCAATCTGGAGATCAATATAAACAGTGTTAAAAATCATTCAGGTGATTCTTCTTTTTCAGGTTCTCTCAAAAGGATTTGGCGAACAACTATTTGGACACATCTTACTTGATTTGGAGTCATCGAAATAACATGGTTTTTAAAAAGAAGTCGTTATTTGCGGAGGCATTGTTTGCTGACATACAAGTTCGAGTGTACAAATGGATTTCAAGAAGATCTCGTAAAAAAATTATCTCTTGGGACTGTTGAATTGCCGCTCCTTACTTGTCCTCCGCTTGAGCTCCTCGTTTATGCTTGTTGGCTTTCTTTTGGTCGGTTGCTCCTAGTTTCCTTCGTGTTTTCCTAGCTTTGTTGTTACTGTTCCTTTTCCGTTCCTTTTTCGTTTGAGGGGTTGTTGCACGACTACACCTCGTAGTGGGCTCCTGTTTGTAGTTTTTTGTTGGTTTTCTTAATAAATTATTGTTGCCTTTCAAGAAAAAAAAAGAATTAATTAATTAATATTAGACTAGAAGTGTGCTCGTGCAATGCAGTGCGATACATCTCGATTTAATGTTTCATTTTATTTTCTGTTTTTGTCGATTTTATAATACAGTTTCATGTTTTTGAGAAAGCAACAATGTCTTATTTATAAATTTGTTTAATTTAATTTTTATTATAATTATAATTTAGGTTTAATAATGTAATGTTTTTTATAAAATAATAATTAATATTATGTTAGAATTCAACAATTTATCCTAATTATATTTTATATTATTTATATTTAAAATGAAATGTTTATCTTGTATTTAATTATGTTTCCCAGTTAGTTATAAATTCAAACATTCAATTATAAAAAGTTGTACTCTATATCGTTTCTTTGTAATTTTAAACTTTAAGTAATATGTATCAATAAACAATTCGTGATGCAAAAAAATTTGTTTATAAAACTTTTTCTTAAATGTTTTATAATATAATATAGATAATGATTAGATTAAAATATTTTGAATTAATAAAAAATTAAATACAGCTGTTAAGCTTTCTGTCGACGAAAAGGGTAGGATAACTAATCTCCAAGTTATATAAGCTCCATGGAAACTATTTCTTGTTCTCTTAAAATTTAAGCAAAAAATAAAAAGATTATAGTTTTAATCAAAATTACAAAAATCCAATAAGATATTATATATTTGGACAAAAATACCCTTATACATTTTTTTTTCTTCATTTAAATTGTTTTATTAAAATAATTAACCAAAATACTCGACTTCTCCATATTTTTTAAGGAAATTTATTAAAGTAGTCATTTGAGAAAATCGGGTTTACCTCCTAGCCATTCTCTCTCTCAATTTATTAAAATAGCCATTACCTTCGTGAAAGGAGTTCGTATATACGAACACCTCCTCTGAACTCATAAACTTGGTGCATCTTCGTAATATATGTTCATATATACGAACATAATTTAAAAAGTCATAAAAAAACATAACTTCGTAAAAGGGTTCGTGGAAAATTGAAAGAGTTAAATTTTTTTTACGTTTTTGGCCCTTCATCGCAATCTCCTAATATTCAAACCATACTTCTGAAAAAAAAAAATAAGAAATTTACCTTTTGGCCCCTTAATCTCCGAACCACATTTTTGAAAAAAAATATGAAAGTTACAATTGTGACCCCTCATCTTTGGAAAATAATTCAAGTATTTTACATTTTTTGCCCCACTTCGTGGAACATGTTCATGATATACGAACACATTTTATGGAAAAAAAATAAGCAAGTTACAATTTTGACCCATCATCTTTAGAAAATAATTCAAGTAATTTACGTTTTTGGAAAATTGTAATTTATTTAAAAGAGTTTTGTACATGTTCGTATATCACGAACATGTTCCACGAAGTGGGGCCAAAAACGTAAATTACTTGAATTATCTTCTAAAGATGAGGGGCCGAAATTATAACTTGCTTAACTTTTCCTTTAAAATGTGTTTGGGAGATTACAAAGTGGGGCCAAAAATGTAAATTACTTGAATTATCTTTCAACGATGAGGGGCCAAAATTGTAACTTGCTTATTTTTTCCATACAATGTGTTCGTATATGGGGAGACTGAGATCACGATTAGTGGCCAAAAACGTAATTTCCAGGTTCGTATATATGAACCATTTCACGACAAAAACGTAATTTTTTTAACTCTTTGAATTTTCCACGAACCGTTTTACGAAGTGATGTTTTTTTATGAGTTTTTAAATTATGTTCGTATATATTACGAAAATGCATCAAGTTTATGAGTTTTAAGGAGGTGTTCGTATATACGAACTCCTTTCACGAACGTAGTGACTATTTTAATAAACTAAGGGATATAATGGCTAGGAGACAAATTCGATTTTCTGAAATGACTACTTTAATTAATTTCCCTATTTTTTATCCGTTTCATCTTCGTATTGGAAAAACACAGTAAAAAAAAAGTTATAGAATAGTCCAAAAAAAACGACAAGTTTGCAATAAACCGATCTCAATTTGAAAGCCAACGATGGTGATGAAGTCTATTTTTGAGTTTTCTTTACAAAAAACAAATATCGACTTAAATAATATTTTCTTTTTTAACTTAAACTATTTTTACTGATTTTGAAGTTGAAAATTACTATTAGCCATCACAATCCACCATTATTGATGGAGATTTAGTTTAAAAACAGGAATCATATATGATGTAAATCCTTATGTGGTGTTTGGTTGGTAAATTCTCTATAAATTTGATGGAATTGGAATGTTAAATTTTTTTAAGAGTGATTTGTGGATTTGGTCCCTGTAGTTTAGTGATTTCTTTGACCATGGTTCTCATTCTATGTTTATTGTGGATTTGGTTCTTGTGGTATTCAATTTATTTTGGTCATGGTCCTTCTGACTAACACTTCCGTTAATCTTGTTAAATCAAGAACCATTTTAGTCATTTTGCCTAAACTTTGTCCTTTTTTGATAATAAAAATAAAAACAATATTTTTATACACACGCACACACACATGTATATATATATATATATATATAACGATATTAAAATAAATAAAATAAGATATTATTGTATGATTTAATTGTTTATTTTTTTTTAAATTAATTATATTAAATACGATTTAATTTTATTATTTTATTGTAATTGTGGAAAAAGATATAGTTTTATTGTTTTAATGTAATTAAAATTTTAATTTAAACAAATTAGATCATAAAACTATATCTTATTTTATTTAGAGCGAATAAAATAAAATATGGTTTTATGATTTGATTTATTGAATTAAAATTTTAATAAAGTTAAAGACGATTTAATTATATTGTTCTTTTACTATCATTGTAACAAACAAGCTTATTGTTGATATTTTAACACCAAAAATCATTAAAAACCGTTGAGAAATAAACTCTAATTTTATCATACTAAAAACAATATGAAAATTGATTTTGAGTTTTTGACTGAAAAACAGTATGAAAATTAGAACCTCTAATTTTAAGATGATAAAATTATAGTTCATTTCTCAACGGTTTTCAGTGGTTTTTGGTGTTAAAATATCAACAATAAGCTTGTTTGTTGCAATGATAGTAAAATAATAATATAATTAAATCGTCTTTAACTTAATTAAAACTTTAATTCAATAAATCAAATTATAAAACCATATTTTATTTTATTCGATCTAAATAAAATAAGATATAGTTTTATGAGCTGATTTGTTTAAATTAAATTTTTAATTACAATAAAACAATAAAACAATATATTTTTCCACAATTACAATAAATAATAAAATTAAATCGTATATAATATAATTAATTTTAAAAAAATTAAACAATTAAATCATACAATAATATTTTATTTTATTTATTTTAATATCGTTATATATATATATATATACATGGGTGTGTGTGCGTGTGTATAAAAATATTGTTTTTATTTTTATTATAAAAAAAGAACAAAGTTTAGGCAAAATGGTTAAAATGGTCATTGATTTAACAAGGTTAACGGAAGTGTTAGTCAGAAGGACCATGACCAAAATAAAGTGAATACCACAAAGACCAAATCCACAATAAACAAAGAATGAGGACCATGGTCAAAGAAATCAATAAACCACATTGACCAAATCCACAATTCTCTTTTTTTAACTAAATTTTATTCCCTTAAAAAATGAATCTTCAAAAATCCATCCTCCACAAATAAGGGATTTGAAAATTCCTTGGCCATAAACATTTTGAATTTTGATGGAATGTGATGTTTGTCCTCTAATTTATGTTCGATTTCTATTATCTCTATTTAAAATTTAAATAATTCTTTTAGAATTTTTTTTTTCGATAAGTCATTTCCATTATTTTCGTTATATATTTATGTCAAATTTTTTTTAAGTATGACCGTTTTTTAAATGTCATAAAATAATAAAATTGAAATTAAGGAAACTGGTGTAGTTATCTATACTATATTATAAAGAAGAGATAAAAAACTCTTAATTACAACTTACTAAACCTTATGTACTATTATTTAAAGTTATTCCTAAAAATCTTTTAAAAAACAACTTAATAAAACATAATGTAATACTTTCAAAGCTTTTAACCCTAATTTTCCCATCCTCCGCTCATCTTCTCATCTATCGTCGCTCAAATTTTTTTCCCATCTATCGCCGCTCAAAACTTTTCCCATCGATTACTGCTCAAAAAATTTCAACTCCTCGATGTTTGAAGATCAAAATGAGTCGATTGTGGTGGTTCTTCTCAGCACTGTTGTTGTCGTCTGTGGATCTCTCGAACTCGGATCCTGTGTAAGTTATTTGTTCGATTCGAAGTTCGATTTGGAGAATAAGGTTATTGATATTGAAATTGTTCTTGCAGGTCGGGTATAATGCTCTAACTCATTCTGCTATCGTCTTCTATTGGTTGTTGAGGTTGAATCTTTGTGTAGATTTGTATCCCCTTTCATGTGTCTGATACACAGGGTATTTCCAGATTAAATCAGACAATCACATCTACACTTACATCCTATGTGTTTATGCTTAGTTTGTTTTAATTGCAGGAGGCACATTATCTTGGTTTCTTGATGAGGAATTTCTTAGAAAAATGCTTGTTGGTCTCAATCCATTAAGCATAAAGTTTAATACTCCTATGCATTTTGTTCAACAGGTATTGTGTTCAATTTAAATATTGAATCTTTGTTAAAGCTTTTTCTTTCTCTGCTTATTCGAGAGTTCTGCCTTGATTATTGAGAGAACAGTTTTTTGCTTTTTTGCTGCTTAAATTATGTAGGATTTGATTGCACTTAGTCTGTGTGGCTGAGACAATTACCAAGGAAATTGTGAAGTTTAAACACCTTAGAGCTCTCTGGCTAAACAATAACCCAATCCTAGAGAATTGGTAAGTTTCTTGGTTGCATATAAGATTTGTTTGCTAATTTTTTTAAAAAACTCGTAGCTGTGGCGTGACGGAGATAGAACTGGTGCATTCTGTCTTTAGGGATGATAATGTTACAGATGTTATTATTCGTAATTGCTAGAGACTGGAAATTTTGAACTCATATTTTACAAGTAAATACACGGAGTGGGCCTTGGGTTTCCGTGGAGGAATCTATGACAAAGACAATTCAGGCTGTGGACATGATAAAGACCACTCCTTGCAGGGTGTGACTTCACAGCCTATGTGACAAGGTATAATATGTTCATCACCTTACAATTTATTGTCCCCATGAAGGAGAAAATCTTGTTAAATGGATCTAGACATCCTATTCTTAGAACCTTTATTTTTAGAATTTGTTTTGTCAACTGTTCTTTTTCGAGATTTCTTGAAAAAGTTTCAATATGTGGTCCTATTTGATTATTTTCTTGTTGCATGGCGTGGTTGATATTCTTTCGATACATTGATGACATACGGTTTGTTTTGAGCAGTTTGCTGATTGCTAATTTCACTAGGTTGCTGCTCAAGATTCATATGTAATTGAGAATTCCTGGCTTAAATTATTTTGTATTGTAGACATATAACCTGCATGTGTATCCAAATATGTTCTTGACATTTTAAAGATCATCAATATTGCATTCAAATGGAATTTAAATCATAATTTGATCATGTGATAAAGATTGAAAAACATTATTTTACATAATCATCAAGAGGTAGAATGCAAATCTTTTGGAGACCATGTCTGAAGTAACTTTGTTAACATTGTTTTTTCACTTTGTTTTCTTAGGTAACTATGTATTTTTTTTAAAGTGATTGTATTGAATAATTTGACACTTGGCTTGATCTGGATGATAAAAATGAAACTACAATTGTTGATCATTAATGGGGTGACAAATTATTCAATTTATTCCCTTGCATGAATTAAATGTTCTTAAAACAATTTATTTTTGGAGCATGTGCTGATAGTGTAAAAAGAACCACTAATTGACAGATCAGGCATGGCGTGAAATAGTGAAAGAAATTATAAATTCATATTTTCCTTTTACCGGTTAATTGCTTGATGGTGAAAGTCCTGTTGAAATGGTTCTTGTAAGCTTTTGTAAGCTAATACCTATTGATGCCATCTTGTATAATTTTGTGTATGCTCTATTTAGTAATATTATTTTCTTCATATTTAATTTCTTGTTTTATAGTTTAAAGAAGTATCATAGTTTCATCTGTCATTTACTATCATTTGCATATCGTTATTAAGTATATCCACCTTGGTCTTAAAAGTTCCCTTGGCTCTTTGCTCCCTTTAACATTCTATAGTCTTAGTTAGGATTGAAAAATCATTTCTGTCACATCCACAAACCCTTATTTACTTTCTGAAACTGCTCTTTTACAGTGGTTGTGGCAAGATTTTTTACTTGTTTCATGTAATGAATCTTCAAAGCTAGGTAGACCCTAAGTTTGTCTCCAAGGCCCTTCATCTTGATAAATGATGTCAACATATTATACACATACACCCATCTACCAAGAAAAATATAGAACAAAAAAGAAACATGAACACGGTCGGATACAAATTTTGTATTTCAATTTTTTTTCCTAAAAATCATATTTTTTTAATTAAGGAATTGATTATTAGTCGATATCTTCTCATCTATATTGTATTATAAAGCACAAATAAAAAATCGGTTGAAGCGGTGGTTGAACCGGTTTTATCAAAAAATCGTAATGTTTCGTTTTGATGTATTTGGATCGACGAAAAACTTATGCTTATGTGTGTTTTTTCAATGTATTTGGTTGACCCGGTGGTTGACCCGTGACCCAGTCACCACACCAGGTCAACCAAAAAAACGGGTTTTAAAACATTGATTTTTTGTTCTTTGTTTGAATGTATTTGAAGCCTTCTTTCAAACAACCTATTATAGCACATTTGAACATACTTGCACACAATAAGAGTAATTCATGCCCATCCTTCTTATTATGAAGGAAGTAAATACAAAACAACTACACATGCTTATAAATTAAACATAAAATGTAAGATTGGCTTGTTTTGGTCCGGAGGAGATCGACTATTACTTCCCAGAATTATTTAACTTCGGCTTCCTTGGTTTTTTGTTCGATTTTGATTTTTTGTATCAAAATTTAAGATTTTTCTCTCAATATTTTGCTTATATAAGATTTTATTTTGAGCTCTTTTATTTCTTTTGTTTGTATTTCAACATATATTGGAAATGAATAAAACAGAAAAGTAAATTGTCACAACTAATTTGTATCTGGTTAATTGTTACAAACATGTTTTACAACTTGATTTTTAACTACATGTTTTGCAGTTTAGAACTTATAGCTTATTGGGGGTATTTGTTGTCATGTAATCATAGAGATAAACTTGTATAAAGAATTGCATTCAACTATCTTGAAAGGATTTCTCACAGAAAAATCACATTGTACTTGTGGAGAATCAGTACCGCATAAAATGCCTCTGGTTCATCAAAGAAGTGCAGAAATTTAAAGCTGTTAAGTAGTTCCTGTTTATCATAACTTCTCTTTTGTGGTGATGTATTTTTCAGGCAATATTGATTGCAGCATATAATAACACAATTAGGTTCTTTGCCATTTGCTGAGCAAATGGATTTCTTGGAAGTGCCTGAGATCCAGCTTGGCATAGTTGTTGTTGTTGTTGTTGTTACCGTTGCTGCATACTACCTTTTCAACAAGAAACCTAAAGGTTCATCAATATCTCAATTTGAATCACTATTTTTCCATGTATTTTATTTCCATTGACCTTTTTCTTTAAGTGCAAGGATTTGACATTCATTGCATCTTCTATTGATAATCTTACATTGTTTGGACCCTGATCCATAATGTTTTTAAATGTACATACATAGAATCATGATTGCTTGTATCGTCATCTAAATCCTTCCCTATCTAAGTTGCATGTGAGAATTAAGTTGTTTGTATATGCAAATGAAATATTCTCAGAGGAACAAATTGAACAAATCGAGTCAGCAGCAGAGATGCTTTATGGTATAATTTATGTGAGATATATCTTGACAACTAAAGGATTGGGTGCCATGGTAAGAATTTGAACTGTAATCTTATGTTGGTAGGTTTATAATTCGATAGCAATTAATACGAGATTGTCAATCTTTTGTGAAATAGCTGGAGAAGTAAAAAAACAAAGAATTTGGCAGATGCCCGAAAGTCTACTGTTGTGGGCAACCCTGTCTTCCTTTTGGCCAGTCGGACATTTCTCGCCCAGAATTTGGTACGTAGACTTACAACTAGACTGATGAAATGGATTCATATTCTGCTTGCGTACGTAGACTTACAACCTTATCAACCAAACCAAACAAACCCAATATATCCCACCCAGAGGTAGGGTCTGAAGGGGTAAGATGTACGCAAACCTTATCTCTGTGTCAAGAGACAGACCTTATCAATACTTATTGTATGTTCACTTGTCATTTAATTATACAATATAAATGGTCAATAGGGGTTGAGATGATTTACATGTCCATAATTGTTCTTCCCCTTGTCCTGTTGTTTCAATTTCACCATTTACGTTAGTTAATTGGATGAAATTGGAAGAGAAAGATTCAATTGCTGTGGTGGGGAGAACCTAAGTATGTGAATGTTAATATTTTGTTTAACGACCAGGACAAAACAAATTGGACATTAAATAGGAAAAGATTTTAAATTTTCATTCTTTATTTAAATTTTAAGTAATTAGCATTAAATAATTGTACATTAAATAGATATGATTTATTTTAGGTTTAAATAGTTGTACATTAAATAGATATGATTTATTAGAAAAAAATAGGTGTGGAGGTTTACAGTTCTTTGATTTGGATTGTTAAAACCTTTTGTTGTTTTCTTGATTCCTTTTACATGCATGAGTCTGTCCTTTAAGCATACATTGCACTTTAAGTATCCTAACATAACCATTAACCACCCACATGATTACACAATACCACTTTAATTGATGGCTTTTGCCATTCAAAATCTCAATTTTCTATTTTTTTTTCTCCTCATACATTGCATTTGGTGACAATTCACGAAACCCGATGACATTTTTCTGTTTGGTCATTTCTTGTTTTTAGAGGTATAGAAAAGCTATAACGGATTTTAATAACTTAACGCATTAATATTATTTATTACTTACGGATGTTTAAAGCCAGAAAAAACCCGACTTGTTTTAGTACCCAAATTGTTTGTTGGTGAACACAGAAACTTTATTCATGCATACTTGATGTGTTGTGCATTAAATTTTGTTTTTGCAGTCAGGTTCTCTGTGATAAGCACGCATCAAGGCTAGGTGATCTGTTTGAATTATTTTACACAATATTTCTGTTTGATGGGTGTTGCTTTTTAGGCGAATCGAGTTTGCAGATCTAGGTTGGGCTGCTTCTAACAAGAATAATAAGAATAACGATGAATTGTGTTTACAGGTGATTGTTTTGATGGTGGTGTGACAGGGATTTGTAGGGGAAGAAGAGAGTTAGAGAAATGATATTGAATGCAGTGTTTGATGTAATGTAGTTAAGGATGAGAATTAGTTTAAGTGTAGGTTAAACATAGCTAGCTACTCATTCAAACTTGATCTGAAAGTATGTTGCTATTTTGATTTCTAGTTGGTTGAATCTTGTAGTTTCATTTATGAATGAATACATCATGGTTATATTCAGTTCTTTGAGGGGGCTTGTTATTCGCTCAGACGGTAAACTTATTCTCAGCCATAATAACTCTTGTCTGAAATAAATATGTATATATTTCTGGATATACATATTTCTGCTACTGAAAAGGAGTGTTGTTGCTGTTAGAACTTGAAGCTGAAGATGAATTCAACAGCTACTGGATGTGCTCCTGGAAGATGGATTTTCTTTCAAGTATATACAGCAAATTACACTCCACCCTTGACCTTAAAGAATGGAAGGTATTGACCCTTTCTGAACATGAGATGAGGTGCTACTGTTGTTGCCATTTCTTTGTTGTTTAGCCATAGAGGCAACACTATAACTTATTTTATCCGGTAAGCTCTTATCGATATGAGTCAACACTATAATTTATTTTATCCGGTAAGATTATGGTACATCAAAACGGTATTGTATGCAATATGTACCCGGTAACGGGTAAGCGCTTACCCGGGTAAGAGTTATCATCCTCTCCATCCTTACCATTGCTCTTACCGGGTAAGATTCTTGGCCTTACTATGTTCATCCAGTTTTGAAAATTACCCTGTAAGCACTTACCGGGTAAGCGTTTACCAATATTATTTACCTATTGATTCAGTATAGCGAGGACCAAGATTCTTACCCGGTAAGAGACAAGGGAAGAATCGAGAGTCTTATCCGGTAAATGTGGGAAATGACTTTTATCCGGTAAGTGTGGGAAATGACTTTTACCCGGTAAGTGCTTACCTGGTTTTAAATGTTTACCAACAATCCATTTTCATGGTCAAGGATGTTACACGATAAGGTAAATGAAGCTGAATATATTTCCGGTAAGCGCTTACCCGGTAAGCTCTTACCCGGTAAGCTCTTACCCGGTAAGCTGAATATCGGGTTTTATTTGTTAATTATGAGTTGCATTATGAGTTTTAGTTGTCAACCTCGAAATCAAGATGTATCCCGCCGTTTTGCGCGGGTACACAACTAGTTATAATTATTAAAACATATATCTATAAGTATCCGATTTAATTTTGGAAAGAGAAAAATATTCGTTTGTTGGGACCTGAAAAATCCATCAGAATCATATACATTATTTTAATAAGGTATTTTATTAAAGTTTTTTAGTTTAACAGAAAAAAAAAAATTGAAAAAAAAAGAAGGTATTTGGTCATTTATTAATATTTTATTCTAATTCCAAAGCTACATTCTGTGAACTAAACAAACATATTACATTTTCTTTAGCAAATTCCATTTCAATGTCTGTCAACCAAATAAGTGATCAAATCTGATAGCATTCCATTGTAATTCCTTCAAAGTCAAATTATTTTGATAGATATCATTTCATCTGAATACATTTTGTGAACTAACCTTAATGTTTATGTCCTTAATTTTATTACATACACATATTTAAACATCATTTTGTGCATAACATAGGTATCCAACTCGTTACTTACCTATCATGCTAATATGATTTAAACAAGTAAAACATGTAGCATAAATAACATCATATGTAACACCATATACATGCCAAATACATATTGTAACACTCCAAAAATAAGTAAACAAAAAATTTCAATTAAAACGGAAATGTGTATATAAATATCAAAATATGATTTTCTTCCCAAAAATGGAAACTTAAATACGTTTGTTAATTACAAAGTGTAACAACTGGGTATGAGAATAACAATCTACTAATCTAATCCCTTAAAAAAATAAGATTATAATTGAGTCAGTGTCACCTAAACCACTAAAAATAACTTCAATATGGCGTCTCAGACTTCTCCCCAAGATCTCTCTACAAAGACGATAAAACCTTCTTAGCGACCACGCCACTAGAACCCGAGATACATGCCAACACCAAAACAAGTGTTATGACGAAAGGCCTAGTGAGTATGAACATACAATATACATTGCAATATGGTTAGATACAACTATTTGCAACACAAGTATAACATTTAGGTGAAATCAACGGGGGAAACTCGCATCCATTGAGAGTGATGGAAACACAAAAGTATGTCACTCAAACAACGTTGTCCCATAACGCTTGAAGACTTAAAGTTCAATCACCTAAATGAGTACTTAACAAGTTTCATCTCAAAAGAGTTGACCTTAGTGTCCATTCTCGTGAATAACACCTCAAGACTCGACACACTTAGTGTCTACCTTTAAGGTAACACCTTAAGCGACGGAGTTCTTAGTGTCTACCCTGAAGGTAACCCCTCAAGACTCAACCTTCATAGTGCCCACTTGAAAAGTTTAATCCATATATAGATATCAAGTGAGAATGCCCGACAATCCATAATTAGAAACTCTTTCATTCATTATATCATGGAAGTTGTCAAATACTTTCATAAACTCACCAATACTCATGAGACTAGCATTTATAGACTAAAATCACATTTTAGATCAATAATCCACACACGTACATAGGATTTTCATAAAAATATCAATACAATGAACCAAGTTCCATATAACTATCCCAAGTAAGCAATTAACACTTATAGGTTCAATATCATAACCTCAACATAGACATCTATCCCAAATTGCATCATATATGAACATGAGACCAAATTTCCAAATGGTTATGTAATACTTGAAATTAAAGCTTGAAAATATATCAAAAACACATTTAGTCATGTATCTAGTTTTACAAAACATTTAATACTCAATTGCTAGGTTTATGGAGAAAAACCTAAAAAACTTTGCCAAAACCCTAGAAGTGTAGGAGATGAGCTGGTGCCTTGGTCCTAGCTTGAATCTTCACCCTTGGTAGTCAATAAATGCTAATAGATGCTCAATAAATGATCTTGAAAGCCCATATTCGAAATTAATGAGGAGGGAAGGAGGGAGGTGAGAAAATCACCCAAAAAGGTCCAAAATCACGTTTGAAACAATTATGGTTTGTATTTTTAGAGAAGGAATCGAGTCAAGGGTTTTATACCCAGGTTTGTGCGTGATAACTCTCAAATTTTGAGAGTTAATTCCTCTCTTTTTATATTCATTTTACCCAATTTGTCCTTCATCTCCTTCATTTGGTCTTAATTGTTCGAACATGGTGATGAAGTCTCAAGAATGCAAAAATTTCGGTTTCACTAACTTTTGTGTAGAAAGTGGCCACCTTGCTGCCACCTTGTCACCACGTTGGACGTTGGCAGAAAATTTGTTGATAAGATTTAGCCATTTCAGGAAAGATTGACTTTTGAAGAAATGAAAAGAACTTTCTGATCTTTCACTAGAATAATTAGGGAAGAGGACAAAAAGTGTAAGTCCAAGGAAGGTTCAATACTCCTCCTTAAAGCTACTTTTGGAGGAATTGTCACATCAACACTTTTATCTTCCTTGGGCTATAAATGAAGGCTTGGAGGCACCATTTCAGCATGAACAACTTCCAGGAGCATTCAATACTTCTGAAGATTAGAATTTAGTTTTCATTCCATCTTTAAAGCTTGTAGTCTAGTTGCATTTAGTTTTTGTAAGTTTAATTTCCTTGTAAGAGTTGTCGCCAAAGTGGCCACCTTGTCACCACGTTGGCAGCAACCTTTAAGTTATTTATGCAATTTATGTTTATGTTCTCTCCTTCTTCTCTCATGTCTTTTACTGTTAGTATGAGCTAAACACCCCTTTGGGTGTGGGTATGAGCCAAGGCTAAGACTAGTAGGCAACAGTTAGGTGTTGCCATCTTTGCTAACTCTTAGACTTGGTCACTCGAGTCGGGACTTCAACTCAACGCGGACAAGCCGATCACTTGTTAGTGTTAATATTAGATCTTAGACCTCGAGAGGGGCAGATCTGAAATACGGCTTGAGTGATGCAAAGAAGATTTGAGAAAGTCTTTTATAACCACGTAGAGATACGGGTTTTTGCATGGCTTTGACTAAGGTTCGAATGTCGATCGATATGGGTGTCACAAAGAGATTTGGGCGTCCATATCCATACTGGTGGAACTGAAATCCTTAGATGTTTACTTAGTTAAGTCAACAAGTCTTGAGTTGGCCAAAGTGGTGACAGAGTGGGTGCAACGTGGCCACGTTCCGAGGAAACTCATTTTCGAGAGAAAAGGGTTTTTAAGGCTGTCGTGTGTCATTTTGTTTCTGACTAAGTTGTTACTACATCAGTCTTAGTCAATGCTTGTACCTACATCCTACCTTTAATACTGTTAATTCCGTTTAATCGTTGTTTAGTTGCTTAAAACTCACAAATATTGATTTTGTTCTCAAAACTTAACCAAGCACTAGAAGTTCATGAAAAAGTCTCTGATTCTTAGTTGACTAGTCCCTGTGGAAACGATCTCGGTACTCTACCACTTTATTACTTGTAGCGATCATAATGTCTGGTGTGCACTTGCACCGCCACTGTAGCAACATAGTGGCCACCTTGTGGACCTATACGATTTTCCGCTATCAAGTTTTTGGCGCCGTTGCCGGGGACTAGCGTGATTTTAAATCCTAAGATATTGACTTTTCATTCGAGCTTGAGTTGCTTGTTTTTTTTAGTATTTTTCGTGTTGTATGCCAAGGCTACAACACGGTGAACTTGTACCTCTTGACCCCGAAATTGAAAGAACCGTTAAAAGACGAAGAAGAGGTAGAAGAGGTCGGCAAAATCAAAACGTGGCTGGAAATGGTGGAGATCCTCCACCACCACCTAATGAAACAACCATAAGAATTGCCGACGATAAAGAACGGGGAATACGGGACTATGCAACACCCGAATTTGATCAATTAAAATAGGGTATTCTTAGGCCCAACATTGCGGCACAAACTTTTGAACTAAAACCGGTAATGTTTCAAATGATCCAAGCAATGGGTCAATTTGGAGGGTTACCGTCGGAAGATCCGCACTCACATTTAAAATCATTTTTAGAAATGACGGATCATTTTCGCATTCAAGGTGTTACGACAGAAGCCTTACGGCTTACGCTCTTCTCTTACACATTGAGAGATAGAGCAAAAGCTTGGCTAAATTCTCAACCTCCTCATTCCATTGATAGTTGGACAAGTTTGGCCGAAAAATTTCTAAAAAAATATTTTCCTCCAACTAGAAATGTGAAGTTTAGAAACAAAATTTTGATGTTTCGACAAGAGGAGGATGAGGCAGTTTCGGATGCATGGGAGAGATTCAAAGACTTAATTAGAAAATGTCCTCATCACGGAATCCCTCATTGCATCCAATTAGAGACATTTTATAATGGTCTTACTAATGCCGCTAAAATTATTCTTGATGCTACGGCCGATGGCGCTTTCACTTCTAAAACTTATAACGAAGGATATGACATTTTGGAGAAAGTGGCCAACAACAACACCGATTGGTCAAACCCACACGCTCTTGCTCCTAAGAATGCATCGAGTGTTCACGAAATTGATGCCATCACCGCCTTAAACGCACAAATTGTTGCTTTAACTAACTTGGTAAAAAATAACATGAACTTAAATGGAGAAAAGAACCAAGTTCAAGCCATAAATGAATCTTGTGTGTTTTGTGGTGAGAATCATGCTTTTGAGTGTTGTCCCGGTAATCCCGCTTCGGTTAACTATGTAGGAAACCATTCTAGGAATAACCCATTTTCTCCAACTTACAACCCAAATTGGAGAAATCACCCGAACTTCTCATGGTCGGGCAATCAAGGACTTCAACCCCCGGGGTTCATCAAGTTCCAAACCGACCACCAAATCCCCCGGGATTTCAACAAGGACCGTCTCATACGTACCAAAGTGGGAAATCCTCACAACCGTATGTACCAAGACAACAAAATGCATCGGAGAGTAATAGTTCACTTGAATCTTTACTCAAATGTTTTATAAACCAAACCAATGCAACTTTGAGAGGTTTTGAGACTCAATTGGGGCAATTTTCCGCCGAGTTGAAAGGAAGACAAGTGGGCACCTTACCAAGTGACACCGAAACCCCTAAGGGTAAGGAACACGTTAAGGCTGTGACTTTAAGAAGTGAGACTAGAGCATCTAAACCTATCGACGAAGTCTTAGTTGATACTGTCGTGCAAGAAGATACCACACATGCTTTTGACAAAGAAAAATTCCCGTCCCTTTTTCCATCCAACGTGGCTGGAACGTGCCCACCTTCGGGACAGAATGTTGCAGGTCCTTCACGGACTGTTCTGCCATCATCACAGCCTCACCAAAGTGGTGAGATGGTGCCCACTTCACAACCCATAAGGGCATATTCAAACCAAGCAAATTTGGACTTACGAGACCTCCCTTTTCTCGGTAGAATGAAGAACAAGAATGAGGATGTGCAATTTAAAATTTTTTTGGACGTTTTCAAACAATTGCACATTAACATACCTTTGGTTGAAGCTCTCGAGCAAATGCCAAGTTATGTTAAATTTTTAAAGGACATTCTCAACAAGAAAAAGAGGTTAAGTGAATACGAAACAGTGGCTTTAACAAAAGAATGTAGTGCTTTGCTCACATGTAAAATTCCTCCCAAACTCAAAGACCCGGGAAGCTTTACCATCCCGTGTTCAATAGGGGAAAAGAGGTGGGTCATGCCCTTTGTGACCTTGGGGCAAGCATAAATCTCATGTCGCTTTCGGTTTTTAATAAATTAGGAATTGGAGAAGTCCAACCCATGACCGTTACTTTACAATTGGCGGATCGATCGTTGGCTTATCCTAAAGGAAAAATTGAAGACATCTTGGTTCAAGTTGACAAATTCATCTTCCCGGCCGACTTTCTAGTTTTGGACTATGAAGCCGATAGGAACGTCCCAATCATCTTAGGGATACCATTTTTAGCAACGGGTAGAACATTAATTGACGTCCACAAAGGAGAGTTAACCATGAGAGTGAATGACCAGCAAGTGACGTTTAATGTCTTCAAATCACTTACGTTTCATGGGGAAGTGGAAGATTGTTCAGCCTTAGACACTTTAGAAAGAGAGATAGGCATCGACACTGTTGAAGGTCGCCACGTCTGTCACCATAGTGGCCACCTCAGTGCAGAATATTTGGAGGATTTAGACTTTGTGAGCGAGGAGAAAATTGAGGAGACCATAGCAGCGTTTGAACAGTTAGATTTCACGGATAGAACGATCCAGTAACCATCCATCATTGAACCACCTAAGATAGACTTAAAGCCCTTACCCGATCATCTTAAGTATGCTTACCTCGTCGAGGAAGAAAAATTGCTCGTCATTATTTCTTCCAAATTGACCCAAGAGCAAGAATTAAGTTTGATTGAGTTGTTGAGGAAACATAAGAAGACCTTAGGATGGACCATAGCCGATATTAAGGGTATAAGTCCGACGGTTTGCCAACATAAGATACTTTTGGAAGATAATAGCATTGGCAAATATAACACCCTCAAATCTGGAAATAACAACTAATTTAAAATTTTCTAAATACACCAATAAATAAATCATCTACAACCACAATTTAATATTTAACCTCAATACATACATTCTTTCTATACGAACAGTCTATAATGAGGACGAGTGCTACTAAAACCCAAAAGTGTCACTATCTCCAAACTGCGGAAGGCTTCACCAAATACTTACACTCGTGAACCCCTAAGCACATCTGTTCATACGACTGCTAGAACCGAACCCCCTTCTGGAACCTGATGCACATGCCGACAAATAAAAAGGTTAGGCTTAACGCCTAGTGAGCTCAAGAGTTTCACATTAGATATATATAAAGCAATAACTTTAAGAATGTTATTTAAAATCATGATTTCCACAATCAAATACATTTGATTTGAAAGCAACCAAAAAATGAAGTATATTAAATCTTAAAACAATCTCCTTTCAACGTTCACCCTTTTCGTGATTAAAATCATAAAACATACGCCTCTTTAAATAAAGCCAAAACCCAAAGCGCTCGTAGAATATAACTGACATTACAATGATCAAACACTGAAAACGTCGATAACTCCCACTTCCAAAACCACCCAATGACTCAAATGAGTTTCAATAATTAGAACCTTAAAACATCAGTAAATACCCATACTCAAACTTCTCCGAAAACATGGATTATAAAACTCCATAACCAAAACCACACCTATTGGTGACGGGGAAGACCCGATTACATTGTACGTGACTGAACACAAAGTAAGTCACATAGTTATGTAGTAAATCAAAACATGTGGGTTACACATAAAACACCCACCGAGCTCAACTACTCCAAGTCTATCGCCCGAAAACATCAAGTCAACCACTCCAGGTCTATCCTTGAGAGTCCCCAAAACCGGGCAACTCGGGCACAATGGAATTACACCTTCCTGTCCATGGGACGTTGTCCGACCGTATAGGCCCACACCCTACTTACCATGGAGCCCGATGCCTATTCCGTGCCAAATGGTGAACCAACTTCCCAAATGGGGACAGAGGAACACCGTGCCTATGGATCCATTGCACTAACTAAACCATTACATGACTCAAAACGAATGAACTATTGCATTCAAACATGCAATTCTCAACTAAGATGCAGTAAATGCAAATCTTAACCAAACGCTCAACATTGAGCAATTAAAACGGACAAGTGTCCTCAAAACCCAACAAAATCCCAACCGAGCCATAAGGTCAACAAATCCAAAGACCCAACGTCGAAATCCATAAAATGAAATCAAATATAATTAACCCGTACTTATATAAACCCATGCTCCAAAACATATAATTAACTCCAATGTAGTTTAGATTGGGACAAATCATTTTCCAAGTGAGTTTACAACATTTATCCTTTCAAAACGTCCCGTAACACAAAACCATGCATTTCTCCAAAACACAAAATGAGATACGTCTTTACTCAAAATCTACTTCCATAAATAAATCATTAAACCACAAGGGTTGTGGTGTGGTGGTAAAGGCTTGGGGAGTTCATAGCGCTCAACCCGGGTTTGAGCCCCACTAGCAGCACTTGTGGCCACTGAGGATAAACTCAGGGCTGCACGCTTTAGTAGCTGGGCCAAAGGCCCTAATTGCCGGGGATTAGTCTGGGCCATAGGCTCAGGATACCCTTTCCAAAAAAAAATCATTAAAGTACCAAAATACATGATTTATTTATCATAATGCCCAAAATCCCAAAGATGTGTGCTACATGAGCTTATAAAGTTAAACACCTTTAAAAATAACCAACTTATCAGCAGTTAACAAAACTTATCAGCAGTTCAACAATTTCATGTAAGGCACAAAACACTTTAAAACAAACATTTTGACATGTACACCGTTTTCACAAATCAACTTGAACTCACCTTGCTAGATTTAGGCTAAATCTAGATTTCACCCAACGAGCTCTTTTGAAGGCCGCTTGAATCCTCAAGCCGAGAACTTCCAAAACCTAGATCCATACATACCGAACCATAAATATCCATAAACAACCACATAGAAACATTCCCCAACATTATATACCAAAATCCCTAAACGAGACCAAAACCCTAGTTTCTCCAAAACTAACAAATCCGAGATTTGATAACCCAAACACTAGAAAAACACCCAATGGACGTATATAACCTTAAATCAAAGAAGCTTACCATTAAAGATGACGAGACTTTCCGAGAACACCCAATCCAACACTTCAACCCGAGCTCCCAACCGATGAACTTGATGGGGAAGATGAAAATGGAGGTTTCGTGACTCAAGATTCCAACTAGTTAGATGGTGAGTAAACATGTGGTTTGGGGAGGAAAAACCCCCAATATAGGTTAGGGTTCGGTTTTGGAACTTGGGAGAGAAAAGGGAGAAGATAGAAGTGAGAAATGTGGAAAAATGGTGCAAAGTTCGGACTTAACAACCTCTCAGACCCCGCCAGTGACATTGACACGGCGACTATGCCCTTGGCATAGTCGCGGGGCATAGTCGCCCGCTTCTTAGAGCCCGCGGTACCTCTCCCGCAAGAGTGACACGGCGACAGTGACAAGTGCACTGTCGCCCAAACCCCTTCGAGTCCCAAAACTCGACTTCTTCCATTCCAACATTCTCGAAACCCTTAGGAACTTTAAACAAAGCATTTCCCAACAAAACCCCAAGGTTTACAAGTCATAGAAATGTCCGGGTGACAATTACTTACCGAAAATCACGGGTGTTACAGCAAAGTGCAACCGCAAAGGAGACTTAATTCTATCATGAAAGATGTTGTAAAAAAAGAGGTTTTAAAATGGTTGGATGCGGGGATCATTTATCCTATTTCTAGTAGTAGATGGGTGAGCCCGGTACAATGCGTATCAAAGAAAGGTGGCACCACGGTGATCACAAATGACAAAAACGAGCTCATACCAACTAGGACTGTGACGGGATGGAGGATTTGTATGGATTATAGGCAATTAAATCTCGCCACCAAGAAAGACCATTTCCCTCTACCATTCATAGATCAAATGCTTGATAGGTTGGCCGGGAAGGAATTTTATTGCTTCTTGGACGGATATTCGGGATACAACCAAATTCATATAGCACCTGAAGATCAAGAGAAGACTACCTTCACTTGTCCCTTTGGAACTTTTGCTTTTCGGCGTATGCCATTTGGGTTGTGTAACGCACCCGCTACTTTTCAAATGTGCATGATGTCAATTTTTTCGGATATGATCGAAGACACCATGGAAGTCTTCATGGATGATTTTTCGGTAACGGGAACATCATTTGAAAATTGTTTAAAAAATCTTGAAAAAAGTTTGCAAAGATGTGAAACCCATGACTTGATTTTAAATTAGGAAAAATGCCATTTTATGGTACAAGAAGGGATTGTCTTGGGTCACATGATTTCAAAGAAAGGATTGGAAGTTGATAAAGCCAAACTTGAGGTAATAATGCAATTACCCGAGCCAACCTCGGTTAAGAGCATTAGGAGTTTTTTGGGTCATGCCGGTTTTTATAGGAGGTTTATTAAAGATTTTTCAAAAATCACAAAACCCCTTTGCAATCTTTTGCACATTGACCAACCCTTTGAATTTACCTCCGAATGTAAAAAGGCTTTTGAAACAATTAAAAATGCTCTCGTTTCGGCACCCATTGTGATTGCCCCCAATTGGAATTTACCATTTGAAGTAATGTGTGACGCAAGCGATTGGGCCGTGGGTGCGGTTCTTGGTCAAAAACGAAACAAAATTTTTCACCCAATATACTACGCAAGCAAAACTCTTGTTGAAGCACAAATTTATTACACAACAACCGAAAAAGAATTGCTTGCGGTAGTATTTGCTTTCGATCGCTTTCGTTCATACTTGTTTGGCACCAAGGTTATCATTCATACCGATCATTCCGCCATCAAATACTTATTTAATAAAGTCGATGCTAAACCTAGGCTTATTAGATGGGTTCTTCTTTTACAAGAATTTGATGTCGAAATTGTTGATAGAAAAGGCACCGATAACGAAGTAGCCGATCATCTTTCTCGAATAGAAGGAATGGTATCTAGTGGGGGTGATCATGAAATTAAAGAGATTTTTCCGGATGAGCATGTTTTGGCAAAACATCATCATAAAGAGCAACAACCATGGTATGCGGATTTAGCCAATTATCTTGCTTTTGGGCTAAAGCCGTATCATCTTTAAGGGCAACAATGGAAAAAATTTCTTCATGATAGCAAACAATATTTTTGAGACGACCCATTTCTTTTTAAAATGGGTGCGGACCAAGTTTTGAGAAGATGTGTTCCGGATGCGGAAATGTTGGGGATTTTAAAAGAGTGTCATGCCTCACCTTATGGTGGCCACTTTGGTGGCCAACGTACGGCGGCCAAGATTTTGCAAAACGACTTCTTTTGGCCAACTCTTTTTAAAGATGCATTCGAATTTGTGAAAAAGTGTGATCAATGTCAACGAATGGGAAATTTGTCTCAACGCAATGAGATGCCCTTAAACAATAATTTAGAAATGGAACTTTTTGATGTTTGGGGCATCGATTTCATGGGACCATTTCCCATGTCGTTCAACAATCAATATATTTTGGTCGCAATCGATTATGTTTCAAAGTGGGTTGAAGCTAAGGCATGCCCGAGGAATGATGCAAAAACGATGATTGATTTCTTGCACAAAAACATTTTTGTCCGTTTTGGAACACCCCGAGCATTGATAAGCGATGAAGGGACTCATTTTGTGAATAAAATGTTGAGCATCGTTCTTGATAAATACAACATCCAACATCGAGTGGCCACGACATACCATCCGCAAACTAATGGGCTTGCCGAACTTTCTAATAGGGAAATTAAAAATATTTTGGAAAAAGTGGTTAAACCTAATAGAAAGGATTGGTCTCTCAAGTTGGATGATGCATTATGGGCATATCGCACGGCCTTTAAAACCCCTTTGGGAATGTCTCCTTATCGTCTTGTTTTCGGAAAAGCTTGCCACTTACCACTAGAATTAGAATATAAAGCTTTTTGGGCCACAAAAGAGTTGAATTTAAGTGAGGATTCTGCGGGAAATAAAAGAAAACTTCAATTAGCCGAGTTGGAAGAGTTGCGATTTCACGCATACGAAAATGCCAAATTATACAAAGATAAAACCAAAATGTGGCATGATCGTCGAATAAATCAAAGGAGTTTTGATGTTGGTCAACAAGTACTACTCTTCAACTCACGGCTAAAATTATTTCCCGGAAAACTCAAATCTCGTTGGTCCGGTCCATTCACCATTGTCAAAATCAGTCCATATGGGACCGTGGATTTGTTGAACCAACAAGACGGTAGTACCTTCAAAGTCAATGGACATAGGGTCAAACACTATCTTCCTAAAGAGGTGCCCAAACCCTCAGAAATGTCCCCTTGAGAAATTCAAGATTATCTTTTGTAAATAGTGTACATAAGTGTTATTTTGTTTTTGGACCAAAGTGGCCACCTTGTGGCCACTTGAGGGACTTGGCTGTGAGGAGAGTCTGAAAGTTGATTTCGAGACAGATTTTCAAATTTTTATGCATGATTTGAAATATTCCTTTTGTCCACTGGTTTTTCCATGCAAGTTTAAGACATCGCAGTTTAATCCGTGCCCCCGTTTGGTCCTTTGTTCTTTTAAAAAAAAACCTTGTCCTTTATTATTTTAAACTCTTTGTATTTGGTTTCTTGTGCAGGTCAATTTTCAGATTTATGATAATGCCAAAAATCTGGAAGTTAAAAGAGTTTTTTTTAGTCCAAAAGGTGGTTTTGGAAAAGTGAACATCTTTTCAAACCTCTCCAACCCCAAGAAACCATCATTCCCTGTCAACTTACAACCCATCAACTCCCTCTCTCTCACAACCCCTCAACTCTCTATCTTAGTGCTCCGGCCACCACCCCACCGTCACTCTCCGTCGCCCTCTCGACCGATTTTCTCCCCCATGGCTCGTATGAAACAACTTGTGACGAGTCCCTTTCCCAATAGTCGGAGAAACCGCCGGTCGGCCGCCGCTGGTAGTTCCTCCACTCCAGCGGCCACCCCCTGATTCCACCGCACCACCGCGCTACGCAGAGGGTGTCACCACCGCTACACCACCAGTCTTCACCGTCCACTACGAGGAGTCTCACGCCGTCGTCACCACTCAGACCCCCGTCGCCACACCGCAGACCATCGACACACCACCCATTTCGCCGGTGAGTAGCCCTAACCCACTAAATGCACCACAATCCCCTCCGTCTAAACCCCTAACCACCGACAATCTCTCCACACCATCCTCGCCGCCGGTTAGTCGCCCCCTTCTCTCTATTATCATCCCCAATCCGTGCCCGAGGTCCCCAAATCACCCACTGTCGCTTCATCTACTCCTCCAGAAACCACCACTGAACCACCACCTACGGACCCAACAACCACCGAAACACCTCCGGAGTCCGGCATACCATCCATTTTGTTGAAGCTCAGGGCCACCCGCGATACTTCTATCCTCTTCAATCCTCAACCCCGTGTTGACGAGTCGGGTAGTTTCCTTAACCCATTCTTTGGTCACGAAAACCTTGTTAATACCTTCGACTTGAATCAAGCCGGGACCGAAGTCACCACTCCGCTTAATCCACCACCATCTCCGACAGTACACCCGAATGTCGATAACCCTAGCCAAAGTGGCCACATCGAGCACCACTTCTGGTATTCATTTGCGAGTCCTATCCAGGATACACCATCCCCTCCGCACAATGTCGAGGATCGAGGGAAGCGGCCTGCATCATCTTCTGATAAAGATTATACACCGGAACCAGAGATCGAGCGCCCCAAGAAGCGAGCACGGACTGCACCGGTCGCCAAGCCGAAGCGACAGCCGGCACGTGGTTCATCCTCCACTTCCAAAAAGCCAAGAACGCGCGCTGTTGTTCAACCTCCGCCGGAAATCAGCTGGAGTTCCCTCACGGAAAAATGATGAAACCTGCAAAAGTTCCTCCTGAATAGATCAGGGAACTGTCCAGCGCATTATGCGCTCGGGCCGTTTTGCAGCTGAGGCTCGACCACAACCTTCTGTCCAGACATCCCAAGACGACGTCTCCAAGCGTCCATCAACTTCCAGCTACGGCTCCTCTGAATGGTTGCAGGTCCTAACCGAACAGCGCGAAGAACAGACCATACTCTTGAAGGAACTGATGACGCTCCAAAAAGAACATATGGACCAGCTCAAGGCGCAGGCAGCGAGTATCAAGGACATTCAGGACAAAAACAAATTTTTTTGGGCGTACCAGCGGGACTGGAATCGGGTGATAAAAGGGTTCTGCAACAAAAATGATTCGATTCGCGCGTCAACGCTACCTCGGTTTCCTCCCGGTCTCTGTCCGCCCCAGGTCATTGTTCCTCTCGCTCCACGTCCGCGCAGCCCGGTGCCTCCGCATTCTGCCTCCGAGCCAACCGCATCTACGGCAGCCGAGGCTGGCCCCTCTGTGGAGGTTGGTAAGCCGTGAATCTTCTTGGTTCATCATCATCTATATTCGAACTTTTTCTCGTTAATTCTTTTGGGGTGGTGGTATTTTGTTGCTTTTCTAACTCGTTCTATTTGGGTTGTATACTTGTGCTACTCAGCATAACGTTATGTCGTATATTTGATGGTTTCCAGTTTGCTTTTGTTTCACACTCGTATTAATATGTTTTGCAGTTCTGCTTACTGGATTGCTACCAATTCTTTGACCTTTAACATGATTTAGGCCTTTCTTTTCTATTTGTAAGCCCAAACACTTTCCTCCTTGAAACCTAGCCTGTTAACTTAACCATATCGATATGTCTTCATTTTTCAATGGGGTCATTGAAGGGTTCCATTTGGGGGGTGGGGGCTGTTGCAAAAGTAGAACAAACTCTTTTTCTGATTTCCCAAAGCCAAAGTGGCCATTTATCGTCACGTTGTCACCACTTTGGCAGAAAAAAAAACAAAAAAAAATGAAAAATAAATCAGTCAAGAGTCAAATGGTCAAGACAATACAAAGAATAAATAGTCAAACCAAAGAAAATTGGAGTCGTGCAAAAAGATAAGTTTGGGGGTCATATCGAACAATTAAATTGAAAGCCCAAATATACAAGCCCAAAATAAGCCCTATTGATTAAAGTCAAATTTTTGGGATGCATGAAAGGAGGCGGTACCTTTTCAAACAAAGTGCTTCACTCAATCAAGAAACGTCGATGTATTCGGTATGAGTTTTCCATTCGTCGAAAGTAATCAACCATTATTGATCATCATTCGAGTCCTTTTTGTTTGTTATTTTCTTTTTACTTGAGGACAAGTAATTACTCAAGTTTGGGGGTGTGATAACTCTCAAATTTTGAGAGTTAATTCCTCTCTTTTTATATTCATTTTACCCAATTTGTCCCTCATCTCCTTCATTTGGTCTTAATTGTTCGAACATGGTGATGAAGTCTCAAGAATGCAAAAATTTCAGTTTCACTAACTTTTGTGCAAAAAGTGGCCACCTTGATGCCACCTTGTCACCACGTTGGACGTTGACAGAAAACTTGTTGATAAGATTTAGCCATTTCAGGAAAGATTGACTTTTGAAGAAATGAAAACAACTTTCTGATCTTTCACTAGAATAATGAGGGAAGAGAACAAAAAGTGTAAGTCCAAGGAAGGTTCAATACTCCTCCTTAAAGCTACTTTTGGAGGAATTGTCACATCAACACTTTTCTCTTCCTTGGGCTATAAATGAAGGCTTGGAGGCACCATTTCAGCATGAACAACTTCCAGGAGCATTCAATACTTCTGAAGATTAGCATTTAGTTTTCATTCCATCTTTAAAGTTTGTAGTCTAGTTGCATTTAATTTTTGTAAGTTTAATTTCCTTGTAAGAGTTGTCACCAAAGTGGCCACCTTGTCACCACGTTGGCAGCAACCTTTAAGTTATTTATGCAATTTATGTTTATGTTCTCTCCTTCTTCTCTCATGTCTTTTACTTTTAGTATGAGCTAAACACCCCTTTGGGTGTGGGTATGAGCCAAGGCTAAGACTAGTAGGCAACACTTAGGTGTTGCCATCTTTGCTAACTCTTAGACTTGGTCACTCGAGTCGGGACTTCAACTCAACGCGGACAAGCCGATCACTTGTTAGTGTTAATATTAGATCTTAGACCTCGAGAGGGGCAGATCTGAAATACGGCTTGAGTGATGCAAAGAAGATTTGAGAAAGTCTTTTATAACCACGTAGAGATACGGGTTTTTGCATGACTTTGACTAAGGTTCAAATGTCGGTCGATATGGGTGTCACAAAGAGATTTGGGCGTCCATATCCATACTGGTGGAACTGAAATCCTTAGAGGTTTACTTGGTAAAGTCGACAAGTCTTGAGTTGGCCAAAGTGGTGACAAAGTGGGTGCAACGTGGCCACGTTCCGAGGAAACTCATTTTCGAGAGAAAAGGGTTTTTAAGGCTGTTGTGTGTCATTTTGTTTCTGACCAAGTTGTTACTACATCAGTCTTAGTCAATGCTTGTACCCACATCCTACCTTTAATACTGTTAATTCCGTTTAATCGTTGTTTAGTTGCTTAAAACTCACAAATATTGATTTTGTTCTCAAAACTTAACCAAGCACTAGAAGTTCATGAAAAAGTCTCTGATTCTTAGTTGACTAGTCCATGTGGAAACGATCTCGGTACTCTACCACTTTATTACTTGTAGCGATCATAGTGTCTGGTGTGCACTTGCACCGCCACTGTAGCAACATAGTGGTCACTTTGTGGACCTATACGATTTTCCGCTATCAGTGCGCCAGACACTATAGCCCTAACCATACCGAGAGTTTTTCGACTGTTTTCCCAACCGTTCTTCGATCATTTTCCCAACCATTCTCTAACCGTTTATAGAAAAATTCGAGATGTTACACTATTGATTGCTAATCTACAAATTGTAGGTTGGTGAGTATGTGTGCGAAGTGTCCCTCATAAAAAAAAATTATTTGAGCTTTATATAATGCTTGTTTTTGGATTTTGAGGGTATGCCCAAGATAACCCTAGGCATGTGTTGGCTTTGCTAGTGAAGGACGGTGATATAAAACAGTTAACGATGGGACGGCTAGGGGGAAGGATGGTGTTGGTGCTAAGGGTTCCAATAGTGTAGGGTATGAGAACAATAAAACATATTTAGGTTTTTCCATTTTACTTTAAAATTTTCATAAACGATTATATGTAACTATTTTTGATTAAAAAGTTTGGAGATAATCAATAATATAAGGTTCAATGATTTATTTAATAAAAAATATTTAGGAATTTAATTATCTAAAACGAAAATAGATTATTCCTTGAGTTTTTTTTTTTCTTCCTAAAATACAGTTGTTTATAGGCAAAATAGGTGTTTAGTTATTTGCCCAAATTATAGCATCTCTAACAGCTTCTCTAAAATAGAAAACTTCTCCAATAACTTTGCTATCTTGTTATCTATAATAAAGAAAACTTGAAAAATTTTCAAGTTTAAAAAATTCTCTAAACTTGATGGTAAGAAAGAAAAAAATATTATTTTATTTAATCCCACCAATGAGATTGAATTTTATTGTTTTATATTAAGCTTTTCAAGAAAGTGTATTGATATGATAAATTAAGAAATATTAGAATAATACAATTTGTGTTAAAAATCTTTAAACTAATAAAGAATCTATTGAAGTTGAATGTAATTTTTTTGGGTGTTGTCATCCCTACTCCCTCCTCACTCACAAAACCTCCATACCCCCTATCTCACTCACATACCCCCTCCTACCTCACTCACATAACCCATATAGAAGGGGGTATGGATAGAATTCACTATTTTTTAAGAGATTTTAACTTTTGATTATCTCTACTATATTATAAAGATTCTAAAACGGTTATTTGTACAAAGTGGTTTCTTGTACAATGTTACATTTAACACCCTTACACTTATTTAATTTATTTTATATCCCTTATTTTTGTTCATTTTTCATTTTACATCATTATCATATTAACACAAGTAATCGTATATGAACAAAAATGCAATGAAAAAATACGTTTATTTTTTTACAAATTATACCATTATAATCGTCTCGTCAATACCTTCAAAACGAGCCTAATATTGAATATTTTTTAATTTAACCGTACTATTAAATATCATGAATATCTACGAATTAATTTGTTTTCTATCCATACGTTTTATTTTTTTCCACCATTAGCACATTAAAAATACATAATATTAAAATATATTAAAAATACGTTTCATTCTTATTGTAAATTATATCATTATAATTTTTTTCGTCAATAATTGTAATATAAACTAATTATTGAATATCTTTATGAGTTTAGGTTTTCATAAGTTGTGATTCTTAGGTCATGGTTATTGTTGAAGACATGTCTATATGAAAGTAACATTAATTTTTTGTTCTTTACTTATATTTCGCTGCCTCACGCACGGATATATGGCTAGTCTATTTTAAAGTAATTATAGAAAACCGTAGTAGGCCGGCCGGTCGATCTGCAATTACGTCACAACCCGGTTCTCATAAACCCGAAAGTACCGTTTTTGATATTTGAATCAAATCATCCCCAAAATTCCAACCCCAACAACATACATCAAGAAACCTAAAGAAAGCAAATCATCAAGAGAATGAGTGACACATCCGATCTCCCTGTAAACGAGTTATCAAAATCTGGCAGTGGATCTTTCGATGCCAACCGAATAGGTGAAGTAAAATCTTGGCTAGTTTCTCAATTCGATGCGGCTGGCAAAGATCATGTGCCTGATTTCGAGTACACCCCTCGTAGCATTTCGCATTTGCATAATTTGGCCACAATTTCTCAAGCCAAAACCCAAGCTGCCACCATAATTGCAAATGATTTCCGACTTAAAGCCTCTGAGTATCGATCCCAAGGTTAGGGTTGCCAACAATTTTTGTATATGCGTTTTTATGTTCTATATTTACTTTGAGATTTTGTTTACTGATTCATGTTTGTTTGATGCTTATGTTTCTCATATCTTGATTTTGAATCAATCAAACTTAGCAGCATTGTGTTTCTTATTATGGGTTTTCATTTCTTTTGGTTTCTTTAATTTGGGGAAAATGAAATGTGGCTTATGTGGATGAGTTTAGAATAATTGTGGATTAATCTTGAATTTATGGATGTTAAGCAGACTGATTTTTCAACTTCATAATTGATAAGCACAATTTTCAATTACATATTGTCAAGAAAGGTCATTACCACATAATTATATACTATTATAATCTCATTTACATTATTTTTTGCTAGATTTTAATGAAATTAACAAACATAAATTATCAATTTGGGACAAGAGGACCAAGGGAAGAAGAAGAAAATGCACTGTTATCATTTCAACTATGATTGATATTTATGTGAAGTGATTAAAATTGGACGAAGATTATATTTGATATGAATACGAGAGAAGAAGTATGTGATCGATAAATCTTTTTGTTCAAGTATGTTATTAGAAAAATAGGAAAGTAGAATGATGTTGTTATCTATTCTGTCGAACTGATATGATATGTTTAATTATTAGAAGGAAAAATTAACAACTACGATACATTTTATACAGAAAATGTCGGTGGTAAATTCGTTACAAAATTCGTAGCGAAATTAAAGTTCAGGTGGTTTTAAGTTTGACCTCAAAATTGGTATTACATTTGCGATATTCTGACTTGTGTGTTACTTCTTTATTTTGGTATTGTAGCTGCAAGGATTAGAGAGATATTAGAGAATGTGGGGTTAGCACAAGAAGGCTTGCCGGCAAATGTGGTTTCATCTTCACAAGTTCTCGCTAATGTAGCAAATTTGCTGAACATTAGAGACACCGAGCTGAGTAGGTTAGTAATATATACCCATTATAGTTTCGTTTATCTTTCTATGCTTATGTATGCTTGGTTATTGGTTTCTTACTTCGAGAAATGCATGTAGTTTTCTTGTGGCCATGGGGGATGTTTCACTAAGAAAAACCGGAGTGGAGGATAAGAGGGCTAAAGTGCAAAAGGAGTCCAAAATTCTTCTTGATTACACTCGAAAAGCCATAGCAAGGCTGACTTATTTGAAAAGGCAAATGCATCTGAATAACTATTGAGTTCTTAATCCAGTTATTGAATGTTAATTATCTCTAAATTTAACTTTTGTTTGAGTAGGACACTTTCGCAACTGGAAGATGATGTAGCGCCCTGTGAGGCTCAAATGGAGAGTTGGAAAACGAACCTGGCAATTATGGTTTCAAAAGAGAGACAATACCTTCAACAATACGCCAACTATAAGGTAAGCTTCCAGTTATTTTGTTTTGCTTGAAACAGTTAAAGTTCAAGAATTCACAGCGATGTTTCTTGATGTGAATTGCCTATATACGAGTAACTAGACATGATTAGAGCTATGCAGTTAATTGCGGCGCAATTTCGGCGAAATTGCGGTGAAATTTCGGTTTTCGGTCTGGAGGATAATTTCGGTGGCAAATAGCGGTGAATAATAACGGTAGAGAAATTTGCAGCGCAATTCACCGAAATTTCACCGCAATTTAGTGAAAAATTACGGTCCGAAAATACCGAAATTATAATCACTATTTTTTTCTTTTATGGGCTTTCAATTTCTTTCCGGGTTTGTTTTTATTTTTGATGTTTGGACTTTGTGGACTTCCAATTTGACTAACCTAACACTCCTACCTCTCAATCTCTTCTCCAGCGACCACAGTCGCACGCTATTCCACAGTACACACGACTCCTAACTCGATTTTTCCAATTGGCTCTACTCCTACTTGATTTTTCCTAATCGACTCCTACTCAGACCTTTCCTAATTGGCTCCTTCTCCTACTCGACTTCAAAACCCTATGATTGCTACTTCTCCTACTCGTCGATTGCTACTTCTCCAACAGCAGCAGGTTATTCGATTGCTTTTACTTTTTTGCTTTAAAATTTACAGCCAAGAAGAATAAGTTTAAAATTTACAACAGGTTATTCGATTGCTACTTATTCAGATTATTTGAATTAATGAATTATTTGACTTGATATGTGTTAGGAATACAATATATTAATTATTAAGTTATATATATATATATATATATATTCATATTCATATTAATTTATGAACCTATTTTTTACCGCTATTTCACCGATATCTCACCGCAATAACCGTTATCGCAATTCTAGGTCCTGATCGCAATTTCCGCAATAGACCGTGTTAACTGCTTAGGATTAGAGTTTAGTGCGTTTGTGTTGATCACTTAATAATGTAAAGTTGTCTTGTTTTTCTAAAGTCGTGGACAAATGTAATGCTGTGAGATCCCACATCGGTTGGGGAGGGGAACAGAGGTTGCCTTATAAGGGAGTGAATACTTCCTCTATTATCAGACGTGTTTAAGACCGTGAGTCCAGGTTTTAAAACCGTGAGTCCAGGTTTTAAAACCGTGAGTCCAGGTGTGGATAACGCATACTATCTTTCTTTCTTTATGCCTGGAATATATTGACAAACTTTAAAGTTGTCATATTGGTCATACCATTCATGTTCATAGGGATATAGTAAATGAAGGAATAAACGGTACTTAGTGAAGTAATAATTTGAAATGATGTTGTTGCAACAAATATAGTTATTTTTTGTTGCTTCTAAAGGAAGTATTGTTGACGCAATACGAGAATATGAATTGATATATTTTGGGAAAAAGAATAAAGTAGGCAACCGAGCAGCCTAGTAACTGTTCAGAAACATCCTCAAGATGATTCCATATAATCAATGCATGGTTTACAATGAGCTCTTGATGAGCTCTTCATCTGTTCAGTAATTCAATCTTCAAAAACGAAACATTAGGGATTGCAACTCCCTTTATATTCAGGGACAGACCCACTATGGTGAATACGGTGGCACCGCTTCGTTCCTTCGTTGTAATGTAAATTTTTTTAGGGTCGTGAAAGGTGCCACCGTATTATTTTGTTGGCTGCAAGCGTATATTCCTTGAAACTATAATAATATGATAAGCCGGGTCGATACGGTCAGGTTTATCAGATACGTTTTGCAAGGAAATGATATCATTAGTATTTAATTAAGCAAAGTATTTATCTTTATTTAGGTTTATCTTAATTTAGGAAACGTATTTATTTTTATTAGGCAAAGATGGGCAAAGATATTTTCCTTTTTCTAGGACTTGGTTTTATTGTAGTAGGTCACTATAAATATGGTGCACCTTTGTTCCTTTAAGGGCACACAATTAATATCAATTTAGTCTTTGGCTAATTGGGAGATCTCCTGTTCTCGAATACTGGCAACCATCGATTTTAACCTTAGGGTTTGGATTGGTGTTCTTATCAATTGGTATCAGAGCCTTTCGTTTCTGGTGACAAGATGGTTAGCAACACTGACAGAATCACCACCCTGGAACCGACGTGGCTAGGATGCGGGAAGCAACAGAGGCTAACCGCATTGAAAACGCAATGCAGTTCCAGGAGATGCTGAAAGCAATTTCCGACTTGTCTCTGGCGGTCGGAAAGATGAAGTCAGGTACGGGGGAGAAGAAAAACGACCCCAAGATCGAATCGTCATCTGATGAGGATGATGATGAGTCGGTGGGTTCGAGGAAAGACGGTTCTAATAAGGACCCGTTGCGTGACTGCCGCAAACTGAAGATGCCAGTTTTCGCTGGTGATGATGCACATGGTTGGATTTACCGTGTTGGACGATATTTCGAAATTCAGGGAATCAAGGGGAAGGATCGTTTGCGAGCAGCCTCGATTTGTATGGAGGGGGCGGCGTTATCCTGGTATCGTTGGAATGAAGCGAGGGCCCCGTGTCGTTCGTGGGAAGGGCTTAAAAGGAAACTGCTGGATCGCTTCGAAGCTTCACATGAAGGAAACATTTATGAACAATTTCTAAACATCCAGCAAGAAGGTACAGTCCGTGAGTTTGTGGACAGATTTGAGAGCTTGGCCGGTCAACTTCTCGATTTACCCGAGAAGGTTTTGGAGAGCACCTTTATCAAGGGTTTGAAACCGGAACTCCGTTCTGCAATACGGGTCATGGAACCAGAAACCCTAGCTCGTGCCATGCGGATGGCGGTAAAAATGGATGAAAACAAGAGTGCGGGCGGCATCAAAACTAGTAGCGGCGGCTCATACCCACCTCGTAGCGGGGCAGCGGGTCGGCCAAACCGAACCACACGACGACCACACCAGCGGCAACAACCATGGGCGACAAGAAAGCCTATTCAGGAGGTACAGGAGGGAATTTTAAACGATTGACTGATGTTGAATTCGCCGAAAAACGAGCCAAAGGTATTTGCTTCCGTTGTGACGGGAAGTTCGCTCCGGGGCACCGATGTCCTAGCAAGACCTTGCAAGTTTTGATAGTTGACGAGGACAAAAGCGACAGGGAGGAAGAAAACACGGGCCATGCCCACTTCGACATGGTAGAAGTATCCCTGAATTCGGTTAGCGGACTTACACCATCGCAAACCATGAAGGTCACGGGTGAGATCGGGGGGACGCATGTACTGGTCCTAATCGACAGCGGAGCAACACATAATTTTGTATCTAAACAGATGGTGGCACGGTTGGGGTTAACAATTTCCCACACTGGATCGGTAAAGGTTCGCCTGGGCAATAGCATGTTGGAACAAAGTACAGGGACTTGTAAAGGGATCGTATTGTCTCTACCAGAAGAACTACAGGTGGTGGAGGATTTCTACCCGCTAGAGTTAGGAGGATCAGATGTTATTCTCGGCATTAAATGGTTGCGCACATTAGGAGATATGACCGTAAATTGGCACGACTTACGCATGGTCTTTTGGGATGGTGATCGACAGGTCACAATCACAGGCGACCCGAGCCTCTCCAAAACTTGGGTGTCATGTAAGTCCCTGTTCCGAATGCTTAAGTATGAAGCTAACGGTTTTTTGGTGCATATAAATTCAGCCGAGGCAGCCACCCCACCCCCACCCCCACCAGTAATTTCGGCTGAAGTCTAGGTCGTGATCGACGAGCAACGGGACATTTTCGAGATGCTTTCCGGTCTTCCCCCATCTCGCAGCCACGAGCATGCTATCACCCTGCACGAGGGTACCCCTCCCATTAGCGTGAGACCATACCGTTACCCCTTTACATTATCGTGAGACCATACCGTTACCCCTTTACACAAAAAGACGAAATTGAAAAATTGGTCGGGGAGATGTTACAAGCGGGCGTCATTCAACCTAGTACTAACCCCTTTTCTAGTCCAGTACTATTGGTCAAAAAGAAAGACGGTAGCTGGCGATTCTGTGTAGACTATCGGGCCTTGAACAAAGCGACGGTTTTAGATAAATTCCCAATACCCGTCATCGATGAACTGCTAGATGAACTTCACGGTGCCACGATATTTTCTAAACTAGATCTTAAATCAGGCTACCATCAGATTCACATGAAACCAGAAGACGTGCCAAAAACCGCATTTTGAACGCACGACGGTCACTATGAATTTTTAGTGATGCCGTTCGGGTTAACCAATGCTCCAGCTACATTCCAATCGTTGATGAATAAAATTTTTCAGCCCCTGTTAAGGCGTTTCGTGCTTGTATTTTTCGACGACATACTCGTTTATAGCAAAACAACGACGGAACACTTGAAGCATTTAGCGACGGTTTTCCAAGTACTACGTAACAACCAACTTTTTGTTAACCGAAAGAAATGTTGCCTTGCGCAAAAACAGGTGGAATATTTGGGTCATATAATTTCGGAAAAAGACGTGTCGGCTTATCCAGCCAAAATCAGCGCTATGGTGGAATGGCCAATCCCTAAGACGTTGCGAGAACTCTGCGGGTTTTTAGGACTAACCGGGTACTAGCGCAAATTCGTCCAAGGGTACGGAAAAATCGCAATTCCTCTAACCGAACAATTAAAGAAAGACAACTTCAAGTGGTCCGACGAAGCGACCAAGGCCTTCCGACAACTACAAATGGTGATGACCCAGTGCCGATTTTACTAAAGAGTTTGTGATTGAGACAGATGCCTCCGGTTACGGTGTTGGGGCGGTATTGATGCAAGAGGGGAGGCCGGTAGCTTTCTATAATCATGTACTAGGAACCCGAGCTCATGGCGATAGTTTTAGCAGTACAGAAGTGGCGGCCCTATCTTCTGGGTCGAAAATTTCTAATCCGTACCGACCAACGAAGTTTAAAGTACCTGCTAGAACAGCGCACGGTGTCGGAGGACCACCAAAAATGGTTGTCAAAATTGCTCGGATATACTTTCGACATTGTTTACAAACCCAGAAAAGAAAACGGGGCCGCTGATGCTCTGTCCCGAAAGAAACCAGATGTGCAACTTCAAGAATTGACAACAACTTGCAAAATCGACTGGGAAGAGCTATGGAAGGATTTGGAATCAGCGACAGAAATTGCTAACATGAAACAGAAACTTATGCACGGAGAAGCAGTGCCGCAGGGTTATAAATTAGAATCGGGAAGGGTGTTGTATCACGGGCGGTTAGTTCTTAATCGGGAATCATGTTGGATTCCAAAATTATTCCGCGAGTTTCATGACGGGGTCATCGGAGGCCACTCGGGGGTTCAAAAAACGTATCAACACATGGCTCGCGAAGTTTTTTTGGTCCGACATGAAGGGTGATATTGCAAGAATGGTGGCCGAATGTGATGTTTGTCAACGTCAAAAGTATTCAACATTGGCTCCGGGTGGTCTATTACAGCCCCTTGAGCTTCCAACACGGGTATGGTTTGAGATCACTATGGATTTCATTGACGGGTTGCCAAAATCTGAAGGGTACACGGTTATTTTTGTGATTTTGGACAGGTTGAGTAAATACGCCCATTTTGTGTCTTTAAAACATCCGTATACGACTGTTTCGGTGGCAACGATTTTCATTAGAGAGGTAGTACGGTTGCATGGGATGTCGGAGTCAATTATACCTGACCGGGATAAAGTTTTCTTAAGCCAGTTCTGGCAGGAATTATTCCGTTTGCATGGGACTACACTGAAACGAAGCACTGCTTACCATCCCTAGACAGACGGCCAAATAGAGGTGGTCAATCGCTGTGTTGAGACATATCTTCGTTGTTTCGTGACTGACACAACCACACGGTGGAGTAAGTGGTTGGCTTGGGCCGAATACTGGTACAACACTTCGTTTCATACCTCCACAAAAACTACGCCTTTCAAGATTCTTTATGGCAGGGATCCGCCACATTTGTTGTACTACGGCCAAGCAAAGACGGTGGTCGGCTCGGTTGACCAATATCTTCAAGAAAGAGATCGAGTGTTACAAGAGTTGAAAGGCTATTTGTTTCGAGCACAATAGTTGATGAAGACTCAAGCGGATTTACACCGACGTGAGGTTCAGTTTTATATTGGTGATCGGGTGTTTTTGAAGCTCAAACCTTATCGCCAACACTCGGTAGCGAGACGTCGAAATGAGAAGTTTGCTCCGAGGTATTTTGGGCCTTTTGAAATATTAGAAAAAATTGGCAAGGTGGCGTATAGGTTGAGGCTACCAGCAACGGCTCGCATACATGATGTTTTTCATGTATCTTAGTTACGTAAAGCTATTGGCAATCACGAAGCAGCTCCTCAATTACCTGCCACATTAACTAACTGAGGAAATGGAAGTTATATTGCAGCCCGACCAGGTAGAGGGGGTTCGTGAAAGTTCTGGGAGACAGGAGGTGCTAATTCGCTGGTTAGACCTTCCGGAGTACGAGGCTACATGGGAACCATTTGAGATTATTAACCACCAGTTTCCTGATTTCCACCTTGAGGACAAGGTGCGTGTTTGGGCGGGAAGTAATGATAAGCCGGGTCGATACGGTCAGGTTTATCATATACGTTTTGCAAGGAAAGAATATCATTAGTAACTAATTAAGCAAAGTATTTATCTTTATTTAGGTTTATCTTAATTTAGGAAACGTATTTATTTTTATTAGGCAAAGATGGGCAAAGATATTTTCCTTTTTCTAGGACTTGGTTTTATTGTAGTAGGTCACTATAAATATGGTGCACCTTTGTTCCTTTAAGGGCATGCAATTAATATCAATTTAGTCTTTGGCTAATTGGGAGATCTCCTGTTCTCGAATACTCGAAAATACTCGAATACAGGCAACCATCGATTTTAACCTTAGGGTTTGGATTGGTGTTCTTATCATAATAACACAAGTTTCTCTTGGTAGAGTTGGTTTGCATAGTCTTATCTCCCCTTCCCGGCGCCGGTTCGAATCCCGTTTGTATCATTTTCTTAGTTTTTAGCTTTTAATTTCAGGTTTATTATGTTTCTGAATTTTTTTTGGGATAAAAGACTTGAACACAAGACCTCACATACAAAAAGCAAGGAACTAAACTAACCAACATAACACGATGATTTTGTAAAAAAATATTCATAGCTTCGTTTTTTATAGTCAAATGGAAGCCACCACTTGAAAAGGTTTCTAGGTCCACTAAACACTCAACAACCATAATTTTCTTAGATTTCACAACTATTTATCTGACATTGATGGTTTGTGATTGAATTTGGGAATGCAAACCCATGACCTCTTTACTTGATCCGAATATATTTAGTAGAAGTTGCGTTTTTGAGGGTGGATAGTAACAGAAAATGGTTTGTAACAGGCGATGCTTACTCGTGTGGGGTACACCCCGGAGATCAGTCATGGAATGTTGGTGGAAATGGCAGAGCATAGAAAAGATTTAGACAAGAAGACAAAGCCTATACTTGATACTTTGAGAAGCTATCAAGACTTGCCACCCGTAAGTTAGTTATATTACGCCATTTGTTTCATGAAAATTGCAATACGTTTTGATTTTGTTTTTGAAATGCAGGATAAGGCGTTGGCTGCACTTGCGATTGAGGATAAGAAAAGGCAATATGCAGCGGCTGAAAAGTATCTTGAAGATGTATTGCAATCGGCACTTGCTACCGAAGATTGAATGAAGATGGCCAGATTTTGTATAGCAAATGAGACCCACCATATGGTAATTTTGGCTGTGTGTGTTTAGTGTGTGTATTTTTACCATTTCTGAAACAAAGAAATGCAAGTCTCCCTCTTTGTAAGGCATTTGATTCTGAAGATGGGTTTTCATTAATTTGATGTAAAAAGGATATTTATATCCTTTGAGATGCAAACAAAAAATATGCATACACTGTTCTGCTAAAATCTTGTGTGAACCCTTTGCCAAGATTGTAGCCTTGCATGCATTATTGTGAGATCCAATGTAAGCCACACATTTAGAATAATTAATATTAATTTTAAATAAATAGAAAAGAGTATTTTAGTAAATTTATGTAATTCCTAAAATCTCTCATTTTCTCTTATATGTATCATCTCTTTCTCTCTCTACCATATAACCTAATTCCTAAATTTTCTTTTTTTCTTCTACAAAAGGGTATCACAATGTGTTATCATGTATTTTTTATGTTTTTTCGATGTTTACAAAGGGGTATCATAGTGTACTATCATGTATTTTCGATCTTTACAAAATGTATCACAATGTGCATCACGTATTTTTGATGTTTTTTCGATCTTTACAAAGTGTATCACGGTGTGCTATCACGTATTTTCGATGTTTTTTCCGGAATAATTAATGGAGAGAGGAAATTTCTAAAATACCTAAAATACCCTTTAATTAAAATTACCAAAATTATTGATTTCTTAATTTATACTCTGATTTGTGGTTAAGATTGGATCTCACGGTTACCACATATAACCGAGTTCTCCAATGACCCTATATATATATGTATGTATAGGTGGCCGTTCAAACGAGAACACATTCATTTTACGCAAAAAAACAAGGACAGTTGTATCACATGTGATGATACACGTGTGGGACCGGGTGTATGCGGGCGACTTGGTCCGTGACCTAGGTCGTGCCAAAGGTAATTTGTGTCTTTGATTTAGTATCACATGTGATTCAATATAGTAAAAGGGTGTTTTGACGTTTTCGTAAAATGAAGGTGTTCTCGTTTGAACCTTTCCTATGAGCTTCAAAGAAAAATTGTATGTTTCCATGGTCTTTGATTCTTGTTTTGATGTACATTTAGGGGCCATTTACCAAGTGCTAACTGTGTAAGTACTTATCGGGTCACTTACCTTTTACCGGGTGAGTATTGCGAGGACCGAGAATTTTACCCGGTTAGTGGTAAGAGACGCTTACTAATAATGTTACTATGCCGTTTTGATTGGCGAAAATTTTACCTTGCAAGGCAAGTGAGGGTGGCGATTTTTGCTTACTTTGTTAGCGTTTGGAGAAAGTACCCTAAAAGGAATCTAGATATATTAGTTTGAGAAAAAAGAAAAGGAAACAACTTAACCACAAGGCTTGTGGTGTAGCGATAATCACCTGTGGAGTTCATAGCGCTCAACCCGGGTTCGATTCCCTACATTTGCAACTTTGTGGCCACTGGGTATAACCTCAGGGCTGCATGCTTTAGCAGTCGGTTTCATTGCCAAGGGATTAGTCTGGGCCTTTGGCCCAGGACACCCTTTCCAAAAACAACAACTTATAACGAGGAAGGTTTGCATCTTCATATGGCGGCTAAGATGGGGAAGAATACCGGTCTGGGCGGTCCTCCGTGATAAAGATCTTGATCTTCATTTCATTCTTTGTCCATGTCGTGGAAATGAGACAAAAACCATCGAACATTGTTTCGTTTAGCTTAAACTTGTGGAAGCAAATCTTCAAGTGGTGGGGATGGATTTCTCTGGAAGATTTAATGACCAAGATGGACTCCCAATTCATTCTGACATCTAGACGACATATATGGAAGACGGTTGTTTGGATTACTCTTTACTCTATTTGGAGTCATAATCGGGCTTTTCTTACGAAGTCAAAATTTTGTCGTTTCAATGGCTTTTTAAGCGGACAAAGGAGCTAAAGATATCGTGGACGGAATGGTGTGGGGGACACTGGATAGATGTTTAGGCTACTTCGAGTTTTGAATTTTTGGGTTTCTTGGGTGAAGTTGGTTGGTTTTTTCTTTCTAGTACTCGTGGCATTTCTTGTGACTTTTTGGTTTCTTGTCTCGTTGTTGCCTACTCTGTATTGTGGGCTTTTGTTCTTGTTTATATGTGTGTTGGTGGTTAGCTTTCTATTTCTTGCAGAAAGCTTTTTTTTTGTCCTCTTGCTATTTCCGCTTTGTTTCGTAACAAAATTGCCTTTCAAAATAATTTGAAAGTCGAAGTCTGTGAGAATGGAAAAATCTGATTGATGTTATTTTCCATTTCATTTGGGAACAAATGAAACTAATTTCTTCTTATAGTATTCCATAACAATTCCAATATTTTTGTCAATATGATATTGATTACAAGTTTGAGTTAAGTTCAATTTTGATCCTTAACATTTGTAATTTTAGATTTGATCCCTCATATTTGTCAATTCCCAACAACTTTGGTGCCTCCCTTAGTAAGTATTAAAATTTTCCATTCAACCCAATTAAATGAGACGTAATACGATCATCTTACCTTTTTGCTATTTTTTTTTGAAAACTTAAATAAAATATCATATTATTTATATATTCGTATATCTTTAGGATAAAGAGTCTTACCCAGCATAGATGATGATTCTTACCCGGTAAGCATTTACCGGATAAATTGTTACACACGATACCGTTTTAGTGGACTACAAACTTACACGGTAAAATAAGTTAGAGTATTGACTTTTACTGCTAAGTGCTTATCGGGTAAAAGACGCCCTAAAATATTTTGAATAATTAATTACTAATTAAAGCTTCTAATTAAACCATTTATATAAAATATTGCATTTGTTAGATGGATCCCAATAAGTTGAATTTTGAGAAAGTTGCGACCATATGTCAAAATTCTAGGAACGGATCCAAGGAAGTCATAACCACCAATAACCTTTTAACAATCTAAGGGGCTGTTTGACAGTTGCTGAATGGTTTGGTGCATAATCATTAAGTGGTCAAAATGATTAAGAGACTCTTATGATATATTGCAAAATGAAATATGGTTGTTTGGTAATTGTTAAGAATGAAATCAGGACGCTTAATGGTTAAAGAAGGCCCATGATACATAATCATTCAGAGGGTTTTGAAACCATTAAGAGACAGACTTTTTTTTTGCCAAACAAGATTTACCTCTTAACGATTCAGATGTTGCCTCTTAATAGAACCATTAAGAGGTAAACAAACAGCCCCTAACTTGTTCTTTGCCTTGAATCCTGGTTCCAATATCTAACCACCTCTTGCCTCCATATCCACTCTTTGGTGAGCATGAGTTCCTACGATCATTTCTAGCATTGAATGAAAGGCAGCACTGCTCTAAACCAAACAAACCCAGTAAATCTCATACATACAGGTATTGGAAGAGATGGCTAACCAATTGGAACTCAGGTCACCAACATCAATCACTTGTGAATCTGCTAAAAGTTCAATCACAGAAAAGAGCATTCGGAAAGCTAAAACGATGAAATCTTAAACATTTGCAAGTCATGGGTGTTGACAACGGATGGATGTATATACGTACTACATTATTATTATGAAACAAGGTAAATACCTTCTATGAAGCAACAAATACTAAATCAAAGCAATAAAAGTTGCTGCTGTGTTGAAAAAGAGGCTAGGTTAAAACAAAAAGGGGCTGCATAACTGATTTATGGAACATTACCAAAAAACCACAAAGGATGCCATGCCAGTGCCACCAAAGAAATCCTCGAGAGGGGAGATGTTATTGTTAATTCAGCCATGTTTGATTACTTCCTTCGGACTAAAGCTGCAGCGATCCCGCCAGCAATAAGTCCCACAGCAGCAGCAGTAATGCCGATCCCGATCACACCATCTGTGTAACATTAATAGCGTGTTTATGAGAAAATGTTAGCCTCGTGAGAAAATAATGTCAATAAGAAACAAAAAGACATCAAAGGGTTGTTGGCCTAGCGGGTTAGTGGAAGAGCCCAGCCTGCTACGAGGTCAAGGGTTTCAAAGTATTTGCCGTATATAAATATTATATACTTAAAAAAAATTACCTTTTGTGATGCGATCTTCAATTGCCTTCTTAAGTGACAAAGCTTGCCTCCAATCTGGCGCAATCTACGACCACACCATTGAATCAGTGATAAAATTACCTTATATGTATACAAGAAAATTTTAAAAGACCGTTTCCATTGACCAATTCCATTAGTCAGTTGGATGACAATCAGTGGCGTGAGCCATGATATGTTTTTCATGGTTTAAGAATGCCATTGATATTTTCTTTGATTGGGTACAAAATCACATATGTATACCAAACTACTTTAAATAAGTGACACCTCTGTGAACCTTAAAAGACGTCATCGAACATTTTCCTATAGCATTGCTATTTACTTAAATTTAAGTGGTTTTATGTTATGTTTGATGGGAATAGAGATGAAGTCTATAGTTACCTACTGGAGTTTCTGCATATGCTTTAGTAGTAAATTTGAACTGCCAATACAATACTTTTTCAAACAAAAAGGACAGCAACTTGCCCTATTTTTTGTGGAAAAGGAGTGGGGATTAGAGAAGGGTTTGAAGATAGTTTCAATGCAAAATGACTATACTTTTAGCACATTTAGAACTATCTTATGGGTATCACATGAAATAGCAGATTGAAAAGAATATACAATATATATCTTTTACAATAACTAACACATTGTTACCAAGTACTATTAAATTGGAAGTGTTAGCTGAGATAAAGCATGCAATAGCTGACTATGCATATATAGGCATACACTTATTAGCAGCAATACTAGAACCACAAGCCATGTAAAAGGAAAGGAAGGTAAATTGAGGCCAAGATATAAAACAGAAGAAAGAGAAGAAACCTCTAAGCATTGTTCAAGAAGCTGCCTACTCCTTGAGAAGTCACCACTTCTGTAGTATCCAACAGCCAATAGATATTGTTTCTCTCTCTTTTGCAATGGGCTGCTGGTGTTGTCTATTGAAGCTGCAGATAGAAGTTCATTTAGTTTCTAGGTATTGTGGGATTTCGAATTTACATGCTAGGTTTGAATCCAAAAGGGTATGCTCAAACTTCTAACAAAGGAATGTAAGATCTGCCTACTGAAATCGGAAACCCAAAACAAACAAGGATTTTAAGCAAGAAAGTTGTGTATATACACACATCTACATAAAGATTAAAGAATAGATATAGCAAATAGTCAAAGGACAAGTTGATAATCAAATAGATTCAAGGTCTGCAAATTCATGTTCAGTAACAACTTTTTCAAGTCCCCCAAGTCAAATTGTTTACTGTTACCCAACTTTGCTCAATATGACAATAGTTCAAATTCAAGATGTACCTACCATATGTAAAGTGTAGCATAGGTTCTTGTAAGTGATTTTCATTCTTATATAAATTGTGCTAGACTGTCAAATGCCACTGCGTAATGCTTTAAAACATCATAATTAATAGCCTGTTTGTAATGGCTTCAAATGCGCAAAAGTATGTATCCTAAACAACAATTTTGTCATTTCGAATTTACATGCAAAAGAAATGCTTCAAAGCCTTTCTTTCCTAATGCTATAGCTTCTTTCCAAGATTATAGCTCGTTTTTCTGGGTTAGAATCCTCTTCAATGTCTGTAATGGGTCTATACTTGATAGACATAGACACATCAATGCAAGGGGTATTAAACTCTTAGGATTCAAAATCACTCAGTTACTTCTTAACTCCATCTCTTCAGGGATAATTTTTTTTGAAAAATCATTTCTCCAAGTAAAGGCCTTATTCACATTGGCTGTGGCTTGTCGTAAAGTTACTTCTTAACTTCATCTCTTCAGGGATAATTTTTTTTGAAAAATCATTTCTCCAAGTAAAGGCCTTATTCACATTGGCTGTGGCTTGTCTTACGATCCTCCTCCCTCCATCTTTCTCCCAATGTGACCTTCATGAAAATACTATGTTCCAGAATGCTTCGAGTATCCAAAGCTCATAAACAAACATGATGAATACATCCGTGATCTATGGAGTATAATAAGCTTAAGCATTTTGAATTGTTGAAGGTGGGCATATGGACAAGAGGTGACATTCATATGATTACTTATTCATGTTTCAGCTTGTCCTTGAAGAATTGGCCTTTGAACATTTCTTACACAGATGTAGCAAACTTTTTTTATAATACATTTATGTTGCTTTGAGGACATGTACCAAAATAAAAGTGAAGATAAAGATGTAGAGATAAATTTTTGGTTGAGAATGAACCTTTCCATGTTAACCTTAAACCTCAGTGAGGTAGGCGAAAATGATTGAATTTCCCCAACCACATCCCTACTTCGTATATAAATAATTATTTAATAGCAATGGGGTGAAATACCAAGTAGCAATTAGAAAAAAAGAGTAGGATCTACAATATTCACGAATTCAGTAAATAAAAACCTCATGGTTTGGAAAAAATGATGTGTAGACTCTGAATGTAGCAATAAGCAGAGATTATTTCTTTATGGAGAAAACATTCTAACAGTATGTGTTGTGCATATCCTGTCAAAGTACAAAGGCATGATCATATGGTATAAAAGGGCAGAAATTGCAATTGCTAGCCACATAAAGGATGCCAAAGTTGAATAGTAACTCAGCCTAGGAGAATATTGAAGAATATCATGACAATGGAAATACACATTACCATATACACTAATATATATATATATATATTACCTTCAAGCATAGCTATTCCACGCTGCACATCTTCTGATTGCCTAGAATGAACCAATGCCCAAGATAACCGCATGATGCTCTCATTCTTTGCCTCACCAGAGGCATCATTTGCAGCCTCAGTAGCTTCTTTCTCACAACCCTATTACACATCAAGATTCATTGAGCTACAAACTTCTTGAGAAAGAACAGCAATATAGTAAACGGGTACATCAATTTACATTGAGCTAATTGTGAACGTAGAAAGCAAAAAGTCAAAGGCTTGTGCTCTGCAAGACTAAATCATAGAACAAAAGGGTGATGGACTTCAAGATTGGTAGAAGAACAGGGAGAAAAAAGACTTACAGGCTTCGAGAATCAGAGTCAATCATGACATGTTAACTTCAATAAAGAGAGTCAAGCTTGACAAGCAAAAGATCAACCGGAAGACAAAATGTCAAACTCAAAAGACTCGATCTTGAAAATGTTGAAGGAACTGAAAACTAGTCCTTTGTTTGGTCGGGTTGAATGATGTGAGAAAGCAATAGAATGGTCCATTACCATTCCATTAGAATATTCTGTTAGATTTTGTTGTTTTTAGGATGAAATGAACTAAATTACATAGTGATTATAATCCTATATGAACATTTAATTCGTCATCATTAAAATACCTCATGCTTTTGAAGAAGTACCAACAATTGAATAAATAACATCAAATAGATAATAATTTAACCTCAAAAATTAATAGTATCATTTTACATGAAGATTACTAAAATACTACTCCCTCCATCCCAAAATAAATGTCCAAAATGAAAATGGCACATAGTTTTAGGAATGTGCAATTATTACACTTTTTAAATAATCAAAGGGCACTTTTACCCTTGATAATAGAAAGAGAAACTTTCTCCACCTCATATTTAAGAGTAAAATGGGAAATTGGAAACTTATTTTTGAAAGTGGAAATTTATTTTGGGACAAATTAAAATAGTAATGTGGACACTTAATTTGGGACGGAGGGAGTATTATATTACATTGCAACGAATATATCATTCACATAATTATTTAGTAACTAAAAAGCCACAACATCCATATCCATATCAAATTCCCGAATTTTTAAATTTATAACTTTAAGGGTAAAGTTGCAAAACAAATAAGGTATTAAGATGGCTGAAATTCACTGTTGATCAAGAAGCAGCTTGTTGGAGGACAAATAACAAATTCCTCAATTTTTACACACAAAACAAACAAAAATACTACAGAAACTTCAGCTAACCAACTAACAATCATAAAAAAAAAACAAAAGACCAAGAACAAGAAGATCTAAAATGAAGCAACAACAAATTGAATCGCCAAAACCTAAAAAAAGAGAACATTTGTTGTTTTCAAAATGAATATATTTGTAATTATCATTCCATTGCTGGGTGGAGCGAAGAAAATACATCTCTTCCCAATGAGTTGAAGAGCAAGGGATTTGATGGAATGAAACTAGTGGCAAAATGGCTCATTCCATTTCCAAGTGTAACCAACTTGCACGTTCAGAAAATAAAATTTTGAGTTGTAATGCTAAAGTGGAAAACGGTGATCATAAGAACTGCTCAGTCCCAGTAATGACAACTAACTAAATCAGGTCATAAAACAAGTGATCATGGACATGTGTAGGCAACAAACTAACAAGGTCTTATTCATGGTGGGATGGTAAAGCGTTTGTCTAGGGCATAAAGAAAAGCTAATGGTTTTGCTTTACCAGGGTGGTCAAGATGACTGATAGAAGGATTTTAACTTCATGACTACATTAAATACAGTGAAACTCTTGTATGTATATCAACAGGGCCTTAACTTTTGGCGGATGGTCTTTTTTCTATCCACTGTGGTAGAAATGTCCATGTTGTCATAAGTCTCAAATTCATAATCGCTTGGTTCAAGAGACTTGATGAGTACCAGTTAGCCAAAGGCCCAAAGGTAGAGAGTCTCTAGGGGAAAGAAGTAATCCTATAATTTGCTTTACCTAGTGGTAATGGAGGCATGCCATTCAAAGAGGGGAACTATATGGAAGCATGAGAAAAAGCTTTATGATAAAGGATGAAGTTAGAACAAAGGTGAACATATCCTCTTCTCCAATGACTTGCATCTATATTTCTGTTAAGTAGTGTTCTAAGAAATGCTAAATTGAAGGATATACAACCCACAACACAATTTTTGGGTGCTCCGGCAATTTCTAAACTCGTGCTAGAAGATTGAAGGTCAAAACAACACAATTTGTTAGAGGCGCCTCTTAGGAAGAACATATCTTAGCTATTTCTCCTGAAATTACTATTTTATTCTCAAATGCAGAAAAAGAGAACATCTTTATCTTGTGGCTATAAATTGAGCCAACCAAATTATGTATGTCACTTTTGCTTCAAATTAGGCTTGTAAGTCACTAAGAGGGGGGGATAGTTATGAAGAGATTGAGGTTTGGGGAGTGACTTAGAGAACTAGGTATCCGCTACCAGTTCCAAATAAAGAGGTTTAATTGAGTGGATAGAGAACTTTAATATCAGATGATGGAAGCAAAACCTAAATGCTTATAGAAGATGTCAATCCATCCATTATCAAATGTAAACATATGTAGACATGCATACTTGTGAATCATAAACATACACACACATGTTGACATTAGACATTATGGTTTCAGACTTCCCAAAACCTGTGGTTCTCTTCTCTTGTAGTTGTTTGGTTCTTATTTTCTGGTCTAGTTTCAAAGGTTCTAGTCACTAATAGCATATTCCTGCCCACATCCAATTTTAGTTCATAATGACTCATAATTGCCATAAAAGGTAGAACATTAGACTGCTTAAGCTATCCAATATCCCAAGCTAGCATCTTAATATCAACATAGAACAAATAACCAACAAACTATGATCAAAGTAACTCAATGCGGGAGTTCAATGATTCAATCCAGTCCTGGCCATCAGACATACGCTAATCAAGCTAAAATTGATCAAAAGAAATTAATAGATCAAAAATCAGTTAGGGTGTTAATTGCAAACCTTCAAAACAAGTTTTACTCCAATCCTTAGCCTATGTTAATGTTAGCAAGAGCAAAAGATCATTCCAAAAAACTATCGTAACGCCCAAACAATACCCTATAACAATGAAACCGCACGCTCTAAAAGTATTTCATTTATCGCTACCAAACAATTTCACGGAACGAGAAGAATAATCTTCCTTAATCGTTTTGATAGCAATAATCTTGTAAATATCAGGCAAGGCGTGATCACATCGATAACGAATCAAATAACCGGACCGAAGCAATTGAAAGCGTGAGAATCGATAAATGTTTTTACCGCAACGACATCGCGAGAGCACCATGGGAGCTGATCGCCGCCGGAGAAGAAGGAACTGACCGATTGGAATAACTGGCTCATCTTTTGCTTCCACTCGTCACTACTCTGATGTGATGGAAACCGAAACGTAGGAAAGAAAACAAAAAATGGCACCTTTGTGTATTTTTGATCGAGATTTGGAGCTGCGGTTTCAAGGTGAATTAGCGATTTCAAATATCTGTTTTCATTTATTATGGTTTCATATTCTAATATACAATGAAATGTGTTAGGTAATGTTTGCAAATTAGCTTATAAGCTAGCTTTTCAAAAAGTTAGCTTATCGTCATCCAAATATGTATGAGGTTTTTGCCAAACATAGCCTAAACTACAAGTATGGTACTTGTTATTTACACAAAATTACCAGCAATGTTTTTAAATTTTAACAAATACAATAATGGTCATGGTTGCGTGCGTTGTCAAAATAGATGGAACAAGATGAGATAAGGATGAGATAAAAACTGAAAAATTAATTATCTACCCTCATTAGATATAACCCAAAATATAGTATTTGTTTTAATGGTCACCACCGCTCATCATCGTTGCCACCACCACTAATAGCGGCCATCGACAGCCATCGCCGGCCACTCCACTACTACAACCTCCTTTACCACCTCCACAACCACCATCGACCACTCCACTACTACAACTTCCTCCATCACCTTCACAACCGCCGTCACCGATCACCACCACGAACGACTACCACTACCACCGCCCACCACCACCTCTACCTTTAACATGTTGGCTACAACTACCTCTGCTATCATTGACGACCTCCACCACTATTGTCCACCATCTTCACTTTCTTTATAGACACCCCCTCTACCTTCACCACCATTGTCGCTGCAACAACCTTCACCATGCCTCTTTTCCACCATCTTTACATCATCAACAATCATTGTTATCCACCACCACCACTGTTGGCTACCATTACCACCGCCTACCATTACCACCTTTAGCTCCACAAGATCAGCCACCTCCTCCACCACTACAGATCGCCACCACCATTACTATACACCATCTTCATTGTCGTCCACTACTCGCCACCGCCTCTATCATAACCATTGTCGCTGCAACAACCTCCACCCTGCCTCTGTCAGTTCATAAAAGTCCTCCAAACCAAATAAAACATAGTTTTTCTTTTGTATGAATCGGGTTATTTTCGAACTACCAATAATTTATATCGAACTTTTCATTCAAATATGGTATTATTATATATGTATATGAAAATTGTGTAAAAATATTTATAAATTTAAATTACTTAAATATTTATTTGATTTGTGTCATTTATAACTATTATATGATATATAAAATCATCAAACAATTTTTTGAGGCAACTTGTCTAGTTTTGTCATATTCAACCCTAGTCGTACCAAAAACTAAACAAACAACTTGTCATGTCCACTCCGGTCCTCCACATGTTATGTCCAATCATGTCTGCGTATCAAAAGCTACCTACATTTTGCATTTATGTTTCAAAAATTGTCCATTGGCCTAACAATGACTGACTTAAATTTTTCGAGTAAACGTCAAATAAGAATAAATTCCTTTCTATAAATCAATACTTGGTTACCTCAATAAAAAATCTAGATTCAACATCAACAAAATGGCAAACCAACCCTTACATAAAATCTAAATCAAGGTCGAGTGTTACAAAAACTCATTAACTGTAGCTATCTCCAAATACGAAAGACGTTCCCGAAAGCCAAGTCTTTCTCGTGCCTCTAACTAGCACTCAACTTCATCACATTGTCACTAGTATCATTTCTCACAAGGAACTGATGCACATGCCGACAAGAAAAAATGTTAGGTCTAACATCTAGTGAGTTCAAGAGTTTTCATCTTTAATATAAAACGGTAAAACTGAAAGAATGTTATTTAAATCACAATTTCCCAAAAATGAAAAAAAAATGTATTTAATGTAATACATCTTTCCCCATAATCCACCATTTTCATGATGAAAACTTGGTGATCAAAACACCCATTTTATCATAAAACCAAATCCCAATACTTACCCAATACATGGATAAAGTTTTGTAACAAAATATGGAAAATATGGATAAAACTTTATTATCCATAACACCAAAAGTTGAATATTTAATCATAAATTATGGATACAGTTCATACTTAAAACAACACCGAAAACATGGATAATACATTTATCCAAAAATAGCACATTTCGATGACGGGGGAGACCCGATTCCATTGAATATGACGGAACACAAAAGTAAGTCACATATCTACGTTTATTCATTAAGTTCAACCACTTCAGGTCTATAGTTTATGAGTCATCAAGCTCAACCACTCTAGGTCTATCGCTCGTGTACTCATCAAGTTCAACCACTCTAGGTCTATCGCTTATATAGACATTAAGTTCAACCACTCTAGGTCTATCGCTTATGTAGTTACCTAGCTCAAATACTCCAGGTCTATCGCTAATATAGGCACCAAGCTCAACCACTCCAAGTCTAATCGCTCGTGCGGTTACCAAGCTCAACGTCTATCGCTCGTGTAGCGACCAATTTACAAAACAGGGATAATGATCCCATTTTCAAACCAACAAACCAACTCCTATGCCTATGGATCAATTGCATTACAATCTAAATTACATGACACCAAAAGAATGATCAACACACTCAAAACATGTAATTTCTGAATAAATATGACATAACTGCATATCACATTTCAAGGCTCAATATTGAGCAAGTTAAACTGGACAAATGTCCCTAAGACTCATCCGAGTCAAAACCAAGTCAAAAGATCAAAAACTCATTTGACTAATTAATAAAAGTCAACATAAGCAATAAAGATGCAACTCATGACCCAAAAGTATGACTAACTCAAAAGCCTATCATTGATTAGGACAAATCATTTCCAAATGAAATCATACCATTTATATTTCTAAAATATCTTATAACACAATAATATGAATTTTCCAAACGGTTTATAAAACCAAATACACTAAAGGCATATTAACGTTAAATCATCTTTATTGTGTAACGCCCTCAAATATGGAAATAACAACTAATTTAAAATTTTCTAAATACATCGATAACTAATTCATATACAATCACAATTTTAAGTTTAATGTTAGGGTATTTATGTGTTATATAGAAGTTCAGGGTGCATATTGTAATTAATTCATAGTTTATTGGGTAATTGGGCCTAAAGCCCATTAGTCTTGTACGCGCCATATATAAGGCGTGGTTTAGTTCATAATTCAGTTTAGTCGCATTATTCATAATCATTCTAGTCAATAGGTTTACATTTGCTTATCAGAAATTCTCTCTGTGAACCTAAACCTTTATTGAATATTAATCATATGACTAGAAGTTGTGGAACATTTATTGTTCTTCATTGATTACTGTTCGTGATTACACTGTAACTGGGATCTACAATTGGTATCAAAGCAGAGAGACATAATTTTTTATCCAAAAAGGTTTGTCTAAAACCCTTTAATCGCTTATTTGATTATATTTTGTGCTTACCTGAATATCTAAGTTCATAATCGATTGATCTGTGTTTCTGTCATATTGATTTTCTAAAATCTGTGTTGATTGAAATTTTTTTCTGGAATCGATTAATTCTGAGTTAAGGTTCTGACATTATCAAGTTTCTGATTTCAAGTATGCATAAATCGATTAATTCAAGTTGATACTTGTTGATTGAAATTTTTTCTGGGTTCGATTGATTTTTGGGTCGATTAATTGGTTTTTGGTCGATTGATTTTCTAGGTTAAGTTGATTTCTATCGATTTCAAAAATCAATTTTTTTTAGATCGGTCGATCGCTTCCTGGAATATTGATTTTATGCAAAGTTAATTTGTTATGAGTTCATATCTGCATATTTGATTCTGGGATTAAATCTGCATATTTGATTCTGGGATTAAGTCTGCATATTTTTTCTTATTGGTCGATTAACGAATTTTATGGGTTTGCATATCGATTGAGTTTAAGTTTATCTGCGATTATTCGATTGTTCGGTTATTGTTCGATTTGATCTGTTTCTGCTTAATCGATTTGTTGTGTTTATCTGTTATTGATATCGACCGAACCCTATTGACCGAACCCCTGTGACCGGACGTTCTTGACTGGACTCGTGTCTCGACCGGCCCCTGGACCGGACCTTGCGACCGGCTTTGTGACCGGTGCCTTGCAAGCGACCGGTACCTTGCTGACTCTTATTCGACCGGTTCCTTGTTGACCGGTGCTTCAGTTCAATCGTGTCCTTGTGACCGGTACCTCTTGCGACCGAACCCTTTGGACCGGTGCTTTGACTTGACCGAATCGCTTTGGCGACCGGTGCTTTATGACTGGGCGACCGGACCGAACCCTTGCGACTGAATCCTCGACCGGTGCTTTGCCTCGACCGGATTGCTCGACCGGTACCATTGTTGACCGGTGCCTGCTGTCGACCGGACTTTTGCTTCGACCGGACTTTTGCTTCGACCGGGTCCTTGCTTCGACCGAGTCCTTGCTCGACCAGTCCTTGCTGCTCGATCGGGTCCTTGTCCTGTCCTGTTTATTTATTGTTTTTGGATCATCTTGTTTGTCTCACGATCGCTACAGTGCATTTTAAGATTAAAGAGTTAAGATGAATTCGAGAGACGCTCTAGCCATTGGTTTAGATCAAAAACCCCCGGTGCTCTATCGGGGAGAATACCCACAATGGCATGATCGCTTCATGAATTTTATCGAAGCGAAACCAGATTATGAGGAAATACTCGTGTGCCTGAAGGAGGGGCCGCAACCCTGGCTGATGAAAGTCCTGCCTGAAAACCAAGACGAAGGTCGACCAGACCGTTATGTTCGGAAAACTCTCAGTGAGTTTACCCCTCCAGAAAGGAGCATGTATGACGCTGAAAAGCATGCAAATTCCTATATTCTCCAAAGCCTACCCAACGACATATATGCCTGCATCGATAGTTACAAGGCTACTGCAAAAGAATTGTGGGACCAGATTGAAAAGATGATGATGGGTAGCCGAATAAACACTCAGCTGAAGATGACAAATTGCATTACCCGATATGATGGCTTCAAAGCAAGAAAAGGCGAGACGCTCACGGAAACCTATGAACGGTTCAACCTACTTCTAAACGATCTGCATAAAAACCACATCATGAAGACGAACACCGAGAACAACATCAAGTTCATGAACAATCTCCAGCCGGAGTGGAAGACGTTCATCTCTCATATCCGACATACTCAAACCCTGGAGACGATTCCTCTACACGAACTATATGAAATGCTTCTCCAGGATGAAGAGGAAGTTCTTGAGTTGATAGGAAATCAAAAAGCAGATGAAAAGCCGGTGGTTGATCCGTTAGCGCTTGTCTCAGATAAAAGAGGTAGATCTGTCAGCCGCGCGACTGAAAAGGAGCCAGTGAAAAGTGATTCTGAACCCGAAGATCCTGACAGCGACTCGAACTCAGAATACACTCAGATTAAAGAAGTTGTGCTGTTCTCAACCCAAGCGTTCCAGAAAAGGAAGTTCTTCTACGAGTCTTCATCAAACAAGCAAAGATACTCCACTACTCCTCTCAATCGACGTGATCATAAAGAGAAGTATGAAGGGAAGAGACGCGTTGATGAAGGTAAGAAGTCTGAGAAAAGACATGAAGAGAAAGCAAAAGAGGAGTCGATCAAATGTTATAACTGTGGTCGGTTGGGTCACTTTGCCAAAGACTGTCGAAAGCCTGTCGTGCGCAACTCAGAATACTACAAAGGCAAGATGTTGCTGGCCAAAGAAAAGGAAGCAGGTAAGGCTCTCATGGCAGAAGATGACTACCGGCTAAATGTATCTGATGAAGAAGAAGCTGATCAAGAAGCACACTTGTGTTTCATGGGCAAGCATTCAACACAGTCCGATACTGATGATGATGATCGTAATTCCCCATGTCAGGTATGTGCTCCTTACCAAGAAGCCTTAATTGACTAGATGAAAATCACTGTGCAAAAATTAGACTCCTGCAAGCGAACCATAAAAGAAAATGAACAACTCATCTCAGCTCTGGAAAAACGTGTGTCATCACAGTCTGAATATATTGAAAGACAAAGCATAGAAATTGCTGGCAACCTGTGCATAATTTCAAATCTAAAAGAAGAGTGTGAGAGTTGTTCAAAAGAATCAAAAGAGTTAAAGACCAAAGTATATGATCTTACCTATAAGCTTCGTATGTCAGAAAATGAGAAAATTGATATTGTAACTAAAAGCGTGACTTATAAAAATAAAAATCAAAGGTTATCTACTCAGTTAAAGGATCTTGAACTGAAACTTTAAAAAATTGGTCAATCTCATCAAACGCTGAATCTAATTGCACCAAAAGAATTCAAATATTCAGAGACGGGTATCGGTTACGATAACCCACGTTATCTGAAAAAGGCCTTAACCAAAGTTCCTACGTTATATGCGTTTGGATTTTTTGGAATAGACAAAACCTACCCAGAGTACAAAATCAATTGGACCAAGCCACTTGATGATGAGGAAATGGAACAGGACAATTTGCGAATGAAGAATTCTACCAAAATGCAATTTCCTTTTGTTTATGATTCATTGAATGCGTCTTACAACGTTGAAAAATCATGTTTCCTGTCAAATGACTATTTTCGAAGCTACACTCAAGCTGAACTAGATGCTAAAACCGTTGAAACTGAGGAGGAACCAATTGACCATAAAGTTTATGTTCCACCTCTGATTTTAGAAAAGAAAATTGTTCAGCTAGAAGAGTCATTTGCACAGGAGAGGAACATTTTTCAAAAGGAAAAACAAGAGTTATTATCCCAAATTGAGTGTCTCAATTCCGATAAAAAGGAAACTCTGTCGAGGGATGAAAAGGAATATTATCAGACAGAGATAAATAAGCTCAATTCCCAACTGGCTGCTTTGGCAGCAGATCTGATGAAAGAGCGACTTCTCAAAGCTCAGCCTTAAGCTAAGCCTGAAATTCTCCAAGTTGAGAAAATTCATCTGTCTGAAAATTCCTATCCACCCTTGGACACATCTTCCTGTAAAGCCTTTTTGGGTGACTCGTCACCAAATCTTTCAAACAAAGGAAAAGAACCTCAGTCTTTAGAAATGGATCATCGTTCTGATTTTCAAAATGCTTCTGCCTATGATCCGCTCAAAGAAACAAATCCTTTCGGTGTCCTGAATTCTTCAAGTGATAAGGCTCCTTCTGATGAGGAAATGAAATTTTTAGCCTTTCTGAATTCTGAGGTGTGTGTAGACAGTCAATTAGACCAATTTGATTTTAATCATTTACTTCCAAGTCACGTTGATTTTCTAAATTCAACCTGTGAGCCTCCGGTAAAATTTTACAAGGGTGAATGTTCCACATCTGCCCCACAAAACACTTCTGTGAACAATTCTTCAAAATCTAAATCCAAAAGACGTTCACAGAAGAAGAAAAAGACCGGTCGCTCTAACAAGAAACAATTATCAAAATTCAAATCTTTTGACTATGGGTTTAACGGTATTTCAGATACTTTTGGTCGACACAAAGAACTCAAATACGAGTGGGTAGCTAAGAAGTCTAAGGAGAGCACGACGAAGACGAAATTACTTAATCCAGTTTTAAATTCTAGGAAAAACAATAACAATCATGATGTTTTTAATTCTAAACCTTTGGTTGAACGTAATGGATTGTTTCCTTTAAAAGTTTATTCAATTCAACAATTACTTCAACTGTCTCATGATTGTGTTTGTTGCTCCTATTGTGGATTGAATGATTTTGTTGATCGTAGATTTGCATCTGATTGGTTTGGGTCTTATCATGTTTCTAATTATCATTAAAAGTTTGATGCTCCCCGCCATAGAAACGGACCCAAGTCCAAACGGGCCTCCCAGTTGGGTGTTAAGTCTAACCTCAAAGGACCCATTTACGAATAGGTACCTAAAAAGCCTTAACTTGTTTTGTAGGACGGTCATGTATGGTATTTAGATTCAGGCTGCTCCAAGCACATGACCGGAAGAAAGGAGTTTCTCACAAACTTCACCGAGAAGTTTTGTGGAAATGTACGTTTTGGGAATTACCATTATTCTCTCATTTTGGGTTATGGCGATATCGTTAAGGATAATCTCACAATTAAGAAAGTGTCCTACGTCGAAGGTCTTGGTCACAACTTGTTCAACATCGGTCAATTCTGCGATAAGAATCTAGAGGTCACCTTCAAAGCAAAAAGGTGCAACGTTCGGACTGAAGATGGAAAAGAAATTCTTGCTGGAACGCGTCGCACAAATCTCTACACGATTGACCTCTCGTCTCTGAAAGTAGATAAGGAAGTTTGTTTGATGTCCAAAGCCTCAACCGAAAAAAACTGGTTATGGCATCGTAGACTCTCACACTTGAACTTCAAGACTATCAATAAGTTGGTGCTCGGTGGACACGTGAGGGGAATGCCAGATCTTAAGTTCGAAAAAGATCACCTGTGTGCCGCCTGTGAAATGGGCAAGATGAAGAAGACTTCTCACAAGCCTAAAGCCACTCCAAGTACTTCTCGGTCCCTTGAACTCATTCATATGTGAAAGTCCAAGATCGGTCTAAATCTAGTGAGAGAAAGTAGAGAGAGAAAGTAGAGAGCTCCAAAGTTTACGTTCTATTCAAATGTGATCTCAAAGTTACAAAAACAAAGCACCTAAGGGACTTAAATACCCCAGGTCTTAACCAATACAGATAAGCAAGATAAACACAGTTAAGACTACTGAAAATAAATACAATGATTACTACAAAATCAGACTTAACAATCTCCCCCTTAGTAATCATTGGCGCAGTAGTCTTCAAAATCAATCTTCTAAAACAACATTGACCAACAAAGCGACTTTAGTGAATCATTGACGCTCTTCTCTTTGACGAAGTCTATTCAGTCCAATTGAAACTTCCAGGCGTCTTAGAGTTGAGCGGAAATTCAATCTTTCATGAATTGTATTCAATGTCTTCTTGAGAAGACGAATTTCATCATTATCAATCAGAAAAGCATTACTTCTTGTTTCCAAAAATCTTCTTTGAGCTTCTTTCAGACGTTGCTCCAACTGAAGCTTGATCACCTTCAAAGTTCCATCTGAGTAATGACTAATTTCTTCAAATCTGAGAAAGCATTTTTGACTTGAGTCATTCTTGTAGACAACTCCATATGGATCTTGAATTATGGTGAATAAAGGATAAGAATCTAAGTCTGGCAAGCTTCGATTGGGCCTTAGAAGATTTACAACTAGCTGAAAGCTTTCAACGGCCATCTGAAAATCAAACACTCTGAAGAATCTGATTTGTCGTCGAATGAATCTTTTGATAACAAACAATGCTTGAGAAACATCCTGAGTTCTATGATAAAGATTCCTGAAATGATCATATAAAAACTCAATGTCATCAATAGAAAGATCAGTGAAATATGCCTCTAAGAAAGTATATCGCTTGCAATCTCTTCTTTCCACTTCAAATTCCGGATACCAGATATTAACTAACTTGTTTATCGTGACGCTGATAACCCGGACAATCAAATGTGGAGAAGAAACGAGATTGTTTCTACGGCGCTGGCACTTGATGAGCATCAAGTATTCATACTGATAAGCCTCTGACTCCTTTTCAACACCAAGGATAGCATAAATGTTGATCAACCTTCTTCTAGAAACGAAAATATTACACTGAGAATCTTCTAGAAAGGCAGATCTTTGTCTTGAAGCCATATACCTTTGTTGAAGACTTCTTTGTCTCTGCTGTCTAGTCAAAGCTGGTCCTTCCTCTAGAATTGTCGGAGGAATCACAGGTTCAGATGGAGGAACATCAGCTTGTGCTCTTGACGACTGACCAACTTCAAATGAGCTTTGAGGAGTAGTGGTAGTCGGAGCTGTACTAGCAACAGGAGAAGAAGTAATTGGAGCAGATTCTGGAACTTGAGTAGCTTCAGTACTTGGAGAAGTTTCAGGAAACTCTTATTAAGAAGGAAGATCTCTGTACAACATATCTGTAATCTCTTCATCCTTAGCATCCATGAATACAGAATCATCTTCAGTATCAGAGACAATGACTATGTCATCTCAATCCTCTTCTTTAACTTGGCAAATCTTTTCAAACCTGATGTCTTCATCATCATCTGAATTTATCTCTATGAAATTTGCAAAGAAGGATCTCATGTCATTTGCAGCTTCAGAATCCTCTAAATCAATTGGTCTTGATGCAGTGTCAGGATCAATATAAACAACAATCTGCATATTATTCTCTATATCTTGTTCAGAAATGTTTAAAGTGTTAGACATTTCAGACATATCTATATTTTCTAACATCACATTCATAAGATCTTCAACCCTACAGTCTTGAACACTATCTGGATTCATTTCTGTATCACCAACCACCTCTTCTTGAGATTGATCTTCTCTAGCTGAAGAAGATCCTTCCACTCTCGGTCTCTTCACCATCTCCCCCTCATGGCCTTGATGATCTGGATCATCTTGGTCATGTCGGCGTTTAAGAGACGGACCTGCCTCAGTTCTGCAACTCTGTGTATGAAGATCAAATCTGTTAGAAAGTTCAGAAGAGGCTTGAGTCATGAAAGACTTAAGATCAGCAAAACTAGATTGAACTTCAGATCGGAAAGACTGGAACTCTTCAGATAAAGCAGTAATTCTCTCAGAATCAGACGTAGGAACTGGAGGCGGCGTAGGCTGGAAATTCCTTAGAAGAGAAATCAGATCTTGATCTTGATGTTGTGGCGGTGACATAGACAATAGACGAGCGTAAAGTAGATCAGTCAACTCAAATATTGGAAGATCGTGAAGATATACCAGTAGGAACTGATGTAGAAATACCCGCAGACTGAGTAAACAAAGGAGGAATCGGAAGAGATACAATTGGTGGAGCAGTAGTTGAGACATGTGTAGAAGATGGTTCACGAAAAATAACACCAGATGGTCTTTGAAAAGGAATCTCTTGAGGAATCACGGAAACATCAATTTCTGGCATTTTTCCTTTAAAGAAAGTCTTCAGATTCTGAATTTGTGCTTCTTTTTCAGCATCCAACTTATCTGACAGTTGACTAATCACCTCATTCAGAGTAATGAATTTATCAGAAGAAACCCGAGCTTGAACAGAAGAAAGCTCTACAGCTGAAACAGTTGTAGAATGAATAACAGCAAGAGAAGTTGTTGGAGCTTGCCTCTGAAGCTGAGCTGAGGCTTGAGCAAATGTTAGATCCAATTCATCCACTCGAAGACGAGCAGCTGAAGGATTGATAGATACAGATTCATCTTCAGATACAACCTCTTATGACACATGCACTTCAGGTTCCTTAGATTGCCTTGTATATACCCGAAGACTTGGTTGAACATCGTCATCTCCGTCATTATCATCATCATCATCTTCACTGTCAGGAATATCAGCACCAATATCAGCATCTTCATCACTAGCTTCATCTTCATCAGCAATAACATCATCAGCAGTAGCAGCAGAAATATTATGAACAACCGGTTCAATAACAATATTAGCAAGAACATCATTAATCTGTTGATCTGCCATATCTTCTTCAATCTGTTGTTCTTCCACCTCTTGTTCGGCATTAGAAGGTTCTGCTCGTTCATCATTATCCGGCTCTTCCTGATCAGCTTCCAAGAATTCGTTCTCCATGCAGTACTGAATGACATTGTCATCTGTCATGTCAGTGTACTGTGCGATGAGCGCATACAGAATAGTCATTGAAAAGTTGAACGACTGCTTCTGTTTTTGAATATATGTCATTTCAGAATCTGGTATCTGAGGCCAAGTCAATCTTCGCGGAATTGCGGAATTACTCCTTAGCATGCTGCGAACGATCAACTTCATGTATCTGACAAAGGGAATAAACTTCCTCTTCTTGTTCATCCTCTTGTCTTGAACCCTCTCGGACAATTCAGTCCAGAAAATATAGGTATAGTCGACATGCAGGTCATAGACAACTGCATGGAATAACCTCAGATAGTGTAGACTCGCATTGTCAGTGCCAGAATGCTTAGAAGTCAGGCACCTGTTGAGAACTGAGAACAATGCATACCAGACTGGAGGGAGGTTTGACTTATCAAAGTCACTTACTCGATTTAGATTGCCCAGATAACCCAGATTTATGATTCCTTCAAGAACATTCTCTTCAGAAGGAAACTGATCATAAGAAGTGCGGCCAGGTCTGGAGTTAGGCTCAGGAAGCCCCAGAATAAGTCTTAGTCGCTTGTAGGATAAGAAGGACTCGAATTGATCGATTTGCAAGTCGAATATGTGAGGACGAGCAAGTTCATTCTTTGTAATCGAATGCCATGCTTGCTGAAGATAAACTTCAGGAACATCTGCACAATATGTGAGAGCCGGAGCAAGAGGATGACCCTTGAGAATAGTTCGAATAACTGGATGTATTTTGATTCTGTCAAAATCTACAAAATAACTGTTGGGCTTGTATGGCAGAATGTACATCATTGTTGGAAAGACATCATTTGGTGTTCGTCGTGAAGCGGAAAGATTCGCCCCAACAGAAGGAACAGACGGCATAGGCGTCTCATGAGAAGCTCGATCAGAAGGATCATCGAGAATAACGTTCTCATCCTGAATTACTGGATCAGTGTTGGTCTGAGAAGCCATTGAACTACCTGGAAAACAGAAACGAAGAAAAATTAGACAAAGTAAGAAAAACACAAAAAATGAAATTTTTTCTAAGTATGGTTTGCGTGACAAGTAGGAAACGCAAAGGAGGTTTGCGCGATGAACTAGAAACGCAAAAAAAGGTTTGCGTGTCAAGCATGAGAAGCAAACTGAAGTTTGCGTATTCAGTTCATAACGCAAAGCAAGATTTACGTGAGTCACTTGTGAAGAAAACCAAGACTTAGAAACAAATTCAGAAACAAAGTTTACGTGACAAGAAGGTAACGCAAAGAAAACTTTGCGCGACCCAAAGGAAACGCAAAGTGAGCTTTGCGTGACCAACGTGTGGCGCAAACTACACTTAGACAAAAACAACACAATAAACACAAAGATTTTCGTGACACGATGGTAACGCAAAGTTAACTTTGCATGACCATCATGTTACGCAATCTAAACTAAAAAACAAAAGCAAACACAAATAAGGACAAGATTTGCGTTACAAGAAGATCACGCAAAGTGAGCTTTGCGCGACCCGTTGGTAACGCAAAGTGAGCTTTGCGCGACCAACGTGAAGCGCAAACTTAACTTTGCGTGACCCGTTGGTGGCGCAAACTTAAATTTGCGTGACCAACAGGTAACGCAAACTTAAGTTTGCGTGACCAACTAAAACGCAAAAACCCTAAACACACAAAACAACTTTGCGCGAGTTCATCTGTTGAAATTCGAAAATCCTCAAAATCAAGTTAAACCCATAATATATGATTCTAAAACGTGTATGAACAATTCTAAGGGTATTTCGAACAAAGAAATACTGATTAAACTCAGTATTCAACTCAAAATATGAAAAGTTTTCGAATAAAACAGATGAACAGTCGCAAACATAGAAAAAATCGAAATCAAAGAACCAAATCAGCAAAATAAAGTAAGAAAACACATACCTGGTTGTCGAAATAGAGGACTAAAACAAACCTAAAGATCGATTTGAATTAAAAAAACTCGAATCTGATTGAAGAGATGATGAACAGTGAAAATACGAAATAAGCACAATAAGGAATCGATCATGAAATCAAAATAAAAAAAAACAATGCTAAGCTAATCATAACTACAAAACAACAACAAAACGAAAATGGAACACAAACCTAATCGAGAAATAATCAATCTGCAACAATAAGAAAGAAACGGCGCACAGAGAGAAATTTGAGGAAGATGAACAGTGAAATATCTTTTCGAAATGAAATTGGAGCGAGAAAAAGTAAAAAAGAGCATATCCAACCCTATTTATACTAAACTAAAAAAAAAAAAATTAAAGAACACTTAAAAAAAATAATACTTCTAAAAAAAATAACATTCTTAAAATAAAAAAATCAGAAAACTTACCTGTCCAGCTCCTTTACTCCCCCTACACAAATGCACAGAATTTAACAAATCAGATCAACATTTGCATAAAAATATCAGAAATACTTACCTGATTAATTTCTGATCAGCACGGGAAGTATTTTATCAGCTTTATTCACTCCCCCTAAAAAACAGAATGTAGACAATTTTACAATCAGATGTACTCTCCCCCTCGAAAAATGCACAGACCATTGACAAAAAATATGAATACACAAACATTAAGACATCAGTGTAAAAAGAAAAATCATACTAAATATAAATTTTGAAACAACTGAACATATAAAATTTTAAACACTAAACAAATAAAAATTCTACTCAGTAAAATATCACAGATTTATCAATCAGTTGAAATCAAACGTGTGTTGTTGGATACAAGAACAAGTTTCATTGCATATCAAGTTAAGACATGTTCAGTTTCAAAAACTTCCAGCAATTTATTCAGTGTGCTCGCATGCGAACTTCGATTAGCTTCAAGAAAAATGCAATTCTAAAAATATTATAGAGAACTTTGCATATACTCACACTAAGCCATCAAAAATTAAGATTTTCACAAATTTACAGGTTTATCACTACTCAAACATATCACCAAGTATCATGAGATGTGTGCTCATTGACATCTTTTAGCATTGTGCACATTGACATCTTCACATGAGTGTGCTCCTTGGCATCTTTTAAGCATTGTGCACTTTGGCATCTTTTAATCAAAAAGTTCGGTAAGTAAAGAACATGCCGTAAACGTAACTTTCTATCTGACCCTATTGCAGGATTTGGGTCAGTCGCTCCCAGACCAGTTGGCCTTAGGGGACTAGGTGTCAAGCACCCCTTGGAACTTACTTTCCTGGATCAGAAAGGCTACATCGACACATCCTAAACCCATTCATACCAGTAAAACATGACTTTCGATCTGGTTCTATAGAAGGATTTGGGTTCGATCACTCCTAGACCAATTGACCTTAGGGGATCAGATGATGAGTATCCCACGGAACTTACTTTCCCAAACCAGAAAGGTCACAGGTACAAACTTTTAAACTCAGAGATTTTTGTAATTTATATATAGAATTAATCATCTCAATCACTCAGGTCAACATCTAAGTGCTTAGCCCATATTTTCACTCCGATCTATAATTCTGATCATTTAGGTAGTCAAAGCAAAGTAAACTATAAGTATTCCGACTCACATATCTTTAAAGCAGAATCAAAAGCTTCAAACATGTTGCTGACTTTTCGACTTATGTAAGACTTGAAAGTTGAACATATAAAACTTTAATATAAACAAAACAACTTGAAAATTTATCCTTGACACACATTTTATTCAACTAAAAGAAAATTTGTAAAGCTTTTACTTTATAGAATAAAATTTGTAAATATTTAAACTTTTAAATTTAACATGCCAAGTTTTGAAAGAAGAAAATTAAAACGTTTTTCATCTAAAACTTTTGTAAAGATATCAGCAAGTTGATATTCAGTTGGTACAAAATATAATTCAATAATACCTTCTTCCACATGATGTTTTATGAAAAGGTACCGCATATCTATGTGTTTGGTCTTAGTGTGCTGGACCAGATTGACTGATATCGCGATCGCGGATTTGCTGTCACAATATATAGGCACTGTTTTGTACAGCATCCCGTAATCCCGAAGTTGTGTCTTTATCCAAAGCACTTGAGCGCAACAACTAGCTGCGGTGACGTATTCTGCCTCTGCAGTTGAGATAGACACACAATTCTGCTTCTTCGACGCCCAACTTATCAGTCTATCACCCAAAAATTGAAGGTGACCTGATGTGCTTTTCCGGTCTAACCGATTTCCACCAAAATCTGCATCAGAATAAGCAATCAACTTATAGTCAGAACTCTTAAGATACCATAAACCTAAATAAGGAGTTCCTTTAATGTATCTAAAAATGCGCCTGACTGCTAATAGATGAGATTCTTTAGGCTTGGCTTGGAATCTGGCACACAAGCAGGTAGAGAACATTATGTCCGGGCGACTGGCAGTTAGATACATTAGCGATCCGATCATTCCTCGATATGTCTTTTGATCCACAACTTTTCCATCTGGATCAAGTCCGATTTTAGCACCATGAGCCATGGGTGTACCGATAGAAGAAGATTTGTCCATCTTGAATTTCTTCAAAATGTCAAACACATACTTCGACTGGTTGATAAAGATGCCCTCTGGAAGCTGCTTCACTTGTAGGACGAGGAAGAAATTAATTTCTCCCATCATGCTCATCTGAAACCTAGAGGTCATAAGATCAGAAAACCAAGTACATAAAGATTTATTAGTCGCACCGAAAATAATATCGTCAACATAAATTTGAACTAAGCAGATATCTAAGTTAGATCTATAAATGAAAAGAGTGGTATCAATCGATTCTTTGGTAAACCCTGATTTGATCAAGAAGGCTGACAACTCATCATACCACACCCTTGGAGCTTGTTTCAATCCATACAGTGCTTTATCGAGAAAATAGACATGATCAGGACGGTTTTTGTCAACAAACCCCTCTGGCTGAGAAACATAGACTTCTTCTTTCAGTTTTCCATTGAGGAATGCTGTCTTGACATCCATCTGATATACAGTGAAATTACGATAAGCAGCGAAGGCAAGAAACATCCGAATAGCTTCTAATCTGGCAACCGGCGCGAATGTTTCATCGTAGTCGATGCCTTCTTCTTGTCGATATCCTTTGGCTACCAGTCTTGCTTTGTTACGCACAACGATACCATCTTTATCCTTTTTATTCTTGAATATCCACTTTGTGCTAATGACGCTTTTTCCTTTAGGCCTTGGTACAAGTCTCCACACTTTTAGCGCGTCAAATTGATTGAGCTCCTCTTGCATTGCTATAATCCAATCCGGATCCTCCAAAGCTTCAGACACTTTTGTTGGTTCAATCTTGCTTAGAAAGAAAGTGAAGAGACATTCGTTGGAAGTAGCCATCTTGGAACGTGTAGACACACTTGCTTGAGGATCTCTAATAATTTGATGAATGGGATGAGATCTTTGTCCATTTAGTGGTATGAGGGAGAGGATCAATAGTCTCTTGAACAACTTCTAATTGATGAGGGAGAGGTTCAGGAGCCTCTATGTCAGATGAAGATATAGATACAGTCTCTACAGGAGGAGGAGGAAGTTCAACAACTTCAGAATCAGACTCTGGAAGTGCTGGTTGAACAGTAGCAGTTTGATCTTCATTCTGAACTTGTTCTTCTTGAACAGATTGATCTTGAGCAGATTCTTCTTGAATAGGTTCAGTGTTTACATGTTCCGGTTCTGATTGCTCATTTTATGATTGTACTTGATCAGATGCAGAAATACTGTTTTGAATAACAGGAGGTACTGGAACATCATCAGTGTCAGAGATGGTTGCAGCGGAATTGGATGTAGATGTGCTCACAGTATCCTGATTCAAAACATTTGAGACAATATCAGTGTTAGATCTGGGAATATCATTATAAAAATTCTCAAAGAGAAAATCTAAATCAGAAAGATTAAGAATAGAAGAAGAAGGATCCTGATTTGTCGATTGAAGTGAAGGTTCTGAACTATGTTGTTCAGAAGCTGAATTCTCAGTAAGTACGGATTCTGAGCCTGGTTGACCAGAAACCAAATCAGCAGCTTCGTCAAATTTGACATTTACACTCTCTATCACTTTTCTTGCTGAGATAACACTTTTCTTGTTGAGATAAGAAAGAATCTATAAGCTGCAGAGTTAGAAGAATAACCTAGAAAAATACCCTCATCCGCCTTCGGACTAAACTTGTTCAGATAATCGCTGTCATTCAGAACGTAACACTTACACCCAAAAGACTTGAAATATTTGACATTCGGTTTGATACCGCTCATCAGCTCATATGGTGTTTTGTTGAATCGGCGATGTAGAATCGATCGGTTCTGAGTATGACATGCAGTTGAAACAGCTTCAGCCCAATGAGACAAAGGAAGACCAGAATAAGCAAGCATAGATCTTGCAGCCTCAACAAGCGTTCTATTTCGACGTTCAACAACCCCATTCTGTTGCGGTGTTCTAGCAGCAGAAAACTGTTGTTGAATTCCTTGATCCTCGTAAAAAGCTTGAAGAGTACTGTTCTTGAATTCAGTGCCATTGTCTGATCTGATAACCTTGACTTTCTTTTGCTTGTTGGTCTGAATTGTTTTGATGAGGTTGATGAGAATGTCTGGGGTTTCATCTTTGGATTTTAGAAACTTCACCCATGTATATCTTGAGTAATCATCAACAACCACCAAGACATATATTTTCTTACCAATACTCTTTGTCTTCATTGGTCCACATAAATCAACATGCAGTAAATCAAGAATGTTCGAAGTGCAGAGTTCAGGCTTTGGCTTATGAGATGCTTTCTTCATCTTTCCTTTCTCACAATCCTGACAGAGATGGTCTTTCTGAAAATGAAGTACTGGAAGACCTCTCACTGAATCATTCTTGACTAAGCGATCCATATACTTAAAGTTGAGATGAGCTAGTCGACGATGCCAAATCCAACTTTCATGAACAGAGGCTTTAGATAGCAAACAGATGTCAGATGGGATCTTAACCTTGGAAAGATCAATTGTATACAAATTGGATCTTCTCTTTCCAACCAATAAGTCCCTGCCACTGTCATTCTTCACAGCAACTCTTTTAGATTTGAAGCTAACTTCAAGATCTTTATCACAGAACTGTCCGATGCTGAATAAGTTGTGGCTTAGACCTTCGACGTAGCTGACTCTCTTGACAGTTATATTACCTTGAACAAGATCACCATAACCAAGAATCGGAGCAGTCTCACAGTTTCCAAACTTAACACGACTGCAACATTTTTCTTTAAATTTTGAAAGTAGTGATTTGTTGCCCGTCATGTGTTTGGAACATCCCGAATCCAGATACCATAAATGACTAAGCTGCACATACAGAAACTACACAGATTTAGGTACCCATATGCTTATGGGTCCCTTCTTGTTAGATTTGTGTCTTTTATTTTTCGAAGATTTATTTTTCAAACACTCAAGAATGCAATCATCAATAGAGGAATAAACATAATCATCAGAATCAGAACTAGAAGAAGAAGAGACATGCTTTGCAATGTGAATCATTTGCGGAATTGAATATTTTGTATTTTTATTACACAAAGCAAATGTATCATTGTCACAAAGATTCACTACACAATTATCTTCTAATGGTTCAGACTCTATAGATTTCTGCTTTACCCTCCATATCAGCTTTTGTGACTTCTTCACAGTCCGATCTGAAACAGAAGAATCAGAAGAATTAGAATTTTCAGACAAGACACTATCATGTTCCCTTGACTTCTTTGACCTCTTTCTTTTACGCTTTGTTTTTGTTTTATAATACTGATCATTTAGCGTCAAAGAATCATCAACAATTGAATCAGAAGAAGAAATTTTATCTAAGAAATCAGACTGAGCATTCATCATATTTGAACTAGCTTCGGAGTGAAAATTGTCAGAATTAACCAAGTCTGGAATAGGTTTGCGTGACTCCTTGGTGGCGCAAACTAAGCTTTGCGCGATCAACTTCTGGCGCAAAGTGTCGGTTTGTGCTACCAATGGGTGGCGCAAATGCTTACTGTTTTTAACAAATTGAGTATTTTCCTTGGAATTGATAGAAAATTCAGAAGTTCTTTTATCTTCTAAACTTGATTTCATTATAAAAAGAAATAAACTGTTTTCGAAATCAGTTTGAATACTTTGTTCTTTCAATTTATTTTCAAGATCAACTATCTTACCTTCTAACACTAATGGGGGAACGTATTTCCTAGAATCATAGGAAACCGGAGATACATTCTCCTTATTAGTGTTAGTTGCATATATATCAACAAAATCAGTTGGTATTGAAGATTTATTGGAAGTATTGACATTTAAAACATTTTTGGAATATCTGGACTTCTTCGTTTTCTCAGGAAAATACTTGGCATTTTCATACGTATAAACAAATGACATTTCCATTTTCTTGTTATGCATCCTCTTTTGATTTTCAATTTCTAAAACTTTTTTTTCATTCAACCAGTCAATTTTAAATTGAGGAGCATAATTCGCAAGAGTTAGATAATCAAAATTATATAAGGTTGGGTTTTTTGAAATAACACTGTTTAGACAATGAGGATTTTCAAAACCAAGTCCCCACCTTTCTTTTATAGCCTCGTCACTCCTAGGCTTATTCATATATATAGTCTGCTCAGTTTGGTTTCTCTTATACAAATTTTCTTCTAACACAATTATTTTATCAGATAAACTTTTGTTCAAATCAGTCAATTCAGTCAAAGAATCACGATAAGTCTGATTTGATAATTCTAAGTCATTTAAATTCTTTTGAAATTTCTCTTTTGTGTCATTTAAAATGATCTTTTCATCTTTTAGAGAAATCTTCAGTTTTTCAATCAAAACAGACTTTTCTTGATTTCCAAGCTTTTCAGATATGAACTTAGAACGAAAATCATGTAAAGCATTGACAATAATGTTCAATTGAGAAGAAACAAAGTTAACATCAAACTCAGAAATTACCTCAGAATCATCAGTGGAGGTATCATCTTCTTCATCATCACTCTTGTCATCTCCAATGAAGCACATTGCAGCTGTCTCCTCGTTCTCAGCTTCGTTGTCTGAATGATCCAACCAGTACTCCTCCTCAGCCAACAATATAGTTCCATTTTCTCTCTTCTCAGCCGGTTCCAACTTCTTCCGATAGAAAGTTGAATCCTTTATCACCTTCACTCGACATTCCTTAGCTATGTGCCCCGGTTTGCCACAGTTGAAGCAGTTTATAATCTTCTTCTCTTCCTTTTTAGGCTCAACCACTTTTGCAGGCTCAACCACTTTTGCAGGCTCATACTTTGGAGTGAATGCCTTTGATGGTACACCAGGTTCCACTTTCTTTGAGCCGGATGTAAATCACAGGTTGTTTGATCCTGATCTGTGTTGAAACCTTTTCAGATAATGTTGAGTGAGGTGTATCATAGCTTTCTCCAGAGCCTCACCATCATCATCCGTTGACCCATCATAAGCAGATTCAGATAAAGCTTGCTCAGCCAGTTGGCTAGCCAGAAGAGCAATCGGATCCACGATCTTTGGCTTATTCTTTTTATCCAGCTTAGCTTTCTTCTCCAGAACCATGTTCTCATCAGTCATCAGAATTTCATACAATTCCTGAATGGGCATAGTAGAAATCCTGACATCATTTCTCATCCGATGACATGATTTGCTCCATTCAGGTTGGAGTGCATTCAGAAACTTCAGGTTGGTCTCCAATTTAGTCTTGGTAACTTTGATCTTATACAGATCATTGATGACAACCCAAAATCTATCAAACACGCTCTTCAGACTTTCCCCGTCTTTTGCTTTGAATTCCTCAAAATTATTCATGTATCTTGTCTGACGCAGTTGAGTTGACACAGCTGTACCAAGCATGATCTTTTCCAATTGAGTCCACATAAGCATAGGATTCTGTTTGAAACAGTCAATTCTGTTGTAGATCGAATTGGGTAGTGCAAGAATCAGATTAGATTTGGCCTGGTTATCAGCTTGATATCTTAACAATTCATCAGCATCATACTCCCTTAAAGCTTTCTCAACAGTTGTAGCCAGAGTAGTTGAAGTAGCTGGTATAACTTTCATCAGCCTCTCCATAGGACCCTCAGTCAGAGATTTCATCATGTTATCCCCATTCGGTTGTCTTTCTATGAAGTTAATGAATCGGTCCTGCCACTGTTCAAATTCATTTTCGTTGATCAGTACGGGAGGACGTGTGTCAGACCCCAATGACATCATCAGGTCATTCTTGTAAACTTGAGCTTGCAGAGACATTTTGAACACAAACACAATCTGAAAAATTCAAAGTCTGGAAGATGTAATCTGGCGCAAACTTGAGGTTTGCGTGAGTAGCTGGTGACGCAAAGAGAGCTTTGCGCGAGCCAAGTGAGACGCAAGATGAGGTTTGCGTGAGCCAAAGAAGACGCAAACTGAGCTTTGCGTGAGGTGTTGATCGCGCAAACTGAGCTTTGCGTGATAAACTTGAAACGCAAATCGAACTTTTCGCGAGCAAAGGAAGACGCAAAGTGAACTTTGCGTGAGCTGTGTAAGGCTCAAACTAAGCTTTTCTTGTTACACTGGAGACGCAAAGTATGCTTCTCGCAAACAGAAGGAGACGCAAACTTTGGTTTACGTGATAAACACAGATCAATTCTGAATTTCTCGTGAATATGAAGAATTCCTTGGATGAATCTAGCGCAAACCAGATGAGTCTAGCGCAAACCTGTGATGAACTAGCGCAAAGTTCAGATCTGGCACAAAGTTCTGAAAATCAAGAAAAACTTGCACAATTCGATTATATCCATGAAATTAAAGCAATTAATTTGCACAGTATTGACCGATTACAAGATTCTAACATATTTCAATCAGCAAAATTGATTAAACACCACAAAATCAAAATTTCGTAAATCACACAGTACGTCAAAAACTCGTTTTCAGAAAAATGAAATTTCTCAAAATTCAACTTCTTAACTTGAATCTTTTGAAAAATGATGTGAATAACAAATGATCTTCTATTAAAAACGAATTCAACAAACCAAATTTCAAACAAATTAAGTCACAAAACAATCCAAATTTGATGAAAAAGCAAAAAACCGAGATTTTCTTGAAAAAATCAAGAAAATCAATCAAATTTTCCGCTTTAATCTACAAATTCAGAATCAAACACGAATTCTCTCAGTCCTCTTAGATTCAGATTAGCTATGATACCAATTGAAAGTCCAAAGATCGGTCTAAATCTAGTGAGAGAAAGTAGAGAGAGAAAGTAGAGAGTTCCAAAGTTTATGTTCTATTCAAATGTGATCTCAAAGTTACAAAAACAAAGCACCTAAGGGACTTAAATACCCCAGGTCTTAACCAATACAGATAAGCAAGATAAGCACAGTTAAGACTACTAAAAATAAATACAATGATTACTACAAAATCAGACTTAACAATATGGATTTATGTGGACCGATGCGCATTCAAAGTATCAATCACAAGAAGTATGTCCTAGTGATGGTTGATGATTTTTCTCACTACACGTGGGTTCGATTCCTTCGTTCAAAGGATGAAACCCCCGAACTGATCATCTCTCTCCTGAAGAGCATTCAAGTCAGTCTCAACCAATCAGTTCTGACCATTAGGACGGATAACGGCACAAAGTTCAAGAATAAAGTGCTCACTAGTTACCTGACGTCAGTGGGTATCACCCACACTTTCTCAGTTGCTCGTACTCCTCAGCAAAACAGGGTAGTAGAGCGCCGTAATCGAACTCTCGTATAAGCCGCGCGTACGATGTTATCCCAGTCCAAGCTCCCGCTATATTTATGGGCAGAAGCAGTTGCTACCGCATGCTACACTCAAAACCGTTCTATCATCAACAAGCGGTTCAACAAGACCCCATACGAGATCATCAACAAACGCATCCCGAACATCAACTATTTCCATGCATTCGGATTCATGTGATTCGTACTGAATGACAAGGACGATCTCGACAAATTCATCCCAAAAGCGGACGAAGGAGTGTTCATCGGCTATTCACAGCAAGCCAAAGCTTACAGAGTCTACAACAAACGGACAAAGACCATCGTTGAGAGTGTGAACGTGACTTTTAACGAGGCCACTGATATGGCTTCTGAACACCTCAGTTCAGAACCCGCTTTAACTGGTGTGTTAGCTTTTGGACAATTAAGTTCAGGATCTACACAAACTCCAGTAAATCCAGATCAAGCGTCTACGTCGACAACACATCTTTCAGATTTGGATTTACTTTTTGAGCATTTTTATGATGATTATTTTCCTTCTAAGCCTAATGCTATACCATGTAACAGGAGTGACGCTCAAGCACAAGAAGTGACACGGGTCACTGGTCCATCTGACTCAGGAAAGTCAACCTCGCCTGATGTTTCCCCCTCTACTGTCATTGAATCAACATCACCAAGCTCGAGCGATCCTCCTCAAATTTCTCAAGTTCCTACTGAAGCACCGGCAACAGTAGGAGCTCCTGAACCGACCCCTGCTGAAGGTACTCACGAAGTTCCCTCTCCGGCAATCCCGGATACTATCATAGTTTCATCACCCGCTGAGTCGTCCTCTGCTACACGCCCGACTCCAGCTCAGGAGCTTCCACCTCACAGGCCGTCATCACTCGAAGCAGTTCAGGATCTACCCCCAGGTGGTTATGTGGATTTCGATACCTCACAACAGACATATCAACCTCTTCCACACACCACCAAGTGTACACAAGCTCATCCCCTACATCAGATTGTCGGCGACCCCAATACACCTGTTCAGACTCAATCCGCCACCGCGAATGACTGCCTATTCTCTTCGTTCCTTAGCCGTATTGAACCTTCAATCATCTCCGAAGCATTGAATGATCTGGACTGGGTGATAGCTATGCAAGAGGAACTCAACCAATTTGAGAGCCTCAAAGTATGGCGACTTGTTCCCCAGCCAAAGAATAAGACGGTGATTGGGACGAAATGGATCTTCAAGAACAAGAAGGACGAAGATGGAATCATAGTCCGGAACAAAGCGTGTCTGGTAGCCAAAGGATATCGCCAGCAGGAAGGCATAGATTATGATGAGACTTTCGCACCGGTTGCACGAATTGAAGCGATTCGCATGTTCCTTGCCTACGCCGCTCACAAGAACTTCATTGTCTTTCAAATGAATGTGAAATCCGCGTTTCTGAATGGCGTTCTCAAGGAGGAAGTTTATGTCTCGCAACTCGAAGGCTTCGTGAGTTCTGAAAAACCTCATCACGTCTACTTTCTTGACAAGGCCTTATACGGTCTCAAGCAAGCGCCACGAGCCTGGTATGATGCACTCTCATCATTCTTAGTTAAATCTGGCTTTTCCAAAGGTAAGATCGACACCACCCTGTTTATTAAAAGAGAAAAGCGTGATATAATTATTGTACAGATCTATGTCGACGACATAATCTTTGGTTCAACAAACCCCAAGTACTGTCAGAACTTCTCAGCCCTCATGAGTAAACATTTTCAAATGAGCATGATGGGTCAAATGAATTTTTTCCTGGGTCTTCAAGTTAAACAATTAGCCACAGGAATTTTCATTAATCAATCTAAGTACATATCGGATATTCTTCGAAAATACCAGATGGAAAATTCTTCACCTATGAAAACCCCCATGTCTACCAGTATAAAACTACACTCCGATCCTAATGGAAAGGATGTGGATGCTAAGACTTATAGAGGAATGATTGGTTCCCTGATGTACTTGATGGCTAGCAGGCCAGACATTATGTTTTCGACATTCTTGTGTGCAAGATTTCAGTCAAAACCAAAAGAGTCTCATTTAGCTGCAGTTAAACGTATATTTCGTTATTTAAAAGGTACTGCTGATCTTGGTTTGTGGTACCCGAAAGAGACAGGTTTTGAGTTGACAACTTATTCAGACATTGACCATGCCAGAAATATGCTGGACCGGAAAAGCACGACGGGACATGTCCAGTTTCTGGGTGATCGTCTTGTCAGCTGGGCATCGAAGAAGCAAAACTGCGTGTCAACCTCTACCGCCGAGGCAGAGTATGTAGCAGCCGCCAGTTGCTGCTCGCAAGTCATTTGGATGCGCACCCAGCTGAAAGACTATGGCTTCCACTACTCGAATATCCCCATTTACTGCGACTCGAAGAGTGTCATCGCTATATCAAGCAATCCCGTCCAACACACGAAGAGGAAAAACATTGATGTGCGCTATCACTTCATAAAAGACCATGTGGAATGAGGTACCATCGAACTCTACTTTGTTAATACAGAACATCAGATAGCAGACCTGTTTACCAAAGCCTTGGACGAAAAACGTTTTCATTATCTAGTGTCCAAGCTAGGTATGCTGAATCTGAAAGTTTAACCCTTCCACAGACCTATACGAGTTTCATTCAATGACGAATGACTGTGACTTAATGCCCCGGTGACTTGTCTCTGGATGTTCATGATCACACTCATTGGTTGTTGCATTTTACTCGTTAAGTTCTGTGCAAGTTTCAAACTTCTGTATTAATAAATTAGATTTCATTCGTTTTATTTTTCTCGTGTGTTTCCTTGTTCTTCATGGTGTTTCATTTTCTTGTGCAGTCCATTAGTTCGATCACTTAAAGAGTATGTCGTTTGTGGTAAATTTCTCGAGTTGTTCATGTGTCAAGGGGGAGCACTATCGACAGATGATCAGTAAGTTTTTCGAGTTCTCACTCCAAGGGGGAGTAGGTAAGTTCTTCTCTCGGTAATCGTCAAGGGGGAGCGAAAATCCTTTTCGCATAAGTGATTCCAAATTTGAGGGGGAGCCGTTTCTTTTAGTAGTTTTTCATTATTCAATCCTTAGGTTTGTTTTTATTTGTTTATTTTCATTTAAATTCTTTGTTTAAAAAAAAAACTATATATATATATATATATATTGATTGGACTGGCCCAAACCGGAATCTCGGATCACCCCGGACCCGCCCCAAACCGGGTTTCCCTAAAACCCTAAATCAGCGACCCGAGGATTTAAAACCCCGGGGTCTCTCTTCGCTCCCTCATTCTATCTCTATCTCTCACCCCGGTCGATCTCTCTCTCTATCTCCTCTCGTCTCTCTCCCTCGTCCGACGCCCTCGACCAAACATCTAACAGGTACGCTCTCTCTCTTATCTCTATCTATCTCTCTCGCCGGTATATCGAACCCCGGTCGATGGCTTAAACTAAATCGACGCCGGTCGATGTTTTACGCCCCCCGGTCCCGCTACTGGTAACCCCGGTTGATCGCCGCCGCGTCGAATCGACCGCCGCCGCCGATTTCGGTCGAGCAACAGAACCCCATCGACTTCGGTCTCTAAGGGGACTTCACCCGTTGCTTATTCGCCGACCTCAGGCTATCGCTCGTCGACCGCCGCCCTACCTGTATCACCTTATTGTCGACCTCAGTACTCAGGGTTGGTTTCAGATAGACTTTAGGTCGAATCAGGGGTCACAATGGTCGATTAAGGTTCTGTGTCTATGGTTGTTGATTAACGTGTATGTTAAAGAGTATTAGTTAAATCGATTGTTGACTCGTGTTTGGTTTTTGGTTGTGATACCCCGGTCCCCGGGGCGACACTGGTCGATTTGGTAGACACCGGTCGACTAGGTGACACCGTTCGGTTTGGTCCCCGGGGTTAAGCTTTTCAAGTAATTATGGGTTTGCTTTATTGGTTTACATGACTTCAACTCGATCTATTTGTTTGGTCTTCTAGATTAGTATCAATCTAAATTTGACTTTTGGTTATGGATTGTTTATTTTCTGTATGACGTTTGAGTTGACACCAGTCGACTTATGTTAACACCGGTCGGCTTGTGACTCCGGTCGGTATAGACCCCAGTCGTTTGTTGACCCCGATCGATAAGTGACCCCGGTCGTCGACACCGGTCTGGGTTATACACCGGTCGCCCGGACCCCGGTCCTTGTATCCCATACCGCGCTGACCCCGGTCGCTGACTGACTCCGGTCATGACAGACCCCGGTCGTTCCTTGACACCGGTCGTCTTGACATCTGTTTCTTGTTGGGTATTTAGTTCATTACTGGATTGATAGTTGAATCTGATTGATTGTTGAATCTGGTTGATAGGTGAATCTGGTTATGTGATGAGAGTATGTGTTAGGTTTGGGTTGCTTTAAATGGTACAATTTTTGTTGAGATATGGGTTGGGACCCAGGGTGGCTTCTTGACCCTGGTCCCTGGATTAATATTTCTTTTTAATCTAATTTGACTCGTTGGGTCATATTCGTGCTCATCGGTTCAATTCTCTTGATGTGGCGTTTGAACTGGTCATGGTTGTCAAACCATTGACCGAATAGTTCCAACGAGACCTGTATTGAATGTACCTACGATCTAACATGTTCTATCTTAACAGGTACAATGGCTCATAATCCGATTCCAGATATTGACCCCATCGCTGACGCCGAACTGATTCATCCGGATCAGTTCCTCCCTCTCACGCCGAACAACTTCCATCTCGATGTCACTCAACCTGAGTGTCAATATCAAGTGATGATCGAGATCCTTCGTCGCCATCCTCTCTCCTACGCTCTCACAGAGACCGCTGATGTTCCACATCTCTACTTGCAACAATTCTGGCGATCACTTACTCCGGTTGAGGCCGGCGATGGATTTCATCTGGAAGGCCGAATTGACACTACAACCGTACTACTAACTCGAGATCTCTTCCACCAGTTTCTCGACCTGCCAAACGCCAACTCTTTTCCAGGGAGAAACAATTTTGATCCGATCGTCTCCGACGCTACTCTCTGTTTAGACATTCAGTCTTTGGGTTACCGCATGCCTCTCCGTTTACCATCCACATTCAACCGAAAGAATCTGACCACCATTTGGTATACGCTCTTCACGTATCTCAATCGGTGCCTATCGGCCATTACGAAAGGCATCGATCAGACAAGTATCAACATACTACGCCTCTTTCATGCTGTGGCATTCCACCGACATGCCGATTATGCTGACATTCTATGGTTCGAGCTAGTTCAAAAGGTCTGAGACAACACAACAAAACGACGGAACTTCATTCCGTACAAGCAATTTCTCCATATCTGTATCCGAAACTACATGGATCTCCATCCGACCATTGCTCGTCGCTCTTCACATCCGACATGTCCGCATAACCAAACCCATCGCATCCCAAATCGTCCTGACCCAGAAAATCTAGTCGCCAGACTTATCCCTGATGGGTTACTGGCCTATGCGAGTCCAACGGCGCTGAGTGCGATAGATTATAGGTGCACACACAACATTCCAGCTCCTATGGTCCGTCCAGATCCAGATGGACCTCCCCAGGGAGCGAGACCTGAGCGACGTGAGGGTCCACGTATGAGAGGCGGTAGAGTCCGGAGGGCTAGGGCTCCCGGACAGGGTGTGCAGAGAGAAAATATTGTGAGAGGTTCTGGAGCGGGCAACGTCGTTAGACAAAGCCAGACCATCACTTCTCACCCATCACCTACACCATCACCGACAGCCTCTCAGACGGTGGAAGAGGACACAGCTACAGAAAGTGCTCAAGTTTAGTCCTCTTCTGCCACCGAAACTGAGGAGGCAACAGATCCATCCGACACCCAATCAGAATCAGCCACCGAAGCATCGGAATCAAGTGATGAGTCATCTGACTCTGATGGTGACGACGATGAGCCTTCACCTGGAGAGACAAGGAGAGCGGAGGGAGATTTAGTTGAAAATGAAAATGTGAGGAGAGAGAAGGAACGAAAGAGTAAACATAATTTTGAGCGGATACGAGTGATGGGGCAACCATCAATGGTTGAACCCCCCCTAACCTCATCCAGCTAGGTAGCCACATCTGCTACCCAGTCTCATGTGTTGGGACAGGGTATTGAAGAAGCCGTCGTGGACCTAGCGACGCAATTGCACACCCCCTAGCCACTCCGACATCTCTCAACAGATGGTTTCCATTACTCACGGGGATTTAGCACAACCGTAACCGGTCTCTCGCATGGAGAGTACCGGTATTGAAGCAAGAGGACAACAGCCCCCGTCCTCGCCTTCTTGGAGTGCATAGCGTCTAGAGGCTTTTGATGTTATATTTCCTTTGCCTAGGACACAGGTACCTTTTTCGGCTACTGCTGGAGGCCTTAGTGGCCCGGCTGGAACACCCATAGTAATTACAACTTCTGTTGGTTTACGAGGATTGGGTGGAAGTCCTACCACATCTATTATTTCTCCAGCTGTGAACGTAGGCGGTGCGACTTCTACAGTCGTCACCACAACTGGAAGTCTGAGTGACCCAGGAGTTAGTCACCCTGAGTTTGTCTCAAGGGAATTTCTGGACGGCGCCCTAAAGGTTGTCCACTCTATCATGCGTTCCGAAATGAGGGAAGAGGTAGATGCTCTGAAACGACTAATCAAAGGCAAAGCGCCTGTCACTAAGCCTGAACCACTACCTTCTACACCACAAACCTCTACTACTGCTTCTGATATGTCAATCGATGACCTCAAATCCATTCTCCTAGCCAAACTCCTCGCCCAATCTCAAGTTGAACCCACACAAGATGCCGATCTACTTTCCTTACTACGTGCTCAAGCATCTACTCCTACCCCACCAACCCCACCCACTATATCTCCTGAAGCCTTCCAGCACCAAACAACACTCCTTCAGTCTTTTCATCCTTGGAAGACACCTGCCGCAGCCAGGCAGAGAGGCTCAAGCGCAAACATGATGACCAGGATGATCCTGATCACCATGAGGGGGAGAAGCGCCAAAGACTATCTGAGCCGGAGACACAGACAGTGGGTACAGTACAGGTGCAAACAGAAAGGGGTTCGGGTTCAGGTACTCAAGCAGAAGGGAAAGAACAGGTACAAGAGCAGATTATGGATTTGGTATTCCAACGGTTGAAAAGCCTGAGGAACAAGATGGAGGTTCATCGCTAGATCATGAAAACTGGGCTATCATAGTGGATCCGTATTCTGATACAGACCCGACAGAAGAACCGGTCAACACCGAAAGAGCGCTGGTAGTCTTTCAAGCTGACATAGATGAGCTTCTGAATTCCGAATTTATGGCTCAAGATTATCACCTAAATGAACAGACTTCTGTCGTGGTACCACTTTTGACTTACACAACAGTTCACCCTGATCTTCTGCAGTCAGATGTTCCTAAACGATCTCCTCCAGCATCACCAGTCTCAGGAACTGATCGTACTCCGCCAGTTCAGCTGCTTAAATGGGAAAGAGTTAGGATTAATGTTCCATTCCTTGAAGAAAGCCAGAAGAAACTCTTTGCTCATTGGATTCGTAAGTATGATGAAATCGTAGTACATGGTCTTCAGTCAATGAAAAACAGGGAGAAGCAACGCGAGGTTATGTTCGTACACAACTATCTCAAAGATCGCTACAACAAGACAAAGCTCAAAATTAAATCGGTCGATTAGATTCAGGCTTGCTACTTCAAGACCGTAAAGTATTCCTTCTTCGTGGTGACAAGAGAAGATGGTAAGTAGTGGAATTTTTCTGAAGCTGATTTTGCACGTCTTGAACGACAAGATCTTCTATTCCTGCTTAGAGACTTGAAGACCAGAACTATTAGACCTGGGGAAGTTACAGATGCACTCGAAGCTGTAAAGAGATACATGAAGTGTGCAATGAAGCTTGCCTCAGTAGAAGATTTTCATATCAGGTTAGAGAGTAATCAAGCGAAGATTAATCTGCTTAAACCGGATTTGAGTATTCCATCGGACGCTCAGAACGTACCAACTTTCACAGTTCTAAATTTTCCAGAATTCGGCATGACATATGTGAACGACAAAGGTGATATGCGTTTTATCCGATTCAGTCAGATTGCCAGATTCTGTGATGGTATTTTATTATTGCTTAGAGACAAGTTGAAGAACTCAGTTGATCAAGATGATAAAGGTATTCAGCTTCTGGATCCGAAATACAAGAGTCTTGTTCTCGAAGTACTGGGTGTTATTAAAGAACGGCTGGAGTACAGAACGTCAATGCGCCACTTCGAGATCAGTTTTGGGTTTCGAAAAATACATGTTCCTAACTGGCGTGATTATGAACATCTATTTAAAGGGGGGTATTGTTAGGGTATTTATGTGTTAAATAGAAGTTCAGGGTGCATATTGTAATAAATTCATAGTTTATTGGGTAATTGGGCCTAAAGCCCATTAGTCTTGTACGCACCATATATAAGGCGTGGTTTAGTTCATAATTCAGTTTAGTCGCATTATTCATAATCATTCTAGTCAATAGGTTTACATTTGCTTATCAGAAATTCTCTCTGTAAACCTAAACCTTTATTGAATATTAATCATATGACTAGAAGTTGTGGCACATTTATTGTTCTTCATTGATTATTGTTCGTGATTGCACTGTAACTGGGATCTACATTTAACCTCGACACACATACAATTATTCTCTACATACTGTCTATGATAAGGATGGGTGCTACTAAAACCCAATAATAGACACTATCTTCAAACCGCGGAAGACTTCGCCAACTTCTTACCCTTATGCAAAGCTAAGGTCCATCTCATCAAGTACTGCTAGAACCACACCCCCAACTGGAACCTGATGCACATGCCGACAAATAAAAGGTTAGACTAACACCTAGTGAGTCCAAGAGTTTTACATAAGTAAATGCATTTAAAATGATGAACTTCACTTAAAATCATGACCTTTCAAATGATGTACTTTAAAACGTGGAAGCAACTCCTTTCCCATGTCTTGCACCCTCAAAGATGGACACCTAATTTCAAACATGCTTTATAAATTGATGCAACTTAAACTAACTTGAAACATGAATCATCATCAAAACCATGTATACCGTACGTCCGAAAACATAGACACTAGGTCCAATACTCACACGACCGAAAACGAACAGACTTTAATTACCAAAACACGGGGATGCCATAATTCATTCAAACCTTAATATACGAGGAGGAAGGTCCAATATTAAGGTCCTCATTCACTGTCGACCATATAGAACCAATGACAATAAAGTAAAACATCCTTATATTTAAAAATACTGATAGCCGACAACGGGGGAGACCCGTATCCGTTGAGAGTGGAGGAAACACAAAAGTATGCCACCCAAGCAACGTTAATCTCATGACACCTCCCGACATCACAGCCAGGTGCCCCTACGACTTCTTTACAAGTGTCACCCCAAGTTAGTTGACCTTGATGGCATTTTCCTAAGAACTCCACCCCAAAGGCCCGACACACTTAAAGACTACCTCCCAGGCATTACTTCAAGCGACGGAGGTCCTAACGCCTACTTCCTCGATAGCGCTAACAGACTCAACCATCCTAGAGATCACTTGTAAAGTTTCCGGTCATAAAACATGGGTACCGGAGTTTAACCTCGCAGTACCCAATTGACCATCCCAAAACAGACTGACTCACGTGCCTATGGATCCAATGCAACACAGTCTAACATTACATGTCTAACCCGAAATGACCAACGCACTCGAATGTGTAACCAACACCAAAATACAACAAGGTATATTAGTACATATGTCATGATGAGGCTACTCGAGCCATTCAAAATCGGACAAGTGTCCTCAAGACTCTTTTAAATCGACACCGAGCCAAAATGCTCAAAACTCCTTTTTTTACCAACGATTAACGACTCCCCAAAAGATTAACGCAATTGACTCACTTCATGCAGACACACTCCCAAAATACGTATGCAGACTCCAATGCAGTTTAAATTGGGGCAATTTACTTTCCAATTGATTTTATGCCATTTACTTCTTCAAAACGACCCATAACACAAAATTACGCATTTATCCAAACAAACACTAAGATGTCTTTTAACCAAATAATCTCATTTATGCATTAGATTACCAAATACACACATTTATGACTCATTTATCAAAATGCCCAAAATTCCCCAATACGGGTGTTTTAAAAGGTTTATAAAACTAAACTTCTCAAATAACCCAAAACCCATCAAATAACTCCACAAATGATAATTTCATGTTAAACACATAAATGCTTTAAAATAAAAATTTTGGCATGTACAACGTTTTCGCAAATCAACTTGAACTCACCTTGCTAGATTTAGGCTAAATCTAGATTTTACCCCGCTTAGAGCTCCTTTGAAGCAACTTGAATCTTTAAGGTAAAAACTTCCAAAACCTAGATTCAAACATTTTCAACCGTAAATAACCATATTCAACCATATAGAAACATTCCCCAAACATTTTACATCAAAACCTCAACTTATACCCAAAACCCTAATTTTGACCTAACTCCTCCAAAATCTTCCAAACCGAAAATGGAGAAACATAATACTTAGGAAATCATCAATGGAGCATTTATATCACCTAATAAGGTTTAGAGATGGAGGAAATAAACTTAACACATAGATTTTGGTGAAAACCTAGAAAACTTAGAAATCTTCAAGAAATGGTGGAAGAACACATGAACTGGCACATGAGGTTGAGATCACAAGCTTGATGGTGAAGAAACACCTTGAAATCCATGGAAATGGCCTTAAAATGAGTTCGGGTTTGTGGGTAATGAAGAAGAAGCAATTTGAGAGAGAATGGGGAAGTTTTGGAGAAGAGAATGAGAAAGAAAGCTGAGAATTCGCACTTAACAGCACCCTGGTGCGACATTGACCATGCGAAATTTCCCTGGGCAATGTCGCTGGTCATAGTCTATGGTATGTACCAGCGCACAGTACACTCCATGCGATTGTGACAGTGCGACTGTGACTCGTCATAGTCGTCGGGCATTGTCGCAGGACCTTTTCGGAGCCCCGAAACTCGACTTTTTCACTGCCAATACTCCCGGTACTCCAAGGGACTTTAAGCAAAACATTTCCCAACAAAACCACACTGTTTACAAGTTGCAGAAACATCCGGGTGACAATTACCGAAATTTTTGGGAACTGAAAGAATTGCTTAAGTATGGTTACTACTGCCAGTACAATGTGATTACTGCTGCTAGTAGTTAGTACTGCTGGAGTTAGTACTGCCATATCAAAGTTAATACTGCTGAATGATATTAATACTGCTCATGAAGTTAGTGCTGCTTATGAGATGAAGACTTCGTATGGCAATGAAGACAGCTGTATTGATTGAAGATATTCATGGAAACCTTGGAGATAACTATGGAAGATTATACTGAAGATCTTTTATATTTTGTAATTATCTTTTATCTTTAGTATATGTATAGACTTAGTCAGAATAGTTTAAATTTAATTTTTGATTCTGAGTTTTTGTTTTCATAGAGAGAATTAACCTCAAGGTTTATAATCCTAATTCTAGAGAAGTAGAATTCGTATTGGTGAGCCTGTTCATCAATATTGAGGTTTTGTTTGAAAACTTGTAGCTTTAATCTTTCAATAAAGTTTACAAGTTGTGATTCATATTCACTGTTTCATTGATATTCTGAATATTAAAGTGTTATTCTGCAAACTTCTTTAATATTGTTTCTGAGTTCATTATTCTTGTTAAGAATCAGATCCTGACAAGTGGTATCGGAGCGAGTATTCTCAGAAACCTTCATTCATCATGGAAAACACAGTTGAATCAAAAAGTACTCTTGTCTCAAAGGTGCCAATGCTCAGATCTAATGAGTTTGACATGTGGAAGATAAGGATCAAGCAATACATTCTCCTCACAGATTACTCTATGTGGGACATCATTGAGAATGGCCCATCTGATGAAGGAAAAATTGGTGCAGATGGAAAAAGAACTCCACCAAAGACTGATGCAGAAAAGAAGATAAGGTAGACATAGATGAAAGCTTTGAGTACACTGCTCTTGGCTATTCCCAATGAATATCAACACCAATTCTGCAATTGCACTGATGCACAGATGCTTTGGAATGCTCTAGAGAAAAGATTCTCAGGTACCAAAAGTACCAAGAGAAATCAGAAGGCAATACTGAAACAATTGTATGAAAACTTTATGTCAACTAAGAATGAGTCCATGACTCAAACTTTTGACAGGTTTAACAAGCTGATTGGTGAACTAGCTACTATGGGAGTACAGATTGATCAAGATGATGTAAACAAAAGGTTTTTAAGGTCCCTTGGAGATGAATGGACAATGTCTACTGTTTCATTCAGACAGAATGAACAATTGGAAGAAAAAGAACTTGATGATCTGTACAATGACCTTAGAGTATTTGAAGCTGAGGTGGAGGCAAAGAGGAAGCCTTCTGGATGTGTTCATAATGCTGCACTCCTATCAGCATCAATTGATTCTACTGCTAACCCTGAATCAGTTAATGTTGCTAATGGAACAAATCAAGAAAAAGGCACTGAATCTATTTTTGAAGCCTTTCTGTCCAGCCATGGAAACTCTTCTTTAATCAATGATGACTTGGAACAACTTCATCCTGATGATCTTGAAGAGATGGATATTAAATGGCAGATAGCCATGCTTTCCATGAGAGTAAAGAAATTCATCAAGAGGACTGGGAGGAATAACTTCTCCCAAAGAAGAGAAGATGGAGCAGGATTTGACAAGTCAAAGGTAGAATGCTATAAATGTCATATAAAGGGACACTGTGCCAGGGAATGCAGAAGTGGAGTGCCTCACAATAACCACCAACAAGCTCAGACTGGTAGCTTCAACCAAAACAGAAACTCTGCTCAAGCCCTTGTTTCTCAACAAGGAATGGGGTTTGACTGGAGTGATCAAGCAGAAGAGGCTACTCAAAATCAAGCTCTCATGGCAGAGGTATCTGATCTCCCAACTGAGGTAAGTTCTAATCTTTGTTCTAAAACTTGCATAGACACTGTTAAAAGGTACAGGGATCACAACCAGAATATGAGTGATGACCTTAAGAGGTTAGCAAAAGATATAAAAGACTACGTGAGAATTGTTGAGAGGTTTGAGGAACAAATTAAAGGTTTCCAAGCGAATGAACTTCAACACTCATATGACACAAATTACTGGAAGTGGGAGAAAAAAGATCTAGAACTCAAACTGACAAAGTCTAAAGAGGAGAGTGAAAAGTTGAGAGGGGAGCTAGCCAAGGTTAAGCTAGATGTAGAAAAGTTTTCCAATGCTTCTAAAGCAATGGACTCTTTACTACAAACTCAGTTTCATGACAAACTGAGAAGAGGAATTGGGTATAATACCACACCACCACCATACAACAACAACTACATTCCTCCTACATCAGACTTGCTAGAAACCAAAGATAGGAAGGACTTGCCTGAGGGAGCCACTGAGATAGATCCCTTAGATGAGGTAGTTGTTAAGGACAAGACTGATAAAGAGGTTGGTAAGAGTAAGGAGAACACTCTGAGTGATGAGATTCCTCTAGAGAATCACATTATTACCAATGAGGGTTGTGGAAAGATTTGGGTAAAATCTAAGGACATAGAGAAGACTGAGGGAAAGTCTAGTAAGGTCCATTACAAGCAGACCACAGTTGTGAATCATGTTCCTTGCAAACAGTGTACTTGTACTAATTCTGAGCCCCTAAAACATGATAAAAGGAGGGGTAATCAAAGAAACTGGAATAATAAGTGGGCACAAAAACAAGGGGTTGATCTGAGTAAAATCAATAGACCAAAACCTTGTTTTATTTGTGGAAAGCTCAATCATATTGCTAAATACTGTTATTTCAATCCTATAAACCAAAGGATGAGTTTTCAAAGATCTGTGCAAAAACCCTTTAGTTATAGGAAGAATGAAAGGAACCATGTGGCTAAGAAATCTGTTAAATCTAAAAGCCACATGAAGAAAAAGACTGTTGAGGAGAGTGTCAAGATGTGGATTCCTAAAAGCACTAAAACTGTTAGTACTGCTACCACAAATAGTACTGCTGACAATGATAGTGCTGCTAGAAGCAATACTACTGCTACCAATGTTAGTGTTGCTATGAATATTAGTACTGCTAAAACTAACATTGTTAGTACTTCTTCTAATGTTAATACTGCTAACTCTGTTAGTACTTCTAAGGTTAGTACTGCTTCTAGTGTTTGTGTTGCTAAGCCAATCATCTTGACAAAGTACTCCAGTAAAGAGTGCTCTGAGTTTAAAAATCTCATCAAAAAGGAATGTAAATACTTTGATGAGAAAGGGAGACCCAAGACCACTTTGGCTTGGGTTCCCAATCAATACTAATTGATCTATCTTATGTGCAGGGCAATCAACAGCTCAAGGGTAAGAGCATCTGGCATGTTGATAGTGGTTGCTCTAGGCACATGACAGGGAACATGTATTGCCTCAAGAATTTCAAGAAAATTGATGGTGGGCATGTTGCCTTTGGTAATACTCCAGATGGAGTTAAGATCAGTGGTAAGGGTGATGTAACCAAAGGTAAAATGACCTTTGAAGATGTATTCTATGTTGAGCAATTAAGGTACAACCTGTTAAGTGTATCACAGGTTTGTGACAAAAAGCATAGTATATTATTTACAGATTCTGAATGCATTATCCTTGCTCCTGGATTCAAGGTAGTTGATGAAAAGATGATACTACTAAGAACTCCCAGAAAGGAAAATGTCTATTGCTTAGATATGGAAAGTGTTTCAACTGATTCATCCCTAAACTGTCTTGTTTCAAAAGCATCTTTGGATGAATCATCACTTTGGCACAGAAGGATGTGTCACATGAACTTTAAAACAATGAATAAACTTGTCAAAAACAACCTTGTAAGAGGTTTGCCTTCAAAAGTCTTTTCATGTGATGATCATTGTGTTGCCTGTCTCAAAGGCAAACAACACAAAACTTCTCATAAGTCCAAAGAGTTGAACACTATTTCTAAATCTCTTCAGTTGTTGCATATGGATCTGTTTGGTCCTACAAATGTTATGAGTATAGGCAAGAAATCATATTGCTTAGTTATTGTTGATGATTACTCTAGATTTACTTGGGCATATTTTCTAAGGACTAAGGATGAGACAAGTGGACTGATCAAATCCTTTATTCTAAGAATTGAAAACCAAACAAATCAAAAGGTAAAAGTCATTAGGTCAGACAATGGTACTGAATTTAAAAATCATGACCTAAACACCTTTTGTAAGGAAAAAGGAATTGAGAAGCAATACAATGCTCCTAGGACTCCACAACAAAATGGTGTTGCTGAGAGAAGGAATAGGACACTGATTGAGGCTGCTAGATCTCTGTTAGCTGATTCAAAACTTCCAATTACTTTCTGGGCTAAAGCACTTAATACTGCTTGCTATGTCCAAAACAGAGTTCTAGTAGTCAAGCCTAAAAACAAGACACCATATGAGCTTTTAAATAAAAGAAAACCATTTATTGGATTCTTTAAACCTTTTGGGTGTCCTTGTACCATTCTCAATACCAAAACTCACTTAGGCAAGTTTGATAGCAAGGCAGATGATGGTTTTCTTGTTGGTTACTCATCTCAGAGTAAGGCTTACAGAGTGTTTAATTCTTCTTCTAGAATAATTGAGGAAAGTGACAATGTTAAATGCAATGAGAACACACCAAATCCTATTGGTTCAGGTCCTCAGTGGTTGTTTGACATTGATTCATTAACTAACTCTTTGGGTGTCAGTAGTGATGATCATGCAGGTTCAGGAAGTGGAGGATCAGGGGATGAACAAGTACAAGTACAAGACATTATTCCTCAGTCTGTGATCTTTCCCATACCTACAATGGAACCTGTTGATTTCTGTGAAAAAGAGACTATGACTGAACCAATTCAGAGTGAAGAAGAAAGAAGAGATGGGGAGAATCAAGTGCATGAAGAACCAGAAGAAGCTGATGAGACCCCCTCAGCTGACTTAAATGATTCCAATCTAGAAGTAGGAATCAATGAAGAACCTAGTCATCAGACTAGAACTCAAAAGAACCATCCTCCAGAGCTGGTAATAGGAGACATCTCTTCTCCTATGGTAACTAGGAATCAAAGCAGACTTCAAGAGATGCAGAATCAGCAACACACAGTACTCTCTTGCTTTCTATCTCAGATTGAGCCTAATAAGGTTTTTGATGCAATGAAAGACTCCAGTTGGATAGAAGCTATGCAAGAAGAGTTACTACAGTTCAAATTGCAAGAAGTTTGGGACTTGGTGGACCTTCCAAAAGGTCATAGAGCTATTGGCACCAAGCGGATCTTCAGAAATAAAAAGGATGAGAGAGGAATTGTAATCAGAAACAAAGCAAGGCTAGTGGCACAATGGTACACTCAGGAAGAAGACATAGATTATGAAGAAGTTTTTGCCCCAGTTGCAAGGGTAGAGGCAATTAGGCTATTTCTAGCCTATGACTCATACATGAAGTTCAAGGTAGATCAAATGGATGTGAAGAGTGCCTTTATATATGGTACAATTGATGAAGAAGTATATGTCTGTCAGCCCCCTGGATTTGAAAATCCATTATATCCTGACAGAGTATACAAACTGAAGAAAGCACTTTATGGTCTACATCAAGCCCCAAGAGCATGGTATGATACTTTGTCTACCTATCTCTTAGAAAATGGGTTTGAAAGGGGAATAATTGACAAGACCCTCTTCATTAAAAGGAGTAAGAAGGACATCCTACTTGTTCAGATCTATGTGGATGACATCATCTTTGGATCCACACAAGATCAGATGTGTAGAGACTTTGAAAAGTTGATGCACAAGAGCTTTAAAATGAGTTCAATGGGTGAACTTACCTTCTTCCTTGGGCTTCAAGTGAAACAGCAGAAAGATGGGATCTTTATAAGTCAATCAAAGTATGTGAAAGACATCCTGGATAAGTATGGTTTAACAGACTCAAAGCCAGCAAGCACACCTATGGAGACTCATAAACAGATCACTGCTGATCTTGAGGGGGAGGATGTTGATGTCTATCTATATAGATCAATGATTGGATCTTTCATGTATCTCACAGCCTCAAGACCAGACATCATGTTTCCAGTGTGTCTGTGTGCCAGATTCCAAGTCAAGCCAAAGCAATCACATCTTCAAGCTGTTAAGAGGATTTTCAGATACTTAAGAGGGCAACCTAGATTAGGTCTTTGGTATCCTTATGAATCCAACTTTGACTTGATTGCATATTCAGACAGTGACTTGGGTGGTGCTAATATGGATAGAAAGTCTACTTCAGGGGGATGTCAGCTTTTGGGTGCAAGACTAGTAACTTGGCAGTGTAAGAAACAAACCACAATGTCCTTATCAACAACAGAAGCTGAGTATATTGCTGCTGCAAGTTGCTGCTCTCAGGTTCTATGGATTCAGAATCAAATGTTGGACTATGGGGTAACATTTCTTCACACTCCAATCTTCATTGACAATAGCAGTGCTATAAGCATTGTTAACAATCCAGTCAAGCACTCCAAAACAAAGCACATTGAGATCAGGTATCACTTTATTAGAGATTGTAATGAAAAGAAGCTTATTCAAGTTGCTAAAGTTCATACTGACAACCAGTTTGCTGATCTATTCACTAAAGCTTTTGATGTGGGTAGATTCACCTTCTTGGTCACAAGTGTGGGCATGATCAACTCTGAATGAGCTCATGTTTAAAAAGTGATTGTATACCTGTTATTTGGTTGTTTTTGGTTGTTACTAATCATCTTTCTCAGGAAGTAAATTGCCTTGTTCAGACCAAATCAAGCTTCAATAGTGTAAGTGTAGTTAATGCTGCCAGAGTTAGTTAATACTGCTCTCAGTTACTACTGCTAGTTAGTTAATACTGCTAGTGGTTAATACTGCTCTCAGTTACTACTGCTAGTTAGTTAATACTGCTAGTGGTTAATACTGCTCTCAGTTAATACGACTAGTTCGTTAATACTGCTAGTGGTTAATACTGCTCTCAGTTAATACTGCTAGTTCGTTAATATTGCTAGTGGTTAATACTGCTCTGAGTTAATACTGCTAGTTAGTTAATACTGCTCTGAGTTAATACTGCTTCTATCCCGAATACTATAAATACCCTTTTGCCCGCCTAAAAGTTCATAACGACTCTTTGATTACTATTCATCTGCTCTCTAACCCTTTCTCTCTCAAACACCTCGTAAGCTACAGGCAAGAACTCTCAAGCTCAATGGCATCCATGGCGTTCATTGATGAGCACACCGAAATCGCGATGCTTCAAAAGCCGAAGCAGGCTGGTGGATTTCACCAGATAGTAGATTTTCTCAAGTCCAGCCATATCGCTTATGCTCTTACAGTGTCTCCAACAATCTACATAGAGCACCAGAGACAATTTTGGGTGAATGCCACTGCTGTTACAGAAAATGGTGTGCAGTTAATCCAGACAAGGGTGTTTGACAAACCCTTGTCAGTTTCTGAAGAGGTGATTCGCATCTGTCTACGTCTAGACGATGCCTCAGGTATCTCATCTATCTCCAATGATGAACTGTTTTCAACCCTTACTAGAATGGGGTATGGAGGCCCATTGGGTGTTTTTAAGTTCTCAAAAGCTAAATTTTCTCCCCAATGGCGGTTCTTTGTCCATACCCTGATGCACTGTATTTCCAAAAAGACTACTGGATGGAGTGAGTTCAGTAGTACCATTGCTTATGCTTTGGTCTGCTTGGCCACTGCCAGGAAGTACAATTTTTCAAAAATGATTTTTAATGACCTTGTGTCAAACTTGGGAAACAAAAAGAGTTTTTATATGTACCCAAGATTTGTACAGGCAGTTATAACCAATGAATTGTCGGATATGCCTCAATTTGATGAGGTATATGTACCCAAAATCCTCAAAGGTAAGGTCTTTTCAAATATGAAGAGATCTCCACTGGACTCGGAAGGAGTTGACACCCCATTGTTCTCTACAATGATGGTGGTGTCCCACAATGAAGAAGGTATGGCTTCAGGGTCAAGGCCCTCATTAGACTATCCCACTGAAAGCCAATCCCAACCTTCAATCACCATATCAATCCCACAGTCTCTTATTCAAAAACCAACTTCTCCAATCACCAATACCTACATCAGGAAAAAGGTAAAGAAGACTCCTTCCCTTCTTGTACCTTCACCCACAGAGCCTTTAAGCCCTCTAATGGAGAATTCTCCATTAGAGAATATCTATAGGAAAACCACAGGGTTGTCTCCCAACCCCAAGGAGGTGCTCAATGAGGAGATATATGAGCATATGGGTGAGCAGGCTGCCACTACTCCTGCTAGCACAGAGGAGAATAGTGGTAACATCAATAAGACCTCCCCCATGGCAACTTTGGGTGAGCAATCATCCAAATGTCCCAGGTGCCAAGAAACCAAGGGGGTGGAGGGTGCTTCTGCTAGGCAGAAGACTTCCACTACTAAAAGATCCCATGATCCTTCAAAAGGGGGTAACACTCCTGGAGAAGGCGAGGACAGATATGACTATAATGAATTGATGGAAACTATGGGCAACATCAATCTAGATGTAATCAAGCAAGGCAAAGACATAGAAGAGATGAAAATGGTGATTCTGTCTCAACAAGTACATATTACCAACTTGAAGAAAATGGTGAAGAGATTGGTTCAGAAAAAGAAAAGGAAACAGTTTGTGCTCAGGAGAAGGAAACCAGTGGATGATGCTCCCAAAAAGGGGGAGTCAGAAGCTGATGTAAACATGGAAGATGCTAAAGATAAGGGGGGGAAATTTGATTTTGAGGGGGAGCAAGCAATAGAAACAGAATCAGAATTTGTACAAGCAGCTGAAACAGAATAAGCAGCAGTAACAGTTAATGCTGCTGAAACAAGCAAAGCAGCAGAAACTGTTAATACTGCTGAATTGAATGAAGCAGCAGAAATGGTTCAAGAGGTATTAACAGACCTTCTTAGCAGCAATCTGCAAGAACTTGAGACAACTGAAGCATTAATCAAAGCTAAACATGATACTCCTAAGGTCACTTCAAAGACCAAAGGAGTTGTCATCAAAGACAATGTTGAAGTTATCAAGAAAGTTAGTGCTAATAAAGTAAACAACAAGGACAAAGGCAAAGCTAAGATGGTGGAATCTGATCAACCAATTAAAAAGCAAAAGTTGGTTGAGTCAGATGAAGCATTGGCCAAGAAGATTTAGGCTGAACTTGAGCAAGAAGAAAAGGTTCAAGTGGAAAAAGACAGGGAGATGGCAAAAGCTCTGGCTACAGAACTTAATGAAGCTTATCAAAAGAGTCTTGCAACAGAAATAGCAAAGAAGAAAGATACAACTCTAAAGAAGCATGGAATGATCAGAATGGGGGCAAAGAAGAGACAACCTTCACAGACCTTCCTTGGCACTCAAGAGAGAAAGAAAATGATTACTTTTCTCAAAGGTGCTGTGGGAGTTAAAAAGGAAATGTTCACAAAGATGTCTTTTGAACAAATCAAAGGTTTGTATGAAGCTGAGATGACCAAGTTACAAGGAAATGACAGAGCAAGAGTTGAAGCAGAAAAGAAGATGAAAGAAAGACATGATCTTCAAATTCAAAAACCTTTCCCTGATGAGCAAGAATCACCAAGGAAGGAAGCTACTCTAGGTGACAGTTTGAGGAAGTTGAAAAGAACTAAAATGATGGCAAGAAGAACACCAACTAAGAAACCTAGAGTGGAAGAAGCTGAGAAAGAACAGAGGGGAGCTGAAGAAGAAGGGGCACCTAAGTCTGTTGAACAGGAAGAACCATCAAGTACTGCTAATGTGAATCTGTACATGGTAGTGATGGACAAAGTGCCTGAGCCTATATCAGCTGAACCTGTTGGTGTTAAGCCTCCAGAGATCATTCACTGGGATATACTGAAAGTTGATGGAACAGAGTATATCAGGCTCAAGAGGAAAGATGAGAAGTATGAAGTATATCAGACTTGGGCCAAGATTGTCAGAACATGTTCCAGATCTGATCTAGAGGAGATGTTTGAAGTAGGAATGAAATTGTATGCTGATCAACTAAAAGCTCCAGGAATACCAATCACAAAACTTGTGATGGAGTATCTATGTATGTTGTTCAAGCCAGAAGAAGTGAAGGATATTATCATAAATGTGTTTCAAAAAGTTAACAACTGGACTCTATATGAAACAAGTGGAGTATATGCACTGACTATGGATACAAATCACATAGAATACTTCCTTGAGTTTTGGGATATTTTAGGGTTCCTAATCTTTTTATGAAATGTAAAGGGGTTTCATCTTATTTGAAGTAAAATGAAGTTTTACTTGCACGTTTACATGGGTTACTTGAAAGGATGCATATAAATCTCATTTTGTGGGTTTCATTCTTATCAGCAGTTAAACTTGAAAATGCATTTTAGTTATAAAATGTTATTGGTACCATATGACTATCTATGTTTGGTCACAAATGAAATTGTGACAAGTCTAGACTATTTCTAGTGGATCCCTAGGTATTGAGTCGGCTTATATTATTGGGATGTCTATTCCCCTTTTTGTAGCTATGGATGCATTTGACCCTCGGGGGCCTTTGGTACGGTTATGTGAGATCGGTTACTAGCCATGGGTCATAATGTAGTCCTAGTGAACGAGTATGACTTGGTTTCCTCGGGGGCCCTCCCTCACATCTTCGTGCGGACCTTTGTTGTTCGTGGTCATGGATTCCAAGTATTTAGCTCATAACTCGGATTGTGGTCTACTTTTGTGTTCCGCTACAATCCTTGGTAAATCGGATATCCCCCGTCATCGCAAGATGAACTTTTGGACCGATGGTCCTTTCATGATAAAGATTTTTAATTGTAAACCAAATTTCTCGAAAAGATTTACTTCTGCTACAATTGTTTACATCTCTTGAAATTATAAATTGTATGTTCTCACTAGGCTTTAAGCCTAACACTTTTTCTCAAATGATATTTATAACAGGTTCCCTTAGCGGTGGGGTGTCGCGGTTGTGAGTGACGAGCATGTCTTAGAGGCATTTTTGAGATGACTAGTAGTCGATGTTGGGCATTGTTTAAGTCCCATCTTTTGGTGATTTTGAGTCGACAACCGATGTAATCTAGATATATGTGTTTAGGTTAGTTTGTTGTTGATTTCCATATCCGTTCACAGGTTTTGTAAAGGTTTGGTACTTTCCCCTTTTTGGGAGGTTTATGCCAAATGCGAATGTCATATTGCCTATCTTCCGAAGTTTTATTTTACTCAGATTTGTAGGGTGTTACGTGATTGGTAATGATTAATAAACCTCATTGGGCCTTTCATTTGTTCTAATGGCTCTTGATGAACTTGATTGAGCTTTGATGGACTTAAATGAATTTGAATGAAATGTAATTGGGCATTCATTAATGAACCTTATTGGGCATTCATGAACTTGGTGGGCGGATTGGATACAATGGTTGTTAATGAACTGTATTTGGCATTCATGAGCTTTAGCGCTCTTAATGAAATATATTAATTGTATTGAACTCAATGATTGTTAATGAACTGTATTGGGCATTCGTGGGCTTTAGTGCTCTTAATGAAATATATCGGCTTACAGTGGCTCTTAACGAACTGTATTAGGTCTCCATGGATCATATCAGACTAAGGGACTGATTGGCAGTTGCTGAATGGTTTAGTGAAGAATGATTAAGTGTTCTGAATGATTAAGAGGTTTTTATGATATAGTGTAAAATGAAATACGGTTGTTTGCTAATTGTTCATAATGAAACCAGGGCTCTTAATGGTTAAGGGAGGGTCAGGATACAAAATCATTAAGAGGATTTTGGAACCATTAAGAGGCAACCCTTTTTTTTGCCAAATAAGATTTACCTCTTAGCGATTCAGATGTTGCCTCTTAATGAAACCATTAAGAGGTAAACAAACAACCCCTAAGTGACTATTCATGTGTTGATTGGTCTTCATAGGCTTCAGTGGCTCTTAATAAGTTAATAGGCCATGATGGGCTACTGTAGTATGTCATAATGAGTCATATTGTAATATATTGTATTATGTTGAGTTATAATTGGGTCGTGTTTGGTTATGTTGGTCGTACTGGGTGGTAATGTATCATATTTGGCTATGTTGGTTATCATGTGTAGTAATACCTCCTATTGGGTTGTAATTGGTCGTGTTGAACAATAACAACCCATATTGGGTTAGGTTGTTTAATTTTGATTAAAATTAGGTTGTATCATTGAATCAAGTTCAATGGTAAAAAAGTTCCTTAGTTTCATAATAATTTTTAAAATATTTTTGCACAAGAGTTTGGGAAGTCCGCAAATAAAAATACGAATAAAAGATATTAATGAAATTATTAATGAAATTAAAATAAAATTGTCAACAGATTTGGGTAGTCCGCCAACAGAATTGTAAGTGATTTTTTTATTGATAATGTAAAAATACTTTTGTCGGCGAGTTTGGGAAGTCCGTCGGCAAAAGTTTTAAGTGAAAAAAATTAGTATTTATAATAAAATAACTTTTGCTGACGAGTTAGTGAAATTCGTTGGTGAAAATATATTAAAATTTTTTTAAAATACTTTTGCCGGCGAGTTTGGAAAGTCCGTCGGCAAAAGTTTAAGTGAAAAAAGTTGTTATTTATTATATAAAGACTTTTGCCGACGAGTTAGTGAAATCCGTTGGTGAAAATGTTGTTTAAATTTTTAAAGATTCTTTTGCCGACGGTTTGAGAAATCCATCGGTAAAAATAACTTTTACCGGTGGCCTATACGAATTTCGCCGGCAAAAGTGCATCTTTGCCGGCAAAATTTTCCTTCGGCAAAAAGTCAAACTTTTACCGGAGACTTTCGTTTAAGTCGCCGGTAAAAGTTACTTTTACCGACGGACTACCCAATTCCGCCGGTAAAAGTACAGTCTAGCAACTTCCCAACTCCTAGATCCAAAGCTTCCACAAGGTTTGCTCTATCGCAAATACTCCCAGCCTTGCTCAAAAGCACCACAACATAAAGAAAAAGGTTTGGGGGGTGAAAAGGGAAGTCAAAACCCTAACTTTTAAAGGAGAGGGACAAGAAGTTACCTTCAATCATTACCCTTGAAATCACCGAGAAAAGCTCACATAAAGCCTCAAAATCGGACCTAGGGTTCCCAAGGCATCCAAGGTTAAGAGAAAATAGTGAGGAGAAAGAGCAGTGTTGAGAAAAATGGGAAAAATCGGCCAAAATCACGACTTTAAAACTCCAGGTCATGTGACCTTGGCTCGCGACCCTAGGGTCGCAGCACAAGGGTCGCCTACATCTCCAACTTGCTCTTACGCTGCAAGACATGTGACCATGGCTCGCGATGCAAGGGTCGCAACACAAGGGTCGCACCACTCACCTAGAAGCTTGAATGTTTCATTCACTTGCTCATTTTAGGGTTTATCTTGCTAGGTTTCTTACTAACACTTAAACTCATCATCTATACTATATTATAAATATGACATAAAAAACTCTTAAAAACAAGTCTTAAAGCTTAATGTACCGCTATTTAATACTAATTACTTAAAAAACAACCATAAAAGCTGTATGTACTACATTTAATTCTATTCATTAATTTTCAATCATTATCTCTAACAATTTTAACTCCCCTAAAATCATTTCCCACTTTAACTCCCCTAAAATAACTCTCGGCATATTTTAGATATAAAAAATCTAAAATATAATTAAAAAATCTTACAGAATATTTTATAAAAAAAATTATATTATTAAACCAAAATAAGTTACATTATATTATTAAGTCTAAATTAAACAAATTTATATAAAAAAATCATTATCACTCTCTCACAACCATCCAAAATCGTAATGTAAATCGACAAAAAACAGAAAATAAATTGAAACATTAAAATCGTGATGTATCTAGCTGCATTGCGCGAGTACACTTCTAGTTAAGACTTAATAAGCGACAATTTCTTGCTTACAACATGGTTAAAACCCAAGTAGCTAGAATACAAAATCTTGGGTGTTACAAGAGGGATTTTTTTCTTTTTAATTTTACTCATTTTCATAATATTTCATTATTTCTTTGAAAATTATTATATATTGCATCAAATTTTATATCATGTTATCACAAACTATTTAGTTCTTATTTGATTAGGCCTATATATATATATATATATATATATATATATATATATATATATATATTGTTGGGTCTGAATGAGCTAAGTATGGTTTATGCTGGTGATTAATGTTGCTAAGTGATTACTACTGCTAGGCTATCAAGAATACTACTGCTAGTAAAATTAATACTGCTTAAAGAGTTAGTGCTGCTACTTGAATAGTTAGTACTGCTTGAAGAGTTAGTACTGCTAGTAGTTACTACTGCTGAAGATTAATGCTGCTGAAGATGGTTAATACTTCTGAAGAGAATTAGTGCTGCTTTTAAAGATAAAGATGCCTTGGAGATAAAGACAAGCTGGAGATAAGACTAAAGATAATTATGGGATTGATATTGAAGAATCAGTTGTATTTTTGATAATTATCTTGTATTCAGTCTTGTATATATAGTATAGAAGTATTTGATAAGAAATAATTATTCATAAGTTTTTGTTTTAGAGAGAGAATTAACCTCAAGGTTTACAACCCTAGTTCTAGAGAAGTAGAATTCGTCTTAGTGAGCATGTTCATCAAGATTGAGGTTTTGTGTGAAAGCTTGTAACTTTAATCATTCAATAAAGTTTACAAGTTGTGATTTATACTTTACTGTTACATTGATATTTGAATATTAAAGTGTTTTTCCGCAACTTCTTTAATATTGTTTCTGAGATTCACTATTTTTGTTAAGAATCAGATCCTGACAAGTGGTATCAAAGCCTAGTATTCTCAGAAACCTTCATTCATCATGGACAACACAGTTGAATCAAACAGTACTCTTGTTTCAAAGGTTCCCATGCTCAAACCTAATGAGTTTGACATGTGGAAAATTAGGATCAAGCAGTACATCCTCCTTATAGACTTTTCTATGTGGGACATTGTTGAGAATGGTCCCTCTGCTGAAGGTAAAATTGGACAAGATGGAAGAAGACCACCTCCAAAAACTGATGCTGAGAAGAAAGTGAGACAATTGGAGATGAAAGCCTTAAGCACCCTGCTTTTGGCCATTCCTAATGAGTATCAACATCAGTTTCACCACTGCACTGATGCTCAGATTCTATGGAATGCTTTAGAGAAGAGATTTGCTGGCACCAAGAACACTAAGAGGAATCAAAGGGATATTCTCAAGCAGCAATATGAGAATTTTACATCTTCAAAGAATGAGTCTATGACTCAAACTTTTGATAGATTCAATAAGTTAATTGGTGAGTTGGCTACTGTTGGAGTCCAGATGGAACAAGATGATGTCAACCAAAAGTTCCTCAGATCTCTTGGAGATGAATGGACCATGTACACTGTTTCATTCAGACAAAATGACAAATTGGAAGAAAAGGAACTGGATGATCTGTACAATGATCTGAGAGTGTTTGAATCTTAGGTGGAAGCAAAGAAGAAGCCTACTGGATACGTTCATAATGCTGCACTCCTTTTAGCATCAACTGATTCTACTGCTAACCCTGAATCAGTTAATGCTGCTAATGGAGTAAATCAAGAAAAAGGCAATGAATCTGTTTTTGAAGCCTTTATTTCCAGCCATGGTAACCCCTCTTTAATCAATGATGACTTGGAACAGCTTCATCCTGATGATCTTGAAGAGATGGATATTAAATGGAAGATGGCCATGCTTTCAATGAGGGTGAAGAAGATCATCAAGAGGACTAGGAGGAACAACTTCTCCTAAAGAAGAGAAGATGGAGAAGGCTTTGATAAGTCAAAGGTGGAGTGCTACAAGTGTCATATGAAGGGACACTTTGCCAGGGAATGCAGAAGTGGAGTGTCTCAAAACAATCACCAACAAGCTCAGACTGGAAGCTTCAACCATAACAAAAACTCTGCTCAAGCTCTGGTTTCTCAACAAGGAATGGGGTTTGACTGGAATGATCAAGCAGAAGAGGCCATTCAAAATCAAGCTCTCATGGCAGAGGTATCTGATCTTCCTACTGACGTACTCTCTAATCTCTGTTCTCAAACTTGTATAGACACTGTTAAAAGGTACAGGGATCACAATCAGAGTATGAGTGATGACCTTAAGAGGTTAGAAAAGGATAGAAAAGACTATGTGAAAATTGTTGAGAGGTTTGAGGAACAAATTAAAGGTTTCCAAGCCAATGAACTTTAACACACATACGATACAAATTACTGGAAGTGGGAGAAAAATGATCTAGAAATCCAGCTGACAAAGTCTAGAGAGGAGAATGAAAAGTTGAGAGGAGAGCTAGCCAAGGTTAAGTTGGATGTGGAAAAGTTTTCATATGCTTCTAAATCCATGGATTCAATTCTAAAGGTCCAAATCCATGATAAGCTTAAACCAGGAATTGGGTACAATACCACACCACCACCATACAACAACAACTACATCCCTCCTAAATCAGACTTGCTAAAAACCAAGGATAGGAAGGACTTGCATGAGGGAGCCACTAAGATAGATCATTTAGATGAATTAGTTGTTAAGGACAAGACTGAGAAAGAAACTGGTAAGAGTAAGGATAATACTGTGAGTGGTGAGATTCCCTTAGAAAATAACATTCTTACCAATGAGGGTCGTGGAAGGGATCGGGTCAAATCTGATGACGTAGATAAGACTCAGGGAAAGTCTAAAAAGGTCCATTACAAGCAGACTACAGTTGTGAATCTTGTTCTTTGCAAACAGTGTGTAGGTAATAAGTCTGAGCCCCTAAAACATGATAAAAAGAGGGGCAATCAAAGAAATTGGAATAATCAGTGGGCTCAGAAACAAGGAGTTGATATGAGTAGAATCATCAGACCAAAACCTTGTTTCATATGTGGCAAAATGAATCATCTTGCCAAGCACTGTTATTTTAATCCTATTAACCAAAGGATAAATTTTCAAAGATCTGTGCAAAAACCCTTTGGTTATAGGAAGGATGAAAGGAACCGTGCGGCTAAGAAACCTGTTAAATCTAAAAGCCACATGAAGAAAAAGACTGTAAAAGAGAGTGTCAAGATGTGGGTTCCCAAAAGCACTAAAACTGTTAGTACTGCTACCACAAATAGTGCTGCTGACAAAGATAGTGCTGCCAGAAGCAATACTGCTGCTATCAATGTTAGTGTTGCTGAGAGTATTAGTACTTCTAAAACTAACATTGTTAGTACTTCATCAGATGTTAATACTGCTAACTCTGTTACTGATTCTAACAAGGTTAGTACTGCTAAACCTGTTAGTGCTTCTAACTCTGTTAGTACTTCTAAAATTAGTATTGCTTCTAGTGTTTGTGCTTCTAGACCAATCATCTTGACAAAGTACTCCAGTAAAGAGTATTCTAATTTTAAAAATATCATCAAAAAGGAGTGTAAGTACTTCGATGAGAAAGGGAGGCCCAAGACCACTTTGGCTTGGGTTCCCAGTCAATACTAATTGATTTATCTTATGTGCAGGGCAACCAGCAGCTCAAGGGAAAGAGCATTTGGCATGTTGATAGTGGTTGCTCTAGGCACATGACAGGGAACATGGCTTGCCTCAAGAATTTCAAGAAAATTGATGGAGGGCATGTTGCCTTTGGTAATACTCCAAATGGAGGTAAGATTAGTGGTAAGGGAGATGTAACAAAAGGTAAGATGACCTTTGAAGATGTTTACTATGTTGAGCAATTAAGGTATAACCTGTTAAGTGTATCACAGGTTTGTGACAAAAAGCATAGTATATTATTCACTGATTCAGAATGCATTATCCTTGCTCCTGGGTTCAAGGTAGTTGATGAAAAGATGATACTACTAAGAACTCCAAGAAAGGATAATGTCTATTGTTTGAATATGGAAACTGTTTCAAATGATTCATCCTTAAACTGTCTTGTTTCAAAAGCCTCTTTGGATGAATCATCACTTTGGCACAGAAGGATGTGTCACATGAACTTTAAAACAATAAATAAACTTGTTAAAAACAACCTTGTAAGAGGTCTGCCTTCAAAAGTCTTTTCATGTGATGATCATTGTGTTGCTTGTCTCAAAGGCAAACAACACAAAACTTCTCATAAGTCCAAAGAGTTGAACACAATTTCTTCTTCTCTTCAGTTGTTGCATATGGATCTGTTTGGTCCTACAAATGTCATGAGTATAGGTAAGAAATCATACTGCTTAGTTATTGTTGATGATTACTCTAGATTTACTTGGGTGTATTTTCTAAGGACTAAGGATGAGACAAGTGGACTGATCAAATCCTTTATTCTAAGAATTGAAAACCAAACAAATCAAAAGGTAAAAGTCATTAGGTCAGATAATGGTACTGAATTTAAAAATCTTGACCTAAACACCTTTTGTGGGGAAAAAGGAATTGAGAGGCAATACAGTGCTCCTAGGACTCCACAACAAAATGGTGTTGCTGAGAGAAGAAATAGAACACTGATTGAGGCTGCTAGATCTCTGTTAGCTTATTCAAAACTTCCAATTACTTTCTGGGCTGAAGCAGTTAATACTGCTTGCTATGTCCAAAACAGAGTTCTAGTAGTCAAGCCTAAGAACAAGACACCATATGAGCTTTTAAACAAAAGAAAACCATTTATAGGTTTTTTCAAACCTTTTGGATGTCCTTGTACCATTCTCAATACCAAAACTCAATTAGGAAAGTTTTATAGCAAAGCAGATGATGGTGTTCTTGTTGGTTACTCATCTCAGAGTAAGGCCTACAGAGTGTTTAATTCTTCTTCTAGAATAATTGAGGAAAGTGACAATGTCAAATGCAATGAGAACTCACCAAATCCTATTTGTTCAGGTCCTCAGTGGTTATTTGACATTGATTCACTAACTAACTCTTTGGGTTTTAGTAGTGATGATCATGCAGGATCAGGAAGTAGAGGATCAGGGGATGAACAAGTACAAGATATTATTCCTCAGTCTATGATCTTTCCCATATCTACAATGAACCCTGTTGAAATCTGTGAAAAAGATACTGTTACTGAACCTATTCAGAGTGAAGAAGAAAGAAGAGATGAGGAGAATCCAGAGCATGAAGAGCCAGAAGTAGCTGATGAGATCCCCTCAGCTGACTTAAATGACTCCAATTTAGATGTGGGAATTAATGAAGAGCCTAATCATCAGACAAGAACTCAGAAGAATCATCCTTCTGAGCTGGTAATAGGAGACATCTCTTCTCCTATGATGACTAGGAATCAAAGCAGACTTCAAGATTTGCAGGATCTACAGCATACAGTACTCTCTTGCTTTCTATCTCAGATTGGTCCTAAGAAGGCTTATGATGTAATGAAAGATTCAAGTTGGATAGAAGCCATGCAAGAAGAGTTGCTACAGTTTAAATTGCAAGATGTTTGGGACTTGGTGGACCTTCCAAAAGGTCATAGAGCAATTGGCACCAAGTGGATTTTCAGAAATAAAAAGGATGAGAGAGGAATAGTAATCAGGAACAAAGCAAGACTAGTGGCACAAGGGTACACTCAGGAAGAAGGCATAGACTATGAGGAAGTCTTTGCTCCAGTTGCACGGGTAGAGGCAATCAGGCTGTTTCTAGCCTATGCCTCATATATGAAGTTCAAGGTATATCAGATGGATGTGAAGAGTGCCTTTCTATATGGAACAATTGATGAAGAAGAATACGTCTGTCAACCCTCTGGATTTGAAAATCCATTATATCCTAACAGAGTATACAAACTTAAGAAAGCACTATATGGTCTACATCAAGCCCCAAGAGCATGGTATGATACTCTGTCTACCTATCTCTTGGAAAATGGGTTTGAAAGGGGAATCATTGACAAGACCCTTTTCATTAAAAGAAGTAAGAAGGACACCCTACTTGTTCAGATCTATGTGGATGACATCATATTTGGATCCACAAAAGATCATATGTGTAGAGACTTTGAAGAGTTGATGCACAAGAGCTTCAAAATGAGTTCAATGGGTGAACTCACTTTCTTCCTTGGGCTTCAAGTGAAACAGCAGAAAGATGGGATTTTCATAAGTCAATCAAAGTATGTGAAAGACATCCTAGATAAGTATGGTTTATCAGACTCAAAGCCAGCAAGCACACCAATGGAAACACACAAACAGATCACTGTTGATCTTGAGGGGGAGGATGTTGATGTCCATCTTTATAGATCAATGATTGGATCTCTCATGTATCTCACAACCTCAAGACCAGATATCATGTTTCCAGTGTGTGTGTGTGCCAGATTCCAAGTCAAGCCAAAGCAGTCACATCTTCAAGCAGTTAAGAGGATTTTCAGATACTTAAGAGGGCAACCTAGATTAGGTCTTTGGTATCCTTATGAATCTACTTTTGACGTGATTGCATATTCATAAAGTGACTTAGGTGGTGCTAATATGGATAGAAAGTCTACTTCAGGAGGATGTCAGCTTTTGGGTGCAAGACTAGTTTCTTGGCAGTGTAAGAAACAAACCACAATGTCCTTATCTACAACAGAAGTTGAGTGCATTGCTGCTACAAGTTGCTGATCTCAGGTTCTATGGATTCAGAATCAAATGCTGGACTATGGGGTAACCTTTCTTCACACTCCAATCCTCATTGACAATAGCAGTGCTATTAGCATTGTTAACAATCCAGTCAAGCACTCCAAAACAAAGCACATTGAAATCAGGTATCACTTTATTAGAGACAGCAATGAAAAGAAGCTAATTCAAGTTGCTAAAGTTCATACTAATAACCAGTTTGCTGATCTATTCACTAAAGCTTTTGATGTGGGTAGATTCACTTTCTTGGTCACAAGTGTAGGCATGATCAACTCTGAATGAGCTCATGTTTAAAAAGTGTTTGTATACCTGTTATTTGTTTTTTTTTTATGCTACTAATCATCTTTCTCAGGAAGTTTTATTGCCTTGCTCAGACTAACACAAGCTTCACCTGTGTAAGTATCGTTAATGCTGCCAGTGCAGTTTTAATGTTGCCAGTGCAAAGTTACTACTGTTGGTTCATTATTACTACTGCTAGTCTGAGTTACTACTTCAGGTATGTGTTACTACTGCTAGTTAATTAATACTGCTAGTTAGTTAATACTGCCAGTTAGTTAATATTACTAGTCAGTTAATACTGCTAGTTAGTTAATACTGCTAGTTAGTTAGTACTGCTTTAACTGAAATTAGGGTTAATACTGTTTATTTCCTGAATTTTATAAATACCCTCTTTGCCCGCCTAAAAGCTCACAACGACTCTTTGAATACTGTTCGTTTTCTCTCTAACTCATTTCTCTCAAGCAACCAGTGTGTTTCAGTCAAGAATCCTCAAGCCAGATGGCATCCATGGCGTTTATTGATGAACACAATGAGATTGCAATGCTTCAAAAGCCTAAGCAGGCTGCTGGATTCCATCAAATAGTTGATTTTCTCAAGTCCAGTCATATAGCTCATGCTCTTACAGTGTCACCAAGACTTTACATCGAGCACCAGAAGCAATTTTGGGCCAATGCCACCGCGGTTACTGAAAACGGTGTGCAGTTCATCAAGACAAGGGTGTGTGACAAACCCTTGATAGTCTCTGAAGAGGTCATTCGCATCAGTCTACGACTAGACGATGCCTCAGGTATTACCTCTATCTCTCATGGCATCAGGGTCAAGGCCCTCACTAGACCATCCCACTGATAGCCAAACCCAACCTTCAACCACTATATCACTCCCTCAGTCCCTTGTTCTTAAGCCAACCCCAGTTATATCCAAAACTTATACTAAGAGAAAGGCACACAAGGCTCCTTCCCTTGTTGTACCTCCTACAAACCCAGAACCTCAAAGCCCTCTAATGGAGCATTCTCCATTAGAGAATATCCATAGGGAAACCACTGGGGTGTCTCCCAACCCCAAGGAGGTACTCACTAAGGAGATGCATGAGCATGTGGGTGAGAAGGCTGCCACTACTCCTGCTAGCACAGAGGAGGCCAGTGGTAACATCACTAAGACCTTCCCCACGACAACTTTGAATGAGAAATCATTCAAAGGTCCTGGGTGTCCAGAAACCAAGGGAATAGGTGGTGCTTCAGTCTGGCTGGAGATCCCTATTAAACATTCCAATGATCCATCAAAAGGGGGTAACACTCCTGGAGAAGGTGAGGATATATATGACTACCAGGAATTGATTTCTGCCATGTCCAAAATGGCAACTGAACTGGATTCTCAAAAGAAGGTTGTAAATGAACTCAAGAAAGTCATCATCAACCAGCAAGAAGAAATCAGCACCTTAAAGAAGTTGGTTAAGAAGGTGGTTCAAAGAAGGTCAAAGAAAAGATTTGAGCTCAGAAGAAGGAACTCAGTGGATGATGCTCCCAAAAAGGGGGAGTCAGAAGCTGAGGTCAACATGGAGAATGCTAAGAATAAGGGGGAGAAACATGGAGATGAGGGGGAGTTTACTGGTAGTAGTGGGGATAAGGTACAAGCAGCAGAAACTGAAACAGTGTTTGAGAAAGCAACAGAAACAGTTAATGCTGCTGAAGCAAGCAAAGCAGCAGAAACAGTTAATGCTGCTGAAACAAGCAAAGCAGCAGAAACAGTTAATGTTGTTGAAATAAATGAAGCTGCAGAAATTGTTCAAGAGATATTAATTGACCTCCTTAGTAGCAATTTGGAAGAAATTCAGATAGCTGAAGCATTAATCAAGGCTAAACATGACACTCCTAAGGTCACTTCAAAGACCAAAGGAGTTGTCATCAAAGACAATGTTGAGGTTATCAAGAAAGCTAGTGCTGATAAGGTAGCAAGCAAGGACAAAGGCAAAACCAAGATAGTGGAATCTGACCAACCACTTAAAAAGCAAAAGTTGATTGAGTCAGATGAAGCTTTGGCTAAGAAAATGCAGGCAGAACTTGAGCAAGCAGAAAAAGATCAAGTGGAAAAAGATAGGGAGATGGCAAGAGCTCTAGCTGCAGAGCTTAATGAAGTATATCAAAAGAGTTTGGCAACAGAGATGGCACAGAAGAAATCTGAAATTAAAAAGAAGCCTGTAATGATCAAAATGGGTGCAAAGAAGAGGCAACCTTCACAGACCTACTTTGGCACTCAAGAGAGAAAGAAGATGATCACTTTCCTCAAAGGTGCTGTGGGAGTCAAAAAGGAAATGTTCATAAAAATGTCATTTGATCAAATCAAAGGCTTGTATGAGGCAGAGATGACTAAGTTACAAGGAAATGATCAAGCAAGAGTTGAAGTGGAAAAGAGGATGAAAGAGAGGCATGACCTTCAAATACAAAAACCCTTTTCTGATGATCAAGAAACACCAAGGAAGGAAGCTACTCTAGGTGAAAGTTTGAGGACTTTGAAAAGAACAAAAATGATGGCAAGAAGAAAACCAGCTAAGAAACCTAGAGTGGATGAGGAAGAAGCTGAGAAAGAACAGAAGGTAGCTGAAGAAGAAGGGGCTCCTAAGTCTGATGACCAGGAAGTTCAATCTCAGGAAGAACCATCCAGTACTTATGATGTGAATATGTACATGGTGGTGATGGAAAAAGTGTCTGAGTCTATAACAGCTGAACCTGTTGGTGTCAAGCCTCCTGAGATTATTCACTGGGATACCATGAAAGTAGATGGAAAGGAGTATATCAGGCTTAAGAGAAAAGATGACAAGTTTGAAGTGTATCCTACTTGGGCCAAGATTGTAAGAGTATGCTCCAGATCTGACTTAGAGGAAATGTTTGAGGTGGGGATGAAATTATATGCTGATAAGCTGAAAACTCCAGGGATACCAGTTACAAAACTTGTGATGGAATATCTATGCATGTTGTTCAAGCCAGAGGAAGTTCAACATGTTATCAGAAATGTTTTCAAAACCATCAACAACTGGACTCTGTATGAAAGAAGTGGAGTATATGCACTGACTATGGATACTAATCACATTGAATACATCTTAGTGGATAGAGTTTACAACCATAGCAGGCTAAAGCTGCATGCTATGTTGAAGAAAAAGCTTGGTTGTGCACCAGATTCTGCAATGGCAAGATACTTGATCCAGAGAACTCTTAATCAAAGTTTGGGGTTGAATCCTGATACAGGATTATGAGCAATGGAGTTTTGGGAGCATCTGAAGAACTTGACTTCTCTTCTCTAAAAGTCAAGTTAGGGGGAGATTGTTGGGAACTGAAGATTTGTTTAAGTATGATTACTGCTGCCAGTACAATGTGGTTACTACTGCTGAGGTAAATTACTACTGCTTGTAGAATTTAATACTGCTAAGCATAGTTACTACTGTTGGTGAAGATTAATACTGCTCAGAGTGTTAATGCTGCTATGACTTAATACTACTTATGTGATTAAGATGCGCAGATCAAGGTTTGAAGATAATCATGGAAGGTTGAAGATAATTATGGAAGAATATACTGAAGATCTTTTATGTTTTGTAATTATCTTTTATTTTCAGTATATGTATAGAATTATTCAGAATAGTTTGATAGACAAGTATTCTGAGTTTTTGTTTAGAGAGAGAATTGACCTCAAGGTTTACAACCCTAGTTCTAGAGAAGTATAATTCGTCTTGGTGAGCCTGTTCATCAAGATTGAGGTTTTGTATGAAAGCTTGTAACTTTAATCATTCAATAAAGTTTACAAGTTGTGGTTTCTACTTTACTGTTACATTGATATTTGAATATTAAAGTGTTTTTCCGCAACTTCTTTAATATTGTTTCTGAGTTTAATTATTCTTGTTAAGAATCAGATCATGACACTTCTTCCCCTATTTTTTTCTTTGCATTTCCCTCTAATAACAACATTTTCTTTCTCACCATAAATCGGCGCCACCCTCTCTCTTCTTCTCTATCGCTGACCATTGAAACCACCAGCCACCATACTTCTTCGCCGATGTTCTTCTTCATCCTCCAACCAACGAAAACACCAACCTCATTTTTCCGATCACCGTCATTTTCCTCCCCCTCACCACCAAGTGTTGCCATCATCATTTGCAACTCTATCGATCACTAACCTTACCTCAATGTCTCTCCTTTTCCCTCTCTTACAACCAATTTCTATAAAAAAAAAAAGCCCAACCCCCTCTTTTATCATTTGCTATTGTGAGCATCACCCATCATACTCCACAATCATTGTAGAATGTGAAATTCGAGTGGACTGCAACGCAAGAGAAGGCGTTCCGGGTTCTTTAGCGAAGGGGAGGACGACTTCGTGGTCTTTAGCGACGCTTCGAAGATGGGTTTGGGTTGTGTGTTGATGCAAAGGGGCAAGGTAATTGCTTACGCATCGAGACAACTCAAGATTCATGAGAAGAATTACCCTACCCATGATCTGGAGTTAGCAGCGGTGGTGTTCGCCTTGAATCTTTGGCGACACTACCTCTATGGTACGAAATGTACTCTCTTCACGGATCATAAGAGCCTAAAGTATGTCTTTGATAAAAAAAAATTGAATATGAGGCAAAGGCGGTGGCTCGAGTTGCTCAAGGATTACGATTGTGAATTGCTTTACCATCCCGGTAAGGCGAACGTGGTGGCCGATGCGTTAAGTCGGAAGGACTATAGCGGAAGTATTCGGGCTACCCATTCAAGAATCGAGTTAGTGTCTAGTCTTGTTGAAAAGATCAAGATGTCACAGTTAGAAGCATTGTTGGAAGAGAATCTCAAAGAAGAAGTCATGACAAAGCAGCGTGTGCTTTTAACGGAGGATAGCCGTGGGGTAATACTGTTCAATGGGCGTGTGTGGGTGCCCAAAGTTGGAGGTAACCGTGAACTACTTCTGGAAGATGCCCACAAGTCCAAGTATTCCATTCATCCGGGAAGTACAAATATGTACCGGGATTTGAAGTTGCATTATTGGTGGCCGGTGATGAAGCTCGATGTGGCACGTTACGTGGAGCGATGTGTGACGTGTTTACAAGTGAAGGTCGAACACCAACGACCGTATGGGAGCCTTCAGTCCCTAGAAATTCCCGAGTGGAAGTGGGAGCATATTACCATGGACTTCGTGACAAAGTTGACTAGAACTCTTATAGGTCACGATACCATTTGGGTAATAGTCGATAGACTGACAAAGAGCGCTCACTTTCTAGCCATGCGCGAGACCTTATCGATGGACAAGTTGGCAAAACTCTACATCGATGAGGTGGTCTCGAGGCATGGTGTACCCTTGTCGATCGTGTCGGATCGCGACAATCGATTCACCTCTAATTTTTGGGATGGTTTTCAGAAAGAGCTAGGTATGCAAGTAAAGTTGAGTACGGCTTACCGTCCACAAACCGATAGGCAAAGCGAGAGAACGATCCAAACGTTGGAAGACATGTTGAGGTCTTGTGTCATCGATTTCGGGGGTAGTTGGGACTCTCACCTACCTTTAGTGGAGTTTGCGTACAACAATAGCTACCACTCGAGTATTGGGATGGCACCGTTTGAGGCGTTGTATGGGCGAAAGTGTCGAACTCCCGTGTATTGGCTTGAAGCGGGAGAGAAGCAATTTGCCGGACCTGAAATCGTGTAAGAGACAGCCGATAAGGTCAAGGGCATTCGTGAAAGACTGAAAGCAGCTCAATATCGACAAAAGAGCTATGCCGATAAGAAGAGGCGGCCGATGAAGTTTCAAGTGGGCGACCGTGTGATGCTTAAGGTGTCGCCATGGAAGGGCATTATCAGGTTCGGAAAGCGTGGGAAGTTGAGTCCCCGTTTCCTCGGACCTTTTAAGGTGCTTAAGCGGGTGGGTTTGCAAGCCTACCAATTGAAACTACCGTCGGAGTTAAGCAGAATCCACAGCACGTTTCATATTTGTTACCTTCAGAAGTGTTTGGCGGTTGAAGAAAGCGTCATTCCCCTCTCCGAGTTGAGAGTGGACGAGGGTAATCGATGTGTAGACGAACCCAACGCGATCTTAGAGAGAAAGTCTAAGAAATTGCGTCACAAGGAAGTTACTATGGTCAAAGTGCAGTGGAAGCATCATCGGGGAGCCAATGTGACGTGGGAAGCCGAGAAGGATATGAAGCGAAGATATCCTCATCTCTTCGAGTAGTTGGGATTTCGGGGACGAAATCATTCCCAAGTTGGGGAGGATTGTAACATCCCGAATTTCGTTTGGTCTTTTGCGAAGAAGAATAAAGGAAAAGGGTGCGCCCTCCTTTAGAAATTCCGCACGGGTCGTGCGCAAAGTCTGGGGCGACGGCAGTAGGTTTCGCACGGGTCATGCGTCCCTCCTTCAGCAAAAACGCACGGGTCGTGCGTTGTGTCAGGGGCTGCTTCAAAGTGGGTTTAATGAGATATTTCCCAAATCTCATTCATATCTCATTTCTTTCTTCCTTTCCAAGTTTCTTTTTCTCCCTCTCTTTCTTCATTACTCTCTTAAGGGTTTGGTTCAACCTCAAGCTTGCCATTTATTGCTAGTATAAGAACTCCTTCCAAGGTTTCGGCATTGGATTCTCCACCTCCATTGGCATCTTCTCCAAAGTTCAAGGTCTAGTTTTTTGGGTTTTCTCCTAAAACCTACTTGGTGAGTTCCTACTATCATTTTACAAACTTTATACATATCAAAACTTACATTTTGAACTCCTACATATCTCCTTGGGTTTGGATTTAAGTTTATTGTATTTTGACCTAACTTGAGTTTTGGGATATTTTAGGGTTCCTAATCTTTTTATGAAATGTAAAGGGGTTTCATCTTATTTGAAGTAAAATGAAGTTTTACTTGCACGTTTACATGGGTTACTTGAAAGGATGCATATAAATCTCATTTTGTGGGTTTCATTCTTATCAGCAGTTAAACTTGAAAATGCATTTTAGTTATAAAATGTTATTGGTACCATATGACTATCTATGTTTGGTCACAAATGAAATTGTGACAAGTCTAGACTATTTCTAGTGGATCCCTAGGTATTGAGTCGGCTTATATTATTGGGATGTCTATTCCCCTTTTTGTAGCTATGGATGCATTTGACCCTCGGGGGCCTTTGGTACGGTTATGTGAGATCGGTTACTAGCCATGGGTCATAATGTAGTCCTAGTGAACGAGTATGACTTGGTTTCCTCGGGGGCCCTCCCTCACATCTTCGTGCGGACCTTTGTTGTTCGTGGTCATGGATTCCAAGTATTTAGCTCATAACTCGGATTGTGGTCTACTTTTGTGTTCCGCTACAATCCTTGGTAAATCGGATATCCCCCGTCATCGCAAGATGAACTTTTGGACCGATGGTCCTTTCATGATAAAGATTTTTAATTGTAAACCAAATTTCTCGAAAAGATTTACTTCTGCTACAATTGTTTACATCTCTTGAAATTATAAATTGTATGTTCTCACTAGGCTTTAAGCCTAACACTTTTTCTCAAATGATATTTATAACAGGTTCCCTTAGCGGTGGGGTGTCGCGGTTGTGAGTGACGAGCATGTCTTAGAGGCATTTTTGAGATGACTAGTAGTCGATGTTGGGCATTGTTTAAGTCCCATCTTTTGGTGATTTTGAGTCGACAACCGATGTAATCTAGATATATGTGTTTAGGTTAGTTTGTTGTTGATTTCCATATCCGTTCACAGGTTTTGTAAAGGTTTGGTACTTTCCCCTTTTTGGGAGGTTTATGCCAAATGCGAATGTCATATTGCCTATCTTCCGAAGTTTTATTTTACTCAGATTTTTAGGATGTTACGTGATTGGTAATGATTAATAAACCTCATTGGGCCTTTCATTTGTTCTAATGGCTCTTGATGAACTTGATTGAGCTTTGATGGACTTAAATGAATTTGAATGAAATGTAATTGGGCATTCATTAATGAACCTTATTGGGCATTCATGAACTTGGTGGGCGGATTGGATACAATGGTTGTTAATGAACTGTATTTGGCATTCATGAGCTTTAGCGCTCTTAATGAAATATATTAATTGTATTGAACTCAATGATTGTTAATGAACTGTATTGGGCATTCGTGGGCTTTAGTGCTCTTAATGAAATATATCGGCTTACAGTGGCTCTTAACGAACTGTATTAGGTCTCCATGGATCATATCAGACTAAGGGACTGTTTGGCAGTTGCTGAATGGTTTAGTGAAGAATGATTAAGTGTTCTGAATGATTAAGAGGTTTTTATGATATAGTGTAAAATGAAATACGGTTGTTTGCTAATTGTTCATAATGAAACCAGGGCTCTTAATGGTTAAGGGAGGGTCAGGATACAAAATCATTAAGAGGATTTTGGAACCATTAAGAGGCAACCCTTTTTTTTGCCAAATAAGATTTACCTCTTAGCGATTCAGATGTTGCCTCTTAATGAAACCATTAAGAGGTAAACAAACAACCCCTAAGTGACTATTCATGTGTTGATTGGTCTTCATAGGCTTCAGTGGCTCTTAATAAGTTAATAGGCCATGATGGGCTACTGTAGTATGTCATAATGAGTCATATTGTAATATATTGTATTATGTTGAGTTATAATTGGGTCGTGTTTGGTTATGTTGGTCGTACTGGGTGGTAATGTATCATATTTGGCTATGTTGGTTATCATGTGTAGTAATACCTCCTATTGGGTTGTAATTGGTCGTGTTGAACAATAACAACCCATATTGGGTTAGGTTGTTTAATTTTGATTAAAATTAGGTTGTATCATTGAATCAAGTTCAATGGAAAAAAAGTTCCTTAGTTTCATAATAATTTTTAAAATATTTTTGCACAAGAGTTTGGGAAGTCCGCAAATAAAAATACAAATAAAAGATATTAATGAAATTAAAATAAAATTGTCAACAGATTTGGGTAGTCCGCCGACAGAATTGTAAGTGATTTTTTTATTAATAATGTAAAAATACTTTTGTCGGCGAGTTTGGGAAGTCCGTCGGCAAAAGTTTTAAGTGAAAAAAATTAGTATTTATAATAAAATAACTTTTGCTGATGAGTTAGTGAAATTCGTTGGTGAAAATATATTTAAATTTTTTTTAAATACTTTTGCCGGCGAGTTTGGAAAGTCCGTCGGCAAAAGTTTAAGTGAAAAAAGTTATTATTTATTATATAAAGACTTTTGCCGACGAGTTAGTGAAATCCGTTTGTGAAAATGTTGTTTAAATTTTTAAAGATTCTTTTGCCGGTGGTTTGAGAAATCCGTCGGTAAAAATAACTTTTACCGGCGGCCTATACGAATTTCGCCAGCAAAAGTGCATCTTTGCCGGCAACATTTTCCTTTGGCAAAAAGTCGAGCTTTTACCGGAGACTTTCGTTTAAGTCGCCGGTAAAAGTTACTTTTACCGACGGACTACCCAATTCCGCCGGTAAAAGTACAGTCTAGCAACTTCCCAACTCCTAGATCCAAAGCTTCCACAAGGTTTGCTCTATCGCAAATACTCCCAGCCTTGCTCAAAAGCACCACAACATAAAGAAAAAGGTTTGGGGGTGAAAAGGGAAGTCAAAACCCTAACTTTTAAAGGAGAGGGACAAGAAGTTACCTTCAATCATTACCCTTGAAATCACTGAGAAAAGCTCACATAAAGCCTCAAAATCGGACCTAAGTTTCCCAAGGCATCCAAGGTTAAGAGAAAATAGTGAGGAGAAAGAGTAGTGTGGAGAAAAATGGGAAAAATCGTCCACAATCACGACTTTAAAACTCCAGGTCATGCGACCTTGGCTCGCGACCCTAGGGTCGCAGCACAAGGGTCGCCTGCATCCCCAACTTGCTCTTACGCTGCAAGACATGTGACCATGGCTCGCGATGCAAGGGTCGCGACACAAGGGTCGCACCACTCACCTAGAAGCTTGAATGTTTCATTCACTTGCTCATTTTAGGGTTTATCTTGCTAGGTTTCTTACTAACACTTAAACTCATCATTAAGACTTAATAAGCGACAATTTCTTTCTTACAACATGGTTAAAACCCAAGTAGCTAGAATACAAAATCTTGGGTGTTACAAAAGGGATTTTCTTCTTTTTAATTTTACTCATTTTCATAATATTTCATTATTTCTTTGAAAATTATTATATATTGCATCAAATTTTATATCATGTTATCACAAACTATTTAGTTCTTATTTGATTAGGCCTATATATATATATATATATATATATATAGAGAGAGAGAGAGAGAGAGAGAGGCACACATATGCACCTTGTTCTCCATCAATATCCACCATTGTCATTCACCACCACCACTATCCCCTCCGAACATCCTTCTTCCCCTATTTTTTTCTTTGCATTTCCCTCTAACAACAACATTTTCTTTCTCACCATAAATCGGCGCCACCCTCTCTATTCTTCTCTATCGCTGACCATTGAAACCACCAGCCACCATACTTCTTCGCCGATGTTCTTCTTCATCCTCCAACCAACGAAGACACCAACCTCATTTTGCCGATCACCGTCATTTTCCTCCCCCTCACCACCGAGTGTTGCCATCATCATTTGCAACTCTATCGATCACTAACCTTACCTCAATGTCTCTCCTTTTCCCTCTCTTACAACCAATTTCTATAAATAAAAAAAGCCCAACTCCCTCTTTTATCATTTGCTATTGTGAGCATCATCCATCATACTCCACAATCATTGTAGAATGAGGATGGGGTGGTAGTACTACATGCATACACATTCATTATTATGGGTAGGGTAGGGTGGAGTGGGGTGCATTAGTGGGTAAAGGGAAAAATAGAAAAACAAACAAAAAAAATGAGTTAAATGGCAAAAAAAAAGTGCCCCTCATTTGATGGACAACTTTTTATAGTTAATAAAGGGATAACTTTCAAAGCACAATGTAAATCGTAGCGATCATTATTGTATTTATTAAAATTTAGAGATGCAATCTGTAATTTTATGTAAACCACAGGGACCAAAACTGTAACTTACTCTAAATGTAGTGAAATTGATTATTAAAACATATAGTAAGATTATTTATATATAATTGTAACTTACTTTCATTTATTAACTTACTTTTTATAGAGTTAATAAAGGGATAACTTTCAAAGCACAATGTAAATCGTAGCGATCATTATTGTATTTATTAAAATTTAGAGATGCAATCTGTAATTTTATGTAAACCACAGGGACCAAAACTGTAACTTACTCTAATTGTAACTTACTTTCATTTATTAAACTTTCTTTAAATAATTAAAAGTTGTTAAAATTCAATTGATTATTTATATATTTTTACAACTTTAAAAGAGTGAACACATATTTAAGGGGGTGTTTAGGTTGCTTATTTGAAGTGTTTTTTTAGCTTATTGTGGTTTGGTATCGGAGATAAGTAATTTATAGTGTTTGGATGGAGAAAAAATGAAAGTGCTTATAGCGGTGTCAACTTATCAACTTATTTGAAAAATGCTTATGACTTTTTTGTTTATTTTATATGTATAAGCAATCACAAACACCCTTAAATAACAACTTATTAGCTTATTACGTTTTGGTACCACAATAAGTTAATCCAAACACTTTTTATAAAACTCCTTTTTATCACCGCATAAGTTGATAAGCACTTTTAATAAATAAAAAACATAAGTTGTTTTAAATAAGCAATCCCAACCCCCCCCCCCCCCCCCGGAATCATTCTCTCATAGTCTCATGTACCAAATTAGAAGTGTGGGAATGGTATCAAGAGCGACATGGTAGCAAAGTCTCACTTCAAGCCTCAGGAGTTAAAAGTGAAATCAAAATGTTTTATATCATGTGACTTAAGGCAACAAATATATACATACATATATTATTCTCAATAATATTAAACAATTTGAGTTTATATAAAATTATACAAAAGGTGATAAATATATCTAGAGCATATAGTTGTAACAAAAATAATTGTTTTGCTTAATAATTTTACGTATCTATAATCTAACACCATATAAATATAAAAACGAAGTTAAAAAATAAAGTGGACAAGCCGACTATGTTTGTAAAGTGCCATGGCGACGTACCGCCTTAAACAACCAACATGAGTAGCGGGAGTGTCGGGGCTACACCTTGACATCATGGCACATTCAAATATATTTTGTTTGTTGTCTAAATTTATACTTAACTTGGTATGAAGGTTTGTATATTGGTAAGGGTGTTTATCGGTTATTATTAGATTTTACATCTAATCCGATTAACCTTGATCAACTAATTGAATCTAATTCAATAGATAATTGGGTTGGATTTGTTCCATTTATTGGAATATACTTTGGTTATCCGTTGTATTTGATTAGATCAATCCAATAGTTTGATCCAATTTATAAAAAAAATTATTCATCTATATATCTAATTTTCTAAAAGACCTTACATACAAATATCAAATATATATATATATATATATATTATATAGAGAGAAGTGCAAATTCAAACGAAAATGTGGTTAATTTGCAAGAAGCATTAGAAGAGCCAAGTCACATATAATCACAAATGATGCAAAAACTTAATCACATACGATAAAACATGTCTTGTTAACTGGCCATATCACGTGCGACTTTTTCCACAACTTTGGTCGTGTTGACCAAGTAAAAATAAATAAATGATCAAAATAGTAATTCCCATATGATTTTACTTTTTATAAGTCGATCGACTTCACACATGATCTTTGAGCTTTTAATCTCGATTATGTATGTTTTGTTATTTTCTATTTCAAATTTCTATTTATTATTTTTTAACAATGATAAAATTTAGTATAATATTAAAAATTATTGCAAATATTACCAATTATATATCTTTATTATTGGATGACTAGAAGCGTACTCGCGCAATGCAGCGAGATAAATCATGATTTTAATGTTTCATTTTATTTTTTTGTTTTTTTGTTGATTTACAGTACGATTTTGGATGGTTTTGAGAAAGTGATAATGTTTTTTTTATAAATTTGTTTAATTTAGGCTTAATAATATAATTTTTTTATATAAAAAAAACAAGTATTTTGTTAGAATTCAATAATTATCTTATATATTTTAATGACATATAAAAAAAATAACCAATTACATATTTAATAATATAATTAAAACAAATTTATAGTAATATAATATATTAATTAATATTGATACATGAAAAAGTCTGCATAAAAGGAAAGTCTTGCACATACCAAATTGATGGGTGTTAGAAGTCTGCAGTATTAATATGTATCTTATGCTTTGAAACTTGTAAATTAAGAGATTTTTAAAATCTTGCATAAAATGATGATACCGTGTGCCTAATAATTTGTATTTAAAAGTTTTTTATCCGTGCTTTATGTTTATGCCAAAAATCTCCCAAGGAAAATTTAAGGTAAATGTGGAGCTTGATCCAACCAAAGAAAGTAACAACAATAATCGTACGACTATAACAAAAATAAAGTAAATGAGACGAGAGAATTGGTGACGCGGAAAACCCTATAAATGGGTAAAAACCGCGGACGAGTATTAGTCGTCGTGCACTATGGACGTCAATCAGGGACGTCGTCCTTGACAATAAATGTTACAAGTGTAATACAATGTAAAACAATACAATAAAGTAAAGTCGGTTGTGCGTCGTGTGTAATTAGACTTCGGTCGTGCGTCACGCGATAAACGACAGTGGATCTTATGAACTTCGAGAGAAACTGAGTGAGCTTAAGAATGTAATTTGTGAGCTTGTAAGGTCTGAGAATCAGATGTCCGAATGTGAGGTTCCATCTTCGTATTTAAACTCTAATTTTCCGTTGACAAGTCTTGAATGCGTATTTTTAATAGAATAACCGTTTGATATTGATGATAGCGTCCGTTACGTCCGTTTATTTATGATAGCAACCGTTACAATCTTTGGTCATGAATGTCTCTTGAATCCTGCATTAAACATGACATAACGTATGTCACAGGTTAGTAACTGAAATCATATCGTACGACTAACTTTGTCGGACGGATATTTGTTCATTTAATCGAGGTCGCCTTAAAGGAAGGGCGTCAGTTATCGCTGGTCGTACGACGATAGACTGTTGGAATTTTTACCCAAACAGTTTGCCCCCAAATTTAAAATTCAAGCGGCAACTTTTTGAAATTTAAAATTTTTAAAATCAGGACATTACAAAAGAAACGCGGGTAGTTCGAATAGAACCAAATTGGTTTGTTTCTAGCTGGACAATGACGTCATTTCCTGCAAAAAAACCGTTAGACAGCTAATATTGGACAGGTGTCATGCATTCGAGGGATGTACTCAAGTGGTTCGCCTGACACGAACGACACGTGTCAATTGGCGATTGGCGATTTGATTTCCTGGCGATTCAGTTTCCAATTTCCAGTATAAATAAGGATTGTCTTCAATCCTTTCCTTCTTTACGCTTACCTTCTTTAATACCTTATACCTCCGGCGAGATTTACTTTCCGAGCAATCAGAATCATCTCCATTCTAATTTCGAGGTTTAGAAGTCTATTTAAGGTACAACTTCTTATTCTCCTTCTGTGTCGGTTATATGCATAGGAAATGCATAGCTAGAAAGCCTAGAAAAGCTTGGGATATTCTTAGTTATTGGCTTGCGACTCTAAATATCCCTGATTTTCAGATGTCGAGCGAGCCTGTGAGTATATATAGGGAAGAAGAAAACCTAGATTATTTTCAAAAATTAGCCAGGATTCCAGATGGAATCAATCTGATGACTCCGGAAGACTTAAGGCCGGATGAGGTTCCGTAGGGGTACTGTGTTTTATACGAGTATCCCTTCAAAATAGGTTTTACTTGGCCATTTAGCCCTTTGGTCAGGGCGTTTTTAGATGCATTCGACTTGACGCCTAGACAGTTAATGCCTCAATTCTGGCGGATTGTCCATGTTATCGGGCGTCTTACGGCCGATTGGGAGGTTCCGTTCAATGTGAACGACCTCCTGACTGCTTATAGCATTCGACCGGATAATTATCACCGGTACAGCCTATTCCCTCGATCGAAGGGAGATAACATATTGGTGCATAATACCGCGGTGAATGATCGTGGTTGGAAACGTCAATACGTTTTCCTCCAAGTTGCGTCTGTGAGCGATGAAGACAGCCAATGGTTGTCGTCCGGATGGAACGAATCGGGTAGGCTAACTGCTTTGTCGTGCGTTTTTGTCGTGCGATTATACTAATGATGTCTTTCTTTCTTTGGCAGCAATTGACTTCACTAAAGTGAAGCCAAATAGAGATTCTCTAAACAAGATTCAAAAGATCTTGGAGAGGAGTATTGCCGATCGTTCGTTTTCTGTTCGGTCAAACGACGAGGTCGTTTTCGTAGCTGAAGAGACGTCTGTTGGGGGTTCTCGTCAGGAAGAAGAGAGGAGAAGAGAGGAAGAAAGGGAAAAAGAGAGGGAAGAAGAAATGACCGGTAAGTCGTTCGACAGTACTTTTTACCTTTGTATCGTATGTCATTTTTTTTAACTTACTCTTTTCATTCAGAGGACGCAGCTGTAAAGTCATCTGCCCTTAAGCGAGCTGAGCAACTGGAGCTTGCTCGTCAAGGCAGGGAAAAGTCGAGGAAGAGATCTGCTCCTTCTATGGGGGTAGACCTCAGACGTGTCCGAGGCAAACCTCGGTCTTCACCCAAGAAGACGGGTGATTTGTCGTCTTCTGCAGGGACGACACCGGTGGAAGGAACCTTTGTTGGGTTCGAGCTTGGAGGCTCGACTCAGGTGACGAAGGACACTCTAATGTCAGGGGTGTCGGGCGTTAATAAGCCTTTCCTTGCACCTTCTTCCTCCTCTAAGGGTGAGGAGAAGAACAAGGAAAAAGTGGGAGAGACGACTTTTAAAGTCACTCTCCCTTCTGACTTTATGGCAAATGACGTCTTCGAGAGGGACGTCATTTTTCCACACTTGGGAAAATTCCTTCTCCCGACCTTCTACGACCGATACAAGGAGTCTCGGGCAGAGGACACGGGGGCGCATGTTGCTGGTCTTTCCTTCATGGTACGTCTTACTTATTCCTTACTCCCTTCATTATATTTCTTTTTGTTAACCCTTTCTTTGCTGTCGTGCAGGCTTTTCAGGCCTGCCTGAGCTTTTTCGCTCAGATGGAAGGTCTCAGGACGTCCTTCCCTGAGGTCAATAAAAGGGTTGACGAGGCTTTTGAAAGGGAGATGATTGCCCTGAAGGCGATCGAGTCCGAGAAGGCAAAGGTCGAGGGTCTTAAATCTAAGCTCTCCGATACCCGAAGTCTACTAGAGATTTCGGATCGTGAGAAGGTTAAGCTTAGGGATCATATCCTTGAGCTTGAGGCGGCGTCGACCAAATTGGAGGTCGAGAAGATTAAAGCCACCACTGCTGCTGCTACTTCTGCTGATGAAGTCGCGTCCCTCAAAAAGAGGGTCGATGAGTTGGAAGGCAACGTCAAGGACCTGGAGACTGAGAATAGGCAAATCGAAGCCTTTTCTCGCTTCACGGCTCGGGCTGGCTTGATGAGGCGTCATTTGACTGGGAAAAATCCTATGGCGTCAGCCGTTGAAGAGCTCAAAACTTATCTTGACACCGTGGGAACCGAAAGGGACCTCGATGAGGATGATGACCTGGAGGGGAGCGACGACGGAAAAGAAGCGGCAACAGTAGAGACCGACGTCGTGCAGGAACAACTTGACGTTCCTCCTTCTTAGCTTATTTTCCTTTAGTTTTACCATTAAGGGTCGGCCGTCTGTGGTCGTCTCTTATACTTGTAATTTTTCCTTTTGGAAATGAAAAAAGTTTCTTTTTGTTTATCAATGCTTGTCACTTGCTTTGTTTTTTCAAATGTACGTCAAGTAAGTTTAAGAAGATACAAATCCACTATATATTATACATTCGACCAAACCATCACTCATTAACATGCTATAATGAAATCAACTGAGTTTTGCGATCGAACAAGTGCAATCGTAATAATGGTTTTCGCATATATATATTGGGAGTCAAGTGTAAAAAATTAACCTTTAACAACAATTGCGACCAACCATATACATGCGATCGTATGAGTATTACTTGACATGAAAATCTTAGTTAAGTCGTGCGTCCCTGCGAAGATCATCGTTAGCGTAGTGGTCGTTGGTTTGACCAACGACCCTCCGATGCTTAAGTTAGTAATCTTTTTAAGAAATAATCCAAGGAAACGAATTCAGAATTTAAAAGAAATACCTCTTTAAATGAACTGCATTCCAACTTCGTGGGATATCGCGACCATCAAGGGTTTGGATCTTATAAGCTCTTTTACCCACGACGCCAGAGATTTGATTAGGGCCTTCCCACTTAGTGAAAAGTTTACCTGCATTGAGTTCTTGAGTGTTTTGGAACACTCGACGTAAGACATAGTCGCCTTCTTGGAAAACTTTGATTTGGACATTTTTGTTGAAATGTCGCTCGACCGCTTGTTTCTGCGATGCCATGCGGATGTGTGTTGTTTCTCTAAGTTCCTCTAAAGCGTCGAGGTCATAGCTCAGGTCGACCAAGTTATGCTCGACGGACGTATGTCTCGAAGTCGGTAGTCGTACTTCAATAGGTAACACGGGTTCACATCCATAGACTAATGAAAAGGGGGTTTGTCCTGTGGACGTACGTGGCGTCATACGATTGGCCCATAAAAGGGAGGGTAATTCTTCTACCCACTTTCCTTTGCCAGCTTTGAGTCTTTTCTTGATCGAATTGATGATAGTTTTATTACTTGACTCAGCAAGGCCATTCGTATGTGGGTATCGAGGTGTCGACGTTACCAACTTAATGTTCCTTTCTTCACAGAATTTTCGCGTCCGGTCACTGATGAATTGTGACCCATTGTCGCACGTTATTTCGGGCGAAAAAACCTACAAATGATGTTAGTTTGGATAAAAGAAACAACTTCTTTATCCCGAACCTGGGAAAAAGCTGCTGCTTCTATCCATTTAGAGAAATAATCTGTTAAAACTAGAAGAAATACCTTTTGCCCGGGGGCAGGTGGTAGTTTTCCGACGATATACATTCCCCATTTCATAAAGGGCCATGGGACTAAAGTCGAGAGTAAGGGTTCAGATGGTTTATGGGACATACCTGCGTGTCGTTGACATGCGTCGCACGACTGTACATACCTGATTGCATCTTGCCTTAGTGTCGGCCAATAATAACCTTGTCGTGATATCCTGTTGGCTAGACTGCGGCTTCCTGAGTGATTTCCGCATTCACCGTCGTGCATGTCTTGTAAAATTTTCTGGACTTGCGTCTTGTTGGTAATACATCGTATATTCAAACCAGTTGAAGATCTTCGATATAATTGTCCTCTTATCACGACGTACCTTGATGCTTTAAACCTGACCTTTCTTGCTTCCATTCTGTCATCAGGCAATTGATCGTTCTATAGATAATTTTTAATGTCGTCTGACCAAGAATTTTCTTCTTCAATTGGCGCGACCAAAGTATTATCGTCGTTTTTGATAGATGGTGTTGCAAGATGGACTATTGGGATACTGTCGAACGTCGTTTGATTAAGAGTTGACCCCAAATTGGCTAGTGCGTCAGCTTGAGTGTTCTGATCTCTTGGTATCTGCTCGATTATGAAGCGACTGAACTTCTTTGCCTCTTCTTTTACTATTTTATAATAGGCGATCATCCTTGAATCTTTTGCTGCGAACTCTCCATTAATTTGGTTAACGACTAAAGACGAGTCGCTTCGGACATGCAGATGTGTTGCCCCCAAGTCATGAGCAATTTTGATTCCCACAATTAGTGCTTCATACTCTGCCTCATTATTTGTTGCTTTGAAGTCGCACCGTGTGGAGTACACTATCTTGCCCCCTTGTGGGGACTGTAGGACGACACCCAGGCCTGTTCCTCGTATGTTCGACGAACCATTAACATCGAGCGTCCAAGTAGTGTCGTGCAAAGTCGCCATAATTAATTCATTGGATGTCGTCGCTTCTTCTAGTTCTGGACTAAAATCTGTAACAAAATCTGCCAAGACTTGTGATTTGATTGCCGTTTTAGGCTTAAAATCCAGATCATATTTACTGAGGTAAATGCTCCATTTAGCTAATCGTCCTGTTAACTCGGGTTTTCTTAACACAGATTTCAATGGAAAGTTAGTTACAACAGTTATAGGATGTGATTCAAAGTAATGCCGTAACTTCTTAGCAGCCATAACTAACGAAAGCAAAAGTTTTTCTATAGACGAGTACCTGGTTTCAGCATCTAATAGAGTTTTACTTACATAGTAGATTGGCAATTGTCGTCTGTCGGTTTCTCGTACAAGGACTGCACTCACCGAATTAGTACTGACGGCTAGATAAAGTTGAAAGATTTCACCTTTCTCAGGTTTGGAGAGGAAGGGAGGTGATGTCATGTACTCCTTGAGTTGTTTCAGCGCCTCCTCGTGCTTATCAGTCCAATCAAATCCTTTGTTTTTTCGCAGGACATTGTAGAAGAGGTGACATCTGTCGGACGACCGAGAGATGAATCTGTTTAAAGCTGCTATACGTCCTGTTAGACGTTGGACTTCTTTAAAATTTCTGGGCGATTTTAGCTCGATAATCGCTTTAATTTGATCTGGATTAGCTTCAATTCCTCGTCGTGTGACCATATAACTGAGAAATTTGCCAACTCGGACTCTAAAAGAACATTTTGTCGGATTCAACTACATTTTGTATTTACGCAAAATGTCGAACGACTGCTTCAAATGTCCTATATGATCGTCCATATGTTTCGATTTAACGAGCATGTCATCGATGTATACCTCCATAGTGTCGCCCAAATGTTCTTTGAACATCATATTCACTAACCGTTGATACGTCGAACCTGCATTCTTAAGACCAAAAGGCATTACTTTATAACAATAAATACCTTTATCTGTCATGAAAGCCGCTTTTTCCTGATCATCGGAATGCATCAATATCTGATTATATCCAGAATATGCATCCATGAAGGTGAGAAATTCATGTCCAGCTGTAGCGTCGACCATAGAATCAATGTGTGGTAACGGAAATGGATCATGGACAGCCCTTGTTAAGGTCTGTGAAATCAATGCATACTCTCCATTTTCCATTCTTCTTTTGGACAACAACAACATTGGTGAGCCAATCTGGATATTTGACTTCTCGTATCTTTCCTGTTTTAAGCAAATTATCAACTTCGTCGTTGATAACTTTATTTCTTTCAGGAGCAAATTTTCGTATTTTCTGTTGAACGGGTTTGAAGGATGGATCGACGTTGAGTTTATGAGAAATAATACTCGGATCGATACCCACCATGTCTTCGTGCATCCATGCGAAGCAATCATAATGATCCTGCAAAAAAGAAATTAGCCTATCTTTGAAGGATGGATCAAGTGTCGAACCTATGTAGACCATCTGATCAGGCTTATCCTGGTTTAGGACGACAGCTTCCAAGCGATAATCGTCGTCAGTTCCAGGAATGTCCTGGTTCTGTAATTGCTATACTGTCTGCTTCGGGGGCTTCAAAGAGACTTTGTAACATTCCCAAGCGAATTTTCTTTCGCCTTTGATCTCCTGTACTCCCCATTGCGTAGGGAATTTCAAAGTTTTGTGGTACGTCGAGGGTACGGCTTTCATGTTGTGGATCCATGGTCGCCCAAGGATAACGTTATAAGCTGATGAACAGTCGACGACGTTGAACTTCGTCTGCCTGTTGATTCCTTTAGCATATACTGGTAGTGTGATTTCTCCCATGGTATTTGTCGTTCCTCCGTTAAATCCAAGGAGTGTAGTCGAGCGTCGAATAATCTCGGATTTGTTGATCCCCATAGCTTTTACTGCATCAAAAAACATAATGTTAGCGGAACTACCTCCGTCGACGAGTATCCTCTTTGTCAGGCAATTTCCAATGCTCAATTGGATAATTAATCTGTCATGATGTTTTTGGTGTACGTCGTCGAGATCTGATTGGTCGAACGTCAAGGGCATAGCTTCTAATTCTGCGTCTTCTTTAGGTCTTGCCTCCTTTGGAATTGGTCGGTCGTCGGGACCGCGACTAGCAAGTCTCTTAGCAGCTGAATATGTGGTCCCACAGACATCAGAACCTCCGGTGATACAACTAATCACCTTGGCATGCTCTGGGGATGTGGGACGCACGTCCCTCTTTTCCGTCAATTCTTACAAATAGCCTTTCGAGTTAAGCCAAGACAATTCTTTCTTCAGGGCAATGCAATCATCCGTTACATGACCGCAGTCATCATGGAAATCGCACCATTTTGTTTTGTCTTTCTTATCACTGTCCTTATCGTTTTTCTTTGGCCATCGAATGTTTTGTTGGAGCTGTTTCAGGGACGCGACGACGTCTTTGGCTGACCCAGGGAAACCATAAGATGACACCTTAGGATACTGGACAGATTTAGAAGTCGTCGGCCCTTTCTTTTCGAATCTGACATTTGAAATCTGTCGGGCAGGCTCTGATCGACCGGTCGGTTTCGGTTTGAAGTCTGGCTTTTTAACACCTAGACCTTTCCTGTCATTTGAATGTTTATTTCTGAAAGCGAGGTCATCCTCGATCCTCATATGGGCGAGCGTCCTTGCTCGTACGTCTTCAAAGGTTTCTGGAGGATATTTCGTAAGGTCAAGATATAACCCTGAACTATCATCTAGACCCCGTTTGTAAGCTTCAATTGCTGTTTTTACGTCGCAATTTCGGATACTGATCATTTCTGCATTGAAACGGTTAAAATAATCCCGGATGGACTCTCCGTTTTTCTATACGACATAATAAAGGTCGCTCATCTGTTTTTCCATTTTTCGGCTGCTGGCAAATTGTTGAGTAAATTGGTTCACCAATTCTGCAAAAGACCCAATGGTTTTGGGTTTGAGATTGATCAACCATTGTAACGTTGCTCCAGTCAAGGTCGCTCCAAAACTCTTGCACATACAGACTTCTTGAAACTGATACGGTATCGAGACAGTCCACATAAGTTGTTTGTATTGGGCGACATGTTCTGTCGGATCAGTGACGCCTGAATATTTTGGAGTGAAGGTCGGGATGCTATACTTCTTTGGGATGTCCACCAACGCGATCTCATCAACGAACGGCGACGCCTGAAATCCTGTACGTGGCTCGACATCAACTGGAACTGCTGCCCCCGGTAATTTAGCCAGCATTGACAAGACACGCTCATTCTGTTCTTCCAGAAGTTTCAACTGTTGTGCAACGGGATCTATTGGGATACCCCCAGAGACACCCAGTGGAACATAACCTGATCCGTTGAAGTTAGTTGGTTGTGAAGAATCAGAGGCATATCCATTGAATGGCATAGAAGTCATAGGCATGGTTGGGATTATGAAGGTCGCAGGATTAACTAGTGGTGGACGAGGATAATTAGGTAATGGAGGGGGTACGTTCCAAGCACCGGTATAAGTATTTGTAGTCCCCATCACATTGTTTCCACCCTAGTTTCTTAGATGCTCAATGGTTTCAGCCGCCTGTCGAGCCTGGGCTGTTAGGGCGTCAATACGGGCACGAGCAACATTCAACTCCATGTTCATTTGGGCCACAACATGATCTTGAGTTCCTTGGAATGACATTGTCCTGAATGAATAAAAAAGAGAAACACTCGAAGGAAAACGTTAGTACGTCGTAGGATTATCGAAGATTTTCTTTGGATAGGCCCCACAGTGGGCGCCAAACTGTTTATGCCAAAAATCTCCCAAGGAAAATTTAAGGTAAATGTGGAGCTTGATCCAACCAAAGAAAGTAACAACAATAATCGTACGACTATAACAAAAATAAAGTAAATGAGACGAGAGAATTAGTGACGCGGAAAACCCTAAAAATGGGTAAAAACCGCGGACGAGTATGAGTCGTCGTGCACTATGGACGTCAATCAGGGACGTCGTCCTTGACAACAAATGTTACAAGTGTAATACAATGTAAAACAATACAATAAAGTAAAGTCGGTTGTGCGTCGTGTGTAATTAGACTTCGGTCGTGCGTCACGCGATAAACGGCAGTGGATCTTATGAGCTTCGAGAGAAACTGAGTGAGCTTAAGAATGTAATTTGTGAGCTTGTAAGGTCTGAGAATCAGATGTCCGAATGTGAGGTTCCATCTTCGTATTTAAACTCTAATTTTCCGTTGACAAGTCTTGAATGCGTATTTTTAATAGAATAACCGTTTGATATTGATGATAGCGTCCGTTACGTCCGTTGTTTTTTGATGATGGCAACCGTTACAATCTTTGGTCATGAATGTCTCTTGAATCCTGCATTAAACATGACATAACGTATGTCACAGGTTAGTAACTGAAATCATGTCGTACGACTAACTTTGTCGGACGGATATTTGTTCATTTAATCGAGGTTGCCTTAAAGGAAGGGCGTCGGTTATCGCTGGTCGTACGACGATAGACTGTTGGAATTTTTACCCAAACACTTTATAATATAATATAGATAATTGGATTTGATGTGTTCAATTTATGGACTGCCAATAATAAAACCAGTCAATCCAATTTGAATGTTAAATTTTGAAGTCTAAATCCAATCCAATTTTATTCGATTAGTTTAATTGCTCCTCAATAACTGAAACTTAACTAGAAGGAGTTATTATGAGGGACCATATTTGTTATTACTATAGGGTCATCCTTCATTGATAATTCTTTTCATCGACCTTACTCGTTAATTTATGTAAACCACATGGACCAAATTGTATTTATGGAAAATGAAATTAATTCAAAATTTATATTAAGACCAAACAAAAATTGGGATGTTGGTTTCAATTTGAGTTTTCCAACCTACCGTTCAAAGTTCAAACAATCAAATTCATTTTCTCTTCTGTTTGTTTTGTTTGAATAAAGGGATAAAGGTCAAAACTATAACGGAAAACCAAACTACAAAATCAAATTCGATTTGACAAATCAAAATTTTCGAATCTAATCTTACAAAGATAGGCGATATTCAGATCATGGACCTGTCAGACTGCCATTTAGTGGTACCCTTAATTGGGTCAGGTCGTGGTCAACGGGGATTAGTCGGGTGACACCCTTAAGTGGGAGTCCGGATACCCCGGGAACATGTGTGTTATCTGCCGTTCAAAAAAAAAAGATATTGCATTTTCCAACAATCCAAAAATCAAATTTCTTCAAAGAAAACATAGAATAATTTCTACTTTTATTGTTTTATATGCACCTAATACACGAATTACAACATTAAAAAACATAAATATTTATATTTTAAGCATAAAAACTCGACACAAAATATAATTTATAACATTAAAGTAGCATTATTCAAGCTGGAGTTCTCTCGACTCCCTTTGAATTATATTATATCCATCAAAATATATGAGTTTCAACAAGACATTGTTCGTCATTTATTTCAATATTATAATATTTAAACGTACATTAAATTACCAAATTATATTTTACTTGTGAGATACTACACCGAGTTACTATTTATTACGGTGTTCGATATGTCAATTTGTCAATTGAATTAAGCCAAATGAGGTATCGTAACTGAATTTCCGACTTTACCGATCCTTAGATACACCGGATACGTAACACACCTTTGTCCATTTTCATCTCCGTTCCAAGCTCGACTGAATTCCTCGATCACGCCATCGTTCAATAACTCGACACCTTTCTCTTTTGCAGTTTGGTAAGCTGACCATGACCTAATGTACGTAAAGAACTCATCTAAACTCATCAACTTCTTCGATTGAAACTCAAACGGACCTGTGTGATTGCATCCATCCACAGCTTCGAACGGGAATTTGATGCTCGTATACTTGTCATCCACCAATCCACGCAGCAGATCCCAATAAGGTTTTGATTCCGAGTAAAACTTTCGAAAAATTGGATCGAATTGATCGTCAATTTCTGGAATCGTATAGCACCACGCTGCAATAACACCGTTAGGTTTCTTCAGTATCCATTTGACTTGATCGTAGAAGATCTCGTTATCAAACCAGTGGAGAGCTTGAGCGACTGCAACTAAATCAACACTCGATTCAGTCCCGATCTCTTCCAACTCAGACGGAGAAAGATTGGGGGAAGTACAGATGTAACGAACGTTAAGGAGCTTTGGAGCAAAATCTAGTTGTTTTTTGCTCGTATCTGTGCCAATTACATTCGTGTATATGCTCGCAAGCTGCGACGAACAAGAACAAGTACGATCGTCAAAAAAAAAAAAACTCATTCACTCGTAACAAATAGCGTTGACTCTTAATGAAACTTCGATTCATCGATGATTAATTATAAAATTTCCGATGTAGACTAACAGATCTAAAAATAGATATAAAAAAAACGCGAAGAAGAAGAACTTACGGAAATTGCCGCCTGACCGCTGCCGGTGCCGACGTCCCAAACGAGGTCATGGCCGGTCGTCTTGCCGGCGATGAAATCAAACAGTTCTTGTGGATAACCTGGTCGCGTCTCCGAGTATTGCTTTGCTTGTTTCAGGAAGAGATCCGCCATTATTTCTCTTGCTCCTCTGTTCTCTCAGACAAATGCTGTGGATTTGTATGAGAAACAATTGAACGATGGGGATGATAATATGATATAGGGGTGGTTGTTGTTTTTTTAAACCGGTTAATGACTCTTAAATCTGAATCGTTCAGACTTTTTTACATTTAGACTCCTCTTAACTCTTAAATACGTCTGAAATAAGAAGTGGTGACCTAACTTCTTAAAACATCTTATCGCCACCTCAGTTCATATGTTCTTCTTTCTCTCAGACACCTTCAGACGTTACAGAAACATACAGTCTTGTTGATTTAGATTTAAGACTGCAGCACCACCTCTTATTAATCAGAAGTAAAATAAGACTTTAGACTTCAGACATCTTAAAAAACAAACGGCACCATAGTGATGGCCAAAAATCGGGCTCAGGTCGGGTCGGGCCAAAACGGGCTTCGGGCCCAAATAGTGATTTTAAAAACCGGGCCAATTGGGCTTCGGGCCGGGCCGGGCTTCACCCGAAAATGTTCGGCCCGTTTAAGGTGGGAATAAACCGGTTATATAAAAACCGGGTCGGCCGGGCCCAAAACCGGGCCGTGCTCGGGCCGATGATTTTTTCGTATTTTTTTAAAATAATTTATTTATATAATAATTAATTACTAAACTTTAAAAAATAAAAATTGGATTAGATCACTAAAATACACTTTAAAAATACGTTTTATTTATAATAAATCACTAAAATACACTTTAAAAATACGTTTTCGTCCATGCTCGGTAATAATTTGGTAATTTTGTTCGGCCATTTTGAGAGTAGAGATTAGAAAAGTAGAGATATTATACTAGAACTTGCGAGAAACGAATATCGCGAGAGCCGAGAAATGAGAACTCTATACGTTTTTTGCGTTTTGTACGTTGGTGTCACTATCCATAACCAACACAAGTATTTATATGGGTTTGGAGAGCTAAAAAACACCAAAAAAAGGGTCAAAAATCATCTCCCAACGACTATAAACGGTAACAAACGACTATTTTTTTTTAACCCATCGAATCGGGTCGGGCCAGGCCAGGCTAAAAACCGGGCCTTGAACCGGTCTCGGGCCGAGCCGACAAAACCTCCAAAATCCTAGACTGATTTGGTTTTTCGGGCCCTAAACTGGTTTACTACCGAGTCGGGTCGGGCTTTGAGCGGGCCGGACCATTTGGCCATCACTAATATGATATGATATTTTGAGTTTAAAGTATATAAAATACCCCCAAGATTTGCTACAATTGCAAATATGGACCTATAGTTTATGTAATTACACACGACCCCTTATTGTGTTGCAACCAAATGGCCAATGTTATTGGATAACCAAAACAGTGTTAGAAAGATGGGTTGCAAGGCCACATCATCATGTGGGACATTCAAAACATTTTATTTAATTTAGTTTATATTACTTTCTTATATTCTTTTAAATAATTATTATGTTTATGATCATATAATTTTGATAAATAATATTTTGCTTGAATTATTAAATTATTATTTATTATATTGATTTGTTTGAAAATATTACGTATTATCATCCAAAAAAAATAACAATTTTAAATTCAAAACCTAGTTAAGAAAAAAAAATTATGAATTACCGATTTAGTTGAAATAAATAATATATAACAGGTACAGGGTTGATGGGGAGTGTGATACTCGTCCCCGTCTCCATCCCCGGATTGAGACAAATGGGGATCCCCGTCCCCATCCCCGGTTTAGTGAGACAATGGAACGAGAGGTGTTGAAGAGCAAAAAAACGGTCGACGACTTCAATCGGGTCATTCAAGAAAACTCGTTTGCTTAGATAGTTCCAAATTGAGTACAGAGATGTCCACAAAACCGCCTTCCAAATGTGATGTCTCAAGCTTGATATGACAAGGGGGTCTAAGCTAGCTAGAAGTTCGCCCAAAGTAATAGATGGGGACAAAGACCAACCCCATCATTTGAACACATCAACCCATAACGAAAAGCTAGAAGGACACTTTAAAAGACAATGCTCGATGGTAATACTTAAATGATTTTTAATTAATTATATATGATTAATTTCATATCATTATATCAAATGTTAGTACGTAAAAGAAGTTTAATTAATTACAAATAATTAAAATATGTATTATAAATTATAAACATATTTGTTGATGTGGTATATAATGGGTACCATTTTAGAAACAAATAATGCATTCCATTGATGTAAAGAATAATTGTAAAGATGACGTGACATTTGTTTTAAAAATGACCAATATTACATTGGTGTGGATAGTGTAAGTGTATATTCTTAAATATGTTATTATCAATTTCATTATGTTTATATTTTTTTTACTCCAATACATTCACCTTTAGTTCACAATTAGGCATGGAATTGGGTCCCGACCCGTCGGGGAACCCGGTCCACCCGCCCCGATCGGGGATGGGGATGGGGACGGGGATCCTCGTTTGTCTCAAACCGGGGATGGGGACGGGGACGGGTATCGCACTCCCCGCCCCGCCCCGTCCCCGTTATATATTTTAATTAATATTTAATATATATTATTTATTTAAACTAAATCGGTAATTCATAATTTCCTATTTCCTAACTAGGTTTATAATATAAAATTGTTATTTTTTGGATGTTAGTATGTATTTTGGATGTCAATCAAAATACAATTACTCGATATGGTTTTGAATATTACTCGATATCTTTTGGTACGTGTGAAGTTAAGTTTTTTTTTTTCCGAATTTGGTTGAATTTCTTTTGTTTTTAAGTTATTAATTATTATATGATGTTGTGATTTTTTTATACTAAATTAAATTTCTTTCGATTTTAGGTTTATTGGAAATATGTAATATTTAAACATGTGTTGTGTCTCATATATTTGATTTAAATAGCTTACATAAACGGGAAAAAAATCATCGTTTCCCCGTTGGGGATCCCCGTTCCCCGTTGGGGATGGGGATGTGATCATATTCCCCGGCGGGGACGGGGATGGGGACGGGGATGGAGATGAGGGATTGGGGACGGGGATGGGGATTGAGGTCCCCGCCCCATTTCCATGCCTATTCACAATCACATGTATAGACATGTAGAAACGATCCTAGAATTTTTTTCAAATTGTGGCACTGTTTGACTATAAGAAAATAAATATAGGGATATTTTTTACAAAAAAGTTTGTTGGTTAGTTCATTGATTTTCATATGAGCGGTCATGTGTTCAAGTCTTTTATTGCAATTTTTTTTTCAAAAACATCGTAAATCTGAAGTTAAAAACTAAAAACTAAGAAAATGACATTAACGTGATTAAAACTCAGGTCTGGAGTGGAAGAAAAGTTTTGCAAACCAACTCTACCAAGAGAAACTTGTGTCCTCATTGTAGTTTAAATATATATATATATATATATATATAGAGAGAGAGAGAGAGAGAGAGGTTCATTTGAGAAATGGTAAATGTATGAGAAATAGAAAAGTAATCTTAGTCATTCATCTGGTCAACATTTGCGGCTTTGACCGCGAAACACCGGATAATTCCTTGCATGGTTTATAGAAGGTATAGGGGTAGTTTCGTAAAATACGCAAGATGAGTTCATATATGAACCTATATGATTCACATATGAACTATACGTTCATATATGAATCAGTTAATTAGTTCATATAAGAATCAGTTAATTAGTTCATATATGAATCACAAAAGTTCATATATGAATATGTTAATTAGTTCAACTGATTCATATATGAACTTACAGTTAATTAGTTCATATGTGAATCAGTTAATTAGTTTATATATGAATCACAAAGGTTCATATATGAATCAGTTAAAAGAGTTCAGATGTGAATTACACTGATTCATAAATGAACATATAGTTCATATGTGAATTATACATGTTCATATATGAACACAGCCCGTGTATTTTGTAAAAATTACTAAAATGTCCTTCTATTTTTGAAATAGTCGCAACTTTTGACCAGTCAAAGCCGCAATATTTGACCAGTCAAATCCAATCTTGACCATATGAATGGCTAGGATTACTTCTCTATTTCTCATATATTTACCATTTCTCAAATGAACCTAAGGCTATATATATATATATATATATATATATATATATATATATATATATATATATATATATATAGGGTGGTTTCAATTAGAAACCAAATTTCATTGGAAACTTTGGAAACCAAATTTCAACCATTGATCTTTTTAATCAATGGTCAAGATTCATTTGAATTATATATGGTAATAAATTAATTAATTTATTAATAAAAGATAATAATAATATGTCAAAAGGGTAAATGCGTCTTTTTCTTTTGTGTTTCAAATTTGGCAACAAAGATGAAATATGGTAATAAATTAATTAATTTATTAATAAAAGATAATAATTATATATGGTAATAAATTAATTAATTTATTAATAAAAGATAATAACAATATATCAAGACTACCTTTTTATTACCTGTTCATCAATATGCAGTATGTAAAAACCCAATTAAGTTTCATTACCATTATCGTTTCATTATCTTTCCGTTATGTTTCACTATATCAAATATGTTTCATCAGGTTTCACTATATTAATATTTTGTTTCACTATATCAGGTTTCACTATATTAATATTTTGTTTCACTATATTAATATTTTGTTTCATTACATTTCCATTATGTTTCACTATATCAGATCTGTTTCATCAGGTTTCACTATATTAACATTTTATGTTTCATCAGGTTTCACTATATTAATATTTTGTGCCGGAGGTAATTGTTTGGGTAGAAATTCCAACACCCCATCGTCGTACGACCAGAGAGATAATCGACACCCTTCCTTTGGTCGACCTGATTTCAGTTACTAACGTACGATACACGTTGTATTACGTTTAATGCAGGGTTCAAAGACATTTATGATCAGAGATTATAACCGAAGCCCTCATCAATAACGACAGACATAACGGACGCTATCATCAATGACAAATGGTCATTTTATTAATAAGCAAAATACGCATTCAATACGTCTTAACGGAAAATTGGATTATAAATACGAAGATGGAATCTCACATTCGGACATCTGATTCTCAGACCTTACAATCTCACAAGTTACTCTCTCCAGTTCACTCAGTTTCTCTCGAAGTTCATAAAATCCACTGCCGTTTTTCGTGTGACGCACGATCGAAGTTTAATTACTCACGACGCGCGACCGACTTTACTTTATTATATTGTTTCACACTATATTACACTTGTAAGACCTGTTACAAAGGACGACGTACCTGATTGACGTCCATAGTGCACGACGACTCACACTCGTCCGCGGTTTTTACCCATTTTAGGGGTTTTCCGCGTCACCAATTCTCTCGTCTCATTTATTTCATTTTTATTATTGTCGTACGATTATTGAAGTTACTTTCTTTAGTTGGATCTAGCTTCACGTTCACCTTAAATTTTCCTGAGATTTTTGGCATAAACAGTTTGGCGCCCACCGTGGGGCCCTATCCAAAGAAAGTCTTCGATAATCTTACGACGTACTAACGTTTTCCTTCAAGTGTTCTCTTTTTGCATCCATTCAGAACAATGGCATTCCAAGGAACCCAAGATCATGTTGTAGCCCAGATGAACATGGAGCTGACTGCTGCTCGTGCTCGTATTGACGCCCTAACAGCTCAGGCTAGACAAGCAGCTGAAACCATCGAGCATCTAAGAAACCAGAACGGAAACAATGTGACAGGGACTACGAATGCTTATGTCGTGCTTGGAACGTGCCACCTCCATTGCCCAATTATCCTCGTCCACCACAAGTTAATCCTGCGACCTTCATAATCCCAACCATGCCTATGGCTTCTATGCCATTCAATGGACATGCCTCTGATTCCTCGCAGCAGACTAGCTTCAACAGATCGGGTTATGTTCCATTGGGTGTTCCAAGTGGTGTTCCGATAGATCCCGTTGCACAACGATTGAAGCTTCTGGAGGAACAGAATGAGCGTGTCTTGTCGATGTTGGCCAAATTGCCAGGGGCAGCAGTTCCAGTTGATGTCGAGCCACGTACAGGATTTCAGGCGTCGCCGTTTGTTGATGAGATCGCATTGGTGGACGTCCCAAAGAAGTATAGCATCCCGACCTTCACCCCAAAATATTCAGGCATCACTGATCCGACAGAACACGTCGCCCAATACAAACAACTTATGTGGACTGTCTCGATATCGTATCAGTTTCAAGAAGTCTGTATGTGCAAGAGTTTTGGAGTGACCTTGACTGGAGCAGCGTTACAATGGTTGATCAATCTCAAACCCAAAACCATCGGGTCTTTTGCAGAATTGGTGAACCAATTTTCTCAACAATTCGCCAGCAGCCGAAAAATGGAAAAACAGACGAGCGACCTTTACTATGTCGTACAGAAAAATGGAGAGTCCATCCAGGACTATTTTAACCGGTTCAACGCAGAAATGATCGGTATCCGAAATTGCGACGTAAAAACAGCTATTGAAGCATACAAACGGGGTATGGACGATAGTTCAGGGTTATATCTCGACCTTACGAAATATCCTCCAGAAACCTTTGAAGACGTACGAGCAAGGACGCTCGCTCATATGAGGGTCGAGGATGACTTCGCTTTCAGAACTAAACACTCGAGCGACAATAAAGGCCAAGGTGTTAAAAAGTCATACTTCAAACCAAAGTCGACCGGTCGATCAGAGCCTACCAGACATATTTCAAATATCATATTTGAAAAGACGGGGCCGACGATTTCCAAATCTGTCCAGTATCCTAAGGTATCATCTTATGGCTTCCCTAGATCAGCCAAGGACGTTGTCGCGTCCCTGAAACAGCTCCAACAAAACATTCGATGGCCAAAGAAAAGCGATAAGGACAGTGATAAGAAAGACAAAGCAAAATGGTGCGATTTCCATAATGACTTCGGTCATATAACAGATGATTGCATCGCCTTGAAGAAAGAATTGTCCTGGCTTAATTCGAAAGGTTATTTACAAGAATTAATGGGAAAGAAGGATGTGCGTCCTACATCCCCAGAGCATGCCAAAGTGATTAATTGTATCACCGGAGGTTCTGATATCTGTGGAACCACATATTCAGCTGCTAAGAGACATGCTAGTCGCGGTCCCGACGACCGACCAATTCCAAAGGAGGCAAGACCCAAGGAGGACGCAGAATTAGAAGCTATGCCCTTGACGTTCGACCAAGCAGATCTCGACGACGTACACCAGAAACATCATGACGGACTAATTATCCAATTGAGCATTGGAAATTGCCTGACAAAGAGAATACTCGTTGACGGAGGTAGTTCCGCTAACATTATCTTTTTTGATGCAGTGAAAGCTATGGGGATCGAAAAATCCGAGATTACCCGACGCTTGACTACACTCATTGGATTTAACGGAGGATCGACAAATACCATGGGGGAAATCACACTACCAGTATATGCTAAAGGAATCAACAGGCAGACGAAGTTCAACGTCGTCGACTGCTCATCGGCTTATAACGTTATCCTTGGGCGACCATGGATCCACGATATGAAAGTCGTACCCTCGACGTACCACCAAACCTTGAAATTCCCCACACAATGGGGAGTACAGGAGATCAAAGGCGAAAGAAAAGTTGCTAGAGAATGTTACAAAGTCTCTTTGAAGCCCCCGAAGCAGACAGTATAGCAATTACAGAACCAAGACGTTCCTGGGACTGACGACGATTATTGCTTGGAAGCTGTCGTCCTAAACCAGGATAAGCCTGATCAGATGGTCTACATAGGTTCGACACTCGATCCATCCTTCAAAAATAGACTAATTTCTTTTTTGCAGGACCACTATGATTGCTTCGCATGGACGCACGAAGACATGGGGGGGATCGATCCGAGTATTATTTCTCATAAACTCAACGTCGATCCATCATTCAAACCCGTTCAACAGAAAAGACGAAAATTTGCTCCTGAAAGAAATAAAGTTATCAACGACGAAGTTGATAATTTGCTTAAAACAGGAAAGATACGAGAAGTCAAATATCCAGATTGGCTCGCCAACGTTGTTGTCGTCCAAAAGAAAAATGGCAAATGGAGAGTATGCATTGATTTCACAGACCTTAACAAGGCCTGTCCAAAAGATCCATTTCCGTTGCCACACATCGATTATATGGTCGATGCTACAGCTGGACACGAATTGCTCACCTTCATGGATGCATATTCTGGATATAACAGATATTGATGCATTCTGACGATCAGGAAAAAACGGCCTTCATGACAGATAAAGGTATTTATTGTTATAAAGTAATGCCTTTTGGTCTTAAGAATGCAGGATCGACGTATTAGCGGCTAGTGAATATGATGTTCAAAGAACATTTGGGCGACACTATGGAAGTATACATCGACGACATGCTCGTCAAATCGAAACATATGGACGATCATATAGAACATTTGAAACAGTCGTTCGACATTCTTCGTGAATACAAAATGAAGTTAAATCCGACAAAGTGTTCCTTTGGAGTTCGAGCTGGCAAATTCCTCGGTTACATGGTCACACGACGAGGAATCGAAGCTAACCCAGATCAAATCAAAGCAATTATCAAGCTAAAATCACCCAGAAATTTTAAAGAAGTCCAGCGTCTAACAGGACGGACGTGTAGCAGCATTAAACATATTCATCTCTCGGTCGTCCGACAGATGTCACCTATTCTACAATATCCTGCGAAAAAACAAAGGATTCGAGTGGACTGATAAGCACGAAGAGGCGTTGCAACAACTCAAGAAATACATGACCTCACCTCCCTTCCTCTCCAAACCTGAGAAAGGTGAAGTTCTTCAACTCTATCTAGCCGTCAGTACTAATTCGGTGAGTGCAGTCCTTATACGAGAAATCGACGGACGACAATTGCCAATCTACTATGTAAGTAAAACTCTATTAGACGCTGAAACCAGGTACTCGTCTATAGAAAAACTTTTGCTTTCGTTAGTTATGACCGCTAAGAAGTTACAGCATTATTTTGAATCGCATCCTATAACTGTTGTAACTAACTTTCCATTGAAGTCTGTGTTAAGAAAACCCGAACTAACAGGACGATTAGCTAAATGGAGCATCTACCTCAGTAATCATGATCTGGATTTCAAGCCCAAAACAGCGATCAAATCACAAGTCTTGGCAGATTTTGTTACAGATTTTAGTCCAGAATTAGAAGAAGCGACGACGTCCAATGAGTTAATTGTGGCGACTTTGCACGACACCACTTGGACGCTCGATGTTGATGGTTCGTCGAACATACGAGGAACAGGTCTGGGTGTCGTCCTACAGTCCCCACAAGGGGGCAAGATAGTGTACTCCATACGATGCGACTTCAAAGCAACAAATAATGAGGCATAATACGAAGCACTGATTGCAGGAATCAAAATTGCTCATGACTTGGGGGCAACACATCTGCATGTCCGAAGCGACTCGTCTTTAGTCGTTAACCAAATTAATGGAGAGTTCGCAGCAAAAGATTCGAGGATGATTGCCTATTATAAAATAGTAAAAGAAGAAGCAAAGAAGTTCAGTCGCTTCATAATCGAGCAGATACCAAGAGATCAGAACACTCAAGCTGACGCACTAGCCAATTTGGGGTCAGCACTTAATCAAACGACATTCGACAATATCCCAATAGTCCACCTTGCAATACCGTCTATTAAAGACGACGATAATACTCTGGTCGTGCCAATTGAGGAAGAAAATTCTTGGTCGGACGACATTAAAAATTATCTAGAGAACGATCAACTGCCTGACGACAGAATGAAAGCAAGAAAGGTTAGATTTAAAGCGTCAAGGTACATCATGATCAGAGGACAATTATATCGAAGATCTTCGAATGGTTTGAATCTACGATGTATTACCAACAAGACGCAAGTCCAGAAAATCCTACAAGATATGCACGATGGTGAATGCGGAAATCACTCAGGAAGTCGCAGTCTAGCCAACAGGATATCACGACAAGGTTACTATTGGCCGACATTAAGACAAGATGCGATCAGGTATGTGCAGTCGTGCAACGCATGTCAACGACACGCAGGTATGTCTCATAAACCGTTTGAACCCTTGCACTCGACTTTGATCCCATGTCCCTTTATGAAATGGGGAATGGACATCGTTGGGAAACTACCACCTGCCCCCGGGCAAAAGGTATTCCTTCTAGTTTTAACAGATTATTTCTCTAAGTGGGTCGAAGCAGCGACTTTCTCCCAAGTTCGGGACAAAGAAGTCGTTTCTTTCATCCAAACTAACATCATTTGTAGATTTGGAATTCCATCCGAAATAACATGCGACAATGGAACACAATTCATCAGTGATCGGACGCGAAGATTTTATGAAGAAAGAAAGATCAAGTTGGTAACATCGACACCTCGATATCCACAATCGAATGGTCTAGCCAAGTCAAGTAATAAAACCATTGTCAATTCAATCAAGAAAAGACTCAAAGCTGCCAAAGGAAAGTGGGTGGAATAATTACCTTCCGTTCTATGGGTTAATCGTACGACACCACGTACGTCCACAGGACAAACTCCCTTTTCCCTAGTCTATGGATGTGAAGTTGTGTTCCCTATTGAGGTACGACTACCGACGCCAAGACATACGTCCGTTGAGCATAACTTGGTCGACCTAAGTTATGACCTCGACGCCCTAGAGGAACTTAGAGAAACTGCGCACATTCGCATGGCGTCACAGAAACAAGTGGCCGAGCGACATTTCAACAAAAATGTCCAAATCAAAGTTTTTCAAGAAGGCGACTACGTCCTACGTCGAGTGTTTCAAAACACTCAAGAGCCCAATGCAGGTAAACTTTCCACTAAGTGGGAAGACCCTTATCAAATTTCTGGCGTCGTGGGTAAGGGAGCTTATAAAATCCAAACCCTCGACGGTCGAGATATCCCACGAAGTTGGAATGCAGCTCATTTAAAGAGGTATTTCTTTTAAAATCCGAATTCATTTCCTTTGATTATTTCTTAAAAAAAAATTACTGACTTAAGCATCGGAGGGTCGTTGGTCAAACCAACGACCACCCCACTAATGTTATTTCTCACAGGGATGCACGAATTAGTTAAAATCTTATGTTGAGTAATACTCATATGATCATACGCATACGGTTGGTCATAGTTGTTGATAAAGGTTAATTCCTATACTCGATGTTCGATATTTAGATCTAAGAATCATTATTACAATTGCATTTGGTCGATCGAAAATCCCAGTTGATTTCGTTAATGAATTGTGGTATGGATAAATGTATGATATACAATGGCTTTGTATCTTCTTAACTTACTTGACGTACGATAAAATATAAGTTTGGAAAAGCAAGTAATAAACATTGACGAACAAAAGAGATTTTTTCATTAAATAATTACAGGAACAAGGGAAGACCACAGACGGCCGACCCATGATAGTAAATTCAAAAGAAACTAAGAAGGAGGAACGTCAGATTGTTCTTGCACGACATCAGCCACTGTAGTCTCTACTGCTACCGCCTCTTTTCCATCGTCGCTTCCTTCCAGTTCATCATCTTCATAGAGGTCCCTTTCGGTCCCCACGGTGTCGAGGTAGGTTTTGAGCTCATCAGCGGCCGACGCCATGGGATTTTTCCCATTCAGATGACGTCTCATCAAAGCGGCTCGGGCCGTGAAACGAGAGAAAGTCTCGATTTGCTTATTCTCCATCTCCAGGTCCTTGACGTTGTCCTCTAGTTCCTCGAACCTCTTCTTGAGAGACGCGACTTCGTCAGCAGAAGTAGCAGCAACAGTGACGGCCTTGATTTTCTCGACCTTCAATTTGGTCGACGACGCCTCAAGCTCAAAGAGACGATCCCTGAGCTTAACCTTCTCACGATCCGAAATCTCTAGTGGACTTCGGGCATCAGAGAGCTCAGACTTAAGGCCCTCGACCTTTGCCTTCTCAGCCTCAGTCGCCTCCAAGGCGACTTTCTCCCTTTCGAGAGCCTCATCGACCCTTTTCTTGACGTCAGGGAAAGACGCCCTAAGACCTTCCGTCTGAGCGAAGAAGCTCAGACAGGCTTGGAAAGCCTACACGACAGAAGGTAAATAGTTAAAAAACGAGAATAGTGAGTAACAGAGAAAATAGAAAATAAAGAAAGGCATACCATAAAGGAGAGACCAGCGGCGTGCGCCCCAGTATCCTCGACCCGAGACTCCTTGTATCGGTCATAAAAGATCGGGAGAAGAAATTTCCCCAGGTGTGGAAAAATGACGTCCCTCTCGAGGACGTCATTAGCCATGAAGTCAGATGGGAGAGTGACTTTAAACGTCGTCTCTCCCACTTTCTCCTTATTCTTCTCCTCACTCTTAGAGGAGGAAGAAGGTGCAGGGAAGGGCTTATAAACGCCCGAAACCCCCGACATTGGGGCGTCCTTCGTCACCTGAGTCGAGCCTCCGAGCTCGATCCCAGCAACGGTTCCTTTCGATGGTGTCGTCCCTGCAAGGGACGACAGAGCAGCGTCGCCCGTCTTCTTGGGCGAGAGTCGAGGTTTGCCTCGGACCCGTCTTGTGTCTGCCCCCACAGAAGGGGCAGATCTCTTCTTTGTTTTTTCCCTCCCTTGACGGGCAAGCTCCAGTTGTTCGGCTCGTCTAAGGGCAGACGACTTCGCAGGTGCATCTCCTGGATAAAATAAGTTAGAAAAAACATACGATACGAAAGTAAAATAATGTCAAAACGACATACCAGTCATTTCTTCTTCTCCTTCTTTCTTCTCTTCTTCCCGACAAGAACTCTCGACGAACGTCGCTTCTTTTACGAAGACGACCTCCTCTTCTTCGTCGTTCGACCGAGTAGAAAACGAACGATCAGCGATACTTCTCTCCAAGATCCTCTGAATCTTGTCGTGAGAATCGTGATCGGCTTCACTTTAGTAAAGTCGATTGCTGCCAAACAAAAAAAACATCAGTATATATATTAAATAAACGCACGACGAAAACGCACGACAAAGCAGTAAGCCTACCCGACTCATTCCATCCAGACGACAACCACTGACTATCCTCGTCGCTCACAGACGCCACTTGGAGGAAAACGTACTGACGTTTCCAACCACGGTCGTTCACCGCAGTATTATGCACCAGTACATTATCTCCCTTCGATCGAGGGAATAGACTATACCGGTGATAATTATCCGGTCGAACGCTGTAAGCAGTCAGGAGGTCGTTCACATTGAACGGAACCTCCCAGTCGGCCGTAAGACGCCCGATAACCTGGACAATTCGCCAGAACTAAGGCATTAACTGTCCAGGAGTCAAGTCGAACGCATCTAAAAATGCCTTGACCAAAGGACTAAATGGCCAAGTAAATCCTATCTTGAAGGGATACTCATATAAAACGCAGTACCCCTTTGGAACCTCGTCCGGCTTTAAATCTTCCGGCGTCATCAGATTGATTCCATCTGGAATCCTGGCCAATTTTTGAAATTAATCTAGGTGTTCTTCTTCCCTATACATACTTACATGTTCAGTCGACATCTGAAAATCTGGGATATTCAGGGTCGCACACCAGTAACTAAGTATATCCCAAGCTTTCCTAGGCATCCTGGCTATGGACTTCCTACGCATATAATCGACGCAGAATGAAAACGGGAAATCGTACCTTAAATAAACTCTAAACCTCGAATTTAGAATGGAAAGGATTCTGATCGTTTGAAAAGTAAATCTCGCCGGAGGTATGTGATCTCTAGAAAGGTAAGCGTAAAAAAGGAAAGGATTGAAGGCAATCCTTATTTATGCTGAAAAACAGAAAATGAATTGCCAAAAAATCAAATCAAAATCAAATCGTCAGTCGACGAATCGACACGTATCGCCCGTGGCAGGCAACCTTTCGAGTACATCCAATGAATACGTGACACCTGTCCAATATTAGCTGTCTAAGCCGTTTATTTTGCAGGAAAATGACGTCATTACTTAGTTGGAAACAAAATCGATTCAGTTCCATGCGAACTACCCACGTTCTTTTATGACACGTGTCTTGATTTTAAAATTTAAATTTCAAAAAGTTGTCGCTTGAATTTTAAATTTGGGGGTAAACTGTTTGGGTAGAAATTCCAACACCCCATCTTCGTACGACCAGAGAGATAATCGACGCCCTTCCTTTGGTCGACCTGATTTCAGTTACTAACCTACGATACACGTTGTATTACGTTTAATGCAGGGTTCAAAGACATTTATGATCAGAGATTATAACGGAAGCCCTCATCAATAACGACGGACATAACGGACGCTATCATCAATGACAAACGGTCATTTTATTAATAAGCAAAATACGCATTCAATACGTCTTAACGGAAAATTGGATTATAAATACGAAGATGGAATCTCACATTCGGACATCTGATTCTCAGACCTTACAATCTCACAAGTTACTCTCTCCAGTTCACTCAGTTTCTCTCGAAGTTCATAAAATCCACTGCCGTTTTTCGTATGACGCACGATCGAAGTTTAATTACTCACGACGCGCGACCGAATTTACTTTATTATATTGTTTCATATTGTATTACACCTGTAAAACCTGTTACAAAGGACGACGTACCTGATTGACGTCCATAGTGCACGACGACTCACACTCGTCCGCGGCTTTTACCCATTTTAGGGGTTTTCCGCGTCACCAATTCTCTCGTCTCATTTATTTCATTTTTATTATTGTCGTACGATTATTGAAGTTACTTTCTTTAGTTGGATCTAGCTTCACGTTCACCTTAAATTTTCCTTGGGAGATTTTTGGCATAAACAGTTTGGCGCCCACCGTGGGGCCCCATCCAAAGAAAGTCTTCGATAATCTTATGACGTACTAACGTTTTCCTTCGAGTGTTCTCTTTTTGCATCCATTCAGGACAATTTCGGTTAATTTCGGTTTCCAAAATTTCCAATGTAATATTGGTTTCCAATTGATCCCTCCCCTATATATATATTTATATATATATATATATGGTGGCACACAACAAGTTTACATGCTACCCCTAGCACCACCTGGGTTCGTCCATATATACATACGTTACATGTATATAGATGGAGAATCAAACGAGAACAAGGTCAAATTAAGATAACACGAAAACGACAAAATTACATGTGATCTTGTGTTGAAATCACATATAATTACAAAACATGGTCAATGCAAGGGTGGGCGGACAACTTGTCCCGCGACCTAGGATGTTGCAAAGGTCGTGTGTGATCATGTGTGATTTTACATGTGAGTTTAGTGTAAAATTACATGTAATTTGGTTATTTTCATGTTATCTTATTTGATTATTGTTCTTGTTTGAACCTGTCGGTCCACAATGTTTATCAAGTTTTATAGATTAACAACACATAAATGATTTACCAACCTGTATTGATTAATAACAACGATTACAGGATTTGATCTTTGAAGCTCTCGTGTTTTTCTCTGTGTTTTTCACCTTGGTTGTGTGTGATGTTGTGTGTTCTGTTTATCTTATCTTAGAGAGAGAGAGAGTGATAATATCTATATATTAGATATTATCAAAACATAATAAAAACTAATATTAAACTTAAACATAATATCTAAATAATATCTAGATATTATAACTTTGACTATTATTACAGAATAGACCCTAGACTATGGTTGAGAGTGACTTTCAGCATTAACTTCAGATTGCGATCTTCGTATTGGATGATCTTGAATCCAATGAGACTGTGTCTTAACAATCTCCCTCTTTGAATCAAGATCATTACTAAAATGATTTAGCAATTCAGTCTTCTTTTTCAGCTCAGAAGATGCAATCTCTTTCTCTAGCTCAGAATGCTTTAGCAAAGTATCTTCAAAGAAAATTTATCTCGAATCAGCATATCTTCAGAATAATTGCTTTTGAAGAATTCAATCTTGGACGTGATTCTTGAAACATGTGATTTCTTGGTTAGCTCTTCTCCATTTCTTGGGTAGATCTTCTCCCCCTTTTTTATGAGAAGTGTAACGATTTCATCAAAACTTGATGACAAGAAATGTTGTTCATAAGGAGCCTCTGATTCGTCAATGCAATAGATATTTATCCAGATCTTTGCAAATCTAGAAAAAATAGTCATGTAACACCTGTAGCAATAAACAAATCAGTTAGAAACGCCTGTCAGTAACACTAAGTCACTGTGTGTAACGAATACACAATGGAAAGGAGCTGTTTGATGTTGACTCCCCCAGGGCTTCCATTTAATCATCGAAACACCACAAAGGTTATTTCTATAAAACGTTATGACAAAGAAACAAATTCCTTGTGTGTTCGTGCTTGTGATAGAAAGAATTAAGCACTTGATGATTGCTTATAAGCTCAAAATTGTGTAAACCACTGAGACAACAGTAAGTTAAACACAGACTCAATGTGCATGATTGAAGTGCGAAGGTGGGGCAAACTTCCTTCTTTTCAATATCCAGATTTTCCAAATGAAAATCATATAGCTAATGTGTTGCTTCCCCTTTGAAAATGTGAAACACTTTCTTGTTAAGAAGAAAATGAGTAGTTGGTGAGGTTTGATCAAAAGTTGGCATGGGCTAGTTGCCTGTTTCAATAATGATCACCAAAGAATTGTGAAACATTAGAATTGTGGCTTCCCGGCTCAGAAAAAGTTGGTGCAGAGTTGTGATATTCTTTTAACTCTGTTCTCACACCCTCTTTCTTTTAAACATTTAGCTCACTCTAATCAAACGTTATTTCTTTGTTTGAAACACTCATTTCTTTTGACTTCTCACACTCAATTATTAGGGATTAACTTCGTGGGTAGAAATCACTGGTTAAGGTGATTCCATAGAAGTTGTGTTAATTCCTAGCACAATAAATCCTTGTTTTCCTATTATGCATATGATGCTCAGATTGGTTTAACTATTTCAGTTAAAGCACTATATAATTATTGAAAACATTTAAAGTCCCACTTCCAATTCATGAATTCGTTTTGAGAATCGGGAAGTGGTTTGAACATTGAAAACAATGTTTTCGATGATTGAAAGTTGTCCTTCTTTCAACCATATATGAGATTAAGATAAAGGATTATACCTTAACGTGCGATCTTACATCTCATGAAGCTAAGCTTAAAGTCATAAACATATGATCGTGTAAGCATCTCTCAAAAATTCTGCAAAAGTCTTATGTCAAGTCAAAGCAAATTTATTCACTTAAATTGAAAAGACAAAAAACAGTAAAACTTTTAAAGTACGAGTTCTGATCAGAAATAATCAGAAATCATCACCTTTTTACTCCCCCTGAAATTATGCATTTATCATTTAAAAAGATATGCATTTAATATTTCAGAAAAATATGTATTCCCCCTTGAAGGTTGATTTCCTCATTCGAGTATTGGAGTACAATCTTTATTAGCTCTGAAGTAAGGTCTTTTGATCACTGAAGTACGAGTCCTAAATTGTTGTGTTTAGAATTCATAACTTCGTTGAAGTCCGGGTTCTAAGCTGATTTACTTAGAAGCCTTTGTTCTCCTACTCCCCCTTGACAGTATGTGCCTGCAACACAGGTTTAGTTTTCTTTGGTACCCACTGGTATTTGGGTCCATTTGTGTTAGTTGCAGTTCGTATGGGGGTTATGGAATAAGAACCGTACCAGTAATGATCACTAGTCTTGTGAACAGGATCATGTATACGACAATAAGAACAATAGAATTTATTACCTGACAAACCGATTAATTGATTTCTCGTGTAGACAAAATCAGGTTTACCTTTCAGCGCATTGTTCTTCTTGGCATTAGGCGTATGTACACATGACTCTTTACATTTCAGCTCATCTTTAACTGGTTTCCTGTTCCAGACCAGTTCAGCTTCTTTTAAGTTGTTCCTCCTTCTATGTGTACCTGAATTATCTCTATTCCTGTCATAGAAAAGATTAGTAGAATGAATCTGATTAGAAGATTTAACTGACCTTCTGAATAGAGCAGTTTTCTGATGTGAGCTTGCGGCTGGTTTGTTAGAACCAACTGAATTATTTCTAGGTGAGTAGATTTTTGACTTTGGAGTCGTTCGCTCAGTCACCACCACCATCTTGGAAATAATGTCTTGAATCTCTTTGACCTTTGAAGAATAACTGTCTCTTTCTTTGATAAGGAGATCGATCTTTGTCTCAAACTCACACTTCTTTTTCTTCTCTTTCTGTGCAAATTTAGACAATTCAGATAGCTTTGCATTAAGCTTCCTAATTGCAGCTTCAAGGATGCTTCTTTCTTCTTTGAATCCCTTCTTAGCACCCTTCTGATCATTTGCCTTCCTCTCTTTGGCAAACTGATCTCTTTCCAATACTATTACTTTCTCAAAGTTACAAACTTGTTGAGAAAGCTTTAAACTTTGAAGCTCAATCACCTTCTTCTCCTCCACACCCTTCTTTGACAGATCTGAGAACATCTTTTCAAACTCATATATTTTCTTTTGTAGCTCAGCATTTGCATTCTCCAAATCCTTAGATTTCTTCTCATTCATCTCAACAGACTCTTGCTTCTGTATGTGAGTTTCAAGAGTAGAAATCTTTCTTTTAAGTTCAGAGTTCTCAGCTTCCAATTCTTTTCCTTTTAAGAAAACCTTTCGGTCTGAGTTAATCCATTCAGAGTTTAATGCAAGATAGTCCCAAATCTCTTTCCCTGAAGCTTCGGGAATATCCATTAAATCATATATTTCTTTAGAAATACTCTTTCTCAGATAAACTCTAGCTCTATAATCAGCAAAATCTCTTTGTACCTGTGCTCCCTCAGATAATGATAATCTCATGTTTTGACCCAGATCATCATTATCTATGAAGCTGAAAAAAATCCTTTTCCACTTTTCGTATTCTCCTTTATTCAACATTGGAAAATAGGAAGACATTCTGTTTTAGATTAAGAGAAAACTTGACAGATATGTTCGTTAAAGCAAATTAAAATCGGATTAAAATTCAGAAATAAAAATTTCCAAAAATTTCCAAATTTAACCAAGTCTGGAAATGGAGGAAAAAGTCAAACTTTGCGTTTTTAGAAGGTTGCCCAAACTAAGGTTTGCGTGAGACGTTGGTTGCGCAAAGTGAGGTTTGCGCGAGACGTTGGTAGCGCAAAGTAAGGTTTGCGCGAGACGTTGGTTGAGCAAAGTTGAGGTTTGCGCAAGCAGTTGGTTGAGCAAAGTTGAGGTTTGCGCGAGTTCGTCCCTGAGTTCGAAAAATCGACTAAAAAAACTGTTTTTCCAAGATTAGCAGTACCAAACTCTACCAATATGACTAAAAACACTTCTAGAACAGTTTGTGACCACTTGATCTCGATAAAAATCACTTTTTCGAAGATAAAATTGATGGCACAGTAACTTTTTCAACTCGACTTTCAGACACAAAATCACCAAAATGGAACTCAATTTAAGCTTTAAACTGAACTCAAACACTACCAACTCGATCTAGCACATTAGTCGATCACAACCTGATCGATTTCAACCTCTAAAACACTCAAAATCTCGAAATCGATTTTTCAAATATGAACACAGAGTCGTTTTCTTAAAACTTGATTTTGATCTTTAATCAGGCTCTGATACCAATTGTCGGTCCACAATGTTTATCAAGTTTTATAGATTAACAACACATAAACGATTTACCAACCTGTATTGATTAATAACAACGATTACAGGATTTGATCTTTGAAGCTCTCGTGTTTTTCTCTGTGTTTTTCACCTTGGTTGTGTGTGATGTTGTGTGTTCTGTTTATCTTATCTTAGAGAGAGAGAGTGATAATATCTATATATTAGATATTATCAAAACATAATAAAAACTAATATTAAACTTAAACATAATATCTAAATAATATCTAGATATTATAACTTTGACTATTATTACAGAATAGACCCTAGACTATGGTTGAGAGTGACTTTCAGCATTAACTTCAGATTGCGATCTTCGTATTGGATGATCTTGAATCCAATGAGACTGTGTCTTAACAATCAAATTATGCATCAGAACATTATTAGGGTTAAAGATATGCTGATTCGAGATAAATTTTCTTTGAAAATACTTTGCTAAAGCATTCTGAGCTAGAGAAAGAGATTGCATCTTCTGAGCTGAAAAAGAAGACTGAATTGCTAAATCATTTTAGTAATGATCTTGATCCAAAGGGGGAGATTGTTAAGACACAGTCTCATTGGATTCAAGATCATCCAATACGAAGATCGCAATCTGAAGTTAATGCTGAAAGTCACTCTCAACCATAGTCTAGGGTCTATTCTGTAATAATAGTCAAAGTTATAATATCTAGATATTATTTAGATATTATGTTTAAGTTTAATATTAGTTTTTATTATGTTTTAATAATATCTAATATATAGATATTATCACTCTCTCTCTCTCTAAGATAAGATAAACAGAACACACAACATCACACACAACCAAGGTGAAAAACACAGAGAAAAACACGAGAGCTTCAAAGATCAAATCCTGTAATCGTTGTTATTAATCAATACAGGTTGGTAAATCGTTTATGTATTATTAATCTATAAAACTTGATAAACATTGTGGACCGACAGAACCTGACTCTCTCTCTCTCCATATATATATATATATATATATATATTGTGATACTCTTCGTAAAACAATGAAGATACATTGTGATATACTTCGTAAACAACGAAAATCACTATGATACACTTCGTAAAACAACGATACCTAAAAATACACGTTGTGATACACATCTCTGTCGTTACATCTCCGGCAAGATCTGGGTTGCATCTCCAGCAAGATTTGAAACTAAAGATAGGAAGGGTTTGGAAACCAAAATTGTATCGTTGTCATCGGCTTTGATTTTCGAATAAGAAGAAGAACCCTTGTCGTAAGGACGTTCGACATTGTCACCTCTTGCCACCGATGAACTAGCATGTGCAAAATCCTGCATGCAACATTCCCATCGTGGATTGAGGTAGCGGTAACAACATAAAAACAGAAAAAGCGGATGGTGATGGAGGAAGCAGGAGGCGGATGGTGATGGAGGAAGCAGGAGGCGGATGGGGGTGCCGGAGGTAAAGGGATCGGTTGCTTCGACGAAGATGTTGAATGGCCGTAGGGAGGGTATCGTTCATCATTGATGGTGGGAGGCAATGGTTTCAAAACATTAAATTAGAGTAAAATGGAATCATTATATTAGGTAACCGATTGGAATGAGTCAAATAATAAAGTGATTTGTAATAATAAAAAAAATTGTCAATTTACCAAATCATCCTTTTACTTTATTTTAAAAACAACATTAATTATGAGTGGTTCATATTCGATCTATTGGTTACCACAAACTATCTAGTTCTCATTTGATTAGGCCATATATATATATATATATATATATATATATATATATATATATATATATAGGGGTGGGTTCAAACGAGAAGCTAAACATTTTGCGAGAATACGAGAAATGTTTAATCATATATGATTACATGGCTTGTAGGTGTGTTTAATCATGTATGATTAAACGTCTATGCATTGCCAATATAACATGTGTTTAATCATATATGATTAAGCTTGTGTATCATATATGATTAAACACTTCTCGCCTTCTCGCAAAATGTTTAGCTTCTCGCATGATCCTCCCTATATATATATATATATATATATATATATATATATATATATATATGTAGGGTTGGTTTCCGGTGGGAAGTTGAGTTAATGGTGAGAAGCGTGAGAAGTGGTTATCAACCGTTGGATGAGATATGTACGCACATTAGAATGATATGCACCGAGATAAGATGCACCAGATCAATTCTTTTCTAAGTCGCAATTCATGGGAGGGTTTGAGATTAAAAGAGATAAACGGTTTAGATCCACCTCTCACCGTTAACTCAACTTCTCACACGATCCTTCACACACACACACACACACACACACACACACACACACATATATATACATATAGATGGAGGTTCAGGGGAAAATATCAAAAAAAGGGAAAAGTGAATAACACTCTGATAGTCCTTCATCTGGACGGTATGCACTTGTTCATACAATGCACAAATGCATATATTACATATGCACAATTGCATGTTATAAATTACTTGTATGCACAAGTGCATACCGTTCAGATGAAGGGCTACAAGGGTGTTCCTCAGTTTTTCGTTTTTTTGAGGTTTTCCCGTGAACCTGAACCTGACCCTACATACATACATACATACATACATATATATATATAAATGGTTGGGTTCCGATGAGAGGTTGAGTTAATGGTGAGAAGCGTGAGAAGTGGTTATCCATCGTTGGATGAGAAATGGACGCACATTAGGATGAGATGCACCAGATCAATTCCCTTCTAAACCGCAATTAATGGGAGGGCTTGAGATTAAAAGAGATAAATGGTTCAAATCTATTTCACATGTTTCTCACCATTAACTCAACTTCTCACACGATCCTTAATATATAGGGTTAGGTTTAGGGGAAAAGCTAAATAAATGAAAAACCGAAAAACCACGAAAAACGGATAAAAAAGTATATCAATATGGACGTCAAATTAACAAAAAAACTATGATCGATTTTTTGGTGTAAATTATTTCGTTCGAATTTTGATCGTATTTCGTACTTTTTCGACTTAATAAATAGGGGGTGGGGGATTGTATAATTTAAAAACAAAGTTGTAACTGTCTCCTTAATTACATCAATTAGATCAATTAATCTAACGATTGATAAGGTGTTTTTCGATTTTTCATTTATTTAAGGTTTTCCTTGAACCCTCTCTCTCTCTCTCTCTCTCTCTCTCGGGTTTTTCATTTATTTAAGGTTTTTACCTGAACCCCCTTTCTATATATATATATATATATATATATATATATATATATATATATATATATACACTCTTCTATACGTATGTTTGTGACCAATGTGTATATGTCTATATTGTTCACACTATGTAGGTGCTTATATATATATATATATAGGGAGGATCATGCGAGAAGTTAAACATTTGGGGAGAAGGCGAGAAGTGTTTAATCATATATGATTACATGGCTTGTAGGTGTGTTTAATCATGTATGATTAAACGTCTATGTATTGCCAATATAACATGTGTTTAATCATATATGATTAAGCTTGTGTATCATATATGATTAAACACTTCTCGCCTTCTCGCAAAATGTTTAGCTTCTCGTTTGAACCTGCCCTATATATATATATATATATATATATATATATATATAGAGAGAGAGAGAGAGAGAGAGAGAGAGAGGAATGTTCAAATAAGAACGCTAACTATTTAAAAAAAACATGAAAACAACAAATCATGTATAAAATCATACGTGATTTTGCATTAACCCGCAAAAAAACGGACGCGAACGACTTTGGGCCCGACCTAAAGTCGCGCAAAGGTCGCGTACTGTCCTCGTATGAACCACCACCCCTCTTTCTCTCTCTCTCTCTCTATATATATATATATATATATATAGGACGATAATCAAATGAAAACCAAAAATAGGTTGAGAACCATGAAAACCGACCTAAACCATTAATTAATTTTAATCCATGGTCATTAAAGGCAATGTCAATTTTGAAATGAACTATAAATGAAACAACTTTTATTAAAACCACAGGATCAAAACCAAATTACGGCTTAGATCGGTTCTCACGGTTCTTAGTCATTTTTTGGTTCTCACATGATTAAAAAATATCGATATCGGGATTGATTTAAAAAGGTTGATGCTAAGATGCCAAAAGTTACAAGCAAAATAGTTATTCTAACGCAGGCTACACTTTTGGCTTTTGGGCTTTGTCTATATATATATTCACCCTCTTATTTACTTGCAGCTTTTTTTATGCGACTCCTCCCTTTCGGGCAACCAACTCAATCCTCTTCCAAGTTCCAACTATAGATATACTTTTAAAATGTAAATGTTTATCTCAACTATATAATTAACGTACATTTATATACACATCTTTAAATAGATTTTTTTTTTCGATAATTCATATATAAACCTTCTATTTTTACCTTTATCACGATATATAATTTTCTTATTTCACATGCCTTTATTATATGTATGTATATATATAGTTAGATTATTAGTATCACACAAGGGTTGAGTTCCGGTAAGAAGTGTCAACTTTGGTGAGAAGTGTGAGAAACGGTTATCAATCGTTGGATGAGAAATGGACGAACATTAGGATGAGATGCACCGAGATAAGATGTACCGGATTAATTCTCTTTTAAGACGCAATTCATGGGAGGGTGTTTGATGTCAGTAAATATATTGATGGAAATTGTGATGCAAACATCCAAAAAAACATTGTTGAACTTTTGTTCAATCTATTTTGTTCCGTATTGATTGTTGGGTGGGATCTCCTTTGAGATATTTTGGAAGGTCTCTCGACCGCAACATCTCACATATGAACTGCAATCGAAGATCAACACCCATAAAGTACTTAATATACTTCACCAATGTTGGCATTTGTGACTTATTCAAGAAAAAGTTTGTAATCTGTCACGTTATATGGTTTATCTTTATGATCAAGAATGTTAAGAAAATGTAAATCAGATTCCCATCAGCAAAATCATATAACCAAGTACAATACTAAGTCGGCCGACTCCCGAGCGATTTATTGATAGACATATATATGCTTAATGTGTGTACCATCTATAGCGTCATCCTAATACCATAGGGTTCAACATAGAAAATCACATATGATTTTACATTAACGTGCGAAAAAAACCATGCAAGGGACTTTGACCTGCAACTTCAGATCCGCATGGTTTTTTTGCGTGTTAATGTAAAATCATATATGATTTTTATTGGTTTTCGTGTTTTTAAATAAGTATTGTTTTCGTTTGACCCTCTCTCTCTCTCCCTAATCCAACCAATAAAATTGCACCTTGATATGTTGTTTTTAATTCTTTAACCATTAATGAGAAAGGTAAATATTAATATATACAATATTTATTATACTTTTGTGGGAGTTACAAAAATTTAAATTCCATAATCCTAGCTAATTCTTTGATTTCAAAATATTTTCTATAATCAATTGCTAAAATCGTATGAACATCACAAGAAGTCTAGTAGCTAGTTGTTTCAATTCAAATATTTTGTCCACCGATTAAGTTTGATGATTTCTGCAAATCCAGGTATGATTGTCCCTTTAAAGTTTAAACCACTCAGACGAAACTATATGAACTCTAATATAAAATCATAAGGCACCGCATTTTTGGTCAAAATTTCAACTTTTAAAAGAAATAATGTTCATATTTTTTTTCATTTGAATATGATGTTCAGTTAAGATGGTTCGTATGTAAGTGCATACACACATGTTCGAGGTGATATTTAAAAGTAAAAGTGTTCATATTTCTGCATATGAATATGTATGCAGATTTCATGAACACTAATGAACAAAATGAGCCTACACAAAGTGATATTGATTGAGTCCTCATATCAGTTAACAACAATTACCTAATGAACCAAACATCCAAGTATGATTGTTTGCATAAACCAATCATTCAATTACCAATGTATGCAGATTCATGAACACTAATGAACCTAATAAACCTATACAAAGTGATATTGACCGAGTCCCCATATCAAATGCATGCAGATTTATGAACACTACTGAACCGGGGGTTACGATTCTTTTGGAAGGAACATTAATTGAGAGAGAATAAAGACATAATATTTCATTGATTTTTTCCCCAAAATACCCTTATCACTATAGTTCACTCCTAATTTTTCATTAATTGTACATTTATTAAGGCTTTTAAAAAATATTCAATCTCAACCGTTGATTTCCAAGATCAATGACTTATAATTGTTTATAAAGTTAACACAAAAAATGTGGCAACAAATGAACCTCCATATATATATATATAGGGTGCGTTTCATTTGCATTGTCCATAAATATCTTTATTGTTTTCTAATATAATGGTTTGTATAGTTTATACGAATTAGATGGTTTGCAAATGAAACACACACTCTCTCTCTATATATATATATAAGGAGTAAAATTGATGTTAGAAAGTAGATCCGATGTTGCCAAAGTTACAAGCAAATTACTTATTCTCTGAATCATGTTTTTAGTTACTACTATATATTCACCATCTTAAGTTTTTTCTTCCTGACTTCTCCCTTCCAAGCAAGCAATTCCAAGCTATCTTGAATTTTTTATAGCTAGCACAACAAAGGTAACCCCCACCTTCCATTTTCTCTATTCCAATCTATATATAAAAATTAATGTGTACAAATGAGATGAGAAGTTAAACATTTTGCGAAAATGCGAAAAGTCTCAATATCATATATGATTACATTTATTTGAGTGTGTTTACTTATATGTGATTAAGCGGCTATGCTTTGTAAATGCAACATGTGTTTAATCATATGATTAAGCTTGTGTATCATGCGTGTAATTATATATGATATCGAAACTTTTCACCTTCTCACAAAATGTTTAACTTCTCGTTTGAACATACCCCATGTGTGTATATATATATATATATATAAACATGCATTTATATATATACTGATGCACGTATGCACACAATATTAATCTCATGATATTGAAAATTTAGGTAACATTCTCGTCCATTAGAATGAGTTGTTGGTAAGTGTCTTTTACTTGATAAGTGGTTACTGGGTAGAGTCTTTTTTCACGGTTACCAGGTAAGATTCCCCGTCCTTACTATACCTTTCATCGGATAAGATTTACGATCATTGTCAAGTTGTCATATTCGATCTTCTTTTAAAGGTTTCAACAAAATTGAATTATTTGCAAAAAGATGTTTTTTTAATCCTTTGCAAAAGTGGGTTCCTATTTATGTTATTAATACAATAAAATTGGTCTTATGATACATTCAACTTAACCGTCTTATAATATATAGAGTACTGGGTGAGTATCGGAAGTGGGTACCCGCCTTTGAAACCGATCGGGAACCGATCGGAACCGGTTCCGGTTCCTAAAATATGGAACCGATCGGGACCGGTTCCAGTTCTCATTTTTTTGGAACCGTTACCCGTTGGGTACCCGTCGGGACCGGTTCCGGGACCGGGTACCCGGTCCTCCTGGATACCTAGAACCGGAACCGGCGGGTACCCGCTATTTTTTAATAAAATATATTTTATTTATTTATAAAAAATTAATAAACTACCTTTTAGTGAAGCATCATTTGTAGTATTTATTAGCATCAACTAAATCTTAATGACGTGAAGTGTTTTTGAAGCATCGTTTGTAGTATTTATTTGTTTTGTAAACACCGTTTGTAATATTTATTTATTTTGTAAGCATTGTTTATAGTATTTATTAGTTTTTAGTTTTTATCTTATTAGTTTTCACGTTTATGGTATTTATTTCTTTACGTTTGGACTTTGTAATATAATTAATATTTACCTTTTTATAATATGAATGATAAAAAAATTATAAATTAGACAGTTCCCAAATATAAAGAACCGGTGTAACCGGTTCCGGTTCCGGGAATTTTAGGCGGGTACCCGCCTTTGCTCACCCCTAGACTACTCAATGAATATTAGTATTAACAACTATAAATCATATATAATATAATTACAATACGTTATTAGAACAAAATTAGACGAAATAATAAGTTTAATAGAGAGAGTTGGACAACCTAATATGATTAAAAAAAGTAAATCATCCCATTAATATTTTTATATTACACAAGTGTCTTATAGAAGGGCTCATATGGCGATTTACTTCTTGTGTCGTATTAAGTTGTCCAATTATCTTGATAATATTTGTTAGATCGTCTAACTTCAACATAACAACTTATTGTAATGTCATCGTAGGATGCACAATTGTTGATTTTATAAACAAAAAACCTCATTCAATAATATATTAAAAGGTCTAAGAACAACTGAACATCTTAAAAGAGTAATTTCATTATAGTGCTTAACAAATTATATTAATATAAAAAAGTATGATAAGTACATAAATATGTATATATTTCAGGAGGTTCAAAGGAAAACCTCAAAAAAATGGAAACTAAGGAACATCCTGGTAGCCTTTCATCTGGACGGTATGTACTTGTGCATATAAATAATTAAGTTATTTTTTGGTTTTTATGCACGTGTGCATTATGCATTTGTGCATATGTACATGTGCATGTTACAAATTATTTATATACACAAGTGCATACCGTCTAAATGAAAGGCTACCAGACTTCAATTTTCCGTTTTTTTGAGGTTTTTGTTTGAACCTGACCCTATATTTCTTATAGACGAAGCGAGAAAATTTTGAATACTCATTTTCCAAATGCAAATTTAATAATTAAATTCGCATTTAGATTACGATATGTTTTTATAGCTGTTTTAGAATAGAATTTGTAATTTTAACGTGTAAAAATTAATTATAAAATGTAGATATAACAATTGTATATTGTTCACTAATGTGATGAGAAAAAAATCACTATCCTTTTTAGGGAAATTAATTAAAATGACCGTATTTCAATATCGTATTATCGAAATGCCCTAAATCTTTTTTGTTTTGCCGAAATACCCTTTTTGGCTGGGATGTAGGGCCGGGATGAGATCCATCCCGGGGTTGTTAAATTTTTTGAGAAATAGAGGGGTTACCCCGGGATTTAGAGAGATATCCCGGGGTTGGAGTTGAAAATTTTAATTGAATATATCCCGGGTAAAAGATTTCGTTTATATAAGATTTTAATATATATATTTACATTTTATACCCCTATAATTATTTAGTTAGTTACTTTATACTTTTTACTTTTCTATTTTTCATTTTACATTTTCATCATATTAACACATATAATCGTATATTAACTAAAATGCGTTAAAAAGATACGTTTTAATTTTAACAAATTACACCATTATAACCGTCTTTTCGATACCTTCGAAATGAGCCCAATATTGAATATTTTTGGATTTAATTATTTATTATATATTATATCTGGTTTAGTTTTAATATCATTATTATTGTAAAAACTTTTAAGAATTATCGATTATACAGAGACGACAATTTCAATACATTTATTTTTAAAATGAGGATATTTGAATTTTATTTTTATTATATATTATATCTGTTTTAGTTTTAATATCATTATTATTGTAAAATCTTTTAATAATTATCGATTATACAGATACGACAATTTCAATTCATTTTATTTTAAAATAAGGATATTTGAATTTTATTTTTATGTTTAATGGATCAATGGTAAAAAAAATCAGGTAAAAACATAAGGTGAAATGATTGACCAAATTTAAGACATGTTTGTTAGCATCTTAATATGCTTAATGGGAGTCTCATCTTATTTGTTAGTTTTACATGATTTTTTGTAGTGGTTTAATGATATTCAAAAACATTACTTATGTAGTATATATGATATTCAAAAACATTTATGTAGTATATATGATATATAATAAAATAATTAAATCCAAAAATATTCAATATTGGTCTCATTTCGAAGGTGTCGAAGAGACGATTATAATGGTGTAACTTGTTAAAATTAAAACATATTTTTTAACGTATTTTAGTTAATATACGATTATATGTATTAATTTGGTGAAAGTGTAAAATAAAAAATAGAAAAGTAAAAGGTATAAAGTAAACTAATTAAATAATTTTAGGGGTACAAAATATAACTATATATTAAAATCTTATAAAATTATATTAATATGTAAGCACTTGGCGATCCCGGCCCTTACACCGGGAAACCCTTCCATCCCGGATATATTCAATTAAAATTTTCAACTCCAACCCCGGGATATCTCTCTAAATCCCGGGGTAACCCTTCTATTTCTCAAAAAAATTAACAACCCCGGGATGGGTCTCATCCCGGCTCTACATCCCGGCTAAAAAGGGTATTTTGGCAAAACAAAAGAGATTTTGGACATTTCGGTAATACGATATTGAAATACGGTCATTTTAATTAATTTCCCTTCTTTTTATACTTTTGGTGTATTTAAGGATAGAGATATTTTCTTATCTTTTTATCATAATTTTCATTCACTTAATCCAACTCATGTATAAAATAATAAAATTATAGAATATTGTAATCAGTACCCAAAAGGCCTAAAAATCTTGAAGTTTTGAATATCATTAAACCACTACAAAAAATCATGTAAAACTAACAAATAAGGTGTGACTCCCATTAAGCATATTAAGCTGCTAAGAAACATGTATTAAATCGGGTCAATCATGCATGTTGTAGCAATTTGGGTATAAAAAAACAAACAAACATATTCATACGTTTTAACAGTAGCAAATGAAAAATATCGTTATTAGTAAAATAGTAAAAAAAAGAATAACATAAATTATGAATAATTTGTCCAAAAATATGTTGTATATATGATATATAATACGTTTTTATGTTTTATGATAAAAAGAAGAATAACATATTCATACGTTTCATACATTTTATGTAGTATATATAATATATATAATTAAATAATTAAATTAAAAAATATTCAATATTGGGCTCATTTCGAATGTATCAAAGAGACGATTATAATGGTGTAACTTGTTAAAATTAAAACGTATTTTTTTAATATATTTTAGTTAATATACAATTATATATGTTAATATGATGAAAATGAAAAATAAAAAATAGAAAAGTAAAAGGTATAAAGTAAACTAGCTAAATAATTATAGGGATATAAAATATAAATATATATTAAAATCAAGAATTCAATTGTGGCATCCGCTGAAAAACAAAACCAATCCCTCGTTACTCAATTAAAACGCTGGATAATCCCGTGTTTTGTCCTATACGTGGAGTCGTGGACCAAAATCGTTTGACCCTATGCTTTGTCCCGCGTTTGATTTGAATACATGGACCAAATTTTTTTGGCAAAAACTTCAAGATTTTGAGTATTTTGGGTACTGATTTTTTATGTTTGGGTATTTTAATTAAATTCCCTTAAAAATATTTTTAATGCAGAAAGCCGTACTCAAACCCCCATGGAGACATCTCCGTCTGAAAGTGATGACGTAAGCATTGAAATCCCAAGTAAACAACCGGCGAACGGCAACAATGGCGTCGTCGAGGAGTGGGATTGCTGCCTTAAAGGCAAAGAGATCACCGAACGCCACGAACGCCATCGCCGGATCGGAAAAGTACCGCCATTACTCATCAAAGGCGAAAAAGGTCGAAGGAACCAAGATTACTACGAGCCTGCCGTCATTTCACTCGGCCCATACCACCATAACCGACCAGATCTCGCTCAAGCCGAGAAGTACAAACTCATCACACTCGAAGAATTCAGCTACAACAGCAAAAAGAAGATCGATTATCTATACAACAAAGTGTTCGAGGTGGTTCACGACGCCAGAAAGTGTTACATCGATGGATCTACAGATGATTATAACGATGAGGAGTTCAATCGAATGATGCTTCGTGATGCTTGTTTCGTGTTGTTCTTCATCGAATGTTTATCGCTCTCGAACAAGAAGATGTTGCTACACAACGAGTATTTGGGCGCGTTAGGGTTTGCGAATGTGGTTCGTGATATTTTCCTGCTCGAGAACCAGGTCCCCTTTGTAGTTGTTAAAGTTTTGTTAGATCTGCGATTCGAGGACAAAGGCGAAGAAATCCTAAACGGATTTTTCAATTACTTGAACTACGGCGAGGTGATTCCGAGGGAGGAAAAGGTGCTCGAAGAAGATGAGCATCCTCTTCATCTTCTCGAGCTTTACAGATCGTATTTCATCTCGCTTTCGAGCTCGTTTGGTCTTAGTTCGCGAGTCCCGAGCAGGTGGCGCCGATGGACCAAAAAAACCGATGCAGCAGAGGATTACGATTACGTGAAACGAAATCGATCGTTTGCTTCGGTTATGGAACTCAAAGCGAAAGGTATTTTCGTGAAATGTTCTTACGATGAATCTACAAACGAAGATATTAAGTTTCACTCACGGTGTTGTTACGGCGAGCTTGAACTCGTCCGGCGAGCGGTGTCGTCGAATTCCAAAGCGATTTACCTGAACATGATCGCGTACGAGATATGTCCTCATAATCCTAACGATTTTCGAGTTTCGACTTACATCAGAGTGATGAAATCGTTGATTGTTCATCCGGATGATGTGAAGGAGTTACGCTACAGCGGTATATTGATTCATAGCCTTGGCCGAGATGAAGAAGTGGTGAAGATGTATGATGAGATTGAAGTTCCGGCGGTTAATCTGTACATGTTTAACCAGCTCCGGCGAGGGATCGAGAAGCACTGTAAAAACAAGTATAAGACGTGGGCGGCGGAGTTGATTACCGTTTACTTTAGCAGTCCATGGAAGACGGTGGCGTTGTTGGTTGCTTCTGCTATTTTGTTCACCAGTTTTCTGCAGACTTATTTTACGATCAGGCCACTTCCAGATGATTCCAATGAGAATATTGTAAAGCTTCTGAGACTATGTGCACGCTATAAGCCTCCATCATCACCTGCTTGATTTGAAGTACGTGATGATCATCCTGTTGGAATTACGAAATGAGTCAATTCATTTTAGGGGGTGTTTGGGATTGCTTATTTGAGGTGTTTTTTAGCTTATTGTGATTTGGCACCAGAGATAAGTCATTTTGAGTATTTTGAGTGTTTGGATGGGGAAAAGTTAAAATGGCTTATAGCGGTGCCAAATCGCTGAAAAGCACTTTTTGATAAGTCATTTGGTTTTGACTTATCAACTTATTGAAAAGTGCTTATGACTTTTTTGGTTATTTTTTATGTATAAGCAATCTCAAACACTTTTAAATAACAACTTATTAGCTTATTACGTTTTGGTACCACAATATGCTAATCCAAACATTTTTTTAAAAAATTCAGTTTGACACCGCATAAGTTAATAAGCACTTTTTAAAATAAGCATAAGTTGTTTTAAATAAGCAATCCCAAACACCCCCTTAGTTCAATTGACAGTCGCCTTTGTATTTTTTAAACATTATCGGTTTTTTTAATTGGTTTAATAGTGATAATATATACAACAAATTTGATTGAAGGCGAAGAATCGCGTGAGAAGTTGAGTTAACGGTGAAAACCGTGAGAAATGGATCTGAATCGTTAATTTCTTTTAATCTCAAACCCTTCCATGAATTGCGGCTTAGAAGAGAATTGATCTGGTGTATTTCATCCTAAGGTGCGTCCATTTCTCATCCAACGGTTGATAACCACTTCTAATGCTTATCACGTTAACTCTACTTCTCAGTTCCCACCAGAACCCAACATTTTGAATTTGATTGTATTTATATATAGAAAGAGAGCAATGAATACGAGAATATGGACAAATAAGAGAACACAAAAATGGGCTGAATCATACATGATGTTTCACTAATATCACTTATAAAATCAAATGATTTCTTGCCATCAACTAGAAAAATGGAGTATTTGATTGTCTAACTTTATCTTGTATTTTAATGTGTTTAAATATTCAAATGTGTAGAGGTCGTTTCGGTACTTATTTGATTGTCTAACTTTATCTTGTATTTTAATGTGTTTAAATATTCAAATGTGTAGAGGTTGTTTCGGTACTTATTTGTAGAGGGAGGATCATGCGATAATCAAACTAATTTACGAGAAAGTGAAAAGGAATGTGAACCACATAATCTATTGATTAAAAATGAATAATAATTTTAGAAATTAAGATAATTATCATTTTGAATTGGATAAATCCTTAAAATTCTCATTATATCTTTTAGATTTATTTATTTTTTAATTTCAATTATTTCATATTTTTTTATTAATTTCTTTTTTCTAAATATACTTTTAATAAAAAAAAAATCACAATTTTGACCAAATATCACATAAATATCACTATATGAATATTTATACATATTATATTATCACATGTGATAATTGTATATATTTTAGTTAATCATATATGATTATGTATATTTATATTTAGAGAAATTGACTCAAATAGCCTAAGAGCATCTCCAACAGCATTGCTAAAATAGAAAAAAAAATTGGTTTTTTCTTTGCTATTTCTCTCCAACAACTTTGCTATATGGTTTGCTAAAATAGAGAAAGCTCAAAAAATCTCTAAATATAAAGAATTCTCTATAATCTCTAAATTGGAGAGAGAATATATTATTTTATTCAATCCAACCAATAAGATTTAATATTTAACATTTTATTTTAAGTTTTTTTTAAAAAGTGTATTGGGATGATAAATTATGGAATATTATAATAATATAAATAATGATTGATTCTCTAAAATAGAAAAGCTGTTGGAGTAGAAGAAAATGTTCTTAGAGATTTTGACTTTCCATTATCTATTTTAGAAAAAAATTAGCAATGTTGTTGGAGATGCTCTAAACCCCCTACCCATTTCACCTCCTAACCATTTCTCACTCCATTTTTCAAAAATAGCCCTAGGTCCACCCCACAATTGCGGACCTATGTCTACCTCCGCAATTGCGGACCTACGTGACACGTGTTACTCTCCCGTAAATCTAATGCAACACGGCAGACACACCCTCGCAGGTCCACCCCCGCCATTGCGTACCTAGGTCCATTTCCGCAATTGCGGACCTACGTAGCACATTTAATACAAACAAAAGAATTGTGGGGTTTGAGATTGGGGGGGGGGGGGATATTATATAGAATAAAGAAGAGCAAGGTAGGTGTGGGGTGTGAGAACCGACTACACGCATTTAATATAAAAGAAAATTCTTAAAAAAATCGTCGGGTTTACGGGAGAGTGACACGTGTCATGTAGGTTCGCAATTGCGGGGTGGACCTAGGTCCACAATTGTGGGGGTGGACCTAGGGCTATTTTCGTAAAATGGTGAGAGAAATGGCTAGTAGGTGAAAAAGGGATGTGGATTAGACAATTTGAGTCAATTTCCCTTATATTTATAGATCTTTTTGTGATGTAGGTATTATCATATGTGATTATATGTCACTTATATTCAAGCATATATTATCATATGTAATATGTACAAAAACTCGCCTAATGGGATCATATATGATACATAATAATAGATCATAACGAAGTTAATACATATGATTCATTGGGTTGGTTGACTTACTAATTCTCCCCTTGTCATTACTCCTATGTAATTGTTTCTTTTTCTAGCTTCTTGCTAGTTTTATAAATTTTTGTCGTTCAAAAAAAAAATACATGTGATTCAAAACGTAAATCCAAAAAATAAAGAAAAAAATGGTGAAATAGATAATGAATTAATTGTGGATATCACATGTGATATTTTATGAAAATTATGATTTTTTTTAGGGAAAAGTCCAAAAAAACCCAACAGACTTTACTGTTTGAAATGATTAAGTCACTGGACAAATTTTTGAAAGAAATAAGTCACTGGACTTTTTAAAATCTATTAAAAAAATCCTTAGACTTTCTAATACCTGCTAGATACATCCTTATGACCGCTAAAACCGGTTAATGTGGTAAAATAATGAAAAAAGTCCGAAAAACCTAACAGACTTTCATATCTTGAACAATTAAGTGCCTAGATATTTTTTGAACAAAAAAAATACTTGCATTTATAAAATGAAACAATATACCACTTTCACTACTCTTCCCAAAACATACAATGGCTAATGTGTAAAGCCATACAATGTGTCACCATTTTATGCAAAAATATACAATTATACATAGACACTATGTTAAAAAGTTTCAAAAACTCAAAAAAGTCACAAAAAGGCTAATGTGTAAAGCCATACAATATTATTTTCAGATGTTTGTCGACCGCTATGGATGAACGCGAGAACGAGATTCCAATGAGATAGCGTTGATGTATTACATAGTAGTTCTCTAAAGGAAGGTTTTCAGATTTTTTTTTTTCAACCGGAGATACTGGATGGAAATAACAAATACAAGTGTGATAAGTAAGCATACCATATTTGCCATATCATATATGTATGCTTTTATATCTTGTTTATTGTCATATGGTTTAAGATAGAAACTTTTGCTTTTGTAGTTGTAAGAAATTGGTAGCAGCAAGAAAGCAAATGTCTATTCTTCAACCACCTAACATTCTTGTAATTCAACTTAAGGTGGGGTAGATTAGTTGCCATTGTTTTTATTTATTTTTTAGCATCAGGTTGTTGGTTCGGGATTTAGGGTACCTGCCATGATCAAGATTTTGACAGAGTTTTTTGGGAAGGAGATGGCGACGGGGTTATAGTGATGATGAAAACAGGTTAAGCATGATCAAGATTAAGCATAAAATCTCTCTAAAAATTAAGAAAACTAATTGAGAAAACTGATTATGAAAATAGAACCTGCAAGATGAAGACGAGCGACGGGACTGGTGGTGGACGGAGATGGCGAAGGGAACTGGTGGTGTGCGGCGGCGGCAGCGGCGGCGGGGACGGGGACTGTGTTGTGTGCCGGCGACAGAACGGTGGTCTATGGCGGCAACGGGAAGGTGCTCTACTGTGGTGTGATGGAGGATGATGGGCCGCCGGTTTAGAGAAGATAATGAAGCGTCGATTATAGTTTTAGGTTTTTTTAAGTTAATATTTTACCTTCTATACAGGTTACAAATTACCATAAGGATTTATTTAATAAGTTTGAAAAGTCTAAGGATTTATTTAATAGGTTTTAAAAAGTTCAGTGACTTATTTGTTCCAAAAATTTGTCCAGAGACTTGATCATTCCAAACAGTAAAGTCTGTTAGGTTTTTTTGGACTTTTCCCTTCTTTTTTTTTTTTTTATCAAACGTGTATCTAGAAAATAATTATATAAATTTGATAAAAAAATATGAATTTATTAAAATTAAAAAATAAATAAATTTAAAATATATAATGAGATTTTTAAGGATTTATCCAATTCAAAATTGTAATTATCCTAGTTTTTAAAATTAATTTTAATTTTTATTTATGGTATATTTTAATTAATAAATTATGTGACTCATATTTCTTCTTGTCTTATCGCAAATTGTCCACTTTCTTGTTTGAACCTGCCCCCTTATTTGTAAGCCAAGGTTTGATTGTTAGTAGTTTAATGAGACTCACAACTTATTTAGTCAGTTATACATGACTGTTTGGTAGTGGTTTAATAATATAGAAAATGACTTATTAAGTAAGCTTCTAGGGGGCTTTATGTAGAAAGCCAAGTTTTTCTCCAAACCCATCCCTCTCAATTAAAAAACATGTTTATTCCATCTATAAGAAAACCCTCCCAAACAAAAACATTCAATTCTATATAGAAAACCAAGTTTTTGTACAAACATACACCTCCCGGTTATAAACATGTTCCTTCCATCCGAAGCAGTTAAAGTGGTTGATTGCGGAAATAACGGTCGGAACCTTGATTTAAAATAGCGGTTATCACGGTGCTATAACGATAACGGTAAGAAAATTATTGTTTAAAAAATAAATACAAATATATATATAGGGTGCGTTTCTTTTGCAAACCAAACAATTTGTACAAACTATGCAAACCAATCTTAGCCGTTCATCAAGTCTAATGAATATATTATTTTATTATGTTTCCTAATTTAAAATCATGATTATAATGAATAAACTTAATATTTCCTAATTTAAAATCATGATTATAATGAATAAACTTAACATTTTTCATATATATCACAATCATTATTAATGAATCATAATCATTATCCATAAATATATCTATTGTTTCCTAATATAGTGGTTTGCATAGTTTGTACAAATTACTTGGTTTGCAAAAGAAACGCACCCTATATATATATATATATATATATATATATATATATATATATATATATAAACTTAAAATAGTAATAGAGCTACTGAATTTAGGGACCAAATTAGGGAGCAAGGACGAAAACATAAACCATACCTGATTGTGTTAAGTGTTAGTTTTCAACAGTTGAGAGAAGGATGTTGTGTCAAATATAGGGGTAGGAATGGTGCCATGAAATCGAACTGATAAATCAAGCAGGAGCAATAACCGTGGAATCGAACTGATAAATCGAGTAGGAACCGTGGAATCTTGCCGATAAATCGGTTGCCTTTTTGTTTGCAGGCCTAAGTTTGGTCTAAATAGCCCACACAAATGGCACAACAAAAGCCCAAATAGAATGTTTAAGATTAAAATTTAAAAAAATTGTCCAAAACAACCAGAAAGAAAAATTGGTAATACCGATTGTTATTTGATATCGGATTTGCAGTAATTAGCGATACACCGCTCTTTAGTCCAGGACTAGTAACCGCTATCTTGCCGCAATAGCGCGCTATTAATTGACTAGCTTCCATCTATGGAAAAAAACTTTACCAAATAAAAACATTCACAACCTATATGGACAATTTAATTTACACAAACAATTTTATTCATACAAAATTTAATAAAAAAAACAATAAAACAAATCTCTTAATAGAACCAACCAAACTAAGGGGCTATTTATTTATAACTTAATGAGCTTAATAGTTTGGACGGTTTATTAATGCAACCATACATTAGTGTTTCTTTACGACTTAATAGTTAAGTTATTAAGTTAAATGGCTATGTGGAATAAGTCAGGACCCCTCACATCCTCATTTGTCCCCATTAAGCCACCTAGACAAATTAATACAAGAAATGCGCAGTAATAATCCAACCCTATCTTTTTGCCTCCCTTAAACAACTTTTAAGATAAACAGATTCATCCAGATAGACAACTTTTAACGCATACTTAATATTAAAAAAAATTAAACAGCCCTTAAGTGTGAATGTTTATTTAAAACATTTTTACAAAATTATTCGGATTTGTATTATCGTTTCATTTATTTGGCGTTGGCCAGCCGCGTGGATCCACCGTTCCGAAATGACATCGAAATCGCCTTCCTTCTTTTCCTTGCTGTGTAAGAAATTTTGTTGCTCATAAACCATCTCTATTCATTCTTCACTCATCACTTACCCCTGCCTCTTTCCATCGTTGACAGCAATGGAGCAACCCTTGCTCACTGGTACAAAATGTTTTCTTCAATTTCTGCTTCGATTACCAACTTTGATTCTGTTATCATCATCCAATCCTTTGTTTGTTTGCAGGAAAAACTGAAATTGGGGATAACCAAAGCGAGAAATGGCATTCTTATCCGTCGGTGGGACGAACAGGCTCGATGATTCCAACTGCTTCCGAAGTCAGCGTTGATGAAATCAGATCGGCTGCCACGGGTTCTGATCGTTACCCTGCTTCTCTTCATGCTCCCTTGATGAGTTCTCCGGAACCGCCTCCGTATATTACTGGTACAGTCAATAGATCGCAATCGATTTTTAATTCTATGCAATTTTCAGTACACGAGTATGTCTCCAGATGAATTTCTCTGCTGCTGTGAATTAAGTGTCTGTTTGTTTTACTCAACAGATAGGTGTGCATTATAGCATGATATCAGGAACTTGTTTGTGATCACTTTTAGCTCAATTTTGTTGTGATTTCGTTTATGAGCTAGAGATGCCTAATTTCGTTTGTCAAGCTTCTAATATTTAGGATATAGATTCCGTATGGATTCACTGGGATTTAGATGAAAGCAGGCGGTGTTAAATTACATAATATGTCCACTTTGAAATGTTAGACCTTTATGTAGGACCAGTTTTCATTCTTTTTGTCTTGCTATTTACAACCAGGAATCTTTGTGTATATAGATAATCAATATGGGTGTGCATTTTTTTTTTATGGATTTTAAATTTTAGACCTTTTAAGAACCGTATGATAGCTTTTTCATGAACTTTTTGAAATAACTTGTTACAGTTTAGGAAAGAAAGTGGAAATAAGCATTTTTTTTTCTACTTCATGTCTAAACATGCTTCCACATCTTCCACTTTCCTACACATTGGTAACATTGTTTAATGTACTTTGTTGTAGTTCGCTTATACATTCCAAAATATTTTTCATAACTCAAGTTTACATCTTGTGTAATCTCCCCAACCAAAATATAATAGAACAAAAGCATAAACCATGGAACTTTTGTTGCATGTTCTTCACAAGCTAATTAATAACCAAACCAGATAGATACACACTTCATGCTCATCCATGGTTAATTTTATTGTAATAAAGTAACATCTATCTTAATATCCCATATCTTTAATCTTTATGTGCATCATGATGTCGTCATTCATATATGCAAGTGCAACAGTATACATTGTATGAACTTGTTCCTTGTGCGCACCAGATAAACTCTCATTTGGATCTTCTGTTTGTATCAATGAGCATCATATACAAATACTTCTTTGGCTTCTATGTCACTCAGTGGGTCATGTAACCAAGAGTGTATAAAATAAAGTTGATTCTCCAACACCCTAGTCTCACCCCTTCTAACATCATTCCATGGTCTAGAAGCTTCAACTTATGGCCCATAATCTGATTCCATGATTAATAATACAATTTTGAATTTCTCATTGTGATAGAAATTGACAAATATACTTCACCCATTGGGTGGAAACCTTTTTTAATCGAAGATTAATATTGAACAACCTAGTGAACCAATCGCTACCTTCCCAAGGGATCCCCTATGTTTTGATGAGAATATTACCAGACAAAAAAAATCCTCATGCATTTTCATCATTTTTATAGATTCCTTCCTCAAGTTCTGTAATTCTACCACAAGCTTTATATTACTATGATTTGAGAAATATCAGCTCTAATACCTCAAGGCTCCTCATCTTTCTTAGTGCCAGAGAAGAGAGGGAAGTCTGTGTATGTAGTCTTTCACTTGATTTTTCAAAGAGGCTATTTCATGACTCAAACTCATATAATCATCAAAAGAGTTCTCAAATTTACCACATTCTCACATATACTTATCATACCTTTCTTTAACCTCAACATGCTTGACTAATTGTTTATAACTATCCTCCTTAATGTATTAATATGATTATAAATCCCTAGGTTTCCTTTCCCTTATCTTAGTGAACTTGAATAGATACTTGTGACCCTTCTATTCCTAGTCTTCTGTATAGGTCCTTATATGGTCTGACTCCAACTTCTCTTATTGATTTGTAGCAGAATGTACATTTTTATAAATTCTACACTCTTACAAGTTACACACATGTGAGAGTTCATAGCATTCATCCTTCCTCAAATAGCCTTTTGTACACCAACGTTCCATAACCAAGTTCATCTTGCAGTCTATTTTTTTGCCTTGCCTGATGACCTTGTTTTCCTTCAATTGCATGTTGTCATAACGACGTGCATATCCTGTACACATTTGATCCTTAAAAACATATTAAGTTATCTTTATTTAGACTTGTGCACCTACTTTCAGGGTGTTCAACATTCTTACTCCGTCTAACACCATGTCTAAAACAGATGTCTATTGATACCAACTATGTTTTGTGCATATACTCATGCTATGTGTGGCTTTACGATGTAGATATATCCTCTTTCATAGCAAGGATAAAGTATATCTGCTACTGGAGTTTTGGCTGCTACCAAAGGCTATTAGGCAAGAATCACACCATCTTAGAAAATATTTAGAACCATCTAATCATAGGACATTGCAACATTTTAAGATTCCTTATCATTCTTGATTCTTGATTCTTGCTACTTTACCCGAAATCTCTATTAATCATGTCAAAACTTCCACTAGATTTGCTAACTTGATCATTGAACTCACCTCTTAAAAAAGGATGTCTTGCTATTTGGTAGTCCTTGAACAACTTCATTCAAGACCTCCCAAGGTTGTCTTTGGTAGATCCATATACATGCCTATCTGAGAACAAAATGACCACCTCTTCAATTAGCCCTTGTATTTTTTGGAAAATGGGTTTGAGCTACCTTCTAGAGCTCCCACCGGTCTCACGTTCGTCATTAGGGAGGTAAATTACGGTGTCATAGGGCAGGATGGGTAGGGCGTGTTTTGACACCAAGACCTTGTTGTGGAAACTCTACCCCCTTTCTGCCAGGACAGTTTAGTGGGGACTCCTCTTGCATCTTAATATCAACCAAGTCATTCTCGTGTTATATCTTATTACAACACCTACCTCATTCCAATTTCCATCTTTCTTCGAGTGTCATATTAAAAAAAATCACATTTACTTGTAATCAAATCAAGAAGTTCATTTAGAAAACCATGTTCTCTTTTCTAAATTGAAGGGTATGTATATATAATGATATTGTTTCTGATTATTTACCTTAAAAGTGGACCACTAAATTGAATTTGCCAATCTGATGAACTCCATAATTTCTTTTTGATACTTTCCATTATATGCCAGTTTTGTGGAATTAAGATTACAAAACAGTTATCCCCTTGAGAAAAAATGCCACATAAGCCATTTAAATGATGATAAGGATTTGCTTGAAATTGGAGGATGGTAGGTTTGTCAAATAATCAAAATCAAAATTTCGAACTAGGAATCTTGTTTAGTACTTATTCTTTCTAGTAAATAACTACAAGCACTTCTTACTTCCCAAATTCGTTTTCTCCATTTAATTTCAAACATTACAAAAGCTGAATGGAACATGGGAACGGAAAGGAAGTCTATCAATCTTCTCCAGTGAATGACATATAAAAATGGAATGAAAGGAAGCTCGCTCATAACAGAACTCCCCTCCATAAGTGACAGAGCTATCACTCCTGTCCGGCTCGATATGAACAAGGTAGGCTGGTAGGTGGGTAGGATTCTATCTGACTAGCAGGACAAGCAGAACAAGAATGAAGTTATAAGGGTTGTGGCGTACTGGTTAAGGCCCTGGGGGATGTGGTGGAATATTCCATCTACCCAGGGTTCGAATCCAGGCGTACATAACAATTGTGGCCACTGAGGTTTAATAAGGGCTGATGTCTTACAGTCATAATTTGTCAAGGGATTAGTCTAGGCATAGTCTAGGACACCCTTCCAAAAAAAAACATAAGATTCCAAACAGAGCTGCTCTACATAAATTTTTGTATGATTCCTTGATTAAATGCCAAAGGAGTATTACGTTTTTGTGTTAACATGCACATGTAAAGTCTTCACTTTTTGTTGCAGATCAAGCTTTTCCATACGAGGCTGAATATGGAGGACAATTTGGTAAAACTGAACATCAAGCTCATAGGTATACTCTTTAGCCCACATTTTATGCTGCCATGATATGGCCTAGTCACAATAATATGCTTGTCCTTGTTCAAAGTCTGGTCTCTGGACAATAAATCATAGAAATGTCACTAAAATTTTCACAGAAATACCAGTGATTGTCGAAATTGCTTTATCTTCCTTCTTTTGCACTCATTCATTGTATTGGTGTTGCATTATGTTATGGTTATATGTAAATGAGTCATATTCCATCAAAATTATGATGATTTGTGAGCATTACCTTTCTGTTTCCACACTGGAAATCTCACCACTTGACACCATGTCACCATCCATTCCAAAAACATCCTTCATGGTCTATGAAGATGTGCCAGTAACCATGAGAAATCCAGTGACAAGCTTTTGCGTTCTTTTAGGTTTTTAAGATGAAGTCATATCATTTGTTTATTGCTGATATGAAGGAGAGCTTGATCAGAGTTGCTATACTTGTGTGGGCAATCTACAAATAGGTTTCATAAATTACAATATTAGATTCTCTACCAAGATGATTACCGACATGTACCTTGTCCTGTCCCATCTTGAGGACCAATTTGTACGATTTGATCCTCGATTCATATGGCTTAACATTATTTTACGATACACTCTGTACAGGCAAATATTAGATGAGGTTGAGATACGGGAGTTACTGATTGATCATGTTGGTCACCGTTGCTGTTGGGGAAGTCGTCCTGCTCGCACATGGAAGATCCATTCTGTGGAAGACTGCAATGTCTATGTTGGGACTCTTGAAACTTTTGTGGAGGAAAGGGACATGATAACCGAAACAGAACCATACCGTGGCGGCAATATTGATGGAAAAGAGAAGGGGCCTGAACTAGGTGTTTGGGAATTAGATTTGAGGTCAGAATTCCCAGTTCTATTTACGTCTCACAAAGAATCACGTGCCAAAGTTCCCCATTCTGAGTCTGTCGAGAAATGCTCAGGTAATGGCCTAACCATTATTGAATGTCCCTAATAAACATGAATGATATTATATTCAATAGAACGATGACAGTATTCTATAGACATCCCGAAATAGAAAAGTAGTCCTTCATTAAAAAAAAAGAATTGTAGTAACGTGGCTTTGTATTAAGTCATCGTCGGATTCCTGATGAAATCTTGGTTGGATGGCAGATTGTGCAGGAAGAGGAGATATTGTTTGTGCTCAATGCAATGCAGATAAAGATTCTGGATTCTATAAAGAAAATCAGATGTCTCCTTGTGCTGCCTGTTATGGGAGGGGTCTAATTGCTCATAAAGATGGGTCTGACACATTGTAAGCCATTTTACATGTTCCCCTTTTGCCACCTAGGTTATGTTTGGCAAACTACTTGATAAGTTAGTTGTTAGCTGATAAACTAGTCATATTTGTAAAAGACTAGCTGATAAGCTAGATGGCAAAATAAAATAACCTTAAAGGAAATTTTGAAAAAAATATTAGGGGCATAATTGGAAATAAATGGAAAAAAGCCCCTGGACATTTTAAAAAAGGTGGAATATAAGCTAGCTTATGGCTAACTAATCAAACGTTTTTTTTTTAATAAGCTCAAAAATAGGTTAGTTTACAAGCTACCTTATGGTTCTCAAACATGGCCTTACACATGAAATGGTGATGAAATGAAAATTCAAATGAATAATGAGAATATTAATAATAATTGCTAGTTGTGATAAATGTGTGTCTCAGAACTAATTTGCCAATTGTACTCTAGTAAATTAGCAAACCACCAACCTTAAGCTTTCCTTTGTGCAGATGTGTGAAATGTAATGGCAAAGGCAAGATACCTTGTTCGACTTGTGGATCTCGTGGGCTAGTTCAATGCCCGAAATGTCAAGGCAGTGGTTCTCTTTTGACACGCAAAATAGCCGTTGTTAGATGGTATGCATACTAGATTTTTGTCAGAAATTTAAGCACATATTCAAGAAAAAAAAATCCAACTTCCAAAAGATGATAATTAAATCGAACTTTATTTCAAAAGGTGAAGAATTCATATCAAATATATGATGGTGTTTTTGCAGGGATACACATGGTGCCCGAAAACTAAATGCGACAAGTGGAGCAGCCTCGGTTCCTGATGATGTGTTCCATAGAGCCAAAGGGATTCAGTTATGCAACACTCAGGCCTACCATTGCACCCCAGCTTTCTTTGCTGATTCCTTCTTTCTGAACCAGTTCTCATCGGAGGTAATTTCCGAAAGACCTCCTATACCTCCTAGTGCTCGAGTCATATGTGAGCGGCATACGATCTCTGTGATCCCCGTTACACGTGTCACGATGGTTCATCGTGGTCAGACCTTCAGTTTCTACATCATTGGTTTTAGCCGAGAAGTGTACCTTAAGGATTACTATCCTTCTAGGTTTTGTTGGGGGCTCTGCCCTTGCTTAGATTGGCTCAAGTTATGAGTCAAACATTCATGTCTCGTGTGTTCTATGTGCTCGTGCTACTAGTACTGGTACTGATACTGGTAGGTTACTATAATCCCGTGTGTATGCTGGTTTGGGGTTTAAAGTATCGATTTTGTTCATATTTGTATGATTGTGGTTTTTAAGTGAGGGTCTGTGTTTGGGGAAATATTTCCTTTGCATATGTTAGTGTGGTATGATAAGTGTGTGTTTTCAAATGTAGTTTTTAGAACTTGTGATAAATGACTTGATATGTAAGTGGATTAAAGTCTCGTGGATCTTCGTTGAAACAATTGTTCTGCTATTTGAAGTAGATATCAGGTCTGTATATTTTGAATGATAAACAAATATTTAAGCTGTGTTAAATAATTGAGAAAACCTTGTGATCAAAATTAATGTAATCAATATCTTGATATATATTTTTTTAATTATAAGTAGGCACATTTGGATTTGATCTTACTAAAAGAAATTACATTGTTTTTCTTTAAGTTTGTTTTAATCAAGCAAACTTAAAAGGTAGTTTAATATCTAAAAAAGAATTATCATTAAATTATTTATATATTTATAATTAATATCTTTTTAGGTATACATTAATCAAATTACCTAATAAAACACCATTAACATGTGCATCCATCAACCAAATTGTTTTTCATCATCATATTTTCCCAAATGATCATTTATATTAGTAATCTATTTAAAGTTTGATAAATATAATATATTAGTAATTTATTTAAAGTTTGATAAATATAATATAATTGATATTTCTCAACTTCAAAATAAATACATTGGAATTAATATAAAGTTTAACAAAGTGTTTTTATTATAAAATAAATAAATCTAAAATACCTATTTAATAACACAAGTTTAGAAACATTCGTAACTAGCAATTGTAAAGAAAAAAAATCATTTCAAATACTAAAATGTTTATTTCAAATATATACAACCATCATTATATTGCTTTATAAAGAAGGAAAGGTAAACATAACAACCATTTACCGGTTTTGACTCTTTCCAAGACCATCGATGATTTTCGTTCACTTAAACTTTTTAGGATTAGTCGAGGTACACACAAGCTGACCTAGATATTACAGTTATAAAAGAAAGTAAACTGTCTCCCTGCGATAATGTTGTTGCCATTTAAAAAATTATATTATATTTTATTTATTTAGTTTGTAACGATTCTATTTTTGTTCCATTAAACTTATAGTATTTGAATCAACTGTAACATACATTTGAATTTTTAATAAGAAATCGGCAAAGCCAACACAAGAGAAGATATCACCACAAGGTCGATCCAAAATCTCTTATCCTACAATGGAAGTACCCGGGTCGTTTTGTCAATTTGATCACATTGGAAGTTTGTCTGTTTTTTTTAATCTTTTGAGTTTCGGCTGAATAACTTTATGGGTTTTGTTTTATCTACCGTTACATAATGCATACACTTAAACTAGATAAATCTCTCTTATGAAAAGTTGATTTGACTCGAAATAAGATATGATAACAATAAGGGGGCATTTGGTTTAAAGGAATAGTTTTTAAGGATTCAGATTTCATTGAAGGATTTGGAATTGGAGGGATTTGGACTTGAAAAAATTTGGAATATTTGGTGTGTAGGATTTAAAATGAAATTGAATTTCATTTTTTTATAAATAATCTATATAAACAAATTATAAAAACAATTAAATCATCTTTTTATCAATTGATTATTACGAAAATACTATAAAATTCCGTGAAATACCAATCATCACCGTGGGATTTGAATGAAATCCGAAAATTTCATATCCTGAAAATCCTTCAAACCAAATATGAGATTTGAATGAAATTCAATTTTAAATCTCTCCAAATTCTATCCAATCCTGTAAACCAAATGGCATAAGAGACTTAAATAAACTTCTTTATTATGATGAAAGTATCTTAATTATTTTTTTTTCTTTCAATTTTAACAATATTCTATTAATTTAATTATCGATCGACATTTCAATTATTATTTTGTAGAATCAAATGCCAAACTTTCCAACCACAAGTAGTGAGTTGTCGCAATAGAGATGATAATTACATCTCTAAATTTTGCGTTATTAAAAAAAATGAGAAATATATTATTATTTTTAGTAAAAAAAATCTCATATTCCAAAATAAGTGTCTACATTATTATTTTAGTTGTCCTAAAATAAGTGTTCATTTTAAAAAATAAATGTTTATTTTCCCATTCCATCATTAATTATATGTTTGAGAAAGTTTATCTCTGTATAATTAAGGTTAAACTATAAATAGATTAAGGGGCGTTTGGTTGGGGGTATTAAGGGGTGAGGAATGAAGAATAATAATTGATAATGAAAAAATGTGGTTTGGTTTGATATAGTGTAATGGGCCTATTACCCTAGACCCATTAATTCTCATACTTCAACGAATTTGAAGGAATGAAAATTTTATTTCTATTCCCATTCTCCTACATTCTCATTTCTATTTCCATTCTTTAAAATAAACCAAACGTTTCATAATACTAGATTTTGGAAGTTCCTGATGGGAACAAACATAAGGATATTTAGGTATTGTTTGGCAAAAATAAACTAATTTATAAGTTAGCTTATTTTTTGGGTACATTTTTGGATGAACATAAGCTAACTTTTTGATAAGCTACTTGGAGTAGCTTATGAGGAGCTTTTTGTGATTATTCCAATAATACACTCACTAATATTCATTATTATATATTAATTATAAATAAATATTAATTAATTAATATTAATTAATATTATCTGAAAATTATAACATAAATTTTAATTATTTAGAATCATTGATAATTATATCAAAAAAATATTGATCAATATATTTTAGTTATCAATTATTATAATTTTTGTAATTATTATTTAATTATTTTTTTCATATTATATGTAACGGTTATTTAAATAATAAGTTAATGTAGATTTTTTTAAATTTTGGTTTAAAATTTATAATATATATAATAATAAATTTCAAATTCTTTTAATTAACATATTATATTATTTACTATCTAATTTGTATTAATTGATATATTATATTACTATAAATTTGTTTTAATTATATTATTAAATATTATAATTGATTATGTTCTTTTTGGTAATTTTACATTCTTATAAGCAAGTTTTTGTCAAACGTGATTTTTTCATCAAATAGTTTATCAGTCACCAGCTAGTTTATCAACTACCAACTAGCTTATCAGTTATCAGCTAATTTGCCAAACATAGCCTTAATATTTATACATACACTAGATTCGCCCCCTGTGTATTACACGGGGTAATTTAAAAAAATTAAGTCATGCCAAAAAAAACTTATCTTACATATATGAATGATCAACGAAAATACGATGTTATTTTTCAAGTTTTTTTCCTTTCAGAGTTTTTTTTTTATTTTTTTTATTTTTTTGCAGCTGGTTACAAAATGTTCTTGTTTTACGCAGTTTTCACAAAAGATCTAGATATTTTTTTTTTAATTAGTAAAAAATATGAATAAATATTAAGAATTTTTAAAACAAAATTTATAATATAACGTAAATGAAATTATGGAAAAATGCAATTAAAATATTAATAAAATAAGAATCACGTATCATAAATTACCAAATACTTTTTTATATACAACATTCTTTGTTCTATTGTTGATTATACTTTCATAATCTATAATTAATATTTTTAAAATTAAAATATCATAATGTCAAGAAAATAAAATTAAAAATGTTATTTTATAAAACTTCATGATAAAAATCAAAAATTTTGTATAAAAATATAAAGAGGATGAGGTTTTTTATAAAAAAAAACTCTTGAAGTAAAAATTGATATGAAATAGCCAAAAGAAAATTAAAACAATTTAGTGATTATTTGTATCAAATCTTATACTAATTACGACATATTAATTCGTATATATTTATGATATTTAATAATATAATTAAATCAAAAAATATTCAATATTGGATTCATTTCGAATGTATTGACGAAACGATTACAATTGTATAATTTGTAAAAAATAAAAATGTTTTTTAATGCATTTTAGTTCAGATACATTATTTATGGTTATATGATAAAAATCTAAAATGAAAAATAAAAAAGTAAGAGATTAAATGTAAACTACATACCTAATTATAAGGGTAGTAAATATAAATTAAAAAATTGAATTAAAGAAATATTTAAGGAGGAATGAATGTGGATGTTTTAAATGGACTTATAATGTAAAATGCGTCCAGATACATGTTTAGGCGGGAAAATAAAAAAAATGGGCTCACCAGAAGGCGACACGTGTTCTTCTAGTTACTTATTTATTATATGTATAGATTTACGGTGCAAAGAGTTTCTTAATATACCAAGATCTTTACTTATTTAAGTAAATAATGAGACCAACCAACGGTAGTGGTTCCCAATCATGTAACAAGGCCATCGACCTCCTATTGTGGGTCTAGGAGCAGCCGAGCAGACAAGTTGAGCCTAGGAGTAACTAGGGGTGAGCATAATCGGGTACCTGCTTAAATTTAATGGAACCGGAATCGGCGGTTCTGGGAACGAAGGAACCGGAACCGCTTACATCGGTTCGCTATATTTTGGAACCGGTTCCCAGCTGTTACAATTTTAACATTTCATACAATAAAAAATTAATTTTAATTTTTTAAGTCTAGTGCAAACAACAAAGTACCAACTTAAAATAATGAATACAACAAACGGTGAAAACTAATTCGATAAAAACTAGTTATTACATAAACAAATTAGACACTCTTGAGTCTTAACAGCAACATAATGACTTCCATTACTAGAAAGTGGTAGTGTAAAGTGTAATGTTAAATTGTTAATTGTGAAAGTAACCCTAAATGGTAAATTGGTAATAGTTTTTTTTAAATATATAAAATTATTTAAAAAAAACAGTGGGTACCCGTCGGTTCCGGTTATAGGTACCCAGCCAGTGGGACCAGGTACCCGGTCCCGGAACCGGTCCCGGCAGGTACCCAGCGGGTAACGGTTCCAAAAAAATGAAAACCAGAACCGGTCTTAATCGGTTCCGTATTTTAGGAACCGGAACCAATCACATCGGTTCCGGTTCCAGAACCGACAGTTCCAAAGCGGTTCCGGTTTCAAAGGCGGGTACCCAATTCCGATGCTCACCCCTAGGAGTAACCCGTCATCCTCTAGTATGCCTCGAGCTTTTTAGGTTCCTTTGGCAGTTGTTTAGCCACTTAAGTGTCAACCTATGTTAGCGAGGTGCTCTGCTAGCGTACATGTTGATTCGAGTAGTTCCCAATCTCGATATAAATCGGGTGCAATAGGTTTGAACCAGAGCAATCGAATATATGCAAAGTTGTACTAAGATATACATGATTTTGCATCTACTTCGTAGTAAATTGGACAAAAAGCAGTCATAAATAGTTCTTGATACAACGGCTAATACATATAATGATTCCTTTGGCTAGTGTTCACTAATGCTCATTGTTAGTGTATATATGTGTATAAAGCCCAGGCCTATGTGTGTATAAGGCCCAGACCCATATAGTCTCGGTATAAATACCTTGTATCTTCTAGACTAGGTTAACTTTTCTTATTATCATTTAGTCGTATTGTACGTTTATTCTCTCAATCAATATATATCGAAGTCTCAAGCCTTCAGCATATTCATCGTCTCTTTCAATCATCATCATATTCTAACATGGTATCAGAGCTGTAGGTTTGTTTTCACTATCACCGTCATCATCGTTTCTTTCAATCATCGCCGTCTCACCGCCCTCTCTGTCTCTCGTCGACTTCGAATCGCACGGGTACATATCGCCGTCTTGCCGCCCTCTCTGTCTCTCGTCGCCTTTGAACCGAAACCCTAGCCGCAGACCGGAAGAACTCCGGTCGTAAAACATCATACCGGTCCACTCATATCGGTCGACGGACACCGGTCACTTCATACCGGTCCACTACACACCAGTCACTACACACCGGTCCACTCATACCGGTCGACGGATACCGGTCACTTCATACCGGTCCACTACACACCGGTCACTACACACCGGTCCAATCATACCGGTCGACACTCAGGTCCATTCCAACTCCGGTCGAGAATACCGGTCGAGAATACCGGTCGAGCAAGACATCGGTCAAGCCTTCAACAAAGTCTGACCTGATTCTCGTCACATCCATGGCTGCCAATCTCAGTCACTCAAATCCCATTTCGGTTATTTTCAAGGGTAGAAACTACATCCTGTGGCATCACCATATGACAATTCTGCTAAAATCCCATGGGCTATACACCTATGTTACTGGTGCATCCAAACTTCCAGTTCAGGCAGCAACTGAGAATGTTGTTGATTTTGCCAAACACATGAATGAGTGGGACATCAATAATGCTCGTATTCTGGGTTTCATTAATGCCTCCACTACTCCTGAGATTAACCAACAGTTTCTTGGCTATGTCACCGCCAAAAGTCTCTGGGATTTTCTCGCCAAGCGGTACACGTCATCGGGCCTATCTCATCAGTATCAACTGTGGACTACCTTTCAGAACAAACGTCAGCTTCCTGATCAATCCGTAAACTCTTATATCTCTGAAATGCAGTCTCTCAGAGATCATATAAGTCTTGGAGCCCCACAAACTTTTGATGAGACGGCTCAACAGTTCACAGCCTATTTCAACCAACTACTTTTGATCACCATTCTGATGGGTCTTACAGATAAATTTGAGAATGTCCGTGCTTCTCTTCTTCATAGGCAGCCCCTACCCACTCTTGAAGAAGCCATATCAGAATTGTTAAGTGAAGAAACTCGTCTTCACATGCGTTCACCGATGCCCGCTACTGATAGCGTTCTCTACACGTCTCATCCCAAGTCCAAAGGTAAATTGACCAACAACAACCATTCCAAATCTGTGGGAAAGACGAACACATCTGAGTGTGCCTTTTGCCATTCTACTGCTTATCTTCTCCTTGATTGTCCTATTTGCAAGTGCCGTAGGTGTGGCATCACTCATCCGCGCCATTATGAGTCTGACTGCCCTAAGAACTCAAAGCACACTGACCCTCAGAACTGGACTCACGCTGTTGCTGGGTCTACTATCGTTGATAACGAGGTTTCTTCAGTCTCCTCACCTGATCTAATGGAACTGATGCGTCGCAATCAGGAACTCATGTAGCAGATCATGTCTGGTGATATGGGTATGAATTCTCCACACTCAGCTGCATCAGGTAACTTATGGCTTTTTGACTCTGGATGTTGCAATCATATGACACCCTGCACTGATGGTTTTGTTTCTAAGAAACCACCTCAACATTTTACGTCCGTACGAACTGCTGACAACACTAGCCTACCGGTATCTTTTAGTGGAAATGTCTCCACTCCTCATATACAATTACCGGATGTTTTAAATGTTCCGAAACTATCTCTGAGCTTAGTTTCGATTGCGCAGATTCTCGAATCTAATTTGATCATTTTATTTCATTCTTCTGGCTGTGTTGTACAGGATCCAAAGACTAAGCAGATCCTTGGACTCGGCCGTAAAGTTGGACGGATGATTGAAGTGGTCTACCTTCGTCTTCCATTACCGTCTTCAAGTCTTGTTGCTTCAGTTTCCAGCACTTCTTCCTTTGTAGGTCACTTGTCTCTAGCTAGAATAAAATCATTAGCTAATTTAGGGGTGTTAGGAATTTGTGTATCAACTGACAATATTTCTTGTTTATCATGCAAACTTGGCAAACATCATGATTTATCTTTTGAAACGAATGAGTTTAATTCTACTTCTTCTTTTGATCTTATTCATTCTGATGTATGGGGACCAGCACCACATCCATCCATGGGGGGTGCTCGATATTTTGTTATTTTTATTGATGATCATACACGTTTCACATGGATATATCTCATGAAACATCGTTCGGAACTACCTAAAATTTATATTATGTTTGATCGGATGATTCACACCCAATTCTCAAAATCTATAAAGATTCTTAGAGCTGACAATGCTATGGAATACAAAGAGTCCTCTCTTCTCTCCTTTCTTCAATCTCAGGGGACTCTCTTTCAGTACTCCTGTTCAGGCACATCTCCTCAAAATGGTCGTGCCGAACGCAAACACCGTCATATTCTTTATACAGTTCGCACTCTTCTCATTTCTGCTAAATGTCCAAAACATTTTTGGGGTGAAGTTGCTTTCACTGCAGTTTATACTATCAATCGCCATCCTACTCCCATCCTTAATAATAAGTCTCCTTATGAGGCTCTTCATGAGGTCACCCCTGCCTATGAACTTCTAAAAGTTTGGGGTAGTGCTTGTTTTGTTCAGTTGCAATCTCATGAACATACCAAACTTGAACCTCGCTCCAGACTTTGTTGCTTCCTTGGATATGGTATTAAGCACAAGGGTTATCGTTGTTGGGATCCTATCTCCCAGCGTCTTCGTATATCTCGTCACGTTACCTTCTGGGAACATGTTCCTTTTTCTTCTATATCCAAGTTTCGTGAGTCCCCTACCTTCACCGCTCCGTTCTTTACTGATGCTTCCGTCTCATTGGACTCACTCCAATCTGACATCATATCGTCTCCTCCTATTGTTCAAACATCTTCTGACTCTGCCTCTCCTTCAGAGTCTCCTGCCCTACACCACCTGCATCTCATAGTTTTCCTGATCAACATCAATCATCTGCTTCATCCGCACAGCCAACATCTGAGCTGCCTGCTGAGTCTTTGGCTCCTGGAACGTCTCAATCTCCGAATGTTAGACGATCAGATCGGGTAAGACAAGTTCCTTCTCATCTCCGTGATTATCATGTTTATGCTACTCTGTTGTCCAATCACGAACCTACTTCCTACAAGGAAGCCTCCTCTAATCTTGATTGGCAGAAAGCTATGGATGAGGAACTTCAGGCTCTTGACAACGCTCACACATGGGACTCTGTTCCTCTTCCACCGGGCAAGTCACCCATTGGTTCCAAATGGGTGTTCAAAATCAAGACAAAATCTGATGGCTCTATTGATAGGTACAAAGCTCGCCTGGTGGCAAAGGGCTTCAATCAAGAGTACGATATTGATTATGAGGAGACATTTGCACCTGTTGCTCGAGTCACCTCTGTTCGCAGTATCCTAGTCATCGCAGCTACAAAACAATGGCCTCTTTTTCAGATGGATGTTAAGAATGCCTTCTTGAACGGTAACTTATCTGAGGAAGTCTACATGACACCTCCTCCAGGCGTTCGACTTCCACAAGGTCATGTTTGTCGTCTTCGGAAGGCTCTTTATGGACTCAAGCAAGCTCCGCGAGCTTGGTTTGAGAAGTTCAGTTCCACAGTCACCTCTCTGGGTTTCTCACCCAGCAACTATGATTCAGGACTGTTTACTCGGACCACTGAGGCTGGCACAATCTTACTTCTTTTGTATGTGGATGATATGATTATTACTGGCAGTGACTCTACAGGCATAGCTAATCTCAAGACATCTCTCAGCTCCTGTTTTGAGATGAAGGATTTTGGATCTTTACACTATTTTCTTGGTCTTGAGGTGCTCTCAGATCCATCGGGAATTTATCTTTGTCAAGCCAAATACACCTTAGATCTCTTGTCAAAAGTTGGGATTACTGACAACAAAACTGCATCCACTCCTCTTGAGCACAACCTTCATTTGGCTCTGAATGCTGGACCTCCTCTGCGTGATCCTACTTTATATCGACAGTTAGTGGGGTCACTTGTCTACCTGACAGTGACTCGACCTGATATTGCCTATGCTGTTCATACCGTCAATCAGTTCATGTCTGCACCCTATTCTGATCACTATGCTGCTGTCCTGTGCATCCTTCAATATTTAAAAGGGACCATGTTTCACGGTCTTCATTTTACATCCACATCATCATTGACTTTGCGAGGCTTTTCTGATGCTGATTGGGACAGTGACATGACTGATCGTCGCTCCACTACCGACTACTGTTTCTCTCTTGGAGACTCACTCATATCTTGGCGGAGCAAGAAACAATCTCTCACAGCTCGATCCAGTACTGAAGCTGAGTATCGAGCACTAGCTGACACGGCTCAATAACTTGTGTGGTTACGCTGACTACTCTCTGACATGGGGGCTCCTCAACATTCTCCAACTCCATTGTGGTGTGACAACAACAGTGCGATTCAGATTGCTCACAATGATGTCTTTCACGAGCGAACGAAGCATATTGAAATTGACTGTCACTTTGTTCGTCAGCACGTGACTCGTAAGACTATCCAGCTTCTTCCTATTTCAACTATTGATCAACCGGCCGACATTTTCACTAAAGCTCATCTACCAGGACGGTTTCGTGATCTAGTTTCCAAACTCCATCTGGCTCATTCTTCTTCCGATTGAATTTGAGGGGGGATGTTAGTGTATATATGTGTATAAGGTCCAGGCCCATGTGTGTATAAGGCCCAGACCCATATAGTCTCGGTATAAATACCTTGTATCTTCTAGAGTAGGTTAACTTTTCTTATTATCATTTAGTCGTATTGTACGTTTATTCTCTCAATCAATATATATATCGAAGTCTCAAATCTTTAGCATATCTATCGTCTCTTTCAATCATCATCATATTCTAACACTCATGTCAAAAAAGAGAAAGTTTTGGACATAAAATAACTTTTCCCCTTAATAAATTAAGCACTTTATTTAAAACAAATGATAGGAGAATAAAGGCCAACTGATGATTGGATTATTTTTTTATTGAAAAGTGTTTTAATGATTAAGATGTTTTATAACTTGTTTTTTTAATTAATAATTATATTAATTTTGTAACCGGTATTTTTTACTAATTTTTTAAAGCATACGGAATAGAAATGAAATAACCAAACTTACACGACTAAAGCTTAGGGTCCCTATTCTCTAGTATTAACTAACTATTTGACTAAAATTAATCAAAACCTAACCTTTTTTTTTTATTAAACTAAAAATCAAACTAATTAGAGAAAACCGATATTATTCTGCTAAATTTTATCGCAATTATTTCTAAAGCAATTGATATTTTAGTTGTAGTATGTTTTTAACTAACATTAAATCCCTTGATAAAATATGAAAATCCAAAAAAATTATTTTAAATTTTATCAAATGTAATTATTCTGTTAGTACATGAGTTAAATTTTTGTAACCTTTTAAAAAAAAATCTTATATTGTTAAAGGGAAAAACAAATAGAACAACAATATGGAGAGAATAACAATAAGACAGAGAGAAGAAGTCTGTAATTCTCATTAATTATAAGCCCTTTAAATAGGGAGGAATTTACAAAGAAAATGAAACATTCATTATGGTAAATTCTAATACTAGGAAAATATTATATCAATCACTTCCTTTTGATGATGACACATAATCCTACAACACTCCCCCTTGTGCCGAGTCAAAGGAGTGATGGTGCACAATTGTTGCCTCGTTAAACCTTACGCCAAAATAAAAATCCAGTGGAAAAAAATAAAAGTCTGACGAAGGAAAGAGTACAACGCACCAGTCTTTTGCAATATATAGAATTTTCCTTCAATTTAGTTTTCTCTTATATTCGTACATTAATCGAGAGAGTTAGAAAAATATGATGGTATATAAACAGTTGCCTCACTAAAACCTTACACCAAGGAACAAAACCCAATGGGAAAAATAAAACCTTGGTTAAGGAAAGAGCACAACATACCAATATCACAAATATAGTAGACTCCCCCTGATTCGTGTATTAATCGAGGGAGTTTGGAAAACATTTGCGTTAATTTCTACATGTTTCCCAATATATGGATTTAGGTAATTATTTGGTAAAATATGTCATGTCCTCTTGACATCTTACTTGATTTAATTGAATTTCGATGAGAGTTTTCTTATTGCTGATTGTATAAGACTTAAGCAGAATATGCTTTGTGTTATCACCCTTGATGTATCTTATGTTCATTTCTTCGATACATGATGCATTATTTTCATATATGCAAATAAGATACTGGTTGAACCCAAAATTACTAACTCCTCTAATATATGTAATGATAGTCCTTAATCATATACATTATCTCATGGAGATTAATATTATTGGATTAGTTCAAGGAGGTAGTTACAAGGGTTTGCTTAGCTTACTTCCAAGCAATCGGCGTATTCCCAGTGATAATTCCTTATCCAATTTGAGAACAACCTTTGTATGGGTCATACAGATACCTAATATCAGCAAAGACATACCAAGAGGTTGTTTGGTGTTTTTCTATAAGAGCTAGTACTTTTGTTGCTTACATTCTAAGTAGGTATTGAATTTTCATTATCAATCTCATATTTATTTCTACAGGGAAAGTATAAGCCCATGTCAATGGTTCTAAAAGATTTACTTGATATCATTCCAAATGACGCTGCGTTGGCGTTGAGCTAAATCTAGCTAACAAGTTCACTGAGAAATAGAATATACGGTCAAGTGTATTGTGTTAAATACAATAATGCGCATATTGTACTTAGATAGGAAATTCCAACTCCCAACACTTTTTCGTCACCATCCTTTAGACGAAATGGACAATATCCAACACTTTGACCAATCATGGGAGTGCTAACCGGATGCGCTTTGTCCATATTAAATTGCCTGATTATTTTCTAGACATATGCAATCGGTGAATTAATATTTCACAAACTCGGTGTCCTGGCTCAAATAGCTAGACAAACCCAAGTTTTCCCAAGATTTTTATCTCATATTTAGATTTCAAGTTGCTTGTGGTTTCTCTTATTTCATCAAGAGTGTCTATTATGTTCATAACATCGACATATAAAGCTACTTTGAAAATTTAGAACTTGTTTTTCAACATAAATACGCAAGGGCACAATTCATAGTTCTTATATATCATTTCCCAATCAAGTGTTCACTTAGGGGGTTATACCACATCCGCATAGATTGTTTTAATCTATAAAGTGAGTGTTTCAATTTTATTGCAAATGCACTTCGTGGTGTAGAGTTACTTGATTTTGGTAATGTAATGCCATCAAACACTTTTATATCTCTAAATATAGATCCCTATAGAGATATGTATTAACCACATCCATGAGCTGCATTTCCAGTCCTTCGGAAACTACTAGGCTAATTAATTAGCATAATGTTATAACGTCCATCACGGGAGACTAAGTCTTCTCGTGGTCAATCCAGGACGTTGTGAGAAACCTTGCGCCAAAGGAGAGTCTCATACATTATGACTTGATTATTCTCATTACGCTTTACGACAAATGATTTATCTATGTCTTACAAGCTTTACACTTGGTGGGTTAGCATTACCAAACCAAATACATGTTCATTTGTCAAATAATATGATTCTCCTGGATTGCTTATTTAGGCCAATTTGCTCTTTGTTGATATTTTTCAACTGAGCATGGTTCGATGTCAATGTGTTCTATCATCTCATAAGCAACAATATATGTGAAATATATCATCAATGAGTATGTATGATATGTCCATCGACTCATATGTACTCTCATAATTCATTTGAAATTTCTTAATCTCTGGAATCAATATTAACTTTGGAGCGTCCTCCAGTAATGATTCATAGACATAGTTTAATCAGAGACAATCTCGTGAGAGGTTTATGTATTGATGACAAATAGTTGTGCCTTACTCTTCTCTTCCTTTAGATGGGTATCTATACAACCAAGTAGTTTCCCCCATTTCTGTTTGGGAGCTACGACCTCAACCACACCTCCACCATGTGTGATTGCAACGCACTTTCCAGCGACGTTGTTGTAACACCCCGACTTTCGAAATGTATCATTTCAGGTTGATACAGAAACCGATATATCAAGGAAAAATAAGATATTTAATTTTGGACTTGAATCCTGGATTTTATAGTTTAGATGGATGAAGGATTCAATTACGAGTCCAACGGTTCTTTCCGGAGCGAAAACGGAGCTATAACGAAGAAGTTACGGCCAAAACAGTATCGAGAAGATAATCAGCGGAAGCGGGCGACTTATGCCGCGACCTAAGTCGCGAGACAAGTCGCGAAATCCACTGTTCCAGCTTAAATCGCGATTTTCAGCCCCAAACTTCATTTCTTCATATCTTTCTCATCCTAGCTCCGATTTGGGTGATTCAAAGTGCCACGGTTTCGTTTTTGAGAGCTCTTCAAGGATCTAGAAAGAGATTGGAGGTCTATTAGAGTATACAAGAGTGTTTTTTGGTGGTAAGCTCCTCATCTCTCCCATTTTATCTTCTTCACCAAGTTTTCTAGGGTTTCATCCACCCTTTGTGCTTCCTTTCATAGATTGGAGATTTGTGGTTATTTCGGTGAACTAGAAGTGTTTTGGTTGGTGGATTCAAGCTTGGGTTAAGGTAATCTTCTATTCTCTTAAGTTATGGGAGTTAGGGTTTCGGTTTTAGTTGAGGTATTCATGCTCATGGTTTGGGAAACGATTCTTTGTGGTTGATTATGTTTATGTATGGTTGAATATGTATGGATTTAGGTTTTGGAAGTTTTGTCTTGAGAATCCAAGTGTTCTTCAAAGGAGCTCTAGTTGGGGTAAAGATCTAGATTTAGCCTAAATCTAGCAAAGTGAGTTCAAGTTGATTTGTGAAAACGTTGTACATGCCAAAATGTCTATTTTAAAGTGTTTTATGTGTTTTACATGAAATTATCAAATGTTGGGTTATTTGCTAATCTTTGATTATTTGAATTATCTAACTTTACAAACCTTGTATAACACCCACATTTGGGGATTTTTGGGCATTTGATATATGTGCCACAAATGAATGGGTTTTGAGGTCTTATTGCATGAATAGATCTTTGGTCAAAGAAATACACTTGTAAATGTATGTCGGGTTTTATGCATCATCATGAAATGGAGTGTTTTATAAAGTATTACTTGCACTTTTATGTGAGGTACTTGAAAGAATGTTTATAGTTTCATTTTACGATTTTCATTCTTATCAGCAGTCAAGTTTGGAAAATGCATGTCATTTGTGTTATGAGGCGTTCTGGAAATATAAGGGTATAAGTCATTTGGAAAATTGATTGCCTTAACTAATGTGGAGTTTTGTAATTATTACACTTTTAGTCGCGGTGTTTACATATCCGTTGGTCGAGTGCGTTTTATTGTATTTTATTTCATTTACCAATGGGTCAATGGGTTGCTAAGCCTGCGGCTTGGTATTTTTATTTGATTTGGGGTCTTTGGACAATTGTCCAGTTTTGGTAGCTCGGCTTCGAGCCTTGTTGGGCCTTATGCGTATTATTTGGCTTATTTGATGCATTGGGAGTCATGACCCCGTGTTTGGTTTATTATTGTCCGGCGTTGGGACGATTAGTTTTCCACGTCGAGGCACGTTAGGCACCGGATGTGGGTGTAAGACCTTCGTGCTGCACGTTAAGGTACCGGATGTGGGTATAAGTCCTTCGTGCTCAAGTATTACGATATTAGATGAGGGGCTCGACATAGGAACCCGACGGGGTTGAACTCGAGTTTCCGTGGGTGTACGTTTAAAGCTACTGAGCCTGACATCTCTTGCGTGTACTTTTGTTTATATGACTAGTCATAACAACATAAAATGGGCTTACTTTGTGGACCGTCACATTTTATGGAATCGGGAATCCCCCGTCACCGAAAGGTGTTGTTTTTGGGTATTGAGTTTTATTATCCAATTTTTCGGTGACGTTTTGTATATTTGGGTTTTACCCTTGATTTATGGGTTGAGTATTACGCCCCACCCGAGTTTTGGGTGTTTTGAAATATAAGATTTAACCGTACCTTCTTAAATGGAGAGTTCAATTTATATTTGCGCTTTGAGTGAGTTTTGGGTTAAAGCTAATTTATGAAGGGGCGGTTTACATTGGTATCATTCTTTGTAGTAGTTTGATTTGGAAAATGTCCAAATTGGTGTTCTCCGTCTAAAATGCATATTAATGGAAAAGGAGTCGTTTGCATATTCAAAGCATACCTTTTGAAAGATTATGAATTAAACTGCATTATCTATTTTCACATACATCTTTATTTATGTTGAAAACTCTTGAGCTCACTAGGCGTTAAGCCTAACCTTTTTATTTGTCGGCATGTGCAACAGGTTCCAGTTGGGAGTTGGGTTCTAGCAGTTCTATGAAACGTAGAGCCTTAACTAGACACTAAAGTAAGTAGTTGGTGAAGTCTTCCGCAATGTTGGAGATAGTGACTATCTTTGGAGTTTTAGTAGCACTCGTTCTTATCATAGGCTTTTGTATAGAATGAATGTTTGTATTGAGATTAAATCTTAATTTGTGGTTGTAGATAATTCATTTATTGATGTATTTAGAAAATTTTAAATTAGTTGCTATCTTCAGGTTTGAGGGTGTTACAAGTTGGTATCAGAGCTTAAGTTTGAGAGATTTAGGTATTGATTTTTGGACGCCTAGACTCAAACTAGCGTACTGGTAGGTGATTGAAAGTGAAGTTGCACATTAGGCGCCTTAAGATAAGATATCTTGGAGTTGATCGGGTCGCTAGAAACGGAAAATTGTCAAGGGTCGCAAGGATGATCATGTATGGTACGTTCATAATGGCACCTGGCCAGTGTTATGGTGAACCTACATATCACATGTGTATACTTGAAATACCTTAGTATGATGACCGTTGGGGTAGTGAGAAAGTTTCTAAGCGAATAATTTAAGGAAGGATCAATGGGTTTACACTTTAGTATGATGACCGTTGGGGTAGTGAGAAAGTTTCTAAGCGAATAATTATTACACTTTTAGTCGCGGTGTTTACATATCCGTTGGTCGAGTGCGTTTTATTGTATTTTATTTCATTTACCAATGGGTCAATGGGTTGCTAAGCCTGCGGCTTGGTATTTTTATTTGATTTGGGGTCTTTGGACAATTGTCCAGTTTTGGTAGCTCGACTTCGAGCCTTGTTGGGCCTTATGCGTATTATTTGGCTTATTTGATGCATTGGGAGTCATGACCCCGTGTTTGGTTTATTATTGTCCGGCGTTGGGACGATTAGTTTTCCACGTCGAGGCACGTTAGGCACCGGATGTGGGTGTAAGACCTTCGTGCTGCACGTTAAGGTACCGGATGTGGGTATAAGTCCTTCGTGCTCAAGTATTACGATATTAGATGAGGGGCTCGACATAGGAACCCGACGGGGTTGAACTCGAGTTTCCGTGGGTGTACGTTTAAAGCTACTGAGCCTGACATCTCTTGCGTGTACTTTTGTTTATATGACTAGTCATAACAACATAAAATGGGCTTACTTTGTGGACCGTCACATTTTATGGAATCGGGAATCCCCCGTCACCGAAAGGTGTTGTTTTTGGGTATTGAGTTTTATTATCCAAGTTTTCGGTGACGTTTTGTATATTTGGGTTTTACCCTTGATTTATGGGTTGAGTATTACGCCCCACCCGAGTTTTGGGTGTTTTGAAATATAAGATTTAACCGTACCTTCTTAAATGGAGAGTTCAATTTATATTTGCGCTTTGAGTGAGTTTTGGGTTAAAGCTAATTTATGAAGGGGCGGTTTACATTGGTATCATTCTTTGTAGTAGTTTGATTTGGAAAATGTCCAAATTGGTGTTCTCCGTCTAAAATGCATATTAATGGAAAAGGAGTCGTTTGCATATTCAAATCATACCTTTTGAAAGATTATGAATTAAACTGCATTATCTATTTTCACAGACATCTTTATTTATGTTGAAAACTCTTGAGCTCACTAGGCGTTAAGCCTAACATTTTTATTTGTCGGCATGTGCAACAGGTTCCAGTTGGGAGTTGGGTTCTAGCAGTTCTATGAAGCGTAGAGCCTTAACTAGACACTAAAGTAAGTAGTTGGTGAAGTCTTCCGCAATGTTGGAGATAGTGACTATCTTTGGAGTTTTAGTAGCACCCGTTCTTATCATATGCTTTTGTATAGAATGAATGTTTGTATTGAGATTAAATCTTAATTTGTGGTTGTAGATAATTCATTTATTGATGTATTTAGAAAATTTTAAATTAGTTGCTATCTTCAGGTTTGAGGGTGTTACAGTTGTGCCCTTGTTTGGGGACTTTAACCTTGCGAGTATATTTACAGCTCGTATATGTGATCTTGTCACTTATGGAATAACATTAAACGTATCAGGTATCGAGTCTGATTCGTTTGACTTCAACATTACGTTGTGAAGTTTTGGGGATCAAAATGAGACAGAGTGGGAATATTCAATGACACTTCCTGTCGTTCCCATGGAAAATCCTTTTTCCTATCTCCCCCTAACGACGGGAAGACTGTCTCATGAAAGTGACAACCCGCAAATCTAGCGGTAAAGAGATCACTAGTCAAATATTCTGATTAGCGGATAATTGTTGGGGATTCATATCCAACATATACCAAATCGTCTTTAAGAACCCATTTCGATGCGTTGTGGGGGCGCAATTGGCACATATAATCAAACATACGTAAATGTAAAGTATCAGGCTTATATCCAGTTACCAACTGGTACGCATGAGGTTGGTTAGCAAACAGTGGGTCTAAAAACGAAAAAAAAACTGCATATAATAATTGCATAACCCCAAGTAGATGTAGGTAAATTGGTGCGCATTACTAATACCCTAGATTTCATCATATTCCTTTGATAACAATTTCTATGAGACCATTTTATACATACACATGGGGTATAGGAAACTCTACATTGATCCTCATACATATGCAATTAACATCAAATCCTTATGATGTAAATTCTCCAGCATTCCAAGTCATGTAGACTTGATGAAATAATCAGGGTGGTGAGCCCTTAAACGTATAGCTAGTGCTAGGAGTGCAGTATTTCATGTGGGCAATAATACGACATGCGTTCATCGTGTCGAAACCAGAACCATAAAGTTTTAATGGCCCGTATTCTGGATGTTTATGTCTATAAATATCACCTTGTATTCGTTGTAACAATGGAATATTTTTTGTATTATGTCCTTAGCTTTAGGATGATCTCATTCCTGTCTTGGCTAAGGATTAGGGTATATACAAAAGTTCTAGGTATTCGAGAGGGCATATTATGATGGCAATGTTGTTTCTTATGTTGCAGAAGTCAACAGTTGCAATTTGCCTCGTTTTGCCTATCACTCGAAAGAGAATGTGTCTATGTGTATTTTGCAATACACGGATCACTATGTCATAACCATGGTGTCCCACATGGTCATGTCGAAACATATATGTGTCATTTCCCTAAAGTTCTTTATTGGTGACAAAAATGTTTCGATGACTCAATAATCTACTAGTTAGTTTGACACATAGTTTCCATGATATATGTTTACTTTCAAATTCATTAAAACTTATGTATATATGCTCATTATAATTTCCATTTGATACGAATATCTTTACAAGGTTCCTATTGATCTTGTACCAACAAGAAAATGACAGTTCATCGTCTAAGTATTTCAGTTGGATGAATTATAAAATAAGTATTTGTCTATCATTTTAGATTGTGTGAGAGGTAAAAAAAATCAATTCTCCTCGATACATTCCTACACGGAACGGAGAATATTGAAATTTTTGCATTTGTTACGATGTATTTCTTTACATCTATAATGGTTACATATTCGATTACTTAGCAGAGAAATTAATTTTGATACTTAAAATTAATTTTCAAAGAAACATATGCTTAATCAATATTAAATATTAAATTAATATGTTATAGTTCATTTTCAACTTGTTCCCTTTTTGATAGAAGCACTTTTTAGTGCATTTCTTATTTGATTGTCCATTATCACCTGGGATAATAGTTGTATCCCTACTCCAGGTGTTGAAAAATCCTTCCTGACTCTTACCAAGACCCTGACCCTTTCTAGGGTCTCGTCCACATGGTGCATAAATGTCACATGTGTGAAATTGTTTTTAACTCACAATCATTTGGAGTTGTTTCCACCTCTAACGCTTTCATTATTGATATCGAGAATTTTCTTTGTCCCGACATATGTGGCGTTGTTATTTGAAAGAACTTTGTTATGTCTCTCAACCCTTTGCAGTTGGTTGAAGAGTTTATTTAAAGGTTACATTCAAAGTTATATTGGTTCATTAATATTTACCGATGTATGAAAAGTGAAAATAATGTTATGAATCATGTCATCTTCTATGAGTTCCTTGTCATAGAGATTGAGACGCATTTTGGGATACACCATTTCTTTGTTGAAATCAATTACCTTTTTGTAATCGAATAAGCGGTTTTCATTTCGCTGTACGATTAGTTCGGGAATTACATATTCATGAATACTCTCGATTCTCTCTTTCGGGGCATCCCACTGTTCTTTGGGATTTTTAGTAAAGGTATTCCTATGAAACTTAGGATTTATATGTCGTCTCAAAACATAAGGGTATTTGTTTGTACATTTTCAAGAGGTTGGTTTTAAAGTCAATTGGGGAGTTGATGGACTTTAGGTATTTTCTTGTACATTTTCAAATTGAGGTTTATATACTCATTTATGATACTCATATTCTTTTGAGTTTACGACGTTGATTTTGGGATAAGTTGATTCAACCATTTACGTATATAAAGGATAATATATAATTTTCTTTTTGATAAGACAGTGGATTGTGGTTATAATTATTATTTTATGTATGAAATTTCATTATCATAACTATATTGGATTTTTATATGCTTTAATTTTATTGATAATACTTCATCAATATTTTAATTTGCGAAAACAAATAACTCAATCTATTGGATTTCCAGGTAGTAGGGGAATTACATGGATTTCTTAAGTCCCTACAAACCTTAGGGCTATTTACACTCGTTTGACAAAATCCAATCGATATTTTGAGATTTATTTAATTTAAATATAAAATTATTAATTATAGAACATTTGGCATGATGCCAAATGACTATGAGTTTGACATATAAAGCCTATTTTAATACCTTAATAGTATTTTTGAGCTTTCGGTAAGATAACCAAAATATGGGGGTTGGAAGTGTAACTTCTAAAATTTAATTACAGAATTAAGAATTATGAGTAGAAACTCAAGATAAACATTTAAATTTATATATTAAATTTTATAAAGCATTCAATGTCTAAATGAATAAACTACAAAACATTTTAACAATTATATGATCCTCAATCGCAAATATAACCACTAAGAATTCAAGAGACTTTCAATATACTTAAATACTAATATAATATTTGAATATTACAATATAAATAATAGGAACGTATTTACATATCCATATATAGTTGGTTTAAAATAACAACTAGAAATATTAAATAACCCATATCATTGAATTAAATAAATTATCATATCTTAAATTAATTTGTTATAAAACAAGCATATATGATAAAAGTGTATATTTTAGGAATATTTAAACAAATATATAATTTTTCTTTTGATTAACCAAAATAAAATAATAATGAATTTATAAATTGACATACATATAGAAGATTTCAAAAGAGATAATAATGATATTAGAAATCCATAATCAAGTTTATAAATATTTATTGCCCCATATAATTAAATTAAAAATGGCAAGCCAAGTTAAATAAATTAACTATTATATTCAAATAATAATTAATTAGCATATCTCACAATAATATATTAGTCTAATTTAAAAGATACCATCAAATTGTAGACATAAATAAATACATAACATTATATAATGAAACTAACCATCTAAACATGTTTAAACTAATTGAATAATCATAAATAAATAAAAATAAAAATAAATTCAAAATTATAAATCTATCATATACATAAAAGTTATCATTCCGCATTAAAACACAATAAGTTAATATAATAAATATTTAACAAATAAAACCAATTTAATAGAAGCTAAATACAAACCATATTTCAAGTACATACGGTGAGCTACATCCGTGAAAAATTAATTGAAGAATACGATTTTTTTTACTAATTGTTTTTTTAACAACAATTCTAAAGTTGCATAGTCCCCAAAAAAGTTATTGATTTCAAATCAAATTAAATAACGATCAATTATTATTATAAAAAAAACCATATCACCATTAAAAAAAATAGAATAATTTTAAAAGTAATTGGTTACAACCTTTCAAATTGCCATAACCATTTTTATGTTTATTAAAATTGATCGGCGACCACAAACTAATAAGAATAAGAAAAAAAATAAAGACTGAAGCATATAAGCATGATCATGGCTAAAAGGTTAATCACGATTAATCATAATTCATAGACAAAAAAATTGTAAGTTTTTGTAGAAATACTTATTTGAATTGCAATATTGGAAAAACAGACCTTCTAATGGTTGTAGATTGCGAATAGAACAACCGTTTAATAGCGGCGGAAACGATTTGAGGGAGCGACAGCGCAAACAAGCTACGTGTTGATAACGCGTTAAAGGGAAAAACAAATAGAACATTAATATGGAGAGAATAACAATAAGACAGAGAGAAAAAGTTTGTAATTCTCATTAATTATAAGTCCTTTAAATAGGGAGAAGTTTACAAAGAAAATGAAACATTCATTATGGTAAATTCTAATACTAGGAAAATATTATATCAATCACTTCCTTTTGATGATGACACATAATCCTACAACATATATCATATTATATTGGTTTAATAAGAGAAAAGGCAATACAACAATGAGTAGACTACTTTTTTTTGTCTTTATAGTTTGTTGAAAATTGTTATTTTGTCGTCCCCGTTTCTAGAAATTACAATTTTCGTCATTATGGTTTACTAGAAACGTACTCGTGCAATGCAGCGTAATACATCACGATTTTAATATTTCATTTTATTTTTTTGTCGATTTACAGTACAATTTTGGATGGTTTTGAGAAAATGATAATGTTTTTTTATAAATTTGTTTAATTTAGGCTTAATAATATAATGTTTTTTATATAAAAAAAATAAATATTTTGTTAGAATTCAATGATTATCTTATATATTTTAATGACATCATGAAAAAATAACCAATTACATATTTAATAATATAATTAAAACAAAATTATAGTAATATAATATATTAATTAATAATGATACATGGAAATGTTTGCATAAAAGGAAGGTCATGCATATACAAAATTGATGGGTGTTAGAAGTCTGCAGTAGCAATATATATTTTGTGCTTTGATACTTGTAAATTAAAATATTTTTAAAATCTTGCATAAAATGATGGTACCTTGTACCTAATAATTTGTAAGAGTTTTTTATCTATGCTTTATAATATAGTATAGATAATTTCATTACCGTTTTAATCTTTATAGTTTAAAAATCATTGTTATTTTCATTCTCGTAGTTTATAATTCATTATTATTTTCGGTCTTTATACATAATGGTGAACTACTGATGGAGTTAGTTTCAAAGACCAAAACATCAATGAATATATGCAAACCATAAAGATGAAAATCATAATTTTAAAAATATAAGGACGAAAGTTGTAATTTTTAACAAATCATAGGGACTAAAAACGAAGTTTACTCTAAAGCAATAGAAGCCCATTGATTTGAGCAGAAGAGAGGGACAGGACGCGGGTTTATAGGAGCCAAGCCGCGGGAGTTTCGCACCGGCTACTTGATTGGCGCGACTAACAACTCATTCTGGCTGCCCATTCACGCGGCTAACCGACTCTCCTCGCTTACTTTACATCTCCAAAAGCAATAAATAAATAAATAAAGACAAAAATATTTATGTGATTTGTTTCCAAATAATTTTGATACTTTTATTCCTATTAATTTAAAACTTAGGAGTAATATTATAAATTTCTAAATTTAAATATTATCTATATATTTATCTATACTATATTATAAAAACGACATAAAAAACTCTTAATTACAACATTTTAAGCACAAGTTACAACTAATTAAAGTCAATTACTTAATTTACAATTTTTTAATGTTTTGGTACAACTTTTCCAAGCACAGTATCTCACATAATCATCTATTTGTGGAATGGATACTCATTTATTAATATAACTATTTGTTTTTTTGGTGAAAGATTTTATAAAATAGATTTTATATTAGCATAATATATTTTAAATGTAGATTTTACATTTAAATCTATATTAATGAGATGTAATATAAATCTTTTTTCTTCCGTATTTTTTTATATTACATCTCATAATGATTTTTCCATATTTTATTTTATAAAATCTTTTTCCATATTTTATTTTATAAATCTATATTATATTATAAAAACGACATAAAAAACTCTTAATTACAACATTTTAAGCACAAATTACAACTAATTAAAGTCAATTACTTAATTTACAATTTCTTAATGCTTTGGTACAACCTTTCCAAACACAGTATCTCACATAATCATCTATTTGTGGAATGGATACTCATTTATTAATATAACTGTTTGTTTTTTTAGTGGAAGATTTTATAAAATAGATTTTATATTAGCATAATCTATTTTAAATGTAAATTTTACATTTAAATCTATATTAATGAGATGTAATATAAAATCTTTTTTCTTCCGTATTTTTTTATATTACATTTCATAATGATTTTTTCATATTTTATTTTATAAAATCTTTTTACATAATGAGATGTAATATAAACTCTTTTTTCTTCCGTATTTTTTTTGCTAATATAAAATATATTTTATTTTATAAAATCTACATGTATTTTATATTAGCATAATATAAAATCTACACGTATTTTTTTTATAATGTAAAATCTACACGTATTTTTTTTTCACGAGCATTAAAAGAAGAAAAAAGAAGGTTGATATGAGTTAAAAATAAAAAATAACGAGATACACTAATAAAGTATCGTATTCTTTAAAATAAAAATATTCTGCAATACTTTCCAAATTAACCAAGTGTAAAGAAAATAAAATAGAAACGATGTAGATATAAAAATATTCTTCCATATTTTTAATATATTTACATTTAAATGTAAAATCGAAAATAAAAATAAAATATTTTAAAATATTCTCTACATTCACTATAAATATATATAGCTTCTCTATGTATCATCCGAGTACAAGAAGAAGACGAACGGTCGGGTGTCAATGGCGGAACCTGCAACTGAACAAAAGGTATTCCACTATATTTTTGTTTCTTTGAAAAACTTCTTTTTTATATTTTATTTTATTTACTGAGGATTTGTTTATATTTTTCAAAACCCACAATCATATTTTTCGAAGTAGGGGAATAAGATATATATACATATCTTTATTTTTATCGACTAATACTATGAGGTCTTGAAGTCAATAATCAGATAAATATGTTGTGAGACATTTCGTTTGAGTTTTAAATAATATAATACAAAACTATTACCAATATTATTGCACAAAGTCATAACAACAAACGATTAAGAATATATGCAAGTTAACCACTTATGAAAATACATTCGTTTTTCACATTGTATTTCATTAACTGTTAACAGAGAAATTACGTTTCATTTTAACTCGGTTCAATATTCCAACAAAAAATTTATCCTTCCGTGCAATGCACGGGCCCAACACTAGTACTATATTATAAAGCACAGATAAAAAACTCTTAAATACAAATTATTAGGCACAAGATACCATAATTTTATGCAAGATTTTAAAAATCTCTTAATTTACAAGTATCAAAACACAAGATACATATTACTACTGGAGGCTTCTAACACCCACCAATTTGGTATGTACAGGATCTTCCTTTTATGCAGACCTTTCTGTGTATCACTATTAATTAATATATTTTATTACTATAAATTTTTTTAATTATATTATTAAATATGTAATTGATTATTTTTTCTATATGCCATTAAAATATATAAGATAATCATTGAATTCTAACAAAATACTTAATTTTTTTATATAAAAAAATTATATTATTAAACCTAAATTAAACAAATTTATAAAAAAAAACATTATCACTTTCTCAAAACCATCCAAAATCGTATTGTAAATCGACATAAAAATAAAGGACTAGAGAAGTCCTTGAGTGATGAAGCGTTGGATGGTCCTATTTGTAGTCTATCTTGAGTTGGGTTTCAGTTTTTGAATCGGTTCACGTTTGAATGGTTGAGGAAATAGATTCATGCCTTCCCCGTCATCTTAGGAGTGACCGCTATGCTTCGGTAGACCTGCGGGAAATGTCTTGAGTGATTATCGGCATCTGGTTGGGTTCGATTTAATGAATTACTTGTCGGTTGGACATCATGGTGTATGATTGATGATGTATATGTCTTAGTGGGTTCCGTGATTTAAGTAATTATGGTGGTCCATTTGTTGAGAATGTAAGATCGGGAATCTTAGTGCCCTGTTAGGTGTCAACTTTAACGCGACGATACTTCTGAGATGAAATATTGGGCGGGATGTCCACGTTTTCGATATCACCATTTTGGCTTTAGGCGCCAACTTGTCTTCTGAAAGTCATTGAATCTTGGAATGTTAGAAAGTATCCCCGTTAGGTCATGAGAATGTTGACCCCTCTTATGTGGAATTTAAAAGAAGGTTAGATGTTGACGATTGAGTATCAATGGGTTTAAGTGTTTCCCATGGAAGTAAATATTTTATTAAGGGAATGTGTTGGGGTTGAGAACAGATCAGGGTAAGTGATAGCCAGATCGGCATTAACCAGCTACCTAAAAAGCGTATTGGTACGCCTCGGAGGGACGACATTGTCAATATCAAGAACTGATCATTAAGAATTTTGGGGCTTCCTTGAAGGTTGATGTCGAACTTTGGTTTGGGTTCAGAAGCATGTTCAACTAAAGTGGGTTGACCGGTGTGAAGTTGGGGTTACAAACTACTTTGGAGGTGGTAAGCGTCACTCAAGGTTGGGAGACAACCGCAGTCTCATGGTTAGAGGTCACGTTAGTAAGATAATTATTCATTCGGATATAAGTGTGATGTGCCCAAGGGGACATTTATCGTGGGGACCAGCATACGGTTATGGTGGTACTTTTGGCAAGCTGTATAAAGACGACCTTTCATGCGGTCAACGTTTCTTGGGAGTCTAGATTTCGAGGACGAAATCATTCTAAGGTTGGGAGGATTGTAACACCCAGATTTTCGCTTAGTAAGTTCCCGATCATCTTCAACCATCTCTTCACCTTCCGTCTATCTTTTAGGGTGAATTATGTTGTTCTTTCGAGCCTTAAATCGACCCATGCGAGAATCACGAGTTTTTGGACTTTTTGGACTTCGGTACACTTGGCGCGATAGTGACAGTGTCACTATCGCCAGGGCACTATCGCGGGGAGGGTTTTAGCCGCTGTACATTCCGCGCGATTGTGCCACGCGATAGTGACAATGTCACTATCGCCAGGCACTGTCGCGTGCGGGGTCTGACCGAGTTAAAATCTGATTTTCAGCCTCATTTCTCATTCTAACTCAATCTTTCCTTTTTGTCATTCCCTCCCAACTTCTTCCTTTCATAGAAACCGAACCTAGGGTTCATCTACTCCTCAATCGCACCATTTATTGCTAGAAGTTGGGTGTTTCCTCCAAGGTTTTGGTTTGGAAGCTTCACCACCATCTCCATCTTCATCAATTTCTAGGTATTTCACCCAACCCTTTTCTTTGTTCTTGAAGTTTGGGAGTGCATAGTTCATCTTGGTGATCTAAAGGTATTTCGGTTGGTGGATTGGAGTTATGGTTAAGGTAACCTCTTGTTCTCTTCATTTATGGAAATTAGGGTTTTTGGTTGTATGTTGAGATGTTGTGTAAAATGCTTGGGGAACAATTCTAAGGGTTGAATATGATTATTTATGGTTGAAAATGTGTGGATCTAGGTTTTTGGAAGCTTGGGTTGAAGAGTTGGAATGAATGTCTTCGGAAAGCTTTGGGTGAGATTTATGCTTTGGAGGCCAATGGTTGTGGATTGAAACCTAGGTTTAACTTAACCTAGCAAGGTGAGTTCAAGTTGATTTGTGAAAACGGTGTACATGCCAAAATGGTTATTTTAAAGTGTTTTATATCTTACATGAAATTGTTAACTGCTGATCAGTTTGGTTATTTTGAAAGTGTTTAACTTTATAAACTCATATAACACACATTCTTATGATTTTTGGGCATCTTGATAATGAGTCATAAATGGGTGTATTTGGTTACTTATTGCATAAATGAGATTATTTGGTTAAAAAGGCATTTTTAGTGTTTACTGGGTAAAAAGGTTTAATTTGGTGTTATGGACGTTTTGAAAGGATTAAGAGTATAAGTCTATTTGAAAAACCTTTTTGTCCCGACTTAAGTTGTGTTGGAGTCCATTCAAGCATTTTAGAGCGTGTGATTTCATGGTATGGGTCGAGTGCGTTTATTATTTGAAAAACGTAATCATTGGTCAAAAAGAGGTTTTGAGCATTTTGGCTCGATGTTGTTTTAAAGGAGTTTTGAGGACACTTGTCTGGTTTTATATGGCTCAATGTAGAGTCCAGTTATGACGTACGTACTAATGCGTTGTGTTGCGTGTTGAGGTTGGTTACGGGCTCGAGTGCTTTGGTCATTCATGTGTAGTCCGGTGAGGCTAGACTATGTCGCATTGGATCCATAGGCACGTAAGTCAGTCTGTTTTGGGATGGTCATTTGGGTATTGCGGGGTTGAACTTCAGTACCCATGTTTTATGACCGAAAACTTTACAAGTGATCGCTAGGAGGGTTGAGTCGGCTAGTGCTACCGGAGTAGTAGGCGCTAGGACCTCCGCCGCTTGAAGTAATGCCTGGGAGGTAGTCTTTAAGTGTGTCGGGCCTTCGGGATGGAGTTCTTCGGAATGATCCATCAAGGTCAACTGACTTGGGGTGACAATTGTAAAGGATTCGTAGGGACACCGGGCTGTGATGTCGGGAGGTGTCATGCGATTAACGTTGCATGGGTGGTATACTTTTGTGTTTCCTCCACTCTCAACGGATACGGGTCTCCCCCGTTGTCGGCTATCAGTATTTTAAATTAAGGACGTCTTATTTTTATTGTCATTGGGTCTTTACGGTCGCGTGAGTAGTGGATCTAGTGTCCATGTTTTTAGACGTACGGTATATGTGGTTTTGATAACGATTCATGGGTCGAATAATTGCCCCACCCGTGCTAGGGTGTTTTGGGACATAACGTTTTATCCGCATATCTTAAATGGGAGTCATTTCATATTCATGTTTCGAGTTAGTTTAAGTTATTTCAAGTTATACATCATGTTTGAAATGAAGTGTCCATCTTTGAAAGTGCATAACATTGGATCTGAGTTATTTTATACGTTTTAAAGTACAACAATTGAACGGTCATGATTCCAAGCGAGATCCATTCTTTTAATGCTATATTTTCTCATATAAAACTCTTGAACTCACTAGGCGTTAAGCCTAACCTTTTTATTTGTCGGCATGTGCATCAGGTACCAGTTGGGGGTTTGGTTCTAGCAGCTATGAAGAGTTGAACCTTAGCTTTGTGCAAATGTAAGTAGTTGGTGAAGTCTTCCGCAGTTTGGAGATAGTGACTGTATTGGGTTTTAGTAGCACCCGTCTTTATTATAGTCTGTATGCATGGAATAGAATGTGTGTATCGAGGTTAGATCTTAAATTATGTTTGTAGATGAATGAAATGTCGATGTATTTAGAAAATTTAAATTTGTTGTTATTTCCAGATTTGAGGGTGTTGCATTAAGAATTGAAAACCTCTTACGACTACCATAAACACCACCACCATGCATGGATCGAAAAATAAAAGTGATGATATGCGGTAAATAGCATGTTGAATGAGAGAGAGGAACTCAAAAACCTTTTGATGATCAAAGAGTCGAAATATGAAATTAAAATCTCTATTGATACTGATTGTTGAGATTAACAACACTACAATTAATTGAGACAATGACATTGTGACAGATCAAGTTGCTCGGCCCTAGAGGATAACATAGTTGGTTCTGGTGTGATATGTTTGCATAAACATGTGAGGGTTCAAGTCTGAAATCCGCAGTGTAGGAGTTACAATTCATTTGGGGGTGCATGCCTTGTAGGCAATGGACTTTTAAATCAACCATCTAGCAATCTGAAATCCTGATTTGTTTATTAGATTATCTTCAACAGATACCCTATGATTACTTTAAAATATAGAATTAAAAGTTAAAATTTCTAAAAAGAATTATTTGAGTTTTCTCTATTTTAGAAAACCATATAAAAATCTAGTGGAACAAAATAAAGAACAAATGCTTTATTTTTTAGAGAATGGAAATGCTTTTAAAGGGAGGCTACCATGTTGGCCAATTCTAATGTTAAGGCTTCAAACCCTTTGTGCACAAACATTGTGACGAATGAATATCAAAATAACTTTCTATTTTATAACCTATGAATAAATAATATCTTTTTTTTGGTTCAAAACACTAAACTTGTTCATATATATACACTACAAAACAAATGACTATCACCGACGGAAAAATCCGTTGGTGAAAGTTGGATCCATCGGTAACATCTATCAGATTTGCTCATTTGTTTTGTAGTGATATATATATATATATATATATATATATATATGTAGACGAAGAATCATGTGAAAAGTTAGTTAATGTGAGAAGGTAAAAAGAGATTTGGACCTTTGATCCATTTTAATCTCACTCACCCATGATATGAATTACGCTTCTCACGGGAATTGATTCGGTGCATCCCATCTCCGTACATCTCAATGGTGGAGTGCATTCAATGGTGGAGAACCTTCTTACCCTTCTCACCGTAACTTTCATTCTCACCGGAAATCAACCCATATGTATGTGGTTTTATTTACAAACCTCACCAATACTAGAAACTCTGCAACCCCATCTACATTATTGATTTGATTGATAGATGGTTGGAGATGATACGTGTTAATTATGTTAAGAAAAAAAAAACATTAACGGATCTACTTATATTAGAGTTGAAAAGTATATAAAATAGTCAAAAGATATTTTTGAATATTTATTTTTCATTTTCAGTTTAATTTTTTATTCTCAGTAGTAATTAATGGTATGTGATATTTTTGGTAACAATTTAAATATTTAGTCTTTATTCATATTTTTTTAGATTTTTTTTCGGTTTCATGTTTCATATTTCGTGTTTCATGTTTATATTTTCGTGTTTCATGTTTCATTATTTGTATTTCATGTTTATTGTTTATGTTTCATGGTTCGTGTTTCGTGTTTCATGTATCAAACACAGGCGATTGAATCTTACTGGCCATTGATGAACAAAATAAGAATTCAAAATCTGAATTATTCAAAATAAGACTTACAAAATCTAGATTATTCAAAACTTCAAAATTCGCAACATATTAAGGATTAAAAAAATTGTAACACCATTAATTTTCGGTAAATAAAAGAAAGTCACCCCATGTGTCTTTGTGGTTTCTAAGTTGCAGTTTCGGGCTAGGAATTTATTGCTTTTAGTTCCTAAGAGTATCAGAGGTGTTTCGTGTGAGAAAAGTCGAGTTTCGGGTCTCGGTACAGGCCCAACGACAATGCCCGACGACTATGACAGTGTCACAGTCACCCTGGCAAAATCACACAGGGTAAGGCACCTTCGGTACACCTTGTGAGACTATGCCATGCGACAATGTCATGGCAATGTCGCATGGGGATACCAGTGTGTATAAAGTCGCGATTTTCAGCCTCATTCTTCATATCTCTCTCATTTCTACTCCGTTTTTTGTGATTCAAAGTGCAATTGTTTCGTTTTTGAGAGCTTTTCAAAGATAGATTGTTAGTTTTGGGAAGATCCAAGAGTATTTGATGCTGGAGTGAAAACAAAGATCAAGAGTTTATCATCATCACCTCAATCTTCAAGAAATTTAGGGTTTTCTAGGTTTTTTTTTACCAAAACCTAAGTGATGAGTTCAACCTCCTAGTTTCTAAACTTTATTATGAGTTATAAATTCTCCATTGATGACTTTCTAGCGTTTATGTTTCTCAAATTTCTGTTTGGAGGATTTTGGGGAAGTTAGGTCAAAACTTGGGTTTTGGTCAAAATGTAGATTTTGATATAAAATGTTTGGGAAATGATTCTAAGTGTTTGGATATGTATATTTATGTTTGAAAACTTGTGAATATAAAGTTTGGAGGAATTGCTTGTGGATTCAAATTTTTCAAGGAGCTCATATTGGGGAAAAATCTAGATTTATCCTAAATCTAGCAAAGTGGGTTAAAGTTGTTTTGTGAAAACTATGTGCATGCCAAAATGTTTATTTTGAAATAATAACGTGTTTACTTGATAAATACCGAATGTGTTGAGTATTTAATAGGATTTTCGTATTCGGTAAATTTGGGTTCATAAACCTTGTAAAATGCATATATTTGGGTTTTGAATATTTTGATGAGTAAAATCTTAAGAATGTGTTCTTTTGGTGATTTATTGTACAATTGGAGTCTATTTGTTTTATGCATTTTGGTGTATTTAGTTTTATAAACCGTTTGGAAAATGCACGTTATCGTGTTATGAGGTATTTTGGAAATATAAGGGTATGATTTCATTTGGAAAATTGTTTATCTTAACTAATGACGAGTTTTTGAGTTAATCATATATTTGAGATATGTGTTTGCATAAACGTCGGTTAAATGCGTTTTTTGTTTGAGAACCTTTATTTGTTGGTCAATTGAGTTTTTGAGCTTTTGGCTTGGTCTTGACTTAGAAGAGTTTTGGGGACATTAATCCGAGTTTTTTTTGCTCTATGTTGGGCTTTTGAAGTTGCATGTTTTTTAGGCATATTTATTGTTAATTTTATACTCTTAGAGTGTTGGACATTCTTTTGGAATTACATGCATTTGTGGCATATTTATTTGTAAATTACATGTTTGAGAATGTTAGGCATTCTTTTAGAGTCATGTAATTTAGACTGTGTTGTATTGGATCTATAGGCACGTAAGTCAGTCTTTATTTGATGGTCGAATGGGTATTGAGAGGTTGGACTCGGGATCCATGTTTTGTGAACTTAAACTTTTCATGTAGACACTAGGAGGGTTGAGTCTGGAGGTGCTACCTTGGAGGTAGGCACCAGGACCTCCGCCGCTTGAAGGTAATGCCTTGGAGTTAGTCCTTAAGTGTGTCGGGCCTTAAGGTGGAATTCGTGGGAATAGACACTAAGGTCAATCGACTCTTGAGGTAAAACTTGTTAAGGGGTCGTAGGAACATTTGTACGTCTAGTCGCGAAGTGTTATAAGATTAACGTTGTACGATTGACATACTCATGTGTTCCCTTCACTCTCAACGGATACGGGTCTCCCCCGTTGTTTTCAAACATTATTATTGGATATTGTAATATCTTTGTTTTAATATCATTTGGGTCTTTCACGAGTAATTGCAATTGATGACTTTAATATTGGACCCCTCCACATATATTAAGATTTACATGAAGTAATTATTGACATGCTTTGATATTTGAATTTTATCCTATTTATGTTTTGCGTGAGTAAAGGGTTTAGTTCCATATTTTTGGAGTATTTCTATTTAAACGCTTTAACACGTAAAATGGGATTATTGGGAAAGACATCACTATTTATTCAAAACGTTTTGCATAATAGGAATCATGATTTAAATTTTATTCTTTCCGTTTTATTGATTATATAGTGATGAAAACTCTTGAACTCACTAGGCGTTAGCCTAACCTTTTTATTTGTTGGCATGTGCATCAGGTCCTTGATGGGGGTATGGTACTAACAACACAGTGAAGAGTTGAGGGCTTGTTATTGACCTTGTATAAAGTTTGATTTGTGTTTATTGAACTTAAACCTTAAATTGTTATTTTAGGTGATTCAATTATTGATGTATTTAGAAAAAAAATTAATTAATTGTTATTTCCAAATTTGAGTTTGTTACAAAAATCATGTTTAAAACAGTTACCAAAATGTATTCAATATCCAAAAATTAGGAAGAATATTAAATAGATATTGTTCATAATTAGATCAAAATGATAACAAAACAATAAATCCCTTTAATGCTAAATAAAATGAAAAGAAGAAAGAAAAGATGTTGTTTTCTTATTGGAGGATAGATGTATGCAAAAGTTTGTATCAATGATCTATCCCCCTCATCTCTCTCTCTCTCTCTCTCTAATATATATATATATATATGAACAGACTTGGGATCACGTAAGACCAGTCTGTTTTCATGAGATCCGTGAGTGTAACACCCGTAAGCTCTAATAGGTCGGTCAACGGGCGGTCAGCGACCGACCGAGAGGAACAGTCGGGGAATGGCTCAACACGAGACATGAGAGGCACGATCAGTAACACGCGCGGCTTGGCCCACGGCCTCAAGTCGCGGCCAAGGTCGCGTAAGTCACTGTATGTGTTCAGGCAAGTAGCACGCGCGGCTTGGCCCGCGACTTGGGGGTCGCGGCCAAGGCCACGGGAAGGGCCTAACGATTTAAAGCCATTTCTAGGGTTTTCACTCATTCTTGTTTCCACCTCCATTCTTCTCCTCTCATTGGTGCAATTTTGGGGAAACTCCTATGTGAGATTTGGAGCATCCATGGTGGATTTATCCTAAGGAGGTGTGAAGGGTCGGTATTTGGAAGCTTGGATTTGTAGAAATAATGAGTTCCTTTGGTTGGTTTTTGGTGGAGAGTCTAAATATCCTAAAGTGGTAAGTTTCTTTGAATATTTCAAGCTTTGATATGAAGATCTTTGTAGATCTAAAGAGTTGAATTTGTTGGTGGTTTATTTCTCTTAGATTTGGAGAAAAAGGATTATTTGGGAACCCTAACCCATTGTTGAAGATGATGTATTGATGATGGAAGCTTCATTCTTGGAGGCTAAGGTTTGGGTTTGAAATCTAGGTTTAACCTAACCTAGCAAGGTGAGTTCAAGTTGATTTGTGAAAACGTTGTACATGCCAAAATGTCTATCTTAAAGCATTTATGTGTTTTACATGAAATTATCAACTGTTGAGTTATTTAGTAACTTTTGATTATTTGAAGGGTTTAGCTTATTAAACTTTATAAAACACCTACATTTAGGATTTTTGGGCATTTTGATAAATATGTCATAAACGAAAGTGTTTTAATGATTTATTGCATAAATGGATATTTGGTCACAAATGCATTCTTAGTGTTGGTCGGGTTATATGCATCATTCATGAAATGGGACATTTTGAAAGTAAGAGTGTGTGAGTCCATTGGGTTGGGCCATTCCCGACCTGGGGAACATTTTAGAAATATTAATCTTTTGGGTGTTGGGCCGAAAGCTAATGGTGATTTGATAAACAAAGATTTTGGGGAAAGATGCAACTCAAGTATTTTATTGAGTAAACCTTTAATATAGATATTTTAATGGCTTATTATACGGGTGTAAATCCCTTGAATAAGTACAATTTAAATGTGTGTCATTGGACGTTTTGGAAAGAGTAAATGGGATTATAAACTTGTTTGGGAAATGATTTATCTCAATCTAAAGTATGTTGGAGTTTATTCATGTAGTTGAAGCATGTGTTTGCAGAAACGTTGGTCGTTGCATTTTATGGCATTTTGTGGACGTTAACATGGGGTCAGTTGATTTTGGGCTTAAAGCTCAATTTTCGTTGGTGTCGGGCCTTGGGGACTTTTGTCTAGTTTTAACAACTTAAAGTGGAGCTTTGTGTGTGAATTGCATTTATTGCACTTTATTTTGGAAAATACATCGTGTCATTCAATTGGAGTCATGTGTTTTAGACTGTAATGCATTGGATCCATAGGCATGTAAGTCAGTCGTGTTTAATGGTGAGGACTCTTGGGATTCTCACTTTGGGAAATAAGGATGTGTTGGCATTGGTGTCGTCCCAGTTGTTTGGTGAAGAAGAACCTTTATGGGTTGTACTTCGGGACCATGGGTCTTGTGTTTGGATGTCTAATTCTTGTGCACGAGGTTAGATATCGAGAGTTATCAAGTAAGGAGCTGAGGCTCCTATCTTGAATGTTAGGGAGTAGGCACTAGGGGTCGAATGAGTACCCTGAGGATGAAACTCCGCTAGAGACCGAACAGGCAATAAGATCGTGTATCCTTGAGGTGTAGCTCGGCAGAGCAGGCAATAAGGGATACAATATTTGGGACTTGAAATAAAGTCCGACTGGAGGTGTAGCTCGACGGAGCAGGCAACACAGTCATGACTGGAGATGTAGATCGGTAGAGCAGGCAATACAGTCACGATCTGAGGTGTAGTTCGACAACATGGTTATGTGGCTTAACTTTGTGTTCTGCCACGTACAATGGAATCGGGTCTCCCCCGTTACCGGAAGGTGTTATTTGGGTATTAAAGGGGTAGTATTTTATTATCCATATTTTCGGTGACGTGTTGTATATATGGGTTTGTTTACTCAAGACCTATGGGTTGTGTATTTAAGCCCCGCCCACGTTTAGGGTGCTTCGTGAAGTAAAATCTTACTTCGTATTTTATAAATCGGGAGTTTTGCTTACTATTCACGTTTTGGGTGAGTTTGGGATTAAAGTGGTTTTACGAAAGAAGGTTCATGTTAGGTTCCTTGTTTTAAAGGGGTACTTTCGGAAAATAGTGTCGTTTGATATTTAAAGTAAATCTTTCTGAAGGTCTGTGATCAAACTACTTTCTCTCCCTTTAGCAAATATTTTTATTTCATGTTGTAAACTCTTGAACTCGCTAGGCGTTAGCCTAACCTTTTTATTTGTCGGCATGTGCATCAGGTTCCGGTTGGGGGAAGAGGTTCTAACGTCTTGGTGAAGTGTTTAGTGCTAAGAGTATGTGTTTATGTGAGTGGCTTGGTGATGTCTTCCGCTTAGTCGTTGAGAAGAGCAACGGTTTCTTTTGGGTTTTTAGTAACACCCGACCTTGATTAGTCTTTATACGAGACATGATGACCCATTATTTGTCGGAGTTAAATCTAGCGTTTTATTGGAAGTGACTTAAGTGTTGATTTGTAGAATAAATTTTATCCTTATTGGATGTTTAATTTAAAGTTTTTATTTACTTGCTCTTTTCAAATTTGAAGTTGTTACAGTGAGACCACATTTTTACACTTGAAACTTAACAGTAAAACATTGTGAATGTCAAAGCTTTCACAGCAAAACATTGTGAAGGCTCGAATTTTTTTTTTACCTTATAAAGTTTCAAGTGTAAAATCGTGTTCTTACGGGTCTCACGAAAACAGGTTGATCTCACGTGAACCCGACCCTATATATACATGTTAAGTTTTGACGCAACGTAGGTTTGCGGAATGATCGACAAGCGTCTAAACCCTTTTGATAACGAGAATTACGGATCGTAAAACTCAAAATTAAGAGAAAACTCTCTAAAAGACTAAACTTTTATTGATTGAAAACTTGATTAACAATGAAAACAATAAACCTATTTATAGCTAAACTAACTAAGAAATAACTATGGAAATTAGAACAATCCTAATTATAAACTAACTAGGAAGCTATTTAAATAACTAATAAAAGGAAACTAAATAATCCTAAATTATTATCTAATATAATTATTAAATCTAATTTAAAACTAAATATAATTAAAAGAAAAGAATTTAAAAACTAATTAAACTTCTAAATAACTAAGGAAGCATCATGGTGATCACGTGGGATTTGAGTTGTAGATGAATTTGGATGCATGTTGAGGCGCTCTCGTTAAACCACAGTAGCCAACGTGCCTTTGATGTGGGTTAGTCCAAAGTAACTCACTTGCAAGTCACTTGGGTTTCTGTGGTGAGTTTGATGTGGGTTATGCCACACGTAACTAACATCAAACTCACTTCCATCGCTGTTTGCAATTCCCAATTTGTTTCTCAATCTCTCTCGCATTCTCCCTATATCAAGTTTAGAGGTAGACTGAGAATTGTATGAAACGAGGTTGGTGGCCCGCGCGTTGCTGCGGGTTATCGTGTGCGTGCGTTAGTGGAAAAAAAGATTAAGATCATAAATTTGAGCATGATTAAGTATGGGAGCAAACCATTGTATTTTAGCATGACGAAGTGTAGCAAAATATTATGTGTCCGCTTGTAGTTTGGCTATAACTTACAAAATGGGGGTTACAAAAGACGGTTTCATATTAAGCTTTGCCATTGTTGCTTTATTGGTTGGCAGAGCATGGGTGTAGGCATTTTTTTTATTCAATAGGAAGTTGTGAGAATGCCAACGCCAGCAGAAAGGAGGAGGAGACGGAAGGCTGTATTCCGAACTTGACTTTGCACATGCGTTCATCGGCGGCTGATCATGTAACCGTAAGATCAATATCACAACCAATATCATGCGAGAAGTTAAACATTTTGTGAAAAGGCGAGAAGTGTGATATCATATATGATTACACGGCATTTGGGTGTGTTTAATCATATATGATTAAACGTCTATGTATTGTCAATATAACATGTGTTTAATTATATATGATTAAGCTTGTGTATCATATATGATTAAACACTTCTCGCCTTCTCGCAAAGTATCATATATGATTAAACACTTCTCGCCTTCTCGCAAAGTGTTTAGCTTCTCTCGCAAAGTGTTTAGCTTCTCGTTTGAATCTGCCCCTATTCAAGTAAAATGTATATATAAATTATATGTATATACATGGAAAAGTTCAAACAAGAAACGCAAAAAAGTTAAGAACGTGTGAATCGAAGATTCATATGTCAATTATTAGTAAAGAAAACGTGGCTTCACATATACATCTTCATATGTAAATAACTTAGGAGTCGTTTACCAAACGCTTAGCCGGGTAAGCGTTTACCAAATCACATCACTTTACCGAATGAATATTGCAAGAACCAAGAATCTTATCTGGTAACAGCGAAGACAAGAACCGAGAGTCTTACCCTGTAAGTGAGTGCGACGACTCTTACTATGGTTACTGTTTACCGGGTAAATTGTTGCATATGATACCGTTTTGGTAGACTAAAATCTTACCCGATAAATAAATGATAGTGTTGAATTTAGCTGGTAAATAATTATCTGGATAAGCATTTGGTAAACGTTCCATTAGTGGAATGTTTCATCTGCCCAGGGTTCGAATCCAGACATACTCAACAATTGTAGCCACTGAGGTTTAATAAGGCTGATGTCTTACGGTTATAATTTGCCAAGGAATTAGTCTAAGCATAGTCTAGGACACCCTTCCAAAAAAACAAATAAATCTTTAATTCTTTTACATTTTTTAAACTCTTTTGTGCTTCTCATGGAGGGGTCTTTTTAGGAGGCAAATGGTCTCTGACTTATGTTTGTGTGTGTAAATACACCATAAAATCCACAACACCATTCTTTGTCTCCTTATCTCTCTAAAGTCCCCATCTTCTCTCTCTACAAAAAAAAACAAACACTTTCTTCCAAATCACCATGAATCCTCTGCTTGTTTCATCACAAACCCACAAATTTTCCACCATTGGTACCCCTCTTTTTTTTCTCTCTCTAAAATAATAGCTCTATTCTATGTGATTGTGTGTGTTTCTTGGTGCATTCACTGTGTTTTCTTGAAATACTGCATAAATGATTGTTATCATCTTGGATGGATTGCAATCTGCAGTCTAACTTAAATTTTATGTGTTTTTGGTATATATTCTTTTGTGGATTCTTCCTCTATTTTCTCCAACTTTCTGATCCCCTTTTAAACATTTGAATTTTATATGTAAAATTTCAAAAGGGTTTCAAGAAAAAAAGAAAAATCTCAAATCTTTGTGTTTCTATTTTGTGGGTTTTTCTTCTCTTCCTCGATCTGTGTGTTTTTTGTCATTTTCTTGCAGATTTGATTTACTATGGGTAAGGTAACGGTGGCGGGGGTGCTGGTGTGCGTCGCTGCTGTTTCTGCGGCGGCGGTTCTAGTGGTGCGCCACCGGATGCGGAACTCCGGCAAGTGGGCAAAGACTATGGAAATATTGAGGGAGTTTGAAGACAAGTGTGGAACTCCGGTAGCAAAACTCCGGCAAGTCGCCGACGCCATGACCGTCGAGATGCACGCCGGACTTGCCTCCAACGGCGGTAGCAAGCTGAAGATGCTAATCAGCTATGTTGATAACCTCCCCACTGGGTATATATTCACACACACACAAACACACACACATATATATATATATATATAGTTTATAGTAGGTTTATATCTATATGTTAATTATTCATGAAAAATATTCAGATTGGGTTTGAATTGGTAGAGGTGAAGTTGACTTTTTTCAATTTTGACTTGATTGAATTTAATGAATTTGAAGAATTTGAGCCTGTTCCAAAAACTTCCAAGATTTGGGTATTTGCAATTACTGTTAGATGTATTAGGTTTCTTGATTCTATAATCACTGAAATAAACACGTCTACAAAAAAATGAAAGAGGAGAAAACTTACAGAGCTTGAAAAGAGAAATCTGAGAAGCTTTTTTGCTCTTTCTTGATGGTTTGTTCTTGGTATTGGATGTTGTTAAGATTCTTCCAATCATTTTCTTTCTAGACTCCAGAAAAAACCAAAAAGAAACAATGAAATACTAGTTTCTTGTATTTTAGGGTGTGAAGTAAAGAGGAAGACAACTCCTGGTAAGACGTGTAACCTTTGGAGGAAGACAACAAAAAAATAAATAAAAAATAAGAAGACAGCAAAAAAAAAAAGAATTAAAAAAAAAATTGTCAGCACTGTCCATTAACAGTTCTGATAATTGTTATAATATATAATATGAAGGGAAAAAAAAAGGATTATCACGTTACAAATTAATTATTATACTAGTTAAAATACAAATAAGAAAAAGCAACGAGGTATGACAAAATAGATAGAATACTTAAAACCACTTATTCTTACATGTTTTCGGTGTTTGTTTGTTTTACAAAATACGATAATTATTTTATAATAAAACATTGATTAAAAAACTGATTTACAATTTTAAAATGAATAAAATACAAAAAATGGGTAGTAACAAACTCATCAAATATGGGATGACTTGTTTGCATTCGTGATGGATTATATGGGGAATAAAGATGTTATTTGTTTCCATGGGTAACAACAAGAAGATCAGTAAGATTTCAGATATTAATTTAATGATTATTAACTTTAATTTGTTTAATTTATATGAAAGAAACGTCTTACATGAATCTTTTAGACTGTTTTATTAAAAAAAAAAATACCACATTTCATAATTATTAAAAAAAAATTCCTCATATTTTGAGATTGATATTTGTAAAAATTTAAAATTTTCAACATGAAATCACCTCGTATATGGTGTAATATTTGTTACTAATTTTTTATTTTCAGGGATTAATTTTTAGATTTAATTGTACATTAATGAATTCCATTACTAATTTTATAATTACTTATTCTTTATTTTCCATGTTTATTTATTGTCAATTAATAATTCTTATCACCACTTTGACTCATAATTTATTATTGATTGAGAGAGAGATTAATATTAACTCTAAGCAATTATTTATAAAAAAAACGATAGACTTAATTAATGATAAATTAGAACTTTAATTTGCAAACATTGGTTCGATTCATGATGAAGGGAAACCTAACTATAATACTATATTTAAAAAAAAAAAAAAAAGAGGCTAATTGCATCCAATTTCTTTTTTACATGCATCAACAACAAAAAACATACTTTTTATATTCTTAATGCATAATTTCACATGATTCTAACATTAAAAGGGATACAAATAATATTGCCGTTCAAAATCGATATGCTTTGAAAAAGCCTGTATAGTTAAAAAGAGGTTTTTATTGATAAAAAAAAAATCTAGTTCACTCTCATTTTAATGATTTTATAAACTATATATATATATGAGTAAACTACGATTTTCGTCCCTGTGGTTTGATGTTTATAACGATTTTCGTCCCTGATCTTTTAAAACTGCTTTTTAATCCCTGTGGTTTCTATTTGCATCAATTTTTGTCCCTCCATCCAATTTTATTAAAATTAAATGCTAATTCATTTAAAAATAGAATAAGTAAATTACATATTTGGTCCTTATGATATATAAATTTTTACATTTTTATCTTAGTTTACATTTTATTTACTTTTTCTTTATTTATTGTATTTCATCAAGACATTTATTTTTTTATTAATTATATTGTATATTTTCATAATTATTATAACTTTAATTATAAAAATAATCAAATAATTTCGTTAAAAATATTGATAAATACATGATTTTTTTTTCAAACTATTAGGTTTAAATCTCCTAAAATTTATATTTTTTATCTATTGATTTATTTAAGTTTTTTTATTTATTTTAAATTACCATCAAAAAAGATTTAATAAAATTCGAGAAAAAAATAGTATTATTTTTATAACAACCGATTGTTTTTTGTTAAATGCAATTTACTCTCACTATTCTAAATTTTCATTTAATCTTTATTTTCTATTAATTAATCAAGTTTGTTTAATATTTAAATAAAACATACACATACATGCACACACCATTTTAAATTAGGTTATATATTAAAAATAAAAAATAAGACAATAAAATGATAAGAAGATTTCAATATGGTGTTACAAAAATCATCTAATAAGCCATGACATGCCACAAAATTAACGTGACGTCAAACACAATGCTTAAATCTCATGTTATTTAGAACATTGATGTATATATATATATATGTGTGTATGTTTATTTTAAATATTAAATAAATTTAATTAATTAATAAAAATAAAGTTTAATGAAAATACGGAATAGTGGGAGTAAAGTGAATTTAACAATAAACAACTGGTTATTATAAAAAAAGACTATTTTTTTCTCGAAATTTATTAAATTTTTTCCAACGATAATTTAAAATAAATAAAAAGCTTTAATAAATCAACAGATATAAAATATTAATTTTAAGTGATTTAAACTAAAGTTTTGAAAAAAAAATATCATGTATTTATCAGTATTTTTAACAAAATTATTTGATTATTTTTATAATTAAAATGTTATAATAATTACGAAAATATACAATATAATTAATAGAAAAATAAATGTTTTGACGAAATACAATAAATAAAAAAAAAGTAAAAAAAATGTAAACTAGTATAAAAATGTAACACTTTATATACCATAAGGACCAAATATGTAAATTGATTATTCAATTTTTAAATGAATTAACATTTAATTTTAAATAATATTGGATTGAGTGATGAAAATGGAAGTAAATAGAAATCATAGGGACTAAAAACACAGTTTTGAAAGACCAGGGACGAAAATCGTTATAAATATCAAACCACAGAGACGAAAATCGTAGTTTACTTTATATATATATATATATAGATATATATAAATATATATAGATATATATATATATATAGTGTTTGGTTCATTTGAGAAATGATAAATATATGAGAAATAGAGAAGTAATCCTAGCCATTCATATGGTCAAGATCGGATTTGACTAGTCAAATATTGCGGCTTTGACCGGTCAAAAGTTGCGGCTTTGACTGGTCAAAAGTTGCGGCTATCCCAAAAATAGAAGAACAATTTCGTAAACTTTACAAAACACACGGGCTGTATTCATATATGAACATGTATAATTCACATATGAACTATATGTTCATATATGAACCAGTGTAATTCACAACTGAACTCTTTTAACTGATTCATATATGAACCTTTGTGATTCATATATGAATCAGTTGAACTAACTAACAGATTCATATATGAACCTTTGTGATTCATATATGAATCTGTATGAATCACAAAGATTCATATATGAATCAGTTGAACTAATTAACAGATTCATATATGAATCTTTGTGATTCATACAGATTCATATATGAACTCATCCCGTGTATTTTACGAAATTACCCATCTACCTTTTATAGACCACACAAGGAATTATCCGGTGCTTCGCGGTCAAAGCCGCAAATGTTGACCAGATGAAGTGCTAAGATTATTTCTATATTTCTCATATATTTACCATTTCTCAAATGAATCTCTCCCTATATATATATATATATATATATATATATATATATATATATATATATATATATATATAGGGAGGATCATGCGAGAAGCAAACTAATTTGCGAGAAGGCGAGAAGAAATGCGGGCCACATAATTTAATAATTAAAAAAACCATAAATAAAAAATAAAAAAATAGTTTTAGAAATTAGGATAATTATCATTTTAAATTAGATAAATCCTTAAAATTCTCATTATATCTTTTAGATTTATTTATTTTTTAATTTCAATTATTTATTATTTTTTTTTTTCTAAATATACTTTTAATAAAAAAAATTCACAATTTTAACCAAATATCACATGTGATATCATTATATGAATATTTATGCATAACACATATCATATTATCACATGTGATAATTGTATATATTTTAGTTAATCATATATGATTATATATTCTTCTATTTATAGATATTTTTGTGATGTAAATATTATCAAATGTGATAATTGTATATATTTTAGTTAATCATATGTAATTATGTATACTTCTATTTATAGATCTTTTTGTGGTGTAAATATTATCACATGTGATAATTGTATATATTTTAGTTAATCATATGTGATTATGTATGTTTATATTTATAGATCTTTTTGTGATGTAAATATTATCACATGTGATTATGCGTCATTTATATTCAGACATATATTGTCATATGTGATATTTACAAAAATCCACCTAGTGGGATCATATGTGATACATAATAATATATCACATGTTAAACGAAGTTAATCACATGTGATTCAAAACGTAAATGTAAAAAATAGAGAAAAAAATGGTGAAATAAATAATGAATTAGTTATGGATATCACATGTGATATTTGATGAAAACTATGATTTTATCTAGAAAATAATAATATAAATTTGATAAAAAAATTATGAATTTATTAAAATTAAAAAATTAATAAATTTAAAAGATATTATGAGATTTTTAAGCATTTATCCAATTCAAATTGTAATTATCCTAAATCTAAAAAAAATTATTTATGCTATTTTTTATTTAATAAATTATGTGGCTCATATTCCTTCTCGCCTTCTCGCAAATTGACTACCTTCTCGTTTGAACCTGCCCCTATATATATATATATATAGGGGTTGTTTTATTTGCAACCCTTAAAAATGTTGCAAACCTTGCAACCCACATCTTAACCGTTGGATTCATGATCGACGGTTACAATAGATGTGGGGCCCAATTTTTTTAATTAAAAAAACAGAAAAATAAAAATAAAATAACCGTCGATAATGAATCCAACGGTTAAGATGTGGGTTGCAAGGGTTGCAATCTTTTTCAGGGTTGCAAAATATCCTTCCACTATATGTATATATATATATATATAGGGTTTGTTTAATTTGCAACCCTTAAAAAGGTTGCAACCCTTGCAACCCACATCTTAACCGTCGGATTCATGATCGGCGGTTATAAAAGATATGTGGCCCAATATTTTTAATTAAAAAAAGAGAAAAATAAAAATAAAATAACTGTCGATCATGAATCCAACGGTTAAGATGTGGGTTGCAACATTTTTAAGGGTTGCAAAATATCCTTCCAATATATATATATATATATATATATATATATATATATATATATATATATATAGGGAGGATCATTTGTTAACCGTGTGTTTCTTGCTAACTATGTGAACCGTCATCAACCAATAAGATTGCAAGATTTGTTTATGTTTTATTTTTTTATTTATTTAATAGAAAAGGGTAGTATTGTCATTTTGATATGTAATCTTATGTCATTAATTGTATAGGAGTTACAAATATCAAGATTCCAAATTTAGGTGTAGGTTACGATTTCAGAATTGTATCCTTTTTCATATTATTTTTTTGAATATTTTGAATATTTTTATAGTAGATTTGTTCATTTTTCGTTAAATCCGTATATCGTATAGTTGGTCTTTTCGAGAAATTTGTCCGATATACGAGATGAACATACCTGTCATGAACCAAACAAGGACATGCAATTAACTGTAATGAATGATCATAGATGTTCATTCGTTATATACATGCACATATATGTTCATATACGTTCAACAAATATGTCAAATGAACTCTAATGAATGATCATAGATGTTCGGTCGTGATATATATGTCCATTTATTTTCATATACGTTCACTTTCTCAAATGAACACTAATGGAGTGGTTGTTAACATATACATGTTCATATATGTTCCCTTACAAATTCTTTTACTTTTTTCCCATCCCATTCATACTAATTTTGTTAACATAATTCAACCATTAGTAAGTCATTGTTAGCCTTGGTTTAATATATATGTACAATAAAAATATGATGTCATTATTGATTTTTTTTTTTGTTAATTGTAACATTTATTTAATGTGGGGGTTACAATACTAAATGTGAAAAAGGGTTATGAATTTCCTTAAAAGCCCCTATCATATATGTTTCATATAATTAATTATTATAAGGCTAATAAATAAGAGTTAATGTAAATGGGTTTTAATCTTAGTCCTTCATCTTAATATCAATGATCAAGATTTGGTTCACAAAGTTAGTACAAAAAATCGGGTTAACAAATGAACCCGACCATATATATATATATATATATATATATATATATATATATATATATATATATATATATAACGGCTAATTCTGAGTGTGAGTGATGACAGGTAAAAAAGACACCGGCAGTGCCACATGATGGTCACTCATAGCAGGGAAACGGTGACATCCCCCATTCACACCCCAAAAAAATAAAAAAATGAGTAAACTACGATTTTCGTCCCTGTGGTTTGATGTTTCTAATGATTTTCGTCCCTGATTTTTAAAAACTGCTTTTTTCATCCCTGTGGTTTCCATTTTGCTTCTATTTTCGTCCCTCCATCCAATTCCTTTAAATATTAACGTTAACTCATCCAAAAAAATTACATATTTGGTCCTTGTAGTATTTCAACTTTTACATTTTTATCCTTAAATTACATAGTTTACATTTTTTTACTTTTTACTTTTTATTTCTTTGTTATATTTTATGAAGACATTTATTTTTCTATTAATTATATTATATATTTTCAAAATTGTTATAACTTTAATTATAAAAACAATCAAATAATTTCATTAAAATTATTGATAAGTACATGACATTGTTTTTTCAAAGGTTTAGGTTGAAATCTCGTAAATTTAATATTTTTTTATCTATTGGTTTATTAAAACTTTTTATTCATTTTAAATTACCATTATTGGAAGAAGTTTAATAAAATTCGAGAAATAAGTTAGTTTTATTTTATAACAACCCCGCTGCTGTTTTATTAAATGCATGTTACTCCCATTATTCTATATTTTCATTTAAACTTTATTTTTTATTAATTAATCAAATTTCTCTAATATTTAAATTAAACACACACACACACACATATATATATACACACACACACACACGCACAAAGGTTCTAAATAGCGTGAAACTTAAAATTGTGTCTAATGTCAAGTTAACTTTGTGTCACGCCATGACCTAATACGTGTTTTTTGTAACACCATATTGAATTTTTCTTATCCTTTTATTGCATTTTTTTTGTTTTTAATATATAACCTAATATGAAATGTTCAGTATCATTAACTTATTGATTAATTATAGAAAACAAAGGTTTATATGTATAACATTATAAACGATATATAAATTTTCCGCCACAAGTCATGTCTCACGCTATTTAGAACCTTGATATATATATATATATATATATATATATATATATATATATAGTCGGATTCAAACGAGAACAATACGTATTTAAAATAACACGAGAACTAACAAAATCATTAGTGATTTTACATTAACGCACAAAAAAGGACATTGGTCGTGGCTTCAGGTCCGCATGACTTTTTTGCACGTTAATGTAAAATCACTAATGAATTTATTAGTTTTCGTGTTTTTTTAAATAATTACTGTACTCATTTGATCCTCCCTCCCCCCCCCCCCCCTCTCTCTCTCTCTCTCTCTCTCTCTCTCTATATATATATATATATATATATATATATATATATTTGTGTGTATGAGTGTTTAATTTTGATTAATTAATAAAAAATAAAGTTTAAATGAAAATATGGAATAATGGGAGTAAAGTGCAATTAATAAAATCAACAGTCGCTTGTTATAACATAAAACTAAATTTTTCTCGAATTTTATTAAACTTATTCCAATAATGGTAATTTAAAATGAATTAAAAGTTTTAATAAACCAATAGATAAAAAATATTAATTTTACGAGATTTCAACCTAACATTTGGAAAAAATGTCATGTACTTGTCAATAATTTTAATAATTATTTGATTATTTTAATAATTAAAGTTATAATTATTTTGAAAATATATAATATAGTTAATTGAAAAATAAATGTATTCATGAAATATAATAAAGAAAGAAGAGTAAAAAGTAGAAAAAGTAAAAGTAAAAGTAAAAGTAAAAAATGTAAACTATGTAATTTAAGGATAAAAATGTAAAAGTTGGAATACTACAAGGACCAAATATATAATTTTTTTGGATGAGTTAACGTTTGTACTTGAAGGAATTGGATGGAGGGACGAAAATGGAAGCAAAATAGAAACCATAGGGATGAAAAAAGCAGTTTTTAAAGACCAGGGACGAAAATCGTTAGAAACATCAAACCACAGGGACGAAAATCGTAGTTTACTCTAAAAAAATAAAATGAAATCAACGAGGCCATTAATTATTCTTCTAATCATCGTAGTAACTATTTTATTATTATTTTAAATAAAGTATTATATTTAGTATTATCTTAAAGTATAATTTTTCCAAATCATAAACATGTCCATAACTATTACATAATATTTATAACCTTGTTACAATGTATAACTTTTTCAATTAAACGAGTTCATTATTAGGGTGACAATATTAATTAGTGTTTATAAAAAAATAAATTAATCAATAAATTATATAATAAACATGGGTTTTGGGGGTTCATGTGCCTCCTTATTACAAGTAATTCATTGTTTCTTAAAATATCAACTATTCATAATTATATATTAATCATAAATTTTGTATTAATCTACTAGAAGTGTACTCGCGCAATGCAGTTAGATACATCACGATTTTAATGTTTCATTTTATTTTCTGTTTTTTGTCGATTTACATTACGATTTTGAATGGTTGTGAGAGAGTGATAATGATTTTTTTATATAAATTTGTTTAATTTAAACTTAATAATATAATGTAATTTATTTTGGTTTAATAATATAATTTTTTTTTATAAAATATTTTGTAAGATTTTTTAATTATATTTTAGATTCTTTATATCTAAAATATGCTGAGAGTTATTTTAGGGGAGTTAAAGTGGGAAATGATTTTAGGGATTTTGTATTAATCTATACTATATTATAAAGCACGGATAAAAACTACAAATTATTAGGCATAAGGTACCATCATTTTATGTAAGATTTTAAAAATCTCTTAATTTACAAATATCAAAGCACAAGATACATATTACTACTGCAAGTTTTTAACACCCACCAATTTGGTATGTGCAGAGTCCTCCTTTTATGCAGACATTTTCATGTATCACTATTAATTAATATATTATATTACTATAAATTTGTTTTAATTATATTATTAAATATGTAATTGGTTATTTTTTCTAGATGTCATCAAAATATATAAGATAATCATTGAATTATAACAAAATACTTATTTTTTTATATAAAAACATTATATTATTAAGCCTAAATTAAACGAATTTATAAAAAAAAACATTATCACTTTCTCAAAACCATCTAAAATCGTACTGTAAATCGACAAAAAAACAAAAAATAAAATGAAACAATAAAATCGTGATATATTCCGCTGCATTGCACGTAGACTTCTAATATATATAATTAACGTAATTATGAAAAAGAAGTCGACATAAAGAAAGAAAGAAGTAGAAAGAAAACATTCTTTAGAGTAAATTACGTCTTTCGTCCTTGTGGTTTGTTAATAATTGCGGATTTCGTCCCGATGGTTTTAAAATTTTGGTTTTCATCAGGTTTGCAATTCATTTATATTTTCGTCTCTAAGACCAAAACATTACTTATAAGTATGAAGTACTAAAATATAAAAGGATTGTAAACCATAAGGATGAAAAAAACAATAAAATTTAAACCATGAGAACAAAAAAGGTTAGGGGTGCTCAAAATTCCGACCAACCAAACCCGAAAAAACGCAAAAACCTCAAACTGTGGTAACCCGATACATAGTTGATACCAAATTAAGTTAAACCGCATCTATTCGGTTGGAATCGGGTTAGGATAATTTGAACTCAACCCAACCAAATGCCTTTCTATACTATGGATATGATATGATTGTTAAATTATTGATTAATATATATACGTTAGACATTAGACCAACCCGTAGTTAGTTATATCTAAAATTATATTACAATTTCAACCGTAATTTTATGTTCTTATTCACATGAACCTTCAACTTTTTTTTGAGTTTGTTAGCCTTTTTGGTATATTATCATTTTTATTTTATTTTGTTCAAACATAAATGTTTAGCTAGATTGTAAAATAACATACGAAAGTTTCAACCCGATCAACCGAGCCAACACGCACGGTTTGGGTTCAAGGACGGACCCAAATTTTTTTTCATATGGTGACATCATATTTTTTCATACGACTTTTATCGAGATGTGTCTTCATCTTTTTACCAACGTTAGGGATTTTTAATTTTTTTTGGCTTGATTTCTAGGATTTTTTAAGTTTTTTTTATCGATTTCAAAAGACATTTTCGTTTTTTTGGTTGATTTCAATAATTTTTTTGTTTTTGGTTGACTACGAGATACGGTCGCACTTCTAAAATAATACGGTTGCATTTTTTAAAACGATACGATTGCACCTTTCACAAACCTAAATTTTTTTCCCTTAATGGCGAAGAAATAATACGGTGGCACATGCCCCCGTCGGCACCACTGTAGGTCCGTCCATGTTTGGGTTGGGTTGTAGTTTTGATTAGGTTGGGTTGGGTTGAGATTTTTCAAACTGCAAACATCATGTTAGGTTATTCAAATGCTTTCAACCCGGTTAACCCAACCCATATATAACCCTTAAAAAGGTAATGAATTACAAACCATAATGATGAAGAATCATAATTCCAAAACCACAAGAACGTAAACAGAAATTTTGAACAAACCACAGGGACTAAAAAAGTAATTTACAGGATTCTCGTGTTGAACAAACGTAGTACGCGTAGAAAAAGGATTGACCATAAATACATGAGCCAACACCACAAATAATAAGAAGCCACATGAACCCCCTCTTGGCTTTTGGCTTTGCCTTTTATTACGCCTTTTTCCACTCTTGGCTTTTCTTTCACCGTCTTATTAAATAAATAAATTTCAAATTTATTTCTAATTCCAAAAGACCAAACCACTCCTCCCCCTTCATACCATCATAATCACAAATCCTCCTCTCGAATTTTGATCCTTAATTAATTTCTAATACCCTCCCTCTTGTTGGTGATCAAGATTAATTAATTTTGGATGACAACCGGTGGCGCCACCCCCAAACCCACCACCGGCAGTCCAAGATTCGGGGGTGTTTCAGCCCACCGTCGGCGTGGCGTCGAACCAACAACCACCGATATGTTGACGACGTCCGCAGCAGCAGACTCGGACGCCGTCAACACAATGGGCCAAGAAAAACACCAACATAGTCAGAACAACATAAATGACTGTCTGGTGGAAGCTTCCGTTGATTGTTTTGGTGCTAGTTACAACAACAATATTAACACCACCACCGGCCACCACCACCACCACCTCCTCCACCGCAAAGGGTCGGTGGAGATTCATAACTGTGGGAAACTTGGGAGGAATCTGAAGCGTACCCTGCTTGGAATTTTGGTTGTTCTGGTGGGTTTTAGCGCGTTTGTGAAGTTTTCGTACATGGGAGGCGGCCGTGCGGCGGAGTTGGAGGCGGAGGCGGCGGCGGTGGTGGGACGGAGATCTTCTAACGATCAGATGTTGATTTTGAGGGATTATAAACAAGAAGTGTTGAAGGCTCAAAGAGCTTTAGCAGACATTGATTCTTCTTCAGCTTCTTCAATGCCCATAAGGATCTTAGAAAAGTCCCTTGATGTTCCTGTAAGCTCTCTTCTAATTTTCATTTATTTTGATGCTGATTGTTACTTTATTTCTTGTTAAAGGTAAAAACATATTGGTTTTTTAATTTAATTATATTGTAAGTGTATTTCTTTTATGTTGATTATTATTAACGAAAAAATTGTTTTATTTTTTGTAATTTTTGTTTTAATACAATGTTAAAAAACTAGATACCAAGAGCATTTATACATTCCAAAAAATAAATGATTTTAAATAATTGTAATAAATTGTTCCGTTATGATAATTGATGGGTATTGGAGTATTCAATCTGTGGAATGTCATTGTTCCTTTGACGAATCACTACCAAAGAAACCGTGTCGACAGCCTGCCACGTGGATCTTTAGTTGACCGTTACAAGCACCCTTTTTTGATACTCAATTACCTTTTTACCCTTGACTCGTCCATGTGTTTTTTTATAGTTAATCCATTACAGTAAAATCGAGCTTGTAGCACATTAAAAATATATATATATATAAGTATTCTAATAAATTTGGTTATATAAGTTTATAAGACCAAATACTTAGCATATATTAAGTTTATAGAATGTTTTTAGACATCTTAATGAACTTTTTAGAACATTTTTGAAACAAATAGTCTTTACTTTTCAAAAGTGTTCAATAAAATAACTAATATGACACTCTACTCTAAAAGTGTCATAAAAAGTTTGTTAAGACATCCACAAATGCCTTTATAAACTTATTACAACACTTTTAGATAAGACACACAAATATTACGACACTTAAAACACTTATGGTGCCCTAAGAACTCGATTTTTTTGTAATGACGGCATTAAAAATCAATATACTAAAAACATTAATTTAAATGATTTTATTTTTTGTAGTAAATTAAACTTTAATATTTAACAAATAATTTAACAATTTGTTTGTAATTGGCAGATACCAGAAATATGGATGAAACCAAACAGTAGTCGCTATCATCAATGCATTGGTAGACCTCATAATCGTAGTAAGTCATGTTTTTTTTTATTGCAAATAAATTATTATCGATTTTTATCTTGAATTTTAATTTTTTAAATTGCTTTATTTATAGAGAGGAGCTCATCAACAATCGGGTATCTTCTAGTTCACGCCAATGGTGGATTGAATCAAATGAGGACAGGGGTGAGTGAGCTCTGGTCTCGAAAACTTTTCAATTTTAGAAACTGTAATGAAATTACTGTATTTTTTACTATATTGATCGATGTTATTCGTATGCCAGATATGTGATATGGTGGCTATCGCAAAGATGATGAACGCCACCCTCGTTCTCCCATCTCTTGATCACCAATCTTTTTGGACAGATCCTAGGTACGTAGGATTTTGATACAACTATTACTGTATAAAGTAGGGGATCTTCTTTTGAGAACTCATGAAGTTGTGATAAATTGAGAACTAGTGCATCATGTGCAATTTCATATGATTTTTTTTCCGTCTAAGACTAGGATTTAAAATATTGATTAATGCATATTAATTTGTTTCATAATGTGAACATTTTTAGCTTGTTTATGAAACAAAAGTTTCACACTGTGAACCGAATACATATGAAACAGATACAATGTAAAACAAATATATGTTTATTAATACATTAAATGCTAGCCTTAGATGGGAAAAAATCATGTCAAACAATACTTTAAGGTAAAAATTCTCACGGTTATCATAATATATGAAGTTCTCATTTAATTACGTCCCTAATAAAACAATAGGGTTGGTTTCCGGCATAAACAATACATTTTTCATAATAACATGGGAAAAAATGAAAATACATTAAAAGTTTATTGTGATAACGGCAAAAATATATTTATATTGTGAGAAGGTTGCAACTTGCAACATTCACATAAACTAAAGTAGCCTTCCAATGCACAGTTGAAGGTGATGAAAATGTTGTAATTTTTACACATTTACACAATATAAATGTATATTTGCATGACTGCATTTGTTCTCACCTTCTCGTAAAAGTAAAAATTTCTCACATGATACTGATTCTAAAGCAACAGCGTAGTAATCAATGTCTTGTTCTTGTTTGTAGTGATTTTAAGGACATTTTCGGTTGGAGGCATTTCATCGATGATTTGAAAGATGATGTTGAAATTGTCGAGTCTTTACCACCAGAATACGCAGCAACAAAGCCGTTTGTCAAGGCTCCGGTTTCGTGGTCAAAGGTATGAACTCATAACTTCCCATTCGTTTACACCAATTTTCTTCGTTTTTTGTCTCGTATAACGTACAAATGGAAACCGTAAAATGAAAATGTTAAAATACCGTGAATGAATATAGTCATGTAATTTTGATGATTCAGGCGAGTTATTATAGAAGGGAGATGAAGGCATTGTTACGAAAACACAAAGTGATCCAATTCACGCATTCCGATTCGAGGCTCGTCAACAATGGCCTCCCGACGTCTTATCAGCGGCTTCGATGTCGTGCAAACTACGAGGCTCTCCGTTACTCCGATGAAATCGAGAGCCTTGGGAAAAAGCTTGTGGATAGACTTAGAAGCGATGGCGATCCCTTTATCGCACTACATTTGAGGTACTTCAATCTTTTATTTCAATCAAATCATCATTTTTTTTGTTGTTGTATCTTTTAAAGTCTTACAACAGCTAAATTTGGACCGTGTCCTCCTCGATATATGTTGGGAACCTTTATTCTCTCCTCAAGGGCTAGAGAGTAATTTGATGGGTTCCATATGTAAAATTTTTACATGGTATCAGAGCCAAAATCTGTCACTCTAGCTAGAGACTCGACATTCTATACTCGTCTAACCTCCTCTGAGACAATTTGTGCCCGTCTGGCCAGCATGTCCGTTGTAGGCGGCGTTTTTTGGTACTTCCACAATCGATTTTGCAGCGGGATTTTCCGTCACGTTTTTTTGTCGTAACGAACCTAACCGTGGACCGATTTGCAGATATGAGAAGGACATGCTGGCCTTCACAGGGTGCAGCCATAACCTAACAACTGAAGAAGCTAAAGAACTTGACACAATGAGATATAATGTGAAGCATTGGAAAGAAAAAGACATCAATGGCACAGAAAAGAGACAACAAGGAGGGTGTCCAATGTCACCTAGAGAAGCTGCTTTGTTCCTTAAAGCCATGGGGTACCCTACAAAAACCAAAATCTACATCGTCGCCGGCGAAATCTACGGCAACAACAGCATGGACGCTTTCCGTAACGAGTACCCGAACGTCTTCTCGCATTCCACCCTCGCCACGCCCCAAGAACTCGCCACCCTTAACATGTACCAAAACCGGCTTGCGGCCATCGATTACATCGTGGCTCTCGAGAGCGACGTGTTTGTTTACACGTACGACGGGAACATGGCCAAGGCGGTCCAGGGACACCGCAGGTTCGAAGGGTTCCGCAAGACGATTAGCCCTGACCGGCTAGGGTTCGTTAAACTGATCGATAAGTTGGATGCGGGTGAGATCTTGTGGGAGACATTTAGTTCACAAGTGACAACGATGCATAAGGACCGGTTGGGTGCACCGTACAAGCGGAAACCGGGTTCGGCTCCGAAGTTGGAAGAGAGCTTTTACGCGAACCCGTTTCCCGGGTGCATTTGCAGCGATTCGAAAAAGAAAATGAGCCATGTATTCGGTGACCAAAGAGCGAGCTATGGAAACTCGCTCCGGTCACCACAATAGATGGTTCTTTTTCTTTTTCTTTTTCGCATTCAATTCGTTGATATCTTCGAGGGTATACATACGGGATTAAATTCATTCGTTTCGATCGAATTGTACAGTAAAATATACGTATAGTTTTGGTCCCCAATGCCATAGGAAAGGAATTGAAAAGTGTAGAATTTAGGAACAAAGCTGATACGAGGTTGGACAGAGATGTGGGTAGTTTAAGATTTCATTTTTTTCTTGGCTTATGTTGTTTCACTACCATTTAACATGTATAAAAGAGTTTTGCACATACATTATATTCATTCAATCTCTTTTTTGTCACAAGTTGCAACTTGTGTTAGATTTCACGTCGAGAAACTAATATTTGGCTCACAGAGATGTTTTCATAAGCTCATGTGCGATTTTAGTTCTCAAGTTAAATCAGCCAAACTTAAGAATACCGAACAAGATTAGCAAACAAGAATACTAAGGGGTTGTTTGGCAGTTGCAGAATGGTTTGGTGCAGACTGATTAAGTGGTCTGAATGGTTAAAAGGCTCTTATGATATAGTGAAAAATGATATATGGTTGTTTGGTAACCGTTCAGAATGAAATTATGGCATTGGATGATTAAGGGAGACTCAAGAAACAAAATCATTCTTAGGGTTTTAGAACCATTAAGAGACAGTTTTTTTTTTGTCAAACACAATTCACCTTTTAGCGATTCAGATGTTACCTCTTAATAGAACTATTAAGTAGTAAACAAACAACCCAAGAAGATTGAGAAAACATTGTTCTAATACTCAATTTCCTGAGTAATTATGAAGTGATTTACAAATGAGATATTAGCTCTATTTCTAAAATTCTAATGAATATTCTATTTAATATTTACAAGAAAGGTTCTTTTTCATAAGCCCTTGAAAGGTATAGATCCTTTCAGAGTATCTTTGTCTCCTCTTGACCCTTGTTTGTTCTTCCTTGGTCGACCTCCAAGGTTCTTCCATTCTCTTGATTAAACTAAAATGTTAACCTTCTTACGGGACATGAAAACCTCTAAGTTCGAGCTCGTTTAACAATTTTAAATTGTACATCATCTTCAAGTTACATTATAGGCCCAAACTGAACATGTTCCGCTCAACTCAACTCAAAAAATTTACTCAAGCTTTCAAACGAGTCGAGTTGAACATTTGTGTTATGAAACTGAACTCGTTAAGTTAAACCACCTATATATTATGTTCAAGATAAACACGACCTCGAACACTAACAACATGTTAAAAGCTCGAATCGTTAACACCCCGCTTTCGATTTTCTATATATTTGCCCAAAACCACTAAGCTTTAGAAACAGTGCAATTGTGTGTTCTTTCCAGATCAGAAGCACCACTTTCTCCTTTTTGGTTATCAAGTAAGAAACCATTTACATGCTAAAGCTAATAAAACACACACACACACAAAAGCATCCACCATCAAATGCTCATTAACACCACCACCACCACCACCCACCACCAACTTTTTTTTATGCTTAGAGTAATCCCTATATAAATTATGACCGTAACACATTAGCCCTGATTAAATCTCACTGGCCACAATTGTTATATACATCTAGATTCAAACTGAGTAAATGGGATATTCCATTACATCACCATAATGTCATTTGAGACCCAACATATCAAATGGTGAAACAGAGCTTTAAGTGAAACAAAACCCAAAAAAAAAGGCTAAATAAAGCTCAAATCTTGTTCATAAACATAACTAGAAACAAACAAACAAGCACTAGATTCAGACGATTTCATCATCAAAATATAGTAACACAATAACAAGAACACAGTTACAAAAGGATCACCACAAACCAAAATCCATTTACAATTCACAAGAAATAACATCTAACCAAACTACCCAAACACTTAACCTATTGCTTCTCGTTTCCCGATGCCTTATCATCGGGTTTCGTAGCGTATTCTTCGGGCGCAATCGGTCGTTTATTCGCAAATATCGTCCACATAAACATACCAATAAAGCTTCCTAAAGCCCCTAAACCGACCCCGAGTATGAGTGCCGAAAGAATCCTCATAACACAATCACTTTTCTTATGAATCTTGATCTCGTTTTCTTTCTTATCCCCGAAAACCACGGGCTCCAATGGCTCCGAATGCATCCAATCCGGTGTTTCCCTTGTTTTAAAGCTCCAAGAATACACATTACAAACTTGTGATGAGTTCCCATTTGATGAACTTAATCCCACAAAAAACCCCTCATTTTCCGGCCAGATTTTCGCCAAATCGATCCGTTGGAACAGCAACGGATCGAACGGTCGGGGTTTCCCGAATTGGTTCAACCGAACCTCCAATCTCCTCGAACTCGATTCGTAGTCGATCCAAACTTGCAATCTATTACCACTATTGAGTCCCAAATTGAGTGAAGATAAGTTTGTGGCTTTCAAAGACACAAAGCTAGATAAATCAATACCAACATGATTCCCATTCATATCACCATACTTCGAATCCATCGACGTATCGAATTCGACACTCAAGAACTCGAAACCGTCCCGATTCGACAACCCAAACGAACCATTATCATCATCATCAAACGAATCCACCGGATACCCATCCGAAAACACGACGAAAGCTAACCCGTCACCACCGTTACTCGAATTCGACGACATCGAAAACGAGAAATTTGTGGAGAATGACACCAGTTTATCAGGAATTCCGTGATAGAACTTGATGGGGTTCTTGTAGATCAATCTACCACCACTAGAAACTAAGGAATCAGTGAGTTGTACGGACGAATTGCTGCCATTGACGACCTTTGCATCACCGTAAAGTGGAAGAACAGATTGGAAACTTGAATTGGGGCCAAAATTGTTGAAAGAAAAAGACGAATTGGGGTTTGCGATTAGGGATTTGAAGCAAAAGGTGAAGAAATAGAGGAGGTAAGTTGAGGTGAGAAAAGAGGCCATTGTTGTGTTTGTGGTGTGAAATTTGAGGTTTTTAAAACAAAAAATGTGAAGAAGGCATGAGTGTTTGATGAAGAATTGAAGCTAGGGTTTTGGAGAATTGATGAGGATGATAAGTTTGTGGGTGTGGGGGAGAAAGAAAGAGAGAGAAAATGGAGGTTGTGAAAATTAAATATGAGAATTTAATTTTGAGTGGGTTCTGCTTCTGCAGTGGTCTCTGATTCTTTCTCTTTTGTTCAGTGGTTGCTGACTTGGGTTGAGAGTAGAAGAATAAAAAAGGGGAGGTGGGATGGAATCTTTTTACTAACTATGTCCTTAACTTTCTTTTTATTTGCACTTACCTATCCCAAAGTCTCATTATTTTTTCACTTTTCTAACATGTCTAAATTTTCTCTTTTTACTAACGTATACACCAAACTAAATCAACCCGGTATATTTCATTTGAAAATGAGTCTAGAAATGGTAGGATGTATGTATATCTTACCTTAACAACTAGAATTGAATGGTTGTTTCTGTGAAAACCATCAGCTTGTGCATGACGCAATGTGTCTGTAAGCAAGCATTAAGATAGGTAATATAAGAGAGTTAGAAAATATAGCAGGTTAAATAATGATTCGATTCTATGTGAGTTATTCAATGATGTACAAGCAGACAATGTAATAAGATAACATATGTAATACAATATATAGCAATATTTGGGCATAAAGTTGATTACCAGCAATCTCAGAACCTGCCTCCAAGGACACCAATGTGTTTTTTGGCCTACTCGACGGCTGAGGCTAGGGGGTGAGGATGATGGATGGGATCGATGTATGTAGCAATATTATTGGCATGTAATTAATTTTTCATGTATAACATTATTGATCTTGACTTCTTATTCAATATCAATATAACAAGTATCCACATTATTGATTTTGACCTCGTTCACATCTTTTGTCTAAACTGGAATCAATATGTGGTGAAAGATCAAAAGATTTTCAGGTATCATTCTTTTTCTCACTCGCCCATAATAGACAAGACTGGAAAGTTTATTGACATGGCTCTTCCATCGACGATCTTCTACTGCAATGCTTTATTATGACTGTAATTTTTATATTTTCACAATATGAAGTAACTTTAAACTCCATTTTAATTATATAAAGTGTAATTTTTTGGGTAGGAAATATGTTGGTAAACATGTGTATCATCAAATAATAAAATTGACTATCGGAATAACATAAATACTTTTCTAACGGATTTAGAAACAACTTACTCTTTATATACGGAAATAGATGAAATGGACTTGATTGCAAAGAAAAGCAGTATACGGAGCTAAAACTGTAAATACGGAAAGTAAGGTGGCAAATATGGAAAAAGGTGAAACTGGTAGGGGACAGCTGTTGGTTTACTTTTTCCCTTTAGTTCACGTGACTTTGTGATTTAAAATTCTTATTGTGGGTGAAAGAAAAGGAAAGGTGCACAAAAGAATATGTGGGTGGTCTGATTCATAGGTTTACTCAAGGTTCTAAATGGCGTGAGGCGTGGCGTGGCAGTGAGGCTAAGCCTTAAGCCTTAGAAGCCATGGCGTTTTCAAGACGTGATTTATGGCGTCAAATTTTTAATTCATATATAATATTATATATAAAAACGTATGTTTTGTAGTGTTACTCAATGAATCGATAGTAATAAGCAAGTTAAATTACGTTATATATTAAAAACTTGCAAATAAGACATTAAAAACGTAAAGAAAAAACAAATATCTCATTACGATAATTGTGCATTTGGCCATGGCGTGCCATGGGCTTAACATGGTGTGACACACAAGCTTTGGTGCCATGGCGCGCAATGGCGGCTGTGCGGCGAGTTTTTTAGAACATTGGGTTTACTAAACACAAATTATTTATCTTTTATTAATTTTATTTTTATTAATTTTAGATTTTTTTACAAAGTTACACCTCATGTTTATTGTAATGTCGAATCGGGTTTTTAATTTTGCACGCATACTGATTTCATATCTACTTTTTTGGTGCATCGTGAATCAAAAGTTTGTAAAGTCTTTCAATGTGTTCTTAGTCGAATTATACCGTTTTATGGGGTTTTTTAAGTTTTTTTTTTGACTGATTTTAACGGATTTCCCCTTTTTTTTTGTTGATTTCGATAGACATAGACTTTCTGTTTTTTTGTTAATTTTAAGAGACTTTTTAAGGTTCTTTTTGTTGATGTTCATTGCATTTTCTAATATCCCGGAGCATAGCTCAAAGTTTAGCGGATGCATTTTTCATACTCCAAAAAAAAATTACTTGTGAAATTCAATTGAGAAGGTGCAGGAGACCCTAATCGAATATGAATAGGTCAGCTGTTAGGTAAGATTAATCCCACACCAAATAGGTGTACAAATATTTATTCAATAAATACAATAAAAGAAGATTCTTGTTACAAATTTATGTAGAATACATAAAACAATAATATAAATCATGAAATTCTTACTCGTATTCGAAGATTCGTCGTTCCAAGAAATCGATTGAGACCCACGAAGAACGCAGTGTCCTAAGACAAAAATTCGCCCAGTGTATAGGCGTTGTCTAGAGGATACAACAATCGTATTCAAGTTTATAACTTAAATCTGTCGAATTATCTCATGTATGGTGATGAATTTTGCAGAGAGAAACCCAGGAGAAGATAAAATTTTCGTAGTAAAAATGTGAGAAAATATGTGCAGGTTTTATAGGTTCCTCCACCAACCGAAATTAACTGTCAGCAACATAATCCCCTACCGTCAATCTATATTGACCCCATCGAGACCCAAGGCCCATCTTTGACATTTAATATATATATATTAATGTCAAGGAAAGTCCTTCTATCACACCACAATCCAAGCCAAGCATTCAAGTAATTCATTTAATGCTTATTGGTTTGGATATATTAAGTGTTGTTATCTTTCTCTTGGCTCCTATGTGGGACTAGGTTTCTCAAGTCTACACTAAGTTCCAACAATACCCCACATTTTCTATTCAAACCCCAATAATACCCCACATTTGAATAGAAAATAAGCAATATTATGGAACTTATGTTTTTATCACCAAACTAGTTATAATATGCATCAGAAGAGGTGTCTTTTGGACTTGAACCTTTCCTAGTGAAGACCTATCGGATCTACTTCGTGGATAGTGAACCAATGTCTTGAACTAGCCACCTTTTGTAGTAAATCGAGACAATAGGCATCACACAAATTATAGCTATACATAATTTAATTCTTACCGTTGTGTTCATTTCGGTCGTGAACATATCCTTTCTTCATGAGAGTTTTAGAAGACGTAGCCATATCCGTCCTCAAAGATGCGACCCCACATCAGTCTCACATAGGTAATGCCGATCAAGAATAATCCGTAGTATTCCATTAGATTGCTATCAGCATTATTAAGAATGTAACATTCAACCCTATATCATCAACGGAAAATTACAAAGGAAAAATATCATAGGAATAGGCGTACCTTTGTTTGGTTGTTGCTTGAGTTGACCCCGACTAGTTTGCCTATTGAACCTAGACCATGGGATCTCCAATTGCGCTAGGTTAGGTTGCCGCCGAGGACACTCATTGTGTTGGCTTTAAGCCCATTCCCCTCAATGTAAAGGAAACTTGCTCTCTACTTAGGCCTTTTGTCAAAGGATCGACAATATTCTCCTTTGACTTTACGTAGTCAATGGAAATGGTTCCATTTTTCAGCAAGTCCTTTATAGTGTTGTGGCGTCTTCGTATGTGTCGTGACTTGCCATTGTAGATTTGATTCTTCGCTCGAGTGAGAGCGACCATACTATCACAATGGATACCAATTGCAGTCACTGGTTTAGGCCATAACGGAATACCCTCTAGGAAGCTTTTAATCCATTCGGCTTCTTCAGCGGCTTTGTCTAAAGCGACAAATTCTGCTTCCATAGTCGATCTGGTATTCACTATTTGTTTTGAAGATTTCCAGGATATCGTACCACCACCAAGTGTAAAGACATATCCACTTGTGGACTTACTCTCGGAATGGTTGGAAATCCAATTAGCATTACAATACCCTTCTAGAACGGGAGGGTATTTCGTATAGTGTAACCCATAACTCATTGTGTATTTCAAGTATCGGAGCACTCTTACTAGTGCATACCAATGGTCTTTTCCCGGGTTATGTGAGTACCGGCTAAGTCTACTCACACTATACGCTATATCCGGTCGTCTACAGTTCATGATATACATCAAGCTTCCAAGAACTTGAGTGTATTCCAACTGTGCCACACTATCTCCTTGATTCTTCTTTAATTGGCTTGAAGGATCAAAAGGAGTCACAACCGGTTTGTCATCGTAATGACCAAACTTTCGCCGCACCTTCTCAACATAGTGAGATTGAGTAAGGACGTAACCATTTTGATTTCTTTAAATCTTTATACCAAGGATAACATCAGCGACTCCCATATCTTTCATGTCAAATGCGGAGTGTAGCATCTTCTTGGTTTGATTTATCACATCCAAGTTTGATCCCATGATGAGCATATCATCAACATACAATCATATGATGACATAAGCACTTTTGTATTGTTTCACATAAACACATTTATCGCATTCATTTATGTGAAAAACATTTGACAACATGGTGTTATCAAATTTCTCATGCCACTGCTTTGGCGCTTGCTTAAGTCCATATAGAGACTTAATCAACTTGCAGACTTTGTTCTCTTGGCCTTTCATAACAAATCCTTCCGGTTGTTGCATGTATATTTCTTCTTCTAGTTCACCGTTCAGGAAAGCGGTTTTTACATCCATTTGATGTATTTCCAAGTTATGGATAACCGCTATTGCAATCAACGTCCTTATAGACGTTACTCGTGTAACCGGTGAATATGTATCGAAGAAGTCTTGACCTTCCTTTTGTCGATAACCTTTGGCTACTAGTCGAGCCTTGTATTTCTCTATAGTGCCATCAGGTCTCAACTTCCTTTTGAAGATCCATTTGTGGCAAATGACTTTATGACCCGGAGGCAAATTGACTAACTTCCATGTGTTATTTTGCACAATGGAGTCAATTTCGCTTTGAATAGCCTCTTCCCAATAAGGTGCCTCGGAAGATTCCATGGCAGCCTTATAGGAGAGTGGCTCTCCTTCGATATTAAAGGCCATAAAGTCTGGTCCAAAGTCTTTGGCAACTCTTCCCCTTTTGCTTCTCCTTGGTTCCATTTCTTCTTGGACCTTTGAGGATTCAACTGCCCTTGATTGATCACTATTGTTTAAATCAACATGAGAATAAATGTCATTAATTGGGTGTTTGGATATATTAAGTGGTGTAATCTTTCTCTTGGCTCCTATGTGGGATTAGGTTTCTCAAGTCTACACTAAGTTCCAACATCAGCCCCTTTACTTTTGTACACCGTATGTTGGCTTGAAATTGAAGCATGAGGTTGATCTGTAACATATCAACTGTAGAAGAATGCGACAGACAACCAACTGAGCTAGAGAGTCTAAACTGCGAAGCTATATGAAGACATGTTAATATAGTTTTTGGGATCTAGCTCTGTCAAACCCAATCAAACAAAAAGATGATGTAATAAATCCTTTAAAGCTTAGAGTCTCAGACTGAGCCTTAACGAGTCCTAACCATGAAGTTTGTGTTCAAACTAATTCTTTGGTTCTTAGAGCATCTCCAACAGCTATGCTAAAATAGAAAAAAGTGAGATTTTAGCAATTTTTTTGCTCCAAGAACTATGCTATACCATATGCTAAAATAGAGAAAAGAAGAGAGAGAAGGTAAAAATCTCCAAATTTGGAGAAATCTCTAAAACCCCTATTTAAGAGAGAGAAGTAATATTAAATTCTTTTTCACCGACATTAAAATTGTGTGTTTATGAGAGAGAAATAATATTTTATTAAATGTATTGAATATTTTAATAATATAATTGATGATAGATATGCTAAAATAGAGTAGATGTTGGAGTTGGATGTAAATTCTTTTAGAAATTTTAACTTTTTGTACTCTATTTTAGAAAAATTATAGCATAGCTGTTGGAGATAATGTATTAGGGAGGAAAAAAGAATTCTAAAAATATCTAGATAAATATATTTTTATAAATTAATTTAAACTTTAATCATATTAATGTTTCTTTTGTGTTTTAATTATTAACTACTTATTATTATTTTTTTCTAAGAATTAAAAAAATTATATATTTGTGATTATCTAGAAGACATATAAAAATACTTTCAATTCACCAATAAATATTCCATCATTGATATATGTTCCGTAACTTACATGTGACTGCATTTAATTTTCACTTTTGGATTTATTATTCAAATCATGTATTTTAGTGGTTCCAAAATATCTTTTAAAGTAAATTATAAAAACAGTCAATATGATGTTGAAACTTTGTTTTCGTCCCTCACCTTCGTTGATTATGAATATATATATATATATATATATATATATATATATATATATATATATATATATATTCTTATTGTTTTTAATTTTGTTTTAATTTTGGTCCATCGCTTTAACGATTGTATTCTTCTAATGTTAAGAGTCCCTCACGTGCTTCTTATACAAGGGCATTTTCGTCATTTCATATGAAAAATATGATACGGTATCTTTAGGGAAAAATATACGGCTTATATCATTCTTTTTCCTGTCTACCTCTATTGAGAATTAAGATTATAGTAAGCCTTCACCATTAAATTGTTCTTTCAGTTAAATCATCGTCCATCTTTCTTTGAATCTTGTTCCTCCTCCGACGCCAGTACCACCGCTTGCACCTCCATTGCAACACGTACTTTAAATAAAATGGTATCGATAAACCATGCAAATTACCAATAGATTATGGATGGCTGTCAAAAAGACATTCTTTATGAGACCTCCACGAATAGTTTTATAAAGTTAAAAAAAAAAAAAAAAACTTTTAGTAATAACCGACGGAATCATGTCCAGTCACAAAGTTGTTGCTAATCCGATAGTGATATTGGTAAATTAGTGAGAGGTTACCGATGGATATATCCTTTTTTCTCGCTAATCCCTCGGTAATCCATCTATGCACTATATTTTGGCTTAAAATGTTGTTGGTGTTGCATTGGTGCGTCGGTAATTACTAACGAGTCTTACCTGTTGGTGAATTCAACCATGTCTAGCTTTCTAGCTTTTGTTAGTGGTTTGGTACCGAACTTAGGGGTGGTTTTTTTTTTTTAAACCTCTTAATGGCTCTTAAGTTTAAATCGTTCAAACATTTTTACACACCATCTCTTATTAATCATAACTAAAATAAGACTTTAGACCTCTTAAAAAACAAACGGCACCCTAGTGAGTCATGGTTTTCTCACACTACCAAGTTCTTACCTATTATGCGGTATCGTAACAAGATACAATATGCATACATATATCGGATTAATATTTGTAATAATAATATATACCAGAGTTGTATGTTAAAAAAGTTTGTTCCATGAAAAAAGAAAGATATTTTTTTAACTTCACAAAATATTTCATCAGGTTTTATCATCCTAAGGCACCATCGACGGTTTCCTAGGTTTTGTTATTGGGTCAAATTTTATTTAGACCGATTAATTATCTGATATGATTCATGGTCTATTAGAATAAATAATGATATGATTCATTAACAAAATCTTATTCTCATTTTTCGGATCAGATCTATTAATTACTTGAATTAGATTTAAATTGATATATGATCTATCAACAAATATCAGTGATGACATTATTCTGGCATAAGAAACATATAACTTATGCTCTTAACATGATTTCGTCCTTCAACTTCATTTATTAAAAATTATTTCCTTGCGTTTGCTGTTTCTTTTGAACTTTGTCCCTCCTACTAACGGTTGTTAACTCTCATTCATTAAGACACATTCGATGAGGACGGTTTGGTCATTTTATCCGTGATATATGGTGTGGCAATGACATGAGAGCAGTTATTGACATGGACTATTATTATTTGTTCCATTATTCATCGAACCTAAATCACCTTGATGTGTATGAAGTAGATATAGAGTAGAAGCGGAAGCATAAAACATTTGTGGTTGTCATAGCACGAGATTCAAGTTCATGCCGAGTAGATTTCGCTATCGCCATCACCAGGGGCGGACCTACCCTTCCCAGAGGGAGGGTCCCGTGCACCCGCTCAAGTTCGTTTCGTAAGAGCGAAAAAATTTCGGTACGTAAGGTGCATCCGCTCAACTACAGGGGGTGCTTCGTGATATATACGTTTTTGAGCGGTGAAAGATGCACAAGTCCCAAAAAACCAAAATTTACTCTCGAAATCAACCAAATAATCGAAAAAATCTCTTGAAATCAATCAAAAATACCAAAAAAATTCCTCGAATCTACACAGAAACTTAAAAATTCTTCGAAATAAACCAGAAACATAAAAAGTCCCCCAAAAGGGGAATTCGGCTAAAAACACATCGATAACAGTTTCTTGAGCTTTTCGTTTGTGCACCCGTTCACCTAAAATCATGGATCCGCCACTAGCCATCACACGAGATTCCTCCATCGGTTTGCACGAGGACGTCCTCTGTGCATATGTCACTCACAACAGAGGCAGGCCAAAAAAAAATTCAAAATAATTACTATGATATAAAAATAAATAAGAAATAATCATATTTACAAAATACGGTACAAAACATTAAAATTAAATAAACTATATTGGACTGGCTAATTCATTGATGAGTTGGGCCCGAAAACTACTTTTTTTTTTGTTGCCAAAGAAGAACTTTGCAAAGTCTACCAAGCCTTGAACTTGCACCTTTTTATTCCCTTAAAGAGTATACTTGCTATTGCTCTCCACCTCTATTTTGTTTTTCTTAACGTGATATATATATATAATAAAACGGTGACACCTTTAACGGTCGTTTTTTTTGTCATTGTGTCACGACAATGTAGTGGTGGCATAAGACATTGGATACTACTACTACTACATATGTCTGTACCTTGCTCATTGTCGCATCGGCGAAGATAGTGACGAGTATTTAGCAGATTAAACCTATTTTTGGATTTGTTCCACTTGAAATCTTATAAAAAAAAATTCATTTCATTGCATGTAGTAAAGCTAAGAGGACGAATGTAAGATAAAAACAGGTCTTAAATTTCACAAATAAGTGATATATTAAACATAACTTTAAAAATTTATGTTCACATTCATAAACTTGTTAATATTTGAAAACCCTGATAAGTTTAATGAAACGACTTGTTTGTTCATCATGAGAACTAAGCGATGCTTGTCATAAAATGTTGATAATTAGCTTCTTCGATAGAAAACGCTCGACAAGAACACGTACATACATTTTCTTATGTTTAATTTTTTTCATACTTAGTGGTCCGAAAGGTCCTAAATAACGTCATAAATCGTTTCATGTTTAAAAATTAAATTTTGAGTGAGAAATATAAACATAAAAGATCCCCCATGGCCATCTAGCACCGTTTAAGCAATCTTTTGGTTCTTTTTCTCTTTTCTTTTACGCAAATTTCAAAAAGAAAAACACATATTTTGTTCGTGTTCAAGCCAAATACTTCTCTAGTTTTTCGACTTCCTCTACGCTTCCGATGTACAGAGGAACTCGTTGATGAATCTGCAAAAACGATAACTCCAAATCAAATCGAAATCGAACCCAATGGTTTGACCTTCAAAGTCAAAGTAAATAGTGGAATTAATCATGCAAAGAATCGTTCATGTAGTCTTTAGGATGTCAAATATGTGTAAATATATTAATAGACTCCTTTATTGGACTTAACTTTATAAGACAAACAAAATTGTTTGTTAGTGTTACAATAAGTTGATAGAACGTATTTGGACATTCTAACAAGTTTTTTAGAATATATTATTGAAATAAAGACTCTATCAGTATTTTTCATATGATATTATTTGAAAATGTGTCTTATAAAGACAATTTTTCAAAAAGTATCATATAAAAAAAGTAATATAACACTTCATTTCAAAGGTGTCCTGAAAAACTTGTTGGGACGTCCAAAAACGTCCTATCAACTTATTATAACGCATTTACACATGACACAATTGTTTGATCATATAAAAAGCCTTTTATTATGGTATTTAAACATATTTAACGTCTTACTAATGTGATTTTGTTGTAATGAGTTTGTACGAACCTCGGTTGGCTGGATATCGAGTACTCGTTGATGCCCATCGGATCCCTTTCCTCCCGCTTGTTCGACCAAGTAACTCATCGGTGCGCATTCATACAAGAGCCTAAGCTTCCCGTTCTTGCTCTTTTTATCTCGCGGGTACCCGTAAATCCCTCCATACAAAAGAGTCCGATGGAAATCACCAACCAAACTACCGATATACCGAGCCGAATACGGCTTTCCGGTTGGACCAGGGTCCTTGAGGTCATCCATGTATTTCTTGAGCTTATCATCCCATAGTTGGTAGTTTCCTTCATTGAAAGAGTAAATCTTTCCTGATCTAGGAATTTGGATCTTTTCTTGAGTGAGTACGAATTCGCCGTACATCGGGTCTAATGTGAACGCGTAAACGCCTTTTCCGATGGAAAGCACGAAGATGATGGAACTCGAGTACATGCAATAACCGGCCGCAAGGAGATTGGTTCCGGGCTGGCATACGCTAACGACGCACCTTTGTTCCTCGGTGCCAAGCTGCATTTACAAACTTCTAATCATAAACTATGCCATGTTTTTGCGACCATAAACCAGCTTATTGAAAAAGATATGTTTTGCTAGCAGTAATTCAGCTAAGTTATGACTTTTAATGTCAAACTTGCTATATTTAGATTCAAAATTCACATTTATGCAGCATTGAATTCAATTCAATATTCATTGATCTCATAATAATTTTTGTAAATTTCAATGGGTTATCAATCTTTTATCGGAATTTCAAATATTCAGGTCAAATTTTGATTTTTGAAATCAATCTGTTTGACCTTAGAAAGTCAAAAGATACATTTGGAGTAAAATTGGGAATTTACCGTGGAGTCCTCGCCGATTTCGGGAGCGAGACACTCGTCGTTTGGGCTGTAGATACCGAAAATAGAACCGGTCGAAACAGCAGCATCGATGTTGGATGATCCATCGAGAGGATCAAACACGACAATGTAGTTGCCGGAATAACTCTCTTCAACCGCCACCGGCACATCCTCCTCCTCCGATGCGATGATACCGGTTCTTCCACTCGACCTCAAGCAATTCGAAAACACCTGTTCAATTCAATCCACACATCTTTCAATTACAAAACCGTTTTTCTTTAATGCCTCTAGGAGATTATGGATTTAATTAAAGTTACATTTAAAGTTATTACTAAATCACCCGTTTAGAATATATTCACAAACGTGTAAATATATAGAGAATGGTTCAAACGAGAACTTTAACTATTTAAGAAAAAACAACAAAAAACAGCACATCATGTACAAAATCATATGTGATTTTTACATTAACTCGAAAAAACGGACGTGTGCGACTTTGGGCGCGACCTAAAGTCGGCGCAAAGTCGCGTGAATCATATATGATTTTGTATGTACTCGACTGTTCTCGTGTTTTCTTATTTTTTGTGCTAAGTTACTTTTTATACGTTAGAATCTCACATTGGCTAGATTAGACCATTTCACTTCCATATATGTTGGAACCTCTATACGTGGACTTATTTGAAAAGTAATCTAATTAGATTTCACACACTATCACATTCTCCATTTAACATATATTTCAGGCTTGCAATCTTATCCCTCCTAGACTTCACCTTTGGGTATAATATACTGTGTTTGTTTGATTCGGTTTTGGTTTATTTGAACAAAAAGTATTGAAGAAAATGTCGATTGCACAATCGAAATGATCATGGTTATCGGAAATTTAAACGACGAGTATTGACATAACGAACCTCGTTGGAGATGACATCGAGCTTCTTCTGATCCTCTCCCTGAATATTTACGGCCCCCTGGACTCCCGTAAGGTTGGAGATGCTGGCTCGTTGCACCAACGACGCAATCTGCTTACACGCCATCGAAATGCTGGACAACACAATCGTAAGCTCGGCATCAATCACTCCCGATTGCTCTTGCTGCAACAACCAGTTTGTCAATGTCATAATCTGATAAGAATTCGTCTTCTTTACGGATCCGGGCTCGGATGCCACGGCCATGCATCGGACTACTCCTGCGGTGGCGGCACCAGCAGCGGCGGGTGGCGGCAATGGGCGTCTCTTGGAGCATGAAAAGAGGGTGGTGGTTTTGAGAGGGGTGAGGCGGGAAACGGAGTGAGAACTGGAGAAGTGAAGGAGGTTTGAAGATGTGGTTGCTGCCATGGCTACTGCCTGATTCCAAAGATATTTGGGTTTTGATTTTATAAAAAGTTGTATTAAGTTGAGATTGGGTTATGGAAAATGTAAGGCTGGTAAGGGGGTGTATGATAATGGGTCCCAGTTTTCCACCACTCATTTGTGATCTTCACTTGTGAAATTAATAGAATTATTCTTTGGTTGGGATCAACAAAATATATATAATTATCTACATTATAGTTATATGTATATGTGTATGTTTAACCTATGATGAAATGAGTATGCGACTTCTTTACAATTTATACCGTAAAGTGAATTTGAGTTTTAACCTATGTTGCAAAGGATCGTGTTGAGAAGTTGAGGTTAACATGAGAAATGAATATAAATTGTTGATCACTTTTAATCAAACGTCCTCCCATGAATTACGGCTTAGAAGAGAATTAATCTAGTACATCTTATCATGGTGCATTTCATCTTAATGTACATTCATTTCTCATCCAACGATTAATAACCACTTCTCACGCTTAACCTCTAACGAAATGACCGACTTCTTCCATGATCCTCCAAACATGTCTACAAACATACGATAATTTGTTATATCGTATCTTGCCAGAGGTTTTTGTCATAATTTATAAAAGATTTATCAAAATATACATCAAATCTATTTTTAGACCAACTTAAAGAAGCATAGAGATTCAACAACATATATATATACAATTGGTATTGATTGAAATAAGAAAAGCAAAAGTTTGGAAAATGAAAAATGGTAGTAATAAAAGAAAGTTGAAGTCCATAATACAACTTACTCTAAAAGCAAAATCAAATGAATACAGACAGCAACAAGACCCTCTTTCAATGAAAAACATAACCACCCAATTTAAAGTTTCTTACTTTAGAAGATACACAAAGTAGGGTTTAGCGGTCTTCGAATTTCCAGAGGTAAATATTGAGGTTTCATCAACTATGTATCATCCAATACGTCAACGTGTACGTTGTCGCTATCTTCGTTCACCTTCCCATTGGCTTGAATTCTTGATCTCTGTATCACCAACATGATTAAAAGCTATAAACTCAACTATAATCACTATTCCTAACAAATCCTGATTTTGAACTAAACTTACAAACACACACATTTCCATCTATCTATCACAATCACTGTTGAAATTAGTACCAACTTTTCTTTTTTTGGGCAAGTTTTTAATCTTAAGTTTCTATTAACTTTTCTTTTTTTGGCAAAGTTTTGAATCTTAAGTTTCTATTAAGTTGCCATTTTTTCACATGATGGAGGGAGATTGCTCAACAAATAGGTCCATCAATTGTTAATTACATGTTGTACTCTATCCGTTAGAAAATAACTGTCCACATTTCTATTAAACAAGTGTCCGCTTTCAAAAGTAAGTACACTTCCCAATTCTTCCTTTAATTATGAGATAGAGAAATCCTTTACAAAGAAAGTGTAACAATTACACATTTATAAAATTACGTCTTTTTCATTATGGACATTTATTTGGGGATGGAAGGAGTATCTGTAGAATAAAAATCACTTATCCCAAATTCTCACGTCCCATTAATCACATGAATGCACATAAACAGAGAGAGTGAACTTGAGTTAAATAAATTCAAAATATATACATATATATAGAGTCGGGTTCAAAGAGTACGTTAATGTAAAATCACTAATGATTTTGTTAGTTCTCGTGTTCTTTTAAATAGTTATTATTCTCGTTTGATCCTCCTTCTATATATATATATATATATATATATATATATTGGAAGGATATTTTGCAACCCTTAAAAAGATTGCAACCCTTGCAACCCACATCTTAACCGTTGGATTCATGATCGACGGTTATTTTATTATTATTTTTCTGTTTTTTTTTAATTAAAAATATTGGGCCCCATATCTATTGTAACCGCCGATCATGAATCCGACGGTTAAGATGTGGGTTGCAAGGTTTGCAACCTTTTTAAGGGTTGCAAACCTTGCAACCCACATCTTAACCGTCGGATTCATGATCGGCGGTTACAATAGATATGGGGCCCAATATTTTTAATTAAAAAAAAACAGAAAAATAATAATAAAATAACCGTCGATCATGAATCCAACGGTTAAGATGTGGGTTACAAAATATCCTTCCACTATATATATATATATATATATATGATGTATCTAAATTTCATTGTTGGGACATGGATGAGACGTGAAATTTTGGGACAGTAGACTTTTAATCTGTATATGACAAGGTCTATCTTTTGATCATTTTTCATCAAAACTTTTACCCCAAGCCCTAGGTGGCAATGAAATGAAGAAATAGGAATCCAAAGGAATATAGTAGTCATAATACCCGATCTATAGGATCACCGGAGTTGCCATTTAAAAGTTTAGTGCCTTCTTCTTTCATCCGGCCATCCTTGCTCAATGGTATCAGAAGTACACCTAGACTGCGATCAGGCATCTCTGCAAATTGATGGTTAAATGTATCAGTATATGCTACATTCTGTATTCAATGATCAAAAAGTACAAAATTGATTGTTAAATGTATCAGTATATGCCATATAGTTAAAAGTTCCATATCATACTAACCTGCCAACTTGTGATCAACAAAGAACACAACCAAATTAACTGTGTACCTGCAATAACAAATTTGTAAACTTACATAACGAGATTGTTACAAGTGTGCTGAACAAGTATGGAAGCTGTGATGAAACATTATTTTACCAGGCCACAATGACATCAACTGTGTAATGCTTTCGAGATGCAATTATCAACAAACTCTGAACCACAGCAATTAGCCAGGCACACTGCTTTATAAATCTGCAAGAGAACGAAAAGGTGTCTACAAATTAGGAACAATAAGAATTCTTTTATGGAACGGTCAAATACACACTCCTGTTAACCCATAATCACTGGTTCAAAAGAGTCCTATGACCATTGGTTCAAGATATTCGATTAGTATCAATTGGATCAAAGACGTTCACTAGTTCAGAATAATAAGAATCTTATTTGGAAGTTCATTAGGGTTTCAGCGGAAAGCAAAGAATTTTTCGTAAGCACTTGAAAAGAGAACATATGGCAAAATAATTAGCCAGAAACTCGATACTGAAAGGTACTCATAATCCCAAAGAAGAAAACAGCATAATTTTGAGTAAAATAATATGAAGACATCTCGAGTTGATTTTGTTAACTTACCAGTGTGTCACTATCAGTAAAAACCCTCAGGTATTACAATCATTCAGTTATAATTGACAAGATGCAATAACCATGTTGTTTATGATTTCTGATTATTCAGTGAGAACCAATAAAAAAGGAGTCAAAGAACCTGGTAATCATGATTTCTTTTAGCATCACCTTTCAGGGAGGTTTTAACATATTGTGCAAGCTCCAGAACCTAATCAGAGTTCAGCTCCCAGATTTCATTAAAACCAGGCTTGTGTATGTGACTCACTAGTTTAAAATAGTTGCATATATTTCAAATCTCATTTACTTGTATTTTGGGCCTTTTGGATTTTCTATTTGGATAGGTTTTGTGGTGCAGAACAAAAATCCAATCTTCACCAAACAAGATCTTAAACAGATTGTCTTTCAAAAAACTACTCCACTCAACTAACAAAAAGTTATATATAGTTCAAATGCGGATAAAGCTATGTTAAGTTCACAAAATTACCTCCGAGTACCATATTTTTGATATGTCCGGACAAATACTAGAGTAAAGATCATATGAGATGAAAATATCAGATCACCACAACCATAAAGAACTCCCCGAGGAACTGCAAGTTCAGATAGATAACTTGAGTAACTAACTAAAGTGCATCAGCAGGGCAAAGGAAATATGGCAGAAAGAATAAAACTCACAGATTAATAAAACTTCAAGAGCATTATCCGGACGAGGTAGTGTTGCAAGCCGTGAACCCTGCAATCATGCACAAACATGCACGACCATATGAGTAAAGTTAAGACTCAATTTGCTTACATGAAGACTTTAATGCTTATAAAGTAAACACATAAAGAAATATGTAAGATACAAGTCAAATACCTCACGGCAGTGGTAGTTTGGACCAGGCAGTTGGGTTGAATAGAAGGTAATGATACGAAGAATTTGACAAGCCTGCAGGTCATAGAGTTAAGCAAGAAACTTTCATAAATATAGCCTGCTCTGGTCTCATGCTAAACATGAGGTATCCAAGAAACACAATACATTACACTGCAGATTATTAGATATCTACTTGTTAATGTATTATATCCAGCCCAATTATCGAATAGATGTTATCCTCCATCTCATGAAACCACAATGTTTCAAGGGGTACATACTACATAGTTTTGTACTCCCTCTGTCCCAAAATAAATGTGTACAATGAAAAAGGCATGTAGTTTTACAAATGCGTATTCAATTGACTAAATGACAATTTTAGCCTTTAATAATAGAGAGAGTAATGAAATTCTTCATCTCGTAATTAAAGGTAGAATTGATAACTAGGCACTTACCTTTTGGAAGTGGACATTTATTTTGGGGTAAACTAAAATAGAAATATGAACATTTATTTTGAGACGGAGGGATCAAGTCTTTTGATCATCTGTCAAATGCCTTAATTGACCTCCATAATGACAAACTAAAAAGAATCTTATAGAATACAATCAACAGCATCAGTAAGTTTTAAGAAAGACAAAGGGTACACTTTTTATAAGACAGATGAAGGATTCGTTTAAATTAAAGCCAAAACATCTAGATTCCGACACAGATTGTTCAATTGATAGACTTGACGCTAGCAAAATTGGAACATGTTCGTGAAGGAATGATCTAAATGTGATAAAGCTGTCACTCAAAGGCCATCAACCTTTGATTCCCAACAGAACACTCGGAATATAACATTCCAAGAATCCCAAAGAATGAATAATGCATGTAGAAGTCTTATACAATACACAACCCACAAAGCCTGTCCACTTGGCACACATAGTGTGGGGGGGGATAGTACTATCACAGAAACTATTCATGGCATGGGATTCCATATATTACACCATTCCTACATGTCATATACATACATGTACACATGCATATACATATACATAAAAAAATCATACATATACATGTGTGTCTCAAAACAAATACCAGACATGACAATGTGGTGGGCCCCATGTTCTTGACAAGAAGTCTTAGAAATTAATACAACTTTAGCTCATTTTACCCAAAAGCACAAAAACATAAGCATTTATTGTGACCCTGTATATATGATGGTACAAATTGCCACTTACAAATAAAAACGCGAGGACCCTGCACCATATTAAGACTGTGTAGATCTTTTTGCTCTTGAATATGAAAGGATGGAAGGTCCACTGTACCAGAAGAAAGGTCACACAGTACAAAACACTGGATGAGGACAAAATGTACTTAACGATCATAAATGCAAAAAAGGAGGGAGTTAAGCAGAACTCAATAAATTACTATTAACTAATTGGAATTTGCAAATTACAACACATTAAATAGAAAGCATAATTACCAAGACGAAGGATAGAAAGACAAAAGTGAATACGGTCTCACTGACGTACGCTCTCTCCTGCCCAAGTTCCTGAAAAACCACAGAATTTGGAATATAATCATTTACAACCTTTTTTTTTTTTTGTAACCCAACTAGTCCGATGGGACTCATGCAAAGCACCCCTCCACATAGCTCAAGAAAATTTCAAGCCTTCTGGCCCACAAGAGTTGATAGCACCCAATGGGATTTGAAGACCAAATGCTTCAAGAGGCACCAAGTCCAAGTGACTTGACACTAGGATAACCCCTAGGGGTTATAATCATTAACACCTATAGACACATAAGTAATGTATTTTACATATAAGCAGAAGATTGAGCTTTTAAGTTATACATACAGGAAGCAGAAAGAACCCAGCGTCTTGAAGAATTGGTCCTGGACGATGAAAATAATGAACTCCTCGAGCTGCCAGGCCATGAATGTACTGAAGAAAATATACCAAAATGAAATATAAGAAAAAACATCATCTTACTAGAGCGGTTTCAAGCTATAGAAGCCAAGAAAAAGTAGCCAGTGATCAGAGTGAAATACTGAACGACTTAGCCAAAAAAAAAAATCATCAAATTTACCAAAGCAAATGACAATCACATACATGAGTATTTCACCAATATTAAAACATCCTAGTTGAATTTGGTAATCACCTTTTGACATTTAATTGACCAGAAAAGTGCAAAATTAATGGAGTACAAACAACAACTTTTCAAAACCAAACAGTTTTAAAGTTAAGAGTTGCATCACTTTGCATAATCTTAGTAATAAAGCCTTCATTCAAGGAAGAAATCAACTCATGAGGGCAGAAGGCTCCGGATTATTATATCCTGCATCTTCACTCTCAACTTCATCCATAGATCAACAATCCTCATCAAAACTACTTTAAACAAGAAGTGACAAAACAACGAGATTAAGAAGAAAAACCTGGCAAATTAAACCGCCGAGAATATACTTCCAATTCTCCAGTAGAAGGTTGATTTCTGTTGTAGTTTCTGCACAAATTCTTTTCCATAGCTTTTCGAAGAACAGATCAACAAGAACAGAAAATTAAAATTAGTTTTTAACAAATTACTTGTTCAAAGAGGGATGATTCTAAGGAACTACAGTGTAAAGATATGATACCTTGGAAGCCTCGCGACCTATGTAAAGCGACATGATATGAGGTGTGAGAAATCCAATGCCATATTACATCACAAACCTAACAGTTAACGTTAACATCGCTCTTCACAAATTCAACAAAAACCAAACCTTTTGTCCACCGAACCCAAAATCGATATATCAAATCTCTCCAACTTCGGTTTTAATTTCGGAGTTGCACGATTACCAAATCAATTCCCAAATCCCTTAAAATCGAGACGAATACGGTGAAATTTACGGCAAATCAGAGCCTTTCAACAAATCAAACAAAATTGGAGTATATAGATCGAAGTGACAGTATCAAATACTTAGAACTTGAGGATCAAAAGTTGAATTTTCACGAATGGCTGCTAGCGACGAAAATTCTCTGTATAATTTCGCTGAAACGCGAGTTGAACACGGAGCGACCGTTGAGAGAGAAAAAAGAGATTAATATGGGGGGTTTACTTCTACGGTAATACATATCACCACCCCCAACTTTACAAGTATTGCATTTTAAACCCTCCATATTTTGAAAGGGCAATACTAATGGCAGTCTTATTAATATGTCAAAATCAGGTCAATTCATACATTGAGAATGTAAAAACAGGTTTTGATGTTGATGTGTATGAGGAGAAAATCATTTATAAGAATGTCATTAACAAAGTAAAGGGTGTCATTAGTCTCCCCCATTTTGAAAATAACAAGAAAGGATATACTTGCGCTTACCGACTTAAATCTATAATAAATATTAAAGAAAATTGTACTTTTTAATAACACTTGCAATATAAAAGATTTTTTTCGTTATTTTTTTAGGGAATTGTAAGTTTTGTGTTAGCTTAGAGCATCTGTAGCAAGGGTTTATGAAAGTCCTTGATGCCCATGTGGATGTTATGGACTTTTGAACAAAGGTCTATCCCCATTTAGAGCAAAAAGTTTATGGCTAGGTGGCATGAACCGGTTCCTCTGTGAGGACCGATTCATTTGCGAAATAAGATGGGTCCCACATTGAAATAATAATAAAAAATAGATTTAATGTTTTTTTATAAAATAATTTAATTATCAAACCAAATTTATATTTATCAAATTTAATTAATTAAAAATAAAAAATTAGAATTTACTTTAGAATTCCATTTTTTTTATTTTAACTTAATGTAACTTTTAACTATTGTAATTTTTAAACTTTTGTTATTGTTTCTATTAACTATTGTCTTTTAATTAATAATTAGTTTTTAGTCATTGTCTTTTATCATTATAATTTTATATTATTATAGTTTTTATTAAATTATTTATGGACCGGTCCATGATTGGGTGTGAAAGATTTATGAAATGTGTAGGAAAGATAAAACTGATGTGGCAGAGAGAGAAGACTGATGTGACAAAATTATGGACCTTTAATATGGTCCATGATTGTGGATGCTCTTAGGCATACCGAGTAATTCTTGAACATGAATGGTTTGGAGTCATCGTAATTTATTCATGAACCATATGTGCTTAATTAATATGTGAAAATTGTTTGTATAAAAAAATATACTGATAATATTTTTAAGCTTAATGTTGATTCTACCATCAAATAATAATTAACCTTTCATTTTCTTATGCGCTTCTGTATTTATGTAAAAATGTTTTCACGGTGCTCCATGTTTTGAAACCTATCGTTGATATCCTCGGAAGTACAATTGTCTTGTTTTTATTTCTCTAATTCAAATATTTGTTTAAAAGGATTTGTAAACAACAAGTACTTTTTTTAAAAACATTTGGGATATTTTAGTATAATTGTTTATTTTATTTATTTATTTATTTATTTATTTATTCTATGGATGTCAATTTCCTTGTGAAAAGTCAAGAAAGCCATTTTGTCAACAGTAGGAGAAAGACCTTCCAAATACATTAATTGAAAAGTTTACTACAAAGTTTTTTTTTTTTTTTCTGTCTTTAAATTAACATACATGAGTTAAAAATGTATAATTTAATAAAAAGAAATACTGGTTAAATAAGTTGGTAAATTGTATCAAAATAAAGACAAATTTTGGATCTACTTTCAAAAATACATTTTGATAATATATTACATTTTTTTAGATAGTAAAGTAAGCATACTATATTGTTTGATGTGTAACACCCCATTTTTCGGGTAAGAATTTTCTCTTCGCCGCTTTTACCATCAAATTTAATTTTATGGTCCAGAGTATTTGGTTAACCGTAAGTTCGATTAATATCGTTGGTAGATAGGTTTAGAATTAAATTGGTTCGATTTTTGGAGTTTTGGGCTTCGGTATGTAACACCCCGATTTTTGAAATGTATCATTTCAAGTTAATAAGGAAATCGATATTTTAAGGGAAAAAGAAGATATAGGATTTTGGGCTTGAATCCTAGATTTTATAGTTTTGTTGGATGAATGATTCAATTACGAGTCCAACGGTTCTCTTCGGAGCAAAATCGGAGCTAAAACGAAGAAGTTATGGCCAAAACAATGATCAGGCATGAAAAATGAAGAAAATCGGACGAACAGTGCACGAGGCGACTTAGGGTCATCCGGGCGAGTTGTGGGGCGACTTAGGCCCCGTGGTAACCCATGTGGAGCCCTATTCGACCATAAAACCCGGTTTTCAACCCTCTATCTTCATTTCCTCGTAACTTTTGCATATCAACTCCGTTTTGGGTGATTCAAGTTGTCATGGTTTTGTTTTTGAGAGCTCAAGGATGTATCAAGAGATTTGAAGTTTATTGGAAGATACAAGAGTATTTTGTGGTGGTAAGTTTTTAACCTCTCTTAATGTTAAGCTAGGGTTTGATGTTTCATCATTTTCCCTTTCATCCTTCAACTTGGATGCGATTTTGATGACTTGTGTGGTGAAGGAAACCTTGTAGATGTGTTGGATCTAAGATCTAGGGAGATTGCTTGAAGATTTCAAGCCTTCATCAAAGGAGATTCAAGTTTTGGGGGTAAAACCTAGATTTAGCTAAATCTAGCAAGGTGAGTTCAAGTTGCTTTGTGAAAACTATGTACATGCCAAAATGAGTAATTTGAAGTAAAAATATGTTTTACTTGGTAATTGTCAATGTGTTTGGGTATTTTGATAAGTTTTCACATTTGATCAACTTGTATTGTTCTAGTCTCATAAAATGTCCATGTTTGGGATTTGGATATCTTGGCAAGTAGTAGTATGATTTACGCATTCTTGGTGATTTTGTACAAATAAAATCTATTTTATGATATATGCATCTTTGAGGATTTTTGTACAAATGAAGTCTAATTCATGATATTTGCATTTTTGGTATATTTGATTTCATAAACCATTTGGAAAATACACGTCTCTGTATTATGAGGCATTTTGGGAACATAAGGGTATAAACCCATTTTGGAAAATGATATGTCCCAATCCGTGTTGAGTTTTGGGTTAATCACATCTTTGATGTATGTGTCTGCATAAACGTTGTTTAGGTACGTCTTATTATTTGGGGAACCGTTATTTGTTTGTCAAATGGGTTTTGAGCATTTAAACTCGGTTTTGACTCCAAAAAGTCTCGTGGACATTTGTCCCAGTTTTAATGGCTATTTGAAGAGCCCATGATTCGATATACATCTTAATGTTTTTTATTGCATATTTATGATAATTACATGCTCGAGTGCGTTGGTCATTCATGTGTAGTCATGTAATGTTATATTGTGTTGCATTGGATCCATAGGCACGTAAGTCAGTCTTTATTTGATGGTTAACTGGGTATTACGGGGTTGGACTCCGGGACCCATGTTTTATGACCTTGACCTTTCAAGTGTGCACTAGGAGGGCTGAGTCCGGTTGTGCTATTATGATGATGGGCGTTTCATGATGGGCGTTTCATAATGGGCGTTTGGGACCTCCGCCATTCGGGGTAATGCCATTGTTGTAGTTCTTGGATGTTGTCGGGCCTTTTGTGGTATTCATAGTAATATTCACTAAGGCCAGTTGTCTTTTTTGGTGTAGCTTGCAGGGGGTCGTAGGGACACTTGGGTTGTCATGTCGTGAAGTGTCATACGACTAACGTTGTATGAGTGACATACTTTTGTGTTCCTCCACTCTCAATGGATACGGGTCTCCCCCGTTGTCGGCCAACAGTATTTTGGATATTTAATTGTCCATGCTTTAATATTTGGATTTCATTCCATTTTATGGTCACGTGAGTATTAAATTTCAGTTCCATGTTTTCGATGGCATTTTATATTTATATAGATTGTTTTCCATTATTTATGAGTTGAGTATTATGCCCACCCGCGTTTTTATAATTGGGAGTCCGTTTTCTATTCACATTTGAGTGAGTTTTGGGCAGCATCATTTTATAAAGAATGTTTTGTATTGGGACGTTCGTCCTCAAAAATGCATGTTATTGGAAAATGAGTCGTTTTCATAGTTAAGGGAAATCATTTTGAAAGATCATGATGTAAACTGCATTCTTTCATTTTAACGATATATTTATTAATGTTGAAAACTCTTGAACTCACTAGGCGTTAGCCTAATCTTTTTTATTTGTCGGCATGTGCATCAGGTTCTGATTGGGAATAGTCCTAGTAACACTATGAAGAGAGGAGTGCTAGTAGTGTGCTCGAGACGTGCGTAGTATTGGCGAAGTCTTCCGCTTTGGTCTTGGGAGGAGCAGCTTGCTTTGGTGTTAGGTAGCACCCGACTTCGGTTTAGCCCTTGTTTAACCTTGGGGTTTATTTTTGTTTAAGGCTAATTGTAGAATTTTACCTCGAGGTATGATGAACTATTTGGTTTGTATTTGATATTATAGTGAAATTTTAATTAGTTGCTCTTACCAAATTTGAGGGTGTTACGCGGTACGTGCCACGCGACTATGCCTGGGGCATAGTCGCCCTGTCATTGTTGCGGTGAGACTCGGGGTCTCGGTACATACCTCGCGACTATGCCCGGCGATAGTGCTCGGGGCATAGTCGCCCTGTCATAGTCGCACCTGGCAGACAAGCCTCAGTACAATCCAGGCGATAGTGTCATGCGATTGTGCCTTTGCTTCATTTCATTTATTTCACCCTCTCACTTCATTGATTTCTAATCCAAGATATCAAGTGAAGATATGCTAACTTAAGATTTTCCCACCGTTATTGCAAGTCTAGGAACTCTCATACTTCAAGTCTCCATCTACCAACCTCTCTAGGGTTTTCATCATTTTAGGGTTTTCTCCTAACAAATCTTTTGGTGAGTTTCTTACTATGTCATACATGTTTAATTTGTTATTATTATCTTGTCTCCCATTGAATCTTGTTATATGAAACTTTGACCTAGAAATGGGATATGTGAATATTTGACTTTATTTGACTTCATCACTATTTCCTTGTGCTTAAAATACAAATAGCTATATTGATGCTTTGGTATGAAGATAGTTGGTCCATGTTTGGGTATTGAAGTTTTTGGTTTATGTGTGTGTTAGAATGATACTTGATGGGATGGATTACGTTGCCTTTGATTGGGAGTTTATATGTTGGGGTATTTGTAACTAAACTTATTGGGAAGGTGATTATGTGTTATATTGACATGAAATATGGTAGCACATGAGATTGTGATAAATGATTTTAATAATATTGAACTGTCAAGGCTACTGGAACCAATTGTGTAAAAAGGTGTAAACACTTGTGAACAACATGAGAGTAGGCACTAAAGGGCCGTGGACCCTTGAGGTGAAACTCTCATGGAATTGGGTAGGCACTAAGGCTCGTTGACCCTTGAGGTGGAACTCTGTGGAGTAGACACTAAAGGTAATGGAAAGGCTTGAGGTGACACCTGAATAGCGTGCACTAAAGCTAAAAACATGAGGTGTAAACCCCAAGTATCATCTATAAGTGACTCCATTCGATTGATTTGGTCACTTGGTTGGACCAGGTCTCCCCCGGAAGCAAATTGGATATTGTATGTGATTGTATTCAGGGTTGGGACCCTTGTGTGTCATGATGGGATGCGAAATGATGCTACCATTCCGGAGTGGGTAAAGTTGGCTTATACCCCAATGTCTTACGTTTTACTTATGTTATATACTTGTGTAAGATCTCACTAGGCTTTAGCCTAACACTTGTTGTTTTGTACATTGTTCTACAGGTCCCACTAGCGGCGAAACTAGATTGGGTTGACATGCCGACCGATGCAAGTAGGAGCACTTTAGAAGTCGGGCATTTTTTTGGGAACCTTGTGAAGAGTGCACATTTTGGGGACATAGCGACACTCCATTTAATCTAGTCAAGTTACTTTAGATTAAGTCGGTTGTTGCAACATTATCCCACCTCGTTAAACGTTATTTTTGGTTATACAAACTACCCTATTTTGGGTTATAGTTGTACTATTGGGAAGTCTTAATTTAACCCCTTTTTCAGGAAATTTCTTTCCTTTATTGGGTGTTACATGACGCAATTAAGATATTACAATAATATTATGAACAAAAATGAAATGTATTATAACTTTGTAACATAAAATCATTACTGGAAAAAAAATGATCAAAACTTTTTTGCTTTAGTTTTCTTGTCGTAAACATCAAAATTGAGTTGTTAAAAATAGGTTCTCCAAAATAATAACGGAACAAAAGTATGACAATTTCATGCAATTTGCTCATAAATAAACAATAATACAAGGAAAAAACATACTAACAATTATGAACTTTTATTTACGTATTAGAAGCCAATTAAAAAACGTAAACAGTAAAAGAATATATCATATATTATAATTATATCATGCATGAGTTATGAAAAAAAAACATTGGAAAAACTTGTCTAGTAATCATTGATGGATCAGAAAAATATAAGACAGGTCATGAACTCGATCCCTACCCCCCCCCCCCCCCCCCCGCGCGCGCGCACGCGTTGAGTGAACTTAAAAATGTCCCCTCACTTTGATGTCTTTGGAGGTGGATTTCGTGTGGAGCCAGTTAGGATTGTCAAAAATCAACTTCTTGCCCAAATCATTGATGGATCACGCATTTATGGCATATATTGGAATAGTCATAATAATTTAGTAATACAGAGTAATTCCATCATACTGTTGTGGACAATTGAGCACCAACAACAATAGTTCTAACAAAGTCAAGTTTTCTAGCAGAGCAACGGTCTACGTTGCAACAAATTGCAATTCATCATTAGACTAGTATCTCTTGTTGTTTACAACAACTTATACGTGTCGACTTTCACATCCTAGAGAACATCATGGATGATATCATAATAAAATGTTCAAAGAGTACCCGACCCAACTTGTCAATAATACGATTATGATGGTGACAACGACTATCATCTAAACCCATTTTCAGTTATTGTATTTATGCGTACGTGTATAACATACAAATTGGTTAATCATTACGGTTTTAAATTTGATCATATATTTTTGGAGAAAAAAAGTCGGATTAACCCTAAACATGGAATAATAAAAGAAAATTGACTCAAATAGTCATTTTACACTGTTAAATTGGTCTTCTAGTCACTTCTCTTCAACTTTTACCAAAATGTCACTACATCCGCAATTTTTAGACCCATTGGGGACCTAGGTCCGCAATTTTAATTCCCATGTCCACAAAAAAAATTAAAGAAAAATTGATCAGATTCGGTTTTTTGTAGGAATTGCGGACCTAGTTTTTGCGGATGTAGTGACATTTTGGTAAATGGGAGAGAAATGACTAGAATACCAATTTGTTAGTGTAAAATGGCTATTTGAGTCAATTTCTCAATAATAAATTGCATAGAGGGGTTTAAAGGAAAATTGATCAGATTCTTTTTTTTTGGTAGGAATTGCGGACCTAACATACTAACATTTTGGTAAAAATGGGAGAAAAATGATTAGATACCATTTTTTAGTGTAAAATGGCTATTTGAGTCAATTTATCAATAATAAATTGCATAGAGTGGTCTAAAGGAAAATATCATAAACATTAGGTACCAAAAATGCAAACACGGTAAAACATTAGGGGTGTATATGTAAATAAAATTTTCCTATTTTAAAACCGTTTGGGCGGAGCATCGAATGTGACGATCACGGACATCCATACTTACAACCGACACCCCTCAACTTCTCGTCGTTTTTCAAAATTTCAATCGGAGATAAAGTTTTCTAATGTCGAATGAGATGTCGCCACGTGGACGGTTAAAACTAGAAGATTAGCATATCAAAGCGGTGGATTTGTTTATTTTTTAAAATAATAATAGAAGCGTGGAAAGGCACATGGCATCATGCAGTTGCTTTTTGGCATGTCTGTCCTATCATTTTTTTTTAATAATATTTGCTTTACTTTTTATTTTAAAATTTAAATTTAATATTGGTATCTACGTATTGGTATTATTTCAGTTTACGTTTTATTCGGTTTTCAAACAAATGTGTTATATTTGAAAACGGGCGTGACACAAAATATGGATGACTAATGTATGATTGAAGACTGAGTGGTGGACTTATGATTTTTTTTAATCGGGTGTATCTTTAAAGTGAATAAAAGTCTCGTAAAGTAGCTCAAAATGTTTTTAGCAGGTTTCAAGATATTTTTTTAAAGTTTTTTGGGTTAATTTCAAAATATTTTTTCGATTTTTTATTCGACTTCAAAAGATTTTTTTTTGTTTTTTGGTTGTCTTATAAATATATTTTTTTTTCAATTTACATTCCTTGTATTTTCTAACATTTCTAAATACTTTTCAAAATTTAACGACTGTACTTTTCGTATCTCAGAAAAAATTCTGTTTGCAAAAATAAGTTGAACGAATGTAAAAAAAATCTCCAACAGTTTCCCCAAAATTTAGTTTGAATAACTTTTTACTGCAACAGTTTTTTCAAAATTTTCTCCCAAATGGACAAAATAGGAGAGAGAATGTAATTTTCTCCAAATTTGAAAAATCTTTAAAACTCAATATTAAGAAAAATAAATAATATTTAATATTTCCCCAACCATACAGACATTGAAATTAATTGTTAATAAAGAAAAACAATATTTTATTAAAAATATTCCAACAACTATTCTATAAGAAAATCTCTAACAGTTATGCTAAAATGGAAAAATTTAGAATTTTAGCATTTTTGTTCCTCCAACAGTTATGTCATCCTCTATGCTAAAATAGAGAAAAAAAATAGAGGGATTGTAAAAATATCTAAATTTAAAGAAATCTTTAAATAGATAAATTTTCCCCAAAACTAATTATTACCCTCAAAAATCAAATATTTTCTCTCCAAAGCTTCCATATATTGAATATTCTAATAATATAATTGATACTAGAGGTACTAAAATAGAATAACTGTTGGAGATGGATTCAAATTTTTTTAAAGATTTTGATTTTTTTTACTCTATTTAGAAAAACTTTAGCAGATGCTCTAATTTTTCTAAAATATAATATCAAAAGTTAAAATCTCTAAAAAAAAATTAAATCAAACATCAATAACTATTGTATTTTGGCAATTCTATCATAAATTATAATATTAAAATATTCAATACATTTAATAAAATATTCTAAACATTTATTTTCAATACCTTTTATTGGTGAGAAAATATTAAAATAGTATTTCTCTATTTTGTAAAGAGTTTTAGAGCATCTCAAACAGCTATATTAAAATATAAAAATTTAGGAATTTTTTGCTCCAATGACTATGAAAGAAATCATATTTTATTAAATATATTGAATATTTTATTAATATAATTAATATTAGATTGCTAAAATATAATAACTATTGGAGTATGATGTAATTTTTTTAGAGACTTCGACTTCTCATACTTTATTATAGAATAACTACTGGAGATGCTCTTAAAAAAATTTCTTCAAATTTGAAGTTTTTCACTTTTTTTAATTCTTTTATTTATTTTAGCATAGTTATTGAAGATATTCTCTCTTTTATCTCTCTTTCTTTTCTAGTTTCTAATTTAACTACGTTATAACATAGTTGTTGAAAAAAAAATATTTTCCAGATCTCCAAAATCCCTATATTAATATGGTTATTGAAAATGCTATAACTAACTTTATTTTACGTCGTCCCATATAATAATTTAAATAATTATTCATGAGCATCTTTTTTCTTTTTCTTTTAATTAAAATTCATACAAAAGTTAAGAATTATTTGACTTTTCATATTTCTATGCCGTGCCAGTTGAATTCGTTGGGGAGCTGGTCAGCGGTCGTTTATGCCAACGAGTCCCCACCCCTTACCAATTGTCATTGCTTCAAATTTGATTGATATATAATATATATGTAAAATTAAATTTTTAACTTTGTTTATTTATATCTTAAAATTTGATTATAACCCACGTTTTTTAAATTATCTCTAATTAAAAGATTGCAAACACGTATTCATTACTAAAAAGTTTTATTAAATTATGATAAAATAAAAATGTCCATAGTTTTATAAATATTACATTATATCATGTAATTTATTAAATATAGGGTAAACTACGTATTTAGTCCCTAAGGTTTTCCATTTTTACATAATTGGTTATTTATCTTCATTTATTATAAAAGAACACTTCACATGTGCAATTTGTTATTGATTTGGTCTCTTGTGCAAACCGCCGTCCATTGTCTCCGTTAAATACGAGGACAAAATGGTCAATTTCCATTTTCTTTATTTAATTATTATATAGTTTGTTTTTTAGTTATATTATATATATATATATATAATATACACATTTTATGAAGGTTCATGTCCCCCCTAACGCTGTGTTCTCGAAACTCATTTAACGAATGAAAGGAAAGGGAGGGAAAGGAGAGGAAAATGAAAAAAAACTCGTGTTTTCGAAATTTTTTTATGGAGATAAAGGAAAAGAAACGGAATGAAAAAATTGATAACTTTCCTCCCAAACATTTCCTCCCAAATGTGGGAGGAAATGGAAGAAAAGAAACGAAAAAAATTAAAATCATTTAAAAAAATTACTGAAATTATTAAAATTACAAAACTACCCAATCTTTCATTATAAGAATATATTTTTACAAGGGTATATTTGTAAAATTGACATCTTTCCTTTTCTTTCTCTCATGTTCAAGAACATGAAAAACTATTTCATTTCCTTTCCTTTCCTTCCCTTTCATTCCATTTCGAGAACATAAATGAAAAAATTATTTTCATTTCCTTTATTCTCTCCCTTTCTTTTCCATCCATTTATTTTCTTCTCTTTTCTCTCCAGATTAGAGAACACAACGTAAAAGAACACTGCCCCTTCCTCTCCCTTGTCTCTCTCATCGCTAGCAGTCACCAACTCCATCTACCCTCGACTCCGACGACTACAAAAATCTCCCTCATCGTTGGCATTCTATCTTTCTTCCCCTCACTCTCTCTGCCTCTCATCCATGTTCCCCCTCACTAGATTTGCGTCCCACCACTAGTACGAGAGCCATCACCACCAGATTAGCAGACTTCAGTCGGAATCCCACCACCACCACCCGTTCTCTCCCTTATCTCCGGAATAAAGGAACCAGATGTGTGAATAGCATGAAGGAACCGGCTCTATGAAGGAACCAGATCACAGATGTGTGAAGGAACCACCGCCTCCATCTTTTTTTTTTTGGTTTATTGGCGGGGACCCAAGGCCCCATGGTCCACTTTTGTGGACCCTACAAGCCCTACCTCATAGACTTGCACCGGAAAAGACATCCTGTCTCCCCCCGGATTCGAACTCTGGTAAGGGAACCCCAGGTAGAAGCGTTTACGGAAGGAAGGTGGCCACTAGGCCAAAGACCTAGTGGTTACCGACTTGCACCGACTCCATCTTTGTGTTTGTAATTTATGGGTTTGGGTTCTTGAGAGTTGTTTTATACACAATTTTTGTTGATGTTCTTGAGAATAATTTTATACACATATTTTATTTCTTGATGTTCTTCATTTAGGAAAATGATTATCTAACAAAAGAAGAGTAAATTACGTTTTTGGTCCTTATGGTTGTCACTTGATATCAAGTTTGGTCCCTCTCCTAAACTAATTACAATTTTGGTCATTATGGTTGCCATTTTGTTTCACTTTTGGTCCTTATGACAAACTCTAGTTAAAAAGATTGGTTAACTTTTTTGTCTTGTTCCTTTTTTTGTTTTATTAGACCATAAACTAAATTATGATTCTAGTCCTTATGGTTTGTTTTTTTTCATTTTTGTCTTTCCTACCAATTTATTTTTCATTTTATACCCCTTATTATATTAATTAATTAATAATAATTTTAACTAAAAGTATATTAAAATATGTATTTTTATCTTGTAAGTTACACTTTTAAAAAGTTTTGTCGACACCTTTAAAATAAAATATTGAATATTTTTAAATTTTTATGTAATTTACCCGATATATATTTATATATATGTATATATATATGCAAACCCGTGTACACTAATCCAATTTAGTTGGGTTCCAAAAATATATCTTTTTCTCTTGTTTATGTAAGATGAAAATCAAAATTAATATAGAAACCCAACCAGAAATGACAATAAGGCAATTTAAATCTTAATAATAGAATAAAAATTCATACCAAAACGGCCCCAAGCTTCCAATAAAATTTCAGGGTTTTCAAAGCCAACCTACACAACTGAGATAATAAAATAAATATCTAAGATGACGATCTTTTGTCTCTTCCCGCTACATCTTCCTTTTGCCATTGACTGCTCTCTCTAATTCACCCTTGCCTGAAAAGATTTTTAGTTTTGAAAGAGCGAGGGTTAGCCCATAGGTCTAGTGAGTTCCCTCTAACAGATAAGCAATAAAATAACTTTCCAGCAAATTTAATTCAACATTTAATAAACACACAAGGATAAACACGCTACTGACCACACGACCATCACAGACGATGTGTCTAACTCGCGCTCCCTTAATTTTGGGACACACCCCCAATGGCATAAACGGGTCACACTCCACGGCACGAGTAGGCGGGCCACACTCCCCGACTTAGGTCAAAATCTCCACATATAATGTATGCATACATTTAAACAAAAAAGATTCATAACATACTTAAAACATTTCATAGATATCATGCCATCGTAATTAAATCAAAGTTTAAAAAAATAAACTTCACATGCTTTTGATACCAAAGAGGTTTAGTTCAAAAAAACTCACCTGACGTCCTTAGCTTAAATCCGGCATCTACTCTTAGGATTTGAACCGAAACCTATAAAGGAAGAATTACTCGGTGAACTCTCGATACATTCAACTTTATCATAAGGTTTACCTCACTCCAAAATCTCAACACCATCTATTCTCTAACCGAAATCTAACCCACCATTCCTACCTTGAGAGGAGATACATTTAAGTCCTTGAAATTAAATAAAAAATGGGCTGGACTAAAATGATAAAGTCTATTAATATTGCCCCAAGAAAGGAACTTGGACTTCGGCCCACTTGCAAATCCCGGGGACCGGATCAAGGCTGCGACCGGGGTCATCCCCCTGCGCCAACCGGGGCCTCCCCCTACGTCGACCGGGGTCCCCCTGCACCGACCGGTGTGAAACTTTTGACCGGGGTCTTACTCCCCCGGTGACCGATGCCAACAAACCAACCGGTGTCGACCGGTGCCAATCCGAGGACCGGACTATCTTTACGACCGGTGCCCCATCGACGTACGGAACCAACGAAAACGATAAACAGATACCCCAACATCCAGTTTAAATTCTTAGATCTTGCTACCACTCAATCCAGAATCCGCTAATTAACTGATAAAATTGATTTTAACAAACTCCATTAATCACATAAATGTTTCTATAACCAAAAATTAGAAACAGATCTCAATACCATTGATAATGCAAGATCGTTCTAAATCTAGTGAGAGAAAGTAGAGAGAGAGAGAGTTGAAAGCGCAAAATGTAATCTTGAAAGATAATGCGTGAGGGTCTTTTTAAGACACAAAGGACTTAAATACCCTTGGCTAATACAGAACCTAAAAGCACTCTAAACACAGTATTAGACCAAGCCTATAAATACAATGATTACTATAAAATCTGACTTAACAATCTCCCCCTTAGTAATCATTGGCGTTGTGGTCTTCAATATCCATCTTCTAAATCAACACAGACCATCTAAGCGACTTAGCGAAGCTTCTTGACTAAAATTTTTTTTCTTCTCAACATCTTTTAAACTCTGATGCCTTTGCTGCCTTGACAAGACTGGACCTATTTGTAATAAGCTTGGACGAACAATTGGTTCAGAAACAGGTACAACAACTTGTGCTCTAGACAACACACCTCTTTTAAATGAACTTGAAGAAGCTGTGGTGGTTGGAGCTTGAACAACAAAAAGACAAGTATAGTTGAAGAAATAGAATCTTGAGCAGACAACTCTTTATCTCTTTAACTTATCCTTAACTTCTCCCCCTCATGACCTTGATGATCTGGATCAACTTGGTCATGCAAATGTTGGAGACGAGACAACTTCAGATCTGCAAAATTCAGAATAAAGGAGAAAAAGGAAGTTTTGCGCTACATGTTGGTGGCACAAACTTAGTTTTGCACTAGCTGAAGGTGGCGCAAAGTTGAGTTTTGCGCTACCAACTGTTGGCGCAAATCTGATTTGAAATCTGAAAAATTTCACCTGTTAAGCTTTTTGACTCCCCCTACACAAATGCACTAAATATGACAATTCAAGTTAGCATTCGTATAGAAAATCAGATACTCCCCCTCGAAATATGAGATATGATCTTTTCAGAATATTTTCCTTATTCACTCCCCCTTGAAAAACGCACAGACCCATTAACACAAATATGAGAACACAATGAACGAAACATCAATGTAGAAAGAAAAATATATTGAATATGTATTTTGAAACAACTAAACATATAAAATTTTAAACACTAAACAAATTAAATTCTACTCAATAAAATATCATAGATTAATCGATCAGTTAAAGTCAAGTGTATGTTATTGGATACAAATACAAGTTTCATTGCATATCAAGTTAAGACATGTTCAGTTTCAAAAACTTTCATTAATCTATTCAGTGTGCTAGCATGCGAACTTCGATTAGCTTAAAAAAATGCAAGTCTAAAAATATAATAGAGAAATTTGCATGTACTCACACTAAGCCATCAAAATTTAAGATTTTCACAAATTTATAGGTTTATCGCAACTTAAACATATCACCAAGTATCATGAGATGTGTGCTCATTGGCATCTTTTAGCATTGTGCACATTGGCATCTTCACATGAGTGTGCTCTTTGGCATCTTTTAAGCTTGTGCACTTTGGCATCTTTTAATCAAAAAGTTTGGTAAGTAAAGAACATGCCGTAAACGTAACTTTCTATCTGATCCTATTGCAGGATTTGGGTCAGTCGCTCCCAAACCAGTTGGCCTTAGGGGACTAGGTGTCAAGCACCCCTTGGAACTTACTCTCCCAGATCAGAAAGGCTACATCGACACATCCTAAACCCATTCATACCAGTAGAACATGACTTTCGATCTGGTTCTATAGAAGGATTTGGGTTCGATCACTCCCAAACCAATTGACCTTAGGGGACCAGATGACAAACATCCCATGAAACTTACTTTCCCAAACCAGAAAGGTCACAGGTACAAACTTTTAAACTTAGAGATTTATGTATTTTATATATAATTTTTCATCTCAATCACTCAGTTTTACATCTAAGTGCTTAGCCCATATTTTCATTACAATCTATAATTCTGACTTTTTAGGATTTCTAAGCATTGTAAACTATAAATATTCCGAATAACACAACTTTAAAACAATATCAAAAGTTTCAAAAATGTTGCTGACCTTTTGATTTTTGTTTAACTTGAAAGTTGAACATATAAAACTTCGATATAAACAAAGCAACTTGAGAAAATATCCTAAACACACATTTTATTCAAAAGAAAGAAAACATGTAAAGCTTTTACTTTATAGAATAAAATTTGTAAAGATTTAAACTTTTAAATTCAACATGCCGAGTTTGAAAAAAACATTTTTTATTTAAGACAAATGAATTTTTTTTTTGGCAAATTGATATTTAGTCAGAACAAAATAAAATTCAATAATATCTTCCTTCAGATAATGTATAATGAATTTGTATCTCATATCAAAGTTTTGGGTTTAACTTGCTCAGATTCTTGAAAAATATGAGAAAACTGGAACAATATCACAATTAGAGATAAATGCAGCGGAATTAATTAGATGCACTCACAGTTTCTCATTTGTCCAGAAGCTAAATGCATTAAAGAACGAGTCCTAAACTGATATGTTTAGAAGTCAACGTCCATTGAAGTACGGAATCTGAGCTGATTTACTCAGAAGCCATAGTCTTGACATTTAAGTCCGAATTTTGAACTGTTTTGTTCAAAAGTCTTGGTTCTCTTACTCCCCCTTGACTTGAGGTGCCTGCAACACAGAATCAGTTTTCGGTTTTGGTACCCACTGGTATTTGGGTCCATGAATGTTTGTTGCAATTCTTATGGGGGTAAACTTGTTAGATTTAACATATAAAGCACGAGAAAAATAATTAGATGAATTAACAGAATCATCAGTAGAGGACGAAGCATAATCATCTGAACTGAACTAGAGGAATAAGAGACATCTTTTGCAATTTGAATCATTTGCTTTATTGAATATTTGAAAATTTTATTACAAGTAGCAAATGAATCATTTTTATAGATTTTGTCTACATATCTATCCTCATCAGCTGCAGATTCATCAGATGTCGGCTTGACCCTCCATACCTGCCTTGTTGGAGTGCTCAAAGTCCTATCTGAAATATTTGAATCACAAGAATTAGAATTATCTGAAATGGTTTTAGCTTGTTTCTTTGACTTCTTTGACCTATTTCTTTTACGCTTTAGTTTATAATAATCATCATTTAGCGTAAAAGATTCATCAAGAATTTTCGATTTAAGATTTGAATCTGAAGAAACAATTTTATCTATGAATCCAAACTGATCAGACATTAAACCTGAACTTGCCTCAGAGTCAGAAAAATTTTGAGAAAAGTTTTCAGATTTTAGAATTTCCCTTTTGTTTTCCTTAAAATCAGAAGAAATACCAGAAACAGAATCTTGTTTTTGAGAAATTAATTTTTCTTCAAGATTTGAAGTCATAAAAGAAAAAATAACATCTGATTCAATTTCGCTTTGAATATGTTGTTCTTCTATTTTATCTTCAAGATCAATGATCTTGCTTTCTAACACTAATGGAGAAACATATCTCTTAGAATCATAAGAAACTGGAGATATATTTTCTTTATTAGTGTTAGTAGCACATATATCAAAATAATCATCAGACAATGAAGATTTAATAGGAGAAATGTCATTTAAACTGTTTCTGTTCTTCTTTGATTTTTCGGGAAAATATTTGGCATTTTCGCGCGTGTAAACAAAAGAAATTTCATTTTTCTTGTTGTTCATTCTTTTCTCATTTTCGATATCTAAAACTTGCTTTTCATTCATCCAATCAATTTTAAATTGAGGAACATATTTAGCAATATTTAGATACTCGAATTTATATAAAATAGGTGATTTTTCTATCGCATTGTCTAAACAATGTGGATTTTCAAAACCAAGTCCCCATTTTTCTTTGATAGAGTCATAACTCTTTGGTTTGTTCAAATAAATAGTTTGTTCAGTTTGATTACTTCGATATAATTTTTCTTCCAACTCATTTATTTTATTCGAAAAACTTTCTTTTTGTTTGGTCATTTCAGTCAAAGAATCAAGATAAGTCATATTTGATTTTTCTAAATCATCCAATTTCTTTTGAAAGATTTCTTTTGTTTGAACCAAAATAGATTTTTCATCTTTCAAAGAAAATTGTAATTTATCAATCAAATTTGACTTTTCTGAATTTAATTGTTTTTCAGATAATAACTTTGAGCGTAAATCATGTAAAACAGTTATAATGATATTCATCTGTAAAGAAATAAATGTGTAATCAAACTCAGAAGGTACCTCATCTTCATCAGTTGAGGAATCATCATCATCACTCTGATCATCTCCGATGAAGCACATATGAGCAGTCTCCACATTATTAGATTCATTATCGGAGTGATCTAGCCATAATTCTTCTTCAACTAGCAGAGAGGTTCCATTCTCTCTCTTTTCGGCTAGTTCCATTTTCTTCCGATAATACACCGAATCCCGAACTTTCTTCACTCGACACTCCTTAGCGATGTGACCCGACTTTCCACAGTTAAAGCATGCAGCTGCTTTCTTAACCTCGGACACTTTCATATTCTTAGACCTAGAAGTGAAGCGAAGATTGTTGGAACCCGAATGATGTTGGAACTTCTTGTGATAGTGCTGAGAGAGAAGAATCATTGCCTTCTGTAGCGCCTCACCATCATCATCAGTGGCCCCGTCGTAAGCATTATCAGACAATGCTTGTTCAGCCAGTTGGCTCGTGAGGAGTGCAACTGGGTCCATTGTCTTCTTGTTTTTCTTGTCAAGTTTGGCCTTTTTATCCTTGACAATGCATTCATTTGTCATCAGAATCTCGTAAAGCTCTTAGATTTGCATAGAAGATATCCTGACATCATTCCTCAAGCGATGGAAAGATTTATTCCATTCCGGTTGTAGAGCGTTGAGGAACTTCAGATTGGTCTCTAGCTCAGTCTTTTCTACTTTTATCTTTCGTAGATCATTTATCACCGCACAGAACCTGTCAAAAACAATTTTCAGTGACTCCCCGTCTTTGGCTTTGAACTCTTCAAAATTGTTCATGAAACGCGTATGCCGAAGTTGTGTTGCAACTGTAGACCCAAGCATAATCTTCTCTAGCTGTGCCCACATTAGTTTAGGATTGTTTTTGTAACAATCAATCCTGTTGTAGATAGAATTTGGCAAGGCTAGCATCAGATTTGCCTTTATATCACGATCGACTTTATATTGCAACGACTCATCGGATGTGTATTCAGAGATAGGCTTTGTTATCCCAGAAGCAAGTATGGGCTTTTCAAAAGATCCTTCAGTTAGAATCTTCATCATGTCATCTCCGTTCTTTTGACGCTCGATGAAATTGAGAAACCGATCTTGCCATTGAGTGAACTCATTCTCATCAACCAGAACCGGAGGACGAGTTTCTGTGCCCAATGACATCATGAGATCGTTTTTGTAGAACTGAGCTTGAAAAGCAAACTTTACAGAATCCATATAGACAGAAAGATCAGAAAAAGTCCAAGTCTGAAAGCAGAGACTAGCGCAAACTGTGTTTTGTGCGAACAGTGACTGACTCAAATTGAGTTTTGCGTGAACAGAGGATGGCGCAAACTTGCTTTTGCGTGAGACAAAGGTGGCGCAAACTTGACTTTTGCTTGATAAGAAGCTGGTGCAAACTTTACTTTGCGTTAGATGATGGTGACAAGAACCTTTCTTTGCGTTAGAAGTTGGTAGCGCAAACCTTGACTTTGCGTGAGATGAGAGTGACACAAAGACACTTTGCGCGAATAACAGATGACACAAAAATCTTTTTGCGCGATGAACAATTGGCGTAAACTTAACTTTGCGCTATATAAAGGTGGCGCAAGCTGATCTTTGCGCGAGATGACTGTAGCGTAAAATGAACTTGCGCGAAGAACTTCTAGCGAAAACTTTACTTTGCTTGATATGAAGATGAAGCAAATTATACTTTGTTCGATGAAGAGATGGCGCAAAAGAACCTTTTCGCGAGAACTTGACCTGAACTTTCGCAAATTTATAGTGCAAAGAGGAAGATGATCTGGCGCAAAGCTGGATGAACTGGCGCAAAGCTTGAAGAACTGGCGCAAAGTTCTATGAACTCGCACAAACTTTGAATCTGGCACAAAACGATAATAAACTCAGAACTCTTCTAAAATTGATTACAGAACCAAAACAGATGAAATTTTCTCACAAATATTTGATTGAAAACCGTTTTCTAATAACTTTTGAATCAAACAATTCGATTAAAATTTGCAAAATCGTGAAATCAAGAAATCAACAGTACGTTCAACGAACATTTCAGAAAACTTGAAAAATCTCAAAATTGAAGATCAAAAACTGATTTACTTGTAAAATGATGTGAATCAAATATGTTTTACAATCAAAACCGAGTCCAACAAATCAATTTTCAAGAAAAAACGTTCAAAATACAGTCCAAATTTGATGAAAAATCAAAAAATGAGATTTTCTTGAAAAAATCAAGAAAATCGATCAAATTTTCTGATTCAACCACAAATTCAGAATAAAAAATCGTTTCTCTAAATCCTCTCAGATTCAGATTAGGCTCTGATACCAATCGATAACCTTTCTTAGACTATTTGTCGTTTTACTCTCCTATGTCGGGAAACAGAGATTTGACACCGCTTGATTTTGCAGTCAATAAAATTTTGAAATTTTAGTTGGGTTTATGGCGTTTTATTTTATGACCATTCGAACCGTGTAACAAAAAAAAAGAAATTTTGGAACGTGTAGATTGGCATTATTGTGTGCATTAATTTACGAGTTTTGTTTGATACCTTGTTTCATGCGAGTCTTGTATCTACACTTTTGCAACCGTAAGAGGCACCTTGAAAATCTAAATGTCGCATGATTGCATCTTGAGTTTCACACGAGTATAGGTGCATACTTTTGGGTTGAATCCGGCTTTCACTCGCGTGAGTAAATATGTGAAATATTTATGTTGTCTTAAATTAAATTTTAATCTAAGCGTACTTCGCTTGTTGACCTTGCTGTTATAAATTTTCCGCAATACATGAAATGAATTTTCGAATTGCATATCGTTGTAGTTACTATCTTGGTCAAATGTGTTTTATCGAGGCGACTTAAAGTTTTAAACTCGATTTGAGAATTATTTGCATTCTTATCATTTCACCGAACTTTGGAGAATAAACTGTTGCATATGGAGTTGTTAATAATTTTATGTCGCAATGACTTTTGGGTTGGGAAGTCAGAACTTTAAAGTTAAGTTGTGAATGTCTTTTTGGGAATTGTACAAACTTTTATTGCACGTGTTATAGTGCGGAAAGTTATCTTTCACATGCATAGTACAAATTCATGCATTACTAGGACCTTGGTAGTCCGTTTGAAAATTTTGTTGCGCATGTTTATTTATTGTCTTTACTATCTTAAGTATTGAACAAACGAGTTTTGGAAATGGTTCGTATGCGCTATGTCGATAGTCAATTTTGAAACCTATCGAGTAAACGGTAGTGTGTTTTTACCGCGCGGTTAATTGTTAAAAGGCTTATGTATTTGAAAGTTTTATAAATTTCAAATTCGTATATTGGTCGAAAACCTTGAATTCAGTAGGCCTATAGATTTAAACCCGTAGAAAAAGAATTTGTAATTAAGGACTAAGAAAGTCCTTGGGATTTGAAGCGTCGGGTGATCCGTCTTGCGGCTAGTCTTGGATTTTGAGCCTTAGTGATTGAATCGGTGCGCTCGACTAATGGAATTAGTAGACTTAAGTTTTCCCGGATAATTAAGGGGTGACTTTTATGCTTCGGTGATCATGCGAGTTAAAGTGTTAGGTGATTATTGGCAATTAGATTGGGTTTCGTTTTGGTGGTTTGCTCGTCGGTGTGACACCGTGGCTTATGTGGTTGATGTACCGTCTTAGCGTGTTCCGCGATTAAAGGAAATTTTGGTGATCTGTCTGCTAGAGTTGTAAGATTTGAAATTTTAGCTCTCTGATTAGGTATCAACCTTAGTGTGACAACCCGTCTGTAATGGGATTTTGGGCGAGATGTCCACATTTTTGAGGTCACCGTTTAGTCCTAGGCGTCGACTTGTTTTCTTGAGGTCATTGGATCTTGGAATGAATGAATGTAACTTGGTTGGATTATGGAAAATAGTGACCCTTCGGTAATGGATTTTGAAAGGAGTTTGGGTATGGAGGATTGAGTATCGAAGTACCCAAGCATTCCTGTGGTGAAAAGGATGTTACTTTAGGAATGTTGTGAGATTAGTGTTGAATCGGAGTTGAATGACAACCGAATCTGTGTTAACCGGTTGCATAAAAGGCATTTTGGTGCGCCTTGGGAGAACGTATTTATAGATATTAGGAATGGAGCAATGAAATAAGAGGATTTGGAAGTGTGGTTATGATCTTTGATGTTGGGTCCGGGATCGTTTAGGTCCGAAGGAGATTGGTCGGTGAGACTTGGAGTCATAAGTTACCTGGAGGTGGTAATTGTCATCCAAGGTTGGGAGACGACCGTAACCTTGTGGGTAAAAGGTTACTTTGGAGAGTTAAGTGTTCGTTCGGTTATGAGTATAATGTGCCCAAGAGGGGCAGCATATGTGTGTATCAGTACAAAGGTCCTGATAGTGGGTTAAGGGAAATCCTTCTGCGGGCAAAGTTTCATGGGAATCTAGATTTCGAGGACGAAATCATTCTAAGGTTGGGAGGATTGTAACACCCGTAAATTTCGGTAAGTAAATGTCACCCGGACATTTGTGTGATTTGTAAACAGTGGGGTTTTATTGAGGAATGCATTGTTTAAAGTCCCTCAGAGTATCGGGAGTATTGACGTTGAAAAAGTCGGATTTTCGGAGTTCGGGGGGAGTGGGGCGACAGTACCCGGCGACTGTGCCAAAGGGCACAATCGTGTGGCATAGTCGCGGGGACTCCACCCCTTGCGGTATAAGTGGGGCGATTGTGCCCCTGCGACAGTGACCATGTCAAGGTCGCGGGGCACTATCGCGAGCGGGGGCCAGGGCATTGAAATGTCCGAATTCTCACCATTTCTTCTCATTTCTCATTTCTATCTTCTTCCCTTTTCTCTCCCAAACCCTAAAACCGAACCCTAACCCATTTTGGAGGCTTTTCTTTTTCATACCTCATGATTCTTAATCATCTAGCTAGTTGGGATGATAAACCACAAAACCTTCATCTTCATCTTCCTCATCAAGTTCAACGGTTGGGAGCTTGGGTTGAAGTGTTGGATTGGGTGTTCTCGGAAGTCTCTTTATCTTCATGGGTAAGTTTTCTTGTAATAAGGTTATAAATGCTCCATTGGTGGTTTCTTAAGGTTCGATATCTCAAATCTCGGATTTGATGATTTTGGAGAAATTAGGGTTTTGATCTTGTTCGAGATCTTGGTATTTTTATGTTTGGAGAACGTTTCCTTATGATTGATTATGGGTATTTATGGGATGAAATGTTTGGATCTAGGTTTTAGAAGATTTCGGCTTGAGGATTCAAGCGGCCTTCAAAAGAGCTCGTTGGGTGAAATCTAGATTTAGCCTAAATCTAGCAAGGTGAGTTCAAGTTGATTTGTGAAAACGTTGTACATGCCAAAATGTCTATTTTAAAGCGTTTTATGTGTTTTTTATGAAATTATCAAATGTTGGGTTATTTGCTAATCTTTGATTATTTGAATTATCTAACTTTACAAACCTGGTATAACACCTACATTGGAGATTTTTGGGCGTTCGATATATGTGTCACAAACGAATGTGTTTTGAAGTCTTTTTACATGATTGGATCTTTGGTCAAAGAAATACACTTTTAAATGTTTGTCGAGTCTTATGCATCGTCATGAAATGGAGTGTTTTATAAAGTATCACTTGCACATTTATGTGAGTTAACTTGAAAGAATGTTTATAGTCTCATTCCATGATTTTCATTCTTATCAGCAGTTAAATTTGGAAAATGCATATTATGTGTTATGGGGCATTTGGAAAATATAAGAGTATAAGTTTATTTGGAAAATGGGTACCTCAACTAATGTCGAGTTTTGAACTAATCTTACTTTTAGTCGTAGTGTTTGCATAGCCGTTGGTCGAGTGCGTTTTATCGTATTTTTTATTTCATTTATCAATGGGTTGCTAAGCCTGTGGCTTGGTATTTTTATTTGATTTGGGGTCTTTGGACAATTTTCCAGTTTTGGTAGCTCGACTTCGAGCCTTGTTGGGCCGTATGCGGATTATTTGGCTCATTTGATGCATTTGGGAGTCATGACCCCGTATTTGGTTTATTATTGTTCCGGCGTTGGGACGATTAGTTTTCCACGTCGACGCACGTTCGGTATCGGATTGGGTTATAAGTCCTTCGTGCTGCACGTTTAGGCTTCGGATTGGGTTATAAGTCCTACGTGCTCAAGTATTACGATATTAGATGAGGGGATCGACATAGGAACCCGACGGGGTTGAACTCTAGTTTCCGTGGGTGTACGTTTAAAGCTACTGAGTCTGACATCTCTTGCGTGTACTTTTGTTTATATGACTAGTCATAACAACATAAAATGGGCTAACTTTGTGGACCGTCACATTTTATGGAATCGGGAATCCCCCGTCACCGAAAGATGTTGTTTTTGGGTATTGAGTTTTATTATCCAAGTTTTTGGTGACGTTTTGTATATTTGAGTTTTACCCTTGATTTATGGGTTGAGTATTACGCCCCACCCGAGTTTTGGGTGTTTTGAAATATAAGGTGTAACCGTACCTTCTTGAATGGAGAGTTCAATTTATATTTGCGCTTTTAGTGAGTTTTGGGTTAAAGCTAATTTATGAAGGGGCGGTTTACATTGGTATCATTCTTTTGTAGTAGTTTGATTTGGAAAACGTCCAAATTGGTGTTCTCCGTCTAAAATGCATATTATTGGAAAACGAGTCGTTTGCATATTCAAAGCATACCTTTTGAAAGATTATGAATTAAAATGCATTATCTATTTTCGCAGACATCTTTATATATGTTGAAAACTCTTGAGCTCACTAGGCGTTAAGCCTAACCTTTTTATTTGTCGGCATGTGCATCAGGTTCCAGTTGGGAGTTGGGTTCTAGCAGTTCTATGAAGCGTAGAGCCTTAACTAGACACTAAAGTAAGTAGTTGGTGAAGTTTTCCGCAATGTTGGAGATAGTGACTATCTTTGGGTTTTAGTAGCACCCGTCCTTTTATAGTTGTATGTAAAGATTGAATGTTTTTATTGAGATTAAATCTTAATTTGTGGTTGTAGATAATTCCTTTATTGATGTATTTAGAAAATTTTAAATAAGTTGCTATTTCCAGATTTGAGGGTGTTACAGCATTTAGAGGAAGTGTGAAGATGTTGTGGCTAGTGGTGGAAGACTGTCACTATAGATTCTGTTTGTTAATATCTTAGTTGTGTATAGGTTGCCTTATGTAACACCCCGAATTTTAGAACTTGGTGTTTGAATTATCATGTTTTGGGATTTAAATGTAATTGGGGTTCGATCAGTTTTGGTCCTCGCGGGTTAAAATATCAGAACTTGTAAATTTGGGACAGTCGGAGCCTTTTCGGCGACTATGCCCGCGATAGTGACATGGTCACAATCGCGAGGGCACAATCGCCCAACTTGTACCGCGGGTGGGGTGATCTCCGCGACCTTGCCAGCGATAGTGACCAATGTCACTATCGCCGGGGCACAATCGCCAGCAGTCAGCTGGGTATGAATGCCTCATTTACGGGATTTCTTCATTTAGGGTTAATTTTGGGAGCTGATAGAAGGTTTCTCTCCAGCGATTTTGGTAAGGTTTCTACCCCAACTTCAACCATAACATTTAATGATCCTATGGGGGTATTAATGGTGTAGTAAATGCTTCCTTAGGTGTGATTTTGGGAGGATTCTAGCTTGTAACCACTCCTCAAGTCTCCAACTTCTCATCTACCACTTTAGGGTTTGATTTCTTGTGAGAAATCACCAAGGTGAGTGTTTCTTGACTCTTCCATTCTCATACATGTTTAATAACGTGCTAGTATTTATGTGCATTTTGGTTACTTATTTATTAGTTCATGTGGAGTTAACCTAAAACCCTAATTGTGGGTAAAGTTGTAATGATAGAGTGTCAAACATGTTATTTGACCAAGACATGTATAAAAAGGCATGTAAGAGTAATAAGTTGTATGTTTAGTTGCATTTGGGATTTGATGAATAGACTAAAGACCCGGTTTGGGTTGAGGTCATGAATAGACTAAAGACCCGGTTTGGGTTGAGGTAATGAATAGACTAAAGACCCGGTTTGGGTTGAGGTCATGAATAGACTAAAGACCCGGTTTGGGTTGATGTCGTGTGTATGCTAAAGACCCGGTTTGGGTTGAGTGCTCAAATAGCTAAAGACCTCGTTTGGGTTGATGCTGATCAAGTTAAATGATCTGAGAGAAATTACGAACGCGCTGATAATATTACATTGCGTTTCCTCTCTTATGACAGGAAGCAAGTTGATAGTCCGTCATGTAAACACGGTGTTATTGTACCAAGGCCACATTTTATAAATTAAATTATATTTATGCGTTCTCACTAGGCTTTAGCCTAACGCTTGTTTCTTTGGTTGTCATGTATGGCAGGAAACTCTAGTGGCGGGAATCTACGGGAGTGAGTGGTCGATCGTGCGATCGAGAGCGGTCCTTTTGGGAGATCTAGAGACCGGTATACTTGATGAATAGTCACCATTTTGTGGAGGATAGCGACACCCGATTGTAATCTGATAGGGAAATCTAGATTATTTAGGTTGTCGTAACTTTATTCCTCGTTTATTTAGTTTGTACACAGTATTCTATATCCCCTTTTTGGGTTGATACTTTGGGATACCGTGGCGGTTTTTGTACTGCAGGTTTCATCAATTTACAGTCGTCATATTGCCAAAATTTTAAGTTTTAAATCACACCAATTTTTAGAGCGTTACACCTTAGAAGAACCTTGAATTTAAAAGTGTAAGCTTGGGGCCGTTTCGGCACGAACTATATTCCATCATTAAATTTAAATTGTTATCTTGTTGTTTCTGGATGGGTCGTTACAGTTGGTATCAGAGCCATAGTTTAAGGGATTTAGGTGACCGGATGGGCCTAAACTTAAACTGTGGAGTAGAGGGACACAACTGAGATTTAGGAAGTCTTTAAGGAAGAACTTAGTTATCGAGAGTCGTGATAACGATAGTGAGGATTCTCATGTAAGGTAAATTCAGAATTGCATCTGGCCAATGCCACTATGAATTTACAGGTACATGGGCATACTTGATTGCTATTGTTGGGGCAATCGATGGGTGTAGTATGGGGTAGTGAGTCGTATCATTGAAATGATAAGCTGGTTTGGAATGTTGTGTGAGTTCGCTTATGGTTGTAAGGTTAATACCGGATAGGATGAAATCGTGCGGGATGTAGATATTTCATTGAGAAGGGACCTCTTGAGTCCATAAGGAAGAGATTGATGTTAGGAGGCGAGCTTTTCGCTCTAAAGGAGTCTTCGGTTTAGTAAAGTGGTATGTTGATTAGTGAGAAGCAGGAGAGTGTTAATCCAAGAATTCGAAGGATAGAAATGAGGCTTCTAAAGATGTAGTTAATTGAAGAGTGGTTGAAAGGCGATATCAGTGTTGACTGATAATGTGTAGTGAGGATCGGATGGGAATGAGCTATTGTTGGTGAGTTGTTTGAGGCCAGAGTGAGGACGCTTGATTTGCGGATCAATAGTCACGGTGGTGACCAGTTGTTGGACTTCCAAGATTGTTAGAAGACGATGGTGCCGGAGGTTGTGGCGCAATAGAGGACCCCGACTGGTTGGTCGAAAGCAAGGGTCTGGGATAATTTATAGTGAATGTAAACTGTTGACCTTGTTAGAGTAAATAACCTTCAATGTCATTGAGTCTCATGCATTGTGTGTCAAATAAATTGCTGGAGTTTTCCATATCTTTCACATCAGATATTTTGGCGTGTGTGTACCTTTCGAGGTATTTGTTTTAAAAACGTGTTGATGCGTGCAAATGTGTGTTGGATTGAAGAGACAAGTTTATGGCATTGGGTGATGAATTTCGATTTTTGGTGTGGGGGAAATATTATGTAACTCTTCGTTAATGAGTTAACTTTTGGTTATGAAATTCAAAACAACAATTGATCGCATGATTTTATAAGTGAGTCTAGTGCAAATATATGTTGTCATATTAATGAGGGCGAGAGTCGTTTGACATGCTCAGTGAAAACAATTTTGAAGTATTTTATAAATCGTGTGGGTAAAGTCAATCGGAAATAATTTCAAATGTACCAACACCGATTTTGGAGTGTGGTGAAGAGAAATTTATCGTGGAGTTGAAGTTGAACGATATTTGAATTCGTTTTGCGTGGCTAAGTCAGTGTTGTGTCGTATACCCTCAAGTTTGCTTCATGATGTAAGTATCTTCTAAATTTTCAAAACGTGTCAAGAATTTAAATAATTGTGTGTCATGCATGAAGGTTATGAACTCTTTAGGTCGTGGGAAGGGTTGCAATTAAGAATGAGGAAATTTTGAAGGAGGAAGTGTGGAGCTCAATCAGAGGGTAGTAAATGCTTGACAATGGTATTCTTCAAGGTAAGGGTGGTGAATAGCGGAGGTGGTTAATGGAGACATTGACCTTTGACGTTAAGGATGATTGTACTATAGTGGTTTACCGTTTGCTCCAGAACTTGAAATGTGGATGTCGGTAAACGGTTGTGTCTAGAGTGAATTTGATGTCGTAAAAATATTTTTGGAATTTAGTTGCTGCAGTGGAGGATGTAGGTTTCATTGAGGATCTTTGTGGGTAGAGGCATAGTGGAAGTATCTCAACGTCGTCTATTGCTGTGGAAGTCAGAAACTATTTTTGTGGTGAATGGCGGGACACTGGAAATAAAGAAGTAGTTATGGATAGTTTTGAGGAGTTTCGTGAGCCAGCGAAAGTATGCGTATCTAACGTGATGTTGGTCAACTTTGCGTGGATCTTACAGTATGAAAGATTGCTAATCCGGTAAGGTGGTTCTTTATCGATGAGGTTTTGTTGGTCATGTGGGAGTGAAGTTTATTTGTAGCACAATTGGAAGGGTTGCGCTTTGTGCATTTAAGCCTTCAAGGTAGTATGCTTAATCTTTCAGACTACTAGAGTTTGATTCCAGCAGGTCGCGATGAGCCGACAAGGAGCAATATCTTGTTGGGTAGTATTGAAGATCATAGTTTTACGAATTGTCTAGGTTCGAGAAAGATAAGTCGGGAAATGCCTTGAAGTCCTATTTTTTTTAGTATTACGACCAGTGTGAGTAGGACAATACAGGTTGTGTGCCAAGTGGTCATGGAGACTTGCAGTTGTTCTGGGATGAGGTAGTAGAGTGATGGTCGTAACCATGAGTTGGTGATGCCTTTATGGCATAGCTGGGAGTGTAAATCCGTATAGTAGTAAAGAGTTTCCTTGAGGAGAGGTAGAAGGCGGGCGTATTCGTTGTAGGATGAATGTCCTCGTCCGAAGATCTATGGGGAAGGAATTGTAAGAGGTAAGTATGTGGTTGGGATGTGTGAATGTTGGTTTGTCTCGGGGTATTGCTAAGTTGAGAATAATTTTCAAATGAGGATTGGCAGTTATCTAAGAGAGGAACCGTGTATTCTGGGTATCGACAATTTTTGGGTGGGACTATCTTATATCCCTAGAATGATTGTTGAAAGTGTCGGACTGCATAATTTAAGGGGTTGTGTAGTAGATAGGAAATCCGTGGGCATGTTGAGGTATTCTTTGGAGTGAAGGGGGTTCTAGCAGTTTGGGTAACTCTGTTTGGAGAGCGAGAATCATGTGGCGCTTTCGAGTAGTGGGTAATGTTCTAGAAATGTTGGGTTGACTATCTCGCGTAAGAATTGTGTATAGTCGGTTGATCAAGCAAAGTAACATAAACGTGATTCGATACGTTTGGGAAGTCTGAGAGTAAGAAGTTTGGCAAGAGGCACAAAATATGGAGGTACGTTTTCAGATTCTATTGTTAGCAGGTTTATAAATCCCTAGCGTGGGTATAAGAGAGAGGATATGGCGTTCGGTGCGGTGTGAGTGTTGATTAATCAAAATCGTGCAGCTGGCCAAAGTTCACACCACTAATCAGTGAGTCGGTCGTTAGAAGTGGGTTGAAGTCTTCAAAGAAGAAGGTAGAGGTGGTTGGATATAGTGCTCGGAGCGAAGGACCATAGTGTCAGTTTTGATAATGCGTGAAAAGGGATTCCAAGTGAGACGGTTGTCCAGTGTTAAACTATTTGGAATAGTTAGTATGAGTTTGGTCGCTCTGTGTTGAGCGGGTGAAGTTGGGTGTTATTGTGCTTTTGGTCGAGGGATTGGGGATGCAATGAGTAAAGGAGGTATGCGCCGTTCTAATTGGCCAGTGGAAATTGGTGGATTTACGAGGAGTTCACCCCCGTTTTCCACATGCCGAATCTAAAGAGGTGTTAGGCAGAAAGTGATGTCGTCATACCATTAGAAGAGGTCCATTTAGATGAGTAGTTAATCTATGTAGAGGAACCGGTAGCTATTTTAAATCGTAAAGTGAGGAAGTTAAGGAACAAAGAAATTCCCTTGGTGAAAGTTCTATGGCAATTCCATAAAGGTTGGGAGGCGACTTGGGAAATTGGAGTCAGATATGAAGAATCAGTACCCCAGTTTGTTCGACGAAGGAATTCTGGGGACGTAATTCTTTTAAGGAGGGGATATTGTAATATCCGGTCTAAAATTCAATAATTTTAATCTTGTGGGTGAATAAAGTAGAAAGGGGTCCTATTATAAGGGGCTTTAGGTAAAATGAAGGATAATAGAGATTTAACCCTATTACCCTCATTAAAGATTGTTGGCGGCTATCAGTCTTCGGAAAAGAGCGAGAGAGAGAAAGAGCGTCGTAGCTAATCGATCGAATAGAGGAGGGATCGAATCTGTTGGTGTTCATCGAAGCTTTAAGGTAATTTCTTATTCCAAGTTCTCCAGTTTTAGTTGGGTATCTTATTTATTTATCAGAGATCTTTTGGGTTTATATCTGCGTCGGGAAGGGGCTGTAGTTTATCGTTCGGTTAAAGGGAAGAAGGTTGTTGATTTGTTTTTCTGTCAATAACTTTTGATTATGGTTGAGTCGTCATGAAATCCTGGTATTTAATCGTTCTGTGGTGGGGTTTATTCGAGCAGCGCAGACTCCGGTCGAAGACCTTGGGGGAGACCCCGGGCACGGGATCCACCGGGCGACCGGATAGTCGTGACCGGTCGGCCAAGTGGGGGAGACCCCGGTCGACCAATTGGGGGAAAGCCCCGGTCGTTTAGCACCCCGGTTTGGGGGATCTGCACCGGTCTAACTATGGGTACACCGGTCAAAGAAGTCGACCTCGATCGATTGCTAGTCACACCGGTCGAAGAGGGGGAGGGGCCGGTCAAGGCCATACCCCGGTCGTATCCGAAGCAGACTCCGGTCATGGGAGTGATGACCCCGATCACCGGGGTGATGCAGTGGGCTGAGGCCCAAACTAGTTTCAAGTGGGCCGAAGATTTATTTAATTAAGTTAAGTTAAATTAGTTTAATAATTTTGGTGTTGGGCTTCAATGTGTGGACTAATCTAATTCTAGAATGGTATATTAGGATGTTTTAGTTATTTCTTTGGGGTGAAACTTTAGTGTGTCGGTTTCTTATTTTATTAGGAGACCGTTGAGAGTTTGGGATCAGAGCCATTTTGTTAAATTAGAAAGTGTCGTTAATTCACCGGACAATGTCTCGTTTTATAGGTTTCTGGTCGAATTATAAAAGTAGGCGAAAGCTTTTAGCGGAGGACGTCATGTGAGTTTTCTTTAAAACTAAACCTTTTCAAGATAAAAGCATGTGAAGTTTATTGTAAACTTTGATTTATTTATGATGGCATGATTTTTATTAAAATGTTCAAGTGTGTTATAAACTGTTGTTGTTTAAATGTATGCATACATTATTTGTGGGCTACGTGACCTAAGTCGGGGAGTGTGGCCCGCCTACTCGTGCCGCGGAGTGTGGCCCGTTTATGTCGTTGGGGGCGTGTCCCAACATTAAGGCAGCGCGAGTTAGACACATCGTCTATGACGGTCGTGTGGTCCGTAGCGTGTTTTATTTATGTGCCATTATTAAATGTTGTTTTCAATTCTGGAAAGTAAATCTTGTTGCTTAACTGTTAGAGGGAACTCACTAGACCTTCGGTCTAACCCTCGCTCTTTCAAAAATTAAAATCTTTTCAGGCAGGTGCGAATTAGAGAGAGCATTTAGAGGAAGTGTGAAGATGCTGTGGCTAGTGGTGGAAGACTGTCACTATAGATTCTGTTTGTTAATATCTCAGTTGTGTATAAGTTGCCTTAGAAGAACCTTGAATTTAAAAGTGTAAGCTTGGGGCCGTTTCGGCACGAACTATATTCCATCATTAAATTTAAATTGTTATCTTGTTGTTTCTGGATGGGTCGTTACACTGATGATTAAAAGTATTTAGAAATAAAGGCTTTAGATTACAAGATGATTTACCTCAAAGAGAAGACAAAGTCACGCTTGAAATTCTTGAAGGATTTTCTTTCCTTGTCTGTCTCTCCAAAATTGCCCAAGAATTCCTCTTCTCAACAACTTCAGCCGCCACCCTTAACACCAATGTCTCTAGGGTTAAAATCCCTATTTTCCCACCTTTCACTAAAGACCCCTCTACTATGGCTTTCTACTCTTTTACTCAAACTTTCCAAATCCTTAATTTTAACCCGGTTGTTACAATTAATATATGTCCATTAATAAAAATAAATGTACCATTACTTCATTTAATTAAATATTTTATAAATATGTATCAGATAGAAAACTTTATAATATAACAATATTTTTTTTAAATATCAACTTCATTTTATCGTAATGAAAAAATAAACAACTAATTAACAACCACACGTTTTCACATACTTAATCTTTAGTAACATAAAATATAGTTTTAATAATGAAAATATGTGGTTCTTAATTGGTTATTTATTTTTTTATTACGATAATTATAAGTAAACTATTAATAATCATATTATAAAGTTTTTTATTATAAACATTTAAAAAGCATTTAATAAAATTAAATACCTAAAAACGATACATTTTTAATGGACATAAATAAATTTTGATTTTTATCATACATATATAAGAAAAAACGATACACTTTTTAACCCAACTTATAATAGAAAATGAATTTTTGGATTAAATTAATGTAGACAAATTTGCAAAGAAATATCGAATAAATTACATAAAAATTTAAAAATATTCAATATTTTCACTCATTTTAGAGGTACTTATAAAAAATTAAAGGCATAATTTACAAAATAAAATACACATATTTAATGTATTTTTAGTTAAATTTATCTTTAATTAATTAATATAGTAAAGGGGTATAAAATGAATGAAATGGTAGGAAAACAAAATGGAAAAAACACAAACTAGAGGGACTAAACTAATAATTTACTCTATGGTATAATAAAACAAAAAAGGGAAAAAAAACAAAAAAGTTAACCAATTGTTTTAACCAGAGTTAGTCAGAGGGACCAAAATTGAAACAAAATGATAACCATAATGACCAAAGTTGTAATTAGTATAAAAGAGGGACCAAACTTGATAGTAAGTGAAAACCATAAGGACCAAAAATGTAATTTACTCAGAAGAAAATGAGAAAAAAAATGTTAAAATCGAAAAAGTTAGCGAGCTGGAGAAGATGAAGATCCGATAAAAGAGAAAAAAAAGAACTAGACTAGAAGAAAATGATAAGTTTGGATTTGGGATTTAAAACGGGTTTGGATTTTGGATTGGATTCGGATTTGTTAAATACTCTTTTGGCGCGTTTGGTTTGCGGGATTGAAATGGATTTAGAGGGATTTGGATTTTAAATCCATTCCAATCCTGCGTTTGGTTTGCAGGAAAGGATTTCGTTGACCGGATTTCAAATCCGTTGACCATTTTAAAATCTCTCATATGATGGATTTAGAAATCTTTGGCATTGGGCCTGGATTTGAAATCCAAATCCGATGGATTCTAAAGCGTGATCCATACTTCAAATTGTATCGATCCAAATTCGACGTTTACCAATAAAAATAAATTCGTTATAAAAAAACTCAATCCAAATCCAAATCCTACACACCAAGCAAAACTTGTAAATGAATGGATTTGAAATCCATTCCAAATCCTACAAACCAAACACATGAAGGGATTTCAAATCCCCCCAAATCCAAATTCCTCCAAATCCAAATCCCTTTTTGAAATTCAATCCATTCCATTCCAATCCCGTAAACCAAACACATCCTTGGTGTTCTTGGATTTGGGATTTGAAACACGTGCAATGATGTTGTTGATTTTGAATTTGATTTAAGGTTTTTGATTTAGAATGTGATTTAAGGTTTAATTTATGTTGGTTTTATTTATTTATTAAATTTGTATAATTTTGTTGTCAAATGTTGTTGGTGTTCATGATGATGTTCTTAATGGTATACTTGGGGAAGATGAATATTTTTAAGAAAAAAATACACAATTGATTAAAAAAGATGTATAATAGAATATAAAGGTAAAAAAGACAAATTTACCCTTATACTTAACGCAAAAAATAGACGGTTGTTTGCCTCAGAGACCAAATCCATAACAAACTGTCAAACTGCATGCGTAGAGATTTTCTTTTGTAATAGAAAAAGAAAACTTACCAAACCCATAATAAATGACATACCCGAGGGACCAAATCCGCAATTTACTCTTAAATATATAATAGTAGTTTACTCTTTTTGAGTAAACTACAAATTTCGTCCCTGAGGTTTACCAAAAAATACGAAAGTGGTCCCTGAACTTCAATAAGTGCAGATTTCATTCCTGAGGTTTCGATTTTGCTATGAAAGTAGTCCCTCGTGGCGTTAGCTCCGTTAAATGGTCCGTTAAGTCAAGGGTAATTTCGTCCTTTTACACTCTTCTTGAATCTTCATCTTCAACCTCATGAACACGAAGAACACGATGAATGTTCATCTTCTACCTCAAGAACATCAACAATTTAAAACCCAAATCAAACTCAAAAACTAAAAATTTTAATCACACCTTTAGAAACCTAAATCAAAAATCAAATAGAAAGAGAAAGATATATACATATATGAGAGATCGAGAGAGAGAGAGAGAGAGATACAGATCTGAGAGAGAGAAGAGAGAGATCGAGAGGGAGATACAGATCTGAGAGAGATCGAGAGAGATCTGAGAGAGGACGAAATTACCCTTGACTTAACGGACCATTTAACGGAGCTAACGCCACGAGGGACTACTTTCATAGCAAAATCGAAACCTCAGGGATGAAATCTGCACTTATTGAAGTTCAGGGACCACTTTCGTATTTTTTGGTAAACCCCAGGGACGAAATTTGTAGTTTACTCTTTTTTAAAAAATATATATATTTGATAAGGGAGGGTATTGGTAGGTGTTTTATTGCGGTCACGTGAGGCGGCTCCATAGGCCCAACATGGGTTTTGACTTGTGGGGACATCTACTTCAACGTGACCACGACGTGTCGTGCCATATTCGCGCTACACCATAACCTCCTTTTTTACACTTTTATTTAAAGTTATGAGTACATGATACGGTATTTGTTACTCATTTTTAAAATGTATTTTGAAATTGATTATCTATATCTATACTTATATTATAAAGTACGGATAAAAAACTCTTAAATACAAATTATTAGGCACAAGGTACAATCATTTTATGCAAGATTTTAAAAATATCTTAATTTACAAGTATCAAAGCACAAAATACATATTACTACTGCAAGCTTCTAACATCCATCAATTTGGTATGTGCACGATCTTCCTTTTATGCAGACATTTCCATGTATCACTATTAATTAATATATTATATTACTATAAATTTGTTTTAATTATATTATTAAATATGTAATTGGTTATTTATTCTAGATGTCATTAAAATATATAAGATAATCATTGAATTCTAACAAAATACTTAATTTTTTTATATAAAAAACATTATATTATTAAGTCTGAATTAAACAATTTTATAAAAAAAAACATTATCACTTTCTCAAAACAATCTAAGATCGTACTGTAAATCAACAAAAAAATAAAATGAAACATTAAAACCGTGATGTATCTCACTGCATTGTACGAGTACACTTATAGTTTAATATGAAACAACTATAATCATATTATTCAATTTTACAAAAATAGTTGGATGAGCTTTCTTTTATTTGAGCATCTTCAAGAGATGTTGGAACTTGATACATAGGAAGAGGAATTTATCTCATGTACAAACCAAGTCCAAAATTATGTCATTTAATCAAGTCTTTCATTTGGGCTTTAAACAAGCTAAAGACAACATGAACTTGGGCTTGAGTGAATGTTTGAGCCGAGCTAATGACACCTACATATTAAATGTTAAAGATTGGGCCTTGGGCTTTCGGCCTCTTGAGGTCTCGATAAGGTTTCAAGCATGATCGAGAGAGATATTGGGGCAGGTTTGACAGTGGATTTTCGCTCTCCTTTTTCATCTACGATTGTTGAATCCTCTACTAGAATCTACTAATCAAGTAACGATTATTGATTGTTTTTTTTTACGTGATTGTATGTTGTACTATGTAAACACTTTGATTTTATACATAAGAATTTCTATTTTCCTTCAATTTCTTGTCTATTTATATACATATTTTCTACATGTGATTGATTACTCCTGACAACAAATTTTCTATATTGCTCTCTATAATAGGAAAAAACTAGAGAACATTCTAAGTTTAAAGAATTCTCTAAAATATTTGATGTGTTGGAAGATAAATTAATTTTTTATTCATTCCCATCACGGATATTGAATCATTGTTATCTATACTATATTATAAAGCACGGATAAAACCTCTTAAATACAAATTATTAGGCACAAGGTACCATCATTTTATGCAAGATTTTAAAAATCTCTTAATTTACAAGTATCAAAGCACAAGATACATATTGCTATTGCAGGATTCTAACACCCATCAATTTGGTATGTGCAGACATTCCTTTTATGCAGACCTTTCTATGTACCATTATTAATTAATATATTATATTACTATAATTTTGTTTTAATTATTTTATTAAATATGTAATTGATTATTTTTCTAGATTTCATTAAAATATATAAGATAATTATTGAATTCTAACAAAATACTTAATTTTTTTATATAAAAACATTATATTATTAAGCCTAAATTAAAAAAATTTATAAAAAAACATTATCGCTTTCTCAAAACCATCCAAAATCGTACTGTAAATCGACAAAAAAATAAAATGAAACAATAAAATCGTGATGTATATCGCTACATTGCGCGAGTACGTTTCTAGTTGTATATAAATTCTTTTTGAAAAGTGTTTGAGGATTATAAATTTATATTATATTTTTATAATACAAATAAATGTTGAAATCTCTAAAATTTTCTAAAATAGATTATAGAAAATTTGCTGAAAATATTCTAATTAGTTATTTGAATGTCGATTATTTGAGTAATTAATATATTAAATGACTAAAAGAAAAGAAAAGGAGATGTTTTGTGAAATGAAAGTAAAGGGTGTTCTATTTTGGATTAATGAATTTAATGTGTTTATAACTTAATTCATTTAAATAAACAAAATTGTTTTATCTATACTATATTATAAAACATCTATAAAATACTCATAAAACAATCGTTAAAATTTAATGTAACGCTATTTAATGTTAATTACTTAAAATATTTTAAAAACAACCATTAAAGCTTTATGTACTACATTTAATGTTATTTATTAACTTTCAATCATTATCTCTAACCACTTCAACTCTCCTAAAAATCACTCCCCGCATAACTAAATACAGGATAAAAATCAAATTTTAAATATAAAAAATCTAAAATATAATTAAGAAAATCTAACAGAATATTTAATGTTTATTTTATTAAAAAACATTATATTATTAAACCTAAAATAAATTACATTATTATTAAACTATCGAAGAAACGCTTAACAACAAACTTTTATGCATTAAGTACTGTTTATTGATGAACATTACTTAAAATTCAAGATTACAAGTCATGATGCATGAGTATAAATTTTTAAAGCTATATGTTTGAATTCATAACTGTAACACCCTCAAATCTGGAATTAGCAACTTATTTAAATTTTTCTAAATACATCCATAAATGAATCATCTACAACCACAAATTCAGATTTTGCTACAATACACACCTTCTATCTATACATACAGTAAACAATAAGGACGGGTGCTACTAAAACCCAAAGCATGTCACTATCTCCAACTCGCGGAAGACTTCACCAATTACTTACTTTTGTAAGGTTAGGGCTCAACTCTTCATAGCACCGCTAGAACTGAACCCCCCGCTAGGAACCTGATGCACATGCCGACAAATAAAAAGGTTAGGCTTAACGCCTAGTGAGCTCAAGAGTGTTAACATGAACGAATATATCTTTAAAAAAAAGGAAATCAGTTTAAATCAAGATCCTTCGAAATATTATACTTCAAAATGGAAACGACACATTTTCCCACAACATACACTTTTAAAGACAATGCTCCCAAAACACACGTTTCTCATAAAATGGTGCAACGCATAACTCACCCAAATGGGATCATAGTTCGACACTTATTTGGTAAAAACATAAATAACCATTTATAACCCAAAGTACCCAAAACATGGGCGGGACAGAGTGCTCGACCCATAAATCGCTATCAAAACCACATATATCGTACGTCCGAACACATGGACACTTGGTCCAAAACTCACGCGACCGTAAGGAACCAATGACAATAAAATAAGACGTTCTTATATTTAACATACTGATAGCCAACAACGGGGGAAACCCGTATCCGTTGAGGGTGGAGGGAACACAAAAGTATACCACCCAACAACGTTAATCGCATGACACCTCCCGACATCCCAGTCCGGTGTCCCTACGACTTCTTTACAAGTGTCACCCCAAGTCAGTTGACCTTGATGGATCATTCCGAAGAACTCCATCCCGAAGGCCCGACACACTTAAAGACTACCTCCCAGGCATTACTTCAAGCGGCGGAGGTCCTAGCGCCTACTACTCCGGTAGCACTAGCCGACTCAACCCTCCTAGCGATCACTTGTAAAGTTTCCGGTCATAAAACATGGGTACCGAAGTTCAACCCCGCAATACCCAATTGACCATCCCAAAACAGACTGACTCTCGTGCCTATGGATCCATTACACATTGTCTAACGTTACATGACTCCAATTGAAAGACCATAGCTCCCAAAACATGTAACTCACCAATGACACAAATTAAGTGTCCTCATATCCAAAACCCACAACGGTTTAAAAATCCGGACAAATGTCCACACGACTCGTTTAAGCCACTACCGAGCTAAAGAGCTCAAAATCCGTTTAACCAATAATTAACGGTCTCCAAAATAGTGAAATGTCTTTAAATAACGTTTATGAAGACACATACCTCAAAGACTAGATTTACCCAAAACTCCATACGAGATGGGACTCAAGATTTCCAAAGTGTTCATGAATGCAAATACACCAAATGCATATAACGTGAATTAGACTTCATTTGTACAAAATCGTCAAAGACGTATAACTCCTAAATAGACCTTACTTGTACAAAATCACCAAGAATACGTAATTCATGTTATTTATTCGTGGGAAACGTTCAAAACCCAATAGAAGCATTTTAAGAGGTTAACACCACCCAAGTTTACCAAGTATGAAAACTTATCAAAATACTCACACTTTGACGAATAACTAATTAAAACATATTTTACTTCTAAATACTCAAAACTTATCAGCAGTTAACCATTTCATGTAAAATACTTTAAAATACACATTTTGGCATGTACACCGTTTTCACAAATCAACTTGAACTCACCTTGCTAGATTTAGGCTAAATCTAGATTTTACCCAACGAGCTCTTTTGAAGGCCGCTTGAATCCTCAAGCCGAAAACTTCCAAAACCTAGATCCAACATTCCAACCCAAAAATAACCATAAGTAACCATAACCAACCACAAGGAAACATTCTCCAATCATAAAATACGAAGATCCCAAATAAGATCAAAACCCTAATTCTCTAAAACCATCAAATCCAAGATTGGAGATATCGAACCTTAAGAAACCACCAATGGAGCATTATAACCTTATTACAGGAAAACTTACCCTTGAAGGCAAATGGCTTCCGAGAACACCCAATCCAACACTTCAACCCGAGCTCCCGACCGTTGCACTTGACGAGGAAGATGAAGATGGAGGTTTTGTGGTTCAAGGTTCCAACTAGTTAGATGGTGAAGAAACATGTGGTTTGAGGAGGAAACCCCCCCCCCCCCCCAAAATAGGTTAGAGTTCGATTTTGGTGTTTGGGAGAGAAAAGGGAAGAAGATAGAAGTGAGAGTGAGGGAAATGGTTGAGAATCGCGACTCTTAAAAGACCCTGGGGCCGATCGCGATTGTGCCCGGCGATTGTGCCAGGGCACTATCGCCCAAAACGTACCGCGGGCACATCCCCTATCGCCAGGGCACTATCGCCCAGAGTGTACTGAGGCACGTTTCTTCCCATTTTCCGCACAGATCATGGTGATAACTGATAAACATAATCAAAACAGGATAAACATCTCAATTTAAATATAAAGAATTTAAAATATATAAGATAATAGTTGAATTCTAATAAAATACTTATTTTTTTATATAAATAACATTATATTATTAAACCTAAATTAAACAAATTTATATAAAAAAAACCATTATCACTCTCTTAAAACATCCAAAATCGTACTGTAAATTGATAAAAAAAAAACAAAAAATAAAAGGTAAAATTAAAATCGTGATGTATCTCGCTGTATTACCCGATTATGCTTTTAGTTACACCTTAATGTTAAATGCATGGCTTAATTCACTAACCCAACTTAGGTGTTGTTCGGTTCGTTTTCTGTTAAGACATGTATGGATATAGCTGTCTGTATGGATATAGTTGTCTGGGTGGTAACAAATAAGTTGTTGTTCGGTTATTATGCTGAATAAACAGTCTGAATGTCAAAAATGACCATTTTACCCCCAGTTTTTGTTTGAATAAAACAACTATTTGAAATTATTGAATAAATGACTTTTAATTATAAAAAATATCAATTTAAATATTTGTTAAATAAAATAATACAATTTAAACATTTGTTTTCTTTTAAAAATATAATTTTATATTTTATATATTAAAAATATCAATTTAAATTTTTGAATAATCTTTATTTACATTAAATAATTTATTAATATCCATTAATATTGATTCCCATCTTCCATTATTCTTCCCTGCCGCTGAATCACTCTCCCCCCCCCCCCCCCCTCTCTCTCTCTCTCTCTCTCTCTCTCTCTCTCTCTCTCTCTCTCTCTCTCAGGGTGTAGAACTATGATCTGCATCAGCCGACGATGGGAAGAAGGAGAACAAGTGCAAAACAGATGGTTTAGAAAATAAGATCTGCATCAAAGGGGTTTAGAACCCTAAATCGAAAAAAACCCCAAATCGATATTTCTTTGATTGATTCAGGGAGGAGTCGATCGATCATAGAGAAGGAGAAGAAGCAAATCGATTTCATAGATACAACCTTCACCTTCTCTGAGATTTCTTCGATCCACGGGGTCTTCACCACCAAAGATGGATTTGGTGGTCTTCACCGACAAACAAATGATGGGTTTTAGGAGGTTAAAAAAAAAGGCTTTATGATCTGTGATTTTAGGAGGTTGAAAAAAAAAGACCTTATGATCTGTTGATTGAAATGATAATGAAGAAGATGAATGAGGGTGAAGGGTAAAAGAGGAATAAAAGGGTAAATAAATAGCTGAATACAAAGGACCTTGTTTTTGTGGCTAACCGAATAAGTCACCAACTAACCGATTAAGCCACAACCGAACAGGTATATATGGCTGAGCGAATAAGCCATATAGGCTATACAGCCCATTAAGCCACAACCGAACAGCCCCTTATGGTGCCTTTTTTCTATTAATGGATTCTTTTTTCCTTTCCAAAATTACCCTCTCTCTCTCTCTCTCTTTTCTTCTCTTTTATTGGTTCTTTCACCATGCAAATTGATTTTATCGTAAGACAAAACTAATGTTTGATTTTGTATACAATGATCCAAATATTTAATTGTTATTTTTTAAATATTTTATACATGTTCATTTATTTTGATCATACGATTGTTGAATTTATAAACTGTGTAAAATAAAAAATTAAATTTGATATTATTTTATTGAGAATTAAAGTTATTTATTCATGTCAAAAAACAAAAAGCAATTTATTTTAATTTATTAGAGACAACTTAATAACTTAAGTCGACTTATATTTTTCCTTAATGGGAAAAAAATTCCAAACATCCCTAAATATTTATTAATTTATATTGAAAGCAAAGATAAACAGGTAAATATATTCTATGATTTGTTGATAAATTTAGTAGAGTATGGAAATAGTCCATATGGGTTTGGTTGGATTAGTGATGGCCAAATGGGCCCGACCCGACCCGGCTCGATCGATTAACCGAGCCCGACCCGGCTGAAAACCCGGTCCGGCCCGGTGTCAAACCGGTTTGTAGCCCGAAAACCTAGACCGGTTTGGTTTTTTGGAGTATTTGGCGGCCCGACCCGGCCCGAAACCGATTCGCGGCCCGGTTTTTGGCCCGGCCCGACCCGATTTCGCATTTCAAAAAATATAGCCGCTTTCTAGCTGTTTGTATGCATTTTTTGACCCTTTTTTTGTGTTTTTTACCCCTCCAAACCCATATAAATACTTGTGTTGGTTATGGATAGTGACACCAACTTACAAAACGCACAAAACACATACAATTCTCATTTATCGGCTCTCGCTATATTCGTTTCTCGCAAGTTCTACTCTCGGGTTATTAGACTTTATGTATTGTAAGTTTGTAACTTAAAATTATAAATAAAATGTATTTTTAAAGTGTATTTTAGAGATTTATTATAAATAAAACGTATTTTTAAAGTGTATTTTAGTGATCCAATCCAATTTTTATTTTTTAAAGTTTAGTAATTAATTATTATATAAAGAAAATTATTAAAAAAATAAAAAAAATCGAAGGCCCGATCCAACCCGGTTTTGGGCCCGGCCCGACCCAGTTTTGGGTGAACCGGTTTAACCCAAGCCTAACCGGGCCACACCTTTTCGGGTGAAACCCGGCCTGGCCCGAAGCCCGTTTGGGCCCGGTTTTTGTTTTCACTGTAGAGGCCCGAAGCCCGTTTTGGCCCGGCTCGGCCCGAGCCCGATTTTTGGCCATCACTAGGTTGGATTGGTGTTTGATCCATACTTTTTTTTAAAGGTTAACCAATAAGATTAAAACCAAAAGAAATAAGGATAAAAATATGTTGTCCTAAAACTTTACATCTTATTCTTGTCTCACCAATGAAATTAAGACACATCAAATTTTATATATTTTTAATTTTATTTGATTCATGTTCATATTCTCTCTCGATTATATGTATTCATGTGATTGGTGAACATGAATGAGACGTGATAATTTAGGAAATGAGATCTTTATTCAAGAAAAAAGAGTACAAAAGGTTTAAACAACAAAACACCAAGAAAAAGCACACAAGGCAACAAAAAAGCAACTAGAGGCACTAGTGCAAAAACAAAACACCTAAACCTAACAAGAGAACACAACCAAACCATGTAGAAAGCAAGACACACCAGCTGAAACACAAGAAGCAAAGCTGAAAGATTGTTGCAGGTGCCACGCTTATCCGAGAAGAACTCTAACAAAGGAATCAGCTACATCCGAAAAATAAAACCAAAGGATATCAGCCAGAGCTGACAATGAGTTGAGCTGTTGAAAAAACAAAAAAGCATAAACCAAAACAACAAACCACAAAAAACAACAAGACTATAGAGTCAAAATGGAAGACGAAAACTAGTTGCAACTTCCTACACAGCAACACCAATCCGCCTAATCCATCTTAAAATTCTCGAAGCGACTCGATGTCCAATTGTATGCAAGTAATTGAGTTTCAAATGCTAAATCAGGATGAGATTGGACTTTTCTAGAGAAGATCACTTTGTTGCAAAACCTCCACAGCACGTAAATCGACCCAAAAAATATCCTGCCATACCTGATCTTTTGTTGGAAAGGGCCAAATAATCTTCAAAAGCAACCATGTCCGATATGGAATCCATGATTGACGATTGAAGACCCCATCACCTGAAAATTGTTAACCAAACAGTAGACAACTCCTTGCATTGAACGAAAAAATTGTCAATAGTTTTCACGTCTCCACATCTCGGACATAAGGAAGAATGAAAATTGAACCCAAGATTATCACACAGAATGAACCAATAGTCGACCTTGTCTAAGCCGCCACAAAATATCCAAACCTTCCTTGGGACAAACTTATTACGACTTGTTTTCATTTTCATGGTTTGGATGCCTTAAAAGTTTTGAGTCAATTAGCACATTTAACCCTCTAACCGAGAAGTGACTTACCCGGTAAGCTTTTAGCGGGGACGAACCTAGAAACTTTTTCATACGGTGACACCTTATTTTTTCATACGTTTTTTTATCAACGTGTCTTCATTTTTTTTACCGACGTTCAATATCGCTCGATGTGTTTTTACCCCAATTCCGCTGTTGATTTTTAAAGTTTTTTTTTTCTTGATTTCAAGAGATTTTTAAGTTTTTTTATCGATTTCGCGAGACTTTTTCGGTATTTTTGGTTTATTTCAAGAGATTTTTTCGGTTTTTTGGTTGATTTCAAGAGTTTTTTTGGATTTTTGGTTGATTACGAGGTACAGTTGCACTTCTGAAATAATACGGTTGCACCTTCTAAAACGATACGGTTACACCTTTCACAAACCTATTTTTTTTTACCCTACGATGGAGAAACAGTACGATGGCACGTGCCACCGTCGGCACCACTATAGGTCCGTCCTTGGCTTTTAGGGGAAACTTTATGCAAATAAGTTTTTTTTTCCTTCCAAACATGTCATTCTCAATTAAAAAACACACTCCTTTTATTTATGAAAAACCCCTCCCAAACAAAAATTCTCGTCTATACAGACATAATAACCCACATAGACAACTTTCTCCCTACATGACCTAATGGAAAACCAACCAAACAGCCTCTAAGGTCATAATAATCATTTTTAATAAAAGTTTGAACCATAGATATACATGATGGAGGAGGCGTCGTGTGAAAAGTTAAAGTTAACGTGAGATGCGTGAGAAGTGGATCTGAGTTGTTGATCACTTTTAATCTCATGCCCTCCCATGAATTGCGGCTTAGAAGGGGTATTGATCTGGTGCATTTTATCTCCATACATCTCATCCTATTGTGCATCCATTTCTCATCCAACGGTTGATAACCACTTCTAACGCTTCTCACGTTAACCTCAAGGTCCTCAACTTCTAAGCGGAACCAAACCCTGATGGCGGATGCCTTATGCCGTTAAACATTTGGACCAATTGTGTGGTCATTAAGGTCTTGGAGGGGAAAAATCGCCATTTAAGCGATAGTGTAAGGGCATATTTGTGTAAAATCCCACAAGTCATAAAAACCCTGCGATTTTTTTCAACTGTACTCAACTTCCTCCGTACTGGTTTATCAACGAACCCATAATTCGATTATACAAGAAACCCTAGAAATCGAGAATAAGATCTTGCCAATTATCGACTACTGTTATAGATGTTTTGACTTTTGAGCTTACGATCATGGAGGCATCACAAATTTCCACTCCGTTAGGGAAGCATATGATGATCCGATCAATTTTCATCAACAACGTGGGTAGATTTATTGATTTTATGCCAATTTCATGTCTTAGTTTCTCCTAGTTAATATGTGTTTTTTTTGGCATTTTTTGAGATTTTAGTAGTCAGTGGATCTTATCAGTTATCACCATGATCAACCAAAAATTACTTTTTGAGTACTTTGATTTCCGAAGTAACTAAGTGGCTTTTTGGTTCGTTTTCTATTAAGACACGTATGGATAAAGTTGTCTATGTTGATAGTTGTATGTATGATAACAAATAAGTTTTGTTCGATTGTTATGCTGAATAAACTGTCTCAACTTCAAGATAAGTATTGAAGATATGGATATTTGATTGCAATCTGTTACTACATGATAAAACTTTGGATTATCCTATTCCTTCTTCCGAAGAAAGACCTACATTTCGATTTATATGCTTATATATGATTGATATGAATCGTGACGCCTGTAGTATCTTTTTGAAAAGTTAATTAATGTATTTGTCAGTAACAAATGCTAATAATGTTGGCATGAAATTTGTCAAAAAGACGATCAGAATCAGGTCAAAGACAATCAGAATCATGTCAATATACGTTGAAAATGTAAAAAGTAAGTATTGCTATTGATGCTGTGAGGAGGAAATTAGTAGGCAGAGGTGCATGTAGCAATATATAAGGGGTGCATTTAGCCTACCCCTAAAGTTTAATGTATTTGTCAGGAAATCGAAATTCGAAATGTACCTCTTTTGGTTCAGGGTAGCAGGACGCAGGCATTGCATTACAGATTTGAAGTTGTTTTTCCCCTTTTGTGCAATATATGACTAGCAACGAGCATGTGTGTCTGTGTGCGTCTGCAGTTTTGTTTGTTGTCAACAAGCATGCACCTATATATAGATACAGACCCATATTTGATATAGCATGCCTTGTGTAAGTGGTTTCAGGAAGATTGATACAACTTCATTGAAGTCTCAGAAACAATACAATTTGGTTACAATCTGCAAACTGAAATAGGAAATAGATGTCAAACTTTGTCTCACCGCTGCCTTTTCAAATTTCAATCATCAAAGCGCGGGATCCCTAGTAAGTGCCATTTGCTTTTTTTTATGGTATGGATACCCGTAAGAGAGGTGCTTCCCTATATTTAAGCATTCCAAGAAGTCGAGTTAATCATTTTGTTTTTGTTCCATGTTAACAGGATCTCATGTAGAGTTTTTATGCATCCTCACATTGATAGGATTATATATATATCAAACAAAAATTACCTTTGTTCTCTTGTACATAAAGTGGATACATCAAATGTGTGGTCATTTTATATACTTACTTGGACCAACACTCGTGATGGACAGATAAACGAATATGTTTCACCCTTATTGATGTCTATCTTCTGATTAAGTTGGCCTTTTTTTTAAAATAAACTCCCTTGTGATTGTAGTGAAAATGGGATACAAATTTGTTATTTGCCCCAAAGTGGTAACCAAGAATCAGAACTCAGAGAGGTGAGAAGCATTGCTAAAAACCTATTGACTTTAATATCAAACATTAATGGGTATTATATTTTATACTACAAAAATAGGGTTGTGGATGTTGGATTTTGAACCAACATGAACCAGTTAGACTTGACAATTGGCTAGTAAACAGACTTCACTCGAGTTGGCCTTTTTATCTATTAAATTGTATGCATCTTTCTGAAGTGATTGTTAGGAGGGTAGATCGAGAAAATAATACATAGGATACTTGAATGGAATAGAGGCAGAAAATAAATCAAACTGCCTATATATGTATATGTCTAATCTTGCTGATCTAAGAGTCAGGGTTGGGTTCCGATGAGAATGAAGTTATGGTGAGAAGGGTAAAAGATCTTCACCCTCGGATTAATTGAAGATCAACACTAATAAGATACACTGGAATACCGGATCAATTCATTTCTAAAGCGTAATTCATGGGTTGTTTTGAGATTAAAAGTGATCAAGGGTCCAAATCCCTTCTTAAACTTCTCACTTTAACTCTTATTCTCACACGTTCGTCCTAAGAGTCAACCTAGATAGTGTGTTGTTTAATTTTGGGTTTATAGTAATTGGTATCTTATTCTAAAGGGGAAGTCCTAATATATGTAGTATATAACTCGCCTCGGCCAGGAAATATATGAAGAAAATAAAATAACTCTACTTAATGGAATATTAACGATGTGAATGATGCATGACAGTCCTCAAAATTGGAACATAGATGTCAACCATGCCCAGCTTGCTGTAAATAAAGATTGTCCATCTCTTTCAATTTGGAACATAGGTCAAACCAAAGGTGATCATCTACTTATCAAAAAGCTGTCAGGAAGCTAAACATAACAAGAGTTTTCAGATCACGGCTGGTTGACTTGCATTGATTTGGGAGAGGGCAGATGGGGTGAGGTCTAGATGAGATAGGGGGAGGAGACAAGGAGGTAGATTGCTGTCACCAAAATGCCAAAGATTGTGGTGAACAGCAGCAGCTCTTTGCTATTCCAGGCTATTATTAAGAGTGGTTATGTTTAAGAACCTGATACCATGTAATTCCGGGTTGATATATCATTTTGGAGGGAAATCCCAAAATATACCTACCTTACATAAGAGCATCTCCAACAGATTCTGTATAATATCTCAAAGATCGAGAAGCAAAAGTTAAAATCTCTGACAAAATCGCATTCAATTAATTATATTATTAAAATATTCAATTCGTCATGGGTGGTGGTATAAGTATATGCCATGAATCACGGTATTTTGACAATTCATCACATGAAAAAGAAATTAATTTTGTGCTCTCTTGCTTGCGTCCAAATTGTTAGGAATCATGGGCCAGTCCATTTCTATGGCATGGCCACCACATACAAGTTTTACTGTTATTATGTTAAGCACCATCCGTCTAATGTTGTAGTTGTGTAGCACAGTACCATTCAGACGGCCACCCCATTCGTGTTTAGTGAAGAGTGAGGACTCGGAAGGAACATTAAGCAGTGAAAGGGAGAACTGCAGATTGCTTTCCAGGAGGACGACTATGCCCAAGCAGCCAAAATCAGGGATAACCTCAGACTCCTTCATGAAGATAGCAAGGCTGCAGTTTTAGCAGCAAATTATCTATTTTACAACTCATTTAGGAAGGGGGATTTAGCCACTATGCAAGGTCTGTGGTCAAAAAAGCAAGCATGTGTGTGTGGTACATCCAGGTGTGAGTGGCATAATATGTGGGCAGATTACGAGTTCCCACCGAGTATCAAGGTTAAGGATGTTGGAGTCGAGATGAGAAGGGATTATGGGTGTGTTACGTGCGTTGAAATGGTGATGATGACAGGTAAAAGACAGTTTGCAACGAATGTGTTTGAGAAGATTGATAGTCAATGGTTCATGTGTATTTACCATGCTTCTCATATATATATATATATATATATATCTTTTTTTGTAAATGTGAAGAGAGAGTAGAACTAGTAGGTGAAGTAGGTAGCTCAATCATCATACATGTTGGTAGCTTTTAACTTTGTAACACGAAACTGTTGTATTCCCGTTACAATATTACTATAGTATACCATCATCACGACCCAACATACGATGTTATCTCTATTACTTACTAAAAGTAAAAACTATACCCTCCCAACAGGCGACGCCGGTGGCTTTGAAACATATTTTCCAGGGATTTTCTCCCAACTTTTGACTTTCTCATCCGGAACGTAATTCACTTGGAAGATGTGAGTTAACTTCTGGCTACTTACAACTGCTACACAGATGGAGAATGCTTGAAGCAAAGACATTGATGGATCGTATTCAAGCGAGTAAAGTCCATCTTCAAGTGAAACCAAGCTAAAACTGCACTTCTTCTTCCCCCCTCCCTGTTGCATACCATTCCATTTTCCACAACTTTAATTTTGACAATAAAAGCACATGATTTATATATATAGTCTACTATCATAATTCCTTTTTTCTTTTAGAAAAATAAGTTTTTGATATCCATAGATTTGTGATGATGATTATAATAGGAGGCATAAAACTACCAAAAACAAAGCAAATACCTGGTAACAGAGGTCAAGACGATTTGAGGGAGTTGGAGTCTTGACAATTTCATTTTGTTGACCGAGAACGTGAAATTGGCAACCAATATCCCAGCCTCCACAGTCACATACTCCACCAGATCTCCATCGGTTTATCAATGGAAAAGGTCGTGCACCGTTTGGCAAGCTATGAGCACCATCAGGGAGAACAACTACCATGCTTTTCGAGCTCCCTATATCTCCGCAGATTTCATCACTTGGATTCTTCACTATTATAGCAGCTACCTCCCCATCTAGCATGCGATCAAGTGTTTTCTCCTCTGCCTGCACACTATCACTACTATACAAAACCGATTCTCGCACCACATATAGGTCTTTCTCTGAACCACTAAACTCAGCATGGTATGAGCTACAAATCTTCATCTGTCCAACAACGTTATACCCAAAGCCGAAACTTTTTTCTTTTGAACCTTGGTATATCCAACCTCCATTCTTCTTCTTGTTCTCGTGTACCGAGTAGAATGCGTAAATCAAGCTTGAATCATCCTTCCCAGATGGTAACTTTTTGACAGCAGCAGCTAGAATGTCGCTGCTGCTCTCCACCACAAGTTTGAAAAAAGGGATTCCATTCTTCATTGTTAGCTGTAGAAGAGCCTGTGCATTAGTTGATCTGTACTTTATGCTCTGAAGCATCTCGTTCTCTTTTACAGGGGCAAAACTAGTAGAATTTAGGTCTAGTTTTGATTTCTGAACCTTCTCAGCTGAATGGGCTCCTTTGAGCTTCAGCAACGGGTCTAGCAATCTCCTCAAGGGACTAGACCTGGATGCATTAGTAGCATTTCCCTTCTTCCAGTTGTGATTGACCAAATCAGGAGAGGCTTCAAAATTTACAGGCCCAGACTTGACGGATATATGTGTCGAACTTAGTTGTGGAACAACAGATGAACTCTCCTTAAAGCTAAAACTTCTGGTCATCTTCCCAAGGCTAAAGCTAAACCTCCTATTGGGAGATGACTGCCTCCCTTTTAGAGCAGAATGTTCATCTATGTCAACATCACATTTCTTGGAAGCCTTCGCACTGGTTAAATCTTGTATCGTTGACTCCTTTTCTTCAAGTGTTCCACCTCTCAATAGAGTAACTGGTATCTCAGTAGAACATTCCGGATCAGGGTAGGTCTCAGTACTGAGAGGTAAAGGGAAAGGGCAAGAGTGAGGGACTTGAGAAAAGGGGTTTGGTGAATGAAACTCTGTTGGAGAAAAGCAATTGGATAGTCTACTCTCATTTGCTTCTATCAAATGACCATCACATGAACTTCTAGAGTCCGAAAGCCAAAGATCTTGAGAAGAAGAATTGATTTTGGTCCCATCTCGAGGTGAAGACCGTACAGCATTATGGTTACCACTGGGGCAAGGATCATCAGCATGATTGATATTATCCTCTGATGGCATCTTAGCCTTAGCCTGAGCCTGAGACCTCATTGTATAACATGGAGAATGACATGGACTCTGTTTTCTCCAGTCTGATGACGACGTTTCCTTTTCTGATGTCATTTGATCTGTTTGTTTCCCTTTTCTACTGTCAAACTCTACCGTACAATATTTGTTGCTAGGTGGCAGATCCTTCCAACAAGGAGTTTGAGTCCCATCGGATGTTTCTCCAGGAGAACTTTCAGAAATTTGCACTTTTACTGCCTTCCTTCTAGGCCATCTAACACCTGGGGGAAGTCTTTCTCTGCAAGATGAATTGAGTTGAGGACAACTTGATGCATGTTGATCCTTCCGAGGTGGATGAATCTTTTTCCTAGTTCTCAATAACCTCGCTGATCCACTTTCCACAAGTATGGGATTATTGCTTGAGAGTGATGATGTCTTCATGTTATATCTTGGTGGAATGCGTTTTTCATTGGACTTCCAGTTTTCTAGACGACCCCAGTCAAGAACTCCAAAATTCAAAGCTTTCCCTTGGATATTTTCACCTTTTTCCACACGCTGGAGAAAGCCAGGCAAATTTCTCATGTGCTTCACAAGGCCGTCATCTTTATCACCCATACTTCTTAACGACTGTTCTTTGTGGTCTATCACAGGTTGTCTCAGCTCATGACCTTGACCAACAAATAATGGGTTTTCCAGTTTAGTGTAATCTAGAGCTTTTCTGATCTTATTTGCTCGCAATGTGACAACTTTCTCCTGCAGCCCTTTTGAGGTTTGTTCTCTTGAACTCATTCTGAGTTGTGAACCGTACCTGATGTCTCATTCATCCATGCTAGCTGGCAAGGTAAGGAACAAGAGAGGGTCTCAGTCAATATATTGAAAATCTTGTGTCCATTATATGTGTGTGGTTTCATTTCATCAAAAACATGAGAGTTAACGCACAACAATAACTGCCAAAGGGAAACGAAATATAATTGCAATGTGTATTAATTTGCAAAGAGAAATGCAGGTGAAAAGAGAGGAAAGAAAAGCTAAATGGAAAGGATATCCTGGAAGAAAACCTTTCATTATATACCATACATGGTGTCGGTGAGAGAGAGCAAAGAAGAGACCAAAGTAGCTAGAAATGTGATATTTAGGTGAATACCATTACCACATGGCTACAACTATATCTGGATTACATCCAATGCCAGCTTCTTAAAGCTCAACTAAAGAGACCAGTTTAATTTGATCAACAGCAAAGACCCTTGCCATAATGATGTACACTAATTAAAGTATCTTCTAAACAGCGTTAGGGATTGAGGTGCCACCACAATAACACCCGAGTAAATTCGCAGAATACAGGTCATGCTATCGTGGGAACTGTTGCAAGGTTTAAAGATAACAACAGTCTCCTTGACAGAAAACACATGCTCAAGAATGTGTTACTCAGATATAAAACAAGAAGCCAGGTCTTACTAAAATTAATTTAACAAGATCAGAACTTAGCACAGCTATAATTTAACTCATTGCCATTTACTAACCATATACCTTCCAGATAATAAGTTGGACCAAAGGAGATATCAGAAAATTCAGAGGACATAGTAACACCTTCCACAGAACCCACTATATAAATTATTATCATGTGTAAGAAGATAATGTAGGTACCAAGAGATGCTGGAGCAGCATTCCTATCAAACGGAGCAGAATAAGAAAATAATTCTAAGGCTGGAATCCTCATATCCAACAGTGATGTCATATCAAAGTTTAGCTTTTTGTTGAGAGTACTTCGATATTCATACAAATTCATCAGCATCTTTCTTTAATTATCCTATGTTACTCGCTATGCCACTTTTTAGGGGTATAAATATAACATCACTGACTGCATCCACAGTTAATGGCATTCTATCAATTGCTCAGTCTGTGTGGAAGTCAAAAACTAATATGTTGCTCCCAATTAGACATACTTTTTGAGACAATTAAAGGTGCACATATATACTATTTTGATTCCATCCATCATGCTACCTTAAAGAAACCAGGAGAATTCGCATCAATTTGCATCAAACCTAACAATGTTAGGAATCCTATTTCGTCCCTATGTTGGGCTTCCTCTCTTATTAAATTTTTCCGTAACTAATCAAGAAAACAAAAAGAAAACACGATGGAGAATGATAAACTTATCTAAGGCTTGTCCTAGGCACAATTTCCTTAAAACAGATACGCCCCATATGGTGCATGTTTCCTAGGATAGAACAAATGCAAATGGAATAACCGTCTGGACTTTACCTTCCAATTGATCAAGCTCGAGACCCTCTTGTCTGTGAACTTGCTGTTGTGGTATTTCCCTTTTGCTATCTCTTTTCTTGTTTTTTCAATCCCTTAGAACTCAATTGTGGGTTCTTTATATAAGAACCAATCATAATAGAGCATAATTCCATTAATTGTAACCACAGCATTAGGAAGGTCAAAAGACTTCCACCATAAATTTCCATTTAATATTTCCAACAAGTATTCCCTTGCATTATTCAACCTAACAATGCACCATGAGGAAAAAAAAAACGTAACCTATTGATGTTTTGCATCAAAAAGAAACCCATTGTATACCATAATCAAGAATACTAGCATTCCCTAATCTATCATACGCTTTGATAATCCAAATGCTGTTATGCTCCTAACCTTATTGCCTACTATTGTCAGATTAGTCATATTACTGGGAACACAATAACTAGCAGACTAGCATGCCTCTAGAACTCACCTTCAAAGAGCACCTATATTGACTACTTTCTTCTTTTGCAACAGTTTCCTTTTCCATGGGGTTAGGCCATCCCCCATTACTTGTACTCTGAGGTCAGGCCACTTCCTTTATATTTATTTGATATTTCTAACAATAGGACTGCACAGGTATTAGATGGTCCAGGGTTAGCCACATTGCTTGATTTGAATTGACGGATAAAAATGCATAACAAATTTGTACCTTACAATAAGATTGGATCTAGAGACTAGAAGCAGACGGCATGTAAAATCACACTAAAATCCAAAATTAATGTATGCTTATAGGAATACACAGAGACAAATGGATAAGGCCTCCTCTCCATCACTGTTTCTAATCATCTTGCTTATGGTGCAAATATTTGTAGACTTAAGACTCTAACAGAATCTAACACCGATGGAAAGAACATAAAAAAGCTATGTGAATAAAACTTACATTTTTTATGCTTTTTTTGGTGAGCACGCTTGGAATTTTCTAAAAGTATCAGAAAACAGTTCTACTGGATATTGGATAGTAAAGAGGTAGAGCCAACGAATCTGGAAGCCAAAACTGTGCCTGAAATAAACCGAATCCTCCATAAATCTTCAAGATTAAATACAAGTTCATATGCAAATTTCACAGATCCAATGTATCAAATAGCTAAAACCGAAGAAAACCACACACACATAACACATTAGAAGTATTTATCAGATAAATAAGACAAAATCAAATAGAAAGGATAGCACTAGGATGCAGAGAAAGAAGGGAGATAAATCACAAACCTAGAGCCTAACCACTTCAAGAAACAGAGTTCTTTTCAGATGCATTTCAAGAATTAAACAAGAAGAAAAGGAATTACAAAAGGAAACAACGAAATCTTACTCTGTTGCTGATGATTATTGTTGGTTTCAGCAATAATACGATGAGTGTTTGTGGTCATCAATGGCGGAAATGAAGAAATCGAGAACGTAATGTTGAATCAGAGGGAAAGAAAACCCCGCGAAATCTGCTCCACTTGAGTCACACAGAGTGTGTGTGTGTGAAGATGATGATAGAGGGAAGGGGGTTTCGCTTTCAATCGAACGGTTAAAAGGCGAATGAATGGAATCGAGGGGGTGGGGCCCAGAGGTTGCGTGCTGGTGGGACCCACACGAGGAGTGACGTCATTACGGGTTTCCCGTGAAATGTGAATGCTTGCAGTGGTCTGTAGGGACAATTTTAGCAGGCCAGCAGCGACTTCATATTTGTCTTTGTGCTCGCTCCCTATTCTCCCAATCATATTGTGGTCGGGCTCTCTCACCCAATCACATTATGCCACGTTGCATATTTTTCCTATAATTTTCCAATTTATATCCAATTAATAATTATTATTTTATTAATGATAATGCTAATGACACCCTCATTAATGTCAAAATCAGTTTTAAATTTTGTGATCATATCAAATAGTAATAATTTTATATGATTGTAACAGATAAAGAAAAACAATGTTATATTTTTTCAATTATATGTTTAAATGAAAACATTTATTAATCATATGTTAATAGTAATATATTTTGATTAAATAAAACGATAATGATATGATCAATATGATTATGAGTATTAATAAATGTTTTTTCTTTAAATATAATTGTATCAATTACAAAACTTAAAAAGCAATTTGGGACGAGACAAAGGGAAAACAACTTAATGAAATTGGCTTGTTATGAATACTTGAATTTGTTTTTTTTTTTTTGGAGAGGGTATCCCAGACCACATTGGGCCCAGACTAATCCCTGGCAATATGGGCCGAAGCCCGACTGCTAAAGCATGCAGCCCGGGGTCGAAGCCCCCGTACCTCCAGGATGCGTCCCCCAAGGTTCGAACATGAGACCGCTACTAGCTAGTCCACATGCCTTACCACTAGGCTAACACCCTTTTGGTTACTTGAATTTGTTGGTGAGAACAGATTTAGTCAGACATATTTGCTAGATTATTAGCAGTGGTCACTTTATTGACAACCATTGTCGTTCAAAACGTATGATATAATTGTTTTTATAATAAAAATTAGTTTTTGTAATCTTCATTAAATCAGATGGAATTTACGAAACTTTTTGAGCTTTGTCAAAAGTTGAACGTATATATCTGTTATTTTAAATGAATTAGATAACAAAATAAATCTTACCATACTCGTACAGACATTTTTCCAACCCTACTTATCATAAGAAAATTTTAATCAAGTAAGCAAATAACAAAAATACATTTATTTTATTTAAACATCATTCAAAAAAGTATTTCCTAAATTACTTTTATTTATACATCTTTGATGTTGGTGGAAAAGGGGATGATATCACTGCAAGTTTCATCTTTGATGTTAGTTACAACACAAAAAACACATTGATTAAGGTTAGGTTCTAGTGAAATCAACTATTTTTTGTGAGACCTATAAAGCCATTGAGGTTTGGCATGCTTCTGTAAATGTTTTGTGTGCGTTATCCTATGAACATGCGTTGTAATTTTCATGTGACAGTTCTTTCTTTTTCGTGTGAAAAATCGGTCATGTAAAGATTTAACATTTTGGCATGAGGGTTCAATAGAAGCAACTCACATGCCTCACGAAAACTAGGCGTTTTCACAATCCCAAGTGAGAATCCAAAAATGTTGAGAACCGGTGAGAACCAATATCAACGTAAGTTTAGGTTTTAAGGGCATGTGTCGTTTGTTTCACAATGAACAACATTGCATGTTTCACGTGTATTGATGAAATAATACGTATTTTATTGGTTCTACCGGTTCTCAATATTTTTCTAGTTTCGGTTAATTTGCCATTTATATATAAATGGAGATTCACGAGAGAACCCAAAAATGGAGAACAGGGGACCACAATCAATTGTTTGATCTAAAAAAATAGATGACTTAGGTGGTGTTTGTTTTTTCAAAATAAACTCTTAATTGCCACTTATGCCTGATTCGGTCAGACATAAGATAAGTCAGACCGTTTGTTTTTTCTTTATTTTCAGAGTCTCTTAACCATTAATGTCCTCTGAATAATTAAGTGATAACCCAACCACTTAATTAGCTCTTATTTCCGTCCAACATCATTCTTTCAATTTCAACATCGGTTTTAGCCCAAATGCACCCCGAATTTGCAAAAACGCAAAACATGAAAATTGTAGATTTGTGTGTTGGCTTTACAAAACAACTTGAATCACTTAAATCGGCTCTTTGGTGTTTGAGATATGATTAAAATTCCACAACCTTGCAAATCTGTTGGTATCCTTCTTTTTGTTTCTTTTTTTCCGATCCGTCATTCGATTATCAATGCTCACTTCAATTGACGTAACTAAGTTGAATTTTTAAGGGATAAAATAGATAATTATATATATGCAGACGTTTGTCAGTTTACAAAAACAAACAGTCTTGCTGATTCAGATTTCAGACTTGAACATCACCTCTTAAAAATCAGAAGTGAAATTAGACTTGAACACCACCTCTTAAAAAACAAACATCACCTTATATTTAAATATAACCGTCTTTATAACCGATGAATTAGTTATAGAAAAATGTAACCGCCCTATTAAGATTCTTTATTCTTTCAGGGTTTTTATTTGAACCGATCTCTATATATATTCACACATGTAGAGAAGGTGATAAGTAGATGAAAAGTATGATTCCTTTGAAAACACAGGCGTGCAATGTTTTATATAGATGCCTTTTTGACTTTTGAGTTAATTGTTATCTACCTTGTAGAAATTTGGGTTGATGGTCGGAAACTTGAGTATGTAATCATGCTTAAATTTATTTATATAAAAAGACTTTTATTTTTCAAGTGTTATAAACCAGTTAAGAATATATCTACAACAGATCCTTTAAAATAAAGAAAATAATATTTTGTTCTATATATTGCTCTAACATATTATTTATATTCTCTCTAAAATAAAGAAAATTAGATAAAAATCCAACTTCAAAAAATTCTCTAAAACTTCATGTATGGAAAAAGTTATTAATCTTTTAATTCATTCTCACTCACTGATGAGATTAAATTATTATTATTTTATATAATTTTATTTTTAAAAACATGTCAACATGATAAATTTATATGAGGATTAATAATTTAATACACATATTTACAAAAACAAAAAAACAAACAAAAACAATGATGAAAATAGGGTGCACTTGGGCTCTTCTTAAATGCACTGGCCTCTTGTTGAATGATGGAAGAAAACGTGACCTTTTGACTTGTCAGCGGTCAAACCGAATAATAATAACATTTGTCAAGAGTAATCATTTTTGTTATTAATGAATATTGATATTAAAAATTAATCAAAATAATATAATTAACATGATTACGTGATTATGAATATGCCATTAATAAAAGAAATTATTCAATTATTTAGTTAAAAAAGTATATCAAAATTGATGATATTCTCTTTAAATAACAGAATAGTATGTTCTTTGAAATCGGAATTTCGACGCAGGAGGTGGAAACTATGGCCATCGGGTTGGGTTGCAAGCCGGGTTGTTTCCCGTTTGTTTATCTTGACTTACCGGTGGGAGCTAATATGTGACGAATTGGTAATTGGAATATTATATTAGAAAAAAAATTCAAAGAAACTTGCGGTTTAGAAAGCAAAAACGTTGTCATTCGGTGGTCGGTTAACACTCGTAAAATCCGTTCTGTAGCCTACCATTGTACTTTTTCTCCTTGTTGTGTGCGCCATTGAGTGTCATAAACTCTCTTGAGAGATTGAGGCATGAGTTCTTTTGGGGGGTTCGGGTGTGGGAAGGTTGGCTTGGGTTAAGTGGTTCGTCACTCTTTCACCCTTTGGAATCGGGGGGCTTGGCATGGGAGCCTTATGGCTTTGAATCTTGCTTACTTGCTTTGCTAGCTAAGTGGTGGTGGCGCATGAAAAGAACTCCTTGTGGGTTAAAATAGTTAGTAGTTTATACAATATTGAAGGGGCTTTGGGACGGGATGGATCTGGTAGTGTTAGAGGTATGGAGAGTATTTGGAGCAATATCATTTCTGGATTCCTTTGGTATAGATTTTTCTTCATCTTTTATTAAAAAGTTGGGTGATGGGTTATCTATTTCCTTTTGGTGGGATAATTGGTTGGGCAATTTTCGTCTTTGCGAGCGATTCCCGCGGTTGTTTAGTTTGGAGAGGGACAAGGGGGTAAAAGTTGGTAATCGGGGTTGTTAGGTAGAGGACTGTTGGGCATGGAAATGGGAGTGGAATAGGTATCCTAGGGGTCGAGCTATCAACGAGTTACTTGATTTGACCACTTCAATTGAAAATGTTAGACCTCTTCGTAATCGCAAGGACAAGTGGTGGTGGTGGCTTTTAGACAACGACGCACAATTTTCGGTCAAAAACGAAGGCGTTAATTGAAGAGAAATCTCTAATTGGAGGCATCATTATTTCAGAAACTCGTTGGAACTCTCTTCTTCCCATAAAGATAAACATCTTCATTTGGCGGGCTCTCCATGGAAGGCTTCCAGTTCGGGTGGCTGTAGAGGATTGAGGGATCGATTTGGACTCGGTGCTTTTTCCTATATGTAAGGAAATATAGGAATCGTTGGATCACTGCCTCGTGGGACGCAAGTTCGTGAATGAAATCCGGGAATCGGTTAGGAATTGGTGGGGTCTTGACATCACTCTGGAGAGCAATATAAACAATCTTCTAAACCATTCAGGTGATTCTTCTTTTTCAAATTCTCTCAAAAAGATCTGGCAAACAACTATTTGGGCAACATCTTACTTGATTTGGGTCATTGAAATAACATGGGTTCTAAAGAGAAGTTGATATATGCGGAGTCATTGTTTGTCGACATACGGGTTCGAGTGTACGAATGGATTTCGAGAAGATCTTGTAAATATTTTATCCCTTGGGACTGTTGGATTGTTGGTCCTTACTTGTCTTCCGCTTGAGCTCCTCATTTATGCTTGTTGGCTTTCTTTTGGTCGGTGCTCCTAGTTTCATTCGTTTTTCCTAGCTTTATTGTTACTGTTCGTCTTCCGTTCCAGTTTGGTTTGAGGGGTTGTTGCACCTCGCAATGGGATCCTGTTTGTTGTTTTTTTGTTGGTTTTCTTAATAAATGTCGTTGCCTTTCAAAAAAGAAAATAACAAAATAACATTACAACAATTTAAAATTATTTTTAATTATTTCAGTTAAATGTTCATTTTCAATTATTTCAGTTGAATGTAAACGAATAATTTCTTGTGGTCGTTAACATCACTTGTCATCTTAAAAAATTAGAAGCAACAAATCATCGCGTTTCTAAATGTTGCATACTCTGTTATCTGTATGTATTTCTTATTAAAATAACCGTATTTTATGAGTAAATTATTCATGGTATAGCCTCAAAAGAGCATACTAACCTAATAACCTTCAAGTAAATTAGTATATTAAGACGAATTATAACCAACCAACCAACTATCTATACTATATTATAAAGCACGGATAAAAAACTCTTAAAAACAATTTCTAAAGCATAATGTACCGTTATTTAATGCTAATTACTTAAAATCTCTTAAAAACAACCATTAAAGCTTTATGTACTACATTTAATGTTATTTATTAACTTTCAATCATTATTTGTAACCACTTTAACTCTCTTAAAATCACTCCCCATTTTAATCCCTAAAATCACTCCTCTGCATAATTAAATAAAGAATAAAAATCAAATTTTAAATATAAAAAATCTAAAATATAATTAAGAAAATCTAATAGAATATTTAATGTTTATTTAAAAAAACATTATATTATTAAATCTAAAATAAATTACATTATTATTAAATTTCTATATTATATTATAAAGCACGTATAAAAAATTATTAAAAACAATTGCTAAAGGTTAATGTGTCGTTATTTAATGCTAACTACTTAAAATCACTTAAAAACAATTATTAAAATTTTATGTACTACATTTAATGCTATTTATTAACTTTCAATCCTTATCTCTAACCACTTTAATTCTCTTAAAATCATGATGTATTTCACTGCATTGTACGAATACGATTCTAGTTATTAATTAATATGAGAAGATGTTACAAATTCGCATACTGTAGGTTTTATAAAATATAGATACGTAAAGTCATTACTTTCAAGAAAAACGTATATGTCCAACATATATTGATAGTCATTACTTTAATAGAATTTATTATATCACAAACCAAAAATTGTAAACTAATCAATACTATATAAATTAACTAATACCATGACAGAATGTTAGTGGCTTAATTATCAAAACATAAAATATCTCAATTTTGTTACACATAGATGATAAAACTAAGGTGAAAAGTTCAAAAAAATCCAATTTTCTTTAGTGTTTGGAGTGATTAAGTCTTTGGATAATTTTTTGGAACAAATAAGTCCTTAGACATTTCAAAACACACTAAATTAATCCTTGGACTTTTCAAAACCTGTTAAACACATTCTTATTACTTAAAAATGTAACTTGCAACCTACATAACAGATAAAACTACAAATTAAAAAAAATGTCACCTACTTTATCCCCCTACAAATTAAAAAATGGGAAAATTAACTAAAATAGTCGATCTCATCAACCAAATTCATTTTTTAAACACTTTCAAAATCTATTTTAAAAATAGTCTAAGTTTATGCATAATATTTTTTTGAACATGTATGATAGAAATGAATTGCAAACCATAGGGATGAAAACTGAAATTTCAAAACCACAGGGATGAAATTTGCATTTTTTAACAAACCACAAGGACTAAAAACGTAATTTACTATTTATTTAATAATATAAGATTAATCTGTAACTATAAGTATTAAAAATAATTCACGTATTGACCAAACGATTATAATGGTGTAATTTGTAAAAGAATAACCCAATTTTTTTAATATATTTTAGTTAATATACGATTATGTGTATTAACATAATAAAAATGTAAAATGAAAAAGTAATGCATATAAAATAAATTAAATAACTAATTATAGCTTTATAAGGATGCAAAGTGTTTTTTTTCTTCTAAAACTATAAGCAAAGTGAATATTTATACATAAATTTTTTTATGTAAGGATGTTTTTATTTATTTTTTGGTAAAAAACAATCCTTACTTAGAAAAAAAAGTCATTATGTGCAAACTTTAACTATTTTAGGAAAAAAAAGTTTGAAAAGTGGTTAAAAAGTAAACTCGGTTGATGAGATTGACTTATTTCAGTTAATTTCCCTATATTTTGTTTGTAGGTGGATAAAATATGTGACATTTCTTTTTTAATTTGTAGTTTTATCTGTTATGTAGGTTGTAAGTTATATTTTTTAAGTAATAAGAATGTATTCAACAGGTTACCAAAAGTCCAAGGATTTATTTGACAGGTTTTGTAATGTTCAAGGACTTATTTGTTCGAAAAAATTAAAAAATTGTCCAGTGACTTAATCACTTTAAACCTTAAAGTCCGTTGGGGTTTTTTGAACTTTTCACTAAAACTAAAGGGTTATTTGGTAAATAATAAATAATTTGGTGTAAAATGATTAAATTGTTAGAATGATTAAGAGACTCTATATGATTTTATGTAAAATGAAAATTGGCTCTTTGGTAAGGGTTCCGAATAAAGAGTTTAAATGACAAAAATTTACCATTATAACCCCTATATGATGTAAGCTAAATTAAATATAACTATTTGATAAATGTTCTAAAGTCTTTTTAAAAGAAAAAAAATAAAGATAAAAATTTACAATATATATAACTATGCAATCATAATTTACAAAAAAATTTCCAAAATAATAGAACCTAGAATCATACGGTAGTATACATTTACGCAAAAAGAATTTACTTTTTGGTTCTAAACTTTGGAAGGTGTTTAACCAGCTACTAGCAAACCTTTTGCTTTATCTACTTACCAAAAATCAAGCTCCACCCAATACCCTCTTGACAAATCCCCGAACTTTTTTAACTGTGATAACTCATATTAGATGATGTCATTCGAGCAAATCAAGTATTAATGACAACTAGATACATACATACATACATACATACATATATATAGATAGATAGGGTCGGGTTCATTTGTTAACCCGATTTTTTGTACTAACTTTATGAACCGAATCTTGAACATTGATATTAAAATGAAGGGCTAAGATTAAAACCCATCTACATTAACTCTTATTTATTAGTCTTATAATAATTAATTACATTGAACATGTATGATAGGTGTTTTTGAGGAAATTCACAACCCTTTTCACATTTAGTATTGTAACTCCCACATTAAATAAATGTTACAATTAACAAAATAAAAAAAATTCAATAATGACATCATATATTTATTGTACATATATGAATGGGATGGAAAAAAGTAAAAGAATTTGTAAGGGAACATATATGAGCATGTATATGTTAAGAACCACTCCATTAGTGTTCATTTGAGAAAGTGAACCTATATGAAAATAAATGGACATATATATCACGACTGAACATCTATGATCATTCATTAGAGTTCATTTGACATATTTGTTGAACGTATATGAACATATATGGGCATGTATATAATGAATGAACATCTATGATCTTCATTACAATTCATTTGAATCTGTTGAACGTATATGAACAATGTTGTTATAATCATCATACTACTAGATATTCATACAAGTTAACTCGTTCATTAGAGTTCAGTCGATCAATGTTGTTATTTTGTAACATCCCCTTCATTAATGGTCACTTTGTAACTCCCAAACCAAAAAGTCTAGAAAAAAACCCATAATGAAGTACCATTTCTACCCTTGAACATTTAACATTTGTTCAAACCAACTAAGGATTAAAATGAATTCCTATTGGTTGAGAGAAGTTCATAAAGTTAATACAAATTGGAAGGTTAACAAAGTAACCTCCCTCTAGATATATATATATATATATATATATATATATATATATATATATATATATATATATATATATATATAGTGTTTGGTTTATTTGAGAAATGGTAAATATATGAGAAATAGAGAAGTAATCCTAGCCATTCATATGGTCAAGATCGGATTTGACTAGTCAAATATTGCGGCTTTGACCGGTCAAAAGTTGCGACTTTGACTGGTCAAAAGTTGCGGCTATCCCAAAAATAGAAGGACAATTTCGTAAATTTTACAAAACACACGGGCTGTGTTCATATATGAACATGTATAATTCACATATGAACTATATATTCATATATGAACCAGTGCAATTCACAACTGAACTCTTTTAACGGATTCATATATGAACCTTTGTGATTCATATATGAATCAGTTGAACTAACTAACAGATTCATATATGAACCTTTGTGATTCATATATGAATCTGTATGAATCACAAAGATTCATATATGAACCTTTGTGAATCACAAAGATTCATATATGAATCAGTTGAACTAATTAACAGATTCATATATGCATCTTTGTGATTCATACAGATTCATATATGAACCCATCCCGTGTATTTTACGAAATTACCCCTCTACCTTCTATAGACCACTCAAGGAATTATCCGGTGCTTCGCGGTCAAAGCCTCAAATGTTGACCAGATGAATGGCTAAGATTACTTCTCTATTTCTCATATATTTACCATTTCTCAAAGGTTCATATATGAATCTGTTAGTTAGTTCAACTGATTCATATATGAATCACAAAGGTTCATATATGAATCAGTTAAAAGAGTTCAGATGTGAATTGCACTGGTTCATATATGAACATATAGTTCATATTTGAATTATACAGGTTCATAAATGAACACAACCCGTGTATTTTGTAAAAATTACAAAAGTGTCATTCTATTTTTGGAAGAGCCGCAACTTTTGACCAGTCAAAGCCGCAACTTTTGACCAGTCAAATCCGATCTTAACTGTGTGAATGACTAGAATTACTTCTCTATATCTCATATATTTATCATTTCTCAAATGAACCTAAGACTATATATATATATATATATATATATATATATATATATATATATATAGGGAGATGTTAATTTGAGAAATGCTAAATATATGAGAAACAGATAAATAATCATAGTCTTTCATTCGATCAAGATCGGTTTTGACCAGTCAAATATTGCATCTTTGACTGGTCAACAATTACGGTTTTGACTGGTCAAAAGTTGCGGCTATTCTAAAAATAGAAGAACGGTTTCGTAATTTTTACAAATACACGAGACGAGTTCATATATGAACCTGTATGATTCACATATAAACTATATGTTCATATGTGAACCAATGTAATTCATATATGAACTCTTTTAACTAATTTCATATATGAACATTTGTAATTCACATATCAATCAATTAACTGATTCACGATATATGTAAAAAAAATTGTGGGCATCCCACAATAGATGAACCTTTGTGGGCATATGGATCCTAATGGTATAATTAATTTTTTTTACCATATATCACGATATATGTAAAAAATAGATTTGAGTTCCAACAATTTCTATGGTCCAATACCGATATTTCCTCCCACTTTGGTATCATTAAATCTGTCCTGAAACAAATTCTATGGTGGAATCTCCTACATATGTCAAATTGTTGACGGGTTCTTATCATTTATTGACCTCTCACACAACTCTTTAACCGGACCACTTCCCGACTGTTTGTGGCATTTCAAAGAATTAAGAGTTCTTAATCTGGTTTGATCTTGAGGTGTTGCATTTATACAAAAATAACTTCTCCGAATAATTGCCTTTGGCTTTGAAGAATTGTACGAAGCTAATTTTTTTGAATTTGGGGGCCAACAAGTTTTTTGGTAATGTGTCTGTTTAGATTGGGGAAAACTTAACAGGGTTGTATGTTCTTAGCCTAAGATCAAACCACTTTTTCGGACCCATTCCTTTACAACTCTGTGATCTCATGAACCTTCAAATCCTAGACTTGTCAATCAATAACCTCGATGGAACCATCCTATCATGTGTAAGTAATTTGAAGGCCATGGTTCAGGGACGGTTATTGTCGCAACAGAACATACATTATCCATTAACCAATTAAAAAATAAACAGCCCAGATGTACAATAAAAATATTGTACCAACCAAATAAAAGTGCCAAATTTACAAAATTAATGTGAATGTTACCTTTTAATTTCTTTGCAAGTCATGCGTTTTGATTTAAAAATGAAAAGATCAATAATTTTGGATTTGCCAATTTGGTACAAATAATTATATTTAATTTAATATTTTAATGCCATGTGTTAAGTTCCTCGCCTCGTGATTAATATACAATGATATAATTATTAACTTATATGCGGACTCTTTTTATTTAGATATTTTATCTAATATTCTTGCGTACTAATCAGAAGAAACGCTTACGATATTAAAATAATGCATTAAAAAAAGTAGGATTCAAGTGGTTCCGATTTAGTATCGTTTACTATTGCTTAGGGGCTGTTTGATAGTTGTTGAATGGTTTAGTGCAGAATGATTAAGTGGTCTAAATAATTAAGAGATATTTATGATATAGTGTAAAATGAAATATGGTTGTTTGCTAATTGTTCATAATGAAATCATGTCGCTTAATGGTTAAGGGAGGGCCAGGATACTAAACCATTAAGAGGATTTTGGAACCATTAAGAGACAACATTTTTTTTGCCAAACAAGATTCATCTCTTAACGATTCAGAAATTGCCGCTTAATGGAACCATTAAGAGGTAAACAAACAACCCCTTACTCTTACGTGTTTATCGGTTCACTTTATATAACAAAGATTAAGAATCTTATCTGGTAAGAGCGATAATAATGATTGAGAGTCTTATCTGGTAAGTGAGAGTGACAAATTTTACCCGTTAAACGCTTACAAAATAAAAATGTTGCATACAATGCGGTTTTAATGGACTAAAAACTTACCCAGTAAGTTGAATTAAAATGTTGACTATTATTTGTAAACGCTTACCCGGTAATCATTGGGTATACGACCCCTTAATCTTTTAAATTAAAGAACCATACTAACTAATGGTGTTATGTGGTTCATATTCTTCGAACTTGAACTTAGCAATATCATAACCTAATAAGGTTCGGTGTAATCAGTTTCAGTTTATTTGGTTCGATACCAGGTAATTAAAATAAAAGTTCTACTAATCTACTTAAAATAAGTTTTGTTTCAAATGTTAGGATAATTTATAAATATAAATATAAGTAATGTTTTAAATATAAACTTGAAACCGAGAAGACGAAAAAAGTCTAGATATAATTAATATTTTTTAACTTTAAAGATAGTTTATAAATGTATTTTTTTTTATTTGGTTCATTTTATTTAAGCAAACCATACAAGAATAACTGAAAAAGGAAACGAAAAAGTTGGGAAACTATAAACGAACTAAATAACCTAAACTTCATTTCATGGGTCGGTTATTCGGTTTTGGTTTTATTCGACACCCCTACTACTAACCGACTATTATTCACTTCCATTTGGCTATCATCGCAAAAACGTAATGTTTGATTCTTGAATTATTTTGGATCAAGTTATATCTACACATCGTTTTTTGTTAAAATATTTAAAAATGTATCAAATTTATTATGATAAATATAATTCAAAAGAATATGTGAGTGATTCATACACAACATCTCTTTTCGTTATCAGGGGTTCTACTTTATCTTTCTATTATCAATCTATCATCTTCATAATTATAATAAATACAATTCAAAAGTGATTTAAAGTTTTTATAAATTTGAATTTCATGATACGTCAAATGGAGCGACATAACAAGCATGAGAGGTACGGTCAATGGCTGCTTAGAAGAACTATAGAGAAGTAATTAAAATGAATCAAATTAAAATTTACTCAATAAATCGTACTTGAAAGTACGGTGGGGAGGATAAGATATGCATATACCTGATCAGCTGATCTCTACCCTAAAAAGGTAAAGCCGTTGTTTTGTAATGGCAGAAAATTAATATAAATTATCATTTTAGCCTAACCAATTTACCTCTTAGTATTTCAACAAAATCACTACCTTCACAAGTAACACGTCCTCAACTTGCTAAGGGGCCAAAAATAAAAACAAAAAATAATTCTTTTAATGGGTTCGCAAGTAAGTATGAAAACAACTTAAAAAAAACACCCTCCGCAAGTTGCAGGTTGGACACTTGCAAAGGTATTGACTTTTTGGTTAGTAAGGGAAATAATTGGTTAAGAGATGAATTGAACCGGGTAAAATGGCTATTTTGGGTCAATTTCTCCCATAAAGCCCTGGTTTCTACGAGAGTGTGAGCATATGGTGTAAAAAGGACGAATGAATAAAATAGAAAATAATGGGTATGTGCATTGAAAACATACAAAAATATAAAACAGACGTAACACAAGGAGCAAATAAGGCCAAACAACATATCTAACCAACATTACGAGCCATCTGCCTCCCAACCTGTCTAACTCCTTGTACCTGATTACACTAACTACAACCTAAATATGTTATCCTAATCCTTCATCTCTAAATACTTCTTCATTAGAAAAATGAAGATGCTTTTAGATATTTCATTATTAATAAAACCTTTTACATCAAATCAAAATTTATATATATATTTTTTAAGACCAATATTTTGCAATTTAACAATTGTGACACAAGGTTAAAAATTTTGGAAGACCCCAAAGTCAAACTATAAACTTGACTTTGGAAAAAGGGTTTCTCACCTAAACCATTGGATTGGACCCATTGATGATATATTATGGCCCATGCAAAATAATAATGAGTCAATTCTTGAAAACTTTGAGTTGATTTCGCCATAACAAATTTCTTAGGTCATTAGGGTTTGACTTAACCACAATTAGGCTATGTTTGGCAAACTAGCTGATAAGCTAGCTGATAGATGATAAACTAGTTTTTCAAAACACTACTATGAGTAGCTTTTCAATAAGCTAACTTATAAGTTAGTTTATGATCATTCAAACATGTACCTAAAAAAAACTAGTTTTTTTTTTTTGCCAAACAATACCTTAATATGGCCTTGAAAAAATAATAGTATTTTATAAAATAAAAATTGTAGTTCTCTGAGCATTATTGATGGAAGTTCTTATAAGCACAATTAATATGGCCATGAAAAATAATAGCATTTTATAAAGTAAAAATTGTAGTTCGAACATTATTGATGGAAGTTGTTATAAGAACTTACTTTTATATTTATTTTTTTGCCACATCAATTCTAACTCAACAAATTAAGAACCTAAATAAAAATATACAATATAAATCTCTTTTGTGTGGGTTCCATGTATTTTTCCAACATTAATAAATAATTATAAAGCCAATAAAATATATGAAAAAAACCACCAAAATGTCATTTAAGACAAAGTTCAAGATAAAAATCAAGGTTCTTGTACAAGAACTCAAAAGATGTGAGGTACTTATAAGAAGTTTTTCCAACAGCGGTTTTTCAAAGAACCTACACTACCTCCCATTGGAGATGCTCTTATTTGTCACTAATAATTTTTGAGTTTTTGTACAATAACTTTGGTTCTTATCTTGAATTTTGTGTGATTGTATTGGTTTTTATTTGATTTAAAAAGAAATAATAAGAATTAATAGTAAAAAAAGTAAATGAGGGTTCTAAATTTGATAAGTTGGCAATAATGTGATGTGACAACAAAAAAAATAAATAGAAAAAATGGGTTCTTATAAGGAACCGTTTATCAAACGTTTATCGAGTTACCGGATAAGAATCATTATCCTCACGATTTGAAATGCTCTAAACGGTATGCTACCAATGTGTATTATGTGTGTTAGGACTGAAAGTCCTAGTGCGTTAAAAGTTGTATAACGCATTTATAAGGGTTTAAATTGTAATTATTAGAAAGTTATTTGTAAATGGACCTCAAGCCCATTAGGCTTATGCGTCCATATTTATAGTGTTTTCTAAACCTAGTTTTAAGTTAGAGAAGAGTTTGAGAAGAATTCACTGTTATTATTCTAGTCGTAAGGTTTACATTTTCGTATCAGATATTCTCTCTGTAAACCTAAATCTTTATTGAGTATTAATCATATGACTAGAAGTTGTGGCTCAATCATTGTTCTTCATTGATTACTATTGATTGCTGATTGCACTGTATCTGAGATCTACAATTGGTATCAGAGCAGGATCGAATTAATTTTCATTCGATACGATAAAAAAGGTTTGTCTAAAACCCTTTAATCGCATATTTGAGTTAATCGATATTTTTTTTGTCGTATGGGTTTGTGTTCTTATTTTTAAGTTTGAGTCTTGTTTTATTGTGTGGATTGAATCTGTGGTGGTTGTGTGTCCGTATTAAATTCTTCTGGAAGCTTAGATCTGAGTTAAGTCTGCTATATCTGTTTATCTATCGTTTTTCTGGGTTAAGTGAGTTAAGTCTGCATCTGAGTTTAGTTGTTGAGTTCGGTCGTTTTGTTCTGAGAAGTCGGTCGGTCTGTCATATTGATATACTGATTTCCTGGGTTAAAGTTCTTATCTGCTATATTTTTTTTATAGGATAAACAAGTGTTTGATTTCGATCGATTTTCTGGGTTCTTTTTGCATATCGATTTTCTGAAAATCATCAAATCTGAGTTAAAGTTCTGATAAATCTGTGAATCAAGGAATCGCTTTGGTTTGTTTTATTTGTTTAGAGTTATCTGTTTATCTCGATAGCCGTTTTTTTATCGAAGACCATCGACCGGACCCTACCTCGCCCGACCCCTACTCCCGGACTCCATCGACCGGGTTGTTGTCTTGACCGGGTTGTCCTTGACCAGGTTGAAGTCGCCCGGGTTGTCTCCCGGGGTGAAATCTCCCGGTCGCCTTTTAGATTATTGAAGGAAGTGATTTCCATTATTTTGTGATTGGGTAATTAACACTTAGTGGGAGGTGAATTGAAGGTTGTGATAAGGCGGCTTGTTTGATTTTACTTAATTTTCATTGTGATTAATTATCACATAATGATGGGTCGGTGGAATAAACTCTTATAATTGGCAACTGTTTGATTTTTTTCTGCACCGCATACATATATATATATATATATATATATATATATATATATATATATATATCCATCGACCGGGACTTTCCCCGGGGTCACCCCGCCCGGTGCGTCGCCGCCCGGTCCTTCCCCGCCTAATCCCTTGCGTCTCCCGGCCCTTCACGTTCCTAACCAGTATCAAGGTTTTGTTGGAATGTGCTTAAAAGCTTGTCCCACAGAGGAAAAGAGAGGAAAAACATTGTGCCTTATAATAGGAATCCCCTACCTATTATCAAAATGGGTTACCTAACCAAGTGGGTTAGTCCATATTAAATGTCAAGATGGGCCTTGGGCCTTGGGTATCTTGGCTTGAGAGAGAGACTCGTTTTTTGGCAGAAAATACAAAGATTTTCTGGGTTTTTCTCTCCGTTCAAAACACAAATTTCGTAAGGAAGCATATCGTTGATTCTTCGGGTTCAAGTTCGATACTTGATCAGATTGTTGTATCCTCTAGATAGACGTCCACAAATTATCTGTACGCGGGACGAATTTCTGTCTAAGGATACTGCAAATCGCAGGCCTCAATCCCACAACGATCTTCATCAAATTATCATCAAGATAATCGAGTTAGTCATTATTCACTTTCTGTTTTTCGATTATGTATACAATACTAGTATAGAATTCGTTATATTTATTTACGAATTTATTCTGAATTTTACAATTCAAACATTTATTGTGTAAACGAATTTCTAAGTTCTAACAATCTTAGACAGAAATTTCGTTGACGATGGATCAATCTTCTTTATTGAAATCGCACGTGGAGAAACCCGAAAAATTTAAGGGTTCCGATTTCAGAAGATGGCAGCAAAAGATGTTGTTCTACTTGACGACATTAAAGGTGTCAAACATGCTTACCGATCAAGCACCGACACCACCGGTTGGAGAAGGGGAAAACGCCCCTTCACAGATTCAAGTGGCCGTCTACCAACGTTCCGTTGACAATTGGAACGTGAATGAATATAATTGTCGCAATTATATTCTGAATGGGCTGGATGATGGTCTTTACGACATTTATTCATCCTTCACTTCGGCCAGAGAAATATGGGAATCGTTGCAGTCTAAATACAAGACGGAAGTCGCTTGTTCTAAGCGATTCATTGTGGGCAAATTCCTAAATTTCAAGATGACAGATTCCAAACCGGTTGTGAAGCAAGTAGAAGAATTTCAAGTCCTGGTCCATGAACTGGAAGTCGAAGGTATGGGTGTCAATTCCAATTTCCTTATTGGTTCTATTATTGACAAACTTCCTCCATCTTGGAAAATTTTTAAACTATATCTCAAACATTTGTCTGAGGATATGAGCTTTGAGCAATTGATACTCAAGCTGCGAGTGGAGGAAGATAACCGGATGAACGAGAAAGCGAATGCAATCTCGTTGGAGCCAAATGCAAACATGGTGACCGGCAGCTCTTCAAAGACAAAGTTCCAAAAAGGAAAAGGCAAGCTTGTGGCTGTCAAGCATCACTCAAATGCTTCAAATCCATTGTCCACACAAAGAAAGCCTTTCAAAGAAATGAGTCTTGAGTTGCTGGGTATGCGGAAAGCCAGGACATCGAGCAAAGGATTGCCGACATAGGAGGGACCACGGTGGACCCGGAGGAGGAGGCGCCGGTGGTGGAGGGGCCGGTGGAAACCCACACCAAGCCAATGTGGCCAATTCTCCAAATCAATTCGTTGGAGTAATTGAGGCTTTTATGGTCACAAACGTGACCGATTGGTGGGTTGATATCGGTGCCACCAAGCACATTTGTAACTCCAAGAACCTGTTTGCATCTTATCAAACTGTCACTGATGAAGAACCAATGTATATGGGAAATGCCACTACAGCAAAAGTGGAAGGAAGAGGAAGGGTGAATCTCAAGCTCACATCGGGAAAGGAACTTGTACTCACCAATGTCTTGCATGTACCTGCTATTACAAAGAACTTGATCTCTGGTTCCACTCTTAGTAACAAAGGATTCAAGATAGTGTTTGAATCTGATAAATTTATGATTACTAAGGGTGGAGTGTATGTTGGTAAGGGCTACCTAGATGAGGGGCTCTTTAAACTCAGCGTTGTAAATAATGACAATGTAAATATTGTAAATAGAAATAAAACCGCAGGCTCTAGATCTGCTTCTGTGTACATGCTTGACTCTTCTTCTTTATGGCACTCACGTTTAGGACATGTAAACTTCCGATCCTTACAAAGGATGATAAAACTTGGATTGTTACCTAAATGTTCCATGGAAAACAAGACAAAATGTGAAGTGTGTGTTGAATCCAAATATGCTAGCCATCCTCATAAATCTGTAAAGAAATCCAATGAAGTACTTGGATTAATCCACAACGATTTATGTGATTATAAAGCCACACCCACACGTGGAGGAAAGAATTATTATGTGTCATTTATTGATGACTGCAGTAAATTTTGTTATGTATATCTTATACATACCAAAGATGAAGCTTTGAATATGTTTAAGACATACAAAGCTGAAGTTGAAAATCAACTTGACAAGAGGATAAAAATTCTAAGATCCGATATAGGAGGAGAGTACGAATCTAAGGATTTTGCTGAATTTTGTTCCCATAATGGCATAGTTCACCAGACCACGACTCCGTATACTCCACAACAAAATGGAGTTGCCGAAAAGAAAAATAGAACATTGAAGAACATGATCAATTCAATGTTGATTACCTCGGGAGCACCACATAGTTTATGGGGTGAAGCATGCTTAACTGCAAATATGATACTTAATAAAATTCCTCACAAAAAGAGTGATAAGTCTCCTTATGAATTATGGAAAGGAAAACTTCCTTCCTATAAAAGGATGAAAGTGTGAGGTTGCCTTGCAAAGGTTCAAGTACCTTTACCTAAAAGGACAAAACTTGGACCCAAGACCATTGACTGCATATATCTTGGTCCTACGAGGAATAGTGCTGCTTATAGATTTTTGGTCTATAAGTCAAACGTTGAAGATATCCACAAGAACAGAATAATGGAATCAATCGAGGCAGAATTCTTTGAACACATCTTTCCTTACAAGGATAAAGAGAAAGGAATCTCTAATCCAAGGAAGAGAGTGGGTGAAGAAGATGACATCGATAATCTTGAGAAACTGAATGAAGAGGATACTTCAAAGGCTCAAGAAGAAAACTTAGAGCCTAGAAGAAGTAAAAGGGGAAAAATTGCAAAAGACTTTGGACCCGACTTCATGACATTCGTTGTCAATGAAGAACCTCAATCCTATAAGGCCGCCATTGAGTCTTCGGAGGTACCTTATTGGAAAGAGGCTATTCGTAGTGAGATAAACTCCATAGTTCAAAACAATACATGGAGATTGGTAGATTTACCACCGGGTCACAAGGTAATTGGCCATAAATGGATCTTCAAGCGGAAATTAAGACCTGATGGCACTATCGAGAAATATAAAGCTCGGTTGGTAGCAAAAGGTTACCGCCAAAAGGAAAGTCAAGATTTCTTTGACACTTACTCACCGGTGACACGAATCACGTCCATTAGGACGTTGATGGCAATAGTAGCTATTCACAACCTACATATTCACCAAATGGATGTGAAAACTGCTTTCTTAAACGGTGAATTAGAAGTAGAAATCTATATGCAACAACCGGAAGGTTTTGTTGTAAAGGGCCAAGAGAATAAAGTATGCAAATTAGTTAAGTCTCTATATGGACTTAAACAAGCCCCAAAGCAATGGCATGAGAAGTTTGATAAAACTCTTCTATCAAATGGTTTCCACATAAATGAGTGTGATAAATGCGTTTATGTGAAACAATGCAAGAATGCATATGTGTAACACCCTAGAAATTTGCGGAAATAAAATTTTCGAAAAGGAAATCAACAAAAGACTAACTTGCGGAATAGGGTGTAACAATTTCAAAATACATATTAATCCAACGGGGTACAGAGTAGACATTAATGTGGTATATAAATGAAGCATAAAACGACAACCTATTAATCTTCAATTATATCTAGATTAGGGACGGGTGTCGCTATACTTCCAAAATAAATCTTCAAAAGAATCTCTCACGACACCAAGGTCGCTCCCTCAGCCCCGACGAGCCCCACCGCTAAGATAACCTGCCAACATGACAACCAAGAGCAAGCGTTAGGCTAAAGCCTAGTGAGAACAAGCCAAATAAAAGAGAGTACTAAACCCAATTGGTGCCACACGGTAGTATAGCCATGAGCTAAGTCAAGAAATCCAATAAACCATTAGTGATTAAACATGGTATAAGTAATACCCAAAATCACATAACGAGCTCAACCCCTCTAGATCTGTTGCTCAAAACATTCAAGTCAACCCCTCTGGATCTATCCTTGAGAGTTCCCAAAACAGGGGGAACCCAAGCACATAATGGGATTACACCTTACTGCACCATGAGACGATGCCCGACCGTATAGGCCCACACCTTACTTATCATGGCAACCCGATGCCTATCCCGTGCTAAAACGTGAACCGATTGCCCAAAACAGGGGACATAGGAACACAGTGCCTATGGATCCATTGCACTAAGACTCAAAGCCAAAGCATGTCATTTCAGAGCATACTCATATTAAATCAGATATACAGGCAATTCATATGAACAACGGTTCAATTATATAAATCTTGATTCTTGAAAATATGGGATTTTTAGAAGGTATTTCCCAACGACAATCAGTCACTTTGAAACCAGGTTTTCCACATTTAAATAATACATTTATCACATAGCATTCGAAGTACAGACCGATTTAGCTTAAAAGGACTCACCTCAGATTTCTTCTTGCTTAAAGACTGCTCCTTACGAATGCTACCTATGACAACACCGATACATCGGTAAGCCAATTATAAAGACAACTCACTGACCTACAACTCTGAAATACGAATACCACACTGCCAAAACACTGATCCGGTCGAGTACCAAATCCGGTCGAACCCAACACCGGTCGAACACAGTACCGGTCGAACGGCAACACCGGTCGAACAACGGTCCGGTCGAACAACGGTCCGGTCGAACGACCATCCGGTCGAACAACAGTCCGATCGAACAACGGTCCGGTCGAAGGACCATCGGTCGAACACGACCCCGGTCTAAGGACCATCGTCTTGTTCATCAAGAACATCAAGAACAGATCGAATACAGAACCCAGATCCAAAATGAGAAAATACTCAGATCTCACAATGGAACGGTTTAAAACCTTCACAACGAGATTCTACGCGGCTAAAAGCATTCAGATCAAAGCATTAAGCTAGATTCGTACCTGGATTTGGAGAAAACCGAACGACCTCTTTCTCCTGCTTCTCTTCTCTCTCTCTCTGATTCTCAAAAACTGATATTTGTGATATTTTCAAAATATCTAAAATCTGATTTCTATTTATATAACCCAAGTTACATTTTACCCCCTTGAACTTCGGGTAAAAGTCAACTTTTCACCCAACCCTAAAATAGCGGGTGTTACAATATGTCATCATATGCCTATATGTAGATGATATGCTTATCATGGGGACCAATATGGATGTAATCAATCAAACCAAGAAGATGTTGCATTCTTCATTTGACATGAAGGATATGGGAGAAGCAGATGTGATTCTTAGGATAAAGATCCAAAGAGATCCAGATGGTTACATTCTTACTCAATCATACTATGTTGAGAAAGTGCTTCGAAAATTTGGTCACTATGATGATAAACCAGTAGTTACTCCGTTTGATCCTTCAAGCCAACTCAAGAAGAATCAAGGAGATAGTGTATCTCAGTTGGAATACACTCAAGTGCTTGGAAGTCTGATGTACATAATGAATTGCACTAGACCGGACTTAGCATATACCGTGAGTAGACTTAGTCGATACTCACATAACCTAAGTAAAGATCATTGGTTTGCACTTATACGCGTGCTCAGATATCTCAAATACACAATGAATTACGGGTTACATTATACCAAGTATCCTCCCGTGTTAGAAGGATATTGTGATGCAAATTGGATTTCCAATCATTCTGAAAGTAAGTCCACAAGTGGCTATGTATTTACACTTGGTGGTGTAGCCATATCATGGAAATCGTCGAAGCAAACCATGAATACACGGTCTACCATGGAAGCCGAATTTGTAGCCTTAGATAAAGCTGCTGAAGAAGCAGAATGGCTTAAAAGCTTCCTAGAGGGTATTCCTTTGTGGCCTAAGCCTGTCACTGCCGTTTGCATCCATTGTGATAGCATGACCGCTCTCACAAGAGCAAAGAATCAAATCTATAACGACAAATCGAGACATATCAGGCGTCGCCACAAAACTATCCGAGACTTGCTCAAGAATGGAATTATATCCATTGATTATGTAAAGTCAAAGGAAAATATTGCAGATCCTTTGACAAAAGGCCTAAATCGAGAACAAGTCTCTTATACATCGAGGGGGATGGGCTTAAAGCCAACTCCATGAGTTACTACTCGGCGGAAACCTAACCTAGCAACATTGGAGATCCCATGGTCTAGGTTCAATAGGAAAACTAGTTGAGGAAAACTCAAAGGTCTAATACACAGGTATGCCTATTCCTATGATGTTTATTTTGTGTATTTTCCGTTGATGATTTAGGGATGAATTCTTATTCTTAATAATACTGATAGCTTCTTGGTAGAACAATACGGAATGTTCTTGATCAGTATTACCTATATGAGATTGATGTGGGGTCGCATCTTTGAAGACGGATATGGCTATGTCTTCTAAAATTCTCATGAAGAAGGATTGTTCACGACCGAAATGAACACAACGGTAAGAGTCAACTTATGCATAACTATGATCTGTGTGATATTCGTTGTCTCGACTTACTACACAACGTGGTTAGTTCAAGACTTCTCGTCACTACCCACAAAGTAGGTCCGATGAATACTCACTATGGAAGGTTCAAGTCGCCTCAGACACCTTTTGATGTGCACTCGTTAGTAGTGCCATTAAGGCCTTTTTAATAGTTTTTTTTAGTCATTTTTCTTCCATATCCCTACAATTGAGTCTTTTTATTTCGTGTTTTATCAATTATCTGTTTCTTGGAGCTAGAGCTAGTGGATAATCTGTTTTATTTCTTCGAATGGCTAATTTTATGTGTTTTGGCAGTTTTTGAGTAAAACAGATCCAGTGCTGCAGCATGTCTGAAGCACCTGCGGCTGTAACAAATTTTTGTGGAAAGAAGATGGATGATGGACGATTTTTGACAGGACTTTTGACAACTTTAGAAGCCTCCTCCTGCAGTATTTTTTTAAGAATGACATCATCTTTTTGATAGCTTGCAACCCTTGGACATTGAACCCCTTTTTTTGTACTAATTGTACCTTAAGTACTTTGTGTTGGTTTATTTCTATTTTGCCACTCCCTTTTTGTATATAAAGGGAGGTTGGGGGTTTAGTTTAACAATCCTAACTTTTAACATCTAAGTACATATCTTTGGAAGTGAAAATCAAAGGTTGGCACCAATAACCTTTGATTTTGATGTACTTTTGAAATTCCAAGTAAACCTTTGAAGTTACCATCTCTTGTCTTTTTACTTATGCTTTATTACTTCTAGTATTCCTAATTTTAGTTGTTTACTTTCCTTGCCATTTATATTTAAGTCATTTATATTTGTTGTAATTTACATTTCCGTCATTTTACTTTCTTGTCTTTTATATTTCCGTCATTTACTTTCATGTCTTTAATTTATGTAATTTATTGCTTTAAGTATTTACATTTTAGTATGAGTAGCTAAATCCGTTAGCTTGGGTGTAAGATAAAAGGGTGAGATTTCAAACCAAAAGAAGGTGGACATTGTTTCGCAATAACAATGTTCCATCATTTCATTCAAGTTTTATAAAGCCAATGACACTTCTTGACGAGTTGATCACTTTGAAAGTGTGAAAGTGCTATGGCCTAGAGATAAGCCATAATATGCACGTCAACTTGGATGATATGAGAAGCCGACTTGAGAGAGTGACTGATAAAGAGATTTATCGCCTCTATTTTTCATCTTGATTTATTCTTGACGGGTTGGTCGCTTGTTAAAAGTGTTAAAGTGTAGAGGATTCAGAGATGAAGCCCTTCGAACACTCCAACTTGAATGATATGGGAATTAACTCGAGAGAGTAGTTTTATACAAAGAGATTTGTAAATCCGTATATTTTGAGGACTCTACCCCTTGCTATCAAAAGTTAAAACTGCATAGAGATATGTTCAGTTGGATCTAAACGGTAGCGGGAGTATTGAAGTCCGAGAGGAATACCCTCAAAATAGATGGTGGATCTGTTTATGCTGAACTCATGCTGCAGCATACCTGCAGCATAGTCTGCTGGAATTTGTGTTTGAGTCTCACCTAAAAGTCTTACACCCTTGCTACCTTTATTATTCTGTATTGTTGTCAACTGTTAACCAAACCAACCAATCAAAGTCTTCAAATCCGTCATCTGAAATCATTTCTTTTCTAACACTTTTATTATACTTTTACGACAATCTCTGTGGGACGATATCCGGTACTTTACCGTTTTATTACTTGAAAAGACGATATTATATCTCATTGTATACTTGCTTTGAGGTCTAATTAGCACACGTCTATAGGTGTATTCCACGCACTACCAAGTTTTTGGCGCCGTTGCCGGGGATTGGCACGTTAAAAGTTTATAAAAGTATTTTAAAAGATTTGATTTTTCTTACACCTTTGGAATCTCATTTGGAAGTATATGCCAAGAATACCACGGGGGGAATTGTTCACTCTTGACCCGGAAATTGAACAAACGTTTCGTAATAGGAGAAGAACGCAAAGAATCGCATTAATCATTGAACCTCCAATTATGGAACCACCACCGCCCGGATTTGAAAATAGAGGACCGAGACCACCACCACTTTTGGAAAATCCACGGGGAGCACCAATATTCCATGATGCACCCCCAATTTTTGGAAACCCACCGGAGCCACAATTTCGACAAAATCCACCAAATCAAGGAAATAATCATAACCATGTTGATGATGATGTTGAATCTCAAGGCACCAATGAAATAAGAAATGAAGTTCCAAACATAATTAATCTTGCGAACTCCAAAGAGGGAAAAATTATGGACTACGCTATCCCCGATTTTGAGCAATTAAATTCAGGGATAATTAGACCCCATATACAAGCCCTCCATTTTGAGCTAAAACCCATCATGTTTCAAATGTTGCAAACAAACGGACAATTTGCCGGAATGCCATCGGAGGATCCACATTCTCATTTAAAATCTTTTATGGAGATCACTGATGCATTCCTGATCCCTGGGGTGTCTAACGATGCCTTGAGACTTACTTTGTTTCCTTTTTCTCTAAGGGATCGGGCAAAGTCTTGGTTTAATTCTTTGGCACCTGGCTCTGTGCCATCATGGAGCAACATGGCTGAAAAGTTTTTGCGAAAATATTTTCCACCTACCCGTAATGCTAAGTCCAGAAACGAAATTTGCATGTTTAAACAAATGGACGATGAGGCAATTCCCGATGCTTGGGAAAGGTTTAAAGAGTTGTTAAGAAAATGCCCTCACCATGACATTCCTTACTGTATTCAACTTGAGACGTTTTACAATGGGTTAAACCCCATGGCAAAACAAATGCTCGATGCGACATCAGGAGGGGCCTTTACAGCCAATACCTACAATGACGGGTATGAAATTCTTGAAAAAATTTCAACAAACAATGGACATTGGGCTGATCCACGTGCTCAACAGCAAAAGAAAACTGCTGGGATTCATGATGTGGATGCATATACTGCATTAACAGCACAACTTGCTTCCATGGCTTCAATGCTCAAAAACTTATCTTCAAATCAAGGAACACAACAAGTTGCTGCTACATCTACCCAGTCAGTCCTTTCTGTTCAATGTGTTTGTTGTGGTGGGGAACATTCCTATGAACAGTGTCCTCAAAACTCTGAATCAGTAAACTATGTTCAGAACAGGAATGCTCCCTACGGCAACACCTACAATGCGAGTTGGAAGCAACATCCAAATTTTTCCTGGAACAGTCCATGTCTAAATCAGTCAGCTCCTAAGCCACAAGAAACTTCAAATTTTCAAACACAACATCATGCTAGTAGTTCGCATCATCAAAACCAAGGTTCACATCACCAAAATCAAGGTTCACATCACCAAAATCAAGGTTCTCAACATCAGCATAACCAAAGTTCACAGCATCATCAGAACAGGAATTTTCAAAATAACCAACAGCATTTTCAAAAACCTCCTCCACAGGCTGAGCCATCATCTTCTTTGGAAGCTATGATAAAAAGCCTTGTGGCTCAATCACAAGCTCAACAGCAACTTTTGAGCCAAAATCAAGCTCTTTTTAATCAACAGAGTGCAGCCATCAGGAATTTGGAAACCCAAGTAAGTCAAATAGCACTTAATCAGAACAATAGGGCTAATGGCATGTTACCAAGTGACACAGAAATCCCGAAGGCTTCTGGTAAAGAACATGTAAAAGTTGTGACCCTTAGGAGTGGTAGAGAATTGAATGAAACAGTACAAACCAAGTTTGGACCAATAACTCAAGCAGAATTTGAAAATACCACACAGTCAGGACCCGAGACCACTGTTTTAGCTACTGTTCTTGAACCACAACCTGAGCCCACAAAGAATCTAGAGCCCGGAGTAGCCAGTCCTGTAAATGAGATCCCAACCTTACCTAAGGAGAGTGAGACCAAAGGCACAAAAGGCACGTCTTGCTCCACGCATTCAAGTAAAGCTTTCATAAAACCAGTTCCTCCTTATGTTCCTTACCCTCAAAGGTTAAGGAATCAAAAAGAAGAACTGCAATTTAAAAAATTCTTGGATGTGTTCAAAGAATTGCACATCAACATACCTCTTGTGGAAGCAATCGAGCAAATGCCTAGTTATGCCAAATTCCTTAAAGACATCCTAAGCAAGAAGAAAAAGTTGAATGAATATGAGACAGTTGCTTTGACTGAAGGATGTAGTGCACTCTTGACCAATGGAATACCTCCTAAGTTGAAAGACCCAGGAAGTTTCACCATTCCATGTTCAATAGGTGGGAAGAAAGTAGGGAAGGCTTTGTGTGATCTAGGAGCTAGTATCAACCTCATGCCCTTATCTGTATTCAACAACTTAGGGATAGGAGAGGCCAGACCTACCACAGTAACACTCCAGTTAGCTGACAAAACCATTGCCTACCCTAAGGGAAAAATTGAGGATGTTCTAGTTCAGGTTGACAAGTTCATATTTCCGGCAGATTTTATTATCTTGGATTTTGAGGCTGATAAAGATGTTCCTATTCTTTTAGGGAGACCCTTTTTGGCCACCGGAAGGACTTTGATAGATGTCCAAAAAGGAGAACTGACCATGAGACTTCAGGATCAAAAAGTCACATTTAATGTTTTCAATTCCTTAAAATACCCTGATGATTTTGAGGATTGTGCAACTTTAAATGTGCTTGACTTAATAGGCCATGAGGAAAGAAGGACCTATAAGTTTGAAGAAGAAGATGATGAGGAGATAACCTTAGGAAATGATTTTGAAAACTCAAGTCCGGAAGAAACGGTTTTGGCCAGTGCTGCAGCATTTGAGCAGCTTGACAGTAGTGATCAGAAACCATTCACTCCATCCATAGTCTCACCGCCCGACCTGGAGTTAAAGCAACTCCCATCTCACTTGAAATATGCCTTTCTAGGAGAAGAAGGCAAATTGCCTGTCATCATCTCATCTACCCTAGAATCACATCAAGAAAAGAAGTTGGTAGATATGCTAAGATTACACACCAAAGCCCTAGGATGGACCATGGCTGACCTTAGGGGAATAAGTCCATCAATTTGTCAACACAAAATCATCCTAGAGGACAAAAGCTTCACTTCCATTGAACCACAAAGAAGGTTAAATCCGGTCATGAAAGAAGTAGTGAAAAAGGAGATTTTAAAATGGTTAGACGCTGGAATTATTTTCCCAATAGCCAGTAGTTCTTGGGTCAGTCCGGTCCAATGTGTCCCAAAGAAGGGGGGAATGACTGTCATCACAAATGAAAAAAATGAACTCATCCCCACTAGAGTTGTCTCCGGATGGAGAATCTGCATGGACTACCGTAAGCTAAACCAGGCCACACAAAAAGACCATTTTCCATTACCTTTCATGGATCAAATGTTGGATAGGTTAGCCGGTAAGGAGTACTATTGTTTTCTAGATGGTTACTCAGGATATAACCAGATTTCCATATCACCCGAGGATCAGGAAAAGACCACATTCACCTGCCCCTATGGCACCTTTGCTTTCAAAAGAATGCCTTTTGGACTCTGTAATGCTCCAGCAACGTTTCAAAGATGCATGATGTCCATATTTTCAGACATGCTCGAAAAATCCATTGAAATCTTTATGGATGATTTTTCAATTTATGGTTCATCTTTTGATAATTGCTTGGATAATCTAAAAAAGGGTCTTGAGAGATGTGAGGAAACTGATTTGGTCCTAAACTGGGAAAAATGTCATTTCATGGTAAAAGAGGGAATTGTTCTTGGGCATTTAATTTCAAAAAGAGGAGTGGAGGTAGACAAAGCTAAGCTTGAAGCAATTGAAAAACTACCCGAACCAACCACTGTTAAAGGAATCAGAAGCTTTCTTGGGCATGCTGGATTTTATAGAAGGTTTATCAAAGACTTTTCAAAAATATCAAAACCTTTGTGTATATTATTACAGCATGACCATAAATTTGAATTCACTAAGGAGTGTAGAAATGCATTCCAAATTTTGAAGAAAGTTTTGGTGACTGCTCCAGTGGTTGTTGCTCCTGATTGGGAAAAACCTTTTGAAATCATGTGTGACGCAAGTGATTGGGCGGTTGGTGCTGTGTTAGGTCAAAGAAAAGAAAAAGTGTTTCATTCAATTTATTACGCCAGTAAGACTTTGAATGAAGCACAAATCAACTACACAACAACAGAAAAAGAACTTTTGGCGGTAGTCTTTGCCTTTGAAAAGTTTAGGTCATATTTGATGGGAGCAAAAGTCATTGTACATACCGATCATGCCGCCATCAAGTATTTGATCTCAAAAAAAGATGCTAAGCCCAGGTTAATAAGATGGGTTCTGTTGTTGCAAGAGTTTGACTTAGAGATTGTGGATAGAAAGGGGGTAGATAACCAAGTTGCAGACCATTTGTCCAGATTGGAGAGACCTAGTGAGGATATAGGAGACATCATTGAGACCTTCCCGGATGAAAAGATTCTCATGCTGCAGCATCAGGATTCCCCATGGTTTGCGGACATTGCAAACTACTTGGCTTGCGGAATAAAACCCGCTGGTTGCACTAGCCAGATGTTTAAAAAATTTCTCCATGACACCAAAATGTATTTGTGGGATGACCCTTTCTTGTTCAAATTAGGTACAGATCAGATTTTAAGAAGGTGTGTCCCAAATACAGATGTTGCAGCAATCCTGCAGCATTGTCATCAAGCACCTTATGGAGGACACTTTGGAGGGCAAAGGACAGCGGCTAAGGCATTACAATCTGGATTCTATTGGCCAACTCTCTTTAAGGATTCCCACACATTTGCACAAAGATGCAATGAATGCCAAAGAAGTGGTTCCATTTCTCAAAGGAATGAAATGCCATTAAATGGGATCCTTGAAGTTGAGTTGTTTGATGTTTGGGGAATCGACTTCATGGGACCATTCCCCCCATCAAACAAATGTCAATACATTTTAGTTGCTGTAGACTATGTCTCAAAGTGGGTGAAGGCAGTGGCATGTACTTCAAATGATGCAAAGACAGTGGTTAAATTTCTTCAAAAACAGATTTTTACAAGGTTTGGTACCCCCAGGGCACTGATCAGTGATGAGGGAACTCATTTTGTAAACAATCTGTTACGTGAAGTTCTTGAAAAATACAACATTAATCACAGGATTGCCACTGCATACCACCCACAAACCAATGGGCTAGCAGAACTTTCAAACAGAGAGATTAAGGGAATTTTGGAAAAAGTGGTCAAGCCAAATAGAAAAGACTGGGCTTTTAAGTTAGATGACGCTTTATGGGCATACAGAACAGCTTTCAAAACACCAATTGGTATGTCCCCATATAAGCTAGTGTTTGGCAAGGCTTGTCACCTCCCTTTGGAACTAGAACACAAGGCATATTGGGCAATTAAAACTTTGAACATGAGCCCAGATGCTGCTGGAATCAAAAGAAAACTCCAACTTTGTGAACTAGAAGAACATAGGAACTTGTCCTATGAGAATGCCAAGTTGTATAAAGAAAAGACTAAGAAATGGCATGACAAGAAAATACAACACAGAGAGTTAAAAGCAGGCCAAAAAGTCCTTTTGTTTAATTCTAGGTTGAAACTGTTTCCAGGAAAGCTAAAGTCCAGATGGTCAGGACCTTTCCTCATCCACAATGTCTATCCATATGGAGCAGTTGACTTAGTTAATCCTGAAGACAACACTGTGTTTAAAGTGAATGGCCAGAGAGTAAAACTGTACCATGAGCCTGTGACCATCCCAGAGCCGTGCTCTGTGGATTTGGTCACAATGTGTTGAAAGTCATCCCTCATCTTGTTTGTAAATAAGTTTTCTATATTTTAAATGCTTTCTAGATTAATCTCATGTTTGTTTGTTTCATTTTGTAGCTTAAATCTTAATTTGGGGGTCTGCAGAGCATGCTGCAGCAATCCTGCAGCATCAGATTCCTAATTTTTGGAAATCTCAGTCTTTAAGGTTTGAACGGGAAAAGAGGGGATAAATTCAAAAGCAGTCCAAGGAAGGTACAAATGAGATCATTATGGAAACTTCTCAAAGAAAAGTAGTTGTCTTGTCTCCTTTTTGAAAAACATCATTACTTGTACAATTTTTTTTCCCTTCCCCATGATTTCTTTTCTAAAATCCCTTGGACATCCAATCAACATCCCTGGTAAGAAAGGAACTGACCTTTCAGTTCCCCAACCCATCCCTTTCAACCACTTTTTGATAACCATCAACATCATCACTTTTCATTTCTTTTCAAAACACCCACTTTGAACCCTTCCTTCTTCATCTCACCGGCGATTCTCTCTCTACCACGCTCTGTGAACAATGGCTCGAATGAAGGTACCCGTAGTAAGAGACCCCGATGACGTTCCACCATCTCGCCGGAGACGCCTTAGTCGAAACCCTCCTCCACCCGAACCAACTCCTGAACCGTCGGCCGATGATTGTGAAACCTCCCTCACCCCTGTCGCGAACCCTCTACCCAGACGCCCTCTGCTTCACATCATTATTCCCGCTGCAGCCCTAACAACGATCGAAGAGACTCCTGTCGCACCAACCTCTCACCCTACGATCGAGTCCACTCTAGCCCACAACACTCAGGAGGAAGAAGTTTCCACTCCGGTCGACTCTCCGGTTACCCCTCAGGTATACAACTTTTCTGACTATGACCTCTTGGAAGGTCAACTCACCTCTGTCAGTGATGAAGAGGTTGATATTATGACCAATGTTGGGGGAATACCCCTATACCTCACACCAGAGCACGTCCTTGATTGGACCCTAGTTCCCTTTGTCTCAAACTCCGGTAATCATTCCTCACCGATGGAGTTTGATGACACTACTTCCATCCTCAGTACTATGGGATTTTTCGATGCTCTGAACCCAAACGAGGAAGAGGAAGTAGATCAAGCCAAACAAATGGACTCCAGTGAGAATGTCAGGGATTCAATCCCTGACCTAAATGTTGCTTTTGAGCAATCTTGTGGAGAGGAGTCCATGGGGGTTGGGAAAGCTAGTGGGTCAAAGAGTAATGAAAAAAAGAGGAAAAGAATCAGTGGGGAGAGTGTGGCTAGGAAAAGAAGAAAACCATCATTTAGGGGCATAAGACTGCATGCTGCAGCATTCCTGCAGCATGGCAGAAAATCAAAGAAACCCAAAAAGGCCAGAAAACAAGCAAAGCCTGATTTTGTGCACCGACCAAAAAGAGAACAGTTTGGGGGGTTGAGCGGACAACAAGCAGTGGAGTGGTTCAGTAAGATGAAGGACAAAATAGGGGTGATAGACAAAGGTTTTCCTAGTCAAAGTCGGAATGAATATCCGTTCATCAAAACGGTAATAGAAGCCCATCGTATTGACAAACTCTGTGAGGTCCCTTCCTCTTACAACCTAACTCTCCTACGAGAGTTCTATTCTGAGGTAGCGGCCTCCAATGCCCAACTGATCCACATCCGAGGCAAGCGGTTTTTCTTAACTGCCAAAGCCATCAACCAGTTTCTTGGTCTTACACCACCTCACAACACTGATTATGAACTAATGCTAGCCTCTGTCACTCCTGAGTATTTGCTAGAAGTCTCTGATGAGTTAGGACTGCCGGGCACACAATGGAGCAACCACCGAAACTATATGCAAAGACGTTTCAGGGCCAATCAGCTCAAACCTAATGCCAATGTCTGGGTAAATTTTCTAAGGCATTCTATCTCACCCACGACCCATCAGACCTATGTCTCTGTAGACAGAATGTTGCTTCTACATTGTCTTTTGCAGGGATTTTCAATCAACTTTGGTGAAGTGGTGCTAAAGAGCATCCAGTCCAGTGCCAGAGCAAAAAGGGGAGGGATGTTCTTCCCTGGCCTGCTCACTCAAATGATGGTAAGAAAGGGAATTCCTCAGTACACGTCAGATGAGATCATGAAAGAAGCCGGGGGGAAATGGAAGATAGATTTGAAGGCAGTTTCCAGACTTAGGGAAAGACGACAGGGTGGAGCTCATGCCTATGCTCCCACAATGCTGCAAAATCTAATGGTCCAAAACAGCGAACTGCTGGAGCAGCTACGGGTTCAGAGAGAAGAGTTCATGGGAAAAATTGACAGCTTGAGGACTGACTGGGCTGGGAAGGTGAGTTCTGAAGGAGAAACGAGTAGAGGAGAGTTGGAACAGATGAAACAATCACTTGAGGAAAAGTATGCTGTGAAGTTAAGAAAGATGAAGAAGAAAGTGAAGACTGCTAAGAGGAAGATGGAGCAGTTGTCAAAGGAAAAAGCAGAAGTTGAGGCAGAGTTGAAAGGATACAAAGAGCAGATGACAGCTGCAGCATTGCCACCACCAAACACACAGCCTACTCTTGGAGAGTAGGACAGGTTCATTCACTTCCCCTTTAGCTCCAATTTTCTTTGTATTTTACAATTTTTTTTGAGTCTGGGATTGTTTTTGCATTTTTAGGTTTAGTTTTCTAGCATTATGAACATTGTTGATATACTCAAGCATGCATATATAGCCTAAGTAATTTCTGTAGTAAAGATCCTGTTTGAAGTTCTCAACTAGAACTAGCACACCATTGCTTGGGCACACAATTTGGACCCCAGTTCACTTAGATATGATCAAGGCCATTTTTCTTCATTCCAACCACTTGCACCCACTTACCATACATTATCCATAAATTGTACAATGAGGACATTGCACCTCACTAATTTGGGGGTGGGAAGTCCACCATGGCATAAGCAATCTATTGAAAAAGAGCATAGCTCTTCCAAATGCCATGTTTGGACTTAAGCACAAAAAAGTCCCATAGGGGCTAAGTGCTTGAAATGCATCAAGAAAAGAGCGCAAAAAGTGCCAAATTTTTTTAAATGATGCAAAGAGTGAAAAAAAAGGCAAAAAGGAGTGAGGAAAGCAAAAGCCAAAGAGAGATCCATACTTAAAGTCCTTGTGATCTTAGATAAGAAATGTGGAGGCCATAACAAAGAGAATAGTGTGCTAGCCTATGGTCCATACTTTTGAATATCAATCTACTCGGGATTTATGAATGGCTATACATTGTATGCTTGGTTCTATCTTATGATGTATGCACTCATTGCTTTCATGTGCTAATTTCTCATATTGAGTCATTTTATTTTGTGTCTTGGTTGCTTGGGGACAAGCAACAATTCTAATTTGGGGGTGTGATGTGCACTCGTTAGTAGTGCCATTAAGGCCTTTTTAATAGTTTTTTTTAGTCATTTTTCTTCCATATCCCTACAATTGAGTCTTTTTATTTCGTGTTTTATCAATTATCTGTTTCTTGGAGCTAGAGCTAGTGGATAATCTGTTTTATTTCTTCGAATGGCTAATTTTATGTGTTTTGGCAGTTTTTGAGTAAAACAGATCCAGTGCTGCAGCATGTCTGAAGCACCTGCGGCTGTAACAAATTTTTGTGGAAAGAAGATGGATGATGGACGATTTTTGACAGGACTTTTGACAACTTTAGAAGCCTCCTCCTGCAGTATTTTTTTAAGAATGACATCATCTTTTTGATAGCTTGCAACCCTTGGACATTGAACCCCTTTTTTTGTACTAATTGTACCTTAAGTACTTTGTGTTGGTTTATTTCTATTTTGCCACTCCCTTTTTGTATATAAAGGGAGGTTGGGGGTTTAGTTTAACAATCCTAACTTTTAACATCTAAGTACATATCTTTGGAAGTGAAAATCAAAGGTTGGCACCAATAACCTTTGATTTTGATGTACTTTTGAAATTCCAAGTAAACCTTTGAAGTTACCATCTCTTGTCTTTTTACTTATGCTTTATTACTTCTAGTATTCCTAATTTTAGTTGTTTACTTTCCTTGCCATTTATATTTAAGTCATTTATATTTGTTGTAATTTACATTTCCGTCATTTTACTTTCTTGTCTTTTATATTTCCGTCATTTACTTTCATGTCTTTAATTTATGTAATTTATTGCTTTAAGTATTTACATTTTAGTATGAGTAGCTAAATCCGTTAGCTTGGGTGTAAGATAAAAGGGTGAGATTTCAAACCAAAAGAAGGTGGACATTGTTTCGCAATAACAATGTTCCATCATTTCATTCAAGTTTTATAAAGCCAATGACACTTCTTGACGAGTTGATCACTTTGAAAGTGTGAAAGTGCTATGGCCTAGAGATAAGCCATAATATGCACGTCAACTTGGATGATATGAGAAGCCGACTTGAGAGAGTGACTGATAAAGAGATTTATCGCCTCTATTTTTCATCTTGATTTATTCTTGACGGGTTGGTCGCTTGTTAAAAGTGTTAAAGTGTAGAGGATTCAGAGATGAAGCCCTTCGAACACTCCAACTTGAATGATATGGGAATTAACTCGAGAGAGTAGTTTTATACAAAGAGATTTGTAAATCCGTATATTTTGAGGACTCTACCCCTTGCTATCAAAAGTTAAAACTGCATAGAGATATGTTCAGTTGGATCTAAACGGTAGCGGGAGTATTGAAGTCCGAGAGGAATACCCTCAAAATAGATGGTGGATCTGTTTATGCTGAACTCATGCTGCAGCATACCTGCAGCATAGTCTGCTGGAATTTGTGTTTGAGTCTCACCTAAAAGTCTTACACCCTTGCTACCTTTATTATTCTGTATTGTTGTCAACTGTTAACCAAACCAACCAATCAAAGTCTTCAAATCCGTCATCTGAAATCATTTCTTTTCTAACACTTTTATTATACTTTTACGACAATCTCTGTGGGACGATATCCGGTACTTTACCGTTTTATTACTTGAAAGACGATATTATATCTCATTGTATACTTGCTTTGAGGTCTAATTAGCACACGTCTATAGGTGTATTCCACGCACTACCACCTTTTCAAATGCATTTCATATTTAGTTTCCTGAATCGAACAATAAATACTCTATGATTATCTTATTTTCTATTCAAATGTTAGGTATTGTTGAAGTTTGAATAGAAAATGTGGGGTATTGTTGGAATTTGCTTAAAAGCTTGTCCCACATAGGAAAAGAGAGGAAAAACATTGTGCCTTATAATAGGAATCCCCTACCTATTATCAAAATGGGTTACCCAACCAAGTGGGTTAGTCCATATTAAATGTCAAGATGGGCCTTGGGCCTTGGGTCTCTTGGCTTGAGAGAGAGATGTCACGCGGGTTTTACCGCTGCTTGAAGCCGCGTGGAATGTCGCCTAACTCACTAACATTTTGCAAACAACAGCGATATACGCGGTTTACCTCGCAGTTTGCATCCCGCGGCCCAAATCGCGCAACTCACTGGAATGTCTCGACACAGAGACTTACACGGTTTATCCCGCGACTTACAGGCCGCGGCCTAAGCCGCGCAACTCTCTGTTTCACATTCGGTTGACAGTTAAGTCGGTTATTCAGAGGTACATATAAATACCTCTTATCTCTCGTTTTTTGGCAAAAAATACAAAGATTTTTTGGGTTTTTCTCTCCGTTCAAAACACAAATTTCGTAAGGAAGCATATCGTTGATTCGTCGGGTTCAAGTTTGATACTTGATCAGATTGTTGTATCCTCTAGATAGACGTCCACAAATTATCTATACGCGGGACGAATTTCTGTCTAAGGACACTGCAAATCGCAGGCCTCAATCCCACAACGATCTTCATCAAATTATCATCAAGATAATCGAGTTAGTCATTATTCACTTTCTGTTTTTCGATTATGTATACAATACTAGTATAGAATTCGTTATATTTATTTACGAATTTATTCTGAATTTTACAATTCAAACATTTATTGTGTAAACGAATTTCTAAGTTCTAACAGGTTTGAGCTTATTGATCGATTTTTGAAAATTCTTTTGGTTGATTCTGTAGTGATCGTGGACGGTCTTTTTCGTTTTTAGAACATTAAGGGTTGTTTACAAAGTTTAAACGATCGGTTTTGATCGTAAAATTTTCACCCATATCAAGTTTTTAAGTTCTCGTTCGGTTTTCGAAAAATTTTCGGTTGCTTCGTTCGAGAGATTGGTTCAAGTTTTAATCAGTTGAGGGAGCTTAAGGGAACATAAACGATCGTTTTTGGTCGAAAATTTTTAACCCATACCGAGTCTTTAAGTTTTCGATCGTTTTTCGAAAAGCTTTCGGTTGGTTCGTTTGTGATTGTGGGTTGACCGATTGAGTTTTAATCTGGTAAGGAGTGATCAGGGAGCTTTAACGATCATTTTGCATTAAATATCTCTAACTGTTTCGAGATTTTGCAGGTTGGATCAACGGAGAAGATGATGAATAGTAAATCCGTTAACTCTCCGTTAAATGCTTTACATTTTGGTCCTTTTTCCGTTAAGTCTTCGTTAGTGCAGTTAGTTTGTTAATTTGGTTAGTTTTATTTCATTTTTAGTCCTTTTTCAGTTAGTGTCCAGTTAAGTTCGTTAGAAGTTTCTCTTTTTACACTTTTAGTCCCTCTAGTTAGAGATTTCATTTTATGTCATTTTTAGTCCTTCTAGTTTTAAGTTTCAGTTTGTGTCACTTTTAGTCCTTACAGTTTTAAGTTTTAGTTTGTGTCATTTTTAGCCCCCGTAGTTCAAAGTTTCCAAGTTTGTCATCTTTGACCCCTAAGCTTTCAAGTTTCACACGTTGTCTCTTTTGGTCCTTGCACATTGATTTTTTCATATTTTGTCAAGTTTAGTCCCTAGACTTCAAGTTTTTCAAACAACAATGTCTCATCTAACTTATTCTGAGTTAGAAGAGAAAGTTTCTTGTTTAGAAGCTAGAATTGAAATACTACTTGACAAATATGATAATCAACGCATTGAAATTGCTGGCAACTTGTGCATAATTTCAAATCTAAAGGAAGGGCGTGAGAGTTTTTCAAAAGAGTCTGAAGAGTTAAAGACCAAAGTAGATGATCTTACGTACAAGCTCCGTATGTCAGAAAATGAGAAAATTGATATTGTGACTGAAAGTGTGTCTTATAAAAATGAAAATCAAAGGTTAATTGACCAATTAAAGGATCTCGAACTGAAACTTTACAAAATTGGTCAATCTAAACAAACGATGCATCTGAATGCACCCAAAGAATTCAAATATTCAGAGACGAGTCTCGGTTACGATAACCCACATTATTTGAAAAAGGCCTTGACCAAAGTTCCCACGTTATATGCGTTCGAATTCTTTGGAATAGACAAAACTTACCCAGAGTACAAAATCAATTGGACCAAACCACTTGATGATGAGGATTCAGAACAGGAAACTTTGAGAAGGAAGAATTCTACCACAATGCAACTTCCTTTTGTTTATGACTCATTGAATGCATCATACAACACCGAAAAACCATGTTTTCTGTCAAATGACTATTTTCGAAGTTATTCTCAAGCTGAACTTGATTCAAAAACCGTTGAAACTGAGGAGGAACCAATGGACCACAAAATCTATGTTTCACCTCTGATTTTAGAAAAGAAAATTGTTCAGCTAGAAGAGTCATTTGCACAGGAGATGATCATTTTTCAAAAGGAAAAACAAGAGTTATTATCCAAAATTGAGTGCCTCAATTCCGATAAAAAGGAAACTGGATCGAGGGAGGAAAAGGAATATCTTCAGACAGAGATAAATAAGCTTAATTCACAATTGTCTGCCTTGGCAACAGATCTGATGAAATAGAAACATCACAAAGTTGAGCTTCAAGCTAAGCTTGACTTACTCCAAGAGGAGAAGATTAATCTGTCAGAACATTCTTCTCCACCCTCAGATACCTCTTCTTGTAAAGCTTTTCTGGGTGATTCTTCACCAACTTCTTTTGATAAAGGAAAAGAGCCTCAGTTGGAGTGTTTCAAAAAGGATCATCGTTCTGATTTTCAAAATGTTTCCGCTAATGATCCACTTCAAAGCACAAATCCTTCCAGTCTCCTAAATCCTTCAAGTGATAAGGTTCCTTCTGATGTGGAAATGGAATTCTCAGCCTTTCTGAATTCTGAGGTGTGTCCAGACAGTCACCTAGACCAATTTGATTTCGATCCTAAACTTCCAAGTCATGTTGATTTTTTGGATTCAACTGGTGAGCCACCGGTCAAATTTTATAAAGGCGAATGTTCAACATCTGCCTCTCAAAAGGTACCTATGAACAAATCTTCAAAGCAAAAATCTAAAAGACGTTCACAGAAACAAAGAAAGACCGACACCTCTAACAAAAGACATATTTACTACTCCAGTTCTTCTGATTGCGAGCTTAATGATTCTTCAGATAATCATTTTGTCAGAAAAGTAAAGATGGTTTGGAGAAAGAAACCAACTTGTAACACCCTAAAAATTCAATCAAATAAAATTGAAATTTTGGCAATATGATGTCTAAAATACGGACATCCATAATCAACCTGTAAGGAAAAACTTCAACAAATAAACACTTCCCAAGGGCAACTATAGACCCACAAATAATTGGGATATTTTACATCATAAAGTTGGCCGAAGAATGAGATACAAAACAAATTACAACAACCTAGACAATCTAGAAGTAACTCAAAAACTAGATTAAAACGGGTGTTACTAATCCACCAAAAATCTCTCTTCACACGTATACCCAAAAGACCGGCACTCCAAGATCTCCTACGTGCCCGGTTGACAAGCCTGACCGCCTAATTTCCACCACGAGTGGGATCTGTGAGGAAACAACAACCACAACAAGTGTTAGGACAAAACCTAGTGAGATCTCATAATTTATAAATCATGAACATAATAATATAAAACGATATTCATGTTACCGAACTCCTTTGCCTCACAATTAATGATTCCACCGCCACCACGTTCTCAAACCTGAACATGACCGTACAAGAAATAACTCTTGAAAATACGGGGGAGACCCGTTTCCATCGGGGTGACATATTCACGGGAGTGGAGTCACCCATGATGTTAATGAATTACACCTCTTGTCCCGGTCCTAGTTCCCATGTCGTCACGACATCACAACCTCAAACCATAATCACTGCCTTTATTGCCTACTCCGTCGAGTTACACCTCAAGGTCTTAAGGGACATTATTGCATATCCATTTCTAGACGAGTTACACCTAAAGGGTCCGCGACCCCTTATTGCCTACTCGCTAGTAAATCACGACGACCCACAACATTAGGTCCGAATAATCAAATATCCATATCCCCGTGCACAAGGAAATGGAGGCCCACATTCTTATTAGGTGATCACATTTTAAATTCTTATCAGGTGATCACATTTTAAATTCTTATCAGGTGATCAAAATAAGATTTAAGTATATATAACAATATGTAATTCATATTCCAACACAGATACATCATATTCTTCATATAAATTTCTAGATCATTAGGATAACATATTTCTCTGTTCATGGCAACCCATTCTTACACTTGTAAGTAATACCCTTACCGTGTTTTCCTTGAGTAGCCTAATAGACAAGTTGTCACATTTACCTTATTTCCATCAAACCCTAAGTGGTTAGTTTAAAATCATGATACGAAACCTACTCATACATTAACCACGTAAGTACATAAAATATAATTAATCATATTACATTGATAAGTATCCAAAGTAACCGTTAGGGTTTATAGTAGAAACTCACAATAATGATTTGGTTGTGCAACCATAAGAATAATAGAAGTCAACAAGTGAATGCAAGCTTCCAAGTAGTAAATAGATGTATAAATAAACATATAGAAGTTCATAGGGGAAAACTCACCAAGTAGGGTTTTGAGAGAGAGAAACCCTAATTTATAAAGAGATCTTAAATGCACAAAACTTGAGTGGAGGTTGACTTCTTCCAACTGTTAACACTACAAAAGCTTCCCCACTTGCATTTATGGCACTTAATCACACACTTAATGCTAGGTTTCCATACATAATTAATGAAGAGGGAGAAAAGATGTGAGAGCAAAAGAAATCGTCTCTCTCCCAAGGCTCTTGATCTGCAGGTTTTTAAAAGAAAAATGGTTGAAAAGAATCCCCAAAACGACTTTAGATGCCAGACCCCTCCCCCCCCCCCCGTAAGCGACCTTGACCCTGCGACTATGCCTTGGCATGGTCGCCGGGCCGACCATGGCTACTGGATGCTGTCGGCGATAATGACAGCAGCGACTATGCCTTGGCATTCTCGCCCGGCATAGTCGCACACTTTTCCCCAGCGACTATTTGGCTTGGTGCAAGTGGGTCATAGTTGGCTAAGCTTTGGCGCACACGCCGACACCATCGAACGACCTCTTCTACGACTTCTCTTCGAACTCCCAACTGATTTCTAACGTCACAAGTGCTAAATCCGTAACAACGAATAGAATCCCAAAGACGTACGTCCAAAATAACAACGTAAGTATTTCTACCTTTTTCATGCATACACACATACACATGGACACACATTTTTACACGCATTAGATAGATACATAAAACCCGACAACGCTACTTAGACAAGAGATTTCACTTAAAGAGTCTTCACCGAAAAAAAAACGGTTCTATAAAAGATTGATTAAAGAGTACGGTAACTTACTCGCAAAGGAAAAAGGGATGTTACACAACTACAGAAGACAGTGAAGGAAACAAGTCTCATGATTCGCCTGTAGTTGATACAAAGTCATCTATTTCCAAGACTGATTCACCTACTTATGTTTATTCTATAGGAAAGTTGACCAGTCTGCGCCGTCAAACGATCTGTTGCACTTACTGTGGAAATAGTGACTTTGTGGATTCAAGGTATGTTAATAATTGGTATGGTACTTATAGCATTCCCAATCCTCAATTTAAAAGCTTAAAAGCCAAGGCAATTAACCATCACGGATCCATCACAGCATGGATACCAAAACCAAAATCTTCTTAATCTGTTTCGCAGGAATGTCATGTGTGATTTAATTCAGATTATTCATGTCACATGACTACAATTAAGGGTTATGCCACTTTTGAGGGTGAGTACCATGTTATTTAATTTTCATATCGACTTCTGAACACTTCAGTTCAGGACTCGTTCTTAAATGTTTCTGACTTCTGATTATCTCAAATCAGAAATTGTACTTTAATGTTTTATTTTGGTGAGTTAAAGGAGTGTTAGGGCTCATAAAGTTTCTATGGTCAATCCAGAACCGGAAGGACCTACCCAAGAAACACATCCAATTCATAGATATTAGTGAGGGGTCTAGATTGATAAATGAGTTCGGAGTGATTAAAAAAAATGGTGAGGATGTGACAGGACTTAAAAGAATTATTGGTCCTTACCAAACCGAGTCAGTTATCCGGGTTACCACATAATCTATTCATTCTCGTTCTTTGGAGATGGATATTGAAACAGACATGGACCCAGTGTCGATAACTCGTGTCACCCCACCCAACCACTCAAGTGTCTCTCAAAAGATACTTGTTTCATATTTGCACGAAGATTTAACACATAATCTATCTATTCCTCACTTGGAGGACTTAGATATTGAAAAAGGAAGATATTAGCTCCGATCTCCGAACTTCATATTCATCTCACTGTGTCTATTGATTTCTAACCTGCGTCCCAGGTTGAATCAATCTTTAAGCCTAATCGATTTAAGTTATACTTCTTTCACACACGCACGAATCTTTGTGATTCCCCTTGCATATCTTTGTGATATTGCCAGAACAGTTTGAGAAGTAATTTTTAATATTTTACTTCAGTGATAACTGGAAGTCCTATCAGAGATACATCGATGCCAACTCTGAAAATAGGCCACACAATTATTTCAATTGTTGTGATAACAGTTACTATTGTGTTTCTGTGTTAGCTGTTACCCTTGGTTACTAATCGCTTTATATGATATTTTGCTACTCATCCGGTTAGTCTTTGAAGATACATGAAGCTCAGGATTCTCCTAATCATCATGAGGGGGAGAACGACACACAATTCAAAGACACATATTATCGCGTTGAGGGGGAGTTAGCAAAAGTTGAGGGGGAGTAACATAATTTCTTAAATCTGAGGTTGAAAAGCCTTTGGATTCAAAGATTGCAGCTAAGCAGAAAATATTTTATTGCATTTCTTCAATCCCGTATCATTTGGTGTCTGCTACAAGTTTGTTCCTCCTACGAGCTGATTGAAACAAGTTCTGAAGCTGAAAACATATTCAACTCGCGGTTCAAAGACAGATTCTTTGTTTTAAACTGAAGTTGCACTGTGGAATGTCACGTAACTCACACATTATCTTTCTTGTGTGCTGATCCGATGTGTTAAGTTTCTACAGTTGAAAGTTGCTTGATAGTGCGTTCAGTCGAGGCTATTGTACATTGAATCTGGTTACAAAGTTGAAACTATGAAGACCAAGAGCTTTATTCAAGGGGGAGCTTGGAAAGACATGAAGACATGCAACACCAAAGTTCTTCAAAGATTCAAGAGGGAAAGAAGATCAATGCCTGAAGATTTCAAGATGAAAATGCCTTATTCAACTTTAGGGGGAGATTGTTAGGACTGAAAGTCCTAGTGCGTTGAAAGTTGTATAACGCATTTATAAGGGTTTAAATTGTAATTATTAGAAAGTTATTTGTAAATGGGCCTCAAGCCCATTAGGCTTATGCGTCCATATTTATAGTGTTTTCTAAACCTAGTTTTAAGTTAGAGAAGAGTTTGAGAAGAATTCATTGTTATTATTCTAGTCGTAAGGTTTACATTTTCGTATCAGATATTCTCTCTGTAAACCTAAACCTTTATTGAGTATTAATCATATGACTAGAAGTTGTGACTCAATCATTGTTATTCATTGATTACTATTGATTGTTGATTGCACTGTATCTGGGATATACAATGTGTCACGTCAATCTATTATAGCTTATTTGATTAAGTTTTAAGAGCATCTCCAACAACTATGCTATAATTTTTCTAAAATAGAGTATAAAAAGTTGAATTCTCTAAAAAAATTACAACAAATTCCAACAGCTACTCTATTTTAGCAATTCTATCATCAATTATATTAATAAAATATTATTTATCTCTCATAAACATACAACTTCAATGTCTCTTATTGGTGGAAAAGAATTAAATATTATTTATCTCTCTTCAATATGGGGTTTTAGAGATTTCTTCAAATTTGAAGATTTTTACATTTTCTCTCATCTTTTCTCTATTTTAGCATATGATATAGCATAACTGTTAGAGCAAAAAAATTGTTAAAATCTCACTTTTTTTCTATTTTAATCGGAGATGCTCTAAGAGATTGAAAATGGGATAATGATATCATCACTTTTGCTTTATAACCACCTTTAGTTTCTCTAATAAGTGCGAACTTGACATCAAAAGGACTACCATCCTACCTATTTTCACGTTAATATCACAAACCACTATTATCAAATAACAAGCCAATTCAACTTGTGGAAAGAAAAAAAAAGGTAAAAGATAAAATCAACGATATCTTAGAACAAGATGGGTGAGGCTATATTGGAACCCGAGGCTAAGGGCGGGCGGAGTTACATCGTGTTGCCCCTAGTTAAAAACAAAGAAATTTACTTGTACATATAATCCTACTTACTAAGGGCCTTTTCTAAATTGTGATTTTTTTAATTTCAATTTGAAATGGATTTTCTATGATATTAATCCGGTTTTCTTTTTCAAAAAAAATCTATATCTTTTATGCTATTTGGTTTAATCAATCAAAATAGTAAAATAAATAAATAAATAAACTAACCAAATAAGGTATCCTTATCCGGTTAAAGGAACCATTTAATTCAAAAATCGAATAACTCGAATCTCATTTGGTTCAAAGGGGTTATTCAATTTCGGATTTCTTTGACAATCCTATGTATCTCATCGCTCATCTATAGAGACGTTATGGAAACTTCACCCTCTTTCCGCTAACAGAAACAAGAACCAAACTGAAGTTATTTAAATGATTAAGGGGCTGTTTTTTTTTTAAATACCTCTTAATGGCTCTTAAGTCTAGATCGTTCAGACCTTTACATTCAGACTGTTTGTTTTTTTCCAGTTTCAGAACGTCTTAACTCTTAAATACATCTGAAATAAGAAGTGGTGACCTAACTTCTTAAAAACCTCTTATCGCCGCCTCACTTCATATGCCCTCCTTTCTCGCAAGACGCCTCCAGACATTACAAAAACAAAGAATCTTATTGATTCAGATTTCAGACTTCAGCACCACCTCTTATTAGTCAGCAATGAAATAAGACTTCAGACCTCTTAAAAAACAAACGCCACCAAAGACTTTCTATTCCATTGGTTTTCTTTCCTTTATAAACACAGCCTCATGTTCCATAAAACTCTCAATTGTTCATATACATGAAGAAGATGTCTCATGACACCATGGATGGAAATAGCATGGTCATGCACATGACTTTCTTCTGGAGCAAAGATGTAGTCATGTTATTCAATGGCTGGCCAAATGGGCAACTAGGTATGTACATATTGGCTTTAGCCTTTGTATTTTTCCTCACGGTCATCGTCGAGTTCTTGTCGATTTTTCCGGTCATCAAGCCGGGAAGTAGTCCGTTTGTCAGTGGACTGATTCATGCTTTGTTTTATGGGTTCCGTATGGCTCTTGTTTACCTGATTATGTTGTGTGTGATGTCATATAACGTTGGTGTTTTTGTTTTCGTGGTGGCTGGACATGTTGTCGGGTGTTTTATAGTCAAGTATCGGGTGATTTCGAAGGCGGCTCGTAAATCACGAGCAGATCCTGTATGATTAATGATTGTGATGTTTGATTCTTTGAATTCGTATGGCTTCTATTCAGTGCAATTCCAAACTGTCGGACGACGAAGATGAATGAAAATCTGAATCCAACCGTACAATTTGGTTTGGTTTGGTTTCAATATATTAATCTTGTATTATAATTAATTACTTAGGAAAATAATCTAACGATAATTTTCAAACAGGTGTATGTTTTGCCTTTTTGCCTTCCAATTTTTGCAAAATTTACTCTCATCTTTCTGATGAATCTAAAAGTGTTTATCACTTTGTCACAAGAATTCATCAAGTGAAAACCCGAAAAGAAAAAAATAAGCCGGCTTAGGGCTATCCAAAAACCCGACTAACCTGCAAATAACCCAACTAAACGTAACATACCAAAGTGCTAATTGATAGGGCTGAAATTACTTCCGAAATCGAGTCCACGTTGAAGGAAGCTAAACCCTACCACCTCAACAACTTTGCCCATACATCTGTGATCTGTTTACAATGGACCAGGCAATGATCAAAAGTTTCGATTTCATCCCCACATCGGGGACACAAGGACGACTGAAGGTCAAAACCAAGAGGATCCAACACCGAACGAACCAGAATCCTGCCATGCCTTAGCCGACACACGAATATGCAAAAACTTTTTTTGTGACAATCTTGTACCATTTAGTTTCGGCGAAATGAGATGTAAGATTATTTATCCACCAAATCCTTGAGCCCCTTGACCGAGAACACCCCAGCCTCACCCAAGAACCACATCCACTTGTCTCTCTCATTACTTATTGGTTTAAGATTATGAGCCAAGCCTTCTAACTCCTCTATATCGTTTAAAGCTCTCCCAAGACCACAACCACCCTCCATCCCGCCACTCCAACGTGCTCATCACCGAGACCTCCTTATCTCCCTCTAAACTAAACAATGGAGGTCACTTTAAGAGCTTGAAACTGAACTACATAACCTAGGGAATCGATACCAATGTATGTGCCCTTGAAAGTAGGGGTGAGCAAAGGCAGGTACCCGGCCAAAATTCATGGAACCGGAACTGGTTACACCGGTTCTTTATATTTAGGAAGCGATCCCCGAACATGTTCCGTACCCGGTGTCTAAATTTTTTTTTTGAAAATTTATCATTTCATACTAAAAAAAGTAATTTAGTCTATTTCAAAGTACCAACGTAGGTTAATTGCGTAGGCGATTGTGGAACAATAAGAGACTAAGAGGCAGAAAGAACAAATTTAACTCTTAAGGAAGCGGTGGTATGTGTAACTGTAACCCTAAAAGATAAATTAATAATTTTAATTTTAGTTTATTAAATATAATAAACATATAAAATATTTTTATTAAAAAAATAGTGGGTACCTGTCGGTTCTGGTACTGGGTACCCGGTCTCAGAACCGGTCCCAACAGGTACCCAGTAGTTAACGGTTCCAAAGAAATGAGAACCAGAACCGTAACCAGTCACATTGGTTCTGTATTTTAGAGACCAGAACTGGAACCAATCACATCGGTTCCGGTTCCGGAAGCGGCATTTCCGAAGCGGTTCCGGTTCCGGAAGCGGCATTTCCGAAGCGGTTCCGGTTTCAAAGGCAGGTACCCGGTTCCGATGCTCACCCTACTTGAAAGGCAGAGGCAACTCATCAGTCTATAATCTAGAAAACAATAATTACAATGGGATCTGGAGAACAATTGGTTTGTTTACATTCTAAGTGAAACTTTACATTGGGACAGAACAAATAAATATAGAAAACAATGACCATTTATTGCAGTACCTATTGAGCTGAATCTTCATGAAACCGAGCATCGAAAGGTGCAGCAGCGTGTTGGGGCATTGATAAGTTGGCTGCAGATCCTGAACCATGTTGAAGTTCAATTACTAGCCACCGGACAGTTTTACTCATCTGTTTCAACCGAACGGCACTAATAGGTGGAAGGCCAGGTGTGACTTGTTGCCCTGGCTTCCCAGCAACCGAGCCAGTGGCCTCATCCACCAGGCATTCAGAACCTATTCTCAGTTTCACAGACTCAACAAACTCCTCAGCCCGATCACAGGCCACACGAAACAATTCCCACCTCTGCTTGAGGTTCTCCAGGGCAGCATCTCTGGTGACAGTGACATGGCCACCCGAGGCCTCCTTTGCTTCGAGTGTGCTAGCTACTGCACCCACGAATTCTTGATACGCAGTGTTTAAAGCATCTACAATGCTATCCATTGATTCCTATTGAGATTGAACTTTTTAAGGGAACTGCGCAAAAGAAACGATTCAAAGGTTATGGAGTTGCAGTTCCAAAATAATGTTCTGTGGAAAAATTCATCTGACACCTTTCAATCCGATAATCACGAGTCAATGTGGCACACAGGGGATGTTTGGTTGGCCTTCCATTAATCTGTCTATATGGATGAAGTTGTCTGTATGACTTAGGGCCTGTTTGTTAGCAGCTTAATGAGCTTAATGAGACTCACAGCTTATTCAGTCAACTATATATGACTGTTTGGTAGTGGCTTAATGATATAGAAAATGGCTTATTCAGTAAGATTTCAAGGAGGAACTTTATGCAGAAAGCCAAGTGTTTTCCAAAGCAGTCCCTCTCATTTAAAAAAACACGTTCATTCCATCTATGAAAAAACTCTCTCAAATAAACCTTCTAAATCTATACAGACAGATTAATCCACACAGACAACTTTATCCATACAGAACTTAATGAAAAACCAACCAAACAGCTCCTTAATCTGTCTGATTAGATTGAGAAGGTTTTCATTTGGGAGAGTTTTTTCATAGATGGAAGGACCATGATTTTTAATTGAGATGAGCAGGTTATGGAAAAAACATGACTTTCTGCGTAAAGCTCCCTTGAATAAACCAAATTTCTATATCATTAAGCCACTACCAAACAATCATGTATGGCTAACGGAATAATCTTTCAGTCCTATTAAGCTCATTAAGCTTTCAGTCCTATTAAGCTCATTAAGCTGCTAACAAACAGGCTCAAACCTACATATAAAATTAAGGTAAAATGTATTGTACATCTAAAACAATACATATGTTGAGTACTCATTGCGTAATATAGATTATATGATAATATCCCTAGTTCCTGCTATTGAAATTAAAGTTCAGGTAAAGCATTGAATTTCTACGCTTCAGTATTATTCGGCTATTGTTCAAGTTAGTGCATCTATGTCAAATTTAGACATTAATGGTGGTCGTTATGGTGATCAGAAGATTACCAGACATAACTATAATGTTAAAATGCGTACTGTAATGGTAGGGGAACTTGATCTAAAACATCAGTATATTGAAATCAGAGGAATAGTAAAATCAGGACTCAGAAATATAGCAGAAGTGCAGTTGATTAAATGGAATATCGAATACAGTATACAGATCATTGTACAATTTTGCAATTGAATCCGTATATTCAGAATACAGTAACCGAACCTGTATAATACACAGTACTAAAATTCATAATCTATCGATTTCACAGATTATAATTTAATCTATCAATTTACTTCAACCTACCTTGTTCCGATACCACGTGAGACGATCTAGTGGTTGAACTAGTAGTACGCGATCTAACTGAAGAATTTTGATGGATAGAACCCTGAATCAGTAGTCGAAATGGGTTTTGTGATGCTTCTGATCTCCGTTTTCGTCGAAGGTTGATCGAAAGAGAGAGGAGAAGGTTGGGTTTGTTGCGCCGGGTTGAGAAAATGATTCATATGGATAACACCGGTCCAAATTTTAAAGTCGGGTTGAATGTGTGGGTCGGATCCAATAAGGGCATCTTCAAACGGCTATCTATGCTCTACGTTTTTTTAAAATAAAATATTAGTAAAAGTTAAAATTTCTAATAAAAAGATTACATCTAACTATAAGGTCGCGTTTGGTTCGTAGAATTCCGATGAAATCTGAAAGAATTGGAATAATCAATTTCATTCAGGCGTTTGTTTACCTATGGAATGTAATTGAATTCCACACATTCCACCATTCATGGAATTGATCATTCCATTATAATTGAGAAGAAATTCAATTTCATTCAATCATATTTTCTCAAAAAGACAAAACTACCCTCGTCTTCCCTAATTGATTTACCCAGACCCATATGAACATATGTCGACTACCATCGATCTGAACCACCGCCGACCACCATCGATCTTTACTACCATCGACCACCACAGGTCTAAACCATCGCCGACCACCACCGCTCTGAACCATCGCCGACCACCACCTATCTGAACCGTCGTCGACCATCGCCGTTGTGAACCGTTGCGACCACCACCATTGTAAACCATCGCCGACCACCACCGATGTGAACCGTCGCCGACCACCACCGTTCTGAACCGCCACTGACCACCACCGTTCTGAGCCGTCTCCGACCGTCACCGATTTGAACCGCCGCCGACCACCACCGTTCTAAACCACCGCCGACTGTCACCGTTCTAATTCGCCTTCGGTCGCCACTGATCTAAACCGCCTGACCACCACCGTTCTAAACCGCCGCCAACCACCACCGATTTGAACCGCCATCGACCACCACCGATCTGAACCACCGTTTTGAACCTTTACATTAGAATTGATTCCCAAACATTTTACATCAAAATCTCCATTTTGACCAAAACTCTAACTTTTGACCTAAATCCTCCAAAATCTTCCAAACCGAAATTGGAGGAACAAAACACTAGGATATCATCAATGAAGCATTTATGTCTTATAATAAGGTTTAGAAATTGAGAGGATAAACTTACCACTTAGGTTTTGGTGAAAACCTAGAAAACCCTAAAATGGAGCTTGAGGTTGAAGATGACAATGGTGAACTCTTGGCCATAGCTTCCAATCTACCACTTGATGATGGAACACCTTAAGAACTCAAGAGATTGACCAAAAATGAGTTAGGGTTTGAAGGGGAAGAAGGAGGAACGGTTTGGGAGAAAAAAGGAAAAGTTTGCAGAAGAGAAATGAGAAAGAAGGCTGAAATCCCGAATTTAACAGCACACTGGACCCTCTGTGCGACATTGCCCAAGGCAATGTCGCCAACCTCCCCCTTTGTTCTGACTTTTGTTGCTATATTGCCAAGTGCGACTATGACATTGTCATAGTCGTCGGGAATTGTAGTCGTGCCCATACCAAGCTCCGAAACTTTACTTTTTCAACGTCAATACCCCCGATACTATAAGGGACTTTAAATAATGATTTCCCAACAAAATCCCGCCATTTAAAAAAAATACAAAAACGTCCGGGTGGCCTTTACTTACCGAAAATTATAGGTGTTACATGAACCGTCGTCGACCACCACCGATCTGAACCGCCATTGATCATCACCGATCTGAACCACCGTTCTGAACCGCTACCGACCAACACCGATCTGATACCGCCGTCGACCACCACAACTCTAAACCGCCGCCGACTATCACCGATCTGAACCGTCGCCGACCACCACCGATCTGAACCACCGTCAACTACCACCGATCTGAACCACAATAGTTGGATTTCGATTTCAAAAGTTTCAAATAGGGTATTTTGGTCATTTACTAATATTTCATTCCAATTCCAAAGTTACATTATGTGAACCAAACAAATAGATTACAATTCCTTTAACAAATTCCATTCCAATGTCTGTCAACCAAACAGATGGTAAAACCTGATAATATTTCATTCAAATTCCTTCAAAGTCAAATTCTTTTGACAGATTCTATTTCATCCAAAAATATTTTGCGAACCAAACGCCCCCTAAAAATTATTTGAACAATTTTATTATTAACTATATTAATAAGATATTCAATATATTTAAATAAAATATTAATTTTCTTCTCTAAAAACTTAATTTTAGTATCTCCTATTGACGAGAATAATTCTCTCTTAAATTTGGAGTTATAAAGATTTCTTCAAATTTGGAGATTTTTATCTTCGTTCTCTTCTTTTCTCTATTTTAACATACGATATAACATAACTGTTAGAGCAACAATATATTCTAAATCTTTAAAATCTCTATTTTAGAATAGCTGTTGGAGATGTTCTAAGAATCCAGTTTTGGTAGGGTGTCAAATTTGTACCAAGACAAACCAACCAATTCGTGTATCAATTTAATTGGTACCAATTTAGTTGTTACTGATTGAATTGGTTGATAGTACCATATCAAATATCCAAACTTGGTTGGTACGTGGTATTAGAAGTCGTGTATCAAATATCGTACCGTACCAACTTATTTATTAGTATTAATTAAAGTTTAACTAATAATACAACATATTTTGATTATAAATTTTAAATTATCTTGTTTTAAATTTTGATAAATTATAATATAGATGGATATATAGTTATAGAATTTGATTGAGTTTATTCATCTAACCCTAGCAACCTTAGTAAGTAGTAACTCGTCCACACCTCCATGTTCCATCGATGCTCCCCAATGGCCACTTGTAGTAGATTATTAACGAATGCTTGTATTATATGAAGATTATTTGAATATTTGTATAGGTAGGGATAAGTAGTACAACACATATCAACATGTTATGTGAATTAATACCCGATAGTTTTAGTGCATCTATAAGTAGTTGATAAATATGTCAATTTAAATAAAAATTTAACTTCAACTTTTACGATGTTGATACAAATATACAATACCGGACCAACATGTACCAAACGGAGAAAGTTAAGCTGATACCAAATATAGTTGGTTGGTATACATATCAATTATAATTGGTTGATATATTATATATGAAAGAAAAACATGATTCACCACTAGTTTTTGAAAGTGGTTTCTGAGTTTGGCAACCCCCTTTCTAAACTTTTGATTCTTCACTTTAAGGCCACAAGTTTTGTTACAAGGAACCCCTAATGTTCTACCAATTATTATCAAGAGTTGGTTGAAAAATAGTTGCTTATCAAGTGTATTTCAATCTTCTTTATGATTAATTGTTAAAAAAAAAAAACTATAATTGTTTACCAAACAAACTTCTATATGATTACGTGTTGAATGACATAAATTACATTTTTCACAATTTAAAATATTATAGTTTAGATTTTGCAGGTTAGCATCTAGTGCTTGTTTTAGAACAATAAATCTGACGTCAAACATGTGAACCAATATTTTCTTAGACAGGGAAACCGTAATCCTTTTGCCTGCTATTGATGCATAATTCTTTCGCCAAAAAAAAAAAAAATCAATAAGAACACCTGAATTAATGACATCATTCACAACACAAGCATTTGGCCATCAAAACCTCTTAAATCCTGAAACATTGTATAATAAAGAGAGAATACTTGAAACTTAAAAGGATGTGAATTGCTATCTTCAACTTAAACTAGGATGACACTGCATGTGTTTAACAAGAACACAAACACGCAACCGAGCTCTGTGTTAATTTATTTTGGCCATAGTTGGACATGTACCATATTCAACATATTGCCCTCATTAGTGTTTTAACCAACAAACTCCCCCTACTTTTTAAAATAAGACCAAACAAAGGATTACCTCCTAAATCCAATTTGCATATAAGTTACTATAGCCAATTATTGCTCAAGCTAACCCTGATTTGCCCAAATTAAAATAAACAACACATATGCATTAAAAGAGGATGCCACCAAGAACGTTATGGCCATTCTAACTCCAGAAAAAGGATTCTTACTAGTTAGTGGCTTAGTGCCTGCTGCTTCCTGTTGCATATTGCTAATGGTTTTCGTTATGTAGCGTATTATAAACCACACTTGCTTCGGGTTTTGAAGATTCTTTTTTTTTTTACAATATAGAACATCTGTTTACCCCAAGAGACTTGAATAGATTCATACCACTGGTCAACAATCGCGAAAAAGATCCCATACGAGCAGGAGCTGGAGCCTGTGGTGCATCTCCATCACCATCCTTCTCTTCCTGGCTAGAAATGAAAGGTTCTTGTGCATCATCATCATGATTTTCCGTCATAGTCTCCTTTCCTTTATCATCTACACCAACCTCTGATATTTCCCCGGGCTTCTTGTCAAATAGTCCTTTAAATTGCTTCCGAGCTTTCTTCTCTACTTCCTGTTATCATGTATATGATTGTTCAAACAATTGTTTGGATTTATGCAGCCTAAAGAACCTTTTTCCTCAGAATTTCAGTTTTGTGACACCTCATAACATACAAATTCCGATATTTTATTTCTAAAAAATATCGAAAGTAAAAGCTTATGTATGTGCCCATACCTGATTTTGGCCTACAAGGCTTTCATAACAAGAGTTGATTACAAAAAAAAACAAAATACGACAAACATATTAACAGTCATTGTCAATTTAATAGATCTGCCAAATAGTATTTGCTGGGCTTTTCGGTCGACCCTCCACCATCTTTCTTTGGCTGAGTGGCATGTATTTACAATTATGAAGCATGGTAAAACTATCAGATTGGCATTGGCCTAGTGCTCAGGTGGTTTAGCTGACAGTGGGCCAATAAATAGTGAATGGTGATGTGAACATTTAAGCTTAACTAGCAAATTACAACTCTATTCATCTGTGTTCTATAATTATGCTTCAAGTAGAACTGGGCGGAAATAAAAAAATGACTTGTCAAACAATACATATAAGCATAAGCAATAGATTCTGTTTTTGATAGTCAAAATTACCTAACTGCAACATTATTATGAACGTACTTTTACTCTTTTGACTAGTGGTCAAAATGTTTATTAATGTGCATGCAGGGTCAATTATTGTTATTTTTATTGGATGGAGAGAGTAAAGAAGTTAAATATTTTTCAAACTAACCTGCTCTGTCTGCTTCAATGTAAGAAGAGCTGCCTTTGCATTGACTTCGGATGATTTGTCAATGGTCATCATCTATTTTTTAAGCAACATGGAAAATGATCATTTCACAGTCCCATCAAACATTTCATGCACATCTTATAGTATTCAATTCAACTTAAAAACTTACCTTGTTAAAATCTCTTCTTGCTTCCTCAAAATCACCACCTGACATGTAAGCCATTCCTCGTCTATAAAGTGCTTTCACATGAACAGGATTTGCATCTAATACCTGCACAAACAAAAAACAATCATGCAAGTTGCTTTTGTTACTATTCCAAAATATCAAGGACCACACAATATCAAGAAGAATATATTTAAAACAAAACAGTGCTAAACTTTGAAACAGATTAAACGATGATATAGTGAAACCAGGCTCTTGATCTTTCAGAAACCCACTAGAAGAAAAGGTCAACCAGTCCCCAATTATTGATATAGATTGTGATCATCAAGAACCAGTTGTATTTTCATCAACAAAATGCACATGCACACTAAAAGCACTTATGTGTACTTCTGCAGTCATAACAGGCAAGTTCGTATAAAAACCTTTCTCAATTCTACCAATATTTTCAGTGCAAAAAAGAAAAATCCCTTCCCAGAAGAAAGCTAATACTGAAATTTGGCAAGGCTAACTATGTCATTAACTTATTAAAATAAAAAAATAAAAAATAAAAAACTTTTGCCATCATAACTTGTATTCCGAAACTTCCCTCTTGCATACCAAGGAGTCAAGACCCAAAGTAATGCAAAATAACAGAGAAATTGGGAAGATTGTCTTCCTTCAATTTTCAAGGTAGATGATATTAAAGAAGACATCATAGAAATATTATGATAGCTAAATGGGTTTTGCAGTAGAACATTATGATTGTAAAATAAAGTATAATAAATAACAAAATGGTGCATGTCTTTAACACTGCCTATTATTCACTCATAGTGTGTGTGTGTGTGTGATCATAGAAAAAAAACCAGATCCTACATGTAAGAGCATACTTTATTACATGTCTCAATTGACTTTCGGCAATCCCCCATCTTCAGGTAGCAGGCAGCCACATTCAGATTCAGCAGACTCTTTTTGTGCCAAAAACAGAAATCAACATATGATTAGTATAATGCTATCATTGCCAGTCTAGTTAAGACTTAATAAAAGTGTGTGCTAAATAGAACTACGTAACACTCTTAAGACATATATCTTGTCTTAGTAAATAAGAATAAAAGGTTCAAATTAGTCACAGAATCTTGTGAGGAATATAAAGCCTCATACTCTTGTATTCCCAAACTCTTTTCCCTCCTCGTCATCTTGTGGATTGACATGATTGAATTCACGTAGAATCTGCAACAAGATGCATAAGCATTACACCTTACAGCCAAAAAATAAACAATAATACGAAAGACCAAATTTTGATAACATCCCCCTTTGTTTTGTACATATTTCATATCGACACAAAACTACAATGGTGATAGAAGGTCTGGATGGTAGATTGGTAGCAGGGCTTTCAGACAGAAAAAAAGATACATGACGACAATATACTTTTTTATACACATATAAAAAGACACATAAATAACAAGGAAAATTTTAATAGAGTGGAACATTCATGTGTAGAGCAAGCCCAAAAGGTTGATTTCATAATAACTTGGTGTTTTAGGCATGTAAGTTAGTAGCAAGGAGGTAAATGATAGGGGACACCTTATCCATAGATCATTACCCGCATTACAAGAGTGAAAAACTATAATAGATGTACATCAGTAGAATCTGCCAGATATCAAGGTGATACCAGAACTTCTATTTGTTACCCGCCAACTGAGGCAACAAGTACTGTCATCTTACCTTCTTATTTCTCATGGAGGGAACAGAAAGTTTTCATAATCTAAACAATGATTGACAAATCAACAGGAAGACATTCCTCAGTCCCACAACTTCCATGGGATTCACAGAAAATGCTCCTTTTTCCACCCATTTTCAAATACAGTAGTGATTCCGTTACCATACATGTTCAAAAGTTGATGGTGTGTTGGATTTTTGGTGACCATCTCCTCAATCATTGTTTAGAGCCACTAAGGCCCTGTTTGGAAAAGGCTTAGGGCCTGTTTGGTAATAACTTAATGGGCTTAATAACCCATATAGCTTACCGAATCATCCATGTAAGAGTGTTTGGTTGTGGCTTAAGCTGTAAAAAAGTAACTTATTCGCTAAGTTCCCTCATATTTCTTGTATACATTCAGCTGTGTAAAAGACAACTCATACCCCTCCTTCACACAAGACTTCATCGCTGCTCCATCCTCTCAGCAACACTGACCTCTCATTATTGCTCCATCGCTGTTGTTCACCCCTTTGTTCCTCGTCCATCAGATCTGTTTTATTTGATCTATCCATCTATGGCTCTCCATCTCGATTTGATTTTTTTTTTTTTGGAGATGAAGGAATGCTCTAAAATTACAGGTCAGGAGAAGAAGGATACTTGAAAATTTCAGGTCAGAAGAAGAAGAGATGCTCGAAATTTTCAGGTCGAAAGAAGGGAACTTGAAAATTTCAGGTCGGAAGAAGAAGGGAGCTCGAAAATTTCAGGTTTGAAGAAGAAGAAGGGATGCTTGATAATTGCAGGTTAGGTGATGAAAGAATGCTAACAAAGTTAACCAAACCCACTTTCACCACCTCTCATTTTTTTTAGATCCAGTAAAAACCTATGAAGACACTTGCAGCAAGAGTCCAGAACTCCTTGATTGGGACTTGAAGCTACAACAACAATGGTGAAAGAAACCCCACATCTGGTTTTCTTCTTCTTCTTTTTTTCTTTTTAATTTCAGTTCCTGTAATTTTTATTTGATATCTACGATTGGGACAATAAATTTGTAGTTTTTGGATTCAATAGTTGGATATGAAACATGTTCTTGTGGTAGTTTTTACCACTCTAATGTAAGATTTTATTTTTTTGCCGGGTCATTAATTTTTATGTTATTCTAAACATAGGGGTAAAACAGTCATTTTCATCATTCAGACAGTTTATCAGCATATCTGTCAAACAAGAACTTTATATAATCCATTCAGTCAACTTTATCTACACAGTCAACTTTATCCACTCAGGACTTAATGAAAAACCAACCAAACAGCCCCTTAATGGGCTTAATAAGCCTTGGAACTTATTCGCTAAGTTGTACCTACATGTTTGTCTACAACTTATTGATTTAGTTGAGAGCTTATTCGCTCAGCATAATGAGGTATGCTTTATCAGGACAGCCACTCACTTTCCATCTCTACCCTTCTCATAACAAATGCACCCCACGACCGACGCCTATTATGCTTCATCGACCGGCGCCTCTGCTTTGCTTCATCGACCGACGCCTCCCTCTGCTCTGGTCATCGACCGGCGCCTCCCTCTCGTCTGCACTGGTCATCGATTTCTCCTCTCCTATGCGGGTTTTCTTCTTCAGTTAATTGATTTTGAACATCGTATGTGGGTTAAATGGTTTCTCCTCTCCTGGATTTGGGGTCAGGTTCCTAGAGTTTGATTTGGTAGAACGTTTTGGTCATTTGAGAAGCACGGGGCTTGATTTATGTCAGGTTCCTAGGGTTCATGGGGTCAAGTTTTGGTTATCCTAGAGTTTGATTTGGGGTCAGGTTCCTAGGTTTCATGGGGTCAGGTTTTGGTTATCAGAGTTTGATATGGGATTCAAATAAAAACCCTAATTTGGTCATTTGAGAAGCAGCAACACCTGTGTTATCATTCTTCAATATTGATTTTCAATGAATTTGTTTTGGGATCGGTTTTTTGACATGGATTTTACAGAGATCTGTTTTGGTTTGGTGGTATTGTTCTTCAATGTGTTCTTTAATGAATTTTGTTTTCTTAACCTGCTAGTATTAGGAGATCAATAGACCAAATATAAATAGAAGGGTAAAATGGTCATTTTAATCGTTCAGACAGATTATTCAGTACAACTAACAAACAACAATTTTATTAATTCATACAGACAACTGTATCGATACAGTTAACTTTATCCATACAGGACTTAATGAAAAACCAACCAAACAGCCCCTAAGGGTGTTCAAGAAATGTAAATTTGTTTTCATGTCAAAACGACCTAAATGGTATTTTAAAGGTTCAGTTTTTATCAATCCTTATTTGTTTGCTTGATTCTAGTGAAGAAAGCACTCACCCTAAAGCCTCTCTGTCTAAATAAGTTAATTACACATAATCCCAAACACAAATAGCAAAATAATATTTATGAAGATAAAAAAAAATTGTAATCAAGTAGTTGCACATAAATCGTGAAAGTAAAAAAACAATAAAAAATATATGTTTGGTAATTAGAAACAAACTGAGTTATTATTATAGGAAGATAACAAACAGTTCCCTAAAATGTTAGCCCACCATTTGTGAATAGAAAAACAGTGAGGAAATGATAGTAATACAGTAATTCTTTAACCCATTATCTAGAATTATAAAGTAATAGTATTGTAGTATTAATGGTTTTAGTTTAAAGCAAAAGACGTAACATGAAACCATGAAATAAAAGTGAGGAAATGTTAGCCCACCATTTGTGAATAGAAAAACAGTGAGGAAATGATAGTAATACAGTAATTCTTTAACCCATTATCTAGAATTATAAAGTAATAGTATTGTAGTATTAATGGTTTTAGTTTAAAGCAAAAGACGTAACATGAAACCATGAAATAAAAGTGAGGACAAGTAGGTAAATTTGTGGATCAACTGATTCTCAAATTTTCTTTTGAGCAGAAGAATAACTACTGCTCCTTACCACTCTGGCTGTTATTTGTCACCAAACACCTAAATGCTATTTAAGTGTGTGCAAAAGAAGGATTGACTATATTGAGCAATCCTAAACAAGCGCTTTCTAGGAACACGCTCACCATGATGCCAACTTTAATGTAGTGACAATACGACCAGCTATGCAAGCATTATACATGCTCCCAAAGTCTTTAAATTATAATGTAATAGTGGTCCAGAGTACTTACTTTCTCGTACTTTGCTTTAGCAAGTGCATATTTTCCTTCTTTGAATAGCCTGTTACCCTGGATAAGAAACAGGACCTTGTGAATAACTTACCCCAACAGCGTATCATTCTACATGCAGAGATTACATCTATTTATTTGCAACATTTCCAATTTTATTCATATGTAGAGGGCAGTAAAAAGAAAGTCCTAGTGACCACCTACCATCTCAAAGAAGTCAAAAAAAGAGAGAAGAAGAAAATGAAAATGTTTACAATGCATGTCTTATGTTGCTAATTATTTTATTGTCCATCATGTATACATCAAATGCTGCAATATTTTTCCTTAATGTTCCCATTCCAGCAAAATAAAGCAAAACCACACAAATGGTATGTGAATTTCAACTGAAACGTCAAATGCTGGCATATTCTTATAAGGTTCCTTCCCAGTGTTTACCGGATTTTATAATGCATAGTCAAATTTACATCTATTACAAAATCTGTAGCTTCTACTATATAAGTTGCAACGGAAAAACACGGTTGCAAGAACAATAGAACATGCAGCCAACTTGGCTGCATTTTTCTGCATATTACAAAGACCAACAACGTTGGTAGCCTCTGTAAAAAAATACAAAGACTAACAATACTAGTAGTTCTTGTATTTTAGTGAAAATGCAACCAGCAGCATGGTGACAGTTATGGTTTGCCCAAATTGCAATAACAAAACCTGTTTCCATGGTTCAGCCATTTGTCCTTTTCAGCAAGCACATGAGAGTTAGGACAACCCCAAGATGGGGCATGCCAACAGAGCATGAAGTGTTCTATATATTAGTGTACGGAAAGTATATTATGTTCCATAGGATCCAACTGTTTCAGTAAAGGCTTTTATTATATATTAGAAATTCAGTTTTTGTTAGTTAAAGAGAGTACACGTCTTTTCCTATATTTCCCCAAGTAGAATCAGGATCTTTCTTGTGTTAAATGCATAATACAAGTTTCAAACCATCTCCCATTAAGCCATTTGAATCTCCATCCTAGGAAAAAACTTGGGATTATTTTAGGTACGAAGCATGAGATGTCCTGCGTATACATTAATTTTAGAAAATTCTGTGTTTTCTAATTTCTATGCTTTCTACGTCGAACTTCAGATATCTAATTCCTATGTTCAATCAGGGTGGGTTTGGTACGCAGCTGGAACTAGACTGAATGAGCAAGAGTGAGGTAGTCAGGTGAAAGAATTGTGCAATGTTTCAGCTGAAACAATCATGTATAGCTGAACGAATAAGCTGTGAGTCCCATTAAGCTCATTAAGCTGCTAACAGACAGACCCTAGATATCGCACTGAGACAACAAGTTTATGTTCTATCCTGATCCAAACGCACTCTCAAAATGTACCCTTAGTCAACATTAATCCCCCTGATCCAAAATTAAAATACCGTAATAGCTAACAGGATCAGATCCAAAAATCATAAAATATATACCGTGCCTTTGGTCTTCTCAACATCATCCATAATAGCTCTAAAATCCATGCCAGTCCAGTCCTGCAGCAGAGACCATAAAGCTAATCAAATGATCAGCAAATTTACATACATAACCAAATACAAAGAGCCAGAACACAAAACAAAACAAAGAGACAAAATATAATAAAAAAATGGAAGACTGTGACATACATCCATCAAGAGCAAAGTGTCACCTCAGTAGAGGAGGCTCTTTCCCAGGACCTAACCTAGAGCGCTAATGCCAAGAACCCAAAGTTGTCTTATGTCAATATTGAGGATTATGTGGGTATGTAGTACAATAACAAACTCGAGGGTTGGGGCTATTGTGACCCGGCATAGAAATTTGGAAGCCCTAGCTTCAACAAGGTGGAAATTCTTGTATTCCTTATGTACATGTTTACTAAAACACTAAAAAACCAAACACTAAACCTATAAAAATAAGCCAAAACATGATAAATCTATCTCTAATACAAACAGGGAGACGAAAAAACAAAATTTCAATTGGACCAAAGTTTGCGAACCGAATGTTAAATCAAGACTAGCGTCAGAAGTCACATCCTATGAGCACAAGACAGAGAAAGCCAAATGCATCTTTATGAAGAATAGCAAGAAAAAAAACATTGTAAGATGCTTACCCTCACAAGAGAACAAAAAACAAAAACACACACAAGCCTTTAGTACTCAACTATTATGTGATTCAAATGATTATCTCAACCATGACACAAGTAATGCAATAACAAGAAAAGCGTGATATATAGGCATTACTGAGACTAATATATTGCTAAAAGAAAGCACAGTCCTGTACTATTGGTCTATTATGTGAACCAAATGATTCTTTGAACTATGATATAAGTTCCCAAAAAATAGACTAAACTTTTATCATCTCCTTTCTCTCTGTGCAGTGTGCACTAATACAGGCTTCACTTATAAGTTATAACCATGATGATTGATGTCCAGAAATTCCTACCAACTCCTAACCATATAAAAGAAATACATTTGATATTACAGCATTATTTCTATCCTTATAAAGCATAAAACTCGAGTAAAATTGTCAAAACAGCATGTCACCTCTCTCATATCCACTTCATTGATCAACAGCTTAGATGCACATACAAATGAACTTTTACATACCACACATAACTTTAACTAGAAAAAATTAGCATATCCTCACTTCTATTTCATGCATGTAATACTATAAATTGGTTTACCTTTTGCATTTCAAAACCAAGCAGCTCAATTTCCCATTGAACATGAGCACCCTCAGGAACATTAGCTGGCCTAGTCACAGAATAAAGAAGAAAATTAGATAAACAAGCAAACATCATGATTAGTTAATCTCATAATTGCATAATGAAAGAATTTTATGAGTGGTAGCCTACTTCAAGAACATCTTTTTCCATGTAAAACTGTAATAAAGACAGAGTCAACTGAAAATAACCTGGTAAACTTGTCATATGCATAATCAGGGGGGCAGGTAACAAGTGATATCTCTTCAGGCAACATCAACCGAACACACATCTCAAAACCTTCAGGTACCTACCATCCAAAAGAAAAGCTATTGGATATATTACCCTCCAAAAAAGAAACAGGATGAGATGAAACTAGCCATCTCTATGTTGGACTTGAAACAATGGTAGACTTGTCAAATAGAAAGGTGAACTGCTGAAGCTAGATACAAACAAAAGCCTAAGCATTCAGATTAGTTGATAATTTAACATGGTACGGGAGCTTAAATTTAAACAAGCCGCAGGATTAAGTCTTCTTTATATTAATTGTTCAGTTGGTACACTGCCAGGCTTGTCAGTGCTCTTCATATGATATATCAGGTGTGACAGTGTGAGTGGGATCACACATGTAGGGCAGTGTCGACGCTATATGTAATCCATTTACAAGCTTAAGATTTTAGATAAGTTGATAAGTTCAGCATAAACAAAGAAATGCTTGCATAGTCATTTTTTATACAGTGGCAGTGTAAAAGAAATTTCCAGAAGCAGCTTTAAAAATATAGAAAGTGTCCATTGATGAATTAATTTAGTAAATCTAAGAGTAATGGTAATAGCTGACCCTCCTAACAACAAGATTCTGACATAGAGATTATGAGAGAGAAATATAATTGATAAGATTTTGCCAAATGTCATCATCTTGTGATTAGATGGCTAAGTAGGAAGTTAAGTTAGGGGGGTTTAGCATGTTTGTAAACCTAATTCCTTAATGAATTCACAATGTACACTCGTCATGTTCTTAAAATCAACTTGTGAATAAGCAGATTTAAATGAACTTTCTCTAAAATATAATAGTTGGTCTCTCCATGTACAATCTTAAAATTTTAGATGAGTTACTGGTTTTTAATGCAAACAAGTTCAAATACAGAGGAGTCCATTTTATATGCATTTGACAAAGATTTTTTTTTACACAAGCAGTTCCCAAATTACGACATTTGTCAATTGATGAACTAATTTAGAAAAAGTACTTCCTCAATAAATCCAAGCATGAACCCTTGTCATGCTTTTTAATCACTAGTGTACAGCAGGCAGGGTAACAATTCTATTAAATAAACCTACTCAATTTTGAACAAATTCAACTCCACATAACGAAACCAAATTAAACTCCACGTCATTATTTCCCAAATAAACAACTTGAGACACTGAAAATTAGTTAGGCTTTAAAAATTACTATATGCATTTTAAGGGTATGAATAATTGGTGGTGGATAAATCAATTTAATGACGATCACAAACTGGAATTAAAAAACTAAAAGCGATCACATTCTGGTTCATGATTACTATTAACTTACAAGCCCTTCCCCTGAGGAAAACTCCAACGGCTGACCATGATTATCAACTCTTGTATCATAGAAAACCGTCTTTTCTTCATCCATAAGCATGCCCTTGTAATGCACACGCAGTCGACTGTCTTGAAGAGGGCAATCCATAGGAAATTCACCTAGTAGTTTCAAAAAGAACACACAGCAAAATAGCATCACTTGCTAAGATCGCCACTAAAATGAGATGGCTTATGGAACTGATAATTGACAGCAAACATGAGCCATAACAGCACCCACATAATATTCAAATAAAGTAGTACTAGGATAAATGCCATGCAGAAAATTATGTTATAACATCAAAAAATGACATGCAAATTGCATTTACCAACAAGAACAAGGTGTACATCACTGTGACATAAATTGTGCTATCCTAACACAATAAGGTGCTCGGCCTTTCAAAAAAAAACACACACACACAATAAGGTCCTCCAAAAAGTTATATGTTAATACAAAAAGCTTAGCAGCTATAGAAAATACATAACTTCAGAGAATCAACCCCTGGGCACCTATTGCGAGGCACCTAAATGCACATGTTATGTTCTTGTATATTACTCCAAAGGAAAAAAAGGAGAAAAAGTAGGACTGCACACTGAAAAAAGAAGATATAAGAAGAGTTGTATCGCTTAACTGATGAGAAAAGACTAGAAATGCTCTATGGATGATGAGAGGAGACGATATATTCCACTGTTGGATGCCACTTTTGAGTTCCCTAATTTGTGTCGAATAAGAACTTATCTTCTAATTCATCTCAACGATTCACTCTTCGGTGCACAATTGATTGGGGATTCAAGTAGGGTAATGAAATTGACTTAGACAAGCAGCTTTTGTTTCTCCATTTCACCTTTTAATTGGAGTAAATTTTTGCTAACAGCAACGTTAGGAAACGGTCATTTTGACCGAGATCAGACATGGCATCACTAACAATCACAAGGCAACAGCTATTAAACCCACATAAAGTGAGGGCCACAATACTAGTTGCTCAGCACTTGGATGATAAGGCAAGGCCACAACTATGGATGAGAGGACGGTTGGTGTAAGAGATTCGCTCCATGTGTGTGAAGAAGAGAGAGCACTGATCTCACTAGAGGTGTGTGATGGTTGTGCATTATGTGTACATAAAACTGAATAGATATATATATAATGTAAATAAAGAGAGAGAAACAGTTTACAGAAGAAATAAAAATGATAAAAAGTCATAAATTAGTCCTGCTGAATGTTTTTGCCCTTAAAAGAACCAAAACATGCAAAACACATGATCGAAAATGCTAGATATTGAATCTTGGATCATGTTTTACAGATTGAATAGTTAAGAGTGTAAATTGTCCACTTTTTGTCCGTTAGGCATCAGATAGTTCAAAGACAAAAATGTATCACATGATCTCAATGATATTTAATTTGGAGTGAACTTGTAATAAATTGAATAGTTAAATCACAGATTGCCAAAAGTTTTGGTGTTAAAGAATCAAATGTGTCATTATCACTATAAGTCAAGGACAAATATGTAATTATATGATGTCATATAAAGGTTAGTTTAAGGACAAGAACAACACCTTTTCCATCTTTTATGCGGCGTTTTATTAAACGGCCATCTCCTAGCACATCCCGCACCTGTACAATGATCAACAGATGGAAATTTGTCTCCGATTAAAAGAAAGAAATGAAAGTACTGTGACAGAAAATAAAATGTAGGGAGTCCGCTTGGTTAAAAAGAATGTGCATCCCTTCGGAATGGCAATTAAAAACCTCACACAATGCCCTGATAGTGAAGCCAGCAACTCAGGAGAAAACGTCCAGAGTCATGCAGCATGTCTTGGAGAATTATAGCCTTTAAAGTGGTTTACTTCTAAAAGATGTTACAAAAATGGCGACAAAATATATCTCATCCTCGTGAATTGTTGTTATTAAATATAAATAAATAAAAACATATAGAGAAGATGGAGACTGAAAAACTATTGCTCTAGGATATGACTTCAATGTAAGTTTCGAATACAGGAGATTAAAATAATTTAATGTGCTGAAACTGGAGGTTCAAATTTCAAACAATAAATAGGTACCCAATCAATTTAAGCTTTTAACAATGAAAAAATCGTATTGATAATATCCAGGAAAATTAGCTCAAACAACAAGAAACCTTTTATCTAGAACTAGTCAAAGCAAATATCTTCAAGTCTAGAAAAATTGCACCAGAAATGGCATGCAAGGCGAAAAACCATATATATATATATATATATACTTAGTTATGAGAAAAATACATTTCCATACCTGAATAAAATGAATGAGCTCCACTTCGAAGTGAACTTCTTCAATACCTGCTACAGAGGGCATCAGAGGGCTTTGGCTTAAGTACTGACTTGTGACATAGATCACTGCTTTCTCTCCCCGTGACATTGTTCCTATACCCATTTCAAGACCTTTAGGTACCTGATATAGAAATACAATGAACATTGTAACAAGTATACATGAATCTTAGTTTATCTTATTTTGTGCAAGACTGCAGCTAATGCGTCAAGCCTAGCACCTTATATCGGTGCTTATATTGGCCAAGTAAATCAAATAATCCTAAAAACCAAAGATGGCAGTAGAATTAGGGACCTTATTGGACAGAAAAAGCAGATTAAACATGAAATGGAAGATAGAAAGCAAATAAAATTTTGAACAAACAGAAATGTACGCCAATAAAGAGACCTCGGATTTTCCAAACGTGAAGAGAATTGGTTCCCCGGTCATATTTGATTTAAGTGGTTGTCCATCCCCCAACTTGGCAGAAATCCTATAATCAGCAACAGACCACAAGTATATTAATATTGCGGCTATCTCTCAAATAATTAGATTTCCTTCAAAAGAGAAGAGATGGAGAAAAATGACAACAAATGAACCTGACTTTTACTTCATACAGATCTCTCGGATTTTCCCAACTCTGTGCCTCATGTAAAACCTGTCAAGTGAATGGCATACAGCATACTAAGTTAAATCTTTTACATTCGAACATATTGCTAATGCAGTCCTAAACCCAACTATATCATTTTTGCTGTGAAAAAGTAGTGCAAACAAGAGATTGGTTATTACATAAAATCATTTTTAGAAAAGAAAATGTTAGGAGGTCACCGGATGCAATGATTTAAAAACACACAATGTATAGATTTCGGCATGGCACCTCCACCGAAAGGATGATACATTCATCATAAAAAAAATTGATTAATTCAAATCTTTTAGAGTCAAATTGGATTTGATCCTGACACACAAATGGCATCTTTATACAAGCAGGTCACCCCTTGCATTGTGGTTCACCACATCCCAACAATTATTAAAGAACGCATTTCAAATTATAAAGGGATAAAAAAATTGTTAATAAATAAAAGAATTATTTTATGCCAACTTATAAACATGTTTACCTGATTTTCTTTTCATACTCTGTTGTCACAAGCATGTGATCAGTTCCTATCACTTCTTTTAGAAATTTAGCCATTTTCTGTTTAACCATGCTTTGTAAATCCAAACCTCTTTTTCACTATATGATAAGTATTCCACCGCAACTATTACAACAGAAGAAGGTCAAACATGTACTTCATTTCCTTTTTGCAAATAAAAGCCGTTGAGCAAGTTCGACTGTTGGATTCTCAAATTAACAAGCCCCAAACTCACTAACATATTATGCGTCAATATTATCCCTTACCATTTATGAGCCAAATAAATTAGGGAAGAAAAGCTTCCTCCCTCTCTCTTAATTTATGCCCTAAAGCATAGTAAAGACTTCTTTTCACTCCCCGGCCTTTCAGATGCACCCCCCCCCCCCCCGAAACTCACTTTCCACAAGAAAAGGAAATCGACTCGGTAAGTAAATTACATAATTATTGGAAGAGTCATGATACTTTTTTCATGGTTATACATACCTTCTTCAAGACTCCCAAATCTTCAGTTACGACCTGAAGAATATTTACAACAACAAAACTGAGTTGTGATATCAAGTACAATAAAATAAAATAAAATAAAAACCATTAAACCTAGCGTAAGCAGCATTAGCTACTTCATGTCTCAAAAGTACACATCAGTAAGAATACATAACTACATAAAGGTCTTTGAACATCTCTTAAATTTCAAGGTTTGTATTGGTGGTATGAAGCAAATGAGGTTAATGAAGCATAAAGCAACAAAATAGATAAATGAAGCTCAGATGTGTAGCCTGTAGGACCAAGGCTACGTTACTTGTGCAAGTAATTTATGAAACTAGATATAGGGGCCTAAGTACATCAACAAAAAGATGTAAGGAATTTTATGCACCGATGTGAGCTCCATATGTTGACAACTTGTAAGTGCATGCTGAAATAGCAGTGTCACATCAAAGCGAGATTTTTATAAAGTCAATTTAGTGTATAAAACACAGTTTGTACTTCTTGCCTTGATTTTAGAAAACTCTATCAGCTCAATCTCAAAATTAAGTTCAGCATCCTTCGGAAAGCTATCGGAAACAGAAACTGGACAGTCATCCTCGCCATAGTGCAATTCAGGCTTCATTTTTAACTGAAATAGTTAGCACCACAACATGTGTTAGAGATCAACAGCAATCCATCATGCAATTACATCTTCAAGTTCTCAATAAATTGTTAACACTAAGCGTAGTGTTAAACATATTTTCAAGGTCTTCATCTTCCACTACTGGTGCCAAACAAGTGACAGACATAGTTCAAGAACAAGTTGAAATCGAGCAGGAAATAATGTGTTCCGCGTAGCCAATGCCAATTTGAACCATTGGCGTCATCCCCCTTACCCATTAATATAAAGATGGCAAAATTCATTCCCATGGACATGGATTATAGAAGTTACTCCCTCCTGCTTGCCCTGGCCCCTCGATTTAGGATATGCATATATAAAATAGGATCTTCACAAACATAGTATTAACTGTTAAGTTTGCAAATGTATTGCAGATGCTACTTTCATTATTTCATATCATGATTTCTTAACAAGAACATTATAGGAGTTACTGTTTTACATGGTTACAAATTTGTATTCATTAAAATCTTCAGAAATCATTTGTGCTAAGCATGTATACTTGTTCACACCCAGTGTGTTAATTCAGTGAATACACTCCAACCTTGATCCAGGTTCAAGCTTTACTCACTGCAATTTGCAATATAAGTAAATATGAATGGATGAAAAGACAAGAATTCTTTTCCACATGTGAACCGAAAATCATTCAGGCAAACCAAAGAAAACTGCTTATCATACTGCATAAAAGAGCAAAGGAGCATTCATGGTTTTCTGCAAATAGATAAAAACTCTCTTTTTCATGTGATTGGCATAAAAAATCACAAATTATCTAAGAAAATGTCTAAAAGATAAGTACCTAATCAGATCAAGATCCAACAATGTTGTTGAACAATGCATATCTTACAGACAGTGACATGAATATTATGAAGCAGTTCAATGTAATGAATGTTCTCTTCCATCAACAAATTATATAATATAAACCATATTCATAGCTACGTTACTACTAATCGAACCTACGACCAATCGGTTAACAGCCGACAGCTCTACCATTGAGCTACTCAGGAACGACAGGAGATTTACAAATACTTACCACTGCAATTTCACCCTTCAACATTGTTGGAATTCCTTCTAGTAGCCCTAATATCATCTTGCTCTTACCCAAAACCTGCCTTATTGGGGTGCCTTTACCTATAACAAGAAAATAAAAGAAGGCATCACACACCCACATGAACACAGAGAGTAAAACCAAATAAAACAATATTACTCAAATAGGGGATTAACTAGAAAATTCTGAACCAAAGCAGAAGTCGCCAGAAATCAGCAACAACACTGTTGACACCCAACCAAATTTATAAAGCCTTTTTGCTTGGATTCTTGTGATTGGCTGAAACTGCAGCCCCATAGAACTTTATACATAAAGGTAGTAGGGATTAAATTTTCAAATTATTTGTTATTGGCTGAAGAACAAGAAACACAGTGGAAGAACTTGAAGGCAATAGTAGAATAAAATATACTGGCTAGAGAAAAATGCATGACTGTTTCTGTGTTCTAAAACTTCTCAACGAAAAAATAGAACTTATTTTGAAGACAGCTTATATAAGAAGCATCTAAAGAATTCAATGAACCAGGACTTCTGAGAAGACTGAAAAGATAAAATGATTTATTTCTCTTGAGCAACATGGAATTTAAGTTGTTGCTTTCGAACTATGTGATGCCTATAATCATAATATATTGTAATATCGAACACAAGTTAATTTGTATGGGAAGCAAGACAGGTTGGGGGTGGGGAGCAGATCATATATAGATTTGTCTTGTCCACATCATATATAAATTTGTCTTGAACACAAGTTAACTTTTAATCATAATATATCCTATGACACTCACAGGTTGAAGTTGGATTATATTTCCACAGCAAAACAAGTTTCAGCAGTAATCTTTACCTCCATACCCAAAGTACACATGAATTCATTTACCCATGAAATGAATGGGAACATTCATGCACTTTTAATGAATTTCATCAAAACTAGCAATTTGGTTTACACAAATGATTTAACAGAACTAATATGTCACTGAATAAATAAACCATAAACTTGATGAAAAATGAACCATAAAGTCGAGCGCACCACCAAATTCCAAGCGAGTAGACTCAACAACCACCCCATCTAGAGTACGGATGGTAGAATGATATATGACCTGCACAATGAACCTCGTCAATATGTGCTGTGCTCTTTCAATTGTTAAACCTTACATGCTTGACTCATACAAAGGCAGAATTAGGAAGAAAGTAGTTCAATTACTACTAAATATTCTTCTAATACTGGAAAACACCGGTTTTAATCATCCAATCATTTGGAATACCATTTGCCTTTTCAGGTGGAATTGGCAACTTTTGAGCTTTCAACAGACATGATGCATCAACTTCTTAACAAATAGAACAGTGTCAAATGAGTAACAATATCCATACGGATTTTATTGTGTAGTTTAGACTAATTAAGTATTCATCCAGGAAACTAGAGGTGTGCCTCTGTTTTCCGGATAGATCGCTACTACTGTCACTTGGAGGTATCAATTAAGAGTTAAAATATCTATGTACTTGACTTCAAGTAGAGCATAATGCTACAAAAACATATTGTAAAACTAGGAGTCAATTTAAAACCTGATCACCATCAGCAGGCGTAGCATCACCACCTCCTGGTCTAATCACAGCCTTCATCAAACCTCCGGGAATCATCTTCTTTCTCCTACACAAAATGATAAGTAAATCAGAAGTTCACACATGATATACGAACGATCTTAAGAAACAAAGCACAAATGATGAAATTCACATAATCTAACTACTATTACTACCTCTTATCATCCTCATCAGAAGATGTTTTCTTCTTTTGTGGCTTGAAATCTTGTTCCGCATCTTTGACCACAGCCATTGGAGATTATGTGTTGTTTGTAATTGTTGAAGTGACGGAAAACCCTAGGTTGAAATTTGCAGAGACGGTTGGGAGCTACAAACGTATTAGGTGAAGGAGGAAGATAATTGAAGAGAGAGGGTCAGAGGGATAGTCAGCGTAGTCGTTTCTCAACAATTCAGTTACACCCGTATTTTCTCAAGCCCCCCAAAACCCACCGTAATGAAATGTTTGGTTTGATATAATATATAGGGTGTTTGGTTGGGGTATTAAGCCGGACGTTTGGTTCACATAATAGAATTTGATGAAATTGAAATTTATCGAAGGAATTTGATTTTGAAGGAATTGGAATGGAATTTTACCACGCATTTGGTTGGTAGGAATTCAATTCCTTCACTTGAGCCAATGAATGATGAATTCCTTAAATTGTGGAATTCAATTGAATTGGAAAGATTCCATCACTTTCAATTCGTGAACCAAACATGGACTTGGAATTTGGTCAATGGAATTGGTCATTCCAATTCCTTCCAATTCTATGAACCAAACAACCCCTAAGGGGTAAGGAATAGGAATTATAATGAAAACTGTTGTTTGGTTTGACATAATATAATTGGTATATTACCTCAAACTCATTAATTTTCATTCCTGACCAAATTGGGGGGAATGGAAATTTTATTCCGCTTAGTCATATTTTCTCATGTGTTCTTTCATTTGTCGATGATGAATTTGAAATATTTTTTATATTCATGTTGGATGTCATATATTTATATTAAAAATATTATAGAAAGCATTTTATATTAATTATATTGGTTTAACCAAACAGCATCAATGCAATGCCCATTCCTATTTCCATTTTCCTGCATTCCCATTTTCATTTTTATTCTCATTCTTTATAATGAACCAAACGCCCCATTAGTTTAGGTGGAGCATTGGGTTGGGTTCCGTGACAATGAGAGTGGTTATCAACTCTTAGATGATAAATAGATGTATATTAGGATGAGATGCATCAGATCAATTTTCTTTTAAATCGCAATTTATGGAAGGGCATTTGAGTAAAAGTGATCAACAATTAAGATCCACTTCTCACGTTTCTCAAGTTGACCTAAACTTTTCACATGATCCTTCATTGATGGATATTTCGGTCCGTGGATTGGGTTTCGGTGAGAAATTGAGTTAACATGAGAATCGTGAGAAGTGATTATTAACAGTTGGATATACATTATGATGAGATGCACCGTTATAAGATGCACCGAAACGTATCAGATCAATTCTATTATGAAGCGTGATTCATGAGTGGATTTGAGATTATAAGTAATCAAGGGTTCAAATCCACTTCTCGTGTTTCTCACTTTAACTCAACTTCTCATACGATCTTTCGCCTTCGGTCTGTTACGTTAACATTTATGCAAAAAATCATAACAGCACATATACTTAGAATCACCGATGATAATTGGATTTCCAATGATAATTGAATTGAATCGGATCTAAAATGTCAACATTCAAATTGGATTGGTCCGTTCTTGGATGGCGGTTCAGAATCCAATAAAATGGAACCAATTCAATCTAACTATCATCCAACTATCACCAAATTGATAACCATATATAATTTATTAAAACTTTACGACATTGTTTTCTAGTTAATATTTATACTTAATAGTTTTTAATAGATTAAGAAAATATATGAATAATTTGCTTAAAATTGTATCAAAATATTTGATGGATCAAGTTTGATCAAATGGGTGGAACTGATCTAATCCAATCGTCTATTGGAGTGGATTAGATCGGATATTCAATGTTAATTGGATTGGATTGGATGACAAAATATAACATCTATTGGATGAGTGGATCGGATCGGATCCACCTGAATCAATTTGATTTAAACCGATGAACACTCCTAGACTAAACATGGCAAGAGCCACGAATCTCATCCGATAAGAGACATGACAACATTTGAGTTTTTATAGGGTAAGTGAGGGAAAATGCGTTCACCCGGTTAGCATTTATAGGTTTATAGATGCTTATAAACAATTTATTTTGATAGCCGAAAATGTTACCCAACAAGGTAAGTAAGAATAGTAAGGTGTTGTTCGGTTCGTTTTCTGTTAAGATCTGAATGAATATAGCTGTCTGTCTGGATATAGTTGTCTGTATGTTAACAGAAAAATTGTTGTTCGGTTAGTATGCTAAATAAACAGTCTGAATGTCAGAAATGACCATTTTACCCCTAGTCTTTATTTTGTCTGAATAAAATAGTTGTTTGATAAAAATATGGAATAAATGACTTATAATTATTAAAAAAAATAAATTTAAAAGTTTTCTAAATAAAAATAACTTGATAAAACATAATAATATGAATTCAATGTTTCGGTAATCACACAAATGGACCAGATATATGGAGAAAAAACTTGTAAATAAACAAGAACAATATTATGTTAACGATTAACAATATTAGTAGTTGATTACTGTGACCTCATATCTAATAACAAGTTTCTAATAATCAATCCCACATATCTAATAACAAGTTTCTAATAACAAGTCTGTGAAAAAAAAACTTATGCTACTATATCGACTACTGTGACCCACAAAATCGACTACTGTGACCTCCAAATCGTTGCCACCATGACCACAAAATTGATGGAAAAGAGAGATCGATGGGTTTAAACCTCAATATATAACATGTTTCTAAATGTCGATTTCACCAAATCGATGGGTTTAAACCACAAAATTGATGGGTTTAAACCCAAAAAATCGATGTCAACATGGTGGATTTCAGATCGATGGAGAGGAAAAGAGAGATCGATGAGCAAAAGATAGATGTTCCATTACCTGGAGAGGAAAAGAGAGATCGATGTAGAGATGTTCCAGAACCTGCTTCTTCAATCGATGGAAGGTCTGATATCGTTCCAGTATGTTGCTTCTTCAATCGATGGAGAGGAAAAGAGTACCTGCTATCGATGGAGAGGCTGGGTTTTAAAAGGACATGTTAGGTTAATTTTATTAAAGGTGAGTAGTTGGGAGTTGAAGGGTAGATGAGGAAATTAAAAGATATTAAAGGGCTGAGTGTAGGAGACTTTATTTTGGTAGCTGATTCGGTCAGTCACTAGCTGTCCCATTAAGCCACTACCGAACACTCAGATACGGCTGACCGAATCAGCCATATCCCTTATTCAACCCATTAAGCTGCTACCGAACAAGCCCTAACTCATGTTGCTAAACGGTAAGCATTTGGTAAACAACTCTTAAATATAATGTCAAATTTATCTTCATTTTTGTATAAAATTTTGAAATTTTTTGAATTATACTTTATTTTTAACTAATTAAATTAGAAATTTAGTTTAAATAAATGAACCATGAGTCATTTTCCAATAATAATTTATGTAACCCCAAATATTTCACTGCTCAATGTTCAGAAGTCAATTATATAAGTAAAAGATGATACCTTTTCGGTATTATACCAAATGTTAGGAAAACGAACATATGGAATTTTGAAGCAAAGGTATGGAGGGAACGGTTAAGGAAACAGGAGTTATGCCCCATATAGGTTTCAATTGTAAGTTTTTTCTTTCATGTATATTTATCTATTACCTGATAGAAAGAATTAGAAAAATCAAAAAAGGGGTATAGAAGATTGATTCAAGTTTGGAGTCATAATTTGTGTAGTGAAGTTCGAAAGTGAATTCTGTTGGTATATTACCACTATATGTATTTTAATAATATATATAAAAATTACAAGAAAGTAATAACTAAATACAATCAACAAATGTTTAGTAAAATCGAATACAAAGGGAATCGACTTAAAGAATTAAAAGAAATAAACCGTAGATGAATTCAACAATGTTGAGGCTCGTGTTCAACACGATTCCCTTAAACAGATTCACCGTCTGTTCCCAGGGTACAACAGCGTAAACAATATGTACTGCCGGATGTAACACTTGCCTGAAAATGCCGGAGAGGAAACAACGTATGCAGAGAGAATTCAAAGAGCTATGTGTGTTCGGTATTCGGGGTGTCTTCGAAAGTGGCGGGGCTCTCCCTTTTATATTGGAAAAACGAAACCGCAAACATAAATACGAATTTAAAATAATAATTAAAGAATTAATTGAAAATTAATTCAATAACTAAAATCCATAATTTGATTTGGGAGTTACAAATCCGGTCAACAGTGCACGACGCGGGTTACCGCGCGGCACAACCCGCCCGGAGCACTGTTTCCCTGCCACGATCCAGTGCACGGCGCGGGTTACTGCGCGAGTCAGCCCGCCCGGTGCACTGATCCTCACCCACACTCCAGTGCACGGTGCGACACTGGATCAACCAAAAAAAGAAAATTTTCGTAAAAACCGAGCTGCGCGAGCACAAGATTTCGGAGATACATTCGTGTTCGCAGGTCGCGCTCATGCACAAGTTCGCCGATTTTAACCTACGAAAGTCTCAATCGGCACCCACTTAGCGCGGGTAGGTGTTGGAGTAAAACCAAACTAAGGACTTGTAAGTCCCTCCCACATTTTTGGTTATAAACCACAAAAAGTTTTACTCCCATTTCCTATGTGGGACAGCTTCCCACACCACTTGGTTTCCATCAATTTCTTCCCAAACACTTAACTTTGAGCATCAATATCTCATTCACATATATTCCGTTTTAGACACATAATATATCGTTTCGAAGCTCTCATATAGGAGAACACAAACCCACGAAGAGTTAGATATATACAATACATATACATGTATTTAATTGTGTCCAAAGTTAGTAAAAACCCATATTTTTACTAAAAATTTCCAACAAATTCCACGAAATCAATATAAGAAATTGATTAAAACTATTAATTTTAGCTAATGATTAGTAGCAATATATGCTCATAAATGGTTTAGTACGAAAATGACATGGAGACAAAGGATTAACACCGTTGATTAGATCAAAGTTAAAGTGTTTAAGTTTATATGAAATCAATGGGTTTAAACCCGAAACAAGACATGATTGTTAGTTTAAATATTGATGTAGCATGTCGTGATGTTGTTATGCATAATATTAGTGTTCTCAAGCAGACGAGTAAGTGAATTTGGATTAAAATGAATTTGTGTGCCAAAAATCACTGAGATCGTCAAACAAGAAATTATAGATCAGGCTTTGTACATTTGACACGATTGTGTATGAATCACTTATAATTATGCAACATTGTACAGGTTGTACCTTGTATTTTGGCATGGTTGTCCAGGTTGTATATTTATATGTGTGGCCTTTTTAGCATATTTTGGCACACCATGTTACTTGCAAAGACAATGTAAGTGTTTTAATCTCAGATATGTGAGTATAAAACACACACAACTGAGTACCAATGCGAACATAACCATATAAGCATACACCTAGTGTGGTAACGTGATTTGAAATTAAGATGAGATACATAGCATATTATATGTTATAGCATTTTCAACTACGTGTTAATTTTTTTTTAAATATGGTTCAGTGTATACGTATTTGAAATATTATGAGCATGCTAGGTGGTTACAAATTTATAAAGCATGCTAAATGTTTTACAATACACAATTCATATATACATCATTAGATGTGGGTACGTGCGTGAGATTGTGTCGAGACGCTTGTACTTTCATATGGGACAACGTGAATATGCATAAATATATAGTACATGTATCACAACAATACCTTTGTATTCAGCTCAAAAAAATGTTACCATTATCGATATCTCATTGGTTAATATGTTCACGTTGCATATGTACAACGGCTTAACATGACATGCATGTTCAATTTTTAGTGTATGGTTGATATTATATGATCATATATTATTTTATACTTGTTTCAATTTAGTTTTTGTTACACAAATATATTGGTTTTTAGATAACATGTTTATAGCATGATGTGTCTGAATGTTGTTTTAAAAAGTGATGAATTCGATGAGTCCGATTTCAAATCTATCAATATATCAAAAATAAAGGGTTGAGAGGTTTTTAAATATTTATTAAAATACAAAAAGAAAACATAAACATTTTTTTAAACGTAAAAAAATATAAGTACAAACATAAAATGTCAATATTAATATCATTTTTTTTTGAATGAATTCGATCCGAATTTATCCAACTTCAGTTTCATTCCAAAATTTCAAGTTGTTCCAAATACACAAGTATATCACCACAAGCTTCTTTTGGGATTGATGTGGGGAGAGGAAGTGAGACGAATTTTTGGTCGGATAGGTGGGTGGGGGGTGAAAGATTGGAGGATAAATTCAAAAGGCTTTATCGTCTTGACTCAAATAAGGGTGGGTCGATAGCCGATAAGAGGGAGTGGTCTAGGGATAATTGGGAGTGGAAATGGAGTTGGAGAAGGGAGCCACGAGGGAGAGAAGTAAGGGAGCTAGTAGAATTAAGAGAGATGCTTCAAGGGTGGAGTCCGAAAAGAGAGGTAGATGATAAAGTGAAGTGGTTGGAGAGTGAGGAAGGGTCTTTTTCGGTGCAAGAGTTAAAGACTTTGATAGATAGGAGGGTGGAGTCGGGAGGCAATTTTTATGAAGAAACAATTTGGTCAAAGGAAGTCCCAAAGAAGATTTGCATTTTCTTTTGGAAGGCCAATATTGGAAGACTTCCATGTAGAGCGGTTTTAGATAAGATGGGGTTGGACTTAGATTTTGTGTTATGTCCAAGATGCAATATGGAATTGGAAACGGTGGATCATGCTTTGGTAAAATGTCAAGAAGTTCATCAATTGTGGCGTTCGGTGCTTCGGTGGTGGAAAATTAGAAAAGACAATTTCAATTCGCTTAAGGACCTTTTGGATATTTCTCCTTCCTTGACAGGTAATTCCTCGCGGCCTAATCTTTGGATGGAGATGGTTTGGAGTTTTGGCTACCTCATTTGGGCTCATCGGAACCAAATCGTTTTCAAAGGAGACAAAAGAAAGATGGAGGATCTCTTGTTCGAATTTCAGCGCAAGTGTTTTGAGTGGATAGCATTTCGGGGAAGAGGGGGGAAGTTCGATTCGTGTAAGTGGCTGTCGGACCCGACTTCGATCGAAGTGAAATAGCTTGAGTTATTTGATAGCGAGTGTGCTGATTGTTGTATAAAATTTGGTTGGCTCTGAGTTTTCTTTAGGTCGTGTGTGGTGGTTCGCTTCTTGCGATCCGCTTTTACGGTTATCTTGTTCGAGTCACGTTGCTATTGTTTTCGGCCACTCCGATCTGTTGCGTCTTGTTGTCTTATTAACTTTGGTTGGTAATAATATTGCATTGCCTTTCAAAAAAAATCAACACAATTACGACTGGTATTATAATATATATATATATATTAATCCAACCAATATTATGCTTAAATTTTCATCACAACCAATATCGATCCAACCTTATCCAACTTCAATTCCATTCAAATAAAATTGTCTTATTATAATATATATTGATATCTTATTTTGTATTTATATTTTGATAATTTTGAAGTTTTGGACCATATGAACCAATCACTAATATTTTTTTTTTATGTTTCAAATTTTCATTTAACAATTTTTTAAGGCCATGATTTACCAACTCAAATGGGCATTAATTTTTTTTTTGAATGGACTATAACTTTCTAGTGTAAATTAGTTGGTCTAAGTTATTTAAAAGCCCTCAAACTAACCTAATCCCTACCACCAACAGAACACGTAAGAGCAACAACATTGATGATTAAACAATGGAAGAGCAACAACAAGACCTTTGTTGATCAATGAAACACTAATTACTGTTTTGCATAATTTTCAAATAATGTTATGATTATTTAAAACAAAACATCTATCGTACGAGTAGAGATTGCAAGGGGTTGGGGAAACCTATGATCCCAATTCCCAGCCATGTCCCCGTCGGTGAATAAGTTTGTCCCCATCTCCATTAGGGAACGAGGACCCCCACCAAAAAATCATGCATTTTTCCCGTCTATAAAATTAACATTTTTTATATAAATTTCAATTTTATGTATAAATACTATATCATGCTTAAATTTAAATCAATAAAACTTTAATTGTTGTATTTGTATAAAAGCAAAATCAAACGAACTTGGTTAATAATTATATTTTTCTACATCCATGTTGTTATACTACCATAAGTTTATCCACGAACCAAATATCCACAAATTTTAGTTATGGAAAATATATATCTAATATTTATATAAAAAAATAATAATATTATTAAATACTGGGAACGGTCACGTTAAAATTAAAATTCAGAAGTGCACTAAAATTGTTTTAATATTAAAGATTTCATTTATAAAATAAGATTAAAATTAAAATATTAATTATTTTAAAGTCAAATAAAAATTGGAAACAACACCATCCAAGACCCGTCTGGCCCAAATGAAGAATTTTCTTTTATTCCAAAGGCCCATAAGGGGTGTCTTTTAAGTTTTAGCCCTAATCATATTTTTCAATAGATTTAATAAATAAAAAAAATTGTCTCGAGTAAATGACAAAATTGATCTTGACTTTGTGTTTACCCTTTCGTCTTTTGCTAATTTTTATCTTTGGTAACCGTGGGTTTTCAGGCCAACTTTAATCTAATGGCCTGGAGTCATCACAGGTGAACACAAAGTCAAGATCTCATATCTAGTGGGAGCCCGGATACCCCGGGAACGTGTGCGTGTGTTAACTTGTCGTTCAAAAAAAAAAATCAAAGGTGAACATCCATGACCACAAGAGCTTTGGGAGCGCCTGAATTTGAACCCTGGGTAGATGAGATTTTCCACTATATCCCCCAAAAGCTTTACCAATACGCCACAACCCAAGTGGTTGTCTTTTGATAAGTCTACACTTGCGATCTGTAAAATTATGATCTCATATCTAGTGTCGAGATTGATATCATTGTTACAAAATAAATATAAATTAAATTCCATCCTTATATTCATGGTCTCCACGTTTTAGAATCATCACCACTTGTTCTAAATCCACATTTGTTTTGAAATGGTAATAGTTTATGTATCTAAACTTTAATTGAATTGCAGATGAGAAATTTGAGCGCAAACAACCAAGATCATATCAAAAAGGAAAATAAGGATGATATTAATGGTGTTTTGTACGAAAAAAACAGTTCAAAACGGTTCTATCAATCACCCTATAAAACTCCTAAAAGTCATGCAATCCATATGCATGGAGTCTTGGGTTCAAGCCAGAGCTCCCCTTCTGCCAATGGGATGAATGCGTGATTACTGATTTACCTCTCCTAAAAAGACTCTGAGACTGGAAACATGAGGACAATCTAAAAAGTGGAAAATACCCCCCCCCCCCCTCCCTTCCCAGTTAGCTCTTATATTGTCAATGAATGCTACATCATACTGTCTCTTTACTAAAATGTCTTAAATAACTAGTTATGTTGGTTGCTTGTGGACTGAGAATGTGTTCATCATAGGTTTACGACAATTAGCATCGAGAACTTTAGTACCATCAATTTTAGATGATATAAAATCATAATAAAAACTATAAATATTAGTAAAAGTTAGCAGTCAATGTGATAGTAATAGAATTTTTTTTTCTTGGTATCAAAGCAATAAAAGCTCCGTAATAATTAATAAATTTAAACCCAATTTTGTTGCTTATGGTATGAATATATTAAAGCTGTCTCGTGAACTTGTCCCCCCAATTTACAAGGAGAGACATATGGACATGCATTTTTAAAATAATTATCATTACTCAAAAATTATAATCATTAATATATTCAAAGTTATGTGTTTTTTTTCCTCCATTACAAATATTTATCGTAGGAAGAAAATAAAACCCCACACATTTAGGGGTTGTTTGTTTTTTTTAAAAAACCTTTTAATGACTCTTAAGTCTGAATCGTTCAGACATTTTTACACACCACCTCTTATTAATCATAACTAAAATAAGACTTCAGACCTCTTATAAAACAAATGGCAACTTAGCAAACAAAAAGATCTTGATTTAGAATGGAGTGGATTGAATATACATTTACATACATTATCAAATATCAAGGTTCAAAGTCTCAACCTTACAATTTATGATGATGATATAAAGTCCTTTAAAGTAAGCATGGGAATTTGCCCCGACCCGTTGGGGAACCCGGTTCACCCGACCCGGACGGGGCCGGGGAATACCCGCAAAAACGGGTCCGGGGACCGGGGATACCCGGTACGCTCAAACCGGGGCCAGGGCCGGTTAGTCTACCCCCCGACCCGCCCGGTACCCGGAATATATAATATATGTATTATTTTTAATATATATATATATATATATATAATATTAATAGGGGTAGTTTGTGTGTTTTGTGTATAAGTGTTTTTGACATTTCTGTGTTTTAACTTAATTGACAGTACAAAAACAACCCAAAAATGCCAAAAAAACGGGTCTAAATTGTAATAACCGGGTTTAAAACAAACAATATAAAAGTTGGGTAAGAAAGTAAAAAAGTCTCATTAAGGAGGGGTTTATTGTGTAAAGTTGAGAAAAGGGGTTTTAACCCTAAGAATTTAGTGTGGTGTGTGTGTGGCGGCTGATTCTTGAGAAGAAGCTCTTAGGCGATTTTAGAGAGAGAGAGACCGAGGAAGAAGGGATTCTGCAAGAATTTCCAGATTTGGATCGATTTCGTGAAGGTAAATCTTCTTGTGATTAAATCTCTTCATTTTATAAATGATTTAATCATAATAGTTGTGTTTGGGGGTGGTGTATTGAATCTGAAGTTGGGATTTCTATCGATTACTTCTTTGATTCCTGGTTTTAGTTTTGGTGTTACTGTGGATTTAGTTTTGTTTTGGGGTACTTGGTTAAGCAAGTTTTGCAGTTGATTAAAAGATGTTGGGTTAGATTGTTATTGATTTTGGGATTATATTGAGGTTCGTAATATCTGTTTATCGAGTTCTGGGTTTCGTTCGAAGATCGGGGTATCGATCGACACCGGGCAGAATGACTCCGGTTATCGGATCGCATTGACCCCGGTCGAGTTTTGAGACACCGGTCGAAGAAGGGGGGGGGGGACACCGGTCGACCAAGGGTCCGGTCAATCCTCGCCCCGGTCGTGATCTGGTAATCAGGCCCCGGTCGATGGGGATTCCAACCCCGGTCCCCGGGCTATGAAGTGTGGGCCGAAGCCCATGTTAAGTCTAATTTTAATTTAAGTCCAAGTTTAGTTATGAATTTTTTTAGTATTGGGCTTCTATTTGGTGGACTGTCCCGTTTCTATTGTGGAATACTAGGATGCCTTAATTGTGGCCTTGAGTTGGATCGTAGTGAGTCGGGTTCTTTTATTTAATCAGAGACCGTTGAGATTTTTGGGTTTAGGGTCAACTTTGTTAAAATAGAAGGTATAAAAATTTACCGGGCCATGCCTTGTTTTATAGATTCCGGTTCGGATTATAAAGGTAGACGTAAAGCTTTTAGCAAAGAACGTCAGGTGAGTTTTTCTGAACTAAATCTTTTAGTAACTAAAGCATGTGAAGTTTAATTTTAAACTTTGTTTTATTTACGATGGCATGATTATTATGAACTGATTTAAGTGTGTTATAAATTGTTGATGTTTAAATGTATGCATACATTATATGTGGAGAATGTGACCTAAGTCGGGGAGTGTGGCCCGCCTACTCGTGCCGGGGAGTATGGCCCGTTTATGTCATTGGGGGTGTGTCCCAAAATTAAGGCAGCGCGAGTTAGACACATCGTCTTTGACGGTCGTGTGGTCAATAACGTGTTTTATCTTTATGTGCTTATAAATATGTTGATTTAAATTTGCTGGAAAGTTATTTTATTGCTTATCTATTAGAGGGGACTCACTAGACCTATGGTCTAACCCTTGATCTTTCAAAACTAAAAATCTTTTAAGGGAGGCGTGATTTAGGAATGGCAGATAAATGGAAAGAGAAGATGTAGCGGGATCAGATAGAAGACCGTCATCTTAGTCTTTTTTTTTTAATATCTCAGTTGTGAATAGATTGCCTTGCAAACCTTGAATGTATAAGTGTAAGCTTGGGGCCGCTTCGACATGAATTTTATTCCATTATTAAGATTTAAATTGTTGTCTTGTCGTTTCTGGTTGTGTTGTTATATAAATCGGGCCGGGTAAGCGGGTACCGGGTGCGGGTGTTGACCGGGGCCGGGTATTCGATCCCCGTACCCGCCGGGGACCGAGGCCATGTTTTCAAAACCAGGGCCGGGTAAGGGGATATCCGCCCCGTTACCATCCCTACTTTAAAGTGTACATTAAGATGACATATGTATATATACATGTATGTGTTAGTGTTTTAAATAATTAATAGAACAATTTAAGTTCATGTAAAACTAAGAGAAAATTTCAAAAAAACCCAACCAACTATCCTATTTTTAATGATTAAGTTCATAAAAAAAATCATTAAATTTTCTCATTTTAAATAATTAAATCCCTGAAATATTTTTTTGAATGAAAAACCTATTAAACATTTTCATTTTAAACGATCAAGACCCTGAACATTTTTTGTCAATAATATAAATCATCAAATTTTTAGAAATTAGTTTCTTACCTCCTTTTAACCGAGAAAAAAACCAACTGATAACTGATTTGAAAGATTTTAAAGTAAAAAAAAAACACATATATTCTCAAACTTTATGTCATTTAGATTTACGGAAACCATGTGTATATAAACTAAAGTATTACTACTTATAAAAAGTGGTTTTAAATTTAAAAGATCCGGGTTGTCAAACATCGTATCGATTTACAGTACACCTCCGAAGAGAAAGAGAGTGTTGTGGTTGATATATGTATAGCTGGTATGTAGGACTGGTCAAACCCACTTTCTCGATAAACACATCAACAACATGGGACCGCACACACCTAATATCTTCACCTTTCCCCACCATACATCACATGGAACCTCACCCACTCAATCTTCTCTCTCACTCACGCGCCCCGCCCATTCACCACTTTGAGTTCCAATGTTCATTCATTTATGTCATCTTGTCCCTAATTTAATTCTCCCTTTGGTTTGGACTTGGATATATCCAATCCTTCCATGAAATAATACCATAACATTATTATTATTATATAATTAATAAATAACTTTTATTTAATAATGAACATTTATTTATTGTATATAAACTATTATAAAAATATAGATGTTTATTTAAGTGGATGTTTTACTCGCAATCCAAACTGGTAACCTACATCCTAGCAACCATCTATAAAAAGACATTTGAAAAACTGACTTAACGATTAAGGTTAACGAAAGGATTCAAACATATCTACAATAAGAGCATCTTCAACAATATTGTTATAATTTCTCTAAAATAGAGAAACAAAAATGAAAATCTCTAAAAAGTATTACATTCATCTCCAACAGATTTGCTATCTTAGAGATTTTAAAACAACTTATATTATTATAATATTCTATAATTTATCATCCTAATACATTTTTTCAAAAAATCTTAATATAAAATAATAAAAATTGAATTTCATTGGTGGGACTGAATAAAATAATCATTTCTCTCTCCTACCATCAAGTTTTAGAGAATTCTTTAAACTTGGAAAATTTTCAACTTTTCTCTATTATAACAAACAATATAACAAAGCTGTTGGAGAGATTTAAAAAACAAAAACTCATTTTTTCTATTTTAGCAATACTGTTGGAGATGCTCTAAGATTCGAACTTGAATATATTATTTATTCAATTAAAGTCATTCCTTTTTTTACCAACTGAACTATGTCCATGACAAAATTTAGATATTAATTACAAAAACGAGGCAGTTTCTTCGTTCTATTTTCAAAATTAAATTACTTTCTCCGTCCAAAAATAAGTATTTATATTAATATTTTAGTTTGCTCCAAAATAAATATTCATTTTCAAAAGTAAATGTCTACTTTTTCATTTCTCTTGATCATGAAAATAGGGAGAACATTTCTTTTTCTATATTTTGGTGTAAATTGATAATTTTTTTAATTAAAAAGTGTAATAATTATAAATTCTTAGAACTATGTGTAATTTTTATTATGACCATTTATTTTGAAATAAAAGTTGAAACAGTTAGCAAGGAGTTCTTTCTTTCCCGATAACTCTTTTTCCTATTTCTTTCTCAATGAGATCCGACGATCAAGACAATTCCCGTGACAATCGGTCGTAGATTCCCTGGCTTGGCTAGAAACCTAGTCCGTCGAACAAAATGAGTATTTATTTAATTTCAATAAAATTAATTAACATTGAATCGGGTGAGTTTCCGGTGGCTTCTGCTCGTAGTTACATTGATTCTAAAATTTTGGTGGTAGATTATTCTCCTATTAGATGAAACCGGTTTGTTTCTATCAAAATTAATGTCTTTGCTTGCGGTTGACTTTGAACAAAATTCCAACTCGAGATAACCTTGATAAAATAGGAATTGATGTGCATTCCCTCCTATGTCCGGTTTACGATTTGGAGATTAAGTCAGTGAGTCATTTGTTTTTCTCTTGTCAAATGGCTCGAGATGTATGGAAGCAAATTGGTCGATGGTGGAGGTTGGATATTCCAGAGTTTAGGTCTAATTCGGAGTGGATTGGTTGGTTATTATCTTTGCGTTTGAAGAAAATGGAGTTGGCTTGTTTTGAAGTTGTTGTTCTAACGGCTTTATGGACTATTTGGTCTTTTCGGAATGAGACTCTTTTTAGGCTCCCTAAGCCTAAGAAAGCGACGTTGTGGGATAACATTGTGGCTCATTCGTTCTTTTGGTTACAAATAGAAGCATAAAGTGTAACATTAATTGGGTGAGTTGATTACAAAACATTCTTCTTTCTATCTCTTACATGTAATTTGTTTTCTCTAGCTTCTTGTTAGTTTTTTTATAATATCTCCGTCGTTCAAAAAAATAAAAATTAATTAACATAACATGAAATGAAATCAAGAGACTATGTTTGTCATCTGCCACATGGGCTAGATTTATTTAGTGTGTTTAGAACAAAGCCAACATCCTCATTTTCTTCGTTTAACAACTAACCCTTAAAAGAAGAAATTCATCACCATCGAGTTTTAATTTTCACCAACTACTATAAGCAAAATTTAATACGTGAGATTCATTTAAAACATCTTGTATTCACGTATGCCACCATAACAATGATTAATGTGGTAGTTGAAGGAGAGTATAAGTTAGTTGGAAATTTAGAGGGGGAAATGTGATAATAACTTAAAGTATAGGTGGTGAAGTGTAAATATAGGCATATGCATGATCAAAGGCGTGATTGAGTTGAATGCTTTATTTAAAGACATCTACACACGCATCCACAGCTAATGGCAAATCAAAAGGGACATTCCTCAAATCTCACACAGTTGACAACACCTTTTGATTAAGGTACAAATGGATTTAGATCTCACAAATTTAATCGATTAAAAATAGGGAGAGACTAATTGCACCTTTAACTTTGCTAAATGCATATATATGATTAATTTTTCTCCTCACACACATCAACATCAAAATCTGCTTTTTACATTCCCAATGCACGAATTGACTTGATTTTGACATAATTAAAGGTGTCATTGGCACTCCTTTAAAAATAAGATATAACAATAATTAAAAAAAATAAAATAACATGATTTTATTTCACACCCTCGTAAATAATTTGGTTTCTCTTTTTTGTTTCTCAAAACATATCTTGCTTCTTTCTTTTGTGTATGTTTCACATCTATTTTTCTTACATTCTATTTACTATTAATTTATATTCACAATATTTGATAATTTTCGGTAAAAGAATACAACAGTCGGTGGTCTAGTTATATACAATATATGTTCATAAAGAACCGATCAATATAGTGGTGAAGTTATAATTCAGTCATCATTAAATAATTTTAGTATTATTGTCGATTGGGTAACTTCAAAAAACGGACTTTCAACACATTTCTTGTCTTAGTTATTTGAGTTTCTAAATATATAAATAAGGTACTATGAGTCTATGATTAATATTTTAGGGCATTTATGCCAATTATGACCAATTGAATTATTAACCGTCTATTAAAGTGGATAGGTTAATAGTAACTATTTTTGATGTAATGTATCACGGCATCCACCGAACCATTTTCTTTCTTTCTATTGCTCATAAGTTAAAAGGTGGTCAAATCGTTTCATTGAGTTTTGAGTTTGTCGTTAATATGTCGAGAAGATTGAAAGGTCAATAAAATCTAAAACATATCTTGCATTTAAAGACGGATAGTTGATAGGGTAAACCATTGAGCCTTCGATTAGAATGTGTGGTTGTTCATAAATCAAGGAAATCAATAAATCATACAATTCTGATATTTGTATCACATTCAATTTAAAAACGCATAACATAGCACCCATATATTTAATTATGTACCACACTTTCTATACAACCTATAGTTACTTGTTTCATCCGTTAAATGAATCCAAATACTTATTTTCGTATAAAGAATCTCAGTTACATTATAACGATACAAAACAAAATATACAAAACTGTAAGTTATTATATGCCCACGACACGTGTCACACAGAGATACTGTTGAGGAGTATGTAAACCTATAGGGTCGCACACAAAGAATGCGTTTGTTTCCATCTTTAGAAACCCAGATTAAATCAAGTTGATTAAGGAAATAATTATTCTTGAAGGATAATTATGAATATATGTGTTAAGCTGTAATTATGTTAATTACAGGGTGAAAACGTAATTATGTTAATTACGGGGTATTATCTGTAATTATATATATATAATTATCTTTAAATATGAATTTAAATATTACAGATAATTACTAAACCTTATTTAATCTTTAGCTGAGTTATAGTCTAACTATAACTTTTCTAGTATAAATAAGGGGTTGGGCTAAACCTTTTTCTTAAGTGGTTTGAAAGAAAATTAGCCTTACAGAGAAATACAGAAAAGAAATCTTTTCTTTTCTGTAAAACACATATAGATCTAGGGTTCTTGGGCTAGCACCCGGTGGAGACGGGAAACGTGTTCGTGTGTGGACTACCGATAGAGGAAACCTACTTTGGTTTCTAAGTGCTCAGCTAGTTCAACCACAACAGTTTTGAAAGGTACATATTCTAAACACCCTATGGTGTGATTTTATTTTAATTAAATGCATCATTGGATCCGATTGGGTTTTAAGATTTATTTATAGAAAAGTTTTCTGTAATTGTTGTAACCAAAATTACTTTGGTTTTCCGCTGCGTTTTATCGGTTACAAAATTGTATTAAAACCCCAACAAAAACGTCTCACATGCATAACGTATATGGGCCACGACTTTTTTTAACATAACATACATAAGAATAGACAAATGTAACCATCTAAAAGAATCTTTGATGTAAAGTCGCAACCCTACATCCTGAAATCATTACATTTACGTTTACATTAGACACGGAGGACCAAATTGTACTTTGATAGTTGAAGTCGATGCATCCGAAACCTTGTGATACTATCATCAAACGACCTTCTAACCATCGACAACCATAACCAACAACAATGTCACTGTTTTTTACCGAACATCACTTGATCTTCATCCTCTTAAATGGCATTTTCCTCTCGCGTTTTCATTATTATAGCAAAAACAAAGGGACTCATTCGTTGTGATCCTCAGTCAACTTCTTTTCCGAATGTAAATGTTTGTCAAACACATTTTTCACAAACAAATCATTGTTTTTCGTAAAACCAAAATGTAAAGAGGTTTGTATTGTATCCTATTTTTGGTAACAATAGATTTTTCCCTCTCATTTACTGTTAAAATAAAACACCATTAATTTCTTTCTATTTCGTACCTATTTTAACTAATAATGGATGGATCATGTAACTATTCTTAACACAATACTATATTGTCAAGTTATACTGTAATTTTCAATTACGTGAAAAAAATATATATATTGAAATTAACCGATTGTACGTAGTCTAAAATCCAATTCATCAAATAAAAATAAGCACGAAGTAAAAAAAAAAAAAAAAAAATCGATCGTTATTATACTCATTATTCTATGATGAAATTGTTATATTTTCTATAAATAATACTTATTATTTAAAGAATTTAGGTACCAATAAAACTAACATTGAAAGACGGTTTGTGTGTATTATTTGGTTGTCTGATTTGGGTAATAAGGACGAAGACAAATACGAAACCAAACGGTCCGGCCGGATACCAATGAAAAAGTCGTCAAAGCATCTTCTACTTCCAAAACACATCTAACAAAGTTTTTATTTAATCCAATTTTAGTTTTTTTATATTTAAGTTATTTAATTAATCGTAACGTAAAGAGAGGGAATACAAATCGATCGAACTGGAGAAGGTTCTTATAAATGATGTAAGAAATAAAATTTTAAAATTACTTTATTTAAGCATTTACAATAAATTCAGGTTACTTTGTATGCTTTTTGGAATTATTGTCTTTATCGTATGTTGAGATTTATAAGGCAAAAGAGAGAAGTTTCTCAAAAGATAGGTCAAAATGTGTGCAGAACACCTGAGAACCGAAATATGGAAATAATACTTGATCAATGAATAATATAGAACGTCAACACCACACAAATATATAACAAGATTCTAAAGTCTTACAAGAGTAGATGTCCTCCAGATTAGTCCTAAAGGATGTATATTCAACATAGCATGGGGATAGATTACTAGAAATCTTACCTGAATGATTACAATCGACAAATGTAAGCTCAAAACACATATTTAATTTGAAATGAAGAGGGAACATCGCTTAAGTTGTTTGCCCAAATGTATATGTGAACCTCAAGTAACAAATGGGCCCTAAAATGTAACACCCTATAAATAAGGGTAAATTTAAACCTTAAATATGACGTCTAAAATAGATGGAAACCACTCAAAAAATAAAAAAAATTTAATAGCGTTTACAACTTCTGTAAATGAATATTAAAATTGACAAGAAACTAATATAAACAATACACATCTAGATTATATCGGTTGTCAACCCAATTTCCCAAAATGTCTATCTTTCTGTACGCCATGTCTCCAAAAGTGTCTATCCAAAAATGGTCCAACGCTCTTCCCTCAAACTTGGATATAAAATATTTATAGTTGGAAACTTATGGATCTAGGTTTTTGGAAGTTTTGTCTTGAATATTCAATTTCTTTCAAATGAGCTCAAGTTTGGGAAAAAACTAGATTTAGCCTAAATCTAACAAGGTGAGTTCAAGTTGATTTGTGAAAACGTTGTACATGCCAAAAAATTCCATTTTAGAGTATTTATGTGTTTTACATGATTATTATTAAATGTTGAAATCTTTGATGAGTTTTACTATTTTGACTAATAAGATTTTATAAACCTTGTGAAACACCAAATTTGGGATTTTTTTGACACTTTAACAAATAAATCATAATTAAAGGTGTTTTGATGATTTATCTTATATATGGAGAGTAGTTGGTGGAATGCCCTTTTAACATATGTTTTAGAAATATGCATAAGTTATGTTATGGGACGTTTTGAAAGTGTAAATGGTGTTAGTTCTTTTGAAAAAAGGGTTTGTCCCATCCCAATGTTGTGTTTGGGTTATTCATGAGTTTTAAGTATATGTTTGCATAAATGTAGGTTGTTTACGTTTTATCACATACTGTGACTTTTAACATATGGTCATTTGGTTGGTTGAGCTTAAGACTAAGTTTTTGTCTTTATCGGGTCTTAGGGACATTTGTCCGGTTTTAATAGCTTAATGTGGTGCTTTGGGTGTGAGTTGCAATTATTGTACTTTATTTGGAAAATACATGTTTTGAGTGCATGTATCATTCATTCGGAGTCGTGTATTTTAGACTGTAATGCATTGAATCCATAGGCATGTAAGTCAGTCATATTTATTAGCGAGGAGTCTTGATATTCTCACTTTGGGAAATATGTCGTGTTGACATTGTTGTTGTCCCAGTTTTGTGGAGATGAACCTTTATGGGTTGTACTCCGGGACCATGAGTTTCGTGATTTAGATGCTCTAACTCTTGTGCACGAGGGTTGAACATTTTGGGGTCATCAATTTGAGACTCCTATCTTGAATGCTAGTAAGTAGGCACTAAAGATCTAATGAGAACCTTGAGGTTGTAACTTACTAGAAAATGAACAAACAATAAAATTGTGTATCCTTGAGGTGTAGCTTGGCAAAGCAGGCAATAAGGGATACGACGTCGTTAGGGACTTGAGGTGTAGCTTATTAAAGCAGGCAATAAAGCCTGACTTGATGTGTAGCTTATTAAAGCAGGCACTAAAGTCACGATCTGAGGTGTAGTTCGATAACATAGATATGTAGCTTAACTTTGTGTTCCTCCACATACAATGGAAGCGGGTCTTCTCCATCACCGAAAAGTGTTGTTTGGGTATTTAATTTTATTATCCATGTTTTCGGTGACGTTTGATATATATGGATTATTATCCATAATTTATGGGGTGAGTATTATGCCCCACCCGTCGTTTTGGGTGTTTCGAGATATAAAGCTTTATCCACATTTTCCAATTTGGGAATTTACTTACTGTTCTTGTTTTGGGTGAGTTTTGGGTTGAAATTACTTTTCAAATGAATGCTTTATGTTGGGGTTTTCGTCTTTAAAATTGTGTGGATTGGAAAACGTTTACATTGGTGTCTCCATTGCCTTTAATGCATGTTATTGGAAAACGGGTCGTTTTTCATATTTAAAGTAAATCATTTTGAAGGATTATGTTTTAAGTTGCATTATTTCCTTTAACGATATATTATGCGTGTTGAAAACTCTTGAACTCACTAGGCGTTAGCTTAACCTTTTTATTTGTTGGCATGTACATCAGGTCTAGGTCGGGGAATGGTGTTAGCGACATTGTGAAAAAATGAGTGTTAGTTATATGCAAGGGAAGAGAGTAGTTATTAAATGGAACCTTCCATACTTTGAGAATAGCAACTGGTATTGGGTTTAGTAACATCCGACCTTTAATTAGTCGTTATGTAAGATCTTATTTATTTCTCTTGATGGTTAAATCTAGAACCGTATTTCAAGTAGGGACTTGCCATAAGAGATTTTATCTTTCTTTGACGTGTTATTGTAAAATTTAAATTAGTTGCTATTTCTAAATTTGAGGGTGTTACATATACTGGGATTAAACAAAGGTCGGGTGTCACTAAACCCGTAAAAGTTGCTATTCCCAAAGTGCCAAAGGCTTCACCCAACAACTACTTTCTTCTCGTACAACTAACTAGCATTTATCTCTTCATAGAGTCGCTAGTACCAAACACTAACTGGAACCTGATGCAAATGCCGACAAATAAAAATGTTAGACTAACGCCTAGTGAGTTCAATAATTTTCATCATTATATAATCAATAAAACGGAAAGAATATTATTAAAATCACAATTTCCATTACGCAAAACGTTTAGAATAAATAGTGATGTTTTTCCCAAAATTCTCATTTTACGTGTTAGAGCACTTAAATAGAAATACTCCGGAAATATGGAATTAAACCCTTTAGTCACACGAAACATAAATAGGATAAAATTCAAATATCAAAGCATGACAATAATTACTTCATGCAACCTTAATATACGTGGAGGGGGTCCAATATTAAAGTCATCAATTGTAATTACTCTCAAAATACCCAAACGATATTAAAGCATGGATATTACAATATCCGAAAATAATGTTTGCAACAACGGGGGAGACCCGTATCCATTGAGAGTTGAAGAAACACATAAGTATGCCACTGGCACAATCGCTTGGCACTATAGCCAAGGGGTACCAACAGGTTAAAAGTTGTGATTTCAGCCGTTTCTCTCACTTTCTCATTTATAATCTCTTCATTTTCTCTCCCAAACCGATCCCTCACCCTTTCCCACGAACCATAACTCATTTTTGAGTGTTTTGGTCATAAAACCAAGTGTTCCTTCATCTTCTAACAAGGTTTGGAAGCTAGAACTAAGATCCCTCCATCTTCACCTTCTTCACCCAAGTTTGTAGGGTTTTATCCAACTTTCCACCATTTTGAAGATTTGGAGTTTGTGGCTTGTGTTGGTGTCCTAGAAGTATTCGATTGATGAATTTAAGTTGTGGTTAAGGTAATCATCTATTCTCTTCATTTATGGAAATTAGGGTTTTGACCTAAGTTGAGATTTTTATGTAAAATGTTTGGGGAATGATTCTAAATGGTTAATTATGGATATTTATTGTTGGACCCTTGTGGATCTAGGTTTTTGGAAGATGTGGCTTGTGGATTCAAGATTCTTCAAGGAAGCTCAAAGTGGGGTAAAATCTAGATTTAACATAAATCTAGCAAGGTGAGTTCAAGTTGCTTTGTGAAAACTATGTACATGCCAAAATGTGTATTTTGAAGTAAAAATGTGTTTTACTTGGTAATTGTTAAAGTGTGAGTATTTTGATAAGTTTTCATATTTGGTAAACTTGGGTTGTCTTATTCTCATGAAACGCTCATATTTGGGTTTTGAATATTTCATCAAGTAAATAGCATGATTTATGCATTCTTGGGGATTTTGTACAAGTAAAGTCTATTTTATGATTTAGTGCATCTTCGACAATATTTGGTACATGTAAAGTCTAATTTATGACGTACGACATTTGAAGTATTTGAGTTCTTAAACCATTTGGAAAATGATATGTCCCAATTCGGGTCGAGTTTTGGGTTAATCACCTCTTTGAGATATGCGTCTGCATAAACGCTTTTTAAATGTGTTTTATTATTTGGGAATCGTTATTTGTTGGCCAAACGGTATTTAAAGCATTTTATCTCGATTTTGACTTAAAAGAGTCTCGAGGACATTTGTCCAGTTTTAGTGGCTCAATGTAGAGTCACATCTACGATTTACATCTTATTGCATATTAATGATATTTACATGCGGATGCGTTGGTCTTTCATGTGTACTCATGTAATATTAGACTGTGTTGCATTGGATCCATAGGCACGTAAGTCAGTCTGTTTTGGATGGTCAATTGGGTATTTCGGGGTTGGACTCCGATACCCATGTTTTACGACCGGAACTTTACAAGTAGGCACTAGGAGGGTTGAGTCTGGAGGTGCTATCGGGGAGGTAGGCACTACGACCTCCACCGCTTGAAGTAATGCCTGAGAGGTAGTCTTTAAGTGTGTCGGGCTTTCGGGGTGGAGTTTTTTGTAACGGTCACCAAGGTCAACTGTCTCTTTGGGTGAAACTTGTCAAGAAGTCGTAGGGACACTTGGGCGTTTTATAGGGGTGCTCAAATTTCCGATCAACCCGACCAACCCGGCCAACCCAACCCGAAAAAACGTAAAAAAAATCAAACCGAGGTAACCCGATACATAATCGATACAAATTTTGCCCAAACCGCATCTATTGGGTTGGAAACGGGTTGAGCCTAAAGTAACCCGACCAACCCGTCAACCCGACCAAACTTGTACGTTTTTTTTATTATTATTAATGATTTTAGACTTTTAGCGTCTTCTTTCTATCAATTCTCAAGTCTTCATATCTTAGTGGTAGTTTAGACCATTCTACGAGACCATGTCCATTAAAATCGTATGAATCTAACTTTCAAGTCTTCAAAAATCTTTAACATCGATAGAATAAAAATGCAAGAAATATTTTTCTTCTACTATTCTCTTCTCTTATTAGTCTTATTTTTATATTTCCATTTTGATTTTAGTTTTTTTAAACGGATTGACTTAGTTAGATTGTAAAATAATGTATTAAAGTTTCAAACCGACCAATCCGACCAACCCAACCCAACCCACACGGTTTGGGTTGGGTTGGGTTGCACTTTTGATTGGGTTGGGTTGGGTTGAGATTTTCCAAACCGCAAACATTGGGTTGGGTTGTTCAAGTGCTTTCAACCCGGCCAACCCAACCCGTGAGCACCCCTAGCGTTTTATGTCGTGAGGTGTCATGCGATTAACGTTGTAAGGGTGACATACTTTTGTGTTCATCCACCATCAACGGATACGGGTATCCCCCATTGTCGGCCAATATTTTGGATATTTTAATTGTCCATGCTTTAATATTTGGATTTAATCCCTTTTTATGGTCGCGTGAGTATTGCTTCTTAGTCACATATTTTCAATGTCATACTATATTACATGGGTTGTTTTCTCATAATTTTTATGAGTTGAGTATTATGCCCCACCCGTGTTTTGGGTGTTTCGGATTATAAAGTTTTACCCGCGTATTAATATTGGGAGTACGTTTTCTATTCACGTTTGAGTGAGTTTTGAGCGACATCATTTTATAAAGAATGTTTCGTATCGGGACATTCGTCCTTAAAACGTATGTTATTGGAAAACGAGTCATTTTCATAATTAAGTTAAATCATTTTAAAAGACCATGATTTAAACTGCATTCTTCCCTTTAACGAAATATTTATTCATGTTGAAAACTCTTGAACTCACTAAGAGTTAGCCTAACATTTTTATTTGTCGGCATGTGCATCAGGTTCCTGTTGGGGTTTGGTTCTAGCAGCTATGAAGAGTTGAGCCTTAACTTTGTGCAAGTGTAAGTAGTTGGTGAAGTCTTCCGCAGTTTGGAGATATCGTATATTATTGGGTTTTAGTAGCACCCGTCCTTGTTATAGATTGTATGTAGAGATTAAATTATGTGTGTTAAGGTTAAGCTTTAATTTGTGTTTGTAGAAGAATCAGTTATCGATGTATTTAGAAAATTTTAAATTAGTTGTTATTTCCAGAATTGAGAGTGTAATAACAACCATGGCATTATCACGAATGACGGAGGTCCTAGTGCCTACCCACACGGTAGCACCACCCCAGACTCAACCCTCCTAGTGTCTACTTGAAAAGTTAAGGTCCTAAAACATGGGTCCCGGAGACCATGCCCGTAATACCCAATTGACCGTCAACAAAGACTGGCTTACGTGCCTATGAATCCAATGCAACACAATCTAAATCACATGATTCCAAATGAATGAATAATGCACTCAAACATATAATTCTAAAACAAGATGCAATAATTGCAAATCGTAAACGAAGCTCTACATAGAGTTATTAAAATCGGACAAATGTCCGTAAGACTCTTTTAAGTCAAAACCGAGTCAAATGCTCACAACTCAATTGACCATTAAATAGAGGTCCTCAAATAATAAAACACATTTAACCGATGTTTATGTAAACACATACCTCAAGATATGGATAACCCAAAACTCATCATTGATTGGGACAAACGATTTTCCAAGTGAAATTATACCCTTATATTTCCAAAATCCCTCATAACACGATAACATGCATTTTACAAATGGTTTGTAAAATAATATACACCAAAAATACATAAATCATCGAATAGACTTCAATTGTACAATAAATCACCAAAGGAACACATTTATGATATTTACTCAATTACTCGTCAAAATATCCAAAACCCCAAATATAGGTATTTCATGAGATTTATCAACCAAAATTTACCAAATATGAAACTTCAAAAACAATCACCAAGTAAAACACATTTTTACTTCAAAATACACATTCTGGAATGTACATAGATTTCACAAAGCAACTTGAACTCACCTTGTTAGATTTAGGCTAAATCTAGGTTTTTACCCCAAACTTTGAGTTTTCTTGGTGAAAACTTGAATCCACAAGCAATACCTCATAACTTTTAGATTCAACACTTGCAAAGTTTTCATTCACCTCCAAAGATCCAAAACCTAAGACAAAATGGAAAGAAGATGAGAGAAAATGAAGAACACATCAAACCCTAGCTTAAATCCGAGAGAGATGAGAAGCTTACCACCACAAAATACCCTCGAATCTTCCAATAAACTTCAACACTCATAATATATCCTTGAATATCTCTAAAAAAGGATACCATAGCAAAAAAAAAATACCAAAATCAGAGTTAATATGCAAAAGTTATGAAGAAATGAATAATGAGGGCTGAAAATCGGGTTTTATGCTCGAACAATGCTTCACATGGCTAAACCCACGCCAAAACCTTCCCACGTGCCCCAAAGTCTCTCCATTTTTCATGCCCGATCACTGTTTTGGCCATAACTTCTTCGTTTTAGCGCATATCTTGCTCTGGAAAGAACCGTTGAACTCGTAACTGAATCATTTATCCAACAAGACTATAAAATCTCATATTCAAGCCCAAAATACTAATTCTTCTATTTCTCATAATATACCGATTTCTGTACTAGCTTGAAATTATACCTTTATAAAATCGGGGTGTTACAATTAGTGACAAAACTATAATCATACATATAGTTCTCATAAACCTTTATATAAATATTATCATATGAAACCAAGTTCCTAAGAAGGTCAACATAGACCATTACCATTTCCAAATATAAATCATTCCCCAAATGTATAATTTTCCAAAGTTATAGAAAATCTACATTGCTCATTGTTAATACAAACATAAAATCCATCTATATCATCTTCCAAAATCCACTTTTACCAAGTAGATCCCCAAAATAGTGTGAAATCCACATATAAGATGACTTCATTTCAAGTATTTTAACCATCAATACATAAGTTTTATCACATTTTATATCACAAATTATGAAAGTCTTTAACATATCTCAAAATGGTAAAAACCCTAAAATCTCCAAAAATACCCAAGTTAAGTCAAAATGATTCAAATCAAGAAAATGTAGCAAAGGGGAGATCAAGAGTGCAAAATATAATTTTTGACATGTATAAAGTTTAGAAAAAGTAGGTTGAACTCACAAATTAGGTTTTATTAGAAAATCTAGAAAACCCTAAGTGGAGCTTGAGGTTGAAGGTGAAGATGGAGATGGTGAGTCCTCGGTAGCTAGCTTCTTTTCTTCAACTAGATGGCGTAATAACTCTTCAAGGCTTGAGATTCTTGAGCAATTAATTCTTTAGATTTTGTAACACCTCGAAAATTCTCGTAAGTAAAACTCGTTCCTTTGTTCATTATGAAATTGTTTTAATTATTTTGATTTTGGAAATGGGTTAAATTAGTTTTCTAAGCGAGGCGTAAAGGTTCGGGTGCAAAAGCGGATTTTCGGCTTCGGTGCAGCCAGGGCGACAATGCATGAGTTCAAAGTTGCAGGGCCACTAAGGATCCTCGGTACGCGCGACACGAGAATTCCCCGCGAGAGTGACATGGGCAATGTCGTTGGTCACTCTCGCCAGAAGGGGGAAGTCGCGGTACATTCCACGCTTATGCCCCGCGATAGTGACATTGTCACTATCATCGTGTCATTGTCGTCGACAGGGCCCAAATCATTTTAAAACCCTTTTTCTTAACCATTCTTCATTCATTACCTTCACCAACCTAAATCTCTCTCATTTAGGGGATTTTCTCTACATTTATTGAGTCTATAAGAGCATTCAAGCACCAATACTTGGAAATCTCAAGTGGTCATCCTTCACCAAGCTAAGGTTGAAAAGTTAGGCCAAGGGTTCTCTTCCCCCACTCTCAACTTCAAGATCACCTCAAGTCCTCAACCATTTCTAAGGTTTTGGGGTTTTTATCAAAACCCAAGATTGTGAGTTCATTCAACCATTTACAAACTTTATACATGTAAAACTTCTATATTTTGAACTCCTAATCTTCTCCTAACGATATTTTCTTGTTTGAGAGAATTTGGCCTAACTTGAGCATTTTGGAGATTCTAGGGTTTTTATCTCTTCTCACAAAATGAAGAGTTTTATTGGGTGGTTTATAAAATGTGGTTTTGTATACATGTTTGAGGTGGAAACCTTGTGAACTCTTACTTTGAATATAATCATGGAACTTCATTGTTGGAAGGATTTATTGACATAAATGAGATTTGGTTTAAAATGATTGTGATGTTTATGTTCAACTAAGGCTCTTTCAAGCCATACAAACTTTAGAAAGATGCTTTGAAATCATTCTATGATGATAGCTGGAAATGGTCATTTGATTTGGTAAAATGTGGTTCTAATTCATGAAATGCTCTTTATGCAAGGAAAGCCTTTATCTGGAAATGTGATCATGAGAAACTATATGTGCGATTATATTTTTGTCACAAATGTAATTGTGACAAGCCTTAGGATCCATAGGAATTGGAATCGAATTATTTTAGGATAACTTCTCCCCTATGTAACTAGTTGAGACATTGGGTCATCGGAGGTAATTTGGTACGGTTATGTGGGACCGGTTACTAGCCATGGGCCGTTAATGTAATCCTAGTGAATGAGTATGGCTAGGATCCTCAGATGCCCTCCCCCACATATGAGTAAGAGTCGACGTTGTTCGTGGCCATAGGTCCTAGTATTGAGCTCACAACTCGAAAAGTGGCTTAATTTTGTGTTTCGTCACGATCCTTAGAAATCGGGTCTCCCGCGTCATCGAAAGTTTTTTTATGGACCGTAAGGTCCTTATGTGGTTATTGGTTACACTTTACCTTTCTTAAATTATTGAAAAGCTATTTATTTATATTTCAAACGTTTCCAAGTTATTCCTATAAAATTTTTGTTCTCACTAGGCGTCAAGACTAACACTTTTTCTCAAATGACATGTATAACATATTCCCTTAGTGGTGGGTCGCATTTGGTTTGAGGGAAGAGCGTTGGACCATTTTTGGGCATTTTTGGGATAGATACTTTTGGAGACAAAGCGTATAGAAAGATAGACATTTTGGAAAATTGGGTTGACAACCGATATAATCTATATATGTATTGTTTAGATTAGTTTGTTGTCAATTTTAATATTCATTTACAGAAATTGTAAAAACACTATTATACATTCCCCATTTGGGTGGATTCCATCTATTATAGACGTCATATTGCAGAAATTTTAAGGTTTAAATTTACCCTTATTTTTAGGGTGTTACAGAATCACCATAAATGAAGTGGGTTTGGTCTTGGGAGTGTTTGGAGAGAAATGGGGAATAAATGTGAAGGGAGAAATTAGTTTAGGCTGAAAATTCGTATTTGACAACAGCTTATCCCCCTGGTGCGACATTGTCAGGCGACTATGCCATGGCAATGTTGCCTGTCATTGTCGCCAACATGCCCCAATCTACTGCCTCTTTTGTGCTACTTTGCCAGGTGGGACTATGACATGTCATAGTCGTCGGGCATAGTAGACGGACCCGTACCAAGTTCCGGAACTCGATTTTTTCGACGCCAAGACCCCCGACACTCTTAGGGACCACATGAAATGATTATTTAACATAAAACCCACTATTTATAAGATGCAACGAAGTACATGTTGACTTTTACTTACCGAAAATTCCAAGTGTTACATAAAACCCAATTTATCCTGTCCAATCACTAATCTGTGACCTTCGACGCAATTGGGATAACTCCCAAACTTGCATTTGCATAGGGACTTATGCGACCTCGGCGGCACGGAGGTCTTGCTTTGTTTGGCCTTCGTGTGTGTGTTGTGTGTCACCCAAAAATCATCACTCCACTTTGACACACAACACATACCTCTTAGATTCGAACGACATCCAAATTTGCTCACATGCTAACAAGATTCAACATTACCATCACCCATCTGCGATACCAAAACACAATTCAACAAGGACCACACAAGAGACGCCCCAGAAATAGCTCTTAACGAAAGATAATCACCCTCATCCATGAATGATCATCCACAAACTTCTGTTTCTAGTTTAGTTTCAAAATTATATAAGAGCGCATTAAAATAAAGCGGATACATTTTTAAGGGCCTAAAGGATTTCCTACTGCCTTAGAACAATGGAGCCGACCTAAGGGGTTGTTTGGTGAGGTGTTAAGTAGTCATTAATGAGAATGATAATAAAAGATACAGTTTGGTATTATATAATAAAATGAGTCATTCCTCCATAAGCCAAATTTTCATTCCAAGTTAAATTGAGCAATATAAATTCATTCTCAATTTAATTTCCTGTCATTTTCATTTTCATTTTCCGGCTTGAACTAAACAAGCCTAAAAGTCTTATACGTAGCAACAATGTGTAAGAAATATCACACGTGTGAAAGTTGCAATAACAACTTATACCATATGTTATTAGTTTGTTTTTTAGAATATATCTTACTATCTTAAATATTAAAAATTAGTAGTTGAAAAATGGAAATTTAAACTAAGGGTGGTAGATTTGGTTGTTGAACGAGAAAGACAACAATATTGGACATAACAAACGAAGTCTTTTGGTGTGATTTTATTGTCCGATATTCCGATAGTAAATAACTTAATAATGTATGGAATAATATAAAATAAGCATTAACAAAAATGAGTAGGATTCAAACAAAAATAGTAACTAAATAAGTTAATACGAAAACCATCAAATCACATGTGACTTACACTTAAATCACGCAACTTTGGTGGCGACCTCAGGTCACGGGTCAACTCGCCCTCACACCCTTGTGTTGACTGTTAGTATAAAATCATACTTAATTTGATTATTTTCATTTGTTTTTAAGTTTATTATTGTTCTTGTTTAAATCTTTCTTTAACTAAAATAATAGAAAATTTTGCTTCAAAATTAATTTTGGTTTATAAAAATACTAATAAAATAAAATATCTTACTGATCACATTAAAAATAGATGTATTTTTTTAAACGAAAAAAGAGATGTGTTAGTAATGTTTCTATTAGCGATAAAAACATAAATTAGTATCAAAACAATTACATTGTGTCCAGGACCCAAACTTTAAATTCCATTGTGTAATTTTTGGCATAAACAATTACCATTAATTTACAAGATTAAAGATTTACAGTGTATTGGGTACAAACTATATCTCTTCATATTTGGCAGTACGGTTTAAGACATGTAGGTGTCGTTTGTTTTTTAAGAGGTCTGAAGTCTTAATTTAGTTATGATTAATAAGAGGTGATGTGTAAAAATGTCTGAACGATTCAGACTTAGGAGTCATTAAGAGATTTTTTTAAAAAAACAAACAACCCCGTAATGTGGTTTATAGTTTGGGAAAATTTAATAATGCAGCTTGCAATTTAGCCTGTCCTACCTTCCTCATTTATATTTCACCAATTTTGATGCAACAAAACAATACATTTATGTCCCGATAATTTTTGTGATAATCAAAATACAAGACCAACAAAACTATATTACATCATATCCGACAAAACAAACACATCATAAAAATGCTCTTTTAAACGATTTTATGTAATTTACATCATAAAATAATAAATAATTTATCAAACAAAATTAGAGTTGCCACAAATGAACTTCGCCACATTTTTTATAATTACATACATCCTAAAAAATGAGTACAAACAACATAAAAACAAAGCAAATTTATAGTTATTTCATTATACTTAAAATTTAGCATTGCAGGGTTGGAATTGTCATTCCTACAAACTTTTAAACCCAAAACAAAAAAAATAAAGATCACCAAACTAAAAGCAGGATCCCATATCCAAAAAACCAAAACAGTAGTACATTTAACCCCACTGCTGCATTAAAAACTTGTACGTTAAAGGGACTGTTTCTACTACTACTACTATCATCTCTAACCCTAGAAAAAAACTTATTCCTTGAAACAAATCCCACAACACAAATCCTCCTTCTAACCCAAAACGGAGCATTTTGCTGCCTTCAATTTCTTCTTTATTCATTCAAACAAAACAAAACCCATCTTCTTCTTCTTCTATACTATCACTACCACGACTAACTATTTATTATTATTCTTCCTAATTTCCATTCTTTAATAAGTCCATTCTTGAGGTAACCGGAACTCCGCCGGTTTCCGGTGGTTGTTTCGCCTCTGTTGACCAATCAGAACACTGCTCCGGTACATCATTTCAGCTTCTGTAAACATTTTATGTTTTGGGGATAATATAATAAGTAACTTGATTTATGAAAACACCTAAAAAAGGGTAATGGTGAAAATTTGCGAAAAATGGTAAAAAAAATGGTGAAATAAAGTTACCGTAGTCAGGAGCAAGTGGTGCGCCATTGCAACGAGATTGAAGCTTGGATTCGGCTTCAATGGCTTCCAGGTTTAAGTTGAGAGCCTGCACAACTCTATCTGGAAGTAAAACAGTCGAACATCCTATACAGATTCGACCAATAAAATACCCAAAAATGTCAGATCTAGAAACACGGATTTTAAAATTAAGATTTACTAAAATCCAATTAGAAATTTTAAAATAAAGAACATACCTCTTTTCTTGAGTGGCTCAGCCGGCGCGCCGACGTGGCGAGGCAAGAAAACGCCGGTACCGGTGGATTCACGTTTCGCGTTAGGGTTTCCAAGGAACACAGCTCGCATACCCGACCCGGGTGTTCGGGTCTGTGGCTGTTGTTGAGATTGTTGAGGGGTAGGCCAGGCAGCTAACGGTGGCGCCACCGGCCGACTGTTCATAACTTCACTCCTGGCTCGGCTCTGTTGTATCATTTCAAGATACTGTTGTTGTTTCGCCAATTGTTGCTGTCTCAACTGTTGAAACTGGAGGAATTAACGAAATACATTATTAGCGTGTTCATTTCGAAATCGGTTGTAACAGTGAACACAATTATTTTTGTGTGAACTCACTTGAGCGGCTTGAAGCTGTTGGTAATGAAGGCTAGGGCTCGGCGTTCTTCGAGCCGGTTGTGGAGCTAAGAAGTTTTTGTTCGCGTTATAGTATCGAGCAGCAGCTTCTTCCACCATTCTCATCCGAGCAACTTCACCAGCGGCGGCGTGAAGAAGTTCCAAAGACGGGTCGTGTCGTTTAACCGGCGCCGCCGTGGCCGGCGGCGAAGAGCAATTAGGGCTTCCTCGGCTTGAACCCTGTTTGCAGCCACACAGAGTCGACTGCGGCGAGCCAGCCATAACCCTTGTCGACTATTTTCCACACACAAATTTATCCCAAATAAGAAATCACGATGAACAGAAAAATATTCAAAAAATACAAAAAGCCCCAAAAAAAGGGTGAAAACGATACCTTAGAGAGGTTGTTTTCGAAGTTAAAATTGGAATCTGATTTCCAAAAATCTTCTTGAATCGTACTGGTAGCGAACTTTCGGGTCAACCCGGTGAGATAATCTTCTTCGTCACTTTCTGTTTCGGTAGAACCCATAACAGACTCCACCGGAGAACTCAGATCCGAGTTTGGCCAGTATGACCCGAACCCGTAAAACCCAGATGAAACAACCTTGTTGTTGCGAGTTCCGGAGATGGGTTTTTCCGGCAAGAAATCCATGAGTATATCTTCGTCGTTAAGGAACTCCGGTGGGAGCCAAAACTCGCCGTCGGCCAACTCTTGCGCCATGAAAAGATTTTATCACAAAAATAAATAAAAAAACAAGTGATTGAAGAAGCACAGATTTCGGTGGTGGTGCTTCTTAAAAGGAGGTTAATAATGGGGTTCACGCCGTCCGTCGAGATGTTGAAGATTTGCAGAGATATTTAATGGAGGAGGTAAAGAGTGTTGGGGGTATATAAATATGGGAATGTGAGTGATGTGCACGCGCTTAGAAGAGAGAGTGGGGGAACAAGGGAGTTTTTCCCTCTCTTTTTTTTTTGCTTTTGCTGTAGGTATTGTATGCAGGTTAAAGGCCATTGGATATACGGGTCGGGTGGGTGATGTATATGGGTCCTACTATGTGAATGGTCACCCTACTTGCATGTGAGATTACCAAATTGTATCCCATTTTTTTATTATTAGAATTAATTTCTAACATTTTTTATATTCGACTTCAAGATACGAAATTACATCGTAGAGTTTGGAAAATTATCTGATGATAGCTATAGCTATAGCAAATAGTAAATATATTATTTAACGACTTTTCTATTGATTCGAATAAATACATTAAACTCTCATCAACTTTATAAAATAATTAGATTTGTCCCCGTGTATTACATGGGGTAATTTTAAAAAATTAAATTATGTCAAAAAACTTATCTTACAGATATGAATGATCATCAAAAGTACGATGCTATTTTTCCAAGTTTTTTCCCTTCAGAGTTTTTTTCAACTGGTTACAAAATTTCCTTGTTTTAGACAGTTTTTACAAAAAATGTTTCCAAAAAATTAATAAAAAAATATGAATAATTTATAATATTAATAAAATTAAAATCACGTATCATAAATTACCAAATACTTTTTTATATACAACATTATTTGTTCTATTGATAATTATACTTTCATCATCTATAATTAATATTTTTAAAATTAAAATATCATAATGTCAATAAAATAAAATTAAAAATGTTATTTTATAAAACTTTATTATATAAATCAAAATTATTGTATAAAAATTTAAAGAGAATGAGATTTTTATAAAAAAACTCTTGAAATAAAAATTGATATGAAATAGCCAAAATAAAATTAAGACAATTTATTGATTATTTGTATCAAATCTCATACTAATAATGACACATTAATTCGTATATATTTATGATATTTAATAATAGAATTAAATAAAAAAATATTCAATATTGAACTCATTTCGAAAGTATTAACGAAACGATTATAATGGTATAATTTGTAAAAAATAAAAATATTTTTTAATGCATTTTAGTTCATATACATTATTTATGTTTATATAATAAAAGTCTAAAATAAAAAATAAAAAAATTGATTAAAAGTAAACTACATACCTAATTATAAGGATGGTAATGTAAAATATAAATTAAAAAGATTGAATTAAGGAAATATTTAAGAAGAATTGAATGTGGATGTGCTAAATGAACTTATAATGTAAAATACGTCCAAATACATGTTTAGGCAGGAAAATGAAAAAATGGGTTCAACAGAAGGCGACATGTATCTTTCTAGTTATTTATTTATTATATGTATAGATATCAAATTACTAATTTAGAAATCAATATTAAAAACTTAAATAAGTTTAACCTTGTAATTTCTCTAAAATAAAAAAAAATCTGAATTTTTTTAAAACAAGTTAAATTTAAATCTAAGAGAATTATTTATTTTAAATACATCAATATTAATTATTATTATTATTAAAATATTCTTACTATTTTATTGAGGTGAACGAATAAATAACAATAATTTATCTCTCCTTAAATAAAAAATTAAATAGTTTTTTAAACTCTTACTATTTTAAGGAAAACAACATAAAAAATTTACTGAAATAAGATAGAAACTAATCCTTATTTTTGTCGTTTGGAAAAATCTATTCGAAATGTTCCTAATTAGTAAAATCTACATAGAAATAACTTCTATCTTGGAAAGAAAAAAAATGATTAGTAAGTTCTTAAAAAATAAAATTATTTTTCATGAACCAAATTTGTATGATTTATGATACCATAGGTAATTTTTGTGAACCATAAAAGCATCTCCAACAACTATGCTAAAATAGAAAAAAAAAAATAAGATTTTAGCAATTTTGTTGCTCTAACAGCTATGTTAAACCATATGCTAAAATAGAAAAAGAAGATAGAGAAAATATAAAAATCTCCAAATTTGTAGAAATCTCTAAAACTCTATTTGTAAAAGAGAGAAATAATATTTAATTTTTTTCACCAATAGGAGAAATTGAAGTTGTGTGTTTAGAAGAGAGAAATAATATTATATTAAATGTATTGAACATTTTAATAATATAATTGATGATAAAATTGCTAAAATATAGTAGCTGTTGGAGTTGAATATAATTTCTTTTAGATATTTTTACTTTTTATACTCTATTTTAGAAAAATTATAGAATAGTTGTTAGAAATGCTCTAAATGTTGTGACGTACTGGTTAAGGTCATGTGGAATGTGTTGAAATATGTCATTTGCCCAAAATTCAAATCCTTACGTACACAATAATTATGACAACTGAGGTTTAAGGTATGTTTGACAAAAAAACTAGTTTTTTTTCTTGGTATATGTTTGCATTGATCATAAGCTAACTGATAAGCTAACTTATTAAAAAGCTACTCATAGTAGCATTTTGAAAAACTAGCTTATTAGTTACAAACTAGTTTATAAGTTAGTTTGCCAAACAATGACTTAATCAGGACGATCATAAATTACCAAGAAAAAAAAAATTCATGTTTAGATAGTGAGAGTAGTTGCAAATTGAGGTGGGGGTGTGGGACCGTAAGTCCCCGTTTTTATGGTTGTACGGCCGTTTTTGTTGCAGGGTTCGTGAGAATGGAAGGCAAGTGGGGGCCACGTCGCCGCTTCCGTTTCTGCAGTGCGTCGCCACGACTTTACTACACGTGGCAGTTATGCTTTGCATGTAAGCAATCTCACTTACACCCCTCATACTTCACCCATAAACTCACAATCTTACCATTTTTTATAAAATAAAAAATTTTCACAAATATTTTTTCAATTGTTTTATTGAATATATTTTTTTATGTATAATTTACTTATTACTAATCAAATAAAAGAATGTGTTTTCTAGAGGGGTACGTAACAGATAGATATATTTAAGATATAAAATCATTGCTAGTGAGTTGTGTAATTTTGCATTTAAAAGGGGGCGTTTTGGGAAATATGGAAGTCTGAAGGGACCAAATGGAAAGGTTGAGATGTAAGTGGGTTGACGGTTATACCCTCAAGAGTGAATGTAAAAAGACAATAATAGCCGGAGGGAGGATAATAATTCTGACAGGTAGTGGTGGGAGTGCGGCGGGTTCAGGTTATGGTGTGGTCATGTTGATATGATATGAATGAATAGCAAATGGGGAGTGACCTAGTTGGAACGGTATAATACCATGTATAATGTCCAAGGTTTATTACAATTTTCTGTGGGATATAAAAGCATCTCCAACGTATTCTCAGAATTTTATTCAAAATAAAGAACTAAAAGTCAAAATCTCTAAAAAGTTATACAATCATTTCCAAAGTTTTTTCATTTTAGAGGTAAATCATTAATTATATTATTAAAATATTATATATATTTAATGAAATATTATTTCTCTCACCTAAACAATTCAATTCAAAATTTCTCATTGATGGAATATAATAAAAAATAATTTCTTTCTCTTGATAATCGTTTTTGGGGATATCTCCAAATTTGGAGAAAAATGTATTATCTCCCCTACTTTCTCCATTTTGGAGAAAGTTTTGGGAAAACTGTTAGAGCTCATTTTACATTCAAAATCATCATTGTCTTCATTTTCTCTAAAATGAAAAAACTGTTGGAGATACTCTAAAGGAAATTAATTGTTTTAGCTATTTTTCTATATGGTTATTTTATTTTTTAGTTATTTTTTCTTTATTTTTAGAGTAAATTATGTTTTTAGTTCTTATGGTTTGTTGAAAATTTCTAGTTTCGTTTAAAATTACAATTTACATCCTTATAGTTTATAATTTTTATCTTTTTCGTCCTTATGATTTAAGTTGTATTGTTTTCTTAATCCCTATGGTTTACAATTCATTTTAGTTTTAGTCTTTCATACTTAAAACTAGTGTTTTGGCCTCATGGACGAAAATAGAAATGAATTGCAAATCATAGGAACGAAAATTGAAGTTTGAAACCACAGGGACTAAATCCAAAACTTTTAACAAACCACATGGACGAAAAAAATGTAATTTACTCTTATTTTTATTAACATAGGATTCTAGGTCCACAATTCATATTTGATCGATTTTTCTTTAATATGCCAAAAATATTTTTGGAAAATCGAGCAGATACGTATTTTTGTTTTTAAGGTGATCCGCAATTAAGGACTATTTTTTGAGGACCTGGTGTTATTTTGGTAATTTTAGGGGAGAATGTGGCTAAGAAGTTAAACCACTATCAAAAAATGGCTAAAACAATTAATTTTTCGATATTAAATGCATTCTTTATATTCATAGTATAAAAATTAAATCTTGATGTTGATATATATGATGTAAAAGATTAGTAGATAAATATGTATTTAACAATATATAAGGGGTGCGTTAACCGTCGATGATAGACTATAGTTTTTTTTCAAACAGTGACACCGTTTGACTATTAGCAACAAATATAGGGATATTTTTAACAAAATCATCATTAGTCTATTGGTTAATTCATTGTTTTTCATATATGGGATCATGATTTCAAGTCTTTTATTACAATATTTTTTCAGAAACATGATAAATCTGAAATTAAAGGTTAAAAACTAAAAAATAACACTAACGAGATTCGAACTCAGATATGGGATGAAATAAAAAACCTTGCAAACGAACTCTATCAAGGAAAACTTGTGTCATCATTGTAGTTACAAAATAACACAACAAATGGATACAATGACCCCTTTCACGACCCTATAATTTTTACACTACGATAAAAGAACGAAATGGTGGCACGTCCCACACAAAACCCCTTTGGGTATGTCCTTGCCCCATACTAAACGACGGACCCTATTTTTTTTTCCAAACGCTGACACCATTTGACTATAATGAACAAATATAAGGATTTTTTTTCATAAAAGTGTCATTGGTCTGTTAGTTAATTCTTTGGTTTTCATATGTGAGGTCATATGTTCAAGTCTTTTATTACAAAAAAAAAGTTTATAAACATAATAAATCTAAATTAAAAGGTAAAAACTAATAAAATGGCACTAACGGGATTCAAACTCGGGTGGAAGAAAAGTCTGCAAACCAACTCTATCAAAGAAAATTTGTATACTCATTCTAGTTTCAGAATATATAAAGTCACATCTTTCATTATCCTATAATTTTTTACATTACGACGGAGAAACGAAACAATGGTATGTGCCACCACAAAAAAACCATTGGGTCCATCCCTTCCCATGTATATACACACCTCTTTTAAAACATTTTAAAGTTAAGTCGTATATTAAAAATGTAAAAAATAGCTTTTAATATTGATGGATGTTAAAAGATATTTATGTGTAGGGTGTATCCAACATTCATAAGTTCGCATTTATACAAATAAATATATATTTCTATCGAGCAAATATTATTATTTTAATTGTGTGCTTACTTCACATTAATTTTTATTAAATATATTAGCAAAATATATAGAGTTAGGTTCAAACGAGAACAGTTGTTATTTAAAATAACACGAGAACGTATAAAATCATTAGTGATTTTACATTAATGCACGAAAAAAAGACTTTGGACGTGGTTTCAGGTCCGCATGACTTTTTTGCACGTTAATGTAAAATCACTAATGATTTTGTTCGTTCTCGTGTTATTTTAAATAGTTACTGTTCTCGTTTGATCCTCCCTCAAAAAATATATATTATACATAAATTATGTTCAAAAATCCATATAACTTATAAAATTGTATAAAAGTTGGTTATTAAGAAAATATGTGGAAGTCCTATGAAAATATGTAGAATAAAAATTAAAAAAGTGAACTCGTAGAAATTGGGTTTCAAAGAATCTAATTTTTCTTTTATAAAAATATATACAACTTCTTTTATTAATTTAAATATGCTAAAAAAAGTTATAACTACTAATTATGTATTTATTAAATATATTTAATGTTAATTACTTTAATAATATTAACAAATACAACTGAATAAATATGAATCTTTTATAAAATTCAATAAAGATAAATTTGATTAAATACAAAAAAAATATTTGAAAAAGCAGGTCATACAATTACAAAATTTTCTGAGATTTGAATTTTTGATCTTTATAGAAGTTAGGCTCTACCAATAACCTGTATACGATTGGCCTAATTGTAACAACCGTAAATCCCTTTCCCTATTATAAGTTTTAGTTTTTGGTCAAATATGTAAATAAAATAAAGTTGGAGGACCCTTGGGAAAACTTAGGCTTAATAAGGCTCAAAACCCTAGAACCCTTCTATTTTTGGCAAAGGATTTGGTGTGTGTTGTGCACAGAGAGAAAAAGGGTGAAGGGGCCTATTTGGATTTTGATTTCATTGAAGATTGTTCTTGACATTCTAAGCATCATCTAGTAGAGATTCTCCTTCAAGAGGTAATTCTTTATCTTTGTCTAACATGAGTAACATTTATCGTTTTAGGTAATACTTTGGGTTTTGATTCTTTTCATCCTGAGATGTCTATTATACGAGAATCTCTTTTGGATATGAGATTAGTGCTTAAACCCACCTTAGTGTGACGAACCGCCAAGCATGGGACGAGTTTTTCGAAGGTTCACCGGAATCCGGAACCTTCTACACTACTCAATAAGAATGGTGACTCTTATGGAAGCTTTTCTAGAAGACTCTCCATGGAAAATGGTAGAAGTCTCTTATGGAACTTTACTAGAAGATTCTACATGGAAAGGAGGAGGCCTTCCCATGGAAGGATGTAGAAGCCTCTTGCATGTAGCCATAGTTAGTAGTTCTAGAATACTCTTTGTACATATCTAGATAGTTATTCTCTAGATAGTTCCCTTGAGTAGTATAAATAGGTGGTGGCCTCATTTGGCTCAACACACCTCAAAGCATTCTTATAAGCTTTCTTGTAATAGTTCTCTCAAGCAATACAAGTTTCCTTTGCATTCCAATAATCTCTTGTGTTCTCTTTACTTGCCTTAATCGTTGGTTGTTTCGGGAGTTTGGCTGACTTAGTTTGAGAACTAAGGTCGCACACGATCTTGTAGAGGCAAGTCCGTGACATTTGGTATCAGAGCAGGTTGATTGAAGGCATGGCGAAAGGGTCTAGCAAGAACGTTGTTGGTGCATCCGTTGTTGAGGAGAATCGTGGCCGAGAAGAGTCTCGCAATGAAGGAGAGAATGAGAGCCGAGGTAAGTTCAAAGATTTGCTCTCTAGCTTGGAAGAGAGAATGACGGATGTAGAGACATCTGTGGCCGAGTTGAAGGCATAAGTGGAGGAGACGAACCAACATGTGGAAGGGTTGGACTCCGACTTTGCCGATATGCGGGATGATTTCAAGAGCGCCCTCAACGTCTTGGGTGGCGACTTGCGATACGAGCTTCATGCTTAAGAGGTATGTTCATGAACGAGCTAGCTAAGTTTCGAGGTGAGGTGGAGGTAGAGATCTCCAGTCTCCACAATTCACCAACATTTGGAAGAAATCCAAGCCGACGTGAGTTTGGCTAAACGGGTCATGGCTAGTGGAGGTGGCAACACTAGCAACCATGCTCCAAAGGTAGATTTTCCCAAACCATCACCGTTCGTGGGAAAGCGAGATGCTAGGGCGGTTGATGATTTTCTATGGGAAATTTAGAAATACATGGATGGAGTCAACATCGTAGAGGATGCGATGAATATCAAGACGGCTACGAGATACTTAAAAGACACTGCGACTTTATGGTCGCAACGTCGGTATGGAGATATCGAACGAGGTACGTGTAATATTGCTACTTGGGGTGATTTCATTCGTGAGTTTAAGAAACAATTCTATCCGGAGAATGTCGAGGACGAGGCGAGGAGTCGTCTTCGTAAGCTCAAGCATTCCGGAACGATCCGGGAGTATGTGAAGGATTTCACCAACCTTATCTTGGAAATTCTGGATCTTTCCGAAAAAGACTCTCTCTTCTACTTTCTTGATGGCTTGCAAGTATGGGCCAAGACGGAGTTGAAGAGACGTGGGGTACAAGACCTTGCAACGGTTATTGCCGAGGCAGAGGCCTTGATCGATTTTAGCAAGAAGGAGTCGTCAAAGCCAAAAGATCGGAAGGGTAACCATGATAAAGGTGGGGGAGAGAAGTCGACCTAAGTAAGGAACGACGATGCACGAAAACCACCAACCGGGAAGAACAAAGACTTGAGGACGACCTACAAGAATAATGGATGCTTCCTTTGTGATGGACCACACCGAGCTCGAGATTGCCCAAGCAAAGCAAAGCTTCATGCCATAACTCGGGATGAGGGTTGCTCTCAAGACAAGGATGAATGCATGGGGTCGTTGCAGATCTTGAATGCAATCAAAGGCAAGAAGGAGGTGACCAAGGTAGCCAACAAGTGGTTGCAATTCGTAGAAGCTACCATCAAAGGAAATCGGGTACGTGCTCTTGTCGATACGGGTGCTACTCATAATTTCGTTTCCATTGATAAAGCCTCAAGGCTAGGGATTAAGGGGACGAAGGGGAGTGGTACTATCAAAGCGGTGAACTCTACGGCCAAACCAATCCATGGTGTAGCCAAAGATGTGTGGGCCAAGATTGGAGAATGGGAAGGAGAGATCGATTTCTGAGTGGTACCCATGGAAGACTTCAAAGTGGTGCTCGGGTTAGATTTTCTCGATAAGGTACGCGTTTTCCCTATGCCATTTGCTAATTTTTTATGTATCCTAGATGGGGGAAAGACTTGTATGGTGGATACGTAACGTGGCCCTAAGAGTAGTGCCAAATCTCTATCGGCCATGCAATTCAAGAAGGGATACAACAAGAACGATCCTTGCTATTTGGCGGTTACAAGGCAAGAGGATGATGGTGGGAGAAGCAAGGAGAAGGTACCGAAAGAGATCGAGAAGGTTCTTGATGAGTTTAAGGATGTGATGCCCAAGGAGTTACCGAAGAAGCTCCCACCTAGGAGGGAGGTGGACCATGCGATAGAGTTGGATCCGGGATCGAAACCACCCTCTAAAGCCCCATACTGAATGCCTCTACCGGAGTTGGAGGAGTTGCGGAGGCAACTCAAGGAGCTACTTGATGCGGGGTACATCCGACCCTCTAAAGCTCCCTATGGCGCGTCGGAGCTATTTCAAAGGAAGAAAGACGGGTCCTTACGGATGTGCATAGACTACCAGGAGCTAAACAAGGTAACAATCAAAAACAAATACCCAATTCCTCTTATTGCGGATTTGTTTGACCAATTGGGGAAGGCGAGATACTTCACCAAATTGGACTTGAGATCGGGATACTATCAAGTACGGATAGCCGAGGGAGATGAAGCAAAGACAACGTGCGTCACGAGGTATGGCTCTTACGAGTTCTTAGTCATGCCATTTGGCTTGACCAATGCTCCCGCTACATTTTATACTTTGATGAACAAATTATTCCATCCATTCCTCGATAAATTTGTGGTTATCTACTTAGACGACATAGTCGTCTATAGTGACACCTTGGAGGAGCATGTATCTCATTTGAAACAGGTGTTCAAAGTATTACGGGACAAAGAGCTCTACATGAAGTTCGAGAAATGTTCTTTTGCTCAAGAAGAGGTGGAGTTCCTCGGGCACAAGATCAAGGATGGTAGATTGATGATGGACGGGGCAAAGGTCAAGGCTATTCAAGATTGGGAGACACCAACCAAGGTTACGGAAGTGAGGTCCTTCCTTGGCTTGGTAAATTATTATCGGCGCTTTATCAAGGGATATTCGTCCAAGGCGGCACCCTTAACGGATCTATTGAAGAAAACGAAGGCTTGGGAGTGGGACGAACGCTGCCAAGGAGCCTTTGACGAGTTAAAGAATGCGGTGACCGAGGAACCGGTGTTGAGACTACCGGACGTGACCAAGCCATTCGAGTTACACACGGATGCTTCGGATTTTGCCATTGGAGGAGTTCTAATGCAAGAAGGACATCTAATAGCATTCGAAAGTCGGAAGTTGAATGATAAAAGGAGGTACACGATGCAAGAGAAGGAAATGACGGTGGTCATACATTGCTTGAGGACATGGAGACACTATCTCTTGGGGTCGAAGTTCGTGATCAAGACAGATAACGTGGCGACAAGCTACTTACAAACCCAAAAGAAGTTAAGTCCTAAGCAAGCACGGTGGCAAGACTTCCTAGCTGAGTTTGACTACCACTTGGAGTACAAGCCGGGGAAGGCTAACGTGGTAGCAGACGCATTGAGTCGCAAGGCGGAATTTGCGGCTATCACTCAACCCCAGTTCTTTCTTCAAGACCGGATCAAAGAAGGACTGGAGCATGATCCTATGGCCAAGAATCTTGTGACATTGGCTCGAGATGGGAAGACAAGAAGGTTTTGGCTCAAGGGAGATCTCTTATTCACCAAGGGAGATCGGTTGTACGTGCCTAAGTGGGGTGATCTTTGGCGGACTAATCTTAAAGGAGTGTCACGATTCAAAGTGGGTCGGTCATCCAGGGATCAAGAGGACAGTATCGTTGGTAGAAGGTACGTTCTATTGGCCAAGGATGGGAGACGATGTAGAGACATTCGTTCGAACGTGTCTAGTATGCCAACAAGATAAGATAGAGCAACGATAACCGGGAGGATTGTTGGAGCCCTTACCGACACCTAAAGGACCATGGGAAAGCGTTTCCATGGACTTCATCACTTACTTGCCAAAGTCGGAGGGTTATGGAAGCATAATCGTGGTGGTGGACCGATTCTCGAAGTATGGAACTTTTATAGCCGCACCACCCGATTGTACCGCGGAAGAGACGACGAAGCTTTTCTTCAAGAATGTGGTAAAGTATTGGGGTGTGCCATATACGATTGTGAGCGATCAAGACCCACAGTTCACGGGAAGATTTTGGACGGAGATATTCAAGATCATGGGGATGGATTTGAACTTCTCCACGAGCTTCCATCCCCAAACCGATGGGCAAATGGAAAGGGTAAATGCATTGGTGGAGCTCTATCTTCGACACTATGTGAGTGCCAACCAAAGCAATTGGGCGAAACTCCTTGATTTTGCACAATTCTCATACAACATGCAAAGGAGCGTGGCTACGGGGAAGAGTCCTTTCGAGTTGGTTACGGGGTGGCAACCGTTGACCCCGATTGCATTAGCCGCGTCTTACGATGGAAATACTCCGGCCGCATACAAGACCATGAAGGAGTGGCATGAGCAAACATATATGGCCCGAGCTTCGTTGGACAAAGCGGCAAAGAAGATGAAGAAATGGGCGGACGAGAAGAGGAGACACGTCGAGTTCAAGGTAGGGGACCAAGTAATGATAAAACTCCTACCTCAATAGTTCAAATCGTTAAGGAAGGTGCACAAGGGATTGATACGAAGGTACGAAGTCCCCTTCCCGGTGATTGGACGTGTTGGGAAGGTATCATATAGGCTTCAACTACCACCCAAGTTGAAGATTCATCTGGTTTTCCACGTAAGTTTTCTCAAGACTTATCACGAGGATATGGAAGACCCGGAACGAGGAGTGTCCAAAAGGGCACCGACTACGGTCGTAACTTCTTTCGATCGAGAGGTTAAGGAGATTCTTTCGGATCGAAAGGTATCAAGACGAGGAGTGTCTAGCTACGCAGAATACTTGATCAAGTGGCGAAACTTGCCCGATAGTGAAGCAAGTTGGGAGGCTCAAGACGCGTTATGGCAATTTGCGGACAAGATCAAGAAGTATCATGAGGATGGTACGACGAGGCATCACGAGCTTAGGTGGGGGAGAATGTGACAAACCGCCAAGCATGGGACGAGTTTTTCGAAGGTTCACCGGAATCCGGAACCTTCTACACTACTCAAGAAGAATGGTGACTCTTGTGGAAGCTTTTCTAGAAGACTCTCCATGGAAAATGGTAGAAGTCTCTTATGGAACTTTACTAGAAGATTCTACATGGAAGGGAGGAGGCCTTCCCATGGAAGGATGTAAAAGCCTCTTGCATGTAGCCATAGTTAGTAGTTCTAGATTACTCTTTGTACATATCTAGATAGTTATTCTCTATATAGTTCCCTTGAGAAGTATAAATAGGTGGTGGCCTCATTTGGCTCAACACACCTCAAAGCATTCTTATAATATTTCTTGTAATAGTTCTCTCAAGCAATACAAATTTCCTTTGCATTCCAATAATCTCTTGTGTTCTCTTTACTTGCCTTAATCGTTGGTTGTTTCGGGAGTTTGGCTGACTTAGTTCGAGAACTAAGGTCGCACGCGATCTTGTAGAGACAAGTCCGTGACATTAGTCTTTGAATTTCGAGAAAAGTGTTGATTGAGGGTTTGATAAAATCGAGTTAACAACTCTAATTGACCGATAAGTTAATAGATGGGATTAGCGCACTTGACGGACATAGTTTGACGACGTTAGTAGTAAAAACTAATTTGATAACAAACCGTATCAATCAATTACAAATTTATAATAATTAAAATTTCAATAACAAATTTGTAATAATTGAAATTAAGGGTCAATAACCAAAAAATGGGCATATCCCATAGATGAAAATTGTTATTTACTCTCATATATAACGTATAGGGAATGAATATGCATTTTCATGGAAATGATTCATGAAAAAGATGGATTCACCAATTTGGGAAGAAAAGTAAAAGAATGAAATAAAATTAAATGAAAATTTTTATTTGTATTCTTGAGAAAAATGATTAAAAATAAGAGAAAGAAAAAGATGTATGTCATTTTTTTAAATATAGTTTATTTATTTTACAATGGTTTCTAATTAATTGGTACATGTCTACTTGTAGAAACATTTTTTAGGGTTATAATTTTTTTCATTCCTTTTCCTCCCACATTTGGGAGGAAAGCTATGTGAGAAAAATCAACATTACTTTCTTACTGTTTCTCTCTATATAACCTAAAGAAATTCAAGTACGTGAACTTTTTCGTTTCCCTCACTTTCTTTCCCTATTCGTCCTTTTCTTTCGTGAAATAGGTCTTGTGAACCCCGATGAAATCCTTGGACCAGTTTTACAAGTTAGAGAAACGTTCAAATAAGCACATGTGATGAAGTAACCAGGATGAGGCAATGGGTAGCACAGTTTCAACAACAAAATGAATAACAGTATACGCCATACATTCATCTCTTGTAGCAAAATGAAGATAAGAAATCAAATTAATGCCTTGTTTTATGATCACTAGCATATTATATTGAATATACGTTTAGTACAAGAATGTGATAAGTCTGATGCCTTTACGCCATGTTTTTTGTTTATCAAGAAATTGTTAGGTACAAATTTTGTATGATTACCATGTACATGCATGAAATTGAAGCATAAACTGCTAATGAAATCGTTTTTTAAACATGATGAGGAATTGTAACTACAACTCTTGCGAATAGGAGGGACCGAGGGAAAGGTTGTAACTTGTAAGTCTATCAAAAATGACAATTTTAACCTTTCCATCGATTTCAAATAAATAATTTCAGGATAATTGTTCGAATACAACGATAATCAACACAAATTATAAACAAAATAAATACACTTTGGGTCTGTTTGGTATGGGGGAATGTTTTTGAGTGATTTGGATTTTGAGGAAGATTTGAGTTGGACGGATATTTGGTGTGTTTGGTTTGTAGGATTTAGAATGAAATTGAATTATATTCTTTATGAATAATTTATAAAAACAAATTATAAAAAAATATAATTCTATCTAAATAACTTTATATTAATTGATTATTACAAAACAAATATAGTTAACACATTTTAAAACAATTACAAACAGATTCTATGAAATCTCACGAAATACCAATTACCCCTATGTGATTTCTAAATCTCATGTTTGTGGGATTTCATTGAAATCCTGGGATTTCTATTCCGGACTTTCATTTTAACCAATCACGAGACTAGAATGGAATCTCATTCCAAATCCTACAAAGTACAAACCACACGGGCTCTAAGGGGTTGTTAGGTTCATGGAATTAGAAGGAATTTGAAGGAATTGGAATGACCTATTTCATTGACCAAATTCTCAGCCCATATTTGGTTCGCAGAATGAAAGCGATGGAATCCTTCCAATTCTATTGAATTCCACAATTTAAGGAATTCATCATTCTTTGGCTTAAGTTGATGAATTGAATTCCTACCAACAAAACGCGTGGGCAAATTCCATTCCAATTCCTTCAAAGTCAAATTCCTTTGATGGATTTCAGTTCCATCAAATTTCATTATGTGAACCAAACGCCCCCTAAGTAAAAATATAGATTGAAAATGTTTGACACCGGTTTCACATTGTTATCTGCATTTGGATACATCCACACTGAGACACCTCTCAAAGTCGATTTACTATATGTTCTCTTTCTAAAGGAATTACAAATACCATTGTCCAAACATTGGTTTAAATTGGTAAAACGCTTCCCAAATTTCGGTTGAGGATCACTCACACGACATAAATGAAAGCTGAAATGATGTTCAAATCTTTTATTGAATAAGTATTTATATTTATGTTTCTCTAAGCTTGAAAGAGCATGAACAATAACATTCAAAATTCATACATCTATCAACTGAGATTTTCTTTTTTTTGGGTAACCGTGGGTTTCCGGACTAACTTACGCCCATCGACTAATCCCTCAGGCAGTCAGGCGACCACGAATGGTCTGGAGTCATCGCAGCTGAACCTCCAAGACCACAAGGCTTTGGCAGCGCCTGAATTTGAACCTGGGGTAGATGAGATTTTTCACTAAATCCCCTAAACCTTAATCAGTGCACCACAACCCAAGTGGTTATCAACGAGAGTTTTGCAAATTAGACGACCTAGTTTATAGTGCACAAAAATCCAAAAGGACGAAGCTTGCGGACGTCCTGAATTAACAATCTTCGGTTTTAAAGTTTCGAAAATTATTTAATTACCTTTTTTTTTTGTCACTTTTTTAAAAATTGATACTCTCGAAAATAGAAATTTTAAAATGTTTACAAAACCAAGATACACATAAAAATGGCAAAATCTCTTCTGTGCATTTCATAAACACATTTGACTTGTTCTCAATTTGTTTAAATTAATTATCTTTACTCCAAATGGTTAAAATGATGTTGTACAAATAAGAGATTCATTTCACTTTATTTCTTAAATGTTTGAAAGCATCTATTTTGAAATGTTCTTCTATATTTTATAAAAAATGTAAGTTGGGCATTTTTACCTTATTTATGAAAAACACATTTTACAAAATTAACAATTTTATAAAATATTAGCTTTATAAGATCAATATTGATTTTCTAAAAACAAGTTTTATAAAATATTCTAAGAAGCTTTGTCAAAAATAATTATCATACCATTTGAGTTCAAAATGAAATTCAGATGACCACGTCTTTCTCTTGACATTGAGCTCAAAAAAAAAAAAAGTTTACTGGCGGGGACCCATGGTCCCGTGGCCCACTTTTAGGGTGCGTTTGGTACGCAGAACATGGTAAAACAAGACATAACAGAACAGGTTTGTCCCATTTTGGCGTGACCATATGTGGGACATGTTAGAACTAAGTGGAACAAGCATGAGACACACTTGTCCCACTCCAACCCCCTAAAACTAAGTAGAACAACAATATTTTGACTAATATACCCTTTGTTAAAAACAAAAACATAAAACATGTCTTCTCATCATCCACGCCTCCAAGCTAGGGGGTGTGTAAAGCCCGAATAGTCCGAAATCTGAATCCACATCTGAACCGAAAATAAGGTGTTTTTGCAAAACCCGAATACCCCGAAATCCGATAATCCGAAACCCGACATTTGGGAGGATATCTGGGTTCGGATTGGGTTTGATCGTTGGCCACCCAACCCGTCCGAAAACCCGAAATAACACATATATATATAGGCCGATAATCAAATGAGAACCACAAATATGTTACAAACATGTGAGAACCGATATAAAAATATTTTTTTACTTGATTTTTTTTCATCCAAACCTATGATTTAAAATATTGTTTCATATATGTTTTTGTTAACCTTGTGAAAAGATTACACGTGAAAATTTAATTTTGATTCACCTAGTGAAATGAAAAATACACGTAAAAAATATTCATGAGAGGAAACAAATACGTGTGAAACTATCATACTATGAAACAAAATATGTGAAGCAATATCTTAAATCCAAGCATTTGGTGAAAATATATCATGTAAAAAAATATTTTTATATCGGTTCTCACATGTTTGTAATATATTTGTGGTTCTCATTTGATTTAGCCCCTATATATATATATATATATATATATATATATATATATATATATATATACTAGGCATATACCCGCGCACGGTGTGGCGCGAAAAATCGTGAAATCGAAGGAACAATTGACAAAGGTATGTATCCGCTCGCGAAACATATCGAAATCAAAATGACAACAACGTTTCATTTTAAGTTTGTATTTCTTCGTCCTTATCGATACTTTAGTCTATGATTCACATATAAGTGCACCAAACGACTCAATCACCGTGTTTTCATAGACTAAATGTAACACCCGCAATTTCCTAAAGAACAGTTTATGATCAGCTAAGGAAATCAGTCAGCGATCGACCGAGAGAAACGATCGGGGAACGGTTTAGCACGAAAGGTGAGAAGGGCACCAGAGACACGCGCGACTTAGCCCGCGACCTCAGACCCGTGGCTAAACCCGCGTAACCCACTGTTGCGTGCAGCTATGTAGCATGCGCGGCTTGACCCGCGACTTGGGGTCGCGGCTAAGGCCGCGGGAGTAGTTTGGACGATTTAAAACCCCATTTTTAGGGTTTTCTCTCATTTCATCCTCCCTCTCCTTTTCTCTCCTCTTTAGTTCGTTTTGGGAACTAGGGTTTCGTATTTGGGAGCGACTATGGTGGATAAGTCCAAACAAAACTCAAGGGTTCGGTATTTGGAAGCTCGGGTTGAAGGTTTGATGGGTTTTTTGGATGGCTTTGGGTGGAAAGTTTCAACATCCAATATGGTAAGTTTCCTTGAGCCATCTAAGCTTTTTGTTATAAGGATATTTATAGATCTGAAGGTTTACTTGTTGATGTTTATGCTAGACTTGAAGGATTGGGTTGTTTGGAAACCTTAGCTTTTGTTGGTAATAGCTTGGAAATGGTGGATCTACTCTATTGAAGGCTAATGGTTGGATTTGGAACCTAGATTTAACCCAACCTAGCAAGGTGAGTTCAAGTTGATTTGTGAAAACGTTGTACATGCCAAAATTTCCATTTTAAAGTGTTTATGTGTTTTACATGAAATTGTCAACTGTGGAGTTATTTGGTAACTTTTGATTATTAGAAGTGTTTAGTTTATTAAACTTTGTAAAACACCCATATTTGGGATTTTTGGGCATTTTGTTAAATGTGTCATGATAAATGTGTTTCGACGATTTATTACATAAATAGATATTTGGTCAAAAACGCACTTTTAAGTGTTTGTCAGGTTTTATGCATCATTCATGAAATGAGATGTTTTGAAAAGTACGAATGTGTGAGTCCTTTGGTCTTGGGTCGATCCTGACTTTGGGAACACTTTAGAAAATGATAATTCTTTTTGGGTTTTGGGCCGAAGGCCAATTGTGATTTGAGAAACAAAGTTTTGGGGAAAGATGTATTTTGGTTTATGTAACCACATTGGCTCTCGTATTTTAGCCAAACATTCATTATGCATTTTTGGGGCTTAGTTTACACTCAAATGAGTCTTTGGGACATTTGTTCAGTTTTGGCAGCTCGTTAAAGAGCCTTGGACGTACGATATACTTAGTTGCATCTTAATTGAGAGTTACATGTTTTGAATGCGCTAGTTCATTCGTTTGAGTCATGTAACGTTTTAGACTGTAATGCATTGGATCCATAGGCGTATGAGTCGGTCAGTTGGTTTAGTTAGGGACCTTATCCCCGTTTTGGGACTGGATATTGTTTATGGCTAGCAGGAGCTCGAGGTACATATCGTGGGTGGTTGAACTCGATAACCGTGTAACCTTTGTTAAAGGGCTCGAGGTAGATATCGTGGGTGGTTGAAATCGATGCCCGTTTGTAATCCAGTCTGGTTACTCATCGTGGAATTTAGTGTCCGCGTTTGAAGTCTAGTGAGTGGTCCCCAAGTCATGTTTTTATGTAAGCTTAAGGTGGTAGCTCGGTTTGGGAGCCGTATACCGAGCTAAGTCTTGCGGTGGTGCTCTTGGAGAGCCGTATACAGAGACTTGTGGCTTTTGTGGTGACACTCATTTAGAGGTCGAGTAGACACTAGGGGCATTTGGGTATCTTGCGGTGGTAGCTCGGTTTGGGAGCCGTATACGGGAATTCATGGCTCTATGTGAAGCTCGAGAACATTGATAAGTGGCTTAACTTTGTGTGTCCGCCACTTTCCATGGAATTCGGGTATCCCCCGTCACCGAAAGGTGTTGTTTTTGGGTATTGAGTTTTATTATCCAAGTTTCGGTGATGTTTTGTATAAATGGATCTTATCCATGATTTATGGGTTGAGTATTATGCCCCACTAGCTTTTTGGGTGTTTCGGGTTATAAAGTTTTAACCATATTTTCATAAATGGAGAGTTCGATTTCTAATCACGTTTAGAGTGAGATTGGGTTGAAATTAATTTACGAAAGAACGTTATATGCTGGGACCTTGTCCCTGAAGTAGTTTGGATTTGAAAACGTTTATATTGGTGTTTCTTTGCCCAAAATGCATATTATTGGAAAACGAGTCATTTTCATATTCAAAGCATATCATTTTGAAAGATTGTGATCTAAATTGCATTACCTCTTTTCGACGATATCTTTATTCATGTGGAAAACTCTTGAGCTGACTAGGCGTTGGCCTAACCTTTTTATTTGTCGGCATGTGCAACAGGTTCTGGTTGGGAATAACTCTAGTGACACTGTGCAGAGAGGAGTGCTAGTTGTGTGCTCAAGAGGTGGATATTTTAGTGAAGTCTTCCGCACTTGTTTCGGGAAGAACAACTTATAGTTGGGATTAAGTAACACCGACTTTGGTCTAGTCCTTGTATAAGACTGAAGCTTATATTTGTTGAAGTTAAATAGAAAGTTTTTATTTTGAAGATATATCTTTTACTTGATGTAATATCAAAATTTTAATTAGTTGCTCTTACCAAATTTGAGGGTGTTACACTAAAGTATCGATAAGAACGAAGAATACAAACTTAAAATGAAAACATTTCGAGATGTTTCGCGAGCGGATACATAACTTTGTCAATTGTTCCTTCGATTGCACGATTTTTCGCGCCGCATCGTGCGCGGGTATATGCATAATATTAAAATTATTGACGAAAAAATTATAATATTAGAATTTATAATACTAATGAAACATATTTTTAATATATTTTAGTTGATCTACAATTATATATTTTTAATATGCTAACGGTGAAAAAAAATAAAACGTATGGATAGAAAATAAATTAATTCATAGATATTCATAGTTTTTAATAGTACGGTTAAATTAAAAAGTATTCAATATTGGGCTCGTTTTGAAGATATTGACGAGACGATTATAATGGTATAATTTGTAAAAAAAAAAGAAACATATTTTTTCATTGCATTTTTGTTCATATACGATTATTTGTGTTAACATGATAAGGGTGTAAAATGAAAAATGAAAAAACAAGGGGTATAAAGTAAATTAAATACTCCCTCCGTCCCAAAATAAGTGTCAACAATTGACTTGGCACACAGTTTTAGACATACATAATTATTACCCTTTTTGGTATCAAATGACATCTTTACCCTTATTTAATGTTTCTTTTTCTTCACAACTCTTATGTATTTGTGCATTAATTAAGGGTAAATGTGAGAATTTAGCTATCTACTTTTTGAAAGTGGACGCTTATTTTGGGACAAACATAAATAAAAATGTAGACATTTATTTTGGGACAGAGGGAGTAATTAATTGTAAGGGTGGTAAATATAACATTTAATTTTAATGACTTTCCAAAAACTGTTTTCCAAAAATTGCTTTTCAAGAACCGTATTAGAATTTTTAATATAATAGTATAGATTTATTTATCTAATTATTTTTTGAAAATCGTAAATTATAGTCTGTTGAAATATTTTCTAAATTTAAACTTGTTATCGATTTTATCAATCTTTCAATCGATTGTATTCATCCTAAAAAATGATTGAATTTATATATAACTTTTGCATTATATAATACCTGAACCCGACCGACATCAATCCGAAACCCGAAACAACCCAAAATCAAAACTTAAAATTTGGGTTTTGATTTCCATATCCAAAATCCAATCGTGATAAATTAGTTTATGTTTTTAATAAGCCATTGCACTATGTATTAGTGATGTAAATTAGTTTTATGTGATGTAATCTATGATTTTTTAGCAGGGGTAAATTCGTCATTTAACCAGTCTAGTCATGTTCTGTCCAGTTCTGTCATGTCTTGCCAAACGCTGGACAACTGTCCTGTTCTGTTATATCATGTCCTGTTCCATCTTGTCTTGTCCTGTCCTGTCTGCATACCAAACGCACCCTTAATGTGTTGTTGCATGCATCAAAAAGCATGTTTATATAGACATGTTATCACGAATCCTGAAGAAATTTCGTAGTAGATTAAATTACCGAACACTAATTAACTTGATTTATAATGTATAATTGATGCATACATACTTAAAAAGTGCATGTATGCTATGTGTAGGTTACATGCAAGCTAGAATTCCATGAGATTTTCCAAATTGGGATGCACACATATAACATGTTCATTGTTTTCAAATGCGTTATGTGATGATTAATTGATCATGTTATGTGTTTATGTTTGAAAGTATTAAACATGTTAACTGTAGTACACGTTTCATGAAGGATGTTACGAATGGAAAGTTTAGGTTGGTTGTGTATCAGGCCAAGTATCGGGATGTCGATGTTGACAACCTGTGATACCACAATTGATGCAGGGAGTCAGGGGTGTCTTTGAGTTTGACCGATACACGATTATTGAGTTAAATCTTCCACCATACCAGTTCAAATATGAGCTCATAAACAGGAGCATATGTACTACTAGATGAGGCGGATCAGCTGACCGTCTGACCCCCATAAGTCTGCAACAATTAACCCGTTGAATACATTAGTTGATGAGATGAATTATGATACATACCTAAAACAATGAAACACGTTGAGTGTTAAACCAATTACTAGAGTGCATCCTAGAAAGAGAGGTGGCAGTAAAGACTACTATTTTTATGAAAATGTTATATTTGCAAAAACAACAACAACAACATTTAAATGTTACATCGTGTCATTTTGAATTATTATTGTAATAACCATCTTCCCAATTGATGAGAAGAATATAACTACAGGGTGTGTGGTGTAAACTTATAGGTGTGCAGGGGCTTGGATGTAATTAGTAGCTTAAGAGGCAAAACCCTCATTTGTCTTCTCATTTTCTCCTCAAACTTATTTGGAGACTGGAGTAGAGGTTTGGAGAGAAAGTGTGTGTGTGTGCCTTGTGAATGTTCTTGAAGACAACAATGGAACAAATCAGATTTGGGAAGGTTTATCGTCTTCTACACCAAGGTAACCACCTCCTCCATTGATTTCTTATGTTGTTTGGTGAGTTTAGATGTAGGGGAGTATGAGAGTTTTCTTATCTATGTATTTATGGATTGAAATCTTTTGGTTTGAAGGGTTCTATTGAGTTTTGGGTGTGCTTTTGGGGTTTTTGGGTCAAAACCACCATTACTGGTGTTTTTTTGGAAGGGTATCCTAGGCTATGCCTAGACTAATACCTTGTCAAATTATGACGGTAAGACATAAGCCCTGATTAAACCTCAGTGACCACAATTGTTGTGTACGCCTGGATTCGAACCCTGGGCAAATGAGATATTCCCCCACATCCCCCAGGGCCTTAACCCGTATGCCACAACCATTGTGGTTACCATTAATGGTGTTCATCTTCAAGAACTATCCATTTGGTGGGTTTTGTGAAGAAGATGGTCATTTAATAGATGGATTTATTGGGTAAATTGACGATTTATTGTAAGATTATTGTTGGGAAAGGTTTAGAGCATTGATTACCTCAAATTGGAGGCTTAAAATTGACTTGGAATGGGTTGGGATTGAGAAATCGTGAGGTTTTTGGCTGAAAATGCAGGGATGTACAGTGCTCCGCGCGGGTATTGGTGCGGGTTTGGGGTATTGACATGGGTTTGGGGTATTGGCGCGGGTTTGGTCGTTCGGGAGGCCGCGTCAGGCTCTGTCGGAAGATTTCTTTTATCGTCTCGGGTAGGATCGAGGCACCGATTAGGGGTTGTCTCAGAGGTTGTAAGGGGTGTTTTTGGGGATAATTAAGTAGTTTAATACCCCTGTTTGTCGCATGATTTAGGTATTCCGTTTGGAAATCCGTAGCATAAAGTATGAGCTAAAGCGTGGATGACAGGTGAGTTTTTTCTTAACTTACTTTATTTGACGTATGAGCTCTGAATACGTATGATGTTTATCAAAATGCAAGTTTTGCATTGTTTAAAAAATGTTTGATGGTGTGGATATTAAAGTATGCATGCATTTGGGGGGTGGGGCATGTGATGGCTTTTTATATGAGGGGTGTGACCCATTTGGAATGCATGAATTCGTTTCATGTAATTCGTTTTGAGGGCATGTGTGATCCCGAACATGTTGTCACAGGTGTGTGTGACTTAAGTCGTGCCATCTACATGTGTTATGTACTTATGTGTGTGCATGGTGGTTTTAAATGTGTGAATCATTTGTAAATGCTTATAACTTATTTTAATGATATTTTGTGGTACGATGCTAAAACTTGAGGGAACTCACGAGACCTCCGGTCTAACCCTCGCTTTTATAAAACTGAAAACCTTTTTTAGGCAAGTGTATAGTGGGAGTTCATCCAAGGGGAAAGAAAAGAGGTGATGTGGTAGAAGAGGTATGGCGAAGGCTTGTAGTCACCAGTAGGTTTATAGTAAATCTCAGTTGTGGTTGTGTATCTCTGTTGCGGAAGAATTGAGTTGAATTAATGTATTTAGTTTATTTGGGACCATTTCGATTATAATGCTATCTTTACGTTATTGTTAGAGTCATGGATTGTTACAGTTATTTTTTATTGTTATATATACTCGTAATTTATTATTATTATTTTATAGTTGAGCAATTTAATTTTTAATTATTTTTGCAAAAATACTTTAGAAATATTAGATCAAAGATATTGGATTGTTCATTGTAGATACAACCGAAAGTTACTTGGTTGGACAAGTCTTGGTTTGTGGTTGACATCCTTGCCAAGTGTTCAAACGAGATTTCTTCACATTGAAGCGACATCGCACCCATCTTCAATTCTTCAACAATGGGATAACAACACCAAGATTTAGGGGTTATAGTTGTTGAATGGTTTGGTGCATAATGATTAAGTAGTCAGAATGATTAAGAGACTCTTATTATATAGTGCAAAATGAAATATGGTTGTTTGTTAATTATTCATAATGAAATTAGGGTGCTTAATGATTAAGAGAAGACCAAGATACAAAACCACTCAGAGGGTTTTTTAACCATTAAGAGACAAAATTTTTTTACCTAACGAGATTCATCTCTTAGCGATTCAGAGGTTGTCTCTTAATGGAACCATTAAGAGGTAAACAAACAACTCCTTATATGTAAACTCGAACTATTATTTTTGTCTAAAATTATTTGATTTGATGGAGTACTTTATATTTAAAAAGTTCTTTCAACATGTTAGTATAATGACAAAAACATATAGGTTTCAACGATAAATATAATATATGGATTGGAATTTTTTTCCTTGGAAATCGTTTGGTTTTATGATTACTTTCGACCAAGTCTGGTGTGTAAAGTACAAACTCATGGTTATGATGATATAATACCATAATATAAGCTAACAGAGGAAACCTGGACTTGCCTAAAAGTTATTGAACCACGCCTTTTCCATAGGGAACTTAGGATGATGTTCGCATTGAAATGAAATGGCGAAAAATATAATGATTGGAAAACGAACTAGATAAACAAGAAAAGAAAACCTTAACAAGAACGATGAAGAAAAAAACACTGACAAGATTGACAACAAGGATGATTTCATGTCCAAGACAAATTTTGGTTAATTTTAAGAAAACTACTAATTCTTTTTTATTTGTAATCCTATAAATGAGAAACCATTATTTTAAATCATACAAATTTAATATGATACGAACTAAATCGATGGTAGAACACAATGTGGATGAAGTCAGGACAATAATAACTAAGACAATCATTATCATTGAGACCTACATTGGCTTTTTATACAATTATAATTGTTATTATATTCTAGAATTCATGATCATTTCATGAGCTCGTACGACACCCCTTCCCTCTCACGATTTGTGTCTGTTGCTTAAAATACAATGGCTATAAAAGGGTTGTCTCATTTTTTTTTTCTGGAGGGGGCTTGTTTAAAAATTATATGAATGAGATGACTTTATGAAATAATTATAAAGTTTTTAAGGGAAAACAATAAATTCATAATTTTATATTAAAATTTAAACAATAATAACAAATAAGAAAGTTGAAAAAGGAAGAATCACACCTTGTAATTTTTTTTGCTCATCAATTAGATTCACAAGAGTTAGAATAAAATAAAAACATCCAATTCTAGTTCAAGAATATAACCACGAGTGACGATGATATCATTCGCATCAGTCACATTATACCATCATGCATATGATCTATATCTTGTCAGTTGTCGGCTAATGTCAACCTAGAATCACATGTCACGTGATGAAGTCTTCATGATTAAGGTATCGTCACATGGATGTCTAAGAGGCATTAAAGACTATGGAACGTTATATAATTGACCGGATAAAATAAGTCATACTTATAGAATGTAAAAATGATAAGAATTGAATCATGTACTTCTAACCAATTTAATATGTTAAATGTGTCAACTATGTTTTATAAATATTCATCTTCTTAATGTTTGTTATATAATCTTTAAATAATTATTTAATTCAAAAATATAAAAAATACAATAATATTAGTTCCAATAAGGAGACTAAATATCGTAATGAAGAAAAAAAATTAAAAGCAAGGTTCATATATGATTCACTGAAAAAATTCAGGAAGAAAAATATATTTGAATCGACGTTACAATTTATTCATATGAGTTCAGGTAAACATTTTCAATTGGATTTTGTCAATGATTCACATATGAATCTTCATTTTTCTTATCTTCTAACGATATTTAGTTATTCTATTTAAATTTTTTATAGTTAATTTAATATAATAAAAAATGGGTGAACAGGAAAAACATTGATTTGTTACCATTTTGTCCAACACAGTGGCGTGTTTGTCCCCCAACTTACAAGTGGAGGAACCAGAATAATTGGTATATGTATACAACACCAGACAAATTGCACACTCTCAATCGTCTTATTTAACGGCAAGTCATTTTCTAACGTGCCGGCATGGACGGCGGCCCGTTTGGGTCTCAACCATTTTCTTTAAATCATTGTTTACTAGTATTAATTTATTATTTGTATAACATCGTTTTATAATTAATGGCAACAACTTCTTTTGTCCAATTTAAGGTGATACGAAAAATGATTGCTTTTATCAATATTTATAAAAAAAGTTATACAGTAAAATCGATTAATATTTAATACCGACTTGTCATAAAAGTATAATGTGAAATGTATTTTAGATAATTCACAAAAGATTAATTGATTAAAGTTGGAAGACATTTATTGTTATTGGATCGACTGAAGTTGTTGGCTCCACACTATTCAATCGGTTACGGTTTCATATAAGTGCAATTTTTTTTTGTAACCGTGGGTTTTCGGGTCAGTTTACGCGCACCGACTAATCCCCCGGAGACCACGAATGACCTGGAGTCATCGCAGGTGAACCTCCATGGCCACAAGAGCTTTGACAACGCTTGGATTTGAACCCAGGGTAGATGAGATCTTCCACTACATCCCTCAAAGATTTTACCAGTGCACCACAACCCAAGTGGTTATATAAGTGCAATTTCATAAACTGTAGAATAGATTGTTGTTATATATAAAATTGAGATGTAAATAACTGAGACCAGTGGCGGACCCAAGATTTTAGGTGAGCAGGTGCACAAATGAAAAGTTTAAGAAATTGTTGTTGATGTGTTTTTAGCCGAATTTCCCTATTGAGGGACTTTTTATGTTTTGATTGATTTCGAGGGATTTTTTAAGCTTTTGTATTGATTCGATGGTTTTTTTTTTTTTGGTTTTTGTGTTGATTCGAGGGACTTTTTTGTTTTTTTGATTGATTTCAAGAGATTTTTTTGATTTTTTGGTTGATTTCGAGAGTAAATTTTGTTTTTTTTGGGACTTGTGCACCTTTCACCCCTAAAAAACGTATATATCACGGAGCATCCCCTGTAGTTGAGTTAGTGCACCTTACGTACCGAACATTTTTTCGTCTTTACGAATCGAACTTGAGCGGGTGCACGCCCCCCCCCCCCTTTGGGAAGGGTAGGTCTGCCCCTGACTGAGGCCATTGCGAATTTTCATAACTATTCTTGAGATTAGTCGATGTAAGTATAACCTGATTCGAATCCGTGCGGTTAAAAAAGAAAAAAAAAAGTAGTGTAAAACATATGTGAAGCTTGTATTTTAAGTAAGGGTATTAAAGGGAGGATAGGAGATTGATTGGGCATAGATGCCGGCGGTTGCGCGTGAATTGATGAATAAAAATGAAGTGGGTCGGCAGTTGAGAATTCCCACTATAAAAAGAAACTAACAAAAGTGGGAAATCAACGTGGGACTCTAAGGTAGTATCAAAAGATAACGACACTAATAACATGCAATAAATCACCTATCTTTACCATTATTTTCTTTTCTTTCTTCCATCTAGTGCTAAACCTACAATTTTTGTCCAATTTTTATGGTGGATCAAATGATGTTTAAGGTTTTTCTGTCAATTTCGAAGAACTTGTTTGGCTGATTTGAAGGTGTATTTTTTTTTCTCGGTTTTTTGGTTGATATTCCTTATGTTTTATAATATCCCGGACCATCTCTAAAAATTTAGCGGATGCACCTTTCATACTTAAAAAAAATCATACTTGGAAAATAAGTTGAGTGGATGCATGGAAGCCCGTTTGGATATACATAGATTTGCTATGTTATCATCTTTAATTGATTAATTATGTTATTTTTATTTTATTGATCTTTTTCATGTATGCTAGTATAAGATTTGTTCAAAGTCTTATGGGTCGTCTAGTTGCTTCGGTATATCCGATTTCGATCAGTACCATCTTCTTAAAATGTAAATGTTTACAAAAAATTATATAGGAAAAATCCAAAAAACGTAACGAATTTTTCAATTTTGAATGATTAAGTTTTTTATTGAACTTTTTTATTTTATTTTAAATGCTCAAGTCCTTGGACATTTTTTTAATAGCTAAGCAAACGAACTTTTAAAAGTCGGTTGTCTACATCATTTTAACATAAAAAAGCTACATGTAAAGTAAATAAACATAAACCAGTTTTATCGTCCCTAAACCCTATGCCATTCAAACTTTTGCACTGAACGATATTGCTCCCCTTGCAACCCAATGTCGTCTGTTCTCCATACCACCTACCATCATTGTTGTCTTGCCATCGGTCTCTATTTTTTTGATCGATTTTTATTTGTTTTTCCATATTTTACAACAATTTTAATGGAACAGATATAAACAAATCAAAAATGGGGAAGAATAAAAAACGATCATAAAGAGAGAAATTGATGGCAAAGACCAACAACTGTAACAACTATGATTAAGAGCAGACGATGATGAGATGGCGAGGAGAGCAATAATGTTGAGTGCGAGAGGTTTGAATGATGTAAGAGTTTGGGAACAGTAAAACCGATTTATGTTCTTTTTAACTTTAAGACATTCGTAGGCGGTAGGTTTTTTTTTTTTTGTTATAAAGATGTAGGTAACCGGTTTCTAAAAGTTTGATAGTTTATTTATAAAAAAATGTTCAATGACTTGATCGTTTAAAATGAGAAATTTTAATACTTCCTCCGTCCCAAAACAAATGTCCACATTTTTATTTATATTTGTCCCAAAACAAGTGTCAAAGTTCAAAAATAGATAACCAAATTCTCAAATCTATCCTTAATTAATGCATAAATATTTAAAAATTGTGAAAATAAAGAATTTAACTATGATTAAAGTTGTTAATTTAGTTAACTAAAAAGTATAAAAACTATGCATATCAAAATTATATGTCATTTTTATTATATTAATTTATTTTGAGACATAGAAAATAGTTTATTCATTTAAAAGAATTTAAGAAGTTAATTATTCAAAATAACGCATATAATTACTCATCATTAATATTTTAAAATCATAAATTATTTCATGGAATAAGAGGCATTTTTCCGTTGGATGTGATCGATTTTTCTTATAATAATGGAATAATCATTTTCATAATGATGTATTTATTTTTTTAATTATTAAAATAGTTATGTTTTGCTTCAGATCTCCGCAAAAAATATATTCTTTTTGAGTATGTTTTATTTTCCGCCGAAAGAGAAAAAGCAAGCAAATCAAACACATGACACGTCATTGTCCATATCTGAGCTGTACACAGGCTTCTGCTGATTGGGATCCCAATCCTCATCCGCCATTCTTTCCCTTTCATACAATCTTTAACATTCCATTTTCACATGATCATAATTTATATATCCATATTAGGGTCTTTTTGTTAGCAGTTTAATGAGCTTAATGAGATTCGTAACTTATTCGGTCAGTTATACATGATTGTTTGGTAATGTCTTAATGATATAGAAATTTGCTTATTCAGTAAGCTTTTATGGGGGGAGCTTTATGCAGAAATCCAAGTTTTTTTCAAACTTGACCATCCAATTAAAAAACACACTTTTTCCATCTATGAAAAAATTTTCTCAAACAAAAATCTTTCTCAATCTATACAGACAGATTAATTCACACAACCAGCTTTTATCCATACAAGACTTAATATAAAACCAACCAAACGACCCTTTAGACATTATTCTCAAAAAAGGTTATATTTTTATGTCTAAAGTTTATCTGAAATATATATAAAAAGTATATTTTATAAAAAAAATCTAAGTTACCAAAAGGTTGTTGGCTCAGCAATCGGGTTACTGGTAACGCTCTGTTTTCCAAGAGATCAATAACTTTAACCTAACCAAACATTAAGAGTGTACGTGAGTTGTTGGCGTATTTAAATGTTAGACATTTGTCCTCGAGCGTGTAGTTCAATTTGGAAAGGGGCGGATCAACTTTTCTCAATTATACAACAATTTTAAGTTCGAATTTTGCAAGAGTGGGATTGAACCCCTCCTAACCTAGCCGCTGAGTCAGCTCTAAAAAAAGCTTCCTACATGTGATTCTTAAGAGTCAGATTTTGTGTGGGGCTGGTCAAGGTTGCTGATTATCAACCTTTTACTCAAATAAATATTAGACACTTAAAAAAATATGAGTTAGTGGAGCAAACTTAGGTTCTAGAAAGCATGATTTTGTAAACCATGCTTCAAATATCATCTTTTCAGCAAAATTGTCATGAAGATTAGATAGTCAGTTAAGACGAACAAATTTTTACAATACTTAAAAGAGGTTGAATGGACGAATCAACGTTTTCTGTTATTGTTTCAATCTAATAGAAAAGCTAATATGTTATAAACGAATATATAAAATATTATTATTAATATAAAGATTCAATTTTTTATGAGTTTGTAAATATTTGATTATATCTTTTACGACTTCTAAAGTGTTTAACAAGTTTATTTTTTTTTTGACTAACTTAATAAAATATGAAAAATTGACCCATTTTCATGTAAATCAATTTAAAACAATGCATTCTACCATTCATGTGATATATTACCCATTTTTTGTGGGGCAAAGACATTCCTAAAGTTTCTAATCCTGCTTGACTTTTTGGTCAAATTGATTCTGTCCAGGTAAGAAAACGAGTTATGGAATCTTGGCAATGACAAAAACAATGCAATTATACATGCCCAGTTCACATTGTAATTGGTGTTTGTTACAAAATAACTAGTATGTGTTAATATACAAAACAAACACCATTGATCTTAGGTCATTTTAGTGGTTAGTTTACAATATAGTGGAAATATGATATTCTTGTGTTTAAATTCAAGCCAAGCCAAAACTTTTGTGACCAATCTTTGTGGTCATAAAGGTTTACCTGCGATGACTACAGATCATTCATGATTTATGGTCGCTCGAGAGATTAGTCAGTGTACATAAGTTGGCACAGGTGCCCTCCCAATGTTACAAAAAAATACATTACAGAAGTTAGATTGTTCATTAACATATTAAAATGAATATTTAAACACAAATAGATCACTTTGAGCAAACACGGATTCTTTTTAACTTCTAGATTCTTGAATTTTTTTAACGTGTATTTATGTTTAGATTAGTATATAAAGCTATTATTACAAATTGAGGTCATATTAATCAATTTTGAGATTTTGAATAAAGCGATGATCTAAAACTAAATAATTAAATTTTGATGATTAGAACTTGTAACAAAAAATGTTAACGGTCAAACTTGCTTTTATTTTTTAATTTCTCTTGTTAGTACTTTTTTCTTAAAAGCAACATAAAATTAAAATTAAACGGTACAACAATATACATCAATACCTATTGCGAGATGCAATAGGGAGATGGAAACATACAGAAGTAGCATGACTTCTCGAAAAGCCCTATTAACAAAAATGGCACTTTAAACAGAAAATGCAAACATGCTATTGTCATGAAGACTAGAATCAATTAACTCGTTGGGGGAAGTAGAATTGGTTTTTCAATCCCCAATCCCCACGAAGTTGATCCTTTTCTGAGATGTTTTAATACCCACTTGAATATCGGCGAATATAATTTCAACAAGATAGGTTTGTTTTTGAAGATTATGATGACTTCAAATCAGGAAGCAAGTGGCCCAAATGCACGCCTGCAGAATTTAGAATTTGTTTTAGCCAAAGTGAGGAGATATCACGCCCTCGATAGCCTAAAATTTTTGAAGTCGAGTCTCCCAAATCAGTGTTGAAGGTCCACCAATTGATGAAACCTATCCCAAATATGTTTTGCAGTCATACAAGTCATTAAGTAGTGGTCGATCGTCTCTGGTGCTTCTCCACAACTTGGACAGATAATAGTGTCAACATCCACTCCCGTGTTGTCCAAATCAACGTGCACCGGGAGCCTACCGTATAGTGTGTGCCACACTAATATATTGATCTTAGTTGGTACGAGATTGTTCCATCGGATTTTTAGGTTAGATTAATCAACTTCACGACATTTGTCTTCAACTGAAGTTTTCAACTTTTTGATCGGAAATCTCCCATTTTCATCTAAATGCGACCACTATTTGTCCCTGCGATTGACAAAAGGATGCAACTGACCAATCCCTTGGAGCATTATTCCAATCCCAAACCTGAACCACCATTTCTTTTATTATTTATCACAAAGCATGTTAGTTAATTCTTAAATAGACTATGTACCCCACATTTAAATTTAATGTATGAAGTAATTTGCCTAAAAATTAATACAAGGATTTTCTTTTATAGTAACTTCAAACCATGCTCCCTATATTATAAGTTGCACATTATTTTAATAATTTATTGTGTTTTTAGTGAAAGTTATTTACATTTTTAAATATTAATAAAATCAATAATAATAAAATAATGTAGTTATATTGCAATGAATTCCTCACATGCAGAGAGTGAAATAATGTGAACTATGGCAGCCAGCCAATATATGGAGGGCATTGGCGTTTTTTTTTTTGACTCCCTACATTAATTAAAAAATAGATATAGTAAATGCGTTAAAATGCTCTTACGTAGAATATGGGTTGGGTTCCGGTGAGAAGCGGGAGAAATGGTTATCAACCGTTGGATGAGAAATAGACGCACATTAGGATGATATGCACCGAGATAAGATGCGCCAAGATACACCAAATCAATTCCCTTCTAAGCCGCAATTCATGTGAGAACTTGAGATTAAAAGAGATCAACAGTTCAGATCCACTTCTCACGTTTTTCACAATCAACTCATCTTCTCACACGATATTTCGCCTGTAGAATATTTGTATATAGTTCACTAAAATATTTTATTTAGGAAGCATTTATGATGCCCTGGTTGTCTTAGATTTTAGTCTCTTTTGTTTTAGGTGTTGTTTGGTTCTTTTTTTTTTGAGTGTTTGGTTGTAACTTTTTGCTTCTATTGTCCTTCCTTAATGCATCTCTCAGTTTCCTTGCTGTTAGGACGGTTATTTATTTTGTTATTCTTTGTTTGTAACATCTTTTTTTTATCTCAATAAGATGTTGCTTTCAATATATATATATATATATATATATATATATATATATATATAGTGGAAGGATATTTTGCAACCCTTAAAAAGGTTGCAACACTTGCAACCCACATCTTAACCGTTGGATTTATGTTCGACGGTTATTTTATTTTTATTTTTCTCTTTTTTTAATTAAAAATATTGGACCCCATATCTTTTATAACCGCCGATCATGAATCTGACGGTTAAGATGTGGGTTGCAAAGTTTGCAACCTTTTTAAGGGTTGCAAATTAAACAAACCCTATATATATATATATATACACTAGGCATATACCCGCGCGATGCAGCGGAATGTAAGTAAAGAACGAACAATTAATGTTATTTCCTTATATACATTTCATCAATATCAACCATGATCTATGAATCACAACTTATGAAACCTAAACCCATAAAGATATTCAATAATTAGTTTATATTACAATTATTGACGAAAAAAATTATAATGATATTATTTATAATAAAAATGAAACGTATTTTACGATTATGTATTTTTAACGTGCTAACGGTGGAAAAAAATAAAACGTATAGATAGAAAAACAAATTATTTTGTAGATATTCATGATATTTAATAGTACGGTTAAATTAAAAAATATTCAATATTTGGCTCGTTTTGAAGATATTGAGAAGATGCTTATAATGATATAATTTGTAGAAAAATGAACGTATTTTTTCATTGCATTTTTGTTAATATATGATTATTTGTGTTAATATGATAATGATGTAAAATGAAAAATGAAAAAGTAAGGGATATAAAGTAAATTAAATAAGTAATTGTAAATGTGGTAAATGTAACATTGTAAGGGTGGTAAATGTAATTGTACAAAAGTTTGTACAATAACCGTTTTAGTTTTTTCATTATATAGTATAAATTTTGATATCTAATAGTACGGCTAAATTAAAAAATATTCAATATTTGGCTCGTTTTGAAGGTATTGACGAGACGATTATAATGATATAATTTGTAAAAAAAGGAACGTATTTTTTCATTGCATTTTTGTTCATATACGATTATTTGTGTTAATATGATAACGGTGTAAAATGAAAAATGAAAAAGTAAGGGATATAAAGTAAATTAAATAAGTAATTGTAAAGGTAGTAAATGTTATTGTACAAAAGATTAAGGGTGGTAAATGTTATTGTACAAAAGATTGTACAATAACCGTATAACCGTTTTAGAATTTTCATTATATAGCTAGACATATATCTGCGCAATGTAGCGGAATGTAAGTAAAGAACGAACAATTAATGTTACTTTCTTATAGATATATCATCAACAATCAATCATAACCTAAATCACAATTTATAAAACCCTAAACCTATAAAGATATTCAATAATTAGTTTATATTACAATTATGAGTGAATTATGGATTTGGTCTCTGTGATTTTGTGATTTCTTTGACCATGGTTCTCATTCTATGTTTATTGTGGATATGGTCCCTGTGGTATGTAATATATAGTCATTTTATTTTTCACTTTCAATTTATTTTATACACATTTAAAACAAACAATACTAAATTGTGGATTTGGTCCCTATGCATCATCCATCATCTTTAAAACACATTTATCATCTCTCTTAATTTTTTTTTCATCAAATTTTCATTGTCAAAGTACAAGAAAAACTAATTTGTTAAAGTGCAAAAAAAAATTACTTGCATTTAAAAATAACAATTGTTTGAACCCAACACTACATCATAAAAAAGACAACCAATCAAAATAACAATTGTTTGAAACCAATATTACATCCCCAAAAAGCCAACCCATCAAAATGACAATTGTTTTATATCAACATTTATGTAGTAGTTGTTGGCAACCGTTTTATTTATTTTCTTGATGACATCTAAGTGACTTGAGTATGAAGTACATAAATTTTCTCATAAAATACATAGACCAGTTGGAAATATGATATAATCATCTTCATTTTGGAGAACCAAACTTCATTATATAGTGCATTAGATATTAAAATGCTAATTGAAAGAGTATGGATCCCCATCAAGTGTCAAGTGACTTGGTGTGTAATTCAAGTATGACTATTTAGAGCATCTCAAACCACAACACCAAATTTAACACAAAAATATCAAATTTGGTGGGTCCATCAACACCAAAACCCCCCCAACTCTAATCACACTCTAAAAAAACATCAAATATATATTAAATGTATATATAATTTACTTAATATAAATATGTTAATTTTAAAAACAAATTATTAATGTTAAAATATTAATTTTGGTATAAATAAATTTTGATAGACGATTTAACGGCCGGTTGGAAATGCTCTTATGACACTATTGTCTTCCCTTCAACCTCCTATGTCATAATATATTTGTGTTTACAGATGTCAACTGACATGCATATAAGCCTTTTCCCACATCATGGTTTCCAAATGGTCTATGCATTTTATGAAAATGATTAATGTACTTCCTACTCAAGTCACTTAGATGTCGTCAAGAAAATAAACAAAACCGTTGCCAACAATTACTACATAAATGTTGATATAAACAATTGTCATTTTGATAGGTTGTCTTTTTGGGGATGTAATATTGGTTTAAAACAATTGTTATTTTGATAAGTTATCTTTTTTAGGATGTAGTGTTGGGTTCAAACAATTGTTATTTTTAAAGGCAAGTAATTTTTTTTTTGCACTTTATCAAGTTAGTTTTTCTTGTACTTTGACAATGAATATTGGATAAAAAAAATTAAGAGAGATGATTGTATTTTTTTAAGAGAGATGATAAATGAGTTTTAAAGATGATGAATGATGCATAGGGACCAAAATCCACAATTTAATATTGTTTGTTTTAAAGGTGTATAAAATAAATTGAAAGGGAAAAGTAAAATGACTATTATACCCATAGTGTGCAAAGCACATGATGCCTTTAATCTTTTATAGTTAATGATGTTAGTGTTTAGGGACCCTAGCCACAATATATTGCATACCATAGGGACTATATCCACAATAAACATAGAATGAGGATTATGGTCAAAGAAATCATAAAACCACAGGGACCAAATCCACAATTCACTCTACAATTATTGACGAAAAAAATTATAATGATATAATTTATAATAAGAATAAAACGTATTTTACGATTATGTATTTTTGATGTGCTAATGGTGAAAAAATAAATAAAACGTATGGATAGAAAAACAAATTATTTCGTAGATATTCATGATATTTAATAGTACGGTTAAATTAAAAAATATTCAATATTGGGCTCGTTTTGAAGGTCAGACGAGACGATTATAATGGTATAATTTGTAGAAAAATGAACGTATTTTTGATCGCATTTTTGTTCATATACGATTATTTGTGTTAATATGATAATGGTGTAAAATGAAAAATGAAAAAGTAAGAGATATAAAGTAAATTAAATAAGTAATTGTAAGAGTGGTAAATGTTATTGTACAAAAGTTTGTACAATAACATATTCTGATATTTAATAGTATGGTTAAATTAAAAAATATTCAATATTGGGCTCGTTTTGAAGGTATTGATGAGACGATTATAATGGTATAATTTGTAAAAAAAGGAACGTATTTTTCATTGTATTTTTGTTCATATACGATTATTTGTGTTAATATGATAACAGTGTAAAATGAAAAATGAAAAAGTAAGGGATATAAAATAAATTAAATAAGTAATTGTAAGGGTGGTAAATGTAACATTATAAGGGTAGTAAATGTTATTGTACAAAAGATTAAGGGTGGTAAATGTTATTGTACAAAAGATTGTACAATAACCGTATAACCGTTTTAGAATTTTCATTATATAGTATAGATATAGGTGCGTTCAAATGCAAACCGTTTACATGATGCAACTCATGCAACCCCTCTATCCACCACTCATTTTATGTAATTAAGAAAAAGAAAAAAAGAAAAAAGTAAATGGATGGTGGATAGAGGGGTTGCATAGGTTGCATCATGTAACTGGTTGCATAATCACCCTCCTCTCTCTCTCTATATATAATACTATATCTAATAAAATATTTTGTAGATACATTTAAATGAATTAAAAATTAAATATGAATATAAAAGAAAAAGAAAGATTGACCGTTGAAAACGGTGCATATGATGATAAGAATTGTATAAGTGCAATAAAGGATCATCTTGATTGATTCTGAAATGATATTGATCTAAATCTTTCTACACCTTTAATTTTTGTTTTAAAATCAAAAAGAAAAAAAACAATATCCAAATTGCCAATAACGAATCTATTGTTATTTTCTTAAAATTTTACATGGTATTAAGGATTGAATTCTCAACTATGCTAACCTTTATGGCTTCATTCTAAGAATTGGTTTGCATTGTAACGTGTTATAGCACGTTACGATGCGTTAAGACGCGTTACGACATGTTATTTTGCAACGTGTTTTTTTTAATATACATAACTTGATGACTAAATGATAATCATGTACAAGGCCTAAAACATAAATAAACATAAAATTGAAAATTAAAAACTAAAAACTAAAACTCTAAATAGATAAATTAAAGAAAGTAGTAAGTAGAGATTCAAGAGATTTGATCTTGATTTCACACTTTTGATATCATTTTCTATAAGCTTTATATATTTGATATCAATGATTATTTTTACTTTTTTTTGTTTTATTATTTTATATGATATTAATTGGTTCTACAGTATTATTCAAAACATTAACATACACAAGTGTGTGTGCACACACATATGCATAGAAATTAGAACCTTAATTTTTTTACAATATTGATTATAATAATACGTTGTTTTAAATGAATTTATAGATGAAGTGATAAGTGCCTTTAAACGTAATTGTGATGTCTTGTGTTTTTAACCGACTAAATTTACAAAATCAGAACCCACTGTCAGATAACGTGTAAACTTTATCATATGAGGTGTCGTTTGATTAGTTGGACTATGACGAAGTTTGGAGGGATTAGAATGGTCAAACCCATTGACCAAATTCCATTAATGAATTTAGTTTATTTTGTGTTTAGTTTGCAGAATGAAATTTGATTGAATTGAAATCCATTGAAATAATTTGATTTTGAATGAATAGGAATGAAATTTGATGAAATTTGACCATGTGTTTGGTTGGTAGGAATGGAATGAAATTCAATTCTTTCACTTTAGCTAAGGAATGATGAATTCCTTGATTTGTGGAATTCAAAAGATTCCACCATGATCACTATGTGAACCAAACAAAGTATTTGGAATTTGGTCAAAGAAATTATCCATTATGATTCCTTCAAAATCCATGAACCAAACACCCGCTTAAAGTTTTGTTAAGAAATTCAAATTTCATACATGGTGGAATGTAAATTCTTTGAGTTCTAGCAAGGAATCCCAATTTTATCATATAATCTTTGAAGGAAACTACTATACTCCTATATATGTATTTAATTCCATTCCATCCCATCAAGATGGTTGTCACTATTGCCACAACCACCATCGTTACCGCTACCACCTTGTTGCCACCACCACAATCACTGCCACCACCTTTACTACCGCTACCATATCCACCCAACCACCATTATTATGTTCAACAAACCAAACATACATATATTCAAATTCTTTTGACATATTTCATATTCAATTTCTGTCAACCAAACACATGGTTAAACATATTTAAATTCCATCTGGTGAACCAAACATCACCTAAGATTTTTATATATAAGAGGTATATACAACCCACAAGAATATGGGATAAAGACTATTGTGGCTCAAGAGAAAACATAAAAAAAAAGGAGATTAAGATAAACCTGCATCGTCAATCTATTTTAACTCAATAGTCATGAATAGCCGAATAATATGGACAATTATTTATTAACAAAACCAAATCCACGATTACAGGAAAAGTTAAATTCAAGTCCAAACCATCAACTTTTTAAATCTAACAGTTAACGCTTAACAGGAGGAGTTTCTTTGTTCTTTTTTGGGTTCTCTTATCAAACCCCTTTTATACGATAAATACATGAATTATATGCAGGGACGGACGCGATTTTTTTTTCTTCATACGGTGGTGCCATATAATATAGACAAAAAATGATTACAAAAAACACGGTTTTTATCGATGTGTATTCGTCTTTTGCCGACGTTCAATATTGTCTGGTGTGTTTCTAGCCTAATTCCACAAGTTCGAGGGATTTTTAAAGTTTTTTGCTTGATTTCAAGGGATTTTTAGTTTTTTATTTATTTATCAATTTCGAGAGATTTTTTTTCGATTTTTTTGGTTGATTTCAAAAGTGTTTTTTTTTGTTGATTTCAAGAGTTTTTTTGGGTTGATTACGAGGTATAGTTGCACTTTTTGAAGTTTCCAAAATAATACATACGGTAGCATCCTTCAAAACGATACGGTTGCACCTTTCACGAACCTAAATTTTTTTACCCTTCGCCGAAGAAATAATACGGTATTACGGTGGCACATACCACTGTGGCCACTATACTAGATCCCTCCATGATTATACAGTAAATATATTTTAATACATTAAAATAAAACATTGTGGACCATGAAGATATTACGAATAAAATTATGTAAGACATAACAAAACAAATAATAGTAACTAAAATTGGTTAACAACCAATAATTTTTTAAACACAATCATAATATCACTATTACTAGCGTGATGTTTAATTAGTTGAGACAAACATGCTCTCACCATCATTTATATCAAACAATTATGAGCAACCCCACATGGGTTGTATGTATATCTATATCTATATTTATATATAAAACCTAAAAATTTGGAAATTTGATGTGTTTTGGTGCTGCTTTTGTAGAATTCCTAAAACCAACCAATTGACCAAACATACATGTCCCACAGGGAGCATGTTGGATCTTGGAAGGATTTGGTTAATGATACTTTCTTCCAAGTAAATCACTTCTTCACTTCTTATCCCTATAAAATTAGGTTAATTATTGTTTTTTAACATCAAAACCTTATTATTCTGATTAGACCTGATAAACGTGTCGTGTCGGGTTCAAAGTTAAACCGGTTAAGGGTGTCTAATCCGAACACGATCCGTTTAATAAACGGGTCAGAAAATCCCAACCTGAACACGACCTGATTTAACCCGCCTAACCTGACACAACCCGATTAACCCGTTAAACCCACTAACCTGGTAACCCGTTTAACATTTATAAAATTAAAAATTACGAAAATTCACAAAAATATTATAGATCCAAAATTTCGCTAACCCGTTTAACCCAATTTTGGGCTGCCGATTTAATGATTTATCTAGCCCACATTAGTAAAAAATAAATAAAAAAAATATATATATATATATACACATATATATATATAACGGGTTATTCGAGTCATTTTCGAGTTGAAAATTTTGACCTTGACCTTACCTGTTTAATTTCTATGTCGTGCCAACCCGTTTACTTAAATGAGTTGAAATGTATTACCTAAACTCGTTTATTTCCTGTCGAATTAGCGTATCATGTCAATTTTTACCAGGTCTAATCCTGATATTATATTTTACAATTAAAATAGTTTTGAGTCAATAGTGTATAAAAGGATCTCCAATAATTATGCTAGAGTAAAGATTTTGGAGGTTTTTCCCCAAAATAACTATCCTAAAGGTTTATGTTAAAATAGATAATAAAAAAATGGGGTAGAAATCTTGAAATATAAAACTCTAAAATTTAATATTGATGAGAGAGATATATTATTTAATTGTTTCGAGCAATTAGAGTGAATGTATTATAATTTTCTATATAGTTAAAAAGTATATTGGCATGATGAATTTATAAAATATTTTAAATAATATAATTAATATTAAAATTGCTAAAATAAAATAGTGGTTGAAGTTGGATGTAATTTTTTGTAGAAATTTTGAATTTTAAAAAAAAAAATTATAGTATACTGTTGGAGATGCTCTAACACACTTTCACTTCCAACTTTCATAAAAATACTAGTGTTTTCTCCTAGTGTTTTCTCCTATAGTATGCAACTAAAGCTTTAATCAACCCATCAAACTTAAATGTCTTAGGGATAGAAGTCTTAATAGTGGTGATAATTACAAATATATGATAACTAATTATTATGTTGCAATCAGAATAAAATAATAATAAAAATGTTATGATGAGATAGATTGAGTATGGATATAACCTTAATCACAAAAAGTAATTAATTGGTTCACTTATGATAGTAAAATGAATTTAGGTTCTAATGATGTTTCATCGTATTTATACTATGTGGATTATACTCCATCTCCCACATCATGCTCGTAGGTCAGAGGGTCTTGAGTGCGAGCTGCATATTCAATGGTTACAAGAGCCATGTTACATGACCTAATAGAAAAACAGAGGAATGAGTTAGACACGTTTGAGAGGATCAGTGGGTAGTACAAACCTAAACGACATGTACTGATAACAATTAAAGTAACACATATCTAGCGATAATCGTTTAACTAAATAAGGGATGTTGAGAGTGCGTTCCATATATGCATGTGTCATGAGGATATGATGAGAAGGCAAGAGCACGATTTTAATGTTTCAAAGGGGAGTAGCAAGTTAGTGGAACAATCTATCTAAGATAGATTAAGAGACGAAATGACTAGAAAACGTATATGGATAATTGAAGATGCGTCAAGCTCAACTTTTGTTCTTAAAGTCAAGTGGAATATCAATTGAGATATGTTAGCTTCCAAAATTTACACAAATTTACTAATATGGAAAACGAAATTTCAAATTGTTACGACAAAAGAGGCATGTTCATCTCTTCCCCGACCATTATGTTGTCATGATATGATATTTGAACATATGAGTAAATTTTCATTGATCAAATGTATTTTGCCGTTATTTTTGTAAATCCAATTGACACTAGGACGCAAATGTGTACAATTATAAAAGTCATACTTAACAGCAGATAGCTCAATATTTAAGATGAAGTTGAGAATGATATAAGATTACTCGGTGCTCATCATTACTGTATCCTCATATTAGATTCTCTTTGTTGACATTCAACAAAAGTTATTCACTTAGGCTAACAAACTAACTGATAGTTGAAAAACTAGTTGTTAGTCGATAAATTAGTCAAGTTTGATAAAATCTAGCCGGTAAGGTAAATGACATGCTAAAAAATTAATTAAACAAATAAAATAAAAGAGCCATCATTGGAGAAAAAAACCCTAGAGCTTATTGAAACAATACTTAAAGTCGATTTTTAATTTCTGGTTAACCAAGTGATGTTTATTCTAATAAACTCAAATATATAAACTAAAGGGCTATTTGGTTCATTGAATTGGAAAGAATTTGAAGGAATTGGAATGACAAATTTCATTGACCAAATTCAAGCCCATGTTTGGTTCACGGAATGAAAGCGATGTAATCTTTCCAATTCCATTGAATTCCACAATTTAAGGAATTCATCATTCCTTGACTTAAGTGAAGGAATTGAATTCCAACCAACCAAACGCGTGGTCAAATTCCATCAGATTTCATTCCAATTTCTTCAAAGTCAAATTACTTCGATGCATTCCAATTCCATCAAATTCTATTATGTGAACCAAACGCCCCCTAAGGGTTTGTTTGTTAGTAGCTTAATGAGGTCAATGAAACTTACAGCTTATATGGTTAGCTATACATGACTGTTTGATAGTACATTAATTATATATAAAGTGGTTTATTCAATAAGTTCAGGGAGGAGCTTTATACAGATCCCCAATTTTTTTTTCCAAGCTTGTCCCTCCAAATTAATAAACATGTTCTTTCCATTTATGAAAAAACCCTCACAAACAAAAACTTTCCCAGTCTATACAGACAAATTTAACCGTAGAGGACCTAATGAAAAACCTACCAAACAACCACTAAGTTATAGTTGTCAAACATGACCTTACTAAAATCAACATATAGCGTAGGAGGAAGGATGATCCTTTTCTGAAACGTTGATTTAAACTGATTATTGACCTTTTTGACCATTGTTTTTATTTTTATAACAAATAAATGACCCGTCATTCTTTTATATAAACATAACATTTTTCAAAATGAACAAATTTAAATAAATGTGGTGTTTATCCTAGACTTTTGTTTGAGTGATGTTTAAGTTTTCATGGGTAAGTGATGAGGATGAGTTCCAACCTTTATACATGTTGAAACTGACATGGGAAAGCTTCCCTTTCAAGTGATCACTCTTATATTATAATTTACAATATATTATTTCTTCTTCTTTTTTGCAAATTTAAAAACCGTTTAAACTTTATCAATTTCTGTAATGGATTAGATTTTTTATCAACGGGCCAAATATTCGTTTGGACAAATAAACGAGACCCTTTGCATGACCATGTATACTAGGGTTAGGTTCATGTGAGACCCGTAAAACCACATTTTTACACTTGAAACTTTACAGCAAAACATTGTGAAGGTAAAAAAAATCCGAACCTTCACAGCATAAAACACTGTAAAGGTTACCTTCACAGTGTTTTGCTGTAAAGTTTCAAATATAAAAATATGGTCTCACGGGTTTCACAGAAAACAGGTTGGTCTCATGTGATCCCAAGTCATGTATACTAATCAGGACCAAATTAAGGCGCATGTATTATGGTTTTCGAATAAAAATAAAAAATTATTAGTAAAAAATAAATATAAATGTTTTTGTAATTTTACATATTTTAATACAAAACGTTTATGTAATATACTCTTTGATCATACAAATCAATTTAATTAGAGTCATATAAAAATATATAAACAATTGTGCCCTTTGTATCAAGTCAACCTTATTTGGTTCAAAACTACCAACGATACAAACAGTGATAATTCAGGAATAGAAAAACGTAGGCCCATTTTTTTTTTGATATTGTGCCTACTACATGAGGGTGGATGACAACCATATGGGATACATAATATCGTTAGATTGAGGTTTATCGTCCATCTAAGCAAACTCTACTTTATGGCTTTAAATGTAATACAAGCAACAAATCATAATGCATTGGATTCTTGATGGACTAAAATTTTGACATGAAGTAGTGTCGTATTTCTCTATCAATCTCGTGAATGAACACTATTTGATAAGATAATTTAAAGATCATATATTGTAACAGAATAAATCTGAAAACCAAATGGTCGTAACAATTATTATTTAAACGTCTTACAGGTCATATCATACTTGGATCTGTACAAAAGTTAGCATGAATTTAATATGTATATATATATAATTAATAAGAATGGTTTAGATGACATATAAGGGTTCATTTAAAATGATCCAAAATATAATAAAATCTAAGGAAATTATTGGACATAAATTGTGTGCAATCAAGCTCATCATGTTCTCTTGGAATCATGATTCCAGCAAAATTATATCCAAAAACAAAGGGTATTTGATGGGGTCTCAAATGTCACATGGGTTGGTGTTTCTTGAAAGTAGATCTAGATCACCCAATCAAGGTAGGGGTGGACTTTGTTAACCAATTTGCAATACTAACAACAATGACCCCTCAACCATACTCATATTGTTATAATCATCTTAGACTATTATAAAATGACTGTATTGGCACTAAACTTTGCGAAGACCGATTCTCTTGTTCCTTCTTTTTTCTTCGTAAATCAGTTATCTCAGTTAGTGTCCCTTTTACTCAAGTACAAAGGTCTACGATTTGTTTTTCTTCGATCAGTATCAACTCTTTGGAATACATAAAGCTTATCTTACTCATGTGGAGTGGAAGGGTATTTTAAACATATATCATAAATTAGTTGTACCAAATATGTTAAAGACTGTGATTATTCTAAATAAATGTCCAAGTATCCTTAGTTTCTTTATGGTTGAACGAAAACAACATAACGAATTACAACTTTAAGGATCAACTTAACTACTACATGAAAAAGAATTGTTTAGCCAACTAGATTGAAAAGTTTTTTGCATTAATTATTGTATTTTGTTGCTTCGAGAATTTATATCACACATTACACATAATCATGGGAATAAAAGTATTATACACATTTGTCATCATCGCAATTTGCTAGCCATTATGCAAGTCCATCACAAATGAAATCTTAATTAAAATGGTTTTCTTAAAATATTGGAAATGTTGTTGAAATCCATGACTTCAAAGTACTACCAACGTTACATATATATATATATATATATATATATATATATATATAGTGGAAGGATATTTTGCAATCCTGAAAAATGTTGCAACCCTTGCAACCCACATCTTAACCGTTGGATTCATGATCGACGGTTATTTTATTTTTATTTTTTTGTTTTTTTTAATTAAAAATATTGGGCCCCATATCTATTGTAACCGCCGATCATGAATCCGACGGTTAAGATGTGGGTTGTAAGGTTTGCAACCTTTTTAAGGGTTGCAAATAAAACAACCCCTATGTATATATATATAATTTAAATACCAGTTTCTCCCCTATACATTATTAAAGTCAAAGCACATTGAACTTTAAACTATCTAACTTTGACATAATTTGGGTAGGTTAACAAATACAGTTTTGATTGTCAAGAAGTTAGGAGTTAGAAGTAACCCCAATGATTTGGTTTGCAAGATTAGTGAGGTATCAATGGACCAACCACTCCTAGTATAATTCTTTAATGCTATGTGAATTATATTGAATACATCTTCAATTTTTAGTAAAATGTTTTTTATGTAGGATTTCAATTAATATTGATTAATTATGAGTAGTTGTCCATATCCTATTAATTTGGAATCAACATGCTACTAGCAAATACGACCTTAAAGTCTTATATATTAATCATGTAGGGTCGTAATTTTCTTATAAGGAGATCAATCCATCACATGAGCATATCATTAGGGTAAAACAAATTATGCACAAAACTCTATGAGCTATTACACATGTCCCATCTAAATAAAATACTTTGATATCAGATGTAATATTGACTGTTATAAGTCAAAATGTAGTTAGAACACGTGTACTCTCAACATATATATATATATATATATATATATATATTCATTTTTAACAACACGAATTTGTCATATACCAAGAAATATAAATGTTAAAGAGATCAATGGATGACAAGTATTAAACTTGACGATATTAGACTTTGTACTTGAAAAGAAAAACATATTATACCCACATATTTATTTTAAATTGTAATAAAATAAACGAAATACCTATTGTTCAAAGAGACAAAAAAAAATAATCTATATATGTGATGTGAGGGTAAGAAAACATAAATTAATAATTGGCATTTGGTGTGTGAGGAAAGGATGGATTTTAAAAAGAGGGTTGGAACATGTTGGCTTGATTTCCGCAAACCAACGGTGGATGCATCCGGGTCTGGTCTTATGTTTATTGTTACACACCTTTCTCCCCTAAATTCACTCCCACCATGTTCTCTCAACAAGATTCAGCTTTAATGTATCTATGTTTACACACACATATATAAGGATATATATATATATATATATATATATATATATATATATATATATATATATATATATATATATAGGGTGTGTTTCTTTTGCAACCCAAACAATTTGTACAAAATATGTAAATCAATCTTAGTTGTTTATCAAATCTAATGAATATATGATTTTATCATGTTTTCTAATTTAAAATCATGATTATAATGAATAAACTTAACATTTCCTAATTTAAAATCATGATTATAATGAATAAACTTAACATTTTCCATATATATCACAATCATTATTAATTAATCATAATCATTATCCATAAATATATCTATTGTTTCCTAATATAGTGGTTTGCATAGTTTGTACAAATTGCTTGGGTTGCAAAAAAAACGCACCCTATATATATATATATATATATATATATATATATATATATATATAAGGAGAGGTTCATTTGAGAAATGGTAAATGTATGAGAAATAGAGAAGTAATCTTAGCCATTCATCTAGTCAACATTTGCGGCTTTGACCGCGAAACACCGAATAATTCCTTGCATGGTCTATAGAAGATAGAGGGATAGTTTCGTAAAATACGCGAGATGAGTTCATATATTAACCTACATGATTCACATATGAACTATACGTTCATATGTGAATCAGTTAATTAGTTAATATGAGAATCAGTAAAATAGTTCATATATGAATCACAAAAGTTCATATATGAATCTGTTAATTAGTTCAACTGATTCATATATGAACTTACAGTTAATTAGTTCATATGTGAATCAGTTAATTAGTTCATATATGAATCAGTTAAAAGAGTTCAGATGTGAATTCCATTGATTCACATATGAATATATAGTTCATATGTGAATTATACAGGTTCATATATGAACATAACTCGTGTATTTTGTAAAAATTACGAAAGTGTCCTTCTATTTTTGAAATAGCCGCAACTTTTGACCAGTCAAAGCCGAAATATTTGACCAGTCAAATCCGATCTTAACCGTATGAATTACTAGGATTACTTCTCTATTTTTCATATATTTACCATTTCTCAAATGAACCTAAGGCTATATATATATATATATATATATATATATATATATATATATATATATAGAGAGAGAGAGAGAGAGAGAGAGAGAGAGAGAGGGAGGATCATGCGAGAAACAAACTAATTTGCAAGAAGTCGAGAAGGAATGTGAGTCACATAATTTATTAATTAAAAAACTCATAAATAAAAAATAAAAAATAGTTTTAAAAATTAAGATAATTATCATTTTAAATTGGATAAATCCTTAAAATTCTCATTATATCTTTTAGATTTATTTATTTTGTAATTTCAATTATTTATTAATTTTTTTCTAAATATACTTTTAATAAAAAAAACTCACAATTTTAACCAAATATCACACGTGATATCATTATATGAATATTTATGCATATCACATATCATATTATTACATTTGATAATTATATATATTTTAGTTAATCATATGTGATTATGTATACTTCTATTTATAGATCTTTTTGTGATATAAATATTATCACATGTGATAATTGTATATATTTTAGTTAATCATATGTGATTATGTATACTTCTATTTATAGATCTTTTTATGATTTAAATATTATCACATGTGATAATTGTATATATTTTAGTTAATCATATGTGATTATGTATATTTATATTTATATTTATAGATCTTTTTGTGATGTAAATATTATCACATGTGATTATGCGTCATTTATATTCAGACATATATTATCATATGTGATATTTATAAAAATTCACCTAGTGGGATCATATGTGATACATAATAATATATCACAAGTTAAACGAAGTTAATCACATGTGATTCAAAACGTAAATCTAAAAAATAAAGAACAAATTGTGAAATAAATAGTGAATTAGTTATGGATATCACATGTGATATTTGATGAAAATTTGTGATTTTATCTAGAAAACAATAATATAAATTTGATAAAAAAAAATTACGAATTTATTAAAATTAATAAATAAATAAAATTAAAATATATTATGAGATTTTTAAGAATTTATCCAATTCAAATTGTAATTATCCTAATTTTTTAAAAAATAATTTATTTATGCTATTTTTTAATTAATAAATTATGTGGCTCTTATTTCTTCTCGTCTTCTCGCAAATTGACTACCTTCTCATTTGAACCTGCTCCTATATATATATATATATATATATATATATATATATATATATATATATATATATATATATATATATATATATATATATATATAGTCAGGTTTAGGTAAAAACCGTAAAAGAAATAAAAATTGAAGAATACCCTAAATTACATGAGGTAGCATGGCGTGATAAGGTCAAGCCTCAAGTCTTGCAAGTTATGACGAGACCATGACGTTTTTCAAGGCGTGACTTAATGCATCAAATCTGTATATATAGTATATATACAAATTTCTTTGTATGCCAGTGTATTGAACAATAATTAATTAAACAAATTAATTTCATTTAAAACTATGAGCAAATTAATTCGTACATCTATAATATGAAATTCTAATATCATATGCAAAAAACATGTTAGATTAGATTGGATTGGATTGGATTGGATTGGATGTATCCTATAAATAAACTATCATTCCATGAAATTTTATCATTTTTTTCCGTCATGGGTATTAACTTCAAAATCTACCTTGCTGTAACACCCTCAAAACTGGAAATAACAATTTATTTAAAATTTTATAAATACACCGATAAAGGAATTATCTACCACCACAAATTAAGATTTAACCTCAATGCAAACATTCATTCTATACAAAAGCCTATGATAAGAACGAGTACTACTAAAACCCCATAATAGTCACTATCTCGAAAATTGTGGAAGACTTCACCAACTACTTACAATTGCACAAAGCTAAGGCTCAACTCTTCATGGCTGCTAGAACCAACCCCAACTGGAACCTGATGCACATGCCGACAAATAAAAAGGTTAGGCTTAACGCCTAGTGAGCTCAAGAGTTTTCAACATATATAAAGATGTCTGTGAAAATAGATAATGCAGTTTAAATCATAATCTTTCAAAAGGTATGCTTTGAATATGCAAACGACTCGTTTTCCAATAATATGCATTTCAGATGGAGAACACCAATTTGGACATTTTCCAAATCAAACTACTACAAAATGATGATACCAATGTAAACCGCCCCTTCATAAACTAGCTTTAACCCAAAACTCACTCAAAGCGTAAATATAAATTGGACTCTCCATTTAAGAAGGTACGGTTAAACCTTATATTTCAAAACACCCAAAACACGGGTGGGGCATAATACTCAACCCATAAATCAAGGGTAAAACCCAAATATACAAAACGTCACCGAAAACTTGGATAATAAAACTCAATACCCAAAAACAACACATTTCGGTGACGGGGGATTCCCGATTCCATAAAATGTGACGGTCCACAAAGTAAGCCCATTTTATGTTGTTATGACTAGTCATATAAACAAAAGTACACGCAAGAGATGTCAGGCTCAGTAGCTTTAAACGTACACCCACGGAAACTCGAGTTCAACCCCGTCGGGTTCCTATGTCGAGCCCCTCATCTAATATCGTAATACTTGAGCACGTAGGACTTATAACCCAATATGAAGCCTAATCGTGCAGCATGAAGGACTTATAACCCAATCCGATGCCGAACGTGCCTCGACGTGGAAAACTAATCGTCCCAACGCCGGAACAATAATAAACCAAATACGGGGTCATGACTCCCAAATGCATCAAATGAGCCAAATAATACGCATACGGCCCAACAAGGCTCGAAGTCGAGCTACCAAAACTGGACAATTGTCCAAAGACCCCAAATCAAATAAAAATACGATAAAACGCACTCGACCAACGGATATGCAAACACTACGACTAAAAGTAAGATTAGTTCAAAACTCGACATTAGTTGAGGTCCCCATTTTCCAAATAAACTTATACTCTTATATTTTCCAAATGCCCCATAACACATAATATGCATTTTCCAAATTTAACTGCTGATAAGAATGAAAATCATGAAATGAAACTATACACGCTCCTTCAAATGCCTCACCTAAAAGTGCAAGTAATACTTTATAAAACACTCCATTCCATGAATTATGCATGAGACTCGACAAACATTTAAAAGTGTATTTATGTGACCAAAGATCTATTTATGAAATAAGACCTCAAAACACATTCATTTGTAACACCTTTATCAAAATGCCCAAATGTGGGTATTATACAAAGTTATAAAGTTAAATACTTCCAGTAATCAAAGATTAGCAAATAACCCAACATTTGATAATTTCATGTAGAACACATAAACACTTTTAAAATAAACATTTTGGCATGTACAATGTTTTCACAAATCAACTTGAACTCACCTTGCTAGATTTAGTACTAAATCTAGATTTCACCCAACGAGCTCTTTTGAAAACCACTTGAATCCTCAAGCCGAAATCCTCCAAAAACCTAGATCCACAAAACTTCAACCGTAAATGACCACATCCAACCATATAGAAACATTCCCCAAACATAATACACCAAAATCCCCAACGAGATCCAAACCCTAGTTTCTCCCAAAACTATCAAGTCCGAGATTTGATAATCCAAATACTAGGGAAACATCAATGGAGCATTCATAACTTATTACAAGGTTTGGAAATGGAAAGAATGTACTTACCACTTAGGTTTTGACGAAAAACCTAGAAAACCCGAAATGAACTTGAGGCTGATGATGAAGATGAAGCTCCTTGACCAATAACTTCCGATCTTTGATGGGTGGAAGGAGGAACACTTGAAACATAAAAGATTTGGTGCCCTTGATGCATAAAACTGATTTTAGGGTTTTGGGGTTCGGTTTCTAGAGAGAAAAAGGGTGAAAGGGGTTGATAATAATGAGGTGGGGCTGCTCAAAATCGATTTTAAAACAACCAGAGGCCACAGGCGTTTGTGCCCAAGGCACTTTCGCCAGGGCACTATCGCCCAAACTGTACCGCGGACACCACTCTGTTGGCGATTGTGCCCAAGGCACTATCGCCAGGGCACTATCGCCCAGAGTGTCCTGAGTCCCGATTTCTTCCATTTTCATCCGGAGCACCCACGATGCGATAAGGCTTAAAAGGTAAGGCGTAAGGGATGAAATTCTATGATCAAAATCAAGGATTTCTCAAGGGATTGGCTTTCACAGACAGGAATTTACGGGTGTTACACTTGCCTTCAACTTGTGGTTAATGTAACGATCGTAAATCCTTTTTCCATATGGAAAGTTTTAAGTTTTGGTCAATTGTGTAAATAAAATAAAGTTGGAGGACCATTGGGAAATTTAGGTTTAGTAAGGCTCATAGCCCTAGAACCCTTCCATTTTTGGCTAAATCAGTGTTGTGTGTGCGGTGCTAAGAAGAGAAGAAGGAAAGAAATCGGTGTCTAAGCAAGAGGGGTGAAGGAGTGGTGATTGAGGAATTGTTCTTGGAAGTCAAGCAAGCAACTAGAGGAGGCTATTCCTAAAGAGGTAATCCTTCTTAATCATTGTCTAGTTTTAGAAATGTAAATCGTTTAAAGAAATTCCTTCGTATTGAATCCCACTTTAAGAAGTTAATGAAATGAGAATATGTTATGAGAAATTAGGGTAGTGTTTTGTTATTATCTTGGGTTTTGATCGTTTTGGGACATCCATCGTTTAAGTTTGGGTGATTTGAATGTTGTTTTTACATTGAGGTGACCGATTAGGGATTTAATCCCATGCCGCTGAGATCGCATGACCCGGGGAGTGTCGCCCACCCTCAGGATCTACCGAGATGTCCTAACCCGGGAACGACCGGGAGGTTCCACCCCGGGATCAACCGAGAGTCCCCCACCCTATGTCGAGCCGAAAATCGTTCAACCCGGGGCTCACCAGGGAGTCGTTAACCTGGGCTCACCCGGGAGCCTTCAACCCAGGCCAAGCCGGGAGTTCCTACCTGGGCCGAACCGGGAGCTCTCTCCACCCGAATACATTGGGACCAGGTTCTCCATCGGGTTTGTTCCCGACCCGGGTCTAGCTCAACCCAAGGTTTATCGGGCATTTCTAATCCGGGAACCCGAGATCTAATTCAGGAAAGTTGTTTCGTTATCGATAGCATTTTTTAGGAATATATTCTCTTTGTAGGAGTACGTTTCCGTTGAGGTGAGATTGCTCGTGTGTTACTCTTTGGAATCCAGGTGAGTTCCCTTTTTATTTCAAACCTTTATAAACTGGAAATGGCTTCTGTGATTACGTCTAAAGTGTTTACCGCTTTTTCTAAAATGATTTTAGGACTATGAAATATTTGGTTTATTACCGATATTATGCACGTGTTAACCTTGCGTGATTTATCATATGTGGGAGCGTGTTATATTATAAACTGTGTGTCATGGCTTACTTTCAACCGTCGGGGATGGTTGAACCGTGTGCAAGGAATTCGTTTCCTTACGCACGGGAACGACATCTACCAGGGGGCCGAATGGGGATCTACTTGGGGCCCCGAGAGTGTGTACTCCAAATTTACCGAGGATTGATTCCGGACGCGGAATGGTTTATTAATATGTGGTGATAAATTTTCCTTATGAAAAATGTTGTAAATTTGTTTCCTATTAATTATTTCAAGTGACCGAGGATGGGAATTCAATAGACCTTTTGGTCTAACCCTCGCTTTCAAACTTCTTAAAAGTTAAAACCCATTTTCAGGTAAGGGTGTTGTTGGTGTTTCGACCAAAGGAAAAGAGAAGTGTTAAGAGCTTTTCTGTGAGTTTGGTGTTAGTTCGGTTAGAGGCGGTGTTAGTGTGGACCCTTAGGGGGTGTTTGGTTCATGGATTTTGAAGGAATTGTTATAGATAATTCATTTGACCAAATTCCAAATCCTATGTTTGGTTCACATAATGAAAATGATGGAATCCTTTGAATTTCATTAAATTTCACAAATTAAGGTATTCATCATTCCTTAGCTTAAGTGAAAAATTGAACTACATCCAATTTCTACCAACCAAACGCGTGGTCAAATTTCATTCCAATTCATTTGAAGTCAAATTCCTTCAATGGATTCCAATTCCATCAAATTCCATTCTATGAACCAAACACCCCCTTAGCTTCTCGGCTGTGATAAAACTGATTTTTCTTGAAGTATGTTAACCTTTCATTTCTTATGCTTTGTATTGGGACCCGTTTTGGAATGTTGAATTTATGTCATGCTATGCTCGTTTTGGGGTGTTACAGTTAATGAATTCCCACTTTCAGTGAATGATTAGAATCATTAATATTTAATTTAATGAGCCACAAGTTATAGATTAAAAAGGTAAAAAATAAAATAAAATCCATTCATGTCTTAAACATGCCTTGAGTATAACCCGCCGCAACGCCATAACGGCCTTTACACGCCTTGAATACCCGCCGTAACGTCATAACATGTTGTAATACAACATGACACGCCGTAACGCGTCATACTGCAAGCCACACCTCAGAATCATGCCACGGGCTTTAACGTGGAGGCAAGGCCACGTGTCGACGTTATGGCGCGCATAACACGTTTTTTTAGAACCTTGGGTATAACATGTACATACAAGTACTTTGTTCGGTACACATACATGCATAACATGAAATAGTGCGTTGTAACCATAAAACATCTGTAATTACTTGTATTTACATGTACATACTATACATATGAAAAATAATTAGACATTCTTTCAGTTTTTCAGCTTTTTGGAAGTTCCAAAATCTTCCTTGCCTTTAACTTGTGGTTAATGAATTCCTGCTTTTAGTGAATGATTATAATCATTAATATTTAATTTAATGAGCCATAAATTATATATTAAAAAAGTAAAAAAAGAAAAAAACTCATTCATGCCTTAACACGCCTTGAGTATAATTTGTCGTAACGCCATAACGTACCTTAACACGCCTTGAGTATAACCTACCATAACGCTCCGTAACACGCCATGACACTCCGTAACACATCATACTGCAAGCCACACCTTAGAATCGTGCCACGAGCTTTAATGTGGCAGCAAGGCCACTCATCGACGTTATGGTGCGTATAACGCGTTTTTTAGAACCTTGTATATAACATGTGCATAAAAGTAATTTTTTTCGGTATACATACATGCATAACATGCAATAGTGCGTCGTAACCATAAAATATCTGCAATTACTTGTACGCACATGTACATACGATACATATGAATAATCATTAGATGTTCTTTAAGTTTTTTACTTTTTTAAGGTAACCTTCATAGTGTTTTTGGTGTGAAGGTTCGGATTTTTTTTTACATCCACAATGTTTTGCTGTGAACTTTCAAGTGTAGAAATGTGGTCTCATAAGTCTCACGAAAACAAGTTGGTCTCACGTGAACCCAACCCAACCCTATATATATATATGTGTGTGTGTGTGTGTGTGTGTGTGTGAAAGATCGTGTGAGAAGCGTGAGAAGTGGATCAGAACCGTTGATCAATTTTAATCGTATGCCCTTCCATGAATTGCGTCTTAGAAGGGAATTGATTCAGTACATTTCATCCTAATATGCATTCATTTCTCATCCAACGGTTATAACCACTTTCTCACGTTAAGCTTAATTTCTCACCAGAACCCAACCCTATACGTATATAGAGGAAGGATCATGCGAGAAGTTAAATATTTTACGAGAAATTGTGATATCATATATGGTTATACGGCCAGTGGACGTGTTTAATCATATATGATTAAACGTCTATGTATCATCAATATAACATGTGTTTAATCATATATGATTAAGCTTGTGTATCATATATGATTACACACTTCTCGTCTTCTCGCAAAATGTTTAGTTTCTCGTTTGAACCTGCCCCTACGTATGTGTATATATATATATATAAATGTGTGTGTTTGACCATATTGTCCCCCACACCGGTTGGTTTGGTGGACCCATGAACTGTGTTTATAATGTTGACCAGAACCGCAACTCCCAATAAAGTACATGGGTGATTTTGGAAGTTAGCTTTACAAAGTATATATTGAGGTTTCTTTTATTTGCTAACATCCATTTCATGATGTATTAATTTGTTAAATCATCGATCTCCTCACCAATTTTATTATTTATTATTACTATTATTATTAAAGCAACTTGTTCCAAACCAGTACCAATAAGTGGTCGTTTACACGTTCATCTATATATATATGTGTGTGTCTCATTTATTTGTTTTTGTTGTTATTATACATAAACAAATATTTTTTATTTAATTTTTTAAATATCAATTTTTATATATTTACATTTATCAACTTACGGTCAGGTTCAAGGGAAACCTCAAAAAAACGGAAAACTGAGAAAACCTTAATAGCCATTCATCTGGACGGTATGCACCATGAGGAACACCCTGATAGCCATTCATTCGCACGGCCACTAGCGCCGAGTTTTTAACTAATCATTCGTTGATTAATTTTATATTATTATATGTATTATTAAAATACATACTTAAAAAAACTAACAACTATTTAATTTTAGAGAATTGGTAAATTCATCAATTGTAACAGTTTTTTATTGGTCAATGTTAACCAAATAATCAATTTTCACATGTATGATTTTGGTAATGATTTTAAAATTTAATTTTTAGCTAGAAATCTATATTGTATTATAAGTTATTTAAGATTATGTCTTAAAAGTTATTAATTTTTCAAGAATATAAATATTAAAGTATTATGTATAAATCAATAATTTATATAATTTTTTTTATTTTATAATATTTTTATTTCACCCATTTTGTAAACTATAAGAATAAAAACATAATTTTTTTTGAAAACTTATATTACCCCTTTACATATGATCGTATAAAGTTTTGAAAACCCATATATTCATCTAAAATTTAAAAACAAAAAAAATCTAAAGTATCTTAAATGTTTTTTAATTAAACAAATAAATATGAAAAACGAATATTTTATTCTCAATTAACCCGATTTGAAAATTTCAATCACGAATATATTCACATTCAAATATGTACGGTTAACCAAAGAAGACTCTCTCATTCTTTTAAAACCACAACAAATTCATAAACAAAATCAAAATACGAAATAAAAATGTATTACACTAAAGATATATTGTTTATTTCAATTAGCTTTAACCATAATAGATTTGTTACTCCATTTATAGCCAAGCACCAAACTACAAAAAGGACCACGATTGTCTCAACACAAAGGTTCCATTATTGTCTTATCAACCTTCATTTTACAATACTATATTATTATGTTTACTAAAATGTTAAAAAGAACTAGACGTAACATATATCTTTTACGTGTAGCTCAGTTGGTAAAGGGAGGAGACGATTTTGCCCAAATACAAGACAGGTCGCAGGTTCGATCCCATACCCCTTTGCTAATCTCTGCCGCTAAGATCATCTCCAATGAACCCTCTATTTTACTCTCTATATCTATTTTACTCTCTAAATCCTCTCCAGTGAACTCTTTATTTTTACTCTCTAAAATAGAGAATTGAATAGTAACTCTCTCTATATATAGAGTTACTATTCACTACTCTCTATTTTTTTTAAACTTTTGATAACTACAAAATGGTCCTTCAACCTTTTAGATTCTTGCACTTTTATTTTATTTGTTGTCTAATACCAATTTTAATAAACTAGAATTATATTTATCTTTAAGTTTTATATTCAATTTAAATTTATCCAACTAAATGTAACATTTTTATTTAAATGTAATATGATAAAGTTAATAAATATAAGGTTATTGTGAAAATAAAAAAATATAGGGATGCAATTTATAAAGTTAATAAATATAAGGGTGTTATTGAAAATATATGTAATCAAAATAAAAGAAAATATGTTTGAAATATATTCCTTTTTAGAGAGTAAAATAGAGTAATACATTGGAGAAAATATAACAAACTCTCTATTTTACTCTCTATTATAGAGAGTAAAATAAAAAAAGTCATTGGAGATACCCTAATTGAGTCAAAAAATGTCCCATCACATTAGTTTCCTTGCAGACGGTTTTGTGTGGGTTGAGATTGCCGATAAATAACTTTACCCAAAACTAGATGTTAGATAATATAATCTATATGTATATGTGTATTTGATACTTGATAGATAAGAGCCCAATTAAAGCCCAAAATCTAACGAGTTCATGTTTGATCCATAATCAGCTCCGTTGGGCTATTGTTGTAAACCATGAAGACTATATCTGCGAATCTCTACGGCCCATGATAACTACTAAAAACGAGTATTACTGATTTATGGACGAAAGTTGGTCGGTATAAACATTAATATTGTTTACATGAATGGTAATCAACGTTTTACCCAAATATTGTTTATATAAATCCATTTTTAATACGCCCGTTTGGAAATACGGTGTGAAATTATTTGATGCAAATGTTTCCCTACGGTGTTTGTTAATATTTTTTATGTTCAATGTAACGAATTTAAAAGATCGTAAAGAAACAACGATCAAAGCAAAAACATTGTTGCTAATGGGTTATCTAGAAAAACTGAAAAAAGTATTAATTATAACATTCATACCGATAGCTTACATATAACTGATATAAGGTTATCGGTTTAAGGATATGCATTAAATGGTTAATATATGTACGTTTTTTATTTGTAAAATGAAAAAACAAGGAATTTATAATGACTAAAATATGCTCGGTAAGCCATATATATATATATATGTATATAGGTGAAGGATCGGGTGAGAAGTAGAGGTTAACGTGAGGAGCTTGAGAAGTGGTTATCAGTCGTTGGATAAAAAATAAATCACATTAGAATGAGATGCACCGGATCAATTCTCTTCTAAACCGCAATTCATGGGAGGGTTTTTGATTAAAAGTGATCAACGGTTCAGATCCACTTCTCATGCTTCTCACGTTAATCTCAATTTTTCACATGGGTCTGATTCGGCCCGTATCTGTGTAAGACCGGTACCGGTATCGATTGAAACCGGTTATGACCCGACGGTCCAAGACCATTTATGTATAAAATTGAAGTCCCATCCCGCTTGGGACTGGTTACGGGACCGGGGCCGGTTATATATCAAGTTTTTCAAGATTTTTGCAAGATTTTCAAATTTTTTTTAACCAAAAACTTTAAGCTTATGTTAAGTTTTCCAAGTTATTTTTGACGTTTTTGAAGTTTTTTAAGTGTTCCAATACTAAAAATGCTTAATTATAAAAACATGTCTAATATTTTTGTGTAATTTCTTTAAAGTATTTAAATTTTATTAGAATGACCAAATTAAAGATTTTAAAGTGTATTTAAAAGATAGTGTCCAAAAAAAAAAATCCAAACAATATTGTTTATATGTTCAAAATTAATTTTTGACAAAAAAAGGGGACCGAATTGGGCCCGGCCCGGGACGGGGACCGGTTCTAGGAACCGGGCTTTGTACATGAAGAATAGATCGGGTGTTTTCGGTCGCTACTGGGACTGTTTACGATGGGACCAATAACAAAAGAAGAATTTAAAACCAAAACTGATTTAGCCATCTTTAGTAACAACACGTACACTTGATTTTGGCCATTTTCTGGTCATTTTTCTACCTCCTTACATGTAAGGGGTGTAGAAAAATTCAAAACGGAATAAACTATTTGAACCAAATGAGGATTCAGGTTAAACGGTTTGGTTAATCTAATAAGATATTATTATTTGATTCAATTTTTAGTTATTTTTTTATTAATTTGGTTAAACAGAACAACACATTATACCATTGTTTTATGTTATTTTGTATAAATAATATGAACAACATATTATAGTATTATTATTTGGTGTGCTTTTATCCCGAAGAAGGTATGCGTTTTCATATGGAGGCTTAGAAGGGGAAGAGTTACGGTTCGATCAGTTCTTCATGATAAAGGTGTGGATCTCCATTCGCTCATTTGTCCATGTTGTGGTGATGAAATTAAAACCATTGACCATTGTTTCATCAATTGTTCATCATCCTTTCAAATATGGAAAGGTGTCTTTGGTGGGGGTGGCGCCTTACATCATCAATATTGATTGATGAGTTGATCGACTGTGCGTATTCTCATGCTATTCCTTCTTCTAGGAGGCTTATTTGGAAGGCGGTACTTTGGTAACTCTATGTTCCATTTTGGAATTATCGCAACAATCGAACCTTTTCGTGCGGGACAACTCAACAAGTGGACCGACTTTTCGCTCTTCAACTTCTTTCCTTCCAATGGATCTCAAAACGTGTAAAAAACTTCAACATATCATAGACGGAGTGGTGTGGGGGTCAAGGGTTGAATGGATAGTTTCTAGTCGGGTTCGTTGTTTGCCTGGTCGTGCTCTTGTTGATCCGGCTTGTTATATTTTAGTGTGTGTCGTTTTTAGTTAGCTCATGTTGTTGTTTGATGGCTTTTTCTATCTCTTGTAGAATGTGTAGCCATCTCCCCCTTTTGTCTCTTTTTGTTGTTTAATATAGTGCTCTGTCTTTCAAAAAAAAATTATTTTATATATATTTAATTGGTATATAATTTTTTTTGATATAGAATATGAATGTATGATACAATTATACATTAGAAGCAATGCACATTGTATTTGGAATTTTTCTAAATGCAAGTGTCCAACGAAATAAATGATCTTTTATTTGGTTTATCCATAAACTTGATTGACTTGTCATTTTAGTTGACTCGATCAATATCAACAAAATAATATTAGTAATTAGAGATATAGACTGAGGTTCAGGGGAAAACCTCAAAAAAACGGAAAACTGAATAATACTCTGGTAGTCTTTCATCTGGATGGTATGCACTTGTGCATACAGGTAAATTATGTTGTTTTTTTGGTTTTTATGCACAAGTGCATGTTACAAATTACCTGTATGCACAAGTGCATACCGTCCAGATGAAGGGCTACCGGGGTGTTCCTCAGTTTTTCGTTTTTTTGGGTTTCCCCTGAACCGGACCCTAGAGATATAAACACATAATTACTATATCCTTTCATACAAATATAAAGTATATTAGTTTAAACATTTGATATACCACCAAAATCAATAATAATACAACGGTTAAAATACAAAAAGCTAAAAGAAAAGCATTTTTGCCGAATAGGCGAAAGGGTGTATTTCATAGGTTGGTATTAGAATTGGCTTTGCAACAAATCTCAGTTCAATAAAAACATTAAAAAAAATTCAAATATTTTCTATTTTATTGTTTTAAAAAGACATAACATTTTTATTAATGTTTTTATTTAAATTATTAAATAGTAAATGATCTTGATGTTGGTTATTTTTTTATGAATACTTTAAATACTTTGTAATTAGATAAAAACTCTATAATAATCAAGTGTTGCGGTTCTCTACCTTAATTGTCAGTAGAAGATATACACGCTTGTCATTTAAGACATTTAGGGGTTGTTTACCTAATTACTTACTTGGTAAATGATTATCGGTAAATTCAACACTATCACTTATTTATCGGGTAAGATTTTAATTCACAAAAATGACATCATATGCAACAATTTACCCGATAAACGCTAACCATGGTAAGAGTAGTCGCATTCACAGATTCACTTACCGGGTAAGACTCTCGGTCCTTGTTTTTGCTCTTACTAGGTAAGATTATTGGTCCTTGCCATATTCATCCGATAAGGTAATGTGACTTGGTAAGCAATAAGCACTTACCCAAGTAAGTGTTTAGTAAACGACCTCTTAGTTATATAAGTTACAAACTATGCCGCCTAAGTATGCAATTAGACGCTTTTTTCTTCAAATCTATCAAAAAATGACTTTGAAAAAAATGATATAGTGACCACAACGCCATTCGATTCGTTTTTTTTAAAGTTATTATATGAAAATGATATAATTTCAATGGCATTTTTACATAACATACAAATGTAACTAAACGTTGTTTTTAATCGGCCCCTATCTTGCTTTCCTAACACATCATCATCGTCGATTATCCGTCTTTGACTCTTTATTTATTTTATTCAAAATTTTGTATTTTTATATTTTAATCATCAAAAGTTTATATTTTTGTCTTGACTAACTACTAAATAAATATAAACTTAGTTTAGTAGTTTCAAAATTTTTTGACAAAATTTGGTCTCAAACTTTTTGTAGTTGAACAAAAAGATATGTATGTAGCAGATCTTTCTATAACTAAAAAAATTATTTTTAATTAAAAATCGTGTAAAAATAAAATGTCACTTTTATTTATTTTACCTTTTTCTAGTCGAATATTATTTAAAATAAAAAATAGACGGATAATAACTAATCTTAATATCATGCAAAATGATTGTCTTTCTTTTGTTTACTGAACAAATAATAACAATGAACAAACATTTTAGAGTAAACTTCAATTTTGGTCCATGAGGTTTAGTGATTTCTTTGAAAGAGGGGCCTATGGTTTCATAATTCAAGTTTTCGTCCTCATGGTATGGATTTTGCTTTTAAAGAGGTCCATGTACACTAACACCATCTATTTGGTCCGTTAGTGCCAGGGGTAAAATGGTCCAACCATATTTTTGTTCCCCTTTTACACTTTTTCTTTGTTTTTTCTTGTTTCAGTAAAAATCATAAAAATTAAGGGACCAAATATGTTAACAACTTTGAAACTCATCTTCATCTTCTTCGACGGAAGGTGTTATCGTATTATTTTGGAAACTTTAAGAAGGTGCAACCCTATCTCGTAATCAACCAAAAAACAAAAAAAAAACTCTTGAAATCAACCAAAAAAATTCCTTAAAATCAACCAAAAAAACCGAAAAATCCCTTGAAATCGATAAAAAAAAAACCTAAAAATCCCTCGAAATCAAACAAAAAGCTTAAAAAAATCTCTCGAAGTAAAGGATTTTGGTTAAAAACACATTATTGTATGTTGAACGTCGGTAAAAACCGTGCCTTTTGTAATTATTTTTTTGTCTATATTATATGGTGTCACCGTATGGAAATTTTTTTGGGTCCGTCCCTGTTTATAACACCAATGTTCAACTCGACTCAATTTTTCGAGTCGAGTCGAGTCGAGCCGAGCCGAGCCAATCGATCATACCATTTTCCGAGCTCGAGCTCTACATTCAAAAAGTTAATCGAGCTCGAGCCCAATATTAAATTTTGAGCCCGACTCGATTAACCTACTACTCGACTCGGCTCGGCTCATTTACACCCCTAGTCCTGGTCACTAACTCTGTTAAACAATATCCGTCAAGTGAGGGACAATTTAGTCTTTTTTTTTAAAAAAAATTCTTTTTAAAATTAAAAACAATATTTTAATTTATATAACGTTAATATATTAATAAGAAACCCACCATGGGCCCTGACCTTTCTTCCTCATCGAGTCATCGGAATCCAGAAACCGGTAACCAAAAATGAATCATAATCCAAATCTAAACCGAAAATCAGAAACGAAAACAGATTTGTGATTTGAGAGTATAATCGGGTTGTTGGGTACGGACTCCATTGGAAACTGATTAGGTGCATATTCATTTGCAATTGATTAAGGATAAAGAGCAAGAGATTGATTAATTCTTCTGATTTTGGGGGGAATATTTCGTCCCCGTGAGTCAATGAGATAAGGGTAAAACCTAACCTTTGAATGGAAACAAAAAGGTGAAAAAAGGGGGCATGCTTTGTTTCCTCACCAAGACACGGATTCAAAGCCGATAAATGCTAAATCCTAACCCTAAAGATGCTTACCTCAAATCCTTGCAACACATATTTTTGACAAAGGCTTCATTAGCCCAGTATTTGGAGTGGAAACATGGGTGAACACATAGGTCGTGAGAGGAGGTGGATATAGTGGGTTTTCTATGAAGATAAGAAGCATGGCTACTGGTGGTGAAGGTGAGGTTGACCAAGACAGATCCTTTCCCTGTGGTTTTATATGTGGAGGAATGCTTGGCCGACGATGAAGGATTTGGCCGGTGGTGTCTTATGCTTCGGTCCCTATGAGATGAATCAGACGAGTTGCAGATGTTGCGATGGAGAAGAAAGTTGATGATGGTGGTTGTGCAAAACAAGAAGATTGACCGGGTCAGGTTGGATCGGTCGTCGGCGACAGGAGCGATGGAGAAGAAGATCGGTGGTAGTTGTATGTTGGAGGTGGGGATCAACAGAGATACGAAAAGCTTGCGGGCGAGGGTATAAAGGGTTTATTTGTTTATTTAATGTCTTTAATTTTAAAAAGGAAATGGGTAAAAAAGATAAAAAGACTAAACCGTCCCTCACTTAATGGATATTATTTAACGAAGTTAGTGATCAGGGACCACTTTCAAAGCAAAATGAGAACCACAAAGATGGTATCTAGACTTTTCAAAGTTTGGGTCCCACTTCCAGATTTTTCACTTAACCTTAAAAACCAAAATTAGAGTTTGAGTAAACTACGATTTTTGTCCCAGTGGTTTGGTGTTTATAACGATTTTCGTCCCTATGGTTTGAAAACTGCTTTTATCGTCCCTGTGGTTTGCATTTGGTTACACTTTCCATCCTTCATCCTAACAAAGTTAAATAAATCCGTTAAATTGAGGGTAATGTAGTCTTTTTATCTTTTTATTTATAAATAATTTTTTTTATCTTTTAAATAAAAGTAAAAAGTAAAACAAACACAAACCCTCACAACCTACCCTGAACCCATCTTCTTCCTCAACCACCGCCTGCACCATTTTTCTTTCTTCCTTCCGTTTTTCCGGCAACCCTTCTCCAAAACAGAGCTTCTGCTTTCCCTTCCCTTCTCCTCACCCTACCATCCCTATCCATCTCATGTGAATCTCATATTCGTCCCAGACGCAATCATCGCATTTCCAAAAAGTGAACACCTTTAGTGGGGATTTGCTCCCATTTGTAGAATGGATGTTGCAACAGCCAACAAAGGAGGCTTCATGCATTGGCTTTACAAACGAGATCTATGGCGACTTTTATGTGGGTAAACTCGTGTGATAACCCACTTTAGCTACTGTTTGTGACTGCTCTCAAAGGGTTTTCCATATCTCCAAACTGGCTTTATAACTCATCGTTAGCTTCTGTTTAGTATGCATTGGAAAAGCCAAAGAGTGGTAGACAGTTGCATGAAGCAGTTTCAATTTTGACTCCAAAATCCCATATAAATTTGTATCCAAATATGCATGCATGCAAGTTGGATAAAAGTTGTTAAAGTGATGGTGGTGGAGATAAAATGAATGAGCTGGATGTTTTTTAAAGTCAAGTCATCAAATGATGGTCAAATATGGAGGTTGAGGATAGTGGCTAAAGCGACTATTGTGCTCCCAAAACCCGCTTGCATCTCGCGTTGATCACTATGGTTTTGTGAAGACTTTGTTTGATTCGGGCAAGTTTGATGTATACAAACTCGTATGGGAGTCGCGCAAGCATTTGAACGTTTTTTTGTTGCAGTTTTCCATCCACAAATTATAGAGGGATGATCTCCATATTATTTCACTATCTCTCCATAAAATTATATTGACTACTTTTTCCTCCCAACAATGAGACTAGTTACGATAGCATTTAATCTGTAAAAATTTTCATCGATTTCTCCGGTTTCTCAAGCTTTGTAACTGATTATAGTGGACTTCTCGGTGGTCTCATCAGCCCGTGGTTTTTTCCCGTTTTGGGTTTTCCATGTAAATCTGGTATCGTTCTCTCCTTTATTTTATTTCCGTCACGTTTCGATTATTATTGTGTGGTTGATTATTGTTCCGTTGAGAATTCAAGTTTATCGTTTCCGCATTACGAACTCATTTGAGTTTATTTTGGATCTTGGTTAATTTCGATTAAGTTTCTACTCGATTCGATCTCGTTTTGTGGGGTCCGTTAGAGTGTGGTGTGATCGGAATTTTGCAACAGTGTTTCATATTTTTTTTGGATGTGTGCTCTCCATATAAAATCGCCGATTCTTCCAACAAAAGACTAGTTTTCATTAGCATAAATCTGAAATTCTATCCATCGATTTCTCCTTTCCAAGCATTGTAAACATCGTGTGATTATTGGTTTGATTTCGATTAAGTTTTTATTCGGTTCGATCTCGTTTTTTGAGCTTGATCCGAGTGTGGTGTGGTCGATATTTGCAACAAGTACTATTTTGGTTTTAGTAAAGTCAAAAGAAACTTATCTTTTGGTCCTCGTTTTTGTCATTTGTTTGTATAGTAAACAAAGGCCTGAACAGAGTCATGCTACTTTACAATGCCTGGACTTTGTAGATTTGTGTCGGGAATCGCTGTGTTCGATCCAAAGTTCAATATAGTGTCACCCGGAGTAGAGCAATCGTTTATTTTCCGATCACCAAGAAGGAAAAGAGATTGACGCCATTTCATTCTAAAATTGAAGAACTGCTTTTCCAAAAGGAAGATAATGATGAGCAAATGTAAGTTCTTTTATAATTAACAACAATCGTTGATTTTGGTTGTAACATATTTGTTCATCGTATAGGGAATATATGGCGGACCGAACCAAGCCGATAATCTTCTAGATGGGGAGGCTTGATACAGACATACAGTGAAGAGCATAACATGATTAGTAGAGTTCTGTGGGAATAACATTGCAATATGCAAGAACCTCATCAACCTCTTCTTTTCTTGCCTATCATTTTGTAATTCCAATCTGCAAGGTTAGCTTTTCATTGTATAAAAAAAAAAATGGTGCAGGAGGTGGTCAAGGAAGAAGATGGGTTTGGCGATGGGGCTGTGGGATTTGTATGTTAGGTTAGGTTTTTGCTTTAGTCTAATATATAATGTAATTAAATACTAAGAAAAGATAAAAAGACTACATTACCCTCAATTTAATGGATTTATTTAACTTTGTTAGGATGAAGGATGGAAAGCGTAACCAAATGCAAACCACAGAGACGAAAAAAGCAGTTTTTAAACCATAGGGACGGAAATCGTTATAAACACCAAACCACAGGGACGAAAATCGTAGTTTACTCTTATTATTATTATTATTTTTGTCGTGAAGCGAATGTCTCTGTGCTTGAAATTGGCAAAGGTATTTTTTTTGGGGTGACAAACACATAAATCACATAGTATTGGAATAATCGCAATGATTTGGCTCAAAATTAAAAAATTAATAAATCTTTATATATAATCAGTTAAATAAATGTTATTATATTTTATTAATAAACACATGTAAACCGACACATTAATCAAACAAATTTCATCAAATAATCGAACATTTCATTATATTGATTTCACATCCATTGATATAGTTTTTTTTTAATTTTACGTAAAATGATATATCTATGTAATATTCATTATGAATATTTATTCACGTTCACAAGTTTATAACAACTCTTTTAATATTCATCTATTAGTATGACTAGAAGCGTACTCGCGTAATGCAGCGAGATACATCACAATTTTAATGTTTTATTTTATTTTTTGTTTTTTTGTCGATTTACAGTACGATTTTGGATGGTTTTGAGAAAGTGATAATGTTTTTTTTATAAATTTGTTTAATTTAGGCTTAATAATATAATGTTTTTTATATAAAAAAATAAGTATTTTGTTAGAATTCACTGATTATCTTATATATTTTAATGACATCTAGAAAAAATAACTAATTACATATTTAATAATATAATTAAAACAAATTTATATTAATATAATATATTAATTAATAGTGATACATGAAAATTTCTGCATAAAAGGAAGACTCTGCACATACCAAATTGGTGGGTGTTAGTAGCCTGCAGTAGTAATATGTATCTTGTGCTTTGATACTTGTAAATTAAGAAATTTTTAAAATTTTGAATAAAATGATGGTACCTTATGCCTAATAATTTGTATTTAAGAGTTTTTTTTATCAATGCTTTATAATATAATATAGATATTCACCATTAAGATACAACTTACTATAATATTCATCATGAATAGTTATGTATTTCACGTGTATTCAATAAATTTTCAGTATTCATACGTCACTATGACATTCATCATTATATACATATTATTCATCATTAATAATTATATATGTTGACATGTATACAATAACATTTCAACATTCATACATCAGTATGATATTCGTAATACTATAACATCCATCATGAATATTATGTATTATCATGTGTATACAATAACCCTCTAATATTTATATTAGTACGATAGTTATCATAAATATTAATTTTTATCATAATATTCGTCATGCATATATATATTATTCATCATTAATATACCACAGTTTCAATTCTACATACTCTATTTTTTTTTATTGGAATATAGATTGATCTCGATGAGTTCCTGGTTCGTCTCGATAGATTTCCCGATCCATCTCACTAAAAGTTAAAAGTGGTAGGTTATGGTTTTAAACAAACAAACACAATAAATTAATCAATAGGTTCTCAATTGATCTCAATGAAAAATTGAAGGTGTTAGGTTCTGATTTTAACACACAACCACACACCAAGTCAATGGATGGGTTCTTGATCAATCTTGAGGGGTTCTCGATTAGTTTTGATTGGTGTCGATCGGTCTTGATGGGTTCTCGATCGATCTTGATGTGTTCTTGATTGGTCTCGATAGATTCCCAATCCGTCTCGATAAAAACTGAAAGTGATAGACTATAATTTTACACACACAAACAAATAATAAATCAATCCCTAGGTTATTTATGGAAAATGAATGTGGTAGGTTATGGTTTAAGACACATAAACACACACCAAGTCAATGAATGGATTCTCGACCTTTCTCGATAGGTTCTCATTCGGTCTCTAGTCTCGATGGGTGTTGGGTTACGATGATTGTAACAACTCAAACTTTTGAAATAAGCATAAACAACTTACAAGTAGATTCATGCCAAAATATTCCCAAATCAACAATTTAGAAATACAAGATTTGCGGAAAACAACCTATTTCACAACTGAGAATTTATAAGAACGACTAAGACTGGAGGACTAAAATCAGTGATCTTCTAAAATAAGCCAGGCTCACACTTCTAGTTCTCCTTACCGGATCCTCCTACTTCATGATCTCCTGAAAATGTTTTAGTTTTGAAAGAGTAAGGGTTAGACCGAAAGGTCTAGTGAGTTCCCTCTAACAACATTTCACAAGCCATAGCATCTTATAAAAGATTTATAAGCAATTTATAAACCAATTCAGTTTTTATAAAAGCATCACACCTGCAAATCACGCTTTCGACACACACTGAAGTCACACAAAGGCGATAACGTGTCTGGCTCACACTGCCTTATTCTGGGACACACCCCCCATTGGCATAAACGGGACTCCCCCGGTATGAGTGCAGGCGGGACACACACCCGACTTAGGCCATACTCGCCAACTACAATGTATGCATACATTTTAAACCAGCAACACAATAAATCACAACCCACTTTCAATAAATCTCGAATGTACAACAATAGTATAAATACAATAGTCATTAAGTAAACTTCGCATGTTTGATAACATAAATAACTGAGGAAGTCTTTGGTTAGAAAACTCACCCGGCCTTTCCACGTACAACCTTAAATTACACCTTAACTTTAAGGACGATCACCTATCAAAACAATGAGGCGAGTGGTAAGAGATCGAACTCTAAATAACACACCAACTACCCACGACAAGGACTGAGTTCGGACACAACCTTCTCCTATAACTCAACTCCCGGTCCTCCACCTACCCATGCCGACTCCCGGCTCAAGCCGGATCCTGCCGATTACCGGCCCTACTCTTACCCGACTCCCGGGTCGCCACACACCCGACTCCCGGGTCGCTACACACCCGACTCCCGGGTTAAGGCATTCCCCAAGACCTGGCCTCCTCGGGTTCACCCGGTCTTCCCGGGTTCTCCCGGCTTCCCCACACATCGGGACCCTCGGTCTCCCCGTTTCACCCGATAACAACACTTCACCCATGACCCCATCTCTCGGGGCGCCTTTCCCGGGTGCGACGACGGCGACACAAAGACTTGGTTTTTACCAGTCGAGGGTTTTGGGGAACGAAGGGATTACCTTTCTTTAAATGATTCCCAAAAATCTCTAGTCCCAAAACTAAATCAAATACTTGATTCTCAACCACTTCTAAGTCTAAATCATCCCTCAATCGACCGGAGAAAAACTTAGAAGATGAACATTCAATCCATAAACATATATTTGCTAAAACTACAAACTAACCAAAAAGATAATGGATGCCATAGGAAGAATTGTTACCTTCAAGAAGATGTGACAAATCCCCCCTCCAATCCACTTCTTCTTCTTCCAAATTTCTTCTAACTCGATTTCACACACACACACACACACACACACACACACACACACACCTCTTTATTCTTTTCAGCCTCCACCAACAAGAATGGGGAAAGAAATGAGGGAATTAGGGTAAAAATCCCTTTTATCTTTTATTTGCCACTTGGTCCCTCAATCTTTGGCTTGGACCAAAACTCCACCCAAACTCTCAACTTAACGAATTTGGGCACGGTTATTACATTTTCTCCCCATCAAAAGAATTTCGTCTCGGAATTCTATCGGTTAAACAAATTCGAATACTAAGACCTCGTACCCGACTCCAGCTCCCAAGTTGCCTCTTGACCTCTGTGATATTGCCACTTCACTTTCACAAGATGGATCTTTTTTGATCCTTAACTTTGTAACCTTACAATCAAAGACTTCCTTAGGCTCCATGATAACGGTTAACTTCTTATTTGCTTGCATACCTTGTAAAGGTATCATCGCCCCAACTTCCAACGAATGCTCTCAAAGAGGGGCGTGAAACACATTACATATTTTTTTTTCTTTTTGCAAACTCCCATCGAACACTTCCAGATTATACACTATCTCTCCAACTCTTTCAATAATTCAACGGATCCCAAACGTATCCCAACACTAGCTTTCTCTTTAACGCACCACTTCATTCTATGGGGATGACTTCCGCAACAAGCTGCACCCTCTCAACTTGAAATTCATAAGGCTTGCGTTCTTTCAATCATAACAACTTAAGTTCACTTAGATGCTCAAAACATTCTGACCCAAAAATGAAGTCGTACCCTCTGAACCAACCAACTACAACATATCATCTGTAACATCCCTGATCCAGATAATAGCCCCTCGATTCGCCCATCGTTTCACCACAACTTCCTTAAAAGAAAAGATTCTACCGGGGTCACCACAACGACAACAAGCATCAATGGCTAAAATAATAACCACTCAAATCGCCAACTAAGCTAACCGTCCCCTTATGAACCACAAAAAAAATTCTCACTGGTGCCACCCCACTCAAACGCGTTGAACGCACACCACCCCAACGTCAACATCCCCAAATTCTTATATGGATGAAAACTTCCACAATTCATTACCCTCATAAACCACCAACCCAACTGTTCGAATCATAAAGACGCACACTTCAATTTCTTATCGCATCCAACAATCGTCCGACCATACCTGAATTAAATCCAAACTTCACTTGCTCAACAAGGAGCGACTCTGCTCATACAAAACTATTCCAAAGAGCTTAACCCTGGGTGGCATGCTAGCTTGGAATCTTTTCCACTTAATAACAAAACTGACACTATGTCTTTCACTCTGAAAACTACATCCAACCTGTAACATCCTAAAATTTAGGGTGAATTTAAAACTTAAAAAATTGGCTATATAACGGCTGTAAGTGGAGTAAACCAACCTACCCAAAAAGGGAGATCCAATAACCTGTAAGATAAGAGTATGACAATCTAAACCAATGTACGTCAACCCAACACGAGGAACCAAGTATGGCTATTACAACCCATGAACAAATAAAGAATACAATTCAACAACCTAGTAATCTAACTTGTGCAGGCAAGATTAATGTCGGGTGTCGCTATTCTTCCAAAAGGTATAATCTCTATACTTAAAATATCGGTCACAAAGTCATCAAAAAGACCGCTCTCGACCCCAAGGCCGTCCTCTCAATCCCGACGAGTCCTACCGCTAGAGTGACCTGCCATACATGACAATCAAGAACAAGTGTTAGGCTAAAGCCTAGTGAGTACAATAAGCGGAAATAACTTGAACAATAAACCCGATTGAAGTCATGTAGCCGATCTATCCGTGAGCTAAATCAAAACAAATCCAATAAACCATTAGCATCCAATAAATATTGACTACAGTTCAAACCACATAGCGAGCTCAACTACTTCAAGTCTATTGCTCGAAAACATCAAGTCAACCATTCCAGGTCTATTCTTGAGGGTTCCAAAACAGGGGAACTCAAGCACAATGGGATTACACCTTACTGTCCATGGGACGCTGCCCGACTGTATAGGCCCACACCCTACTTACCATGGAGCCCGATGCCTATCCCGTGCCAAAGGTAACCAAATGTCCGGACAAGACATTGGAATACCGTGCCTATGGATCCAATGCACTACGACCAAAACCAAAGCATAATAACACATTTATTACCAGAAAGTTAGGTAAAGCTCAAAACACAATTTTATTGTTATCTGACAGGCCCTTTTTTGTACCTTAGGGTGAGACAGATAATACCAAAAAACAAGTATACAAATTGGTACTATGTCGCCTTTTAAGTAATAAAGTGGTAAAATACCAGATATCGTCCCACAGAGATTGAACTAAAAAGTGTAATAAAAGTATGATGAAAGATATGATTTCAGATGGCGAATTTGAAGCAATATTTTGATTGGTTGGTGAACACAAGATTTACTTTAACAAGATTAAGAGAGAAGCAAAGGTGCAAGACGTGTGGTGAAATGTTAACCTAAATTTCAGTGGACCAATGCTGCAGGAATGCTGCAGCATGCTTGTGACAGAAACTGATTTTATTATCTATTTCAAAACACGTTCCTCTCGGACTCTCACCATCCCATTACTCCAGTAGCTATAAACAATCTCATCTCTAAGCAATGTTCAAGATAAGGGAATGATGGGAGTGGAGTTCTTAAAATATATGGCAAAACAAATTCTCTTTGTTAAAAGCTACTCTTTCGAAATAACCCCCATACCTCCCAAGTTGGTGTATTCCAAATAACTTATCTCTAAGTCTATTCCATTTTAACCCTTTGAAAAAGTGACAACTTATCAAGAATGGATCATTTCAAATAACACAAGTAACAACTCTCATTGCAAGTAACTCTTTCGATATTACCTTCTATGTTATTTAACTTGACGTGCTATTCAATGGCCTATCTCTAGGTCCATGACACTATTACACCATCAAAATGATCAATTTATCAAAGAGTTTTGTTATCTTGATAAAACTTGAGTTGGAATAATAAAACTTTGTTAAAGTCACAAAAGTCCACTTTGTTTAAGTTAACACCATCACCATTTGCCTCACACCCAAGTTAAGGTGTTTAGCTACTCATTACAATAAATAAAGAAAGAACATTACAAAGAACTATAAGAAGACATAATGTAAAATGCTTGGAAATGTAAAAGACTTGAAATTATATAAATATATATATATATATATATATATAAGACTTGGAATGTAAAGACAAGAAATGTAAATGACAAGAAAGTAAAATGGAATGTAAGTACAACACTACAATCTACTGGAATTTAAATGCTCGAAATTAAAGACATAAAATAAATGGAAAGGCTAGAGATGCAAGATGAGTAAAGAAAATGCATGAACAAAATTTGCAGGTGAATGCTGTTCCAATGCTAGAAGCATTCATAGTCTGGGTTTACGATGAACATATGAAGAACACAAAGAACACCATATGCACATATGCATGATTTCTGGAAATTTGCAGAAAATCTCAGAACTGATTTTCGGTCCAATTCCAAGATGAACGAAAATAAAGAGATTAATCTAAGTAAGCGATTACAAACAACATAAATAACATGAAGAAATTTACGAGAACTTAAAGAAATTCAAGAAAATATGAAGAACAAGATGATTAAACCAAAAGTTTACTAAATATAAAAGGAGAATTGGGGCTGATTAAAATCAGCTACAAAAGTATCTTCAAAGGAGATGGATGATCTGATCTAGTGATGATGAAGGAAGCTTCATGGATGAGTGCTTGGGGATGATTAGGATATTGAGGGAAGCTTGTTGGATGATAGGATACATTAAATGCCCACAAAACCCTCTATTTATAGGAAATAGAGAGGGGCCAAAAGGGTTAATCTATCATAATTTAAAGTACTAATATTATAGTTTTACACAAAAGGTACAATGCAAAAGGAATAACACAGCTGTGATCTGCTAATCTGCTGGCAAAACCCATTGTCCACTGGTCCAAAGAATGGCTAAATCCACTCCACTTTAATCAGCTTCCAATTCTCCTGCAGGTCCGATGCTGTTGGGATGTTGCAGCATTGACCTGTTTCATCAAGATTTTGCAAAATACATCAACTTTAGCCTCTACAACCCATGTTTGTATACAAATCCATATCTTAAGCTCCAAATCAAGAAAGTGGAAAATAATAACCAAAATGACTCAAGGTTGGGATTATAAAGTGTAAAATCTAATCTAAAAAAATAAAAACAATGTGCTTAAGTACTCAAAAGTGAGTACTTATCACCACCCCAAACTAAAAACTTTGCTTGTCCTCAAGCAAAACAAAGAAGAAAAGAAAAGACTCAATTCTAAGAAAATTATGCAAAAGGATGGCATTAAGTGCACATCATGAGTTTGAGAGTGTCAAGAATACATAACATAGCCTTTCATAATACAAAAGTGACCACATACCATCCTAATTGCTATCATGAACCATATGCTAGCCTAGCATTCTCTTTGTTATGGTTTGCACAATTCACATCACACTTTGATAAGGCCATAGGTGGAATGGGTTTCTCTCTTTTTGGCACTTGATTTTCCTCACCTTGCCTTTTCTCACACCATGCATCAACATGAAATTTTTTCAAATTTTGGCACTTTTTGTGCTCTTTTTGTTGCATGCATACACCTGCCCCTATGGGACATTTGTGGTGTTTTCATTATGTCCATGGCAATTTTCAGAATGTGTAGAGCTTTGCTCTTGCCATTTTTAGACACCCCCACCCCAAACTAAAAATCTTACAATGTCCTCATTGTATAGGATGAAAGAGTGTGTTGACTTTGGGTGGATAAAAATGGAATAATTACAAGGCTAGTTCTAGCATAAATAAATCCTATAATTGTGATGTGAACTTCAAGTTTTATTTGGGCTATGCAAGTACATATAACTAACAAAACATGACCCTAAATGCATGAAAATAACACCTAAAAATAGAAAAACAAATCCCAGACATAAAAATGAATAAAATGGAGCAAAAGGGAATGATATGGACCTGTCCCACTCCCATGGGAGTAGGCTAATGATCTTCTGTGGAATCTGTGGAGGGCTGTCCAGCATCCTTGGATGTTGCAGCACCTGAACTGACAGTAACTTCTGCAATCAACTTCTCATTTTCTTCCTCCAGTTCCTTGATCCTTGCATCTCTGACTTTCAACATCTTCTTCAACACTGAAATCTGCCTCTCAGCCCCATACCCTTCTCCTACCTTCCTCTTTCCTTTTGCAACAGCCAGTAGCTCCTCCCTCATGCTTTCCATCTTTTCCAAACTCTCATTCCTTTGCTTGTTCATGGCCTCCATTATGGCAGTGTTCTAGGCCAGAAGATCCTGCACCAAAGTCAACAAATCTGCAGCCTCAACAGGCTTCTCCTTCCTGTTGCTCAACCTAGTTACTGCCTTCATGTCTATCTTCCACCTCTCCCTCTGCTCCTTCACAATAAGATCTTTGTACTGTGGAACTCCAACCTTCACCAGCATCTTTGTGAGCATGCCTGGAAAATACAACTTTCCTCTCTTTCTTGTTGCACACTCCCTAATGCTGTTGAGCATTATCCTTCCCAGATTGATGCTCCTTCCTGTAATGAGACAATACAACAAAAGCATCCTATCCACAGAGATGGTTCCATCATGTGTGATAGGATAAATAGAATGCTTGACAAAGTTGTTCCAAACATTAGAATTGGCAGTGAGGTTAGAAGCCTTGAATGTCTTTAGCATGAAATTACTGTGATGTTCCCATTCTGCTTTTGGCTTTCCCAGTAATGCAGAGGCTTCTGCCAGGTCTTGTGGAGTGGTCTTGACCATCATCTTGTGGTATTATGTGTTCTTAGGTGGTGAGAGATCTAGGAATTGGTTTATCTAATTTGCTGTGAGCTTGAAAGTGACCCCCTGATCTTGATTTTTGGTGAGGGTGTGACTGAAATCTCACAATATAACTTTCTCATAAGTGTGAGGTTATATGAGGTATAGACCTTACAAACCTTTTCAAGCCCATGGGTATCAACTACATCTCCAATAAATTGGAATTCCCTTAGGATTTGTTCATCAAACCCCTTATCTGGCAATCCCACCTTAGTGTGATGCTTTCTCCACATCCTAGCAGTAGCCTTAGAGCTAAATCCCTTGTGTGGCATCTCTGGTCTAGTGACAAACACAGTAGTTTCCTTGGCTTTCTTACCCTTTTCTTTCACAGTCTGCTCATGCTGCACCGATGATGCAGCGTGACAGTTGGTCTCTAAGGGTTCTAAATCAGTCTCATCTTCCTCAAATCTCACTGTCCTCCTCTTCTTTGGTGTGGATTCTTGGACCTCAGGTGCAGTAGGGTTATCACCTCTAGACCTAGTGGCATAAGTCTTTCCTAATGGTCTCTTCTTTTTCTTGGTGATCAACTTAACCACGGGTACATCATCAGATAGGTCCTCAAGGCTTGTGTTGTCGAACTCCACATGTGGTGACAGGATTTCAGTCTTTATTTCCTCATGTGGGTTCTCAATAGCTACTCTACTGGAGATGGCCGTGGTCAAATCTCCATCAGTTTGTAGAAAGCCAAATGGTTGTGCAGCCTTGGTATGTGAATGAATGAGGGAAATGTCAATCTTTGTTGATGCAATAGGTTCATTGACATTATCCTCAGAACAAGAGGTGAATAGTCCCTCAACCAAAGTTTCAGAGGGAGCAGTGGATACCTTCGGTGTTTTAGTCGATGAGAGGATTGAAGAAGCATCCTTGTACACGATGATAGCAAGAGGGTTGGGTATTGGTGTTGTATCCACAGTAGCGACCTCCTTCTCCCCTGTTTTTGAACCATCTTCAGTAGTAACCTCTTTCAAACTCTTCCCCCTTTTCACTGCTCCTTTTTCGATTCCAACCCTAGGTTTAGTGGGTTTTTGTATCATGGATGGTTTTCGAACCAGAGGAGCGATTGATGCATCCTCGAGTTCGACTTGATCAGTGGTTGGGTTTGGAACAGGGGTTCGAACCACAGGCTGGTTCCTTCGACTTCTTCGAGGGCTTGGGCGAGTTTCTTCGATGGTGCTCTCTCGGGGTACTGGTCTCTTGACTCGAGCTATGGGAATCGCAGAAAGATGGAGAAGAAAAGATGACAATGGTGGTTGTTCTTGGTAGTGTTCGGCAATTAGAGGGAATGAGAGGGAAGAAAGTGGGTTTGATTGTTTAGAAAGTAGATTTTTGGAAAAGAGGGAACTGAAAAGTCAGTTTGTAGATGTAGGTGGATTTGATCTTGATAATCTTTAAAGAGATGGAACCAGGTTGTTAATGGGTATTAACCAATGGATAATTTTAAGATTAGTACCAAAAGGACATCATAGAAGCATCTTTAGGTACAAAAACTCATCATCACCTAGGAGAGAGGTGTACTCTTCTCCAGGTGATGAAAGATGACGTAATTTTTGGTACTAATCTCTTCTTTCAATTCAAAATTGCTATGCCAGGTTCCCTCTAAATTCAGCTGATTTGTCTTGAAAATCCTAGGGTTTTTGGTGCTGCAGCATGGATTCAGCATCAAATGGTTCTGCCTTTGTTCTTTGACTTTTAGCTGTACACTAACAAACATATTAAATATAACTAATACGGAAACATAAACAAGACTTTAAAAGGAATATTTACACAGAATTGGAACTTTAAGATAGTTCCCATCTTTGTTGAAGCTTTTAGCAAAGAGAGATCATCTCCACAGAGCATGGAGATGCTACAGAATCATGGAACAACTTCACTCTCTGGCCATTGACTTTGAACACACTATTGTTCTCTGAATTGACTAATATAACAACCCAACCAGAAAAACAGATGGAGTAAATTCTTAATAAACAAAAATACTAACATTTAATAATAATCCAAACCGAAACGGTCCCAAGCTTGCAATGGATAAATCAAGGTTTGCTAAAACAACCTATACACAACTGAGATAAAAGAGTAAACTAAATGCTGGTCTTCTATCCGCCCGTTAGACCTTCTCTTTGCCCTTAGCTGCTTTGTCTACAACACGACGGCCTGAAAAGATTTTTAATTTTGAAATAGCGAGGGTTAGACCATAGGTCTAGTGAGTTCCCTCTAACAGTTAAACAACGAAATATACTTTCCAGAATTTAAAACAACATTTAATAATGGGACATGAATAAAACACGCTACGGACCACATGACCATCGAAGATGATGTGTCTAGCTCGCGCTGCCTTAATGTTGGGACACGCCCCCAACAACATAAATGGTCCACACTCCCCGGCACAAGTAGGCGGGCCACACTCCCCGACTTAGGTCACGTAACCCACAAATAATGTATGCATACATTTAAACAACAATTTACAACACACTTGAACAATTTAATAAAACCATGCCATCATAATAAATCAAAGTTTAAAAATAAACTTCACATGCTTTCATTCTCAAAGGTTTAGTTTAGAAAGACTCACCTGAAGTCCACCGTTACAACCTTCAGTCTAAATGAATATTCCGAGTCGAACCTATAAAACGAGACATCGCTCAGTGAATTTAACGGTACCGTCTAATTAACAAAGTTAACCTTAATACCCTCATTCCCAACCTCAACTCCATTTAACCTTTGACCGAAATTTATCCCGCTAAAACTAACTCGAGACGACATACCCAAAGCCTAAAATAACTAAATTAAATTAAATAGATTACAAACAAATGTGGGCCGACCACTAAAAGTCCAAACCCATACTTTGTTTTCCACAAACCGGCCCACGATCGAAATAACAATATACGTGTCTCAAAGTGAACACACGTGGGCTTCGGCCCACCCTTCTCGAACTTGACCGGGATGACACCCCCCCCCCCCCCCCGACCGGAAAAATGAATTGCGACCGGTATAAACAATATCAACTCAATATCCGGTCGACCGGTGAATGCACACGACCGGGGTCTCGACCCCCCCCTTCGACCGGCAATCCACATAGACCGACCGATAAGAATTTTCGACCGGTGTCAACTTCGCCCGATATCAACTTTCGACCGGTGTCGACCTCGACCGATACCAACTTTCGACCGGAGTCGACCTCGACCGATATCAACTTTCGACCGAAATCGACCTCGACCGATATCAACTTTCGACCGGAGTTAGTCGTTCGAACACAACCCAGAAATAAGAACTCACAGAGACCTCAGAATATCAGATTACTTACATAAATGAATTAAACCCACCCTTAAATAACGATTATTTACAACTTCACTCATAATGACTTTGTTCACTCAGATTAATAACTCAACAATTAAACAATAACAATCCTCAACCTTCAATACCCACAGATTAACACTCACCTATCAATAGATCGATAATAAAATCCCAAAACTAGAACCATTACTAAAAGGAACAATCAGAGATGAATAATATAAGTTATCAGATGATTACCTCCAAGAGCTTACAAAATTCCCTTCTGCGATCCTCAGGCTTCTTTCTCCTTCGACCCAGCTCAAAATCGCCCCTGCCTCCTCTCAAAAACAGCCGACACCCAAAAATGATTGCACAAAACCCTAGGTTACCCCTTATAACAAGTATTTTCACTTAACCCCCTTCAAACAAAGGTTTTGACCACACTCCACCCCAAGCTTTAAGATTATTGCTTTTTAGTCCGGGATATTACAATATCCCCCCCTCAAGGATATTCCGTCCCCGGAATTCCTTCTTTGAACAAACTGGGATATTGATCCCTCATAACCGACTCTAACTCCCAAGTCGCTTCTTGCCCTTTGTGGAATTGCCACTGAACCTTTACCAAGGAAGTTTCCTTATTCCTTAACCTTTTCACTTTATGATTCAAAATTGCTACTGGTTCCTCTACAAATCTTATCCTTTCATCTATTTGAACATCTTCTAACGGTATAACTACATCACTTTCTGCCAAACATTTCCTCAGATTAGATACGTGGAAAACAGGGTGAACTCCTCGTAAATTCGCCGGTAGATCCAATTTATAAGCTACCTCTCCAACACGCTTCGTTATAAGAAACAGTCCTACATATCTTGGTCTAAACTTGCCCTTTTTGCCGAAACGAACGACTCCCTTCCATGGTGAAACTTTTAGCATCACCATGTCTCCTATCTGAAATTCTACCGGCTTCCTTTTTCTTGTTTGCATACATTCTCTGGCGATCCTGAGCCACCTTCAACCGATCCTGAATCTGATTAACCTTGTCGGCCGTCAATTGCACGATTTCTGGTCCTGTTAACTGTTTCTCACCCACTTCATTCCAACATAACGGGGTTCTACACCTTCGCCCATATAACGCTTCAAATGGAGCGGCTTGAATACTGACGTGATAACTATTGTTATAGGAGAACTCTATTAGAGGTAGATGAGTCTCCTAGGAACCTTTGAAATCGATCACGCATGCTCGAAGCATGTCTTCTAACGTCTGAATAGTTCTTTCACTCTGTCCGTCTGTCTGAGGGCGATACGCTGTACTTAATTTGAGTTGGGATCCCAAATCTCTTTGAAAGCTTTTCTAAAACATTGACGTGAAGCAAGCATCTCGATCTGACACAATAGAAGATGGCACTCCATGCCTAGATACTATCTCATCAATATACAGTTTTGCCAACTTTTCCAGCGGGTAAGTCTCCTTGATCGGTAGAAAGTGAGCAGATTTTGTGAGTCGATCCACTATCACCCAAATAGCATCGTGACCCTTAGGTGATCGCGGAAATCCCGTCACAAAGTCCATTGTTATCTCATCCCACTTCCATACCGGTATTTCCAACGGCTGCAGCTCCCCGTATGGTCTTTGATGCTCCGCTTTCACCTTCAAACACGTTAGACATCTCTCAATGAAATAAGCTATGTATTTCTTCAAACCGGGCCACCAATAATTCTGCTTCAGATATCGGTACATCTTATTGGTTCCCGGATGAATTGAGTAGCACGACTTGTGAGCTTCTTCCAATACTCTCTTCCAAAGTTCTCCCCGTTTTGGAATCCACACTCTTTTCTCATAACATCTAACACCACGATTGTCCATAGCTAACAAGTCTACGATTCCCACGATCCTTTCACTTTTCAAATTTTCACTTGACACGACTTCCTCTTGATATTGCTTGACTTCTTCTAGAAAGCTCGAAATCGCCTCCACACGAAACGCCACTACTCTGGCTACCGAGCTCTGTTCTTTCCGACTCAAGGCGTCCGCCACTACGTTATCTTTTCCCGGATGGTATAGGATCTCGCAATCATAGTCACTCAGCAATTCCAATCATAGTCACTCAGCAATTCCATCCACCTTCGCTGCCTCATGTTCAACTCCTTTTGATTGAATAGATGCTGGAGGCTCTTATGGTCGGTATAAATTTGACACTTAACTCCATACAAGTAATGTCTCCAGATCTTCAACACGAACACCACAACTGCCAGCTCCAGATCATGCGTCGGATAATTCCTTTCGTGCTCTTTCAATTGCCGAGACGTATAAGCTATTACCTTTCCATCTTGCATCAACACACATCCTAGACCAAACTTTGAAGCATCGCTAAAAATCACAAAGCCTTCTGTACCTTTGGGTAATGACAGGATCAGTGCACTACTCAATCTTTTCTTCAATTCGCTGAACGCATCCTCCTGAGTTTCCTTCCATGCAAACTTAACATTTTTCCTCGTTAGAGTGGTTAATGGTGTGGCTATTCTCGTGAAGTCTTGGATGAACATTCGATAGTAGCCCGCCAAGCCAAGGAAACTTCTCACTTCGGACGACGTCTTTGGTGCCTCCCATTCTTCGATTGCCTTAATCTTCGCTGGATCCACCTTGATTTCGTTTTCCGACACCACATGTCCTAAGAACTGCACTTCCCTTAGCCAGAATTCACATTTCGAGAACTTGGCATACAATTTCTCCTGCTTGAGTAACTCCAACACAACTCTCAGGTGTATTTCATGATCACTCATTGACTGTGAGTAGATTAGTATGTCATCAATGAAAACAATGACACACTTGTCCAAGAAGGTGTTGCATACTCTATTCATCAGATCCATGAATGCTGCCGGTGCATTCGTCAGCCCAAATGGCATGACTAAGAACTCGAAGTGTCCATACCTCGTGCGAAAGGCAGTCTTAGGTACATCCTCCTCTCTCACCTTCAACTGATGATAACCCGAACGCAGATCGATCTTCGAAAAATAACTCGCCCCTTGTAGCTGATCAAAAAGATCGTCAATCCTGGGAAGCGGATACCTATTCTTAACCGTTACCTTGTTTAGTTCTCGATAATCTATACACATTCTCATCGACCCGTCCTTCTTCTTGACGAACAGTACTGGTGCTCCCCACGACGACGTACTTGGGCGGATAAAACCTTTATCCAACAACTCCTTCAGTTGAGACATCATCTCCTTCATTTCGGCCGGAGCCAAGCGATATGGAGACCTCGCTGTTGGTGCCGCTCCCGGCATCAAATCTATCCTGAACTCCACTTGCATTTCCGGTGGCAGAGTGGTTAAGTCTTCCGGAAACACCTCCGGATACTCACACACTATCGGAACAGATTCTAATCCCTTTTTCTCTTTCTTAGCGTCTACCACATACGCTAAGAACCCCATATACCCTTTCCCTAAGCAATGCCTAGCCTTGATCATTGAGATCAAGCACAACTTTCTATCATGACGATCCCCATATACTATAACTTCCTTCTGATCCGGCAAGGCTATCCGAATTAGCTTCTTATTACAAACGATACTGGCATCGTTAGACGCTAACCAATCCATCCCCACTATGACGTCAAATTCCCCCATACCCATCGGATACAACCGCAATGAGAAGGTATGACCGTCAATGTCTATATTACACCCGTCATATACTTCTGCCACTAAAACTCGACTATCATCGGCTACTTCTACTTCAAACTGTTGGGAAATTCAGAAATGCACAAGTACAGTTAGTGCTGCTAGCACAACTTGGTTACTACTTCTGAAGTTAATGCTGCTGATACAGGTTAATGCTGCTAGTCAAGATTAATACTGCTAGAAGATATTACTACTGCTAAGCAGTTTTAGTACTGCTAGTAGTTAGTACTGCTGAACTTAATACTGCTCAAAGTATTAATGCTGCTGAAGACTTAATCCTGCTGAAGACTTAATGCTGCTTAAGAGATAATCAAGATTCGTGGAGATCAAGACTGAAGATAATCATGGAAGGCTTGGAGATAAAGATGGAAGATTATTCTGAAGATCTTTTATTATTTGTAATTATCTTTTATCTTTTGTATAAGTATAGAATTAGTTAGAATTGTTCATAATATCAATTTTAGAGAGAATCAACCTCAAGGCTTATAGTCCTAGTTCTAGAGAAGTAGAATTCGTATTGGTGAGCCTGTTCATCAATATTGAGGTTGAGTGTTGAATCTTGTAGCTTTACAATCATTCAATAAAGTTTACAAGTTGTTATTCTGATTCACTGTTTCATTGAATATTAAAGTGTTATTCCGCAAACTTCTTTAATATTGTTTCTGAGTGTTTATTCTTGTTAAGAATTGAGATCCTGACAAGTGGTATCAGAGCAAGTATTCTCAGAAATCTTATTCATCATGGAAAACACAGTTGAATCAAACAGTACTCTGGTCTCAAAGGTTCTAATGCTCAGATCCAATGAATTTGACATGTGGAAGATTAGAATCAAGCAATACATTCTCCTCACAGATTACTCCATGTGGGACATCATTGAGAATGGTCCATCTGATGCAGGAAAGATTGGTGAAGATGGAAAAAGAACCCCACCAAAGACGGATGCAGAAAGAAAGACAAGGCAGACAGAGATGAAAGCCTTGAGCACACTGCTCTTGGCCATTCCCAATGAGTATCAACACCAATTCTGCAATTGCACTGATGCACAGATGCTCTGGAATGCTCTAGAGAAGAGATTCTCTGGTACTAAAAGTACCAAGAGAAATCAAAAGGCAATCTTGAAACAACAGTATGAAAACTTTATGTCAACTAAGAATGAGTCCATGACTCAAACTTTTGACAGGTTTAACAAGCTGATTGGTGAACTAGCTACTATGGGATTACAGATTGATCAAGATGATGTAAACAGAAAGGTCTTAAGGTCCCTTGGAGATGAATGGACCATGTACACTGTTTCATTCAGACAGAATGAACAATTGGAAGAGAAAGAACTTGATGATCTGTACAATGACCTTAGAGTATTTGAAGCTGAGGTGGAGGCAAAGAAGAAACCTTCTGGATATATTCATAATGCTGCAATCCTATCAACATCAATTGATTCTACTGATAACCCTGAATCAGTTAATGCTGCTAATGGAGCAAATCAAGAGAAAGGCACTGAATCTGTGTTTGAAGCCTTTCTTTCCAGCCATGGAAATTCCTCTTTAATTAATGATGACTTGGAACAACTTCATCCTGATGATCTTGAAGAGATGGATATTAAATGGCAGATGTCCATGCTTTCCATGAGGGTGAAGGAGTTCATAAAGAGGACTGGGAGGAACAACTTCTCCCAAAGAAAAGAAGATGGAGCAGGATTTGATAAATCAAAGGTGGAATGCTATAAATGTCATCTGAAGGGACACTTTGCCAGGGAATGCAGAAGTGGAGTGTCTCACACCAACAACCACCAACAAGCATAGTCTGGAAACCTCAACCATAACAGAAACTCTGCTCAAGCCCTTGTTTCTCAACAAGGAATGGGGTTTGACTGGAGTGATCAAGCAGAAGAGGCTATCCAAAATCAAGCTCTTATGGCTGAAGTATCTGATCTCCCAACTGAGGTAAGTTCTAATCTCTGTTCTAAAACTTGCATAGACACTGTTAAAAGGTACAGGGATCACAACCAGAAGATGAGTGATGACCTTAAGAGGTTAGAAAAGGATATAAAAGATTATGTGAGAATTGTTGAGAGGTTTGAGGAACAAATTAAAGGTTTTCAAGCCAATGAACTCCAACACTCATATGATACCAATTACTGGAAGTGGGAGAAAAAGGATCTAGAACTCAAATTGACCAAATCTAAAGAGGAGAGTGAAAAGTTGAGAGAGGAGCTAACCAAGGTTAAGCTTGATGTGGAAAAGTTTTCCAATGCTTCTAAAGCAATGGACTCTCTACTACAAACTCAGATTCATGACAAATTGAGAAGAGGAATTGGGTATAATGCCACACCACCACCATACAACAACAACTACATTCCTCCTACTTCAGACTTGCTAGAAACCAAAGATAGGAAGGACTTGCCTAAGGGAGCCACTGAGATAGATCCCTTAGATGAGGTAGTTGTTGAGGATAAGACTGAGAAAGAGGTTGGTAAAAGTAAGCAGAACAATGTGTGTGGTGAGATTCCTCTAGAGAATAACATTATCACCAATGAGGACTGTGGAAGGGATTGGATCAAATCAAAGGACATAGAGAAGACAGAGGGAAAGTCTAGTAAGGTCCATTACAAACAGACCACAGTTGTGAATCCAGTTCCTTGCAAACAGTGTGCATGCAAGAAATCTGAGCCCCTAAAACATGATAAAAAAAGGGGAAATCAAAGAAACTGGAATAATCAGTGGGCACAAAAACAAGGGGTTGACTTGAGTAAAATCAATAGACCAAAACCTTGTTTCATCTGTGGCAAATTGAATCATCTTGCCAAATACTGTTATTTCAATCCTATGAACCAAAGGATGAATGTTCAAAGATCTATGCAAAAACCCTTTGGTTATAGGAAGATTGAAAGGAACCATGTGGCTAAGAAATCTGTTAAACCTAAAAGCCACATGAAGAAAAATATTGTTAAAGAAAGTGTCAATATGTGGGTTCCTAAATGCACTAAAACGGTTAGTACTGCTACCTCAAATAGTACTGCTGACAATGATAGTGCTGCTAGAAGCAATACTACTGCTATCAATGTTAGTGCTGCTGACATTGTTAGTACTTCTTCAAATGTTAATACTGCTAACTCTGTTAGTGCTGCTAACAAGGTTAGTACTGCTAAACCTGTTAGTGCTGCTAACTCTGTTAGTACTTCTCAGGTTAGTACTGCTCCTAGTGTTTGTGCTGCTAGACCAATCATATTGACAAAGTACTCCAATAAAGAGTGTACTGATTTTAAAAATCTCATCAAAAAGGAATGTAAATACTTTGATGAGAAAGGGAGACCCAAGACCACTTTGGCTTGGGTTCCCAATCAATACTAATTGTTTAATCTTATGTGCAGGGCAACCAGCAGCTTAAGGGGAAGAGCATCTGGCATGTTGATAGTGGTTGCTCTAGGCACATGACAGGGAACATGTCATGCCTCAAGAATTTCAAGAAAATTGATGGTGGGCATGTTGCCTTTGGTAATACTCCAGATGGAGGTAAGATAAGTGGTAAGGGGGATGTAACGAAAGGTAAAATGACCTTTGAAGATGTATTCTATGTTGAGCAGTTAAGGTACAACCTGTTAAGTGTATCACAGGTTTGTGACAAACAGCATAGTATATTATTTACTGATTCTGAATGCATTATCCTTGCTCCTGGATTCAAGGTAGTTGATGAAAAGATGATACTACTAAGAACTCCCAGAAAGGATAATGTATACTGCTTAGATATGGAAAGTGTTTCAACTGATTCATCCCTAAACTGTCTTGTTTCAAAAGCTTCTTTGGATGAATCATCACTTTGGCACAGAAGGATGTGTCACATGAACTTTAAAACAATGAATAAACTTGTTAAAAACAACCTTGTAAGAGGTTTACCTTCCAAAGTCTTTTCATGTGATGATCATTGTGTTGCCTGTCTTAAAGGCAAACAACACAAAACTTCTCATAAGTCCAAAGAGTTGAACACAATCTCTAGTTCTCTTCAGTTGTTGCATATGGATCTGTTTGGTCCTACAAATGTTATGAGTATAGGTAAGAAATCATACTGCCTAGTTATTGTTGATGATTACTCTAGATTTACTTGGGTATATTTTCTAAGGACTAAGGATGAGACAAATGGACTGATCAAATCCTTTATTCTAAGAATTGAAAACCAAACAAATCAAAAGGTAAAAGTCATTAGGTCAGACAATGGTACTGAATTTAAAAATCATGACCTAAACACCTTTTATGAGGAAAAAGGAATTGAGAGGCAATACAGTGCTCCTAGGACTCCACAACAAAATGGTGTTGCTGAGAGAAGGAATAGGACACTGATTGAGGCTGCTAGATCTCTGTTGGCTGATTCAAAACTACCAATTACTTTCTGGGCTGAAGCAGTTAATACTGCTTGTTATGTCCAAAACAGGGTTCTAGTAGTCAAGCATAAAAACAAGACACCATATGAGCTTTTAAATAACAGAAAACCATTTATTGGATTTTTCAAACCTTTTGGGTGTCCTTGTACCATTCTCAATATCAAAACTCACTTAGGAAGATGATGGTTTTCTTGTTGGTTACTCATCTCAGAGTAAGGCTTACAGAGTTTTTAATACTTCTTCTAGAATAATTGAGGAAAGTGACAATGTCAAATGCATTGAGAACACACCAAATCCTATTGGGTCTGGTCCTCAGTGGTTATTTGACATTGATTCACTAACTAACTCTTTGGGTTTCAGTAGTGATTATCATGCAGGTTCAGGAAGTGGAGGATCAGGGGATGACCAAGTACAAGTACAAGACATTATTTCTAAGTCTGTGATCTTTCCCATACCTACAATAGAGCCTGTTAAGGTCTGTGAAAAGGAAACTATGACTGAACCAATTCAGAGTGAAGAAGAAGGAAAAGATGAGGAGAATCAAGTGCATGAAGAGCCAGAAGCAGCTGATGAGATCCCCTCAGCTGACTTAAATGATTCAAATCTAGATGTGGGACTCAATGAAGAACCTAGTCATCAGACTAGAACTCAAAAGAACCATCCTCCAGAGCTGGTCATAGGAGACATCTCTTCTCCTATGATAACAAGGAATCAAAGCAGACTTCAAGAGCTGCAGGATCAGCAACACACAATACTCTCTTGCTTTCTATCTCAGATTGAGCCTAAGAAGGTTTATGATGCAATGAAAGATTCTAGTTGGATAGAAGCTATGCAAGAAGAATTACTGCAGTTCAAATTGCAAGAAGTTTGGGACTTGGTGGACCTTCCAAAAGGTCATAGAGCTATTGGCACCAAGTGGATTTTCAGAAATAAAAAGGATGAGAGAGGAATTATGATCAGGAACAAAGCAAGGCTTGTGGCACAAGGGTACACTCAAGAAGAAGGCATAGACTATGAAGAAGTGTTTGCTCCAGTGGCAAGGGTAGAGGCAATTAGGCTATTTCTAGCCTATGCCTCATACATGAAGTTCAAGGTATACCAAATGGATGTGAAGAGTGCCTTTCTTTATGGTACAATTGATGAAGAAGTATATGTCTGTCAGCCCCCTGGATTTGAAAATCCATCATATCCAGACAGAGTATACAAACTGAAGAAAGCACTTTATGGTCTTCATCAAGCCCCAAGAGCATGGTATGATACACTGTCTACCTATCTCTTGGAGAATGGGTTTGAAAGAGGAATAATTGACAAGACCCTCTTCATTAAAAGAAGTAAGAAGGACATCCTACTTGTTTAGATTTATGTGGATGATATCATCTTTGGATCCACAAAAGATTAGATGTGTAGAGACTTTGAAAAGTTAATGCACAAGAGCTTTAAAATGAGTTCAATGGGTGAACTTACCTTCTTCCTTGGGCTTCAAGTGAAACAGAAGAAAGATGGGATCTTCATAAGCCAATCAAAATATGTGAAAGACATCCTGGATAAGTATGGTTTAACAGACTCAAAGCCAGCAAACACACCTATGGAGACTCATAAAAAGATCACTGCTGATCTTGAGGGGGAGGATGTTGATGTCCATCTATATAGATCAATGATTCGATCTCTCATGTATCTTACAGCCTCAAGACCAGACATCATGTTTCCAGTGTGTTTGTGTGCCAGATTCCAAGTCAAGCCAAAGCAATCACATCTTCAAGCTGTTAAAAGTATTTTCAGATACTTAAGAGGGAAACCTAGATCAGGTCTTTGGTATCCTTATGAATCCAACTTTGACTTGATTGCTTATTCAGATAGTGACTTGGGAGGTGCTAACATGGACAGAAAGTCTACTTCAAGTGGATGTCAACTTTTGGGTGCAAGACTAGTATCTTGGCAGTGTAAGAAACAAACCACAGTGTCCTTATCAACAACAGAAGCTGAGTATATTGCTGCTGCAAGTTGCTGCTCTCAGGTTCTATGGATTCAGAATCAAATGCTGGACTATGGGGTAACCTTTCTTCACACTCCTATCTTCATTGACAATAGCAGTGCTATAAGCATTGTTAACAATCCAGTCAAGCACTCCAAAACAAAGCACATTGAGATCAGGTATCACTTTATTAGAGATTGTAATGAAAAGAAGCTAATTCAAGTTGCTAAAGTTCATACTGACAACCAGTTTGCTGATCTATTCACTAAAGCCTTTGATGTGGGTAGATTCACTTTCTTGGTCACAAGTGTGGGCATGATCAACTCTGAATGAGCTCATGTCTTAAAAAGTGTTTTCATACCTGTTATTGGTTTATTCTTTGGTGCTACTAACATCTTGTTCAGGAAGTTATTACCTTGCTCAGAGTACCTCAAGCTTCAAAAAGTGTAAGTATAGTTAATGCTGCTAGTGCAGTTTTAATACTGCCAGTGCAAAGTTAATACTGCTAGTTAGTTAATACTGCTAGTAGTTAATACTGCTCTCAGTTAATACTGCTGGTTAGTTAATACTGTTAGTGGTTAATACTGCTCTCAGTTAATACTACTAGTTAGTTAATACTGCTAGTAGTTAATACTGCTCTCAGTTAATACTGCTAGTTAGTTAATACTGCTAGTGGTTAATACTGCTCTCAGTTAATACTGCTAGTTAGTTAATACTGCTAGTGGTTAATACTGCTCTCAGTTAATACTGCTAGTTAGTTAATACTGCTAGTCAGTTAATACTGCTTATGTCCCAAATCGTATAAATACCCTTTTTGCCCGCCTAAAAGTTCATAACGACTCTTTGATTTCTATTCATCTGCTCTCTAAACCTCTTTCTCTCAAGCTCCTAGTAAGTTTCAGGCAAGAACACTCAAGTTCAATGGCATCCATGGCATTCATTGATGAGCACAACGAGATTGCAATTCTACAGAAGCCTAAACAAGCTGCTGGTTTCCATCAGATTGTGGATTTTCTCAAATCCAGCCACATTGCCCATGCTCTTACAGTATCGCCAACAATCTACATAGAGCATCAAAGACAATTCTTGGCGAATGCCACCGTAGTCACAGAGAATGGTGTGCAGATAATCAGGACAAGGGTGTGTGACAAACCCTTGTCAGTTTCTGAAGAAGTGATTCGCATCTGTCTACGTCTAGACGATGCTTCAGGTATTACTTCTATTCCTAATGAGGACTTGTTCTCAAACCTTTCAAGAATGGGGTATGGAGGCCAATTGGGTGGTTTCAAATTCTCAAAAGCTAAATTTTATACCCAATGGCGTTTTCTTGTTCATACCCTGATGCACTGCATTTCTAAAAAGACTACTGGGTGGAGTGAGTTCAGCAGTACCATTGCTTATGCTTTGGTCTGCTTGGGAAACAAAAAAGAGTTTTTATATGTACCCAAGTTTTGTACAGGTAGTTATAACCCATGAATTGACGGATATGCCTCACTTTGATGAGGTATATGTACCCAAAGTCCCCAAAGGTAAGGTCTTTTCAAACATGAAGAGATCTCCATTGGACTCGGAAGGAGTTGACACCCCATTGTTCTCTACAATGATGGTGGTGTCCCACAATGAAGAAGGTATGGCTTCAGGGTCAAGGCCCTCATTAGACCAACCCACTGAAAGCCAATCCCAACCTTCCATCACCATATCAATCCCTCAGTCTCTTGTTCAAAAACCAACTTCACCTATAACCAATACATACATCAGGAAAAAGGTAAAGAAGGCTCCTTCCCTTCTTGTACCTTCACCCACAGAGCCTTTAAGCCCTCTAATGGAAAATTCTCCATTAGAGAATATCTAGAGGGAAACCACAGGGGCGTCTCCCAACCCCAAGGAGGTGCTCAATGAGGAGATGAATGAGCATATGGGTGCAAAGGCTGCCACTACTCCTGCTAGCACAGAGGACGTCAGTGGTAACATAAATAAGACCTTCCCCATGGCAAATTTGGGTGAGCAATCATCCAAAGGTCCCAGGTGCCAAGAAACCATGGGGGTAGCAGGTGCTTCTGCTAGGCAGAAGACCTCTACTACAAAAAGATCCCATGATCCTTCAAAAGGGGGTAACACTCCTGGAAAAGGTGAGGACAGATATGACTATTATGAATTGATGGAAACAATGGGAAACATCAACATGGATGTAATCAAGCAGGGAAAAGACATAGAAGAGCTGAAACTGATCATTCTGTCTCAACAAGTACAGATCACCAACCTGAAGAAAATGGTGAAGAGATTGATCCAGAAAAAGAAGAAGAAACAATTTATGCTCAAAAGAAGGGAACCAGTGACTGATGCTCCCAAAAAGGGGGAGTCAGAAGCTGATGCCAACATGGAAGATGCCAAAGATAAGGGGGAGCAAGAGCAAGTTGATTTTGAGAGGGAGCAGGAAAAAGAATCAGATTGTGTACAAGCAGCAGAAACATCAAGCATAGCAGCAGAAAAAGATAAAGCAGCAGTAAAAGAAACAAAACAAGCAGCAGTAACAGTTAATGCTGCTGAAACAAGCAAAGCAGCAGAAACTGTTAATACTGCTGAATTGAAAGAAGCAGCAGAAATAGTGCAAGAAGTATTAACTGATCTTGAGATTGCAGAAACATTGATTAAGGCTAAGCATGATACTCCCAAGGTCACCTCAAAGGCCAAAGGAGTTGTCATCAAAGAAAGAGGTGAGGCTATCAAGACAGCAAGGGTTGAGAAGGTGGTAAGCAAAGATAAAGGCAAAGCAAAGTTAGTGGAATCTGATCAACCAATTAAAAAGAAAAAGTTGGTTGAGTCAGATGAAGCTTTGGCCAGAAAGATTCAGGCTGATCTTGAGCAAGAAGAAAGGGTTCAAGTTGAAAAAGACAGGGAGATGGCTAAGGCTCTGGCTGCAGAGTTAAATGAAGCTTATCGACAAAGTCTGGCAACTGAAATGGCTCAGAAGAAAGCTGCAACCCTGAAGAAGTCTGTGTTGTTCAAAGTGGCTGCAAAGAAGAGACAACCCTCAAAGACTTACCTTGATACTCAAGAGAGAAAGAAAATGATTACTTTTCTCAAAGGTGCTGTAGGAGTCAGAAAGGAGATGTTCTCAAAGATGTCTTTTGAACAAATTAAAGAATTATATGATTCTGAGACGACAAAGCTCCAAGGGAATGAAACTGCTAGAGTTGAAATGGAGAAGAGGATGAAAGAAAGCAATGACTTTCTGATAGAAAAGCCTTTCCCTGATGAGCAAGAAACACCAAAGAAAGAAGCAACTCTTGGTGAAAGTCTGAGGACTTTAAAAAGAACCAAAATGATGGCCAGAAGAAAATCAACCAAGAAGCCTAGAGTAGCTGAAGAAGAAGCTGAGAAGGTTGCTGAAGAAGAAGGGGCACCTAAGCCAATTGAACAGAAAGAACCATCAAACACTGATGATGTGAATTTGTACATGGTAGTGATGGACAAAGTGCCTGAACCTATTACAGCTGAACCTGTTGGTGTTAAGCCTCCTGAGGTCATTTTATGGGATACAATGAAGGTTGATGGAAAAGAATATATCAGGCTCAAAAGAAAAGATGAAAAGCATGAAGTGTATAATACTTGGGCAAAGATTGTCAGAACATGTTCCAGGTCAGATCTAGAAGAGATGTATGAAATAGGAATGAAGTTGTATGCAGATCAATTGAAAGCTCCAGAGATTTCAATCACAAAACTTGTGATGGAGTATCTGTGTATGATGTTCAAGCTTGAAGAAGTGGAGCATTTAATCAGAAATGTGTTTCAAAAGGTCACCAACTGGACTTTATATGAAACTAGTGGAGTATATGCTTTGACTATGGATTCAAATCACACAGAATACTTCCTAGTGGATAGAGTGTACAACCACAATAGATTGAAGCTGCATGCAATGTTGAAAAAGAAGCTTGGATGTGTTCCAGATTCAGAAATGGCAAAGTATTTGATTCAAAGGACAATCAATCAGAGTTTGGGGTTGAATCCAAATACAGGTGTATGAGCTATGAAGTTTTGGGAGCATCTTAAAGACCATCTGAAGAACTTGACTTCTCTTCCTAAAAGTCAAGTTAGGGGGAGATTGTTGGGAAATTCAGAAATGCACAAGTACAGTTAGTGCTGCTAGCACAACTTGGTTACTACTTCTGAAGTTAATGCTGCTGATACAGGTTAATGCTGCTAGTCAAGATTAATACTGCTAGAAGATATTACTACTGCTAAGCAGTTTTAGTACTGCTAGTAGTTAGTAATGCTGAACTTAATACTGCTCAAAGTATTAATGCTGCTGAAGACTTAATACTGCTTAAGAGATAATCAAGATTCGTGGAGATCAAGACTGAAGATAATCATGGAAGGCTTGGAGATAAAGATGGAAGATTATTCTGAAGATCTTTTATTATTTGTAATTATCTTTTATCTTTTGTATAAGTATAGAATTAGTTAGAATTGTTCATAATATCAATTTTAGAGAGAATCAACCTCAAGGCTTATAGTCCTAGTTCTAGAGAAGTAGAATTCGTATTGGTGAGCCTGTTCATCAATATTGAGGTTGAGTGTTGAATCTTGTAGCTTTACAATCATTCAATAAAGTTTACAAGTTGTTATTCTGATTCACTGTTTCATTGAATATTAAAGTGTTATTCCGCAAACTTCTTTAATATTGTTTCTGAGTGTTTATTCTTGTTAAGAATTGAGATCCTGACACAAACCCTTGACTAAGCTTCTTAGGTTTCACAAGCAGTTTGTGCACGAAATTCGGTGACACAAATGAACGATTTGCGCCCGAATCAAACAATACTTTAGCATAAATCGAGTCTATAGGAAAAGTACCTGTGACCACATCTAGCGTCTCAACCGCCTCCTCAGCCGTCATATTAAAGGCCCTAGCTCTCGCTCGTGTCGGATCCACCTTCTTCTCCCCTCCTTTTTCTCCAAAACCTCCAGCAGCACCCTTCTTCAACTGTGGGCAGTATGTCCTGATATGATCAGGAGACCCGCACTGATAACATGTTCTCGACCCGCGGCAGTCGCGAGCCATATGCCCAGTTTTCCCACATTTGAAACACCCTTCTCGCTCTACCAGACACTCCCCCTTGTGAACCCGGTTACACTTGCCGCACGGTTTAATTTCAAACTTCGGATTTACACGGTGGTCAAGTCTTGCCGATTTAAACGTCTTGAAATCACGGTTAGATCCTTCCCACTTTCGTTTGTCTCCACTTCTGTCGGTGGCCTGACGATTATTCTCTTTTTCTCTTAACTCGGCTGCATTCACCGCTGCCTGAAATGTTGTTGGTTCTTTGTTCGCGACGAACTCCCGAATATTACTTCTTAATCCATATATGAAATGCTCCACTCGCCTTTCCTCGTTAGGCACATAAATTTCAGCAAATCGAGATTTCTCGATAAATTTGGTCGTATACTCCCGGACCGTCATTTCCTTCAGTCCCAAGCTCAAAAATTCTTCCTCCAGCTTCTTAACCGCCGCCATCGGGCAAATTTGTGTGCTAAACCTTTTCACGAACTCGATCCACAACATTTCCCTAGCCACAGCTGAACCTTTCCCTCCAGACTCCACGTCCCACCACATCACTGCTTCATCCTTCAGTATAGACAACGCATACACGACTCTGTCCCCCTCAGAACACTTGCTTGTGTCGAATGCCAATTCAATCCCTTTTATCCATTTCATTGCCAACACCGGATCACATTCCCCCTTGAAAGTAGGGGGCTTGCAGGCCGCAAATTCTTTGAAGCTACACCCCCTCTTCATTACAGTTTTGGTCGACACTGCAGGTGTCGATTGAGAGTGACTTCCCACTACGGTCACTGGCGAGTCAGAATATTCATTCACTTCCTTTCCCCCACTCTTATCCTTACCTACTGAAACTTCCTCAGTTCGCTGAGCCAACAAAGCATTCAGAGTTTCATGCAACTTCCCCATTTCCGCGGCAAAGGTTTCCTGTGTAATGAATCCTTGAGTTCGACCCCCACCACGGTTCTGAGCCTGCCTCCGCCCCCTAATCGAAGACGAACTCTCCTGATGGGAGGTTTCTTGTTCAGGTCTAGTATCTACACTCTTGGCACTACGAACAACACAGGTTGTCTTTCCCCCGCGAGTTCCAGCAGTCGGTTCTTTCACATGAGTGGTCGCTTTCTTAGCCGTCTTCCCTTTAGGTCGACCGCGACCCTTTCCTCTATTAGCAGCCACATGAGGAGGAGCAACAAATCCATCCTCAGCCACTTCGTTAACCGGTGCCATTACTACTGCTGGCACTGATCTGCTCCTAGTTATCCTTTCCGACATAACTACAAATAGAACACCAACACAAACTTCATTAAGGTACCCCAAAGCAATAAAGCAAGTTAAGCACGCACATGTACCTGTAAATTTACAATTACACTGGTCAGATGTAATTCTAAATTTACCTTACATGTTAGTCCTCACTACTCTATCACTCGACTTCCTACGGCCATCCTATAATCTCAGTTCTGATTAACTCACTAAGTTTAAGTCTAAGACCAACTAGTCGCCTAGATCCCTTAAACTATGGCTCTGATACCACCTATAACAACCCAAACAGAAAAACAGATGGAGTAAATTCTTAATAAATAAAAATACTAACATTTAATAATAATCCAAACCGAAACGGTCCCAAGCTTGCAATGGATAAATCAAGGTTTGCTAAAACAACCTATACACAACTGAGATAAAAGAGTAAACTAAATGCTGGTCTTCTATCCGCCCGCTAGACCTTCTCTTTGCCCTTAGCTGCTTTGTCTACAACACGACGACCTGAAAAGATTTTTAATTTTGAAATAGCGAGGGTTAGACCATAGGTCTAGTGAGTTCCCTCTAACAGTTAAGCAACGAAATATACTTTCCAGAATTTAAAACAACATTTAATAATGGCACATGAATAAAACACGCTACATACCACATGACCATCGAAGACGATGTGTCTAGCTCGCGCTGCTTTAATGTTGGGACACGCCCCCAACGACATAAACGGGCCACACTCCCCGGCACGAGTAGGCGGGCCACACTCCCCGACTTAGGTCACGTAACCCACAAATAATGTATGCATACATTTAAACAACAACATTTTACAACACACTTGAACAATTTAATAAAACCATGCCATCATAATAAATCAAAGTTTAAAAATAAACTTCACATGCTTTCATTCTCAAAGGTTTAGTTTAGAAAGACTCACCTGAAGTCCACCGTTACAACCTTCAGTCTAAATGAATATTCCGAGTCGAACCTATAAAACGAGACATCGCTCAGTGAATTTAACGGTACCGTCTAATTAACAAAGTTAACCTTAATACCCTCATTCCCAACCTCAACTCCATTTAACCTTTGACCGAAATTTATCCCGCTAAAACTAACTCGAGACGACATACCCAAAGCCTAAAATAACTACATTAAATTAAATAGATTACAAACAAATGTGGGCCGACCACTAAAAGTCCAAACCCATACTTTGTTTTCCACAAACCGGCCCACGATCGAAATAACAATATACGTGTCTCAAAGTGAACACACGTGGGCTTCGGCCCACCCTTCTCGAACTTGACCGGGATGACACCCCCCCCCCCGACCGGAAAAATGAATTGCGACCGGTATAAACAATATCAACTCAATATCCGGTCGACCGGTGAATGCACACGACCGGGGTCTCGACCCCCCCTTCGACCGGCAATCCACATAGACCGACCGATAAGAATTTTCGACCGGTGCCAACTTCGCCCGATATCAACTTTCGACCGGTGTCGACCTCGACCGATACCAACTTTCGACCGGAGTCGACCTCGACCGATATCAACTTTCGACCGAAATCGACCTCGACCGATATCAACTTTCGACCGGAGTTAGTCGTTCGAACACAACCCAGAAATAAGAACTCACAGAGACCTCAGAATATCAGATTACTTACATAAATGAATTAAACCCACCCTTAAATAACGATTATTTACAACTTCACTCATAATGACTTTGTTCACTCAGATTAATAACTCAACAATTAAACAATAACAATCCTCAACCTTCAACACCCACAGATTAACACTCACCTATCAATAGATCGATAATAAAATCCCAAAACTAGAACCATTACTAAAAGGAACAATCAGAGATGAATAATATAAGTTATCAGATGATTACCTCCAAGAGCTTACAAAATTCCCTTCTGCGATCCTCAGGCTTCTTTCTCCTTCGACCCAGCTCAAAATCGCCCCTGCCTCCTCTCAAAAACAGCCGACACCCAAAAATGATTGCACAAAACCCTAGGTTACCCCTTATAACAAGTATTTTCACTTAACCCCCTTCAAACAAAGGTTTTGACCACACTCCACCCCAAGCTTTAAGATTATTGCTTTTTAGTCCGGGATATTACAATATCCCCCCCTCAAGGATATTCCGTCCCCGGAATTCCTTCTTTGAACAAACTGGGATATTGATCCCTCATAACCGACTCTAACTCCCAAGTCGCTTCTTGCCCTTTGTGGAATTGCCACTGAACCTTTACCAAGGAAGTTTCCTTATTCCTTAACCTTTTCACTTTATGATTCAAAATTGCTACTGGTTCCTCTACAAATCTTATCCTTTCATCTATTTGAACATCTTCTAACGGTATAACTACATCACTTTCTGCCAAACATTTCCTCAGATTAGATACGTGGAAAACAGGGTGAACTCCTCGTAAATTCGCCGGTAGATCCAATTTATAAGCTACCTCTCCAACACGCTTCGTTATAAGAAACAGTCCTACATATCTTGGTCTAAACTTGCCCTTTTTGCCGAAACGAACGACTCCCTTCCATGGTGAAACTTTTAGCATCACCATGTCTCCTATCTGAAATTCTACCGGCTTCCTTTTTCTTGTTTGCATACATTCTCTGGCGATCCTGAGCCACCTTCAACCGATCCTGAATCTGATTAACCTTGTCGGCCGTCAATTGCACGATTTCTGGTCCTGTTAACTGTTTCTCACCCACTTCATTCCAACATAACGGGGTTCTACACCTTCGCCCATATAACGCTTCAAATGGAGCGGCTTGAATACTGACGTGATAACTATTGTTATAGGAGAACTCTATTAGAGGTAGATGAGTCTCCTAGGAACCTTTGAAATCGATCACGCATGCTCGAAGCATGTCTTCTAACGTCTGAATAGTTCTTTCACTCTGTCCGTCTGTCTGAGGGTGATACGCTGTACTTAATTTGAGTTGGGATCCCAAATCTCTTTGAAAGCTTTTCTAAAACATTGACGTGAAGCAAGCATCTCGATCTGACACAATAGAAGATGGCACTCCATGCCTAGATACTATCTCATCAATATACAGTTTTGCCAACTTTTCCAGCGGGTAAGTCTCCTTGATCGGTAGAAAGTGAGCAGATTTTGTGAGTCGATCCACTATCACCCAAATAGCATCGTGACCCTTAGGTGATCGCGGAAATCCCGTCACAAAGTCCATTGTTATCTCATCCCACTTCCATACCGGTATTTCCAACGGCTGCAGCTCCCCGTATGGTCTTTGATGCTCCGCTTTCACCTTCAAACACGTTAGACATCTCTCAATGAAATAAGCTATGTATTTCTTCAAACCGGGCCACCAATAATTCTGCTTCAGATATCGGTACATCTTATTGGTTCCCGGATGAATTGAGTAGCACGACTTGCGAGCTTCTTCCAATACTCTCTTCCAAAGTTCTCCCCGTTTTGGAATCCACACTCTTTTCTCATAACATCTAACACCACGATTGTCCATGGCTAACAAGTCTACGATTCCCACGATCCTTTCACTTTTCAAATTTTCACTTGACACGACTTCCTCTTGATATTGCTTGACTTCTTCTAGAAAGCTCGAAATCGCCTCCACACGAAACGCCACTACTCTGGCTACCGAGCTCTGTTCTTTCCGACTCAAGGCGTCCGCCACTACGTTATCTTTTCCCGGATGGTATAGGATCTCGCAATCATAGTCACTCAGCAATTCCAATCATAGTCACTCAGCAATTCCATCCACCTTCGCTGCCTCATGTTCAACTCCTTTTGATTGAATAGATGCTGGAGGCTCTTATGGTCGGTATAAATTTGACACTTAACTCCATACAAGTAATGTCTCCAGATCTTCAACACGAACACCACAACTGCCAGCTCCAGATCATGCGTCGGATAATTCCTTTCGTGCTCTTTCAATTGCCGAGACGTATAAGCTATTACCTTTCCATCTTGCATCAACACACATCCTAGACCAAACTTTGAAGCATCGCTAAAAATCACAAAGCCTTCTGTACCTTTGGGTAATGACAGGATCAGTGCACTACTCAATCTTTTCTTCAATTCGCTGAACGCATCCTCCTGAGTTTCCTTCCATGCAAACTTAACATTTTTCCTCGTTAGAGTGGTTAATGGTGTGGCTATTCTCGTGAAGTCTTGGATGAACATTCGATAGTAGCCCGCCAAGCCAAGGAAACTTCTCACTTCGGACGACGTCTTTGGTGCCTCCCATTCTTCGATTGCCTTAATCTTCGCTGGATCCACCTTGATTTCGTTTTCCGACACCACATGTCCTAAGAACTGCACTTCCCTTAGCCAGAATTCACATTTCGAGAACTTGGCATACAATTTCTCCTGCTTGAGTAACTCCAACACAACTCTCAGGTGTATTTCATGATCACTCATTGACTGTGAGTAGATTAGTATGTCATCAATGAAAACAATGACACACTTGTCCAAGAAGGTGTTGCATACTCTATTCATCAGATCCATGAATGCTGCCGGTGCATTCGTCAGCCCAAATGGCATGACTAAGAACTCGAAGTGTCCATACCTCGTGCGAAAGGCAGTCTTAGGTACATCCTCCTCTCTCACCTTCAACTGATGATAACCCGAACGCAGATCGATCTTCGAAAAATAACTCGCCCCTTGTAGCTGATCAAAAAGATCGTCAATCCTGGGAAGCGGATACCTATTCTTAATCGTTACCTTGTTTAGTTCTCGATAATCTATACACATTCTCATCGACCCGTCCTTCTTCTTGACGAACAGTACTGGTGCTCCCCACGACGACGTACTTGGGCGGATAAAACCTTTATCCAACAACTCCTTCAGTTGAGACATCATCTCCTTCATTTCGGCCGGAGCCAAGCGATATGGAGACCTCGCTGTTGGTGCCGCTCCCGGCATCAAATCTATCCTGAACTCCACTTGCATTTCCGGTGGCAGAGTGGTTAAGTCTTCCGGAAACACCTCCGGATACTCACACACTATCGGAACAGATTCTAATCCCTTTTTCTCTTTCTTAGCATCTACCACATACGCTAAGAACCCCATATACCCTTTCCCTAAGCAATGCCTAGCCTTGATCATTGAGATCAAGCACAACTTTCTATCATGACGATCCCCATATACTATAACTTCCTTCTGGTCCGGCAAGGCTATCTGAATTAGCTTCTTATTACAAACGATACTGGCATCGTTAGACGCTAACCAATCCATCCCCACTATGACGTCAAATTCCCCCATACCCATCGGATACAACCGCAATGAGAAGGTATGACCGTCAATGTCTATATTACACCCGTCATATACTTCTGCCACTAAAACTCGACTATCATCGGCTACTTCTACTTCAAACTGTTGGGAAATTCAGAAATGCACAAGTACAGTTAGTGCTGCTAGCACAACTTGGCATTCTCATAGGACATGTTCCTATGCTCTTCTAATTCACAGAGTTACAATTTTCTTTTGTTACCATCCTCATCTAAATTCATGTTCAATTCCTTTATAGCCCAATATGCTTTATGTTCAAGTTCCAAAGTGAGGTGATAGGCCTTTCTAAAGACTAGCTTGTATGGGGACATACCCAAAGGTGTTTTAAAAGCAGTCCGGTATGCCCATAAAACATCATCTAAATGGAAAGCCCAGTCTTTTCTGTTTGGTTTAACAACTTTTTCAAGAATCCCTTTGATTTCCCTGTTTGAGAGTTCAGCCAGTCCATTTGTCTGTGGGTGGTATGCAGTGGCAACTTTGTGTTTCACATTGTATTTTTCAAGAACTTTACTCAACAAATTGTTTATAAAGTGGGTACCCTCATCACTAATTAGTGCCCGGGGGGGTACCAAACATTGTAAAAATCTGTTTTTGTAAAAACTTAATTATAGTTTTAGCATCATTTGAAACACATGCCATTGCCTCTACCCATTTGGATACATAATCAACAACAACTAGAATGTATTGGCAATTGTTTGAAGGGGGAAATGGACCCATAAAATCTATACCCCAAACATCAAATAACTCAACTTCTAAGATCCCATTCAAGGGCATTTCATTTTTCCGAGAAATGGAACCACTTCTCTGACATTCATTACATCTTTGAGCAAAATTATGGGCATCTTTAAAAATGTTGGGAACTGAAAGAATTGCTCAAGTACAGTTAATACTGCTAGCACTAAATGGTTACTACTTCTGAAGTTACTACTGCTGATACAGGTTAATGCTGCTAACCAAGATTAATACTGCTAAAAGAAGTTACTACTGCTGAGCATAGTTAGTACTGCTAGTAGTTAGTACTGCTGAACTTAATACTGCTGAACTTAATACTGCTCAAAGTATTAATGCTGCTGAAGACTTAATACTGCTTATGAGATGAAGACTTCATATGGCAAGGATGACACCTGTACTGAATGGAAATATTCATGGAAAGCTTGGAGATAAGTTTGGAAGATTATACTGAAGATATTTTATTATTTGTAGTTATCTTTTATCTTCAGTATATATATAGAATAGTTTGTAACTATAGAGAATTAATTCTGAGTTTTTAGTTTTCTTAGAGAGAATCAACCTCAAGGTTTATAATCCTAGTTCTAGAGAAGTAGAATTCGTATTGGTGATCCTGTTCATAAATATTGAGGTTGTGTGTGAAATCTTGTAGCTTTATAACCATTCAATAAAGTTTACAAGTTATTATTATGATTCACTGTTTCATTGATCTTTGAATATTAAAGTGTTATTCCGCAAACTCCTTTAATATTGTTTCTGAGTGTTTATTCTTGTTAAGAATTCAGATCCTGACAAGTGGTATCAGAGCAAGTATTCTCAGAAATCTTATTCATCATGGAAAACACAGTTGAATCAAACATTACTCTTGTCTTAAAGGTTCCAATGCTCAGATCCAATGAATTTGACATGTGGAAGATTAGAATCAAGCAATACATTCTCCTCACAGATTACTCCATGTGGGACATCATTGAGAATGGCCCATCTGATGCAGGAAAGATTGGTGCAGATGGAAAAAGGACCCCACCAAAGACAGATGCAGAAAGGAAGACAAGACAGACAGAGATGAAAGCCTTGAGCACACTGCTCTTGGCTATTCCCAATGAATATGAACACCAATTCAACAATTGTACTAATACACAGATGCTCTGGAATGCTCTAGAAAAGAGATTATCTGGTACCAAAAGTACCAAGAGAAATCAGAAGGCAATATTGAAGCAGCAGTATGAAAACTTTATGTCAACTAAGAATGAGTCCATGACTCAAACTTTTGACAGGTTTAACAAGCTGATTAGTGAACTAGCTACTATGGGAGTACAGATTGATCAAGATGATGTAAACAGAAAGTTCTTGAGGTCCCTTGGAGATGAATGGACCATGTACACTGTTTCGTTCAGACAGAATGAACAATTGGAAGAAAAAGAACTTGATGATCTGTACAATGACCTTAGAGTATTTGAAGCTGAGGTGGAGGCAAAGAAGAAACCTTCTGGATATATTCATAATGCTGCACTTCTATCAGCATCAATTGATTCTAATGCTAACCCTGAATCAGTTAATGCTGCTAATGGAGCAAATCAAGAAAAAGGCACTGAATCTGTGTTTGAAGCCTTTCTTTCCAGCCATGGAAATTCCTCTTTAATTAATGATGACTTGGAACAACTTCATCCTGATGATCTTGAAGAGATGGATATTAAATGGCAAATGGCCATGCTTTCCATGAGGGTGAAGAAGTTCATAAAGAGGGCTGGGAGGAACAACTTCTCCCAAAGAAGAGAAGATGGAGCAGGCTTTGATAAATCAAAGGTGGAGTGCTATAAATGTCATCTGAAGGGACACTTTGTCAAAGAATGCAGAAGTGGAGTGTCTCACAACAACAACCACCAACAAGCTCAGTCTGGAAGCTTCAATCACAACAGAAACTCTGCTCAAGCCCTTGTTTCTCAACAAGGAATGGGGTTCGACTGGAGTGATCAAGCAGAAGAGGCTATCCAAAATCAACCTCTTATGGCAGAAGTATCTGATCTCCCAACTGAGGTAAGTTCTACTCTCTGTTCTAAAACTTGCATAGACACTGTTAAAAGGTACAGAGATCACAATCAGAACATGAGTGATGGCCTTAAGAGGTTAGCAAAAGATATAAAAGACTATGTGAGAATTGTTGAGAGGATTGAGGAACAAATTAAAGGTTTTCAAGCCAATGAACTCCAACACTCATATGATACCAATTACTGGAAGTGGGAGAAAAAGGATCTAGAACTCCAACTGACCAAATCTAAAGAGGAGAGTGAAAAGTTGAGAGAGGAGCTAACCAAGGTTAAGCTTGATGTGGAAAAGTTTTCCAATGCTTCTAAAGCAATGGACTCTTTACTACAAACTCAGATTCATGACAAATTGATAAGAGGAATTGGGTACAATACCACACCACCACCATACAACAACAACTACATTCCTCCTACATCAGATTTGCTAGAAACCAAAGATAGGAAGGACTTGCCTGAGGGAGCCACTGAGATAGATCCCTTAGATGAGGTAGTTGTTGAGGATAAGACTGAGAAAGAGGTTGGTAAGAGTAAGGAGAACAATGTGAGTGGTGAGATTCCTCTAGAGAATCACATCATTACCAATGAGGGGTGTGGAAAGATTTGGGTCAAATCAAAGGACATAGAGAAGACAGAGGGAAAGTCTGGTAAGGTCCATTACAAACAGACCACAGTTGTGAATCCTGTTCCTTGCAAACAGTGTGCATGCAAGAAATCCGAGCCCCTAAAACATGATAAAAAGAGGGGAAATCAAAGAAACTGGAATAATCAGTGGGCACAAAAACAAGGGGTTGATCTGAGTAAAATCAATAGACCAAAACCTTGTTTTATCTGTGGCAAATTGAATCATCTTGCCAAATACTGTTATTTCAATCCTATAAACCAAATGATGAATTTTCAAAGATCTATGCAAAAACCCTTGGGTTATAGGAAGAAGGAAAGGAACTATGTGGCTAAGAAATCTGTTAAATCTAAAAGCCACATGAAGAAAAAGACTGTTAAAGAAAGTGTCAATATGTGGGTTCCTAAATGCACTAAAACGGTTAGTACTGCTACCTCAAATAGTACTGCTGACAATGATAGTGCTGCTAGAAGCAATACTACTGCTACCAATGTTAGTGCTGCCAAGAGTATTAGTACTGCTAAAACTAACATGGTTAGTACTTCTTCAAATGTTAATACTGCTAACTCGGTTAGTGCTTCTAACAAGGTTAGTACTGCTAAACCTGTTAGTGCTGCTAACTCTGTTAGTACTTCTAAAGTTAGTACTGCTCCTAGTGTTTGTGCTGCTAAGCCAATTATCTTGACAAAGTACTCAAATAAAGAGTGCTCTGAGTTTAAAAACCTCATCAAAAAGGAATTTAATACTTTGATGAGAAAGGGAGACCCAAGACCACTTTGGCTTGGGTTCCCAATCAATACTAACTGTTTAATCTTATGTGCAGGGCAACCAGCAGCTCAAGGGGAAGAGCATCTGACATGTTGATAGTGGTTGCTCTAGGCACATGACAGGGAACATGTCATGCCTCAAGAATTTCAAGAAAATTGATGGTGGGCATGTTGCCTTTGGTAATACTCCAGATGGAGGTAAGATCAGTGGTAAGGGGGATGTAACCAAAGGTAAAATGACCTTTGAAGATGTATTCTATGTTGAGCAGTTAAGGTACAACCTGTTAAGTGTATCACAAGTTTGTGACAAACAGCATAGTATATTATTTACTGATTCTGAATGCATTATCCTTGCTCCTGGATTCAAGGTAGTTGATGAAAAGATGATACTACTAAGAACTCCAAGAAAGGATAATGTATATTGCTTAGATATGGAAAGTGTTTCAACTGATTCATCCCTAAACTGTCTTGTTTCAAAAGCTTCTTTGGATGAATCATCACTTTGGCATAGAAGGATGTGTCACATGAACTTTAAAACAATGAATAAACTTGTTAAAAACAACCTTGTAAGAGGTTTACCTTCCAAAGTCTTTTCATGTGATGATCATTGTGTTGCCTGTCTCAAAGGCAAACAACACAAAACTTCTCATAAGTCCAAAGAGTTGAACACAATCTCTAGTTCTCTTCAGTTGTTGCATATGGATCTGTTTGGTCCTACAAATGTTATGAGTATAGGTAAGAAATCATACTGCCTAGTTATTGTTGATGATTACTCTAGATTTACTTGGGTATATTTTCTAAGGACTAAGGATGAGACAAGTGGACTGATCAAATCCTTTATCCTAAGAATTGAAAACCAAACAAATCAAAAGGTAAAAGTCATTAGGTCAGACAATGGTACTGAATTTAAAAATCATGACCTAAACACCTTTTGTGAGGAAAAAGGAATTGAGAGGCAATACAGTGCTCCTAGGACTCCACAACAAAATGGTGTTACTGAGAGAAGGAATAGGACACTGATTGAAGCTGCTAGATCTCTGTTAGTTGATTCCAAACTTCCAATTACTTTCTGGGCTGAAGCAGTTAATACTGCTTGCTATGTCCAAAACAGAGTTCTAGTAGTCAAGCCTAAAAACAAGACACCATATGAGCTTTTAAATAACAGAAAACCATTTATTGGATTTTTCAAACCTTTTGGGTGTCTTTGTACCATTCTCAATACCAAAACTCACTTAGGAAAGTTTGATAGCAAGGCAGATGATGGTTTTCTTGTTGGTTACTCATCTCAGAGTAAGGCTTATAGAGTTTTTAATTCTTCTTCTAGAATAATTGAGGAAAGTAACAATGTCAAATGCAATGAGAAGACACCAAAACCTATTGGGTCTGGTCCTCAGTGGTTATTTGACATTGATTCACTAACTAACTCTTTGGGTTTCAGTAGTGATTATCATGCAGGTTCAGGAAGGGGAGGATCAGGGGATGAACAAGTACAAGTACAAGACATTATTCCTCAGTCTGTGATCTTTCCCATACCTCCAATAGAGCCTGTTGATGTCTGTGAAAAGGAGAATGCTACTGAACAAATTCAGAGTGAAGAAGAAAGAAGAGATGAGGAGAATCCAGTGCATGAAGAGCCAGAAGCAGCTGATGAGATCCCCTCAGCTGACTTAAATGATTCCAATCTAGATGTGGGAATCAATGAAGAACCTAGTCATCAGACTAGAACTCAAAAGAACCATCCTCCAGAGCTGGTCATAGGAGACATCTCTTCTCCTATGATAACAAGGAATCAAAGCAGACTTCAAGAGCTACAGGATCAGCAACACACAGTACTCTCTTGCTTTCTATCTCAGATTGAGCCTAAGAAGGTTTATGATGCAATGAAAGATTCCAGTTGGATAGAAGCTATGCAAGAAGAGTTACTGCAGTTCAAATTGCAAGAAGTTTGGGACTTGGTGGACCTTCCGAAAGGTCATAGAGCTATTGGCACCAAGTGGATTTTCAGAAATAAAAAGGATGAGAGAGGAATTGTGATCAGGAACAAAGCAAGGCTTGTGGCACAAGGGTACACTCAAGAAGAAGGCATAGACTATGAAGAAGTGTTTGCTCCAGTGGCAAGCGTAGAGGCAATTAGGCTATTTCTAGCCTATGCCTCATACATGAAGTTCAAGGTATACCAAATGGATGTGAAGAGTGTCTTTCTTTATTGTACAATTGATGAAGAAGTATATGTCTGTCAGCCCCCTGGATTTGAAAATCCATCATATCCAGACAGAGTATACAAACTGAAGAAAGCACTTTATGGTCTTCATCAAGCCCCAAGAGCATGGTATGATACACTGTCTACCTATCTCTTGGAGTATGGGTTTGAAAGAGGAATAATTGACAAGACCCTCTTCATTAAAAGAAGTAAGAAGGACATCCTACTTGTTCAGATCTATGTGGATGATATCATATTTGGATCCACAAAAGATCAGATTTGTAGAGACTTTGAAAAGTTGATGCACAAGAGCTTTAAAATGAGTTCAATGGGTGAACTTACCTTCTTCCTTGGGCTTCAAGTGAAACAGAAGAAAGATGGGATCTTCATAAGTCAATCAAAATATGTGAAAGACATCCTGGATAAGTATGGTTTAACAGACTCAAAGCCAGCAAGCACACCTATGGAGACTCATAAACAGATCACTGCTGATCTTGAGGGGGAGGATGTTGATGTCCATCTATATAGATCAATGATTGGATCTCTCATGTATCTCACAGCCTCAAGACCAGACATCATGTTTCCAGTGTGTTTGTGTGCCAGATTCCAAGTCAAGCCAAAGCAATCACATCTTCAAGCTGTTAAAAGGATTTTCAGATACTTAAGAGGGAAACCTAGATTAGGTCTTTGGTATCCTTATGAATCCAACTTTGACTTGATTGCATACTCAGACAGTGACTTGGGTGGTGCTAATATGGATAGAAAGTCTACTTCAGGTCGATGTCAACTTTTGGGTACAAGACTAGTATCGTGGCGGTGTAAGAAACAAACCACAGTGTCCTTATCAACAACAGAAGCTGAGTATATTGCTGCTGCAAGTTGCTGCTCTCAGGTTCTATGGATTCAGAATCAAATGCTAGACTATGGGGTAACCTTTCTTCACACTCCAATCTTCATTGACAATAGCAGTGCTATAAGCATTGTTAACAATCCAGTCAAGCACTCCAAAACAAAGCATATTGAGATCAGGTATCACTTTATTAGAGATTGTAATGAAAAGAAGCTAATTCAAGTTGCTAAAGTTCATACTGACAACCAGTTTGCTGATCTATTCACTAAAGCTTTTGATGTGAGTAGATTCACTTTCTTGGTCACAAATGTGGGCATGATCAACTCTGAATGAGCTCATGTTTTTAAAAAGTATTTACATACCTGGTATTGGTTTATTCTTTGGTGCTACTAACTTCTTTCTCAAGAAGTTATTACCTTGCTCAGAGTACCTCAAGCTTCAAAAAGTGTAAGTATAGTTAATGCTGCCAGTGCAGTTTTAATACTGCCAGTGCAAAGTTAATACTGCTAGTTAGTTAATACTGCTAGTGGTTAATACTGCTCTCAGTTAATACTGCTAGTTAATTAATACTGCTAGTGGTTAATACTGCTCTCAGTTAATACTGTTAGTTAGTTAATACTGCTTGTTAGTTAATACTGCTTATGTCTCGAATCGTATAAATACACTTTTTGCCCGCCTAAAAGTTCATAACGACTCTTTGATTTCTATTCATCTGCTCTCTAACCCTTTTCTCTCAAGCACCAAGTGTTTCAGTCCAGAATACTCAAGCTCGATGGCAGCTATGGCGTTCTTTGATGAACATAATGAGATTGCAATGCTTAAGAAGCCTAAACAAGCTGCTGGATTCCATCAAATTGTGGATTTTCTCAAGTCCAGCCACATTGCCCATGCTCTTACAGTGTCGCCAACAATCTACATAGAGCATCAAAGACAATTTTGGGCAAATGCCACTGTAGTCACAGAAAATGGTATGCAGATAATCAAGACAAGGGTGTGTGACAAACCCTTGTCAGTTTCTGAATAGGTGATTCGTATCTGTCTACGTCTAGATGATGCTGCAGGTATTACTTCTATTCCTAATGAGGACTTGTTCTCCAATCTTTCAAGAATGGGGTATGGAGGCCAATTGGGTGGTTTCAAATTCTCAAAAGCTAAATTTTATACCCAATGGCGTTTTCTTGTTCATACCCTTATGCATTGCATTTCTAAAAAGACTAATGGATGGAGTGAGTTCAGCAGTACCATTGCTTATGCTTTGGTCTGCTTGGCCACTGCCAGACAGTACAATTTTTGAAGAATGATTTTCAATGACCTTGTGTCAAACTTGGGAAACAAAAAGAGTTTTTATATGTACCCAAGATTTGTACAGGTAGTTATAACCAATGAATTGACGGATATGCCTCACTTTGATGAGGTATATGTACCCAAAATCCCTGTCAGGATCGAATTCTTAACAAGAATAAATTCTCAGAAACTAATATCAAAGAAGTTTGCGGAATAACACTTTGATATTCAATAAAACAGTAAACCAAAACAGTATATAATCAACAACTTGTAAACTTGTATTGAATGCTTGAAGTTACAAGATTAAACACACAACCTCAATATTGATGAACAGGCTCACCAATACGAATTCTACTTCTCTAGAATTAGGATCTATGCCTTGAGGTTGATTTTCTCTAAAAAACTTAGAATGAATGAATTAATCTATCTTAAACTATTCTATCAAATCTGTACATATACTGAATAAAAAGATAATTACAATAAATAAAATATCTTCAGTATATCTTCCATCATTATCTTCAAAATATCCTTGTTTATCACGATCTCTTCATCATTACCTTATAAGCAGCATTAAGTCTTGGCAGCATTAACTACTAAGCAACACTAACCACTAGCAGTACTAACTAGCTAAGCAGTACTAACTTTGTTCAAGCAGCACTAACTTTGACTAGCAGTATTAATTCTACTAGCAGTAGTAATACTCAGCAGTATTAACTTTGAAGTCTTCTAGCAGTAGTAATTCTGAACTAGCAACATTAAAGACTTGTTCACATCTTCAGTTTCCAACAATCTCCCCCTAACTTGACTTTTAGAAAGAGAAGTCAAGTTCTTCAAATGCTTCCAAAATCTTCATTGATCTACTCCAAGGTTAGGATCCAGTCCCATGCTCTGATTAATAGTTCTTTGAATTAAGTACTTTGCCATTTCTGAATTTGGTGCACAACTCAACTTCTTATTTAACATGGCATGTAGCTTCAGATTTGTATGATTGTATACCCTGTCCACCAAGTAATACTCCATGTGAAAAGTATCCAATGCCAGTTCGTAGACTCCACTCCTTTCATATAGAGTCCATCCTCTAACAGCTTTAAATACATCTCTTATCAAATGCTTTACTGCTTCTGGTTTGAACAACATGCACAAATATTCCATAACTAGCTTCACAATTGGTAACCCTGGAGCTGTCAACTGATCTGCATGAACTTTCATCCCTACTGCAAACATTTCTTCCAAATCAGATCTTGAACACTCTCTGATAATTTTGCTCCAGGTGCTGTATACTTCATACTTCTCATCCTTTCTTTTCAATCTAATGTATTCTTTGCCATCCACCTCTATAGTATCCCAGAGGATAACTTCAGGAGGTTTGAATCCAACAGGTTCAGCTGAAATAGGCTTTGGAATTTTATCCATTACCACCATGTACATGTTTACATCTGAACTCTGTGGTATTTCTTACTGAGATTCAACTTTCTTTTCTTCTTCTACTCTAGACTTCTTGACAACTTTCTTTCTGTTGGCCATCATCTTGGTTCTCTTCAGAATCCTTTGCCCTTGTCCTATAGTAGCTTCCTTCTTCTTTTCTTCCTTATTCCTTTCTTCTGATTTAGGGCCTTTAGAAGCAATAGACTTAACTCTTTTTATCTTGTTGATCTTCTGAGCTAGAGTCTCTTCTTCCTTAATATCTGCCTTTTTCTTTGTTGGAGTTCCCTCTTCAGTTTCAGGGAAGGGTTTATTGATATTCACATCATGCATCTCCTTAGCTTTCTTTTCAAACTCCACTCTGTCCTTTTCATTATTCTTCAGCTTTCCTATTTTAGTCTTGTCAAAACCAACTCCATCTTCTCTTCTTTGAGAGAAGTTGTTCCTTCCTGTTCTTTTAATAAACTTCTTCACTCTCATAGATAACATGGCCATCTGCCATTTAATGTCCATCTCCTCCAGGTCATCAGGGTGAAGTTGATCCAGATCATCATTAATCAATGAATTGTTGCTATGACTGGACAAAAAGGCTTCAAAGATAGTTCCAGTGCCTTTTTCTGAATTTACTCCACTGGCAGTACTAACTGCTTCAGGGTTAGCAGTAGTATCAGTAGATGTTGAAAGAAGTGCAACATTGTGGATATAACCAGTGGGATTCTTCTTGGATTCTACCTCAGTTTCAAAAACTCTTAGATCATTATATAGATCATCAAGTTCCTTCTCTTCCAGATTGTCACTCTGTCTATATGAGACAATGTACATAGTCCATTCATCCCCAAGAGATCTGAGGAACTTTCTGTTGATATCATCTTGTTCCATCTTCACTCCTACAGTAGCCAGTTCACCAATGAGCTTGTTGAATCTATCAAAAGTTTGAGTCATAGACTCATTCTTTGAAGAAGTGAAGTTTTCATACTGCTGCTTTAGAACATCTCTTTGATTTCTTTTGATGCTTTTAGTTCCAGCAAATCTTTTCTCTAGAGCATTCCAGAGAATCTGAGCATCAGTGCAGTTGCAAAATTGATGCTGATATTCATTGGGAATGGCCAAGAGCAGAGTGCTCAAGGCCTTCATCTATGTCTGTCTGATCTTCCTCTCACCATCTGTCTTTGGTGGAGGTCTTTTCCCATCTGGTCCTATCTTTCCTGCTTCAGAAGGACCATTCTCAATGATATCCCACATTGAGTAGTCAGTGAGAAGAATGTATTGTCTAATTCTGATCTTCCACATGTCAAACTCACTGGGTTTGAGCATTGGAACCTTAGAGACCAAAGTACTGTTTGATTCTGCAAGGTTTTCCATGATGAATGAATAGATGTTTCTGAGGGAGTTAGGCTCTGATACCACTTGTCAGGATCGAATTCTTAACAAGAATAAATTCTCAGAAACTAATATCAAAGAAGTTTGCGGAATAACACTTTGATATTCAATAAAACAGTAAACCAAAACAGTATATAATCAACAACTTGTAAACTTGTATTGAATGCTTGAAGTTACAAGATTAAACACACAACCTCAATATTGATGAACAGGCTCACCAATACGAATTCTACTTCTCTAGAATTAGGATCTATGCCTTGAGGTTGATTTTCTCTAAAAAACTTAGAATGAATGAATTAATCTATCTTAAACTATTCTATCAAATCTGTACATATACTGAATAAAAAGATAATTACAATAAATAAAATATCTTCAGTATATCTTCCATCATTATCTTCAAAATATCCTTGTTTATCACGATCTCTTCATCATTACCTTATAAGCAGCATTAAGTCTTGGCAGCATTAACTACTAAGCAACACTAACCACTAGCAGTACTAACTAGCTAAGCAGTACTAACTTTGTTCAAGCAGCACTAACTTTGACTAGCAGTATTAATTCTACTAGCAGTAGTAATACTCAGCAATATTAACTTTGAAGTCTTCTAGCAGTAGTAATTCTGAACTAGCAACATTAAAGACTTGTTCACATCTTCAGTTCCCAACAATCCCCAAAGGTAAGGTCTTTTCAAATATGAAGAGATCTCCATTGGACTCGGAAGGAGTTGACACCCCATTGTTCTCTACAATGATGGTGGTGTCCCACAATGAAGAAGGTATGGCTTCAGGGTCAAGGCCCTCATTAGACCATCCCACTGAAAGCCAATCCCAACCTTCAATCACCATATCAATCCCACAGTCCCTTGTTCAAAAACCAACTTCTCCAATCACCCAAACGTACATAAGGAAAAAGGTAAAGAAGACTCCTTCCCTTCTTGTACCTTCACCCTCAAAGCCCTCTAATGGAGAATTCTCCATTAGAGAATATCTATAGGGAAACCAAAGGGGTGTCTCCCAACCCTAAGGAGGTGCTCAATGAGGAGATGTATGAGCATATGGGTGAGCAGGCTGCCACTACTCCTGCTAGCACAGAGGAGGACAGTGGTAACATAAATAAGACCTCCCCCATGGCAACTTTGAATGAGCAATCATTCAAAGGTCCCAGGTGCCAAGAAACCAAGGGGGTGGAGGGTGCTTCTGCTAGGCAGAAGACTCCCACTACTAAAAGATCCCATGATCCTTCAAAAGGGGTAACACTCCTGGAGAAGGTGAGGACAGATATGACTATCATGAATTGATGGAGACAATGGGCAACATCAATATGGATGTAATCAAGCAAGGCAATGACATTGAAGAAATGAAAATGGTGATTCTGTCTCAACAAGTACAGATTACCAAACTGAAGAAAATGGTGACAAGATTGGTACAGAAAAAGAGGAGAAGGCAGTTTGTGTTAAAGAAGAGGAAAAGTGATAAAGATGCTTCCAACAAGGGGGAGAATCAAGAGGGTGAAACAGAAAATGAAAGTACAGTTGAGAGGGAACTTGATGTTGAGGGGGAGAAAGAAGCAGAAATAGAAAAAGAAACAGAATCTCAAGCAGCAGCAGTAACAGAATCAATAGCAGCAGAAACTGTTAATGCTGCTGAGGAAAAAGAAGCAACAGTAACAGGGATTTCTGTAGAAGAATTGGAAATTGCAGAAACTTTGGTCAAAGCCAAGAATGACACTCCTAAGGCTACTCAAAAGGCCAAGGGAGTGGTCATCAATGAAGGAGGCCTTTCAAAGAAAAGAAAAGAAACAAGTGAGGCAAGTATGAAGGATGCAAAGGGAAAAGCAAAGATGGTTGAACCTGAACAACCCTTAAAGAAGAAAAATCAGATTGAGCTGGATGAAGAAGTGGCAAAGCAGCTTCAGGCAGAAATGGAAAGGGAGGAACAAATTCAGTCAGAGAAGGATAGAGAGCTTGCACTGAATATGGCCAGAAAACTAAATGAAGAGTATCAGAAGAGCATGAAAGCAGCAGCTCAGGCCAAGAAATTACCAGTAAAAAGAATGACACTCAAAAAGCAGAAAAGACAACCCTCCAAGACCTTTTTGGCCAATCAGGAAAGGAGAAAAATGATAAATTTCCTGAAAGGTTCAATTGGTGTCAAAGGAGAAATGTTTAATAACATGGACTACAGTCAAGTTGAGGAGCTCTGCAAGAAGGAAATGGCAAAGCTCCAAGGGGACTCCTCACAAAGGGAAGAGGCTGAAAGAAGGATGAAGGAGAGATATGATCTCAACCTTCAAGAACCATTCCCTGAGGAAGTCACACCTACAAAAGAAAAGAAGGAAGAGCCAGAGAATGTTGGTATAGAAGCTAAATCTACAAAGAGGGTGAAGACCATAGCTTCAAAGAAACTGTCCAAGAAGCAAAGGGTTGAAGGAGCTGAAATAGAGGCAGAACCTTCAGTTCCACCTTCAGCAGAATCTGTGCAGAACTAGAGCAGTCCAATAAGCAATCTGATGAGCATGTGGGTCTGTACATGACTATAATAGAACCAGTTCAGGCTGTTCCAATTTCTATGAAGGCTCCAGAGATCATCTTCTGGGATATCTTAAGGGAAAGCAGAAAGGATCACTTCAGGATGAAAAGAGTTGGTGATATATTTGAAGTATATGCCACTTGGGGAAAAGTAATAAGAAGTTGTTCAAGAGCAGATCTAGAAGAAATGCACAAAGTGGGCATGAAGCTTTATGAACATGTTTTGAAAGGAACTGAAGAAAGCCTACTCAAGATTGCAATGGAATATCTTTGTATGATGTTTGAACCAAAAAAGGTGGTTTACAGAATCAAGGATCTACATCATGAGTATGGGTTTAAGAAGATTGAAAAGTGGATACTCTTTGAAAACTGTGGTGTATACATGATTACTATAGATAACTGTTATCATGAATACTACCTAGTGGACAAAGTGTATGATCATAGCAAGGAAAAGCTGAATGGGATGCTGAAAGCAAAGTTAGTGTGTTCAAAGGAATCAGAAATGGCCAGAATTGTGGTTAGAAGAACAATCAATCAAAGTCTGGGTCTGGATCCGAATTTGGGCAATTAAGATGTAGTGTTGAAAGCATCTTGAAGACAATTTTTGAAGAACTTGACTTCTCTTCCTAAAAGTCAAGTTAGGGGGAGATTGTTGGGAACTGAAAGAATTACTCAAGTACAGTTAATACTGCTAGCACTAAATGGTTACTACTTCTGAAGTTACTACTGCTGATACAGGTTAATGCTGCTAACCAAGATTAATACTGCTAAAAGAAGTTACTATTGCTGAGCATAGTTAGTATTGCTAGTAGTTAGTACTGCTGAACTTAATACTGTTGAACTTAATACTGCTCAAAGTATTAATGCTGCTGAAGACTTAATACTGCTTATGAGATGAAGACTTCATATGGCAAGGATGACAACTGTACTGAATGGAGATATTCATGGAAAGCTTAGAGATAACTTTGGAAGATTATACTGAAGATATTTTATTATTTGTAGTTATCTTTTATCTTCAGTATATATATAGAATAGTTTGAAACTATAGAGAATTAATTCTGAGTTTTTAGTTTTCTTAGAGATAATCAACCTCAAGGTTTATAATCCTAGTTCTAGAGAAGTAGAATTCGTATTGGTGAGCCTGTTCATCAATATTGAGGTTGTGTGTGAAATCTTGTAGCTTTATAACCATTCAATAAAGTTTACAAGTTATTATTATGATTCACTGTTTCATTGATCTTTGAATATTAAAGTGTTATTCCACAAACTCCTTTAATATTGTTTCTGAGTGTTTATTCTTGTTAAGAATTTAGATCCTGACAAAAGAGAGTTGGCCAATAAAATCCTGATTGAAGCACTTTAGCTGCTGTTCTCTGGCCTCCAAAATGTCTTCCATAAGCTGATTGATGGCAATGCTGCAGGATTGCTGCAGCTTCAGTCTCTGGGATGCATCTTCTCAACAATTGATCTGTACCAAGTTTAAACAGAAAAGGGTCATCCCACAAGTAAAACTTGCAATCATGGAGAAATTTCTTCAGCATGTGATGAGTGTAATCAGAAGGTATGATGCCACAAGCCAAATAATTTGCTATATCAGCAAAGCATGGAAGTTGTGCTTGTACCATAAGAATCTTTTCATCAGGGAAAGTTTCTACAATATCTCCACCTTCCCTACTTTCAACAACCTTATCTAACCTGGACAGATGATCAGCCACTTGGTTTTCTGTCCCCTTCCTATCAATAATCTCTATGTCAAACTCTTGCAATAACAAAACCCATCTTATCAACCTAGGTTTTGCATCTTTCTTTGAAATCAAGTATTTGATGGCAACATGGTCGGTATGTACAATCACTTTTGCTCCCATCAAATATGACCTAAACTTCTCAAAAGCAAAAACCACAGCTAATAATTCTTTCTCAGTTGTTGTATAATTAATTTGAGCTTCATTTAGGGTCTTGCTTGCATAGTAGATGGAATGAAAAATCTTATCTTTTCTTTGACCTAATACAACACCAACAACCCAGTCACTTGTGTCACACATGATCTCAAAAGGTTTGTCCCATTCAGGAGCAACAACTACTGGTGCACTTACCAGAGCTTTCTTCAAAGTGAGGAATGCATTTCTACATTCTTCATTGAAATCAAACTTTTGGTCGTGTTGTAATAATAGACATAAAGGTTATGAAAATTTTGAAAAGTCTTTTATAAACCGTTTATAAAATCCAGCATGGCCAAGAAAGCTCCTGATACCTTTAATAGTTGTTGGTTCAGGTAGTTTTTCAATTATTTCAAGTTTAGCTTTGTCTACCTCAACTCCTCTTTTTGAAATTAAATGACCAAGGACAATCCCTTCTGTTACCATGAAATGATATTTTTCCCAATTAAGGACCAGGTCAGTCTCCTCACACCTTTTAAGACTCTGCTTTAAATTATCCAAACACTGATCAAAAGATGAACCATAAACAGAAAAATCATCCATAAATATTTCAATGGATTTTTCAAGCATATCAGAAAATATGGACATCATGCATATCTGAAAAGTGGCAGGAGCATTGCAAAGTCCAAAAGGCATCCTTCTGAAGGCAAAGGTGCCATAAGGACAAGTGAAAGTAGTCTTATCCTGGTCTTCTGGTGCTATGGCTATCTGGTTGTATCCTGAGTATCCATCCAAGAAGCAGTAGTACTCTTTTCCAGCCAACCTGTCTAACATTTGATCAACAAAAGGTAAAGGAAAATGGTCCTTTTGAATAGCCTTGTTCAACCTACGGTAGTCCATGCAAATTCTCCATCCGGAGACTATTCTGGTAGGGATGAGTTCATTCTTGTCATTGGAAATGACAGTGATCCCTCCCTTCTTGGGTACACACTGAACTGGACTAACCCAAGAACTACTGGCTATTGGGAAAATAATTCCTGCATCTAACCATTTCAAAATTTCCTTTTTCACTACCTCTTTCATGACAGGGTTTAATCTTCTTTGTGGCTCTATGGAAGTGAAGTTCTTGTCTTCTAAGATGATCTTATGCTGACAAATAGAGGGACTAATCCCTTTAAGATCAACAATAGTCCACCCTATGGCTTTGGTGTGCAACTTCAACATATCTACTAACTTCTTCTCTTGATGCAATTCTAGGGTAGCTGAAATAATGACTGGCAATTTGTCTTCTCCCCCTAAAAAGGCATACTTCAAGTGATATGGGAGTTGTTTCAACTCCAGGTCAGGTGGTGATATTATGGAAGGAGTAAATGACTTCTGTTCATTTCTTTCCAGCAGCTCAAATGCTGCAACATCCAGAGGGACAGTCTCTTTCTCTATGGTCTTATCATCATCATCATCATATTCCTCATCTAAGTCTTCTAAGATCATGTCTTTCTCATCCTCCTCTTCTGTCCTACAAGCTTGTTTGACTCCCTCCTCATGACACAAGTCTTCAATGACGCCTAGGCTTGAGCGGTCTTCTAAATCACTAGGGTATTTCAAAGAATTGAAGACATTGAATGTGACTTTTTGGTCTTGTAGTCTCATGGTCAACTCACCTTTCTGGACATCTATCAAAGTTCTACCCGTAGCTAAGAAAGGTCTTCCCAAAAGTATGGGAATATCTTTGTCAGCCTCAAAGTCTAAAATGATAAAATCAGCCGGAAAAATGAACTTGTCAACCTGGACTAACACATCTTCAATGTTTCCCTTGGGATATGCAATGGTCTTGTCAGCTAGAATGAGTGTGACTGTGGTAGGTCTGGCCACTCCTATGCCTAAGCTTTTGAAAATGGACAATGGCATAAGGTTGACACTAACACCTAAATCACACAATGCCTTCCCAACCTCTTTCCCACCTATGGAACAAGGAATGGTGAAACTCCCTGGATCTTTTTGCTTAGGGGGAATCTTGTTGGTCAAGAGAGCACTGCAACCTTCTATGAGTGCAACAGTCTCATATTCATTAAACTTCTTTTTCTTGCTCAATATGTCTTTTAAAAACTTGGCATAACTGGGCATCTGCTCAATTGCTTCAACAAGAGGTATGTTGATATGCAATGCTTTGAAAACATCCAAAAATTTCTTAAATTGCAATTCCTTTTTCTCATTCCTTAACCTTTGGGGGTAAGGAATGTATGGGGGAACTGGTTTGATAACTGCTTGGTTTGATTGTTTTGAGCAAGATGGCTCCAGTATGCTTTTGGTCTTGGTTTCATTAGGTGAAATCACAACTGTGGTCTTTGGATTAGTCAAAGATGGACTTGAACTTGTGATCTTAAGATCTTGATTTTCTACTTGAACTTCTGGTATTGGAATTACAGGAATCTCTGGATCAGGAATGGACTTGAATATTTTTTCAGATTCTGTTTTGGTTGTTGGTCCTGATTCCTTTTCCATTGACTCAGGTAATTCTTTACCACTCCTAAGTGTGATAGCTTTCACATGTTCTTTTCCTGGAGCCTTGGGTGTTTCTGTGTTACTAGGCAAAGTTCCTGAGGCTCTGTTGTTCTGATTAAGTGCAATTTGACTGACTTATGTTTCCAAAATCCGGAGAGCTGCTTGTGTCTGACTCATGAATCCTCTCATCATTGCTTCAAGAGAGAGATTTGAGTCATCATGTGGAGGTGTATGATGTTGATTTTGAAAAGGTGGTTGAGTGTGTTGATTGTTTTGAAAACCTTGATTACGATTATTCTGATGATGATTACTTTGAAAATTTCCCTTGTACTGGTTTTGAGAACCACTTGCTTGATTTTTAAAATTGGAGTTCCCTTGACGTTTTGGAACTGGAGGATTTAAACATGGACTATTCCAAGAGAAGTTTGGGTGCTGTTTCCAGCTGGCATTGTAATGGTTGGAGTGGGGAGCAGGTCTGTTTTGAACAAAATTTACAGATTCAGAATTATGTGGACAGTGTTCATAAGAATGATCTCCTCCACAACACACACATTGCACAGAAAGAACTGCGGAAGCAGGTGTAGGGACAGTCGGTTGTGCTCCTTGACCATAAGTTGTATTTTTAAGCATGTTGGTCATGGAAGCAAACTGAGCTGTTAATGCAGTATATGCATCCACATCAAGCATTCCAGCAGTTTTCCTTTGAGTTTGGGCCCTTGGATCAACCCAATGTCCATTGTTTGTTGAAATCTTTTCAAGAATCTCATACCCGGCATTGTAGGTATTGGAGGTAAAAGCCCCTCCTGAAGTCGCATCGAGTATTTGTTTTGCATTGGGAACAAGCCCATTGTAAAACGTCTCGAGTTGAATACAATATGGAATGTCATGATGAGGGAATTTTCTCAACAGTTCTTTAAATCTTTCCCACGCATCCGGAATAGCTTCATCATCCATTTGCTTAAACATGTAAATTTCATTTCTGGATTTGGCATTCCGGGTGGGTGGAAAATATTTTCGCAAAAATTTTTCAGCCATATCACTCCATGATGGTACTGCACCTGGTGCTAATGAATTGAACCAAACTTTTGCCCGATCCCTTAGAGAAAATGGGAATAAAGTGAGCCTTAAGGCATCAGCAGATACTCCCGAGATTAGAAAAACATCGGTGATTTCCATAAAAGATTTTAAATGTGAATGTAGATCTTCCGATGGTAATCCGACAAATTGACCATTGGCTTGCAACATGTGAAACATGATGGGTTTTGGTTCAAAATGTAGAGTTTCTAATTGTGGCCTAACAATTCCTGAATTTAATTGCTCAAAATTTGGAATTGCATAGTCCATAATTCTTCCATCTTTTGAGTTTGCAAGGTCAATGATGTTTTGTGGTTCAACATTACCAATAGATCCGGCATCATCTTCTTCCTCATTATGATTTTGGTGATTTTGAAACTGATGAGGTGGAGGATTTCCAAAAATTGGTTGATTATTTGCAAAAATTGGTGGCGGCCTGATTTGATTCACTAAAGGTGGTCTCATTTGATTTTCCAAAGGCGGAGGTTGATTTTCCAAATGTGGTGGTGGTCTGATCTGCCTGTTTTCAAAACCTGGGGGAGGTCTATCCATATTGAGAGAGTTTATGTTTTGAAAAGTTCTTTGAATTCTTCTTCTTTGACGGAAGGTTCTCTCAATATCTGGATCTGGTTCGAAAAATTCCCCGCATTGTATTCTTGGCATGCACCACTTTTTAAAAACCCTTTTAAAAACTTCCAAAGGTGGTAGAAAAACCAAATCTTTTAAAATACTTTACAAACACTTTTGACTTGCCAATCCCCGACAACGGCGCCAAAAACTTGACAGGCCCTTTTTTGTACCTTAGGGTGAGACATATAATACCAAAAAGCAAGTATACAAATTGGTTCTATGTCGCCTTTCAAGTAATAAAGTGGTAAAATACTAGATATCGTTCCACAGAGATTGAACTAAAAAGTGTAATAAAAGTATGATGAAAGATATGATTTCAGATGGCGAATTTGAAGCAATATTTTGATTGGTTGGTGAACACAAGATTTACTTTAACAAGATTAAGAGATAAGCAAGGGTGCAAGACGTGTGGTGAAATGTTAACCCAAATTTCAGTGGACCAATGCTGCAGGGATGCTGCAGCATGCTTGTGACAGAAACTGATTTTATTATCTATTTCAAAACACGTTCCTCTCGGACTCTCACCATCCCATTACTCCAGTAGCTATAAACAATCTCATCTCTGAGCAATGTTCAAGATAAGGGAATGATGGGAGTGGAGTTCTTAAAATATATGGAAAAACAATTTCTCTTTGTTAAAAGCTACTCTTTCGAAATAACCCCCATACCTCCCAAGTTGGTGTATTCCAAATAGCTTATATCTAAGTCTATTCCATTTTAACCCTTTGAAAAAGTGACAACTTATCAAGAATGGATCATTTCAAATAACACAAGTAACAACTCTCGTTGCAAGTAACTCTTTCGATATAACCTCCTATGTTATTTAACTTGACGTGCTATTCAATGGCCTATCTCTAGGTCCATGACACTATTACACTATCAAAATGATCAATTTATCAAAGAGTTTTGTTATCTTGATAAATCTTGAGTTGGAATAATAAAACTTTGTTAAAGTCACAAAAGTCCACTTTGTTTAAGTTAACACCATCACCATTTGCCTCACACCCAAGCTAAGGTGTTTAGCTACTCATTACAATAAATAAAGAAAGAACATTACAAAGAACTATAAAAGAAGACATAATGTAAAATGCTTGGAAATGTAAAAGACTTGAAATTATATAAATATATATATATATATAAGACTTGGAATGTAAAGACAAGAAATGTAAATGACAAGAAAGTAAAATGGAATGTAAGTACAACACTACAATCTACTGGAATTTAAATGCTCGAAATTAAAGACATAAAATAAATGGAAAGGCTAGAGATGCAAGATGAGTAAAGAAAATGCATGAACAAAATTTGCAGGTGAATGCTGTTCCAATGCTAGAAGCATTCATAGTCTGGGTTTACGATGAACATATGAAGAACACAAAGAACACCATATGCACATATGCATGATTTCTGGAAATTTGCAGAAAATCTCAGAACTGATTTTCGGTCCAATTCCAAGATGAACGAAAATAAAGAGATTAATCTAAGTAAGCGATTACAAACAACATAAATAACATGAAGAAATTTACGAGAACTTAAAGAAATTCAAGAAAATATGAAGAACAAGATGATTAAACCAAAAGTTTACTAAATATAAAAGGAGAATTGGGGCTGATTAAAATCAGCTACAAAAGTATCTTCAAAGGAGATGGATGATCTGATCTAGTGATGATGAAGGAAGCTTCATGGATGAGTGCTTTGGGATGATTGGGATATTGAGGGAAGCTTGTTGGATGATAGGATACATTAAATGCCCACAAAAACCCTCTATTTATAGGAAATAGAGAGGGGCCAAAAGGGTTAATCTACCATAATTTAAAGTACTAATATTATAGTTTTACACAAAAGGTACAATGCAAAACGAATAACACAGTTGTGATCTGCTAATCTGCTGGCAAAACCCATTGTCCACTGGTCCAAATAATGGCTAAATCCACTCCACTTTAATCAGCTTCCAATTCTCCTGCAGGTCCGATGCTGTTGGGATACTGCAGCATTGACCTGTTTCATCAAGGTTTTACAAAATACATCAACTTTAGCCTCTACAACCCATGTTTGTATACAAATCCATATCTTAAGCTCCAAATCAAGAAAGTGGAAAATAATAACCAAAATGACTCAAGGTTGGGATTATAAAGTGTAAAATCTAATCTAAAAAGATAAAAACAATGTGCTTAAGTACTCAAAAGTGAGTACTTATCATTATCCATGATTTCAAATGTGAAGTACTTAATAATACACTTCCAATAACAATATTACATTAAGCATCATTACCAAAACCCAAATTCCCATTGACTAGTTTCTTTCTTAAATCTCACCCAAAACCCTAGTTTTCACTTTGGGTCTTATCAAGATTCCATGGAGCAATATTAGTTGTCAAAAGAGTTGGTAAGTATAGAAAATCATTATTCTTGTTTAAAACACAATCCTTAAAAACTTTGATTTAGCCAATGACCCTAATATTTCCAAAATCCATAGTTAGGTCAAAAACCCAACAAAACCCAAATGTGATTAGGAGACAAGGATAAGTTTATAAATACATAACCCTAGCATTTATATGAGAGAAATGATTAAGAAAACTCACCTTAAATGGTTACAAGGAAACCCTAGGTGACAACACTTGAAGGTAGAATGTAGAAGAAGACTTGGTGTTTCAACCACAAGATTCCCAATCACCTTCAACAACCTAACCAAACCCAATAAATGCAAATGATGATCTCCTCTTAGAGCAATAAATGAAAAGATATGAAACCCTACCTTTTTCTCTCTTCAAAAACGGTTCTCCAAAGATCCCAAATGATAGAAATGAGCTAAAAGTCGTGAAAATGGCATTTAAGTGATTTGGGGCCGACCACGATAGTGACTCACGATAGTGACATTGTCACAATCGCGTGTCATAATCGCCCGAACTGTGGACTTCGCGGTACAATCCCCGCGATGGTGCTACTTGTCACAATCTCTGGTCACTATCGCGCCAAGCCGATGACTCGCGATACAAACCCCGCGAGAGTGCCCCGCGAGAGTGACCTCTGTCACAATCGTGGGCACTGTCGCCCCAGTTATACCGAGCCCAAATTCACCCGACTTTGACCCGAATGCGCGTGTGATCAAATGTTCGGTTCAATAAATGAATTTATGAACAAAATAAAAGCATACCGAAATCGAGGGTGTTACACAACCACCTTTTTCCACTACTTTCTCAAAAATATCCGACATACTACCAAAGATCGGCTCACCAACAGATGCAAGCTTTAGACCAACCGCCCGATTTAGGTTTCTCAACACCAGAGCCCTAACATACACTCCGATCTCCTTCTCACACCCCTACTAAGGTTCATAAACTCACTAACGACAAATCTGAAAACATAAATCCACATTTCTGTGCCACTTGCCAAACTTCTTCTCTCGGTTTACTCACTTTTCCCGAAAAATCCAAATGTGTCGAAAACACAATTACATTACTATGCTTAGTCAGACGATTACCCACAATTCTCACGCGGGGTATTCAACCAAGCTCTCCCAAAACATTACCCACTGCGCGAAGGCACCACACAATTCTCACTTTGAAAACAGGATTGCCCTATCCGCTAGAGTTCCTTCACACTCAACGAATACTTTGATATTCCCACAGATTTTCCTGTCTACTACCAACTATCTTGAACTAAACGGTTCGACATTTCCATCAATATTTTACTGGAATACGATGAACTCGCCCAACAACTCTTCACGACCCAAGAACCCAAGGTTCCTCTATCAGATTGCCTTCAGCTACTACCCGAACACATAATTCTTACATTAGTAATACCACTATACCAACCATCAACCATATCTCAATAACAGACATGACACTTTGAAAAGTTCACCATAAATCTTCGAGCAAGGATTCCCACCTATGCTCAACCCAGAACAACAACACAAGTCCATTACTAAATCTCAAAGAAACTCCTTACCACACCAAAGACTTGCTCGACCACTTAGGCATAAAATAACACCAACTCATCCAAACATCCATTACCACACCACAACCTCACACTACTATAAAAATCTTCACGATCGCTCGGTACACCTACCAGATGTCGTTCTCTTCATACCGCTCATGACACCAATATCTGAAATAATGTCATTTCACAACTTTGTCTTCCACAAATCTGGATAAACCACCAAAATCATGATCATCTAAAATCACCCAGCATGATCTTGTTCTTTGTCAGCTCATCGCGATCTGTCCAAAACAAACTCAGGTAGTCGGTAAGATTAAGCATACTACCTCACGGACCAACACGCTTGAAGTGCAGCTACCTCGATTGTGCTATATACTTTACTCACACACGAGCCATCAGGACCTCATAGGAATTTACCTGACCAGACTAGCGGTCTTCCATTTTCGTAATGCCCACACAAGGTGATCATATTCCATGCCAGATACACACCTTTCTCTAAACAACTCCTTACTTCCTCACGAAGATTCAACAAGATACCCATAGCTAACCACTTGGGTTGTGGCGCACTGGTAAAGCCTTTGGGGGATGTGGTGGAAAATCTCATCTACCCAGAGTTCAAATCCAGGAGCTGCCAAAGCCCTTGTGGCCATGGAGGTTCACCTGCGATGAATCCAGGCCATTCGTGGTCGCCCGGGGATTAGGCGATGCGCGTAAGCTGGTCCGAAAACCCACGGTTACCAAAAAAAAAAGATACCCATAACTATCTTTTAAATTTTTAGTGTTCCGACAATGACTTGTTGGTCGTTGACTTCAACATCAATAGTCAACATGGTGATACTTTGACAATGCCTCCGACCAACCAGGATTCCCAATGGAACCTACTTTTTCCAACGCATCACAACCTACTATGTCCCCCACCATCTTCACACGCTGAAAGCACAAGGCCCACCTGCTATGAAGTCAAATTACCAGACCAATTCAGAACTCCGGCTTGGCGCTGATAACCTTTCATCAAAGTCCTACAACACTACTTATCAACATGCCACTATAAGAGGTATATTGAAGACTTCGATATCCACCCAGACGTAACTACCCGCTGACAACAACTTCTCAAGCTACCGAACAAGAGGGTATGCTGCCACCAAACGAACGTTCCTATCGACAATGTCCGAGACCTTCGCTATTCACTATCCCTCCTCAAAGTTAACACCAAGGTCAAGATTTGACCATCAACGATTCGAACGTCACACTTACACTCTCCAATCCCTTTCTCATTCTAGTTGCAACATTTCTCACGATATCGAGAGTTCATAGCCTTCTTGCATGACAACACCATTAATTTAAAACTTTTGACATGTTTGAAAAATCTAGCAAGTACCACATTACAATGCAAACCTGAGTGCATGCAACACAACACCACCATACTTAAGCAACCATACTCAACGATTTCAAAGATCGTTCGCACTCAATCCTTTCGATAAAATGAACCTTGTACGACCAAAATCAACGTTGACACAAATGAAAAAAAAAATACTTTCAAGGAATTTTACTCATGCGATTATAAGAATACGACAAAATCACATACACTAAGCGAGTTAGTCAGCTCTCACTTATAAAACCGTACGATCCAATGTTGTTATGATTTCCACAACAAAATTTAACTCATTTATAAAAAGAATAAAATAATTCTCCCACAACCAAATTCAAAATTTATCACCCAACGCAATAAACTTGTCTTTTCAGTACAAACACGTGTTCACACATGTCGTCACGTTTTCAAAACGAATGTCTCGCAAGGCACACACACACACACACACCAAAATATTTGACATGAAGGACACCAACAATTTGTTCAAAACATAATGCATGAGACTCACTTTACATTGAAGGCTATTCACTCTAACAAGGTCAACTGTTTGCACTCACCACAATTTATCTCAGACTCCCTACTTCCGACCAACCAGCCAGGACCCTCACATTTTCCACAAACTCCGGCACCAACGCTTCCCAACATCCTTTATGTCCAACTACCAGTTACCACTGTGACTATTGATTCGCAATTCATGCGTCCTCGCTTTGGCCCAAATAAACTTACCAACATTAGCTCATTTCCATCATGTCCTTACTCCATTTTATCAGTCAACACTGATATCGTCTCTCAACCACCCTCGCCACCTTTCAATTAACTACAAGGTCAAATAGCTTACTTCTAACATTCGATTTCTTGGGTTGGAACTCTCCTGATTCCCATTGATCAATATAACAGACTACCAAACCGAAGATTCCCTTGGAGTGAAGAGCTCACCTCCAATCATTATTCTTCTCTTTTGGACTCAAGAAGTTCTTCCACGAGACGTAAATATCTACATCCCACACAATACTTATCCAAACGATATTAACCTTAAAACCATAAACAAGCTCACTCAGCATGCCAGACCAACGTTATCATTTCAAAGATATAACTCACTACCCAAAACTACTCCCGTCGGTTCCCCCAACAATAGTAATTAAGTATACCCATGCACATGTAAATTCATAATGTCATTGGCCAGATGCAATTCTAAATTTACCTTACATGAGGGTACTCACTATCGTTGTCACGACTCTCAATGAACAAGGTCTCCCTTAAAGACTTCCTAAATCTCAGTTGTGTCCCCCTACTCCACAGTTTAAGTTTAGGCCCATCCGATCACCTAAATCCCTTAAACTATGACTCTGATACCAATTGTAACAACCCAAACTTTTGAAACAATCATAAACAACTTACAAGTAGATCCATGCCAAAATATTCCCAAATCAACAATTTAGAAATACAAGGTTTGCGGAAAACAACCTATTTCACAACTAAGAATTTATAAGAGCGACTAAGACTGGAGGATTAAAATCAGCGATCTTCTAAAATAAGCCCTGGCTCACACTTCTAGTTCTCCTTACCGAATCCTCCTACTTCACGATCTCCTGAAAATGTTTTTAGTTTTGAAAGAGCGAGGGTTAGACCGAAAGGTCTAGTGAGTTCCCTCTAACAACAGTTCACAAGCCAAAACATAATATAAAAGATTTATAAGCAATTTATAAACCAATTCAGTTTTTATAAAAACATCACACCTGCAAATCACGCTTTCGGCACACACTCATAGGCGACAACGTGTCTGGCTCACACTGCCTTATTCTGGGACACCCCCCCATTGGCATAAATGGGACACACACCCCAGTATGAGCGCATACAAGACCCCCCCCTGACTTAGGCCATACTCGCCAACTACAATGTATGCATAAATTTTACACCAGCAACACAATAAATCACAACCCACTTTCAATAAATCTCGCATGTACAACAATAGTATAAATACAGTAGTCATTAAGTAAACTTTGCATGTTCGATAACATAAATAACTGAGGAAGTCTTTGCTTAGAAAACTCACCTGGCCTTTCCACGTACAACCTCAAATTACGCCTTAACCTTAAGGACGATCACCTATCAAAACAATGAGGCGAGTGGTAAGAGATCGAACTCTAAAGAACATAACAACTACCCACGACAAGGACTGAGTTCGGACACTACCTTCTCCTATAACTCAACTCCCGGTCCTCCACATACCCATGTCGACTCCCGGCTCAAGCCGCCTCCTGGCTCCTGTCGACTCCCGACCCCTGTCGACTCCCGACCCTACTCTCACCCGACTCCCGGGTCGCCACACACCCGACTCCCGGGTCAAGGCATTCCCCGGGACCTGGCCTCCCCGGGATCGCCCGGTCTCCCTAGGTTCTCCTGGATTCCCCACACATCGGGACCCCCGGTCTCCCCGGTTCACCCGATAACAACACTTCACCCGGGACCCCATCTCCCGAGGCGCCTTTCCCGGGTACGACGACGACGACTGGGTTTTTACCAGTCGAGGGTTTTGGGGAACGAAGGGATTACCCTTCTTTAAATGGTTCCCAAAACTCTCTAGTCCCAAAACTAAATCAAATACTTGATTCTCAACCACTTCTAAGTCTAAATCATCCCTCAATCGAACGGAGAAAAACTTAGAAGATGAATATTCAATCTATAAACATATATTTGCTAAATCTACAAACCAACCAAATAGATAGTAGATGCCATTGGAAGAATTGTTACCTTCAAGAAGATGTGACAAATCCCCCCTCCAATCCACTTCTTCTTCTTCCAAATTTCTTCTAACTCGATTTCACACACACACACACACCCACACATCTCTTTCTTCTTTTCAGCCTCCACCAACATGAATGGGGAAAGAAATGAGGGAATTACGGTAAAAACCCCTTTTCTCTTTTATTTGCCACTTGGTCCCTCAATCTTTGGCTTGGACCAAAACTCCACCCAAACTCTCAAGTTAACGAATCTGGGCACAGTTATTACAATGATGAAGAACGAGGTACCTTACGACCTTGAAGAAAGCGTTGAAGAAGGTGATGTCGAGTTACGGACTTACAGTGTCGAATTGTTGTACACACTTGAACGTACATAAATATTTATAATGAATATAACACATATATAACATTTCACGTAAAAGAACCGGTTAAAACAGGGAAAAAACTATATCGGTCATATCAAAGAACACGAAATTATCGTTTTCTTGATGTAATTTATTTGATTAAAATATTAGTAATCTTTAAGACAATTTATAGTTTTTAGGGGTAAAAGTTTTTAATTAAAAAAGAAAATAAAAAGTCAAATAATAAGGTAGGTTTTTTTTTACGAAACCATGAGATTTTCATTCACGAAACCATAAGTTTTTCATTCACAAAACATGAAATCATGCGGGGTTTTTTCAATTCTTTTGTAATAGGTTTTTATAACCGAATTTTAGAATTAGACTAAATTTATTTGATATCCGATTTTTTAATATCCTCTATCTGTTTTAACTTTTATTAATATAATTAGACTAAATTGATTGCGGTCATTGATCCAAGAAATATATGGTCCTAGATGTTTTGTAAAGTTTTTATAAATAGGTAAATTTGCAAATGAAACCCCACATATGTAACACCTGTAATTTCTTCTGGTAAGTGAAGACACACATCTTCTTTTTTTTTTTTAGAATTATCATTTTGTTAATAAGCATGGAGGAATATTGTATTTGATAAATATTACCTTAAATTGAGAGCGTTCCGTGTGTGTAAAGTTGGATTTTGGGCTCGGTAACACCCGAAGCTATAGAGAGGAGCCAAATAGAAACTTTCTGAATTTCCCGACTGGACCAGTCGGGCAAGACATACATAGCTTGATCTGTGGAAAGAATGGCCCAGTCGAAAAAGACTGGACCAGTCGGGTATGGATCTGATACACTTAAAACCCGATTTTTCAGCTTCCTAACTCATTTTTCACACCTACTCTTTCCCCTCTAATTTAATTTCGGTTCTAGAACAATTCCTTCACCAAAATCGAAAATCATTGTGAGCATTTAAGAGAATGGAGCTAAGATCCAAGTATTAGGTGTTTGGGGCTTCAAGATCTTCACCTTCTCCACTCTTTTTCACCATTGTTGAGCATATTTTAGGGTTTTCTCAAAAAACCCATTTGTGAGTTCGTTATACTCTTTTAAAACTTTATACATGTCAAAAATCTAGATTTTGAACTCCTAAACATCTCCTTGCTTACATTTTCTTGTTTGAAGGGTTTTGACCTAACATGATATTTTGGAGATTTTAGGGGTTTTACCATTTGAGATATGATGAAGAGTTTTATGATTGGTGATATAAAAGGTAATTTTAAATACATATTTGTGGACAAATACTTGAATGAAACCTTTTAGGATGCATTTAGAGTTTTCAAAAAATTGGGAACTTATTTGGTAAAATTGGGTTTTTGGAGAAGGAAACAAATAGATCGTTCTTTTGTGTTAGAATGGTTATTTTAAAGTGTATAACTCTTGGAAATATGTTTGTGAACACTTTATGTTAGTATTTGGAAAATGGTCATTTGGTGATTAAAATATGGATTTAGTTCATATGATGTTATTTAGGCAAGGAAACCATTTTATGAGAATGTTGATACGAAAACTATATGTGTGATTATAGTTTTGTCACAAATGTAATTGTGACAAGCCTTAGACTAATACTAATGGATCCATAGGTATAAGAGTCGGCTTACTTTTAAGACAATTCCCGCTTGTAACTAGTTGAGACATTGGATCATCGGAAGGCAACTTGGTACGGTTATGTGGGAACAAATACTAGCTACGGACCATAAACGTAATCCTAGTGAATGAGTATGACTAAGATCATCGGTTGCCCTCCCCCACATCTAAGTACGAGTCGGCGATGCTCGTGGCCATTGACCCTAGTATGAGCTCACTAACTTGGAAAGTAGCTTACTTTTGTGTTCCGCTACAATCCTTCGAAATCGAGTCTCCCCCGTCATCGTAAGATGTTTTTGGACCGTATGGTTCTTATGTGGTTTTGATGGAAACAAACTTACTTCACACTCTTGGGAAAATACTTATGTTGTTTTATGCTTCATTCAATTATATAAATGTTTGTTCTCAGTAGGCATAAAGCCTAACATTTTTTCTTAAATGACATGTATATGAGGTTCCGTTAGCAGTGGAGCTCACAAGGTTTGAGGCACGAGCGATGTAACACCCTAAAAATTGGGTAAATTAAAAACTGAAAATTTCGGCAATATAACGTCTAAAATACGAGGATTTACAAAACCTGTAAATAAGACAACTAGAATCCCAAAAGAACTTTGGGGTAGTTTGTAGCAATTATAGTAGCGGAAGAAATGAAACATAAAGTACAACAACCTAATTAATCAAGAACACAAACAACTAGATTAAAGGCGGGTGTTGCTATGTCTCCAAAATGCTCTTCTTATAAATCCCAAAAATGCATGGTCCTCGAATGGTCCTAGGTGCGCGCCCGACGAATTAAGGTACCCTATGCACACCCCTAGCAGAACCTGTGAGCCATTAAACACCAAAACAAGTGTTAGGACAACGTTTCAAATATATCCTTAAGGTTTAACAGTTTATAAAGTGATCATCTTTAGTATAAATAATTTGTTACCGAAGCACCCAAAGGTTAAACCAGTGCCAACATTCCGTTCAGAATTGATGTTCCATTTCCTGTACAAATACACAAGAGGTAACTCTCGAAAGACGGGGGAGACCCGTTACCATCTTGGGTGATGAGAACACGTGAATGGGGTCACCCGTGATGTTACTGGATTTCACCACATATCCTGGTTCTAGTTCCCATGCCATACCAGACATCACAATCCTCAAACTGTTTATGTCTCTAGTGCTTACTCCATCGAGTTACACCTCAAGGTCTTACAGACATGGGTGCCTATCTAATCTAGATGAGTTACACCTCAAGGACTTACGTCCCCTATTGTCTACCCTCAAAAATGACATTTAATGAGATTTCTCCCGTCTGGACGCACGCTATTGTTGGTGAACGAAGGGATTACCCTTCTTTAAATGGTTCCCAAAACTCTCTAGTCCCAAAACTAAATCAAATACTTGATTCTCAACCACTTCTAAGTCTAAATCATCCCTCAATCGAACGGAGAAAAACTTAGAAGATGAATATTCAATCTATAAACATATATTTGCTAAATCTACAAACCAACCAAATAGATAATAGATGCCATTGGAAGAATTGTTACCTTCAAGAATATGTGACAAATCCCCCCTCCAATCCACTTCTTCTTCTTCCAAATTTCTTCTAACTCGATTTCACACACACACACACCCACACATCTCTTTCTTCTTTTCAGCCTCCACCAACATGAATGGGGAAAGAAATGAGGGAATTACGGTAAAAACCCCTTTTCTCTTTTATTTGCCACTTGGTCCCTCAATCTTTGGCTTGGACCAAAACTCCACCCAAACTCTCAAGTTAACGAATCTGGGCACAGTTATTACAATGATGAAGAACGAGGTACCTTACGACCTTGAAGAAAGCGTTGAAGAAGGTGATGTCGAGTTACGGACTTACAGTGTCGAATTGTTGTACACATTTGAACGTACATAAATATTTATAATGAATATAACACATATATAACATTTCACGTAAAAGAACCGGTTAAAACAGGGAAAAAACTATATCGGTCATATCAAAGAACACGAAATTATCGTTTTCTTGATGTAATTTATTTGATTAAAATATTAGTAATCTTTAAGACAATTTATAGTTTTTAGGGGTAAAAGTTTTTAATTAAAAAAGAAAATAAAAAGTCAAATAATAAGGTAGGTTTTTTTTTACGAAACCATGAGATTTTCATTCACGAAACCATAAGTTTTTCATTCACAAAACATGAAATCATGCGGGGTTTTTTCAATTCTTTTGTAATAGGTTTTTATAACCGAATTTTAGAATTAGACTAAATTTATTTGATATCCGATTTTTTAATATCCTCTATCTGTTTTAACTTTTATTAATATAATTAGACTAAATTGATTGCGGTCATTGATCCAAGAAATATATGGTCCTAGATGTTTTGTAAAGTTTTTATAAATAGGTAAATTTGCAAATGAAACCCCACATATGTAACACCTGTAATTTCTTCTGGTAAGTGAAGACACACATCTTCTTTTTTTTTTTTAGAATTATCATTTTGTTAATAAGCATGGAGGAATATTGTATTTGATAAATATTACCTTAAATTGAGAGCGTTCCGTGTGTGTAAAGTTGGATTTTGGGCTCGGTAACACCCGAAGCTCTAGAGAGGAGCCAAATAGAAACTTTCTGAATTTCCCGACTGGACCAGTCGGGCAAGACATACATAGCTTGATCTGTGGAAAGAATGGCCCAGTCGAAAAAGACTGGACCAGTCGGGTATGGATCTGATACACTTAAAACCCGATTTTTCAGCTTCCTAACTCATTTTTCACACCTACTCTTTCCCCTCTAATTTAATTTCGGTTCTAGAGCAATTCCTTCACCAAAATCGAAAATCATTGTGAGCATTTAAGAGATTGGAGCTAAGATCCAAGTATTAGGTGTTTGGGGCTTCAAGATCTTCACCTTCTCCACTCTTTTTCACCATTGTTGAGCATATTTTAGGGTTTTCTCAAAAAACCCATTTGTGAGTTCGTTATACTCTTTTAAAACTTTATACATGTCAAAAATCTAGATTTTGAACTCCTAAACATCTCCTTGCTTACATTTTCTTGTTTGAAGGGTTTTGACCTAACATGATATTTTGGAGATTTTAGGGTTTTTACCATTTGAGATATGATGAAGAGTTTTATGATTGGTGATATAAAAGGTAATTTTAAATACATATTTGTGGACAAATACTTGAATGAAACCTTTTAGGATGCATTTAGAGTTTTCAAAAAATTGGGAACTTATTTGGTAAAATTGGGTTTTTGGAGAAGGAAACAAATAGATCGTTCTTTTGTGTTAGAATGGTTATTTTAAAGTGTATAACTCTTGGAAATATGTTTGTGAACACTTTATGTTAGTATTTGGAAAATGGTCATTTGGTGATTAAAATATGGATTTAGTTCATATGATGTTATTTAGGCAAGGAAACCATTTTATGAGAATGTTGATACGAAAACTATATGTGTGATTATAGTTTTGTCACAAATGTAATTGTGACAAGCCTTAGACTAATACTAATGGATCCATAGGTATAAGAGTCGGCTTACTTTTAAGACAATTCCCGTTTGTAACTAGTTGAGACATTGGATCATCGGAAGGCAACTTGGTACGGTTATGTGGGAACAAATACTAGCTACGGACCATAAACGTAATCCTAGTGAATGAGTATGACTAAGATCATCGGTTGCCCTCCCCCACATCTAAGTACGAGTCGGCGATGCTCGTGGCCATTGACCCTAGTATGAGCTCACTAACTTGGAAAGTAGCTTACTTTTGTGTTCCGCTACAATCCTTCGAAATCGAGTCTCCCCCGTCATCGTAAGATGTTTTTGGACCGTATGGTTCTTATGTGGTTTTGATGGAAACAAACTTACTTCACACTCTTGGGAAAATACTTATGTTGTTTTATGCTTCATTCAATTATATAAATGTTTGTTCTCAGTAGGCATAAAGCCTAACATTTTTTCTTAAATGACATGTATATGAGGTTCCGTTAGCAGTGGAGCTCACAAGGTTTGAGGCACGAGCGATGTAACACCCTAAAAATTGGGTAAATTAAAAACTGAAAATTTCGGCAATATAACGTCTAAAATACGAGGATTTACAAAACCTGTAAATAAGACAACTAGAATCCCAAAAGAACTTTGGGGTAGTTTGTAGCAATTATAGTAGCGGAAGAAATGAAACATAAAGTACAACAACCTAATTAATCAAGAACACAAACAACTAGATTAAAGGCGGGTGTTGCTATGTCTCCAAAATGCTCTTCTTATAAATCCCAAAAATGCATGGTCCTCGAATGGTCCTAGGTGCGCGCCCGGCGAATTAAGGTACCCTATGCACACCCCTAGCAGAACCTGTGAGCCATTAAACACCAAAACAAGTGTTAGGACAACGTTTCAAATATATCCTTAAGGTTTAACAGTTTATAAAGTGAGCATCTTTAGTATAAATAATTTGTTACCGAAGCACCCAAAGGTTAAACCAGTGCCAACATTCCGTTCAGAATTGATGTTCCATTTCCTGTACAAATACACAAGAGGTAACTCTCGAAAGACGGGGGAGACCCGTTACCATCTTGGGTGATGAGAACACGTGAATGGGGTCACCCGTGATGTTACTGGATTTCACCACATATCCTGGTTCTAGTTCCCATGCCATACCAGACATCACAATCCTCAAACTGTTTATGTCTCTAGTGCTTACTCCATCGAGTTACACCTCAAGGTCTTACAGACATGGGTGCCTATCTAATCTAGATGAGTTACACCTCAAGGACTTACGTCCCCTATTGTCTACCCTCAAAAATGACATTTAATGAGATTTCTCCCGTCTGGACGCACGCTATTGTTGGTGAACGAAGGGATTACCCTTCTTTAAATGGTTCCCGAAACTCTCTAGTCCCAAAACTAAATCAAATACTTGATTCTCAACCACTTCTAAGTCTAAATCATCCCTCAATCGAACGGAGAAAAACTTAGAAGATGAATATTCAATCTATAAACATATATTTGCTAAATCTACAAACCAACCAAATAGATAATAGATGCCATTGGAAGAATTGTTACCTTCAAGAAGATGTGACAAATCCCCCCTCCAATCCACTTCTTCTTCTTCCAAATTTCTTCTAACTCGATTTCACACACACACACACCCACACATCTCTTTCTTCTTTTCAGCCTCCACCAACATGAATGGGGAAAGAAATGAGGGAATTACGGTAAAAACCCCTTTTCTCTTTTATTTGCCACTTGGTCCCTCAATCTTTGGCTTGGACCAAAACTCCACCCAAACTCTCAAGTTAACGAATCTGGGCACAGTTATTACAATGATGAAGAACGAGGTACCTTACGACCTTGAAGAAAGCGTTGAAGAAGGTGATGTCGAGTTACGGACTTACAGTGTCGAATTGTTGTACATACTTGAACGTACATAAATATTTATAATGAATATAACACATATATAACATTTCACGTAAAAGAACCGGTTAAAACAGGGAAAAAACTATATCGGTCATATCAAAGAACACGAAATTATCGTTTTCTTGATGTAATTTATTTGATTAAAATATTAGTAATCTTTAAGACAATTTATAGTTTTTAGGGGTAAAAGTTTTTAATTAAAAAAGAAAATAAAAAGTCAAATAATAAGGTAGGTTTTTTTTTTACGAAACCATGAGATTTTCATTCACGAAACCATAAGTTTTTCATTCACAAAACATGAAATCATGCGGGGTTTTTTCAATTCTTTTGTAATAGGTTTTTATAACCGAATTTTAGAATTAGACTAAATTTATTTGATATCCGATTTTTTAATATCCTCTATCTGTTTTAACTTTTATTAATATAATTAGACTAAATTGATTGCGGTCATTGATCCAAGAAATATATGGTCCTAGATGTTTTGTAAAGTTTTTATAAATAGGTAAATTTGCAAATGAAACCCCACATATGTAACACCTGTAATTTCTTCTGGTAAGTGAAGACACACATCTTTTTTTTTTTTTTTAGAATTATCATTTTGTTAATAAGCATGGAGGAATATTGTATTTGATAAATATTACCTTAAATTGAGAGCGTTCCGTGTGTGTAAAGTTGGATTTTGGGCTCGGTAACACCCGAAGCTCTAGAGAGGAGCCAAATAGAAACTTTCTGAATTTCCCGACTGGACCAGTCGGGCAAGACATACATAGCTTGATCTGTGGAAAGAATGGCCCAGTCGAAAAAGACTGGACCAGTCGGGTATGGATCTGATACACTTAAAACCCGATTTTTCAGCTTCCTAACTCATTTTTCACACCTACTCTTTCCCCTCTAATTTAATTTCGGTTCTAGAGCAATTCCTTCACCAAAATCGAAAATCATTGTGAGCATTTAAGAGATTGGAGCTAAGATCCAAGTATTAGGTGTTTGGGGCTTCAAGATCTTCACCTTCTCCACTCTTTTTCACCATTGTTGAGCATATTTTAGGGTTTTCTCAAAAAACCCATTTGTGAGTTCGTTATACTCTTTTAAAACTTTATACATGTCAAAAATCTAGATTTTGAACTCCTAAACATCTCCTTGCTTACATTTTCTTGTTTGAAGGGTTTTGACCTAACATGATATTTTGGAGATTTTAGGGTTTTTACCATTTGAGATATGATGAAGAGTTTTATGATTGGTGATATAAAAGGTAATTTTAAATACATATTTGTGGACAAATACTTGAATGAAACCTTTTAGGATGCATTTAGAGTTTTCAAAAAATTGGGAACTTATTTGGTAAAATTGGGTTTTTGGAGAAGGAAACAAATAGATCGTTCTTTTGTGTTAGAATGGTTATTTTAAAGTGTATAACTCTTGGAAATATGTTTGTGAACACTTTATGTTAGTATTTGGAAAATGGTCATTTGGTGATTAAAATATGGATTTAGTTCATATGATGTTATTTAGGCAAGGAAACCATTTTATGAGAATGTTGATACGAAAACTATATGTGTGATTATAGTTTTGTCACAAATGTAATTGTGACAAGCCTTAGACTAATACTAATGGATCCATAGGTATAAGAGTCGGCTTACTTTTAAGACAATTCCCGCTTGTAACTAGTTGAGACATTGGATCATCGGAAGGCAACTTGGTACGGTTATGTGGGAACAAATACTAGCTACGGACCATAAACGTAATCCTAGTGAATGAGTATGACTAAGATCATCGGTTGCCCTCCCCCACATCTAAGTACGAGTCGGCGATGCTCGTGGCCATTGACCCTAGTATGAGCTCACTAACTTGGAAAGTAGCTTACTTTTGTGTTCCGCTACAATCCTTCGAAATCGAGTCTCCCCCGTCATCGTAAGATGTTTTTGGACCGTATGGTTCTTATGTGGTTTTGATGGAAACAAACTTACTTCACACTCTTGGGAAAATACTTATGTTGTTTTATGCTTCATTCAATTATATAAATGTTTGTTCTCAGTAGGCATAAAGCCTAACATTTTTTCTTAAATGACATGTATATGAGGTTCCGTTAGCAGTGGAGCTCACAAGGTTTGAGGCACGAGCGATGTAACACCCTAAAAATTGGGTAAATTAAAAACTGAAAATTTCGGCAATATAACGTCTAAAATACGAGGATTTACAAAACCTGTAAATAAGACAACTAGAATCCCAAAAGAACTTTGGGGTAGTTTGTAGCAATTATAGTAGCGGAAGAAATGAAACATAAAGTACAACAACCTAATTAATCAAGAACACAAACAACTAGATTAAAGGCGGGTGTTGCTATGTCTCCAAAATGCTCTTCTTATAAATCCCAAAAATGCATGGTCCTCGAATGGTCCTAGGTGCGCGCCCGGCGAATTAAGGTACCCTATGCACACCCCTAGCAGAACCTGTGAGCCATTAAACACCAAAACAAGTGTTAGGACAACGTTTCAAATATATCCTTAAGGTTTAACAGTTTATAAAGTGAGCATCTTTAGTATAAATAATTTGTTACCGAAGCACCCAAAGGTTAAACCAGTGCCAACATTCCGTTCAGAATTGATGTTCCATTTCCTGTACAAATACACAAGAGGTAACTCTCGAAAGACGGGGGAGACCCGTTACCATCTTGGGTGACGAGAACACGTGAATGGGGTCACCCGTGATGTTACTGGATTTCACCACATATCCTGGTTCTAGTTCCCATGCCATACCAGACATCACAATCCTCAAACTGTTTATGTCTCTAGTGCTTACTCCATCGAGTTACACCTCAAGGTCTTACAGACATGCGTGCCTATCTAATCTAGATGAGTTACACCTCAAGGACTTACGTCCCCTATTGTCTACCCTCAAAAATGACATTTAATGAGATTTCTCCCGTCTGGACGCACGCTATTGTTGGTGAACGAAGGGATTACCCTTCTTTAAATGGTTCCCAAAACTCTCTAGTCCCAAAACTAAATCAAATACTTGATTCTCAACCACTTCTAAGTCTAAATCATCCCTCAATCGAACGGAGAAAAACTTAGAAGATGAATATTCAATCTATAAACATATATTTGCTAAATCTACAAACCAACCAAATAGATAATAGATGCCATTGGAAGAATTGTTACCTTCAAGAAGATGTGACAAATCCCCCCTCCAATCCACTTCTTCTTCTTCCAAATTTCTTCTAACTCGATTTCACACACACACACACACACACCCACACATCTCTTTCTTCTTTTCAGCCTCCACCAACATGAATGGGGAAAGAAATGAGGGAATTACGGTAAAAACCCCTTTTCTCTTTTATTTGCCACTTGGTCCCTCAATCTTTGGCTTTGTCAGGATCGAATTCTCAACAAGAATTAATTCTCAGAAACAATATCAAAGAAGTTTGCGGAATAACACTTTGATATTTAATCAAACAGAAAATCAAAACAGAATATAATCAACAAACTGTAAACTTGTATTGAATGCTTTGAAGTTACAAGATTACTCACTCAACCTCAATATTGATGAACAGGCTCATCAATACGAATTCTACTTCTCTAGAATTAGGATCTATGCCTTGAGGTTGATTTTCTCTCTAAAAGAATGAAAACAAAAGTTAACTCATTATTCTAAACTATACAATATATATACTGAATACAAAGATAATTACAATAAATAAAATATCTTCAGTATATCTTCCATGTATATCTCTAAGCTTCCATAATCTTCAGATTATCCAGCTGTCATTCTTTCCATCCGAATCTCTTTAGCAGCACTAACCATGATCAGCAGCATTAACTTCTTCTAGCAGCATTAACTAATAAGCAGCACTAACTACTAGCAGTACTAACTAGCTAAGCAGTACTAACTTTGTTCAAGCAGCACTAACTATGACTAGCAGTATTAATAGTACTAGCAGTAGTAACACTCAGCAGTATTAACCTTTAAGTCTTCTAGCAGTAGTAACTTTGAACCAGCAGCATTAACCATACTTGATGAATTCTTCAGTTCCCAACAATCTCCCCCTAACTTGACTTTTAGGAAGAGAAGTCAAGTTCTTCAGAATTAATCTTCAAGATGCTCCCAAAACTCTATTATGGCCTAAATTCCAGTGTTTGCATCCAATCCCAAACTCTGATTGATGGTTCTTTGAATCAAGTATTTAGCCATTTCTGAATCTGGAACACATCTTAACTTTTTCTTCAGCATGGCATGTAGCTTCAATCTGCTATGATTGTACACTCTATCCACTAGGAAGTATTCAGTGTGATTTAAATCCAAAGTCACTGTATATACTCCACTACTTTCATATAGAGTCCAACTGTTGACCGACTTGAATACATCCTTGATCATATGCTTTACTTCTTCAGGTTTGAACATCATACACAGATACTCCATTACCAGTTTTGTAATTGAAATTCCTGGAGCCTTTAGAATATCTGCATACAACTTCATTCCTATCTCAAACATCTCTTCAAGATCTGATCTAGAGCATGTTCTGACAATTTTTGCCCATGTGTTGAACACTTCATACTTTTCATCCTTTCTTTTCAGCCTTATGTATTCCTTTCCATCCACTGTCAATGTATCCCAGAGAATGACCTCAGGAGGCTTAACTCCTACAGGTTCTGCTGAAATTGGTTCAGGCACTTTGTCCATCACTACCATATACAAATTTACATCATCAGTGTTAGATGGCTCTGTCTGTTTAGATGACTCAGGTGCCCCTTCTTCTTCAGCAACCTTATCAGCCTCTTCTTCAGATACTCTAGGCTTTTTGATTGGCTTTCTCCTTGCCATCATTTTTGTTCTCTTTAAAGTCCTTAGACTTTCTCCCAGGGTGGACTCTTTCTTAGGAGGTGTTTCTTGCTCATCTGGAAATGGCTTTTGACAATCAAAGTCATTACTTTCTTTTATTCTCTTCTCCATCTCCACCCTAGCAGTTTCACTTCCCTGAAGCTTTAACATCTCTGAATCATAGAGCTCTTTGATCTTCTCAAAAGATATTTTGGAGAACATCTCCTTTTTGACTCCTACAGCACCTTTGAGAAATATGATCATCTTGTTTCTCTCTTGGGTACCTAGGAATGTCTTTGAGGGTCTTCTCTTCTTTGCAACTGTTTTCACCACAGATTTCTTCATACTTGCAGCTTTCTTCTGTGCAATTTCAGTTGCCATACTCTGTTGATAAGCTTCATTCAGTTCAGCAGCTAGAGCTTTTGCCATTTCCCTGTCCTTTTCCATCTGAACTCTTTCTTCTTTTTCAATATCCTCCTACATCTTTTTAGCTAGGGCTTCATCTGATTCAACCAACCTTTGCTTTTTGATTGGTTGATCAGATTCTACCATCTTTGCTTTTCCTTTGTCTTTGCTCATTGCCTTCTTACTGTTATCTTTCTTGATCACTTCACCTTGTTCTTTTATGATTACACCTTTGGTCTTTGAAGTGACCTTGGGAGTATCATTCTTGGCTTTTAGTAAGGTTTCTGCAATCTCAAGATCTGTTAACACTTCTTTCACAGTTTCTGCTGCTTTATTAATGTCAGCAGTAGTAACTGTTTCTTCTTGCTGCTCCCCCTGAACATCAACTTTCTCTCCATCAAGCTCCCCCTTTCTTGTGGCTTCTTCCATGTTGATCTCCCCCTTTTTGGGAGCATCATCCTCAGTTGGCCTTCTCCTTAATTGGAATTGCTTTCTCTTCTTCCTTTGTACCAGACTAACCACCATTCTCTTCAGTTTAGCAATCTGTTCTTGTTGTGACAGAATTACTAGCTTCATTTCTTCAATTTCTTTGCCTTGTTTGAGAACATCTTGATTGATGTTCCCCATTGTTTCCATCAATTCATCGTACGTATATCTGTCCTCACCCTCTCCAGAAGTGTTACCCTCCTTTGAAGGATCATTGGATCTTTTATTTGTGGAAGTCTTCTGCCTTGCAGAGGCACTATCCACCCCTGTGGTTTCTTGGCACCAGGGACCTTCAAATGATTGCTCATTCAAAGTTGCCATGGGGGAGGTCTTATTGATGTTACCACTTTCCTCCTCTGTACTAGCAGGAGTAGTGGCAGCCTCATCACCCATATGCTCTACCTCCTCCTCAGAGAGCACCTCCTTTGGGTTGGGAGACACCCGTGTTGTTTCCCTTTGGATATTCTCTAGGGGAGAATTCTCCCTTAGAGGGCTTATAGGCTTAGTGGGTAATGGTACAAGAAGGGAAGGAGCCTTCTTTACCTGTTTTCTCTTGTAAGTTTGGGTGATGGGAGAGGTTGGTTTTTCAAGAAGGGACTGGGGAATTGATTTTGAGAGGCTAGCAGTGGGTTGGTCTAATGGGGGGCCTTGACCCTGCTGCCATACCTTCATTGGTTTGGGACACCACCATCATTGTAGAGAACAATGGGGTGTCAACTCCTTCAGAGTCCCCAACAGATCTTCTCATATTTGAGAACACCTTGCCTTTGGGGGGTTTAGGTACATATACCCCAACAGGTTGAGGTATATCCGTCAATTCATGAGTAATAATTTCTTGAACAAACCTGGGATACATAAAGAAGCTCTTTTTGTTTCCCATGTTTGAGACAAGATCACTGAAAATCATTTTAGAAAAATTGTACTTTCTGGCAGTGGCCAAGCACACCAAAGCATAAGCAATAGTGCTGCTGAACTCACTCCATCCAGTAGTCTTTTTGGAGATACAATGCATAAGAGTATGGACAAAGAAACGCCATTGGGGTGAGAATTTTGCTTTAGAAAATTTGAACACTCCCAATGGGCCTCCATACCCCATTCTTGTAAGGTTTGAAAACAGTTCATCATTTGGGATAGAGGTTATACCAGAGGCATCGTCTAGACGTAGACTGATGCGAATAACCTCTTCAGTAACCGTGAGTGATTGATCACAGATTCTTGTCTTGATCATCTGCACACCATTCTCAACAACAATGGTTGCATTAGCCCAGAACTGCCTTTGATGCTCAATATAGATTGTAGGGGATACAATAAGAGCATGAGCAATGTGGCTTGTCTTGAGGAAATCCACAATCTGATGAAATCCTGAAGCTTGCTTTGGCTTTTGTAGCATCGCAATCTCGTTGTGCTCGTCGATGAAAGCCATGGATGCCATTGATCTTAGTGAAAAGCTTGCCTGAAAACTTCGAACTTGAGAGAGAAAAGGTTTTGAGCGCAAGAGAACAGTATGCAAAGAGTCGTTATGAACTTTTAGGCGGGCAAAAAGTATTTATAGTATTCGGAATATAAGCAGTATTAACCTAGAGCAGTATTAACTACTAGCAGCATTAACTGCTAGCAGTATTAACTAGCTAGCAGTATTAACTGACTAGCAGTATTAACTGACTAGCAGTATTAACTGACTAGCAGTATTAACTGACTAGCAGTATTAACTGCTAGCAGTATTAACTACTAGCAGTATTAACTGAAAGCAGTATTAACCACTAGCAGTATTAACTGAAAGCAGTATTAACCACTAGCAGTATTAACTGAAAGCAGTATTAACTGAAAGCAGTATTAACCACTAGCAGTATTAACTGAAAGCAGTATTAACCACTAGCAGTATTAACTGAAAGCAGTATTAACTACTAGCAGTATTAACTGAAAGCAGTATTAACCACTAGCAGTATTAACTGAAAGCAGTATTAACCACTAGCAGTATTAACTAACTTACTCCTTTTAAACTTGCTAAACACTGAGTACTGCTATGCAAATCCTGAAACAGACGATTAGTAACTCCAGGAATACTATACAGATATAAAACCACTTTTTGAGAAGGGGATTATTCAGAGTTTATCATTCCCACACTTGTTACCAAGAAAGTGAATCTACCCACATCAAAAGCTTTAGTGAATAGATCAGCAAACTGATTATCAGTGTGAACTTTGACAACTTGAATAAGTTTCTTTTCATTACAATCTCTTATAAAGTGATACCTGATCTCAATGTGCTTTGTTTTTGAGTGCTTGACTGGATTATTCACAATGCTAATAGCACTGCTGTTGTCAATAAAGATTGGAGTGTGTAGAAAGGTTACCCCATAATCCAACATTTGATTCTGAATCCATAAGACTTGAGAACAACAACTTGCAGCTGCTATGTACTCTGCCTCTGTTGTAGATGTGGATACTGTGGTTTGTTTCTTGCACTGCCATGAGACTAGTCTATCACCCAAAAACTGACATCCTCCAGAAGTAGATTTTCTGTCCAAGTTTGCCCCACCTAGATCACTGTCTGAGTATGCTATTAGGTCAAAAGGTGAGTTATAAGGATACCAAAGTCCCAATCTGGGTTGCCCTTTGAGATATCTGAATATCCTCTTAACAGCTTGAAAGTGAGATTGCTTTGGCCTAACTTGAAATCTTGCACATACACAGACTGGAAACATTATATCTGGCCTTGATGCTGTGAGATACATGAGAGAGCCAATCATGGATCTATAATGATGCACATCCATATCCTCCCCCTCAAGATCTGTTGTGATCTGCTTGTGTGTTTCCATAGGTGTGCTGGCAGGTTTTGATTCTGAGAAACCAAACTTGGTTAGAATATCCTGCACATACTTGGATTGACAGATGAAAATGCCATCTGACTTCTGTTGAACTTGGAGTCCAAGGAAGAAAGTAAGTTCCCCCATGTAACTCATTTTGAACCTTTGATGCATTAAATCCTCAAACTCCTTGCACATGTTGTTTCTTGTAGATCCAAAGATAATGTCATCAACATAGATTTGGACCAGCAAAATATCCTTCTTCTTTCTTTTGATAAATAGAGTCTTATCAATGACTCCTCTTTCAAAGTCATTTTCCAAGAGATAGGATGACAGTGTGTCATACCATGCTCTTGGGGCTTGATGTAGTCCATAAAGTGCTTTCTTTAATTTGTATACCCTGTCTGGATAGCTTGGGTTTTCAAACCCTGGTGGTTGACAGACATATACTTCTTCTTCAATTGATCCATAGAGAAAAGCACTTTTTACATCCATTTGATAGACTTTGAAGTTCATGTAAGAAGCATAGGCTAGGAATAATCTGATTGCTTCTATCCTAGCCACAGGTGCAAAAACTTCTTCATAATCTATACCTTCTTCTTGAGTATAGCCTTGAGCCACCAGCCTTGCTTTGTTCCTTATGACAATACCTCTTTCATCTCTCTTGTTTCTGAAAATCCACTTTGTGCCAATCGCTCTGTGACCTTTAGGAAGGTCTACTAGATCCCATACATCTTGTAGCTTGAACTGTAACAGTTCCTCTTGCATTGCTTCTATCCAGCTGGATTCTTTCATAGCATCATGTGCCTTTTTAGGCTCAAGCTGTGATAGAAAACAAGAAAGCACTGTATGCTGTTGATCTTGCATTTCCTGAAGCCTGCTTTGATGTCTATTCATCATAGGAGAAGAGATATCTCCTATTATCAACTGTGGAGGATGATTCTTTTGGACTCTGGTGTTATGACTAGGTTCTTCATTCAGTCCAGCCTCAAGATTAGATTCATGCAGCTCAACTGAAGTGTTTTCAGATGCCACTTCATTATTTTCTTGAGTCTCCTCATCTCTAGTGTCTTCTTCACTCTGACTTGGTTCAGTAATTGATTCCTTTTCACAGTCTTCACCAGAATTTACTGTGGGTATGGGAAAAATCACAGATTTAGATATACTTTCTTGAACTTGTGTGATCCCTGATCCTCCACTTCCTGTTCCTGTATACTCATTACTGAAACTAAAAGAGTTAGTTAGTGAATCAATGTCAAATAGCCACTGAGGTCCAGACCCAACAGGATTTGGTGTGTTCTCATTGCATTTGACATTGTCACTTTCTTCAATTATTCTAGAAGAAGAGTTAAATACTCTGTAGGCCTTACTCTGAGATGAATATCCAACAAGAAATCCATCATCTGCTTTGTTATCAAACTTACCTAAGTGAGATTTGGTATTTAGAATTGTACAAGGACACCCAAAAGGTTTGAAGAAACCAATAAAAGGTTTTCTTTTATTTAAAAGCTCATATGGGGTCTTGTTCTTTTGCTTGACCACTAGAACTCTGTTTTGGACATAACAAGCAGTATTAACTGCTTCAGCCCAGAAGGTAATTGGCAATTTTGAATCAGCCAACAGAGATCTAGCAGCCTCTATTAGTGTTCTATTCCTCCTTTCAGCAACACCATTCTGTTGAGGAGTCCTAGGAGCACTATATTGCCTCTCAATACCTTTTTCTTCACAAAAGGTGTTTAGATCATGATTTTTAAACTCAGTTCCATTATCTGATCTAATGACTTTTACTCTTTGATTAGTTTGGTTTTCAATTCTTAGAATAAAGGATTTGATAAGACCACTTGTTTCATCCTTAGTCCTTAGAAAATATACCCAAGTAAATCTGGAGTAATCATCAACAATAACCAAGTAGTAAGATTTCTTGCCTATACTCATAACATTTGTAGGACCAAACAGATCCATATGCAGTAACTGGAGACAAGAAGAAACAGAATTTAACTCTTTGGTCTTATGAGAAGTTTTGTGTTGTTTGCCTTTAAGACAAGCAACACAATGATCATCACATGAAAAGACTTTTGAAGGTAACCCTCTTACAAGGTTATTTTTAACAAGATTGTTCATAGTCTTGAAATTCATGTGACACATCCTTCTGTGCCATAGAGAGGATTCATCTACAGAAGCTTTTGAAACAAGACAATTTAGAGATGAATCACTATCAACATTGTCCATATCAAGACAGTAAACATTGTCCTTTCTTGGAGTTCTAAGTAGTATCATGCTTTCATCAACTACCTTGAACCCTGGAGCAAGAATCATACACTCAGTATTAGTAAATAATATACTATGTTGTTTGTCACAAACCTGTGATACACTTAACAGGTTGTACTTCAATTGATCAACATAGTAGACATCCTCAAATGTCATCTTACCTTTGGTGACATTACCTTTTCCACTTATCTTACCACCAGTAAGATTGTCTCCAAATGCAACATGTCCTCCATTGATATGCTTGAAATCTTGAAGGCATGACATGTTGCCTGTCATGTGCCTAGAGCAACCACTATCAACATGCCAAATGCTCTTTCCCTTGAGCTGTTGGTTGCCCTGCACATTAGATAAATCAATTAGTATGAATTAGGAACCCAAGCCAAAGTGGTCTTGGGTACCCCTTTCTCATCAAAATATTTGCATTCTTTCTTGACAAGATTTTTGAACTTTAACTCCTCATTCTTGGAGTACTTTGTTACAATAATAGGCTTGGAACTATGTTTGCTAGAATCAGTACTAGTTTTAGAAGTACTAACTGCCTTGGCAGCACTTGCATGCTTAGCAGCACTAATCTTGTTAGAAGTAGTAACTGTGTTAGCAGCAGTAACTGTTTTGGCAGTATTAACCTTTGAAGAGGTATTAACAGTATTAGCAGCATTAATATTTTCAGCAGTACTAACACTGTTAGCAGTAGTAACTGTGTTAGCAGTACTAATATTGTTAGCAGTACTAACACTGTTAGTACTTCTAGGTACCCACATTTTGATACTTTCTTTTAAAATCTTTTTCTTTAAAGTGCCTTTACTTTCAACAGATTTCTTTATCACATGTTTCTTTCCAGCCTTCCTATAACCAACAGGTTTTTGCACAAATCTTTTAAAGTTCATCTGTTGGTTAATTGGGTTGAAGTAACAATACTTAGCCAAATGATTCAACTTGCCACATATAAAACAAGGTTTTGGTCTATTTATTTTATTCAGATCAACTCCTTGTTTCTGAGCCCATTGATTATTCCAGTTTCTTTGATTTCCTCTTTTTAAACCAGAATTTAGGCTCTTGGCTTTATTGCAATCACACTGTTTACAAGATCCAGGATTCACAACTGTGGTTTGTTTGTAATGGACCTTGTTATCATTTCCGTTAGTCTTCTCTATCTCCTTGGACTTGACCCAGATTTTCCCACATCCCTCATTGGTGATAATATTGTTTTCTAATGGTATCTTTTTACTCACATTATTATCCCTGTTCTCACTGGCTCCTTTTTCAGTCAAATCCTTAACTACTACCTCATCCAAAGGATCTATCTTAAAAACTTCTTCAGACAAGTCCTTTTTCTCCTTAGTTTCTAACAATTCTGATGTAGGAGAAATATAGTTGTTATTGTAAGGAGGGGGTGTATTGTTGTATCCAATACCAGGCTTCATCTTATCATGTATCTGAGCCTTTAGAAGAGAGTCCATTGCTTTTGAAGCATAGGAAAACTTGTCTATGTCAAGCTTAACTTTTGACAGTTCCTCTTTCAGTCTATCATTCTCTTCTAAGGACTTAGACAGTTTGGTTTCTAACTCATTCTTTTCCCACTTCCAATAGTTTGTGTCATAAGAGTGTTGAAGTTCATTAGCTTGAAAGCCTTTGATTTGCTCTTCAAATCTCTCTACTATTAACACATAATCTCTTCTGTCTTTTTCTAATCTTTTGAGGTCATCACACATACTTTGATTGTGATCCCTGTATCTTGTAACAGTGTCAATGCAAGATTTAGTGCAAAGATTAGAACTTACCTCAGTAGGGAGATCAGACACTTCTGCCATAAGAGCTTGGTTCTGAATGGCTTCCTCAGCTTGATCACTCCAGTCAAATCCCATTCCTTGTTGAGAAACAAGGGCTTGAGCAGGATTCTTGTTCTGATTGTATCCTCCATTCTGAGCTTGTTGGTGGTTATTGTTTGGAACAGCACTCCTGCATTCTCTAGCAAAGTGTCCTTTCTTGTGACACTTATAACATTCCACCTTGGTTTTGTCAAAACCAGCTCCATCTTCTCTTCTTTGAGAGAAGTTATTTCTTCCAGTTCTTTTAATGAACTTTTTCACCCTCATGGATAACATGGCCATCTGCCATTTAATATCCATCTCCTCCAGATCATCAGGGTGAATTTGATCAAGATCATCATTAATCAGAGAATTGCTGCTATGACTGGACAAAAAGGCTTCAAATATAGTTTCAGTGCCTTTTTCTGAACTTACTCCACTGGCAGTACTAACTGCTTCAGGGTTGGCAGTAGTATCAGTGGATGCTGAAAGAAGTGCAGCATTGTGAATATAACCAGAGAGCTTCTTCTTGGTTTCTACCTCAGTTTCAAAAACTCTTAGATCATTGTATAGATCATCAAGTTCTTTCTCTTCCAGATTGTCACTCTGTCTATATGAGACAGTGTATATAGTCCATTCATCCCCAAGAGATCTGAGAAACTTTCTGTTGATATCATCTTGTTCCATCTTCACCCCTACAGTATCCAGTTCACCTATGAGTTTATTGAACCTATCAAAAGTTTGAGTCATAGACTCATTCTTTGTGGAAGTGAAGTTCTCATACTGCTGCTTTAGAACATCTCTTTGATTTCTTTTGATGCTCTTAGTTCCAGCAAATCTTTTCTCTAGAGCATTCCAGAGAATCTGAGCATCAGTGCAGTTGCAAAATTGATGCTGATATTCATTGGGAATGGCCAAGAGCAGAGTGCTCAAGGCCTTCATCTCTGTCTGTCTGATCTTCCTCTCACCATCTGTCTTTGGTGGAGGTCTTTTCCCATCTGGTCCTATCCTTCCAGCTTCAGAAGGACCATTCTCAATGATATCCCACATTGAGTAGTCAGTGAGAAGAATATATTGTCTGATTCTGATCTTCCACATGTCAAACTCACTTGGTTTGAGCATTGGAACCTTAGAAACCAAAGTACTGCTTGATTCTGTAAGATTTTCCATGATGAATAACTGTTTCTGAGAGAGTTTGGCTCTGATACCACTTGTCAGGATCGAATTCTCAACAAGAATTAATTCTCAGAAACAATATCAAAGAAGTTTGCGGAATAACACTTTGATATTTAATCAAACAGAAAATCAAAACAGAATATAATCAACAAACTGTAAACTTGTATTGAATGCTTTGAAGTTACAAGATTACTCACTCAACCTCAATATTGATGAACAGGCTCATCAATACGAATTCTACTTCTCTAGAATTAGGATCTATGCCTTGAGGTTGATTTTCTCTCTAAAAGAATGAAAACAAAAGTTAACTCATTATTCTAAACTATACAATATATATACTGAATACAAAGATAATTACAATAAATAAAATATCTTCAGTATATCTTCCATGTATATCTCTAAGCTTCCATAATCTTCAGATTATCCAGTTGTCATTCTTTCCATCCGAATCTCTTTAGCAGCACTAACCATGATCAGCAGCATTAACTTCTTCTAGCAGCATTAACTAATAAGCAACACTAACTACTAGCAGTACTAACTAGCTAAGCAGTACTAACTTTGTTCAAGCAGCACTAACTATGACTAGCAGTATTAATAGTACTAGCAGTAGTAACACTCAGCAGTATTAACCTTTAAGTCTTCTAGCAGTAGTAACTTTGAACCAGCAGCATTAACCAAACTTGATGAATTCTTCAGTTCCCAACAGGCTTGGACCAAAACTCCACCCAAACTCTCAAGTTAACGAATCTGGGCACAGTTATTACAATGATGAAGAACGAGGTACCTTACGACCTTGAAGAAAGCGTTGAAGAAGGTGATGTCGAGTTACGGACTTACAGTGTCGAATTGTTGTACACACTTGAACGTACATAAATATTTATAATGAATATAACACATATATAACATTTCACGTAAAAGAACCGGTTAAAACAGGGAAAAAACTATATCGGTCATATCAAAGAACACGAAATTATCGTTTTCTTGATGTAATTTATTTGATTAAAATATTAGTAATCTTTAAGACAACTTATAGTTTTTAGGGGTAAAAGTTTTTAATTAAAAAAGAAAATAAAAAGTCAAATAATAAGGTAGGTTTTTTTTTACGAAACCATGAGATTTTCATTCACGAAACCATAAGTTTTTCATTCACAAAATATGAAATCATGCGGGGTTTTTTCAATTCTTTTGTAATAGGTTTTTATAACCGAATTTTAGAATTAGACTAAATTTATTTGATATCCGATTTTTTAATATCCTCTATCTGTTTTAACTTTTATTAATATAATTAGACTAAATTGATTGCGGTCATTGATCCAAGAAATATATGGTCCTAGATGTTTTGTAAAGTTTTTATAAATAGGTAAATTTGCAAATGAAACCCCACATATGTAACACCTGTAATTTCTTCTGGTAAGTGAAGACACACATCTTCTTTTTTTTTTTTTAGAATTATCATTTTGTTAATAAGCATGGAGGAATATTGTATTTGATAAATATTACCTTAAATTGAGAGCGTTCCGTGTGTGTAAAGTTGGATTTTGGGCTCAGTAACACCCGAAGCTCTAGAGAGGAGCCAAATAGAAACTTTTTGAATTTCCCGACTGGACCAGTCGGGCAAGACATACATAGCTTGATCTGTGGAAAGAATGGCCCAGTCGAAAAAGACTGGACCAGTCGGGTATGGATCTGATACACTTAAAACCCGATTTTTCAGCTTCCTAACTCATTTTTCACACCTACTCTTTCCCCTCTAATTTAATTTCGGTTCTAGAGCAATTCCTTCACCAAAATCGAAAATCATTGTGAGCATTTAAGAGATTGGAGCTAAGATCCAAGTATTAGGTGTTTGGGGCTTCAAGATCTTCACCTTCTCCACTCTTTTTCACCATTGTTGAGCATATTTTAGGGTTTTCTCAAAAAACCCATTTGTGAGTTCGTTATACTCTTTTAAAACTTTATACATGTCAAAAATCTAGATTTTGAACTCCTAAACATCTCCTTGCTTACATTTTCTTGTTTGAAGGGTTTTGACCTAACATGATATTTTGGAGATTTTAGGGTTTTTACCATTTGAGATATGATGAAGAGTTTTATGATTGGTGATATAAAAGGTAATTTTAAATACATATTTGTGGACAAATACTTGAATGAAACCTTTTAGGATGCATTTAGAGTTTTCAAAAAATTGGGAACTTATTTGGTAAAATTGGGTTTTTGGAGAAGGAAACAAATAGATCGTTCTTTTGTGTTAGAATGGTTATTTTAAAGTGTATAACTCTTGGAAATCTGTTTGTGAACACTTTATGTTAGTATTTGGAAAATGGTCATTTGGTGATTAAAAATATGGATTTAGTTCATATGATGTTATTTAGGCAAGGAAACCATTTTATGAGAATGTTGATACGAAAACTATATGTGTGATTATAGTTTTGTCACAAATGTAATTGTGACAAGCCTTAGACTAATACTAATGGATCCATAGGTATAAGAGTCGGCTTACTTTTAAGACAATTCCCGTTTGTAACTAGTTGAGACATTGGATCATCGGAAGGCAACTTGGTACGGTTATGTGGGAACAAATACTAGCTACGGACCATAAACGTAATCCTAGTGAATGAGTATGACTAAGATCATCGGTTGCCCTCCCCCACATCTAAGTACGAGTCGGCGATGCTCGTGGCCATTGACCCTAGTATGAGCTCACTAACTTGGAAAGTAGCTTACTTTTGTGTTCCGCTACAATCCTTCGAAATCGAGTCTCCCCCGTCATCGTAAGATGTTTTTGGACCGTATGGTTCTTATGTGGTTTTGATGGAAACAAACTTACTTCACACTCTTGGGAAAATACTTATGTTGTTTTATGCTTCATTCAATTATATAAATGTTTGTTCTCAGTAGGCATAAAGCCTAACATTTTTTCTTAAATGACATGTATATGAGGTTCCGTTAGCAGTGGAGCTCACAAGGTTTGAGGCACGAGCGATGTAACACCCTAAAAATTGGGTAAATTAAAAACTTAAAATTTCGGCAATATAACGTCTAAAATACGAGGATTTACAAAACCTGTAAATAAGACAACTAGAATCCCAAAAGAACTTTGGGGTAGTTTGTAGCAATTATAGTAGCGGAAGAAATGAAACATAAAGTACAACAACCTAATTAATCAAGAACACAAACAACTAGATTAAAGGCGGGTGTTGCTATGTCTCCAAAATGCTCTTCTTATAAATCCCAAAAATGCATGGTCCTCGAATGGTCCTAGGTGCGCGCCCGGCGAATTAAGGTACCCTATGCACACCCCTAGCAGAACCTGTGAGCCATTAAACACCAAAACAAGTGTTAGGACAACGTTTCAAATATATCCTTAAGGTTTAACAGTTTATAAAGTGAGCATCTTTAGTATAAATAATTTGTTACCGAAGCACCCAAAGGTTAAACCAGTGCCAACATTCCGTTCAGAATTGATGTTCCATTTCCTGTACAAATACACAAGAGGTAACTCTCGAAAGACGGGGGAGACCCGTTACCATCTTGGGTGACGAGAACACGTGAATGGGGTCACCCGTGATGTTACTGGATTTCACCACATATCCTGGTTCTAGTTCCCATGCCATACCAGACATCACAATCCTTAAACTGTTTATGTCTCTAGTGCTTACTCCATCGAGTTACACCTCAAGGTCTTACAGACATGGGTGCCTATCTAATCTAGATGAGTTACACCTCAAGGACTTACGTCCCCTATTGTCTACCCTCAAAAATGACATTTAATGAGATTTCTCCCGTCTGGACGCACGCTATTGTTGGTGAACGAAGGGATTACCCTTCTTTAAATGGTTCCCAAAACTCTCTAGTCCCAAAACTAAATCAAATACTTGATTCTCAACCACTTCTAAGTCTAAATCATCCCTCAATCGAACGGAGAAAAACTTAGAAGATGAATATTCAATCTATAAACATATATTTGCTAAATCTACAAACCAACCAAATAGATAATAGATGCCATTGGAAGAATTGTTACCTTCAAGAAGATGTGACAAATCCCCCCTCCAATCCACTTCTTCTTCTTCCAAATTTCTTCTAACTCGATTTCACACACACACACACCCACACATCTCTTTCTTCTTTTCAGCCTCCACCAACATGAATGGGGAAAGAAATGAGGGAATTACGGTAAAAACCCCTTTTCTCTTTTATTTGCCACTTGGTCCCTCAATCTTTGGCTTGGACCAAAACTCCACCCAAACTCTCAAGTTAACGAATCTGGGCACAGTTATTACAATGATGAAGAACGAGGTACCTTACGACCTTGAAGAAAGCGTTGAAGAAGGTGATGTCGAGTTACGGACTTACAGTGTCGAATTGTTGTACACACTTGAACGTACATAAATATTTATAATGAATATAACACATATATAACATTTCACGTAAAAGAACCGGTTAAAACAGGGAAAAAACTATATCGGTCATATCAAAGAACACGAAATTATCGTTTTCTTGATGTAATTTATTTGATTAAAATATTAGTAATCTTTAAGACAATTTATAGTTTTTAGGGGTAAAAGTTTTTAATTAAAAAAGAAAATAAAAAGTCAAATAATAAGGTAGGTTTTTTTTTACGAAACCATGAGATTTTCATTCACGAAACCATAAGTTTTTCATTCACAAAACATGAAATCATGCGGGGGGTTTTTCAATTCTTTTGTAATAGGTTTTTATAACCGAATTTTAGAATTAGACTAAATTTATTTGATATCCGATTTTTTAATATCCTCTATCTGTTTTAACTTTTATTAATATAATTAGACTAAATTGATTGCGGTCATTGATCCAAGAAATATATGGTCCTAGATGTTTTGTAAAGTTTTTATAAATAGGTAAATTTGCAAATGAAACCCCACATATGTAACACCTGTAATTTCTTCTGGTAAGTGAAGACACACATCCTCTTTTTTTTTTTTAGAATTATCATTTTGTTAATAAGCATGGAGGAATATTGTATTTGATAAATATTACCTTAAATTGAGAGCGTTCCGTGTGTGTAAAGTTGGATTTTGGGCTCGGTAACACCCGAAGCTCTAGAGAGGAGCCAAATAGAAACTTTCTGAATTTCCCGACTGGACCAGTCGGGCAAGACATACATAGCTTGATCTGTGGAAAGAATGGCCCAGTCGAAAAAGACTGGACCAGTCGGGTATGGATCTGATACACTTAAAACCCGATTTTTCAGCTTCCTAACTCATTTTTCACACCTACTCTTTCCCCTCTAATTTAATTTCGGTTCTAGAGCAATTCCTTCACCAAAATCGAAAATCATTGTGAGCATTTAAGAGATTGGAGCTAAGATCCAAGTATTAGGTGTTTGGGGCTTCAAGATCTTCACCTTCTCCACTCTTTTTCACCATTGTTGAGCATATTTTAGGGTTTTCTCAAAAAACCCATTTGTGAGTTCGTTATACTCTTTTAAAACTTTATACATGTCAAAAATCTAGATTTTGAACTCCTAAACATCTCCTTGCTTACATTTTCTTGTTTGAAGGGTTTTGACCTAACATGATATTTTGGAGATTTTAGGGTTTTTACCATTTGAGATATGATGAAGAGTTTTATGATTGGTGATATAAAAGGTAATTTTAAATACATATTTGTGGACAAATACTTGAATGAAACCTTTTAGGATGCATTTAGAGTTTTCAAAAAATTGGGAACTTATTTGGTAAAATTGGGTTTTTGGAGAAGGAAACAAATAGATCGTTCTTTTGTGTTAGAATGGTTATTTTAAAGTGTATAACTCTTGGAAATATGTTTGTGAACACTTTATGTTAGTATTTGGAAAATGGTCATTTGGTGATTAAAATATGGATTTAGTTCATATGATGTTATTTAGGCAAGGAAACCATTTTATGAGAATGTTGATACGAAAACTATATGTGTGATTATAGTTTTGTCACAAATGTAATTGTGACAAGCCTTAGACTAATACTAATGGATCCATAGGTATAAGAGTCGGCTTACTTTTAAGACAATTCCCGTTTGTAACTAGTTGAGACATTGGATCATCGGAAGGCAACTTGGTACGGTTATGTGGGAACAAATACTAGCTACAGACCATAAACGTAATCCTAGTGAATGAGTATGACTAAGATCATCGGTTGCCCTCCCCCACATCTAAGTACGAGTCGGCGATGCTCGTGGCCATTGACCCTAGTATGAGCTCACTAACTTGGAAAGTAGCTTACTTTTGTGTTCCGCTACAATCCTTCGAAATCGAGTCTCCCCCGTCATCGTAAGATGTTTTTGGACCGTATGGTTCTTATGTGGTTTTGATGGAAACAAACTTACTTCACACTCTTGGGAAAATACTTATGTTGTTTTATGCTTCATTCAATTATATAAATGTTTGTTCTCAGTAGGCATAAAGCCTAACATTTTTTCTTAAATGACATGTATATGAGGTTCCGTTAGCAGTGGAGCTCACAAGGTTTGAGGCACGAGCGATGTAACACCCTAAAAATTGGGTAAATTAAAAACTTAAAATTTCGGCAATATAACGTCTAAAATACGAGGATTTACAAAACCTGTAAATAAGACAACTAGAATCCCAAAAGAACTTTGGGGTAGTTTGTAGCAATTATAGTAGCGGAAGAAATGAAACATAAAGTACAACAACCTAATTAATCAAGAACACAAACAACTAGATTAAAGGCGGGTGTTGCTATGTCTCCAAAATGCTCTTCTTATAAATCCCAAAAATGCATGGTCCTCGAATGGTCCTAGGTGCGCGCCCGGCGAATTAAGGTACCCTATGCACACCCCTAGCAGAACCTGTGAGCCATTAAACACCAAAACAAGTGTTAGGACAACGTTTCAAATATATCCTTAAGGTTTAACAGTTTATAAAGTGAGCATCTTTAGTATAAATAATTTGTTACCGAAGCACCCAAAGGTTAAACCAGTGCCAACATTCCGTTCAGAATTGATGTTCCATTTCCTGTACAAATACACAAGAGGTAACTCTCGAAAGACGGGGGAGACCCGTTACCATCTTGGGTGACGAGAACACGTGAATGGGGTCACCCGTGATGTTACTGGATTTCACCACATATCCTGGTTCTAGTTCCCATGCCATACCAGACATCACAATCCTCAAACTGTTTATGTCTCTAGTGCTTACTCCATCGAGTTACACCTCAAGGTCTTACAGACATGGGTGCCTATCTAATCTAGATGAGTTACACCTCAAGGACTTACGTCCCCTATTGTCTACCCTCAAAAATGACATTTAATGAGATTTCTCCCGTCTGGACGCACGCTATTGTTGGTGAACGAAGGGATTACCCTTCTTTAAATGGTTCCCAAAACTCTCTAGTCCCAAAACTAAATCAAATACTTGATTCTCAACCACTTCTAAGTCTAAATCATCCCTCAATCGAACGGAGAAAAACTTAGAAGATGAATATTCAATCTATAAACATATATTTGCTAAATCTACAAACCAACCAAATAGATAATAGATGCCATTGGAAGAATTGTTACCTTCAAGAAGATGTGACAAATCCCCCCTCCAATCCACTTCTTCTTCTTCCAAATTTCTTCTAACTCGATTTCACACACACACACACACACACACACCCACACATCTCTTTCTTCTTTTCAGCCTCCACCAACATGAATGGGGAAAGAAATGAGGGAATTACGGTAAAAACCCCTTTTCTCTTTTATTTGCCACTTGGTCCCTCAATCTTTGGCTTGGACCAAAACTCCACCCAAACTCTCAAGTTAACGAATCTGGGCACAGTTATTACAATGATGAAGAACGAGGTACCTTACGACCTTGAAGAAAGCGTTGAAGAAGGTGATGTCGAGTTACGGACTTACAGTGTCGAATTGTTGTACACACTTGAACGTACATAAATATTTATAATGAATATAACACATATATAACATTTCACGTAAAAGAACCGGTTAAAACAGGGAAAAAACTATATCGGTCATATCAAAGAACACGAAATTATCGCTTTCTTGATGTAATTTATTTGATTAAAATATTAGTAATCTTTAAGACAATTTATAGTTTTTAGGGGTAAAAGTTTTTAATTAAAAAAGAAAATAAAAAGTCAAATAATAAGGTAGGTTTTTTTTTACGAAACCATGAGATTTTCATTCACGAAACCATAAGTTTTTCATTCACAAAACATGAAATCATGCGGGGTTTTTTCAATTCTTTTGTAATAGGTTTTTATAACCGAATTTTAGAATTAGACTAAATTTATTTGATATCCGATTTTTTAATATCCTCTATTTGTTTTAACTTTTATTAATATAATTAGACTAAATTGATTGCGGTCATTGATCCAAGAAATATATGGTCCTAGATGTTTTGTAAAGTTTTTATAAATAGGTAAATTTGCAAATGAAACCCCACATATGTAACACCTGTAATTTCTTCTGGTAAGTGAAGACACACATTTTCTTTTTTTTTTTAGAATTATCATTTTGTTAATAAGCATGGAGGAATATTGTATTTGATAAATATTACCTTAAATTGAGAGCGTTCCGTGTGTGTAAAGTTGGATTTTGGGCTCGGTAACACCCGAAGCTCTAGAGAGGAGCCAAATAGAAACTTTCTGAATTTCCCGACTGGACCAGTCGGGCAAGACATACATAGCTTGATCTGTGGAAAGAATGGCCCAGTCGAAAAAGACTGGACCAGTCGGGTATGGATCTGATACACTTAAAACCCGATTTTTCAGCTTCCTAACTCATTTTTCACACCTACTCTTTCCCCTCTAATTTAATTTCGGTTCTAGAGCAATTCCTTCACCAAAATCGAAAATCATTGTGAGCATTTAAGAGATTGGAGCTAAGATCCAAGTATTAGGTGTTTGGGGCTTCAAGATCTTCACCTTCTCCACTCTTTTTCACCATTGTTGAGCATATTTTAGGGTTTTCTCAAAAAACCCATTTGTGAGTTCGTTATACTCTTTTAAAACTTTATACATGTCAAAAATCTAGATTTTGAACTCCTAAACATCTCCTTGCTTACATTTTCTTGTTTGAAGGGTTTTGACCTAACATGATATTTTGGAGATTTTAGGGTTTTTACCATTTGAGATATGATGAAGAGTTTTATGATTGGTGATATAAAAGGTAATTTTAAATACATATTTGTGGACAAATACTTGAATGAAACCTTTTAGGATGCATTTAGAGTTTTCAAAAAATTGGGAACTTATTTGGTAAAATTGGGTTTTTGGAGAAGGAAACAAATAGATCGTTCTTTTGTGTTAGAATGGTTATTTTAAAGTGTATAACTCTTGGAAATATGTTTGTGAACACTTTATGTTAGTATTTGGAAAATGGTCATTTGGTGATTAAAATATGGATTTAGTTCATATGATGTTATTTAGGCAAGGAAACCATTTTATGAGAATGTTGATACGAAAACTATATGTGTGATTATAGTTTTGTCACAAATGTAATTGTGACAAGCCTTAGACTAATACTAATGGATCCATAGGTATAAGAGTCGGCTTACTTTTAAGACAATTCCCGTTTGTAACTAGTTGAGACATTGGATCATCGGAAGGCAACTTGGTACGGTTATGTGGGAACAAATACTAGCTACGGACCATAAACGTAATCCTAGTGAATGAGTATGACTAAGATCATCGGTTGCCCTCCCCCACATCTAAGTACGAGTCGGCGATGCTCGTGGCCATTGACCCTAGTATGAGCTCACTAACTTGGAAAGTAGCTTACTTTTGTGTTCCGCTACAATCCTTCGAAATCGAGTCTCCCCCGTCATCGTAAGATGTTTTTGGACCGTATGGTTCTTATGTGGTTTTGATGGAAACAAACTTACTTCACACTCTTGGGAAAATACTTATGTTGTTTTATGCTTCATTCAATTATATAAATGTTTGTTCTCAGTAGGCATAAAGCCTAACATTTTTTCTTAAATGACATGTATATGAGGTTCCGTTAGCAGTGGAGCTCACAAGGTTTGAGGCACGAGCGATGTAACACCCTAAAAATTGGGTAAATTAAAAACTTAAAATTTCGGCAATATAACGTCTAAAATACGAGGATTTACAAAACCTGTAAATAAGACAACTAGAATCCCAAAAGAACTTTGGGGTAGTTTGTAGCAATTATAGTAGCGGAAGAAATGAAACATAAAGTACAACAACCTAATTAATCAAGAACACAAACAACTAGATTAAAGGCGGGTGTTGCTATGTCTCCAAAACGCTCTTCTTATAAATCCCAAAAATGCATGGTCCTCGAATGGTCCTAGGTGCGCGCCCGGCGAATTAAGGTACCCTATGCACACCCCTAGCAGAACCTGTGAGCCATTAAACACCAAAACAAGTGTTAGGACAATGTTTCAAATATATCCTTAAGGTTTAACAGTTTATAAAGTGAGCATCTTTAGTATAAATAATTTGTTACCGAAGCACCCAAAGGTTAAACCAGTGCCAACATTCCGTTCAGAATTGATGTTCCATTTCCTGTACAAATACACAAGAGGTAACTCTCGAAAGACGGGGGAGACCCGTTACCATCTTGGGTGACGAGAACACGTGAATGGGGTCACCCGTGATGTTACTGGATTTCACCACATATCCTGGTTCTAGTTCCCATGCCATACCAGACATCACAATCCTCAAACTGTTTATGTCTCTAGTGCTTACTCCATCGAGTTACACCTCAAGGTCTTACAGACATGGGTGCCTATCTAATCTAGATGAGTTACCCCTCAAGGACTTACGTCCCCTATTGTCTACCCTCAAAAATGACATTTAATGAGATTTCTCCCGTCTGGACGCACGCTATTGTTGGTGAACGAAGGGATTACCCTTCTTTAAATGGTTCCCAAAACTCTCTAGTCCCAAAACTAAATCAAATACTTGATTCTCAACCACTTCTAAGTCTAAATCATCCCTCAATCGAACGGAGAAAAACTTAGAAGATGAATATTCAATCTATAAACATATATTTGCTAAATCTACAAACCAACCAAATAGATAATAGATGCCATTGGAAGAATTGTTACCTTCAAGAAGATGTGACAAATCCCCCCTCCAATCCACTTCTTCTTCTTCCAAATTTCTTCTAACTCGATTTCACACACACACACACCCACACATCTCTTTCTTCTTTTCAGCCTCCACCAACATGAATGGGGAAAGAAATGAGGGAATTACGGTAAAAACCCCTTTTCTCTTTTATTTGCCACTTGGTCCCTCAATCTTTGGCTTGGACCAAAACTCCACCCAAACTCTCAAGTTAACGAATCTGGGCACAGTTATTACAATGATGAAGAACGAGGTACCTTACGACCTTGAAGAAAGCGTTGAAGAAGGTGATGTCGAGTTACGGACTTACAGTGTCGAATTGTTGTACACACTTGAACGTACATAAATATTTATAATGAATATAACACATATATAACATTTCACGTAAAAGAACCGGTTAAAACAGGGAAAAAACTATATCGGTCATATCAAAGAACACGAAATTATCGTTTTCTTGATGTAATTTATTTGATTAAAATATTAGTAATCTTTAAGACAACTTATAGTTTTTAGGGGTAAAAGTTTTTAATTAAAAAAGAAAATAAAAAGTCAAATAATAAGGTAGGTTTTTTTTTTACGAAACCATGAGATTTTCATTCACGAAACCATAAGTTTTTCATTCACAAAACATGAAATCATGCGGGGGTTTTTCAATTCTTTTGTAATAGGTTTTTATAACCGAATTTTAGAATTAGACTAAATTTATTTGATATCCGATTTTTTAATATCCTCTATCTGTTTTAACTTTTATTAATATAATTAGACTAAATTGATTGCGGTCATTGATCTAAGAAATATATGGTCCTAGATGTTTTGTAAAGTTTTTATAAATAGGTAAATTTGCAAATGAAACCCCACATATGTAACACCTGTAATTTCTTCTGGTAAGTGAAGACACACATCTTCTTTTTTTTTTTAGAATTATCATTTTGTTAATAAGCATGGAGGAATATTGTATTTGATAAATATTACCTTAAATTGAGAGCGTTCCGTGTGTGTAAAGTTGGATTTTGGGCTCGGTAACACCCGAAGCTCTAGAGAGGAGCCAAATAGAAACTTTTTGAATTTCCCGACTGGACCAGTCGGGCAAGACATACATAGCTTGATCTGTGGAAAGAATGGCCCAGTCGAAAAAGACTGGACCAGTCGGGTATGGATCTGATACACTTAAAACCCGATTTTTCAGCTTCCTAACTCATTTTTCACACCTACTCTTTCCCCTCTAATTTAATTTCGGTTCTAGAGCAATTCCTTCACCAAAATCGAAAATCATTGTGAGCATTTAAGAGATTGGAGCTAAGATCCAAGTATTAGGTGTTTGGGGCTTCAAGATCTTCACCTTCTCCACTCTTTTTCACCATTGTTGAGCATATTTTAGGGTTTTCTCAAAAAACCCATTTGTGAGTTCGTTATACTCTTTTAAAACTTTATACATGTCAAAAATCTAGATTTTGAACTCCTAAACATCTCCTTGCTTACATTTTCTTGTTTGAAGGGTTTTGACCTAACATGATATTTTGGAGATTTTAGGGTTTTTACCATTTGAGATATGATGAAGAGTTTTATGATTGGTGATATAAAAGGTAATTTTAAATACATATTTGTGGACAAATACTTGAATGAAACCTTTTAGGATGCATTTAGAGTTTTCAAAAAATTGGGAACTTATTTGGTAAAATTGGGTTTTTGGAGAAGGAAACAAATAGATCGTTCTTTTGTGTTAGAATGGTTATTTTAAAGTGTATAACTCTTGGAAATATGTTTGTGAACACTTTATGTTAGTATTTGGAAAATGGTCATTTGGTGATTAAAATATGGATTTAGTTCATATGATGTTATTTAGGCAAGGAAACCATTTTATGAGAATGTTGATACGAAAACTATATGTGTGATTATAGTTTTGTCACAAATGTAATTGTGACAAGCCTTAGACTAATACTAATGGATCCATAGGTATAAGAGTCGGCTTACTTTTAAGACAATTCCCATTTGTAACTAGTTGAGACATTGGATCATCGGAAGGCAACTTGGTACGGTTATGTGGGAACAAATACTAGCTACGGACCATAAACGTAATCCTAGTGAATGAGTATGACTAAGATCATCGGTTGCCCTCCCCCACATCTAAGTACGAGTCGGCGATGCTCGTGGCCATTGACCTAGTATGAGCTCACTAACTTGGAAAGTAGCTTACTTTTGTGTTCCGCTACAATCCTTCGAAATCGAGTCTCCCCCGTCATCGTAAGATGTTTTTGGACCGTATGGTTCTTATATGGTTTTGATGGAAACAAACTTACCTCACACTCTTGGGAAAATACTTATGTTGTTTTATGCTTCATTCAATTATATAAATGTTTGTTCTCAGTAGGCATAAAGCCTAACATTTTTTCTTAAATGACATGTATATGAGGTTCCGTTAGCAGTGGAGCTCACAAGGTTTGAGGCACGAGCGATGTAACACCCTAAAAATTGGGTAAATTAAAAACTTAAAATTTCGGCAATATAACGTCTAAAATACGAGGATTTACAAAACCTGTAAATAACACAACTAGAATCCCAAAAGAACTTTGGGGTAGTTTGTAGCAATTATAGTAGCGGAAGAAATGAAACATAAAGTACAACAACCTAGTTAATCAAGAACACAAACAACTAGATTAAAGGCGGGTGTTGCTATGTCTCCAAAATGCTCTTCTTATAAATCCCAAAAATGCATGGTCCTCGAATGGTCCTAGGTGCGCGCCCGGCGAATTAAGGTACCCTATGCACACCCCTAGCAGAACCTGTGAGCCATTAAACACCAAAACAAGTGTTAGGACAACGTTTCAAATATATCCTTAAGGTTTAACAGTTTATAAAGTGAGCATCTTTAGTATAAATAATTTGTTACCGAAGCACCCAAAGGTTAAACCAGTGCCAACATTCCGTTCAGAATTGATGTTCCATTTCCTGTACAAATACACAAGAGGTAACTCTCGAAAGACGGGGGAGACCCGTTACCATCTTGGGTGACGAGAACACGTGAATGGGGTCACCCGTGATGTTACTGGATTTCACCACATATCCTGGTTCTAGTTCCCATGCCATACCAGACATCACAATCCTCAAACTGTTTATGTCTCTAGTGCTTACTCCATCGAGTTACACCTCAAGGTCTTACAGACATGGGTGTCTATCCAATCTAGATGAGTTACACATCAAGGACTTACGTCCCCTATTGTCTACCCTCAAAAATGACATTTAATGAGATTTCTCCCGTCTGGACGCACGCTATTGTTTGGATAATCTTGGATTTAAACAAGTATTTGAATCGAATAGGTTTATCCTGTCTCGAGGTGGCCATTTTATTGGTTTTGGTTATTTGTGTGATCGCATTTTTCGCTTAAATGTGGTTAATAAAATTTTTTGTTCTGAAAATTCTGCTTTTATATCGTCATCGTCTTCTTATAAAATTGTTGATTCAATGTTATGGCATGCTAAATTGGGGCATGTGAATTTTAGAAGGATGCATGAAATGTCAAAAGATGGATTAATTCCAGCCTTTGACATTAATGCGGAGAGGTGCCAAAATTGCATGCTCACAAAAGTTACAAAACAACCTTTTCCGAACGTTAAACGGAATACGGATGTTTTAGAGCTTGTACACAGTGATCTGTGTGATTTCCACTCCACTCCTTCCTTGGGAAATAAGAAGTATGTTGTCACTTTTATTGACGACAATACTCGGTTTTGTTATGTATATCTTTTGCATGCAAAAGATGAAGCCTTAGAAAAGTTTAAAATTTACAAAACCGAAGTCGAACTACAATTGGGTAATTCGATTAAATGTCTTAGAACTGATCGTGGAGGGGAATATATGGATCCCCAATATTTTCAATTAGTTGGTATCATCCATGAGACAACGGCACCATACACACCTCTACAAAACGGGGTTTTCGAACATAAAAATCGAGTTTTAAAGGAAATGGTAAACTCGATGTTTTCTTACTCGGGATTGAGTGAGGGATTTTGGGGAGAGGCCATGTTAACAGCCTGTTATGTTTTGAACAGAGTTCCAAATAAAAGGAACAAAAGAACCCCATATGAACTTTGGTTCAAGAAAACTCCGAATTTGAATTATTTTCGAATTTGGGGTTGTCGGGCTGTTGTAAAACTACACGAACCCAAAAGGAAAGCTTTGGATGAACGTGGAATTGATTGTATATTCATTGGATATGCAGAAAATTCCAAGGCTTATAGGTTCTACGTTATCGAGCCTAATGATTCGGTGTCGATTAACACCGTAATCGAGTCGCGTGATGCGATTTTTGATGAGATGCGATTTTCATCAATGCAAAGACCTAAGGACCTGTTTCCTAGCACCAATAAAGTGCAAAATCCAGAAAGTTTGGATGGTGTTTCAAGTCCAGAAACATAGCAGGTCCGGAGAAGCCAAATAGGTCGAATTGCCAAAAATTTCGGTCCCGAATTCCAACTGTATTTGGTGAAAGGTTCAAGGGATGATCTTGGGATTCAATACTCTTATTGTTATAGTATTGAGGATGGTCCAAAGACTTTCAAAGAATCGATGGAGTCTCGAGATGTCGCCTTTTGGAAGGAAGCAATTGATGACGAAATATCATCAATTCTTGAGAATAACACTTGGGTGTTATCAGATTTGCCTCCAGGTTCTAAACCACTTGGATGCAAATGGATCTTCAAAAAGAAGATGAAATTTGATGGGACGATTGATAAATTCAAGGCCCGGTTAGTAATTCAAGGGTTTCGACAAAAACCCGGTATTGACTATTTCGATACGTATGCTCCGGTGGCACGTATTTCGACTATTAGATTGTTAATCGCCTTGTCGGCAATACACAATCTGATTATCCATCAAATGGATGTTAAAACAACCTTCTTGAATGGTGATCTTCATGAGGAAGTTTACATGAAACAATCGGAAGGTTTCGTTATGCCCGGAAACGAACATAAGGTCTGTAAACTTGTGAAATCCTTGTACGGGCTGAAACAAGCACCAAAACAATGGCATCAAAAGTTTGATGAAGTTATTTTGTCATGTGGTTTTGCTTTAAACCAAAGTGACAAATGTGTTTATAGTAGATTTGATGCTACTGGTGCGGGTGTGATCATCTGCTTGTATGTAGATGACATGTTAATTTTTGGGACTGACCAAAATCATGTAGATGAGACTAAGAAATTGTTGTCAACTAAATTTTCCATGAAACACATGGGAGAGGCTGATGTAATCCTTGGTATAAGGATTAAACGGGTTAACAAATGGATTGTTATGACGCAATAGCATTATATTGAGAAAATTCTCAATAAGTTTAATTACCATGAGTGTTCTCCCGTAAGCACTCCCATGGATCCAAGTGTGAAATTAATGCCTAATACGGGCAAGGCTATTTCAAAACTTGAATACTCTAAGGCCATTGGTAGCTTGATGTACGCCATGACAAGCACCAGACCCGATATAGCTTATGTCGTGGGACGATTGAGCCGATATACTAGTAATCCTAATACTCAACATTGGCAAGTGGTTAAAAGAGTATTCAAATATCTCAAGGGAACCATGGATTATGGTTTGAGTTATTTAGGATATCCTTCGGTTCTAGAAGGTTATTCAGATGCAAGTTGGATATCCAACATGGAGGATCATTCCTCAACTAGTGGTTGGGTATTTTTGCTTGGAGGAGGTGCCATCTCTTGGGCATCTAAAAAGCAAACTTGTATTACAAACTCAACAATGGAATCTGAGTTTGTTGCACTAGCCGCCGCCGGTAAAGAGGCGGAGTGGCTAAGGAATTTAATTTATGAGATTCCATTGTGGCCAAAGCCAATTGCACCTATTTCAATCCATTGTGACAGTGCGGCCACTTTGGCTAAGGCTTATAGCCAAGTTTACAATGGTAAATCTAGACATCTGGGTGTTGACATAGTATGATTAGAGAATTAATCATGAATGGTGTAATCTCCGTTGAGTTTATTAGAACGCAACAAAATTTGGCAGATCATTTAACTAAAGGTCTGACAAGAGACTTAGTGCACAAGTCTGCGATTGGGATGGGATTAAAGTCCTTATAAATTTATAAAGGTGAGACACCCAATTCCCTTCTAATATGACATTAGAAGTTAAATTCAATGTGGAAAGCTCACACTTATAAATTGGAACAGAAGTTGAATCATCCCAGGTATGTGTTCAGTCCTGCAGTGGTTAGGGTGAAGTTTATCTTCTTAATAATTCCTTTGATAAAGTGTATTTGCAGGTACACGAAGTAAAGGAATTACCTATGTGATTGTGAAGTGTAGCCGCATTTCAAAAGGTTGGTACTTGGCCTTTATACAATCATGAGAGGATTAGGACACACGGCTTTATAATTGTGTCAAGTTTTAATTTGCTGGACATATAAGAAATTTGTATGTATTTTATCTTCAGGTATTCAAATGAGTTGATGGGTTCAATCCTTGGGACACCTTGATTCTCGAATATTTGGAATGTGTAAAATACTAATGTGGAAATTCAATCGTTTCGATATTTTCATTTATGTGCAAGTTTGGTTTGTTTAATTTAAATGTGTTATTTCATGGGTTACACTAAAATGGGGGAGGATTGTTGGTGATTTTAGTGTCACTAGGCATTTAAGTGTAATTGGTTATAACACGAGTACTAATGGGTTTCAAACTATGATCTAATACAAGTTAGGTGGTGCGGAGTGCACACTTGTTATAAGACGAGTTTGATCCCGGACACGATGAAATGGCAGAGCCTCTGAAGGCATGGCAGAGCCTCTAAAGGCACGTCAGAGCCTCTGAGCCTCGTTGGCACGACAGAGCCTCTGAAGGCTCGACAGAGCCTCTTAAGGCACGACAGAGCCTCTGAGCCTCTATGGCACATCAGAGCTTCTTAAGGCACATCAGAGCCTCTGAGCCTCTTTGGCACGGCAGAGCCTCTGATGGGCGTCTCTGGACCAGAAGCTCTTGGTGTCTATTTTTGGACTAAATCTGCTTTTACTGAACATTTAATGGTCAGTTATTTTCTGCCCTTAATTTTAGCTAAATTGATTGTAATCGACTATAATGATAGTGATTTACAATCATTGCCATTTTTAGCTAAATTGATTGTAATCGACTATAATTGATAGTGATTTACAATCATTGCCATTTTTAGCTAAATTGATTGTAATCGACTATAATTGATAGTGATTTACAATCATTGCCATTTTCCGTTATTTCCTATTTTACGAATGGGACTAGTATATATACCGTATATACTCATGTTTTAGACTCACGATTTTAAACAATCATCATATACTCTCCAGCAAATTTGCTCTCGCTTTTGTGCCTAAAAACGAGAGTGTTCTTGAGTCTTATCCCATATTGGATTTCGTGCAACCCAGGCATAGGGTCGAAATACCAATTCGGAAAGTGACTTACACGATTCTCAAGAAATCCGGTCAACTGATCGACTACTTTTCCCCCGATCCCTAACAGCTATAGTGCAGAGGCGATAGTGCCATTGGCACAGTCGCGGGGCACTATCGTCCGGACTGTACCATGGCTATCCCCTAGCTCGCGATAGTGACCCTGCGATTGTGACACGACACTATCACCAGTCACAATCGTGCCAGATGTACTGAGGCCCATGGTCTCTCTACGATAATGCCAAGGCGATAGTGACATTGTCACTGTTGCTGGCACAGTCGTCGACTACTCCCATGTTGTTGTCCAAGCGTGACGATTCGGCCCGATTCAACCTAAACCTTTTTGCCACGTAAAAATTCTATCGTGAAAAGAGTCGTACATAAATTTATTCCGCATTTCAGGTATAATCACAAGATACCAAATTTGGGGTGTTACAATCCTCCACCCCTTTGAAAAGATTTCGTCCTAGAAATCTCAAACTAACTAAACAGGCGCGGATATCGCCTCTTCATGTCTGCTTCCGAATCCTAAGTTACGTTGGCCCCGCGATGGTGCTTCCATTGGATCTTTACCATGACCACTTATTTGTGTCGTAGCCTCTTCGTCTTTCTTTCTAGGATAGATTCGGGTTCTTCCATGCATCGATCATTATTCACTCTAATCTCCGACAAAGGAATGACGCTCTCCTCTTCAGCTAGGCACCGTCTCAAGTAACATACATGAAAGGTAGGATGAATCTCGTCCATTTCGGGCGGTAGGTCCAACTTGTAGGCTTAAAGCCCAATTCGTTCAATGATGGTGAAAGGTCCAAGGAAGCGAGGGCTAAGCTTCCCACGTTTTCCGAACCTAATTATCCCCTTCCACAGTGAAACCTTCAACATTACTTTTTCCCCTATTTGGAATTCAATCGGTCTTCTCTTCTTGTCTGCGTAGCTCTTTTGAAGGTCTTGAGCTGCTTTTAACCGCTCTCGAATGCTCTTAACTTTATCGGCTGTTTCTTGCACAATTTCCAGTCCGGGAAACTGTTTCTCTCCCGCCTCTAGCAAACACTCGGGTGTTCTACACTTCCTTCCGTACAACGCCTCGAATGGCACCATACCGATACTCGAATGATAACTGTTGTTGTAGAAAAACTCCACTAACGGGAGGTATGAATCCCAGCTTCCCCCGAAGTCGTTGACACATGACCTTAACATGTCCTCGAGAGTTTGTATGGTTCTCTTGCTCTGTCCGTCTGTCTGAAGGTGATATGCGGTACTTAACTTTATTCTAGTACCCAACTCCTTTTGCAAACTATCCCAAAAATGAGAAGTGAAACGACTATCGTAGTCGAATACAATAGAAAGTGGCACTCCGTTCCTCGAGATCACCTCGTTTATATTGAGTTTCGCTAATTTGTCCATTAAAAGAGTTTCTCTCATCAGCAAGAAATGTGCACTCTTGGTCAAATGATCCACGATCACCCAAATGGTGTCGTGACTCCTTAAGGTGTTCGGTAGATTGGTTACGAAGTCCATGGTAATGTGTTCCTACTTCCATTTCGGTATCTCTAAGGATTGTAGACTACCGTATGGTCGTTGGTGTTCCGCCTTCACTTGTAGGCAAGTTATGCATCACTCCACATAACCGGCCATATCTAATTTCATCACCAGCCACTAATAGTTTAACTTTAAGTCCTTGTACATTTTTGTGCTTCCCGGATGAATAGAGTACTTTGATTCGTCTTCCAATAACAAGTCTCGACATCCTCCGATCTTTGGTACCCAAATTCATCCTTGGAATAACTTCAAACCTCTTCCGTCTCCGGTTAATTGGAGATGTTGCCTCAACATAGCTTCACTTCTGAGATTCAATTCATGTAGTGCCTCCGACTGGGACATCTTGATTTTGTCAATTAGGCTTGAGACGACTTCCACTCTTGCAAAGTTGGCTTGAACGCCATAACCATACTCTTTCCGACTCAATGCGTCCACCATGACATTAGCCTTTCCGAGATGATATAGAAGCTCACAATCATAGTCTTTGAGTAGTTCAAGCCAACTTTGTTGCCGCATATTCAATTCCTTTTGTTCGAAGACATACTTTAGACTTTTATGGTCGGTATAGAGGGTGCACTTTGTACCGTAAAGGTAATGTCGCCATAGCTTCAAAGCAAACACTACCGCCGCTAGCTCGAGATCGTGGGATGGGTAGTTCTTCTCATGTTTCTTTAATTGCCTTGATGCATAGGCTATTACCTTTGCATCAAAACACATCCCAAACCTATCTTAGATGCGTCGCTGTAGACCACGAAATCTTCCGTTCCCTCGGGTAGGGATAAGATTGGTGTGTCGCACAATTTTCTTTGTAGAGTCCGAAAGGCCCGCTCTTGACTCTCGGTCCAAAGGAACTTCACATTTTTTATTGTCAAAGACGTCAATGGAGAGACGATTTTGGAGAAGTCTTGGATGAATCTCCGATAGTAGCCGGCTAGACCCAAGAAGCTCCGAATTTCTGTAGGAATCTTGGGTGGTTCCCAATTCGTCATGGCTTCAATCTTTGACGGGTCTACTTTTACTCCTTCACTTGTCACCACGTGACCCAAGAACTGAACCTCTTGCAACCAAAACTCGCATTTGGAAAACTTGGCGTAAAGCTTCTCGCTCCTCAACACTTCTAATACCTCTCTGAGATGTCGCTCGTGCTCCTCTTCATTCTTCGAATACACCAATATGTCATCGATAAACACAATGACCGACCTGTCTAGAAAGGGTCGGCAAACCCGGTTCATCAAATCCATAAACACGGACGGTGCGTTAGTTAGCCCAAAAGGCATAACCAAGAACTCGTAGTAACCATAACGGGTTCTAAAGGCGGTCTTGGAAACATCCTCTTCTCTAACCTTCACTTGATGATAGCCCGAACGAAGATCGATCTTGGAGAAACACCCGACTCCCTGTAATTGATCAAAAAGGTCATCTATTCGAGGTAGCGGATACTTGTTCTTCACGGTCACCTTGTTTAATTCTTGGTAGTCGATGCACATTCGCATCGACCCATCCTTCTTCTTGACGGAGAGTATCGGAGCTCCCCAAGGCGAAGAGCTCGGCCTCATGAATCCCTTCTCCAATAATTCTTGGAGTTGCGACATCATCTCTTTCATTTCTGTCGGAGCAAGACGGTAAGGTGCACGAGGCAATCGGTGTCCCTCCCGGAACTAGGTCGATCCAGAACTCCACTTGGCGATCGGGCGGCAAACCCGGAAGGTCGTCGGGAAATACATCTAGATATTCTCTAATGATCTGCACGTCCTCAATCTTCTTCTTTTCCGCTTTGGCATCTAATACGTAGGCGAGAAATGACAGGCACTTCTTCACTTCATATTTCCTTGCTTTGATGGATGAAATGAGAGCCACTTCACCCTTACGCTTCTCCCCGTACACAAAGACGAAATCCCCGCTTGAGGTCGATAATCTGATCAAATTCTTCGAATATAAAATCTCCGCTTTGTGTTGAGATAACTAGTCCATCCCGATCACCACATCGAAACTCCCGATTGCCATGGGAATTAGATTAACTTCGAAGAGTTCACCACTAACTTCTAAATGGCACGTTTCTAAAACTTCCCGCAAGATCACTTGTTCCCCATTTCTTACTTCTACTATCAAGGCATCACTAAGGGTACTAGTAGGCACATTCAAGGCTTTGCAAAACTCAAGAGATACGAAAGAGAAATTGGCACCAAAATCAAATAACACTTTAGCGGCAAGGGAGTTTAGTAAGAACGTACGCGACACCACATCGGTGGTCTCCTTCGCCTCCTCTCTCGTCATTTGGAAGGACCTACCTTGAGCTTTAGGGATGGTTTCCTTCTTCGGTTGGATCGTCGGGTTTCCTCCTCTTGCTCCTCCCCTTAGCTTGGGGCAATCCCTCTTCACGTGCCCCACCTCCTTGCACTCGTAACAGGTTGTCCCTTGCATAGGACAGTTCAGACTAGTGTGACCTGACTTGCCACACTTGAAGCATGAAACAAGGTTGGGATTGGGGTTGCAAAAACCAAAATGCTTGCTTTTGCACTTGAAACACCATTTTGCCTCCCGGCGATTATCAAAGCTTCTACCACTTGGTTGAAATTTTGGTTTCTTGAATGAACTTGGTGGGCTCTCCCACTTTCTCTTCTCCATGACCTTCGACTTCTCTTCGTTGTCTCGCGCATAGACTCTTTCCATGAGTTTGGCTTCCTCGATAGTTTCCCGAAGGTTTGTAGCTTTTGAATTGCGGACCCTCGACATCATGTCCGCGGGTAAACCTTTCAGATAGGCCTTCACCTTGACCTTCTTGGTTGGGGCCACATGACCCACAAGATTTAACTTTTCCATGAAGAGTCGGGTGTATTCCTTCACTGGCATATCCCCCTTCTTTAAAGCTCGGAACTCCTCCTCTATCAAATCCATCTCTTGTTCATTGCAGTATTCTTCCAAAACTTTCTTCTTGAATGTTTCCCAAGTCATCTTTGTGAAAACGGATTCTTCTATAGATGCGGTGAAAACATCCCACCAGATTAGAGCCGCACCCCGTAGCATTTGAGAGCCAAAATTCACCTTCTGGTTCTTTGCACAACCGCAGGCCCTAAAGGCATGCTCGATCTCTCTGAGCCATTTCATGCAAGCCACGGGATCATCGGACCTGAAAAATTCTGGCGGTTTGCAGCCCATAAAGGACTTGTAGGAACAACCCTTCCCGGGTTGCTTTGTCTCCAAAGTCCCCAACCCAACAGTACGATTCTCGTCTCCGGTACCACCCGAACCGGCCACCGCATTCTCAGCAACCACTTCTGGCCTCCGGAGACTAGCATTCTCTCCTCTAACATCTTCAAAAATACCTCTTGTTGCTTTTCCATAGCCAACGTTACCATTTGCATGACGGTGGCCATCATATCGGCTTGAGGGTTTGCCTCATGAATAGTCGGGTTCATGGATGCCAACTCCACTCTAGGTATGTGCTCCACCTCTTCGGTAAATATCGGCGGCATATTGGGAGGGACAACGTTCCCCGCCCTGGCCACTGGATTTGGGCTGGATGTACTATCCTCATGAAATTTCCCCTTCGATCAATGGTCGACTCCGAGTATTTACCATTCTCGTCTGCCACACAATTGAGAGAGAGAGTAAGAGGTAGTTACACTAAATTAGACACAAGAAACATACTAATACGGTTCATCAATTATCATAATCATAGTAATTCAAGCATATTTACGTAACCATACATTCATAACAACAGTAGCTAGTTTAAGTTATGAACATACCCCACAAAAATATTCTCGCTACCACTTTTATAATTCTCAACGACGTAGTTTCTGTTGACTCTAAGGCCATCCCATCTTACAGTTCTACCCAGTTCTCACAATCCATAACCTAAGGGTCTCAGTTTAAGTCTAGGCATCGAGTTTACATACCTAGTTCCCTTAAACTAGAGCTCTGATACCAACTTGTAACACCCTAAAAATTGGGTAAATTAAAAACTTAAAATTTCGGCAATATAACGTCTAAAATACGAGGATTTACAAAACCTGTAAATAAGACAACTAGAATCCCAAAAGAACTTTGGGGTAGTTTGTAGCAATTATAGTAGCGGAAGAAATGAAACATAAAGTACAACAACCTAATTAATCTAGAACACAAACAACTAGATTAAAGGCGGGTATTGCTATGTCTCCAAAACGCTCTTCTCATAAATCCTAAAAATGTCCGGTCCTCGAATGGTCCTAGGTGTGCGTCCGGCGAATTAAGGTGCCCTATGCACACCACTAGCAGAACCTGTGAGCCATTAAACACCAAAACAAGTGTTAGGACAACGTCTGAAATATATCATTAAGATTTAACAGTTTATAAAGTGAGCATCTTTAGTATAAATAATTTGTTACCGAAGCACCCAAAGGTTGAACCAATGCCAACATTCCATTTAGAACTGATATTCCATTTCCTGTACAAATACACAAGAGATAACTCTCGAAAGACGGGGGAGACCCGTTACCTTCTTGGGTGACGAGAACACATGAATGGGGTCACCCGTGATGTTACTGGATTTCACCACATATCCTGGTTCTAGTTCCCATGCCATACCAGACATCACAATCCTCAAACCGTTTATGTCTCTAGTGCTTACTCCGTCGAGTTACACCTCAAGGGCTTATAGAAATGGGTGCCTATCCAATCTAGATGAGTTACACCTCAAGGACTTACGTCCCCTATTGTCTACTCGCTAGTGACCAAACGGTCAACAATTAATATCGCATATAAACATGCCATCTAAATCCTCGTGCAAAAGGAGATAGATATTACTTTCACATTTAGGTCATGGCTAAATAATGATAGCATTTCTCATGAATAATACATTCTATCCCAAAGCATGATAATACATAATTCTTGGTCATATTCATACACACAACGCAATTATCATAAAAGATACCATTAGAGTAATATGACTAGCTTGGTAACCAATTTAATCATTAGTGACCAAAACCCTTTAATATGAAAGATGACTCTTTACCTATGTATAGCTCATTTCATAACTTCATATGCATTTAGTACTCCATTATAACATCAAGCACATTCCCCAAGATAGAATACTCATATACTAGTAAGACACCCAAAACCCTAGTTTTTAGGTTAACTTCAAATTATCAATAATCATCATATTAACAATTATTAACACATAAATATGGTAAAATAGAAGTTAGGAGACTCACCTAGAGATTTATGAAGTGAAACTCTAAAGATGAACTAAAACCCTAGAAATGGAGAGTGGAGGAAATGAGGCTTGAATCACTTGAATCTTGGAAGAGTTGGAGTTTCTTTAACCTTAAACCCTAACAATAAAGACATTTATTACCACCACCTACCATAGCATTAAATGGGACGAAGATGAGAGAAAGGTGTGTGAAAATCGCACCTTGAGTGTGTGAAATCGTCCTCACAGCTGAAAATCCCAAAACTAGAGTTTCTACCCTCAAAAATGACATTTAATGAGATTTCTCTCGTCTAGACGCGCGCTATAGTGCTGGGGTGATAGGGCCATCGGCACAGTTGCGGGGCACAATCGCCCGGACTGTACCATGGCTATCCCCTGGCTTGCGATAGTAACCCTGCGATTGTGACACGGCACTATCGCCGGTCACAATCGCGCAAAATGTACCGAGGCCCATGGTCCCCTTGAGACAATGGCAAGGCGATAGTGACATTGTCACTGTCGCTGGCACAGTCGCCGACTGCTCCCATGCCGTTGTCCAAGCGCAACGATTCGACCCGATTCAACCCAAACCTTTATGCCACGTAAAATTTCTATCGGGAAAAGAGTCGTACATAAAATTTCTTCCTAATTTCAGGTATAATCACAAGATACCAAATTTGGGGTGTTACAAGCGATTTGCTGATAGTGACAACTTTTGGAGACATTCTTTTTGGGAATTTGGCGTACAACAATGAATAGATACCTTTTGGAGATTGTGTTGAAAATTGTTTTAATCTAGATGTAATAGTTTAGATTAGTGAGTTGTCATTTATAATTTCCATTCACAGAATTGTTAACGCTATTACTCTTTCCCCTTTTTGGGTGATTTTTTTTATATCGAATGTTATGGTTACATCATTTTTTTAGGTTTAAATTTACCTATATTTTTAGGGGTGTTATAACATATATATGGGTTGGGTTCCAATGAGAAGTTGAGGTTAATGTGAGAAGCGTGAGAAGTGGTTATCAACCGTTGGATGAGAAACGGATGCACATTAGAATGAGATACATTGAGATAAGATGTGCTGAGATGCACCGAATCAATTCCTTCTAAGCCACAATTCATGGGAGGGCATTTGATTAAAAGTGATCAACGGTTCAGATCCACTTCTTACTTTAACCTCAACTTCTCACACAATCATTCCCTCTCTCTCTCTCTCTCTCTCTATATATATATATATATATATATATATATATATATATATAGAGAGAGAGAGAGAGAGAGAGAGGGGAAAATTCAAATGAAAACTCATTTTTCATTGTGCATGTGAGGACAAATCTCAGCCACTCGATCTCTTTTGATCCAACAACTCATATTAAATAGAGTTTTTAATTTTAAAATGCTTAGGGGTAAAAATGGAAGAAAATTTAAACACACGTCTACCATATTTGACTTTTTATTTTCTTTTTTAATTAAAAACTTTTTACCCAATTAAAGTTTAAAATAAATTATCTTAAAAATTACTAATATTTTAATCAAACAAATTACATCAAAAAAACGAGAATTTCGTGCTCTTCGATATGACATCCATCTCGATATAGTTTTTTTTGTCATTTTAACCGTTTTTTACGTGAAATGCTATATATGTGTTATATTCATTATGAATATTTATGTACGTTCAAGTTTGTACAACGCCTCGACACCGTAAGTATGTAATTCGACATCACCTTCTTCAACACTTTCTTTAACGTCGTAAGGCATCACGTTTCTTCAGCACCGTAACCCAACACCCATCAAGACGAATCGAGAACCTATCGATTAATTATGTTGTGAATCGGGGAACAAAAGAGAGCACGACACGTCTCCACATCTTCACAGGTCATTCATGTGTTATTCATCATGAATAATGTATCATTCAGGATGAATAATACAACATTCAGGGTGAATAATTCACGATTCATGAATTCGTGTATTATTCGTCATGAATGTTGTGTAATTCATCCTGAATACTATATTATTCATCATGAATAATTAATGAACGTTCACATTTGTTATTCATACTGAATGTGGGACATCCGGGGATGCGCATACATATTCATAATGAATAAAACCAAATTTCGGTTGTGAATTGGGAAACAAAAGAGAGTGCGCCATGTGTCTACATCTTCACGGGTCATTCATATATTATTCATCATGAATAATGTATCATTCAGGATGAATAATAGAATATTCAGGGTGAATAATACACGATTCATGATAAATAATACATGAATCATGGATTCGTGTATTATTCATCATGAATACTGTATTATTCATCATGAATAGTGTATTATTCATCATGAATAGTGAATGAACGTTCACCTTTGTTATTCATACTGAATGTGGATACCCGAGGACGTGCATGCATATTCATAATGAATATAACACATATATAGAATTTCATGTAAAAAACGGTTAAAACGAAAAAAATCCTGAATATTGTATTATTCATCCTGCATACGGTATTATTCATCATGAATAGTGAATGAACGTTCACCTTTGTTATTCATACTAAATGTGGACACCCGAATACGTGCATACATATTCATAATGAATATAACACGTATATAGAATTTCACGTAAAAACGGTTAAAACGAAAAAAAAAAAACTATATCGAGATAGATGTCATATCGAAGAGCATGAAATTCTCGTTTTTTTGATGTAATTTGTTTGATTAAAATATTAGTAATTTTTAAGATAAATTATTTTAAAGTTTAAGGGGGTAAATTTTTTTTAATTAAAAATAAAAATAAAAAGTCAAAGAAGGTATGCGTTGATTCAAAATTACAACTTTGTTCTTAATCACTTCCCAATTAATCTTATTATGTATTAACCATTGATTAGTTTTCTAAGTTTTGATCAATGGTTAAGATTTGTTCTCATGTGCACAATGAAAGATGAGTTTTCATTTGAACCCAACCCTATATATATATATATATATATATATATATATATATATATATATATATTATGGCGAATGAGCGTGTGAGAAGTCGAGATAATTGTGAGAAGCGTGAGAAGTGGATCTGAACCGTTGATCTCTTTTAATCTCAAGCCCTCCCATGAATTGCGGCTTAGAAGGGATTAATCTGGTGCATCTCATCCTAATGTGTGTCCATTTCTCATCAAATGGTTGATAACCACTTCTCACGTTTCTCACCGTTAACTCAACTTCTCATCAGAACCTAACCCTATATATTATAACGTCAGGTTCAGGGGAAACCACAAAAAAAAAAAAAATACTGAAGATCACCCTGGTAGTCATTCATCTGGACGATATGCACATCGTGTTACTTGAACCCAAACCTTTTGTACAAAAATAACAACATTTACTAACTTTGCCATTAAAAACTTTGTGCTAATAATTTAGTTTCAAAAAAAATATGCCACACAACAAAACAATATAGTGGCATCCATAAGAAATATAATTTTTTTCCATCATGACATAACCATGAAGTAGTAGCCCGTGTCACCGTATAATCCTATATAGGCCAGACCTTGCATCTACGAGGCATTTTACAAATATTTATCTATCTTAATTTACCTATTTTTATCACCATGACTGAAATTTTAACACATTAACTCATGGTTAAAGGTATGTGAAGGTTCGTGAATGTGAAAATAAAGATGATAAATATAGTTGAAGACCCGTGTTTTTGTCGGCCATCAATTAAGGTAGATGAAGGTATGCTTTTTTTAGCCATGAGATAAAGAAAATAATCAACTCATCCAAAGACTAACGAGTGTTCGCACTTCCAAAGTTGGTTCTCACGTAATCCTAACTAAACTATATGTATATATATATATATATATGTGTATATAATTACATTAGTTATGTTATTTTTGTTTAGTTCTAATTAAATTAACTAGCATGAATGTTGTATACGAGGTAAGAGGATGAATGACTTGGTTGAGACAATGTATGTCTCAACCAATATTAGGGCATCCGCAATGGTCAAGTCTTTTAAAGACTTAATTTATTTGCCACCATACCAAAAAGTCATCTTCAAATGGTTACTCCAATGGTCAAGTCTTCTAAAAACTTTTTTTTGCATTTTTCAATTCATTTTTGCACTCTTGCCTATTCTTCAAGCTTTTGCTCAAACACTTGGCATTCACCAAGCTTTTGAAGATCAAGTCATTGCTCCAATGGATACTCTCTTCATCAAGTGGTTGTCAAACTTTTCATCAAGTCATTATTTTTACCATTGGAGATGCTCTTAGTAGTGTATGTCAGACGATTTGATTAGAATTTGATAAAATAATGTAATTTAAATTATTATAAAAATATAAGTATATGATTGATCAATCATTTTCAATATGTTTGATAAATTTAACTTTTCTAATGCTAACCATGTTTGTTTTTTCTTTGAATTTACAAGTATGTCCATTATAGCCATCATGCAAAGGTACGTTCTATGAATTAGAGTTGTATCACATGACACCAATCGCATCAAATATATACTGAACTTGAAGAGTGAGAATATGAGAATTCAGAACCATACCATATGATATTGTTTTGGTCCTAAATGCAACCATAAGCCTCGAGCATTGTGTTAATGGTTCAAACCAAATTCTTTACTTAGACGACTTTGTTTCATTAGATAAGAAAACATAAACTGGTTTGATCTGAATTGGACGGATACTAAATGAGAACAAACCAAGAGTCTCTTTGTTGCAATATTTAGAATAGAATACTAAACAGGGACGTTCCAATCTTTTTGTAGGCTCTGCTAAATCCAAAACTTTTGATTACATTGCATAATGAGATAACAGAGATACATATTGTAACAACCACATAATTAAAATGGATATAAAATAATAAAAGGTTCAAATCGGCTAACATGTTGTGAATAAATGTCTACTATCCAAGATTATCTCACAAGTTGCAACGGAAAATAAAGTACACTGTTGAGATTATTAACTGAAATATAAAAAGCATCTAAGGCAATTATCTAACTAAGCCGGTAATGCCCACACTTCACATGCCCATCCAGTCACACTTTTCCCTTGCCCTTGCTAGAACTCTACATGATACTTACATGAAAAGGTTTTCAGTTTTATAAAAACGAGGGTTAGACCGGAGGTCTAGTGAGTTCCCTCTAACACAAAGTTCACGCATATAAAATCGTCAATTTGAAAGATTCATAATAAATAGTAATAGTGCACACTTTGACAAATAATGCACATTTTAAACATTACATGGATGGCACACACTTATGGTCATACACACTCGTGACTAAGAATTTGGGGCTACACACGTCCCACCCCACATGAATGCACACTTTATAAATGATCAACTCCTTAACTAGAAAAGTTACCAACATGAAATAAGCATACCAATTAAAGAGCATGCATAACAAGTGTATTTATACAAAGAAAGTTATAGGAAACTCACCTGTAACACCCTAAAATTTAAACAACAATAAATAGGGGTTTTCCGAAAATGGATCAAATTAAAACTTCTAATTGTAGCTACAACTATAACCCACTTGGGGAAAGTTTGAGCAATGAACCAACTAGATTACACGGGGTGTCACTATATCTCCAAAAATTCTCTTCTCAAAAGTCTCCCAAAAACAGTCGTCCTGGATGCTCCTAATGGAACCAATCGACTGTTGGGTTACAGGATCTCAAGCACAGCAGAAAATAAAACCGTAACCCTCTAAGGACCCATACGAACCGGAATAAATCGGGTGTTTCGAAATTATACCTCACAGTTAACGAGACTTTGAATCACATAAACAAAGCAAGCTTGATGCCTCCACGGAATTCACGCGAACAATCTGAATCCTTTGCCTTCTCGTGATGCTAGTCACGATTTCAAAACTTAGAAAGGAAAGAGAGCATATAGTTGTAGGTGATTTTAGAGAGAATTGCAAGAACAACAATCTTGCATACAATGTCTTACACATGAAATCACCACCATCCCTACACCTTACTTGAGTGTAGAAGTATCCATGCACCATAACTCATCTTTTCAAGACCATACATAGTTATCTTTATTTATGTCTAACATAAATAATATCTGATTTTATTTAATCAGATTAAATCAATACAAATCAGATATAATAATTAAACGTTTTAATTATTAAAACTCCTTATTTGAATATGTTCAATGCGTGTGACCCAATGGGTTCTCGACATGTTGGTAATAAATATAAATATCATATTTATAGTTATAAACAATGAGCGGTATCTAGCAATACATCATCATCACCCAAATGACGAGAATTGGTGATACAACAAATTACCGGTATGTAGTCAATTTTAGTGTACATATTTAATTCTTTTGTCCTTGATGTCCAGATTGAACACGAGACATTGAATGTGTCATTCTCGTTATGTCCAATCTCTAGTTTCTTGATTCCCTAATATACTAATAAAAACAGAAATCCAATCTCATATCATTTATCTGAGCATGCATGCATTTCCTTAGTATATATTTATCAAGGGGCCCAGAGACATCACTCCCGTCATAAATGAGGGACAAATCCTATCTCGATACATGCTAGTTCTACCATGTGATTTATAACATATCCAACAATAATTCTGTCACCCAGTTACGGAATGATTAGAACAAATGTCAAAATACATTACTCACACATAACAAAGTCCATATTTCTCAAGTCAAAGAATTACATGTACATTGACCACATGAGAAACACTTATGACACTCACATGACATCCAATGAAGTGTTCTCATAGCGAGTCACGTCCGATACACATAATCTTCATTTTGTACCCATATGCAAATTCAATATCTCTATATGAATCTCTACATATGTTAGTCATTATCATATTACTTCAACCTTAAAACCCAAAATAATATTTAACTAGGGACATTTAGAATACATTATTCTAATGTTATTTATTATGAATAATTAAAAACACATAATATAACATAGACATAATAAATTGGGCAATGCCTTTTATTTATTTATTAATTTCATTAAACAAAACTCAAAATTACAATCATCTTATGATTAGCTTTTGGGCATTCACTAACATCGGCAACTCAAGCCAACCTAGATCCCCCACTAGAAGTGTATGTCAACATAAAACACAACCACAAGTGTTGGGCTAGGAGCCTAGTGAGAACAACCAAAAATATCAATAACAATTAAATAATGGGAAATCTTATTATACAACTTTAGAATTACTCGTCCCGTAATGGTAGTACATCACAATATTTCACAATACTCACGTGAGGCTCCACACCTGAACATTCACACAACATAGCAACTTTGACTACGGGGGAGACCTGTTTCCATCTGGGTGACAAGAACACATGAGTGGAGTCATCACTTGGGTATCACCTTAAACCCCTCATCTTTAGTGCTTACTCCGCCGAGTTACACCTCAAGGGTAAATTGAACCTTAGTGCCTACTCAATCTAGATGATTTCCACCTCAAGGATATCACGGTCCTTTAGTCTCTACTCCCTAGTGGAAGCAAATCTTGGCCTTCACAATGTTAAATCAATATCCCAAACCCAATCCTCGTGCACAAGGAATTTGGTCTCAAACCCATGGATACATACATATATATATAGATGCACAAAACAATTTAGGATATAGCAATGACCCAATATGCATCACATCATCAATATATAACACATATATCACTCAAACACGTCAAACCTCTAGTTCATAGTTTCCATATAATCATCTTTCCACATCTTTGAGTCCTAATACATGGATACACATAAATAAAGTAACATTTGTCGTACTCACGTTTTAGAGTTATACCCAATCACATTCTTGCTTAGATTGAGTTATAACATTTTTAGGTCAAAACTCCCTTTTTAACTACAACTTCAATATTTAGGTTAAGCATGTAGAAACTATCAAATATATTAAGAATCATAACATAATCATATTTAAGGTTAATAAATCACATAGAACTCACCAATAGGGTTTGTAAGTAAAAACCCTAGAAATGCTAGAACAAGAGAATTTGGTGGGAATTTGAGGTTTTGAAGTCTTGAGATCTTCCTTCTAGGTGATAGTAGGAATAAATGTTGAGCAACTACCAAGATTTAAGGGTTTGTAACAATAATTAAATGAGGAGAGATGGGGTTAGGTTAATCGCCCAAAGAGAGAGAGGTTTATCAAAATCTGATTTTGGGAGTGAATACCCTTCAAAAAATGCATTTGGACCTTAAATGCACGCTCAGGCTTCGACGACAGTGCCCAAGCGTCAATGCCACGGTAGAGTCGCACGGCGTACTCGCCCATACTGTACTGTGGTCGACCCCAGGTAAGTGATTATGCCATCCGTGATTATGCCACGACAATCTCGTCGGGCACAATCGCCCTGTTTGTACCGAAAGGGGGTGGCCCCAAGCGACATTGACACCTCGAGAGTGCCAATGGCAATCTCGCCCTGGTGCTCTGCCCCCTTTTATTTGCTGATTTCGATTTCGGAAGTCTTGACCCACGATGTACACACTACTTCCTAAGTCTTAAATGAGCTTGAAGATAGAGAATAAGCATATACTTCATAATTACAAATAGAAACCCCACGAGGGTTTAATGACCATACAAATCCTTAACGAATTAAAGAGGACTACATGACCCACAATTCTGGGGTGTTATATAACCTGAAGTCCAAGCCTAGATCACACACATTTATGCTAAGATTTCACCAACCGAACACCTGAATTTTAGGTTATCAAACCATGAGTAACCACTTCGATTATGCCTTATATAGTATCACTAACAACTCCCCAAGGTTGAGCTTCAAAATACCTACCCAAACCATCCCTCACCAAAAAATTGGTTTTCGGCCAATAATGGCCATCGCGACTTGGTACGCAACTAAAGTCACGAGGGAACTCACGATGCCCACTTCCAAGCCGCAGAACCCCTGTTCGATTTCTTACACATGAATTAACACATAATCAATTCTCAATCTTCACAAATACTAAGATGCATACCCAATCCCAAAATCTAGTAAGTAAATATAGAATATAAGTATCCATGGGGTTTTTACATCAATATTCCCCAATCACCATATGAGGTCGATTTTCCTTAAGAAACTCATAAATGAAACTCAATGATCTAGGGGTTTCTCCCCAAATATTCAATATCTCACACTAAACCATTATTTACACACTTGGGACCTAAATCCTCAAATCAAAACTCGACCAACAGGAAATACAAGAAAAGAGGGTGAGGTTCTTACTAGAAATGATGATTTAGACCTTCCTACACTTCAACCTTCAAGAGATATCATCTCCCTTCTATTCCTTCTTATCCAAAATCGTGTGCACGCACATACAAACCCCTTTACCCCTTTCAGTCGATTCCCAATGAAAGAAAAAGAAGGCCCAAGCCTCTTATCTCAGTATTTACACTTTAGACCTTAGAAATTTGTTGGGTCTGAATGAGCTAAGTATGGTTTATGCTGCTGATTAATGTTGCTAAGTGATTACTACTGCTAAGCTATCAAGATTACTACTGCTAGTAGAATTAATACTGCTTAAAGAGTTAGTACTGCTACTTGAGTAGATAGTACTGCTTGGAGAGTTAGTACTGCTAGTAGTTAGTACTGCTGAAGATTAATGCTGCTAAAGATGGTTAATACTTCTGAAGAGAATTAGTGCTGCTTATAAAGATAAAGATGCCTTGGAGATAAAGACAAGCTGGAGATAAGACTGAAGATAATTATGGGATTGATATTGAAGAATCAATTGTATTTTTGATAATTATTTTGTATTTAGTCTTGTATATATAGTATAGAAGTATTTGATAGAAATAAATTCATAAGTTTTTGTTTTAGAGAGAGAATAAACCTCAAGGTTTACAACCCTAGTTCTAGAGAAGCAGAATTCGTCTTGGTGAGCCTGTTTATCAAGATTGAGGTTTTGTGTGAAAGCTTGTAACTTTAATCATTCAATAAAGTTTACAGATTGTGACTTATACTTTACTGTTACATTGATATTTGAATATTAAAGTGTTTTTCCACAACTTATTTAATATTGTTTCTGAGTTTCATTATTCTTGTTAAGAATCAGATCCTGACAAGTGGTATCAGAGCCTAGTATTCTCATAAACCTTCATTCATCATGGACAACACAGTTGAATCAAACAGTACTCTTGTTTCAAAGGTTCCCATGCTCAAACCTAATGAGTTTGACATGTGGAAAATTAGGATCAAGCAGTACATCCTCCTTACAGACTTTTCTATGTGGGACATTGTTGAGAATGGTCCCTCTGCTGAAGGTAAAATTGGACAAGATGGAAGAAGACCACCTCCAAAAACTGATGCTGAGAAGAAAGTGAGACAATTGGAGATGAAAACCTTAAGCACCCTGCTTTTGGCCATTCCTAATGAGTATCAACATCAGTTTCACCACTGCACTGATGCTCAGATTCTATGGAATACTTTAGAGAAGAGATTTGCTAGCACCAAGAGCACTAAGAGGAATCAAAGGGATATTCTCAAGCAGCAATATGAGAATTTTACATCTTCAAAGAATGAGTCTATGACTCAAACTTTTGATAGATTCAATAAGTTAATTGGTGAGTTGGCTACTGTTGGAGTCCAGATGGAACAAGATGATGTTAACCGAAAGTTACTCAGATCTCTTGGAGATGAATGGACCATGTACACTGTTTCATTCAGACAGAATGCAAATTGGAAGAAAAGAAACTGGATGATCTGTACAATGATCTGAGAGTGTTTGAATCTGAGGTGGAAGCAAAGAAGAAGCCTACTGGATATGTTCATAATGATGCACTCCTTTCAGCATCAACTGATTCTACTGCTAACCCTGAATCAGTTAATGCTGCCAGTGGAGTAAATCAAGAAAAAGGCAATGAATCTGTTTTTGAAGCCTTTCTTTCCAGTCATGGTAACTCCTCTTTAATAAATGATGACTTGGAACAGCTTCATCCTGATGATCTTAAAGAGATGGGTATTAAATGGCAGATGGTCATGCTTTCAATGAGGGTGAAGAAGTTCATTAAGAGGACTGGGAGGAACAACTTCTCCCAAAGAAGAGAAGATGGAGCAGGCTTTGATAAGCCAAAGATGGAGTGCTACAAGTGTCATATGAAGGGACACTTTGCCAGAGAATGCAGAAGTGGAGTGTCTCACAACAACCACCAACAAGCTCAGACTAGAAGCTTCAACCAGAACAGAAACTCTGCTCAAGCCCTTGTTTCTCAACAAGGAATGGGGTTTGACTGGAGTGATCAAGCAGAATAGGCCATTCAAAATCAAGCTCTCATGGCAGAGGTATCAGATCTCCCAACTGAGGTACTTTCTAATCTCTGTTCTCAAACTTGTATAGACACTATTAAAAGGTATAGGGATCACAACCAGAGTATGAGTGATGACCTTAAGAGGTTAGAAAAGGATAGAAAAGACTATGTGAAAATTGTTGAGAGGTTTGAAGAACAAATTAAAGAGTTCCAAGCCAATGAACTTCAACACACATATGATACAAATTACTGGAAGTGGGAGAAAAATGATCTAGAAATCCAAACTGACCTCTTTTTCTTTCTTTTCTGAACCTCCTTCTTTGATTATTACTCCCTTATCCTTTTGAGTGGCTTTGGGAGTATCATTCTTTGCTTTGACCAAGGTTTCTGCAATTTCTATCTCTTCAACAGATAGCCCTGTTACTGCTGCTGACTCTGTTACTGCTGCTTGTGCCTTTTCTGCTGCTTTTGAACTTTCTGCTTCTGTACTTTCTTTTTCTGTATTCTGCTCCCCCTCAAACTGAGTTTCCATGCCAATGGGACTGTGTTTCAACTGACAAAGTCGAGGGAGGAGAATGAAAAGTTGAGAGGAGAGCTAGCCAAGGTTAAGCTAGATGTGGAAAAGTTTTCATATGCTTCTAAAGCCATGGATTCAATTCTAAAGGTCCAAATTCATGATAAGCTTAAACCAGGAATTGGGTACAATACCACACCACCACCATAAAACAACAACTACATCCCTCCTAAATCAGACTTGCTAGAGACCAAGGATAGGAAGGACTTGCATGAGGGAGTCACTAAGATAGATCCTTTAGATGAAGTAGTTGTTAAGGACAAGACTGAGAAAGAAGCTGGTAAGAGTAAGGATAATACTGTGAGTGGTGAGATTCCCTTAGAAAATAACATTCTTACCAATGAGGGTGGTGGAAGGGATTGGGTCAAATCTGATGGCGTAGAGAAGACTGAGGGAAAGTCTAAAAATGTCCATTACAAGCATACTACAGTTGTGAATCCTGTTCTTTGCAAACAGTGTGCAGGTAATAAGTCTGAGCCCCTAACTCATGTTAAAAGGAGGGGAAATCAAAGAAATTGGAATAATCAGTGGGCTCAGAAACAAGGAGTTGATCTGAGTAGAATCATCAGACCAAAACCTTGTTTCATATGTGGCAAAATGAACCATCTTGCCAAGCACTGTTATTTTAATCCTATTAACCAAAGGATAAATTTTCAAAGATCTGTGCAAAAACCCTTTGGTTATAGGAAGGATGAAAGGAACCATGTGGCTAAGAAACCTGTTAAATCTAAAAACCACATGAAGAAAAAGACTGTAAAAGAAAGTGTCAAGATGTGGGTTCCCAAAAGCACTAAAACTGTTAGTACTGCTACCACAAATAGTATTGCTGACAAAGATAGTGCTGCCAGAAGCAGTACTGCTGCTATCAATGTTAGTGCTGCTGAGAGTCTTAGTACTTCTAAAACTGACATTGTTAGTACTTCTTCAAATGTTAATATTGCTAACTCTGTTAGTGCTTCTAACAAGGTTAGTACTGCTAAACCTGTTAGTGCTGCTAACTCTGTTAGTACTTCTAAAATTAATACTGCTTCTAGTGTCTGTGCTTCTAGACCAATCATCTTGACAAAGTACTCCAGTAAAGAGTATTCTAACTTTAAAAATCTCATAAAAAAGGAGTGTAATTACTTTGATGAGAAAGGGAGGCCCAAGACCACTTTGGCTTGGGTTCCCAGTCAATACTAATTGATTTATCTTATGTGCAGGGCAACCAGCAGCTCAGGGTAAAGAGCATTTGGCATGTTGATAGTGGTTGCTCTAGGCACATGACAGGGAACATGGCTTGCCTCAAGAATTTCAAGAAAATTGATGGAGGGCATGTTGCCTTTGGTAATACTCCAAATGGAGGTAAGATTAGTGGTAAGGGAGATGTAACAAAAGGTAAGATGACCTTTGAAGATGTTTTCTATGTTGAGCAGTTAAGGTACAACCTGTTAAGTGTATCACAGGTTTGTGACAAAAAGCATAGTATATTATTCACTGATTCAGAATGCATTATCCTTGCTCCTGGATTCAAGGTAGTTGATGAAAAGATGATACTACTAAGAACTCCTAGAAAGGATAATGTCTATTGTTTGGATATGGAGAATGTTTCAAATGATTCATCCCTAAACTGGCTTGTTTCAAAAGCCTCTTTGGATGAATCATCACTTTGGCGCAGAAGGATGTGTCACGTGAACTTTAAAACAATTAATAAACTTGTTAAAAACAACCTTGTAAGAGGTCTGACTTCAAAAGTCTTTTAATGTGATGATCATTATGTTGCTTGTCTCAAAGGCAAACAACACAAAACTTCTCATAAGTCCAAAGAGTTGAACACAATTTCTTCTTCTCTTCAGTTGTTGCATATGGATCTGTTTGGTCCTACAAATGTCATGAGTATAGGTAAGAAATCATACTGCTTAGTTATTGTTGATGATTACTCTAGATTTACTTGGGTGTATTTTCTAAGGACTAAGGATGAGACAAGTGGACTGATCAAATCCTTTATTCTAAGAATTGAAAACCAAACAAATCAAAAGGTAAAAGTCATTAGGTCAGACAATGGTACTGAATTTAAAAATTATGACCTAAACACCTTTTGTGAGGAAAAAGGAATTGAGAGGCAATACAGTGCTCCTAGGACTCCACAACAAAATGGTGTTGCTGAGAGAAGGAATAGGACACTGATTAAGGCTGCTAGATCCCTGTTAGCTGATTCAAAACTTCCAATTACTTTATGGGCTGAAGCAGTTAATACTGCTTGCTATGTCCAAAACAGAGTTCTAGTAGTCAAGCCTAAAAACATGACACCATATGACCTTTTAAATAAAAGAAAACCATTTATTGGTTTTTTTCAAACCATTTGGATGTCCTTGTACCATTCTCAATACCAAAACTCACTTAGGAAAATTTGATAGCAAAGCAGATGATGGTTTTCTTGTTGGTTACTCATCTCAGAGTAAGGCCTACAGAGTGTTTAATTCTTCTTCTAGAATAATTGAGGAAAGTGACAATGTCAAATGCAATGAGAACTCACCAAATCCTATTGGTTTAGGTCCTCAGTGGTTATTTGACATTGATTCACTAACTAATTCTTTGGGTTTCAGTAGTGATGATCATGCAGGATCAGGGGATGATCAAATACAAGACATTATTTCTCAGTCTGTGATCTTTCCCATACCTACAATGGACCCTGTTGAAATCTGTGAAAAGAAGACTGTTACTGAACCAATTCAGAGTGAAGAAGAAAGAAGAGATGAGGAGAATCTAGAGCATGAAGAGCCAAAAGTAGTTGATGAGATCCCCTCAGCTGACTTAAATGACTCCAATTTAGATGAGGGAATTAATGAAGAACCTAGTCATCAGACAAGAACTCATAAGAATCATCCTCCTGAGCCTGTAATAGGAGACATCACTTCTCCTATGATGACTAGGAATCAAAGCAGACTTCGAGATTTGTAGGATCAGCAACATACAGTACTCTCTTGCTTTCTATCTCAGATTGAGCCTAAGAAGGCTTATGATGCAATGAAAGATTCAAGTTGGATAGAAGCCATGCAAGAAGAGTTGCTACAGTTTAAATTGCAAGATGTTTGGGACTTGGTGGACCTTCCAAAAGGTCATAGAGCAATTGGCACCAAGTGGATTTTCAGAAATAAAAAGGATGAGAGAGGAATAGTAATCAGGAACAAAGCAAGGCTAGTGGCACAAGGGTACACTCAGGAAGAAGGCATAGACTATGAGGAAGTTTTTGCTCCAGTTGCACGGGTAGAGGCAATTAGGTTGTTTCTAGCCTATGCCTCATATATGAAGTTCAAGGTATATCAGATGGATGTGAAGAGTGTCTTTCTATATGGAACAATTGATGAAGAAGTATATGTCTGTCAGCCCCCTGGATTTGAGAATCCATCATATCCTGACAGAGTATACAAACTTAAGAAAGCACTCTATGGTCTACATCAAGCCCCAAGAGCATGGTATGATACTCTGTCTACCTATCTCTTGGAAAATGGGTTTGAAAGGGGAATCATTGACAAGACCCTTTTCATTAAAAGAAGTAAGAAGGACACCCTACTTGTTCAGATCTATGTGGATGACATCATATTTGGATCTACAAAAGATCAGATGTGTAGAGACTTTGAAGAGTTGATGCACAAGAGCTTCAAAATGAGTTCAATAGGTGAACTCACTTTCTTCCTTGGGCTTCAAGTGAAACAGCAGAAAGATGGGATTTTCATAAGTCAATCAAAGTATGTGAAAGACATCCTAGATAAGTATGGTTTATCAGACTCAAAGCCAGCAAGCACACCAATGGAAACACACAAACAGATCACTGCTGATCTTGAGGGGGAGGATGTTGATGTCCATCTTTATAGATCAATGATTGGATCTCTCATGTATCTCACAGCCTCAAGACCAGATATCATGTTTCCAGTGTGTGTGTGTGCCAGATTCCAAGTCAAGCCAAAGCAGTCACATCTTCAAGCAGTTAAGAGGATTTTCAGATACTTAAGAGGGCAACCTAGATTAGGTCTTTGGTATCCCCATGAATCTACTTTTGACTTAATTGCATATTCAGACAGTGACTTGGGTGGTGCTAATATGGATAGAAAGTCTACTTCAGGAGGCTGTCAGCTTTTGGGTGCAAGACTAGTTTCTTGGCAGTGTAAGAAGCAAACCACAGTGTCCTTATCCACAACAGAAGCTGAGTACATTGCTGCTGCAAGTTGCTGCTCTCAGGTTCTATGGATTCAGAATCAAATGCTGGACTATGGGGTAACCTTTCTTCACACTCCAATCCTAATTGACAATAACAGTGCTATTAGCATTGTTAACAATCCAGTCAAGCGCTCCAAAACAAAGCACATTGAAATCAGGTATCACTTTATTAGAGACTGCAATGAAAAGAAACTTATTCAAGTTGCTAAAGTTCATACTGATAACCAGTTTGCTGATCTATTCACTAAAGCTTTTGATGTGGGTAGATTCACTTTCTTGGTCACAAGTGTGGGCATGATCAACTCTGAATGAGCTCATGTTTAAAAAGTGTATGTATACCTGTTATTTGTTTATTCTTTTGGTGCTACTAATCATCTTTCTCAGGAAGTTTATTGTCTGGCTCAGACTAACACAAGCTTCAACAGTGTAAGTATAGTTAATGCTGCCAGAACAGTTTTAATGCTTCCAGTGCAAAGTTACTACTGCAGATTCATTATTAACACTGCTAGTTAGTTAATACTGGTAGTTAGTTAATACTGCTAGTTAGTTAATACTGGTAGTTAGTTAGTACTGCTAGTTAGTTAATACTACTAGTTGGTTACTACTGCTCTCAGTTAATACTGCGAGTGGGTTAGTACTGCTTTAACTGAAATTAGGGTTAATACTGCTTCTTTCCTGAATTCAATAAATACCCTCTCTGCCCGCCAAAAAGCTCACAACGACTCTTTGAATATTGTTCGTCTTCTTTCTAACTCTTTTCTATCAAGCAACCAGAGTGTTTCAGTCAAGAATCCTCAAGTCAGATGGCATCCATGGCGTTTATTGATGAACACAATGAGATCGCAATGCTTCAAAAGCCTAAGCAGGCTGCTGGATTCCATCAAATAGTTGATTTTCTCAACTCCAGTCATATAGCTCATGCTCTTACAGTGTCACCAACAATTTACATCGAGCACCAGAAGCAATTTTGGGCCAATGCCACCGCTGTTACTGAAAACGGTGTGCAGTTTATCAAGACAAGGGTGTGTGACAAACCCTTGATAGTCTCTGAAGAGGTCATTCGCATCAGTCTACGACTAGACGATGCCTCAGGTATTACCTCTATCTCTCATGAGGATTTGTTTTCCAATCTCACAAGAATGGGGTATGAAGGCCAACTGGGTGTTTTCAAATTTTACAAAGCTAACTTTTCTCCCCAATGGCGTTTCTTTGTTCATACTCTTATGCACTGTATTTCTCGAAAAACTACTGGATGGAGTCAGTTCAGTAGTACCATTGCTTATGCTTTGGTCTGCTTGTCAACTGCCAGAAAGTATAATTTCTCAAAAATGATATTCAATGACCTTGTGTCAAACTTGGATAATAAAAAGAGTTTCTTCATGTATCCAAGATTTGTCCAGGCAGTTATCACCTCTGAATTGACGGATATGCCTCAGTCTAATGAGGTATATGTACCTAAAATCCCTAAGGGCAAGGTCTTTTCAAATATGAAAAGATCTGCCAAGGACTCGGAAGGAGTTGACACCCCATTGTTCTCTACAATGATGGTGGTGTCCCACAACCAAGAAGGTATGGCATCAGGGTCAAGGCCCTCACTAGACAATCCCACTGATAGCCAAACCCAACCTTCAATCACTATATCACTTCCTCAGTCCCTTGTTCTTAAGCCAAATCCAGTTATATCCAAAACTTATACCAAGAGAAAGGTACACAAGGCTCCTTCCCTTGGTGTACCTCCTACAAACCCATAACCTAAAAGCCCTCTAATGGAGCATTATCCATTAGAGAATATCTATAGGGAAACCACTGGGGTGTCTCCCAACCTCAAGGAGGTGCTCACTAAGGAGATGCATGAGCATGTGGGTGAGAAGGCTGCCACTACTCCTGCTAGCACAGAGGAGGCCAGTGGTAACATCACTAAGACCTTCCCCATGGTAACTTTGAATGAGCAATCATTCAAAGGTCCCAGGTGCCAAGAAACCAAAGGGGTGGAGGGTGCTTCTGCTAGGCAGAAGACCTCTACTAATAAAAGATCCAAGGATCCTCCAAGGGTGGTAAACACACCCAAAGGAGGTGAGGACAGATATAACTACAATGAATTGCTGGAAACTATGGGAAACATTAATCTAGATGTCATCAAGCAAGGCTCAGATATAGAGGAGATGAAATTGATCATTTTGTCTCAACAAGTGCAGATTACCAAATTGAAGAAGATGGTGATGAAGTTGGTACAGAAAAAGAAAAGAAAGCAGTATGTCTTGAAGAAGAGGAGAGATGCTTTCAACAAGGGGGAGAATAAAGATGAAGGGGAGAAACACAGTCCCATTGGCATGGAAACTCAGTTTGAGGGGGAGCAGAATACAGAAAAAGAAAGTACTGAAGCAGAAAGTTCAAAAGCAGCAGAAAAGGCACAAGCAGCGGTAACAGAGTCAGCAGCAGTAACAGAGCTATCTGTTTAAGAGATAGAAATTGCAGAAACCTTGGTCAAAGCAAAGAATGATACTCCCCAAGCCACTCAAAAGGCTAAGGGAGTAATAATCAAAGAAGGAGGTTCAGAAAAGAAAGAAAAAGAAGTCAGTTTGGAGGATGCAAAGAAGAAGGGAAAGGAGAAAATGGTTGAATCTGAACAACAACCTTTAAAGAAAAAGAATCAGATAGAGTTAGATGAAGAAGTGGCTAAACAGCTTCAAGCAGAGTTGGCAAAGGAAGAAGAAATACAATCTGCCAAAGACAGAGAGCTTGCTCTGGATATGGCTAAAAAGCTCAATGAAGAATATCAAAAGAGTTTGAAGGATGCAGTTGCTGCCAAGATAATTACAAAGAAGGCTTCAAGGCAAAGGCTGGCATTAAAGCAAAGACAGAGACAACCCTCAAAGACCTTCCTGGCCAATCAAGAAAGGAGGAAGATGATAAACTTCCTGAAAGGAGCTCTTGGAGTCCCTGAAGGAATGTTTACCAACATGGCCTATGGTAGGATAGAGGAGTTGTATACAAAGGAGATGTCAAATCTGAAAGGGGATTCCACTCAAAGGGAAGAAGCTGAAAGGAGGATGAAAGAGAGGCATGATCTCAACATACAACAACCCTTCCCTGAAAGTGAAGAAGGCACTCCTATCAAGGAAAAGAAAGAAGAGACTTTGGCTCAGTAAATTGGAGTCATCAAAAGAAAGAAATCCATTGCCACCAAGCCAATGGCAAAAAGAGCAAGAATTGAAGAAGAAAGAGCAGAAACAGAAGAAGAACCTAATGTTACACCTTCAGCAGAACCAGAGCAGACTCCAGAGCAGTCCAATCTGCAACAAAATGAGCAGTTTGACTTGTATATGATTGTGACAGATAAAGATTCTGTACAAGCAGATCCCATTTCAGTCCAAGCCCCTGAAATCATCCACTGGGATATTCTAGAAAATCAAGGCAAAGAATATTTCAGAATCAAAAGAATGGGTGATCACTTTGAAGTTTACTCTACTTGGGGGAAGATAATCAGATGTTGTTCCAGGTCAGACTTGGAAGAAATGTTTAAAGTGGGAATGAATCTGTATGGGGATGTGCTGAAGACTCCAGGGATGAACATCAAGAAACTAGCAATGGAGTATTTATGCATGATGTTTAGTCCAGATCTTGTCAAGCATGTCATCAAAGATGTATTCAAGTCCGTGGACAACTGGATGCTCATAGAAAGGTGTGGGGTGTATATCTTGACCATAGATAAAAGCTTTCATGAATATTATCTGGTGGATAAGATATATGATCACAACCTAGCCAAGCTACATGGGATGCTGAAAGCCAAACTAATCTGTTCTCAAGGCTCAGAAATGGCAAGGATTGTGGTTAGCAGGATAATCAATCAAAGTCTGGGACTAGATCCAAATTTGGGCAACTGAGCTGAAGTGTTGAAAGCATCTTGAAGACCATATCATGAAGAACTTAACTTCTCCTTCTGAAAAGTTAAGTTAGGGGGAGATTGTTGGGTCTGAATGAGCTAAGTATGGTTTATGCTGCTGATTAATGTTGCTAAGTGATTACTACTGCTAAGCTATCAAGATTACTACTGCTAGTAGAATTAATATTGCTTAAAGAGTTAGTACTGCTACTTGAGTAGATAGTACTGCTTGGAGAGTTAGTACTGCTGAAGATTAATTCTGCTAAAGATGGTTAATACTTCTGAAGAGAATTAGTGCTGCTTATAAAGATAAAGATGCCTTGGAGATAAAAACAAGCTGGAGATAAGACTGAAGATAATTATGGGATTGATATTGAAGAATCAATTGTATTTTTGATAATTATTTTGTATTTAGTCTTGTATATATAGTATAGAAGTATTTGATAGAAATAAATTCATAAGTTTTTGTTTTAGAGAGAGAATAAACCTCAAGGTTTACAACCCTAGTTATAGAGAAGTAGAATTCGTCTTGGTGAGCCTGTTCATCAAGATTGAGGTTTTATGTGAAAGCTTGTAACTTTAATCATTCAATAAAGTTTACAAGTTGTGACTTATACTTTACTGTTACATTGATATTTGAATATTAAAGTGTTTTTCCGCAACTTCTTTAATATTGTTTCTGAGTTTCATTATTCTTGTTAAGAATCAGATCCTGACAAAATTAGGTCAAAACCCCACACCACCCTTCAATTTCATTTAGAAGACTAAAATCAAAACTTGGGTTATTACATATATATATATATATATATATATATATATATATAGGGGCCATTCAAGGGAGAACTTGGTTGTTTGTGATAACCGTGAGATCCAATCTCAACCACAAACCAAAGGATAAATATGGAGATTAATAATTTTAGTAATTTTGAAATAAAGTTTTAGTTAAAGGGCAATTTAGGTATTTTATAAATATCCTCTCTTCTCTCCCTCCTCTCTCCTCTTTTCTCTCTTCGGCGAACTTTATTCCGGCGAACCTTATTCTGGCAAACAAATGATGCACGTTGTGTAACACCCTCGAAAATGCTAAGAGCAACTAATTTAAAATTTTCAATAATGCCTCAAAGAAAGGTAAGATATCATATGACATGACCATACTTGTATTATTGTTCTAGATATAACCATCAACCAAACAAATAAAGTCTTACACATAGACTAATTAAAGGTCGGGTGTTACTAAACCCAATACAAATTGCTATACCCGAGATAACGGGAGGTGGCTTCATCAAACTACTCACCCTCAAGCATAACCCTATTTCTCATTCCTTCACAGTCTCGATAGTACTCTTCCCCAACTGGAACCTGATGCACATGCCGACAAATAAAAAGGGTTAGGCTAACGCCTAGTGAGTCCAAGAGTTTTCAACATGAATAAATATTTCGTTAAAAGGGAAGAATGCAGTTTAAATCATGATCTTTCAAAATGACTTAACTTAACTATGAAAGCGACTCGTTTTCCAATGACATACGTTTTGAGGACGAAGATCTCAATACAAAACATTCTTTATAAAAATGATGCCGCCCAAAACTCACTCAAACGTGAATAGAATACGGGCTCCCAATAATGAAACGTGGATAAAACTTAATATCCCTAAACACCCAAAACACGGGTGGAGCATAATACTCAACTCATAACAAAAATCATGGGAAAACAACCCATATAATATAGTATGTTATTGAAAACATGTGACTAAGATTCAATACTCACGAGACCAAAATATTAAAGCATGGACAATTAAATATCCAAAATATTGCTGGCCGACAACGGGGGAGACCCGTACCCATTGAGAGTGGAGGAACACAAAAGTATGCCACTCATACAATGTAGTCGTATGACACTTCACGACCCACAAGCCCAAGTGTCCCTACGACACCCTTCAAGCTACACCAAAAGAGACAGTTGACCTTAGCAAATCTTATCAACAATACCGCCAAAGGCCCGGCAACATCCGAGGACTACAACCATGGCATTACCCCGAATGGAGAAGGTCCTAAACGTCCATTATGAAACGCCCATCAACATAATAGCACAATCGGACTCAACCCTCCTAGTGTACACTTGAAAGGTCAAGGTCATAAAACATGAGTCCCGGAGTCCAACCCCGTACCACCCAATTGACCATCAAATAAGACTGGTTTACGTGCCTATGGATCCAATGCAACACAGTCTAACTTTACATTACTACACATAAATGACCCACGCACTCGAGCATGTAAATATCATTAATATGCAATAAGATGCATTAAGATGTAAATCGTAGATGGGACTCCACATTGAGCCATTAAAATTGGACAAGTGTCCTCGTGACTCTTTTAAAACAAAACGAGCTAAAATGCTATAAATTCCATTTAGCCAACAAATAACAGTTCCCAAATAATAAAACGCATTTAAATGACGTTTATACAGACATATACCTCTAAGATGTGATTAACCCAAAAATCAACGCGGATTGGAACATATCATTTTCCAAATGAGTTTATGAAATCAATTACACCAAAAATGCTTATACCATGAATTATACTTTACTTGTACAAAATCACTAAAAATGCGTAAATCATGCTATTTACTTACTGAAATATTCAAAACCCCAAATATGAGCATTTTATGAGATTAAAACAACCCGAGTTTATCAAATATGAAGACTTATCAAAATACTCACACTTTGACAATTACTAAGTAAACACACATTTTTACTTCAAAATACATATTTTGGCATGTACATAGTTTTCACAAAGCAATTTGAACTCACATTGCTAGATTTAAGCTAAATCTAGATTTTACCCCAACTTGAGCTTCCTTGAAGAAATCTGAACCTTCAAGCCCAAATCTTCCAAGACCTAGATCCACAAGGGTCCAACCATAAATATCCACATTTAGCCATTTAGAATCATTCCCCAAACATTATACATAAAGATATCAACTTATGTCAAAACCCTAATTTCTATAAATGAAGAAAATAGAAGGTTACCTTAACCATAACTCCAATCTACCAACAAAACACTTCTAGCTCGCACCAAGATGAGCCATACACTCCCAATCTTCCAAATGACAAAAAGGGTTGGGTGAAAACCCTAGAAATTGAAGATGATGGTGAAGAAGATGAAGGCATCTTAGCTCTAGCTTCCAAGATGCTAGATGAAGAAGAAACACTTGTTTTAGAGGAGAAAAGGCTCCAAAATGGGTTAGGGTTTGTGAGGGAAGAAGGGAACTGATTTGGGAGAGAAAGGGGAGAGGTTAGAAGTAAGAAATGGGAAGAATGGCTGAAATCCCGTATTTGACAGCCTCTCAGACCCTTGGTGCGACATTGCCCTGGGCAATGTCGCTGGTCATAGTCGCAGGTGTGTACCAGCACACGGTACATTCCATGCGATTATGACAGTGCAACTATGACACTGTCATAGTCGTCGAGCATTGTCGCGGAACCCTTACCAAGCCCTGAAACTCAACTTTTTCAACGCCAACGCCCCCGATACTCTAAGGGACTTTAAATATGGTTTCCCCGAAAAAATCCCACCATTTACAAGTTCCAAAAATGTACGGCTGACCTTTACTTACCGTAAATTACGGGTGTTACAATCTTCCCAACCTTAGAATGATTCCGTCAAATCTACTTCTCACTCAAGGCATATTATTCCCACCTTTAACATTTATTGGGTTTCTTCGGTTTCTAGTAAATTAACAAACGAGCCATAGATCTCACTGACACCATTCCCACCAAACAACCCTCTCTCTTCCATGGGATTGTCTCCAATTCGATTCGTCCTTGAGTTAACTGGTGGCCTCCTGACGTACCCGACATACTGATTTCCGTGAAGACTTTTACCTTCAATATCCACCTTGATATGTTTCACTCATACTAGAGTGAACGTCGAACTTATTGGAGAAATTTCTAACCATACGATCTCGGTTGCCTCCCAACCTTAGGTGACACATACTATCTCAAGGCAGCTGGTGACCTCAACTTCTCAATAACGGAATCATCTCCGCTCAACACCATTATGAATCCGTATTCCAATGGCCAACACCAACCCAATGAACTCCCAAAATTCCTCAATAATTTACCCTTGATATTGGTGAAGCGTTCTTTCTAAGGACGCACCGATACGCTTTCTGGGGTGGATCAATTCAAGTTGGGCTATCGCGTGACTTCGGACTATTCCCAGACCTCCATCTTTCCATCTAATAAGTCCTTGTCATACAAAAGGAACCGTGTTCATCAAGGCTTAATCACTAACACTAGGTTTCCTTAGAGTTCCATCATTGTGAGACAAACACTTCTTACGACCGAACGCGAGTACTTCCAAACCTTCCAAAGATTACTGACCTCAAAAGGATGAGTTGACACCTAAAATCGAACTGGTCACATTGGGAGCATGGGTATACCAATAAGTATTTCATTCCTGGTTGCAGTGAGTCGATACCCAAGATGGCACTAAAATTCCAATCTTACATCTCTAACAAACGAGCCACAAGATTTTCCTTGTTCCTGAAGACTTGCCCGGATGGCACAACTCCAACCCATACATGATGTCGAACAATCAATCTGTCACTCCAAACCCTATACACAACCGCACAAGGTTTTAACCTAAGATCTTACCGAAAGGAAGGATTGCCACTTACATAACCAGAAAAATGTACATCCCTAGTACCTCAAATATTCACGCATGCACCGATTCATAAATTAGAACCCATAAATCAAACTGACCAAAGTCATACCATCTGGCGCTTCAATTCCCAAGGACTCTCTTAGTCCCTAATTACAATTTCTTTCTCAAGAGGGTTTGAATCTATAGACCTAATGAGTTCAAGGTTTTCAGCTAAAGTGCCCATTTAAACTTTTATAAAACTTTCAAATGCTTAAGTTCCATAATAATTAATAATACATGTAAAAATCCCACTACCGCTTACTCGGTAGACGTGTACGTCACGTATATAAAACTCATTACAAAATTTCATTTGATCAATAATTACGTTAATAAAAACAGTAACAAAAGATGAGCAACAAAATTTTCAAACGGACTGCCATGGTCCTAACATGCATTGATTTATATTATGCATATGAAAATAATTTTTTGCACTATGACATGTGCAATAAAAGTTTGTACAACTCCCAAAGGAAAATTTCACAATTTCAACTTTAAAATCTTATTCCTTTAAAAACGCAAAACGTCGGAGGATAAAATCTCCAACAAGGCCCATATACGTCCGTCTATTTTCCCCAAATTTAACAACACGATAGGAACGTAAATAAAATTTTAAATCGAGTTCAAAAATGTTGGGACGCACAGATAAGACGCACATGCCCAAAGCGGTAACTACGACGTCATGCAAACCGATAATTCATTTAATGCATTGCAGAAAGTTTCTAACAGTAAAATCAATAATTGAAATAACATAAATCCTTTATATGCTTACTCACACCAACAGCACTACTTAATCCAAATGCAAATAGTATATAACGAGTAACAATTGTGTAAAACCCGAAAGAGAAAAACACAAGATTTTGAAACCTCCCAAAATAGCACATGGGATGACATTTATGAGCAAAACCCATAAATTAACACACGCAGTTATGCATGTACACATGTTCCAAAATTTATCCACGCGACGCATAAGTCGTACGATAAGACACCATAAACCCAACTGAATTTTCATAAAACTCATTAACGCTAAAATCAAGCGGTGTCAAAATTTTCATTTCCCAACATAAAAATATAAAACGACAACAAGTCTAAAAGTGTTAAAATTCTAAAACCACCACGTACGATAAAGTGACCCTTTTCAACAAAACTATCATGAGACACAACGCCCAATAAGCTCGTAAATTTACACGCAATAAAATTAAAACCCACGCATTTCCAAGTACACTCACGCGCCCAAAACATCGCAAACAATATTCCATAAAATTCAACACGACTCGTACAGACTAAAATTCCCAAGAAAATTCGGACTCAAAAACATGGGAACAACTCTTCCTTTAAAACTTTAACATACGTGGAAGAGATCCAATGTCAAGGTCAAAAATTCCACAGTTACTTGCCCAATACCCCAAATAATATTAAAAACGGATATTACAAGATCTGCAAATAGTGTTAGACACGAAACGGGGATAAAGAGATTTTCAATAAAATATTTGCAACCACGTGCAACAATCATGCCTGTTTAAGCTCACGGTCTAAAATCTGATGAGTGTTAAATGCTTTGCCAAGACTTCGTAACATAACTCACTTTATACTTTGAAAACAATGGAAACAATTTATGCAAACTTATTTAGAAATAAATTTAGTGCATGAATTTGGTCGGCACGCAACATCTTAGGACTACACTTCTCAATTTCCAGTCATACTATTGTCATCCAGATGTTCAAACATCTTAAATCAATCGTCGACGATCTCGTTGGTTCACCTTACAATTCCTCCTCGAAATAGAGTCAATTAACAAGCCTATGGTTCTAATTCGACCAATAACTCCGACCCAAAATGGTCAACTTAATGTATTCATCGCACTTAACCATCACTCCAAATTGACAATGCTATGAATAGGGGTGTAAATGAGACGAGACAACTCGCGAGCTACTCGAACTCGAGCTCGAATCGATATACTAACGAGTCGAGTCGAGCGACCTGATACTCGACTCGATAAGCTCGTGAGATACTCGATAAGCAAAATAATAATAATAATAATAATTAGTAATATTATTTTAATTTAATTGATAATAATAATAATAATAAACTCAAGTTTTTTGATTTTTTTTTGGAAAATGATGGTATAAAAGACATGGGTAAACTCTTGATGGTGTGTCTAATCCATCCCACATTGGCAGGATATAGAACCCAATGCTTTGAACTCCGCTATATATAAACATTTATCCTCCTTTGTTTTACATCTTTTGCCATTGTTAAATGGTTTGAGCCTATGTAAGGGTGTAAATGAGACGAGACAACTCGCGAGCTACTCGAGATCGACTCATTTGAGATCGACTCGGTCAAAACTCGGTCAACACTCGACTCGAATAAGCTCGACTCGAACTCGAGCTCGACTCGATATATTAACGAGTCGAGTCGAGTATAATGATACTCGAGCTCGACTCACATCATTTACACCCTTAGCTATGAACATCAACTCCTCTATCAACTACTCGCTTAGAAATTTTTCTCACTACCCCAACAGAAATCATGCCTATGGATCCAATGCAACATAGTCTAACTTTACATGACTACACATGAATGACCCACGCACTCGAGCATGTAAATATCATTAATTTGCAATAAGATGCATTAAGATGTAAATCGTATATGAGACTCCACATTGAGCCATTAAAATTGGACAAGTGTCCTCGGGAATCTTTTAAAACAAAACCGAGCTAAAATGGTCTAAATTCCATTTAGCCAACAAATAACGGTTCCTAAATAATAAAACGCATTTAATTGACGTTTATACAGACATATACCTCTAAGATGTGATTAACCCAAAACTCAACGCGGATTGGGACATATCATTTTCCAAATGAGTTTATGAAATCAATTACACCAAAAATGCTTATACCATGAATTATACTTTACTTGTACAAAATCACTAAAAATGCGTAAATCATGCTATTTACTTACTGAAATATTCAAAACCCCAAATATGAGAATTTTATGAGATTAAAACAACCCGAGTTTATCAAATATGAAGACTTATCAAAATACTCACACTTTGACAATTACTAAGTAAAACACATTTTTACTTCAAAATACATATTTTGGCATGTACATAGTTTTCACAAAGCAATTTGAACTCACATTGCTAGATTTAAGCTAAATCTAGATTTTACCCCAACTTGAGTTTCCTTGAAGAAATCTGAACCTTCAAGCCCAAATCTTCCAAGACCTAGATCCACAAGGGTCCAACCATAAATATCCACATTTAGCCATTTAGAATCATTCCCCAAACATTATACATAAAGATCTCAACTTATGTCAAAACCCTAATTTCCATAAATGAAGAAAATAGAAGGTTACCTTAACCATAACTCCAATCTACCAACAAAACACTTCTAGCTCGCACCAAGATGAGCCATACACTCCAATCTTCTAAATGACAAAAAGGGTTGGGTGAAAACCCTAGAAATTGAAGAGGATGGTGAAGAAGATGAAGGCATCTTAGCTCTAGCTTCCAAGATGCTAGATGAAGAAGAAACACTTGTTTTAGAGGAGAAAAGGTTCCAAAATGGGTTAGGGTTTGTGAGGGAAGAAGGGAACTGATTTAGGAGAGAAAGGGGAGAGGTTAGAAGTAAGAAATGGGAAGAATGGTTGAAATCCCGTATTTGACAACCTCTCAGGCCCTTGGTGCGTCATTGTCAGGCGACATTGCCCTGGGGAATGTCGTTGGTCATAGTCGCAGGTGTGTACCAGCACACGGTACACTCCATGCGATTGTGACAGTGCGACTATGACACTGTCATAGTCGTCGGGCATTGTCGTGGAACCCTTCCCAAGCCCCGAAACTCAACTTTTTCAACGCCAACGCCCCCGATACTCTAAGGGACTTTAAATACTGTTTCCCCGACAAAATCCCACCATTTACAAGCTCCAAAAATGTTCGGGTGACCTTTACTTATCGGAAATTACGGATGTTACACGTTGTGATACCCTTCATAAAATAACGAAAAAACACAGTATGATACACTTAATAAAGCAATGCTACCTGATACAATGTGATACACTTTATAAAACAACGAAATACGTTGTGATACACTTCGTAAAACAACGAAAATACACTGTGATACATTTCGTAAAACAATGAAAACACACTGTGATACACGTCGTAAAACAACGCTACTTGAAAATCACGTTGTGATACACTTCATCGGAGTTGCAATCTGGGTTTCGTCGAGATACGGATTCTAGTGCACCGACGAGATCAGGGATGTAGTACATCAGCGAGATCTAGAAACGATCCAAAACCAATAATTATTGACTTCCCTGTCAAACTGAAACCAGATCTGTTTAAATGGCATCGTTTTCTTTTTCCCGATCCACGTTAATCCGAAACCAGATTTGTGCAAATGGCATCGTTTTCTTCTTTCCGATCCACGTCTTCAATTCCAATCTATTTATATGCATTTGATACTGTGATACCTATTGTGATAGTGTTCGTGTTTAGTTCTTGATTCATCACCGTCACCACCGCTGATGACATCCCTTACACACGTCGGAGGACCTCGTCTCTCAGATTCGAATCATTTTGCTTTGTGGTGGCAGTAGCAGGTGGATGCTGGTGGCGGTAGCAGAAGGCGGTAGCAAGATGAAAACAGAAAAAAACGGATATGGTAGCGGTAGCAGAGGCAGATGGTGGTGCCGGAGGGGAATGGATCGACTGTTTAGACGGAGATGTTGAGTCGCATGGGGGAGGGGATGGCTCCAATTGATATTGGGAGGCAGTGTATTTCAAAGTTATAAATTAGGGTATATCTAAATAGGTAACCGTATGATTGGATGGAAGGAGAAAGTTATGGAATTGATTTGTTATAAAAAAAAATATAAATCGTCAATTTACTAAATTATCTCACATTGGATCTCACAGTTACCTCAAACTATCTAGTTCTCATTTGATTAGGCTCCTATATTATATAGATATAGATATGTTAAGCACAAAAGTGGCTAAAACCTAAACATAAACCATTAATAATTAGAACCGAAACCTGAACAATAACAATTTGAACTTAAACAATTTGGGCTATAACATTATACACCTAAATACATGTAAAAAATCTCACATTTAACTTGTTAAGGAATGACTCTAATAAACACATAAATATTTCATACCAATTTATCTATTTTACAATTTCATAACTATGCACATTCCTATTACGATAACATAAGAATTTATATACACTATACTTATAAACACATACAAATAACATATATTTTTATATGCATATTCAATATATAATGAATGATTAAAAAATCATTTGAAATACGTGACCATAATTTCAAAACCTTCCACTCACCCAACCTCTCGTTGGTAAGATCAGGGGCGGCCTTGAGGGTGTACCGATTGTGCCGTCGCAGGGGCCTTCGTAATTTTTAAAAAGATTAATACTTTATATATAAATTGGATAAAAGACGATTGTAAACAAAAGTTGTGTCTAGCAGATTGGCAAGGGATCAAAATGATAAGATGAGTGGGCTGCCAAAGTTTGAATCCCGTGGTTGTTTATAACCCTTAATTTTTTTAGTTATTTCTTATTTTATAGTTCTTTGTTAATCCGACAATTAGATCATGTATTAAAATTTTGTCTTTCTATTTAAAGTTTTTGATGATTTTTTGTTTTCTAAGTAATTTTTTTAATGAAGTTTTGTTTCCCAAGTCCTAACTCTTTTTAATTCGATAATTAAATTATGTAACTTTTTTAAAAATTTATTTTTCTAATTTTTTCTTCAAACCTAAAATTCATAATTATTAATTATGCCCTTTATTTTGTTTTCTTCAATCTCTATTCGTTGTTGTCGTGATCAAACAACGTCTCTTTTTAACTCTTTCATTTCTAAAGTTATAGGTATAAAATTGGATTCAATAACTTTGATTATTTAGTATTGTTTTTATATTTTTAATAATTTATTACTATATAACTTTTTTTATTTAAGGAAATATATAAAAATAAATTTAAACATTTGTTTTTATATATGTTCTTTAGAACTTTTTAAATTCTTATTCTTATAGTTTTTTCTATAATTATAGATTTATAAAACATTCTTTTAATAGTAATTATCGATAACGCTTGATTATTACTTATATGCAAAATATGAGGTATACAACTAGAAAATTTGAATTGGATGATTTTAAACGTAAAAAAAATTAACAGGTTTGTCGAAGTCAAAGAGGAACCATCGATTGATTTATTATCAAACATATATCAGAATGTAGTAAAAATAACTTAATAAATAGTGTATTAAAAAAATAATTAAGGGTCACATTTACTTTATCGCACAGGGCCTCCAAAATGTCAGGGTCGGCCCTGGGTAAGATAAGATAAAGGGGAAGTCGATATATTTACCATTGACAGGTTTAAATAACAATGTTTATGTTTATGTTAAAAATTACATTAAGGATAATTCAAGGTTTGTTTGTGGAACTTTAACAACTAAATGTCAACTGTTAGAGAGAATAGGATAATATGGTCGATCATGTAACCAGATTTCTTGAGAATCATGTGAGTTCACTTTTCAAATTGATATTTCAACCCTATGCCTGTGTTACACGAAATTCAATGTGGGATAAGACTCAAAATCACTATCGTTTTTTGGCACAAAAACAAGAGTAAGGGGTTGTTTGGTAGTTGCTGAATGGTTTGGTGTATAATGATTAAGTGGTCAGAATGATTAAGAGACTCGTATGATATAGTGCAAAATGAAATATGGTTGTTTGGTAATTGTATGGAATGAAATCAGGGCACTTATTGGTTAAGGGAGGTCCAAGATACTAAATCATTCAGAGGGTTTTGGAACCATTAAGAGGCAGATTTTTTTTTGCCAAACAAGATTCACCTCTTAACGATTCAGATGTTGCCTCTTAATGGAACTATTAAGAGGTAAACAAACAACCCCTAAAACTACTTGAAAGTATATGAAGTTTGTTCAAATTCGTGAATCCTAAAACGTAAGTATATAAGGTATATATACTAGTCTCATTCGTAAAATAAGGATAATAACTGAAACGGCAATAATGGCAAATTATTAGCAATAATGGTCGGTTACAACCGTTTTAGCTAAGATCATGAGTTGAAAATAACTGAGCAATAAATGTTCAGTAACTGCAGGTTCAGAGATAGCTAATCCAGAGATAGTCGATCAAAGCCTCTGATCCAGAGATAGCCAGCAGAGCCTCTGGTTCAAAGATAGCCACCAGAGCCTCTACAGAGATAGCCAACCAAAGCCTCTGGTCCAGATTTTCAGAACTAAGTTTGAAAATTACACCTCTTGATCTTAAGCTCCAAACTGATCAGAACTGAAGTTTTCTTCATTCTTATCAAGTTTTTTCACTACATTCCAAGTCCAAAATTCTGAAAAGTTTTTGGGGCGCTTGCCAAAACCCCATGGGGGCGCTGCCCCTCAACCCTGCCCACTGATCGGTCAGCGGGACCACCACCAGGGGGTATGCCCCTTGGACCCCGTAAGGGGTGCTGCCCCTTGATCCCCACCACTTTGGCGTGTCCGGGATCAAACTCGTCTTATAACAAGTGTGCACTCTGCACTTCCTAACTTGTATTAGATCACATATTAAAATCCATTAGCACTTGTGTTATATCTTATTACACTTGAATGACTGACTGGTGACACTAAAATCACCAACATCAACCACCTTGAAATAAACATGATAAAGATAGTAAAAACAAGAACATCAAGAGAAAGGAGTTGGTGAAGCGGAAAAACCCCTCTGAACGAGGGAAAAAACTGCGGACGACACAAGAGATCGTCGATGCAATATGGACGTCAAACAGGGACGTTGTCCTTTTGAACAGTATTAATGCAAGTAATTTTTAGAGCATCAGTCATGGAAATTTAGTAGATAATATATGTTTTCTGCTTGCGAGTATGTTCTAAGGATTCTTTTTGTGTGTCGTTTCTGATGATCTTCTAGCCTTTTATAGTTAATCTGTCGGGCAAGACCAAAGGTCGCCTTTGAATGCTATTAAATGAAGAAAAAACAGTTGTTATTAACTGCTTGAACGTTAGTTTTACGTTGCAACCTTCTGAAAAATAGTTCTATGGTGAAGTTTAAGTTTGGGATATGATTTTATTTCGGGGTTATCAATCTATATTTCAAGCCATGACTGATTTACAATCAAGAGTTATTATAACGAAATTGGTTTTATCGGCCGATGACAAAAATGTCTATGTGTCTTAATAGACCGTTTTATAAGAGTTAATTTTATAAGACCAAACACTTATGTATCTTATGTAAATATAGTAGGGTCTGTTTGTTAGCAGCTTAATGGGCTTAATGGAGTTCACAACTTATTCGGTCATGTAAATATGACTGTTTGATAGTGACTTAATGATATAGAAAATGGCTTATTCAGTAAGCTTTTAGGGAGGAGGTTTATGAGAAAAGCCAAGTTTTTTTCCCAAACCAGTCCCAACTAAAAAAACACTCATTCGATCTATGAAAATACCTTCCCAAACAAAAACCGTCTCAATCTATATAGACGGATTAATCTATGCAGACAACTTTATCTATATAGAACTTAATCGAAAACCAACCAAACAACCCCTAAGTCTATATGATGCTTTGGGTTGTTCCATCAAAAAATTGATAACACTTTTAAAATAAAGTTTCATATTAGCTTTTTAATGATAAAATTTTGAGCAATATCCTCTAAATACATCTTTTTATATGACACTTGTTTGTTGTCATAACATATTTTTTTTTTCAAATAACGTGATATTAAAAATGAATATAGCACTTTATTTATAAATAAATAAATAAAAACCTTGTTATGGTGTCAAAAACGTCCTATAAATTTATTATAATTATTTTATATATGACTAGTAAGTATTTGTTCTATAAATTTAAGTTTTATAAAATAACCAATTAAAACATTTAAATATTCTAATGTTGTAATAAATATGAATTTTCTAATAATAATTTCATTAAGTTGTTTTTATTTTTTTTCGTAAAAAAGGTGACAAAATCCCAAGACAAACTTTATTCAGTTGTTATATTTATATGAAACGACAAACCAAGAGATCAAAAGTATTTTTGTCACGACTACGAAAAATAAAAAAATAAAGTGCCCTCAATGATTAATGGATGCACATCAAGGTTATCCACAATCATAAACAGAAGTCCCATATAATGAGGAGCATGATAAATTTTGGAAATTCATGATGAATTAGACTTGGGTGAAGTAGAAATTCATTAGAAAAAACTGGAAACATTCTGATAATTATTTATCAATATGTTATTATCTATATTTATACTATATTATAAAAGACGGATAAAAAACTCTTAAATACAAGTTATTAGATCCAAGGTACCATCATTTTATGCAAGATTTTAAAAATCTCTTAATTTACAAGTATCAAAGCACAAGATACATATTACTAATGCAGACTTCTAACACCCACCAATTTGGTATGTGCAGGGTCTTCCTTTTATGTAGACATTTTCATGTATCACTATTAATTAATATATTATATTACTATAAATTTGTTTTAATTATATTATTAAATATGTAATTGGTTATTTTTTCTAGATGTCAAAAAATATATATATAAGATAATCATTGAATTCTAACAAAATACTTAATTTTTTTATATAAAAAACATTATATTATTAAGCCTAAATTAAACAAATTTATATAAAAAAAAGCATTATCACTTTCTCAAAACCATCCAAAATCATACTGTAAATCGACAAAAAAACAAAAAATAAAATGAAACATTAAAATCGTGATGTATCTTGCTGCATTACGCGAGTACGATTCTAATATATATGTAATAAAAGTGTAAATTATAAATGTTTCTTGATTTTTTATATGTACATACTATACAGATATAAATGATTACTAAAATGTTACAAAATTATTACTTTTTTTTAAATTTCTTCTATACCTGACCGTCATCAACTATATATTTAATTTTGTTAAACATTTTTTGTATTAAAAAATACACAAGAGGGACGTGGTAGAAAGAAAAAATACGTTCAGATAATAAAATCGGGTGTCATAAAAAATTGACACAAACATTCATGCTTGAAGAATGATATATTTATACAAACAACATATAATAAAATTATGTTTATGTTAATACACGGCTTTATATGATTTAAGCTTAGAGTAAATTTTATAAAACCAAACAATTAGTTATTCTATTTGAAAGCGTTGTAATAAGTTTTAGATGATGCTTTTGGTTGTCTAAGTTTTTCAGTAGAGTTAGAGAATAAAAAAAAGGGAAATTAATTAAAATGGGCGTATTTCAAATCCGTATTACCCAAATGCCCCAAATCTCGTTCAAATCGCCGAAATACTTCTTTTGTCCGGGAATAGTGGCCGGGAATCCCGGGTTTGGACGCGTTCGGCCGAAATGTGACTCGATGGGGGGTTAGGGCCGGGTTTCCCGGGGTTAGGCCGGGATTGTTTTAGGGTTTGAGAAAAAATTAGGGTTTGAGAAAATTAGGGTTTTGGGAACTATCATTTTATGTGTTTTCATTGTTTTTCACGTGTTTGTTGCCTGATTTCAATTGTTTTTTCCACTTTTCATACCATAAACATATACTTGTCATCGAATGTACGATTAACTTTCATCTTTGGCTATAAATTTTGCCTATAAGAGTCAGTATAATTCAAGGTAAATACGTTCATCATCACATCCATTCCATTTTTCTTTCTTCCTTCATTGTTCATACTATTGAAAAAATGAGTTCACCTGTTGTAAAAGCTAAGCTCTATTTATGTTTCGATGGTCAGTGGGTTCAAAACAACAATGAGTGGGATTATATTGGGTACACAAAGCGTGGTGTACAGATTCCAGTAATCTATACATATAAGAGGTTTCTTCGTTACGCCATGGAAAAATGTGGAATCGAAGATTCTGCTACTTGCAAGTTGGTGTTCAAACGTGCAGATCGCTCACTAGTGGAGCTAAACAACGACGAACTGATACTTGGTTTTATGCAAATTGCAGTCGATTCAGAAATACCTCTAAAAGTCTTTGTGTATGACGCAACATTGATGTGCGACGAAGGTGATGACTAAGATGATGCCGGAGGTGATGACGAAATCCACGTCGGTGGTAGTCAAAATGAGTCTGATTATCAATTCCAGGCATCATACGACACCACAATTTATGCTGATCATTCATATCGTCCTAACGACTCTTATCCCGATGTTGTTCCGGAGACGCAACTAGAAGAAGAAGAACAAGCAGAAGAAGCTGAAGAAGAAGAAGACGAAGAAATATGGTTTTCTGGAGTTGCTCATGACGAAACCCATGTTTTCACAACGGGTATATCTGATCTGGACAGATCAAATACCGATACTGATGAAGACGAAGAAGAAGAGACATATACCCCTAGCAATAAATCACTTGTTGAGTTAAACGATTATTTTGATATGCCTCCTTCCCTTCCAAACCCGGAGACCAATATACCACCCTACCAACCCGTACCTTACAATCGCGGTACAAGTATACATGAAGGACAGTTATTTGATACGAAGGAGAAAATGTCCATACAGCTCAGAATTAAGTTCTTGGAAGAGGGTTTCGTGTTTAGAACGGAGAAATCCGACAAAAACAGATATGTGGTTGTCTGTGAGCAAACAAATTGTAAGTGGCGTATGTCGATGAAGTCCGTGGGCCCTAAAGGAGGGATGTTTGTCGTTAGGAAGTTGAACGATGTACACACTTGTTCGAGGACGCAACTGAATTCTAGACACCGGCAGGCCAACAAAAGGACTTTGGGCCACATATTGAAAGGTAAGTTTATTGACACTAGCAGGTCATTTCGGCCGAATGACATCGTCGACGATATCAACCAGCAGTACGGACTCAACATTGGTTACCACCAAGGATGGCGTGCGCGATGCAAGGCCCTACTATTGGTGAGAGGCACACCTGAGGAGTCGTACGAACGACTCCCTATGTACTTATATAATTTGGAGCTAAAGAATCAGGGTACATGCACCCGAATAAGGACAGATTCGCACGGACGTTTTGAGTTGTGTTTCGCTGCTCTTGGATGTGCGGTATGTATATCAACACGCCATATATTTACATATTATAAATTATAATATTTACAAAGTTGCTCCACCTACGTTATTTGCAGATCCGCACGTTTTTGGCAAACCTGCGTCCTGTCATCGTAATAGACGCGACCTATTTAAAGGGACCTTACCTAGGTATGATGTTCTTGGCGGTTGCCATGGACGGAAATAACAACATCGTGCCCTTGGCTTTCAGAGTAGGCAAGTCCGAGACGGGGGAGGATTGGGGTTGGTTTCTGTCCAGGTTGAGAGAATGTATCGGAGTCCCGGAAGGGTTAGTGTTTATGTCGGACAGGTCTCCTTCAATAAGTGCCGCAATTTCTGCGGTGTACCCATCGACCCCTCATGCCCTATGTTGTCGACATTTGGAGATGAACGTGAGAAGTGCGGACAGGCGTATTACTACAAACCTCTCGACCTACAGGAAGGCATGCAAAGCATATACGATTACGGAGTTTGACCGGTACATGGATGCACTACGATATGAAGTAGATCGTGGAGCACAAGTTATGGACGCTGCTGGTAAGGAGAGGTGGTCAAGGGCCCATTTTCCTGCACATCGGTATAATATAATGACCTCTAATAGTGCCGAGTCGGTGAATGCACTGTCCCGATTTGCTCGTAGGTTACCGATTGTCGGGCTTATGGAGTACTTCCGAAATTTTCAACAAGAGTGGTACCTACTTCGACGACAAAAGGGAGGTTGATAAACTATGAAATCTTGAACTTATATGTTATTTGCTCTTCTTTTGTTATTTATAAATCGTAGCATAGTTAACACACACATGTTTGTAGGTGAAATGCGTAATCATCTTACACCAATGGCGGAGGCAAAGATTCTCAAAAGGGCAGGAAAGTCTGCGCAATGGAGGGTTAGAGGGATTGGATATGATAGGTTCGATGTTCGGGATACCCGTGGACACGCCATTGTCGATATGCTTAACCGTGTTTGTGAATGTAAGCAATGGCAATATTCTGGGTTACCATGCGGTCATGCCATCGCAGCTGCAAGGTCTATGAATCGTAGAGATTGCAGCGATCTAACTCTAGGTTACTTCACGTCCCATACTTACCAGTCAACATATCAGGAAGTAATCAATCCGGTTGGACCCCCTCAGTCATGGGTTTTGCCACACGTCCCCCTTCTTCCATGCTATCCACCGTTAATAACCAAGAGACGTGCGGGGAGGCCAAGCAAGAACGATCGGCGTCCATCTCGTGGTGAGGATCCGATACAGAGAACGTGTACTAGGTGTGGAGCAGTAGGACACACTCGTGGTGAATGTCCAACTCCTGCCCCTTCAACCGTTCCCAGGAGCAGAGCAACAAGTAGCCAAAGATTTCGCTCTCAGGGGCCATCGAGCCTAGAACCACATGGAACCCTAAGGCATGATAGCATTGACCTTAACATTGACTTCCCTTGATTGTAACGACCTCATCTTGTAGCTTATTTCTCTCTTTATTTTTGTGAAAGTAGTTAACAAGTAATTTATTTTAGTGCGAAGTGATATGATATTTATGTTCATTGTTGATTTTATCCACCTTTTCGTGGTTGTGGAATTATATTGTGTAAAAACAAGTTAAACATTAAAGCATCCTTTTATTAAAGCATCGATAAAGTAAACATTAATAAAGAAATGAAAACATTAGACCATCGCTACGGGTAGATTAACCACCCTTTGAGAAACCTACGGGTAGATTTCTCGGATGCTCTTGACCCAGCCAGCCTTTGCCTTCATCTGCTCCTCCATGCCGGTGTAGTTTTCTTTGATTTCTACCAATTCATCTTCTAATTTTTTAATCTCCTTTTGCTTCTCCCTGACATCGTGCTTCATCATCTCCAAGAACTCCTTCTGCTCCGAAATAATGGCCTCCTTCTCTTTCTGCAATTCCATGTTGCGCAGCCAGTTCCTGCCGATATGTCGTATCTCCGCATTTGCCTCATCACATGAGTCTTTCAACTTTGTAGGCAGTACTTGAGACATTGGTAGACTCAGTCCCTGGTTAGATTGATACCTAGGTGGGGATTGTCCCCCATGAGCATTGTAGTATGCCTCTCGTGCAAAATCATACTGCTCCCACTCCTGAGGCGTAATTGGTTCATCATAAGCAGACATCCCAAACTGCGCCCATTCCTCCGTTGTGTCTGGTACTCCCTAGTCAACCCTCGTAGCTCCATCATTTAATTGTTCGATGTAGGCGGAGCGTGAAGTGCCAGCCCCATTCGCTGACCTTCTCCCCTTCCACGTGAACCTCCAGCCATTAAGTTATGAAATTGTAGATAATGTTTGTAAATGACAAAGCCTGAATTTATTCCTCTGCAAAGCCTGAATTGATTCTTCTGCAAAGCCTGAAAGATGCCTCTGTAAAGACTGAAATGATTCTTCTGTAAAAATCATCCATCATATCGCTAAGGATGGACCTACCCTGATCGAAGTGTGCTGGCGGTGTCACGTACGACGGCCCCGGTACATTGAGGTCTGTAACAATCCGCCTCCGGCATCCGAAACTGGGTGCATAGATTATAAGAAATTTTTATATTAATAACGAAAACATAACAGTAATGTAAACTCGTATCACTTACATCTTGCGGCAATGATATGGTTGCCTGCGTCTGTCCGTAACTAGCCGATGTGTGTCCCCACCCACCAGAAGTATGTCTGTAACCAGCCGACGTGTGTCCCCACCCACCCGACGTTTGTTCATAACCAGCCGACGTGTGTCCCCACCCACCCGACGTCTGTTCATAACCAGCCGACGTGTGTCCGTACCCAGGGGACGTGTAGTTCGGCGCCGAGCTCGTTGCCAACTAATATAAGTATTAAACGTCATATAAATATACAAACCAATATACAAGTATGGAACGTAATATTCTCAAATTAAGTTAAACACTAACCTGAGTGTGGCGAAGGTGTGCGGTGAGGGCCTCGAGATCTCTTAGGCGTGTCTCGACGGACCCGTGGACGTAATCGTGCAGCGCATCGTAGCGTACCCACCTGTATTGGTATGGGTCGGGAGGCGGCGTTCCATGATGGGAGGAGCTAGGGGGAGCCTGATATCCCGTGCCATCATTGTCATCTTCATAATCATCGTCATCTTCATCATCTTCATAATCATCGTCATCATCGTCCTCATCGTGATCAGGATCTCTTCGTCGGTCGCCTGGCCTCCTCTCTTTCCAAATAGGCGACGCTGGATAGATACCAACGACTCTGTTGTTCTGCAGCAGTAGGAGAGAGGCACTCGAGATCCGGATGCCTCACCTAAATATATTGTAAAACATATAAGATTTAATATGCAGGACTAAGTTAAACAATTAATTGTTCACTTTCTAAAATTAGAAACATAGTAAGAGAGCGTACGTCCGAAACTGAGTTAAAGATTGCAACGCATGCAACCTTATTCAGTACACTGTCTCGGTCCCATCGAGTTCCCCTAATGGCCCTGTCGGTGCGCTTGGTGAAATGGTGACGGCAGATAGGAAACATCTCCAAGATCCATATCTGGAATTACACAACATAGAGTAGTATGTTAAAAAAAAGAAGACGACTTGATATTTAAGTTATAATACTTATCTAACCTTCAGAGCGTGTGCGAACCCACTCAACGTACTCTTGTTGATGTGCTTGTTCTTTTGTGTATGGCGTCTTGCGGTGGCTAAGTGTAAATAGTTGTATGTGTGGCTCCAGATATGGCTACCCCACGGGTAGCTGTCAAATCTCATAAGGTCATCGACGGCCCTAAGGACAGTGTCAGAAACCACCTGGCTTAGCTAACGACCCATGAATATGACTTCCACCATCACTACCAAACAAACACGCACAACATCCTCATTGGATAGGTCCTGCATGCTACCTCTCATCGTCTGGACGACGGTTTTCACTTTCAGATGATCGGGGGCGTTATCAGGCCAAAGCCTCCGGACGAAGGACCCTTCCGATATGGCAGGTAGGGAGGGTGTTGGGCCGAAAAGGAGTCATGTTATAAGACAAAACTCAAGACGACCAAAGCGCATGTGTTTCCCACGGACATTGAAATACATTTCCTCCGAAGCCCCATTGAGGACGTCGACCTCAAGCTGTAAAAACATGTACACTAGGAGGGGGTCCTGTGCAGTATTTGTAAGCTCCAGCCATGGACCAAAAGGTGTCCGTCCAAATATTTGATGTAAATTTTGTGCCCGTTCAGGTGGACACGCTGCAAAAATATCTCTAATTTCCTTGGCAAAGCCAAGGCGTGCTTTGAAAGACAGATCGACGTAATGAAAATCCTCCTACATAGTAACGAATAAAAGACAACGACTTATGGTTATAGTTAATATTTATGGGTTTTTGCAAAGTTAAGGATGCCTAAGTTTTGTTGATTTCGTCTATTGAGAGAGTTTAGAAAAGAAACCACTCAATCTATTGGACTTCCAGGTAGTAGGGGAATCACGTGGATTGCTTAAATCCCTACAAACCTTAGGGCTATTTACACCCGTTTGACAAAATCCAAATCAATATGTTGTGATTAAAAGGCTTATGATTATAGTTATTATCTGGGTTTTTATGGTAAAAAACCAAAGTCTAGGGGCCTAAGTTGTAAATTTACCAAAGTTAAGGGCCTAAGTTGTAAATGATTCAAAGTTAAGGGGCCTAAGTTGTAATAAACCAAAGTCTAGGGGCCTAAGTTGTAAGTTTATAAAAAAAACACAACACTCTTAAAAAACGTAACACTCTAACATGTTATTAACGCAATCTCTAAAATTAACGCAATCCCCAAAAAACATGTCATCTCTAAAATATTTATTAAAAAAAAACACAACACTCTCAAAAAAACGTAACACTCTAACATGTTATTAACGCAATCTCTAAAATTAACGCAATATCCACAAAACATCCCATCTCTAAAATATTTATAAAAAAAACACAACACTCTAAAAAAAACGTAACACTCTAACATGTTATTAATGCAATCTCTAAAATTAACCCAATCTCCAAAAAACATCCCATCTCTAAAATATTTATAAAAGAAAACATATTATTACCGCAATCTTGGAAATTAACGCAATTTCAAAAAAACACGAAATATTCTAACATATTATCCGACGTAAACATAACACATAATCTCATATATAAAAGCATAATCGAACATATAGTCTAATAAACATACAATAAATATAATGAAAATATAAAACTGCAATGGGGTTAAGAAAACTTACAGTAGTAAGTAGATGAGACATATCTGAGATTGCTAAAAATTAACGAATGGAGTCGAAATCCGATAGCGTGATATACACGAATGCAATGAGAGAGTTAGAAATGAGGGAGATAGTTACAATGTTGTGTGGGGTGTCAAATGGTCCCCTCTCCCTTTTATAACCGAACCACACCCATATAAAACCTAATTCATTTTAATCCCCACCGTTCATTCCCATCGATCGCATCCAATACACTTTTCCCGGCCCCCAACCCCGGGATTCCCGGCCATAAACCCGGGTTTCCCGGCCACACGACTAATCCCGGGATTCCCGGCCTCTTTTCCCGTAGATAATGGGTATTTTGGCGATTTAAACGAGATTTGAGGTATTTGGGTAATACGGATTTGAAATACGCCCATTTTAATTAATTTCCCTAAAAAAAGCATACTGGTTTTTATATATACATGGTACTTTCGAAAATATCCTATAAAAACATAACATATAGGATAATACTTTTTAAAGTTAAATACAAATTTGGTCCCTGTGGTTTACAAATATTAACGACTAAGGTCCCTCAAAGAAATATTTAACGAATAACGTCCCTCTACTTTCCATTTTATAACACGTATGGTCCCCCTTAGTAACACTGTTTAATAACATGTATTTAAGTGGGGGTAAATTTGTCCATTCATCTATTCTAGATTTGGTAACATATTTAGTCCCTCCTAAAATTCAGGGATTAAAAAATCCTTTTATAGTTTATAACATATTTGGTCCTTCTATGAATTTAAATAAGAAATTAAATGCAAAATTGATTCCTATGGTTTGCAAAAAATAACAAGTAGCATCCCTTAAAAATTAAATTTCATTAATCTTCAAATTTAGTAGTAGCACTAGCATTTTTTTGGATAGAAGAATGAAGACAAGTCTTAAACTCACAAGTCACAACCACTACTTGGTTAACTTAAAAAAAGACGATTAATAAAAACAAACTAAATAAAAAATATCACACCATAAAATATAAATATTTGGTCAACATAAAAGAAGACGTTGGATGACGACCACCAAGTGGTGATTTCATATATTCTCTAAATTAAAAGTTACTACAAAAATGAACTCAAATCAGCAGCTACAAAAACAACATTAAAGTTGCTACAAAAAATAATATCAAAATAGCAGCAATTAGCTACAAAAAAGTTAAGAAGGGATAATTACACCAAGTTTTGAACAAAAGAAAATTAAAATTTTATAAGTTAAGGTTCCAGTCCTTTGCATGTGCCTGAGTTATGGCCTTGTATATGTGCATGGTTTTATTTAGTTTGTCTTTATTAATCATTTTTTTAAAGTTAACCAAACAGTAGTTGTGACTTGTGTCCAAAAAATGCTAGTGCAGGTTTGGAGATTAATGAAATTTAATTTTTAAGGGATGTTACTTGTTAGTTTTTTTAAACCATAGGAATCAATTTTGCATTTAACTTCTTATTTAAATTCATAGAGGGACCAAATATGTTACAAACTATAAAAGGGGTTTTTAATCCCTGAATTTTAGAAGGGACCAAATATATTACCAAACCTAGAATAGATGAATGGACAAATTTACCTCTACTTAAATACACGTTATTTAACAGTATTACTAAGAGGGACCCTACGTGTTATAAAATGAAAAGTAGAGGGACGTTATTCGTTAAATATTTCTTTGAGGGACCTTAATCGTTAATATTTGTAAACCACAGGGACCAAATTTGTATTTAACTCTACTTTTTATAAAACATTTGTTCAAATATTGTCTTACAAAAAAATCAATAGTTCACTTTATTTAAAAAATATTCTAAAAATTTGTAAAAATGTCCAACATCATTAATTTAATACAACTATTACATAAAATATATTATCATAATTCACATGATTCTATAAATTTAAGTCATATAAATCAGTCTAAGCATTTTTCTGTGAGTCACTTGGATAGAACGTTGTATTAGGAATGGCAACGGGACGGGTTTGCCATCCCCCGTCCCCGAAACCGAAATGCATCCCCGTCCCCGCCCCGTTCCCCGTCGGTTTTTTATTCGGGATGCCCCGTCGGAGATTTTTTATGCCCCGTCCCCGACCCGATGGGAAATCCCCGATCCCCAAATCCGACCCGAACATATTTATAATATATATAATTTTATATATAATTTATATTAAATATTAATAATATATATATTAAACATATTTATATTAAAAATATATATTAAACATATTTATATTAAATATTAATAATATATATAATTTTATTTTTATTAATATATACATATATATATATATCGGGGCGGGGCGGGGATACATTGCCCCGATACCGAACCCGATAAAATCCCCGAAATTTTTCCCGGTACTCGACTCCGATCCGAAATTGTCTAACCCGATCCGACCCGAACTTAGCCGGGTTTCGGATTTCCCCGCCGGGTTTAGAGCTTTCTGCCATCCCTACGTTATATCTCTAATTTGCCTGCACTATCAGACAAGCCGGTATGGTTAGAGAGCTCCGAGTGAATAATAATAATTCCCAAACGACAAAAAAATCGATAAAATCCACACAAATGCAATCGTTTCACATCTTCTATTTATCCCACAAATTAAACCAAACCCAACATTGACACAACACTGATCAAAAACAGAAACTAAAAAAATGGATAAAAATGAAGTATCTGTTGTGATGGTACCTTTTATAGCACAAGGCCATCTCAACCAACTCCTCCACCTCTCCCGCCTCATCTCCGCCTACAACCTCCCCGTCCACTTTGTCTGCGCCACCACCCACAACCGTCAAGCCAAGCTCCGCATCCATGGCAGCTGGGACCCACTCTCCGACCCCAACCTCCACTTCCACGACTTCCCAGTACCCACCTTCCCAAACCCATCACCCAACCCCAACGCCACCACCCGCTTCCCGGCCCACCTTATGCCGTCGTTCAAAGCCGTCATGCACCTCCGTCAGCCTTTCAATAAACTGTTATCTGATCTCTCGATTACTACCAAACGGGTCGTTATCATTCATGATTACTTGATGAGTTCCGTCGTTCAAGACTTTGGTTCGTTCGCTAATGCTGAGGTTTACATGTTTCAAAGCTGTTCTGCTTTCACTGCGTTTTGGTATCATTGGGAGGTGACACGAACGATAAGTTTGGATGATGAAACTGAAGCTGTATGGAAGAAGGTGCCGTCGCTTGAAGGGTGTTTAACCGATGAGTTTATCGAGTTGCTCGAGTCCGAAGACGCGTCGTTTAAAAAGATCAGCTCCGGGACCATTTACGACACGAGTAAAGTGTTCGAAGAAAAGTTTCTGGAATTACTTAAGACCGAAGAGATCTCGGGTACGTCGAAGAATTGGGCCATCGGTCCGTTTAATCCGGTGGCGTTAACCGAACGGAAAGATTCCGCTACTGAATCCAACAGGTTAATTACTCATTATCAGGGTCGTTCTTTAGCATATTAAATGTGTGATTTTGAACAGGGTCTCCAAAAAATTGGAGCCTACTTTTTATATTTACAGGGCTTTTCATATCAACGAATGAGAAAGACTCCCTTAGGGGGCGTTTGGTTTGCATAATGGAATTTGATGGAATTAGAATCCATTGACAAAATTTCATGGAATTTGACCACACGTATGGTTGATAGGAATCGGATGAATTTCAATTCTTTCATTTAAGCCAAAAATGATGAATTAATTAATTTTTGGAATTCAACCGATTCCATCATTTTCATTATGTAAACCAAACATAGGATTTGAAATTTGGTCAAACCAATTATTCATTCAAATTCCTTCAAAATCCATGGTGTTAATCTAATTTCTATCATAAAACAAAAGTAATATGTCTTATAATCGCCTCTGTAAATTGTATACATGTATTTTTGTCGTCTCATTTTGCAATGTAATAAAAAATTTTAAATGTAACAGGGTCTCTAAAAAGATTGGAACGTCACCACTCATCAATTGGCTTGATAAACAAGAAGAGAACTCGGTGATTTACGTTTCATTTGGAACCACGGTTTCATTCACCGACGAAGAAGCCAAAGAGATCGCTATGGGATTAGAAGAGAGCGGACAGAAGTTCATATGGGTGGTGAGGGATGCCGATAAAGGCGACATTTTCGCCGGCGAAGATCGGAGAATCGAGCTGCCGGAAGGATTCGAAGAGAGGATAGAACAGCGGGGGATGGGGGTGGTGGTGAGAGATTGGGCACCGCAAATTGAGATATTGGGGCATCCGTCGACGGGTGGGTTTATGAGTCATTGTGGGTGGAATTCGTCGATGGAGGCGATAACGATGGGGGTTCCGATCGCTGCATGGCCAATGCATGCCGATCAACCGAGGAATGCGACGCTGATCACGGAGGTGCTTGGAACGGGGATATATGCAAGGGATTGGGGACGTAGAGATGAAGCGGTGGCGGCGTCGATGGTGGCGGAGGCGGTTCGACGGTTGATGGTGTCGGAAGAAGGGTGTCGGGTAAGAAAGAAAGCGGAGGAACTTGGTGGTGTTGTACGGCGATCGGTGGAAGATGGTGGTGTTATGCGTAAGGAATTGGATGCGTTTGTTGCTCAAATCACTAGACCGTAAGATGGAGTCGAATAATATAAAACCATTGATGAAGTATGATTGCTGTTATAGTACTTAAGTTTTTTTTTTTTTTTTAGTAATGGAGGTTATTTTTGTAATTCTTAATTATGATACTTATTATTATAATTTTTGTTTTAGTCTATTAATTATTATAAGTAATATTTAATTATTATAATGTTTATTGTTTTAATTTTTTATTATATAAATTATAGAACTATCTAGATTGGTGGTGAAAGTTTTATAGAATATATAGAAAAGAGAATATTGATATAGTAAAAAGATAAAACCGACGTAAAAAAGTTATTAACATATAAACAAGTTCTCGACTTTTCGGATGCTCTTAAATTTAACTTACCTAGAAGAAGTAATAGGATTTTTTTTTTCTTATAGAGTAAACTACAATTTTGGTCCCTGTGGTTTAGTGTTTGTAACACATTTGGTCCTTATAATTTAAAATTGTCACTTTAGCCACTATAATATGCTATTTGGTCCGGATTTGGTCCCTGTGTCAAACGTCTGTCCATTGTCAGACGTTAGGGAAGACCACATGAGTTAGGCATGAGGATAAATCAGTCTTTTTAGGTTAAAACCTCTTTTTACTCCTTTTATTCCTTCCCACTCTCACATATTTCCCTCCAAATTAAACTCCTTGAAGAAGACGAACTCTACACCTCTGCTCTCTCTCAATCAATAAGCTCTCAACAATGGTGATCTGCGTGTGTGGCTACCCTGCGATTTTACGAACCTCGTGGACGAACAACAACCCTGGACGAAGGTTTTATTGTTGTTCAAACCCAGTAAGTCGTGTGCTCTCAAACCCTTTTAAAAACCCTAAATCCTTCCTAAAATATTCTTCTTTTTTGTTTGACAGGCTACAAATTGTAGGTTTGTAAGATGGCTTGACAGACCAATGTGTCCACGTGCCATGCAAGTGATTTCTGGTTTGATAAGAAACAAGAGTATTGTTGATCAACAGTTGAATGAGAAGACAATTGAAGCTCGAAAATGGAAACTTTTGTTGATTACCAGTTGGGTGTTGTTTATCTGTATTTATTTCTGTTAGAACATGCTTGATCAAAACTGGATGTTGTTTAGATAGTTTTTTTTTAGTTTAGGTGGTTTTGGTGGTTTTTGTAATGTTTGTAATGGAAAGTGATGTATTTTTTGACAAATCTATGTTAATGGAAATTGATATATTTTTTGACAAATCTATGTTAATGGAAATTGATGTACTTTTTTGACAAATCTATGTTAATGGAAATTGTTGCACTTTTGACAACTCTATGTTAATGGAAATGATCAAACATACATGATAAAACAGGAACATGTTTAAAACAGGGGAAATGACCAAAAACAACCACAATTGTTCAACACAGTGGAATTAATAAGTTACCATATATGTGCTACATACTAGATAACAACCAACCAAAACAAAAGATACCAAATTGTTTTACATATTACCACCCATAACAAAAGATACCAAACAAAAGATAACAAAACAAATCAGTCCAGACACCCTCTATGCTGCCCTATCTTCTTGCCCTTTGCAGGTCCTAAAATTGTGACCTTTCTTCATGCACTTCTTGCATGTTACTGTATTCCCCCTCCTGACAAGCTTTATACCCTTCATAATAGGCTGACTCAACTTTTCTGCAGTCTTTCTTCTTTTCTTTTTGGGCCTTCTAACAGGAGTGTGATGCTTTGGTGCAGTGAGAGTGAATGTGCAATCTGATTGAGGCCAATGCTCTCTACCACTTATTGGCTCAATGTTGAATGCATAAACTGATTTCCAAGTATTGAAGTTGTAACTAGGATGCACCCACTTCTCTGGTATCTCAACATCCTCTCCATTTGCTTGCATATACCATATACAAGCCGCAACATGCTTACAGGGTATGCCTGTCAGTTCCCATTTCCTGCATGTGCATACCTTCTCAATAGGATCAACAACACATTGTTCTATCCAGGGGCCACTAACCTGATACTTCTGCCCCCCACTCCATAGCACAGTGTATTGGCAAGCTTGTATCTTGATCTCATTCATAAGCTTTGTTGCTATGGGAGTAAGTAATCCATCTGACTTGTTAATCAACTTCCTTACATTGACAATCCTTTTCATCAAGTACTCCCTAATATACTCGAGGGCCATGATTATAGGCTTGTCTATCCCATCAATGAGTTGTCTATTAAAGACGTCACACATGTTGTTCAATACAACATCACAATGAGCTCTACCTGTGCAGGCCATAATTGGGTATTAATTTACAAGAACAAACTTAAAGGTGTTACTAGCTTAAGTTTTAAGGTTTTGTACCTATAAAGTGAGATCTGCTCCAGCTCTATGGTGGAATATCTCTTAAATAATCATATGCAACTATGTTCAAATTCCTCAGATCTTCCATACATTTCCCAAATTGGTTAACAATAGTGGAAGTAGCACACTTCCACAACAGATCCTTGTATTCCTTGCCTTTCCATGTTTTCTTCATGTTCTCATGTATGTGCCTCAAGCAAAACTTATGCTCTACACATGGAAAAATCCTTGCCATTGCTGGTATGATACCCTGTAAAAAACATATGTTCATTAGCATACAAATTGAACATACAAAATACAAAACCAAAATAAAAAATACCTTCTATCTGTCACTAATGAATGTGAAGTTAGAGTTTCTATCCAACACTAGATCATCTCCCAAATATTCCAAAAACCAAGACCAGGAATATGTGTTTTCAGCCTCTACAATGGCATAAGTTACTGGATAAGTCCCATGGTTTTGATCAATTCCTACAACATATAATATCTGACCACGAAAGGGACCTTTCATGAAAGCCCTACCTAGTCCCAACAATTCCTTGTCACAAGCCTTGAATCCTTTCTTTAGTGCACCAAGACAGACATAAATCCTCTTAAATTGCCTAGTTGTTGAGGATTCCATGTTTGGTTCACTTTCAACCTCCAGCTTCACTGTTGTCTCTGGATTTGTATTCTTTAGCTCCATCATGTAGTATCTCAACAAACTGTACTGTGCAGGATAAGTCCCCTGCATCTTATCCAAAGCCTTTGCTTTTGCCCTAAAGTGGCCACAAAGTGGCCACTATGTTGCCATAGTGGCGGTGCAAGTGCACACCGGACACTATGATCGCTACAAGTAATAAAGTGGTAGAGTACCGAGATCGTTTCCACAGGGACTATTCAACTAAGAATCAGAGACGTTTTCATGAACTTCTAGTGCTTGGTTGATTTTTGAGAACAATATCAATATTTTGTGGGTTTTAAGCGAATTAAACAACGATTAACGGAATTAACAGTATTAAAGATAGGATGTGGGTACAAGCATTGACTAAGACTGATGTAGAAACAACTTGGTTAGAAACAAAATGACACACGACAGCCGTAAAACCCTTTTCTCTCGAAAATGAGCTTTCTCGGAACGTGGCCACCTTGTCCCCACTTTGTCACCACGTTGTCCAACTCTAGACTTGCCGACCTAACTAAGTAAACCTCTAAGGATTTCAGTTCCACCAGTATAGATATGAACGCCCAAATCTCTTTGTGACACCCATATCAACCGACATTTGAACCTTAGTTAAAGTCATGCAAAAACTCGTATCTCTACGTGGTTATAAAAGACTTTCTCAAATCTTCTTTGCATCACCCAAGCCGTATTTCAGATCTGCCTCTCTCGAGGTCTAAGATCTAATATTAACACTAACAAGTGATCGGCTTGTCCGCGTTGAGTTGAAGTCTCGACTCAAGTGACCAAGTCTAAGAGTTAGCAACGATAGCAACACCCAAGTGTTGCCTACTAGTCTTAGCTTTGGCTCATACCCACACCCAAGGGGGTGTTTAGCTCATAATAACAACAAAAGACATGGGAGAAGAAGGAGAAAACATAAACATAACTTGCATAAATAACTAAAGAGTTGTTGCCAAGGTGGTGACAAGGTGGCCACTTGGCAACAGCTTTTACAAGGAAATTAAAACTTACAAAAATTAAATGCAATTAAACTACAAGCTTTAAAGAGAGACTAAAACTTAAATGCTAAGCTCCAGAAGTGTTTAATGCTCCTGGAAGTTGTTGTGTCTCCAAATGGTTCCTTCAAGCCCTCATTTATAGCCCAAGGAAGAGAAAAGTGTTGATGTGACTATTCCTCAAAAGTAGCTTTTAAGGAAGAGTGTTGAACTTTCCTTGGACCTCCACTTTTTGTCATATTCCTTGAATATTCTAGTGAAAGATCAGAAAGTTCTTTTCATTTCTTCAAAAGTCAATCTTTCCCAAAATGGCTAAATCTTATCAACAAATTTCCAGCCCACGTCCAACGTGGTGACAAAGTGCCAGCAAGGTGGCCACTTTCTGCACAAAAGTTAGTGAAACCAAAATTTTTGCATTCTTGAGACTTCATCATCATGTTTGAACAATTAAGACCAAATGAAGGAGATGAGAGACAAAAAGGGTGAAAATGTGGCAAAATGAATATAAAAAGAGAGGAATTAACTCTCAATATTTTAGAGTTATCAGTATTCCTCTGTTTCCTTCCACTCTAACAGTAACTTATTTTTGCATGAGGTACTTCCTTTTTTTTCTTGGATGAGTAATTGGAGGAGGATTTTCATCAGGAAGTTCCTCAATTACAACCTTTGGTCCACCTGGTGACTTGTTGTAGCTACCCACAGTTGTCCTAATCTGCTCTGTGTATACCTCAATCATCTTAGTAGTTGAGTTGTACTTGATCAAATTGATTATATCTTGATCATTTCCTAAGGATTTAAGTCCAATATCTAGGTTAGATTCAGGGGGTAAGAAAATGGTAATACATGGGATAGTTACCAGTGTATCCAAGCTCCTTCACCATGGCATTGATCTCATGGACACTAAGCTCATCAACATCAACCAAATCAACATAACTAGTCTTACCTTCAATATACTTCCTTCCAGGTCGTTTTGTAAAAAGCCCACCATGGTGTATCTTCTATGTAATGAGATTAGGGTAATGCTCTGCAATAAAACACCAACAGTAAGCAATCTGAGTTCGAATCCTCTATACACTTGAAAAAACACAAACTTTGTCAAGAATGTACTTACCATAGACGTATTGTAGATCAGAATCTTCAAAGACTGTCCTGATAGTCCACATTGCAGGTTGCATTCGATGAAGAAGGTTTGAAGATGGTGGAGAGGTGGAGATATGATGAAGGTAAAGGATAGGGACGAAATACAAACAAGGGTTTTACTTTGGGGGTAACAATGAGGTAAAAAGGGGTTTTAACGTAAAAAGACGGTTTTACCCTCGTGTGCAAGTCACGTGGTCTTCCCTAACGTCTGACAATGGAAGAACGTTTGACAGAGGGACCAAATCCGAACCAAATAGCATATTGTAGTGGCTAAAGTGTAATTTTTAAATTGTTGGGACCAAATGTGTTACAAACACACCACAGGGACGGAAATTGTAGTTTACTCTTTCTTATATTTATCTTTTAAAAAAGAGTTAATTACATCTGGGTCCATATGGTTAGCTCAAAATTTGGATATGATCCCTATTTTGAAATAAGTACACCAGGGATCCCTGTGGTTTACATTTCGTTGCACGTCAGGCCCTGTAATTGCATTGTTGGTCCCTGTGGTTAGGGACCTAGAGTGCAACGAATTGCAAACCACAGGGACCCAGAGGGCAACGAAATGCAAACCATAAGAATCCCTGGTGTACTTATGTCAAAATAGGGATCATATCCAGATTTTGAGTGAACCATAGGGACCAACGGTGTAATTAACTCTTTAAAATTAATTCTTTTAATGTGAAACCATCAATGTCACGTGACCTTGGCTTGGTCATCTGGTGTCCTCTTCCTATGTGTCTTATAAGCTACTTTCCAAATTTCATGTTTCCTTCTTATTTCAGTAAGTAACTTAAAACATATATGTGTTGTTTGTTTTTTAAGAGATCTAAAGTTTGAAGTCTTATTTTAGTTATGATTAATAAGATGTGGTGTGTAAAAATGTCTGAACGATTCAGACTTAAGAACCATTAAGAGTTTTTTTTTTTAAAAAAACCCATAATGTTTTTATATCTTTTAATTTATTTAATTCAAGTTCATCTTATCTTTCAGATTGTGGATATTTTTGTAATTAACGGACAATAATAGAGCATGAGAATTGGGGATATGAAATTTATATCCTATCTATTATTTTGATAGATAATCTATGTGACTAAAAAATATATTTTCTAATTGATTTCAACTATTTCGAGAAAGGCTATCAGATAAAGAAATCAAACATGAACAGAAAAAGAGAAACGGAAATTCCTATAGAGGAAGTATTATTATCAATAAAATAATCAAAGATTTAAAGATGGAAGTTACTTGTCTAAGGGTCGTTCCTGATATTTTGAAGGTCTTGTGCGAAAAATTAAATATGCTTTTAATTTTTTTCATAGTTATTTTTTTTATTACATTTATCTTAAAATAAATCTACCGATAACTTATTTTTGAATTTTATCAAATTGTCCATGTTTTGTTCTCTCTTGACATTAAATTTTAATTTTTAATGTTATTTTGTTAGTGTGGATTCAAAATTTGTAATTGATTCTTTAACTTTTAATTAATTTTAGTGTTTTAATTTTCATAACTTCTTCAATAAGGGGTATGTTGATAGGTAGGAGATATGAAATAACATGATATATAAGTGGGGAGAAAATATAAATAACAATCATAAACCATTATCGGTAGTTATAAAACCCATATCAAGAAGAACACATCGTCATTAAAAATCAATATATTAAAAATTAAAAGTGTGCCAGAAACATACCAAAAAAATCGGCAAATACTAAAATATCTGAATCTATTAATTATCCAAAGAAAAATGTAAGATGTGTCACTATAAAAACTAAACAACTAACGTTATTTAGAGCATCTCTATCAACTATTTTATAATTTTTTTTTTTAAATAAATAATCTAAATATAATGTCTCTAAGAAAATTACATTCAACTCCGATAACTATATTATTTTTACAATTTCAACATTATTTATATTATTAAAATATTTTATAAGTTTATTATTTCAAAACATTTTAACAAAATATTATACAAAATTAAAAATTAAAATATGAATTAAAAACTTTATATTTAAATTTTGGATGATAAATCATATAAAAAAAACATTTTAAAACAATCATATAATTAATTTAATTGTTATATTAAAAAGAATAATAAAAAAAGATATATTAAGTCATCCTAAAAATATTAAAGTAAAAAATTCATTAAACGATTTATAAACCAAACAAATCTAAACTTTTTAATAAAAATAAAATTAATTGGGAAAAATTAAAATTGCAAGAAAGGGGATGGATTTCAACCAGCGGTTTATAAACCAAACAAATTTATAACAAGACAAAGCAATTTTTTTGAATAAAAAAATTAATTGAAAAAAAGTTAAAGTTACAAGGCAAGGGATTCGAACCCTGGTAAAAACAAGGCAAAGACGTTAATGCTAACAAAGACGCTTCTTCCCACTACGCCAAAGCTGTTTTGTGTGTAGATTTGTATTAAATTATTTATACAGTAATTTTTATATAAAAGAAAATATATTCCAAGGCTCCCGACGATCGGAGGTCCTGTGCGGTAGGACTGGTCCGCACACCCCAAAGAACGGCCCTGTCTCAAAGTTAGGGCATCATTTCAAATTTCACTTTCAATGGGGGAGGCTAATTGCACCCATGACTTTGCTAAATGCACCATCATAATTATTTTTCTCCTCACACATATCAACATCAACATCTGCTTTTTACATTCCCAATGCATTAATTACATTCCCAACGCATGAATTGACCTGATTTTGACATAATTTTGGTGCAAATAGCACTCCCCATTTCAATAAGGGAAAAGAAAATGTTCAGAGTATTCACATCAAAGAAAGCTCAATCTCTTTTCTAAAGTGTTACATTAGCTTTGTTTATACATCAATGAAAGCTTTAAACTCCTTTCAAGTGGTTTCCACTATCACATCACTAATTATTTTATAATGTGTATTTACATATTTTAATAATTTATAATATCATAGAAAATACTAAATCTGGTTTGTTTTTAATATAAACAATAAATTATGTAATAATAAACAATAAATTAATTTTAATGTATTTTTATTTTAGTAACCAAATTAGCAATTTAAATAAAAAATGTTTCATAAAAAAATATTATTTTTATTTAAAATAAATTGTGGATGGAAATTTTAATAGAAATTAATGTTCTAACAAATTAATAAATAAATTAACTTTAATAAAAATATTAATAATTAATGTTTAAGCAAACTATAATAAATTAATTAATTTAAACAAAAAATTTAATGTTTTATCTACTTGATTTGCAAATATTATTGCTAAATTAATAAATCTAAGAGACCTTGCAATCTACATAGATATACCATATCATTTTATAAGATGAATGTGAATGTAGGAATTAAATGCAAGTCATTTGGAGATTTTATCTTTTTTTTTTCTTTCTATTTTAAAGAAATTATGGATAAATGTTGGAGATGCTTTAAATTCTTGTATAAACCAAGAAAATGGTTTTCTCAACACCAATAACTTTTTTTAGGCAAAACAATCCATGCAAAATCTTTGGTCAAACTCAAATCCGTAGTAAACTTTGCCTTGAAGAGGGACCAATACTTTCTTGGTAATAAGTAAGAGCATCTGCAATGGTTGGGTTTATTGTCAACTCACCATCTTAAGAACTGGTCCTTTCATTTTCTTACCTATTGAGTGTCTTCAAGGTTTATACCACCTTGTTGGAGCGATCCTTACTAGGCATGAAAATGGGTCCCGACCCGTCGGGGAACCCGGTCCACCCGCCCCGATCGGGGATGGGGATGGGGATCGCCGTTTGCCTCAAAGCGGGGATGGGGACGGGGACGGGGACGGGTATCGCACTCCCCGCCCTGCCCCGTCCCCGTTATATATTTTAATTAATATTTAATGTATATTATTTATTTAAACTAAATCGATAATTCATAATTTTCAATTTCCTAATAGGTTTATAATATAAAATTCTTATTTTTTGGATGTTAGTATGTATTTTGGATGTCAATCAAATACAATTACTCGATATGGTTTTGAATATTACTCGATATCTTTTGGTACTTGTGAAGTTAAGTTTTTTTTTTTTTTCCGAATTCGGTTGAATTTCTTTTGATTTTAAGATATTAATTATTATATGATGTTGTGATTTTTTTATACTAAATTAAATTTCTTTCAATTTTAGGTTTATTGGAAATATGTGATATTTAAACATGTGTGGTGTCTCATATATTTGATTTAAATAGCTTACATAAACGGAAAAAAAACTCCTTGTTTCCCCGATGGGGATCCCCGTTCCCCGTTGGGGATGGGGATAGGGATGTGATCATATTCCCCGGCGGGGACGGGGATGAAGATGAGGGATTGGGGATGGGGATTGAGGTCCCCGCCCCATTTCCCCGCCTAATCCTTACAGAGGAACCGCTCTCCTTGAGGTTTAAAGTGATGCATTTTTTTATTTAAATAATGAAAACCATTTCCATTTAAATAATCAAACACATTAAATTGGTGTGTTCTCATCCACTTTTTAAATAGATAATTAGTTAAAAATAATTAAATAAAATTAATTAATTGGTTATCAATTTTAATTATTTTAAATTTTATTATTACTAGAAGCGTACTCGCGCAATGCAGCGAGATACATCACGATTTTATGTTTTATTTTATTTTTTTGTCGATTTACAGTACGATTTTAGATAGTTTTGAGAAATTGATAATGTTTTTTTTTATAAATTTGTTTAATTTAGGCTTAATAATATAATGTTTTTTATATAAAAAAAATTAGGTATTTTGTTAGAATTTAATAATTATCTTATATATTTTAATGGCATCTAGAAAAAATAACCAATTACATATTTAATAATATAATTAAAACAAATTTATATTAATATAAATATATTAATTAATAGTGATATATGGAAAGATCTGTATAAAAGGAAGGTCTTGCACATACCAAATTTGTGGGTGTTAGAAACCTCCAGTAGTAATATGTATCTTGTGTTTTGATACTTGTAAATTAAAAGATTTTTAAAATCTTGCATAAAATGATGGTACCTTGTGCCTAATAATTTGTATTTAAGAATTTTTTTATCCGTACTTTATAATATAGTATAGATAATTACTTATAAATATTTTGTAACTTTTATTTATTATATTTTTTTTATTAATTAATTTAGCAATTAATTTTGTAATTTTTAATTATTGTCTTATAGTTATAACGAGTTTTTAATTATTATCTTTTATCATTATAAGTTTATATTATTATAGTTTTTATTAAATTAATCATGAACCGGTCCATGATTTGGTGTAAAAGTTTATGAAATATGTAGGAAAAAGAAAACTGATGTGACAAATAAAGAAAACTGATGTAGCAAAACCATAAATCTTTTGAGAGGTCCATGATTGTGGATGCTCTAACGTAACTCTCTAGATCATGTTGATGTTTATATTTCAAATAAAATTTTTAAATATAATTAATTACCATTATTGATAATAGCTGACAATACTAGACATGTTTTCTTTTAGCACACTACGAAATCGTTTGTGAATTTCCAACATTGGAATTAACCAAACCAAAAGGCCGACAATAATGTATTCAGTAATCCAAAACAGAATTTCCTAAAAAATAATTTACTCTATAAAGAGAAAGCTAGGCATTTATAATAGGGTAATTGTTAAAGGGAAAAACAAATGGAACAACAATATGGAGAGAATAACAATAAGACAGAGAGAAGAAGTCTATGATTCTCATTAATCATAAGCCCTTTAAATAGGGAGGAGTTACAAGTAGATAGTTAGGAGATATTTCAGTTCTAATCTAACTCTGATATATTTATCTCTATCTCTATCATCATATCCTTTAGACGATGACACACTTATCCTACAACACTTCCCCTTGTGCCGAGTTAAAGGAGTGGTGGTGCACAGTTGTTGCCTCGTTAAAACCTTACGCCAAAATAAAACCCAGTGGGAAAAAATAAAAATATGACGAAGGAAATAGTACAACGCACCAGTTTCTTTTGTAATACATAGACTTTTCCTTCAGTCTAGTTTTCTCTTAGATTCGTACTTTAATCATGAGAGTTAGGAAAGCATGATGGTATATAAACAGTTGCCTCACTAAAACCTTACACCAGGTAACAAAACCCAATGGGAAAAATAAAACTTTGGTTGAAGGAAAGAGCACAACATACCAATATCACAAATATAGTAGACTCCCCCTTTTGTCTACTACTCCCCCTGATTCGTGAATTAATCAAGGGAGTTTGGAAAACATTTCCATTTACTTTCTACACGTTTCCCAATATATGGTTTTAGGTAATGACTTGGTAAAATATGTCACCTTCTTTTGACACCTTACTTGATTCACTTGAATCTAAATGAGAGTCTTTTATTGTTGATTGTATAGAAACTTAAGCAGAATATGCTTTGTGTTATTACGCCTGATGTATCTTATGTTCATTTATTCGATACATAATGCATTGTTTCCATATATGCAAGTAGGATATTGGTTGAACCCAAAATTACTAACTTCTCTAATATATGTAATGATAGTCCTTAATCATATACATTATTTTATTATCTCATGGAGAGTAATATTCTTGGATTAGTTCAAGGAGGTAGTTATAAAGGATTGTTTAGTTTACTTTCAAGCAATCAACGTGTTCCTTGTGATAATTCTTTATCCAGTTTGGGAACAACCTTTGTATAGGTCAGACAGATACCTAATATCAGCAAACATATACCAAGACATTGTTTGGTGTTTTTCTATAAGAGCTAGTACTTTTGCTGCTTACATTCTAAGTAGGTATTGAAGTTTCATTATCAATCCTATTTTTCTTTCTATAGGGAAAGTATAAACCTATGTCAATGGTTCCAAAAGATTAATTTGATATCATTCCAATGACTTTGCGTTGGCGCTGAGCTAAATCTAGCTAACAAGTTCACTGAGAAATACAATATATGGTCAAGTGTATTATGTTAAGTATGATAATGCGCATATTGTACTTAGATAGGGAATTCTAACTCCCAACATTTTTCGTCATCATCCTGTAACACCCGGAATTTTTGTCATGTAAGTTTTTGTGCTTCTTAGGCCTCCTAATCGTCAGTTATCTAACTTTTTGGTTGGATTGCATAATTCTTTTGAACCTCTAGCTGATCCATGCGTTGAACCCGAGTTTTGGGGTGAAAATGGGCTCGGTACCATCTCCGCGAGAATGACTCGCGAAAGTGACAAGTGTCACTTTCGCTTGACACTATCGTTGCACCGCAGTTGGCATTCGCGATACATTTTCCGCGGAAGTGCCCCACGGAAGTGACCCTTTGTCACTTTCGCTGGCACTCTCGTCGGCGAAGCTCTGTCTGATTAAAACGGGATTCTGGCCCTATTTCACCCAACACTTCATTTATCTCATCTAAATTCTCTCAACTCTCTTCTCTTTTTCCCAAGACCGAACCTAGGGTTTGGTAAGAGCATTCAAGGCTCATTTATAGCAAGTGATCATCTCCACCAACCAAGTTTAAAGAATCTAGGGTTTATCTCCTTTCTCCCCTACTTGTCATCTTCCCCAAAGGTTTAACTAGGGTTTTGGGTTTTCTTCAAAAACCCACTTGGTGAGTTCCTACTATCATTTTCTAAACTTTATACATGTCAAAACTTATATTTTGAACTCTTATATATCTCCTTGGTTTTGGATTTATGATTAAAATATTTTGACCTAACTTGAGTTTTGGAAGATTTTAGGGTTCTTGCTAGGTTTTGTTAAAATGAAGGGTTCCATTTGTATGTGCTAAAATGAAGTATTTTCTTGTACATTTATGGTGAAGTACTTGAAAGAATATGTATTATCTCATTTATGATTTTCATTCTTATCAGCAGTTAAACTTGGAAAATGAAATTTGGGAAGTAAATGTTGTTGGAAGCTATATGTTTAGCTTTGGTTAGTCACAAGTGAAATTGTGACAAGTCTAAACTATTACTAGTGGATCCCTAGGTATTGAGTCGACTTATATTTCGGGATGTATTTTCCCCTTTTTGTAGCTATGGATGCATTTGACCCTCGGGGGCCTTTGGTACGGTTATGTGGGATTGGTTACCAGCCATGGGTCACAATGTAGTCCTAGTGAACGAGTATGACTTGGTTTCCTCGGGGGCCCTCCCTCACATCTTAGTACGGACCGACGTTGTTCGTGGCCATGGATTCCAAGTATTTAGCTCACAACTCGGATTGTGGCCTACTTTTGTGTTCCGCTACAATCCTTGGTAAATCGGATATCCCCCTGTCATCGCAAGATGAATATTTTTGGACCGAACAATCCTTATGTGGCAAAGATTTAGATTGTAAACAAACTTTCTTGAAAAGATGTACTTTCAATATAATTGTCTATATTTCCGCAAATTATAAACTGTATGTTCTCACTAGGCTATAAGCCTAACACTTTTTCTCAAATGATGTATATAACAGGTTCCTTTAGCGGTGGGTTGCCAAGGGCTTGAGTGACGAGCATGGCCTTGAAGCATTTTTGTGTTGGCTAGTATTTGGTATTTGAGGCTTTTGAGTTAGTTCCATCTTTTGGTGATCTTTGGGTTGACAACCGATGTAATCTAGATAGTTTATGTTTAGATTAGTTTGTTGTCAATTTTCATTTTGTTCATAAGTTTTGTAAATGCCTTATACATTTACCTAGGGGTGTTCGCGGTGCGGTTTGAGGCAAAACCGCAAACCGCACCGCATGTGCGGTTTGAGCATTTTCCCAAACCGCAAACCGCACCGCATATACCTCAAACTGCACCGCGAAATGCGGTGCGGTTTATGCGGTTTGTCCCTATCGCACTTTATGCGTATAATCTAAAAAATTATAAGTTTAAAATACATTAGAAAATCAACGATTAATTGACCGTAGTCCAAAAAATAAAGAGTTTGAATACATCCAACTCCAAAATGCATAACTAAAAATAGTCTAAATAAATAAATTGTTTCAATACGATAAACGGATTAAGTGACGTCTCCAGTCGTGAACGTCCTAACCTAGGGCATTTTTTCATTTGTTGAGACATAAACTTTTAAGAGACTCATAATTAAAAGGTTTATTTAGCAAAGTCCAAAACTTAAACTCTTAAAGTCCATAATTAAAAGCCCAATTATATAAATATTAAATTAAACTATTATATATATATATATATATATGTTTAAAATTAAAAATTAAAAAATAATATAAAGATGCGGTGCAGTGCGGTTTGAACCGCAGTTTGAAAACTCAAAACCGCAAACCGCACCGCATAGTGCGGTTTGGTAAAAGTACAAACCGAAAACCACACCGCGAAAGTTCTAAACCGCGTTTTACGGTGCGGTGTGGGCGGTTTGGCGTTTGGATGAACACCCCTACATTTACCCCTTTTGGGTGGTTTATTCCAAATACAAACGTTATATTGCCAAATTTTCAAAATTTAAAATTACTCTAAATTTTAACACCCGGAAATTCGTAAGGTATGTATTTGTTCCCTTAATACTTTAATTGTGTTTATCTGAAAATACGAGCCTTTATATGCTTATGAGCCTTATTTTAATACCATGATGTTATCTGGTTAGCATATTTAGTTCAAGTATTTAGACCTCGCGCTCGTTACCGAATTTACGTAGGTCAAATAAGAAGAAGAAGCAAAACGTAGGTCGTGCGCCCTCCTTCACAAAAAAACGCACGACCCGTGCGCACTGGACAGAAGGTCCAGTGAGTTAAATGCGGAATTTTCCCCTTTTCTCATTCACTTCTCATTTCCCTTCTTCAAGTATTCTCTCCCAAACCCTCCCCCTTCACTTACTTCTTCTAAGGTGCCTTCAACCACCAAATTTTCACCATTTATTGCTAGAGTTAAGAGCATCATCTAAGGTTTCGGTTTGGAAGCTTCACCACCATCTCCATCTTCATCTTCCTCAAGTGTCCAAAAGCTTGATTTTGGGGTTTTCCTTTCCTACCTTATATTTTCTGGATTTTGGGTGTTAAGTGCACTAAATCATCATTGAAGGTTCATCCAAGTGATTTCATTGAAGCATTCTTCAAGATCTTCATCTTCTCAAAGCCTCATCTTCTCAAAGCTAGGGTTCCATTTATTTTCTGGGTTTTTAGTTCAAAACCTAGATTGTGAGTTTACTAACCTTTGTTAAAACTAGATACACATCATATTCTTCTATTGTGGTTATTTATCTCTATATGTTCAAGTATTTGGGATTTGGTTATGAAGAAATGTTGGGAATGTGGTTATGTGAGAAATGCCATGATTTACTTATTGGTCGGATATTTGGGATTGACTTCATGAATGTACATATTGGATATTTTGACATGATTTGGGATATATGTGGTATAGTAGATGATAAACTCTACTTGGAATGCATTTTTGGTGATTTAATATCTAAACATTGATTATGTTGGTATTTGGGTCTCATATTGGACTTATGTGTTAGGATGGTAACATTGTACCCATGGTTGGTATCGAAATGTTTTGGTTGGAATATACCATAAGACCTTCTATATAATATGTTGGACGAACCAAGTCAGTAGACACTAGGATGATGTAGTCTTGGGCGCCACCGTGACGGTATGTGCCTAGACCTCCGTCATTCGGGGTAATGCCATGGTTGTAGTCCTCGGATGTGTCGGGCCTTTCGGGTGTCTCTTGTTATAGGGCATCAAGGTATATCGACTCTTTGGGTGGAACTTGATTGGTGCTATAGGTCTCCCCTATTGACTCCACATTTGTTGAACTGTGGTTAACTACTGATAAGAATTGTAACTGTTCATGCATGCTTATTATTGTTAAACTCACTAGGATTTTTGGCCTAACACTTGTTTGGTGTCGATGTGTATCTCAGGTTCTAGCGGCGCCGGTCCTAAACAGGTGTAGTTGCTTTGTGTGAGAGCTTGGGGATTTTGCACTTAGACGTACTATGCTTTTGGAGTGAACCGTTGGGTTTATAGATGACAACCCTTTTGTAATCTCTTTTCTAGTGGTAGAAATTAGATTAGTTGATTGTCATTTGTTGTCCGTTAAATTACAATTGTGATTAAACAGGTTTGTATTAATTCCCCATTTTTGAGAGACTCTTGCTATGACAATTTTAATATACCGCACGTCCGTTTATTTTCGGATTTTTGTTATCCCTATTTTTAGGGTGTTACAAAAATTGTTTTTAACTCTCTGTTCTTTGGAGTTGTTTCCACCTTTAATGCTTTCATTATTGATCTCGAGAATTTTTTTTGTCTCGACATATGTGGTGTTGTTATTCGAAAGAAACTTGTTATGTCTCTCAACCATTTGCAGTAGATTGATGAGTTTGTCTAAAGGTTACATTCCAACTTATATTAGTTCATTAATATTTTTGATATATGAAAGGTGGAAATAATGTTAAGAATCATGTCATCTTCTGTGAGTTCCTTGCCACAGAGATTGAGACGCGTTTTAGATATAACATTTATTTGTTGAAACCAATTACCTTTTTGTAATCGAGTAAGTGGGTTTCATTTCACTATACGATTAGTTCAGGAAGTACATATTAATGAGTACTCCCGATTATCCCTTTCGGGACATCCCACATTTCTTTGGGGGTTTCTAGTAAAGGTATTCCTATGAAACTTAGGATTTATATGTCGTCTCGAAACATGAGGGTATTTGTTTATACCTTTTCAAGAGGTTGGTTTTTTAGAGTCAATAGGAGTTGATGGACTTTAGGTATTTTTTTGTACCTTTCAAAAGGAGATTTATATACTCATTTATGGTACTCAGATTCTTTTGAGTTTTGTTTCATCAATGTACATATATAAAGGATAATATATGATTTTCTGTTTGATAAGACAGTGGATTGTGGTTATAATTATTATTTTATGTATGAAATTTTATTATCATAACCATATCGGATTTTTGTATGCTTTAATTTTATTAATAATACTTCATCAATATTTCAATTTGCAAAAAAAAAAATCACTCTATATATTGGATTTCCAGGTAGTAGGGGAATCACATGAATTTTTTAAATACCTACAAACCTTAGGGCTATTTACACTCGTTTGACAAATCCAATCAATATTTTGCGATTTATTTAATTTTAGATAACATTGATGATTATAGGGCATTTGGCATGAGGCCAAAATGAATTGACATATGAAACCAATTTCAGTGTTTTAATATCTTAATAGTATTTTAGGAGATTTTGTCATTAGACAAATAAATATTGGTTTTGACATAAAGTCAAATTCAAACTTTTAATATCTTAATAACATTTTGGAGTTTTTGGTAGAAACCAAAATATTTAAGGGTTAGAAGTGTAACTTCCAAAAACTTAATTTTATGATTGGAATTATAAGTAGGAACTTATAATTAATGTATCCATTGAATATATTGTGTGAGAGATCAAATTCAAATGTTAAATCCTTAAAAAAAACATTTAAATAAACATTTGAATAATATATACATAAATCAATGCAAAAAGTAATATATGATTAAAGTGATAATCATTTAGTTACAATAATTAAAATACTCAAATATTCTCCTACAATAATTCTATATCTAGTTGCCAAAAAAGTTCATGTATAACAAAAACAAGGATTTTAAAAAAAATAGATTTTTTTTCAAGTATATACATATCAATTGAGATAAGAATACCAATAAATATATTAAATGATATTTATGAGAGATAAGCGTAAAAAATATATTTTATAGTTGGTTACAATCTTAAAAATATACATACCAAAAGAAATAATCAATTAATTTAAAAGAAAAAAAGAAAAATAAGTAATGATATTTAGTTATCAGTTCCTTATAATAAATATCTTTTTTTAATTAAAAATAATAAAATCATATTTAATAGATGACACATATTGATTTATTGATAAAATTAAAATCGTAGTTAGAAAGTGTACATAAAATATTAAAATAACTTTATAATTATGTTTAGAGACATGAGTTGACTTTTTTCTAAAGGAAATAAAATAATGAAAAAGAACACATCGAATTTCATCCCATTTTTTTTCAATAAAATAGTATCTCCTTATAAATTGTTACGTAGAAAAAAAAATCTCTTTTTATATTTAAGGTTCAATCAGATGAATAAAATAAAAAAACAAAAATATTTTCATATATTTATAGTCATGTATATTTATTACAAAATTTGATTGTCACCATACAAATATTAACCATAAATTTAAATAGAAGCAAATAAATTTTATTAAGCATACAAAAACATACAAAAACAATACATCAGGTACGAATCATGAGATTGACAAAGCAACATCATCAAAATACATGATAATCTATATTATATCATCAATACATAAGAGTTTTGCATTATGTAGTAACTATTCTAATGAAAACAATGACCATATTTATTTCTTATGGTATTAATTTTCAAGATTTATGTGAATTAAAGACAAATATACTAACAATTTTCGAGTTAGAAGTCGAAAAATTCTTACTTGGATTGTAGAAGTAATCGAGACTTATTGATGAAGTTGGAAGCCGAACTATTCGTGAATTGACTGAGCGTATGTGCTGATAACGTGTTAAATGGAAAAACAAATGGAACAACAATATGGAGAGAATAACAATAAGACAGAGAGAAAAATCTATAATTCTCATTAATCATAAGCCCTTTAAATAGGGAGGAGTTACAAGTAGATAGTTAGAAGATATTTCAGTTCTAATCTAACTCTGATATATTTATTTCCATCTCTATCGTCATATCCTTTAGACGATGACACATTTATCCAACAACAGTAATTAATTGTTATAGCCATTTTCATGACCTTCTACCTAAAATAGCCATTTTTTTCCTAAATTAAACAAATAGCCATTAACCTCGTGAAATGAAACCCCTCTATTTCACAATCTCATTCATTAAAAAATCCAGAATTTACACTTTTGGTCCCTGTGCTTCATGAAATGCTTTTCCTTCACGATCTTTTTTATTTTATTTTAACGAATAAGTTACATTTAATGCTCTTGTAATTAGTTATTAAATTTATTTTTAATCATTTACTTATTTATTTTTCATTTTATACTCTTATCATATTAACATAAATAATGGTATATAAACTAAAATATATTAAAAATATATATTTTTTACAAATTATACCATTGTAATTGCCTAGTAATAACTTCGAAATGAGCCCAATATTGAATATTTTTGGATTTAATCATATTATTAAATATCATAAGTATATACGAATAATTTTGTTTTATATTCCTTATGTTTACATTTTTCATTGTACACTTTTATCATATTAAAAATACATCATCATGGATTAACTAAAATATTTTCAAGAATTATTTATCAAAATTTTGTTAAACTTGTAAAATTTACATCGTTATCTATATTTGCCTATTATATTTCTTTAAAAAATTATATTTACGGTTATTATTGATGTTCATGCATGATTAAATTTTACACCATTATCTGATTTTGCTCGATAATATCTTGTATTGCTCTTCTCCCATTCATTCCGTCTCGACCTGTACTTTCTTCCAAAAACCAATTAGACTAACCACTATTTCCCTTGAGATCGTGCATTTTCTACTAGGTTTAGATCATAAATAATGTCGAATTTCGGCATTATCAGGGGTAAGGGATTGGGATGAGGCGGTGGAGATGGGGTTGGGGGTGGGGGTCGGGTTGGTTTTAATTTTTTCGATGGAAATATTATTAGTGGATGAGTTTTAAGTTTTTAAATAGAAAATAATGTAAAAAGACAAAAATACCTTTGATTTAACTGATTTTTTAACAGAGTTAGCCTTAGGAATAAAAATAAAAAAAATGAAAACTACAGGGAAAAAAGCAGTTTTTAAAGACCAGAGACGAAAATTATTATAAGTATCAAACCACAGGGATGAAAATCGCAGTTTACTAAAAAAAATAGGAGAAAAGTTGGAATTCTTTTCCAAATTCGAAGAATTTTTCAAAAACTCAATTTTATTACTTTCCATGTGTTTATCTCCAACCGATGAAAAAATTGAATGTGAGAGAGAGATTATTTTTATTATATTATTAAATATTTTAATAATACCATTAATATTGAAATATCCAAAATAGAGAACGGTTAGAAGTAGATGTAATTCTTTTAGATATTTCTTTAAATTTGGAGATTTTTACATTCTCTCTTCTTTTCTCTATTTTAGCATACAATATAGTATAGCTGTTGGAGCAAAAAAGTTGCTAAAATCTCACTTTTTTCTATTTTAGTATATAGCTGTTGGAGATCCTCTAAAAGGTAAATCTTATCTTCAGACTGACGTGTATTCTGAACTTGTGTCAAAACTTGTAAGATTTCACGATTAGAATTTCAGAGAGAATGTCTTCAGAGCTCTGGAGTAGGATCTTTGATGAAGCTATCTTTGATGTCTTCGAGTGAGAGCAAGTATATCTTCGAACTGACTTCAGAGGTAAATTTGGTGTCTTTGATAGATATCTTTGGGAGTCTTCAGAGGAAGACTTAGGTGCCGTTTGTTTTTTAAAAGGTCTAAAGTCTGAAGTCTTAATTTAGTTATGATTAATAAGAGGTGGTGTGTAAAAAGGTCTGAACGATTCAGACAGAGACATTAAGAGGTTTTTTTTAAAAAAACAAACAACCCCTTAGAATATTTTTAATACTTTTACATTCAAGATAATTGGAGCTAGAAACAAATATAGAGATTTTTTTTCACAAAATCAATATTGGTCTAGTGGTTAATTCCTTGTTTTTCAAATTTGAAGTCTCGTGTTTGATTCCTGTTATTGAAAGTTTTTTAGAAACATAATAAATTTGAAATTAAAAGCTAAAACCTAGAAAAATGACCCTAACAGGGCTCGAACCCAGGTCTAAAGTGGAAGAAACGTTTTGCAAACCAACTCCACCAAGGAAAACTTGTGTTCTTGTTGTAGTTTCAAAAAAAAAAAAATATATATATATATATATATGTTGGCACACAACAAATTGATACGGTTGCACCTTTCACAAACCTAAACTTTATTACCCTTCGACGAAAAAATAATACAATGACACGTGCCACCAGTGACACCAATACAGGTCCGCCCATGACAAGGTTTGAGTTTTATCTTCATTTAACAATTTTTTAGGTGTACATTATGATTTAAAATTCTAGTTTATAAGCTCATTTATATAGTCAAATTCGAGAACAATTAACTCGTTTATCAGGTGGCACTTGAAACATAACACTAACAATATTCTTTTTTCTAATAATAATAATGTATGCTCGTATTTCGAACAAGCCGAGTCTGATGTTAGTGTTATGGATCTCGACTTGTTAAGTCAAATGAGCTTGCTTTTGTATTTGATATCGACTCGAATTTGAGAATTACTAAGTTTGAGCTCAATAACTCTTTAAATGTTCCAATCATTAATACCACTAAGCCTATTGTCAAAGATAATCTTGAGGGCCAACTCAATTGAAAAATAAATGCTAGATATGGGGACTCATTTTCATAGATCGTTAGTTCAAGTCTCTTCAAATTCATTGGGGATTATGTTCAAGGTTCTATAAGATTAATTGAAATCTACACAAGCATAATTATTTTTTAAGCTTATTAAAAAACCCTGTTTGCCAACCTATAAACGAGCTTCTAAGCTAGGTTTTTTAAAAGTCATTTTAGATAGTTATTTTTATAAGCTATTGGGAGTTATATCCTTCTTTTTCTAGCTATACCACTTGGAGCATCTCCAACGGGTTCTTCAAAATGAAGAAAATGAAGATTTTTGGAATTTGAGCATGTTTTTTTCCTCCAACGGATTCTCTAAAACTTTTTTTCCAAAATGGAGAAATTACGAAAAAGAGTGTAAAATTCTCCATATTTGGAGAAATCCTAAAAAATGATTACAATGAGAGAGATGTTTTTTCAATATATTCCGATCAACAGGAAACTTTGTAATTAAAATTTTATAGAAAAAAATAATATTTTATTAGGTGAGTGAAATATTTTAATAATATAATTCATCTTGTAATTTCTATCGTAAAATGGAGGGGGTTTTTTTTTAATCTTTTTAATCCAACTTTTTCCAAATTTTCTTCATGGTGGAGAAAAAAAAGTAAACTACGATTAAAAACTGTTTTTTTCATCCCTATGATTTCTAATTTACTTCTATTTTAGTCCCTAAGACTAGCTCTGTTAGAAAAAGTCCTTTTAACTTGGTGGTAATTTGATCTTTTCACTTAAAACTACTTTTTCTACTTAAAATTGAAATATTAATGTAATATTAATATATAGATAATTCGATAGGACAACACTCCTGTAACAACCCAACCAGCAACAACAAGATAACAATTTAAATTATAATTATAAAAATAAAATTCATGTCGAAACGGCCCCAAGCGTACAATTCCAATCCAAGGTTCGCAAAGGCAACCTATACATAACTGAGATATTTAATAAAGGAAACTACGATGACAGTCTTCTATCCGCTCCGGCTACAACTTCTCTTTGCCCTTATCTGCCTTGCCTAATTCACGTCTGCCTGAAAAGATTTTTGAAAGAGCGAGGTTTAGACCGAAGATCTAGTGAGTCCCCTCTAACAGATAAGCAACAACATATCTTTCCAGAAAAATTTAAATCAACAGATTTATAAACACGTAAGGACGATAAATCACGCTAATGACCACACTACCGTCGAAGACGGTGTGCCTAACTCGCACTGCCTTAATTTTGGGACACACCCCCAATGGCATAAACGGATCACACTCCCCCGTACGAGTAGGTGGGCCACACTCCCCGACTTAGGTCACAGTCTCCACAAATAATGTATGCATACATGTAAATATCAACGATTTATAACACACTTCAATAATTTCGTAATAATCATGCCATCGTAAATAAATCAAAGTTTAAAAATTAAACTTCACATGCTTTCGTTAACAAAAGGTTTAGTTCAGAAAAACTCACCTGGTGTTCTCAGCTTAATTCTCGCGTCTACCCTTATAGTTCGATCCGGAACCTATAAAGGAAACATTGGCCGGTGAACTCCCGATTCATTCTATTTTATAACGAGTTTGACCTTAACCCACAATCCCAACGACATCTATCCTCTATACGTAACTTAGCCCACCAAAACCTCTACTTGAGAGTACAAGGTACCTCGAGTCCTTAAAATAAAATAAAATGGGCCGGTCTTCCATTAATTATGGCCCAACAATATAAATACTTTCCCAAAATTTAAATCTGGGCTTCGGCCCACAAGACATAACCTGGGGACCGGGGTCCCTGTTTGTCGACCGGTGTGGGCATCGACCGAGGCTCCCCCCCCCCCCCCCCGGGTGACCGGTGAAAAAGCGACCGGGGTTATTCCTCCCCCGGTGACCGGTGTGAAAACGACCGGGGTCAACTTCTCCCCCGGTGACCGACGTCTAAAACAATCCAGTGTCGATCTACCCCGCGACCGAAGTCATCGACCGGTGTCCCCGTCGAACTAAAACCAACGCAAAATCGATTTCACAGATACTACAGGATCACTTTATATCCAGAAACTAAAAACAATTCAACCCAACATTCCATAAACAGATGCAAGAACTCGATTTCAACAAAATCCCATTAGTCACATAGATATTTTATATCAACCTCCAAACCAAACTCAGAAAACCCATGGGAGGATTGATAGCTAAAATAAACAACTACAAGATTTTGAAATCAGCTGCTATACCCTTAACAATAGAGAATAGGATTAGGACTTACCTTGGAAGATTGATGAACACTAAATCTATGCCCTTTTTCCCTCCCTTTCGATCGACCCACTTCACCTCTTTCTCCCTTTCCAAAATTTTCAGCCGCCAACACAATACACTAATTCCTAGGGTTAAATCCCTCTTTTTCAACTTTTCACTCTAGACCCCCCTTACTATGGCCTTTCTACTTTCTTACCCAAACTTTTAAATTTTTTGCTTTTAGTTCGGTTATTACAACCCAAACCCGGTGTTGGGCTCCTCCCCTCTATCTCCGGTGAGCATCACCAACCGGGGTATACTACCGATGATCTCCATCCTTAGGTTTCCTCCCACCAATTTCCTTCACCACATTGTGTTCTTTCTCTCCCTCTCTTCGCTCTTCTTGGCCTGTTTTCTTCCTGCCTCCCCTATCATTGTTCGGAACCCAAATTGTACCACTCTGAACTTTATATTCAACCTTGATCTCGATTTTGTTTTTGTTTTTTGTCATTAAGTTTGGTTTTCGACTTTGTTTTTTGTTACCGTTTCAATTTTGTTGGTTTTATCGTTTAGGGTTGAGCATTGAATAACAAAAACATAGGATGTTGAAAATTGAGGTGATTCATCAAACGAAGATCTGGGAAAGATGGTGTAAAACGGTTTCTAGTTATTTAGAATCAAGAAATTAAAAAACAGGTAATTTATAAATGGCAATTACTTTGTGATAATGTGAGGAACAAGACCCCAAGCAAACTAGCAAGTACCTAAGAAAATTTTACCAGATTAAAGAGGAAAATTGGGTTGACCAGGTTGGTGCTAAAGCCATCTTGATGCAAAATCCATATTTGATTGCCCTCTCTTTTTGAACCAACTACTGATTTTAAACTTTTGTTTTCATTGAGTAGTTAGAATATATCATCCTTTTACTATTGTTTGTCTTGATTTTGTATTTTCATAAGCATCTCTTATATAGGTGGTAGTTCCTAATCTATGATCCATGTGTCTCGTATCTCAGGATTATTAGTGCACCGAATTCTAGAAATATATAAGTTTCGACTATCTATTCTTATATGCATTGAAAATTGCATTTAAATTTATAGATTATTTTATTCCTATATAGATAATTGTTGATCCAAAGCTCTCACGTACACATACATCTAATAAGGAATCAAAATGCCCTAACTTTTGGGTTGGAGGTTCTTGGTCTTCTAGGTTGAGTGTTCTAAATTGTGGTTTGTTTGTTCTTAAGTTGTTGGTCACGGGAGAAGATTGGGTTGTCGGAGAAAAATGAAAAGGTTCAAAGGAAAGGGGTTGATACGGTGGGTTTTACACTCCCCTAATCAGACCGCAAGTGTACGGTGTCAACTCAAGTATTACATACGTAAGTACGAGTATCGAACCAAAAGAGCCAAGTACTGAGTATCACAATGACTATATTAACTATTAACTAGACGACAAAAAGTTTGATTTAAAGTTGTAATGAAATGATTCACACAAAGAAATAACGGATGAGAAAAACTAATTCTTGAAAACAAGTAGAAACGGATTTGGAAAAGACTGTTGGGGGATTGGAATCCTCTCGGGTTGATTTTATCACAACACAATTTGATTGACAAAGAATTGGGTTAATTATCAATGAATTAATCATGAAAATAGCTATTATACTCTCTCAAGCTATAATAACAATTATAATTAAGAAGAAGTGTTTCATTTCTTGATCTCGACAATTGATTCCCATCAATAATGAAAAACGGGATTAAAAGTTCTAGAGTTGAATTAGTATATCTCTATCCAATTCTCACCCTAGGCATACAACATGAACATCAAATCTTAATAAACTTTTCTCAAAGGAAATTAAGATCAAGAAATCATTCACTAGTTGATCAGACTAATGAAAGCAATAAAAACCATGTCATATGCTTCATTGAGAACAAAAATAACTCAATACAATGTTCAATCCATGTTCATATGATTATCTAACCCAAAATTCATCCAACCCCCAACATTTAAGGATTAGTTCATGTTGGGGGTGTTGAAAAACAAAACACTAAGAGAAGCAATTGAAAACCCAAACATTGTTTTAGACAAATGCTCAAAAATAATAAAAACTCCCTGAGGTATCAATTCTCCAATCACACGTAATTGCAAATAGCTTCAATAATCGTTTCCCACAAGATCTTTGCACTTTTCTGGCTTCCCCGTCGCTTTTTTGCTTCAAAAATCGCCTCCTTAGCCGCCAGAAACTCTCTGAAAAACGTAACGTCCCAAACCCTAGCAGAAAATTTGATAAAAGGGGAACAGGTCGTGGCGCGGGTTAGGCCGCACAGAAAGTCACCCGCTAAGCCCAAACCCTCGCAGATCCAGGAAACCCGCGCGGAGACCCGCATCAGCTCATGCCTTTTGTTTTGAGGCTTTAAACTTCTCTCCAAACTTCCTTGGCTTATTACGACTTCCCCCATCTTCTAACATCAATGATTTTGCCTGATTTTATCTTGGATTGCTCTTCTCCCATTCATTCCGTCTCGATCTGTACTTTCTTCCAAAAACCAATTAGACTAACCACTATTTCCCTTGGGATCACGCATTTTCTACTAGGTTTAAATCATAAATAATGTCGAATTTCGGCATTATCAGGGGTAAGGGATTGGGGTGAGGCGGTGGAGATAGGGTTGGTTTTAATTTTTTCAGTGGAAATATTATTAGTGGATGAGTTTTAAGTTTTTAAATAGAAAACAATGTAAAAAGACAAGAATACCCTTGATTTAACTGACTTTTTAACAAAGTTAGCCTTAGGGAGGAAAATAGAAAAAAAATGGAAACCACAAGGACAAAAAAAGCAACTTTTAAATACCAGAGATGAAAATTATTATAAATATCAAACCACATGGATGAAAATTGCAGCTTACTAAAAAATAGAAGAAAAGTTGGAATTCTTTTCCAAATTCGAAGAATTTTTAAAAAACTCAATTTTATTACTTTCCATGTGTTTATCTCCAACCGATGAAAAAATTGAATGTGAGAGAGAGATTATTTTTATTATATTATTAAATATTTTAATAATATCATTAATATTGAAATATCCAAAATAGAGAGCGGTTAGAAGTAGATGTAATTCTTTTAGAGATTTTATTTTTTTTCTCTATTTTAAAGAAATTATGTATAAATGATTGGAGGGGGGTTACTTTGTTAACCTTCCAAATGGTATTAACTTTATGAACCCCTATTGACCAATAGGAATTCATTTTCTACCTCTGTTATTTTCAACATCATCATTAAATGTCCAAGGGTAGAAATGATAGTTTATAAAGTGTTTTCTTGGTAGACTTTTTTTATTGAGAATTACAAAATAACAATTAATTAGTAGGAGGTTACAAAATTGTAGATGTATATCATATCGAAGATCACGAAATTCTCCTTTTTTGATATGATTTGTTTGATTAAAATATTAGTAATGTTTAAGATAATCTATTTTAAATTTGAAGTGGGTAAAAGTGTTTAATTAAAAAAATAATAAAAAAGTCAAATATAGTATGCATAAATTTAAATTATCTTTCATTTTTACCGTAAGCATCGTAAAACTAAAAACTCTATTTAATATGAGTTGTTGGATCAATAAAAATGAAGAGACTGGGATTTGTACTCGCGTGCATTATGAAAATTGAGTTTTCATTTGAACTTTCCCCTCTCTCTCTGTAATATATATATATATATATATATATATATATATATATATAGAGCAAATTACATTTCAAATCCCTATAATAATATAATTTACATATTTAATTATTTATAAAATAAACTTGACAAAAATGGAAAAAGTTGAAAATACCCCTCATCTAACGGGATTTATTAACGTCCGATAGAGGGAGGGACCAAATCCGGTCGATTTTGCATGCCACGATGGCCAAACTGTAATTTTGAAACTGCAGGGATGAAAGGTGTTAATTTAGAGAAACCACAGGACCAAAAGTGTAGTTTACTCTTTATGTTAATATGATAAGAGTATAAAATGAAAAAGTAAGAGATTAAAACTAAATTTAATAACTAATTACAAAGGTATGAAGTGTAACTTATTAACTAAAATGAAAAAAAAAAAGATCGTGAAGGAGAGGCATTTTACGAGGCACGGGGACCAAAAGTGTAAATTCTGGATTTTTTTTTCATGAATGAAATCGTGAAAGAGAGTGGTTTCACGAGGTTAATAGCTATTTGTGTAATTTAGGAGAGAAAATGGTTATTTTGAGTAGGATGTCATGAAAAATGACTATAATAATTAATTTTTTTTCAAAATCGCAAGATTATCTCAACAAATTCTCTAAATTTAAAAATCAAAATCTCCAAAAATATGTTACTTTTAACTTTAATAGATTCTCCATTTTAGATAATATCAATTATATTATTAAAATCAACAAAATTACACACAATAGAAAAAATGAGGACGGACTCCTATTAGACATGGTTGTGAAAGTCAAGTTCGTTAACACATTGCTTGTTTGGGCTCGGTCGAACTCGAATAAAATCGTCGGAACAAAGCTCATGGACGGACCCATTTTTTTTCTTCTTCCAAACGGTGGCACAATTTGACTATAAGAAACTATTGGTTCCCAGATTCTTTCTTAGATGATTAAACAAACAGATATATATATATATATATATATATATATATATATATATATATATATATATATATATATAAAACACATAACTTTACAAAAATTAAATCAAACAACTTTACATAATTATAAACAAAAAAGATGATTTATCATCAACCCAAAAAAAATTCATCAATACCGTCTCAATAATACCATAGCACTAACTAATCCCTTGATTTTCACCTGAGCGGGTTCTCGCATACAACGGTGGAACTTACTGCATTAAAATGACGCCACCAAACAAAAAAACGAGCCTGTCCCAGTCTTTTAAATCAATGAATCGGTCTATGCTCTGATACCATTCAGGGGGGTAAGGGCGGATTTTTTAGGGTTTTCCGTTAAACCACTTGAAAATAAATTTTAAAATAACGACATAAAATAAAGAAAATAACAAGAATAAAGAACAACATAAACAATATAAACAAACAACATAAACAAACTAAAAACATAAAAAAAAACTTACAGAGAAGGGAGCGGAAACACCAGATTTTATGTACGACGGTGGCCGGATTATATGAATAGTACACTCTAATTATAAGGATAGTACTATTTTTTTTATAAGGTAAGGGATATAATATGAAGAACTTAAAAAGGATTGAAGGATTGAAGGATCAAACTAAGAAGATGAGAGGAGTGGTTTTTAGCAACTCATACTTGTATTATGGATGCTAAGGTGTTGGCTAAGGTGTGCCTTACAATGAACTAAATGAAGGTTTATATAGGCCTTCATTAGTTGGCTACATAATTACTAATTTGAAAAAGAAATGAAAGGTGACAACTCTAAGTGCCACATACCTAGTCTAGGCCTAAGTTACATAATTACAAAGTTATTCTAGAAGGTACAAAAATATAAAATACTAAATACTAAATACAACCTTTCAAAAAGAAATACAGTAACTTATCGGGATAAAACGTCATCTCTTACGTCAATTGTAAATTACTGTTGTGTAGATGTTATCACTTGTATCATATGAATTAATAGGGATAATATGGATTAATATCGTCTGTGTTGAATATGTGCACTGGTTTTTCTTCGTCTCCAACGAAGGGTAGAAGCATAATCCAATTTGTGTGAGTCCATATTTGAATATAGTGGCCTTCAGCTACCAACTTGTATTTTCTACACCATGATATCTCGAATTCCCAAGGTATTGAAGGTGTTCTTTGGCCCTGTGAAATCATTGTTGTTAACTGTTCCAGTGTGTTAAAATTATTGGTGTTGTCCAACCATGTATATTGAGTGCTGCAGACAAGCTGTTTTAGATAATTTTGTTCACTCATACTGTCGCTGATAAATACTCTTTTTCTTGCAGGTCTGTATGTGTGAATATTTGCTTCAGGAAATGAGGCAAAAATCTTGCATCCTACAATGGAATCATGGGAATGAGATGCAATATTGCCTGCTGTATAAATGAACTTGTCTCTGAATTTGTTGAGAAGTGCTTCTGTTGACGACGTGACGCTGAATTCCACATAATCGATCATGCCATTGTGATAGAACTGTAGGATTTTTTCTTCTGGCATATCTGTTGTTTTTAGATCGATTTCTAGTAGAAACAGATTTGTTGGAACTGATTCTACTGGAATGTCTAGTGGGGGATTTCTTTGATGTAATCTTTGTACAACTTTCACGCCCCTGTATTTCTGCTCTTCACAAGCAATGTTGATTATCTCTTGTTGTAACTTATATAACATTAAAGGGAATTCTGTACAAATTTTTGTTGATACAATGTTTTCAAATTCTGGGAATTGGTCTAACAATGGTTGCATTGTGTTCTTCCAAGGACAATCTAGTATCCTGGCTTTGAAGCTGTCAAAATTTCTGTGAAAAACTGTTGCTGTAGGTTTTTCTATATTCTCGAGCAGTTTTTCTAGTTGTGTATTTTTTGCTTCAAGAATTGCAATATGTTGTTTAAGAACTGCATTTTCAAGGAGAATGGGCAACACATGTGTCGTCAATTTTCCAGTTTTTGAAAGCAATTGTTCCTGTAAACTAGTAATAACTTCTTCTTGAGCTTTAATCAATTGCTCAGGAGTAGTTTTTACCATCTGTAAACCTTTTTCAATTTGTGATGTGTGAGAAGCTGTTTCAACCTGTTCGGGCTCAATGTAAAACTGTTTTAACCCAAAATGTTCTCGTGCTGCTTTCATAGCCTCTGAGAAACTTAAAAATCCTTTATAAAGGGGTTTGTTGAGATACTTTATAAACTTGATAAATGTTTCCCATTTATTAAAAATTCCAGTTTTTGTTCCCCTTATGATTACATAATATGGGAAATTGTTGCTTTGTTTTGTAATAGCTTTTTCACTTTGGTCTAGAAAATAATAGCTCAAAGCATTAGCAACCTGTGCTTTGAAAGATGATACCCGTGGTGCAGTTTGAATGTGCCACAGGTTGTCTAACAAACACTGTTGTTTTTCTGTTAAAATCATTCCAGCACTTGGCCGAAATTTTTTGTTTGTATCAAAACATTTGTATAATGTGTATGTCCCAAATTGAATAACATCATGTCCTTTTTGGGTGTTTTTTCTTGGAACATATGTTTTTGGGGTTATCTGTGATGTATAATCATCCTGTATACACTGTAATTCTTGAGATGTCATCAAAGGTTCAAGTCCTTGTGCATCTTGTACCAATTGAGAATCTTGTATAGATGTCTGTGTAAATGCCTGTGCGTTGATTGCAGACTGCATCAACTTTACTGTAGGTGCTGTATAAACTGTTTCCTCAGAAGAAGTGCTCATGGAAGATGAGCCTTTCTTTGAGTTGGAAGGTTGTATAATCTTTCGCTTGCCTTTGTCTGTATTTTCCATCTGCATTGAACAATTTTCTATAAAACTTGTATTTTGAAAACGTTTCTTTTGTTTTGAAAAATACGATGTGAGTTTCGTTTGAGTGAGTTTCTTTTGAGTACCTCGTCCACCACGCTTTCGAGCGAACTCTGATGTGTTACTTAATGTAAGAAAATTTTTGTTAATTGTAATACCACCTTTTAGACCAAATATGAAATTTAATCCTAATATGAAATCTGTCGATTTTATATATTCAGGATTAATATTTACTTGTGGTATGTCATATTTCGCACTGTAATTTCCTGCAAAATCTAAAAATTGTATTCCTGTTGGTTTTATATAATGTTGAATTGAAATTAATCTATCTTCAACTGTTCTCGTTACTATGTTATATGGTAATTCTTTATGATATTGTAAAGGTACTAAACTATAAGAAATTACACTTTTTGTTGCTCCTGTATCTAGTAAAGCTGTTAAGTCTATAAATGTATTATAATCTATCCATAATCTACACTGTAATTTAATCATGTTTTGTGGATTTTGTAGGTTGAATGATTGTATATTCATGTTGATTGTATTCTTCGTTCATAATATTTTCTTCTATTTGTTTTTTCTTATTGTCAAAGTTTTTAACCTTTTCTTCTAAATTATCTAGTCTTAATTTATGTAATTCTGTTGTTATTTCTAATTTTTCTATTTTATCAATGTATCTTTCAATATCTATATCTTTCTTTTTTATATTATTTTCTGTATTTATGTCTATGTCAAATAATTTTTTAAGACATATATAACAAATTTCTTTGAAACATATATTACATTGTGATCTTTTTTCTATACTTGGATAATAGCAGCATTTACAACATTTGATGTAATTATTTCCTCTTTTGTATATCCAATTATGTATACACTCTTCTTGTTCTGTATTCACATATGTATATGTAACTTTTGTTAGTGATTCTTCGTTATCACTGTATATACTGTATATAGATTCATTATCTGAATTATCTGTTTCTACAAGTTCTATATCATATTCTCCTATTTGTTCTACCAGATTACTTCTATCTATATTTATGTTTCTATTGGGACATTTATTAGCTAAATGTTTTTCCTCTCCACATACAAAACATTTGCATTTTCTTGTTTGTGGTCTTTTAACATATTTGTTTTGGTAATATGGTTTATAACCCTTTCTATATGTCGTGCTTTTTCTAAGTTTTTTCTTTTTATTGTCATAATGACCATATGCTTGTGGTGTATAAATAGTTGTTTTACAAAAAGCATAAGCATTCTTTTTTAACTGTTCCTGTAAAGCTACTTCTTTACATTTATCTTCTAATATACTAAATGTGTATGTTATTCTAGGTCCTATTCCTAGATTTTTTTGTGTGTCAAAATTTTGTTTCCATGAATCGTGTATATGTCTTCCTAAATCTCCTGGTAATTTGATTAAATATTTATCACATAAGTTATCATCCATAGCTTGACCTGTTTGTGATAATAACCTTGTAAAGTCTAATGTAAACTCATTAATGTATTTCATGTCTGCTATACTTAATTGTTCTAAGTTTCTAATTGATGTATCTTGAATTAAAGTATTATTTTTTGCTTGATCAACTCCTAATATAAGAGTTCTAATCTGTGATGTAAAATTATATGGGTTATCGCCTAAGGCTTTTAGCCTGTTTATTTCATCTGGATCTTGGGCTTTTTTACTTTGCCAAATGCCTAAAGCAATTGGTCCTAATGTTGTTTCTAAATAAGAAAACATGTCCATACTGTCTTTTTTATTTGTTTCCCACATTCTTACTACTGTTTGTTCCCATGCTAGTATTTCATCCATCCATAACTGTGGTTTCTGTTGTTCTAATAATAACATATTGCTGCTGTATATATTTCCTATGGGTAGTCTGTTACCTTTTCCTATTGTGTTAGCTTCTTTTTGATATTCTATGGAGGGTTTTGTCCATACTTCTCTTCCTACTATTTCTTGTGTAGATATACCTGGTTCTTGCCATTGTATTCTTGCCCTTTTGTTTGGATCAACCATGTACGTATCCATAAAATTTTGTTCATGTTTATAAAAATCTGACAACATAGTTTTTCCTTGTAAAATATTTTCAACTAATGGTAAATTGAAATATTCTTGTAATTTTGTATAGCTTTCTTCGTATGTCATTCCTAAATTCGTCATGCATTCAATTATCATGTCATCAACTTCTTCTTGTATATTTAATTCTGTAAATTTTCTGTTAACTATTTGTTCTAATGTTTTATTTGTTTCTTCTGTCGTAAAACCTGTTATTTTTTCTTCTTCTAAGTAATCTATTAATCTTTAATCAAATTCTTCTTCTTCGAATTTTTCAAATCCTAAGCTTACTAGTATTTCTTTATCTAGTGTTTCACCATCTTCTTCATTATCTGTATCATAGATGGGATCTGTATCATATTCAATGTTCATAAAATTACAATCTGTTTCACTTTTATCTTCTATTTCTTTAGGTGTATCTCTTGTGAAATTTACAAATCTTATACTTTGTGTTCCATCTGTATCTTCATATAGAAAACTTAAGTTAGGTATTAATATTTCATTTTCTTGTTCTTTTAAATCTTCTAATTTCCATTCTAATCCTGCTAATTCTTCAGGATCTATGTTTACTGGATTTATCATCTGTATAGATTTTGATGCTATTGTGTTTACTATTCCTTCGATGTTTACCTTGTATTGCATACCTGATCTGTTACTAGCTCTTCCTAGTACTCCAATACTTATTACAATATTGTTACCTTCATAATTTTCATATCCTTTTGATTGTAATGCTATTTTTATTTTCTGTAAATCATTTATGTCTTTTAAAATTCCTGGTGTACAATAAAATAAAGCTGTATTTTGGCTAAGATCAACCTCCATTCCAGAAATTATTGCCTTTTTTAAGTCTGTTTTCCAACTTTTATCAAGTAATAAGGCTAATAATTTTGTGCCTAAGTTCTTTCTTCCTAAGGCTTTAATACCTATGACTATTAATCCTAGATGTGCAAAATTTTTTCCTGAATGTTTTATCTTTTGTATTGTTTCAGGTGATAATAAGTCTATTGTTACAGTTTTGTCAACTACTCGAAGGCTTTCTTCTCTACTACTTCGAATTAAAACTATATTAAGGTTTAAAAATCCTGTTTGATACAATATTCTTGGATTTAGAATATCTAATTGATGTTGATTGTATAAATTTATATTTCTGTCTAGATCTATTTCTTCTTCTAATTGTATAACTTGTTGTGAACTGTTAGAACCTGATCCTCTTCTCATGATTCTGTTAATAAAACTTTCTGAACTTATAATATCTTGTATGTTACTTGTAGAATTTCTACTTTCTTGTAATGTTCTGCTTCGTCCTAGAAAATTTCTGTTTTGGTTATTCATTTTCTTGGAAGCCAATGTTTGTAAGGTGTAACTTTTCTTTTTATTTTAACGTCTTCACCAAGACTTAACTTGTTTATCCCGTTAATAATTTTGTTTAAGTCTTCTTCTATATGTACTTCTTGTTTAGGAGGCAAACTCTTTTTAATATCTTTTAATTCTCTTATAATTTGATTATTTTGTTCTTTAATATAGTCTAAATTTTCTGTTAATTTACTTATTAATTCTGTTCTTTTTTCTATATAACTGTATAGTCTTTCAAAACTTTGATAGTTTTGTTTTGACTCTTATTCTAAATTTATTCCTAGATTTATTACAAAATATGTTATTCCGTTTAGATGTATATTATCTGAATGTAAAATATTTATATATATATATATATAAAAAATTAAAGCGGAAGGAAATATTGTTTTTTTTAAGGGAAAGCAAATATTGTTTAAATCATGTTTTAGATCCGTACTCAAAGTAAAGAAGATATATCCAAAAGTTAGACAAAAAGGATGTCTTATATTCACTGGATAAACTGAAGAGTATCAAGAACACCTTAAAGGTGGTTAAACAAATCTTATAATATATTCTTACACTGTTCACCGTATAAAAGATAATTCTTTTTTCAAACAGGTAGAAAAGGCACACTTTTGAACAATGGAGTGCACGTCCTATTTATAGGACCCTAAAAAGTGACCAATGTACTATTCCTAACACTAAAGACATGTGTGAACAATAGCTCTACCTAAGAGCATCTCCAACAGCTATGCTATAATTTTTCTATAATAAAGTAGAAAAACTTAAAATCTCTAAAAAAATTACATTCAACTCCAACAACTACTCTATTTTAACAATTCTATCATCAATTACATTAATAAAATATTATTTATCTCTCCAAAACACACAACTTCAATGTTTCCTATTGGTGAAAAAGAATCTATCTCTTAAATATGAAGTTTTAGATATTTCTCCAAATTTGGAGATTTTTACCTTCTCTATCTTTTTTTCTCTATTTTAGCATACGATATAGCATAGTTGTTGGAGCAAAAAAGTTGCTAAAATCTCACTTTTTTCTATTTTAGTATAGCTGTTGGAGATCCTCTAAAAGGCAAATCTTATCTTCAGGCTGACGTGTCTTCTGAACTTGTGTCAAAACTTGTAAGATTTCACGGTTAGAATCTCAGAGAGAATGTCTTCAGAGCTTTGGAGTAGGATCTCTGATGAAGCTATCTCTGATGTCTTCGAGTGAGAGCAAGTCTATCTTCGAACTGACTTCAGAGGTAAATTTGGTGTCTTTGATAGACATCTTTGGGAGTCTTCAGAGCAAGACTTATAATATTTTTAATACTTTTACATTCAAGATAATTGGAGCTAGAAACAAATATAGAGATATTTTTCACAAAATCAATATTGGTCTAGTAGTTAATTCCTTGCTTTTCAAATTTGAAGTCTCGTGTTTGATTCCTGTTATTGAAAGTTTTTTAGAAACATAATAAATCTGAAATTAAAAGCTAAAACCTAGAAAAACGACCCTAACAGGGCTCGAACCCAGGTCTAAAGTGGAAGAAACGTTTTGCAAACCAACTCTACCAAGGAAAACTTGTGTTCTTGTTGTAGTTTCAATATATATATATATATATATATATATATATATATATATATATGTTAGCACATAACAAATTGATACGGTTGCACCTTTCACAAACCTAAACTTTATTACCCTTCGATGGAAAAATAATACAAGGACACGTGCCACCAGTGGCACCAAGTGGCACCAATACAGGTCCACCCATGACAAGGCTTGAGTTTTATCTTCATTTAACAATTTTTTAGGTTTACATTATGATTTAAAATTCTAGTTTATAAGCTCATTTATATAGTCAAATTCGAGAACAATTAACTCGTTTATCAGGTGGCACTTGAAACATAACACTAACAATATTCTTTTTTCTAATAATGTATGCTCGTATTTCGAACAAGCCGAGTCTGATGTTAGTGTTATGGATCTCGACTTGTTAAGTCAAATGAGCTTGCTTTTGTATTTGATATCGACTCGAATTTGAGAATTACTAAGTTTAAGCTCAATAACTCTTTAAATGTTCCAATCATTAATACCACTAAGCCTATTGTCAAAGCTAATCTTGAGGGTCAACTCAACTGAAAAATAAATGCTAGATATGGGGACTCATTTTCATAGATCGTTAGTTCAAGTCTCTTCAAATTCATTGGGGATTATGTTCAAGGTTCTATAAGATTAATTGAAATCTACACAAGCATACTTATTTTTTAAGCTTATTGAAAAACCTTGTTTGCCAACCCATAAATGAGCTTCTAAGCTAGTTTTTTTTAAAGTCATTTCAGATAGTTATTTTTAAAAGCTATTGGGAGTTATATCCTTTTTCTTTTTCTAGCTATACCACTTGGAGCATCTCCAACGGATTCTCCAAAATGAAGAAAATGGAGATTTTTGGAATTTGAGCATTTTTTTTGCTCCAACGGATTCTCTAAAACTTTTTTTTCCAAAATGGAGAAAGTATAAAAAAGAGTGTAAAATTCTCCATATTTGGAGAACTCCCCAAAAATGATTACAATGAGAGAGATGTTTTTTTAATATATTCCGATCAACAGGAAACTTTGTAATTAAAATTTTATAGAAAGAAATAATATTTTATTAGGTGAGTGAAATATTTTAATAATATAATTGATCTTCTAATTTCAATTGTAAAATGGAGGGTTTTTTTTTAATCTTTTTAATCCAACTTTTTCCAAATTTTCTTCATGGTGGAGAAAAAAAAGTAAACTACGATTTTCGACTCTGGTTTTAAAAAACGGTTTTTTTCGCCCCTATGATTTCTATTTTACTTCGATTTTGGTCCCTAAGACTAACTCTGTTAGAAAAAGTCCTTTTAACTTAGTGATAATTTGATCTTTTCACTTAAAACTACTTTTTCTACTTATAATTGAAATATTAATGTAATATTAATATATAGATAATTTGACAGGACAACACCCCCCCCAAACCCGGTGTTGGGCTCCTCCCCTTTATCTTCCAGTGAGTTTCACCAACCGGGGTATACTACCGATGATCTCCATCCTTAGGTTTCCTCCGACCAATTTCCTTCACTACATTGTGTTCTTTCTCTCCCTCTCTTCGCTCTCACGTACACAGACATCTAATAAGGAATCAAAATGCCCTAACTTTTGGGTTGGATGTTCTTGGTCTTCTGGGTTGAGTGTTCTAAATTGTGGTTTGTTTGTTCTTAAGTTGTTGGTCACGGGAGAAGATTGGGTTGTCGGAGAAAAATGAAAAGGTTCAAAGGAAGGGGGTTGATACGGTGGGTTTTACATCCCCCTAATCGGACCGCAAGTGTATGGTGTCAACTCAGGTAATACATACGTAAGTACGAGTATCGAACCAAAAGAACCAAGTACCGAGTATCACAATGACTATATTAACTATTAACTAGACGGTAAAAAGTTTGATTTAAAGTTGCAATGATTCACACAAAGAAATAACGGATGAGAAAAACTAATTCTTGAAAACAAGTAGAAACGGATTTGGAAAAGACTTTTGGGGGATTGGAATCCTATCGGGTTGATTTTATCACAACACAATTTGATTGACAAAGAATTGGGTTAATTATCAATGAATTAATCACGAAAATATCTATTATACTCTCTCAAGCTATAATAACAATTATAATTAAGAAGAAGTGTTTCATCTCTTGATCTCGACAATTGATTCCCAACAATAATGCAAAACGGGATTAAAAATTCTAGAGTTGAATCAATATATCTCTATCCAATTCTCACCCTAGGCATACAACATGAACATCAAATCTTAATAAACTTTTCTCAAAGGAAATTAAGATCAAGAAATCAGTCACTAGTTGATCAGACTAATGAAAGCAATAAAAATCATGTCATATGCTTCATTGGGAACAAAAATAACCCAATACAATGTTCAATCCATGTTCATATGATTATCTAACACAAAATTCATCCAACCCCCAACATTTAAGGATTAGTTCATGTTGGGGGTGTTGAAAAACAAAAGACTAAGAGAAGCAATTGAAAACCCAAACATTGTTTTAGACAAATGCTCAAAAATAACAAAAACTCCCTGAGGTATCAATTCTCCAATCACACGTAATTGCAAATAGCTTCAATAATCGTTTCCCACAAGATCTTTCCACTTTTCTGGCTTCCCCGTCGCTTCTTTGCTACAAAAAGCGCCTCCTTAGCCGCCAGAAACTCTCTGAAAAACGTAACGTTCCAAACCCTAGCAGAAAATTCGATAAAAGGGGACCAGGTTGTGGCGCGGGTTCTGGCGCAGGTTAGGCCGCGCAGAAAGTCACCCGCTAAGCCCAAACCCTCGCGGATCCAGGAAACCCGCGCGGAGACCCGCATCAGCTCATGCCTTTTGCTTTGAGGCTTTAAACTTCTCTCCAAACTTCCTTGGTTTATTACGACTTTCCCCCATCTTCTAACATCAATGATTTTGCCCGATTTTATCTTGGATTGCTCTTATCCCATTCATTCCGTCTCGACCTGTACTTTCTTCCAAAAACCAATTAGACTAACCACTATTTCCCTTGGGATCGTGCATTTTCTACTAGGTTTAGATCATAAATAATGTCGAATTTCGGCATTATCAGGGGTAAGGGATTGGGTGAGGCGGTGGAGTTGGGGTTGGGGGTGGGGGTGGGGTTGGGGTTGGTTTTAATTTTTTCAATGGAAATATTATTAGTGGATGAGTTTTAAGTTTTTAAATAGAAAACAATGTAAAAAGACAAAAATACCCTTGATTTAACTGACTTTGTAACAGAGTTAGCCTTAGGGACGAAAATAGAAAAAAAAATGAAAACCACAGGGACAAAAAAAGCAGCTTTTAAAGATCAGAGACGAAAATTATTATAAGTATCAAACCACATGGATGAAAATCGCAGTTTACTAAAAAAAAATAGGAGAAAAGTTGGAATTCGTTTCCAAATTCGAAGAATTTTTAAAAAACTCAATTTTATTACTTTCCATGTGTTTATCTCCAACCGATGAAAAAATTGAATGTGAGAGAGAGATTATTTTTATTATATTATTAAATATTTTAATAATATCATTAATATTGAAATATCCAAAATAGAGAACGGTTAGAAGTAGATGTAATTCTTTTAGAAATTTTATTTTTTTTCTCTATTTTAAAGAAATTATGTATAAATGATTGGAGGGGGGTTACTTTGTTAACCTTCCAAATGGTATTAACTTTATGAACCCCTATTGACCAATAGGAATTCATTTTCTACCTCGGTTATTTTCAACATCATCATTAAATGTCCAAGGGTAGAAATGATAGTTTATAAAGTGTTTTCTTGCTAGACTTTTTTTATTGAGAATTACAAAATAACAATTAATTAGGAGGAGGTTACAAAATTGTTGTAATATTATTAATTTTTAACAATATTACTATGTATTTTAATTTTTAATTCGTTTATCAACATTCATTATATCAAACTGGATTTCCCGTGTGATCAAAAATACATTCAACCGGTATGTTGAACGATTCTACTCACTCTGCGAGGTTGGACGATGTTGATGGAGGAGCCGATGTGTATAATTGTTCGTCATTGGTAAATACATCAACGTGATTAGTTTGTAGTATTTTTGTTCGATTGTTCATGTGAGTTAATTTGTTACATGAATGCTAACCAAAAGAACTATTGTATGCATGTATATATGTCATGAACATATATGAAATAGTATTAATTAATGGTATGAAAGGATAAGAGAAATTGATTTTCCTCAAATGCCCTTAAACACCCTCGTTGATTACATTTATTACTCAAACATCCCATTTTATAATTTTTTTTTGGTATGGTTCATCTCAACCGTTCATGTTAGGATCAACAACTGATAATTGGATTAACAAAGTTAGTACAATAATTTGGGTTAACAAAATAACTCAACCCTAAATGATTGCATATGCTTTAAAGTTCTTGTAAAAACCCACAAGATGGTTATTTCAACACCAATAACTTTTTTTAGTCAAAACCACAAGGGATGTGGTGTGGTGGTAAAGGCTTGGGGAGTTCATAGCGCCCAACCCGGGTTCGAGACTCACTCGCAGCACTTGTGGCCACTGAGGATAAACTCAGGGCTGCACGCTTTAGCAGCTGGGCCAAAAGCCCTAATTGCCAGGGATTAGTCTGTGTCATAGGCCCAACATACCCTTTCAAAAAAAAAAATTATTTTTTAGGCAAACAATCCATGCAAAATCTTTGGCCAAACTCAAACCCGTAATAAACTTTGCCTTGATCAAAGACCAATAATGATGTTTATATTGTAAACAATTTTTTTTTTTCAAAATATAATTAATTACCATTATTGATAATAGCTAAGAATATTAGACATGTTTTCTTTTAGCACATTACGAAATCGTTTGTGGATTTCCAACATTGGAATAAACCAAATCAAGGCTTGTTTGGGCTCGGTCGAACTTGAATAAAATCGTTAGAACAAGGCTTTGAGTTCTATTTTCATTTAACAATTTTTGAGTTGTACATTATGATTTAAACTTTCAAGTTTATAAGCTCGTTTATATAGTCAAACTCGAGAACAATTAACTCGTTTATCGGCTCACACTTGAAACATAACACTAACAATAATTTTTTTTCCTAATAATGTATGCTCGTATTTCAAACAAGCCGAGTTGGACGTTAGCGTTATGGATCTCGACTCGTTAAGTCAAATGGGTTTGCTTTTGTATTTGATATCAACTCGAATTTAAGAATTACTAAGTGTGAGCTCAATAACTCGTTAGATGTTCCAATCATTAATACCACTAAGCCTATATTGTCAAAGCTAATCTTGAGGCCAACTCAACTGACAAATAAATGCTAGATGTAGGGACTCATTTTCATAGATCGTTAGTTTGAGGTCTCTTCAAAGCCATTGGGGATTATCTTCAAGGTTCTATAAGACTAATTGAAATATGTGCAAGTATACTTAGGGTGCGTTTGGTTTGCGGGATTGGAATGGAACGGATTGGAATTCAATGAGGGATTTGGATTTGGGGGGATTTGAAATAACTTCATGTGTTTGGTTTGTAGGATTTGGAATGGATTTCAAATCCATTTCTTTACAAGTCTTGCTTGGTTTGTAGGATTTTGATTTGGATTGAGTGTTTTTTTTAATTATTTATTTGTTTTATAAAGAACTTATTTTTATTGGTAAACGTCGAATTTGGATCGATACAATTTAAAGTATGGATCACGCTTTAGAATCCATCGGATTTGGATTTCAAATCCAGCCCAATGCCAAGGATTTCCAAATCCATCATATGAGAGATTTTAAAATGGTCAACGGATTTGAAATCCGGTCAACGAAATCCTTTCCTGCAAACCAAACGCAGGATTGGAATGGATTTGAAATCCAAATCCCTCCAAATCCATTTCAATCCCGCAAACCAAACACACCCTTACTTTTTAAGCTAATTGAAAACCCCCGTTTGCCAAAGGTTGGGATGGGAGCTATGATTCAGGATGCTCAAGGTTTGGTGTTTGCTGCTAGGACGACACCTATCTACGGTTTACCGCCTGTTCGGGAGTGTGAGGCTCTGGCTCTCCTTAATGCCATGACTTGGGCCATCGAGATGGGTTTGCAATGAGTACTTTTTGAAATCGATGCCAAAGTTGTTGTTGATGCGGTTACCTTCTTGGAAGATAACATCTAGGAATTTGGGGATATCATTGGCCATATTCATACCACCATGCCTTCTTCTCGATTATGACTATAGCGAGGCAAGCGAACGGGGGTGACTCATGCTCTTGCTCAGTTATCCCGGCTTAATTCTTATTCTGTTTTGTTTCCTCATTTACCTTTTTCTATTTCTTGTAGTTTAAACTTTGTTTGCCCTATGGGTGCTAATTAATCTAAGGGGCCGTTTACTAACTACTTACCCGGGTAAGCGCTTACCGGTATCAATTACCTTACGGTCCTTACCTATTGAGCATAGAAACTACCTAGAATCTTACCCGGTAAGAGCCATGACAAGGACCTAGAGTCTTACCTGGTAAATGAGAAAAATGACTCTTACCCGGTAAGCGCTTACCGGGTTTAAGACGCTTACGAACAATCAATTTTGATGGCGTAGAATGTTATACGATAAGGTAAGTCAGGGTAATGTCCTTGCCAGTAAACGCTTACCCGGTAAGAATTTGATAAACGACCCCTACGTATGCGTTTTAGTTATAAAAAAGGTAGTTTTTTTTAAAGCTATTTTAGATAGTCTTTTTTTATAAGCTCTTAGGAGTTATATCATTTTCTTTTTCCAGCTATACCACTTGCAACATCTCCAACTGATTCTTTAAAATGAATATTTTATGAATTACTAGTGTTGGGCCCGTGCATTGCACGGGAGGATAAATTTTTTGTTGGAATATTGAACCGAGTAAAAATAAAACGTAATTTCTCTGTTAACAGTTAATGAAATACAATGTGAAAAACGAATGTATTTTCATAAGTGGTTAACTTGCATATATTCTTAATCGTTTGTTGTTATGAGTTTGTGCAATAATATTGGTAATAGTTTTGTATTATATTATTTAAAACTCAAACGACATGTCTCACAACATATCACTATTATTGAAATAATTATAAATATGAACATACGTTTTTACAGATTTTGCAATTTTTCTGAAACCTCCTCGACAACACTTGACAATCAATTTAAACGTATAAATCTGTAGATTAATTAACAACATTCAACCCACATCAAATATGACAAAGAAAATAAATGATTTCTATCTTTTGTAACCGACAACTCAACTGGTATAGTTCAAATTCACTCAGTACCACTTGAAAATTTATCTGACTATTGACTTCAAGACCTCATAGTATTAGTCGATAAAAATAAAGATATGTATATATATATCTTATTCCCCTACTTCGAAAAATATGATTGTGGGTTTTGAAAAATATAAACAAATCCTCAGTAAATAAAATAAAATATAAAAAAGTAGTTTTTCAAAGAAACAAAAATATAGTGGAATACCTTTTGTTCAGTTGCAGGTTCCGCCATTGACACCCGACCGTTCGTCTTCTTCTTGTACTCGGATGATATATAGAGAAACTATATATATTTATAGTGAATGTAGAGAATATTTTAAAATCTTTTATTTTCATTTTCGATTTTACAGTATTCCCTTACTTCGAAAAATATGATTGTGTGTTTTGAAAAATATAAACAAATCCTCAGTAAATAAAATAAAATATAAAAAAGTAGTTTTTCAAAGAAACAAAAATATAGTGGAATACCTTTTGTTCAGTTGCAGGTTCCGCCATTGACACCTGACCGTTCGTCTTCTTCTTGTACTCGGATGATACATAGATAAACTATATATATTTATAGTGAATGTAGAGAATATTTTAAAATCTTTTATTTTCATTTTCGATTTTGCATTTAAATTTAAATATATTAAAAATATGGAAGAATATTTTTATATCTACATCGTTTCTATTTTCTTTACACTTGGTTAATTTGGAAAGTATTGCGGAATATTTTTATTTTAAAGAATATCATAATTTATTAGTGTATCTCGCTATTTTTTATTTTTAATTCATATCAACTTTTTTTTTTTCTTTTTTTAATGTTCATGAAAAAAAAACACGTGTAGATTTTATATGATCAAAAAAAATACGTGTAGATTTTATATTATGCTAACATAAAATACGTGTAAATTTTATAAAATAAAATAGATTTTATATTAGCAAAAAAATATGGAAGAAAAAAGAGTTTATATTACATCTCATTATGTAAAAAGATTTTATAAAATAAAATATGGAAAAAGATTTTATAAAATAAAATATGGAAAAATCATTATGAGATGTAATATAAAAAAATACGGAAGAAAAAAGATTTTATATTATATCTCATTAATATAGATTTAAATGTAAAATCTACATTTAAAATATATTATGCTAATATAAAATCTTTTTTATAAAATCCTCCACAAAAAAAATAAATAGTTATATCAATAAATGAGTATCCATTCCACAAATAGATGATTATGTGAGATACTGTGCTTGGAAAGATTGTACCAAAGCATTAAGAAATTGTAAATTAAGTAATTGACTTTAATTAGTTGTAACTTGTGCTAAAAATGTTGTAATTAAGAGTTTTTTTATGCCGTTTTTATAATATAGTATATAGCATGTTTTTTGGTCCAACAGACTCTCCAACACGGAGAAAGAAAGTGTAAAATAAGAGAGATGTTTTTTTTTAATCAGAAGTAAAATAAGACTTCAGATTTCAGACCTCTTAAAAAAACGAACGACACCTTACTATAATAGGTTGAGTAATTTTTCAACCATCTGTTTTAGTTTATTACCATAAATGACTTGTTTATGAGCTAATATAAGAAAAAAAGAACTCAGAATCAATGTAATTAATTATTAATCATGTAAGAATTTCAAAAATATGCTTCTGTACACTACACTAAAATCGCATCTAAAACAGAGAAAATCCTCATTCTTCCGTAAAATCGTAGCTCAACAATGTCAAAACAGTATGCTTCAAGTCAAAGCACCCGCCACTATTATCATCAATCATGTTAGTCGCAAAAGCCATCATCAAAATCTCACATCCACTTCTTCATATCGCTTGAAGAATTCACCACTGGTGGTGGCGTTTTCGCACCCTTCCGACCTTAAAAAACAAAACCCATATCAATCATTACTTGTATGATTAAATCATAGAGGAAAGTTCATGCGAGAAATTAAACATTTTACGAGAACACGAGAAGTGTGATATCACATATGATTAAACGTCTATGTATTGCCAACGTGACATGTGTTTAATCATGTGTATCATATATAATATCATACTTCTCGCCTTTTCGCAAAATGTTTAACTTCTCATTTAAATCTGCCCCTAAATCAAATAAGCTCAAAATTTTCAACAACTTATTATCATAAAACTTACAATTCTCAACTCCTCCAAGAGAAGTTCTTCTTGATGGTTGAATCCCAGTTAAAGATTGTCTTCTTGATGGCCTACCAACACTTGTCATCACCGGTGATGCTACTACTACTTCATTCATTTTCTGATTTTGAATCCTGTAAACAACTTCATATTATATATCAATTTGGTTTCATAAAAACAACTTCAAAATGAAAAACCACCCACCTTTTCTCAGACCCATTAATTAGTTTCCCAATCGTTCGAAGCGATTTCCTTATATGGGATGATGATGATGATGATTTCCCATTTGCAATGCCAACCGCCTTGCTTTCTGAAGAGATTATGATCTCATTTCTGATAGACACTTGAGGAGGTTCGGGTGTTTTTGGTAGCACAAAAGATGGAACTTTTGTAATTTTTGGTCTGCTATTTGGACTCTTTGGAGGACATTTGTTCTCAATGCTCAACCTTCTTGATCGAGGTGGGGTTCGATCCATCATCATTGGTATTGCTTTTGGTTTCTGTGATGGCGGCGATCTTGGTTCTAATCTGTTAACAGTTTGTGCACTTTGTGGTTCCTTTTCAGCCAATTGTCTCTTAAGGGTCTCAACCTGCTCGATCCAATGCGAATAAATTAACCTCAAAACACCTTCTTTATATGAAAGATTAAAGCTTTTTAAGCCCAAAACACATTCTTTATATGAAAGATTTAAAGCTTTTTAATCCAAAACACATTCTTCATACGAAAGATTAAAGCTTTTTAAGCCCAAAACACATTCTTTATATGAAAGATTAAAGCTTTACCTGTTCTTTAAGGTCTATGACTTCCCTGCTTTCTTTATTCAAACGAGCTGCACCAAGTTCAACACTCGAAGCTCGTTGAGCAAACTTCAATGTGCTAACTGTTTCCCCGAAAGAATCACCTTCTGGGCTCACGTGAGCAAACATCAAAGTCTTCGCGTTTCCTCCTGTAATTTTTTAAGAAACCCATTTGTAAATCTACTCTCGATTCAAAACCAACTTCATTTCTTGTATTTAATATATATATATATATATATATATACCTAATGAGTTCTGAAGGAGTAGTGTCAGCTTGCTGTTTCTGTAAGGAATGTAAGAGTTCTTCTGAGATAAGGCCGTAATCACGTCTCCTAAACAAGAAAGCGACTTGTTTATATACTGAGCTTCTTTAAGCCCTTCACCAGTGACTTCTGATTTATCCACCCTTTCGCTTCCCGCTAAATCCACCAAATGAAGACAGCTACGAATGGTGCCGCCAGATGCATCTTTTCCATGGATATGGACCGTCAATATGCTGCAAGAAACACGTTAGAATTCATTAGAATTCTTGTTTTCAACGTTAAAAAACAAGAAACTGTTTGTGGTCTGCAAACCTGTGGGATCGACTACTTTGGTGGTTCAGTGCTGTTGAACTAACAGCCCGGTTCACTTGACCACTTTTCATTAAGTTTAGAACATCGGCGGTGGACTTCACTGCGTGCATGGTGGCATCAGGAAGGCTCAATCCGTTCTCAGCTGTGCAGCTACGAATCTCCAATTTGCTCATGGTTGCAGAATCTCCGGTGAGAAGATCCCTGACTTGTTCGTTGTATATTTCTACCATTTGTACATAAAGCTCGTACTTTATGACATCCTTTCTACTATTCGATAGATCAAAGAGGTCGCTGAGCGCTAAATAATTGATCCCCATATCTTTTCTTGATGCACCAGAAGGACCACACTATCAAATCAACAAAAACATCAACTAAATGATATTAGAAACTGATTCCCAGTTCGTTGCTCGGCTGTTTGATGTAAAGAAACCGAACTTGAAACTTAAAGTTGATATGTATCTCACCATTGTATGTGTTTTCCCGGATCCTGTTTGCCCATAAGCGAAAATGCACACATTGTAACCATCCATAACGGATCTTATGAGTGGCTGAGTGTCCGCGAATACCTCCTCTGATAAAAGTGCAAAATGTTAAATTTTGAAGTAGCGGAAAAAAGCTAGTAAAACCGAAGAAAATGGTCAAGTAGTATCACCCTGAGTAGCCGTTGGACCAAAGACACGATTAAACTGAAACAACTTCTTTCCATCTTTATTTGGTTTTGAAGGATCTAAAACGACTAATGAACCATCTTCTCCAATAAAATCAATCACATTCTTCGTGTCTGTTCTAAATGCAGGCCTGATCCTGCAGTAAACTCGGATATTTCCTGAAATATGTGGATCGTAAGGTAACAAACAACATTGCCATAAAGTTGATAACGTTAAAGAACAAGATATACGTAAGTTGTGTGTTAATATACCTTTTAGATCTTGTACCATGTTGTATAAAGTCCGGTTTTCTTTCACGACCTTATGGTATCCTTTGGCAGCAGTCGATAACTCCTCTACCTGACTTGCTGAGAACCCATGTACAACAATCATTCTTTAAGGTTATCTTTGTAAAGAAACCAACTTTTAGAACATTCAAAAGTAGATTAAGCATACCCATATGTTTTAAACTGTGTTGCAACTGCGACTGCAGATCTCCAAACTCCGCCTTCGTGCTTGACAACAATGCCTTCAGGTTCTAAAATAAAGCAGTCTGTTAGGACATTTAAACGAATTTAGTGTTTCTATGTAGTTTTTACTGTTAAAAGGGACTAAAAGAAAGCATACCTGTAGCTTTTTCTCTTGTGCTTGAAACACCTGCCAGTGGTTGCAATCATCTTTGTTCAAGCAAGCTCGACAACTCTGCAACAAAGTTTTGAAGATTCTTTGAATGGTGTAATTGGGACTAACACAAGCTTACTATTTACTACAATGGCCTCCATTAATTTGTTTCAAATGCGAAAAAAGATTCTAAAAACAAACTAATACAGCATAAAAAGATGATCTTTGAATGGAGGACATCAAAACACATACTTTGCCATTTCTAGCCTTTGAACTCGTTGTTGGTCTACTACCTTCTTTCGACACATCTTTGACAATTGGGTTCAACTGAGAAGAATAAGAATAAGATCATGATGATGTTGATATTGTGACTAGGGTGCACTTGGTACTCGGGACAGAACGGGACATGAGAGTACAAAAACAGAACTTGAGTGAGACAAAAATGTATTTTTCCTGTCCCACCAGAATATGTGGAATAAAAACAAGTGGGGTTAGGACAAAATCGGTAAATTACTATAATACCCATGTCAAATTAAAACCCTAATACATTCTACAATTCTTTCACCCACTCTAGCCCCATTTGTCAAGTCATGTCTTGTGTACCAAACACGCTCTAAAGGAACTAAAGTGGCTAATAAGAAGGCCTTTCTTGAATTATATCATGGTAAATTGGTACCTCAGGAAACTTGTACTGAAGTTGTTCCTCCAAAGCACTTGAAAGGATCCTACTAAACCACTTAACGGAATCCTGTAAAACATTTGATGTGATTATAAGCTCTTTAAACAATGGAGTCGATTGTTTAACAAAAGATTTATAGAAAGATTAATCCATAAAGAAGGCAATAGTTACCGTATTCCCATTCCGAATAGAGGACAGCAAGTTACCATCTAAGTTCTCTTTTGCATTGATCATACATTCTGTCAACGCCTTCATTAACGAATCTACACCATCGCATAAACATCAAAGTTAAGATAAAAAACACCCTCCATTTCTTCACTAGATATTATCATTTTTGGGATCCAACAACTAATAACAGTTTGTTCTTTGAATGAATATTATGCATTTGATCACATAGATTAAAGTAAGAATCTTGAAACCTTCAAGTTTCTGAGCATCACTTTGAGATGGTGTCTGTTTTCCACAATTTGTGCCCAAATCCAATTGCTTGTTGGGATCTAAACCTGCTGCTGGTTTGGGGATCCTACCATTTGAATGCATAATCAATGGAGATCTCATGTTGTGCTTAAAATATCCATTCACATTCCCTTCTGTATTCTGTTTCCTTTCTTTGTATTCTTTAAGTCCCAATACGCAATTAACGATCTTAGTAGACGAACCCACCTCCATATTATCCTATAAAATAGCTTATGAAATCATTAAAACAACCAAAAAGACATCGTGAAAATGTATCGAATTTATTCTTAGCTTACGTACCCTTTCGAAAACAGAAGCTTCAAACACCGGCAGATTTAACCCTTCAACTGCTTTCAAAAAGTTACGAACATTCTCAAAGAATTGATAAGCACATGGCTGAGAATCCCATGTGACGGATTGCGAAGGATGTCGAGTAATCTCCACAACCTTTATAACAACAACAACATTTCATCAAGCACACCCACATCATTAATCAAGAAAATAATCAAGGAAAAACTGTAACAAGTAATTTTACCATTTGTTATAAGATTTGTACCTTTGGGACAGACCCTGGTTGAATCTTGTTAATGGCTTTGCAAAGAATCAATCCATTTCTCAAGCAAGAAATGAAATCTTTCTCTGATGGCTCTCTTGGTATCCCTAATGGACCCACAATACTCTCAAGCCATTCAGTAGCTTGAATCCTCCTCCAAGCTATACAAAAATAGCGAAAAAGAAACCTTAAATTGATTGATTTTGATGAACAAAATTTATACCAGAAACTGAAATTTTTTTTTACCTGCTTCTTGAGCTTTTCTTGAAGCCAAATTGGAATCATGCACTGCTCTTGATTCAATCACCTCCATTAATTTTAACAATCTCAAATTAATTTGTTAATCTGTCATTCAAGGAAACCGAATCAATTTTCCACAAAGCCTAAAGAAATTGGGGGTATTTCTTCTCCGTGAACACTGAATTTGTGCTAAAATTTGGAGAGATTGAAAACCCTAAATTTTAGTGAGAGAGAGAAAGGGTACTGAATGAAGTAAAGGAGGGCTTAAGAAACATGGTATTGGGGTGTTTTCAATTAATTTGCAGAGAAGACCGTTAGTTCTATTTGAATTCAAATCTGTAGGGTCGTTGGTAATGGAATTGATCGTGGCCGTTGAAAACGGTGACGATCGATAGCTGGTCAACCTGATCAACGGTTATAATTGCATCTACTTTAGAGAGGACGTTGTTGTGCCATATTTTTTTTATTCTCAAACGGCCAAACAACTTTTTTCGTTTTTCTTTTTTTAAAACAAAAGGACTAAGTTTACGACAATCTCTGAATCGTTAATAGGTGCATCTTGTTTGATAAAGAAAATGTCTGTCTCTTAATGGTTCCAAAACCCTCTTAATGATTTTGTATCCTGACCCTCTCTTAACCATTAAGAGCTATGATTTTATTTTGAACAATTAAAAAACAATTGTATTTCATTTTACACTATATCATAAGAGTCTCTTAATCATTCTGACCACTTAATCATTCTGCACTCAACCATTCAGCAACTGTCAAACAGCCCCTAAATTACCCTATAGTAAATTTGGGTTGATAAGATGTTCCATTTACTTGATCATATAAGTAACGAAGATTATTTCAAAAAAATTATAACAATAAGAATTATAAAACATATAAATATACAAACAAGTATTTGATTTATTTGTGTAAGAAGACAAATGTTTGTGTTTTCATAAATGCTTTTCAAAACGAACTTTTTATTCAGTTTATATAATTTTAAAAAATGTGTTTGAAAACAGAGTCTTAAAAAAAAGAACTTTTATATTATAATGAAAAAATGTGCCTTTTTTGGTATTTAAACCTCATAAATATATGATTTTTTTTTAAATGGGTCAAATTGAGGTGATCTAATCTATCCAAGCACCTATAATTTTATTTCTTTTTTTGGTTTTAGTGAAAAAGTAACATGAGACGCACATACATGTTTGGTGTATATGTACGTAATTAAATTACTTATTGTAGATTAGAAATAGTGTATTTATTATATCCCAAAAATGTGGAAATATAATCAGGCCCAACCCTGGGGCTGTGCAGCCCGTGCGACCGCACAGGGCATCAAAGCCGACAAGGGCATCAAAGCCGACAAGGGCATCAAATTTTTATATATCAGTAGTATTATAGGTTTAATAATTTGGGTTTGGGCTCAAAAAAAAAATCAAAGTCCATATTTGGTTATTGGTAGGTTTGTATTTTTAATATCAAAATTCAAAGCCCATATCAAAAATCAAAACCCATATTTGTTTATTGGAGAATGAAAAAAAAAAGTAAATAACGTTCTTAAGCTTCTGCCTTCTAGCGTCGATCAACATCGACTCTTTCGATTTTCAATACGGCGTTCCACTTCCAGAGGCACAGGATCAGGGCCTTTAGGCCAACGATGTATGGGCCGATGCTTGTTGTCGGCCGTCGGTGACTATATATACAAGATATACGGCCGATTCACATCACAGTCTCACTTATGCGACCAATTTAGGCATTTAGCACAGGCAACTCTCAATCTTTCGTTGTTTCTCAAATCTCAAGTGGACTTCTTCTGTTAGTTCTGACTTATGTGCTTTAGTTCTCAATATTTCATTGTCGGTTCTTCACTTCTTCGGTTCTTCCCAATCTGTGCGGTTGTGCTTCTGTGGAACACTAGAAGATTGTTATTTCTTGTTGAGTTGTTTCTTGATTTTCTTCCCAAGTCCCACTGTCCCAGGTATAATTTTTGTTTCTAAACTCTAAATTCATTGTATTTCTAATTTCCAATTTCCAATTTTTGTGTGGTTTACTGATAACTGATAATTAAACCCTAGTTTTAGAAACTCTTGTGTGGTTACTGATAATCTACTTCATTGTGTTTAAAATTGATAATGGTGGAAATTTGGGAAAAAACCCTAGTTTTAAGAAGATGAAATTAAAGCTCATTTGTCAATGGCTTACTGATTTTGGCTTATTTTGACAATGGTTTACTGATTATGTGATTTTTGTCAATGGCTTACTGATTTTGGCTTATTTTGACAATGGTTTACTGATTATGTGATTTTTGTCAATGGCTTACTAAGTACTGATTATGTCAATGGCTTACGACTTTGGTTTACTAGTTATGTCAATGGCTTACTGAGTACTGATTATGTCAATGGCTTACAACTTTGGTTTACTGAGTTACTTTGGTCTTTTGAATTTTGTTTACAACTTTGGTTAAACTAATTATAGTTTTTACTTGTCTTTTAAGTTGCAGATTGAAGTAAATGTTCTAGTGTACCGGTACTAATTTGGAAAAGGGAAAACTAGAAAGGAACGAAGCATGATCTTAATCCAGGTTTTATCCTTCAATACTCGACTAGTAGTAAACATGTTTCCTAGATCACAACCTTCAGGTGCACAAAATAGAAAAAAAAAAAACAAGAAATTGCTCAATTTTTACAGGGATCAAAATAGATATTTTGTTAGGTCTGAAAATGTGTCCGAAAATGTGCCTGAAAATCTCAATGAGTTTGTTGACAATATTGAAAATTCAGTTGAAGAATTATATGATGATTTTGTCGTTTTATTTACTTAAAACCGCTTAGGGCATTTTTTTAGTATCTCGCACAGGGCATCAAAATCCTTAGGAACGGCCCTGAATATAATTATTTATATCCTTATATACTTTTATATATCGTTTATATCACTCATTTTATAGTATTTAGTATGACAGTTTTAGATCGTTGTCTTAAGTTTCATCATTCTATAAGATTTCCGCTTTTAAAATATTTCATGTTGTATAGTGCTATCCCGTATCTTATCTATGATAATCATGATTACAACATGATAATAGTAAGCGACGATCATTATTCACTTGATTTCTATATTGTGTTTTCTTGCTTTCGAGTTTTTCTAGAAGAAAAAAGAAACAAAAAAGGAAAACAATTTAATTTTCTACCAAAATTAATTCTTCTAAATATGGAAGGAAAAAAAGGAAATAAATAATAACAATTAAAAATATTTACAAAAGTATACATCCATCAATTAATTACGGTCTATTATAAAATAAATAAGGGTATATTTGTATAAATGATATTTTTTTTTTCTTTTTCTCATTTTCAAGAACTTGAAATTTTATTTATTTTCCTTCTTTTCCGTTTCTTTTCAAGAATATAAATTAAAAAAAATCATTTTCCTTCTTTTTTTTTCTCCAAAATTCTGGAATACAACACTAGTGTAGTAGTGTTAACGATTTAAGATCATTTCCAACTCAATCACTAAAGAAAACTAAAAATGGTAGGTCTATTGAACACTAAAAATATTATAATAATAAATTGCAATGCTTATTTATTATTGTACTATATTATTAGAACAAGATAATTGTAATTCCGAAAATAAGAATGTTATTACTTAATTTTTAAAATAACTTGCTCAATGCAGTATTTTAAAATTACGGTGTCAGATTTTTTAAATTAATATAAAATTATGAACATTTTTATATATGTTTTAAAGGAAAAACGAAACGAATAACAATAGAATAGAGAGAGAGGGAATCTATAATTCTAATTAATCAAAAGCCCTTTAAATAAGGATGAGTTACAAGTAGATAGCTATGAGAGATATCAGTTCTAATCTATCTCTAATATGTTTATCAGTATCTATATCTCTATCTCTATCGTCACATTCTTTAGACGATGACACATTTATCCTACAACACTCCCCCCTGTGTCGAGTTAAAGGAGTGACGGTGCACAATTGTTGCCTCGTTAAAACCTTACGCCAAAATAAAAACCCAGGGGGATAAAAAATAGGACGAATACAACGCACTAGTTTCTTTGTAATATAGACTTTTCCTTCAGTCTAGTTTTCTCTTAGATTCGTACATTAATCATGAGAGTTAGAAAAACATGATGGTATATAAACAGTTGCCTCACTAAAACCTTACACCAAGGAACAAAATTCAATGGGAAAAATAAAACATTGGTTGAAGGAAAGAGCACAACATACCAATATCACAAATATAGTAGACTCCCCCTTTTGTCTACTACTCCCCCTGATTCATGCATTAATCAAGGAAGTTTGAAAAACATTTGCATTTACTTTCTACATGTTTCCCATTATATGGTTTTAGGTAATGACTTGGTAAAATATGTCACATTCTTTTGACAACTTACTTGATTCATGATAACTCTCATTTTGAGCGTTATTTACACGTCATTTGTGTGAGCTTTTCTTTCATTTTAGTTGTGTTTCTTTTTTGTTTGTTTGTCTTTCTTCCTTTTATTATTTTATTTTCATTTGGAGTTGTTGATAATGTTTTTATGGTTAAACACATCATTTTTGGGTTAAAAACATAACTGCCCACTGTGGGCACCCGAGGGACCATTGGGTAAAGCTATTATCCAGTTTTTGCTAGCTGTAAATTGCTGGAATTTTGCTGGATCATGTGGCTGGAGTTTAAATTAATGGTGTCCACACAATTTTTGGGGCAATCCTCACCCTTGGATTCTCAAGATTTCAAGTACAAATACAAGCTTGGGGAGGAGCATTGAAGGCACTCCTCATCTCATCTTCCATCACCAACAAAGCTCCACAATGTAGAACTTCTAGTTTTCTTTACATTTTTTAGTTGTAGTTTAATTTATAGTATTTTACTTTCTTGCATTTAATTTCCATCTAACTTTGTAGTTTTATTTCTCTCTTTAATTTTATGCAAGTAGAGTAACAAATATTTTATTTCTTACTTTAAGTCTTTTATAATTTTCAAGTCTTTTATTATTTATATGTCATTTATTATTATGTCTTTTATTATTGTGTATTTTATTATTATACATTTTATTATTATGAGCTAACCACCTTTTGGGTGTAGGTGTGAGCCGACTTGCGACTAGTAGGCGACACTTGGGTGTTACTATTATTGCTAGCTCTTAAGCTTGGTCCCTTGAGTCGGGACTTAAACTCAACGCGGATAAGCCGATCACTTTGAAGTGTTAATATTAAATCTTGACCTCGAGAGGGGCGGATTCGAAATACGGCTTAAGGGATGCACAAGGATTTGAGAGAGTTTTTGATAACCACGTAGAGATACGGGTTTTGCATGATTTATTACGGTTCAAACGTCGGAGGAGATTTATATCACAAAGAGATTTGGGTGTAAATCTCCGTACCGGTAGAACTTGATTTATTTCAACGTAGTTAAATCGGCAAGATTAAGAGTTGGTAACGATGGATACTTTATGGGCATTTTGTAGGACCGGTCTTTAAAAATCCACTTTTGAGAGATCGGGCTTTTTATAGACATTTCGTGCTACAAAGTGACTAACCATTTTGTTACTACGTAAATCTCAAGGAAAACTTACACCCATACCCATTTTAGTTTCTTATTTAGTTTTTGTTGTTAAAAGCACCAAGCTCTCCCAAAAATATTTCCTTCTTCTCTCATTGAAATCGGTGTATTCTCGACTTAGGACTCGAAACTTTGAGATCCAATCCCTGTGGATACGATCTCGGTATATTTACCACTTTATTACTTGTAGCGACCATAGTGTCGGTGTATACTTGCGCCCACACTGTGGACCTATACGGTTTTTCCGCTACCAAGTTTTTGGCGCCGTTGCCGGGGATTGGCGTATTTCCAGAGTTTCTTGAGTTATACGTTGAGTTTTTCATTGATTTTTCTTTCACCATAATGGATGGTTTTAGTTGGGATGCCCCGTATTTTAATACTTTCGATTATTCATGGGAACCGCATCCTAACTTTTTGGAAAATATTCAAGATGATGGCACCTACACTTCATTTTCACCTCCCTGTCAAGATTGGAATGACACGTTTATAAATACATTTGACCAATCATGGGAGGGGAATTTTTATTATTCTTGTGATTTTCAAGGGAGTGATCCTCATTATGGATTCACGTCCTTTGTTTCCAACCACCCACCCGATAATGTTTTTGAACAACCCGAACCACCTCACTCTTTTGAAACTTTTTTCCCAAGCGTAACGGAAAATTTTACAACATTTTTGGGAAATTTCACATCCTCTTTTGAAGCATTGAATACTAAGATGGGACAACTAGTCGACGAGTTGAAAAATCAAAGTAGAGGTCCCTTACCAAGTGATAATGAAAAATCAAAATGTGTTGGTAAGGATGAGAGTGATGTTGAGAAAGAGTTGGATATTTTTGGGGCATATTTTGAGCACATGAGCAAGCCTTCTTTACTCCCTCATAGTGAAGAAGTGCTTCAAGATGCTAAAATTCCTAACTTAATGATTTTTGCTCATGTTGTGCAGCCTTCTTTTTGTGATCACAATGTTCCTACAGGGATCATGCCATGGACTGTTGGGAGGATTTGTGTGATCAAAAGTTCGGGAATTTTGCCTAGATCGTGTTCTTTGGGCGGTGGACTTATTGGAAGAAGCTTTGGTATTGTGGAAGTGCCTATTATCTTGAAACCACTCCACTTTTCGAAGATGCACTCGTGGGGTGGTGAATCGCATCCTACATAACCTTGATGCAAACTCGTCTTTTTCTCTCAACTCCAAATTTTGTGTCTTTTATTTTACATTTTTGTGTGTGGTTTGAGTCTGTTCTTTTTCGACTAGTATCAAGAATATTTGGGATAAAAAAAAAGTCTCATGCATCTTATATCCTTAGATTTTTTTGTGTTTCATAGTTTGAATAATTTATCCACTACTAACAGATTTCTAGAACTAAGCAACCAATTTCCTGTTATCCATATTGATTAAACTTTGAAACTTTAGAAATGACATAGGCTTTTTTTAAACACTTAACCGATACACTTTTCCTTTGTTGCCTTACCCGAGCCTTTGAGTCTTGTCATTCCTTCCACAATGAGAACAATGAGTATTTTAAGTTTGGGGGAGAAAACTCAAGTGTTGAAAAAAAAAGAGCTAAATCTTTCGAAAAATTGGAAGGATTAAAAAAAATAATAGATATACAAATAGCTGAAGTTGACACTTTGAGGAAAAAAAAAGTTGGGTAAACACATCAAATACATAATAGAAATATTATTTTCTTGTGTAACCCAAAAAGACAAGTTTAGGGGAAGATGAAAAAAAGCAAGGAAAGTGAGAAGCCTTAAACACTAACCATTCAAAGTCCTATGGATCTAAGTTTGCAAAGTCAATTTTCATAAAATGGGTGAATTATATCTTAGCTTATGGAAATCAAATTGCAATAAAAGAACATAGTGGAAAGATTAGGAAAAACTATGGATATTTTAATCAAAGAGATTTAAGATGCAAGAAAAAAAAAGATAAAAAAAAGAAAGAGAAAAGAAAAAATAAGTTGAAGATCCTATTTGTGATACTTAGTCTTGTTGTGTATTTTGTATCTTCATTTGCTTTTATTTTGTCCTTTTAGTTACTTGGGGACAAGTAACAAGTTAAGTTTAGGGGTGTGATAACTCTCATTTTGAGCGTTATTTACACGTCATTTGTGTGAGCTTTTCTTTCATTTTAGTCGTTTTTCTTTTTTGTTTGTTTGTCTTTCTTCCTTTTATTATTTTATTTTCATTTGGAGTTGTTGAGAATGTTTTTATGGTTAAACGCATCATTTTTGGGTTAAAAACGTCACTGCCCACTGTAGGCAGTGTCTGCCCACTGTGGGTACCCGAGGGACCATTGGGTAAAGCTATTATCCAGTTTTTCCTAGCTGTAAATTGCTGGAATTTTGCTGGATCATGTGGCTGGAGTTTAAATTAATGGTGTCCACACAATTTTTGGGGCAATCCTCACCCTTGGATTCTCAAGATTTCAAGTATAAATACAAGCTTGGGGAGGAGCATTGAAGGCACCCCTCATCTCATCTTCCATCACCAACAAAGCTCCACAATGTAGAACTTCTAGTTTTCTTTACATTTTTTTAGTTGTAGTTTTATTATTTTAGTTGTAGTTTAATTTATAGTATTTTACTTTCTTGCATTTAATTTCCGCATTTAATTTCCATCTAACTTTGTAGTTTTATTTATCTCTTTAATTTTATGCAAGTAGAGTAACAAATATTTTCTTTCTTACTTTAAGTCTTTTATAATTTCTAAGTCTTTTATTATTTATATGTCATTTACTATTATGTCTTTTATTATTGTGTCTTTTATTATTATGCATTTTATTATTATGAGCTAACCACCTTTTAGGTGTAGGTGTGAGCCGACTTGAGACTAGTAGGTGACAATTGGGTGTTGCCATTATTGCTAGCTCTTAAGCTTGGTCCCTTGAGTCGGGACTTAAACTCAACGCGGATAAGCCGATCACTTTGAAGTGTTAATATTAAATCTTGACCTTGAGAGGGGCGGATTCGAAATACGGCTTAAGGGATGCACAAGGATTTGAGAGAGTTTTTGATAACCACGTAGAGATACGGGTTTTGCATGATTTATTACGGTTCAAACGTCGGAGGAGATTTATATCACAAAGAGATTTGGGTGTAAATCTCCGTACCGGAAGAACTTGATTTATTTCAACGTAGTTAAATCGGCAAGATTAAGAGTTGGTAACGATGGATACTTTATGGGCATTTTGTAGGACCGGTCTTTAAAAATCCACTATCGAGAGATCGAGCTTTTTATAGACATTTCGTGCTACAAAGTGACTAACCATTTTGTTACTACGTAAATATCAAGGAAAACTTACACCCATACCCATTTTAGTTTCTTATTTAGTTTTTGTTGTTAAAAGCACCAAGCTCTCCCAAAAATATTTCCTTCTTCTCTCATTGAAATCGGTGTATTCTCGACTTAGGACTCGAAACTTTGAGGTCCAATCCCTGTGGATACGATCTCGGTATATTTACCACTTTATTACTTGTAGCGACCATAGTGTCGGTGTATACTTGCGCCCACACTGTGGACCTATACGGTTTTTCCGCTACCAATTCACTTGAATCTAAAGGAGAGTCTTTTATTGCTGATTGTATAGAAACTTAAGCAGAATATGCTTTGTTTTATTACCATTGATGTATCTTATGTTCATTTCTTCGATACATGATGCATTATTTCCATATATGCAAGTAGGATACTGGTTGAACCCAAAATTACTAGCTCCTCTAATATATGTAATGATAGTCCTTAATCATATACATCTTTTAATTATCTTATGGAGAGTAATATTCTTGGAATAGTTCAAGGAGGTAGTTACAAGGGTTTGTTTAGCTTACTTTCAAGCAATCTGGGTGTTCACTGTGGTAATTCCTTATCCAGTAGAACAACCTTTTTATGGATTAGGCAAATACCTAATATCAGCAAAGACATACCAAGACATTGTTTGGTGTTTTTCTATAAGAGATAGTACTTTTGCTACTTACATTTTAAGTAGGTATTGAAGTTCCATTATCAATCTCATTTTTCTTTCTATAGGGAAAGTATAAGCCCATGTCAATGGTTCCAATGACGTTGCGTTGGCGCTGAGCTAAATCTAGCTAACAAGTTCACTGAAAAATATAATATATGGTTAAGTGTATTATGCTAAGTACGATACTGCGCATATTGTACTTAGATAGGGAATTCCAGCTCCCAACATTTTTCGTCATCATCCTTTAGACAAAATAGATCTTTCATTATATCTGACACTTCAACCGATCATGGGAGTGCTAACCGGATGCGCATTGTCCATATTAAATTGCCTGATTGTTTTCTGGACATATGTGATCAATGAATTAATATTTCACAAACTCGGTGTCCTAGCTCAAATATCTAGACAAAACCAAGTTTTCCCAAGATCTTTCCTCTCAAAATCAGATTTCAAGTAACTTGTGGTTCCTCTTATTTCATCAAGAGTGCCTATTATGTTCATAACATTGACATATAGAGCTACTTTGAAAAACTGGAACTTGTTTTCCATAATAAATACTCAAGGGAACAGTTCATCGTTCTTATATATCATTTCCCAATCAAGTATTTCATTAGGCGGGAATACCACATCCGCTTAGATTGTTTTAATCTATAAAGTGGGCGTTTCAATTTTATTGCAAATGCATTTCGTGGTTTAAAGTTACTTGATTTTGGTAATGTAATATGATCAAACACTTTTATATATCTCTAAATCTAGATCCCCGTAGAGATATGTGGTAACCACATTCATGAGCTACATTTCCAGTCCTTCTGAAACTATTAGGCTAATTAATTAGCAGAACGTTATAACGTCCATCACGGGAGAGTAAGTCTCTCATGGTCAATCTAGGGCGTTGTGAGAAACCTTGCGCGAAAGGAGAGCCTCATACATTAGGACTTCATTACTCTCGTTACACTTTCTGACAAAGACTCAGTTATGTCCTACGAGCTTTACACTTGGTAGGTTAGCACTACCTGACCAAATACCCGATCCTTTGTCAAAGAATATAATTCTTTCTGGATTGTTTCTTTACATTTAGGCCAATATGCTCTTTGTTGATATTATTCAACTGAGCCTGGTTCGATGTCGTCGTGCTCGATCATCTTATGAGCCATCGTATATGCGAATAAATCATCAATGATTATATATGATATGTCCATCGACTCATATGTACTCTCATAGTTCATTTGAGATTAATATTCATCTCTAGAATCAATATTAACTTCGGAGCGTCCTCCAGTGATGATTCATTGACATAATTATAATTAGAGACAATCTCATGAGAGTTTTGTGTATTGATGATAAATGGATGTGCCTCACTATTCTCTTCCTTTAGAATAGTATCTATCGAACCAAGTAGCTTCCACCACTTCCATTTGGTAGCTACGACCTCAACCACACATCCACTATGTGTGATTGCAACGCACTTTCCAATGGCGTTGTGCCCCTGTTGGGGACTTTTTAACCTTGCGAGTATATTTGCATCTTGTATATGTGATCTTGTCACTTTTGGGATAACATTAAACGTATCAGATATCGAGTCTGATTCGTTTGACTTCAACATTACGTCGTGAAGTTTTGGGGATCAAAATAAGACAGAGTGGGAATATTCAATAACACTTCCTGTCATTCCCATGGAAAATCCTTTTTCCTATCTCCCCCTAACGACTGGAAGACTGTCTCATGAAAGTGACAACCCGCAAATCTAGCGTTAAAGAGATCACAAGTCTAATATTCTAATTAGCGGATAATTGTTGGGGATTCATATCCAACATATACCAAATCGTCTTTAAGGACCCATTTCGATGCGTTGTGGGGGCGCAATTGGCACGTATAATTAAACATGCGTAAATGTAAAATATCATGCTTATATCCAGTTACCAACTGATATGCATGAGGCTGGTTAGCAAGCAGTGGGTCTAAAAACGATAAAAAACTGCATATAATAATTGCATAACCCCAGGTAGATGTGGGTAAATTGGTGAGCATTACTAATACCCTAGATGTTATCATATTCTTTTGATAACAACTTCTATGAGACCATTTTATATATACACATGGGGTATAGGAAACTCTACATTGATCCTAATACATATGCAATTAACATCAAATCCTTATGATGTAAATTCTCCAGCATTCCAAGTCATGTAGACTTGATGAAATGATCAGGGTGGTGAGCCTTTAAACGTATAACTGGTGCTAGGAGTGCAATATTTCATGAGAACAATAATACGACATGCATTCATCGTGTCAAAACCAGAACCATAAAGTACTTTAATGGCCCGCATTCTGGATGTTTATGTCCATAAATATCACCATGTATTCGTTGTAACAATGGAATATGTTTGTATTATGTCCTTAGCTTTAGGATAGTCTCATTCCTGTCTTGGCTAAGGATCAAGGTATACAAAACTTTTAGGTATTCGATAAGGCATATTATGATGGTGGTGTTGCTTCTTATGTTGTAGAAGTCAACAGGTGCATTTGTCTCATTTTGCCTTTCACTCGAAAGAGAATGTGTCTATATGTATTTGACAATACACGGATCACTATGTCATAACCATGGTGTCCTACATGGTCATGTCGAAACATATATGTATCATTTCCCCAAAGTTCTTTATTGGTGACAAAAAATGTTTCGATGACCCAATAATCTACTAGTTTGACACATTAGTTCCATGATATATGTTTCCTTCAATATTCATTGGAATTTATGTATATATGCTCATTTCCATTTGATACGAATATCTTTACAAGGTTCCTATTAATCTTGTACCAACAAAAAAGTGACAGTCCATCGTCTAAGTAATTTGGTTGGATGTATTATAAAATAAGTATTTGTCTACCATTTTAGATTGTGTGGAAAATGTCCTACAAAAAAATCAAGTTCTCCTCGAATTCCTATACGGAACGGAGAATATTGAAAGTTTTGTATTTGTTTTGGTGTATTTATTTACATCTATAATGGTTACATATTCGGTTTTACTTAAGCAAAAGAAATTAATTTTGATACTTAAAGTTAATTTCAAATAAACATATGCTTAATCAATATTAAATATTAAATTAATATGTTATAGTTCATTTTCAACGTATTCCCTTTTTCGACAGGGGCACTCTTTAGTGCATTTCTTATTTGATTGTCCATTATCATCTGGGGTAGTAGTTGTATCTCTACTCCAGATGTTAAAAAATCATTCCCGACTCTTACCAAGACCCTAACCCGTTCTAGGGTTTCATCCACATAGTGCATAAATGTCACATGTGTGAAATGGTTTTTAACTCTCTGTTCTTTGGAGTTGTTTTCACCTTTAATGCTTTCATTATTGATCTCGAGAATTTTCTTTGTCTCGACATATGTGGTGTTGTTATTCGAAAGAACCTTGTTATGTCTCTCAACCACTTGCAGTAGGTTGATGAGTTTGTCTAAAGGTTACATTCCAACTTATATTAGTTCAATAATATTTTTGATATATGAAAGGTGGAAATAGTGTTAAGAATCATGGCATCTTCTGTGAGTTCCTTGCCACAAAGATTGTGACGCATTTTGGATATAACATTTCTTTGTTGAAATCAGTTACCTTTTTGTAATCGAGTAAGTGGGTTTCATTCCACTGTACGATTAGTTCGGGAAGTACATATTCATGAGTACTCCCGATTATCCATTTCGGGACATCCCACATTTCTTTGGGGGTTTCTAGTAAAGGTATTCCTATGAAACTTAGGATTTATATGTCGTCTCAAAACATGAGGGTATTTGCTTGTACCTTTTCAAGAGGTTGGTTTTAGATTCAATGGGGGAGTTGATGAACTTTAGGTATTTTCTTGTACCTTTTCGAAAGGAGGTTTATATACTCATTTATGATACTCAGATTCTTTTGAGTTTACGACGTTGATTTTGGGATGAGTTGTTTCAACCATTTACATATATAAAGGATAATATATGATTTTCTTTTTGATAAGGAAATTGATTTTGGTTATGAAATTTCATTATCATAACAATAGGATTTTTGAATGCTTATATTTTGTTGGTAATAGTTCATCAATATTTCAATTTGCGAAAAAGAATCACTCAATCTATTGGATTTCCAGGTAGTAGGGGAATCACATGAATTTCTTAAGTCCCTAGAAATCTTAGGGCTATCTACACCCGTTTGACAAAATCGTTTCGATATCTTGCGATTTCTTTAATTGGTAGATTTTGATATGAGGTCAAAAAAGAAATCAAAATCAGAATTATTAGCATATCAACATTATGGGAGCTTTTGGCACGATGCCAAAAAATATGGGGTTGAAAGTGTAACTTTCAAATATGAATTATTGTTAAAAATAATGAGTAGGAACCCATAATCAAAATAAATATTTGAATTTAACATTTTCATGTTATTTTTAAAACTTTTGGCAAAATAACAAAAGTTATGGGGGATGAAACTGTAAATTCCAAAGATAACTTAAAAGATTGAGATTAATGAATAGGAACTCATAAACAAGATAAGCACTTGAATTATAACAATTATTAATTAAGATAAACATTTGAATAAGATAAATCATTTGAAATAAATTAAACTAATGTAAGTAAATAAAATTAACAATTAAATTAAGCACATCCAATAAAATAAGTTAATAAATAACAATTAACATTGATAATTTATAAAAGATATTAATAGACAAATTAAAATTAAATGATATTGAATTAAAATAATAGTAATTAAATAAATAGATATTAAATAAAGAACAATTAACAAACAAATCAATATTAAATAAATCCATAATTTTATAAATACCACTAAAATATTTAATCCACAATGTTTAACAAATTCAATCAATAAAAATAATATAAAATTATGATTGAAAGAAAGATGAACTATTAAATACATATTTAAAAAAACGGAGGATTTTTTTTATAAATATATTATCTATACTATATTATAAAAGAGACATAAAAAACTCTTAATTACAACATTTTAAGCACAAAATACAACTAATTAAAACCAATTACTTAATTTACAATTTCATAATGCCTTGATACAACTTATCAAAGTACAGTATCTCACATCATCATCTATTTGTAGAATGAATACTCATTTATTAATATAAATATTTGTTTTTTATATTTAATGGATGATTTAATCAATATTATCTACTATTATCAATATTTATTTTTTATATTTATTGGACGATTTGATCAATATTACTATTATCAATATTTATTTTTTATTTTATGATTTGCTCTTAATATATCTATATCTATATTAGTTATAATCTCATAACTAATATATCTATACTATATTATAAAACATGCATTGATCTAATAAATATATTTTAATAAAAAAATAAAACAGGTAGTTTATCTCATAGTATTTATCTTCTATTTAATATGTTTATTTGCAGTTAGTTATACAAATAAAAACATGAGACTTTAATAAGTTATAATTATATTTCATTAACTTGTAATTTTGAATTTTAACTAATATATATATATATATACACACACTATATTATAAAACATTTAAGCTAAACTCTTAAAAACTAATTTTTATGCATTAGGTACCACTTATTAATGCATATTACTTAAAATCCAAAAGTATAAATTGATTAAACATAAGTACAGCTTATAAAAGCTCAATGTTTGAATTCGTGTAACTAACTGCAGATAAACACTTATTTTTATTTTCTAAAATATCTAAAATTTTTAACTATTGATATAACTAACCGATAAATATAAGAAAATTCGAGATAAAACACCTTATTTTTATTTTTTATTGAAGTATGTTATCTTTTTAATTTTAAATATAAAATATCTTAAATATAGTTATCATTTAAATCAAACATTTTTTGACCCATAACAAAATACTTTATTATTATTTTTTTATAAAAAACCATAATTAAACTAAACTAAAATATATTTTTGTTTTAAATCTAGGTTTCTCAAAATTGTAAAATAAAATAAAAAAAGACTAACAAAAAGTATGAATAATGATCGAGGGTTCGAGTTCTAGATTTCAGAAACCCGCTGCATTGCGAGGGTGCATTTCTAGGATAACATAAATATAAAGAAAATCAAAGGATTTGTTCTAACAAATGATGGATTTCTCAAAAACCCTAACCGGCCGTCATTCTCTCTTATTCTACTACGTCCAACCTCTATTTTATACCGAATTGGTGAATTCAATCTCAATGGTAAAAAAAAAAACAAGTTAACATTATTTCTCTCAAAGTAAAAAAATGGACGGAGTTACATGATGCTACGGGGTTGAGATTTAAACAAACAATGTGCATATTTAGAAAGAAAAAAAAATTCATGAATCATGGCAGTAAAAAAAATTCAAGCGCACAATTAGCACAAAACGTATATAGAGAATAAGTATACGTACTTGAACAAAATTAACAGGATGTTGATCTGCAACGGTAATGGTAGCAGGCGTTTAGTTTGGTGGCGGCAGATAGAGGCAGTTAGAAGCTAATATTCGAGCTTTCGTGGTGATAACGTGTTAAAGGAAAAAGGAAACGAAACGAATAACAATAGAATAGAGAGAGGGAATCTATAATTCTCATTAATCAAAAGCCCTTTAAATAGGGATGAGTTACAAGTAGATAGTTATGAGAGAGATCAGTTCTAATCTATCTATCATATGTTTATCAGTATCTATATCTCTATCTCTATCATCACATCCTTTAGACGATAACACATTTATCCTACAACAATATGTTATTTTTTATTTTTATTAGTATTTTAAATTATCTACATGTATTTACATTTTAAAACACAAAATAAATAGGAAGAAAAAGGAAGTAAAATAATATTGGTTATTTTTTCAAAACTTTCTTTCCATGAGAGAGAACAAAGAAGAAAATAAATAATAATAATTTTTTTATAGAATTACAGATCATGTATCTATCAGTTACACCGTTATAAAATAAATAACGTTATATTTGTAAAAGTGATATTTTTCTTTTCTTTCTTTTCTATTCAAGAACATGAAAATTCATATTTTATTCCCTATTTTTCTTTTATCTCTTAATAACACAAATAAAAAAAATCATTTCTTTTCATTCTCTTTATTTTCTTCCCAAAATTGTAATATGTTTTCTCAATTTGTAATTTGCTTAATTATGAATTACAAATTATATCTTCATTTTTTTAACAGCAAAGAAACACTTTATTACCAACAAAAAAACCAACCAAAACATCATCCAAGAAACAAACAAATAACAAGCACAGGCAACCCAAGCAAAGAAAAACAAAACACAGCCAAGGGAAGCAAAACAGGAAGAGGAACAGGAACAGGAACAAACAAAAGGAGTTTGCGAGAGGCAAACAGCCGCACCGACGACTCCTACAGCAGCCCACTGCACAACATAAACGCCAACAGCTGGTCGGATCGAACAAAAAGGAATCCGAAACAGAACCGCGAAACCTGGAAATTGACTGGGCACCGATGAATTGAATGAAACAGGCTACATAAGCACGCCAAATAGCTGAACCGAAAAAACCAGCGACGAACTCACAGACCTATCTTTTTTACACGACTTAACCCCGCTTATGAACTCTATACTTCTACAGCTTGGGATTCGATATCCATGTTACCCAATCAATTCCCGATCCCCGATCTCTTCTTGTAATCCACTTGAACGCCTTTAATTGGAATTCAAAAAACCGGTCTGAGATTTTACTCCGCTCTTTTTCAAAGACCACCTTGTTACGATTTTCCCACAGTAAGTAAAGGAAGCACCATACTACCGCATCCCATCTTTGTGCTCCTATTTCATTGACCCCCAATTGATCAACCAAATGTCACTAAGAGAGCTAACCAAATCTAACTTTAAACCCTACCATCTACCCATTTGCAACCATAGATTATTCACCTCTTCACATTTTATAAGAGCGTGATCCACCGATTCTATTTCTTTGTCACATCGAGGGGATAGTATAGAATCCAACTCCATCCCCATGTTATCCAAGACCGCTCTCGCGGATATTCTACCTATTCTCGCTCTCTAAACAAACACACAAACTTTCTTAGGGATAGCCTTCAACCACTTTGTTTCTTCATAGTTACTCCCCGCCATGACTCTCTTATCTTGAAAAGAGTTCTGAAGCTTTTTAATGGTGAACTATCGTTGGTTCTCCACACCACGTGATCTTTCATCTTTCTTATTGGTAAATATCCTCTAAATAAGTTATCTAAGTTCTTGACGCAGTAGGAACACACGGAATGGATTGACAAACGTCAAACCCAAAAAGGATTATGAGTTTACAAGCTTAAGGGGTTGTTTGTTTAACTCTTAATGTAACCATTAAGAGCCTACCTCTTAATCGGTAAGAGGTAGAGGTTGTTTGGCAAAAAAAATTTGTCCTCTTAATGGTTACAATTACCTCTTAACCATTTTGTGTCTAGGGTTCCCCTCAACCATTCAGATGCTTGTTATTTCCATTGCTACCCTTGTTTAAAAAAAAAGGAAGTCGAGTTCTCTGTAACATCCGTAAATTTATAAGGTAAGTATTTTGTCTCCCTTATTGCATTAATTTCGTTTATGTGTGAATATGTGTCTTTATGTGCATTTTATGATCATGAATTATGCTAAAATGTCATATATTGATTTACCATCCTTAATCGTGTAATCCTTGTGCTCGTTATCGTTTCTGGTTGAGTTTCGGGCTGTTTTCGTGTGCCCCGCGATTGTGCCCTGGGCACTATCACGAAGGGCACTATCGTCGAAGGTGTACCAAGAGTTCGGGGATGGTCGCGATTGTGCCACGCGATTGTGCCACGCGATTGTGCCATGGCACTATCGCGGGGGGCACTATCGCGCGGTTTGTACCGTAGGTCTTCGGGTGCTCGCGATTGTGACTCGCGATAGTGCCAATGGCACTATCACCGGGCACTATCGCCGTCGGGGGGCAGTGCTTTAAATGGATCCTTATCAGATTTTAACCTCATTTCTCTCAAACTCTCTCTTCTCTTTGGCCATTTTGGAGACTTCCAAACCGAACTTTTCCTCTCAAAACCCTAACCCTCATAAATACAACTCTCCTTGGTGGTTGGATCTTCACACTTGCATTAACTTCTCTCAAGGACAAATTCTAGGGTTCATAAAGCTCAACTTATCCACTTCAAGTCTCATCTCCTCAAATCTAGGGTTTTCATCTTTTCTAGGTTTTGGTACAAAACCTAGATTGTGAGTTTACTCAACCTTTGTTAAAACTAGATACACATCATAATTTTCTATTTGTTATTTCATTCTTTATGTGTTCCAGTATTTGGGAATTCTTGATGAAAATGGTTGGAAATATGGATGTTGGTGATATGCTATGTTTTAGGGTATGTGCACCATTATTTGGGGCTTTTCCCATGGATATATAAGATGGGTACCTTGATATGTTAAATGTATGCATATATGTGTGTATGATGGTTTTAGTTGGAATATCACTTTGGTGACTTATTTTTATGCATGATGAATATAATTGACGTTTGGGACTTTTGTTGGACTTCAGGAGGATAGGATGGTAATATTATACCCATAGGCGGTATGGAAATATGTTGGGGTTGAAATATAGCTAAAGGACCTCCTATATGCATTATGTTGGACGAACCAAGTCAGTTCACAAGGAGGATGTAGTCTTGGGCGCCACTGTGATGGTATGTGCCTAGACCTCCGCCATTCGGAGAATTTTCCTTTGGAGTAGTCTCCGAGTGTGCCGGACCTTGGGATGTTCCTTGTTAAGGGCATCAAGGTATATCGACTCTTGGGGTGGACTCGATTGGTGCTTTGGGTCTCCCCTGATGACTCCACATATATTGAACACTGGTTAACTGCTGATAAGAATTCTAACTGTTCATACATGTTTATTATTGTTCGACTCACTAGGATTTTTGGCCTAACACTTGTTTGGTGTCGATGTGTATCTCAGGTGTTAGCGGAGAGGCTCCTAGGCAAGTTTAGATGCTTTGGGCAAGAGCTTGGGGATTTTGGCACTTGAACTATTGTTGGAAGATTTGGGTTTATAGATGACACCCCTTTTGTAATCTCTTTTCTAGATGTAGAAATTAGATTAGTTGGTTGTTGTTTATTTATCCGTTAAATTACAGAATTGTGATTGAACAGGTTATTTGTATATTTCGCCTTTTTGGGAGGCTCATGCTATGGCAAACTTTATGCCACTTCTCCATTTTTGGAAAGTTTTTGTTATCCCTATTTTTAGGGTGTTACATTCTCCCTTCTCCCACGAACGCATCTTCTCCCTTCTCCCTTCTCGTCGGCGCTGCATCCCCTTCTCTCGCCGGTGCTGCTCCCCTGCTCTCGTCGGCGCTGCTTCCACTGCTCGCTGGCGTTCAACTTGCTTCTCCCTTCTCCCTTCTCGGCTACAGGTACCATCGAATACACAATATTTTTTTCTTTTCTTCTTTTCTTCCACAGCTGCAGTACCATCGATTTTTTGTTGTTGAATACTGATTTTTTAGATTATTCGCATCTTGTACATATTGATTTTTAGATTTTTTGTTATTCTTTGCTGTTGAATACATCTCGTTGATTTTTAGATTTTTTGTTATTTTTTGTTGTACATGGATCTTGTTGATTTTTTTGCTGATTTGATACATCTTTTTTATTTTAGTAATGGATCTAGTAATTGATACAACTTGTTGATTTTTTTGCTTTGCTAGTAATGGATCTTGTTGATTTTTTTGCTTTGCTAGTAATGGATACATCTTGTTGATTTTTTTGCTTTGCTAGTAATGGATCTTGTTGTTGAATGGATCTTGTTGATTTTTCTGCTTTGCTAGTAATGAATGTTGAATGGATCTTGTTGATTTTTTTGCTTTGCTAGTAATGGATCTTGTTGAATAGATCCTTTATGACATAATTTCTTTGTAGATAGTAATGGATAGTTCATAGTTGTGTTTCTTTGTTTGGATTAGGTATGGCAATAGTCAGTGAATCATCGCACCAAAAGAAACGTAGAATTACATGGAAAAAGGATGGGTTGGTCCATACATTCCTTGAAGCGTGTTTACATGAGACAATAAAAAATGGACAAGAAGGTAGTAGTCTTAAGCCACATTCATGGAAGAATGTTGGAGAAGAACTAAAAAAGAAACATAACATTGACGTCGACCAACGACAAATGAAAAATCACTACGATTATCTTAAGGGGAAATATGCAGCTTGGTCTAAACTGAAAAACAAAACGGGCAATCTCTACGATCCAACAACCAACACGTTCAATCTATCCGAGGAAGAATGGAAGATAGAAATTTCGGTCACTTTCTTTCTTATCTTTTATATAATTATTCTTTTATGATATATTTATTTATATGGATATAATTCTTTTAAAACAGCAAAGTAAATACATGGAACCATTGAGGAGTACGGGACTGTTTACCCAGAACTTTGTGTCCAACTATTTGATGGGGTTGCTAGTGTGGGTCTTGAGAGTTATGGAACCGCATCGACGATTCCTGATCCTTACGACTCTGATCCCAATGTGAATGAAGATGTTGAAGTTATGCCTGACACACAAGAAACAGGAGGCCTAACTTCAACTCAAGAGTGTTCTTCTCGCCCTCCAATCCAAAGCAAAAAACGGAAAGCTAAAGAAACATGTAATTCAAACAAAGCCCAAGTTGAAGAAACTATTATAAAGGTTATGAATGTCATGATAGAAAAACATGGTGCATCAACTACAAATGATTATCTTGATGATTGCTTGAAGAAGTTGACGGAACTTGGATGGGGTACACCGTTGCATGACGTAACACTATTTGTTTTAGGCGAAAGTGCGGACTATAGGAAAATGTGGATGCGTTTAGAGCCGGAGAAATGTGAGGGTTGGATTAGACTTACGGCACGTAAGTATGGATTGCTTTAGTTATTGGGCTTGGATTGAACTTGTTTTTGGGAAGATGTGCGTCTTGGATTAAACTTGTCTTTTGGATTAAGCTTGTCTTTTGGGAAGATGTGCGTCTTGGATTAAACTTGTCTTTTAGATTAAACTTGTTATTCGTAAGATGTATCTTTTGGATGAAACTTGTTATTGGTAATATATGTGATTTCTTTTGGATTAAACTTGGTAATGTGTTGTTTTTGTGTTTAGTATATGATTGGCTCATGATAGATATTGTATGTTATTTTCAAGGTAATACATGGACTTTGAGGAAGATCTTTTGTTAGTTTTGATCATCTATAGGTAGTGGAAATACAAATTTTCACCAACAATAGAACAAATACGAGACAACACTTCTGTCTTAACTGGACATGCGTATACACTAGAATTGTTAGGCGGATCGAATACCCAATGTGTTGAATTGATACGGCTTTCTCGTGATGCATATATACTACTGTGCAACCATTTTAAACAAAAAAATTGGTTGCAAAACAGTAGAAATGTCACCGTCGAGGAGAAGATGGCTATTTTCTTGACGATTATTGGTCATAATGAACGCTTTAGAATGATTAAACGGAGATTTCAACATTCCACAAAGACTATTCATAGACATTTCCGTGAGGTGTTACGAGCAATGATGAAATTTGCAAAAGAAGTTATACGACCAACACATTTCGAGGAAAACCCGAATACATCAGAACGTCAAAGAAATCTCAGACAAATATTTCCTGTAAGTTTTCTATTATTTTTTTGTAAAACCAAAATATACAATCGTGCCTAATAAGTTGTATTTTATAATAAAGGGGGCAATTGGTGCGTTAGATGGAACGCTCGTACATGCAATCGTGTCTGCTGATCAGCAAGCTCGTTATAGAGGTAGAGGAAGAGGTGAATGTTATCAAAATGTTTTAGGTATTTGTGATTTTAATATGCTTTTTACGTACGTTTGGGATGGATGGGAGGGTATTGCACATGATGCTCGAGTGCTGAGAGAAGTTGCATTTAGTCCAACATCCGGCTTTCCATTTCCTCCACGAGGTATGTACACTTTTTACTTATTTTTTAATATTTATCGTTTCTTATACATTTTATATAAATATTATCTTTGTGGTAAATATTGTAGATAAATATTATCTTTGTGATGTTGCTTATGCCAACACGCGTGGTTTTATGACTCCATACCGCAATACGAGGTATTGGCTTTCTGATTTTCGACGACAACGTGCCTTGACAAGAGAAGAAAGGTTCAACCATGCTCATGCGCAACTCAGAAATGTTATCGAGCGTGCCTACGGTGTCTTGAAGGCAAGGTTTCCAATTTTAAAGCAAATGGCTCCCTATCCGTTTCGAATACAAAGAAACGTTGTAATTGCTTGTTTTGCAGGTCACAATTTTATAAGAAGATGCAATATCCACGATCAACTATTCATGGATTATGACAATGACTCCACGTTTATTGCCGAGGGACAAGAAGAAATTGAGGGAGGTGATGAAGATGACATGGATGGAAGGCCTTTTGGTACTCAAAACAATGAGTACATGGCTAATTTACGTAATCAGATTGCGAATCAATTAATGTTAAATGCATAAATTTAAGAATTGTTTGAAAATTATTATGTTGGAATTTGATTGTTATGTTTTATTTATTCTAGAACTTGAAAAATTAATGTTATGCTTGTTTGGATTAATATGAAATGCTTTTTTGAACTAATAATATTGATTATGTAGTTATATTTGTAAAATAATTGTTTTATTCAGATATCTGCCAAACAATTATCTGTCATTCAGAACTAAATCATTCAGATGGTTAAAATGGTAATTTATTGTCATTCAGACTGTCCATTCAGAGTAGTTACCAAACAGCCATATTTCATTCTGCACTAAATCATACAGAGCCTCTCAACCATTCTGACCTCTTAACTATTCTACACTCAACCATTCAGCAACTACCAAACAACGAGAAAACTCAAAACTCTCTAAGAGAACTTTTATTAAACTTGATAATTCAATTCAATTGAAAACAATAAAGGGATTAATCCTATTTATAACTAAGAAATTAAATTTATCCTAATTCTAAACCAACTAGGAAACTATTTAAATAATAATCCTAATAATAAATAAAACTAACAATAATTATCCTAATAATTAAAATAAGGAAATAAGTTGTCGAGAGTTGTCCTGAGACTTAAGTCTCGGTGAAACTCTCGGTAGTTTCTGGTCCAGTGGTCACCGAGACTTCTCCCGAGACTTAAGTCTCGGTGTAACTACCGGTAGGGGCTGTTTGCTCCTTTTTCGATGCCAAATTCCGAGCCTTCTTCGATCTCGTTTTCTTTTTTTCCAAAGATAGAAGAAATACCTTGATAGTTCTCGAATTCTCCCTACATCAGAAACCCTCACTTGAAAAGAACTCGCCCTCAAGTTCACTTAAAAAACAACTCCATTTGATTCCTTGGGATTCCGATGTAACACCAAATTACTTACATATAATATCTTCTTCTTTAAAGCATGTTGATCCATAACTCGATCTTCAGAACTCAGAAAGCTTGAGCAATCTTCAAATCTCAAAAGATGTTGTCGTGGTTGTTTCCATATAAGCGATACTTTATCCAACTCGAAAGGGTAAGAAGCGACAAGATTTTTAGTAGGAACTGTTTCAATTTGATTCGAAACCTTACGTGTTGAAATATTGGAAACATCATATTCGGGCTCAACCTTCTTGTTTTCTTGTGACAAAAGTTTCGTTGGCTCGAGATTGTCCTTAACTGGTTCACTTTCAATTTCTTCGGTGGCTGGTTCGATATCTGGTTCAGACACTTTGGTCTCGATCAAGATTTTTTGTTGTGGCTCGATCACGACGGGGATGACTTTCTCTTCAAATCTGTTCGGCAATACTTCAACTTTTTCGGGTGGCTTTTTCGGAACAGGTGGTTGTTTGACTAAGAAAATAAACGAATGCATAATAGAGTTGTTGTTGTTGTCAGGTTTGGGATATAGCTTGTTAAGGATCCGTTCATAATCTCCTGGTAAGAATCGTTCCATCATAAGCTGCTTCATTCTCCTCCAAGTTTGAACTGGTCCCTTTCTTTGTCGTTGTCTTTGCACGATCAGTTTATCCCACCAAATAGCGGCGACACTCTTTGGACGGAAAGCAACCAACTTTACCTGTTTGTCTTTGGGAACCTCCATAATATCGAAAAAATGATCGACCTTGATTTGCTAGTCTAGGAAATCTTCTACGCCCATGGTTCCATAGAAGTAGGGAATATCGGCTTTCATTCGGTAATCGGGGTCTTTTCGGGGTGGTTCAGCTTCCTCCTCAGATTCTGAGTCAGAACTTGAACTAGTGGTTCGGTTGTATCGACCACCACACGATTGATTTCGATCTTCTTGCCTGTCTCGTCTCCGTCGTTCAATATTGTTGGCGTTGATCTGATTGGCGAAGGTGGTTGACAGCGTATTGAGGGTTGCGGTTAAAGCCGCTGTGACCCCATCAAGATCTTCTCGGGTGAGAGGTGGTGGTTGTTCTGCCATCTCGAAGGTGAAGAGACAGGAAAGTATGTGCTCTGATACCAACTGACACAGTAGGAACACGCAGAATGGATTGACAAACGTCAAACCCGAAAAGGATTATGAGTTTACAAGCGTAAGACTCAATAAATATGGAGAAACTCAAAACTCTCTAAGAAAACTTTTATTAAACTTGATAATTCAATTCAATTGAAAACAATAAAGGGATTAATCCTATTTATAACTAGGAAATTAGATATATCCCAATTCTAAACCAACTAGGAAACTATTTAAATAAGCATAAAAAGAAACTAAATAATAATCCTAATAATAAATAAAACTAACAATAATTATCCTAATAATTAAAATAAGGAAATAAGTTATCGAGAGTTGTCCCGAGACTTAAGTCTCGGTGTAACTACCGGTAGGGGCTGTTTGCTCCTTTTTCGATGCCAAATTTCGAGCTTTCTTCGATGTCGTTTTCTTCTTTTCCAAAGACAGAAGAAATACCTTGATAGTTCTCAAATTCTCCCTACATCAGTTCTCCAACTCGCCTAGCTCCCGACCTCTCGATTCCCGCCTCCAATCCCATTTCCACTTCCATCTCTCCCCTCCACTCCCCCTATCCTTAACCAAAACAATTTTGTTTCTTTCAAGTTGGAATAGATGTTTGAAATCCTCCTTTAGGATTTGGTTAGCTACCCATCTATCCTCCCGAACAAATGAATCTCCGACCCGTCCCCAAGTTGTTTACCAAACGACCCCGTAAAAATTATTCCTTCCTTGTCCATATCCTTCCCCACTCTTATGATCTCTCTCCATACCGAGACCCTTCCCGAATGTCTTGATGGTTCTTCTATCAAGACCCCACCCGAACCATATAAGATCCTAATTACTTTTACCCATAAAGACTCCTTTTCTATTTGAAACCTCCACCACCATTTTCCGAGTAATCCCCAATTAGTGTCCCTTAAGCTATCAATGTTTAGCCCACCCCTCTTGAAACCACCCAACACCCTTTCCCAAATAACCCAAGCTAGACTTTTTTTTCTTTATCACTTCCTCATCCCCTCCCTCCCCTCCCCCCAAAAGAAATGACATCTCACTCTCTCTCAAGATCTTTTAAAACACCTTGCGGGGCACGAAACAAAGAGAAAAAGTAAAGAGAAGTACTACTGAGAACTGATCTCACCAACGTCCATCGTCCTCCAAATGATATCGTTCTTCATTTGAACATACAAAAAATTGATATTTAATTTAATTTGCCACTAGTTAGTAACGAGTTGATTCAAACAAAAGGACTAAATATCGTGAGAAGTAAGTTAATGAAATTTTCATATGTGAAATGTGAATCATTAAAAAACCCCGAAAGAAATCTATTTGAATATGCATATATGAACTGACATTACAAATCGTTCATATAGAATTACTATGTTGGGTTCCGGTCAGAATGAAAGTTATGATAAAAAAGATAACAAGAGATCTCCATACTTAGATTAATCCTAATTGAAGATCAACACTAATTAGATGTACCAGATCAATTTCCTTCTAAAACACAATTCATGGGTTGTTTTGAGATTAAAAATAATCAAGGGTCAAAACTCCTTCTTACACTTCTTATCTTCACTCATATTCTCTCACAATCTTTCATCTAGATTCACATATACATCCTTGAATGAATCTTTTTAATAATTTACATAAACATTTCTATAATTTTCCCTCCTTATTTTCCTACAAAATTTAGTCTTTTTATTTAAAACTCCGATAAATTAATAATTTGGCATTTTCTGTTTGGGAGGATTTTATATTAAATAATTGGATTGCAAATAACAAAGATAACAAATTAAAATGTAGGAGATGGGGAAATTAAACAAAGGTTTTGTTTGATTAGTGGTGGTAATAAATTCCACGTGTACATTGTTAGGCGACCAAAATTGATTGGCGGTTTAAGTATTCATGCAAGTTTGGAACCGTCTTCAATTTACTAATCCAATGATGCCTTCCCCTTTCCATCATCGGCCCCTCATCCTCAATTTTTAACCCTATATTATTGTATTTATTTTTCAAAATACTATAAAAGTATAATGTTATCATATATTTGACTTGGAATTAAATAGACCGTAAGATCCCAATTAGGGAGGGGAACGAAAGTTGTCTTATAAGGGACCGTATACCTCCTCTATCAGACGCAATTAAAACCGTGAGTCCAGGTGTGTGGACAAAGCGAACAATATATGATACGGTTAGCCTGAGATGTTACAGATGGTATCAGAGTCGGGAGCCGAACTAGTGTGCCAGCGAGGACTATAAGCTCCCAAGGGGGAGGATTGTACGATCCAGGGCCGTTCTTTGGCATGTTAAATGTGAGATTTTGAACAGGGCCCCAAAAATTTTGGGGTCCAATTTTACGTTGTTTAGAGTTTTTAATCAACGAATGTAAAACTACAGCTCACCTTAGTGTCTCACTAATTTATATCAGAAAACAAAAATAATAGGTCGTATCATCGTCACGATAATTTGTATATATGTATATTTGTTAGGGAAAGTTCAAAAAAACCCAATGGACTTTAGTATTTAGAATGATTAAGTCCCTGGACAATTTTCTCGAACAAATAAGTCCTTGGACATTTCGAAACCTGTTAAATAAATCATTAGACTTTAAGTAACATGTTGAATACATTTTTATTACTTAAAAATATAACTCACAACCTACATAGGAGGTAAAACTACAAATTAAAAAAAATGTCATATACTTTATTCTTCTACAAATTAAAAATGGTGAATTAACTATAATAGTCAATCTCATCACCCAATTTAATTTTAACCACTTTTCAAAGCATTTTTCTAAAATAGCCAAAGTTTGCGCAAAATATTTTTTTCCTGCGTAAGGTGTTTTTTCCCAAAAAGATAAAAAAAAACATCTTTATGTAAAAAAATTATGTGTAAAGATTCACTTTCTGCTTATAGTTTTGGAAAAAAAATTATACTTTGCATCCTTATAAAGTTACAATTAGTTATTTAATTTATTTTATATTCATTACTTTTTCATTTTCCATTTTATCATATTAACACGCATAATTATATATTAACTAACATATATCAAAAAATTCTTTTTTTACAAATTACACCATTATAACCGGTTTTTCAATACGTTCAAAATGAACTCAAGATTGTTTTTGAGTTTAATCTTATATTATTCAATATCATAAATATATACGAATTATTTTTAGTACTTACAATTTATACCTTTAAGGTTACAGATTAATCTTATACTATTAAATAAATAACTCTAAAGGATATAAAGTGTCAGTATTAAATACAATTCATACGTATTAATGATATTTAATAATATGAGATTAAATAAAAAAATTCAATATTAGGCTCATTTTAAACGTATTGAAACTTATAATAGTGTAATTTGTAAAAAAAAATTAGTTTTTATGTATTTAAGTTGATATAGATTATGTGTGTTAATACTTAATATAATAAAGGGTTAAAATAAAGGAAAAAAAAAGGTAGAAGACATAAAGTAAATTAAATGACAAATTATAAAGATGTTTTCTATATTTTTTTTTTGCTAGAAAAAATTATTAAGGGAAAAAAAATTTATGCCAAAACTTTGATTATTTTAAAAAGACACTTTGAAAAGTGCTTAAAAATGAATTTGATTGATGAGATTGACTATTTTAATTAATTTTTCTATTTTTTTTATTTGTAGGGGGATAAAGTAGTGACATTTTTTTTGTTTTATTTTTGCAATTTGTAGTTTTACCTGTTATATAGATTGCAAATTACATTTTTAAGTAATAAGAATGTATTTAACAAGTTTCCAAAAGTCCAATGATTTATTTATTGTGTTTTGAATTGTCTAAGGACTTATTTGTTCCAAAAAATTGTCCAAGGACTTAATCACTCCAAACACTAAAGTCCATTGGGTTTTTTTAGACTTTTCCCTATTTGTTATTTCATTTTCCATTTGTAATCGAAAGGTCTAATGTAACAGGGCCTCCAAAAAGATTGGAACATCCTTGGTACGATCCCACATTGGTTGGAAAAAGGAACAAAATGTGTCTTATAAGGGACTAGATATCTCCTCTACCAGACGCATTTTAAAACCGTGAGTCAAGATGTGTAGACAAAGCAGACAATATCCGGACAATATCTTGTCGGTTGGCCTGAGATGTTACATAGACGATTGTAACTATTGTCGAAATCAAAAATGTGGACAACTAATTTTTTACGTCATGTTATTTGTCAATTTACTTTAAACCAATTGTTCTATTTACAAAAAGACAAGAAAGAAACACTTGATTTTGTTATGAACAACATGAAGTGACAAAAGGTAACCTTAATTATACCTAAAAATATGAGTTTAGCATAACAGAAAAAACTATGTATGCATGTGAGAACACTAGTTACGTGCATAGAAGACAATTTTGAACATGTCTCAAGTGTAAATATATATATATATGTGTGTGTGTATTTTATGGTTTTTTAATAATAGTATCATTAGTTTATAATTTTAATCTACTTATCATCAATGTTTTAAAACCCGGGTCGACACGGCCGGTTCAACTCCTGAGATTTATTTAGAAATGTTGATATAGGTATATAGCCTTATAGATGTGACTCATTAAAGGGTTGACTCTCTCTTCAGAAATGACAAGTGCTCCTACATTCATCTCATGGATTCAAGAGATTAAATAAAAAACCTACTTTTTAACATTAGTTTATTAAAATCTTTCTTCAAAAATGCACCAATAAAACAAAAAAATCAAAAGTTTTAAATTAGACATATCTTGTTTTGATTAATAAAAAAAGTTTTACGGTAATTTTTATGTATTTTCAAAAGTTTATATGTTTATTTACATGTGTAGACACATCTTTGTTTGTGTAACTATAAACATAGTTATGCAGTTTAGCTCATTCATACTTTTCAACTCTCTTTTAATAACTATTATATTTGGATACGTATTTAAATTAAGAACATTTCCTTTGAAAGGGACTTTCAAGCCTTGAAATCATGAATTTTCTTGCATTTTTTTAGGCTATCCCTGAATAAATTTTCTGGCTCCGCCCCTGGTCGAGAGACCGGGTCAACTATCACCGGGTTTTTGGGGATTTATGAACCGGATCGAACCGCCGGGTTTTTGAGAGAACCGGTTGAACCGGTATGATTGAACCGGTAAAAACCCGGGTTGACCCGGTTAAAAAAATAATTTTTTTTATATTTGTGTTTTTTATGTTTTTAGATTGATATAAAACTTGTTGTTATGTGTTTTTTTTAATGTTTTTGGATTGATGTAAACTTTTTGTTATGTGTATTTTTAATGTTTTAACTTGTGGACATCAAATTCTTGGTTTTATATATATACATATATAGAGGGAGGATCATGCGAGAAGTTAAACATTTTGCGAGAAGGCGAGAAGTGTTTAATCATATATGATTACACGGCTTGTAAGTGTGTTTAATCATATATGATTAAACATTTATCGCCTTCTCGTAAAATGTTTAGCTTCTCGTTTGAACCTACCCCTATATATATATATATATGCAAGAAAATAAAAAATACATAAAATTTTTGAAACCGGGTCAACCACCCGGTTGGACCGGTTGAATTGTGGCCCGGTCACCACTCCGGATCAACCAAAAAAACGGTTTTTAAAACATTGCTTATCATCGATTTTTATTATTAAATATCCATTAAATTAGTCTTAAGGATGGCACCACAAAGGGTGCTCAGGGTTTCCTTCCTTTGTGTTTGGCTTTAACATAAGTGTCTAGTCTTGAAAATGGTTAAAAACATATGTTTAGTCAGATCAAGTTGTCAAATCAGTTCTAGATTTGATTTTAATTTGAGGCCATATCTAACTGAACAATGTGTATAATGTATGCTTTATTTGTATGATCATAAATAAGAAAAATAAAAACGAAAAATCAAGGGACATCAAGTAGTGGATTTCTAGCCATGGATCACCATCATTTACAACTGTCATTGCTCAAAAGCATGAAACCCACAATGAGTTACAAATAACTCGATTAATCCGATAATCAATCATAGTTGGTCGCAAGGGTAAGCATGACGATGGATCGTAAGAATAGCTAGGATTCGACAAGATATTCAATCTTTCATTGACTACGACCATAATGTTTAAGTTTGTCACTATACGATTTAGAATAAAGTAAACCTCTATCTATAAAACATTGATATGATTTATAAAAATGACAACATTAAATTAAAATCAAACCCCATAATCTTTTTATTATTTTATATAAAATTAAACCAACAATTATTGTTGATGATATGTATATATTTAACACAAAAAGTCAGGAAACAACAAATTAAACTAAACAAGTCCTTTATTCCATAATAATTTATACATACAATACAATCATGAATGAGTCAAAACACGTAGCAACCTTATTGTATTTTTCATATTGTAAATTAATAAAAATTTATCAACTTATTTATTAAATTTTTTCACATAAATAAATTATGTAATAGAAATTGTATATAATATAATCAAGAAATTGTATTTTTTTTCTTTTTATCTTGAATGCATCATTTACATTATTCAATTTCTATATAAATGTATGCACATGATATTTGGGACATGTTTGTTAGCAAGCTTAATAAACTTAACATGACTTACAATTTATCGGTCAGCTATACATGATTGTTTGGTATTGGTATAATGATATAGAAAGTGGTTTATTCAGTAAGTTTCTAGGGTGAGCTTTGTGTACACAATCAAGTTTTTTCCAAGCCTGCCTCTCTCAAGTAAAACATGCTCCTTCCAACTATAAAAAAACCCTCCCAAACAAAAACATTCTCAATATATACAAACAGATTAAATCATATAAACAACTTTATTCGTACAAGATTTAATCGAAAACCAACCAAACAACCGCTTACTATAACAATATAACTTTCAAAGTGTATTGTTTGTTGTTTACTTAGGGGGTGTTTGGTTTGCAGAATGTTTTTGGATGATATGGAATCTGTCAAAAGGGTTTGACTTTTGAAGGAATTTGAATGGAATGTCATCAGGTTTGACCACATGTTGGTTGACAAAAGTTGGAATGTAATATGTTAATAGAATTGGAATTTGTCTGTTTGGTTCAAATGATATAGCTTTGGAATTGGAATGAAATATTGGTGAATGACCAAAATACCTTTTTTTGAAAATTTTGAACCAAAATCCAACTGTTGTGGTTCCTATCGGTGGTGGCAGGCGGTGTTTAGATTGGTGGTGGCAGGCGGTGGTTCGGATTGGTGGTGGTTGATGGTGGTCGACGATGGTTCAGATCGATGGAGGTCGGCGGCAGCGATGGTGGTCAATGGTGGTTCAGATCTCTGGTGGTCGGCGGTGATTCAGATTGGCGGTGCTTGACCGACGGTTTAGATTGGCAGTGGTCGTTGATGGTTCAGATCAGCGGTGTTTGGCCAGTGGTTCAGATCGGCGGTGATCGGCGTCGGTTTAAATCGGTGGTGGTTCAGATTGACGGTGGTTAGTATGGTTAAAATTAAATTGATTTAGATTTTCTTTTTTACTTTAAAATTTTTCTATCCAATTACAAATATTTTTTTTTGTTAAAATGATGTAGATAACCAAATTTTAAAAATTCAATGACTTATTTATTAAAAAAAAATAATTTGAAAGACTTGTTTATTCAAAAACGAATAGTTTATTCATTAAAAAAAAAAATTTAAACACCTAATCATTAAAAGCGAAAAAAATCGTTTTTCCTGAAACTTTTTTCTGTATTTTTATACAACGATCTTTGTAATAATGATATTATTTTTATTATATAACTTGTCTAAACTTTTTATCTATTTAAATACAGTTCGGATAATAAAATACTCATGAAATCATAAAAGAAATGTAAACGAAGACCTCCCACTCAACAGTCTACCCCAACACCATCATTAACTTTCTATATAACAACCAATTCAACCCCCCATCACTCACTCATCACCTTCAAATTCAATTCCACCATGACTCACCACCACCGTCTTCTCAGAACCACCAGCTGCAACACCACCATCACCGGATCAACAATCTCCAATTCAACCTCCTTCATAATCGATCCCGACCACAAACCCCTCGTCGGAACAACACCCTCTACTTCACGTTTCACCCGCCTACGTCGTTTCTCCCTTTTTATCCACTCCATTCTCAACGTCATATCAATCCCTGCACTCCTCCCCTCGTGCCGGTGGCTTACCTTACCCACCCAACTCTCACTAAACCCGTCTCCCACTCGGAAATTCACCGGCACACTGTTCGGAAACCGGAGGGGACACGTCAGCTTTGCCGTGCAGTATGACCCGAGATCCGAACCGGTGTTGGTGGTGGAGCTGGCGGTGTCGACGGTGGCTCTGGTCAAGGAAATGTCGTCTGGGTTAGTTAGGATCGCGTTGGAGTGCGAGAAACGGCACCGCCACCGTGGTGGCGGCGGAAGCACGAAGCTGTTTCACGAGCCGTCGTGGAGCATGTATTGTAACGGGAGGAAGTGCGGGTACGCGGTGTCACGTGCGTGCTCGGAGTCCGACTGGCACGTGCTGAGCACGGTGAAAAGTGTTTCGGTGGGTGCCGGAGTTATACCGGTGGTGGAGGATTCCGGTGAAAGAAAGGGTGAAGGGGAATTGTTGTATATGAGAGCGAGATTTGAGCGAGTTGTGGGGAGTCGTGACTCGGAAGCGTTTTATATGATGAACCCGGATGGAAGTGGAGGGCCTGAACTCAGTATATTTCTACTCAGAATATAGTGTTTTTAATTAGAAGCTAATCGTTATACTTGTTAATTGTTATAAAAAGGAATTACGAGATATGTGAAAGTAACATTGTTTATCGAGTTCACTAGTTCGAGTTTTACAAGACCACTGTGGATATTACTGGTTGGACTTCAGGTATTAGTTATTTAGTTAAAGTACGTAACAAACTGGGTTTGTCTGGAGACCATTGTTTATCGAGTCATGAAATTAGTGTTTGTTTTTGTGATATCGTGAAAATATTTAGTTTGATGGTATTTAAAAATATTGATGTTTGTAATAATACTTAAATTATTCAGGTTTGATAAATTAAAGTTTGAATTTGGATTTGATTAATATGTTTTAGATAAACAATCGATTATGTTTACGTGTGATTACTGATTAGTTAATCATATAGTATGTTTTGCCATAATTAATTATCTGATTATGGTTATTTAATTTTATGTAATTACTTTTAAAATATATATTTGAACACCTCCTAAATATTTGACTGAATTTATTTAAATTATGTAATTTGTATTCCAAGTATTTATTTTACTTAGGAATTTGAATGCATTAATATATATATATATATATATATATATATATAGAATGATGATATACGATTAGGACAAAGTAATATATAACTAGTTGTGTATCCGTCCAATATAACAAGATGCAATCACTAATTTAGAATTAGAACACCTAGTTTTCATTTTTATGAGACTATGATGTTAAGATTTAATAAAGATTGATTTTGTTCTTATTTAGTGTAACATTTTTTTCTCACAGATGTATCAAAATTGTTATCTTATACTTATTTTGATCAATAACATAAACATGGATGCCTATTACAAAAAAATTACTAATGGGTTACGACGAAATGAATGATAAATTTGTCATCACGTCATGAAAAAGTTACTCTAGCTGTATTAAAAGTTTTTTAAATTAAAATAACAAAAACGTTTTAAAATGATATAAATAGAATCATTTTTCGAAAGTCATAATTAAGAATCATAAAATCGGCTAAAAGAGTAAAAGCCTAGAGCATTGTATAGAAAGTTAATGATGGTGTTGGGGGAAGACTCTCGAGTGGTAAACAATGTATTAATATCATTGGATATGAAAGACATAAGAAGTGGAGTTTAAGAGCATCTCCAATATATTCTCTAAAATAGAAAAAAATGACTTTTTATTATCTAAACTTCTTCGACAACTTTACTATCTTGTTAATAGAAAAAACTTGAAAATTTTCCAAAGTTCAGAGAATTCTATAAAACTTGATGGTATGAGAGAAATTATTATTTTATTCAATCTCGTCAATAAATTAGAATTTTTGTCATTTTATTCGAATTCAAGACCTTTGAATACTTTTGATTTTTTTATTCAACTTTATGCAAGTAGTGACATAAAAATTACAAGTAAAGGGGATTAAAAATAGAGAATTCTCAAATCCCAACTCAGGTCCACTTTGTACATTTAGGGGTTGTTTGTTTTTTTTAAAAACCTCTTAATGACACTTAAATTTGAATCATTCAGATCTTTTTACACACGACCTCTTATTAATCATAACTAAAATAAGACTTTCAACTTTAGACCTCTTAAAAAACAAACGGCACCTTACTGAACGGAGCAATTAGACATTTTTATTAGGAAAAGGAAGCCTTCTCTTCAAAGAGCCTAGGGGGCTCTTGGAGGTTGGGGTATTCAATCCCATGATACTAAGGTGACTTTTGGTTTGTAGATTCTGATATAATTAAAATGTTAAATTCAATTGTTCAAATTCCATTCTTTTGTTTGTTTCGTTTTTTTATGGAAGGAATATTTAAATTCCACAAATGAGGGAATTTAACGATCCTTAGCAACTAAAAGGTATTTTGATGGAATGAAATTCTTTTTTTCATAATACCACATATTCCCTTAATCCAATAAACCTATCTAATTAAACCACGCTTCCATCGGTTCCTTCTCCAAACCACCACCGACCACCGTCGATCTGAACTGTCGCCGCCGACCACCGTCGATCTGAACCATCGTCGATCTAAACCACCACCGACCACCGTTGATATGAACCACCGCCAATCTGAACCACCGTTATAAATAAAGTATTTTTAATGGTTATTTTATTAAAGCATTTTTTTGTTTAAAAAAATTAAAATTATCAAAAAGGGTATTTTGTTCATTTATCAACATTTCATTCTAATTTCAAAGCTACATTTTGTGAAACAAACAGACAAATTACAATTCATTTAACATATTTCATTCCAATTCTGTAAACCAAACAGATGGTCAAACATGACAACATTCCATTTCAATTCCTTCAAAATCAATTTTCTTTGACAGATTCCATTTCATCCAAAAACATTCTATGAACCAAACGCCACCTAAGGGAGCATGAGGTTGTATCTCAAGGATTCTACTAATACATCATATAATAAGTTTGAAATACACTAATGCGGGTACGTTTGGTACACTGAACAAGACAGGACATAATAGAATAAGGATCACTATTCCACGTTTGGCAAGACTGTTAGGTGGAACATACAGGAACAGTGTGGAACAAAAGTGGAACATTTCTGTTCCATCCCCACCCCATTGAACAAGGTGGAGCAGACTTATGTTTTACCTATATAACCTCAAAATAAAATCTAATTCTCTTCTAAAACATTAAATACATCTTCTTTTTTATATTTTATTCATTCTTTAAATTTTATGTTATTTAAATTTTCATTTTATTGTCCTCAAACATTATTTTTATATAGTTACTATGTTTTGATTAATTTATTTAAATTACTAAATATTAGTAGTAAAAAATATAGAAAAGGTTAAAAAATAAAAATTGGAAACCATATAAATATTTTATTTTGGTGTCACTTTAATCTATCTTGAAGAGAATTTTCTAATACTATATTTTGTTATAAAAAATATTTATTTCGTTATAATTTAACTAGACATATACCCGCGTGATGCAGCGGAATGTAAGTAAAGAGCAAACAATTAATGTTACTTCCTTATAGACATGTCATCAACAATCAACCATGACCTAAGAATCACAAAGACACTAAGGACCTTGTTCAATAAAAAGGTAAAAATTGAAATGTAATAAGAAATAAGATAACTACAAAGGACTGTACCTGAACTGGATGCAAACCAAATCTCTGATTCCCTAATCCCTCCACTGTGATTACGTGCATTCCTTCAACAGAATATAACGGAGTCAAACAAGCATTGATTGCCTGGTGCCTGAAGTATAACAGAAGGAAGGAAAAATTCATGAGGTTACAACATAGAAATGGGATTGCAACTTCTCATAAACACGAGAAACAATCTTACACGAGTCGTAATAACATGAAAACGATCCTAAAGTGAACATACTTCAGATGGAAAACTGATCTATGAATGAATGTAAGGTGAATTGAATCTTTGATCAAATCACTCGAGAAAGAATGAGAGAACACATTTCTTCGAGTTTTGATCAAAGTAAGAAACCATGACAGTGCATGCCCCACAACCTCCTTCACCACATCCTAGCTTTGTTCCCGTTAGACCTACATCTTTATCACCACAACAATAGGAGTCGGATCATGCCATTTAGTAGAAAAAAGTAACACATGATTCTTCCTGACCATACTTCTTGCACAATCAGTTGTTGTTGTAATTATTGCTGCTACAATCATCATTGATGTTATCCTAATCGATCGACAACCGGTTTTCTTCATTGTTACTTTCACAGCACAATTGTGCATCTTCCGCCAACGCCGCCGTGGTACGGTGGTAACAGTAATCATCATGGACGACCTGTTCCAAAACTTGTTTCAAGTTGTTGTGTAATGCGTTTGTTGTTGCTTCGTTTGTTTGAGCTAAATCTTTCCAGATTTGATTCTCGACACGATTTCTTATTTTTTCGCTCTCAGACGCTTCGAGATTCCTTCCTCCACCCGTGATTATTCTCCTTGAATTCCTCTTTCATCTCTCTTCAACATCGAGTCTCACATTCTCCATCTGCGTAAATCGATCGTTCAGCAAAATTTAGGAAAAAAACTCTAAAAAAAACTCCACCGACAACATAATCAGATGCAGAAAATCAACATGATAAGATCATTACATGATGAGCGATGAATTGATCGATTTCTAACTGTTGTTGTTGGATCTGCAACGAGATGTCTTCTCCGAGAAATGTATAGTTTTCGTAACTTTCGATTTGATTCTGATTCATGTTGTTGTGACTGTTAATTAACGAAGGAAAGCAAGGTATTGATCTCGTTAGAATCCCTAGCTTATTTTCTGGAAACTGGAATACTGCAAGTTAGGACGCTTTCCGCCTTGAGAGGTTTTATCTTTTAACTTGGTTGTTAAGCCTTGCAAAAATGTCATAATGGAAACTGAAGAAGTCGTGAAATGAAAACCCAAATTGATGATTACCCGGTAGATTGAAGAACCCAAAATAAAACCTAGGGTTTTCAATCGAAATTTATCAGGGGAACGGTGTCATACTCTTCTCATACGGAGTTCTTATTGTTTCTGTGTATTCAATGTTATCGTCTGCTTTGGCCAGAGGCAATTATGCCAATTCTGTGTTTTGGCCCTTTAAGTTGTGTTAGCAATGGCCAGCGGCCAATTTCCTATTAATCAGGTTTTTTCCCCATAGAATGTGAAGAAGAAATTTGATGATGATGTTTATGAAGACTGCAGCTTCAATTTTTGAATTAATCTGAATCTGTCAGAATTATTCCATTCTTGGTCTCTATTTAGATTAATATTTAACCAAACAAAAGTTATCTCAATTTTGGTTTGAATGTTATTCCATTTGGCCTTCTGGTCTTGTAAAATTAATAATCAGAATATGACTAATAACAATCAAAAGGTTAAATGCTATAAAATAATATTTACCAAAAACTAACACTTTGTGATTCTCATTTTTCTTATAAACAGAGTAGAAGAACACAAAGATAAGAAGTTAAGAACCCATGAGAGGCTAGTATATAGAAGAGGGCACAAGCCTTTCCAAACCTAAAGGTTTGGAAAATAATTGAGTGATTGATAATTTTACGAGTTTAAAGTTCGTGATGGATAGTTCCTAATATGACCACATTATCGTATTATCAGGCATAATGAAAGTATATATAACAAATCACAAGTCTTACCTAGTTGCAAACTTTAATCTTCGTCGTTCCAGCCCCACATTTCATCACTACAATTCATATAAAAGAAATTTCAGTAACAACATTACATTACAAAGTCCTCATTGCTAAAACTTCAAACACACTTCCACACACATTCAGATGAATATAAACAAAACATCACACCTGGAATTCGTGTTAAGAAAAACAAAATTACGATTAAACACAATTACAAGGATTAATATCATGAACTCTTGATATAAAAAAAAAGGTATTTGATCAAAGACATAAAAATAACAATTAATATCTTGATTTATATACTAAATTGATATAATATGCAAAGAGATATTCAAGTGAAATAAAACCTCAAGAACACAATTATTTATAAAATGAAATAAATAGAACTTACCACAAATGGCATCAACAGGATCATCAAAATGAATTCCATTAGATTTTCCATAGTTTTGATTATATATTTCATATGCTCAACTCCTGCATTCACAAATCTCATTGAAGCTCCAAATTATTTCTGCAGAAATTTGATGGGTTCATTGGTGATTTCTTGAAGAATAAAAAATCAGAGCAATATAACGGAAAAATTGGAAATTACATGATAAGAAACTAAAAGGAAATCAAAATTATAGGCTCAACGTAACCGGACCTTGAATCACCGACACCGGGCTCTGATGAAAATGATCCCGATCCAAACGCTGAGTAAGAAAAAAGAATTACTCAACTCTTCACCACCTCTCAACGAACTCAAATTCTTCTGCACTTGAAATTACTGGAGAGATAATCAGATGAACATTATATACATTATTCATACCTCACAAAACGTGTAAAATGCTGGAGAATCCCGAGAGATGTCGATTTTTGTGACCAATCCTTCAACAAAGATTCTTTGCTTTTCTTTGGAGCCCTTGTCTCTTCACCATCAAATGAAACAAAAATCAGTAAAAAAAAAAAGAAGAAGAAAAAAACCAAGAATTCATTTAAAAAATTTAACAAAGGCATTTCATCGAACAGTTGGCCTACTTGGATCAATATCAGTACTGTAAAGCTCCAAAACAACATTTCTCCCAATCTGATCAGCAAAAGCATCAAATTTCTTCACAATTGCCTCCCTAAAATCCTCTTGATTTTTGTTTCAAACAGTCAATAGAGCTCTCACCTTGAACGTAACCGCCTTTTTTGCTTACAAAATTTTGCCAATCTTCACTTACCGCAGCCACCACCACCACCGGATTCCTTGTTCGAATCCTTTTCCTTGATTGTCTGAACCTGGACTTATCAATCGGAACAAAAACTGGGTTCAAACACAACAAATTCTGGTTCTGATTGATTGTTTTACAAATGTTTGAAGCAAGAAACAGAGATTGGGATAACCAGAAGAAACCCAAATTTGATGGAATGTGATTCGTGTCTTCGTCGAGAGGAGCGATAAGATACATATTTGAGAGCATGAATCATCAATGTCTTGGAGGTGCCTGAAGGATCGTGGGTGGGGGAAGGGGAGGTTTGCAGTTTTTGGAGCGATTGCAGGAACGTGAGAGAAATAAGGAAGGCAAAAGCTAGCAGAGGGAGTGATCGAGAGGAGAGCGTGGGAGGAGCACAGATTTTGGCTTTCCAAAAACCAACTTTTCAATAACCGTAATAGAACTTTAATATAATAGTATAGATATAGATAAATTACATAATTAATCAAAAAAGATATATAATATATAAACAACTTATTAGGGGTAAATTGGTCATGTTATCTGTTTTGTTCTGTCCGGTTCTGTTTTACCAAATGCTGAACAACTGTCCTGTCTGCGTACCAAACGCACCCTGCATGAACCCAACAAGGAAAGAAGTACACAATGATTCCTCGGTTCTCGGTGGGCTTACTTCTTCTAGTTTTAGAGGGAAATCGCATTGCCAAGATATCTATACTATATTATAAAGCATGGATAAAAAAACTCTTAAAAACAATCTCTAAAGCATAATGTACCGTTATTTAATGTTAATTACTTAAAATCTCTTAAAAACAATCATTAAAGTTTTATATACTACATTTAATGTTATTTTTTAATTTTCAATCATTATTTTCTAACCACTTTAGTTCCCCTAAAATTACTACCCTGCATAATTAAATAAAGAATATAAATCAAAATTTAAATATAAAAAATCTAAAATATAATTAAAAAAATCTAACAGAATATTTAATGTTTATTTTAAAAAAAACATTATATTATTAAATCTAAAATAAATTACACTATTATTAAACTTCTATACTATATTATATAACACGTATAAAAAACTATTAAAAACAATTGTAAAGGTTAATGTACCGTTATTTAATGCTAATTACTTAAAATCTCTTAAAAACAACCATTAAAGTTTTATGTGCTACATTTAATTTTATTTATTAACTTTTAATATTTATCTCTAACTACTTTAACTCCTTAAAATCACTCCCCACTTCAATCCCCTAAAATCAATCTCTGCATAATTAAATACAAGATAAAAATCAAAATTTAAATATAAATATAAAAAATCTAAAATATAATTAAGAAACTATAACAGAATATTTAATGTTTATTTAAAAGAACATTATATTATTAAATCTAAAATAAATTACATTATTATTAAACTATCGAAAAAACTTTTAAAAACAAGTTTTTATGTATTAAGTACCGTTTATTGATAACATTATCTAATATTCAAGATTACAGGTAATGATGCATGAGTATAAATTTCTAAAGTTATATGTTTGAATTCATAACTAACTAATAAACATAATCAAAACAGAATAAACATTTCAATTTAAATATAAAGAATTTAAAATATATAAGATAATCATTGAATTCTAACAAAATACTTTTAAAAAATTTATATAAAAAACATTATATTATTAAGCCTAAAATAAACAAATTTATAAAAAAAAAATCATTATCACTCTCTCAAAACCATCCAAAATCGTACCATAAATCGGCAAAAAATAAAATGAAACATTAAAATCATGATGTATCTCTGTAACACCCGTATTTTCCGTGTAAGTCTAGATTCCTTACTTGGATGAATTTTTCGGCAATTATTCGTATTGTTATACTCCTATTCATTGTTACATATTCCCTTTTCGTCATCACGTAAGTCGCGGGTTCGAAAGTTTGGATTTTTGGGTTTCGGTACCTCTGGCGCAATTGTGCCACGTGATAGTGACAATGTCACTATCGCCAGGGCACTATCTCGGAAGCCATACGACTCTCGGTACAAATGGCGCGATTGTGCCCCGCGATAGTAACAATGTCACTATCGCATGTCACTATCGCGAACGGGATCTTTGTGTTTATTAGAGTCAGCTCCGAAATTAGTTCATTTTATCTGATTTCTTGGAGAACTAGGCGATTTTCTCTGCTGTGTTGGTAAGTCTCAAACCCTAGGTCTTCCCTTCACATTTATTCCTTCACCAACCACCCTCCTCCTCATTAATGGTGTTTGGCTAGGTAAACCTAAGGTGCCATTGGTGAAGATCATCCACTCTCAAGAGCTTTCATCATCCCTTTCAACTAGAGATTCTAGGGTTCGACATTATAACCATTGTGAGTTCATACTTCATTTTTATCAAACTTTATGCACATCAAAATGTATTTTTGACTTCTAGATATCTCCTTGTTTACATTTTCATTTTGATGAGATTTTGACCTAACTTGATATTTTGGGGATTTCTAGGGTTTCTTACTATTTTGTAAAATAAAGGAATAACCCATGTCTTGGAACTACAATATGGTTGGTTTCAAATTTTGATGAGTAAATGTTCAACTTATGGCTTTTAGTCAAGTTTATGTTTTAAAGATTGTATGGGTATTTTGGTTCAAAGGGTTATTTGATGAAAAGGAAATAAATGGTTTAACCTTGATGAAATCCATGTTACATTAAATGGTTTTAACACTTGTAGTGGTTACTTGGTAAAGAAACACATTTGGAAATGAGAAGATAACCTTATGTTTTATGTTGGGCTTGTATTTCTTATCAGTAGTTAACCATAAAATGTGATTTGGGAAATAATGGTGTTATGAACTATATGTTTGATTATAGTTGGTCACAAGTGATATTGTGACAAGTCTAGACTATTACTAGTGGATCCATAGGTATAGAGTTGACTTATTATTTGGGGATAACTCCCGTATGTAGCTAGTTGAGACATTGGACCCTAGAGGGCAACTTGGTACGGTTATGTGGGACCGGATACTAGCCGTGGGTCGTAAATGTAAATCCTAGTGAATGAGCATGACTAGGAATCATTTGGTGCCCTCCCCCACATCTTAGTACGAGTCGGCGTGTTCGTGGCCTTGATCCTAGTATGGTGAGCTCAATAACTCGGAGAATGGCTTACTTTGTGTTTCGCCACATTCCTTGGAAAGTTGGGTCTTCCCGTCATCGCAAGATGTATTTTTGGACCGCAAGGTCAAAATGTGTTTATCAAATCATTTACAAAGGTTAATGGTGAAAACATGTTTACTTATGTTGTATTTAACTTCCTTATCGAATTGTCATATAAACTGTATGTTCTCACTAGACTTTAAGCCTAACATTTTTTTCTCAAATGATGTGTATAACAGGTTCCGTTAGCGGTGGGTCGTCAAGGGGTTGAGTAAAGAGCGTGGACTCTTGAGTGCATTTTTGGTTGATTAGATATTTTGGAAGCTTTGGCGTTTAAAACAATTTATTCTTTTTGGTATTGGGTTGACAATCTATGTAATCTAGATAGAAATGGTTTAGATTAGTTTGTTGTCGAATTCCTATGCATTCTATACAGGTTTTGTAAACGCATACACTCTTACCCTGTTTTGGTAGTTTGCTCCAAATACAAACGTCATATTGCCGGATTTTCAATTTTTAAAGTTTTCCGAATTTTTAGGGTGTTACAATCTCGCTGCATTGCGCGAGTACGATTCTAGTGTATAATAATATGGGAAATTATTGATTTTAAGAGAGCGAGCTTACCACTAAAAAAATCTATCTATATAAATAGCTAAAACAGAATCAAAAGATGATGACGTGGCAAGTTGGTGGTGCAGGAACCGGTCATAGAAATTTTCTAAAATTTTCACTTTTTTAAAAAATTTATAACCTGTTAAAGACCTTTATATCCCTAAAAGAAAAAAAAATGTGTGATTCATTGGAGTTGGTCTTTTAGTAATTTCCCTTCTTTGGCTATCCATCTTCTCCATTTACGTTACCTCTAATCCAGCTCACCTCTTAGCTCCGACGACTTCTCCTCTTCTACCTCTAAAGCCATCATTACCTCCACACTCCCATCATATCTCCTACCATCAATGTCGCGCCTCTTGCAACGTATAGCCAGTCGACGAGGGAGGAGTTGATGACTAGCGTCACTACTAATCTAGGTCCAAATGGTATTGATGAGGGAATCTTTCGTGGTGATGGAGCGAGTAGGAGGTCGAGGATGTCGGTATCATCGATTGCGAGCAGTTCAAGGAGGGAATCGACTACTAAGATAACAGCGTTAGGGTCTACAATATGTGGTATGTTTTTAGCCTTGATTGTTTTTTCTATTATGGCTTCTGATAAAACTCAAGGATGGAGTACTAGTGACTCTTTTGATCGATGCAAGGAGTAGAAGTATAACTCGATTTATTTTGAGAGTGGTTCAAGGAGCGAACTTTCCATTAAGATAGCAGTGTTAGGGTTTACGGTATATGGTATGTTTTCAACCTTGATTGCATTTTATATGATGGCTTCTGATATAACTCTAGGATGGAGTACTGGTGACTCCTTTGATCAATGCGAGGAGTACAACTATAACTCGATTCATTCTAACTAGCTTTAATTCTAGCATATTATTGGGTGTTGCTTTCCCTACCCCCTATTAACCCCATACCTCCTCCTACAACTCTATCTCCCTCACACATTCGACAACATATATCAGGATCGAATTCTCAACAAGAATTATGAACACTCAGAAACAATATTAAAGAAGTTGTGGAAAAACACTTTAATATTCAATAAACAGAAAAACAGTATGAATCACAACTTGCAAACTTTACTTAATGATTCAAGTTACAAGCTTTTCACTCACAACCTCAATCTTGAAGAACAGACTCTTTCAAGACGAATTCTACTTCTCTAGAATTAGGAACGATGCCTTGAGGTTGATTCTCTCTCTAGAACAAAAACTCAGAATTATTCAATTGTATCTTTCAATTCTATTCTATTCTATACATCATTGAATAATAAAAGATAATTACTAAACATAAAAAGATCTTCAAAATAATCTTCATAATTATCTTCAAGCTTTCCATGTTTATCTCCAGACGCGATCTCTTCAACATTATCTTCAAATTATCTCAGAAGCAGCATTAATCACCTTGGAAGCATTAACTGAGTCTTGGCAGTATTAACTACTAAGCAGCACTAACCACTAGAAGTACTAACTAGGTAAGCAGTACTAACTTTGTTCAAGCAGCACTAACTTTGACTAGCAGTATTAATTCTACTAGAAGTAGTAATACCTAGCAGTATTAACTTTGAGATACTCTGGCAGTACTAACTCTGAACTAGCAGCATTAATGACTTGGTCACATCTTCAGTTCCCAACAATCTCCCCCTAACTTGACTTTTAGAAAGAGAAGTCAAGTTCTTCAGATGCTTCCAAAACTTTCATTGATTCAATCCAGTGTTAGGATCCAGTCCCATACTCTGATTGATAGTTCTCTGAATTAGATACTTTGCCATTTCTGAATTTGGTGCACAACCTAGCTTCTTATTTAACATGGCATGAAGCTTCAGACTTGTATGATTGTAGACCTTATCCACCAAGTAATACTCCATGTGAAAAGTATCCATGGCCAATTCATAGACTCCACTCCTTTCATACAAAGTCCATCCTCTAACAGCTTCAAACACATCTCTGATTATATGCTTTACTACTTCTGGATTGAATAACATACACAAATACTCCATAACCAGCTTCACAATTGGTAACCCTGGAGCTTTCAACTGATCTGCATGTAATTTCATACCAACTTCAAACATCTCTTCTAAATCAGATCTTGAACATTCTCTGACAATTTTATTCCATGTTGAAAACACATAATACTTCTCATCCTTTCTTTTCAGCCTGATATACTCCTTACCATCCACCTCCATAGTATCCCAGTGGATAACTTCAGGAGGTTTGAATCCAACAGGTTCAGCTGTGATAGGCTTTGGAATTTTATCCATTACCACCATGTACATATTTACATCTGAACTCTGTGGTACTTCCTGAGATTCAGCTCTCTTTTCTTCATTCTTAGGTGCCTCTTCTTCTTCAGCAACCTTTTTCTCTTCTTCTACTCTAGGCTTCTTGTCAACTTTCTTTCTTTTGGCCATCATCTTGGTTCTCTTCAGAATCCTTTGACTTTGCCCTATACTAGCTTCCTTCTTCTTTTCTTCCTTTTTCCTTTCCTCTGATCTAGGACCTTTAGAAGCAATAGACTTAACTCTTTTTATTTTCTTGATCTTCTGAGCTAAAGTCTCTTCTTCCTTAATCTCTGCCTTTTCTTTTGTTGGAGTTCCCTCTTCACTTTCAGGGAAGGGTTGATTAATGTTCACATCATGCCTCTCCTTGGCTTTCCTTTCAAACTCCACTCTGGCCTTTTCATTACTCTGCAGTTTTCCCATTTCTTTCTCATATAAGCCCTTGACTTGATCAAAAGTCATCTTTATAAACATTTCTTTCTTCACACCAATTGCACTCCTCAAGAAAGTTATCATCTTGTTTCTTTCCTGAGTTGCAAGGTAAGTTTGTGAAGGCCTTCTCTTCTTTGCACTTGATCTGGCCATCATAGCCTTTCTCATGCTTATTGCCCTTTGCTTTGCTTTCTCTGTTTCTAAACCTTTCTGAAATGCTTCATTTAATTCATTAGCTAGTGCTCTGGCTATCTCTCTGTCTTTCTCAACCTGCTCTTTCTCTGCTTGATTTATCTCTTCTTGCAGTTTCTTGGCTAATGCTTCATCTGACTCAACCATCTTTTGCTTTTTGGTTGGTTGATCAGATTCTATCATCTTTTCTTTCTCTTTTCTCTTTGCATCTGCAACCATGTCTTTCTTTTCTGTTCTCTTTGCTCCCCCTTCATTTATGACCACTCCCTTTGCTTTGGGAGTGTCATTGTTTGCTTTTACAAGCATCTCTGCTACTTCAACCTCTTCAGGTGTTAACCCTGTTACTGCTGCTTGTGTAGTTTCAGCAGCACTAACAGTTTCTGCTGCTCCTTTTGGCTCAGCAGTAGTAACAGTTTCTACTGCTGGGGTTGTTACTGCTGCTGGTGTTGTTTCTGCTGCTTCAGCCTTATTTACTGCTGCTTTGCCAATTTCTGCTGCTTCAGCAAATATTTCTGTTTCTATCACACCTTCAGCTTTTTCTTCAGCCCTCTCTTCAACAAACTCTCCCTTTGCTTCAACATTCTCCCCCTCAATCTGTTGATCCATCTTTTCTGAGCTTGAACTCTCCCCCTTTTTGGAAGCATTCTCCTCCTCCTTTTTGTTTGCCCCCTCTCTCCTCCTTAGAACAAACTGCTTTCTTCTTTTCTTGGCAATGAGTTTTCCCACCAATTGCTTGAGTTTTGAAATCTGCTCTTGTTGGGAGATGACCACTTGCTGCAATGCCTTGATTTCCTTTCCTTGATTAACCACATCAACATTGATGTTGGCTATTGTTTCCATCAATTCCAAGTAAGTATAGCTATCCTCACCTTCTTTAGGTGTTTTACCCACCCTTGAAGGATCATTGGAACCTTTTGCCATCAATTCATCAGTTTCAGTTCTGTCCTCACCCTTTTTGGATGTTTTGCCCATTCTTGAGGGATCCTTGGATCTTTTAGTAGTGGCCTTCTGCCTAGAAGAAGCACCAACTACCCCCTTGGTTTCTTGGCACCAGGGTCCTTTGGTTGATTTCTCACCCAAAGTTGCCATGGGGAAGGTCTTAGAGATGTTACCACTATCCTTCTCTGTGCTAGCAGAAGTAGTGGCAGCCTTCTCACCCATATGCTCATTCATCTCCTTAGAGAGCACCTCCTCAAGGTTGGGAGACACCCTAGTGGTTTCCCTTTGGATATTCTCTATTGGAGAATGCTCCAATAGAGGGCTTTGAGGCTCTTGGTTAATAGTAGGTACAACAAGGGAAGGAGCCTTGTGTACCTTTCTCTTGACATAAGTCTTGGATATCATAGGAGTGGGTTTAGCAGCAAAGGACTGAGGAAAATTTTGAGAGAGGGAAGGTTGGGTTTGGCTCTCAGTGGGTTGGTCTAATGAGGGCCTTGACCCTGAGGCCATACCTTCTTGTGGTTGGGACACCGCCATCATTGTTGAGAACAATGGGGTGTCAACTCCTTCTGAGTCCCTAGCAGATCTTCTCATGTTTGAGAAGACCTTGCCTTTAGGGGGTTTAGGTACATATACCTCATCAAAGTGAGGTATATCCGTCAATTCAATGGTTATAACTGCCTGTACAAACCTGGGATACATGAAGAAACTCTTCTTGTTGTCCAGGTTTGAGACAAGATCATTGAAGATCATCAGAGAAAAGTTATATTTTCGAGCAGTAGATAAGCATACCAAAGCATAGGCAATGGTACTGCTAAATTGGCTCCAGCCAGTAGTTTTCTTGGAAATACAGTGCATCAGGGTATGAACAAAGAACCTCCATTGGGATGAAAATTGAGCTTTGAAAAACTTGAAAATCCCCATTTGGCCTTCATACCCCATTCTGGTGAGGTTTGAAAACAAATCCTCATTTGGAATAGAAGATATACCTGAAGCATCATCTAGACGTAGACAGATGCAAATGGTCTCCTCAGTAACTGTCAGGGGTTTGTCACACACCCTTGTTTTGATGCACGGCACTCCGTTTTCAGTGCTAGTAGTGGCATTGGCCCAGAATTGCCTTTGATGCTCTATGTAGATGGTAGGAGACACAATGAGAGCATGAGCGATGTGGCTTGACCTCAGAAAATCGACTATCTGGTAAAAACCTTCGGCTTGTTTTGGCGTTTGGAGCATGGCTATCTCGTTGTGCTCATTAATAAACACCATTGAAGCCATATGTACGCAAGGATTCTTGACTAGCGAGCACTGGATACTTGAGAGAAAAGAGTGAGAGAGAAGATGAACAGTAGACAAAGAGTCGTTATGATCTTTTAGGCGGGGAAAGGGTATTTATAGCTTGTGGATTATAAGCAGTATTAACCCTAAAAATTTAGTGAAAGCAGTATTAACAGTGAGCAGTATTAACTGAGAGCAGTGTTAACTGAAAACAGTATTAACTGAGAGCAGTATTAACTGAGAGCAGTATTAACTGAGAGCAATATTAACTGAAAGCAGTATTAACTGAGAGCAGTATTAACTGAGAGCAGTATTAACTGAACACTGGCAGTAGTAAAATTGTACTGGCAGTACTAAAACTGTACTGGCAGTATTAACCATACTTACACTTTTAAGCTTGTGATGAAGTGAGTACTGCTATACATTTCCTGAGAAAGAAGATTAGTAACACCAAGCATAAACTATATACAGGTATTGAACCACTTTTTAAGTATGAGCTTATTCAGAGTTGATCATTCCCACACTTGTTACCAAGAAAGTGAATCTACCCACATCAAAGGCTTTGGTGAATAGATCAGCAAACTGGTTATCAGTATGAACTTTTACAACTTGAATAAGCTTCTTTTCATTGCAGTCTCTTATAAAGTGATACCTGATCTTAATGTGCTTTGTCTTTGAGTGCTTGACAGGATTATTAACAATGTTAATAGCACTGCTATTATCAATAAAGATTGGAGTGTGTAGAAAGGTTACCCCATAGTCCAGCATTTGATTCTGAATCCATAAGACTTGAGAACAGCAACTTGCAGCTGCTATGTACTCTGCTTCTATTGTAGATGTGGACACTGTGGTTTGTTTCTTGCACTGCCATGATACTAGTCTTGCACCCAAAAACTGGCATCCTCCAGAAGTAGATTTTCTGTCCAAGTTTGCTCCACCTAGGTCACTATCTGAGTATGCAAGTAGGTCAAATGATGAGTCATGAGGATACCAAAGTCCCAATCTAGGTTGCCCTTTGAGATATCTGAATATCCTCTTAACAGCTTGATAGTGTGATTGCTTTGGCCTAACTTGAAATCTTGCACACACACAGACTGGAAACATTATATCTGGCCTAGAGGCTGTAAGATACATGAGAGAGCCAATCATGGATCTATAGTGATGAACATCCATATCTTCCCCCTCAAGATCTGCTGTTATCTGCTTGTGTGTCTCCATAGGTGTGCTGGCAGGCTTTGAGTCTGAGAAACCAAACTTGGTTAGAATGTCCTGCACATACTTGGACTGACAGATAAATATACCATCTGACTTCTGTTGGACTTGAAGTCCAAGGAAGAAAGTAAGTTCCCCCATGGAACTCATTTTGAACCTTTGATGCATTAGTTCCTCAAACTCCTTGCACATATTGTCTCTTGTGGATCCAAAGATGATATCATACACATAGATTTGGACCAGCAAGATGTCCTTCTTCTTTCTCTTGATGAACAGAGTCTTATCAATGACTCCTCTTTCAAAGCCATTTTCCAAGAGATAGGATGACAGAGTGTCATACCATGCTCTTGGTGCTTGATGCAGTCCATAAAGTGCTTTCTTCAGTTTGTATACTCTGTCTGGATAGCTTGGGTTTTCAAACCCTGGTGGTTGACAGACATATACTTCTTATTCAATTGAGCCATATAGAAATGCATTTTTTACATCCATTTGATAGACTTTGAACTTCATATAAGAAGCATAGGCCAGAAACAATCTAATTGCTTCTATCCTAGCCACTGGTGCAAATACTTCTTCATAATCTATTCCTTCTTCTTGTGTATACCCTTGTGCCACCAACCTTGCTTTGTTCTTTATTACTATTCCTCTCTCATCTCTTTATTCCTGAAGACCCATTTTGTGCCTATTGCTCTTTGACCTTTAGGAAGGTCTACCATATCCCAAACATCTTGCAGCTTGAATTGTAGCAGCTCTTCTTGCATGGCTTCTATCCAACTGGAATCTTTCATAGCATCATAAGCCTTCTTAGGCTCAAGCTGGGATAGAAAGCAAGAAAGCACTGTATGTTGTTGGTCTTGCATATCTTGCAGCCTGCTTTGATTTCTAGTCATCATAGGAGAATAGATATCTCCTATTACCAGCTGAGGAGGATGATTCTTTTGTGTTCTTGTTTGATGACTAGGTTCTTCATTGAGTCCCACCTCTAGATTGGAGTCATTCAACTCAACTGAGGTGATTTCAGCAGCTACTTCTGGTTCTTTATTTTCTTGACTCTCCTCATCTCTTCTTTCTTCTTCACTCTGATTTGGTTCAGTAGATGGCTCCTTTTCACAGTCTTCAACAGGATCCACTGTAGGTATGGGAAAAATCACAGACTGAGGTATGATGTTGTGTGATTGTGTAATTCCTGAATCTGAGCTTCCTGATCCTGCATTATTATCACTACTGAAACCCAAAGAGTTAGTTAGTGAATCAATGTCAAACAACCACTGAGGACCTGAACCAATTGGATTTGGTGTATTCTCATTGCATTTGACATTGTCACTTTCTTCAATTATTCTAGTAGAAGAATTAAAAACTCTGTAAGCCTTACTCTGAAATGAATACCCAACAAGAAAACCATCATCTGCTTTGCTATCAAACTTTCCTAAGTGAGTTTTGGTATCGAGAATAGTACAAGGACACCCAAAAGGTTTAAGGAAACCAATAAATGGTTTTCTATTGTTTAAAAGCTCATATGGGGTCTTGTTCTTTGGCTTGACCACTAGAACTCTGTTTTGGACATAACAGGCAGTATTAATTGCTTCAGCCCAGAAAGTAATTGGCAGTTTTGAATCAGCCAACAGAGATCTAGCAGCCTCTATTAGTGTCCTATTCCTCCTCTCAGCAACTCCATTCTGTTGAGGAATCCTAGGGGCACTATATTGTCTCTCAATGCCTTTTTCTTCACAAAAGGTGTTTAGATCAAGATTTTTAAATTCAGTTCCATTGTCTGATCTAATGACTTTTACTTTTTGATTTGTTTGGTTTTCAATTCTTAGGATAAAGGATTTGATCAGTCCACTTGTCTCATCCTTAGTCCTTAGAAAATATACCCAAGTAAATCTAGAGTAATCATCAACAATAACTAAGCAGTATGATTTCTTGCCTATACTCATAACATTTGTAGGACCAAACAGATCCATATGTAATAACTGGAGACAAGAAGAAATTGTATTTAACTCTTTGGACTTATGAGAAGTTTTGTGTTGTTTGCCTTTAAGACAAGCAACACAATGATCATCACATGAAAAGACTTTTGATGGTAAACCTCTTACAAGGTTGTTTTTAACAATTTTGTTCATTGTCTTGAAGTTCATGTGACACATCCTTCTGTGCCAAAGAGAGGATTCATCCACAGAAGCTTTTGAAACAAGACAGTTCAGGGATGAATCACTTGAAACATTGTCCATATCGAGACAATAAACATTGTCCTTTTTGGAGTTCTAAGTAGTATCATGCTTTCATCAACTACCTTGAATCCTGGAGCAAGGATCATACATTCTGATCAACATAGTAGACATCCTCAAATGTCATCTTACCTTTTGTAACATTACCTTTTCCACTTATTTTTCCACCTGCAAGATTGTCTCCAAATGCAACATGTCCTCCATTGATATGCTTGAAATCCTGAAGGCATGACATGTTGCCTGTCATGTGCCTAGAGCAACCACTATCAACATGCCAGATGCTCTTCCCCTTGAGCTGTTGGTTGCCCTGCACATAAGATAAATCAGTTAGTATTGACTAGGAATCCAATCCAAAGTGGTCTTGGGTACCCCTTTCTCATCAAAATATTTACATTCGTTCTTGACAAGATTTTTAAACTTTGACTCCTCATTGCTGGAGTACTTTGTCACAATAATGGGTTTGGATGCACATTTGCTAGAAGCAGTACTGGTTTTAGAAGTACTAACTGCATTAGCAGCACTTGCATGCTTAGCAGTACTAACCTTGTTAGAAGTGGTAACTATGTCAGCAGCAGTAACTGTGTTAGCAGTAGTAACCTTTGAAGAAGTACTAACAGTGTTAGAAGCATTAATATTCTCAGCAGTACTAACACTGGTAGCAGCAGTATTGCTTCTGGCAGCACTATCCCTGTCAGCAGTACTATTTGATGTAGCAGTACTAACAGTTTTAGTGCTTCTAGGCACCCACATTTTAATACTCTCTTTTAAAACCTTTTTCTTCATGTGGCCTTTGGTTTCAACAGATTTCTTAGCCACGTGTTTCTTTCCAGCCTTCCTATAACCAACAGGTTTTTGCACAAATCTTTGAAAGTTCATCTTTTGGTTAATAGGGTTAAAGAAACAGTGCTTAGCCAAATGATTCAACTTGCCACATATGAAACAAGGTTTTGGTCTGATTATTTTACTCAGATCAACTCCTTGTTTCTGAGCCCATTGATTATTCCAGTTTCTTTGATTACCTCTCTTTGTACCAGAATTTAGGCTCTCAGTTTTATTGCAAGCACACTGTTTACAAGGGCCAGGATTCACAACAGTGGTCTGTTTGTAATGGACCTTGTTGGCCTTTCCTTTGGTCTTCTCTATCTCTTTAGACTTGACCCATATCCTTCCACCACCCTCATTAGTAACAATGTTGTTTTCTAAGGGTATCTCTTTACTCACAGCATTGTTCCTATTCTCACTGGCTTCTTTCTCAGTCATATCCTCAACAACCACCTCATCCAAATGATCTATCTTAAAGTCTTCCTCAGACAAGTCCTTTTTCTCCTTGGTCTCTAACAAGTCTGATGTAGGAAGGATGTAGTTGTTGTTGTAAGGAGGGGGTGTGTTGTTGTATCCAACACCAGGCTTCATCTTATCATGAATCTGAGCCTTTAGAAGAGAATCCATTGCTTTTGAAGCATATGAAAACTTTTCTACATCAAGCTTAACCTTATCTAGTTCTTCTTTCAACTTATCATTCTCTTCTTTGGACTTAGACAGTTTGGTCTCTAACTCATTCTTTTCCCACTTCCAGTAGTTTGTGTCATAAGAGTGTTGAAGTTCATTGGCTTGGAAGCCTTTGATTTGTTCTTCAAACCTCTCAACTATCAACACATAATCTCTTCTGTCCTTTTCTAATCTTTTGAGGTCATCACACATGTTTTGGTTGTGATCCCTGTACCTTTTGACAGTGTCTATGCAAGATTGAGTACAAAGATTAGAAATTACCTCAGAGGGGAGATCAGACACCTCTGCCATAAAAGCTTGATTCTGAATGGCTTCCTCAGCTTGGTCACTCCAGTCAAACCCCATTCCTTGTTGAGAAACAAGGGCTTGAGCAGAGTTCTTGTTTTGATTGTAGCCTCCATTCTGAGCTTGTTGGTGGTTGTTATTTGGCACACCACTTCTGCACTCTCTAGCAAAGTGTCCCTTCATGTGGCACTTATAGCATTCCACCTTTGTCTTGTCAAAACCAGCTTCATCTTCTCTTCTTTGAGAGAAGTTGTTCCTCCCAGTTCTTTTAATAAACTTCTTCACCCTCATAGATAACATGGCCATCTGCCATTTAATGTTCATCTCCTCCAGATCATCAGGGTGAAGTTGTTCCAGATCATCATTAATCAAGGAGTTGTTGTTGTGACTGGACAAAAAGGCTTCAAAGACAGTTTCAGTGCCTTTTTCTGAATTCACTCCACTAGCAGCACTAACTGCTTCAGGGTTGGCAGTAGTATCAGTGGATGCTGATAGAAGTGCAGTATTATGAATATACCCAGTGGGCTTCTTCTTAGCTTCTACCTCAGATTCAAAAACTCTTAGATCATTATACAGATCATCTAGTTCCTTCTCTTCCAGATTGTCACTCTGTCTATATGAGACAGTGTACATAGTCCATTCATCCCCAAGAGATCTGAGAAACTTCCTGTTGATATCATCTTGCTCCATCTTCACTCCAACAGTAGCCAGTTCACCAATAAGCTTGTTGAACCTGTCAAAAGTTTGAGTCATAGACTCATTCTTTGAAGAAGTGAAGTTCTCATACTGCTACTTCAGAACATCCATTTGATTTCTTTTGGTGCTCTTAGTTCCAGCAAATCTTTTCTCTAGAGCATTCCAGAGAATCTGAGCATCAGTGCAGTTGCAGAATTGATGCTGATATTCATTGGGGATGGCCAAGAGCAGAGTGCTCAAGGCCTTCATCTCTGTCTGCCTGATCTTCCTATCACCATCTGTCTTTGGTGGAGGTCTTTTCCCATCTGGTCTAATCTGACCTTCAGTAGAGGGGACATTCTCAATGACATCCCACATTGAGTAGTCAGTGAGGAGAATGTATTGCCTGATTCTGATCTTCCACATGTCAAACTCATTGGGTTTGAGCATTGGAACCTTAGAGACAAGAGTACTGTTTGATTCTGCAAAGTTTTCCATGATGAATGAATGAATGTTTCTGAGAGAACAGGCTCTGATACCACTTGTCAGGATCGAATTCTCAACAAGAATTATGAACACTCAGAAACAATATTAAAGAAGTTGCGGAAAAACACTTTAATATTCAATAAACAAACAAACAGTATGAATCACAACTTGCAAACTTTACTTAATGATTCAAGTTACAAGCTTTTCACTCACAACCTCAATCTTGAAGAACAGACGCTTTCAAGACGAATTCTACTTCTCTAGAATTAGGAACGATGCCTTGAGGTTGATTCTCTCTCTAGAACAAAAACTCAGAATTATTCAATTGTATCTTTCAATTCTATTCTATTCTATACATCATTGAATAATAAAAGATAATTGCTAAACATAAAAAGATCTTCAAAATAATCTTCATAATTATCTTCAAGCTTTCCATGTTTATCTCCAGACGCGATCTCTTCAACATTATCTTCAAATTATCTCAGAAGCAGCATTAATCACCTTGGAAGCATTAACTGAGTCTTGGCAGTATTAACTACTAAGCAGCACTAACCACTAGCAGTACTAACTAGCTAAGCAGTACTAACTTTGTTCAAGCAGCACTAACTTTGACTAGCAGTATTAATTCTACTAGAAGTAGTAATACCTAGCAGTATTAACTTTGAGATCCTCTGGCAGTATTAACTCTGAACTAGCAGCATTAATGACTTGGTCACATTTTCAGTTCCCAACAACATACTTCCAAAAACATTACTTTTATATGATTTTTAATATATAGTTACATTTTATACCCCTATAATTATTTAGTTAGTTTACTTTATAGCTTTTACTTTTCTAATTTTAATTTTACACCATTACCATATTAATACATATAATCGTATATTAATTAAAATACGTTTTAATTTTAACAAGTTACACCATTATAATCGTCTCTTCGATACTTTCGAAATGAGCCCAATATTGAATATTTTTTGAATAAATTATTTTATTATATGTTAAAAAATACGTTTTAAAATATGTTAAGGAAATCGATATGTATATATATATATATATGTGTGTATATATATGTGTGTGTGTGTGTGTGATTTGTAATAAAACATAATTAAAACTAATGTATAATATCACATGTACTGCTATAATTTTTTTTAAATTAATGTGATTCACAATGAATTAAAATGTTTAAAATGTTTTTCTAATCATATATGATTTAAAATTTGAAAAAAAATTATTCAAATTAAACATTGAAAAAAACATAATGAAAACAAAATCATATGTGATCTAAAGCAAATGTCGATTAATTGTGGATATCACAAATGTCGATTATTTTGGGATATCACATGTCGATTAATGAAAACAGAATCATTCGATATATATATATATATATATATATATATATATATATATATATATAGGGCAAGGTTCAGGGGAAAACCTCAAAAAAACGAAAAACTGAGAAACACCTTGCTAGTCCTTGATCTGGACGGTATGCACTTGTGCATACAGGTAATTTGTAACATGCACTTGTGCATAAAAACCAAAAAACAACATAACTTATCTGTATGCACAAGTGCATAACGTCCAGATGAAAGGCTACCAGAGTGTTCTTCAGTTTTTCGTTTTTTTTTAGGTTTTCCCTTGAACCTCCGTCTATATATATATATATATATATATATATATATATATATATATATATATATATATATATATATATATATATATATGATTTGAAATAAAGTAAAATTATTGATTTGAAATAAAGTAAAAACAATTCGATATATATATCGAACGAACAATTCATTCGATATATATAACATGTTTCCCCTCCTTCCCCTCTCTTTCTCTCTCTCTCTCTCTCTATATATATATATCAAAGTTGCAGATGACAAACATGGGAGAAGAAATGCAGGTGGTTTTGGATTTTTTTGTTGAAAAAAAATATGATTTTGAGACTCGTGCAAATGATGAAACAAACAAGTTGGAAGATTTATTTTTCATTCATCCAAAATCATTGGAGCTTTGGCGTGCATTCCCACAAGTGTTGGTCATCGATGCCACATATAAAACAAATAGATACGGGAATATTATTATTTTGTGTATTATATTAATGTTAATATTATTATTTTGTTTATTATATACAGATACGATATGCCTCTTCTTGAGATAGTTGGTGTAACATCAACAAACAAAACATTTTGCATAGCATTTGTTTTCATGCATCAAGAAAATGTATCAAATTTTATTTGGGCGTTAGAATGTCTAAAGTCCAAAATATACGATAACTTTTACCCGGGTGCCATAGTCACAGACAGAGAGTTGGCTTTGATTAATGCATGCAAAGTAGTATTTCCGGGTGCTAAAAGCTTGCTTTGTAGATGACACATCTATCATAATATTGTGAAACATTGTAAACCATTGATACACGAGTCTCAAACGTGGAATTCTTTTCATCAAGCATGGTTGCAGTTACTTGAATCTCCAAATCAAGAATTGTACATGTACAATTTGGTACAACTCCAAGAAATGTTGTTCAATTATCCAGTTATTTTTTATATAAAAGTTTAACCATTATTACTAAAGATATTGACGTATATTTGTTATATTTTTCAGGTGTTTTAAATTACTTGAAACGTGTATGGTTGACGCCATATAAGGAAATGTTTGTATATGCTTGGGTTGATCGATTTTTAAATTTTGGAAATTATACAACAAATAGAGTTGAAAGCCAACATTCAAAATTAAAAAAATATTTTGAGACTTCACAAGCAGATTTAAAAAAAAATATCTCATATTCATGTTGTAATTCAGTCACAAGACACATCGATCAAAGCAAGTTTTGAAATGAGTAAAAATATTAGGAAACATCGATTTCAAAACCAACATTATCAAAATTTGTGGGGTTTTGTTTCATTTTATGCACTTGATATGATTTCCAGTGAATATGTGCGAAGCGTTGGATTTTTTCCAGAAGGGCGTCTTTGGACACAACCGTCGTCATCATCCCAAGACGAGTCAATTGCAATAGTGCATGTTAATGGTAATCATTATATAAATGTGGTATTAAAAGAAGATTACCCAATGCCCACACTCATACACCATTGGACACATCATGTACTTCCAGATTGTAACACCCGTAAAATCTATTGTTCGATAGAAGTCTTCTTATGAGTCTATTTGTTAGCCTTATAATTTTGCTAATATAGATCCTTTTGAAACTTCGAATTTTAGGATCGTGGCTTGGTTTTGGATTTGAATTTTGAGACTTGGCTGAGAGGGCAGTGAGTTGCGCGAGCTAGGGCGCGACCTCCAAGCCGTGGCCCAAGTCGCGGGACTCACTGGATGTTTGGACCTTAGAGACACGCGCGACTTAGTGTGTGGCCTCTAAGCCGCGACCCAAACCTCTTCTCCATCTCTATAGACGAGATTTCACCCATCTTCCTCATTCACTTCTCACCAAACCTCTTCTCCATCTCTCTCTCTCTTCATAAATTCGAAAATTAGAAACCCTAGGTGTTCATCTACAAGTTGGAGGAGCATTTACTCACCCTTTTGCCTCAAGATTCAAGGGAACTAGCTTGGATAGTCAAGATCTTCATCCTCTCCTCAACATACTTGGTTTTCTAGGTTTTTCACCAAAAACCTAATTTGTGAGTTCATTCTCTTTTAATAAACTTTATACATGTCAAAATATGAATTTTTAACCTTCTCAACATCTTCATGTATGATTTATTTGAGTTGGGTGAGTTTTCATTAAAACCTAATTTTAGGGGTTATGTGGAAGGGCATGGTTTTGGGGACAAGAGTATACATTTTGGTTTAGATATGGATTTTATACATGAGAAATATGTTTTATAACCTTATGATTATTTACATGGGGATAAAGATTTGGGTTTGAAATATGGATAAGTATTATGGAATGGGTATTTGGGTAAATTGATGCATTATGTGTGAAAGTATCATTTAGCCCTATGAAATGGAACCTCTTGGAAACTTGGGAGTATTATTTGGATTTGTAATTTTGTACATACAGTGGCATTTTATTTGAGGAAATTACTGTCTAGTTTTGTGGACATCGAATGGAATATTTGGTTGCATTTGGGCGTCATGAACCCACATATATATATATATATATATATATATATATATATATATATAATCTTTGACCCAATGTTGGAATGTTAGTTTTCCATATTGAGGCACGTTTAGGCATCGGATGAGGTATAAGCCCTACGTGCTAAGTACGCGATATGGGATGAGGATCTCAACGTAAGGGCCCTATGCAGTTGAAGTTGACTTTCCGTGGGTGTACGTTTAAAGCTACTGAGCCTGACATCCATTGTGGGTACTTTTATGTGTTTGGTTTTACTAATACGTCAAGTGACCTACTTTTGTGTTCCGTCACTTGTGTTAGTAAGCGGGTCTCCCCCGTCAACCCAAGAGGTATTTGTATTATTGTTGAGATTACCAATATGAATTCCATTGGCATTTCTTAAATTATTTCAAATGAGATATTATTTTTCCATTTACAAATGTTTGTTCTCAGTAGGCTTTAGCCTAACACTTTTTCTTAAAATGACATGTATAACAGGTCCTTCTAGCGGTGGTCTTCCTCGGGCTTGAGTGGAGGGTCAATTGAAGGATAATAACATTTTTGGAAGGATATAGAGGCGTGTTTTGGATATAGAATTGGTATACTTTTGTAGGTGAAATGTCAACACCCGTTCGTAATCTAGAACCAGTTGGACTAGATTAGTAGGTTGTTATACTCATTTCCCTTTGGCTATTTATTTGTAAACGCCATGCAACTATTTCCCTTTTTGGGATGATCCTTTTATATTAGACTCGTTTATTCTACAACTATTTTTAGGCTTAAATTAACCCCTATTTTTAGGGTGTTACACAGATGCAATGTCGTGGATTATCCCATACAAACGTAGATTAGATGTTTATGATGAATATATAGAGCATACTCGTACTCGTGACTATGCTGATTTAAATGAATAATCAAAGTTGGAATTTGTTGGAATAAAAAATATACGCAATATAGTTATTATGTTTATTATCTTTATGTTAAAAACTTACGTTCGATGTGATGCATTTTCTCCTTTTTCAAAAAAAAGACGATTATATAACATATAATAATATAATTAAATAAAAAAATATTCAATATTGGGCTCATTTTGAAGGTATTGACGAGACGATTATAATGGTGTAACTTGTTAAAATTTAAAATTACCTTTTTAACGTATTTTAGTTAATATATGCTTATATGTGTTAATATAATAAAAATGTAAAATGTAAAACCAAAAGGTATAAAGTAAATCAATCAAAAGAGTCTAGTGACCAAAATTGTAACTATGAATTAAAAAACCCAAAAAGAACGTGAGGGGGGAGGGGGTATACTTTTGTAGAAAATTTGCAAGGGGGTATACTTAGAATTACCCATATTATTTAGGGGAAATAAGGGTCACTTTTTGTGGAACTCAGTTGATTAATTTTGGGATCTTAAACAAATTTCAAATTGATAAGAACATCAATCTAAACTACAGTTTTTGTATGGTGATGATTTTGTTGTAAAGGATTTGTTCGGGTTGTTGCAAGACTTGAATTTCAGGTAATATATATTTATTTTGATTTCGAGTCTTCAATTTCAGGTAATATCGTAGATGTATATTTTATTCTCGCATTCTCAATTTCTGCAGATGGTTGTTTTTCTGTTTGGGCTACAACATAGTTCACAAGAAAAGGAAGGAGTCGTCAGCCTAACGGTTTTTTTTTTTTTTTTTTTTTTTTGGTCATCTTGACCTCCATCTACTATCTAGCCTACGGTAGTGTCCAAAACAAAGAGAGATGAACACGACTTTGTTTCTTTTCACAAGGATGCAATGAATTTTTGGCAACAAATAGTGGCTGAAGAAAATTTTTATAATTTGTTTCATTAATTTGTGCGTGACAATTTTATGTTATGCCCATTACTTGGATTTTTAGTTGGTCCATTCATGAGCAGTTTTTAAGCCTCCTCTTAGACACATTAGTTTACATTATGTTAATAAGTAACCATATAAGGATCACAACCCCTACTTTACTTTTACTAAATTTATGCTCTTTTTGGTATTGGGTTTCAGGGTTGTTGACAACACGCATGAAGGTAAACATCAACAACAGAAAAGTAGACGACAAAAACAGAGGGCTTCTTGGGTTTTAAGGCAACCACATACACGAATCAAGTGAGTATTTTCTGGTCATTACTCATTTATTGTTGTGGTTTTCCTTTAACTTCTATCTTCTATGCTATTTTTATCTTTCAAAAAGGAATGCTAAATATGTTTGTCGTTTTAAGAACATATATAATGTACTCGAATCATTAGTAAAGCTTTTGCAACTAATACCATGAGATCAATATTAAGTTTCTCACAACGATAATAAATAATTAAACCGAGGATGTCGCAACATATGTATTTATGACTACCCTGCTGCTAATATTTTTCTCTTATTCAATGTAATATTGGCCGGATAAAAATTAGCATCCCTTTGTTGAACCACTTAAAACTATGCATAAAGAAGGTTCCATAGAGTTTGTTGTTGATCACTAAGGGGTTGTTTGTTTTTTTTAAAAACCCTCTTAGTGGCTCTGAAGTCTGAATCGTTCAGACTTTTTTATACACCACCTCTTATTAATCATAACTAAAATAAGACTTCAGACTTTAGATTTCTTAAAAAACAAACGACACCTAAGTCATGTATTATCTTTCTACTGCCAAATATGGCTATATTTGTATATTTGTGTTAAAATTAGTTTATTGGCATCTTGCATGACATAATGCCTTTAAATACATGTTTCTGTAATGTGGTGATTGCGATGGCCACCATAATTTTTTTAGTATGTATGGTGAACATATTTAGTTTAAACTCATCTCTCTTGGAAAAGTTGTCCTTTGTTGTACTACTCTTAGGGGTTGTTTGTTTTTTTTTTAAAAACCTCTTAATGGCTCTTAAGTCTGAATCGTTCAGACATTTTTACACACCACCTCTTATTAATCATAACTAAAATAAGACTTCAGACTTTAGACATCTTAAAAAACAAACGATACCTTAATGTTCGCTTTTATTATCCAAGACACAAACACAAAGTTTGCATTGTGTATATCAGCACCTATCTATGGATATGTTGTCTCCATAATATTCCTGGTGCCATGATAGGTGTTGATGCCTCTTCGTCAATTAAAAGATTACCAAAGCAAATTCTATAATTTATTTTCCATAAGCAATATATTACACCCTTCTTTTTAACCATCTCATAATTTTATTGGTGTGTTTGTACGGGAGACTAATCTCCAAACTCCGATCCTCACCCAGTAGTAACGCAAATCAACTACTAAAAAACTTTGCTTTTATATTTTCACATTATACTTTCATTTTTCATAGGCATTGTATTGAAATTCTTTTCATTCTTACAAGAATGAAAAAATAAAATATTCATACAAAAAATGTACCCTAGTTATTGTGATACCTTACACACTTTAATATAAATCGAAAGTTTTCGATAATCTTCTTCATCAATCTATTACAAAGATTGCACGAAGCACGGTAAATTTAACTAAGTTACATTTTGGTTGTTCCCTTCTTTGTACTTGTTTGTTATTTTAATATAAGAATCTTAGATTGTTTACATATCACGTTCTAATCACGAGTATGTCTCCTCTCTTTTTTTTTCTGAATTTTCGAAATTTGAAATTTCTCAACAATTTTAGGGTTTAACTCGAGCCTTTTTCATCTCCTCTCTTTAGGATTCATCAACTCTGAACCCTTCATCTCCTCTTGGATTCTTTACCCATAAAACATACCATGGAGAAGCAAACTTCAATGCGTAACGGTTCTTGAAGCCGATTGACAAACGTCGATGGAGAAGCGGATTCTATACTCCAACCCTCAGGATTCTCAGTCTTCTCATCTACAATTATGAGAAGTGCATACTCATCTCAATCATTAGGTTTTGTTGCATTTGCATCATTAATCTTTGTTCCATTTTCCTAATTTGTATGCATCTTATCTTATGAATCAGAAATGGTCTTTTCATCCCTTACCGATGGATGAAAGTCTAAGTGACAAGATTGGCCTTATTTTCTCTTTTCCATCCACCGACCAAGATAATCAACTTATTATCATCAATTTTCAACGTGGCGGTGTATACATGGCAACTCAGGGAAGTTTTAAGCTTGGTGGAGATGTGAAATGAATGCATATGTATAGATCACCAGAGACCAATTTTTTTCTTCCGGGAGCATAACAAGAAGTTAATTTTCTAATTTTGAGTTAGATGAACAAGTTAATGAGGAGTTCCTTATGTTTATGCCTTCGTGATTATACTCCCCCCCTGATACAATGTTCCTTTTAAACTTCTTTTAGGCTAATGCTATCAGAAGAGAATCAAATTTTCTTTGATTTAGATGGCGAGTTAATCTTTGATGGCCTCAACGAATATCCTACCAAATTTGCAGAGATGATAGGGTTGAGTAGTGATGCATAATTTCTATAAGATGGTTTATGTACCAACCTATACTCTGTGAATTTCGTTGTATTTATTTTGTTGTTAACTTCGTCATAGTCGATGGATTTTCCTAATCAGCTTTGAGGGTTTGTTGGCTTTGGGGGTCATTTCCTCTCACTTATCCAAGTTCAATTATCCCTTAAAAGAGGTCATCCAACAATTTTCGACAACTTCATTTCAAGAAAACTACTGTGTAGTTTGCAGCAAAAATGTGGATTGAATTCAATAAATTTCGATGGTTGTTGGTTCTACCAATTTGGTAGTTTGCAACAAAAATGTGACAATTCTAAGAACGGTCATGTTAAAATGACCATTCAACCTCAAGAGACGAGGCTTCCTTTGGCAACATGTTTTTCTATGACAATAAATATTGTTTAACTATAACATAATATATAAATTAATACTTTTAGAATTTGGTGTCTAATTCTTCAAATTCGTACTCAATTTATTATATCAAATATTACAAATAGAATACAAAATCTAAACATATCTTCAAAAGATTTGAAGATGATTTAAGAACAAACTGAAAAACCTTGAGAGAGAACCGAGAGAAAGTTTTCAATCTGAAAAGTAAAAAATGAAATCTTCTTAAAAATATTTTCAGCTGAAAAGTTATTTATAATTCCTGTTATTGCAAAATAGTCCTCCTCCGACTTTTATTTAATTGCTCCGCTACCCCTAAACTTTGAAGAAAACGAGGCGCAGTCCTTGTTATTCTTATCCATTCAGAATCTTTCAAAATAACCCCTCAACTTCCTGAAAATATAAAACATCCATATTAAGTTAAATCTGATGACAAGATTGTTATAGATTTAAAACATATTTTAACACCCTCCCTCAATCTTGACATCTAAACATATCGAGCATATTTAATTTAGTAATGAGATAGTTGTGTTGATTTACCCCAAGCGATTTAGTAAAAATATCTGCAGGGTTTTCTGTAGATAAAACCTTTTCTGTTTTCAGTAAACCAGAAGCAACTTTATCTCTTACTTGATGAATATCAATCTCAATATGTTTAGTTCTCTCATGAAATACTGGGTTATTAGCTATTTGTATTGCTGGCTTATTATCACAATTCAAATTTACTGGAAGTAAATTTACTAGTTTTAAATAAGCCAATATACTAAGTACCCACAATATTTCACACAGGGCAAATGCCATGGCCCTGTACTCAGACTCGACTGAAGAGCGAGAAACAGTTGACTGTTTCTTACTTCTCCATGATACCATGCAATTTCCCAAAAACAAACAATAACCGGTAACAAATCTCCTAGTTGATAAACACTTACCCCAGTCAGCGTCAACAAACGCAGATAACTTGAAATCAGAAACAGAACAAGAAGAGAAGTTTATACCTTTACCAGGAGAAGCCTTTAAATACCGCAAAACACGTAAGACTAATTTTAAATGAGACTGACGTGGAGAATGCATGAATTGGCTTAAACAATGGACAGCAAATGAAATGTCAGGTCTAGTAGCTAACAAATAAATCAGTCTACCTATTAGTCTTTGATAACCTGTAAAATCTTTCAAAGGCGGATCCTTTTCAACAGACCCAACATGATCTGTAACAATTAAATTCATGTTCATTAGTGTATTGATTGGTTTACATCCCAAATAACCAAAATCATTTAGAAGCTCAAGACAATATTTTCTTTGAGACATGCATACACCATTGTTAGTTTCTAGTATTTCAATTCCTAAGAAAAATTTTAGTAGGCCAAGATCTTTTATCTTGAAATTTGATTGTAAATAACCTTTTATCTTTTGAATCTCAGACTTACAATTACCAGTGATGACTATATCATCAACATAAACAAGAAGAACAAGAAAGATATTACCAGAATTCTTAGTAAATAAAGAGTAGTCACTAGAACTTTGAATAAAACCACAATTTAGAAGACACTTAGACAATTTTTCATACCACTGTCGAGGAGCTTGTTTCAATCCATAAAGGGATTTAACTAGCTTACAAACTCGACTATCATTTGCTGAAAAATATCCAGGAGGTAAACACATGTAGACATCTTCAACTAAGTCACCGTATAAGAAAGCATTATTTACATCTAACCGATACATGGGCCAGTGATTTTGAACAGCTAAAACAATAACACATCTTACGGTAACCATTTTTACAACAGGTGAAAAAGTCTCTTCGTAATCTAGATGTTCTCGTTGACTATAACCTTTTGCTACGAGACGAGCTTTATAACGTTCAATTTCACCTGTGGACTTATATTTAATTTTATAAATCCATCTACACCCTATAGCTTTTCTACCAGGTGGTAATTCAGTTAAGATCCAAGTACCATTCCTATACAAGGCTTCCATTTCATCATTCATGGTATCAATTCAATTCTGATTCTTACTAGCCTCAAAAAAACTATTAGGTTCAAAAGATTTATTTAACGATGAAGTGAAACAAACATTATTAACACTAAGGAAAGAATAGTTAACAACCTTTTCTATTCCGTATTTAACTTTTCCTTCAACCACATAATCATCAAAACGTTTAGGAAAATTTGAAAGGCGACTAGATTTTCTAACAGATGAAACACTTTGTCCAGATCGATTTGAGACATTACCCTCAGAAGGGGACCCCAAATGTTCATCATTTTGATGATCATTATCAGATTGTCGCACACTTAATATGGGAAAATTAGCAGCTTGTGACCGACTGGCAGCCTCAGTACTACCAGGATCATTTGATCCGGCATCTCTGTTTGAGTCACTAGATGCAGTACTACCAGGATCATTTGATTCGGCAACTCTGTTTGAGTCGCTAGATGCAGTACTACCAGGATCATTTGATCCAGCAGCTCTGTTACTAGTGTCATTTGAGGGACATACACCACTTTCATTTGACGAGTTCACCCTAACTTCATCATTGGGCACACCAGAAGTTAGATCATCAGTTTGAAAAATAACAGTGTCAAAGAAATTCAAGGAGTTTATATCACTAGAGTCAGTAGTAAGCTGATTCGAACTCATCTTAAATGGAAATATGGTTTCATAGAACTTAACATCTCTTGAGACAATTATTTGTTTTGATTCCAGGCTATAGAGTCTATAGCCCTTTTTTGAATTTGAATATCCCAAAAAAACACATTTTTCGGACCGTGAAGAAAACTTATCTGTAATATTAGGTTTTACAGCAAAGCATTAGCAACCAAAATTTCTAAGATGAGTCAAAACAGGAGCAAATCCAAAAACTAATTCATAAGGACACTTTCCTTTCAAAACTGAAGAAGGAGTGCGATTAATAAGATACGTAGCTGTTAAAATGCACTCAGTCCACATATTTAAAGGAAGATTTCCTTGAAACATTAAAGCTCTAGCAACATTTAAAAGATGTCGATGCTTGCGTTCAACTAACCTGTTATTAACGAATTCCGTCCCATTATCACTTCTGAACATTTTTATATGTTTTCCAAACTGGGTAAGTAGCAAACTGTGAAAAGTAACAATGTTGTCAAAGACTTCATCTTTACTTTTCAACAAGTATACCCACACAGACCTAGTGTAATCATCCACTATAGTTAAAAAATACCTATACCCCTCTTTACTAGGGACACGGTAAGGTCCCCAGAGATCCAAATGAATTAATTCTCCGAGGACATGAGAGGTGTGACTACTAACATTGAATTTGTCCCTGGTTTGTTTAGCTAGATGACAAATGTCACACGGAGAAGAAATATGTTCATGTTCAATATTTAGAGTTTCTTTTAGAACTCCTAGCACTTGATCAGCTGGATGTCCCAACCGACTGTGCCACAATTGACGAGAAACATAACAGATAATAGACATATTAGATTTGTTAACAAACTTTCTACTAACACCTTGAGACATAAACTAATCAAAAAAATAGAGACCACCTTGCTCGCTACCAGTCCCCACAATTCTCTTTGGAAGTGAACCCTGAAGAAGGTAACACTTACATTCATCAAATCCAACAAAAATTTTGCTATCTCTAGCTATTTTATGAACAGATAACAAATTTACATGAAAATCAGGAACAACAAGAACATCAAACAGAACCACTTTATCATTCAGTCTATAATTCCCAATTTGATTGATTTTTGCTTCTTCCCCATTAGGTTGAGTTACTTTGATATTTAAATCAGAAATATCAAAAATATTTTCAAGAAGAGAGGAGGAGCAAGTCATATGTTGATTTGCTCCTGAATCAATAATCCAACCAGACTGAGAATTAGAAGAACGTCCTATATCGACAGAGAACATACCTGCCATATTGACAGAAATGTTGTTTGTCTGCTTTTGGTCAAGCAGAGAAAGGAGCTTGTTTATTTGATCTTCAGTAAGTGATCCAGTAGTATTTGAACCATGACCAGAAATGTCTGTGGTACAAACATTACTTGAAGACGGCTTAACACCTTGATTAGTTTTAGTTTTGGTGAATTGAAAATCCTTGGGAAAACCAATCAATTTATAACACCTTTCTATCGTATGACCAGATAAACCACAATGCTTACAAATGAGAGGAGACTTCCCCAATTTTTTCTTATCATTAGTTTTACCAAAAAAAACAGTATGCTGACCTCCCTTGGTATCTGAGAATCGAGTCACACCTCTGTGTGATTCCTCTCTAGATACCAACGAGAAAGTTGTTTTAACAGATGGTAAGGGGTCTATCGTTAAAATGCTACTTCGAATATAGACATAATTGTCATCCAGACCCATTAGAAACTGCATAAGCTTCAATAACTGGTTATGTTTAGAAAACTCATGGGCAGCATTACAAGTGCATGAAGGTAATTTGACTAAAGCATCAAATTGTTTCCATAGTGCATTTAGCTTGTGGTAATAATCTGAGACGGCAGCACCATTTTGAGTAAGAGAGTTTATTTTCTGATGCAAGTTAAATGTCACAGAACCATCAATCTTATCATATGTTTCTTTCAATTCTAGCCATACTTCAGAAGTTACTCTAGAGAACACTTGACTCACAAAAAGATCTTCAGAAACAGAATTTAAAATCCAGGACAAGACAACAGAATTACATCTATCCCATTGTTTACCCAAAATATCATTATCAACAGAGCGAATAACCGTACCATCAATGAAGCCAAGTTTGTTTTTAGTTTCAAGAGCCAAAATCATAGCACAAGACCAGACTTTATAGTTATCGGTACCAATAAGCTTCAAGGTTAAAATTGAAGCACCAGAAGTGTCACTGGGATGAAGATAGAGTGGATCTCCAAAGTCCAGTTTTGCGATCAAAGATCGCTCCTCTGGCCCTTTGGATGGTTCAGCTCCAGTCATAGTAACAACCCAACAAAAACACACAAACAAGAAAACTGAGAGACTTAGAGACAGGATTCCTTGCCACTCAAAAGGTGGTAGGTCAAGCCAATCCCTCAGTTGTCAAAAAAACAACCACACAGAAGAAGAGAAGAGAGCTTACAGTGCAGTTAGATGATAATCAGAACAGACTTACAGAGAGAACGTAAGTAATAGTTGCAGCGGAAGAGTAGGATAACAGATCTGAACCAAAAGGAGGAGTCCAGACACTGGTCCACAGTGAATCTCAGTAATAACCTGAACAAACAAGAAAAAAATGCAGGGGTCCAAGATATCTCATGGAAACCATGCACAACATACAACAGTCGAGGAAACAAATATAATAACAGGTTACTATCATAGAGGAGCTAACAAAGACTAAGGAGACACAACAAATCTTCAGTGTATGATGAATCACGAGGGATCTCATAGATCGATCCTCGTAATACACTTCATTAGACTTCTCCCTTAGATTTGTAAAAAAAAACACAAACCGGTAACAGAACTTAAAAGGAAAAATGATAACAGATCTGAAAAAAAAAGCAGCTCTCAAACAGAAAGCGATGACAGCTTCTTAAACTGAAAATGCAATGACAGCTTCTCAAACAGAAAATGATAACCGATCCAAAGCAGAGAACGATAACAGATCTTAAAGAAAACTCTCAAACAAAAAATCTAGACAAGATCTACACAGATCAGATCTCAAGGTTGATAATATGAACTAAATGAAAAAAACACATGAACGACAAATAAAACTCAAGAACAGATCTACACAGACAGATCTGGAGGTTTGAATATTCGTTCAAAAACAAGGAGAGAAAAAAAAATAGACTCAAGACAAGATCTATTCACAGATCAGATCTCAAGTTCGATAATATGAACGAAATGAGAAGAACACATGAATAACAAATAAAACTCAAGAACAGATCTACGCATATCAGATATGGAGTTTTGAATATTCGTTCAAGGACAAGAAAAATAAAAAATAAAACCCAAGACAAGATCTATAGTCAGATCAGATCTCAAGGTCGATGCATTTAGAAGAGAAAAAAACACAGAGATAGACAATGGAAGAATACCTTTCAGTTGTGTAGAAGATGAACGACCGTCGAACGTAGGCTCTGATACCATCTTCAAATTCGTACTCAATTTATTATATCAAATATTACAAATAGAATACAAAATCTAAACATATCTTCAAAAGATTTGAAGATGATTTAAGAACAAACTGAAAAACCTAGAGAGAGAACCGAGAGAAAGTTTTCAATCTGAAAAGTAAAAAATGAAATCTTCTTAAAAATATTTTCAGCTGAAAAGTTATTTATAATTCTTGTTATTGCAAAATAGTCCTCCTCCGACTTTTATTTAATTGTTCTGCTACCCCTACACTTTGAAGAAAACGAGGCGCAATCCTTGTTATTCTTATCCATTCAGAATCTTTCAAAATAACCCCTCAACTTCCTGAAAATATAAAACATCCATATTAAGTTAAATCTGATGACAAGATTGTTATAGATTTAAAACATATTTTAACACTAATGATGGATTTTCAGTCATTTCAAAATTTATTTGATTGTTAATGATGGAATTTAATATTCGGTTCACTCACCAATAATATATACCAAAGCAAACTCTTTTATTTATAATTTTACTTTCCATAGGCAATATATTACACCATTCATTTCAACTATTTTGTAATTTAATTGGTGTGTTTGATTTGGATTATCTCCAAGCTCCTCACTCACTAATAACCCCAACCGACTACTAAAAAAACTGCTTTTTATATTCACATTATACTTTCATTTTTCATAGGCATTGTATTGAATTCCTATTTATTCTTACAAGAATAAAAAAGTAAAACATTCATACAAAAATGTACCATAATTATTGTGACATCTTACACACTTCAATATATATCGAAAGTTTTGATAATCTTCTTCATTGATACAAAGACGCGCGGTAAATTTACCTAGTTTATGAAATAAGGTGAATTAATTATAATTTTCGTTCAAAGGTTAATTTTTATATTTTATGATGTTATATTGAACAGTTATATTAAATACAAAAACTGAAAATTCGTGAGGAGCAATATAAAATGAATGTTACATAAATTAAACGACGTAGCTTGCGGGAACAAATATTGGCAAGCTAAGGAAGTGGGTGGCAACTAATCCATGTTTCAACCACATGCTAAACACCATATTTGTTTACAAGATTACCCTCACTAATGTGCACATCATCACCATGCCCACATAAAATAACCTTTTTATATTAAGAATTAATTATATTGTTTTTTGTTTAGTTTTAATGAAAATAAATAAAATATATTAATGGTTTATGTAAGATAAGATAAGATGATAAAGAATGACGTAAAAATTTTATTCATCTTGGTCATCGATAATTTATGTTAGTTTTTTTTTTTAATTATATTTTGATAGGTTTTGCGATTATAAGAAGATCACCCGTCATCGCATAGTCTTGGTTCAAAGGGCGATCATCACTAGAGATTAGAGGTAGCAAACCGGTTAATTAACCGGTCTAGCCATAATTGGCCTCTCCAAAAAAAACAGAACTAATAATAACCAGTTATAATTAGTTTCGTAACCGGTTCTTAATACTCGATCATTTTCCAGATTTTATATTATAGTTTTCTAGGATTTTAAATAAAAATAACATTAATTATTGTTTTTTTTATATAAAATTTGTGCTTCAAATAAATTTATTTATAAATATTTATGATTTATTTACATAACTTAATTTTAAAATGTTTTGTTTACCATAATAAAAAATTGTATTTACTATCCCTAAAACACAAAAGAGGACTTCAAGAACATGAACTACTGTATAATTTTGAGGTTTTCGTATAATTTAATTTGTGTGAATAAATTGCGGACTAAAACACCTATTACATTCAAGCAAAAGGGCAAAATGGACCAAAAACAGGTCTCCGGTCCAACTTCAAAAACTCGTAACCAATTGAACTTTTAGTAACAGGTCTTGGACTCGTATACGTTCATGTGGTACATGAAATAGATGTAACATATTTTCATAGTATACAAGGTACATGATGCAACCTAAATATTCACATGTGCAGAGATGTGCATCCGAAATTTCGTTATAATACATATTCAAGTCATTATCACAATACCAAGTAGAAGCAATCATATAGGAACGATCCAAAACAAAGGTCTATTTCATATCTACTTTTAACCCAACAATCTCAAACAAATTTCTAAGGTTATGTATACAATTTTGTGTTGATTGTAAAAAGTATGGATTAAAGACTAATAAACTACTGAGATTTTCCAGACTGTTATCTTCATATGAGACTAGGCATATACTTGTGCACGATGTGACACGAAAAATCGTGCAATCGAAGGAACAATTGACAAATGTGTGTATCCGCTCGTGAAACATCTCGAAATCAAAATGACAACAACGTTTTCATTTTAAGTTTGTATTCTTCGTTCTTATCGATATTTTAGTCTATGAAAACACGGTGTTTGAGTTGTTTGGTGCACTTATATGTGAATCATAGATTAAAGTATCGATAAGGACGATGAAATACAAACTTAAAATGAAACGTTGTTGTCATTTTGATTTCGAGATGTTTCGCAAGCGGATACATACCTTTGTCAATTGTTCCTTTAATTTCACGATTTTTCGCGCCACATCATGCGCGAGTATATGCCTAATTTATAATAATAATGAAATTATTTTTAATATATTTTAATTGATCTGCGATTATGTATATTTAATATACTAAAGGTGAAAAGAAAAAAAACGTATGGATAAAAAACAAATTAATTCATATATATTCATGATATTTAATAGTACGGTTACATTAAAAAATATTCAGTATTGGGCTCGTTTTGAAGATATTGACGATACGATTATAATAGTATAATTTGTAAAAAAAGAAACATATTTTTTCATTGCATTTTGTTCATATATCATTATTTGTGTTAATATAACAAAAGTGTAAAATGAAAAATGAAAAAGTAAGGGATATAAAGTAAATTAAATAACTAATTGTAAAGATGTTAAATGTTGAATTAAATTTTGAAAATAACCGTTTTACAATTTTAATATAATAATATAGATATAGATAGTATATATGTATAATGTTACACATTTATGCTATCCATAAAAATATTCAATAATTAGTTTATATTAAAATTATTGACGAAAAAATTATAATATTAGAATTTATAATACTAATGAAACATATTTTTAATATATTTTAGTTGATCTAGTATTTTTAATATGCTAACAGTGAAAAAAAATAATACGTATGGATAGAAAACAAACTAATTCATAGATATTCATGGTTTTTAATAGTACAATTAAACTAAAATATATTCAATATTGGGCTCATTTTAAAGGTATTGACAAGACGATTATAATAGTATAATTTGTAAAAAAAGAAACGTATTTTTTCATTGCATTTTTGTTCATATACGATTATTTGTGTTAACATGATAAGGGTGTAAAATGAAAAATGAAAAAAAAAGTAAATTAAATAATTAATTGTAAGAGTGGTAAATGTAACATTTAATTTTAATGGCCTTCCAAAAACCGTTTTTCAAGAACTGACTTTTTTCAAAAACCGTTTTAGAATTTTAATTATATAGTATAGATTAGTATGCGCTAGCAGGCCCACGATTACCCAAAAAAAATGTATGGATAGTTTTTTAGAATGGATTGTTAGGATCATGTCACAAACTCGGCTTCATTCAACAATTTCACAACAAAACCAGTGACGAATTACGTTACATGCAACCCCAATATCAGAAGTTTAACCAACATACTGCTAAACCTGTGAATGACCCAAAGCCAAAGAAATATGCATGCTAGCAGATTTCAAATATCCAATAAACTTCCCAAAACACAACAGTATGTATTAAACCAGTTTAGAGTATCAAAATTGGTTCACAAGAAACCCCAGTTGAGTTGATTGCTTATAGAAAAGCAGAAGGAAAATTGGATAGAAAAGCTCACTTGTTTGCTTCGATAAATTCTCTGTACTCTTTCTTCATTTTCACCCCTGATAAACTCCTGCCATTCATGGAACTCACAATTTTAAGTAACTGGTTACAAAACTTGTCTTATTATATGAAAAACCATTCGAAAATACAAAAACAAGAAGATCTGCGAACCTGATCATCTCTTTATGCTTAAAGAATTGGACACATGGTGTACCCATGATATTTGCTGCCTCTGCAATTTCCGCATCTTCTTCTATATCAATCTCAACATAATGGACATTCTGCTCAAACTCATCTATCACCTGAAGTTGATTTATAGATGTTCATACATTTTGTCACATATAATGTACAATATATATATATATATATATCCAAAGACTTCATTCATATTGAAGACTACAGCCAAGGAAAACTGTAAGGGGGTATATTTTTACTTATCCGCCCCTCGTATGCTCTTACTAACTTTTGCACAAATATTGTTAAGTCCATGTGAATTTTATTTTCAACAAATAGTATTTACAGTAGAATGTGGGACCTTCTCTCTTCTCAATCATATATCTACTTACCCTCCCTTGTACTGTGATAGTCCAATGATATATTCTGTTCATCCCATAATAATCTTGTGATTATTCTGTTGCTCCTGATAAACCATAACAGTGGTCGTCTTAAAATGCTGAAACAAGTAACATTACCTTGTTGAGAATTGGCTTCAAGGTCCTACATGGACCACATGTTGGTGCTGTATATAATACACAAATGAGCCTAGGACTTTCATGGTACAATTTCCGTACTGCATACTGTGCAGAGAAAAGAAAAGGGATAAGTATGAACCCAAGAAAAATGAGACCACATGAAGCAGATATCTTGTGAAATAAGGGCATAACGATAGCAATGACTTTCCCAACTTATATGCGGAGAGAGAAGGGAAGAAACAGTTGTAGATACCTGGCCCTTGTGCTTGGTAAGTGTAATGTCAAATCCTTCCTTCCCATCTCCTTGTGTGTCCTCTTCCTTAACTTCTTCAGGATGGGGCTGTGAGAAGAATGCAAGTGAAAAAATTTCAGTTATTGTTAATCCACTTTTTGATATGGGTTAAATAACTAATAATTCTAACTACGAAAATTATGAAGACTACCTGACTAACTTAAACAATAAGATAAAAACATTGCTTTACGAAGGTTTATGGACAGAGAAAAAGTATAAAAACGTTGCTTTACAAAAGTTTGGATAGAGAACGGTTTTCTTTTCATGAACACTTCCATAAGTATTATAATTAATGTGGACCAAAAATAATGCTAAAAATTTGTGCTATAATGTGAACTTAGGCAACTGGTAAACCTACATACTGGTTACATGGAGATGGAAAACTATAAGATTCACCAAATACCTGATGAAATTCAACAAGAAGATTATTGCTGACAAGATATCTCTCCACTGACAGAGCAGCAATGCATCCTGATCCAGCTGCAGTTACAGCTTGCCTCCATTCATGGTCCTATAAAAGAAGTCGACAATATTGGATATACGAGGATGATTACAACTAAACACAAGCTTCCACAAAAATTATCAAAATGTAAGCCAGATTACTGCAACCTTGAGTGACATTTATAGAACAGACACAATGAATGTATTAATTGAAATCAACTAGCATGGCTAGTAAATATTTACGACTTACATAGAGATCAAAGATAGGCCAGATTGCCAGGAGTTTTCTTTTAAAAAAATACCTAGAGATCTAATTGTATCCAAAACAATAGATATTTACAGCATCAGCAGAAGATAACAGTACCCATGCTTCTGAGCAAAAACAAATAGAAGAATTGAACCAACAATTAGAAGGGGAAATGAATAAAATGGAAGCCTTGGGTAAACAGGAATGTGGACCTTGGGTCTGAATCCCTTATACTTTGAAAACTAAAAGGGTGAACATCAAGTTTGTGGTGTTGAAAATCATAAACAATTGTCCATATGCTACAGGAAAAAGGTCAGTTGCATGTAGAAATAAAGATCTCATAGAAAGTTCACGTTTCACAGAGGTTCTGAAGAAAATCTGTACATTATCTCAGATAAGGCCGTAAATAGATATCCAAATCCAATGATCTGCATATCCGTCGGAATCCAATTCTATATACAAATGGAAGTGATCTGTGTCCGCTAAGTGAATGCAGAATGGACATGGGCATATATCTATCGGAAATAACCCATATCCGGAAATATCAAATATGCTAAAACTTTCAGTATAATACATTAAATGCAACTAAGGATATGTAAATTATTAAAAATAATAACAATTTAGGAAAAAAAAAATAGAGAGAGAAAATATGTTTAATATTCTATGTTACATGATACATGGATGTCAGGATTCAGAAATTCTAAAAAATTAAGGATACAGGGGTGCGCTTATATAAAGTGCATATACGTGTACATAAATTCAAGTATAAAACCAAATCAGTAAAAGAAAAAAAGTTATTTCATGATTTCTTTTGTTAAACATACAAGGTATTACGAATTCTTGTTATGCTATGATGTTTAGTTAGTGTGCCCATAATAGTCCAAATTGTGTCACAAAAGTAACGTGTTGCGTCCTATTGTCTTTTCTCTTCCATTCCACAATCACAATCATAAACTTAAGTTTATTTATTTTTTATTTCAGCCTTTATTTTTTTATTCTGGAAATTGTGACTTTTCTTCTCTTTTGGTAAAAAGATAAACAAAAATTTCCTCGTGTATCTCAACTAGTGTATACTTGTAAACTCATGGTCAATAATTTGGGGATACAGTCAATACCGCATGAGGTATGCACCCTGCCACCTCCTTGAAAGAACCGCACCTTCAAAGCACTTGAATACAGAGATTCAACAAGGGGTAAAAGCAACCTTGCTTCCTAGTATGTAATGTTTTAGCACTTGAACAAAATTTATATTCATTGCTCATTGCATCACAAGTCTTTATCACTATTACCAAGATGTTGAATAAACATATAGATGCAGATAATTATGAGTTAGACTGAATCCATACCACATAGAAGATAATATCATATTCATTCATGTTTATTACAAGTAGATGTGGACATGAATATGATCATAGCCAATCTGGATCCAATCCACTTTTACCCCTAATCCCAAGTAATCCAAGGACATGTCAAGCCGGTGCTTCTAAAATGATTTGATCTTAACAAAGTTATGATGGCATGCATACATTCCCTAATCCACAACGTATAGAAGTAAGGTTGAAGACGAAGAAGTATAATAAAAGCCTTCGGTAAATTACCTGAACATCTCCAGCAACAAACACCCCTTCAGTGGATGTCTTTGCAGTCCCCTCCTGAACTAAAATATATCCTGTGTCATCAAGATCAACTTGGCCTTCTAGCAATTGGCTATTTGGAGAATGACCAATTCCATAAAACAATCCTTTGGCCTCCAGTACTGATTCCTCCCCTGTATCAAGTCTTCTGATCAAGATGCCAGACAATTGCCCTCTAGTGTTGCTGACAACATCAACCGTCTCTGTGTTGAAGTGCACTGTGATGTTTGGATTATCAAGAACTCTGAAATATTCGCCAGAATCAACCTGTTATACAAACATTCACGGTGTTGAAACTTAAACTACAATAAATCATTAGCAATTTAGTTCACCTAAGTGGTAAGCAAACAGTGAACATGAAAAGTTCCATTTCTTGCAAGACAAATGGAACTACAATTGAGGCAGCAAATGAATGATAACAGGTTTAAACTGTAATGGAATGGAAAAGGTTTAAATAGACTTGTAACAACAGCACCGAATGTAATCACTATTCAAAATAGGAAAGAAAGAATATATATTTTCTAACCTGTCCTGCATAGCTCTTGATGCCCTTAATTGATCCCTGCGTACAAGTAAATGTACATGACTTGCATATTTAGTCAAATATATCGCTTCCTCGGTTGCTGTATCACCTCCTCCAACAACAGCCAGAACTTGACCCTTAAAAAGTGGTGAAGCTCCATCACAGATTGCACATGCACTAATTCCCCTACTCCAGAACTCCTCTTCACGAGGTAAATTCAGTCGTTTGGCAGTCGCTCCTGTAGCCACTATAATACTATTGCAGCTTACCTGAAAATTAAGAAGACAAGAGCTCAATCTTTATAAGCACCATCTATTGTTTACAGATGAAAGAAATTCAAGGACTTCGGGGTTCTATTCGATTTTTAGAAGTTGATGGTAAATGGTTCTTGAGACGTAGTCCCATTAGGTATATTATTTTGGTACACCATGTGGGTTAGTGAAATATTTTAGTTGGGTATGTTTAATGCTTACAAGTGTATATATTTTTACGAAAGAAGAGTAGGTATTATCGATGACAACTAATAAGCATAGATAAATTACAAATAATAATACGTCAGGAAATTTCATAATGCTCTTGTATATAAGTACTTGGTTGCCATAAAGTTTGTATGCATCAATTATAATATATCAATAGCTTAAAATGAAAAATATGACATATTTGTTACTTAGAAAAGAAAATAAGAAAATTTGGGGTTTATGTTTACCGGCTTATAATCCTAGTAAGTAGTTTTTCACTTTTTCTTAAAAGGGGTTGACGCCCTATGACTTTATGGACTTAAGTTCAAACTTGATCTTTAAGTCAATGAAAGGTTCTGCTCATTGACCATACAAGCAAAGCTGAAAATTAAGTACACAACAACAATTGTCACCAATGAGGTTTAATCAGGGCTGATGTCTTACAGTCAAAATTTGCCAAGAAATTAGTTTAGGCATAGCCTAGGACACCCTTCCAAAAAAAAACCTGAAAATTAAACACGTTTTGTAGAACGAAGCATCACCTTTCGATCGCAGCTTTGTACAGTAAAAGGCCTACTATTCACATCAACAAATTCCACATCTTCTTGAAAAAGCTCTGCTCCCCAACGCTCAGCTTGAGACCGCATCCTAGTTACCAAAAAAGTAAGATTCTACTCTCCTTTCATCAATGAAAAACTTTAACAACTTAAGCAGAAGAAGGAGAGAGATATACGGCCAACAACTAACTACAGTTACTTCAAAAGATAGCTTACCTATCCATCAAGTCGGGACCAGTGATTCCCTCCGGAAACCCTGGAAAGTTCTCAACCTCTGTGGTCGTCATCAATTGTCCACCAGGGACACCGCCTATTTGATATCCCTCAAACACTACAGGCTTCAAATTGGCACGACCTGCATAGATTGCTGCTGTGTAACCAGCAGGGCCTGAACCTATGATTACCAAATTTTCAACACCTTCCCCTGCAACCGTTGAATAAAAAATATGACTAAGTGAAACTTTTACACAAGGATATGTAAACATCGAATTTCATTGCTCAAAGCAATGATTACCGTTGAATCATTGCTTTCATTGCTCAAAGCAATGATTACCAAATTTTCAACACCTTCCCCTGCAACCGTTGAATAAAAAATATGACTAAGTGAAACTTTTACACAAGGATATGTAAACATCGAATTTCATTGCTCAAAGCCCAACAAGTATGGATACCTCCAAGGAAGTACATTATTACAATATATGCACCCTAAAATAACAAGAATAACCACCTATTTTTAGTAACTCGTTTGATCCTAAACAGATGTTGATGTGGCCTTTGAGAAAATAATCAATCAAGACACACTAATAAGTCATTTGAATGTATCATCCTAGCGATTGGTTAGAGAATTCTCTACACCATGAAAATTTTCAATGACCGATTGCTATATACTATTGCACCCTTGCATATGAAATCCAATAAATCCATGTCCACACAGGGGAAATAGCAAAAATCGAAAACTAATCATCGAAAGATCCCTATCCTTCACCCAACTAACACCAGACAGAATGGATGGATCCACAGATAGACTTTGCCCTAACATGCTGTAAACTCAAATCAGGTATTTGATCTCGACATGCTAAGCCAATCCTTTTACCCAACACAGTACACAAATCTTTTTAAGTGAGGGATTTCATTTTGCTCCTTCTTTACCCTTTACTTGTAAACTTCTGTCTCAAATTTTTACAGGTTATTTTCTTTTTATAGCCTTTTCTTCCAAACAAAAGAAAGCGAACAAATATATCTAGTGTCTTCATTACCGCTATTTAAAAACTCATAGGCATGCATGACCCACGCGTCTCAAAGTATTCACATTGACGATATACTTAGTTATCAATAAATGACTCCTACAAGGCCATTAGTTAAAATCCATCTCCGTTTGTATGATGTCTTAAATCTATAATTTTATTTTATTGCAACAGAAATTTATGAAGTAATCTGAGATTTGAGGAAAGCAATGAAAATGGCGTTACTAGACTGCAAACCACTTCCTGCAAGACATCAACATGATTAATTCTAGTACAGTTTCTCTCCTACTACAGCCTTGTTTCCTATATATCTAAAATCCTATATTCACTTAATGTAAACTACAACAGATCCTCCAGTTTACTGCTCACAATAGCATACATCCAGCATTTCGTCAACTATGGAATGTAGATTCTAGCACAAGCTGATAATGATATTTGAATATTTATATTGGATAGTCACTCAGTGTGCATACATTCTTTCTACTTAACTTCGTTTGATTGCAAGGTTTAAACATACAAATAGATACATATGTCAATAAAATCTTAACAAGAGGTAGGAGTAACCTGAAGGAGTAGGTTGATCAGCAGGACAAGCTCTAACAAGCACTGATGACGACGGAGGCAGAAAACGGCGGTAGTTGGAGAACCGACCACCGATGGAAACAACCGAGTCAAAACGAAGAGTTGCAGCGCGTCGGCCGGTCAAGCCGAATAAGATTCTGTTCGTGGTTAGTGAGGTATTGGACACAGTAGATATGGCTCGGCGGCTGAGACTACCTTTTTGCACATCGATTCCGATTCCGATTCCGATTCCGATTCCGACGCCATTGGCAACCTGCGCAGTTGTAGCCATTAGGTTAATAGCGGACTATGCGCCGGACTAACCCAAATGACAATCGACAAAAACAGGCGCTCGCTTTCACGACGTAAATTGGAAATATTTTGGACTATATTTTCTCTCACTTATGGAGATTTTGTGATTCGATTTTCCAAAACCTTCTTCAAAACCAAGAAAGTAGACAGAAATGAAAATCTCTAAATTTATAAATATCTTAAAAATTATTACATATGATTTTTTATTTATTCTATTAATAAAAATGTTTTAAATTAAATGTGTAGGAGAGATAAATAATATTTTATGAGTTATATTGAATATTTTAGTAATTAACTATGTAATATCTAAAATAAAGAATTTATTGGAGATGAAGGTGGGTTTTTTTTTTTTTGAATATTTTCACTTTTTACTTCTCCATTTTGGAGAAGTTAGAGATGTTATCTCCAACATATTTTCTATAATTTCTCTAAAAAAGACAACAAAAAGTTATAATCTATAAAAAAAATTACATTCATCTCCAACGGGTTTTCTATTTTAGAGATTTTAACACAAGTTTTATTAATATAACATTCATTAATTTATCTTTCCAATACATTTTTAAAAAATAAGAGCAACTTATGTTTTTAGCCACTGTGGTTTGTTGAAATTTTTTATTTTCATCCTTATGGTTTTGAACTTATAGTTTTTATACCTATGGTTTATAACTTATCATCTTTTTCGTTCTTATGATTTAAATTTTATTGTTTTTTTTATCCCTATGGTTTACAATTCATTTCTATTTTAGTTCTTCATATTTAAATGTAGTTTTTTGGCCTCAGGTAGGAAAATAGAAATAAATTGCAAACCATAGGGGCGAAAATTGAAATTTCAAAACCACATAGACGAAATCCGTATTTTTTAACAAACCATAGAGACTAAAAAGGTAATTTACTCAAAAATTAATAAAAGGTAATAAAAGTTTAAGGGGTTAAATAAAATAATCATTTTTCTTTCCTAGCATTAAGTTTTAGAATATTACCTAAACTTGGAAATTTTTAATTTTCTCTATTATAGAAAACAAGATGGCAAAGTTGTTGAATAAATATAGAAAATAAAAACCTAATTTTTTCTATTTTAGCAAATCTATTGAAAATGCTCTAAAGAAACCAAAAATAACATATGTATGGAACCATATTAAAATAATATATTGTATATATTATTATACCATTTTTAAATATCTATACTATATTATAAAGCACGGATAAAAAACTCTTAAATATAAATTATTAGGCACAGGGACTAAAAACGAAATAAGTTGTAAATCACAATGACCAAAAAAGCAATTTTTAAAGATCAGGGACGAAAATAGTTATAAACAACAAACCACAAGAACGAAAATAGTAGTTTACTCTTTTAAATATAAAAAATCTAACAGAATATTTAATGTTTATTTTATAAAAAATTATATTATTAAAACTGAAATAAATTACATTATTATTAAACTATTGAAAAAAACTTTTAAAAATAAGTTTTTATGCATTAAGTAATGTTTATTGATACACATTACTTAAAATTTAAGATTACAAATCATGATGCATTAATACAAATTTCTAAAGTTATATGTTTGAATTCATAACTAACTGATAAACATAATCAAAGAATAAACATCTTAATTTAAATATAAAAAATTTAAAATACATAAGATAATCATTGAATATTAACAAAATACATAATTTTTTTTATATAAAAAACATTATATTATTAAGCCTAAATTAAATAAATTTATAAAAAAAACATTATCACTCTGTCAAAACCATCGAAAATCATACTATAAATTGACAAAAAAATAAAAAATAAAAGAAAACATTAAAATTGTGTTATATCTTGCTGTATTGCACGAATACGATTATAGCAAATTATAATTTAAGTAATTTATTGTACTTCAAAAACAAATTTTAGTAAAATAAGAGCTATTATTAAACGAATTAGTAAAATAACTTAGATAATTAAATTAATTTTTTTATTAGTTTAGTGGTGGGTCTTATGTTTGTTGTGTGAAAATCTTGCATTGCATGTTTGACATGCAATGTGAAATCACAAATCCACAAATACTTTCCAAGTTTAGCGGTCGGTTGGAGCATCTAAATCGGCAAAACTGGAGATTTGTCGTATGGTTAAAGATGGTCTTATAATTTATTTGATGTAATAATCAATATATTTTTAATCGGTGTAAATTTAAAAAATTCTGATTTTTTATTCATTTTACTTGGTAAATGAGATTTTAGCCTACATAATATCGATTGATTTTAATATCACAACTTTTATGTAATCAAAATTACATGACAAATGAGCAATTATATCATAGTAGTTACAAAATTTATCAAAATAAGAATATTTGAATATTTGTTACATTAATTAAAAAAACAAACATCACATTAAATAAAATTAAAACTTTTGAGTCACTTGAGTTTGCTCAATTAATGCCTTGGACTTGTTATGTTGCAATGTAACACCCTAAATATAGGTATAATGTAAACCATTAAAAGTAGGACATAAGTTGGTGTTTGGTTCGCAGATTATGGTGGAATTTAAATGTTGAATTTCATTGGCCAAATTACATTTCTTTGTTTGGTTCATTCTTTTTAACGGAAGAAATCTTTAAATTCTATCAAATTCCACAAATGAGGAATTTAACATTCCTTAGCAACTACAAGGTATTTTGATGGAATGTAATTATTTTCTTTCATAATACCAAACATGCCCTTAATCCAATATAACCTAATAACATTAAACATATCTGATTAAACCATGTCTCAATCGGTTCCTTCTACAAACCACCACCGACCACCGTCGATCTCAACCACCACCAACCACCGCCTATCTGAAACACCGGCAACCACCGTCGATCTGGACCACCGTCGACCTGAACCACCATCGACCCCCGCCTATCTGAATCACTGCTAACCACCGTCGATCTGAACCACCGCCGACCTCAACCGCCGCCGACCACCGTCAATCTCAACCACCGCCGATCTCAACCACCGTCGACCACCACTGACCTCAACCACGGCCGACCACCGTCGATCTAAACCACCGCCGATCTAAATCACTGTTGATCACCATCGATCTGAACCACCGCCGATCTCAACCACGTCAACCACCGCGGATCTCAACCGATCTGAACCACCGCCGACCATCGCCCATCTTAACCATCACCGGCCACCGTCGATCTCAACCACCGTCGACCACCGCCGATCTAAACTACCGCCAACCACTGTCGATCTAAACCACTGCCAATTTGAATTACCATCGACCACCGCCGATCTGAACCACCGACGACCACCACCGATCTGAACCACCGACGACCATTGCCGATCTAAACCACCGCAGATAGCATCCGAGATAAACCACCGTCGATCACATCCACTCTAAACCACCTTTACAAATAAAGTATTTCTAATGGCTACTTTATTAAAACATTTTTTGTTTAAAAAAATAAAATTATCAAAAAGGGTATTTTGGTCATTTATCAATATTTAATTCCAATTCCAAAGCTACATTATGTGAACCAAACAGACATATTCCAATCCCTTTAACAGATTTCATTCCAATTTTGTCAACCAAACAGGTGGTCAAACCTGACAACATTTTATTCTAATTCTTTCAAAGTCAAATTCCTTTAACAGATTCCATTTCATCCAAAAACATTATGTGAACCAAATGTCACCTAAGAGAACCTGGCATGAAATATAATCGCCTAAAATGGGGAAATAGTAATTAAGTTTACAAAAATAAAAAGATCAATAGCTAACAACCTACTAATCTAAATATCTTCTAAGTCTAAATTATAAACGGGTGTCGCTAAGATCACCAAAAGAATTCTATCAAATTTATTTTCAAGTATCATCCCAAAAGATTGACGCCTCCCAAAAGTTTCCTCTAATGGGAATGATCTCTCCACTTAAACATTTGTCGTCCTGCTACCTTGATGACCCGATATACATGCCAAATTAAGAAAAAGTGTTAGGCTAACGCCTAGTGAGATCAAACAGTTTTATATTAATGAATACAAAGTGTAAATCCGGAAATACTAACTTCCTGTTAGAAATCAATAAACCCTTTTCCTCTTTCAAGTAGATCATACAACAAATGCATCTTGCTGATAAACGGGGGAGACCCGATTTACCATTGATAATGATGGAACACAAAACTAAACCACGTATCTATGTTTAATGAGCCTCACTACGGATCATGGTCATCCAATTCAACCTCTGATGGTTCAAGGTATAAGACCCTCGATGATCCTAGATTTCACTCGTTCACGAGAAATTACAATTATTGGTCATTGGTCGATGTCCGACTCAAAGAGCCCACATCTTGTTACCCATTATAACCCCATGCATATTTCACGTTACAAAACAGAAATGTTCTTCCCACACACAAACCGACTGCTATGTCTATGGATCTGTTGCATTTAATCTAGTTATACAAAACATTTAAACATGTTCATTCGTAGTCGATCCCACAACATCCACATCCAAAGCATAACTACGTAAGTAAAATTCAACATAGTTACCTTTCAATCCCAACATTTCATTAAACCATAGATTTAGGTTTTTCAAACACATTTCATAAACTTGATAGGTTATTTGCACAAAATCATAAGAACTTAGCATTTTACTTCACAGTCTACTAAAATGCCTAAATTACCAACTTTGACCTAAATGGTCCAAATCTTCACGAAGTTTATAATATACAAAACCAAAGGCATTAAGTATTTAAAATATAACATGTTTTTTGGCATATATAAGAGTTTAGGAAAGAAGAATGAACTCACAATACTAGGTTTTGGCTAAAACGTAGAAATCATCAAAACCCTAGAAAATGGAGATTACAGTTGTTTTTCCTTCTTGCTCTACAACTCCACCTTTGAATCTTGCCTTAAATGCTCACCAATGTCAATAACTACTTCTTGATGAGTGAAATAAATGTTTGGGACTAAGTATTCATGAGGGGTGAGAAGTGAGGTGAAAAAATTCGTCCAAAGGAGAGAAAAATCGTCTAAGAGAGGTTTGAGTTTGATTTGTGAAGTAACAAAATCGGGGCCCTAATTTTTATACCCAGATGGGTCTGGGCGACCATGATATGGTGTGACCCTGACACAATCGCAGAGTTTGTACCGCAAGCTTCCATCTCCAAGTGATGATGACAAATGATTGTGACCCTAGCACAATCACCTCACAATCACATGGCACAATCGCACTACCTCTACCGAGAGTTCCCCATTCCTAGCGATCATGACATGTGATTATGCCCAACGACATAGTCGTCGGGAATCGTTGCTCCATATGTACCTAGGGCAAATCCTTTGTTTCAACCGTTCACTCCATTCTCTTCCCAAAGACGATACTCAAGCCATTTCCAAATTCTAGGTACCATTCCTACCAATAAAGAATTTATAAATATAAAGGAAGGACATATAATTTAACTTAAAAAAATTCCGGATGTTACATGCAATATTTTCAATCATAAGTGAAAGCAATATTATGATCATACCAATAATATATTTGAGAACATGTTGACCTTTTTGCAAATTATCTAATTTATATACTTGGAAACGTGATTAAATACTAATTTTCTCCATTCTATTGACAGGAAGAAATGCTTTTCTTCACTTCTTATATGATTTTTTTCTTTAGATTCACTTCTTTATGTAAATCACAATGTTAATAAAGTCAAATCCTCAATCAACCATGTTTCCGTATATAATTAAATCACTAACATGAAAATTAAAATGCAAGAAGGTTTTCAAATATCTATATTATATTATAAAACACGGATAAAAAACTCTTAAATACAAATTATTAGGCACAAAGTACCATCATTTTATGCAGGATTTTATAAATCTCTTAATTTATAAGTATCAAAGCACAAGACACATATTACTACTGCAGACTTCTAACACCCACCAATTTGGTATGTGCAGGGCATTCCTTTTATGAGACTTTTCTATGTACCACTATTAATTAATATATTATATTACTATAATTTTATTTTAATTATATTATTAAATATGTAATTGGTTATTTTTTCAAGATGTCATTAAAATATATAAGATAATCATTGAATTCTAACAAAATACTTAATTTTTTATATAAAAAACATTATATTATTAAGCCTAAATTAAACAAATTTATAAAAAGACATTATCATTTTCTCAAAACCATCCAAAATCGTACTGTAAATTGACAAAAAAATAAAATAAAACATTAAAATCGTGATGTATCTCGCTGCATTACGCGAATACGCTTCTAGTATTAATTAATAATATGATAAAATGTTGAATTCAATAACAATCGGAAATTTTGCAATACAACAGTATAGAAACAATAATAAATAGGACTATATATGTTAATATCAAATCTTACATCCCAAGGGAAAAATAGAATACCGAATACTGAAAATAAACATAATTCTATCCTTATCTGAAAGTAAACCACATAGAAGAACACAACAATTAATTGTAAACCACAATAACGAAAACTGTAATTTCAAAAACACATGTACGTAGATTACTCTACAATTTAAGATGACAAAAGTGATAATTACATTTATTCAAGAATAAACACCAAGTGTGAAAGAAGATTGTTATATTTGTCCATAAGTTTTTGTATAATATATAGGGCATGGTTCAAACAAGAACATCTTTATTTTAAGTAAAGGCGAGAACGTTATTTTAGTATTTTACTATAGTAAATCACATGTGATAACAGAGGCGGAACACAAAGGAGGCTATGGGGGGCCATGGCCACCCCCAGTCAAAACCCGCCCGATCTAGGCATGGTAATTTGCCCCGCCCCGTTGGGGACCCGGTTCACTCGCTCCGTTCAGGGCCGAGGATTCCCCGTAAAACCGGGTATCGGGGCCGGGGATCCCCGAGATGTTGAAAACCGGGGCGGGGGCCGGGGCCGGATAATGTATTCCCCGTCCCCGTTCCCGTCCCCGTATGTATATATATTTATTAAAATTATGTTTTTTAATATGCATTATATAAATATGATATAATTTTCAACTAATTTTTGTTGAACCGGGGATTGACCGGGGATAGGCCTAAAAAAACCGGGGAGGGGATTCGATTCCCCGTACCCGCCGGGGACCGGGGCTGGGTAAAGGGTAGTGAAACCGGGGCCGGGATTGCATTCCTCGCCCCATCCCTGCCCCGTTGCCATGCCTAGCCCGATCCGAACTACCCGAATTTTCGTTACCCGATCACCCGACCCCCCTGCACCCGAACTATTATGCAGGTAATACGGATCGGGGTGGGTATCCAAACCCCCCACCCAAACCCGTCCGAAAACCCGAATCCAAACCTAATCCATCGATCTCTTCTCGGCTCTCCAGACTCCAATCGATCATCTACTCTCGGCGATTCCTGAACACGAAGACTCCAAAGTCCACTCAATCTTCTCTCGGCTCTCGACTCTTACTCTACCCACCGGTGGTCGACGGCCAGTTCTAACCACCGACGCGAATCCTCCAGCCACCTGCAACCTGCCCACCTCTGTAAGTCTAACCACCAACTTTCCCTCCATGTTTGACTTCATCGTTAGAAGAAGTTGCAGTACTTGATGTTTCATCAAGCTTTCTCTTACCATGTTGGGCACCCAACCTTTTTGCAACAAAAACTATTCCTTCGCTATTAAAGCCACACCTGGCACTGTCCAAAAACAAAATATGATGACTAATTAAAAACCAGAAAAATGTTCTACAAGAAATTATTACCAATAGTAAACTGACAATCATTAGGGCTTGTAACTATTAATAAAAAAGACACTTGCTTCTTACTATTCATTTTTCAATCTAAAAATCTGAGGCTTTGGATTACCCTCATGTGGAATAGGAGTTACTGATCCAACTTCGACAAAACCAAAACCTAATCCAAGTAAACCTTCAACAACCTTAACATTTTTATTTTTCCCAAACGGCCAAACCCGAGCCACCCGAAACCCGAATATCCGAAGTACAACCGGTCGGATTTCGAAGGATCCATACACTACCTGATATCCGATCGGGTTTGGGGTTTAAGGCCCTGACCCAACCCGACCCGACCGATGCACAAGCGTAATTTAAGCATACAACATCTCTATTGGCCACTCAGGTTCAATTCTCACACCAACCTTTTTTCTCTTTATTTAAATTCTCATTCAATTCAATTAGTTTAAGAGGAGAACTCCACTTTTGGTCCCTGTGATTTGCCCAAAAATCTAAAATTGTCCCCTTGCTTCAATAAATATCAAAAAAATCTTAATATTTTTGTATTTTGCTTTTGAAAATGGTAATTTTTTTTAAATAGTCGTTTGCTAGCTCTATTCAGGGCCGTGCAACATGGTGTTCCAAGCGGTGCCATCGCACAGGGCCTCCGTTTGTCGGGGGCCTCCGATTTTTAATCTTTTTTATATATATAATAATTAGAATATAAGTAACAAAAGCGAAAAAACTATACAAATTGTCTTGCAGCCTAACTGGTAAGTGCATGCTACTATTTAGTGTAAGTCGTTCAAATCCAACAATACATGTTTTAGTTTTCAATTTTTTTAATTAAAAAAAACCCAACTTAATATATAAAAAGTTTGTGATTTTTATAATAATTAAACTATATGAATATTTTTAATGATTCGTCTAATTTTTTTTAATTTTTTTTTATTTGTCGATACCAAAACATCAAGTTTCCTTATTTGTTTTTATTTTTATTTTTATATTTAAATAGTCAAATCATGCTTCCTTATTTCTTTGTTTTTGTCATTTATTTTTTTGTATATAATGTTTCTTATTAATATGAAATCTCTAGTTAAAACCTTATAATCAAAACCTTATATCTGTACTGGACTTCATTTTCTAAATTATCCTCTAGAAGGCCAAAATCCTATTTTTTTTCTTTTTTATTTTATTGTCGTCACCATAAATTTATAATATTTGTCTTCGGTTCTTTTCTTTTCAAGGTATATATGTCAGTCTATAATTTAGTGACATTCTTTATTTTTTTATTTTTCAATTATTTTCTTCTATTAACTTTGTTTGATTATTTAATGAATATCAAAACTTTCATTGATCGTTATTGATTATTTATATATTTCTTTAATCATTTTTCAAAACTTTTGAAATCTTATCGGTAATCGATTATATCTCAAAAGAGATTAAATGTTTTGCTTTGATATAGATTGAAAATAAATTTCTAGCAAATCTATGAAAGTATGATTAGATGATTTTGTTTCAAAAAGTGTTAGGAGATCTATGTTAGAAAATATTAATGCCTAATTGTTTGTGTTCTTCTCGAAATATGTATATTGTAGTGTTAGTTTATTATTGAAGAATGAATAACTTTTTATGTTCACTACTAATAAACTGTACATTATACTTATTATGAGATTGTTTTTATTTTTCTTACTAATTAATTTTAATTTATTCTTATCAACAAATTGGTCAAATAAGAATTGCTATCATTAATTTTAAGATATAAAGATTAGTTTGATTTATATTTGAATCTTGTTTATGATTATTTGTACTTCAACATATATTTTAATATAAGCAAAATTATTTTTGAATTAAATAATAAATTTTAATAAATAATATAACTAAAAAAATATAGAATCACATTTAGATTTTTGCACAGGGCCTCCCAAATGCTAGGAACGGCCCTGACTCTATTTATTGAGAGGCCTTTTTTTCTGGGTTAACTATCATTTCTAACAAAAATACGTTTTGGTTTATGAATAAATTTGTTTTTATATTTAAAAATTATATTATAAATAATAATTTTCCATGTTTTTTCATATACAAATATTTTATAAAAAAAATTGATAATATCAAAAATCAAAATAAACTAGATCTTAATTCATACAAAATTATTAGTTATTTTTTAAAATCTATTGATCTTTAAAAATTATAATGTCGATAATATTTTCGTATTATTTGTTCGTATGAAATCTTTTTATAAAAATAAATAATTATATCAAAAAACAAAATGCACAAGAAAACACAAACCAAACATTTTGTAATATCGTTTTCAACCCGTCGTATTATGATGTGATTATTCGCCCCCCCCCCCCCAGGCTTACTTGTGTTCCACCATTGTGTGATAACGAATCTGACATGCACGACCTTTGGCGCAACCGTAGGTTGCAGACCAAGTGGTCCGCACGCCACCAGAGTATTATCACATGTGATTTTCTATAGTAAAAAAGTGTTATCACATTCTCGTAAAATGAAAGTGATATATATATATGCACAGACATATATATATGTGTGTGTCTGTGCATATATATATATATATATATATATATATATATATATAGGGAGAGGTTCATTTGAGAAATGATAAACATATGAGAAATAGAGAAGTAATCTTAGTCATTCATCTGGTCAACATTTGCGGCTTTGACCGCGAAACACCGGATAATTCCTTGCATGGTCTATAGAAGGTAGAGGGGTAGTTTCATAAAATACGCGGGATGAGTTCATATATGAACCTATATGATTCACATATGAACTATACGTTCATATGTGAATCAGTTAATTAATTCATATGAGAATCAGTTAATTAGTTCATTTATGAATCACAAAAGTTCATATATGAATCTGTTAATTAGTTCAACTGATTCATATATGAACTTACAGTTAATTAGTTCATATGTGAATCAGTTAATTAGTTCATATATGAATCACAAATGTTCATATATTAATTAGTTAAAAGAGTTCAGATGTGAATTACACCGATTCACATATGACATATAATTAATATGACATATAATTAATATGTGAATTATACATGTTCATATATGAACACAACCCGTGTATTTTGTAAAAACTACGAAACTGTCTTTCTATTTTTGGAATAGCCGCAACTTTTGACCAGTCAAATCCGATCTTCACCGTATGAATGTCTATGATTACTTCTATATTTCTCATATATTTACCATTTCTCAAATGAACCTAATATATATATATATATATATATATATATATATGAGATTGTTTGAGAATAATAGTTATGGTGATAATGATGAGAACACTTTTGAGCCTTTGGATGAGTTAACTTATTAATCTACCTTCATTTTCCTTCAACCATATTCATCTACCTTCAACTATATTCATCAACCTTTATCTTCACATTAATCTTTACTATTAGGCACTTTCGTGAATTTTTACATATATTTAATCACTCACATGTATGAATTTGTTAAAGTTTTCGGCCATGATGATAAAAATAGGTAGATATAGATAGATGAAAGTTTTGTTCTCACATTCTCACAATAACTTTTATTTTCACTATAACCCAACCATATGTGTGTGTGTATGATGGAGGATCTATAACACCTCAAAATCTAGCCACTAAATTAAAATTTTCGGTAAAACACTAAGTCAATACAATTTCTTCCGGAACTTCTTTATACTTACATACAATAATATAATAAAGTCAAAGTCAACGACTTATAATCTAAATCTGAACGAAACTAGATTAGGGACGGTGTTACTAATAACCCTCACCAAAATCTGTTATCTCCAGCAATACGAAAACGTCCCCAAGATTTAAGTCTTTCTCTTTCATGAGCACTCAACTTTGCTCAAGTGTCGCTAATACCGCCCCTACGAGAACTTGATGCGCATGCCGATAAAGAAAAAGTGTTAAGCTTAAAACCTAGTAAGATCAATTAGTTTTTATCATTTATTTAAATCACCCTTTCTAAAATGTAATATCTTTACCATAAAAAGCAACATCTTTCTGAAACCTACCATTTTCGTGATTAAAAGTCAATAACCCAAACACCCATTTTCATTTGAAACCAAGACCTAATACTCACGTAATATATGAATAAAGCTTGATATTTAAATACAGGAAAACATGGATAAAACTCAAGTATCAAAAGCAACGACATATGGATAATAAAGGACTTCTAAAACATCAAATCATGGGTACATACCATACCCAAAAACAACAACGAGAGCATGAATAAAAACATAATATCCAAAACACACCTTTCGACAACAGAGGAGACTCAATTCCTTGAATGTGATCGAAGTAAGCCAAATCTCTATGTTAATGAGCCCCACTACGGATCAATGGTCATCAAGGTCAACCATCCACGATCTATACCTTGCATTAGGACCCTCGATGATTCTATATATGTTCATTCACTAAAAATTACACCATATGGTCAATGATCGATGTTCGACTCCACGAGCCCGCACCACATTGCCCCTGATGACCCAATGTTATTTCTAGTTATAACACGGGAATAACCATCTCATTTTAAACCGACAAACCAATTCTTGTGCCTATGGATCCATTGCATTAAAGTCAAATTAATGACTCCAAGTTGAATGATCAACACACTCAAAACATGTTCCCAAATAAATATGCAATAAATGCAAATCACGTTCAAAGTTCAACATTGAGCAAATTTAAACTGGAGAAATGTCCCAAAACTCATTGAGTTGGAATGAACCCAATAAATCCATAACTCACTTAAGTGTATAATCAACCAATATAATATCAATATCCAACGTTTATACAACTTACGTCCCAAAAGGTTTGAATATCATTATTATCAACTCAACGGTTGGGCAAAACCCCAAAAACGCATCTAAAGAGTTTAATAAATCTCATAACTCAAAGTACCTCAAAATCCAACAAAACTCAATAAAGCAACAAAACTCACTAAGGTGTTGTTCGATTCGTTTTCTGTAAAGATTTGAATGGATATAGCTGACTGTATGGATATAGCTCTCTGTATGTTAACAGATAAGTTGTTGTTTGGTTATTATGCTGAATAAACATTTTGAATGTTAGAAATGACCATTTTACCCTTAGAACATATGATTTTAGGCTATTGTGTATAACCAGAAAATCATAGAAACATATACATTTCAAGAACACATAAACTTAGAACATATACATTTCAAGAACACATAAAATCAGAACATATATATAACCGAAAAACAGAAAGTCATAACATATATATAACAGAAAACAGAAACTCAGAACATATACATTTCAAGAACACATAAAATCATAACAGAACATTGTATAACCGAAATGATATGTATGTAATCAGAAAATCAAAGAAACAGAAGTATCACAATGCCTACTGTGGGTTTAAACCCATAAATCGATGGCTCTAAAGACCATGAAATCGATGGGTTTAAACCCAGAAAATCGATGGAGTTTAACCATTAAACACATGAAATCGATGGTAACCCACAGTACCTGTGAGAGAGATCAAGAAAATGTGATGGAAACGATGGAGTTCCAAGCTGCTTCCTTCCCGTTCTGGTGGTGGGGCAGAGAGAGTCGACGACCGGGTGGTGTGGAAGAGGGAGGAGATGACCGGCGGTGGTGGGGAAGAGGGAAAGGGAGGCGACGGCGGTGGTGAGGCAGAGGGGGGTGACGACCGACGGTGGTGTGGAAGAGGGAGGCGATGAGTTAAGTGAGGCGATGGGTTTCTTTTATGGAAAGGGTATTTAGGGAAGAGAAGGGATATTAAATGGCTGAATGTAGAGGAGTAATAATTTTTAGCTTACCAATTAAGTCATCGACTGACCGAATAAGTCACAACCGAACAACTATTTATGGCTGAGCGAATAAGCCATATAGGCTATACAGCCCATTAAGCCACAACCGAACAACCCCTAAGAGTGAACCCTTAAGTATTAAATCTCAAAATACACCATAGCTTCAAAGAAGTATTTCACATAAGTGTTGATGCTTAAAAATGCGTCCAACAACTCAATCATGTGTATTTTGGAAACATTTATAAAATCAATATACCAAAAGTGCCTTAATATCAAATAATTCACATGTGAGAAATAATTTATCAAAATCTACACAATTTTTTATTTATTATCAAAATGTCCAAAATCTCCACATATATGCATTTCTCAAGCTTTTATAAAACCAAATGTGTAAAAGATGTAATTTCATCAAGTAACCAACAACATTTGATAAATCTTAAGGAAAACACTTTAAGACTCTAAAATATACATTTTTGGCATGTAAAAAGTTTTCATAAAGTAACTTGAATTCACCTTGCTAAGTTAAGTTAAACTTGATTTTCATTCAACTCGCGCAATCTTCTTGCTACCTAGATAAACCATGTGTACTCACAAAATCATTGAAATAACTCTAAAAAACTATTTAGACAACACTTTGAACTTTCCAACCCATTAAAAATCACCACCAAAGGATTTAAAACCAATTTATTATGAATATTTGAAGACTGCTTACTCAATCCATCATAAAACATAGTTGTCATATTAAACCTGATTTTTGACCTACTTAAAGTCCGAGTCAACTCTTTCTCAAAACAAACATATTGTAGAGAACATCTCAACGGTTCCTGAGACATATTTGTAATACCCCTAAAAATAGAGGTAAATTTAAACCTGAATAATGACGTAAAAGTGACATATATAAATGGAATCACCCAAAAGGGAAAATAGTAAGAGCATTTACAATCCATCAACTGGAAATCATAACTGACCTACTAATCTAAACTAATTTAAGACTAGATTACAGACGGTTGGCATCACTCTCCCCTCAAGGCTTAGAAGTCTCGCCACTTAGAGTACCTGATATACATGTCATTTAAGAAAAAGAGTTAGGCTTCACGCCTAGTGAGAACAAACATTTAAGTAAATAAAACATAAGTAAAACAGTAAGAGTTTTTCCGAGTTACAATGTAAAGTTCGTTTCCACATAATTTACATAGGAACCATACGGTCCAAAATTCATCTTGCAATGACGGGGGAGTCCTGATTTCCAAGGATTGTGGCGGAACACAAAAGTAAGCTACATTCCAAGTTATAGAGCTCATAATAGGATATATGGTCATGAGTTCTCTAACCCGCAATATGTAACACCTTAAATTTTTATCCCGATTGAAGAAGAGTGTTGAACTGGGTGAATCGGTAAAGGAAGAAACACATATGGAGTACAACTATAGTGCCATGTGGTTGTGACATTTGTCACAATAGCACCAATAGTACTAAAAGTATGGTCGTCTTGGCTATAGTGACATATGGTTGTGACATATGTCACAGTAGCACCAATGGTACTGAAAGTATGGTAGTCCCGACTTCAGTGCCATGCAGTTGTGACATATGTCACAATAGCACCGACGTTACCAAGTGTTCGGTCGTCTCAGCGAAGGTGCCATGAAATTATGATAATGGCACGATAACTGGCATAATAGCATCAATTGTTCCGATAGAATGGTCGAGGAAGGCCGGGAAAGAGATCGATAAACGGTCGAGGAAGCCGTCGAGAAAACGGTCGAAAAACTCGCGGTACGGGCCAGGCTATACTGCCCGACGACTGTGCCAGTGGCACTATAGCATGTCAAGGTCTCCAAGGAGATAAAATGGCTTTCGGTACAATTGGGGCGACCCTGCCATGCGATTTTGACATGACACAGTCGCATGTCACAATCGCGCTAGACCTGCAGTGCATAAAATCGGGATTTTCTTCATTTGGCCATAACTTTCTCATTTCAACTCCGATTTTGGCGATTCAAGTTGCTATGGTTTCGTTTTTGAGAGATTTTCAAGGTTAGATTGTTAGTTTTGGAAATACCCAAGAATATTTGGTGGTGGAGTGGAATCAAAGGTCAAGAGCTCATCATCATCATCTCCATCTTCAAGAAATTTGGGGTTTTGTAGGTTTTCACCAAAACCAAAGTGGTGAGTTGATCCTCCTAGTTTGAAATATTTATTATGAGTCATAAATTATCTATTGATGACTTCCTAGTATTTATGTTTCTCAAATTTTGATTTGGGTAATTTTGGATAGATTAGGTCAAAATTAGGGTTTGAGCCAAATTAGGGATTTTGATGTAAAATGTTTGGGGATCGATTATAAATGGTTGAACATGATTACTTATGGTTGGAAACTTGTGGATCTAGGTTTTTGGAAGATTTGGCTTGATGATTCAGATTTCTTCAAGGAAGCTCAAGTTGGGGTAAAATCTAGATTTAGCCTAAATCTAGCAAGGTGAGTTCAAGTTGATTTGTGAAAACGGTGTACATGCCAAAAATGTCAATCTTTAAATGTTTATATGTTTTAAATGAAGTTATTAACTGTTGAGTCATTTAATGAGTTGTGGCTATTTGAAGTGTCTAACTTTATAAACTTGTAAAACACCATATTTGGGATTTTGGGCATTTTGATAAATGAATCATAAACATTGGCATTTTAATGAATTGTTTTATAAAGGTAGATTTTTGAGTATCAAAGTAATTTTATTGTGTGTTTTGAAGAAATGCTTGATTTTGTGTTATGGGACATTTTTGAAAGAATAAATAGTATAAACTCACTTGAGAAATGTTTTGTCCCAATCCAAACTACATTGGAGTTATTTATATATCTTGGAGCATGAGTTGCATAAATGCGGGTTGTTTACGTTTGATTTCATTTTATGATTTTCTTACAATTGGTGTTTCGATTGTTGAGCCTATGGCTCGGTTTGGTCCTCGTTGAGTCTTGGGGACAATTGACCGGGTTTTGATAGCTCAATGTAGAGCATTTGGTTATGATCTGCAGTTACGACATCTTATTTGAGAATTACATGTTTTGAATGCATTAGTTCCTTCGTTAAGAGTCATGTAACGTTTTTAATTAATGCAATGGATCCATATGCTCGGTGTTCTTAATGTTTCGTTTTGGACAAGTTCACCACTTAGCACGGAATAGGCATCGGGTCACCATGGTAAGTAAGGTGTGGACCTATATGGTCGGGCAACGTCCCATGGGCAGTAAGGTGTAATTCCAAATGTGCTTGTATATTTTGTGTGGATTTGGATATCTCAAAGTATAGATCCAGAGGGTTGAATTTGAGTCTTCACGGGCAAAAGATCTAGAGAGGGGTTGAGCTCGATATGTCTTATGAGTATAATCTATACGTTTTGGTTTTCTGCATAGTCATGTGACCTACTTTTTTGTTCCGTCACGTGTAATGTAATCGGGTTTCCCCTGTCACTGAAAGGTGTTGTTTTGGGTATGGAGTTTTACAATCCATGTTTTCGGTGACATTTTGAGTATGAGTCCTTATCCATATTATGTGGTTTTGGGGTATTGCACCTTATCCTTGTTTTGGATATTTTGGATGATAGAGTTTACCCATGTTTTTCAATATTTGATTATTAAAGTATCAGTTATGTTTTAAGTGGGTTTTGGATTTATATTTGAAGGAACGTTTTATTTTGTGGTTTTAATCACGAAGATGGTGAATGTTGAAAAAGAGATTACTTTCAGACTTAATGTATTTCATTTTAGAAATCACGATTTAAATAATATTCTTAAAGTTATTGTTTTATATGTCTATAAGGAAAACTCTTGAGTTCACTAGGTGTTAAGCCTAACCTTTTTATTTGTCGGCATGTGCATCAGGTTCTGGTTGGGAATGGTTCTAGCAATACTATGAAGAGATGAGCACTAGTTTTACACGAGGGTAAGTAGTTTGGTGAAGTCTTCCGCATTTTTGAGATAGTGACTGTTATTGGGTTTTTAGTAACGTCCTCCCCTATTATAGACTGTGTATAAAGATTGAAATGGGTTTATCGAATTTAAACTTTAAAATTGTTGTTGTAGATGAATCAGTTATCGATGTATTTAGAAAAATTTAAGTTAGTTGTTATTTCCAGATTTGAGGGTGTTACACAATATACGTGTGGATATGGCCTCCCAATGATCCTAGTCATACTCATTCACTATGATTACATTTACAGTCAATGGTTAGTATCCGACTCCACATAACCATACCAAGTTTCCCCTAATGACCCAATGTCTCAACTAGTTACAAATTGGAATCATCACAAATCAAATAAGCCGACTCCTATACCTATGGATCCATTAGTATTAGTCTAAGACTCGTCACATTCACGTTGTGACAAAACTATAATCACACATATAGTTCTCAAATTATCAAACATTTCCATAAGGTCTACCAAATGACCGTTTTCGTTTCCAATGTAATATGTTCACAAAATAGGTTCTCCAAGGATTTGTAAGACTTTAAGATAACCTTAGTCCATACAAACAATAATCCAATCGTTTCTTTTCAAAACCTACTTTTACCAAATAAGTTTCCCAATATAATGAAAATCATAAATATGACCAAAATGAATTATTCAAGTGTTCAACCATAAATATGCATATAAACTTCATTTCATAGCATTTAACATAAAACCCTTCATTTTTCCATAGAATGGTAAAAACCCTAAAAGTTCTCAAAATAATCATGTGTAACACCCCAAAAATTGGGATAAACAAAAATTTCCAAAAAAGGGAAATATGATAAGCAAAAATATGCCAAATCATGAGCTCCTCCCAAAAAGGGAGACAATAAACTCTTGTTAAGATTACAAGTTTGTAATGAATAACAATGTGAGGGAAAACAACCCTTTAATCTAAACCCTATCTAGGAACAAGATTAATACAAGTTGTTTTCCAATCCAAAAATAAGCTTTCTATGATTGGCGTCCCAAAAATGTCCCCAAGCTCGCATCTAATTCATCTAGACCTTCTTGGCAGTCGCGCCGCTAGAACCCGAGATACACATCAAACCAACAAGTGTTAGGCCAAACGAGCCTAGTGAGTTGTACAAAGCATGGCATAACATTTGAAGAGCATGGTATGAACAATTATAGAACGATTTAGTCGACATGGGCCATACGAGAATCAATGGGGGAGACCCATCACACCAATGAGTTTTACCTCAAGTCAATGTACCTTGATGTTCACTCGCATGAGCAACACTCCACGGCCCGACACACTTGAAGACTACCTCTCAGGCATTACTCCAAATGTCAGAGGTCTAGGTGCATACCATTCAGGTCACTTCAAACTACATCCTCCTGGCACATACCCACGGTTCCTCCAATATATATATATATATATATATATATATAATAACCATCTCTATACATTTTCCATATCAACATGATACATGTATAAGACTACACATGATTCCAATACCATATTAAGCCCAAAATCTTGACACATGTAGGTTTAATAATAATCTTCATAGAATCCATGATATTACACAATCTTGCCAAAATGAGGCTAACAATAAACCCATCAAAGTCCACATGATGAACATTAGTCAAAAACCCCAATAATCCCAAAGGTAGCAGTTAGGTCAAACTTATCAGGTGATCAAGATATATTCATGCATATGAAGTAATGACAAATAAACATACAAGACATGTATCTCATTTGAAAATAGTTAGAAGAACTCAATATCTAGGTTTTATACAAAACCCTAGAAAAGAAGTGGGTGAAAGCTTGAGTTCTTGAACTTGGATCTTGAAGAACCTTCAATAAATGGTTAGGAAGTCTCAAATCGTTCTCCCAACCACCAAAGAGTAAATTCTTGGCAATGAATGAGGAGTGAGGAGGGTGAGGTTGCTAAAACCGCCCCTAGGGTTTCTCTCTTGAATAAAACTGATTTTGGTGAAGATTAAAGACTGGAAAATGAGAAAGAAAGCATTTTCATCCATTTTAGGACCTGCAGGGAGTCCCGCGGATTTGGTCGCAACTTTGAGGCCGCACACCAAGCCGCACGTGTGTCCGAAGGTCTGAACTCCAGAGAGTCCCGCGGCTTTGCTCGCGGTTTAGAGGTCGCGCCTCAAGCCGCACAAGTCCTTGACTCATTCTTTTGACTAAGATTTTAAAAGGTATAAAGACACAAACAAGCATATATATATATATATACACACACACACACAAGTTCTAAACCGAACTACGGGCGTTACAACCCTCCTCACCTAATAAGGATTTCGTCCCCGAAATCTCACTCTCTAAACAGATGAGGGTATCTCTTTCTCATGTCCTCTTCAGACTCCCATGTCACGTTTGCACCTCGGTGATGCTTCCATTGGACCTTTACCATAGTCACTTCTTTGTGCCTCAAATGCTTCGTCTTTGATTCCAATATGGCTTCCGGTTCTTCCACACATCGATTACCGTTGTCCACCCGAATTTCTGACAAAGGGATAACACCCTCCTCCTCGGCTAGGCATCTGCGAAGGTAACACACGAGAAACGTAGGTTGGATTCCGTCCATTTCCGGTGGCAACTCCAATCTATAGGCTTGTAGTCCGATTTTCTCCAAAATTGTAAAAGGTCCAAGAAAACGAGGGCTAAGCTTCCCGCGCTTCCTGAAACGGATGATCCCTTTCCATGGAGACACCTTCAACATGACCCGTTCCCCCACTTGGAACTCAACCGGTCTTTGCTTCTTGTCTGCATAACTCTTTTGTCGGTCTTGAGCCGCCTTCAGCCGCTCTCGGATGCTTTTCACCTTATCCGCCGTTTCTTGTACTATTTTCGGGCCTGCAAATTGCTTCTCTCCCGCCTCGAGCCAACACACTGGTGTCCTGCACTTTTGTCCGTAGAGTACCTCGAATGGTGCAATCCTAATGCTCGAATGATAACTATTGTTGTACGCGAATTCCACCAATGGCAAGTGTGAATCCCAATTCCCCTAAAGCCTATAATGCACGACCGAAGCATGTCCTCGAGGGTTTGGATTGTACTCTCACTCTGACTGTCGGTTTGAGGATGGGAGACCGTGCTCAACTTGACTTTCGTGCCCAGTTCCTTCTGTAAACCGTCCCAAAACTTGGAAGTGAACCGACTATCCTGATCTGAAACTATGGATAGTGGAACACCGTGACGTGACACCACTTCATCAATGTAGAGCTTGGCTAACCTATCCATTGGTAACGTCTCTCGCATCTCTAGGAAGTGTGCGCTCTTCGTGAGTCTATCTACTATCACCCAAATAGTGTCGTGTCCCCGCAAGGTCTTCGGTAGCTTGGTGACGAAGTCCATTGTGATGTGCTCCCATTTCCATTATGGAATGGACAACGGTTGCAAACTCCCATAAGGTCTTTGATGTTCTGCTTTGACTTGGAGACACGTGACACACCTCTCCACATAATTAGTAACGTCGAGTTTCATCACCGACCACCAATAATGAAGCTTCAAATCTCTATACATCTTGGTGCTACAGGGATGTATGGAGTACTTTGACTTGTGAGCCTCCGCCAAAAGCAACTCACGATTTCCTCCAATCTTCGGCACCCAAATCCTCCCTTGGAACAACTTAAGGCCATGACTATCCTCCGTTAGCGTTTCCCGTTGCTTCACCATGAGTTTGTCTTTGAGATTTTCTTCTCAGAGTGCCTCCGCTTGGCTCCTCTTAATATCCTCCACTAAGCTTGATATTACGTCGATCCTCGAAAGGGTGACCTTGACTTCACTCTCGTAACCTTTCCGACTCAACGCATCCACTACCACATTGGCCTTACCGGGGTGGTAAAGCAACTCGCAGTAATAATCCTTCAAGAGCTCTAACCACCTCCGTTGCCGCATATTGAGATACTTCTGGTCGAATATGTACTTCAAACTCTTGTGGTCGGTGAATAAAGTACACTTCGTCCCGTATAGGTAGTGTCGTCATAGCTTCAATGCGAAAACCACCGCCGCTAACTCCAAGCGTGCGTAGGGTAATTCTTTTTGTGATCCTTAAGTTGTCGTGATGCATACGTGATCACCTTCTCCCTTTGCATCAACACACAACCGAGACCCAATTTAGAGGCGTCACTATAAACCACGAAGTCTTCGGATCCCTCGGGTAAGGACAAGATTGGTGCCTCGTACAATTTCTTTTGAAGAGACCGGAAGGCCTTCTCTTGCGTCTCGGTCCATAAGAACTTAACGTTCTTCCTCGTCAATGACGTGAGTGGAGATGAGATCTTCGAAAAGTCTTGAATAAACCGCCGGTAGTAACCGGCCAAACCCAAGAAACTCCTTATTTCCACTGGGCTCGTCGGTGGCTCCCAATTCATCATTGTTTATATCTTCGCCGGATCTACTTTCACTCCATCCTTGGATACCACATGGCCTAAGAATTGGACTTCTTGGAGCCAAAACTCGCATTTTGAAAACTTCTCAAATAACTTCTCCTTCCGAAGAATTTCCAAGACTTCTTGCAAGTGTTGCCGATGCTCCACTTCGTCCCGAGAGTAGATGAGAATATCATCGATAAAGACTATGATCGACTTGTCTAATAAAGGCCGACATATTCCGTTCATCAAATCCATAAAGATGGCCGAAGCATTAGTCAGTCCAAATGGCATGGCTAGGAACTCGTAGTGACCGTATCTCGTCCGGAACGCCGTCTTCGGAATATCGCTCTCCTTCACTCGTACTTGATGGTAACTGGATCGCAAATCTATCTTAGAAAAACATCCTGTTCCTTGAAGTTGATCGAAGAGATCGTCGATCTGGGGAAGCGGATACTTATTCTTCACGGTGACCTTGTTGAGTTCACGGTAGTCTATACATATCCGCATAGACTCGTCATTCTTCTTCACAAATAAAACTGGAGCTCCTCAAGGCGATGAGCTCGGTCATATAAATCCCTTCTCTAGAAGCTCTTGAAGTTGCGTCATCATTTCTTGCATTTCCGTCGGGGCTAGTCGGTAAGGAGCACGAGCGATCGGAGCGGCTCCCGGAGTGAGGTCGATGTGGAACTCCACTTGTCGTTCCGGTGGTAGTCCGGGTAGGTCCTCCGGAAAGACATCCGGGTATTCGTGCACCACGTCCACATCTCCCACTTTCTTCTTGTCTAACTTCGCGTCGATCACATAGGCCAAATATGAAGCACATCCCTTAATTAGGCTCTTTCGCGCCTTGAGGGATGAGATGATCATGTTGGCCTTTCGGTTCTTCTCTCCGTAGATTATCACTTCGCCACCCTTCGGCAAGGGCACTCTAATCATTTTCTTGGAGCAAAAGATACCGGCATCATTTTTGGATAGCCAATCCATCCCAACAATCACATCAAACCCCCCCGATATCCGCCGGTAACAAATATATTACAAAAGACTCCCCGTCTACATCTAAAGTACAACCAAAGAAGCATTCCCGAACTAACAATTGCTCTCCATTGGCTACTTCTACCACTAGAGCATCAATTAACGATCTAGAGGGAGTAGTGAAATTCTTGCAAAACGAAGTAGACACAAATGATCGGTTTGTACCCGAATCAAATAGAACGCAGGTAGGTAGAGAGTTTACTAGGAACGTACCCGACACAACATCCGTCGTCTCTCTTGCTTCGTCTGCCGTCATTTGGAAGGCCCGACTTGGCGCCTTTGGTTAGCTTTCTTTCTTTGGTGTAACCCCGCTTGGAACCCCTTGGTTACCCCTCGTCAACTTAGGACAATTCTTCTTGATGTGTCCCGGCTCCCGACATTCATAGCATACTCCCATCGGTCAAGAGGGGCAATCCTTACTCAAGTGATCCCTCCGGCCACATTTGAAACATTCGGTAGCGCCGGAGAAAGGTTTCGGATTGCAACGGCCGAGATGTTTATTTCTGCATTTGGGGAACCACTGCATCTCGCGCCTCGGCTCCATATTCCTTCCCCCGTTGAAGGGTTTGGATGATCGTACAGGCTCGGTCGGCCCTTCCCACTTTCTCTTCTCTCCTTGATGTTTCTTATCTTCTTTGTCTTGTATCATGTCGTCCTCTACCAGTTGAGATGCCTCGATCACCTCTTGTAAGGTGCTCTTGTGAGCGTTCCTCACGTCTGTCTTCATATCTGTCGGCAATCCCTTCACAAACACCTTTATTTTTGCCCCCTCATCGGTTGCCAAGTGCTCAACCAAGCTCAGTTTATCCATGAATTGTTTGGCGTAGTAAGCGACCGATGAGTTACCCTTCTTCAGATTTCGGAACTCATCTTCGATTTTATCCAACGCTCTCTTGTTGCAACACTTCTCCATAATTTTCTTCTTGAATATGGGCCAAGTGATTTGGGCTAGAACTTCCGGTGTGAGTGCTCTCCTGGTAATGTTCCACTAGCTCAGCGCATCTCCTCGGAGCAGTTGGGATCCAAACTTGACCCTTTGAGAGTTCACACATTCGCTGGACTCAAATGCCATCTTAACATCCTGGATCGACTTCACACATGCCAGTGGGTCGGTCGTCCCGGAAAATTCTGGAGCTCGACTACAAAGAAACGTCTTGAAAGAGCAACCCCCGTCTTTCTTCTTATCAGTTCTAATAGCATGCTCCTTTGTCCCTATGACGGTCGATCGGCCACCCGACCCATTCACCGCATTCTCCGCCATGGCCTCAGTTCGTCGGTGACTGGCATCATGGTCCTCTAACAGTTTCAGGAAGAATTCTTGTTGCTGTGCCATGGCCGAATTCATGGCTTGTATCATGTTGTCTCGGATCCTTGTCTCAATGGTTACCTCTTCTACAATCGGTTGTCCGGACTCGAGGTTCACCCTTGGTACTTGTTCTGGTCCTCCACCCAAGACATCGGTTACGGGTGGCCTTTCAGTAGTTGTTACCAAAGGAGGTTGATCGGCGGTAGACTCATCTTCAACGTGACCATCCCGCAGATTTTGGAGCATGTTCCGAGTGTTTACCATTGTGGACTGTCACACATGATAAAGATCATACCGATTAATCCTTTGAAAGATAAACGGTTCAATACGTACTATTACAAGATTAATCATCCTAATAAAAATTTCAAGTATGCTCACGTAATTATAAATTAAGAACAACACTGGCCAAGTGAGATTGTGAACGTATTTTACATAAGAACCCTCGTCGTCATTATCATAAGTTTCAATCAATGCAATTCGGTAATCCTAATACTCTCCCTACCTAGGAATGTTCTACCCATGTGGACAGTGGTCCCTAAAGCACAACTAGTCTAAGTCTAGGTATAATAGAGTCGACACCTAGTTCACTTAAACTAGAGCTCTGATACCAACTTGTAACATTCCAAAAATTGGGATAAACAAAAATTTCCAAAAAAGGGAAATATGGTAATAAAAAATATGCCAAAGCATGAGCTCCTCCCAAAAAGGGAGACAATAAACGCCTGTTAAGATTACAAGTTTGTAATGAATAACAATGTGTGGGAAAACAACCCTTTAATCTAAACCCTATCTAGGAACAAGATTAATACAAGTTGTTTTCCAATCCAAAAATGAGCTTTCTATGATTGACCTCCCAAAATGTCCCCAATCTCGCATCTAAGTCATCTATACCTTCTTGGTGGTCACGCCGCTAGAACTCGAGATACACATCAAACCAACAAGTGTTAGGTCAAACGAGCCTAGTGAGTTGTACATAGCATGGCATAACATTTAAAGAGCATGGTATGAACAATTATAGAACGATTTAGTCGACATGGGCCATACGGGAATCAATGGGGGAGACCCATCACACCAATGAGTTTTACCTCAAATCAATGTACCTTGATGTTCACTCGCATGAGCACACCAGGAGTAAGTGCTATAGCCTGTTTCCAATACTCAGCGGCTTGGTCGAACCAAGCCTCCGCAATTTCAGAATCCCTCTGCCGAATGGCCTGTTCTCCCTGGTCGGAATAGGTGGGTTAATTCCTTCCCCTAGGCCCGACACACTTGAAGACTACCTCTCAGACATTACTCCAAATGGTGGAGGTCTAGGTGCATACCATTCAGGTGGAACCTCAAACTACATCCTCCTGGCACATACCCACGGTTCCTCCAATATATATATATATATATATAATAACCATCTCTATACATTTTCCATATCAACATGATACATGTATAAGAGTACACATGATTCCAATACCATACTAAGCCCAAAACCTTGACACATGTAGGTTTAATAATAATCTTCATAGAATCCATGATATTACACAATCTTGCCAAAATGAGGCTAACAATAAACCCATCAAAGTCCACATGATGAACATTAGTCAAAACCCCCAATAATCCCAAAGGTAGCAGTTAGGTCAAACTTATCAGGTGATCAGATATATTCATGCATATGAAGTAATGGCAAATAAACATACAAGACATGTATCTCGGTTGAAAATAGTTAGAAGAACTCACTATCTAGGTTTTATACAAAACCCTAGAAAAGAAGTGGGTGAAAGCTTGAGTTCTTGAACTTGGATCTTGAAGAACCTTCAATAAATGGTTAGGAAGTCTCAAATCGTTCTCCCTACCACCAAGGAGTAAATTCTTGGCAATGAATGAGGAGTGAGGACGGTGAGGTTGCTAAAATCGCCCCTAGGGTTTCTCTTTTGAATAAAACTGATTTTGGTGAAGAATAAAGAGTGGAAAATGAGAAAGAAAGCATTTTCACCCGTTTTAGGTGTAACACCCCGAGTTTCGTTTGACCAGTTTGGAAGAAGAAGCAAAGGCAGTGGCTGGCGCGAGTCACGACGCCACTTAGCCCGCGCCATAACCCGCGCGGTGCACTGCTTGTTTGGGGATTTCCAGTGAGCGGCGCGAGTGTACCCGCGCCATAACCCGTGCGGTGCGCTGATTGGTTGCGAGTTCCAGAGGGCAGCGCGAGTCACGACGCTACTTAGCTCGCGCCATAACCTGCGCGGTCGCCTGAGTGGTTTAAAGTGATTTTTCCTGGGAAAATATCTCAATTTTTCATATTATCTCAAATCTCAGTCTCTCTTTTCTCTCAAGTCTCTCTCTTTCTTCATTTTTCATTTGAGGTTCCTTCAACCTTCCATATTTTGCTAGTATTAAGTGTTTCTAGCAAGGGTTCGGTATAGAAAGCTTCGTCTTCTCTCGGTGGTCGATATCTAGTTTTTCGGGTTTTCGTCTAAAACCTATTTGGTGAGTTCCTACTACCTTATTCTAAACTTTATACATGTCAGAGGTTACATTTTGAAATCCTATATATCTCCACGGTTTTGGATCTAAGTTTACTACATTTTTGACATAACTTGAGTTTTGGGAGATTTTTAGGGTTCCCGATCATTTTTGGCTAAAATGATGGGTTCCATCTTATTTGAAGTAAAAGGAGGTTTTACTTGCACATTTATGTGGATTATTTGAAAGAATGTATATAAACTCATTTTATGACTTTCATTCTTACCGGCAGTTAAACTTGACGGGAAACATTTTGTTTATAAAATATTTTTATACCATATGACTATCTATGGTTGGTCACATATGTTATTGTGACAAATCTGTACCATTACTAGTGGATCCCTAGGTATTGAGTCGACTTATATTTGGGATGTCTTTTCCCCTCTTTGTAAAAATGGATGTATATGATCCTCGGGGGCCATTTGGTACGGTTATGCAAGACCGATTACTAGCCATGGATCATATTTTCCCTTATTTGTAGCTATGGATGCCTATGATCCTCGGGGGCCATTTGGTACGGTTATGTGAGACCGGTTACTAGCCATGGGTCATAGAGGAGTCCTGGTGAACGAGTTTTGAATTGGTTTCCTCGGGGGCCCTCCCTCATATCGTAGTACGGACCTTTGTAGTTCGTGGCCATGGATTCCAAGTGATTCGACTCATAACTCGGATTTGTGGCCTACTTTGTGTTACGCTACAATCCTTGGTAAAATTGGTTATCTTTTGTCATTACATGATGAGTTTACATCGAAAAAGCCCGGTTGGGGCAAAAGCTTCAATTGAAAACTAAACCTTATTGAAAAGATTTCCATATGATGCATTTCTTTATATCTCTTGTAATTTATAAACTGTATGTTCTCACTAGACTTTAAGCCTAACACTTTTTCTCAAATGATCCATTAGCGGTGGGTTGCCAAGGGCTTGAGTGACGAGCTTAGTCTCGGGGGCTTTTGAGATGACTAGTAATTGATGTTGGACAATTGTTTAAGTCCCATTCTTTTGGTGATATTGGATTAACAACCGATGTAATCTAGATAGTTTATGTTTAGATTAGTTTGTTGTTGAATTCCATATCCGTATTCAGATTTTGTAAAGGTTAAGTACATTCCCCTTTTTGGGAGGTTTATACCAAGTGATGATGTTTATTTGTCTAGTTTCCGCATTTTTTTTAAATTCACTCTGGTTTTTAGGGTGTAACATTAGGACCTGCAGGGAGTCCCGCGGCTTTGGTCGCGGCTTTGAGGCCGCGCACCAAGCCGTACGTGTGTCCGAAGGTCTGAACTCCAGAGAGTCCCGCGGCTTTGCTCGCGGTTTAGAGGTCGCGCCTCAAGCCGCGCAAGTCACTGACTCATTCTTTTGACTAAGATTTTAAAAGGTATAAAGACACAAACAAGCATATATATATATATATATATATACAAGTTATAAACCGAACTACGGGTGTTACATCATGTTAGGTCAAAATCCATCAAATGAGAAAATATGGTTAGGAGAAGTTTAAGAGATCAAAATACAAGGTTTTGACATGTATAAAATTTAAAAGAGTATGATGAACTCACCTTGTTTGGCTTTGGACTCAAACCTAAAACCAAAGAAAAACCCTAAAAAGTTGATGACAACCCTTGAAGATTGACCAATACATGAGATCCTTCATCTTTAATGCTAAGCATATAGAGAGGAAAGAATTGCTATGAAAAGGTGTATTTCACACTGATTAACATGCTTTATATAGGCAGATTACATGGTTGGAAAGATAGCAATTACAGGAATAAAGTTAGGAACTATTCTAGGTAGTTTAGATGAGTACATTTGAATATACAATTTGAATATAGTTTCCTAAATGGGTTGTGTTGACCCTGTATCCCTAATACGCCCCCGCAAGATGGAGGATTCGTCGGATACTCCAATCTTGGAGCGATTTCGCAGAAACAGTGCCCATGAAAGTGGCTTGGTAAACATGTCAGCAAGTTGATCTTGTGAGCTGATGTGAAGGACTCGTAGATGGCCAATTGAAACTTGTTCCCTTACAAAGTGATTGTCGAGAGATGCTTCATGCGTGAGTGATAGACTGGATTCACACATAAATACGTGGCACCTATGTTGTCGCAAAATAAGGTCGGCGTTTGCGTGGTGATTATATCCAGTTCTTTCAGTAAGTTCTTGGGCCAGAGAAGTCCAGCCAAGGCATTGGCCAACGCCTTGTACTCGGCTTCGGTGGAAGAACGGGAGACTGACTTTTGCCTTGTAGACTTCCAGGAGATTATGTTCGTGCCAAGGTATAGTAGATAGGCTGTAGTAGACCGACCCGCGTCATGAACACCACCCCAATCATAATATGAGAAGGCCGAGAGTGTGAGAGGTGAATTACGGTTTAAAAATAGGCCATGATGAATGGTGCCTTTAAGGTATCGGAGAACACGTTTGAGGGCTTGCCAATGAGTTTGGCGAGGAGCATGCATGAATTGAGATAGTTTGTTGATGGCATATGAGATGTCAGGACGGGTGAAGGCTAAGTATTGAAGAGAACCGACGAGCTTGCGGTAGGGAGTGGCATCAACTGTGGGGGATGGATCGGTAGCAGACAAAGGAATTGTGGTACTAAGAGGAGTAGTTACATCTTTGGCACCATCCGTGTGAAATTGGTTAAGAACATATTGAATGTGTCAATGTTGAGATAGGAAAAGACCCGTATGTGTGGGAATAACTTCGACACCTAGAAAATGATGAAGCATTCCAAGATCCTTTACCGAAAATTTGTTGCTTAAGGCCGTGATAAAGTGATTGAGAAACTTGGAGTCATTACCCGTGAGAACAATGTCATCCACGTAGACCATAAACTAACAAATGACATTACGGCATTTGTAGATGAATAGAGATGCATCTGCTAAGGATTTTTGAAAACCAAACTGAAGTAGGAAGGTAGTGAGCTCAACATACCAAGCTCTAGGAGCTTGTTTTAGACCGTATATGGATTTTTTGAGCTTGCATATGTGATGATGGAATTGAGGATGAACATACCCCGGTGGTTGAGTCATAAAGACATCCTCGTGAAGTGTGTCGTGAAGGAAGGCTTTGTTAACGTCAAGTTGACGTAATGGCCAATTATTCGATAAAGCAATGGAGAGAATAGGTACTAATGGTAACAGGTTTGGTGACGGGGCTGAAGGTATCAAAGTAATCTTTGCCATATTGTTGAAGAAAACCTTTAGCTACTAGACGTGCTTTGTATTTTTCAATTGAGCCATCAGGTTTACACTTGATACGAAACACCCACTTGCAGCCAATGGGAGTTTGGGATGTTGAGGGTACAAGTTCCCAAGTGTGGTTTTGAAGAAGGGAATTAAACTTCGAGTCCATGGCACTGCGCCATTTTGGGTCTTTGAAGGCTTGATTATGAGTAGACGACTCAAGAGTTGGAGAAACATGATGAAGGGTGGTGGGATTAATGAAGTTTGGTTGTAATATTTGGGATTGGGTTTACGTACACGGTGAGGATGTAATGAGGTGGGTTGATGATCAGACGGTAAGGTAGTGGACTATGATGTTGGTGAGTTTAATGAAGGGGTAGGGTGCAATGTGATGTCAGGAGGTGGTGGGGATGAGGTTGGTGAGGGAGGTAAAGGAGACGTGGGTTCAGTAGAAGGGTTAATATTAGTGGGGAGGGGTGACGTGTTTTACGTGGGTGTTGGGGAAGGCTGCATGGGAGTATTTGCATAGGAAGTGAAAGGGATATTATGATGGATAGTATGTGGGGTACGATGGGTGGTAGTGAGTGGTTGATGGAATGAATCAGAATGAACAGAGGGCGTGTGAATGAAATTATCAGCTGTGGGAAGAGGGAAGGGATTGGTAGTGTCCATTTTGTAGGGAAAAATGTGTTCCACAAATTCGACATGACGTGAATGGTAGATACAGTGGCAAACCGGATCATAGCATTTATATGCTGATTTGGACGATGAATAGCCAAGAAAGATACATTTGATGGAGCGTGGGTGAAGCTTGGATGGGGCATAAGGACGCAACCACGGGAAACATAGACAACCAAACGGTTTGAGTTTCATGTAACCTGGTGAATCATTGTATAGCAGATCATATGGGGATTTAAAATCAAGGATGGGTGTAGGAAGACGGTTGATAAGATGAACCGCTGTTTGGAAGGCATGAGACCAAAACGTGAGTAGTAATTGGGCATGATGTAGGAGTGAAAGCCCAATTTCTACAATGTGTCGGTGACGTCTTTCGGCCACTCCATTTTGTTCTGGAGTATGTGGGGGAGTGGTAAAATGAGATATCCCATTTGCTTGAAGATATGGGATAAGGCCAATATATTCACCTCTATTGTCTATAAATAAGGAAACGAGGGGAGTGTTGTGATATTTTTCAACCAAGGTTTTAAAGTGTAGAAATAAGGTAGAAACATTTGATTTATGTTTCATTGGATATAGCCATGTGTATTTGGAATAAAAGTCAACAAAAATGACATAGTAGGTATAGCTATTGTTTGAGGTTTGAACCGGGCCCCAAACATCGGAATACACATGTTCTAAAGGTTTGGTCACTTTAAAAGAGTTGGTACCGAAAGGCATTTTATGACTTTTATTAATAGAGCAGGCATCACAATGAAACGAAACATGTGACATTTTATTGTAATCAAGGCCTAAATTTCTAAGGAGAAGCTTGAGAACTTTAATTGACGGATGACCAAGCTTGTGATTCCAGGAGAGAACTGATCCGGTTGATGTAGTGGTTGAATTTAAGTGTGGAAGATGACGAAGAGAATGGATAGCTACATAGTAGACATCATTGATGTTCACTCCCCACATGAGATGCGCCCCCGTGCGTATGTCCTTAACCAAGAAATGATAGGGAAAGAATTCAACATAAACATTGTTAGACTTGCAGAGTTTGGCAACATAAATTAGGTTGTTGCGTAATTGAGGAATGAGTAAGACATTTTGCAGGTTTAATGGACGAGAGGGAGTGGAAAGTGTAGTGTGACCGGTGTGAGAGATAGAAAGACCTTTACCGTTTCCTAACACAATTTCATCAGGCCCACCATATTCCGATAGGGTGTGTAACGGCGAGCTGTTGGAGGCAATATGATGAGATGCGCCACTATCAAACATACATGGTGGTGTTGGTCGAGCCGAAGAGGTGTTGACCATAGGGTTTGTTGGTGGAGCCATGGATAGGCTAATGTTGTTTTCTTTAAGAAAACGTGCCATCTTCCTGCAATCTTTGGTATCGTGACCTGGGATATGACAATATTGACATCAGGTAGAGTTTCGATTATCACGTTGAGGAAAGTTGTTTCCACTGTGTTAACCTTGAAACCGAGTAGGTCTTGTGCCAGAGTTGTGGAACCTGTTTGGACCTTGAGTAGCATTGCCAGATCTGGGAGTATAGCGGTTTGAGTACTTTTGTGTGTTGTTCACCGTGGTTATGAGAGGTTCCGACTGGATTGCGTTCAAGGACCTCTCATGGTCCACAAGTTTATCGAATAAATCAGGGAATGTGTCTCGGACTTTTAAGACAACGGAGATCTGAGTATAATCGTCACCAAGTTGACCTAATATAAACAAGTAGGTCTTCATCGTCCACGAGACTTTGTGCTAATGCGAGTTCATCAGCAATGGTATTCATTACATGGTTGGAAAGAGAGCAATTACAGGAATAAACTTAGGAACTATTCTAGGTAGTTTACATGAATACATTTGAATATACAATTTGAATATAGTTTCCTAAATGGGTTGTGTTGACCTTGTATCCCTAATAAAGCAAACCCTAATGATGAACAATAAATGTTCATGGAAGTCTTCAAGATGAAATTAATGGAGATAGATGAAAGGATTGAGAAGGTTACCTTCAAAACAGAGAAAAATCGTCCAAAGCCTACTTCCAAAATGAATTTTTATGCCAAAAAACAACTTAGGGTGATTTTTATACTCAGCTGGCTGATCGCGACTATGACACGACGACTATGCCATTGGCAAAGTCACGGGGCATAGTCACTCGTTATGTATCATGCTTTATTGACTTTCCGCGACTATAACAAGTTACAATGCCATTGTCATTGTCGTGGGGCATAGTCGCCCGCTATGTACCATGCCCTGTTGACTTCCCACAACTATGACAGGCTACAATGTCATTGTCATTATCGTGGGGCATAGTCACGAGCGATGTACCGAAGCCCCTCTCCCATGTGCGACTACGATAGGCTACAATGCCATTGTCATTGTTGTGAGGCATTGTCGTGCAGACCGTACCGAGGCCTAAAAATCGATTTTCCCAAACATACATGACTCTCGAACTGAGATACGACTATGGTATAATAACTTTATACAAATACTAGACGTAGAATCAATAAAGAGAATATTCTACTTACTAAATTTACGGGTATTACAATATTACACGCCTCAAACCAAACCGATCTACAAGCAATTTATTACAACTTTTACAAGATCTTGACAGCAACAACAAAAACCACTATCGCCCCAAAAAACGTGGAATTTCTTTTGAAGGAAGAAAATGTGTTCTTTAAACTTATATCCACTCAAAATACATATAATACAACCTATATAGCTCCAACATTGAGCTTCCAACACTATGTATGCATGATTTTGACCAAAAAGAAGAAACCCTACGTTTTGGAGTTTACCTTGGTTGAGCTCAAACTGAAGCTTCAATGGTGGTTTTGAGATCGACCTTCAAGCAAGTATTCTATCCATCAACACCAACATTTTTCTTCTTGAATCACAACAAATATCATCATTTGTAAAGAGAGGGGTTTTTTCCTCCCATTCGGAGCTCTAGAACAACCAACAATGGAGATGTGTTGGGGATTTTAAGATTTTATACCCAAATATCTTAACATCTTTGTTTCATAATACTTTGACCACCCAACTTCGCTTGAATGACAAAATGCACCCAAACTTGGTAACACATCCATTGATTCATCAGAAAGAACATTACACCCATGATGATTAAATTTTACGAAAACATGATGTTACAAGATCATGCAAGAAGTCCATATCATATGTGATTACAGAGTAAGATCACATGTGATACAACACGTCTAAAAGGATGCGGACAACTTGAGTCAACACGATCAAGGTTGCAAGAATTTTTTTTCATGCTATGGCAAGTCAACATGACGTGTTTGTATCACATGTGATTACATTTGACTTGTCTCTTCTCGCACTTCTTGCAAAATGAGCATGTTCTCATTTGAACTTGCTCGTATAATAATAATAATAATAATAATAATAATAATAATAATAATAATAATAATAATAATAATAATAACAACTAGTTGTGTACCCGCGTAATACAACATGGGCTATGTATGTAAACGATTTTGATGCTTTGGTGGTTTTATTAGAGAAGATTTTGACGATGATAGGATTTATGCGTAGTCTTTACAAATTAATACATTTTGAATAAATAAAAATTATGGTTCCAAAAATTGTATAACAATTCAAAATCCAATAAATCAAACCAATTCAATCAAATCTAATTACCACATAAATATCAAAATAAAGAATTTATTTCATGAAACATTTGGTGATTAGTTCAAATATCAAATGAAATCAAACCAATTAAATCGTCCATTGGTATTCAAAAGAGGTCCACTTGAGCTTTCAAGGAGATGTATGATCCCCTTCCTCCCATCTTTGAGTTTTCAAGAAGTTGTATCTGTAACAACCTCAAAAATCAGAGTAAATTAAAACCTGGAAACCTGACAATATGACGTAAGCAATTCCATTAACTTCCCATAAATAGGATCAGTCCTTAAGACTATACAATTCTATACAAGGATTTCATCAAAAGAATGGGACTTAACAATGCCCAACAACAATACTTAAAACATCTCCAAAAACCCCGAGACTCAAAACTCGTCTCTCCAAAAACCCCGGCACACACACCGCTAATGGAAACCTGTTATACACATCATTTGAGAAAAAGTGTCAGACTATAAAGCCTGGTGAGAACATACAGTTTATAAAGCTCAAAAGATATAACGTCAGTATCATAAAGAAATCTTTTCATAAAGGTTTAGTTCGTAAAGATAACATTTCGCCACAACCGGGCCTCTTCGGTCCAAAACTCTTAAACGGTGATAAAAGGACCATTTTACCAAGGAGAGTGGTGTAACACAAAGTAGACCACAAATCCGAGTTATGAGCTAAACACTTGGAGTCCTCAGCAATGAACCCAGAGTCCGTGCTACGAGGTGAGATCGCGCTCCCAAGGGAAACCAATGTATACTCCTTCACTAGGATCACCATGGACCATGGCTAGTAACCGGCCTCACATAACCGTACCATAAACTCATTACGGAATATGTGATCCATAGCTACATATTTGGGAAATATAGCCTCCCAACAAAACAGTCTACTCCAAAACCTAGGGATCCACTAGTAATGGTAAGGACTCGTCACAACAACATATGTGACCAACCATAAATAAATATATGGTAATAAGTACATTTTATAAACAAAATGCTACTTCCAGTTCAACTTCTGGTAAGAACGAAAACCATTAAAATGAGTTCATAAACATTCTTTTTACAAAATCACGTAATGTGCAAGTAAAACATCATTTTACTTCAATAGGGCGGAACCCGTCATTTTGGTCAAAACTGACCGGGAACCCCGAGAATCACCAAAAACTTTATTTACAACAAAATGTAGAGAACATAATATCATACCGTAGAAATACTTTAGATTTCGCAAATAAGAGTTTTGACATGTATAAAGTTTGTAAAATGATAGTAGGAACTCACCGGTAGGTTTTCAGAATAAAACCCGGAAAACCAGATAATGACCACGACGTAGAGGTGAAGCTTAAAACACCGACCCCTCGCTAGAAACACCGAAAACTAGCAACCAAACGAGCCTTGAAGAACGAAGAAGAAAAAGAGAGAAAAAGAGGAGAGAGAGAGAAAACCTGAGATTTTTAGAAAACCTCAACAAGAATGAGATATTTAGCAAGGCTTTGCACACCTCCCAACACAGCGCACGGCCCGTGCGTTTTCCAATAGGAAGGGCGCACGGCCCGTGCGTTTTCCACTGACTCGCACACTGTTTCATGCGCACGACCCGTGCGCATTTCCTGAAGGATGGCGCACGACCCGTGCGCCCTGTAGACAGAAACATCATTCTCTTTTCTTCTTTACAACCCCTCAAAACCAAACGAAAATTCGGGGTGTTACAGTATCTTCCAAATTTGAAACTTTGAAATTTCTTAGAATCAGTATCCATGTCGGTTAAAATGGGAACTTAAACATGAACAAACCCTTGGTTCTAAAATAAGATACGACCAACCTTTGAGCATAAAAATAATTCATTGAACTTGTTGTCACTTGTGAGCTTCACCATTTGAATAATAGTCAAACATAATAAATTAGCCAACAATATTTTTATTTGGACATAGTAGCCGAACCAATTATTCCTACACCACCCCGTTACACTGGTAGATTATAATTGGGCAATTCAACTCGTCTCATATTCCCTCTAAAAATGCCACCAAGATCCACCTGCACCATACCAAACTACTAATTACCAAGTTTCAAAAAATATAGACCTCCAAAATTTTAATCTCGACAAGATGAAATTCGTTGAAAGCATTCCACCTACAAACTTTACTAGGATTAAAGATTAAAGACATAACTCAACCTGTAAGCTATAGTAAGGAACCGTTTACAAAGCACTTGTCCTTTAAGCTCTTACCGGGTTATCTACCTTAGTAGATAACATGGCAAAAGCAAATGATCTTACCCGATATAAGAAATGATTAGGACGGAGAGTCTTACCTGGTAAATGAGGGTGCCAACTCTTACTCCGTAAGCACATACCAAGAAAATTGTTGCATACAATCTTACCCGATAAATTAAGTTAGAGTGTTGACTCTTAAAGGTAAGTGCCTACGGGGCAAATGTTTGAGTAAACGACTTCTAAGCAAGTCAGTGTTAACTTTGTAAATGTCTCAAAAGCATACTTGTTAAGCTAACAGTAAAATTTGAACATGTGTGTTCAAATAGCAATTGAAATATGAAATTCAATTACAGGAATGGGATGTAAAAGATGAAAACTAACACATTTTATTCCAATATGATACTGGAAGCTTTCCAACAAGTTTGTTGAGTGAATTTCATGAATGATAAGAGGGGATTAGAGCCAAAGAAAAAAGTAGATTTAAATTGTTAATACACGCTTACCACATGTCTTCTTCTCATCCATGGCTTTATTAAAAATCACAGTGAAACCCTCAGCTGGAGGAGGATAATAAACATCCCAATCTCCAAACTTCAATACTGGCATACCCTTCTCTTCCTGCTAAAACAACCAGAAACGAAGCTTAAAACGACAATTAGCAACGAACTTCCAACTCTTTGGTCAACAATAGATGTGATTCACTTGAAAATAAATACACTTATCCAGACATCCACAAAACACATACCTATTGTAAGTTGTAACAGAAAAAAAATGAAAGAACAAGAAGATCAAAGAGGCACTTGACCCCATTGTACCGCCCCTTCTCAAGTACCTTTAGGTTAGGAGTTCAAAACTTATAAGATCAAGTACCATGATTAAAACCCCTACTGCACAAGTAATTTCTACACTAAAAAACAACAGATCAAATGGAATGATTCCCAATTACCAACAAAACAACCATCAAATCGATCGATCCAGAACCATCGGTTATGATCAAACTTTGCTATGGGGAAAACACAAGTATGCAGCTGAAATAGTAAAAATCTGCAATGGAAATAACAAATACTTGAACATCTATAATGAAATTACCAAAACCAAAAAGATACAAAATCTAAAACATGCCAAGAAGAAGCAAAACACATAAAAATAGAAATTACATAATGTAACACGCTAAAAATTTGGGTAAAATAAAACTTAAAATTTCTGCAATATAACGCCTAAAATAAGGCGAATCCAAAACCTGTAAACGTACTGACTAAAACCCAACAGAATCGGGGTAGTTCTAAAATGAAGTAGCGGAATAAATAAGACATATACATGACAACCTATTCAATCTAGAATAATTAGCAACTAGATTAAAGTGGGTGTCACTATGACTTCAAAACGCTCTTTCTCGATTTCCCAAAAATGCCCGGTCCAAGGAGGAATCCTAGGTGCGATCCCGACAGGTCAAGACATCCTACTCGCACCGCTAACGGAACCTGTGAACCATTCAAACACGAACACAAGTGTTAGAACGAAGCCTATTGGTTGTTATGCCGATACCAATTATAATGTAAACAAGAACAATAATTAAATGTTACCGACTCCCAATGCATTGAGGTCAATGCCAAACCTCCCAAATCGGGACATTGTAATTTCCTGTACAATTAATACACAAATATCTTCCATATAAAGCGGGGTAACCCGCGATCTAGATTGGATTTCACCGTCCAGTCCGGTTCTAGTTCACATGCCACGTCGGACATCACAATCCTCAAACCCTCTCTGCCTCTAGTGCTTACCCCGTCGGGTTACACCTCAAGGTCTTATAGGCAAGGGTGTCTATCCAATCTAGCCGAGTGTACAACTAAGGGACTTGCGCCCCCTATTGTCTACTCAAAATGCCCAACGACAATAACCATGCAATAATCATGCATACCATCTAAATCCTCGTGCACAAGGAAATAGATATAAGACTCCCAACAAAAGTTATGAACAATTATATATGCCAAACTTCATGCAACATATAATTTGCCCAGATAGTGTGATCATGCTTGACACATATTCACCATTAGAAACTACAACTCATTTAACCACATGCAAATCCTCAACTAGTATAATGATCCCAACTGCTGATAAGAATTTAAGCATTTGACATTTCATTATGTAGAGATGTACACCTACACCAAGATTTGCCCCTTTTCTATAAGACTTGTAAATAACACTCTTCCACATGTTTTAACACTTCCACCAACCCCAAAAATCTTATTTATTGAAGATAAGCAAAACCCTAGCTTTTATGTCAACATCATGCATTTCATATATTTCACATAAACAAGTAATGGTGCAAGTATGAATGTACATAAGTTAAGAAAACTTACTTAGATTGCTCCAATACCCCAAACCCTAGATGGTTCAAGGAGATGAGAAGTAGGTGAGTAGAAACCTTGGTTCACCAAATGGCTAGAACTTGACTACCAAAGAAGAGAAACCCTTGGTTAGCATTTAATACACCCAACAAGATTCTAGAGAGGATTAAATGTTGAAGAGATTGAGTTTTGAGGTGAAGAAATCTTACCTAGGAGAGAAAATCGGTTGCCTTCAAAAACCCCAAATGAAATAAATGAGTTAACCTCAAGAAATCAGGCATTTAATGCTAAAAACCCCGTCGGCGATTGTGACATCGCGATAGTGACATGGCACTATCGCCAAGAACGTACCGCGGCTCCCACTTCTCCCACAATTGTGACACGCAAGAGTGACCCTGGCACTCTCGCTGGGCACTCTTGTCGGGCACTCTCGCCGAAGGTGTACCGCGGGGTATCGAAACCCCGCGATTGTGCTTTCCGCGAGAGTGACCATGGCACTCTCGCCAGGCACTCTCGCCAGACTACTCTTCCCATACGAATTTCGACGTTTTTCCAAAACGCAAACACGACCAAACTTTGACGACATAAGCTGAACAAAACCAGATATATTACAATACAAAATAACCAATAATCCGAAATTCGGGGTGTTACACATAACAGAGTCACAGAGAACATCCCTGAGCAACCAAGAAAAAATAAAGGCATACACAAAGACCCAAGTGCTTGTTTAGCAAAAATAATCACAGGGTCCTCCAAACATGCAACTTTGTTTCCTAAACATTTGAGTTCGTATCCCTATTGTCATATCTATCCCCCTACCAGTTACAAGAAACAACAAAAGCAACCAACCTCATTATGACATTGATTTTACCCTGCATAAAAAAGGAATCTTATTTGGACTTCCTAATTATCATCGGCAAGTTATATCAAGGATTTTCAATCCCTGTTAGATAAAAAAAACTGAGTTTGTAGAATGATTTATCTTTTATATTTTAAAAAATAGCGCTTGAGCGCATTGTAGCAAAAAAGTGTTATTATGACCAAAAGAATAAAGAACTACTTTAGATTTGGCTAAGATCGCAAGAGGCGCTCAACCTAAGACAATAGAATACACAATCTTGAAATTAATAAAGAAACCAACCCAACATTAGATTAATCAAACTCAATTAGTACTCATTTTTCAAGCATGTAAAGTTAAGCAATTAAGGAGATCATCGAAGATTTGACTATGATGGAAGATTTAGAAGATATTAATTAAGCTAAGTAAATTCTATCACAACAGCGTAGGGTGTTTAAGAGCAAAGAAGATTGTACCTTTGACTTCAAAACCACTGCTATTTCTCTTCACCAACCCCAACCCAAAGTAGTTTAATCTGAAAAACAACCATCAAAAGTTCATCTCATCAACACTAACTAGGTAAATAAACTCTTGATCTTGTCCCCAAGGTGAATTGAGAAAACACCTGAAAGAAAAGGGGAAGGTGTGGTTTGTATAGAAGATATAATAAAAAGGGAAATAAATTAAAATACCCATATTTCAATCTCGTATTACCGAAATGCCCCAAATCTCTTTGATTTTGCCGAAATACCCCTTTTGTCCGGGATCCGTGGCCGGGATTGACACCCATCCCGGGGTTACCTTCATCGACGGCGTGAACAGTGACTTCCCGACGTTAGGCCGGGATGAATAGTGGAATCCCGACATTAGTCCGGGATGAACAGTGAATTGTCGGGGTTGAGGGCCGGGATGGAAGCTATGTGTTGATCTTAGACATATCGACGGTGGGGATTTAATTAAATTAGGGCAAGAAGTGTTCCCCTCTATTATAAAATCAAATGGTCCCAATTGAAACCCCACCCCACACAACCACTTTTTCTCTTCTACTTCTAACTCTCTCTTATATCTCGTGTATATCACGCTCGGATTTCGACTCGATTTATTGGTGTTTTATCAATCTCCGATATGTCTCGTCTACTTACTTTGGTAAGTTTTCTTTTAACCCCACTGTAGTTTTATATTTTATAAAATATTTGTTGTATGTTATTTAGACTTTGTGTTTGATTATGCGTTTATTTTATAGATTTGCGTGTTATGTTTATGTTGTTAATATGCTAGAGTATTTCGTGTTTTTTAGAGGTTGCATTAATTTTAGAGTGTTGCGATAATTTTAGAGTGTTGCGATAATTTTAGAGTGTTGCGTTAATTTTAGAGATATTGCGTTAATTTTAGAGTGTTGCGTTAATTTTAGAGATATTGCGTTAATTTTAGAGTGTTGCGTTAATTTTAAATATTTTAGAGATTGCGTTAATTTTAGAGACTGCGTTAATTTTAGAGTGTTGCTTTAATTTTAGAGAGATTGCGTTAATTTTAGAGTGTTGCGTTCATTTTAGAGTGTTGCATTTTTTTTAAATATTTTAGAGATTGCGTTAATTTTAGAGATATTGCGTTAATTTTAGAGTGTTGCTTTAATTTTAGAGTGTTGCGTTAATTTTAAATATTTTAGAGGTTGCGATAATTTTAGAGTGTTGATTTAATTTTAGAGATTGCGTTAATTTTAGAGTGTTGCGTTCATTTTAGAGTGTTGCTTTAATTTTAGAGTGTTGCTTTAATTTTAAAGTGTTGCGCTAATTTTAGAGTGTTGCTTTACTTTTAAATATTTTAGAGTGTTGCGTTAATTTTAGAGTGTGGTGTCGTAGGATGCCTGAACCCGGCCCCCATCCCGGCCCCTCATCCCGGCCTAAACCCGGGATTTCACTGTTCATCCCGGCCTAACGCCGGGAAATCACTATTTACGCCGTCATTGAAGGTAACCCCGGGATTGGTAAGCATCCCGACCACGGATCCCGGACAAAAGGGGTATTTTGGCAAAATGAAAGAGATTTGGGGCATATAGGTAATACGGGATTGAAATACGATCATTTTAATTAATTTCCCTAATAAAAAAGAAGATACAGACTTCCATTGTTTTCCCTAGATTGCTTGCTGGCTTATCAACTACATAATATTGTCAGCTTTATAAACATGAAAAATGTTCCAAAAATGTTGTAATTGTAGGAAAAGGTTTCAATCTAATAGACTACATAATATTGTCAGCATTATGCTTGATTGAGCGGGTACACCACTGATCTCCTTACATAGCAAAATCGAACCCAAATCAAACGCAAACCAAATCAGTCTGATTTAGAATGCAAAATAAATCGAATAACCCAAAATCACTTTAACTGTAAATGTTAAATCACTTTAACTGTAAGATTCCTTACATAGCAAAATCGAACCCAAATCAAACCCAAACCAAATCAGTCTGATTTAGAATGCAAAATCAATCGAAGAACCCTAAAACAAAATCAAAGAAGAAACTTTAAAGTATGAAGAAATCTAACCTGAGAGTATGAACCAAAGAAACACCCAAATCAACCGAAGGCAAATCAATCAGATTTAGAATGAAAAGGAGTATTTAACAGAGATAAATCGAAGAACCCAAAATCGAACCCAAATCAAGAAACTTTAAAGTGTGAAGAAATCTAACCTGAGAGTGTGAACTAAAGAAACCCTTGAGAACGAAGAACCGTAAAATCGATTGAAGAACTATGAAGTGATTTGACTCCATTCGTAGGGTATAAAAAGAGTGCAGTTTCGTCTTGGAGGGTGGTAGAATCGAAATCGAAGCGTCATCTTGGAAATCTCCATGGCAGAGGTTGAAGCGTCGGCTATCGTTCTGTAACACCCGCTATTTTGGGGTTGGGTGAAAAGTTGACTTTTACCCAAAGTTCAAGGGGGTAAAATGTAACTTGGAATATATAAATATAAATCAGATTTTAGATATATTGGAAATATCACAAAATATCATTTTGGTTTTTTGAGAAGTCAGAGAGAAAGAAGGAGCAGGAAGAGGTCTTCGGGTTTTCTCCAAATCAAGGTACGAATCTAGCTTAATGCTTTGATCTGAATGCTTTTAGCCGCGTAGAATCTCGTTGTGAAGGTTTTAAACCGTTCCATTGTGAGATCTGAGTATTTTCTCATTTTGGATCTGGGTTCTGTATTCGATTTGTTCTTGATGTTCTTAAGGAACAAGACGATGGTCTTTCGACCGAAGTCGTGTTCGACCGAGGTTGGGTTCGATCGGACCATTGTTCGATCGGACTGTTGTTCAACCGGATGGTCGTTCGACCGGACCGTCGTTCGACCGGACCGTTGTTCGATCGGATGGTCGTTCGACCGGACCGTCGTTCGACCGGACCGTCGTTCGATCGGACCGTCGTTCGGCCGGTGTTGCCGTTCGACCGGTACTGTGTTCGGCCGGATTTGGTACTCGACCGGATCAGTGTTTTGGCAGTATGGTATTCGTATTCCAGAGTTGTAGGTCAGTGAGTTGTCTTTATAATTGGCTTACCGATGTATCGGTGTTGTCATAGGTAGCATTCGTAAGGAGCAGTCTTTAAGCAAGAAGAAATCTGAGGTGAGTCCTTTTAAGCTAAATCGGTCTGTACTTCGAATACTATGTGATAAATGTATTATTTAAATGTGGAAAACCTGGTTTCAAATTGACTGATTGTCGTTGGGAAATACCTTCTAAAAATCCCATATTTCCAAGAATCAAGATTTATAGAATTGAACCGTTGTTCATATGAATTGCCTGTATATCTGATTTAATATGAGTATGCTCTGAAATGATATGCTTTGGCTTTGAGTCTTAGTGCAATGGATCCATAGGCACTGTGTTCCTATGTCCCCTGTTTTGGGCATTTGGTTCACGTTTTAGCACGGGATAGGCATCGGGTTGCCATGATAAGTAAGGTGTGGGCCTATACGGTCGGGCAGCGTCTCATGGTGCAGTAAGGTGTAATCCCATTATGTGCTTGAGTTCCCCCTGTTTTGGGAACTCTCAAGGATAGATCCAGAGGGGTTGACTTGAATGTTTTGAGCAACAGATCTAGAGGGGTTGAGCTCGTTATGTGATTTGTGGGTATTACTTATACCATGTTTAATCACTAATGGTTTATTGGATTTCTTGACTTAGCTCATGGCTATACTACCGCGTGGCACCAATTGGGTTTAGTACTCTCTTTTATTTTAGCTTGTTCTCACTAGGCGTTAGCCTAACGCTTGCTCTTGGTTGTCATATTGGCAGGTTATCTTAACAAGGGGGCTCGTCGGGACTGAGGGAGCGACCTTGGGGTCGTGAGAGATTCTTTTGAAGATTCATTTTGGAAGTATAGCGACACCCGTCCCTAATCTAGATATTTTGTAGATTAATAGGATGCCGTTTTATACTTCAGTTATCTACCTAAATATTGGCTACTATATACCCGTTGGGTTGTTTGTGTAATGAAATTGTCACACCTTATTCCGCAAGTTAGTCTATTGCCGAATTGTTTCTTCGAAATTTTATTTCCGCAGTTTCTAGGGTGTTACAAGTTGGTATCAGAGCCTTGGTTTAAGTGAACTAGGTATGACTGTAAGATGCCTAGACTTAAGCTGAGACTATTAAGTTACGACTCGTGAGATGGGGTAGATCTTGTAAGATAGAATGGTCTTAGGGTCAACGGAAAATTGCACAAGTTGAAAGTTGTAACGATGGTAATAAGCACTCTTGCGTATTATACGTTCATAATTTCACTTAGCTAACGTTATTATGAAAATGTCTTACGTGAGCATACTTAGATTACTGTTGTTATAACGATTGATAAGTGTAGAAGTACGTTCTCTGTGTTTTCCGTAATCCTTATCCCGTTCTTTTGCATGATTGCGTTCAGCAGAACCATGGTTAATACCAGGAGTCATCCGGAAGGCCAGGAGGCCGACATACCTACGGCCGACCATCCGCTGGCGACCGTAGTGGGGGAAACTGTACGTGTGAGTAATGTGCTGGGTGGAGGACCCGAGCATATTCCTCGACGAAATTTGGAGGCTAATGAGCCTATTATAGAAGAAGTGACGGCCGAAACGAGAATGATGGATCGTATGATGTTGGCCATGAATAGGGCCATGGCGCAACAACAGGAAGTGTTCTTGAAACTCCTCGAGGACCGAGACACTAACAACCGCAGGCCTGAAACGGTTGGCGAGAATGTGATTGTTGCTGGATCCGGGGGTACCGGACCTGTAATTTCCCCTGTGGTAACTGCAACCCTAGGCGTCAATCGAACGACACGGACTTGCACGTTCAAGGCTTTTCTGGGTTGCCGACCACCAGAATTTAAAGGCTCGGACAATCCCTTAGATTGTATGGCCTGGGTCCGAGAGATGGAGCAAACTTTTCGCTCAAGCGAATGTGGGGAGGAACAGAGGGTGATATTTGGTTCCCGAATGCTGCGGGGAATAGCTCTTACCTGGTGGGACGTGTACTCTGCTTCGCTGGAGTCGACTGTTCTAGACCAATTGTCTTGGTCTACCTTCAAGGAGAAACTACTAGAGGAGTACTGTAACGAGCGGTCGTTGGACCGAATCAAGGATGAATTCCAGAATTTGAAGAAGGGAGGTATGTCTGTGAGGGAATACAGCCGTCTCTTCATGGACAAGCTAGGCTTTGTGGGACATCTGGTCCCGACAGAGAAAGATAAGATCAAGGCTTACATCAAGGGTCTCCCATCGGACATGATGTCGATGGTTCGTGTGACGAAGACCTCCACCCTTCGGGAGGCAATGGAAGAAGCTCAACTCATGGAGGATGCTTACAGTCTCGGCAGGGATCAGGGTGGTCACCAAGTCGAGAAGAGGAAGTGGGAGGGAAGTTCAATGCCCTCAAGGAAACCCTTTTATGCCAACAACAGCGCTCAGCGAGGAGCTGATCCTAGACGCGATGCCAAGTGGTGCTCCAAGTGCCGAAGTAAGCATTTCGGTCCTTGCAACTTTGTTCCCGGGACGTGCTACAAATGTGGGAAGACGGGTCACACGTTCCGAGATTGCCCTCTCAAGGGACAAGTATGTTTTGAGTGTAGGGAACCGGGGCACGTAAGGGCGGAATGCCCGAAGCTCAAGACTGGGGGATTTAGCGGGAAGAAGATGGAATCGCCGCGGTCGACTGGAAGGGCTTTCCAGATGTCGTCAGAGGAAGCTAAAGCATCGACCGATGTAGTGTCGGGTACGTTTCTTCTAAATTCCGTACCTACGCGTGTGCTATTTGATTCTGGTGCTAGCTACTCGTTCATATCTGATTTGTTCTGTCAAAGGCTTGCTATGTCTAAAAGTATGCTAGAGTTTGCTGTTGTGGTAGAAATAGCAAATGGAGGCCAAGTTCTAATTCATAATATCCTTAAGGATTGCATCTTAGAGCTTAAGGGGAAGAAATTTCCCATTAACCTATTACCAATGCAAATTGGCGGATTCGACGTGGTGGTAGGTATGGACTGGTTATCTAAGAACCAGGCCGAAATTGTATGTTCCAAGAAAATGATCCGTTTACCGGTGGCAAACGGAGAAGCGACTATAATCTACGGCGAAGGAAGGAAAGGCGACGTGGCGATTATTTCAGTAATCAAAGCTAGGAAGTGTTTGGTGAAAGGATGTGTATCTTTCTTGGCTTATGCCATCGATACCAAACTCGACCAACGGAAATTGGAAGATGTTAGGGTGGTGCGCGAGTTTCCCGATGTGTTTCCGGAAGACTTGCCCGGGTTGCCGCCCGATCGTGTTGTGGACTTTTGTATTGACCTCATTCCTGGAGCGGCTCCGATTGCTCGAGCTCCATATCGTTTGGCTCCTACCGAAATGCAAGAGATGGTGGTTCAACTTCAAGACCTTCTCGAGAAAAGTTTCATCCGACCGAGCTCGTCACCTTGGGGAGCTCCGGTTCTATTTGTCAAGAAAAAGGACGGTGCATTGAGAATGTGTATCGACTACAGGGAACTAAACAAAGTGACGGTGAAGAACAGGTATCCACTTCCAAGAATCGACGACCTGTTCGATCAACTTCAAGGAGCAGGTTGTTTTTCAAAGATCGATCTTCGATCGGGGTATCATCAAGTGAAGGTAGCAAAGAGAGACATCCCAAAGACGGCATTTAGAACTCGCTATGGGCACTACGAGTTTCTGGTGATGCCATTCGGCCTAACCAACGCACCAGCGATATTTATGGACTTGATGAATCGAGTGTGTCGACCGTTCCTCTACAGATCAGTAATCGTGTTCATCGACGACATCCTAGTTTACTCCAAGAACGAAGAAGAGCACGAGCAACATCTCCGTGAAGTATTAGAGGTGTTAAGACGAGAAAGACTCTACGCAAAGTTTTCAAAGTGCGACTTTTGGCTTCCAGAAGTTCAATTTTTGGGGCATATAGTTTCAAAGGAAGGAGTAAAAGTGGATCCCGCAAAGATTGAGGCAATGACGAATTGGGAACCTCCAAAGAATCCGTCTGAAATCCGAAGCTTCCTAGGTTTGGCAGGATACTACCGGAGATTCATTCAAGATTTCTCGAAGATAGCCTCGTCGTTGACTATCTTGACCCGGAAGAACGTGAAATTTGTGTGGACCGAGAAGCAAGAAGAAGCGTTCCGCACCTTACAGAAGAAGCTTTGTGAAGCTCCTATCCTATCCTTACCAGACGGGACGGAAGATTTTGTGGTGTACAGTGATGCGTCGAAGATGGGTTTGGGTTGCGTCCTGATGCAAAGAGGGAAGGTGATCGCTTACGCATCAAGGCAACTTAAAGTGCATGAAGTCAACTACCCTACTCATGACTTGGAATTGGCAGCTGTGGTGTTTGCACTGAAGTTGTGGCGGCACTACCTTTACGATACGAAGTGCACTCTTTATACTGATCACAAGAGTCTGAAGCATATCTTTAATCAGAAAGAGCTAAACATGAGGCAGCGAAGATGGTTGGAGTTGTTGAAGGATTATGACTGCGAGTTGCTCTACCATCCGGGTAAGGCAAACGTAGTTGCCGATGCTTTGAGTCGGAAAGTCTGCGGAGGAAATTCTCGTGCTACCTTTGCACGGATTGAAATAACTTCAACGCTTATTGACAGAATCAAGGAATCGCAAGTCGAAGCCTTGCTAGAGGAAAACCTCAAAGGAGAAGTCATGGCGAAGCAACATCTTCTGTTGACTGAAGATAGTCGAGGGATGAAGCTTTTCAATGGGCGAGTCTGGGTGCCTAAGATTGGGGGTAATAGAGAACTTCTTCTCGAAGATGCCCACAAGTCAAAATACTCCATTCACCCAGGAAGCACGAAAATGTATAGAGATTTGAAATTGCATTATTGGTGGCCAATCATGAAGCTCGATGTGGCGCGCTATGTGGAACAGTGTGTGACTTGTTTGCAAGTGAAGGATGAGCACCAAAGACCCTACGGAAGTTTACAATCCTTGGAAATTCCGGAATGGAAATGGGAACACATCACGATGGATTTCGTGACAAAGATACCAAAGACCTTGAAAGGTCACGACGCCATTTGGGTTATAGTTGACCGCTTGACCAAAAGCGCTCACTTCTTGGCCATACGGGAGACGTTACCAATGGATAAATTGACGAAGTTGTACATCGATGAAGTAATTTCCCGGCACGGCGTGCCGCTATCTATAGTCTCTGATCGGGATAGTCGGTTCACGTCGCACTTCTGGGATGGCTTACAAAAGGAATTGGGTACACGTGTGAAGTTGAGCACAGCCTACCATCCTCAAACCGACGGACAAAGCGAGAGGACAATCCAGACGCTAGAAGATATGTTAAGATCGTGCGTAATCGACTTTGGGGGTAGTTGGGATACGCACCTGCCTTTGGTAGAGTTCGCGTACAATAATAGCTACCACTCAAGTATAGGGATGGCACCGTTTGAAGCATTATACGGTCGCAAGTGTCGAACTCCCGTATGTTGGCTCGAGGCGGGGGAAAAGCAGTTCGCCGGACCAGAAGTTGTACAAGAAACGGCGGACAAGGTCAAGGGCATCCGCGAACGTTTGAAGGCGGCCCAAGATCGACAGAAAAGTTACGCCGATAAGAAAAGACGGCCAATGGAATTCCAAGTAGGAGACCGGGTTATGTTAAAGGTGTCCCCTTGGAAGGGAATTATTAGGTTTGGGAAGCGTGGGAAGTTGAGCCCCCGTTTCCTTGGACCGTTCTCTGTGACTAAGCGGGTAGGACTTCAAGCTTACCAACTGGAACTTCCTCCGGAGATGAAGGGAATTCATAACACGTTTCACGTGTGCTATCTACGGAAGTGTCTAGCAAAGGAGGAGAGTGTTATTCCACTCTCCGAGATCAGAGTGGATGAGGGAAATCGTTGCGTTGAAGAACCTGAGGCGATTTTGGAAAGAAAGACGAAGAAGCTTCGTCACCGGGAAGTCACAATGGTCAAGGTTCAGTGGAAGCACCATCGAGGTGCCAATGTGACTTGGGAAGCAGAAGAGGACTTGAGGCGGAGGTACCCTCACCTCTTCCCATAGCCGAGATTTCGAGGACGAAATCTTCTCCAAGTTGGGGAGGATTGTAACACCCGCTATTTTGGGGTTGGGTGAAAAGTTGACTTTTACCCAAAGTTCAAGGGGGTAAAATGTAACTTGGAATATATAAATATAAATCAGATTTTAGATATTTTGGAAATATCACAAAATATCATTTTGGTTTTTTGAGAAGTCAGAGAGAAAGAAGGAGCAGGAAGAGGTCTTCGGGTTTTCTCCAAATCAAGGTACGAATCTAGCTTAATGCTTTGATCTGAATGCTTTTAGCCGCGTAGAATCTCGTTGTGAAGGTTTTAAACCGTTCCATTGTGAGATCTGAGTATTTTCTCATTTTGGATCTGGGTTCTGTATTCGATTTGTTCTTGATGTTCTTAAGGAACAAGACGATGGTCTTTCGACCGAAGTCGTGTTCGACCGAGGTTGGGTTCGATCGGACCATTGTTCGATCGGACTGTTGTTCAACCGGATGGTCGTTCGACCGGACCGTCGTTCGACCGGACCGTTGTTCGATCGGATGGTCGTTCGACCGGACCGTCGTTCGACCGGACCGTCGTTCGATCGGACCGTCGTTCGGCCGGTGTTGCCGTTCGACCGGTACTGTGTTCGGCCGGATTTGGTACTCGACCGGATCAGTGTTTTGGCAGTATGGTATTCGTATTCCAGAGTTGTAGGTCAGTGAGTTGTCTTTATAATTGGCTTACCGATGTATCGGTGTTGTCATAGGTAGCATTCGTAAGGAGCAGTCTTTAAGCAAGAAGAAATCTGAGGTGAGTCCTTTTAAGCTAAATCGGTCTATACTTCGAATACTATGTGATAAATGTATTATTTAAATGTGGAAAACCTGGTTTCAAATTGACTGATTGTCGTTGGGAAATACCTTCTAAAAATCCCATATTTCCAAGAATCAAGATTTATAGAATTGAACCGTTGTTCATATGAATTGCCTGTATATCTGATTTAATATGAGTATGCTCTGAAATGATATGCTTTGGCTTTGAGTCTTAGTGCAATGGATCCATAGGCACTGTGTTCCTATGTCCCCTGTTTTGGGCATTTGGTTCACGTTTTAGCACGGGATAGGCATCGGGTTGCCATGATAAGTAAGGTGTGGGCCTATACGGTCGGGCAGCGTCTCATGGTGCAGTAAGGTGTAATCCCATTATGTGCTTGAGTTCCCCCTGTTTTGGGAACTCTCAAGGATAGATCCAGAGGGGTTGACTTGAATGTTTTGAGCAACAGATCTAGAGGGGTTGAGCTCGTTATGTGATTTGTGGGTATTACTTATACCATGTTTAATCACTAATGGTTTATTGGATTTCTTGACTTAGCTCATGGCTATACTACCGCGTGGCACCAATTGGGTTTAGTACTCTCTTTTATTTTAGCTTGTTCTCACTAGGCGTTAGCCTAACGCTTGCTCTTGGTTGTCATATTGGCAGGTTATCTTAACAAGGGGGCTCGTCGGGACTGAGGGAGCGACCTTGGGGTCGTGAGAGATTCTTTTGAAGATTCATTTTGGAAGTATAGCGACACCCGTCCCTAATCTAGATATTTTGTAGATTAATAGGATGCCGTTTTATACTTCAGTTATCTACCTAAATATTGGCTACTATATACCCGTTGGGTTGTTTGTGTAATGAAATTGTCACACCTTATTCCGCAAGTTAGTCTATTGCCGAATTGTTTCTTCGAAATTTTATTTCCGCAGTTTCTAGGGTGTTACAAGTTGGTATCAGAGCCTTGGTTTAAGTGAACTAGGTATGACTGTAAGATGCCTAGACTTAAGCTGAGACTATTAAGTTACGACTCGTGAGATGGGGTAGATCTTGTAAGATAGAATGGTCTTAGGGTCAACGGAAAATTGCACAAGTTGAAAGTTGTAACGATGGTAATAAGCACTCTTGCGTATTATACGTTCATAATTTCACTTAGCTAACGTTATTATGAAAATGTCTTACGTGAGCATACTTAGATTACTGTTGTTATAACGATTGATAAGTGTAGAAGTACGTTCTCTGTGTTTTCCGTAATCCTTATCCCGTTCTTTTGCATGAAATCTGTAATTCTCATTAATCATAAGCCCTTTAAATAGGGAGAAGTTTACAAAGAAAATGAAACATTAATTATGGTAAATTCTAAGACTAGAAAAATATTATATCAATCACTTCCTTTTGATGATGACACATAATCCTACAACACTCCCCCTTGTGCCGAGTCAAATGAGTGATGGTGCACAATTGTTGTCTCGTTAAAACCTTACGCCAAAATAAAAAACCCAGTGGGATAAAAAATAGAACGAAGTAAAGAGTACAACGCACCAGTTTCTTTACAATATATAGACTTTTCCTTCAGTCTAGTTTTCTCTTAGATTCGTACATTAATCATGAGAGTTAGGAAAGCATGATGGTATATAAATAGTTGCCTCACTAAAACCTTACACCAAGGAACAAAACCCAATGGGAAAAAAAATAAAACCTTGGTTGAAGGAAATAGCACAACATACCAATATCACAAATATAGTAGACTTCCCCTTTTGTCTATTACTCCCCCTGATTCGTGCATTAATCAAGGGAGTTTGGAAAACATTTGTACTTGCTTTCTACATGTTTCCCAATATATGATTTTAGGTAATGATTTGGTAAAATGTGTCATGTTCTCCTGACATCTTACTTGATTCAATTGAATCTCGATGAGAGTTTTCTTATTGTTGATTGTTTAAGACTTAAGTAGAATATTTGATGTATCTTATGTTCATTTCTTCGATACATGATGCATTATTTCCATATATGCAAGTAGGATACTGGTTGAACCCATAATTACTAGCTCCTCTAATATATGCAATGATAATCCTTAATCATATACATTATTTAATTATCATGGGGAGTAATATTCTTGGATTAGTTCAAGGGGTAGCTACAAAGGATTGCTTAATTCACTTCCAAGCAATCGGCGTGTTCCTTGTGATAATTCTTTATCCAGTTTGGGAACAACTTTTGTATAGGTCAGACAGATACCTAATATCAGCAAAGACATACCAAGACATTGTTTGGTGTTTTTCTATAAGAGCTAGTGTTTTTGCTGCTTATATTCTAAGTAGGTATTGAAGTTTCATTATCAATCCCATTTTTCTTTCTATAGGGAAAGTATAAGTCTATGTCAATGGTTTCAAAAGATTCATTTGATATCATTCCAATGACGTTGCGTTGGCGCTGAGCTAAATCTAGCTAACAAATTCACTGAGAAGTACAATATACGGTCAAGTGTGCTAAGTACAATAATGCGCATATTGTACTTAGATAGGGAATTCCAACTCCCAACATTTTTCGTCATCGTTCTTTTAGACGAAATGGATTTTTCCTTATATCTGACACTTCGATCGATCATGGGAGTGCTAACCGGATGCGCTTTGTCCATATTAGATTGCCTGATTATTTTCTGGACATATGCGATCGGTGAATTAATATTTCACAAACTTGATGTTCTAGCTCAAATAGCTATACAAAACCAAGTTTTCCCAAGATCTTTCATCTCAATTTCAGATTTCAAGTAGCTTGTTGTTTCTCTTATTTCATCAAGAGTGCCTATTATGTTCATAACATCGACATATAGAGCTACACTGAAAATTTAGAACTTGTTTTCCTAAATAAATACGCAAGGGCACAATTCATCGTTATTATATACTTTCCCAATCAAGTATCTACTTAGGTGGTTATAGAACATTCATATAGATTGCTTCACTATATAAAATGAGTGTTTTACTTTTATTGCAAGAGCATTTTGTGGTTTAGAGTTACTTGATTTTGATAATGTAATAACATCGAATGCTTTTATATATCTCTGAATCTAGATCCCCATAGAGACATGCAGTAACCACATCCATGAGTTGCATTTCCAGTCCTTCGAAAACTACTAGATTAATAAATTATTCGGATGTTATAACATCCATCATGAGAGAGTAAGTCTCATCATGGTCAATCCAGGGCGTTATGAGAAATCTTGCGCCAAAGGAGAGCCTTAAACATTAGGACTTCATTATTCTCATTACGCTGTATGACAAAGACTTAGTAATGTCCTACGGGCTTTACACTTGGTGGGTTAGCACTACCAGACCAAATACCCAATCCTTTGTCAAAGAACATAATTATTTCTGGATTGTTTATTTAGGTCAATATGCTCTTTGTTGATATTATTCAACTGAGCGTGGTTCGATGTCGTTGTGCTCTATCATCTTATGAGAAATAGTATATATGAATAAGTCATCAATGAGTATATATGAACTGTCCATCGACTCATATGTACTCTCATAGTTCATTTTGAGATTTTCTTTCATCTCTATAATCATATTAACTTCGGAGCGTCCTCCAGTGATGATTCATGGACATAATTATAATTAGAGACAATCTCATGAGAGTTTTGTATATTGATGATAAATGGATGTGCCTAACTATTCTCTTCCTTTAGAATAGTATCCATCGAACCAAGTAACTTCCACCACTTCCATTTGGTAGCTACGACCTCAACCACACCTCCACTATGTGTGATTGCAACGCACTTTCCAATTGCGTTGTGCCCCTATTGGGTACTTTTTAACTTTGTGAGTATATTTACAGCTCTTATATGTGATCTTGTCATTTTTGGAATAGCATTAAACGTATCAGGTATCGAGTCTGATTCGTTTGACTTCAACATTATGTTGTGAAGTTTTGGGGATCAAAATAAGACAGAGTGGGAATATTCAATGACACTTCCTGTCGTTTCCATGGAAAAATCCTTTTTCCTATCTCCCCCTAACGACGGGAAGACTGTCTCATGAAAGTGACAACCCGCAAATCTAGCAGTAAATAGATCACTAGTCAAATATTCTAATTAGCGGATAATTATTGGGGATTCATGTCCAACATATACCAAATCGTCTTTACGAACCCATTTCAATGCGCTGTGGGGGCGCAATTGGCACATATACTACAGAACCAAACATTCGTAAATGTAAACTATCAGGCTTATATCCAGTTACCAACTGGTACGCATGAGGCTGGTTAGCAAGCAGTGGGTCTAAAAACGAAAAAAAACTGCATATAATAATTGCATAACCCCAGGTAGATATGGGTAAATTGGTGCGCATTACTAATACCATAGATGTCATAATATTCATTTGATAACAACTTCTATGAGACCATTTTATATATACACATGGGATATAGGAAACTCTACATTGATCCTCATACATATGCAATTAACATCAAATCCTTATGATGTAAATTCTCCAACATTCCAAGTCATGTAGACTTGATGAGATAATCAGAGTGGTGAGCCCTTAAACGTATAGCTAGTGCTAGGAGTGCAGTATTTCATGTGGACAATAATACGACATGCGTTCATCGTGTCGAAACCAGAACCATAAAGTACTTTAATGGCCCGCATTCTGGATGTTTATGTCCATAAATATCACCTTGTATTCGTTGTAACAATGGAATATTTTTGTATTATGTCCTTAGTTTTAGGATGATCTCATTCCTGTCTTGGCTAAGGATTAGGGTATATACAAAAGTTTTAGGTATTCGAGAGGGCATATTATGATGGCAATGTTGTTTCTTATGCTGCAGAAGTCAATAGTTGCAATTTGCCTCATTCCGCCTTTCACTCGAAAGAGAATGTGTCTATGTGTATTTTGCAATACACGGATCACTATGTCATAGCCATGGTGTCCCACATGGTCATGTCGAAATATATATGTGTTATTTCCCCCAAAGTTCTTTATTGGTGACAAAATATGTTTCGATGACCCAATAATCTACTAGTTTGACACATTAGTTTTCATGATATGTTTACTTTCATATTCATTAGAACTTATGTATATATGCTCATTTCCATTTCCATTTGATACGAATATCTTTACAAGGTTCCTATTAATCTTGTACCAACAAGAAAGTGACAGTCCATCGTCTAAGTAATATGTATTTGTCTATCATTTTAGATTGTGTGGAATATTCTACAAAAACTCAAGTTCTCCTCGATACATTCCTACATGGAACGGAGAATATTAATAGTTTTGTTATTTATTTAGATGTATTTCTTTACATCTATAATGGTTACATATTTGATTTTACTTTAGCAAAGAAATTAATTTTGATATTTAAAATTAATTTCAAATAAATATTAAATATTAAATTAATATGTTATAGTTTATTTTCAACGTGTTTCCTTTTTGACAAGAGAACTATTTAGTACATTTCTTATTTGATTGTCCATTATCACATGGAGCAGTAGTTGTATCTCTACTCCAGATATTGAAAAATCATTCTCGACTCTTACCAAGACCCTGACCCCGTTCTAGGGTTTCGTCCACATAGTGGATAAATGTCACATGTGTGAAATTGTTTTTAACTCTCTGTTCTTTGGAGTTGTTTCCACCTTTAATGCTTTCATTATTGATCTCGAGAATTTTCTTTGTCTCGACATATGTGGTGGTGTTATTCGAAAGAACCTTGTTATGTCTCTCAACCACTTGCAGTATGTTGATGAGTTTGTCTAAAGGTTACTTTCCAACTTATATTAGTTCATTAATATTTTTGATATATGAAAGGTGGAAATAATGTTAAGAATCATTTCATCTTCTGTGAGTTCCTTGCCACAGAGATTGAGACGCGTTTTGGATATAACATTTCTTTGTTGAAATCAGTTAACTTTTTGTAATCGAGTAAGTGGGTTTCATTCCACTGTACGATTAGTTCAGGAAGTACATATTCATGAATACACCCAATTCTCCCTTTCGGGACATCCCACAGTTATTTGGGGGATTTCTAATAAAGGTATTCCTATGAAAGTTAGGATCTATATGTCGTCTCAAAGCATGAAGGTATTTGCTTGTACCTTTTCAAGATGATTGGTTTTAGGGTCAATAAGGAGTTGATGGACTTTAGATAATTTCTTGTACTTTTCAAAGTGAGATTTATATACTCATTTATGGTACTCAAATTCTTTTGAGTTTACGACGTTGATTTAGGGATGAGTTGTTTCAACTATTTACATATATAAGAGATAATATATGATTTTTTGTTTGATAAGACAATGGATTATGGTTATAACTATTATTTTATGTATGAATTTTTTTTTTATCATAACAACATTGGATTTTTGTATGCTTACATTTTGTTGATAATACTTTATCAATATTTCAATTTGTGAAAAGAAATCACTCAATCTATTGGATTTTCAGGTAGTAGGGGAATCACATGGATTTCTTAAGTCCCCACAAACCTTAGGGCTATTTACACCCGTTTGACAAAATCCTTTTGATGTCTTGCGATTATTTAATTTGATGATAACATTACTAATTATAGAGCTTTTGGCATGAGACCAAAAAGAATACGAGTTTGACATATGAAGTCAACTTCAATGTTTAAATACTTTAATGGTATTTTGAGAGGTTTTATTATGAGCCAAATAAATATTGGTTTTGACATTAAGTCAAATTCAAATGTTTAATATCTTACTAACATTTTTGGATATATGGAGATTGGAAGTGTAACTTCCAAAAAAAAATTTATAACATGGGGATGATTTACAACTAATATAAGAATAATGTTTTTGGAAATAAGCAATACAATCGTCATTATTAGGAATTTATTCTGACTATGATACGCTTATAATTTTGCTCCAATATTTAGTAACAAAACATATATGGCAAGCAATTATAATAATTTTATAAGACCTAAAACATATTGAATTAAATTCAATAGTTTTTTTTTTCACACATCGACCCTTCAAAATGTGCATAATAATTGCCTTAAGTATAATCCAATACATTTTATAAACATATTCCATTAAAAAAATTAACAAGTTTAATATGTAAATGTCATAAATATACGCCTATAATAAACTTTGAACCAATAAATTAACATTAACAATTAAAATCAACAGTATCCAAAATTAAAATAATTGGATCACATCTAAATATGTTAATCAGTCATGATATAAATTAATAAGAAAAGATAAATGAATCAAATATCTTTTTTTTTTCAATATCAATTACATAAGGAGATATATATATATATATATATATATACATATAAAGATGTACAATCCCTATTGCATAAGATACAAGTTAACATAGCAATAATGGTTATTATTATTATTATTTTTTTTTTACCTCTTATAATGAGAACTGAAGAAACACAAATATCTAACCCATAGAGTAAGTATATCATAAGTTCAAAATTATACACAGTTATATGGTTTAGGTTCATACACATGCTTAAGGTCATGCCTCGTTCATCCTCATATATTTAAGCAAATTCAAAAGAAAATCATGCATATGATAAAGATGAAAAACTCAAGAATACAGAAAAACTTTTTACCTCGTCATATGGATTTTTTTCATTCATCCTTCAAAGCATGATTCGAGTTTGTTTCTGGCTTTGTCATTCTTGTAATTCATTTGATGAAACAGTAGCACAGACGAGCATCGTGCTGATAACGTGTTAAAGGAAAAATGAAACAAAATAACAATATAATAGAAAGACAATGAAATATGTAATTCTCATTAATCATAAGCCCTTTAAATAGGGAGAAGTTTACAAAGAAAAGGAAACATTAATTATGGTAAATTCTAATACTAGGAAAATATTATATCAATCACTTCCTTTTGACGATGACACATAATCCTACAACAAATACTAATTAAAATATAGTTTATTTTTATAATTATTGTTAAATAATGGTAATATAAATACAAATTCTGGTAAATTTTAAACGGTATTAACTAATTATATTCTTGAACTCGAAATAACGCTTAAATATAATTACTTCAAAAATGTATTTTTTTTTGTATTTAAGCTGTAACTAATAATTTTTTGGGTTATTTTAAGATTTTCATAATGCGATAATATCATATATTATTTTATAGATCAATTTATTTATAACTTGTATAACTATCCAAAAAAAATAATAATGTTTTTTTTAATAATAATCTATTTTATAATTAAAAAATCAATGCAACAAATAAACTCACACACCCTCATCACCTTAGGTGAGGTTTGAACTCCTGACCTCCTAGGAGGCCAAAGACTCCGATACTGCTAGGTCAAAGGCCCTTTGATAGTTCTACCTAGGGGTGCAAACGAGTCGAGCTTTTAACAAGCTACTCGAGCTCGTTTATCTCGAGCTCGAGCTTAATTATTCTCAAGCTCAAGTCGATCTCGAACAGAAAATAGATCTCGTTTAACTTATCGAGCCGAGCTTTATAACACCAATGTTCGACTCGGCTCGTTCGAAAACTCGATTTAATTTTTCGAGTCAGGTCGAGCCGAGCCGAGCTATTCGAGCATATACTCTTTTTCGAGCCAAACATGCTCATATATTTATTAATCATATAATAAAAATATAAAAATTATCGAGCTCAAACCGATAAACGAGTTAAGTGATCGCGAGTTCGAACCCATAAACGAGCATCGAGCTCGAGCTCGATAACTCAAAAAATATTCGAGCTCGAGCTCGAGCCCTACATTGAAAAGTTAATCGAGCTCGAGCCCAATATTAATTTTTTGAGCCTGACTCGATTAACCTATTACTTAACTCCACTCGGCTCGTTTACACCTCTAGTTCTACCTATTCTTCATTAACTTGTAATCTTGATTTTTATGTAATATGTATTGTAGAGTGCTACGTGATGCATAATAATTTTAAATTTTAAGTAATATGCATTGAAAATAGTTTTTAAGATTTATGCTAATTGTTTTTTACTATAGTATAAATATATATATATATATATATATATATATATATAAAGTATTAAAATATAATAAAGAAAAAATAAAAAATAAAAAGAGTTACATATATTTAAGGGATAAATTTGTAAAACCTCAATACCACAAGGACCAAATATGTAATTTACTTCCATCAGTTTTTAGATTTTAAAGCATGAATGTCCCATTTTTAAATAGGTTGGATGGAGGGATGAAAATGAAAGCAAAAGAGAAACCACAAAGACAGGAAAAAAAGAAACAGTTTTTAAAGACTAGTGACGAAAATCGTTATAAATACCAAACCACAAGGACAAAAATCGTAGTTTACTCTAAATAATAAAAACTAACAAATATAAAAAATATTTCTTAATCTCAAGTAAGTCGCGATTATTTATAATTTTTAATTTATTTAAAAATTATATATATTTTGGAAAAAAGATTATGTTTTTTAAAATATGTTTTAAATTTAATATAGTATTACATTATATATTTATCAAAAACAATATATATATATATATAAATAGTTCACTTATTATTATTAAAAGTTAAATATAATATTAAAATTAAAATATAATTATATAATGATTAATTAAAAAGATCTAATGATTAATGAAGGGAGGTGAGGTGGGGTGAGATGAAGTGTATTTAAGAATTATGGAGTGCTAATAAGAAAACCCTTAAAAAATTGTTTTTAAGAGTTAGGTCACCAAATCTATACATATAATAAAGAGTGAATTGTGGATTTGGTCCCTGTGGTTTAGTGATTTCTTTGACCATGATCCTCATTCTATGTTTATTGTGAATTTGGTTCTTATGGTATTCAATTTATTTTGGTCATGGTCCTTCTGACTAACACTTCCATTAACTTTGTTAAATCAAGGACCATTTTAGTCATTTTGCCTATTTTTTGTTCTTTTTTGATAAGAAAAATATAAACAATATTTTTATACACACAAACACACATGCATACACACATGTATATATATATAACGATATTAAAATAAATAAAATAAGACATTATTGTATGATTTAATTGTTTAATTTTTTTAAAATTAATTATATTAAATATGATTTAATTTTATTATTTTATTGTAATTGTGAAAAAAATATAGTTTTATTGTTTTAATGTAATTAAAATTTCAATTTAAACAAATCATATCATAAAACTATATCTTATTTATTTAGATCGAATAAAATAAAATATGGTTTTATGATTTGATTTATTGAATTAAAATTTTAATTAAGTTAGAGACGATTTAATTATATTGTTATTTTACTATCATTGCAACAAACAAGCTTATTGTTGATATTTTAACACCAAAAATCATTGAAAACCGTTGAGAAATGAACTATAATTTTATCATCTTAAAATTAGAAGCTCCAATTTTCATACTGTTTTCCAGTCAAAAACTCAAAATCAATTTTCATATAATCGTCTCGTCAATACCTTCAAAACTAGCTTAATATTAAATATTTTTTAATTTAACCGTACTATTAAATATCATGAATATCTACGAATTAATTTGTTTTCTATCCATACGTTTTATTTTTTTCCACCGTTAGCACATTAAAAATACATAATCGTAAAATACGTTTCATTCTTATTATAAATTATATCATTATAATTTTTTCCGTCAATAATTGTAATATAAACTAATTATTGGATATTTTTATGGGGTTAGGGTTTCATAAATTGTGATTCTTAGATCATGGTTGATTGTTGATGACATGTCTATAAGGAAATAACATTAATTGTTCGTTCTTTACTTACATTCCGCTGTATCGCGCGGGTATCTGCCTAATATATATATATATATATATATATATATATATAGAGAGAGAGAGAGAGAGGGGGGGGGGATCATGTGAGAAGTTAAACATTTTGCGAGAAGGCGAGAAGTGTGATATCATATGTGGTTATACAACCTGTGGGTGTGTTTAATCATATATGATTAAACGTCTATGTATTGTCAATGTAATATGTGTTTAATCATATATAATTAAGCTTGTGTATCATATATGATATCACACTTCTCGTCTTCTCACAAAATGTTTAACTTCTCGTTTGAACCTTCCCCTATATATATGCAGGTTCAAACGAGAAGGTGATCAATTTGCGAGAAGGCAAGAAGAAATATGAGCTACATAATTTATTAATTACAAAATATCATAAATAAAAAATAAAAAATAATTTTAGAAATTAGGATAATTACAATTTTGAATTGGATAAATTCTTAAAAATCTTATTATATTCTTTAAATTTGTTTATTTTTTAATTTTAATAAATTCATAATTTCTTTTATCAAATTTATATTTTTGGGATATGCCCAAAATAGCAAAGCTTATAGATTCATGGTGGTTGAATCAAATGATCACATTTCTATTAACACCATCATAGAATCTAGAGATGCTCATTTTGACGAACAAAGGTTCAAAAGCATTCCAAATGCACATGAGGTTTCTAAGGAAACCGTGTCTACCAAGATTCCCATAGATAATGAAAGGGAAGATGATGATTCCCCGAATCATCAAGTGATTGAACCTAGAAGAAGCAAACGTCAAAGAAGAGCAAGAAACTTTGGGCTTGATTTTGAAAAGTACCTAGTTGAAGGTGATCGACATGGTTCAGTGAAAGAATATCCAATAATTTACAACTTGGATGAAGAACCACGTACATATGCGGAAGCTATGAAATCTCATGATGCATCTTTTTGGAAAGAAGCAATCAACGATGAAATGGATTCCATCAAAGGTAATAATACTTGGATCTTAGTCGACCTACCCCCTGGTTCAAAGGCCATCAAGAATAAATGGATTTTCAAAAGAAAATTAAGAGTTGATGGCAGTATTGAAAAGTTTAAAGCCCAATTAGTAGCTAAGGGCTTTACACAGAAAGAAGGACTAGACTATTTTGACACATATGCCCCTGTAGCACGAACATCAACCATTAGAATTTTGATTGCCTTGGCTTCCATTTATAAACTCGTAATTCACCAAATGGATGTCAAAACCGCATTCTTGAACGGTGAATTAGAAGAGGAAGTATATATGGAACAACCAGAAGGTTTCATAGTTCAAGGACAAGAAAAGAAAGTTTGTAAACTTATTAAGTCCTTGTATGGCTTGAAACAGGCTCTCAAACAGTGGCATCAAAAATTCGACCAAATCATTCTATCGAATGGTTTCAAAATTAATGAATCAGACAAATGTGTTTATAGTCGATTTGTTAATAGTCAAGGGGTTATCATCTGCTTGTACGTGGATGATATGTTGATCTTTGGAACCGACTTAGAACAAGTGCAAATGACTAAGAAACTCTTATCTGAAAATTTTGATATGAAGGATCTGGGAGAAGCTGATGTTATTCTAGGAATAAAGATTCTTAGAAATGACAATAAACTAATGCTATCCCAGTCTCACTATATTGAAAAGATATTAAAACGTTTTAATAAATTTGATTGTTTACCTGTAAGCACTCCGTTCGAAGTAGGTTCTAGATTGACGACTAATACCGGTAGGGTATTAGGTCAAAATGAATATGCTAAAGTTATTGGTAGTTTAATGTATGCTATGACTTGTACTAGACCTGATATCGCCTATGCTGTAGGAAGATTAAGTAGATATACTAGTAAGCCTGGAAAAGCACATTGGGATGCTGTAAATCGGGTACTCAAGTATTTGAAGAAAACCATGGATTATGGTTTGGAGTATAGTGGATATCCTTCAGTATTGGAAGGATACACCGATGCAAGTTGGATAAATGATCAAGAAGACTATGCATCTACAAGTGGATGGATTTTCACACTTGGCGGAGGTGCAGTATCTTGGGGATCAAAGAAACAAAGTTGCATAACAGATTCTACCATGGCATCGGAATTTGTTGCTTTAGCTTCTTGTTATAAAGAAGCAGAATGGTTAAGGGACTTGTTGATTAACATACCCTTATGGCCAAAGCCAATGCCGCCAATTTCTATACACTGTGATAGTGCGGCTACACTATCAAGGGCATACAATCAAGTGTATAATGGTAAGTCCAGACATATTGGACTTAAACATAGGCAAGTAAATCAATTAATAAATGATGGGGTGATCACCATTAGTTTCTTACGATCAAGTAATAACTTAGCAGATCCTTTCACAAAAGGATTACCAAGAAAATTGATTGAAAGCACTTCAAAAGAGATGGGTCTCAAGCCCACCTGTAAATAGTCACCCATGATGGAACCTTGTCTTGACACTTGGTATTTCACCAAGTCTCAAGATTAAGTTAAAGTACATCATTTGAATGTGACTGAAAGCTCTGCAATGTTTAAAAACCATCCCAAAGGTCAGCAGAACTTGGAACCGTAATGTGAAGAAAGGTTGAATTTAGTTCTTAATGGACTTGTAACACAGTATGTGTTGGAGTGTTCAAGTTACGGGAACACTCTTGACAAGGTCCACCTATCTGAATGTGGAAGTGAGGCCGCTTCCTATGAGCTAAAGGGCTTGGCTCTAGAGCATTCTGAGAAATCAAGATATAGACCCATGGCCAATTAACGGGTCGGCTTATAGTGGTTGAATGAATGAGAGGAAGGATATGCGTGAGGTGTTTCCGTCTAACATATAAAGGAAGATGGTTCAATGACTTTGGTTCAACCATTCTTACCCTAGTTAGATTTGAGCACTTTCACTATGTAAAGGTTCAAGGTGCAAGACTCCACCTTTACTTATGCATAACACCCCCAAGGATTTCGGAATCTGGTTAGGTCATGTCGAGTCAGTCTTTTCAAATTCGAGTCTATTTTGAAAATGGTGGGGGTTTGTTGGGGAAATTTTCAAAATAAGTTAGAGTCTAAAATATTTTGGGTTAAGTCTTAGGAAGAATGAATTTTTTGTCCTTATAATTAACGGTTCGTTAATTTTTTCGTTAACTCCGTTAGTTAGTTAATTCGGTTAATTTTGGAGGGAACCGTTAGTTAGTTAATTCGGTTATTTTTGGAGGGAAGTTGAATCATTGCACCTTTTCATGAAAGGTTGCACCTCTTCATGAATGGTTGCACCTTTTCAATTTTTCCTCTATATATATCATCCTCTAGACACCGAAAATGGGACATCTTTTTCAATACACCAGATTGCTAGAATTTGTGTTGCTATAGAAACACAAATTTCTAGTTTCTAGAAATCCTTGAAACTCAATAATTCAACCGGGATTATCACCACTTGTGCGGTGTTGATAATCAATCTACATACGTTGCTTCATTGTATCTTGAGAAGTAATTCGCCAAATCCCAAAGCACCTACGGTGGGGGCGAAATTGCTTTAAGGATAGAGAGATCACTCGCCTTGAAAGCAACAAGTAGTAAAGTTTCTTGTTATTCTATTTCTTTAGTTTTAGAACCCCAAAAATAACATATTATTGTCTAAAAAAATACAAAATTTGCCCCTCTCTCTCTAGCTTGAAACATCACAATCCATCATAAGAGCATCTCCAATCGACCTCTAAAAACCCCAAAAACACCAAATAAATTTGGTGTTGAAGGTGAGAGAAAGAGGCTTGGCCTCCAAACTTGGAGGGGCACTATTCACCCTCTATATTTATTGGGCCCACTTTTTTTTTAATTTTATTATTTATTTAATCTAAAATACAATTATGTTTACATTTAATATTTACTTTAACATATATTATGTTTAATAATTCATTTTATTATTATTTATATTTAATTTTTTTTAAAAAAAAATAAATTTTTTGAAAATATGTTATTTTAAGACATAATACTGAATAAACATAGTTTCATAAATAAAAATCTATAAATTAAGACATAAATTTGTTATTAAATAAATAAAATATGTTATTTTAATGTGGGGTCTATAAATTTGGTGTTTTTTTTTTAGAGTGGTTGGATTTGGTTTTTTTTTTGGTGTTGATGAGCCTACTAAAATTGGTGTTTTTGGTGTTAAAATTGGTGTTATGGTTGGAGATGGTCTAACAAAAAAAACCCACCATCTCACAAAATTGGCTACAACCATGGTTGTTTTTGCACTTTCCATGGTGGTTCTCTTAGCCATCGCCGGCTATTCAAGTAAGTTGTCTTTCTTTTCTTGCTTTTTCGGGTTTGTGATTCTTGATTTATTCTCAAATGGGTTTCTTTTAGATTTGGTTTTCAAGCTTCAAATCAACATCTTTTTCATGTGGGTTTGTTTCTTAATTAACAGGTGCAGATTTGGGTTTCTCTTAGATTTGGTTTTCAAGCTTCAAATCAACATCTTCAAATCAACATCTTTTTCATCAAGTGATGCGGTGCTTCTAATGGGTGCTTGTTTTAACCCTAATACTGCCCAACAGAAAAATGGGCTGTTTTTTGCACTTTCCATCTTCAAAATGGTGCTTGTTTTAACACTTTCCATGGTGGTTCTCTTAGCCATCGCCGGCTATTCAAGTAAGTTGTGTTTCTTTTCTTGCTTTTTCCTCAAAAGGGTTTGTGATTCATGATTTATTCTCAAATGGGTTTCTCTTAGATTTGGTTTTCAAGCTTCAAATCAACATTTTTTTCATGTGGGTTTGTAACAGGTGCAGATTTGGGTTTCTCTTGGATTTGGTTTTCAAGCTTCAAATCAACATCTTCAAATCAACATCTTTTTCATCAAATGTTTCTTGATTTTAAATCCATTTTCTTGGGAAAAAAAGAACTCAAAAATTGTAAACCAAAAGGTTCCAAATCCATAAAAAAAATAATTATGCTTTAAGGGTTTGTACCTTATGCAATGAATGTTGTACATTGTAGTGTTGTCAAGTTCAAGATAAAGGGGTTAGCCTTTTTGTTTTGGATTTATCTTTTTTTTTTTCTTCTAGCCTTATTGTTGTTGTTTCTTGATTATTTACAGGGGCAACTTCTGCTTGTTATGCTGGAACCCAAGGTGTGTGCTTTCTAACCCTTCACAACTAGATCTTGTAGATATACCATTTTCATATTGAATTATTTAATTTAATTAACTTATCATTTTTGGAATTATAGTTTTATGGGAATGTTTCTTTATGCATAAAGAAAGATTTTAGTTCTACTATTTTTGTGTGTTTAAGTTTGTTTTTTCCAACTAAAAAGGTTAAAAAATTAAAAGAAATGATACTTTTTGATTGATCTAAGATTTAAAAGAAGGGTGTGATTTCAGATTCCAAGAAGCTCATTTTTCTTGGTGTGGCCCATTTTTTCTGATGTATACCTTTGTATATCACATTTGAAATCAATCCATATGTTATTTTTTGTGTTACAGTTAATGAGAGTGGTGAATTAGAAGATGAAGTCTATGTAATCTTATACTTACTAGGGGTGCTTAAAAAACCGTCTAACCCGATCAACCCGAAAAAATCAACCTGAGGTAACCCGATATATAATCGATACAAAATTAGGACAACCCGAATCTATTGGGTTGATATTGGGTTAGGCTCAAAGTAACCCAACCAACCTGACAATCAGGGCTGATGTCTTACGGTCATAATTTGCCAATGGATTAGTCTAGGCATAGCTTATGACACCCTTAAAAAAACACGTTTATTGACTTCTCTAAAATTATTTATATATCCCTTTAATATGTATAAGTTACCAAAAACAACTCGGCAATAACGAATAATAGAACTCATAAGAGAACATTATTGGAAAATGGATACGAAGACAAGTAATCATAAGGGATGAAACACGAAGTACATGGCGAGGAAAACACTCAATCACAACAACATGCGAATTCATTTATTAGTTTGTCGTAAATTCAGAGAAAAAAAATCACTTGAAAATCGGGGATACCTGTATGTTTGAGCTCGTTAAACGTGGACAAGTGCTCGTTTTGAATTTCTATAGTATGCATCTCTCATTCGTACTCTCTAGCTCCTTTTTATTGAAATATATAATATTTATACACGGCAAATACTTCTACAACCAATGACCCTAACTTGCAATTATTCAGATATAGGAAATTTTGTGGTAATTTTGAATTTTTTTAAATGAAAATCGCACATTAAATGCTTAAACCTTTTCATTTTCTTTATTACTTTCAATATTACTCTTATTTATCTAATCTTTTTCATTTTTTCTAAATTAACATACCTCTTCTTTATCTAATAAGCATAGATTATTACTATCTAACAATGTTTATAAATAAAAACTTATATTAAATGAAAAATATGTAATGTAGTATTCTTTTTTTGGAATAAGTTAACAATTTTATATTAATTGCTAACCTAACAATCAATATATCATTTTATATCTATACTACTATATAAAAAAATTCTAAAACGGTTATTGTTCAATCTTTTGTACAATAACATTTACCACCCTTACAATGTTATATTTACCACACTTACAATTACTTATTTAATTTACTATATATCTTTTACTTTTTAAATTTTAATTTTACACCATTATCATATTAACACAAATAATCATATATGAACAAAAATGCAATGAAAAAATACGTTTATTTTTCTACAAATTATACCATTATAATCGTCTCGTCAATACTTTCAAAACGAACTCAATATTAAATATTTTTTAATTTAACCGTACTATCAAATATCATGAATTATATCCATACATTTTATTTTTTTCTCTGTTAGCACATTAAAAAAATACATAATCGTAAAATATATTAAAAATACGTTTCATTCTTATTATAAATTACATCGCTATAATCTCTACTATATTATAAAAAATCTAACACAGACTTTTACACACCTTTGAAAGCCAAAATTTTCTCCTGCATGTTCCACGTCCTAATTCAATTAAATGTTACGTTTATCACCATTACAATTAGTTATTTAATTTATTTTATATCCATTGTTTTCTTATTTTCCATTTTATACTCATATCATGTTAACATAAATAATCGTATACGAACAATAATGCAATAAAAAATATGTTTATTTTTTTTACAAATTATATCATTATAATAGTCTCGTCAATACCTTCAAAACGAGCTCAATATTGAATATTTTTTTATTTAACCGTACTATTAAATATCATGAATATCTACAAATAAGATTGTTTTATATCCTTACACTTTTTTATATTTTCACCTTTAACATATTAAAAATACGTAAACCAACTAAAATATATTAAAAACACGTTTTATCAATTCATTTTATTTTGAAAAAGTTACATTGTAACACACATAACAAATTATTGAAATATTTCACATAAATCACCAACTAGCGAATTCCGTATAGCGAAGTGATATTTTTTATCCTTGATTTGATTATACTATAAGCATGAAATTATTGGAATTTATGCCTATCTTCAACTGCCCTTTTGCCCTTTATTTAATTTTTAAATAAATTTAGAAGATAAAAATAAACTTTTACACCCGCCGCATTGCGCGGGCATATAACTAGTATATATATATATATATAGAGGGAGGATCAAACGAGAACAATAACTATTTAAAAGAACACGGGAACTAATAAACATTAACGTGCAAAAAAGCCACGCGAACTTGAAGCCGCGGCCTAAGTCATTTTTTCGTGTGTTAATGTAAAATCACTAATGATTTTGTTAGTTCTCGTACTGTTCTCGTTTGAACCTGACCCTATATATATATATATATATATATATATATATACACACACAATCAATCCCTTGGTACTAGTATGTGAAAGTTTCAAGAGTTATTACAAAGATTAAAAACCACCATGGCATTTTTACAAATAGGAGCACGAATGAGAGATTTATTACTTACCGGGCCTCATAATTCCTCTCGGATAGAAAGGCATGGGTATTTTCGGCAAGAGCTCCCAATTCGCTCGCTCTAGGCTTCTTAGAACAGAATCCCATTGAAATGTATATAGATGACGTCGTTTGAAATGAAGACAATCAATGCAATGAAGAGCAAACTTACATTGTAAGCACTTGAAGATCAACTTGGATTGCAATTTATTTCCACAGAAACTGCAGTCACCATCGCTTTTAGTCCCCACAAAAAATGATAAAGGATGTTTGTGATGTTTGATCTCTTTTACACCCCCGAACTTCATATTCACAAACATAGAAACCCCTCCTACATCTTCAGTATTAACTCCTTGTTCAGACTTGAGTATGAAGGGGGCACAGGCAGAATGAATTGACTGGCTACACTCTAAACAATGATAGAACCAGTTGTCAGGATTAAGATCCTCCTCACAAACTTCGCAAAAGTATTTACTCTTATGGTTCTCAATTGGGGTGTAACTTAGCTTCAAAGAGTGTTTATCATACTTATGCCTAATTGTCCGAGGCAAATGCAAAGCGCATCGGCTATCCAAATAGAAATCACAATCATTACATCTAAAACAAATCCCACTAGTACCAATCATGGCATGACACGCTTGACATTCCATCTTGGATAGGTTTGTTGATGCATCTAATCTATAAAGTAAATGATTCATATGTGCTTCATGTGTAATTTGTTCAGGTATGAATCCACAATTCATGTCAATGCGATAATCGCATTGGGAACAAACGTATCCAAATCCATTGCAATGTAAGTGGCAACTATCGCACCTAAAACCTTCATAAAACTCTTTGTGCTTTAGGAATAGAACAAGCATATGTTGTGGGTGGCCCGGATGGTTTTGCAATTCAGTTGGTAACTGGGTGCACCACTCGTGGAGATAAAAGTCGCATCCCTTATCACACTTGTAAAATGGTATTCTTGTGATTGGTCTTACACATCCATTACATAATAGTTTAATCATCTTCATTGGGTTATGAAGAGGCGTTGATTGAATTCTTGATGTGCTTGTCGTCGCAATTGATTTTCTTTCCACTGTGTTCTCAATATCAACAAGGACCAATGGATGTTCATGGCTAGAATGTTTGAGGTAGTCATATTCAATTATAATTTGCTCACGATATCGATAATTCTTTTCTCTAGAAATTTGGTGCAATAAGATCAGTAAGATGTTGTATGATTCATCAGGGAGTGGGAAGTCGAGAATGTCAAGATAATCAAAGTCTTCAATTTTTTTATCTCTATTGCCTAGACCTGAGACATTGGAGCGAAATTAATGTTAGTATCATAAGCTTAATAATTTCTATAAATATTGTAGCAGAAAAGAAGTAAATATAAACGTATATATACATACATACATACCAGATGATAAGATGGACATGAAGGGCTCTCCCCTTGATGTTGCACAATCTAGGTGGACGTAATAGAGGCACTTACTGCATTTATACAACCAAAGTTCGTTGCTAATTTTCATTCCACAAATCCTGCATTTGCAACCAAATGGTATAACAGAACGGGAATATGACAGGGTGAGCATGTGGGTGTGACTAAATTGATCATTTTGCAGTAAAAATTTGATTGGAAGGGTAGCACAATCAATATGTATTGAAAAGTTAAAACAAGTGGTGCAATGATAAAACCCTCCTTCATGTTTCTTCCCACAAGCGGAACACTTGAACAAAATAGGATCAAGGGTAATAGAGGTTAAAGGGTGCGGGTGGCCAGGGTGATGGATCGTATTTTGCTCCATGAATGTAACACAATGAAGATCGATTACATAATCACACGTTGAACAAACATAACAATACATGCCACGTTGATGACCTTTGTGACAACAATAACAAAACCATTCATCACTTGAAGTTACTTCTTTTAGGATAAGAATATGGTTAGGGTGGGCTAGGAAACATAACGTTGTGGACATTTCTGCACATAACTTGTGGAGTGAGTAGTTACATGACTCCTTACACTTGTAGTAATACCGATGGTACCAGTCAATTCCAAAGCCACAAATGGCACATGTAGATTTAAAATTTTGAAATGCAATCAAATCAGCATCGTCAATTTCATCATCATCTTCTTCATAGTTTTGGTAGATTAGTTGCAAATCTACGAGAATCAGTGGATGCTCATGTTTAATCTCTTCAAGGTGTACCTCCTTGAACTCCATTTTATTATAATTCTTTTTATCTCCCACGATTTAATGTACTATGTTTGATTACTGTTAACTGCAACATACACGTAAATAAGAAAAGATGTAAATCTAGAAGTCACAAATAATGTTGAAAGAAGAATGATTATATATATACCTTGGTGATTGATGGAGATAATATCATACATATATATGACTTTGCATCCTATTGTCAATTCCTTTATATATAGAATGGGGTAAAAGCCAAATGCATTTGGCATATATGGTTCAAGAAGCAAAGCAAAACATCATTTAATATTATGCTTTGGTAGGAAAGAATGATGCTTTTCTTTGCTTCTTATATTATTTTTCCTTTAGATTCACTGCTTTTTGTAAACGAGAATTTTCATTAAAACAAATTTTCAAAAAAAAGAAAAACTAAAATTCAACCATGTTTCCAAGTAAATGATGAGTAACATATTATAGAAATTTAGATAAATTGCGTAAAACTGAACTTTGAATTTATTGTTAAATCTGAGAATTGACTTTTAATTAAAATATTGGTTTTGAGGCCTAAAAATAATTTTTTATAAACAATGTTGGAACTCAATATTATTCAACCTTTAACTAATTATAATTTATTGACGTGATATTATTTACAATATTTTGATTCCAAAACTCACCATTTTTGTGACGCGTTCATTCATATAATCCGACTAAAGCTGTTAATCATAATAGTGACCATGGATAAAGGATTTTTCATCGTAGGGGCCTTTATCAAATGCTTACCTACGAAGAATAGTCATTACTTTCACTTATCTTATAGGGTAACATTCTCGGCTCTCAAAATGGATTGTTGGTAAGCGTCATTTAATTACCCGGTAAGTGCTTACTGGATAAGAGTCTACTTACCAACATACCAGGTAAGATTCTCGATCTTTGATATGCCTCTTACCGTGTAAGAATTAAGATTCTAGGTTCTTGTCATGGTCACTTGGTAAGGTAAGTGACACTCAATAAGCATTTACCCAATAAGAGTTTGATAAACGACCATTGAACCATTTGTCCTTCCATCCAAATGAATCTTAGGTGTCGTTTGTTTTTTAAGAGGTCTAAAGTCTGAAGTCTTATTTTAGTTATGATTAATAAGAGGTGGTGTGTAAAAAGGTCTGAATGATTCGGACTTAAAAACCATTAAGAGGTTTTTAAAAAAAAAAAAAAAAACCCCTTAGTGTGGTTCACATATACGGGAATATCTTAACCATTTAAAACTCTTGTTTATTCAACTCTTATTCATTTACTTATATAAACCCAAGCTATATTAAGATAAAGATGGTAATTATCACATAGGATTCAAATTCAACCGAGTGTTTACCATTTTCCACATGCTATATACAGAAGATTTATACATCAAATCACAAGAATAATAAAGAAAATATTGACGTTATTTATTACTCAGACCTTCATGAAAAAAGGCAGCATGAACACAAATATAACAATAACAAACTCCTCGAAGATTGCAAAATTGTAAAGTAGTAAGCATCAATTTATGTCCAACACACAAGATCAATAACAACATTAAAAAACAACCAAATAGATACTTTTTATAAACAAATATATGTAAAGCCTTAAACAGTCATCAATCTATGGGAAATATATACTTTCGACAAATACCCATATATATAGAGAGGAAAAAACAACATAAATGGTTGTACAACTATAAAAAAAGAGCAAAACAATCATCCAATGGGTCAACAACATACATGTACTCGATACTCACCCACATATATACAGGTGTGATTGTATTTACGCATCATCTTAATTATTTGATTCGTCGATAAAATTGAAGCATTAATCTTGTCAAAGTTAAAACCAAAAAGACATATGTTTGCTAACGAGTGATGTAAAACAAAAGATGCCAAATGCGATGGTGGTTTTTACATTTATATTACTGTAATTCATCTAACAAGACTTGTTTATGTTTTGGTTTATATAATATCAACAAATTCCATTAAACAAACCAATAAATTCTTCTCAAGGAATGGACCAAAAAAAAAACTTGGAATAATCCATGTCTCCAAATTTCAATTATTGAACTAGTCGACAATACCATATAACCAAGCCAAAATATTCGCATCATCTTGTATTTTAATACATAATTTTAGATTGCGTTAATCTCTTATAAAATATAATTTTATCATATTTAAATATGTATGACAATTGTTTATATTTGAAGGGTTGGGTTATGCTGAGAAGTTTAGTTAACGATGAGAAACGTAAGAAGTGGTTATCAACCGTTTGATGAAAAATGGACGCATGTTAGGATGAGATGCACCAGATCAATTCTCTACTAAGGGGCTGTTTACCAAATTTTTCATTAAGTCCTGTATGGATAAATGTGTCTGTCTGGATAAATTTGTCTGTCCAGATAAAATTTATGCTGTTGTTTACTTTTTTATCTGAATTATCAGTCTGAATAACAAAAATGACCAATTTACCCTTGAATATGGATCCAAAAATAAAAACAAATATTGATAATTAACCCCACTTTCTTCATCTTTCTTCATCATATTTGCACCAAAAAGTTGCCATGGAAACAACTCATGTTCAAACCAAATTCCAGAAACATAAAGAATCCATTGGAATTTGACAAGTCCTGTTGGAAAATGTTAGTAAAAATATGGGTTTTTTTACTAACTTTGGACACATTTAAATACATGTATATGTATTGTATATATCTAACTCTTAGTGGGTTTATGTTCTTTTATATGAGAGTTTCGAAACGATATATCATGTGTCCAAAACGGAATATGTGTGAATGAGATATCGATGTTCAAAGTTGAGTGTTTGGGATGAAATTGGCAAAAATCAAGTGGGTGTGGAAATGTGTCCCACATAGGAAGGAGTAGTAAACATTTTGTGGTTTATAACCATAAATGTGGGAAGAGCTTACAAGCTCCTTTGATTGGTTTTACTCCAACTCCTACCTGCGCGCAGGGGGGGTGTCGATTGAGACTTTCGTAAGCTAAATCGGTGAACTTATGCGTGGGCGCGACCTGCGAACACGAATGTCGCTCCAAAATCTTGTGCTCGCGCAATGTGGTTTTTGCGAATTTTTTTTGTTTTGATCCAGTCTGATTATTTTTTTAAAGGGTATAAATGTCAAGATTGTGTCTTAATGGGGACAACACCCATTTTCCCACTTAGTGAATAAGCCCCTTTTGTCTGCACGAATAAGCCATTAAGCCACAAGTAAACACCTCCAAACGTCTGTGTGAATAAGCCATTTTTGTCATTAAGTTCGTTAAGCCACAAGTAAACACCCCCTAAGCCGCAATTCAAGGGCACTATGTTACCCAATGTCCAATGTTTAGCCAACAATTTTCTAATGTCATTCAACCTTCCAATTCTCCATTCCCTCAAAACCGGCTCCCACATAAAACATACCAACCCTCATCTACTCTTTGTGCCTATGTTGCTACCTCCTCTAATCCTTTTACAGGTTGGCTATTAGATAGTGGGGCAACCCATCATGTAACTAATGATCTTCACAATCTTGTTCTTCATTCACCCTATGACGGCACTAAAGAACTCGTCATTGGAGATGGCTCCGGACTACCAATTGCCCTTTTATCAAAATTCTCTCTCTTCTTGTGGTCCACTCGACATCATTTATAGTGATGTTTGGTCCTCTCCCCTCTCCCCTTTCTTCTTTTGATGGTTATAAATACTACATAATTTTTGTTGATCGTTTCACAAAATATATGTGGTGTTATCCTCTAAAAAATCTGACTCAAAAGATATATTTCTTCATTTTAAATTACGAGTTGAAAAATATTTTCAAAGATCGATCGCCACCATTTTTAGTGGCAATGGAGGGGAATACCTAGGACTTGATCCTTTTTTAGCAAATCATGGAATTACTCATCTCACTTCTCCTCCACATACTCCCGAACACAATGGGTACTCTGAGAGACGTCATCGACACATTGTTGAAATAGGTCTCTCTCGTCTTTCTCATGCCTCAATGCATCAAAAATATTGGCAACTTGCCTTCAATACTGCAGTTTATCTTATAAATCGCATGCCCACTCCCACCTTAAACTTTCAATCTCCCTTATCTAAAATATATAACACTTCTCCTAATTACCATAAACTACTCAGTTTTGGATGCCTTTGCTACCCATGGCTACACCCATATACCTCAAACAAACTTGATCCACGCTCGATTACATGTGTGTTTGTTTCCTACTTGACCACACAAAGTGCTTATTTCTGCCTACACATTGCTACCAACAAGATATATGTTTCAAGACATGTCAAGTTTGTTGAGCATGTTTTCCCTTTTGCCTCATCCACTCCTTCAACAATTCCTCAAACGAACCAAACACATAATCAATGGTGTACTATTTCCCTACCCATTACTGTTCCTACTACCACTACATATCCAACCTCAACGCCCACTTCCCCTACTACTAATCCTTACCCCTCTCCAACCTCAAAACCTAATTCCCCTACTACTATAGATCCATCCACTACACAACAAATATCTGCTACCACTTCCTCCCCTACCGAGACACAAACTCCTTGTCCTCCTTCTCATCCTCCCCCACCTGCACCCCCTTTCCATAACACTCGTTTACAAAATGGCATTTGTAAATCGATAACCTCACTGCCACTGTGGAGAACTCCTTTCAAGAGCCTACAACTATAACTAATGCTTTTCGAAACCCCGTATGGCGTGATGCTATGCAAACCGAGTTTAATGCTCTCAAGAAAAACCACACTTGGGACTTAGTTCCTCCTTCCCAAACACAAAATCTTATTGGGTGTAAATGGGTGTACCGAACAAAATTTAATCCTGATGGCACTATTGAGCGTCACAAAGCTCGACTCGTAGCTAAGGGATTTCACCAACGACCTGACTTTGGCTACACTGAAACCTTTAGCCCAGTCATCAAGTTAGTCACCATTCGAACTGTTCTTTCTCTTGCTATCACTCGTGATTAGCCACTTCGACAAATTGACATAAACAATGTTTTTCTTCAAGGCACTCTAACTGAGGATGTCTATATGTCCCAACCCCTGGCTTCGTTGACCCTAATCATCCCACTCATGTTTGCAAGTTGCGTCAAGCTATCTATGGTCTTAAACAAGCTCCTCGATCATGGTACAATGAGTTTAAACCATATCTTCTTAGTCTTTGCTTCCACAACTCCATATCCGACCCTTCCTTATTCATTTTACGTCATCATCAACACATATTTTACGTTATAGTATATGTGGATGATATCATTCTAACAGGATCCAATTCTTCCCTCCTAACGTCTCTAATTTCCAAAATTTTAGCTCAATTCTCTTTAAAGGATCTTGGACACCTTTCTTATTTCCTTGGCATCGAAGTCCAACCTCACACCCAAGGTCTCTTCCTTAGTCAACATAAATACATTCAAGATCTTCTTCATGAAACCAATATGTCATCTGCTAAATCTACATCTACCCCCATAGTCGTTCACGCTCCTCTCACTCTAGAAGGCGGATCTTCTATTCCCAATGCAACCAAATTTCGAGCCATTGTGGGTAGTTTACAATATTTGTCACTAACTCATCCAGATATTGTTTTTCCTGTGAACAAGTTATCTCAATACATGCATAGACCCACTGATCTTCATTGGGTTGCACTCAAAAGGTTATTACGATATCTTGCAGACACCACCAATCATGATATCATTCTACACCGCAACTCCCCTAATTCTTTACACACCTTTACCGATGCTGATTGGGTTGGTGACAAAGACGAGTATATCTCCACAACAGGGTATATTGTGTATCTTGGTAGGAACCCGATCTCATGGAGTTCTCGCAAGCAACGGACTCACGCTCGATCAACAACCGAAGATGAATATCGAGCCATTGCCAACACAACGGCTGAGGTTCTATGGGTTCTTAATCTTCTTGATAAGCTTGGTTTTAAACCTACCGCTCCTCCAACTATATATTGTGATAATAAAGGTGCTACTCACGTTGCTGCGAATCCAAAGTTTCACTCCAAAATGAAACATCTTGCTCTAGAGTATCACTTTGTCCGAAAATATGTTCAAGATGGTTGCATTCACGTCTCCTACATTTCGGGAACCGATCAATTAGCAGATGCCTTAACAAAACCTTTAGTTCGCATACAACTTCAGACGTTATTTTCCAATATTGGACTCACTAACCGGTCGTCCATCTTACGGGGGCATATTAGAGAGAGATCCCATCAAGATGGAATCAAATGATATGGGAGTTACAAATCAATTGATATGGGAGTTACAAAATCAAGCCACATTAATATGATATGGAGTTACAATATTACATTAATTGTATATATATTGTTGCATAGATTAAGAGTTTTGATACCAGTATAAATACCTTTGTAGTTCTTCTTGTAAACACACTTTTCAATAAACAAACATATTTCTCATATGCGTAACAAAAATTATAAGAATGAACCCGATCATAAGTTGGTTTAACTAAGGATAGCAATGATAGGAGCAGCGGCATCAAAAAGTAATTTAACGTTCGGTTGTCATATTAATGAAACCATCTCATTTTATAATCAAATCAAGTATGTTATTTTCATAATCTGGTGAAGAGAGTATGAACACATGATCAACCCATGACAACAAGCACTTAACTATCTAAAAAAAGAAAACCAACAAAATATATATTATTTTCATTGATCTTCTAACTAGAATTATCCTAATTCTGAAGTGTCAAACTTTGAGATGAACAAAAAAAACCTAAACCAGTCTTTTTAAGGTTCAAGCTTTTTCTTCATCGAAACGGACTTTCTAGGTTTGAACCAAGACCCAGAAAACCCAGACCCTACACATCTTTAGTCAAATCTTGGTCTCCTCCGATCTGTCCCAACGGTAGAGGTGTAATCCATATGTGTGAGGTCTCGGGTTCGACCCTGGGCACTGCTCCTCTATCAATGAGATGCATGCACTGATTTTCCTCCCGACTGATGCAATGGGGGCACCTCATAAGATGGCGTCTATCCTTTTTTTAAGTCAAATCTTGATGACCCTTGCTCAGTGTCTACTAAAATTAGAATTTTTTTTATTAAATTATCTATCAAACTTAATATTGTAATATTTTGAAATAAAACAAGTAATATATTACATATATAGTGGGAGGTTCAAGGGAAAATCTCAAAAAAAATGAAAAACTGAGGAACACATTGGTAACCCTTGATCTAGACGGTATACACTTATACATACAAGTAAATTTAGTTGTTTTTTGGTTTTTATACACATGTGCGTTATGCACTTATGCATATGCACGTATGCATGTTATAAATTACTTGTATGCACAAGTACATATCGTCCACATGAATGGACTATCAGAATTTTCCTCAATTTTTCGGTTTTTTTTAGGTTTTATCTATACCAGACCCTATAGATACTTTTGTATTAAATATTGTATTTGGTTTTAAAAGTGCAATTGAATTTATTAAAGCATTAGAACGAGAACGTGAGGGAGTTTTCCTCTTCCACCGACTATGCTTCACTGAGTTGTACTGCATGCTTACTCATTTGTATGTTTTCATGTCTTTGTTATTGATAACAAACACCCAACCGCCATCTGTTTCTGGCGAAAATCTTTTTCCAAAATCTTCCACGTGAACACATTATTAACTTTCACCCCCTCCTACTTTCACTTTTTCTTTATTTACCCCTCTTCTTTTTTCCTTTCTCCAAATCCAATACAAAAAAGAAGTTGTACGCTAGCTTTCTGTTTAAATTAGCAAAATAGAAAAGCATGCACTTGTTTTCTTAATTTTCCTGATATTTTTAAATTATATATTTGGATAAAAAAATTGGATTAATTACATACTTATATTCTTATAACTATAGTATTTTTATTCAATTTATAATATATTATCTAACACAAATAATCTTAAATAGTTTAATTATACTATATAGAAATCATATAATTGTTATGCATATGAAAACACAAATATGTATTGATAACTTTTGTTGCCTTAATATATATATCTGTTCACATATAAAACCGTGACAACCTCACAGTTTTATTTTTTATTTTCCAAAAAAACAAGAAGAAAAATATGCAAATGTTAACATATCATTATAATAAATTAGGCTTATAGGATGTTTAACATGTTTAAGTGTTCTAATAACATACTTTATAGGACTAAACTATAAAATGTTTTATTTAAAAGTATTACAATAGGTTTATAGAACGTTTTTAAGCGTTTTAACAGTTTTTTAATACATTTTTAACATAAAATGTCCTATAAAAAGATGGGTTTATAGGAAAATTCTAAAAAAATGTCCTATAAATAGCTAATACAATACTTTATTTTAAAAACGTTCAAAATCTTGTTCAAACTCTTAGAAGCGTCCTATAAACCTATTATAACACTTTTAGATAAGACGTTTTATAATTGGTCCTATCAAATATTCCATTATGAGGCTTAAACATTATGAACTTCTTGTAAACCTAATATTGCTCTAGTGTATTTTTTATAAAAATATGATTAGTCCTAATGATAGAGGTATGAGTGCAATTTATATGTAGTGAGATTTTGGGTTCAAGTATGAACACTGCTCCTCTGCCGATAAAATGCATGTGCTAATTTACTTCCACCATAATGACTATGGGGTAAGTACGGTAGAGGCACCTCAGAGGGTTGTGTCTGTCCTCTTTTTCATTTTTATTTATGAAAATATGATTATTTAACAAATTTAATAGATAACAAATATAAGTTTTTCCAAAAATGTTTGTTACTTAAAAGTTAAAACTACTAAATTTGTTAAGAGTTGACCCTACTGTTCCTTTGTCGGTATTTCCTTCCTTCCTGCCAACATGGGAAAGAAAACAAAGAGATCACAAACCCTCTCTTTCATATAAACAAACCAACACATTTAAGTCTCTGTTTCACATACACACACACACACACACAACAACAACTTCCCACTTCTACAAAACAAACAAGAATCCAAATCCTCAGAGAAAAAACAAATTTGCAACAATGGTAGTCACCGGAAAAATAAAAAAGAACAGTGCCGGCGCCGGTGAAGGGTGGAGCACGGATATTTTCTTGGTTTTCTTCCCCCAAGAAAATGAACAACAACTAACTTCATCATCATCACCATTCAAATTTCCCACAATTAATTCCAATCATATTCTCACCAGAACTCAATCAACCATCTCCATTTGTGCTCTACTCATCTTCCTCACTTTTCTCCTCTTCACCCTCTCAACATTCGAACCAAACAACAATTTCACAAATTCACACAACACACCCACATCAAATACACCTGCCTTACAAGGATTGGGCACTCTGTATACACGTGGCACGACGGCAATGGACAACCTCCTTCTCTGCCACGTCACCGAGTCTGTGACAACCAAACAACTTCAATTGTTCTTACGAGCCTTTTACAGGTCCGGGTTACCTTCGAATTCGGACCTTTTGTTCATATTCAACTCCGTTTCGACACCCGAGTCTTTCGATAACGTGATTCTTGAAGAGAATGAGTTCTTCTTGAAGATCGTCGGCCGGTACCGAACGGAATTGTGCAACGGCGGTGAAGGTTTGGATTTTCCGGCAAGTTTTAACCCGACCCGGTTCGTGAAATCCGGCGATAAGGTGGTGGGGAAAGGAGAGCCGATATGGGGTTGGAAAATTAAGAGTAATAATTCGAGTTTAGTTCGTTGTAGTGGTGAGGCTGAGTCAACTCGGACGAGTTACGGATCGGTTGTGGGATTTGGGGTGGGTGAGCTTAACCCGGAAAACTCGTTATCCGGGTTTATGGACCATGTCCCGATGAGTCTTAGAAGGTGGGCTTCTTACCCGATGATATTGGGGCGGGTTCGTCGAAATTTTAAACACGTGATGTTAGTTGACGTAAAGAAAGTTTTGCTACTCGGAGACCCACTCGGCCGAGTCAAAAACAAGAGTCCCGAGTCAGTCTTTTTGTCGTCGTCACCACCGCCACCGCTCGCAACCAAACACGGCCGCAAGAGCTCGGAGAATACCCGTCAGAGAACGATCAATCCGGCCGTCATAATGGGCGGAGTTCGCGGCATTCGGCGGCTGTCTGCCGCCATGCTGACGGAGATTGTGCGAGCAACCACGAATCAACAACACAACAAAACGAAGAATTTGGTTACGGAGTCGGGTTTGCTTAGTCGTTTGGTCACCAACGAGTTCACACTCAAGAGCGTACGTGTGTCGATGTCAGCCGAGTCAATCCCGAGTTCGGTTAGTGAGTCAACGATCGCAAATCAGACGATGGTGTGGATTGAACAGAGTGATTATGAAGATATTGAATCAGTTATTATGAAGCATATTTGTTCGTTTTCCATAGATTCAGCTTTGTACAGGGATTGTTGACTACTTTGAACAATTAATAGGTACAAATTTAATTAGAATTTTTGGCATGTATTTATTAATTAGCATGTTTGTATATACATGTTTAATAAGAGAAATGTTGACTAGTGAGAGGATGATTTTGCCAGCAAAACAGTAACGTCGTTTTTGATTGGTTGGGTGTTCATTGGCGTATACGTTCCTTCCCCTTAAAATAATATTTTTTTTATTGTCTCAAAAAATTAAATGGTTTTATAAGGTTTTTATGGTAATTTAATTTTTTAATGTCTATGATCATTAATTAAAGTTAATAGCCTATGATTTAAATTTATAAAACACGTACTAGTAAAACATTTGGGGATGTAGTGAAAAATCTTATCTACCCAGGGTTCAAATACAGACGCTTGTGACGATGGAGGTTCACCTACAATGATTCCAAACCATTATGGTCGTTCGAGGATTAGTCAGTCCCCGTAAGCTAGCCCGGAAACCACGATTATAAAAAAAAATAGTAAATAAGTCATCCTAACTAGATCGTTAAGATCAAAGACCTAAGTTACTAATTCTTAAAATCCCAATTTTTTTTTTGAAAAACAAACTTTATTACCTCAAAAAAAAAAAAAAAGAAGGCATGGCCACAGCCGGCCAAACACCACAACACAGACCGATTTGCAAACCGGAAACCACACATAGACCTAACCAAGCTCAAACTACAGCTGAACAAAAATGCAGGAAAGACCAAAACAAAAGCCAACATAAAAAGACACTGAAGTAAACCGAACCAAACAAAACTCAACCGAAAACTATCCAGCAGCAAACAAGAAGCTCAGACGCAGCAAACAACAAAAACCAAACCTGAACTGTCCAAGGCATTGAACTGCACCAGGGAGCCGCACACTGAACCGCACCAGTAAGTTACGCATTGATCCGTCCAGCACTACCAGAAGCCGCCCACTGCCAGGGTCGCTACAACAGTCCCGCTGGGTCTGCTATCCATTGTCTCTAACCGACGTTTTTGTTGCAATTTCTCAACTCTATCATGTTACGATGAGACCAAATAAAGTAAATAAAGCTCCAAGCCATTTCAATCCATAAACAAGGACCTCCATTATTCTCGAGGATATCATTAAGTGAATCGATTCGGTCTTTATTGATCTTCCACCAATGAAAGACAACTTGCCAAACTTGGTTAACCTCTTGACATTGCACCAACGCATGATTAACCGTCTCCACATCCTTTCCACATCTCGGACATAGTAAGGACGGAATGTCCATCCTATCCAGAACCACTCTACACGAAAGCCTTCCTAATTTAGCCCTCCAAATAAGAATACCTACTTTCTTAGGAATCAATTTAGACCAATGAGTTTCTTCAAATTGAACGCCATTAGAGGAAATCTTCTCTTCAATTATATCCTTGAGCTCCTGCACCGTAAAATTCCCATCTTTCCCAAGAAACCATTTATTTTGATCAAGAACACCTCTCTTTGAAACCCACTCTTGCAAGAGACTTTCTAGATTTTCTACTTCTCACAACTCTCTACCTCTCGGACCTTGTAACACCCTAATGTTTAGAGTAAATTTAAAATTTGAAAATTTGGCAATATGACGTTTGTATTTGGAATAAACCACCCAAAAAGGGTAAATGTATAATGCATTTACAAAAAACCTGTGAATGGATATGGAAATCAACAACAAACTAATCTAAACATAAACTATCTAGATTACATCGGTTGTCAACCCATAATCACCAATAGAATGGACTTAAATAAATGCCCAACGCCAAATACTAATCATCTCAAAAATGCCTCAAGCCCCACGCTCGTCGCTCAAACCTTTGGCAACCCACCGCTAAAGGAACTTGTTATACACATCATTTGAGAAAAAGTGTTAGATTTAAAGCTGTTGGTCCCAAATAGCAGTAAGTAAATAAGAAAAGTATTGTAGAAGGGGAGGGGTTGAATACAATACACACAGTTTTTCACTTAATTTAATTCTTATTGATTTGAAATCAAGAATTACACATAGAAAACTTTTGATTGTTGCGGAAGAGAATAGATGAAATCTATTCAAACAATCTTACACAAAGAGAATGAAGAACAATTGTAAAACACTTAGAAAACAATTGAACTTCGTAGAGAGAAAGTTGCCAGGCACTTAGAGAACTTGAAGGTTGTAGAACTGGTTGACTTGCATGTTGAACCATCCTCCATATTTATAGTGCCTCATGCATCTAATGCATGAGACACCTGTTGAGCAAGGGATGGACACAGGTCTTCAGCATGGTACAGGATGTACCTTTTGTCTTGGAGTGACTTTGTCTTGAAGTGTTGACTTGCAGGGATGGTGTGGACCTTTCCTCAAAAGAGTGTAGGAGACAAACTTACTTTTTCTGATCTTTGGATGAGGTCCACGTCAATGCAAGATATCACAAATATACTTTGTCAGAAAAGTATAATGTGTTTGAAAGAAATCTTCAGGCATCTTCGGCTCCTGAAGATGTGAGAACATCTTCAGCTTCTAAGGAGAGATCATCGGCTGCCGAAGACTTGAGAGATCTTCGGCTCCTGAAGATGTGAGAACATCTTCAGCTTCTAAGGAGAGATCATCGGCTACCGAAGACTTGAGAGATTTTCGGCTCCTGAAGATGTGAGAACACCTTCATACTCCTGAAGATATGTGATTGACACCATCCTGGACGATGGTGTTGATCACTTGGGCATGCTTGGCTTTAGACTGAGGAGACTATCTTCAATCCGCTTTGAGAGATGTACTCCTTCTTTGTCTTCTTCGGCTAATCTTCGACTTCACCGAACATTTGTATATAAACCAAGCTGCTAAAAGAACCTCAAACATATTCTAAGTAGGATGATATTAGATGGAAGATCAGGAGGTCATCTTCAAATCTTCAGATGACCCAACAATCTCCCCCTATTTGAGGATGACATCCATACTAAAGAATAGAACAAAGAGTGTACTGAATAAATTCATTTTGACCCATCTTTACTCTTTTTGGGTTCTTTTCACATAGACCATTCTTTTTGTTTTTTTTTTTTGATTTTTTTTTGATTTTTTTTTTGGTATAACTGACATTTACAAGAGAATGAAAAAGTATAGCTATACATACGAATAAATGAATACAATGAATAAAGAATGAGAAATAAAAAATACATACAAAGATACAGAAGACAGTAGCCGGGATTGTTTGAACTTGAATGGTTGGTTGGTCCCCCTCAATTCATACTCCCCCTCAACTAATTAAATTAATGGTGACGGAAAGAAAGAAGTCAGAAGATTTTCGGGATCCTCCGAACCTGCTCCTGGAAGGGCAGATTCATCCTTGGATCGTGCAGAAGAAGCATCAGGACAGAGAATCCCAGGTGATAAGCTGTGAGGTGGAGAAGAGGCACCTTGGATAGGGAAGGAGTCCAAGTCATCCTTATCAACCAAGGAAAAGGTTGATGAGGGAATAATAGGGGTCCCCGATTTTACAATTGTATCCTTTTGTGAGGATACAAAGGAGGCGGCTTTGGGTGGTTTAGCAGAGTCCCCGGGCCCAGATGGGAAACTTTCAACACCTGCCGATTTTGAAGAACCGGTGGGTGGAGTAGGTGGCTTGGCCCTTGAAACCTTCCTCAGCCTCTTGAGAGGAGAGGGAGGGGAGGAGGTAGAGTACCGCCGCTGAGGTATGGGGTGTGACCTGGGTAACCGCCGAAGGGTCTTTCGGTGGTATGGCCATTTGGGCAAGTGCGGCGGTGCCAGTAATGGTTGAGGATTTATTGCTAGCCGACGTCACTAAGGAGGGGGAATAAGGGTCCACTACAGTTGAGGGATCTTTGGACACCAGAGTGTCCTTAGTATCACCCCATTGTAGATCGGGAGAGTTTATGAAGGAGAACATACCTGGCAGTAGAGGGCGATCGGTGTAGAGAGAGACATTGTTCAAAGGGTCTTCATGACTTTCTAAGTGTTGGTCGAAGAGTCATCACCAAATCAATTAGAGACCAAACAATTTTTCTCCCCCTATTTGATGATGACACCAACACATAGAGAAAAAAAAATGGTACTGACACTCAGAAAAATTACAAGACACGAAGAAACTCATAAATTTAGTGGCCCTTTTTTGTTTTTTTTTTGTAGCAGGAAATTAAAAGAAAATAAAGAGAGAAGGGGGTAGAAAATGGGAGGTAATCATGGTGAGAGATGGTAGGGATAGAAAAAGTAAGAGGTGGTGATGGGATTTAGTTGGGTAAAGGGTGTCTAGGAAGGAGTGATAAAAAAAGGTTGAGAAAGAGTGTTGGAAGGGAGAAAGAGTGAATGGGTAAAAAGGATTGTGTGTGTATGTGCCGGGGGGGGGGGATCTTCGGCCGAAAATAGGATGGGGAAGGGGTTGAATTCGGCCAACAAAAAATTTGGGGGGGAGGTTCGGTGGCCGAAGGTATGGGGTGGGGGGGGGGGGGGAGGGGAGGTGTGTGGTTGTAGTGGCCGAGAAATATAAGGGGGTGTTAGGGGTGGTTTGGTGCGGTGGTATAAAGGGAGCCGAAGAGGGGAGGGGGGAGGGGCCGAAGGTGGGAGGGTGGTTAAGGGAGTGGGGTGTTCGGATAAGGAGGTAAAAGGGGGTGTTTGTCGGTAGCCGAAGAGGGGTGTTTGAGGTGTTCGGTGGGAGAGGTTTGACTGGGGGGGGGGGTAGTCGGTTATAGGGGGGTTTCGGCTAGGGGGTTATAAGGGGTTGTTCGTTTGCCGAACTTGGGAAGGGGTTGGGTCGGTAGCCGAAGGGAAGGAGGGGAGGGAGGAGAGGGGGGTCGGTAGCCGAAGGGAAGGAGAGAGGGGAGGGGGGTCGGTAGCCGAGGGTGGGAGGAGGGAGGCCGAGAGAGAGATGGCCGAAGAAAAGGGAGGCCGAAGGGAGGAGAGGGCCGAGAGAGAGATGGCCGAAGAGAAGGGAGGCCGAAGGGAGAGAGCCGAAGGTAGGAGAGGGCCGAAGGAAGAGAGAGTCGAAGGGGGAGAGGGGTAGGGGTGTAATCGGCTACCGAAGGGAGAGGAGGTGGGGGTTGGGGGTTCGGCTACCGAAGGGAGATGAGGTGGGGGGGTTCGGCTAGGGGCCGAAAAGAGTGGGGAGAAGGAGTGGATGAGGGGAGTGTCGGCCAAAGAAGAAAAAGAAAAGAAAAGGTGTTAGTCCCAAAGAAGTAAACAAGTATTGTAGAAGGGGGGGGGGGTTTGAATACAATAACACAAAATTACTTAAATTTTAATTCTTTTATTGATAATGAATATCAAGAATTACACAAAGAGAAATAAAGATTGTTGCGGAATAAGAATAGTTAAGAACTACTCTAAACTAACACTTAGAAGATATTAAGAACACAAAGACTTAAACCTTAGAGAGACAAGAGAAAACTATCAACCTGCTTGAAATCTTGTGAATTCCAAAACTTGAGCTGAAAGCGTAAGTAGCAAGGTGCTACTTCCATCCTTTATATACTATCCAATGTAATGAGTGCAAAGGACAAGTAGGAGTAAAGGCAAGAATGGTTGAGATATTGTCAATAAATTATAAGATATTTGATATGACATGTCATAACACAAAAGGTAACTTTTGTACTATGAAAGTACAATATCAATTATAAAATATTCAAGGGACAATCTCTTTGAGATCAAATAGAAAATATACGTCTCAAACAAGTTAAGACTAATTGTATATCTTCTCAAGGAAGAAAGAAGTTTCCATTCCCATTGTCAGAAGATCATTGGGAATGAGGAAGTATGTCAAATCATGAGGATTTAACATAAATGCTCTTACAAGATAAAGAAGCAATCTGTGAGAGGAAGACTACCGAAAGAGGAATTCGGTAACTGAGATATGTGCCGAAAGAGGAGTTCGGCACAAAAGAGAAGGTATGCCGAACAACAAATCGGCAAGGGTAAGAATTGTCGTTTTAAAAATCGGCAAGGGTATGATCTGCCGAATTGGAATCGGCAGACTAGGCTTAGTTCTCTTTTGAAGTCCATCTCAATCCGCATTGTAGACTTCCTTCATGTTGAATTCGGTTTGTCTTCGACTCACCGATCTGTTAAACTAACTAAGCTATTACAAAGAACCATAAATCAAAATACAAGGTTCAATCATCAATAAGGACTAAGGAGAGGTTATCTTTAAATCTTAGATGACCCAACAATCAACCCCTATTTGATGATAACATCTCATACAACTTAGAAGTTAATGAATAATGCATTTTGACCCTTTTTCATATTCTTTTGGGTTCTTTTTCACATAGACCATTCTTTTTGTTTATTTTTGGATTTTTTTTGAGTATCCGACATTTACAAGTATAAAAGAATGAAATAATGATTTGTACAAACTATTTACGATAAGTAATAAAAACTCAATGTATTAATCTTTTTAAGAAGATTACAATACAAAGGAGAACAAAATAAACATAAAATTACACCGAGTTTAATCAAAAGAAAAATGCGGTTCAACATCCTTCTTCTTTAGTTCGTCGGTAGTAGCCACATAGAGATCCCTAGCCGATATTGGAATTATTTGAATAATCCCGTGGAGAAAGATTGTGTCGGCAATAGGGATTTGGCTTGATCTGAAGAAGGAGATCTGCCCAAGCGCGTCGTTGAAGAAGATACCATGAGTGGGCTCAGAAATCACAGTGGTTGAAGGATGAGGAACCGAAATTGGTAATGATAGATCGAGGTTTGAAGTATCCGGGACCTTTCCTTCTCTAGCCATTTGGGCAAACACGTCTTCCTTTTTGGATTTCGACTTCGATTTGGGAGGAGGACGACCAGACATTAAATTGTTGATGATCTCTTCTTCGGCAGGAGTATGGATAATGTTGTATCTTTTTTGGTAGGTTCTGAACTTGGTTTGAAGATCTGCAATGTATTTATCAACCTCAGCTTTTGCAGAGCTTTGGCTTTTTAACAAGCATATACCAATTTCTACCCATTCTGATACTCCGAACCGAACAAGAGAGTCCAGTCTGTCCATAGATAATGAAGCATCATCCCTGGTAATCTTTAGCTTGAATAACCTTGCAGCTTGCAGACGGTTTGATTATTTTGACATCTGTGATTTTGGTAGAGATCCGGCGTCTATTGAGAGTTTTGCGGTACCAATCGATACACAAAGACTTTATTTCCTCATTTTTCTTCGCCGATTCCTCTAGAGCGCTCATCTGAGTTTTGATTGTGTCGGTAGGATCTTCTTCGGCAGCAATCTTCAACGCTAGCTCGGCATCTCTGTCACGAGCAATCTGGGCAAGCTTTGCAGCTTTCAGTTCCTCTTCAGATAAGCCTAGATCAGGAGAGGTAGCCTTTGGAGGAGGAAGATGAAGACCAGCACCATCCGCAACTTTCTTTAATAAAGCATCTTTACGACGCTTTTCTTCAGCAACTACTTCATTCGGTGACATAATAGCTTTGCCCTTATCCATTTTGGGCATTTTCTCCCCCTCAGGATCTTCGACCACCTTGGGGTGATCGGTTCCCTTCTCTTTGGTAGCAGAAGGTTCGGTAGAAGTAGTAGCAGGTTCGGCAGCGGCAGAGGGTTTTTCCTGACTCGTACTGATATGAACCTGAGAATGGAGTTGCTCCCCCTCAGATTGTTTCTCCCCCTCAGTCTGTTTCTCCCCCTCAGCACGAGTCGGGGAAGAAACACCAGATATAGCCGACACACGACCTACCCATCGATCAATACGCTCCAAAACCTTGCGATCGTCAGCAGTGAATGCGGACTCAGTGATATCAATGTCGAGAGACTGAGCACAGTATTGAGCCATATCGGCAGGCAGAGAGTCAAGACATTTATTCATAGTCTGCAAAGCACTGAGAATTGCAGAATTAATAGATTCCTGAGCCGAGGTCTGCTGCCGCAGACGGATAAGATCTTGATCCCGAGCATCCGAGGCGGCCTTGAGAGCAGCCACAGACAAAGTCAATGAGGTATTTTGATCATTAAGCCTGACCACCTCCTTGAGAAGAGATTCCATAGCTGCTGAAAGAGGGGCACGAAGACCATCAATTTGCTTATGCATGACATCCAAACACCGAAAGATGTCGCGATTAAGATCGACAACCTTAGAATTTTGCTCTTTGACGAGCTGCAGAAGTTCGGCCATAGAAATGTTGTTGGAGTTCAGAGAATCGAGGAGCTCCGGCTCACGCAAAGACTTGCGCAGTTGTTCAAACTGGGTACCGAACATTCGTACCTGCCGATTGGAGTCAACAATGTCGGCAAGGAACTCGGCAGATATTGTGATCGGTACCGGGGTAGAAGTCGCAGCCATTCTGGCAGGGGAAGGTTTCGGTGAGGGAGATTTATTTGGTGAAGGTTTAGGAGAAGGGGATATTTTCGGTGAAGGTTTAGGAGAAGGAATATTGAGGGACTCCTTTTGTACAACCAAATCTTTTTGAGAAGGTTTGGAGGAGGTGGGAGAGGGTTTAGCAGATCCCCGTGGCCCTGGAGGGGAAATTTCAACATCTACCGATTTTTGAGAATCGGTAGATGGAGTGGGAGTTTCGGCCGAAGGTTTCCGAAGTCTCTTAGAGCGAGACTTTGGAGGGGATTTTGAGCCCCGTCGCTTAACAGAAACAGAAGGGGTAATGACCTGGGTAGCCACCGACGGATTTGTCAGCGGCAGAGTCATAAGAGCAAGTGCGACGTTGCCGGTGGCCTTTTTCTTTTTAATAGCCACCGACTTAGCTCGGGAAGGTTTTGGGGGAGAAGGGACCACCGATTTGGATGGCTGGGGAGAAGATGAAGGCCTTTCGGATTCACCTTCGGCAAGCGTTCCCCAAATCGGATTGGGAGAAGAGATGAAAGAAAGCATACCTGAGGTGAGCGGATAGTCGGTAGGCTTCACTGGTTTGAAAATAGTTTGCTTGCTAATTTGAGAAATTGGCAAGTCAAACTTGATCATCGGATCGGGGAGAGCAGCATCGGCACGTAGTTGTGCAGAAAGCTTGTGGTTGATGATGAGGGAGATGAAACGGGGAAGAGCCACTTTGTGATTCCTGGGAGGAGAGATGGCGGTGAGCAAGGAGTCGAAGAATACCTGAGCAAAGTCTATCCGCCTCATAAAAATGAGAGCATGAGCCAGACGAATAATGGCTGCCGGAGATTGATCCCACCCCGAAGTTTTGTGGGAAAGACAATAAAGGAGGTGAGAAAAGAAGTAGTTCCATAGTGAACCCATATTCTTTCGTAGGAGAGTGCCGGAACCCTTAGACTTTCCTTCGTGCACATACTGGAGAGCTGCAACGACCTCATCATGCTCGTGATGAGTAGGAAATGGAGCATACACATTAAACTCTGGGATTTGGAGAACTGAGCGAATATCATCCACCCCAAAAGAGAGATCGGGGTGCTCTTCAGAGGATAGAACGGAAGCAGACACCTGATGAGTAGTAGAGTCATACTTACAGGTTAACCAAAAGTTACCAAGGAGCATTTTTCTCATCTTGGTGGAGGCAGTGAGAGCATGGCAGATTGGAGATCGTTGGAGAAAAATGGATACTTGGTTGAACTCTGGGTGATCAGCATCCGCCGAGAGACGAGCAACTTGGTTGCATGAATGAAAGATGAGAGACTCTCGAGTGAGAGAAGTATCCTTGGAAGCCTTTGTCGATTTGGAGGATGCCATTGATGAAGAAAAGAGTTGCAGGTTTAGGGATTCTTGATGAAGAAGATGAGAAAAACAGGTAAAGAATAAAAAGGAAAAGAAAAGAAGTATTTATAGGTTTGAAAAAGAAGAGGGAACAGACGGAATTCATAACGTTTAAAGGTAATGATGGTGCGACGCATACGTGCGTCATTGAAAAGTGCAAGAGCCGAAAAACGGCATGGTGTCAGGTCGTGGACGTCCCATCATCTGACGCACCAACACTGAAGTGACACGTGGCATTAAAGCACTGGATAATGAAAAGGTGCCGAATTGATTCGGTATGTGTGATGTGGATAAGGATGACACATCATACAAGATACCGAAAGATAGAGGTACCGAAATATGAGAGATACTTCGGTAGGAAGGGATACTGAATGTCGAAAATACTTTGGTAATGATAATTTCGGTGGGAAGAGTTACCGAAATATAGAGGTACCGAAGGTGAGAGATACCGAAGGTGAGAGGTACCGAAGGTGAGAGGTACCGAAGTTATATGCCGAAAGAAACTAAGCTTCGGTAAGAGAGGTACCGTCAATTATTGGAATTTTTTTTTTAACATAAATTTAACATACCTAAGGATCCCACAAGGAAGTTGAATCGTGCCTCATCCAGTGGTTTGGTAAAGAGGTCTGCAAGTTGAAGATCTGTAGGAATGAAGTGAAGTTCAATATCATCTTTAGAGATATGATCTCTTATAAAGTGATACCGAATATCAATGTGTTTAGATCTGGAATGCAACACTGGATTGTTGGCAATGGCTATGGCACTAGAATTGTCACATAGAATCGGTACATGAGAATAAACTTTGTCATAATCTTGTAGTTGGTTCTTCATCCACAAGATTTGAGCACAACAACTTCCAGCTGCAACATATTCGGCTTCGGCAGTAGAGGTGGATACCGAATTTTGCTTCTTACTGGACCAGCTGACTAAGTTTCCACCTAGTAATTGACAACTGCCAGTTGTACTTTTTCTGTCAACCTTAGACCCTACAAAGTCAGAATCTGAATAGCCAATTAAATCAAAACCTGAGTCCTTGGGATACCAAAGACCCAGATTCATGGTACCTTTTAGGTACCGAAAAATACGTTTTACAGCCGCCAAGTGAGATTCCTTGGGATTGGCTTGATAACGTGCACACAGACACGTAGCATACATGATGTCAGGTCTACTAGCAGTAAGATAAAGAAGAGACCCTATCATTCCTCTATAATTTGTGATATCCACCGACTTGCCGGTAGAATCTGCATGAATCTTTAGAGGTGGTGCCATTGGAGTTTTCATGGAAGAACAATGTTCAAAATCAAACTTTTTCAACAGATCACGAATATATTTATTTTGACAAATGAAAATACCGTCAGAGGATTGTTTAATTTGAAGACCAAGAAAGAAAGTTAGCTCACCCATCATGCTCATCTCATATTTACTTTTCATGAGAGAGGCAAACTCCTGACAAAGATTTTCATCAGTGGCACCGAAAATGATATCATCCACATAGATTTGAACAAGAATGATATTACCTTTTGTTTTCTTGAGAAAAAGAGTATTATCAATTTTACCTCTGGTATATCGGTTGGAAAGAAGAAAGTCAGACAAGGTGTCATACCAAGCACGAGGAGCTTGTTTCAGACCATAGAGGGCCTTGTCAAGTCTGAACACATGGTACGGATGAGCGGGATCTTCAAAGCCAGGTGGTTGTTTCACATAGACTTCTTCAGCAAGTTCTCCATTGAGAAATGCACTCTTAACATCCATTTGAAAGACCCGGAAGTTTTTGTGAGCAGCATGAGCAAGAAAGATTCTTATTGCTTCAAGTCTAGCAACAGGAGCAAAGGTTTCATCATAATCAATACCTTCCTCCTGTCTATATCCTTGAGCAACAAGTCTGGCTTTATTTCGGATTACAGTACCGACTTCGTCCATCTTGTTTCGGAAAACCCATTTTGTACCGATAATGGTCTTACCGAAAGGTTGTGGCACAAGTCTCCATACTTTGTTTCTCTCAAATTGAGACAACTCTTCTTGCATGGCAGTGACCTAACAAGAGTCTGTTAGAGCTTCATCAATTTTCTTTGGCTCGATAATAGAGAGAAAATTCACATAGAGACAAATATTTCTAACACCTCTTCTGGTTTGGACACCTGCTTGCTGATCACCGATAATTTGATGTATCAGATGATCTTTGGTCCATTTTAGAGCTGGAGGAAGAGGTTCAGGGAAAGTGTTTGAAGGTGAAGGATCGGTGAGTATAGGATGTGTATGAATAATAGGTGAGGTATGTAAGGAAGGTTTGGTGTGAAATGTGGGTTCGGTAGGAGCAATGGGTTTGGTAGCCGGAGAGGGATCTACCGAACCATGATGTAGGGAAGAAGAAGATACTGAGAATGGTACATAAGGAGGTCCTGAAGTTAGAGTATTTGGATATTCGTCTCTAACACTGGAAAGAATCCATTCATGAAGTTCAGTGTCATCACAAGATAGTGAAGACGTCTTGTGATCATCAAACTTCACATGTATTGATTCATAAATACATTTTCTTCTTAGATTGTATACTCTGTAGGCTTTAGAAGAGAGAGAATAACCTACAAAAATACCTTCATCAGCCTTGGGATCAAATTTACCAAGATGCTCTCGATCATTCAAGATGAAACACTGACAGCCGAAAACATGGAGAAAACTAATGTTTGGTTTTCGGCCATAGAAGACTTCATAGGAAGTTTTGTTGTGTCTTTTCACAATAATTGATCGATTTTGAGTGAAACAAGCTGTATTGACAGCTTCAGCCCAAAAATAGGTTGGTAGATTTGATTCACTCAGCATGGATCTTGCAGCTTCACATAGCGTACGATTCTTCCTTTCCACAACACCATTTTGTTGTGGAGTTCGTACAGCCGCAAAGTTTTGAGAAATACCTTTGTCACAGAGAAAGGTATCAAAGGTAGCATTTCTGAATTCGGTCCCGTTGTCACTTCTGATAGATCTGACTAGTTGACCGTTGAGAACTTCAGATTTCTTGATGAAGTTGATGATTTCTTCGGATGTATCACTTTTGTACCTGAGAAAGAATACCCAAGTATAACGTGTGCATTCATCAATAATTACAAGAATGTACCTTTTTCTACCTAGGCTGGGTGTGCTGACAGGCCCACATAGATCCATATGCAACATCTGTAGAGGGGTAGAAATAGAGAAACACTGTTTTGATTTGAAGGAAGATTTTGTCAGTTTGCCTTACTCATAAGCTGCACAAAGCTTCTCTTTTGAGAAGGAGATTTTCGGTAAGCCGACAACAAGTTCTTTGTTGGAGAGAGCATTTAACATCTTGAATTTTAGATGTGAAATACGTTTATGCCAGAGCCAGTTCTTCTTTTCAAAGTCTTCAGAAATGAAGCAGATGCTTTCATCTTCAATTGACTTGTCATTCATATTGATAACGTACACATTGTCCTTTCTAAAGCCATATAGGATAGTGTGAAACTGTTTATCAGTGATGAGACAATCAATTTCTCTGAAAATCACATAGTAACCTAAATCACATAGTTGACTGATGCTTAAAAGATTATGCATCAGTCCCTCCAAGTAGGCAACTTTGTTAAAAGTAATGGAACCATTAGAAAGAGTTCCATAACCTTTAGTGGAACCACGAGAGTTATCACCAAAAGTTACAGATGGTCCCTTTTCTTTTACAAAGTTCAGAAGAAGATATTTGTTCCCAGTCATATGTCGTGAGCATCCGCTATCAAGATACCAAGTTTGATGATGCCCATAGACCTGTAGACATAAACAAATTAGTCATTTGGAACCCGCTTTGAGGTGGGTCCTTTAGGGTTAGAAGAAGAAGAAGAAGGATTGGTCTGACGATATCTTTCGATACGGTCCTTTGGACAGTCTTTGGCCAAATGAAATGTGTCACCACAGTTGTAACACTTTCGGTAAATAAATTTCTTCTTTGGTTCAAGAGAAGCAGCTTTTACCTTCCCTTGAGGTTTAGATTTAAGAGGATTGGAAAGATGAGAGGGAATGGGATAACTGTATGGAACGTGAGGGTTATGAGGAGCAGGTCCAAGGATTCCTTTGTAAATAGAAGAAAAAGAGTTGATTGAAATTCCTTTGGACTTCTTTACTTTTAAGGCTCTAGGGATGAAGTCCGTTGTGGTCATGGGAGATTTACCTTTTGAAGAAGGTGTAATTTTTCTTTTGTTAGGAAGATTAACAACAACGGATTTTCCTTTAGAGAGGAGAGGAGCCTCTGTAAGAGTATGGGAAGAAGAAGACGAAGAACTGTCGTTTAAATTTAATGACATAAGAAGATCATTTACAGGTTTGACCAACTCATTGGAGTCTTGATCTTCTGTTAGAAGAGGCTTGGAAGATTTAGCAAACACAAAGTAGCCAAGCTTTCTTGAATCGCGAAGATCCATTGAATACACAGAATTAGAATCTTCTGACATAGAATCATCCCACTCAGAAGAATAAGAAGGTAGTTTAGAAGGCAGAGGAATATTATGAGTAGGAGAAGAAATGTTTTCAGAGGGAGTACACACATCATTCTCTTTCCAGTACCCTAGACCATAAGTTTCACCAACAACTTGATCTTGAAAATTTTTCGCAAGATTTTTGGAAGAGGTGTTCCATTTGTTTAGGGTTTCTTGTTCCTTCTGAAGCTTCTTTAGAAGCTTGTTCTTTTCCTTGGCAAGCACAAAGTTTATAGTCTTTAAGTCATCTAACTCAGCTTTTAGTTTGTTAAACTGTTCTAGCTGGGATAGAGAATCATGAAGTTGAGAGGAGAGAGACTTGACTTGAGCATTTGCTCTTTTCTTTGCATCATTTTCATTGTGAAAAAGTACAGTTAGAGAGTCAAAAGCCTCAATCTTTTCTTCATTAGTGAGAGAGAGGAAGGGATGTACCTGAGAAGAAGAGGAAGAGCACTCAGCAGTGAAGTCCATCCTTGAGCAGGAGTCTTTTGGTTCTTCATCGAGTTTGGCCATAAGACATTTACTCGATACTTTTTTCTCACTGTCGGAAGTGGGTTCTGCCCAGTCTAGAGTTTCTGCCATCAAGCCTTTGCCTTTTCGTTGAGAGTTGAAATTTCTTTCTTTCTCTATTCTGTATTTGGCTTTGTATTTGTCGGCTTTGTCGGAAAGCTCTTTGAATGAAGAGGACGAAGAAGGTTTTCTTGGATGCGATCTACCTGTAGAATTAGATCGAAGATATCTTCTTTTAGAAGAGTTAGAAGAAATAGATTTAGAAATCCTAGAAGGATTGCTTATACATTCAGATGCAAAATGGCCTTTCTTACCACATGCATAGCAATCCTCCTTGGATTTGTTCAAGGAGTTTCTAGAAGAAGAAAAATTTATGTTTCTTTGAAATTTATTAGAAGAGTTCTTTCGGAACTTAGAGAAATTTGCAAGCATACCCATCTCCTCTGTCAAATGATTGACAGAGGGATCTTCTCCTTCATCATCAGCTTCACTTAGATAAGCTTCCGAGGAGTGATTCAGATTTTCATGACTTTCTCTATCTGAATCATCAGAAGGGTAGGTTATACGAGGAATACACACAGATTTATTGGAGCCATCACTGATAAGGGCCATAGAGGGGGCTCTTATTTCTTTATAGATGGTTTTCCTTTGAAGGTGGGTTTGTTCGTGATTAAGAAACATACCATAGAGAGAAGTGAGAGGAAGGCTTTCCAAGTCCCTGGAAGTCTTAATGCAAGTGGAAAGGGTATTTCAGAAATCTGGAAGACCATCCATGAATTTGCATACGACTTCCTCGTTGTCATAAAGTTTTCCAACAAGTTTTAATTCATTTAAAAGACTGTTAAAATGGTTGTAATAGGAGGGAAGAGATTCTCCTTTTTCATGAGAGAAAAATTCGTATCTACGAACAAGAGAGATTTTCTTAGATTTCTTTACTTCATTTGTACCTTCATACAAAACACATAGGGTTGACCACATTTCTTTTGCAGTTTTAAGACTGACAAGAGATTGGTACACTTCATCAGGAAGTGATTGAGCAATGATGGTTCGCACTTTGGAATCAAGTCCAATAATGCGCCTATCTTCATCATTGTATTCTTTGGTCGTTTTCAAGACATATCGACCAGTGGTAGAAATTCTTTCCTCCTCTGACGAGTCATCGGAAACTTGAAAAAGATTGTTGCGGAATAAGAATAGTTAAGAACTACTCTAAACAAACTAACACTTAGAAGATATTAAGAACACAAAGACTTAAACCTTAGAGAGACAAGAGAAAACTATCAACCTGCTTGAAATCTTGTGAATTCCAAAACTTGAGCTGAAAGCGTAAGTAGCAAGGTGCTACTTCCATCCTTTATATACTATCCAATGTAATGAGTGCAAAGGACAAGTAGGAGTAAAGGCAAGAGTGGTTGAGATATTGTCAATAAATTATAAGATATTTGATATGACATGTCATAACACAAAAGGTACCTTTTGTACTATGAAAGTACAATATCAATTATAAAATATTCAAGGGACAATCTCTTTGAGATCAAATAGAAAATATACGTCTCAAACAAGTTAAGACTAATTGTATATCTTCTCAAGGAAGAAAGAAGTTTCCATTCCCATTGTCAGAAGATCATTGGGAATGAGGAAGTATGTCAAATCATGAGGATTTAACATAAATGCTCTTACAAGATAAAGAAGCAATCTGTGAGAGGAAGACTACCGAAAGAGGAATTCGGTAACTGAGATATGTGCCGAAAGAGGAGTTCGGCACAAAAGAGAAGGTATGCCGAACAACAAATCGGCAAGGGTAAGAATTGTCGTTTTAGAAATCGGCAAGGGTATGATCTGCCGAATTGGAATCGGCAGACTAGGCTTAGTTCTCTTTTGAAGTCCATCTCAATCCGCATTGTAGACTTCCTTCATGTTGAATTCGGTTTGTCTTCGACTCACCGATCTGTTAAACTAACTAAGCTATTACAAAGAACCATAAATCAAAATACAAGGTTCAATCATCAATAAGGACTAAGGAGAGGTTATCTTTAAATCTTAGATGACCCAACAAAAGGGAAGGAGGGTTGGGATTTTCGGTTGGAGTGATAAGGTGGTGTTTGTTGTGCCGAAAAGAAGGAAGGAAGGAGGGGCCAATGATAAAGAGGAAGGGGGTGGGTGTGGAGTGGGCTTCGGTAGCTGAAGGGAGTGGAGAAAAGGGGGTTGATCGGTTGGAGTTATGGGCCGAGAGGGAGGGTTTGATCGATTGGGTTCGGTGGTGGAGTGGTGGAGGAAGCCGAAGAAAAAAAAAGGGAGGGTGTTTCGGCTAGAGAGGGGAAGAGAGAGAGAGCTGAAGGGGTGGGGGGGAGGTTGTTCGGCCGAATGGTGTTGTGGGGGGGGGGGTTCGGATGGAGTGACAAGGGAGGGAGTGTTTTCGGCTAGGGAGGTATAAGGGGATGTTTGGGAATTTCGGCCGAAGTAAGGGTGTAGGTGGATAGAGTTTCGGCTAAGGGGGTGTGAGTGTAAGGGTTGTAGAGAGTGGGGAGAGGGGAAAAGAGAGAGAGAGAGTCTTCGGTGGGAGAGACAGATCCACAAAAATTCTGTTTTTTATTTTTATTTTTATTTTTTTTTGTAAAAGCTATCGGCAAAGAAAAACAAAAAAAGAAAATTTATTTATTTTTTGTTTTCTTTTAAAACATATTTTTTTATTTTTAACAGTAAAACAACAGTTTTAAAAAAATAAAAAATGTTTTTTTTTGTTTCTTTTGAACAGTAATTCGGTAAAAAAAAATTAATATTTTTTTTAAAATGAACAGTAATTTGGAAAAAAAATTAAAAAAAAAATTAAATTCGGTAGCCGATGAACAGTATCGATAGCCGAATTTTTTTTAATAATGAACAGTACTTCGGGGAAAAAAATTTAATTAAATTTTTTTTTAAAATTCGGTAGCCGATGAACAATATCGGTAGCCGAATTTTTTTTTTTAATAATGAACAGTACTTCGGGAAAAAAAATTAATTAAATTTTTTTTTAAAAATTCGGTAGCCGATGAACAGTATCGGTAGCCGATTTTTTTTAGGTGGTAGATGAGGAAGAAAGGAATGTTGTAGGTGAGAGTTGGATGGAACATCTTTGAGAGAGATAGATGGAAGATCGACAGGAATAGGTAAAGAAGGAATGTATGGTTGAGAAAGTGGGATGATTTGTGGTGAAGTTTGAGGTTGAGACGAGAATGAGATATCAAATATGGATGATGGAGGAAGGAGAGGTGATATGATGAGAAATGAGATCGGTAGGTGTGAAATGTAATCATGGGAGAAATGAGAGATCTTGATCTTCAGAGAAGACTATATAAAGATTAGGGATTGGAGATGAGAAGATAGGTAGTTCACCATTATGATGAGATGTGCCTTGAGAAGAAAGGAACATATGGATTTGAGTTAGATGAAGGATTATGAGAATCTTCACCAACACATGATGATATCCACCAATCATCATCTCATGAAGAGATGATGACTTAAGATCATCAAACTTCACATGAGTAGATGCAGTTTCTCCGAAGATGGTGGACTCGGTAGGCTTTTGAAGAGTGAGAGAGAGGGGTCGAAGATAGTGAGAGAGGTTGAGGGCCGAAGGTGAGGTGAGGGCCGAAGAAAGGGAAGGGTAGAGATAGAGAGAGAGAGAAAGGATGTACCTAGGTAGGTGAGGTAGAGCACTCAGCAGACACAAGGGCCATAGAGAAGGATTGAGCTTCACTGTTTATCAACATCATCTATTTTATCCATGAAGCAGAGGTTGACCATTTCTTTGTCACTTTCAGAAGTGGGTTCATCTGCCCAATCATGGGTTTCAGTCATTTGACATTTTCCCTTTTTGAGCAAGGTTTCATTTCTCTCCTTCTTTCTCTTATATTTTGCCTTGTACTTTTTAGCACGGTCAGAGTTTGAGGAGACAGACATATTGGCCTTTTGAAAAGAAGGTTGGTAAGAATTAGACTTGGTTCTGACAACCCTAGAGGAGGTACGGTTAGAGGAGGGTAGTCTGGATTTATCAGAAGATCTGCTTCTGCACTCAGAAGCAAAGTATCCCTTCCTCCCACACCTGTAACATTCCTCATTTGATTTGTCAGAGGGAGTGGTTTTAGAAAAAGTAGAAGTGGATTTTCTTGAAAACTTGGATTTTCTCGAAGAGGAGCGAGAGTTATTGGAAATTTCCTCACCTTCGTCATCAGCCTCACTAAGATAGGCTTCTGAAGGATCATTGGGATCCTCTTGACTATTATTATCAGAATCTGAGGGATAGGTGATCCTAGGGACACACACAGTACTTTTGGAAGATTCACCGACAAGAGCTAGAGAAGAGCCTTTGATGTCTTTTGTGATTGACTTCCTAAGCAGTTTAGTCTGCTCATAGTTGAAGAGGGTGCCATAAAGAGCAGTGAGTGGCATAGAGTCAATATCCTTGGTAAACTTGATGCAAGTACAAATGTTTTCCCAAAACTCAGGAAGAGATTCCATGAACTTGCACAAGACTTCCTCATTATCATAAATGCGACCCACAAGTTTTAGATCATTGAGAAGACTGTTAAAACGATTGTAGTAGTCTGAGAGAGATTCACCCTTTTCATGAGAAAAGAGTTCATACTTTCTTACAAGAGCAATCTTTTTGCTCTTTTTCACCTCAGACGTACCTTCATAAAGAACACACAAAGTAGACCACATTTCTTTAGCAGTGGTGAGGTTAACAAGAGAGTGATAGACCTCATCAGGCAGAGAAAGGGCAGTGATGGCTCTGACTTTAGTATCAAGAGCTATAAGACGTCTTTCTTCATCATTATATTTGTTAGGATCCTTTACAATGTATCTCCCATTTGCTGGAGTTCTTTCTTACTCAGAAGAGTCCTTATCAGCATTTCCTTTATCTGCCTTTTTGGCATTGTACCGGTCCCAAACCCTAGGAAGAAAAGGACCTTCATGTAAAATAGTTGGATATCTGCTGTCAACTCCTTCTAGAAAGAGTATCATACGACTTTTCCACAAGAAGAAGTTATTGGGGTTAAACCTTGGTGGTTTGGCTATAGAGTCATTGTCGTATGAAACAGCAGTGAAGTTTTGAGAAGAATCATTTTTCAAAGAAGAAGAAGAAGAAGAGGCTGCCATTGAGGATCTAGTTTATTGAGTTAAACTAAACCGCTCTGATACCACTTGTTGGTCCCAAATAGCAGTAAGTAAATAAGAAAGTATTGTAGAAGGGGGGGGGGTTTGAATACAATACACACAGTTTTTCACTTCACTTAATTTAATTCTTATTGATTTGAAATCAAAAATTACACATAGAAAACTTTTGATTGTTGCAGAAGAGAATAGATGAAATCTATTCAAACAATCTTACACAAAGAGAATGAAGAACAATTGTAAAACACTTAGAAAACAATTGAACTTCGTAGAGAGAAAGTTGCCAGGCACTTAGAGAACTTGAAGGTTGTAGAACTGGTTGACTTGCATGTTGAACCATCCTCCATATTTATAGTGCCTCATGCATCTAATGCATGAGACACCTGTTGAGCAAGGGATGGACACAGGTCTTCAGCATGGTACAGGATGTACCTTTTGTCTTGGAGTGACTTTGTCTTGAAGTGTTGACCTGCAGGGATGGTGTGGACCTTTCCTCAAAAGAGTGTAGGAGACAAACTTACTTTTTCTGATCTTTGGATGAGGTCCACGTCAATGCAATATATCACAAATATACTTTGTCAGAAAAGTATAATGTGTTTGAAAGAAATCTTCAGGCATCTTCGGCTTCTGAAGATGTGAGAACATCTTCAGCTTCTAAGGAGAGATCATCGGCTGCCGAAGACTTGAGAGATCTTCGGCTCCTGAAGATGTGAGAACATCTTCAGCTTCTAAGGAGAGATCATCGGCTGCCGAAGACTTGAGAGATCTTCGGCTCCTGAAGATGTGAGAACACCTTCATACTCCTGAAGATATGTGATTGACACCATCCTGGCCGATGGTGTTGATCACTTGGGCATGCTTGGCTTTAGGCTGAGGAGACTGTCTTCAATCCGCTTTGAGAGATGTGCTCCTTCTTTGTCTTCTTCGGCTGATCTTCGACTTCACCGAACATTTGTATATAAACCAAGCTGCTAAAAGAACCTCAAACATATTCTAAGTAGGATGATATTAGATGGAAGATCAGGAGGTCATCTTCAAATCTTCAGATGACCCAACAAAAGCCTAGTGAGAACATACAGTTTATATATTTAAAGAAACGTTGTCAATTGTAACGAAAGGAAATCTTTTCAAGAAAGTTTAGTTTACAATTGAAATATTTGCCACATAAGGACTGTTCGGTCCAAAATTCATCTTGCGATGACGGGGGATACCCGATTTACCAAGGATTGTAGCGGAACACAAAAGTAAGTCACAATCCGAGTTATGAGCTAAATACTTGGAATCCATGGCCACGAACAACTTCGGTCCGTACTAAGATGTGGGGGAGGGCACCCAAGGAAACCAAGTCATACTCGTTCACTAGGATTACATTATGATCCATGGCTAGTAAACGGTCCCACATAACCGTACCAAGTGGCCTCCGAGGATTAAATGTCTCCACTAGCTACAAGGGGAAGAACATCCCAAAATATAAGTCGACTAAATACCTATGGATCCACTAGTATAGTTTAGACTTGTCAAAATTTCATTTGTGACCCACTATAGTTAAACAAATAGTTCACAATAACATATATTTCTAAATATGTCTTTCCATGTTTAACGGCTAATAAGAATGAAAATCATAAAATGATATTTTATACATTCTTCCAAGTACCTCACCAAAAATGTGCAAGTAGTACTTTATTTTATTACATAACAAATGAAACCCTTCCTTTTAACAAAATATAGTGAGAACCCAAAAATCTCCCAAAACTCAAGTTAGGTCAAAATGTGATGATCATAAAACCAAAACCAATGAGATATATAGGAGTTTAAAATATATGTTTTGACATGTATAAAGTTTGGAAAATGGTAGTATAAACTCACCAAGTGGGTTTTTGAAGAAAACCCAAAACCCTAGAAATGGAGAATGAGACTTGCACTAAGAAGTTGAAGATTCTTCACCAAGAACACTTATGACAACCTAGACAAGATCAAAAAAAACATAAGGATTGAGTTGATGAAAGAGTTAATGAAGAGGGAGAAATGAAGAAGAAAACCTTACCAAAAATTCTGGGAGAAAACGTATGGAAGCAACCCCAAAATCAGATAAATGAAAGAATTTCGAAGCTGCCTAATTTGAAGCCTGGACCTCGCTCGCGATCCTGTCCGGCGATAGTGACATTGTCACTATCGCGAGGGCACTCTAACGGGGATTGTACCGCGGGTGGTACTCCCCCGGCGATTGTGCCACACGATAGTGACACATGTCACTATCGCGAGTCACTCTTGCGCCATTCGTACCGAGCCCAGAAAAAAGGCCAAAATTCGAGATTCTCGCATGGGTCGACTTAAGGTTCGAAAGTACAACACATTTCATCCAAAAAGATAAACGGAAGACAGAGAAATGACCAACGAAGCACGAAAACTTACTTTGCGAAAATATTGGGTGTTACAGACCTCTCCTCCAATTCCACTGCAAACCATTGGTCACCTTCTCATTCCCCTCTTTCAGAAACCAAGGCCTCTTTGTTTGTTTCCAAATGGAATAACCTATTGAACCTCAAACCCAATTCCTCATTAACAATCCACCTATCCGACCACAATCTAGTGCCAAGCTTACCCCTTACATCTTTCCCAAATGACGAAGAAAAAGGAATACCCACCTTCTCTAAATCTTTACCTATCTTGATTATATTAGACCAAACCGAATTCCCCTTAATATTATTCCTACCTTCATTCTTTAACCCCCCCCCCCTCCTACCCCATAAATAATTTTGACCACCTTTGCCTAAAGCACGTCTTTCTCACAAACGAACCTCCACCACCATTTACCCAATAACCCCCAATTTGAGGATTGCAAACTTCCCACGTTAAGACATCTTTCTTGAAATCTTTAATGACCCTTTCCCAACTAACCCAAGCTATCCCTTTATTTTTATACGGACCCTTACCCCCTCCCCAAAAGAACTAGGATCTCACCCTCTCTAGCTCAATAATTACTCCTCTTGGGGCACGAAAAAGCAAGAAATAGTACAACGATATACTACCAAGGACTGATATATATATATATATATATATATATATATATATATATATTAAATGCTAAAATAAAAAATTAATAATAATTAAGATTTTGAAAAGAGGGAATTACTCTTATGCCGTTTCAAAAGTTCTTTTTTTTTACTACTTCGAAAGAAAAAGAATGGGAAGGAAAGGAAATGAAAGTAAGTAAAAAAGAAAAAAAAATATTGTTTTCGAGTTTTTCTAAGGAGAGAAATAATGTTGATTTTTCTCCCATAATCTTCCTCCCGAATATCAGAGGAAACGAAAAGAAAAGAATTTAAAAAAATTAAAAATATTTATATAATTACACATATACCATCAAATTGCAACCACTATAAAATAAATAAGTGTATATATGTAAGTGACATATTTCCTTTCTTTTCTATCTCTCTCAAAAACGTATTATTAATTTCCTCTACTCTCAAGAACACAAATAATTTTTTTCCCTTCTCTTTTCTTTCCTTTCAAAATTCGAAAACAACATTAGTCATCCAATTCATTATCGTTAGAATAGATGTGACATATTTCTTATAAAAATGATAAATATATGAATGGGTATGGAATAATCACGTTTTTTTCCTTTTAGGGGTCGTTTACTAAATTTTTACCCGATAAGTGATTATCGGCAGTAGATTCATCTTCATTTACCTTATCGTTTAACATTCTTGGCCATAAAAATATATTGTTCGTAAATATTTTAAACCCGGTAAGTGCTTACCGGGTAAGAATCGTTTCTCACACTTACCGGGTAAGACTCTTGGTCATTCCATTATCTCTTATCGGATAAGATTATCGGTCATTTCCAGTGGCGGATCCAGGATTTTTTCCTGGTGGGGCACCTTTAAGATAGATTAAAGGACCGTAAAGTCGCCCGATATATTTTTAGCTTAATTTCACCGTTTCGAGCGATTTTTAAAGTTTTATTGGTTTATTTCAATGGATTTCAAAGTCTTTTTGGCGATTTCGAGGGACTTTTTCGGTTTTTTGATTGATTTCGAGAGTTTTTTTGGTTTGTTAATTGATTTTGAGGTACTTTTTTTAGTTGATGGGGTCCCATACGAAAAATCAGTGGGGGGAACTATGGTAGAAATTTTAAAAAAAATTGTTTTTAACCTTAAAAAATTGTATTTTTGTTAAAGGGAAAAACAAATGGAACAACAATATGAAGAGAATAACAATAAGACAGAGAGAAGAAGTCTATATTTCTCATTAATCATAAGCCCTTTAAATAGGGAGGAGTTACAAGTAGATAGTTAGGAGATATTTCAGTTCTAATCTAACTCTGATATATTTATCTCTATCTCTATCTCTATCGTCATATCCTTTAGACGATGGCACACTTATCCTACAACACTCCCCCTTGTGCCGATTTAAAGGAGTGGTGGTGCACAGTTGTTGCCTCGTTAAAACCTTACGCCAAAATAAAACCCAGTGGGAAAAAATAAAAATATGACGAAGGAAAGAGTACAACGCACCAGCTTCTTTGCAATACATAGACTTATCCTTCAGTCTAGTTTTCTCTTAGATTCATACTTTAATCTTGAGAGTTAGGAAAGCATGATGGTATATAAACAGTTGCCTCACTAAAACCTTACACCAAGGAACAAAACCCAATGGGAAAAATAAAACCTTGGTTGAAGGAAAGAGCACAACATACTAATATCACAAATATAGTAGACTCCCCCTTTTGTCTACTACTCCCCCTGATTCGTACATTAACCAAGGGAATTTGGAAAACATTTCCATTTACTTTCTACACGTTTCTCAATATATGGTTTTAGATAATGATTTGGTAAAATATGTCACGTTCTTTTGACACCTTACTTGATTCATTTGAATCTAAAGGAGAGTCTTTTATTGCTGATTGTATAGAAATTTAAGCAGAATATGCTTTGTGTTATTACCCTTGATGTATCTTATGTTCATTTCTTCAATATATGATGCATCATTTCCATATATGCAAGTAGGATACTGGTTGAACCCAGAATTACTAACTCCTATAATATATGTAATGATAGTCCTTAATCATATACATTATTTTATTATCTCATGGAGAGTAATATTCTTGGATTAGTTCAAGGAGGTAGTTACAAAGGATCGCTTAGTTTACTTCCAAGCAATCGACATGTTCCTTGTGGTAATTCTTTATTCAGTTTGGGAACATCATTTGTATGGGTCAGACAGATACCTAATATCAGCAAACACATACCAAGACATTATTTGGTGTTTTTCTATAAGAGCTAGCTAGTACTTTTGCTGCTTACATTCTAAGTAGGTATTGAAGTTCCATTATCAATCCCATTTTTCTTTCTATAGGAAAAGTATAAACCATGTCAATGGTTCCAAAAGATTAATTTAATATCATTCCAATGATTTTGCGTTGGCGCTGAGCTAAATCTAGCTAACAAGTTCACTGAGAAATATAATATATGGTCAAGTGTATTATGCTAAGTACGATAATGCGCATATTGTACTTAGATAGGGAATTCCAGCTCCCAGCATCTTTCGTCATCATCCTTTAGACGAAATGGATTTTTCCTTATATCCGACACTTCAACCGATCATGGGAGTGCTAACCGGATGCGCTTTGTCCATATTAAATTGCCTGATTATTTTCTTGACATATGCGATCGGTGAATTAATATTTCACAAACTCGGTGTCCTAGCTCAAATATCTAGACAAAACCAAGTTTTCCCAAGATCTTTCCTCTCAAAATCAGATTTCAAGTAGCTTGTGGTTCCTCTTATTTCATCAAGAGTGCCTATTATGTTCATAACATTGACATATAGAGCTACTTTGAAAATCTGGAACTTGTTTTCCATAATAAATACGCAAGAGAACAGTTCATCGTTCTTATATATCATTTCCCAATCAAGTATTCAATTATGCGGGTATACCACATCCGCTTAGATTGTTTTAATCTATAAAGTGGGCGTTTCAATTTTATTGCAAACGCATTTCGTGGTTTAGAGTTGCTTGATTTTGGTAATGTAATATCATCAACCACTTTTATATATCTCTAAATCTAGATCCCCATAGAGATATGTAGTAACCACATCCATGAGTTGCATTTCCAGTCCTTCGGAAACTACTAGGCTAGTAAATTATACGGATGTCATAACATCCATCATGAGAGAGTAAGTCTCCTCGTGGTCAATCCAGGGCGTTGTGAGAAACCTTGCGCCAAAAGAGAGTCTCATACATTATGAATTAATTATTCTCATTACGCTTTACGAAAAATGATTTATCTATGTCTTACAGGCTTTACACTTGGTGGGTTAGCACTACCAAACCAAATACCTGTTCATTTGTCAAATAATATGATTCTCCTGGATTGCTTATTTAGGCCAGTTTGCTCTTTGTTGATATTTTCCAACTGAGCATGGTTCGATGTCAATGTGCTCTATCACCTCATAAACAATAATATATGCGAAATATATCATCAATAATTATATATGATCTGTCCATCGACTCATATGTGCTCTCATAGTTCATTTGAGATTAATATTCATCTCTAGAATCAATATTAACTTCGGAGCGTCCTCCAGTGATGATTCATAGACATAGTTTAATCAGAGACAATCTCATGAGAGGTTTATGTATTGATGACAAATAGTTGTGCCTTACTCTTCTCTTCCTTTAGATGAGTATCTATCGAACCAAGTAACTTCCCCCATTTCCGTTTGGGAGCTACGACCTCAACCACACCTCCACCATGTGTGATTGCAACGCACTTTCCAGTGGCGTTGTGCCCCTGTTGGGTACTTTTTAACCTTACGAGTATATTTGCAACTCGTATATGTGATCTTGTCACTTTTGGAATATTAAACGTATCAGGTATCGAGTCTGATTCATTTGACTTCAACATTACGTTGTGAAGTTTTGGGGATCGAAATGAGACAGAGTGGGTATATTCAATGACACTTCCTGTCGTTCCCATGGAAAATCCTTTTTCCTATCTCCCCCTAACGACGGGAAGACTGTCTCATGAAAGTGGCAACCCGCAATTCTAGCGGAAAATAGATCACTAGTCAAATATTCTAATTAGCGGATAATTGTTGGGGATTCATATCCAACATATACCAAATCGTCTTTAAGGACCCATTTTGATGCGCTGTGGGGGCGCAATTGGCACATATAATCAAACATGCGTAAATGTAAAGTATCAGGCTTATATCCAGTTACCAACTGGTACGCATGAGCAAGTAGTGGGTCTAAAAACGAAAAAAAACTGCATATAATAATTGCATAACCCTAGGTAGATGTGGGTAAATTGGTGCGCATTACTAATACCCTAGATGTCATCATATTCTTTTGATAACAACTTCTATGAAACCATTTTATATATACACATGGGGTATAGGAAACTTTACATTGATCCTAATACATATGCAATTAACATCAAAACCTTATGATATAAATTCTCCAGCATTCCAAGTCATGTAGACTTGATGAAATAATCAGGGTGGTGAGACCTTAAACGTATAGTTAGTGCTAGTAGTGCAGTATTTTATGTGGACAATAATACGACATGCGTTCATCGTGTCGAAACCAGAACCATAAAGTACTTTAATGGCCCGCATTCTGGATGTTTATGTCCATAAATATCACCTTGTATTCGTTGTAACAATGGAATATTTTTGTATAATGTCCTTAGCTTTAGGACGATCTCATTCCTGTATTGGCTAAGGATTAGGGTATATACAAAGGTTTTATGTATTCGAGAGGACATATTATGATAACAATGTTGTTTCTTATGCTTCAGAAGTCAACAGTTGTAATTTGCCTCATTTTGCCTTTCACTCGAAAGAGAATGTGTCTATGTGTATTTTGCAATACACGGATCACTGTGTCATAACCATGGTGTCCCATATGGTCATGTCGAAACATATATGTGTTATTGCCCCCAAAATTTCTTTATTGGTGACAAAATATGTTCCGATGACCCAATAATCTACTAGTTTTAGTTTCCATGATATATGTTTCCTTTCATATTCATTGGAATTTATGTATATATGCTCATTTTCATTTCCATTTTATACGAATATCTTTACAAGGTTCCTATTAAACTTGTTCCACCAAGAAAGTGACAGTCCATCGTCTAAGTAATTTGGTTGGATGTATTATAAAACAAGTATTAGTTTATCTTTTTTTTCGATTGTGTGATAGATAAAAAAAAATCAATTCTCCTCGATACATTCCTACATGGAACGGAGAATATTGATTTTTTTTTTTGTATTTGTTTTGATGTATTTCTTTACATCTATAATGGTTACATATTCGATTTTACTTTAGCAAAGAAATTAATTTTTAGTACTTAAAATTAATTTCAAAGAAACATATGCATAATCAATATTAAATATTAAAACAAATATGTTATATTTCATTTTCAACGTGTTCCCTTTTTTATAGAAGCACTTTTTAGTGCATATCTTATTGATTGTCCATTATCACCTGGGTAGTAGTTGTATCCTATTCCAGGTGTTGAAAAATCCTTCCTGACTCTTACCAATACCCTGACCCTTTCTAGGGTCTCGTCCACATGGTGCAGAAATGTCATATGTGTGAAATGGTTTTTAACTCACAATCATTTGGAGTTGTTTCCACTTCTAACACTTTCATTATTGATATCAGGAATTTTCTTTATCCCGACATATGTGGTGTTATTCGAAAGAACCTTGTTGTGTCTCTCAACCACTTGCAGTAGGTTGATGAGTTTGTCTAAATGTTACATTCCAACTTATATTGGTTCATTAATATTTACTTATATATGAAATGTGGAAATGATATTAGGAATCATGTCATCTTCTGTGAGCTCCTTGCCACAGAGATTGAGACGCGTTTTGGATATAACATTTCTTTGTTGAAAACAGTTACCTTTTTGTAATCGAGTAAGTGGGTTTCATTCCACTGTACGATTAGTTCGGGAAGTACATATTCATCAGTACTCCCGATTATCCCTTTCGGAACATCCCACATTTCTTTGGGGGTTTCTAGTAAAGGTATCCTATGAAACTTAGGATTTATATGTCGTCTCAAAACATGAGGGTATTTGTTTGTACCTTTTCAAGAGGTTGATTTTAGAGTCAATGGGGAGTTGATGGACTTTAGGTATTTTCTTGTACCTTTTCAAAAGGAGGTTTATGTACTCATTTATGATACTCATATTCTTTTGAGTTTATGACGTTGATTTTGGGATGAGTTGTTTCAACCATTTACATATATAAATAATAATATATGATTTTCTTTTTGATAAGGAAATGGATTTTGGTTATGAAATTTCATTATCATAACAATATTAGATTTTTGTATGCTTTAGTTTTATTGATAATACTTCATCAATATTTCAATTTGCAAAAAAAATCACTCAATCTATTGGATTTCCAGGTAGTAGGGGAATCACATGGATTTCTTAAATCCCTACAAACCTTAGGGCTATTTACACTCGTTTGACAAAATCCTTTCGATGTATTGCGATTAATTCATCAATGAAATACATAGATAACATTTGTTATTTGGTAAATTTTGACATGAGGTCAAAAAAAATCATACCATATTGGTATTTTGGGATCTTTTGGCAAGAGGCCAAAGTGACTATAATTTGGCATATGAAACAATTTTAATACCTTAATAGCATTTTTTGGAGTTTTTGGTAAAAATCAAAATATATGAGCTTGGATGTGTAACTTCCAAAAAATAATTATATAGTTTAAAATTATGAGTAGGAACTCACAATCAAGGTAAATGTTTGAATTTAACATTTTCATGTTATTTTTGAACCTTTTGGCAAAATAACAGAAGTTATGGGGGTTGAAATTGTAAATTTCAAAGATAATTTATAAGTCATAACTAAGATAAACATCTGAATTATACTAACAATTATTAGGATAAACATTTGAATATTAACACAAACAAATAGTAAATAAATATATAATATTGTAACTAAATGGATAATCATTTAAATATATGAATATTTTAATCTAATTTGATAAACATTAATAAATCATAATAATATTTTAAAACAATAAAAGTTATACTAACACAATTAAAATAAATAAGATGAAACAAATATTAAAATAATTAATAGTCTAATTCATTATTTGGACTAGTCTAAAAGAATATATATTTAATTGGTCGAATTAATGTACATTTGAATCAAATAAATTTATGTTATAAAAATTTAAATTTAAGTACAAAAAAAAATATAAATAACAACACTAAAACATTAAATATAGTTTTCATTTCATAATAAAAATATTTAAATCGTTCTACCAAAATATCCATATTTATGTTGACTAATTAGCTTGTGGTTCTAAACCTAACACCATTTTATTGCTTGTGATGTATGTCCCGTCGAATTGAATTTAGTTCGTATTCATGTCTTTTGTTTGCTGTGAATAAGCCACTTACATAACCCCACCAAATATTTGGCACCATTCCCACACATCATTTGCTCTAAATTAATTAATAATAATATCACAATATAATATATTAATATATATATATATATATATATATATATATAATATTACTATGGCTTGAAATATATAAATTGGAATATTCGAATTTATGATACCTCATATGTTTTTTCTCTTGGAAGGATTTTAATTCAATCTTATATATTTGTCTTTTAACATTATAATTGTTCTTTAGGATCATGTTATGATTCTTTTTCTTGCAAACGTTGAGAACATTTTTTTGAGTTTTTTTCGCCATTTATTTATCTATACTATATTATAAAGATGACATAAAAAAACTCTTAATTACAACTCATTAAGCTTTATGTACTATCATTTAAAGCTATCTACTTAAAAGCTCTTAAAAATAACTACTAAAGCCTAATGTACTGCTTTTAAATGCTTTTAACCCTAATTAATAAATTTCATCCTTATCCCCCAAAATCCTTATCTCTAATCCCTAAACCCTAAAATTATGAAATTTGAATTCTGATAAACATAATCAAAACAGAATAAACATCTCAATTTAAATATAAAAAATTTAAAATATATAAGATAATTAATGAATTTTAACAAACTACTTAAAATTTTTTTATATAAAAAACATTATATTGTTAAGCCTAAATTAAATAAATTTATATATAAAAAATCATTATCACTCAATAAAAATCATCCAAAATCGTACTGTAAATCAATAAAAAACAAAAAATAAAAATAAACATTAAAATTGTGATGTATTAAGCATTATGTACTATTATTTAATGTTAATCTACTTAAAATCTCTTAAAAACAATTAATGAAGTAATATGTACTGCTTTTAAATGCTTTTAACCCCAATTAATAAATTTCATCCTTATCCCCCAAAATCTTTATCTCTAATCCCCAAATCCTAAAATTATGAAATTTGAATTCTGATAAACATAATCAAAACAGAATAAACATCTCAATTTATATATAAAAAATTTAAAAAATATAAGATAATTAATGAATTTTAACATACTACTTAATTTTTTATATAAAAAATATTATATTGTTAAGCCTAAATTAAACAAATTTATATATAAAAAAACCATTATCACTCAATAAAAATCATCCAAAATCGTACTGTAAATCAATAAAAAAACAAAAAATAAAAATAAACATTAAAATCGTGATGTATCTCGCTGCATTGCACGAGTACGCTTCTAGTTTATTTATGATTGTTATAAAAACAGTGATATCTATACTATAGAGTGAATTACACTCGTGGTCCCTGTGGTTTGTTCAAATTTTGGATTTGGTCCCTAAAACAAACTATTTACATTGATGGTCCATAACTTTTCATTTTCATAACACCCATGGTCCCTCCACTTAACAAAATTAGTTAGCAACCATTATAAAGGACTAATTGATCTTTAAACAAACTATAGGGACTAAAAGTGTAATATGCTCAAAAAGTTGATGTAATTCACGTTTTTTTAATTTTTATTAAAAAATACTTTATATATTTAATCATAAATCTAATTTATTAAAATAAAAAAATTATATTAATTAAAAAAATTATATTTAGTTAAAAACTATTAAATTTATAAAAAAAGAATCAGTGTTAAAAAAATCTCAAGTTAAGAAAAACAAATGAAATCAAGATAAATTCGTATATCTTTAAGGAATTGAAATATACAAGCAAAATATTGAAAATTAAGTTCGACTAACGTGAGATTATTAATATATAGTCAAACTGCAAATAATTAAAATAACAATAAAATTAAAATTATAAATTATGGTTAGAAAAACATTGATTATCCAAACAAGTAAGAAAACTATCACTACAACCAAATTAGGTTTATATGACACAAAAAAACGTCTTAAACACCCATCTTTTTATAGGACGTTTGTTTTTATACGAAACTTTTTTAAGTAGTGTCATATAAATATGTTAATGTGATGTTTTGTATTATAAATGTCTTAAAAACTTGTTAGAATATCCAAAAACGTCTTATAAACTTATAAAATAGTCTATTAAGGTGCTTAATTTTTTCGGCGTCATATAAACCTAATTTTATTGTAGTAATAATTTTTCTTAATCGTTTGAATAATCAGTGTTTTCTTAATCTTAATTTATAATTTTGATTTTGTTGTTATTTTAATTATTTGTTATTTGACTATATATTAATAATCTTACGTTAACCGAACTTAATTTTTAATATTTTGCTCGCATATTTCAATCCCCAACTTTATATATATATATATATATATATATATATATATATATATTGGAAGGATATTTTACAACCCTTAAAAATTAAAAATAAAATAACCCATATATATATATATATATGAATTTATCTTGATTTCATTTGTTTTTCTAAACGTGGGATTTTTTAAAGCTAAATGTTTTTGTGATTTTAATATATTTTAAATAAATATAAATTTTTATATTTAATATATATTTTATTTTAATAAATTTGATTTATGATTGGATATATAAAAAATAATAAGAAATTAAAAAAAACATGAATCACATTAAATTTAGAGCATATTACACTTTTGGTGCCTATAGTTTGTTTAAAAATCGATTAGTCCTTTATAACGGTTGTTAACTAATTTTGTTAAGTGGAGGGACCATGGGTGTTATGAAAATGAAAAGTTAAGGATCATCAGTGTAGATAGTTTGTTTTAGGGACCAAATCCAAAATTTAAACAAACCACAGGGACCATCAGTGTAATTCACTCTATACTATATTATAATACAGAGATAAAAACTCTTAAATACAAATTATTAGACACAAAGTACCATCATTTTATGCAATATTTTAAAAATCTCTTAATTTACAAGTATCAAAGCACAAGATACATATTATTACTGCAGGCTTTTAACACCCACCAATTTAGTATGTGCAGGGTCTTCCTTTTATACAGACATTTTCATGTATCATTATTAATTAATATATTATATTTGTATTTATATCTATATCTATACTATATTATAAAGCAGACATAAAAAACTCTTAAAAACAAGTCTTAAAGCTTAATGTATCGTTATTTAATGCTAATTATTTAAAATTTCTTAAAAACAACCATTAAAGTTGTATGTACTACATTTAATTTTATTTATTAACTTTCAATCATTATCTCTAATCATTTTAACTCCTCTAAAATCATTTCTCACTTTAACTCCCTAAAATCACTCTCAGCATAATTAAATATAGAATAAAAATCAAATTTTAAATATAAAAAATCTAAAATATAATTAAAAAAATCTAACAGAATATTTTATAAAAAAAATTATATTATTAAACCAAAATAAATTACATTATATTTTGTAGTTAAGTTTGTAATTGAGTTCAATTATTATGTTTTACTATCTTATATATCCATATTCGATTATTATTGATGTATTTTTAAATTTATAATTTATTGTAATAAGATATGGTTTTATATTTTTAAAACCAATTTGATTGTTTGGTCGTCGTTTTTGTACTTTTATGCTTTGAGTATTGTTTATTGATACACATTACCTAAAATTCAAGAAAATACAAGTCATGATGCATGAGTACAAATTTCTAAAGCTATATGTTTGAATTAATAACTAACTCATAATCATTGAATTCTAACAAAATACTTATTTTTTTTATAAAAAACATTATATTATTAAGTTTAAATTAAACAAATTTATATATAAAAAAAATCATTATCACTCTCTCACAACCATCCAAAATCGTAATGTAAATCGACAAAAAACAGAAAATAAAATGAAACATTAAAATCGTGATGTATCTAGCTGCATTGCGGTACGCTTCTAGTATTATAAAGCACGGATAAAAAACTCTTACATACAAATTATTAGGCACAAGGTACCATCATTTTATGCAAGATTTTAAAAATCTCTTAATTTACAAGTTTCAAAGCACAAGATACATATTACTACTGCAGACTTTTAACACCCACCAATTTGGTATGTGTATGACCTTCCTTTTATGCAGACATTTCCATGTATCACTATTAATTAATATATTATATTACTATAAATTTGTTTTAATTATATTATTAAATATGTAATTGGTTATTTTTTCTAGATGTTATTAAAATATATAAGATAATCATTGAATTCTAATAAAATACTTAATTTTTTATATAAAAAAATTATATTATTAAGTCTAAATTAAAAAAAATTATAAAAAAAACATTATCACTTTCTCAAAACCATCTAAAATTGTACTGTAAATCAACAAAAAATACAAAAAATAAAATAAAACATTAAAATAATAATGTATCTCGTTGTATTGCGCGAGTACGCTTCTAGTTTTCTTAAATAAGTAGAACTTTAGTGACAAAATTGTAGGGGAGGTAAGACCTACTCATATGTTCAAATAAAAAACCAATTGAACCTCCACTTGGCAAATACTGAACCTGCATGTTCATTCATTAACATTCACATACCTTCACATGTGAAACATTTTGAATTTGTATATATCTGAAATGAAAAATACCAAACCTACATACCCTAACATGAGAAATAAGGAAACTTCAAACACCTTTACATATAAAATACTTGCATATATTTTTACATAAAAACACCAAACCTACATCCCTTAACATGAAAAAATTGAAACTTCACACATCTTCACATAAAAAATATTGAACATTATTAAACTTTACATGTTTGCACATACCTTCACCAAACTTGACATACTTCACAAGTGAAAACTTTATCTACCTTAAAAATATCAATTAAATTGTGTCCATACGTGAAAAACCAAAAGATGAAAGTACCTATCCTTCACAAAGATGTGAACGATGAACTATGTTGGAAACTTGGATATCAAAAGATATCAATGACTCCAGATATGTTCTCACTAGAACTCATTCCTTTATTTTTCTAAGAAAAAATATATTTAGTTTAAATATATAACGATAACTTTAATTTTTGTATCCTCGATTGATTATTATAGAATGATTAAAAACCAGAAACTTGAGGTTCACGATAAACTAATTAATACCATTAATATACGTCAACTTGAAAATTAAAAAACTCTATTTTTTTAATATTATTTGTAACACTCTAAACAAAAATAGCATAGTGTCCAAATAACTTTCAATTCAACTAAAGTATAAGAAACATATAACCACTCATAATTGACATTCACAATTTGTGTGTAAGTTCTCTCATGTTACTTGTGATGATATAAATTGTGAACTCCTTATACCTATTGGGGGTTTTCATCATGGTTCTAATAGAAATGAAAATTACTACATTAATTTGCTACTTTAGATTAAGTTAATCATTGTCAAGAAAATATACATATAGAGTGGCGTATTGGTATAACCTTTGGGGATGTAGTGGAAAATCTCATCTACTCAGGGTTCAAATCCAGCTTGTGGCCATGGAGGTTCACCTGTGATGACTCCAGGGCCCAGGCCATTCGTGGTCGCCCGGGAATTAGTTACCAAAAAAAATACATATGGTGTTATTATAATATGTTATTAAAAAAGTATGGTCAAGTCAGGCTAAGGATTTTGTATTGGATTGTACAATCAAAATATATACATTTTATTAGCAGTAAGTCTCAAACCTACAATAATTAATTCAAAAGACTCGGTTAATATCAATTGCATAAAATACCATTATTTTTTTATAAGTTTGAGAATAGATGTAAAGTTAGAAAAAATACAATGTAATAATTTATATATATAGTTCATCCTCCATTTCAGTTATTAAAAGTGTATATGGTTGAGTAAAATATGCATTAATCAGTATTTGAAATCCGTTAAATATTTCAAAATAAAGAAAAGTTTGTTTGATTAAATCAATCTTTTGAACCACAAACCTGCTGTAGAGTAATTAGACAACACATAGAGCTGTCACCGTAGCCGTAGGCAGCAAAAAGAATCAGACATGTTTAATGATTTAAGTAATTAATATAATAAAACAATAATCTGGTTTAAATTTCCATAACACCAACATAGCTTAATTAGTACAACGAAAGCATTTTAGAAAGCAAGACAGACTAGCAAACAAAATTTTATATTTAATTTAGTTGGTCATAATCTAGCTTTTTAAAACACAAATGTTTGAGTTTAAATTAAATAAACACGTTAAATCGAAACACAAATAAAAGGCTAGTGAGATGAAAATAGCAAACATCATCAAGCTCTTTTCAACCTAAATATGTGAGTTGAAACACAAACACATGACATTTAATTACAGTCTTGATTTTCCAACAATAAATAAATACCACAAACAAACTCAAACCCAGATACCAACCAACCAAATCTAACAATCCACCCGTCCAACCAACAATCGGATGGACGGACGGATGGACGGACATAGCGTAACGTAACACCAGCAGCAGCAGCAAAAAGAGAGGCAAAAAAATCACTCTTTACTCGGACTCAACCCCATACTAACTTTAACTCCTATAATCATCACAACACAATCGGAAACTAAGAATTGAAAGAATGTATCAATTCCTAGAACAGATCAACTTTCTTCTTCATCATGTCTTGCTTCCATTTTGGTATTTTGTAGAATGCTTCTTTCGTCATCCCAAGTACAGCCACAAATTCTTCGCCAGAAAGATAAGCCTAAACAACACAAATCACATTATTCATATTATGCAGAATCAAACCATGAACTGATAACCCCATTAGATTATTCTCCAACATATATTTGTTATGAAACAAGGAAAGCAAACCTCTCTTCTCTTGAAGTCGATTCCTGTAACTGGGTTCTCAGATTTAGCCCTCAGTTGTTCGTAACTGAAAGTGCTCTGACTGTCTACACTAACACATTCGCTTTCATCTGTTGTCAACTTTGGTGCCGAATCTTCTCCATTGGTCTCTTGAATTGGCTCAAATGTCCCTGTGCCAGCTTCTGAACCTTCGTTACTCTCCAAACCATCAGAAGGTTCTTCACTCTTCGCTATGGCTGCAAAGAGTCATGGACCATTAAAGAATATCTTATTCGATTTGCATAACTTGGATGCTATAGTTTTCGATCATTAAAAAGGACACGTAACCAAATATAAAATCTTCAACTAGAAGCGAGTTAGAAAAATGGGAGTTCAAAGATTGAAAACAAATGATAAGAGTAATAGTAGGACGAGTACCAGGTGAGCCACCTTCAGATGGCGGACTCCTACTGGGCCGGACAGGAGAAGCATCAGATGATCCCTTCTTTTCGGCAGTGAGAACCGAAGATAAAGCAGCGACTGCAGCTGCTCGCTGTGATCCCCGGCTCGGTACCTTTGGAGAAGCTGAAGATTTGGTGGTTGGTGATGATTTAAAAGCAGAGTTCAAGGCTGCCAATGCTGAAGCTCTTTGAGTTGGCCCACCCTGATTTCCGTTGGACTTATCTTGGCTCTGTAATAACGTCAAAGATACTAAAACATCCCACAACCACGAAATTCTCGACAGAGAGATAGGCGGAATTATAGGATTCATTTACCTCTGCTGCATGGCTACCCCCGAACCCAAACAGTAGCATAACCCTCTTTTGGAACGAGTTCCCTTGAGCCTAATAGCATTGAAAAGGCAGGCGAAATCCAAATCAATATATATATATATATATATATATATATATCAATTACGATAAGATATATGGATGGTCATATAAAAAATAGACATCAAAAAGCCATTGCAACAATTTATATAATTACTCTAAATCCAACACGATAATATAGAGTATTAAAAGTTGTACATGCTATAAATGCAGTGGACCAAGATATAAAAACAAATATTCATAATGTATTTTCTGAATATCAAACCTCTGAAGTAAAATAGCATTTGTTACATGTATGCAATATGTGAACTACTAAGAGAATCATAGCATCTAACATTTTATATTGTTCACAAAAACAAAAAAGAAATCATTCATTGCATCTATTTTAACATTATTGATGGAAAATAACACCACAGATTATATATTGTTTTTCATCATCAAGAACACAACTACTTGCAAGTTAATCAGAGCAACGTGTATTAAGAAGGGAATAGTAAGAACAACACATACATTAGCTTTTGCAGGATCCCATGAGAAAAATGTTGTGAAGAAGCTAGGTTCATTTCCCTCTGTCACTCTGTATAAGGGCACGCATGGAGATAACCCATCCAGAGATGCAGCCAACTCTACGTATTTCTGAAATCAAGTTCATCAAAAACAGATGAAATAATGAAATAGTCTTGAAATAAAGAATAAAACCAAACGAAACAAGTACCTGGCCAATTTCAAAGACATTTTGTTTTTCCTTGGAGTCTACCGACTGACCAACCCAGACAAACACCTCAGCATGTGTATCTAATATTAAGATATCCTCTGTCAACAGATCATCTTGTGAAAAATTGTAGACTTCCTCAATCTGTCGCAGAAAGATAACATGATTTAGCTGTTCATCAGAAAAATTATTGTGTGTACTGAGCATATACAACATGGGGGCTCACCTCAAACTTTCCTTGAGATCCACAAAACAGCAGCATAGATGACAACAAAGAACTAATTAGATGCTATAATCGGGCAATAATGGGACTCTCTTTAGCATATGCTGAAGCCAAACTATGAAAGGACAAGTGTAAATTAAATGGTTATGTTTGTGAAACCTTTAGGGAATGAGAATGCAAACAAGTGGGGATCTCTGACAGTTTCCTGTCCTAGTTTTTTGCTGGTGTAGCTTTGTTTCCCTCCAAGTGCGAACCAGAAAGTTGAGTTCTCTGTTCCTTCTTTAGCAAATTTCACATTGGCGCCAGGCTGAAAGATAAGAAAAAGGGACACTAAAATTACCCACAAAGATTTGGAACGTCAATAACATAAAGACCTAAAATTATCTTTTATATTAAATAATAATTAAATTTGTGTTCTATTTGGTCCTTCCTTAACTGGATGCCATTGTCTCATCCATTGTTAGGGGACAGAAACATGAGCACTCGAAATAAAGCATTTCTAGATCTTTATCATCTCAATTAACCAGATACACGGTCACCAAAATGATAATTTTGCAATTACCCATTTATTAAGATGTATTCTGACAAACGATCAAAAGGGCAGAAAAATGTAATGGATTGCTGTCATTTAGGATTTAGCATATCAATAAAATTGTAACGGATTGCTGTGAAAACAATAGCAACTTATAAGTCAAATACTTCAGAAATGCCGATGAAGTGGCACTTTAAAACTTATTACACATCAAGCTCAAAAGGAAAATAAAATAAGCCTATTCACAGCACATAAATTAAGAAGATTTAAAGGCATACCTTGAGAAATTCAGCAATTTTTGCAGCTATGTTATGCTGCTCAACAGTACTCTGGTTTCCATGCCAGGTGAACAATGATGAACCAGATTGAAGAAGAAAGCATTCATAGGTATTTAATGAGGTTGCCACCTGAAAGAGATCATATTTACACATGTAATAAGCTTTGGTTGAAGTAAATCTTGAAAAATGGCAGTCACTAAAATAATTATCCAGCAATTTAATATCCTGGTGCTAGAAATTCTTGGGAGTTGGGAGGTAATAATCCCAGTTAGATCTGCATTACTATATATTTGATATACAATTATTATTATTATAATCTACACTCTACACAGCTCCCCATCATTAATCTCCAGTGGTCCCATATTTATCTAGTTTGAGGTACAGACTCCCTGGACATATCATCTCTGTGTTTTCATCATATTGTTGGGGACATAAAGGGTTTACATACATTCAAATCGATAAAAGTTTGTGTTATTAATCAATAAAAGTTTCTGTTATTAGAGTTCTTGTATGATAATCAAGAAAAGTATTCAAGTTTTTGTGTTAAGCTCTTGAGCGAGTGATCTATATAATCTAAAGCATCTTTCTGGAGCAAACTGGTTATCCAATTGGTGCATGTCACTAGGATTTATATAAGGTGCAAAGCCAAGGATAGATACGATACACAATGTGATAGATGCTACAGTTCAATTGAAATATTCTCTTCCATCATCAAAAGCCCTCGAGTTACATTACACTACCCATGAGAAGAGTTGAAAAAAGCTTAATGCTCTGTGGGCAGCTGCTGAAGTTGCTAGCAGGGTGAACCTCAGAACTTTCAGTATTGCTCCTTCTACCATTAAGAGTATTTAACACACAAAATAGACGACATAGTAGGAGAGTTAAATGAGAAATAAGCAAAGAAAATTAATCTGAAGACTGAAAATAATTAAAAAGGCAATAGTGTTATTTAGCAAATAGAATCCCCACATAACATGGTTCCAATAAATAACATAAAAGAGTAATTTGGAAAGTGGATGACATACCGCATCTACTTGAACGGCTTTATTATTATGCACCGAAGTTCCTGATATCTGAATGAGTGCCACACCATCTGAACTGTAGGTTTCATCATTCAATCCTTTGTCTGCAATGCAGTTTTTGTAACCAGAGCTCAATCCACCCTAATAACAGAATATTTGCCATTGTTTAACATCAAATTCCATACGAGAATATGCATATGAATTTAACATCACAGCAAAACACCAGCAAATTTTCAAAACTGCAAATGTAACGGAAGTACCTTCAACACAACCATAGGCTGAAAGATGGCAACAAACTGTGGTGGCTCTTTCCCTTGATATATACGACCCTGCAGAATAAGGATAGTAGGTTTTAAAAATACATTTCTGTATCATCAATGCAACAAGTAGAAAATAATCATGGTACACTACCTGAACTGGTCTTCCCTTCAGTGAGTTGAACATTGTTGTAGCCAGCCGAGCAGCCATATTTTGGTCCTCCTGAAGAATCAAGATATGATCGTTTTTTATCTCAAGAATAGATCACACACATGGATTAAAACACATGAGCAAATAAAAGAAGAAATTAGTGAATGTTGTACGCTAGAACTGCCTATTTTGAGATTTCACTGATAAAAATTCACAATTGTTGATCAAAGGCCTCAGAGTATCTAACATTTTACCTAAAAGGATAATGAGTTGATCAATAACAGCTAAAATCAAATGACAGAAACATAGAAACTCATGCCTGACAGGAGAACACTCACATGTGGATGCAGCAATAAAGATGCAGCAAGAGCACCACGTTAACAACATAAAGGGGACAAATGCACATCACAATTAATGCCAACACTGAATTTTCAATGTCCTAGTAGAAGCATCAAACCAGTTACATTTGGCAAAATACATTACAGTACGCTGAAATAAACTTATATCAAAAAAGACACAATAGCAGGCTATTTATGGCAAGAAGTAATGAAAGAGAAGCACGAAAACTACAAAGATAAGATTAACAGGCTTACAAGAAGAATCAGTGCCGCTGTGGTAGGAAAATAAATCTGGTTAACAAGGTTTAAAAAATAGCACCACACATAGATAAGATTTAAGGCGCCACATGGTTTGATTAAATGCATTTAAGCACACACACTATGATACCAGAATTTGGACATGTTATCAAAAAAACAAGGGAAATGTGTGAATATAATAAGACAAAAGGTGGAACGGTTTACTGCATCAAGTAATTTAAATGGAATCAACCATCAAGGCAAAGCATACTGGTACTCCCATATACTAAAACAAGCACACTTATATCTTGTACATATATAGCTAATTTTGTTTCTATGTACCTCGATGCTATCTTTGCCAATCCAACAGCACAGGTAGTAATCTTCTTTCTTTTCACTAGAATGGTAGGTGTAAAGGACAATATAACAATCTCCACTGTAAAATTTACCAATGTCCTCCTTAGCTATTGGTGTCTTAGCACTGCCATTGATCCGCCACACCTAAAAGGCAAAAACATCAACGCCTCTATAGCGAACAAGAAAACGGGCAACAGAATACACTGCAGCAATGTGTTCGTGACCATACCTCAATTTTTCCATTTTCTTCAAGCAAAGGTGGGACTTCCTCAGTTGCAGTAGAACTTTTTGCCAGCCCTTTAAGGCCAACGCCTTGTTGCTTCAGCAGAGCTAGTGATTATAGAAAATAGCAAGATAAATCGATAGTCTGCTATGAAGATCTTCCAGTAGCATTGCACGTAAATAATAGATTTACCTGCAACTTTTCCTCTACCCTCCTCAGGAGCAGAAGGTGCTGAACCTGATGGCCAGGACTCAAAGTTGGACTTAAACGAATAAGTCTCGTAACCTTGAATAAGTCGAGTTACACGAGTTGACTTGGCCCGATTTTGGCTGACGATGAACTCCTACAATTTTTTCAGGTGAGAATAAGCAACTGACACACTAAGAGAAAGCTATTAAATCCAAGGCCTACCTCAGCAGTTTGCATGGCAGCTTTTCTTTCCTCCACTTGTGTTACTCTGCTAACCCAAACAAACACCTCTGCACCACAGTCCAATAGATAACATTTGCTGTTCTCCAATAGTGATTTTGAAAGTTCACCATCTACATCCTTGACTTGACCTTCAGAAATGCTGCAGAAATAGAAGATTAAAGGTTGGCATGGAGCACCTAATGCCAGCAATAGCAAATAATATCAACCTATGCAAGTTATAGACATGATTGTGATAAAACAGAGACACATTAGGAGCACAAGTAAAACCTTCAAACATTGAAACCATAGTATATCCATATGAAGAGGCTTTTTTTTGGGGGGTATATGTGTCGTGGTTTAGAGATGGGCTTCTCGGATTAAATGCAAAACAAGGTATCAATTGTAAACCAGCTTAGCAACTTTACTCTATCCTCATCATGGAGATATTATAAGTTTTGATACCTTCAATCTCCTAACTCAAATACCCCTAGACCATTGCATTTCATTGCAGATTTATGTAAAAGCCTCAATTTTAATTTAACCAGGTAGCCTTTGGTCCAATGGCACCCATTACTGCCCACAAGAAAACCTTGAAGTCATAAAATACTTAGTTATGACGTTTTTGCCAATCAGAAAAAGGTCCTTACTTAACGTGAGAGACTTGACTGTATGCCATAAAATCCACTAAGCAATAGTAGCAAACACAGCATAGTGCATGAAAATTCTGTGTTTTTATATAGTTGGTCCACACGCATAAACATCATAAAGGGAATTATACCAATAAAGTTTTGGAGGAGTCTTTTCTGGAATTATATCATCTTCACTTGCAACCTTTTTGCCAATGGGAGCAAACCCACCAAAAATGACCCAGAATTCACCAGAGTCCCCCTCCGCTTGTAGCTTTCCATCATCTGAAATATGTGATAAAAGGGGACAAAAACAACGGATTAGAAACTAGAAACTAAGTGTACAAAGAATTTAATCATGTTGTAAAAAGCTTGCTGAGAATCTAATCATCTTGTAAAAAGCTTGCAAAAAATCATGCTATAGATTTGTGGTTCTCTGTGATTTTAAGAACTGTTAATACTGACTGACTAACATGCAAGAGATCAATTGAGTTTAAGCTGATTGTATATACTCCATTTCCATATTATCCCTATGGTCGTGAGTTAAAGAAGATATATATCATTTAGCCAGTAAACCCCAACCAGTTCAACTCTCCTGTATACGTGCACTCTCCATTCATACCAACGGCGTACACCATTTCCAGGAGGTGCAGGGGTTAAAGGCTTTTGTTGTAGCAAGAGAATCCACAATAGAAATTCTATATGCTCGTGGTTCGAAATTTAATCTTTAAGATACCCTTTGGATGATATCCAAAAGTAATTCTGGATTTCTAGCATTTGCATTTCTCATGACTCAGAAGCATTCTTGAACCCAGCAGCATCATTACTTTCTGGACCTAATATCATCATACCCACCATAATAACATGTAAAAGGTAAAAGTTCCATTTCTGGCATTTACTAATTCTGGTTTCAAGTAAAAGTAAAACGTTCATTTCAAGCTTAAAAGTCCAATTTTCAAGATAAACTGCAGATGAAAAAAAAGCCTATGCTAAGAAATTTCGTTCTGAAGAAGGGATGTGAACTTCAGAGTTATCACATTAAAGGGAAGAGAGATAAGAAAATGAACGCTGGTGAACTTTTTGCACGATACTTACGGATATGATCCACACAATTCTATACTCGAGGTAATTTCTTAACAGTTCTGGCACGACCATATTACTTGACATAACCAAGTATTCAAAAGTAACCAATTAGATTGAACCACGGCATCACAAAATACTCTCACCATCCCGTGCCACATGTCATATAGTCTTTTTATGCCAATTATATATTAGATGTCCAGGCTCTTTCACAAAAAGAAAAATCTTTTACCATTGATTTCCATTTATGCCCTCATTAAAATATTTATCTTCTCCCACAAAAAAGAACTACTGATCTTTCTAATATGCACTTTTATTAGCGGAATGAACATACACAAAAACAATTAAACTATATAGAAAATAAATACAATAAGTTATGTAAAAAATAAAATAAGAAGTACAGGGGGTAAACTCAAACATAATAAATATATATTTTAGTACATTGGAGGTAGAAATCATAGTACGAACCATAAAGAGTATTGTGTATAACCAAATTATGTTGGCTATATTCCTATTCTCTCAAAGAAGTTTTATTCAGATTCAGTACAAATCAATAAAGTTTAAATACATAGCAATATCTCTCTGCTCTTTCAGTTTTATTTGCATTATCATAAATTAATACATAAGTTTCATGCAATGATTCATGAAGAAAGTTGAAAGGAATTAACGAATTTATTAAACTATTTCTTAGTGAAAGACAACGTGCCTTTACATGTAATAATCGTTTATAGTATCATGTAAAATTTCAGATTGACATGATTTATCTAAGAGAATCAGTTCCAGAAACATCCAATAGATGGAGGTGAGGGAATGATTAAACTCAATCTATATAACATATGACTCACCAACGATGGCAACATCGCACGTCCCCTCATGATATTTATCCTTTAAAAACTGAATAACTTCCAATGCTTTAGCCCTTTCTTGTATATTCGAGTTTGCCCCATTGAATTGAAAGATCTTATCTTTAGTGTCCAAGATAAAGACATCGTCATGATTCAGCGTGGATCGAGAAAAAGGGACCTGAATAAAGAACAGAAATTCATTTTCACAGATATGTAGGGACATAGATTAACAATTAAACTCTAATAAACTCAAAAATATGGGTGAAATTGCAGACCTGCTTTAATCTGACAACTCGTTTTCCTTTGCATGTGTACAATCGTGTTTGAAACTCTTCTTCATCGGTTTCCTTAAACCCAGATGCAACACCTCCCTCGAGTGGTATAATACATGGTTTAAAGTAGGACAAAAATTTATCAGATTCATAACCTTGAGGTTCCCTATGCTGCACTGCACGGCCTCCAAGAATTGCATCAAGCTCAACGGTTTTTATTGCTGCTGTTCCAGCTTCATCCTGATTTATGCATGAAGCAAGTCTATTTAAGCAACTATAACAGATACTAAACACAAGGAAAAAGAAACATCATAAATTGTTAAAGAGCAGGTTGTACCTGGCTAGTATCTTTTCCCAACCAGAAATGTATGTCGTACAAATATGCACCTCCCTTACCAGAAGTAGTCTGCAAAAACACGAGCTCGTAAAATACAACTACTTCATTGAGATAGAAATGCAGGGCAAACAAGAACAGTGTTGAATATCATTAGCACCTGCAATACAATGTATGAATCACCAGAGTAGAATCTACCATAACTAGATTTCGGCAAAGGTACTGGCAGAAAGTTCTCAATTCTCCATATTTCAGTCCCTCTACATGGTGTTAAGTGAAAGTTCAATACGATAAATGCAACTGAACCTTACATACAGATAATGGCAAATACTTCCTGTAGACAACGCAAATAAACTAATAATATCAAGCTACGAACAGCTTTCTATATTTTACAGATAAGAAATTCAGCAAGGATACACCCTCTGACCCACTCCTTGGAATGCCGGTTCAAGAGCTTTTGCCGAGCCAGACATGGTGCAAAGTCCTAGCTTGTATACTGTTTAAACAAGAACAGAATCCTGCAATGCAATCTTTATTGATAAGTCACTAAAAAGTTCAAAGGTAGTACCAAAAAGCATTAAAATCGAAAAAGAAGGCAAAACAACTCAGATTTTCCCAATATTGGGCTTAGCAGAACTTTATGTCTTCCAAATGAATGACCAACCAGGAAGAGATAAAGGCACAATGCAAAAAGTACATTTTTACATCACATGATAAAAGCCACTATAAGAGATGAGCAACAGTAAATGTCCCAAATCCAGACTAATTTAACCAGGTACTTTGTTAATCAATGTCAAATAAGTTCCATTTACATTTACCGCAGGCATGCACAGCATAAATCAAAGTAAATGTTTGCTAAACCAAGCCTTTGCTTCTCACCTAAGAATGTATTCATAAAATTAGAAACAAAGGATAATTTTGTTGTAACTAAGTTAGACAATTTTGAGTATCAATCCTTGACTTGATAGAAGTGTTCAAATGCTTATGCTTCAATGGCATGAGAACTTGACTTGCCCAAACAAGCACCTCTGTAGAAATCATAACTTTGGAAATTAGGTGAATAGATAGAATCCTCCCTCTCTCCCTCTCCATTGATCTATGCTTTCCTGCCTTTGTCCCGGACCCATTATTACCGATAAAGATTCACATTTGAGCTGAGTTTACAAGAAACTATAGAGTCAGGGTGGAGGGCTGCTTATATCACATAAAGATCTTCCTCTGAAGTTTTCCTTGGAGAAGTTCAATAGCAGTGAGGAGTAAGATGATTACTATGGGGGATGTAGTGGAAAATCTCATCTACCCAGGGTTCAAATCCAGGCGCTGCCAAAGCCCTTGTGGCCATGGAGGTTCACCTGCGATGACTCCAGGCCATTCGTGGTCGCCCGGGGATTAGTCGGTGCGCGTAAGCTGGCCCGGAAACCCACAGTTACCAAAAAAAAAAGATGATTACTATCTTTCAGCAGTTACAATATAAGGACAGGCCTGACAGGTCTTCATGCATTCATTACGAGAATAAGTTCTAATGAGGGAGCAGCACAAAACGTTTCGTGGAGTGTGTTACACATGCCCTCGGCATCTTTGAAGCTGTTTAGGTTCAAAACAGTATAATCATTTCTCACTTCCATCTAGATCTTGAAAAAAAACCATACATAATTCCTCCCATATCAGTTCTATTAAGCCAAGTTATATACAGAGTATACCATGCAAATGCACATCCTTAGACTCATAGCCAAGTAACCTGTGATCAAATCCCAGGTTTATGATTTAAGTGCGTTTATTTGACACTATATTAGTTTACAACTTATGAGTGCTCGTGGTTAGCTAGTTAGATCATTGTTCAAAAAGAAGGGAACTCAAGTACCTTAAGGCATATTAGTTACCAGGTTGATAAACTCGTCTCCAACTTTTTTTTTTTTGGTAAAGGAGTATCCCATACCACTTTGGGCCCGGACTAATCTCCAACTTGTTGCTTCCCTTATTAGAAGATGTGAGGCTTGATACATCCTGCCTTGCCTTAAAGCTATGAACAATATATATGCCATCTTTACTCACTTAAGCCATATGTGACCAAACAAACTTCATGAACCTACTATCTATCGAGAGGTTAATGAGTTAGGACACCAAAATCAGTACTCATTACCCAGCTCCTACAGTTTATGTGATTTGATGGTTATTCTACCAATTTTCCAATAATTTTAAACACTTGTTACTTGTATAATGTGAACAAAAGACGCGATTGCTATCTACTTTAATAAAGTATTAGTAAAAAAAAAGGTATTACATCCTCCGTTCCCGAAACACTTGATTGAAGAATTACTTGTTAATCATAGTGGTAAGTGATGCATCCTAAGCAGCCTATTAAGCAGCTATAACTATCGAAAACAGGGGGAGGGCTTAACATTTAGACAGCTGCTTAAGAATACCGCCAGCCCCAGACAGAAATTTTTGGAACACTGCCAGTTAAATACGCATATTGCTTTAGAACAGGGGGTGCTCTTGCTCACTCTTCTGATGGAAATTAGACCTCATTAAATATTACCAAAGCATTATTCTCTCTTAACACATTGTTCTTCCACATTAGATGTCCACAATTATCTTATTAAAATACATTTCAAAGATCAAAGTTATTTATCTCATCAACAAAACCAAACCAACTTATTTATCAGAATGCCCACAACAAGATTAACATAAGAATGCAATTTTCAAAAAGCATCATCTACGAGCTACCATCACATTATTTTATCCGAATGGTCCAACATATTTAGAATTCGTTAAACCCTTCACACGATTCCTTCCACTCGATATTGAGCACATTTAATAGTACATTTCAATCAAAAGAATCAATTGATCATCCCCCAAAAAATGGTCAACTGTTCCCTCACACTTGATATCCCATTCTGCATTTGATAGGCACCAAATACAGTATATCTGACAACATATATAACAACCCCGCTGACTTCCACCCAACAATTTTTCCCTGATTCCATAACTTTCGATTCCAAAACGTATCCTCCGAAAATCAAGGGCCGAGTCCACAGCATAATCAAAATCATACAGCATACCCTACCGGAAGTAATGCACCCGAAAACATTGCTCGATAATAAAATCCTCTTTCTCTAGCATCCACCAATAGATCCAACCAATTATAATAAAAAATATTAACAGCCGATGTCAAGCGGAAGAAAACTCATTAGATCAAAACAATCAACATAGAAAAAAAGTAGAAACAAATCATTCGGTCATTCCCAACTACAAATTTATCCTAATAAGATCCATTTAAAGAGTACACAAACTGTCAATTCAAGTACCAGATCATCAAATTAAGATCCAAACTACAACAAAACAAGTTCACAGACGAATTAAATTCAAAAAATATAAGAGATCTAAACAATTGAAGTGAACATGAGATGCAAAATCTGTTGATTAAGTAATCGATTAAAAACAAACATACCTGAGTTCAGATCTCGATTGCTTCTGTATTCAAAAAGAGTATGATGAAGTGGGTTTTAGAGAGAAGAAACGGCAGAAAGAAGGACAGAAAGACCAAAACGGAGCTGGCAAAGTATATTATAGAGAGAGAAAGAGGAAAGAGTACTAAAAAGAAAGTTAATAATTGGTTTTATTTTATGGGTTGTTTTCTGAATTTTTTCTTTTTTCTTTCTTTCTTTTGAGGTGGGGTTCTCTCTCTCTCTCTCTCTCTCTCCAACTAACTTTATGAGATTTGAAGAAAAGCTTGGAGTTCTTGTGTATCGATACAGAAATGGCGATTGAAAGGATGTATAAGGAAAGAAAAAGTTGAATTTGAAGCAAAGATCCGATGACTCTGCCACCGCCCAATGCCGCCTTTTTCGTTTTATTTATATCCCTTTCTTTTCTATTATTTTCTTTGATTTTTCCTTCCAAATGTGTTTGTGTGGTCCGAAATAAGTTTTGGTTTTTCAAACGTAAAAACATTTAATATTTAGGCAAAAAGATTGATTACTGTTTACACGAAACCCATTTTTTAATAGGAAAATTGGCATAAATAGCCATATTACACCTCCATTTTTACCTCCTAGTCATGTTTCTTCCGTCTTTTCAGATTTGGCCCTAGATCTGCAATGGAGGACCTAGGTCTGATTGTTGACTTGCATTAATGTTTATAATGCAAGTCAACAATCAGACATAGGTCCTCCATTGCGGACCTACGGTATATCCCGACACGTGTCATCCCCATAACAAACATTAATGCAAGTCTACAATCAGACCTAGGTCCTCCATTGCGGACCTAGGGCCAAATCTGCAAATATGAGAGAGACATGGCTAGGAGGTGAAAATGGAGGTGTAATATAGCTATTTGTGCCAATTTCCCTTTTTAATATTGTATGTAAATAGATATTTAAGAGTTGACTCAACGATTGAGTCAAGTTCAGGGGTTCAAGTGTGTCTATTACAATTAGGGGTCTAACTTTGAGTTGAGGTAGTTATGAGTGGAAGTTACTGTATTGATTTTTATGATATGCCAATATAAAGTTTCTTATATGAAAATGTTTAATTGTTGATTTGTACTTTTATTTGTATACATGTTGTCTAAAAGATGAGAATAACAAAAAATGAAGTATAGAATCTATGTTTCGTGTATTCATTTGTCGTGAAATATGGTTTTTATCGGTTGTGCTTTTTAGACATTAAAAAATTAATGTCGAAGGGGGCCTAAGTGTTTAATTGAACAACGGAGAAAAAAAATATTTGAGGAACAAAACCAAAATAATGAATTGTCGATTCATTCGCAATGTAAAATTGTTTAATTGGTGGATTCAAATTTTGATAGTTTTTTTAGTTTACGTTAATATTTTTTTATATTATATCGAATTATTGAACGTTAAAATAAAGATATATACACACACACACATATATATATATATGTGTGTGTGTGTGTGTGTGAACGAGATGGAAACTAGACGAGTTTGATCGAATTATAATTAGTGGAGTACAATAGACTAATGTGTAAGATCAAAATGTAACTTTGAAAGGAAAAAAGTAGATGTAAATACTAATAAATGATACCTACAAACATATGAAAGTTTTTGAAGGCATTGATGTGGTAACCACCTCTTTGAAAGCCTTTGTTGCATTGTTTATAACTAAGATTTAAGTACCTATGTTGGTTCTTTGACCGGATTTAAAATTGACATTTTAGTATGTTTTAGAACATCCCATTTGATTTAATTGTGTTGTTAAATAATACAGATAAAAATCTTTATCAAGTGTGTATGTTAGTTCCTTGACCAAATTTGAAATTGCCATTTTAGTATGATCTCAAAACATCCCATTTGATTTAATTGTGCTGTTAAATAGTATAGATAAAAATCTTTATAAGTTTTACTTTGTTCAATAAAATTTCAAAATATTATGCATATGTGATATTGAGTTTGGTATTTCACTTATATGCAATATATTCATTGATCACATATTAATTTATTATAAGTTCAATCAAATAATATTCGTTAAGATATTGTTATTTAATTAGTCAACGAAAATTAAAAGTATTAGTAAAATATGAATAATATAATGAACTCAAGAGTAAATAAAGGTTGCAAGGACCTAAGTTAACAAACTGTATGTTTTAAAAAATATATATATATATATATTATAAATAAAATAATATATTACCAATGGTAAAAGAAAAAATAAACAAGACTCGTATAGTACTTAGATTGTGGGTTCAAGTAATTTTAATGTTAAAACTTATATTATTTTTAAAAATTTCAAAACAAGGTCGTCTTTGTGAGAAAAGGAATTAATATAGAGGTTTCATTTATCTTGAAATTATTAGAATATATGGAATCTCAGTAATTTTAAAAGGGTCATTTAAAAGAAAAATAAGGTCCAAACTTATATTGAAGAGGACATAGGACTCTAACATGTCCTCTGCAACGGACGTTAGACGGGAATAGGTGTTCTAAAGGTAGACCTTGATTCGTGGTATTAGATGTCCTGGAGGTGGACCTTGGCCCGTGCTATTTGATGTCCCAAAGGTGGGCATTCTCTAACAGAAACGCTCATGACTTGTTGCAACAAGTAATTTTTTTAACGATGAGATGTATTTAAGGTTATACTTGTTACACTGACACTGCAAACATTAATTATGCCTTTAGGGACGTACGTAATATGTGCCAAAGGGTTCCTGCCATTTTTTTATTTTATATAAATATGTGATTAAACTGCAAGCTAAAAAGAATTATAGAGGCATTTCAATTTTTGATTTAACATTCTTTGAATCCTTGTTAATCACTTAGAGCATATTTGTATATTTTAATACATCATGACGAGCCTATTTCATCGTTCAAACATGAATTTACTTTTTTTTGATACAAATCTAATGGAGTCAATTAGCCAAATGGAGGTGACGTTTGTAATAACCGGGTCCAAGTTCTTTTAAAAATTAGAAAAGGTGGGTGTTTAGTTGACTAAGACTCAAAGTTGAAGGGGGCTAGGTGTAACATTGAAATAAAAAGGGTTTTAACCCTAGTGACCTCAGTATTGCTATCGATCGACGGCTGAGAAGAGAAAGGAGAGGTTGTTGGCGATTTTGGGAGAAGCAAGGAAGGGGTCGTGGCTTTTGGATTCAGGGGTACTGTTAATCTTCTATAAGGAATATGTGGTCTGGATAATCCCAGCTGTAAGACTTTGATCCGGACGTCAGGTGAGTTTTCTGAACTAAATGCTTTTATTATCAAAAGTTTATGAAGGTTAATTAAAGTTTAGATTTAATTATGTTGGCTTATTCATGCAAGGTTTATTTAAGCGTGTTTTATAAATTGTTGATAATTAAATGTATGCATACATTACTTCCGGAAGTTGTGACCTAAGTCGGGGAGTGTCGCCCGCCTGCTCATACCGGGGAGTGTGGCCCGTTTATGCCATTGGGGGTGTGTCCCAAAATAAGGCAGTGCGAGTCAGACACGCCGTCTTCGATGGTAGTGTTGGTCGGTAGTGTGAATTATTCATGTGATGTTTGTAAATCTGTTTTGATTTAAAGATTGTTGTTGTATTGTTGCATAAACGCATAGAGGGGACTCACTAGACCGTTGGTCTAACCCTCGCTTTTTCAAAACTAAAACCCTTTTCAGGCAGGTGTGGGGTAGGAAGAGCAGATAAGGGCAGAGAGAAGGTGTAAGCTGGAGTTGGCTAGAAGAACGTCATTCTAGTTTACCTTTCTTCGTAATCTCGGTTGTGTAATAGGTTGTCTTTCCGCAAACCTTTTAACGTAGATGTTTGTTTTAGGTCGTTTGGCGCTGTTAGTTAATAACTCTTAGTTTTACTCTTTGATACAAGTTGGGTTGTTACAATTGGTATCAGAGCCATAGTTTAAGGGATTTAGGTGACCGGATGGGCCTAAACTTAAACTGTGGAGTAGGGGAACACAACTGAGATATAGGAAGCTCTTAAGGAAATCTTGATCATAGAGAGTTGTGTCAACGGTAGTGAGGACTCTCATGTAAGGTAAATTCAAAATTACATCTGGCCAATGCCATTATGAATTTACAGGTGCATGGGTACGCTCGATTATTATCGTTGGGACGATCGATGGGGGTAGTATGGGTAGTGAGACCTATCATGGAAGTGATAGCGTTGATTTCAGTGTGTTTTGTGATCTCGTTTATGTTACTAAGATTAGCACCTTTTAGGGTGTGTTTTGTTCGGGGTATAGATATTTCGGTTGAGGAAGAACTTCTTGGGTCCAAAGGGAAGAACCTTTGGAGGTGAACTGTTCGCTTCAAGTGTGTCTCTATTATGGTAGCTGCTATGTCGATCAATGGGGGATCAAGAGAGTATCAAGCCAATAGTTTAATAGGGGAAGTGAGCCTTTTGAATCTGTAGTTAATTGAAGAGTGGCAAAGAAGGTTGTGGATAATAACAGTGTTGGTTGATATTATGGAGTAAGGAAAGGATGGTGACGAGCTATTGTTGGTAAGACTTTTGGGGTCAAAGCGTAGACGCATGAATTATGAATCATTAGTCGGGGTGGTATCTAATAGTTGGTCATATAAGGATGTTGGGAAGCGTTGGTGCCTAAGGTAGTGACAAATGTGAAAGTTTTGACCGGTTGGTTGAAGATAAGTAGTCGGTGATAATTGTAGTGAGTGCGAACGGTTGACCTTGCTAGAGTGAATAGCCTTCATTGTAATATGAACATCATGCATTGTGTTTTCGAACAGGTTACATGAGTCCTTCATGTCGTAATTTACATATGTATGTGTGTGCACCTTCAGAGTTCTAGTTTTGAAAATGAGTTGACACACACACAAACGCGTGTTTGGATTAAAGAGAAGTTTATTTTTGCATTGTACCAGAGTGGAAAAAAAATTATTTCACTTTTATAAATGAGTTAACCTCAGTTGTGGAAATCATTACAACATTTGATCGCATAATTTTGTAAGTGAAATTGTTACGGACATATGTCGTCATACCAAGGAGAGTGAGAGTCGTCCGAATCGCTCGGTTTAAGCAATTTTGCTGTATTTTATAAATCGCACGAGTAAAGTTGTTGAAAATATTTTCAATTGTTTCAACATCGATTTTGGTTGAGTGAGACTTATTTTATCTTGGAGTTGAGGCGGAGCGATCCTCGAGATCGTTGTGTATGGCTAATCCATTATGCCAGTGCAACATCGTGTATACTCAAGCTTGTTTTATAATGTAATATTTTATGAAATTTCAAATGACGGTCGTTTAAATTTACTGTGTCGTCAGGCATGAAGGCTATGAACTCTCTAGGTCGTAAGAGATGTGGCAATTAAGGATGAGGGAAGGTTTGAGAGTAGAAGGATGGCGTTTGAACCGTTGATGGTCGATTCATGACCCTGGTATCCCCTAGTAGACCTGACAAACGTGTCGTGTCGTTTTCGTGTCGGGTTCAAAGTTAAACGGGTTGAGAGTGTCTAACCCTAACCCGGCCCGTTTAATAAACGGGTCAGAAAATCTCAACCCTAACCCGACCCGCCTAACCCGACACGACCCGCCTAACCTGTTTAACCCGTTTAATATTTATAAAACTAAAAATTAAAAATCGAAAATTCACAAAAGGTACAAATCCAAAATTCAAATAAAAGCATTATAAATCCAAATTTTATAGTTCAAACTTAAAAGTTCTAACCAAATCTAAAACATTAAAAATCCAAACATTAAAAAAAAACTTATAATATATATATAAACGGGTTATTCAGGTCATTTTCGAGTTGAAATTTTTGACCCTGACCTTACTCGTTTAATTTTCGTGTCGTGTCGTGTCGTGTCAACCCGTTTACTTAAACGGGTTGAAATGTATTACCCAAGCCCGTTTATTTCGTGTCGAGTTCGTGTCGGGTTAGCGTGTCGTGTCATTTTTTGCCAGGTCTATCCCCTAGGGAAAGGCTGTGAATAATAAAGTGAATGACGGAAGTCTCGATCTTCGACGTTAAAAAGGCCAGTCTTATGGTAGATTATCTTTGGTTCGGTAACCTGAGAGGTGGTTGCCGGTGAGTGGAAGTTCGAAGTTGTTTAGATGCTTCTAAAGGTAACCGGTTAAAGAGTAAAATTAGTGGTGTTCTGATGAAATAGTATCGACGGGAACCAAGGTCTGGGATAGCCTTGTGGTTAGATTTGGTATCAAGTAAGTCTGGTGCCTTTGAGGGTTGTGGAAGTCCAAGTGGTTATAGTGCGTATGAAGGAGTAAATATTATGTGGTTGTCGTTGAGCTGTTCAGAAGTGGTTGAGACCGTTCGGGGAAAAGTGTACCTGGTATGACACCTTACCATATTGGGTGGGCGATATGAAAGCGGAAGGTTGCTGATAGATTAAGTGTTTTCCTTTGGGTTCATATTTTCGATTAGGAATGAAGTACTTAGCACAACTGAAGTGGTTAAGTTACGAGCACTGTTGTCTGTGAAGTAGTGCGATTAATCTTACAGACTACTAGATTTGATTCCTGACAGACCGCGACAAGGAGCGAGATCTGGATGAAAGGTTTTATTGAGCATGTTTTGTGGTTGTTCAGATTCGAGGAAGACAAAGTCATGAAATGGTTTTATTTCAAGTTTAGTGTTATGATCAGCATGAAGAGGATGGTATCTGGTAGGGCTGGCGAGTGATCGTGAAGAATTCGATTGTAGTATGGAGTTGTGGTGGGGTGATGATTGTTTGGAGGAGGAGTGTAAGTTTTATGTCAAAGTGGTCGGGCAAGTCATTGGTGGTAAGGAGTTTCTTTGAGATTAAGTAGTGTTTGGTGTTGTTGTTATGGGTATAGTGTGAATGAGAATCTTTGCTCGAGGATTTCTGAGGAGCCCTTTTCAAAAGTGGCAAGTATGTTGCTAAGAGGTGTGGGTGTATGGTTGACATCGTGGTGGTACTATGTTGATAATAATGTTCGGGCGATAGTGGGTGGCTACCTAGGAGAGGAACTATGTGCCATGGTTTGCGTGTGTTATAGAAGGGTTTATCTTTTACCGCTAGAATATTGAAGGAAATGTCGAATGTTTTAGTCCATGACGTTTTGTAGTTGGTAAAATTATCTGTGGGGTTGTCAAAGTAGTCCTTTAGTGTGAAGGAATTCTAGCGAACAGGTCAATTATGTTTGGAGAACGAGAAATGCGCGACGCCTTCGAGCATTGGGGATGGTTTTGGAAGGGCTTGGTTGAAGAACTTGAACGAGAATCGTGGGTAGCCGTTTGGCTAAGTATAATAACGAAAATGTGTTTTCAGCACATTTAGGATCATAGGGGGAGTGGCTAAGCTAAGAGTGAGAAGTTTGACAGGAGACACAGAAATGGGAATCTAGGTTTCAGATTTTCCATAGAGAGATATGAACCCTAATGAGGGCGTGAGAAGGAGATTGGGGTGTAGGTTATGGTTCTGGTGTTGAGAAATCTAAATGGTGATATTGGTCTAAGGTTTACACCTAGTAGTGAGACAAATTTTTGAATACATGTTTGTTGTTTCGAGAAGAAAGTGGAAAGAGTGGTGGAATGTAGTGCTCAGAGTGAGACAGACTTGGTATTACGCGGAAAGGGTTCCAGGTAAGCTTGTTTCCAGTGTTAAGCGATTTGGAGTAGTTGTGGTAAGCATGGCCACACCATGTTGAGCGGGCGAAGTTTGAAATTATTACAATTGTGGTTGGACGATTGGGGGATGCAAGGAGAAGATGAAGTAGGTGTCTTCATAATTCTGTCATTTGGAACATGTGTGCTATGAAAGCATTGTGTTGTGGAAGTTTTCTTTTATGTATATGAGAATTTGAGGTGATGGTGTTTGGGGCGACGTATGTATAATGCGTAAGAATTGTGCAACACTGTTGAGTTGTGACCATTGTGGTTCGAAAAAGAAGGTGTTCTTTTGGCACTAGGCGTATGTAGTGTTGAGGGAAGATATTTTTCTTGCTATGGCAGGGTACATGATAAAGAAATTCATAGCGGTGGGTTCATGGTGTGCCTAAGGTTGACATCGTATTAAGTTGGCGAGTTAAGGGGTTATTATCTTAATCAGGGAGACCTGTCGTGGTGACGCTATCTCTGGTAGAGTTCATTCATCTAAAGAAGTAAAGTTGTATGTGAAAACCTTAAGGGGACGCGTTTTAAACCGTGAGTTCGAGTGTGTGGACAAAACGGACAATATCTGGTATGGTTGGCTTGGAAAGTTGTGGAATATTAAATCTTGAGAAGTTACAGATGGTATGTTACAGTTGGTTGATCAGGGGGCACGACTTTGGTTTTGGGTCAGCATGTTTTGGGCAACTGAGTGAAGTTAAGTGGATATGATTGAAAGAACGCAAGCCTTGTGAATCGTAAGTTGAGATGGCACAACTTGATGCGGAAGTCCACCCCATGGAATGAAGTGGTGCATTCAAGATAAAGCTAGTGTTGGGCTACGTTTTGGAGTTTGTTGAAATTGTGGAAAGAATAGGAGAGATAGTGTATGATCTGGAAGTGTTCGATGGGGATTTTGAAATCTCGGATTGTGTTTCACGCCTCTCATTGAGAGAGCATTTGTCGGAAGTTGGGGCGACAATACCTTTGTAAAGTATGAAAGTAAATACGAAGTTACCGTGATCAAGGGATCCAAGGAAGTCATAGATCGTAAGGTTAAGAGGTTAAGGATCCAAAGAGACCCGTTCAATAAAAGAACAGTGGAATTTCCACAAAGGACAGGAAACAACTTGGGAATTAGAGTCGGATATGAGGGCCCAATATCCCAGTTTGTTCAACGAAGGAATTCTGGGGACGGAATTCTTTTGAGGGGGGAATATTGTAATAACCGGGTCCAAGTTCTTTTAAAAACTAGAAAAGTTGGGTGTTTAGTTGACCAAGACTCAAAGTTGAAGGGGGCTAGGTGTAACATTGAAATAAAAAGGGTTTTAACCCTAGTGACCTCAATATTGCTATCGATCAGCGGCTGAGAAGAGAAAGGAGAGGTTGTGGAGGATTTTGGGAGAAGCAAGAAAGGGGTCGTGGCTTTTGGATTCAGGGGGTACTGTTAATCTTCTATAAGGAATCTGTGGTCTGGACAATCCCAACTGTGAGACTTTGATCCAGACGTCAGGTGAGTTTTCTGAACTAAATGTCTTTATTATCAAAAGTTTATGAAGGTTAATAAAAGTTTAGATTTAATTATGTTAGCTTATTCATGCAAGGTTTATTTAAGCGTGTTTTATAAATTGTTGATAATTAAATGTATGCATACATTACTTCCGGAAGTTGTGACCTAAGTCGGGGAGTGTCGCCCGCCTACTCGTACCGGGGAGTATGGTCTGTTTATGTCATTGGGGGTGTGTCCCAAAATAAGGCAGTGCGAGTCAGACACGCCGTCTTCGACGATAGTGTTGGTCGGTAGTGTGAATTATTCATGTGATGTTTGTAAATCTGTTTTGATTTAAAGATTGTTGTTGTACTGTTGCATAAACGCATAGAGGGGACTCACTAGACCGTTGGTCTAACCCTCACTCTTTCAAAACTAAAACCCTTTTCAGGCAGGTGTGGGGTAGGAAGAGTAGATAAGGGCAAAGAGAAGGTGTAAGCTGGAGTTGGCTAGAAGATCGTCATTCTAGTTTATCTTTCTTCGTAATCTCAGTTGTGTAATAGGTTGTCTTTCCGCAAACCTTGTAATGTAGATGTTTGTTTTGGGCCGTTTGGCGTTGTTAGTTAATAACTCTTAGTTTTACTCTTTGATACAAGTTGGGTTGTTACAACGTTCTTGAAAACAACTAGATGTGGTGCATTGATCACGACATTGTCAAAACCTTCATAATTAATTAAAATAATTACTGGTTTGACTTTGATTTTTTAGCATGTGAAAGTAGCAAAAGGAACCCCATACGAACCCATATCCTTTTTTTGGCTTTTGTTTTATACCATGTGAATACAAAAACCTCTCATATCCGTTCTCTGACTTTTATTTTTCATTCCTTTAGGTTCCAGTCTTTTTGATGGTGATGTGATAAATGAATTGGAGTCTAATTTGGTGTACAGACAACATAGAGGATTTGATGTTGTTGTGGTTCATTCTTGAAATAAATATGATGATAACATCATGCTTATCGCTTTCAATAAATAGCAAAAGAGTCATTTCAATGGCTTAATATCATGGCACTGGCATCCATTGTTTTTGGGGACATTCATATAGAAATATTTTTCTATTGTCATCTTCAAATACTCTTCTATAAAAATGAGAGTGTTAATAGTTTTGTTGTCTAAAAAAGCTCCATCTGATTAGTATATATGTGTATATATATATATATCTGTTCACCGTAGCACGTAAGCCCATTCATGCATTTCTTCATATGTCACCACTCTAGGCTTGTGTTTTAGGGCTTATTTCAATTGACTTAATTTCCTCTATTTTTCCTTTGGCATAAGATAAATGGGATTGTGTCAACAGGCCCCTATTCCGACAAAAAAACAACCTCTTTTCTTTTTGTTTAGCCATTATAACGGGATTTAGTTCTTTATAATAGTCACCACCTCCACGTAAGAATTCGGCGTCCGAATGAATCTGCTTGTTCCTGGATGCTCCATGCATTTAGAGTAGACTTAGGGCTTGTTTGGAAGTAACTTAATAGGCTTAATGAGCCCTCTAACTTATTCGGTCAGCCATGTTATGTTGTTTGACTGTGGCTTAATAAATAAGAAAAGGGCTTACCGAATAAGCTTTCAAACATTTCCCTTATGGATACAGACGCCCTATTTCCCATCATGCCCCTATGAAAATTGTGGGTTATTAGAAAATCTCTCAAACGGTCAAACACATCCCTCTCAATCGATAAACCGTACCCGTTTCTTACCATCATCGCCCTGTCTCCTCCTCCTTGCTTTTGCCGTCGACAGTCCCTCCATCTTCTTCCTTGCAGACTCTGCCCTGGATTTAAGAAGAAAATCGAAAGGGATGTTTTTTTCTTCTTCTAAAGAATGAAAAAAGGATGGGCTTGGTAACGATTCAAAATCAGAGAAAAGAATAACATGTTTGAGGAATTCGTCTGCTATGTTCTCAAAATCAAGTTTCTGTTAAATCACTTTTGAAGATTTCTGATCAAATTGTTTGGGTTTCCTGCTTTTTGTGTTTTTCAATGGAGTTTTTAGTGAAGTTTAGGTTTTTGTATTTTTGGTTGTGATTCAATCTTGTTCGATTCAACATATTTTGGTGTTCTTCAATCAATTGTTTGGGTTTGATACAACAACATGTTTTTGTGTTCTTTAATCAATTGTTAGGGTTTGCTTGCAAGAACATGTTTTGGTGTTCTTCTATGGTTGTTCTTTAATTAATTTTGTTTTGGTGTTCTTCAATGGTGTTTGGAGTTCTATAGATAAAAAAATAAATCAGAGGTTGCCGGTGTTTGGAGTTCTAGATTGTTGTAGTTGATAAGTGGGTTGGGATTTGGATATATGGTATCTTTTTGGTATAATGTTTGTGATAATTACGAAGTAATTAATTTTTAATTGGTTAGACGTTTTTAAGAACCAAAATAAATAGAAGGGTAAATTTGTCATTTTCATCGCTCATATAGTTTATTCAACTCAACAAACAAACAACAATTTCATCTAATCCATACAGTCAACTTTATCTATACAACCAACTTTATCCATATAGGATTTGATGGAAAGCCAACCAAACAACCCCTTAGAGTAGTGGTTGGCCGACCTGTAAATGTATACCTTTTGTATGTTTCTAGTATTTATGTTTATCCTCAGGACTCCCTATCTTAATTAGTTTTTACTCTTAGGGGTTGTTTTTTTTTTTTTTTAAATAACCCTCTTAATGGCTCTTAAGTCTGAATCGTTCAGACATTTTCAGATTTAGACTGTTTTTTTTCCAGTTTTCAGAACTTCTTAACTCTTAAATACGTCTAAAATAATAAGCGGTGACCTAACTTCTTAAAACCTCTTATCGCCACCTCAGTTCATAACTTCATATGATCTTACTTCTCTCAAAACACCTCCAGACGTTACAGAAACATACAGTCTTGTTGATTCAGATTTCAGACTTTAGCACCGCCTCTTATTAATTAGAAGTAAAATAAGACTTCAGACCTCTTAAAAAACAAACGACACCTTACTCATCATAGCCAATCAAGTTGTGTCGTCCAAAATATCTTATTTTATAAATTGTATTTATGTGGTTTTGATATAAAATATATATACAATTAGTATGTATTTTCAAAGTACATACATTATAAGCCCGATAATTATATTTATAATATTTGAGTATTGTAATGTTTTTAGATATAATAATTCATAACTTAATATTTATCATTATACATAATTGATCGTCAATTATTAAAAAAGTTTAGTGTCTCACATATAATTAGGGTAATACCCCTTTTGAGTTAAACACCAATATGTTAGGGGTCATCTTGAAATGCAGTTTGAAAATTCTAATTTTTATGTTGAACAAAAACCCAATCAATAAAATCTTAAATTTTGTTTTTCTTGATTACTTTATTTTTGGACGAAAACTATTAATTTTGTTTAATCAACTGATAAGATATCATTGTTGACGGTTAAAGTGGTGCAAAATTACTCATATGTTAACCTTCAACACTAATTTTTATTAGAAAATGTATATTGATTTGAATCCCATAACTTATCTATTCTATATCTTATACTATATTATAAAGATGGCATAAAAAACTCTTAATTACAACTCACTAAGCTTTTTGTACTATCATTTAAAGCCATCTACTTAAAATTTCTTAAAAATAACTACTAAAGCCTAATGTACTACCTGTAAAGCTTTTAACCCTAATTAATAAATTTCATTCTTATCCCCCAAAATCCTTATCTCTAATCGTCAAATCCTAAAATTATGAAATTTGAATTCTGATAAACATAATCAAAACAGGATAAACATCTCAATTTAAATATAAAAAATTTTAAATATATAAGATAATTAATGAATTTTAACAAACTACTTAATTTTTTTTATATAAAAAACATTATATTGTTAAGCTTAAATTAAACAAATTTATATATAAAAAAACCATTACCACTCAATAAAAACCATCCAAAATCGTACTGTAAATCAATAAAAACAAAAAATAAAAATAAACATTAAAATCGTGATGTATCTCGCTGCATTGCGCGAGTACGCTTCTAGTTATATTATAAAACACGAAAAAAAACTCTTAAATACAAATTATTAGGCACAAGGTACTATCATTTTATGCAAGATTTTAAAAATCTCTTAATTTACAAGTATCAAAGCACAAGATACATATTACTACTGCAGACTTCTAACACCCACCAATTTGGTATGTGCAGGGTCTTCCTTTTATGCAGACCTTTCCATGTATCACTATTAATTAATATATTATATTACTATAATTTTATTTTAATTATATTATTAAATGTGTAATTGGTTATTTTTTCTAGATGTCATTAAACTATATAAGATAAACATTGAATTCTAACAAAATACTTAATTTTTTTATATAAAAAACATTATATTATTAAGCCTAAATTAAACAAATTTATATAAAAAAAACATTATCACTTTCTCAAAACCATCCAAAATCGTACTGTAAATCTACAAAAAAATAAAATGAAACATTAAAACTGTGATGTATCTCGTTGCATTGCACGAGTACGATTCTAGTCATATAAAAATCAAAGATTTTATCGCTTTTAAAAGTAAAATAATTTACATTTACTATTCATGACATTTTCTTTATTAAAATCAGGAAGAAAAAAAACAGTCTTCTCTATTTATGGTGAAATCAAAGATTACTAATAAAAAAATGAAGATTCTAAATTACATGAGGCATGATGTGGTAGTGAGGTCGAGATCAAACTTCAACTCTTACGAGTTACAACGAGACTAGTGGTGAACATGGTACGGTACCATGTTTTTTTTTCTCAATACCGTGTACCAACCAATTATAATTGGTACGCAAATATTTATACCATGTACCAACCAACTCTACTTGGTACCAACTTAATTGGTACCAACTTTTTTCGGTTGGTACATGTTGGTACGGTTTTGTACCAATATCTCAAATGTTGAAGTTACAATGGGCTCTAATTGGTTAAAGAATAGATATAGAAAATGCATTAGAGCGTCTTCGAGGATCGATTGCAGATTCGCGTGCTCGTGTAAAGGTGTTGTCATGTGATTGTCGAACGATGGAAGTGCGGATTGTAGAGGTTGGAGGTATGCGTTGAGGAGAGGAGTCGAGGAGTTACTGAGTAATGAGTTGGTGTTGTTATGAGGAGACATGGAGGAGTTAATGTACTAAACAATAAACGATAAGATATTAAATTGATAAATTCCTCTAAAAGAAAAGGATTAATAATTAAATATAATTCACTTAATTGATTTTTACTTAATAAATAATTATATATATATATATAGAAGTCGGTACGGTACGGTATTACCGTGGTAGGCGACTTTCAATACCACGTACCAACCAAGTTTATGAAGTTGGTACGGTATACTAACCAATTTAGTTGGTACTAATTTAATTGGTACGGTTAGTAATGCAATTGGTTGGTTTGTCATGATACAAATTTGACACCCCTAAACGAGACCGTGAAGTTTTTCAAGGCATGCCCTAAGGCAACATATGTAAACACATATGTATGTATGTATGTATGTATGTATGTATGTATGTATGTATGTATGTATGTATATACTGGTGTGTGTCAATCTTGTAAAACAATTTGAATTCATACAAAGTTATAAAAATATAAAGAAAAGAACAACCATTTATATCAAATATACCAACCTTATAAGAAAATGATATCAAGAGTCTAAAATTGGGATTAAATATTTTAAGTTTCTACTCATCAACTTTCTTCAATTTTCAAAGAAACTCATGTTCGACTCTCTCTGTACGGGAACGAGAGTAAATATTTATCTATTCAAGGGTTCTTTTATTTTTGTTTTCTTTTAATGTTTATTTAAGTCTTATACATAATTATCATTTATCTTTCAAATGATACATTTAAAAAAGAAACATATCTTACAAAATACGTATTATAACAGACCATAACCCGTTACAACTGAAGTCAAACTTTAAAATGAAGCCATAAAGATTAACGTGGCAATAAAGCCATCCCACAATGTCATAACACGTCATAACGAGTTTATTTAAAACCATGATTAGGAAAGTGATAATTATGTTGATTTTAAACATAAAATAAGTTATTTTTTTGGATTACAAATATATTTTATATTAATACATATTTGTATAGTAAGAATAAAAATGCAAGTATTTGGTAATGGGGAAAAGGAAAGAAAGTGGTGGCAGGGTCCAATAACTAAAACCCAATCCATTATCTTGGACTTGTAACTATCAATCACAGCTGTGATGCCTCTTCTACCATTAACCCAACACTTTGTTATTTATTTATAAATAAAAAAATATTAAGGTAATTGAATAAGAAATCTTGAAAACGTCATTAAACTAAAAAAAAAAATAAGAAAAAACATCGCAAGAGGCCATTTACATTTTAATTTAGTGTCATTACTAAGTTAATTTAATCAGACAGAATGACCATTATATCCTTTGGTTTGATCTTAAATTTAAAAATACTTGAATAAAAAGCAATACCAATTTCAAAAACTTGTTTTACAAAAAAATAAAAAAAATAAAGACTTAATTAAAATTATATTCACAAGACTTGTAACGTATAACTTATATAACACAAATCAAAAACAAAACAAAACAAACCAATCCAATCCCTCTTTCCAAACAACTAATAACTACCGACTCAACTTATCCGTTTTCAGTAACCAACACCACTCCCCTCCTTTTACCCTATACAACACCATCGGCCCCCTCCCTCTCATAGGCCCACCACCATCGACTTTCCCTTCCCTTGTGCACCGGTGCCCCTCTCAACGGTATCCCCTCGCCCCCACTCCTATGACATGCCAACAACATTGTTCTCCCATTGCCTCCTGCAACGTTCATCCCTTCCTTTAGTTTATGTATATTTTTTATTAAAAAAATATAACTATTAACCATTAAAAGTGTAATGTTTGTATTTTGATCGCCAAAAAAAAAGTTTAATCTATGCATTTTCATAATATTTTTGGTTATTTCAAAATAGATGACTAGGGTGGTCTTCTTTGACATTTTTATTAGTGGGTGATCTTTTTGTGGCTTTACGTGTATTAAACTTCTATTTTTTAGTGCATTTGTAGATCTAGTAAAAAAGAATTACAAGACACACTCATTATGTTACTCTAAACTTTAGGCTTTTTTAATTAAATGGTTTGCTTAAAAGAAATGTTAGTAATTAAGCTACGTTGTGTTTTTTAATTTGTGAAGAAAAGAAAGAAAAAAAAAATAATTAAAAATAAGATAAAGAAAAAAAAACTTCATATTTTTGAAAATGAGAGAAAAGATGTTATTTTTTCAAATATACTCTTATTTAATTTTCAACGGGTTATATTGATGAGTAAAATATGCAATTTTATAAATATTTATAATTGTTATTACTTTCTTTCTTTTTCTTTCCTCTCAAATTTGGGAAGAAAATCAACATCATTTTTCTTCATTTTCTTTTCCTTTCCTCACTTAAAAAAACTCATACTACATTTTTTTTCTTTCCTCCCTAATTTTCTTGCCTTTCCCTCCATTCTTTTTTCATCGTAAAAAAAACACAACATTAAGATGTCCAATAATAAGATTAATATTCATAACCATCAAGTTCTACAAGGAAAACATATTTACAAATCGTGTCTCTCTTTATATTTATTTTCTTTTGCCGAGAAAAATAACTTGCATTAATAAATAAATAAAAAACTTTAAAAAAGTTACAGATATCAAAAAACAACTTGATGAAAGACAAGATGGTTTTAGAAAATTGAGAACAAAACATTAACCAATAGAAAATATATTCCATTTGATCCTCGTATTTGAAAAAAGAACACTTTTATTTGTGTCAGAGCTTATGATTTACTCTCACTTATCGAGTAAAACTCTTCATACTTATCATCGCTCTTATCGAATAAGATTCTCTACTCTTATCATGTTCATCCAATAAGATAAATTCCCCGATAAACGCTTACCGGGTAAGTGTTTAGTAAACGGCCCTTTGGTTGATCATTTATATTTCGTTATTTAGAAAATAACAGGATCCATATAACCTTATTGTTATTTCTTGTAATTTTCACGTAAGCTCCTTTGTAAGTGCAAGTGTGCAACCTTGGGTAAAGATTGCTGGTTAAAAATGACGATTTTAAACTTTGTTTGTTTCGGTTTCAAACAACATAAAAGACAAAATAGTTGTTTGGACACAGATGCTCAACACAACTACAACCACAATATAAAAGCAATAGGTGAAAACAAATCATGTCTAGCTCAGTTGATTTTCCCAAGGGCGGTAACATCCTGGGGTTTAACAACCCAACCTTAGATACAACAAGAAAGCAACTCAAACTTAAATAATAAAGCCAAACTACTCAAATCTACATCTAAAATACAAGGTTTGCGGAAAGACAACATAGTACACAACTGAGAATACACCGCCTCAAAAGAATCTACAATGGAGGTCCTCTAAATCAGCTCCAGCTCGCAACAACTCTCCAAAACTCAATCGCTCCTTCTTATGTCACTCTTTACCTGAAAAAGGTTTTAGATTTGAAAAGAGCGAGGGTTAGACCGTAAGGTCTAGTGAGTCCCCTCTTATAACAATATTTAACTTATCAAACAAACAAGCAACGATTTATCATAACATAACCATTTTCAGCTTCGAGGAAAAATCTTTAACCTTTAATAAACTTCTCCGCTCACACTACCGCTCTTCCGATGCGAGATTAGCAACTTTACGATTTGTCACCGTTCTAGACTAACGACTCATAAATCCCAATCTAACCAAGGTAATACCATTCGGTTAACCATGCCATTCTGATTAACACCTAGTCACTCGTAACCATCAGATTTACCCCTCGACTACAACAACTTCCATAACCGATAAATTTTTTACCGAAGTCAACACCATGGTAACATGCATCACTGAATACACAATTACTCCCCTCCCAACATAGCACATCATCAACTATAGACATCACTTACATCTCACAGTCACGAGTTTCTTCATCATGCAACTTGCATTTGCCAGCACCTACTCTTAATACACATAAGTCCAAGCAGAACACCTTCTTCTTCGACCCACATTGATCTCAACTCCTCGACATTATCCAATTCTTACACGCGGAATAAATATATATATATCACCACAACGTCATATTTTCAATTTTTTTTTTCACATTTAGATAGAAGCTTCCAAAAATCAAAACCTTCGCAATCCACCGGTTCCAACTGACCAAAAATTCGGCGCATACCTCCCTTTCTCAATGCATCCACAATCACTTAACCAAAAGCGTAATAAAACTCAGCCTCACCCGCTCATATAAGAGTAGACAAGCTCATACAACTATTCCAAATAGTTTAACACTGGACAACTGTCTCACCTGAAATTCCCTTTTTCCTTGCATCACCCAACACTGACATTATTGTCCTTTGTTCCGAACACTATATCCAATCACCCTTACCTTCCTCCTTGAAGACTTCAAACTCACTTCTAACGGTCGTCTCACTTCCAACTTCTCTCTCTCATACTCACGCTAAGGATTTATAAACTTACTAACAGCAGAAACTAGAAACATACTTCCGCATTTTGAGTCACTTGCCAACTTCTTACTCTCTCTCAGATTTCCCACCTTTCCGACATAATATTTTCGCTCTCTTCTCGCTGCAGGAAAACACAACTCACTCAACACTGCTTACTCTAATACTCGATGGTTTCCACACATGCCAACTCCCAAAGAATACTTCACATGCCCACAGATTTTCTATTTACCACACAACCCCCTTGAATTAAGCAGTTCGGCACTTTCAACAATTATTCTAGGGATATAAGATACTTCGCCCAAAACTTGCCGGAACTCAGAACATACAGTTCCTCTCTTTGATAACCGCCAACCATCATTTGTAAATTATTCTTAACTTAGCCATACCCAATAACCAGACATTCATACCTCCCCAACCCCATACTTACCACTTACAAATCACTCTCCATCGATCTTCAGATGAGGACGCTTCTCCTATAACAATAACGACAGCCTTATACATATCCTCAAGGAAACTCCTTACTCCTGTAATGATTTGCACCCCCAAATATGTTATAAGGACATCACTAACCCATGGTTACAACCATCACTCTACTACTTCATCTCGGAACAACTGCAAATCTTTACGACCACTTGTCACACATACCAATACCGACATTTTCTCGCTGGCCATAACATTAAAATTTGACTTCGAGGCATTCCATGACCTTATCTTTCCCGAACCTGAATAAATAGCAAAACTATGATCCTCAAACCCCAACAAGATATTGCTCCTTGTCTGCACATCTTGACCTGCTGGAATCAAACTCCAGTAACCTGAAAGATTAAGCATACTACCTCTAAAGACTTAAATGCGCAAAGCACAATCCCTCCCAATTGTGCTATACTTGAACTTCACTCCCACATGACCATCAAGGTCTCATCGGTAAGGAACCACCTGACCGAACTAAAGATCTTCCGTTTTTGTAAGATCCGCACAATGTTATCCAACTTCGCATTAGATACACACCTTTTCTGAATAACTATTCACTTCCTCACAAAACTCCTCAAAACTATCCATAACTACTTCCTCATTTCTATCATTCCGTCATTCACCACAAGAATGATTTCTGACTTCCACAGAAACAGTCGATGATGAGATATTATCACTATGTCTCCAACCACCAAGGATCCCCCACTGAAATCTACCTCCTCCACTGTGGCAGTTAACTGCTAAATTATCTTTACTACTTCAGACTCTACTCCCGACACAACCACTTGCCGACATTCACATCTCCACTTTCGGAACCAGCGGTATACCACTATAATACCATCATCCTTAACCTCATATGCCAGTGCATCGTTAAACACATTCGCTACTCACCACCCTTACTTAGAAGGATACCAACATCAAGTACCTTTTACCCTCTGATCGAGCGACACACTTCCATTCTCACAACTTTCATCATTCCTAGTCGCAACCTTTTCTACGACCTAGAGAGTTCATAGCCTTCATGCATGACACACAATATATAAAGTATTTAAACTCTTAACACATTTGGAAAACTAAAAGATATCTACATTTTAAAACAAACGTGAATGTACACAACACAACTCTGATTTAGCTATGCACAACGATTTCAAGAATCGTTCAACCTCAACTTTACGACAGTTCCTCTTCATCACACCCCACATCGGTGTTGACACAATTGAAATCATTTCCGATGAACTTTACCCACACGGTGTATAAACTACTACATAATTGCTTACACTAAGTGTGTCATACGACTCTCTTCATTATTAATATGACAACCCAAGTCTGTACCAATCTCGCTTATAAAATCACGCAATCAAATGTTGTTTTGATTTTTATAACAAAAGTTAACTCATTTTACAAGACATATAATAATTCACCCACACAAAATCGAAATTTATCACTCAACGCCACAAACTTGTCTTTTCAATCCAAACACACATTTGTACGCGTTATCACGTTTTCAAAGCAAATACTTCGTAAGACACACACTCGCTAAAACATCTGATATAAATGACATGAAAAACTCCGGCAATTTGCTTGACACGCAATGCATGAGACTCAATGACATTGAAGGCTATTTACTCTAACAAGGTCAACTGCTTGCGCTCACCACCGCTCATCTCAGACTTTCTACTTCCGACCAACCCATCATGATCCTCACAATACCACTACTACCCGCACCAATGCTTCCCAGCATCCTTGAATGACCAAGTGCCAGTTACAATCGCAGCTAAAATTTCGCAAAATGCGCATCCTCACATTTACCCTCAACAACTTACCAACCATGCCTTGATTCTATTGACCCTTACTAACTACCTATCATCAATCAGCACTGATATCATCTCTCAACCACCATTCAATTAACTACAACTTTAGAAATCTCATCTCTATTGTTCGATTCTTGGGCTAACACTTTCCTGCTTCTCACTAATCAACATACCACTCTACCAGACCGAAGACTCCCTTGGAACAAAAGTCCACCTCCTAACATCATTTTCCTCCTTATGGACTCAGGAGGTCCTTTCTCAACGAAAATATCTACATCCCGTACGATATGCATCCTAAACGGTATTAACTTTACTACCAAAACGAACTTCCGCCACACGCTAGACCCACATCATCAATCTATGGATAGAACTCTCAACCCTGAACCACACTCAACAATCGCAAATGAGTATGCCCATGCACCTATAAATTCATAATGGCATTGGCCAGATGCGATTCTGAATTTACCTTACATGAGGGTACTCACTATTGCTATCACGCCTAACAATGACCAAGGTCTTTCTTACAGGCTTCCTATATCTCAGTTGTGTCCATCTACTCCACAATTTAAGTTTAGGTCCATCCGGTCACCTAAATCCCTTAAACTATGGCTCTGATACCAACTTTAACAACCCAACCTTAGATACAACAAGAAAGCAACTCAAACTTAAATAATAAAGTCAAACTACTCAAATCTACATCTAAAATACAAGGTTTGCGGAAAGACAACATAGTACACAACTGAGAATACACCGCCTCAAAAGAATCTACAATGGAGGTCCTCTAAATCAGCTCCAGCTCGCAACAACTCTCCAAAACTCAATCGCTCCTTCTTATGTCACTCTTTACCTGAAAAAGGTTTTAGATTTGAAAAGAGCGAGGGTTAGACCGTAAAGTCTAGTGAGTCCCCTCTTATAACAATATTTAACTTATCAAACAAACAAGCAATGATTTATCATAACATAACCATTTTCAGCTTCGAGGAAAAATCTTTAACCTTTAATAAACTTCTCCGCTCACACTGCCTTAGATGGGACACACCCCCCATATAGCATAAACGGGACACACACCCCGGTATGAGCACAGACGGGCCACACCCCCCCGACTTTAAGCCTTCTCACTAGGGACCATGTATGCATATATTTCCACTTGGACAATAATAATAATAATCATCTTTAGCATTTAATTAAATCTCGCAAGTAAGTACTAAAGCAACATCATATCAAAGTTTGCGTATAACTTCCATAAAACTCATGCCATCATAAAAATCAAAGTTTAAAATAAACTTTCGCATGCCATCGCATATGAATCACATTTTAAGACAATTTAACTTTACTTGCTTGCGCTATCAAAAAGTTTAGTTAGAGAAACTCACCTGATCCTTGCGAAGCTTCCCTCCTTCTATCTTCTTAATACTGGTCTTAAAATCACGATAGGAGAAAACATACTTAAAAGTCAACACTCACAGCTCTAAACTGGTCTGGACTCTAAACTGGTCTGGACTGAACTGCACTACCCGACCTGACCGAGACCTGCCCGACCGTTGCTCGACTACGACCTCGCCCCGCCCCAAGCTGACCCGAGCGGCGCACGAGCCGCGCCCCACGCGGCGCCCAAGCCGCGCTCCGAGCGGCGCCCTTACCGCGTCCCGAGCGGCGCCCACGACCGGTACTCCAGGCAGCGACCGGTGTCTTCCCAAGGCACGGACCGGGATCCCCATGTGCCGACCGGGGTTTTCCCCAAACGTGCGACCGATGTCAACGACCGGGAACATCGACCGGTGTCCCCAACTGGCAGAACGCCCAGAGGCGATTCTGGGATATCGAACCCCTCCCTTTACTTTGATTCTAATCTCACGAAAACCACACAACATCTAACCCCAACTCTGATATATATATATATATATATATATTGGAAGGATATTTTGCAACTCTTGAAAAAGTTGCAACCCTTGCAACCCACATCTTAACCGTCGGATTCATGATCGACGGTTATTTTATTTTTATTTTTCTTTTTTTTTAATTAAAAATATTGGGCCCCATATCTGTTGTAACCGTCGATCATGAATCTGACAGTTAAGATGTGGGTTGCAAGGGTTGCAACCTTTTCAAGGGTTGCAAAATATCCTACCCATATATATATATATATATAATACTTAATCTCAAATAGAATCAATACTATAAGACCAAAAGAGATAAAGATTCAAGGAATTCTCAGACTCATAAACCTCCCAAATCCCCAAACTTACAAACAACCCATTCTAGAATTTGAATAAAAGGATAATCTAGAAGAGAGTTTTAGATTTGAATCTTACTTTAGAATCGATTGCACACCTTCAAGCTCTTTGATTCTCTTTTCTTCTCCAAATCGCCTCTAGCCTCCTTCCTTTCTGTTTCCTTCGGCCGACCCCAAATCAAGCCCAAAACCCTATTCTAATATCTAAATACAAAATTTACACTTAACCCCCTTCAAGAGTTAAGATTTGCTTTATTTCCACCCAACTTAAAGTTTATTAACTTTGGACCGGTTATTACAATATCCTCCCCTCAAAAGAATTCCGTCCCTGGAATTCCTTCGTAGAACAAACTAGGGTATTGGTTCCTCATAACTGATTCCGACTCCCCAAGTCACTACTTGACCTTTGTGGAATTGCCACTAAACCTTACCAATAGGTTTCTTTGATTCTCATATTCTTCACTTTACAATCTAAAATGACCACATGATTCTTTACATAACATAGCTTATCTTCTTCTCTACACGGGCATCCTCTTAAAGGTATAACGACGACGCTTTCTACTAATACTTCTTCAGATTTGATATATGGAAAACGAAATTCACTCCTCGCAGATCAACAGGTAGATTCCATCTATACTCTATCATTTATTGGGTAAGACTCTCGGCCCCTTAGCTTTTACCGGGTAAGATTCTTGGTCCTTCCCATATTCATCCGGTAAAGTAACATGACTTGGTAAGGGCTTACCCGAGTAAGCGTTTGGTAAACAATCCCTTAGTCACGTCTACACCAGGACACCTCTCGACATCGTATATGTGTTTTTTTAAAGGAAGAACAAAAGTGTTGTGGACACAATAAGCTTAAAATCTAGAACACTTGGGCTTATACAAGGGTAGGCATGGAAATGGGGCGGGGATGGGGCGGGGACCTCAATCCCCATCCCCGATCCTCATCTCTATCCCCGTCCCCGTCCCCGTCGGGGAATATGATCACATCCCCATCCCCACCGGGGAACGGGGATCCCCAACGGGGAAACGGGTATTTTTTTCCCATTTATATAAACTATTTTAAATCAAATATGTGAGACACAACACATCTTTAAATTTCACAAATTTCCAATAAACCTAAAATCAAAAGGAATTTAATTTTATACAAACAATCACATCATATGATACTTAATTAGTTAAAACCAATATAAACCCAGTTTAATGAAAAAAAACTTAACGCCACACGTCCAAAACATATCGAGTAATATCCAAAACACATCGACTAATTGTATTTTGACTTGACATCCAAAAGATTACATACTAACATCCACAAAATGACAATTTTAGATTCTAAACCTAGTTAGAAAATACAAAATTATGAATTACCGATTTAGTTGAAATAAATAAAATATTTAATTTACTAATTAATATATAACGGGTACGGGGAAGGGCGGGGCGGGGAGTACGATACCCGTCCCCGTCCCCATCCCCGGTTTGAGACAAACGGGGATCCCCGTCCCCGTCCCCAATCGGGGCGGGTGAACCGGGTCCCCCAACAGGGCGGGAGCCATTTCCATGCCTATACAAGGGATTTTAATCACACAAACTACAAATGAGGAATATCAAATGAAAGCTCAAGTGGGGTTCAAATCTCTACTTGAATAATTTGATCTTCAATTTTGTCCTTGTATGCATCCCAATACATATTTGAATTCATACATTTCCCAATGCGACGCAACATGTTTTCCGATTCAAATTGCTAATATTGAATTGTTTCATAATATATATAATTTATGGTCATCACGTAAATCGTTAAAAGGAAAAGTAAAAAAGTAGTGGTAACTATGAAGACTTGAGAAAGAATAATATATGCATAATTTGATAGTTATTAAGTAATGCTAAAGCCCAAACTGAAGATGTTAAAACCTAATATGTGATTTAATGATCAATCTACATCTACTTTGAATGACTAATTTGGATGCATCATATATTTCACTCCAAGACAACATAAAAAATATCCAAAAATACCTTTCCAAGGAACCTAAGAAACAAAAATGATGGTCCTCACATTCCATAACAAAAAAGACAAACAAATTTATAATGCGGCCAAAACTACGTTAGAATTGTTAGTTTTGTTTTTACTAAGGAGGGACGATGTATATAATTATGAAAGACAAAATATGGAATTATTTTGTCACAAACAATAAACTTACCAGCTACATATCCATGATGCACTTCTCAAGAGTGGATAATAATCACTGAAGCCTCAAACTTCATCTTCATCGTCTAAAAGCAGGCAATCTTGTATCTTTTCCCTGTAAAAGATTGTTCACCATTTCTTGTAATTTTACCACAAACATCTATTAGAACCACATTTCCTACCAGAACTACAATATTCATATCAATATTAAGTCGACACATAAGACTCATATTTAGGGGTTGTTTGTTTAAAAAAAACCTCTTAATGGCTCTTAAGTCTGAATCGTTCAGACCTTTTTACATTTAGACTATTTGTTTTTTTTCCAGTTTTCAGAACCTCTTAACTCTTAAATACGTCTGAAATAAGAAGTGGTGACCTAACTTCTTAAAACCTCTTATCGCCACCTCAGTTCATATGCTATTCTTTCTCTCAAGATCGAAAGCTTGGTTTTTTCAAAGATAAACATATGGTGCCAACTAGATACGATATCAAACTTACCACTTGATGATGTGGCATGATGATATGGCATAGGCATAATAGTTGGTCCCATTTTCTATTTGTTTGTCCTTCCATTATGCCCACGTTATCATGGCATGTCATCAAATGGTAAGGTTGATGTATTTACCAATGTTCTGATGTCCATCATTACCCGTAAATTTTGTAGGTTCATATCATAGATCAACGTCATATGAAGAAATAAGCATGAAGTTTCTAAATGGGTCTCACCTTATCCATTTTTGGTTCCCATCCTTTGCTCGGGCAATGATAGATTCTGGTAAGGATGAGTACAACTGATCCATGGATGACAGTTCCGCGGGAAGTATTTGATATTGGCAACAAGAGCAGCATGCAGCTCGAAAAACTTCGGGCTTTGATTGGGGATTACTATAACAACTCAGGTTTTGTAAGTCGTTCATTGGGCTGTTGCAAATTGGACAGAATGACTCTGGCGGAAGAGATTCAATAGGCCTTAAATTGAACTTCTTTTGACGACGTTGAGATGCCAAATGAACATCATCTGCATCCACTTCTGGAATCCTATTAAATGGGAAGGGAGTAAGCTTCCCAGCAGTCCTTACAATTGTACACTCTCGAGAAGGATTTTCTTCCTGAAATGGAAAAAGTGAACATGAGGTGTTTGTGGATTAACTTAACACTAATGACCAAACATCTACCAGATTGCAAGGACATTTAAAATCCTTTTTAGGTGACACTGATTTCCAGAATAATTGCACTGCAATTTGTTTATCTGAAAAGTAAAACAGTTTTAACTTCTCATCAGAGCGTAGGACCAACTCTGCAAATAATCAGGTCTGCATTACCAGCATACAGCAAGTGTTGCAACATTTTACGGTCTGCCACAAAATTATCTGCAAATCCGCATTCCATAGAAGTGGATGGAATGAAGATTGCTGAGATAAACTCAGGGAGAAACCTTGTCACTTCAAGTTGGTCTTCTTTCAGAGTGCGACACTGTAACTCTTCCTAGTGAGTCATTAGCATTTCACGTGAAATAATAGAACACATGTTAAATTACTTTTTACCTGCAAGAGTTTCACAAATGATGAGACCAGACCATTGATGTTGGCACGAGAATCATTGAAAACCTCCACGATCTTCAAACTGCAGTGTTAAGGCATAATTAGTCCAATTATGGGGCAAAGCCTTCTCAATGTTATGGTGCCACACAAACTTCAGTATAGATGTATATTCAGCAAAATTGAGGATCGGAGGATGTGCAGATTGCAGGGGGCTTAGCTGTAATAGGGGGTGGAGTGTTCTATTTAAGGAGTAAGAGTTTGCAAATGTGCAGACTTTTGCAGGCCAATAGGCCTTGGAACCCGTATGATAGTAGAAAACTAGAAATTGTTTTACTAAATAACAAAATCCACTTCTTCCCATAGTTGGGGCATGAACGTGTACAAACCTATCAAGACTGCAAAGTATGTTGAGCTCTTGCATGAGGCAATCACGGAGCGGAAGCACTACTGGGATTTCCCACCTTGCATCAACATATTGTATATCTGCTGCTAACGAGTACCCTTGGCCCTGGTAAAAAGAAAATGCAATAACAGCTCAAGACCTTTAGTATCTCGTACTGGTTATCACTTCTCCAAATGTTTCTTGTTTTCTATTGCTTTTCTCTCAACTTGTTGCTAAACTTTAGACGACGAAGAAGTTACTAAAGATAAATACCATATTTGCAATAATCTCAAACATAAACAACCACAAAATTAAAATAGAATGGAATAACTAAAGTTAACATGGCAATTCTAGACAACATCTTCATTGCATTATCAGGTAGTAAGAGACTTTGTTTCATTCAAACAGCAATGGTTTGTTACAAAATCCAGATAAGTTCTTTTTATGCCTTCAACATTGCATGGCATGAAATCCATCAACATTTGTTTGTATTAGAATAAGAACTTCTAAACTGTCTTTATATCAAATAACATTATATGGCTGGAGGGCATGTGTGTGTACTTAGATTGGTGATGAGTAATCAAGAAAAATATATCACAAGGAATCTCCCACGGGTCCTTTTTTTTATCCATCGATTCCACTTGCTAATCACTTGGGATTTACCATAACACAGCTTAAATTGTGAAAGGTGACCAAGAAGAGACAAACCTTAACTGTTGCGGTAAGTACATGGCAAGCTATCCTTGATGTGCACGAGCCTAACACAAGTTTGGTGTATCCATTTTCAATAGCAATCTGCAAGGTAGATTCAAGGCCAAATGTAAATGTTATGCACCCCTTGTCAATAGAGACGTTCTTTTGCAAAAGAGTCAATTACACCGCGGCACCTGGATTACCGGTAGATCTCAACCTCACCGGAAGTTAATGGTTCAACATCACCAAAGGTGATGAGTGCGCGTGAGTTTTGCTTATGTAAATATTATATACTTTAAAAAAAGAGACATTCTTAAGCATCAAACCTTTTGCAAGGATAGCATACGTAGATGTGCCAGAAGATCTTCTTTTCCAGTGGCATCACCAACAGCATTTACTAAATTCTTCAATGTCTCTCTTCCATCACTGGTTTTTGTTGAATAGATGCTTCTGATCGGCACCACATGCAACTCTTTTCTTGGTGGAGCTAAATTCAACACAATCTCTTTCATGTCTTCAACTGCTTTGTTCAAATTAGTAGCAGTGGAAGGATGAATTTCACTCTCATCAATGAAAGCAACTCCAACACCAAACACTGGTAAAGACCTATCTCTAATTGCAGTTGCATCAAAATTTTTCTGGGCTTTGAGTTGCATCTCAGAAACAAACTGAAGAGCCACCCTGAAACGCAATTGTTTTCTCTGAGGAACACACTGAGAACAAAAATGAGATGTTTATGTCTCTACAGCTATCTATATACTACATACCATTCATACATAGTCCATTCATAAAGTACAAGGCTTTCACACTATGAGGTCCACAGTTGGTCTAATCATGTCCATAAGCTAGCAAGGAAAGAGGTTATTCCTCTGATCAAGTTGATGACCAATATATGATAATAACTTTAGTATTGTGTTTGGTACTGAAATGCAAATAAGATATTGCAAGTGTAATCCGTTGAAGGGAGTTTGATTCAGATCAAATCTTAAGCATATAATGAAGGATGCCGCTAAGATTTAACAGTCAAAGGAAGTCATGGCTTATAGCAAGTGTTCAATGTCAATTGTGTCATCTATACTTCTGTTTGATAAGGTAGCATGAGAAATGAATAATGCTGCTAAAAAATGGTGCACCAGTTGTTTCTTAAGGTTACATGTTGAGATCTTCAAAAGCGTCAAAGCAACACTTGGTCCAAAGAGTAGGCATGTGACAAGTCACCACAGCTGTTCATGTGAAACAATAGTCATAAACTAGGAACTGCAGAAGCAGGTTTGATACCTACCAAGTGCAGGGTTCTAGCAGTTTTAAAAATACTATTATATGCAGCACACATATGACATATGTATATACATATAAATATATAATAAAATAGACAAAATAGCTAGGCAGTAGACATCATCGGCATATCTAAACTCATAAGGAAGTAATCTATCAAAGTACCTCAAGATCAAAGTGTATTTTAATATCATATCCTACAGACAGAACCAATAAGCCCAAAGATACTAAGAAAAACTGAACTACATAAAAGAAACAGAAAAACGGGGGTGTATAGTAGAGGAGAGAAGGAACATAAACAAGTAGATGAGACGATTATGAATGAACAAGAAATTGGAAAGAAATGACAAAACGCCAACACCCAAGATTTTCGAGAGCCTAAGGTTGAATACTTTATGTTTGTTAAACTATATTTATATAAAAGGTGGGGAAAACACTTCCAGAAGAAAATGAAAAAAGAGGCATATCTAAACATGAGCACCCACAACATATGAGCTGCACCCGAGCCAGAGGTTTTCTCATAAGCAGCCTCTCTACCTCCTGGGGTAGAGGAAAGGTCTGGGTACAATGTACTAAAGACTGCTTAAGACAATCGCCGACGTATATGGCACTATCTGCAACACTTATACCCATTGCTAACTGAAAAGGACAATGACAACCGAATGACAGATGGAAAAATACATGCAGTGACCCTAAAGGTCAATTTGGCATGGATAATGAACAAGTTGGCCATTACCACAAAATACCAGCTGCTACAGGAAGTCTCGTACCTGCTAAAATGCAAGTTTCAACTATGCTACTTAGTTTTTCGAGTTCTTGGATCAGTTACAATGCTATTAATATATCCAGTCAAAATATCACTATGAAGAATTTACCGTTGTTCTTAGGGTGTAAGATTGAAGATCCAAAAAATGGATATTGTTGTAGGCCCTGATTCACCTTTGTTGGTAGTTCCCCTTTGTACCCTAAACCCCATGCACAAGTAGTTTATCTATGGAACTTTTGATTCCTTTGAGTTACAATCAGTCAAATTTTCTACAGAATCCTGCATCCTTGAACACAAAAAAGTTTCATCTAATATGATTCAACAGACACCCTTGTTACATTACACATCACTAAACTCCGTTATTCCTAAATCCTAATTTGTTGTCCTAAATGTGCCAAAATCATATATGATAACATAATTATGGCCGTACAACAGAATATTTAACAATAAATCTGTTTCAAGATATTCAAAATATTGCACAAGTGGCGATAGAAAAGATAACCTGGATGAAGGGCCGCCGGAGAAGGCCACAAGAACTTTATCTGTCGGCGAAATCATGGCATTAGAAGTGACAGCAAGCTTAAACTTTCCGTAAAGGTTACTCCGGAAGCAATCGGCACAGAATCTGCCACCACCATCTCCGCCGGTGAAGATTGTGGCTTCGGTTCCTTTACACTTGAGACACATCTTCCGGTTGCGTTGGTGCTTATCGTCGCTGCCATCATCACCAATTGGCTTCTTCGTCGATAATTGTTTCTCTTCATCCCCGTTGCTGTCTTTATAGCAACCGGATTGACATCCTGTGCCATTGCAATCCATTGACAGTTTTTCTCTCAGTGCGAGGGTTTTTAGGGTTTTGGTGGTTAAAAAGGTAAACGAGAAAAATAAAATGCCAACATCCGTCACCTATACGCCATACAACCTTTTTTACTTTATTTTAGTATCTGATCTTTAATTAATTTTAAAATTATATAAAATCATGAAAATGGTATTTGAGGAGTGAGACTTTTAATTTCATTAAAAGGTAACCTCTAAATCGTTAAGAGGTGAATCTTGTTTGGTCGAAAAAAGATCTACCTCTTAATGGTTCAAAATCATTCAGCAACCGTCAAACATCCCCTCATGAATAAGATTTTGGGCTCATTCTGGTAGGTTACTTAGATCGAGTATTATTAAATTTTTAAGATTTTCTTGACTGTTATCTTCATATGTCATGAAATTAATCGGGTCGGGATATCCATAATTACGAAGAAAGAGAAAAAAAAATGAATGAGGGTAATTTTTATGTTATATTTGTTTTTGTTATCAAATGTTACGGGTGATTAGAAAGTTGCATATGGTATATGTCATGACATCTGCAAAGAAAAGGTGGTTTGTTTGCTTTTCGCCTTAATGAAAGTGCAACACTTGTCAAAATATAGCAAGATCGTTAAGTAACTTTTGAAACGCAGCTCTAAGCACAAAGCTATTACTAATAAACATCGTTAAGTAACTTGAAATGTCCCTTGTTTGAATTGAAAAATGATTTTCGAACACTTTAAAGGTACTTGAAATTGAGTCAGATTGCTTAAATGATCGTAAAACCAAGTCCAGATACCATTTTTTGCACTTTACTCTAAATGAAACTTAAGAATGAGTTACAAAACGAGGTTTAGGGTTTAGCATATAGTTTACGAGCTTTAGGATTTATGTTACGAATTCTGATTTTCTGGGCTCTCATTGTATTTTGTAGCTTGTAAAGACAATAACTTCACCGAATTTGATTTAAAATTGTCACTCCACTTGCCACAAAATCATCAAACTACTTCATATTCATACCTTCTCTTTTGGCTATTTTCTACTTACCAGTAATCTTTGCAGCTGCAAGAACCATCCTTAAAATGGTGAAACCGGCTTCGATCTCTCACCACGATTTCTCGTTTATAAACCTTCGAAACCAGCTTTATTGCAACGTGACAATCTGCACATACCCTCAAGTTCTTCACAACCCTAATCGGGGTTCCAGGAGGTGTATTAATGAGCATAAACGCGATTGCAATCTTCTCACTGTGATACGATAAAGCCGTCTCCTTTTCCTCTTCTTCTATATCCGCAAGCACGTTTGCAACATGCGGCACGTAACCTTCTAACCTCAATAACTTGGTGATCTCTATCAATTTCGCGTAGATATCTTCACTTTCTGGATGAGACGTGTCGCCCATAACGAACTGATACACACAATTTCCTAACTCAACGAGGCTATGACCCGGAGATTTTTGTATCCCTTGTTCTAGCATCGTTTCTCGCACTTTTGACACATCCGACCACCGTCTTTCGGAAGCATAGAGGTTCGATAGCAAAACATAGTCTCCACTGTGTTTAGGTTCTAATTGTATGAGTTGGGCTCTTGCAACCTCGGCTAAAGCCGAGTGCCCATGAATCGTGCATGATCCCAATAAGGTCCGCCAGATGATAGCATTCGGCTGCAATGGCATGGCGAGAATATAGTCGTAAGCTTGTTGTACGCGGCCCAATCTTCCCAATAAATCAACCATGCATCCGTGATGTTCTATCCTAGGCTCGATGCCGAATTCTTCTTTCATTCTTTTGAAATACGCGAATCCCTCATCGACCATCCCACAATGACTACAAGCATATAGTACCCCAACAAAAGTGATCTCACTTGGTGTTAGTTTTTTTCTCTCCAACTTCTTGAAAAGATCGATCGCTTCACTGCCAAATCCATTCATAGCCAAACCGACAATGAGCGCAGTCCATGATACGACGCTCTTATCTTTCATCTCATCGAAAACCTTTTGTGCTTCCGATACGTTTCCAGTTTTTGCATAAAGATCCAAAAGGGCATTAGCAGCATGCAAATTCTCAGCCAATCCAACCTTAAACATGTAGGCATGAACCCTCTTACCCAATGCCAATGCCCCAAGCTCTGCACAGGCAGTAAGCAAGCTAACCAAAGTGAAACCATCTGGCTCCACCCCCTTCTCACCCATCTCCCTGTAAAGGGTTAAAGTCTCATTAGGTTTCCCATTAGAAACGAATCCGTTAATCATAGAATTCCAAGTTACAAGGTTTCTGTCAGACATTTCATCGAACAGCTTGTGTGCACTCTCAGCACGCCCACACGCAGCGTACATATGAACCAAACCATTTTGAACAAACACCAACGACCCAAACCCATTTTTAATCGCTATCGAATGCACCTCCTCACCCTCTCTAACAGCGATTAACTTGGCAATGGCTTTCAAAAGAAATGGGTAGGTATGCGTGTCGGGTTCAACAGCAAACATCCGCATGTTCCGGTGTATATCCATGGCCGGTTTGGGGTTTTCGCTCTCAGCAAAGCCTCTAATCATGGTGTTCCAAGTGAAAATATTGGGGTTATGGATTTGCTTGAAGATGTTGTGTGCGTAGGACATAGGTGCGGAGAAGGAGACGAGAGTGAAGAGAAGATGTTTGCTCATATCTGGGTTGTTGAGAGAAACGCCATGCCTGATTGAAAAAGCATGAACTTGTTTGAGTTTGTGGATTGAAGTTGCAGAAGAGAGCAAGATGGCTACGCATTTTTTGAGAATTGAAGGGGGATGGTAGTCTGAGTGCATATCATCAGGATCAGATCATTGTTTCCTGAGAATGAAATCCTTAACCACTTTTTAGGGGTGTTTGGGATTGCTTATTTATTTGGATAAATGCTTATTTGGAAAAATGTTTAACAGCTTATGTGTGTTAAATCGGAGTTTTTTAAAAAGTGTTTGGATTAGCTTATTGTGGTACCAAAACGTAATAAGCTAGTAAGTTGTTATTTAAAGGTGTTTGGGATTGCTTATACATATAAAAGAACCAAAAAAGTCATAAGCACTTTTGAAATAAGTCATAAGTTACAACAAAATGACTTATCAAAAATGGCTTTTCAGCGGTTTGGCACCGCTATAAGCTGTTTTCTTTTTGTTCCATCCAAACACTCAAAATAGCTTATCTGCGGTGCCAAATCGCAATAAGCTAAAAAACCCTTCAAATAAGCAATCCCAAACACCCCCTTAGTAATCCTAAAAAAAATTACCCATTTTAATATATTATTTTACATGTAAAAACTATAATATTTAACTTTTTGTTTGTAAATGAATTATTATTATTTTTTTTAAAGAAGAAGAAGACATTGTGTTTTACATTTTACAACAATAAATGATGATTTCATACAAAACAATTATAACTTTTGTTAATGTATATGTGTAGAGGGCCCAAGCCCATATCAGTATAGGGCCCAAGCCCATTTAGTCTTTGTATAAATATGTTGTATCTTGTAGTCTAGGTTAGATAACTCATTATTTACTTTTCATATTGTACGTTTTTCTCTCTATCAATATATCGAGGTTTCAAACCTTCAGCATATTCATCGTCTCCTTCAACCATATTCATCTTCTAACATGGTATCAGAGCTGTAGGTTTATTCTTCGATTTCACTGTTCATCGTTTTACTGTTCATCAGTTCACTGTTCATCCGAACCATAATCGACTCTTGCCGCAGCTTCTGCCTCTTGCCGTCTCTCATCGCCGCCGCTGTTTCTTTGCTTGCCATCGTTTTTTTAATCGATTTTGTTTTGAATCGATTTTGAATTGCCGACATCGATCGATCTGTGTGTTTTGATTTGCCGCGCGCCGCTGTTTTATTTTCTGAAACCCTTGCGGTTTTTACCGGTCGAAAACATTCTACCGGTCGAACCTTATCGGTCGAACTCTACCGGTCGCATCTATCTTACCAGTCAAACTCTACCGGTCGCATCTATCTTACCGGTCGAACCTTACCGGTCGCATCTATCTTACCGGTCGAACTCTACCGATCGAACCTTATCGGTCGAACCTTACCGGTCGCATCTATTTTAATGTTCCTCATCCACTCCATGGCTACCAATCTCAATCACTCAAATCCCATCTCAGTTGTTTTCAATGGTAGCAACTACGTTATTTGGCATCATCATATGACAATTATGCTAAAATCTTTTGGCCTCCACACCTATGTTACTGGTGCATCCAAAGTTCTAGTTCAGGAAGCAACTGAGAATGCTGTTGACTTTGCAAAACGCATGAATGAGTGGGACATCAATAATGCTCGTATTCTGGGCTTTATTAATGCCTCCACTACTCCTGAGATCAACCAACAGTTTCTTGGCTATATTACCGCTAAAAGTCTCTGGGATTTTCTCGCCAAACGATACACGTCATCGGGACTATCTCATCAGTATCAACTATGGACCACCTTTCAGAGCAAACGTCAGCTTCCTGATCAATCCATAAACTCTTATATCTCTGAAATGCAGTCTCTCAGAGATCATATAAGTCTTGGAGCACCACAGATTTTTGATGAAACAACTCAACAATTGTAACACCCTCAAATTTGGAAAGAGCGACTAATTAAAAACTTTAAACAATACCTTAAGGGATAATAAATCTATTACTACTAGTCCATAATTTAAATACATTTCTAGGTTGAACCATCAACAGATAATTAAAATCTTACATAAAGACTAACTAAAGTCGAGTGTTACTATAACCCAATATCAAATCGCTATCTCCAATAATAATGCGGAAGACTTCATCAAGCTAAATCACTTCATCGAGCACACAACTAGCACTCATCACTTCACGGTGTCGCTAGAACTAATCCCGAGATGAAACCTGATGCACATGCCGACAAATAAAAAGGTTAGGCTAACGCCTAGTGAGTTCAAGAGTTTTATATCATGATTATAGAGGAAAGTGTAAAATGGAAACATTGTAACTTATAATCATGATCCTTTAAAATGATTTACTTTGAAATAAGAGAACAACTCATTTACCAACAATATGCATTTTAAAGACAATACTCCCAGACACCCCTTCTTTATAAAATGATGCAACGCATAACTCACCAAAACGGGATCATAGTTTGACGCTCAGTTTGTGAAAAGATGAATAATACTTCATATCCCAAAACACCCAACACACGGGCGTGATGTGATACTCGACCCATGAATAAAGGAAAACAATTCGTAAAGATATGGTACGTCATTGAAAACCTGTAACTCGAATTAATACTCACACGACCATAAAATAGAATGAAATCCAATTATTAAAGTATGGACAATTAAATATCCAAAATGCAACGGGACGGCAACGGGGGATACCCGTATCCGTTGAGAGCGGAGGAACACAAAAGTATGCCACTCAACAACGTTGATCGCATGACACTTCACGACCCGCGGCCCAAGTGCCCCTACGACCTCTTGACAAGTTCACCATGAGAGGTCATTGACCTTGGTGGCCGTTACAAAGAACTCCACCTCAAAAGGCCCCGGAAACTACAACAAAGGCAATTCCCCAATAATTAAATCACGGGGGTCACAGTACTCACCGCCCAGGCAGCACTATCCAGACTCAACCCTCCTAGTCCCTCCTTGTCAAGTTTCGGTCATAAAACATGAGTCCCGGAGTCCAACCTCGTACCACCCAATTGACCATCAAATAAGACTGACTTACGTGCCTATGGATCCAATGCAACATAGTCTAAAAATACACGACTACTCATGAATGACTACAACACTCGAGCCTATACTTATAATGAATTTACAATAAAATGCATTGAGATGTAAACCATATTTTTGGATTTTAAATCGAGCCATTAAAACCGGACAAGTGTCCTCAATACTCATTTACGCCGGTACCGAGCTAAAATGCTCAAAAGCCTTTTGACCAACAATTAACGTCCTCCGAATACTGAAATGCCTTTAAACAACGTTTATGAAGACACATACCCCAAAGATGTGGTTAACCCAAAACTCAACACGTATTGGGACCAAAGATTTTCCAACGGTTTTATGAATGTAAATATACCCAAAATGCATATAACGTGAAATAGACTTTATTGGTACAAAAATCATCAAAGATGCATAACCCATGAAACAGACTCAATTTGTGCAAAATTGCTAGGAACCCAAATATGAGCATTTTATGATGTTAACACAACCCAAGTTTACCCAATATGAAAACTTATCAAAATACTCACACTTTGACAAATACCAAGTAAAACACCTTTTTACTTCAAAATACACATTTTGGCATGTACACCGTTTTAACAAATCAACTTGAACTCACCTTGCTAGATTTAGGCTAAATCTAGATTTTTTTCCCCAACTAGAGCTCCTTTGAAGAACACTTGGATTCTCAAGACAAAACTTTCAAAACCTAAATCCATACATATTCAACCGCATATAAACATAATCAACCACAAAGAATTGTTTCCCAAACCATAAACATCAATACCTCAACTAATACCAAAACCCTAACTTCCATAACCGAAGAGAATAGAAGATTACCTTAACCCAAGCTTGAATCCACCAACCAAAACACTTCTAGTTCACCAAAATAACCACAAATCTCCAATCTATGAAAGGAAGCACAAAGGGTGGATGAAACCCTAGAAAACTTGGTGAAGAAGATGAAATGGGAGAGATGAGGAGCTTACCACCACAAAATACTCTTGTATACTCCAATAGACCTCCAATCTCTTGTTAGATCCTTGAAGAGCTCTCAAAAACGAAACCGTAGCACTTTGAATCACCCAAATCGGAGTTAGGATGAAGGAGATATGAAGAAATGAAGTTTGGGTGCTGAAAATCGGTTTTAAGCTCATCCAGGGGGTTTCGCGACTTGTCTCGCGACCTTGGGTCGCGGCATAAGTCATCTGCTTCCCCTGGTTTTCTCCTCGATACTGTTTTGGCCATAACTTATTCGTTATAGCTCCGTTTTCGCTCCGAAAAGAACCGTTGGACTCGTAATTGAATCCTTTATCCATTAAGACTATAAAATCTAGGATTTGAGTCCAAAATCAAATATCTTATTTTTCCTTAATATATCGGTTTCTGTATTAACTTGGATTGATACCTTTCGAAAATCGGGGTGTTACAACAATTCACCGCCTACTTCAACCAGCTACATTTGATCACCATTCTGATGGGCCTTACTGATAAATTTGAGAATGTTCGTGCTTCTCTTCTTCATAGGCAGCCTTTACCTACTCTTGAAGAAGCAATATCAGAATTGCTAAGTGAAGAAACTCGTCTTCACATGCGCTCACCGATGCCCGCTACTGATAGTGTTCTCTACACGTCTCATTCCAAGTCCAAAGGCAAATGGACCAACAAGAATCATTCCAAATCTGTGGGAAAGACGAACACATCTGAGTGTGCCTTTTGCCATTCTACTGCTCATCTTCTTCTTGATTGTCCTATCCATTAGTGTCGTAGGTGTGGCATCACTCATCCGCGTCATTATGAGTCTGACTGCCCGAAGAACTCAAAGCACACTGGTTCTCAGAACCGGACTCACGCTATTGTTGGGCCTACCATTGCTGATACTGAGGTTTCTCCAACCTCCTCACCTGATCTAATGGAACTGATGTGTCGCAATCAGGAACTCATGGAGCAGATCATGTCTGGTGCTATGGGTATGAATTCTCCACACTCAGCTGCATCAGGTAACGTATGGCTTTTTGAGTCTGGGTGTTGCAATCATATGACACCTTGCCCTGATGGTTTCGTTTCTAAGAAACCACCTCAGCAATTTCCGTCAGTAAAAACTGCTGACAACACTGGTCTACCGGTATCCTTTAGTGGAAATGTTTCCACTCCTCATATACAATTACCGGATGTTCTAAATGTTCCGAAGCTATCTCTGAGCTTAGTTTCGATTGCGCACCTTCTTGAATCTAATTTGATCATTTTATTTCATTCTTCTGGTTGTGTTGTACAGGATCCAAAGACCAAGCAGATCCTTGGACTCGGTCGTAAAGTTGGTCGGATGATTGAAGTGGTCTACCTGCGTCTTCCATTACCCTATTCAAGTCTTGTTGCATCAGTTTCCAGCACTTCTTCCTTTGAGTTGTGGCATGTTCGGTTGGGTCACTTATCTCTAGCCATAATAAAATCATTAGCTCATTTAGGGGTGTTAGGAAATTGTGTATCAACTGACAATCTTTCTTGTTTATCTTGCAAACTTGGCAAACATCATGCTTTACCTTTTGAAATGAATGAGTTTAATTCTACTTCTTCTTTTGATCTTATTCATTCTGATGTATGGGGACCAACACCACATCCATCCATGGGGGGTGCTCGATATATTGTTATTTTTATTGATGATCATACACGTTTCACATGGATATATCTCATGAAACATCGTTCGGAATTACCCCAAATTTATATTATGTTTGCCCGGATGATTCATACCCAGTTCTCAAAATCTATAAAGATTCTCAGAGCTGACAATTCTATGGAATACAAAGAGTCATCTCTTCTCTCCTTTTTTCAATCTCAGGGGACTCTCTCTCAATACTCCTGTCCCGACACATCTCCTCAAAATGGTCGTGCCAAACGCAAACACCGTCATATTTTTGATACGGTTCACACTCTTCTCATCTCTGCCAAATGTCCAAAACGTTTTTGGGGTGAAGCTGCTTTCACTGCAGTTTATACTATCAATCGTCATCCTACTCCCATTCTTAATAATAAGTATCCTTATGAGGCTCTTCATGAGGTCACCCCTTCCTATGAACTTCTAAAAGTTTGGGGCAGCGCTTGTTTTGTTCAACTACAATCTCATGAACATACCAAACTTGAACCTTGTTCCAGACTTTGTTGCTTCCTTGGATATGGTATTGAGCACAAGGGTTATCGCTGCTGGGATCCTATCTCCCAGCGTCTTCGTATATCTCGTCATGTTACTTTCTGGGAACATGTTCCTTTTTCTTCTATATCCAAGTTTCGTGAGTCTCCTAATTTCATCACTCCGTTCTTCACTGATGCTTCTGTCTCATTGGACTCACTCCAATCTGACATCATATCACCTCCACCTGTTGTTCCAACTCCTTCTGAGTCTGCCTCTCCTTCAGAGTCTCCTGCCCCCACACAACCCGCCTCTCCTAGTTTTCCTAATCAACATCAATCATCTGCTCCATCCGCACAACCAACATCTGAGGTGCCTGCTGGGTCTTTGGCTCCTGGAACTACTTAATCTCAGAATGTTAGACGATCAGATCGGGTAAGACAAGTTCCTTCTCATCTTCGTGATTATCATGTTTATGCTACTCTGCTGTCAAATCACGAACCTACTTCCTACAAGTAAGCCTCCTCTAACTCTGATTGGCAGAAAGCTATGGATGAGGAAATTCAGGCACTTGACAAAGCTCAGACATGGGAATTTGTCCCTCTTCCACCAGGCAAGTCACCCATTGGCTCCAAATGGGTGTTCAAAATCAAAACCAAATCTAATGGCTCTATTGATCGGTACAAATGTCGTCTTGTGGCCAAGGGCTTCAATCAAGAGTACGGTATTGATTATGAGGAGACATTTGCACCTGTTGCTCGAGTCACTTCTGTTCGCAGTCTTCTAGCCATCGCAGCTACCAAACAATGGCCTCTCTTTCAGATGGATGTTAAGAATGCCTTTTTGAACGGTGACTTATCTGAGGAAGTCTACATGACACCTCCTCCAGGCGTTCGACTTCCACAAAGTCATGTTTGTCGTCTTCGGAAGGCTCTTTATGGACTCAAGCAAGCTCCACGAGCTTGGTTTGAGAAATTCAGTTCCACAGTCACCTCTCTGGGCTTCTCACCCAGCAACTATGACTCAGGACTGTTTACTCGGACCACTGAGGCTGGTACAATCTTACTTCTTCTGTATGTGGATGATATGATTATTACTGGCAGTGACTCTACAGGCATAGCTAATCTCAAGACATCTCTCAGCTCCTGCTTTGAGATGAAGGATCTTGGCTCTTTACACTATTTTCTTGGTCTTGAGGTGCTCTCCAATCCATCGGGAATTTATCTTTGTCAAACCAAATATACCTCAGATCTCTTGTCAAAAGTTGGGATTACTGACAACAAAACTACATCCACTCCTCTTGAGCACAACCTTCATTTGGCTCCGAATGCTGGACCTCCTCTGCGTGATCCTACTTTATATCGCCAGTTAGTGGGGTCACTTGTCTACCTGACAGTAACTCGACCTGACATTGCCTATGCTGTTCATACAGTCAGTCAGTTCATGTCTACACCCTGTTCTGATCACTACGATGCTGTCCTGCGCATTCTTCGATATTTAAAAGGGACCATGTTTCATGGTCTTCATTTTCCATCCACATCATCATTGACTTTGCGAGGGTTTTCTGATGCTGATTGGGACAGTGACATGACTGATCGTCGCTCCACTACCGGCTACTGTTTTTTTTCTTGGAGACTCTCTTATATCTTGGCGGAGCAAGAAACAATCTCTCACAGCTCGATCCAGTACTGAAGCTGAGTATCGAGCACTAGCTGACACGGCTCAAGAACTTGTGTGGTTACGCTGGCTACTCTCTGACATGGGGGCTCCTCAACAGTACCCAACTCCATTGTGGTGTGACAACAACAGTGCGATTCAGATTGCTCACAATGATGTCTTTCACGAGCGCACAAAGCATATTGAAATTGACTGTCACTTTGTTCGTCAACATGTGACTCGTAAGACGATCCAACTTCTTTCTATTTCGACTCTTGATCAACCGGCCGACATTTTCACTAAAGCTCATCTACCAGGACGGTTTCGTGAGCTAGTTTCCAAACTCCATCTGGCTCATTCTTCTCCCGATTGAGTTTGAGGGGGGATGTTAATGTATATGTGTAGAGGGCCCAGGCCCATGTCAGTATAGGGCCCAAGCCCATTTAGTCTTTGTATAAATATGTTGTATCTTGTAGTTTAGGTTAGATAACTCATTATTTACTTTTCATATTGTACGCTTTTCTCTCTATCAATATATCGAGGTTTCAAACCTTCAGCATATTCATCGTCTCCTTCAACCATATTCATCTTCTAACAACTTTCTTCAAATTTTTAGAGTGAAGGTATAATGAAAAGATTTTTTACTTTGTTATTCCGAAAAGAATTAGAAAATGTCTTTTAAATAATTTAAACATGTAACCTTTTGTCAAATTATTATTGATTTTACTATTAGGCATATTAATTATGTTATATAAACGTACACAAAATTTGGTAAAATCATTGTTTTAATCAACCTGTAAAACAAGCTTTGGTTTAAGCTCATATATGGTTGGTCATTTTACGCTAGTATATGATTCAAGTGAATACATTTATGTTCGAAACAGATTGGACTTTGACAAGATTAATGTGACGGACAATTCTAAGTTAGAATGACATAATATAAACTCAAATTTAAGCATGAAATTATTCACATGACTTAAGTAGCTTTGGTTATGAGTATGATCCGCAAAAGTATACCGCTACATCTGTTAATAAAAATCTATACATTTACGATCTTTTAAAAGTATCTAACATTGGTCGTGGAGCTTTCAGATACTATTTAGTGTAATATTATGGTGCTACATGAACGATTATGATTCGGTCGTATCTGGATCGTGAATCGAAACAAACCGTAATCATGTTCATATAATTATCATACCGTTATCGAACATAAACCGAGACCCAACCTTTAAAGCCGAACACGAATTGAGCTCGGTTGATTTAGAGCCCTTTTTGTAACATTGTTTGCTTGCTTAAGGGGGTGTTCCAAAAAACTTGACCCATGTTCCAGTTAACACATGACTCACTCACGCTTAACGAACCGTAACCAAATGGTTTAGCAACAAAAACCAGATCAAAGCATTCCAAAATTTCAAATTAAATTTCATTCCCGCCTGTTGTTATTGATACACAGAAATCACAAGTACGATAAAATGGAATCACCATTTCCAAATTCGACTGAAGAGATCGTTGCTTCAGCTCTTCTCCTTCTGTCTTCGTCTCCGAGGTAAGTCAAATTGAATTTAACAGCATTGCTTTGATTTGAGTTTACGTTGATTTGTAGCTGGATGAGTTTTTGTTGTTGTTTTTGGATGCGTTTAGCACTGAGAGAATCACTGGTAAGTGCCACATTGATCATTGTGAGAATCTGTTGTTGAGTAAATCATTGTCGAGGTCTTCTGCTTCGTCTACTGTGAGTAGCGACGATGTTTCATCGGATGAAGCTCATGGACGTGGTCTGCATATGGTAGCTAGCGCTGTTGCTGATTCTGAAAATGAGATGAAGCTCAAGGTAAATCGTTTATAGTTTGTGGATTTGATTCGATCGACTTGAGGCTCTGTTTCATAATAAAATTAAATAAAATCCTCAGTTTAGATAGATTTAGTGTTCTGGTCAGATTTTAATCTGCAAGTTGGCTTCCTTATGGACGATTTTCCTTCTAGATCAGTTCCTATTCGAAATCTAAAACCTCATATTCTGAAGTTTATCTTCTTCATATATCTCTGTTTTTGTGTTTACTGTAGCTTCTTATAAAATCTGTTATTTCTCCAAACTCAGATACGCTTACTTTTAAACTGCACTGTTGCATTTCCTTTTGAAGCGATTCTATTACTTTTACTCGGTCATGATATATAGTTAGTTAATTACTCGGCTTCGTAGTTACGACTTACCTATGCCTTCGTATATGTTTTGATCCTTTTGTTTCATTGTATAACTCTATTTTCAGTATCCTATACAACAATTTGATTCCGTTGCATCATTCAACTCTGTTTTTCATTATTTTGTGTACAAATCAACGCAGACAATCAGCCGATTCCAATTCATAGTGCTCCATGTGATTTCATAGTTTTGAGTTCCTGTTCTGATAGAATTTTGGATTCCTTTGCAGGTGGTGAGAAAGAGCAGATCGAAGACGTTATGGATATCCGATTGCCGTAAGATCTCGAATGTTGGACAGAAGATTAATGTTTTTGCGTCTGGTAGCTCGTCGGAGACAACAGAAGACTCCTCATGTTTGTCAGGTGGCTCCAGCAGCTTCGTTTCCAGCTCGGAAAGCTGCAAGTCGAAGATAATGAAAGAGAAGCCGTTGGCTCAGGATGTGAAGAAGAAGCCATCGTCGTCTGCGGTTAGCTCGACTCACCTACTCCGCCGGTCTGAAGCCATATTGAAGGTGCTGGCTCGTAATGGATCCGCTTCGGAAGTGCGCATACGTCAGTTGCTCGGCGACAGCCCCGACACCAGCAAAGCCTTGCGAATGTAAAACATAACCTCCCTCTTTATCTTACACCCCGTAGTAGCATGCCACGTGGCATACAATTTCATGATGACTTAAAATGTCACGTGGCATATCGCTATGACTAATGTCTTCCTATCTTAGCCATGAGTTGCTTGCATACAATCCCTTGTTGACGTTTAAATTACCCGTCCTTTCAATATGGATTGCATTTTTAATTAAAATAATTTCATTTTCTTATAAAATAAACAGTTTAGTTAAAAATGCTACCAGTGAAAACATTTGCGTCTTCAACCTTCAATGAAAATGCACTCTATGATAATGTTAAATTCAAGAACCATGTGTATAAATTATGATGAGTGCTTAAATGGTAGGTTGCTGAAAAAAGAGGAGGTGAGAAGGTCTGGAGCTGGAGGGAGGACTGATCCATTCATTTATCAGGTACATTTATACTAATGCTAAGCACAATAAACATAGCTTATATTAGTTCTTATCTTATTGGTTAAAAAGTGTTGCATGGCTAAGTTAAATATTTCTCTATCTTAAAAAATATGCAACATATAAAATAAGTCAAACATTGCAATTCTAATAAACCAAAGATTATGATAGAAATGATTGTGTACAAAAAACATACTTGTTTGCTCATCACCAAACATTGCCATTAGTGGTATTTTTGGCCATTGTGATAGATTTTGATGTCTTGAAAGTTATTAGTTAGTTCAATTCAAGATATGATTCAAGTCTATAAAAATTGTCTAATTATATTTCTTTTCTTGCAGATAGCTGCAAGGTAGCTGTTCATTTGGGTATTTGATCATATATAGTAAGTAGTACATATATACAATTAATAGTAAGATCTCATTAATTAGTGGAGCTTGTTTCTCCAAAAAAAAATATATATAGATTTCAATGCATAATAATAGAAAGTATATAAACATAAGGTCAATTCCACATTTTGATTTTTGGCCAGAGCTATTAGCTTATTGAGTGGTGTTGAGAAAAAAATACATAAGAATGATGATTCAAATGTAAATAAACATCTATCATAGATTCATAATGCATACTTCGGGGTTGTTTTTTTTTTTTAAAAAAAAACCTCTTAATAGTTCTTATTCAGACCTTTTTACACACCACCTCTTATTAATCATAACTAAAATAAGACTTCAGATATTAGATCTCTTAAAAAAACAAACGGTACCTTCATATGTCTTATCTTTATTATTTGTTTTTAAGATTAATATATTGCAAAGTGATCTCTTTTATAGATAATACAATAAATATAAGGATTTGTTGACAATTGAAGTATGGGAACATGCAAATATCATTGAATTTTTGTAACTACATTTGGAGTTTGGTTTTACATTCCTACGTACCACTTCCATTATTTTTATTATATGATCTACAATATTGCATTAGAGTCTGTGTTTTTCTTCCACAAATTTTGTACAGTTACATGGACGATGTTCATGATTGCATAGAAGACTCCTTTATCTTAAAAGGGAGAGCAGACAAAAATAGAAAACTAAAAACAGTTGTTAAAATTATAAAAAAGATAGTTTTGTAAGAAAATAAACAACCATTTGTTGATTAGTTTTGATTAATATATAAATACACAATAAAGTGAGAAGCTATAAATCATTGTAAATTTTTTATTGTGAATAAGTATATTATTAATTATATACTTTATTTGTATTTGTTGTTTATATACAAAATCATCTTAAACATTCTATATTAAATTCGCTATTCTTTTTAAAATAGGCATCTTTTTTAAATAGGGTAACATACTAAGGGGTTGTATACAAATGTTTATCGGATAAGTGTTTACCAACAAAGTCATCACTCTAATCATTTGAGTTGTGGCGTACTGGTAAAACCTTTGGGAAATGTAGTGGAAGATCTCATCTACGTAGGGTTCAAATCCAGGCGTTGCCAAAGCTCTTGTGGCCATGGAGGTTCACCTGTGATGACTCCAGGCCATTCGTGGTCGCCCAGGGATTAGTCGGTGCGCGTAAGCTGGCCCGGAAACCCACGGTTACCAAAAAAAAATCATCACTCTTACTTACCTTGTCGAGTAATATTTTTGGCCATAAAAATGAATTATTAGTAAGTGTCTTTTATCCAATAAGTGCTTACAATGGTTTTCTCATTCACTTATCGAATAAAATTCTTAGTCATTGGTAGTTGGTATGCCTCTTACCAGGTAAAATTCTCGGTTATTGTCATGACACCCGGTAAAGTAAGTACTTATATTTATTAAACACTTAATAAATATTTAGCAAACAACATGTAAATATTGTATTATAAATTATATAGTTTAGGCGATGAATCATGTGAGAAGTTGAGGTTAACGTGAGAAACGTGAGAAGTTGATCTGAACCGTTGATCACTTTTAATCTCATACCCTCCATGAATTGCGCAAATGGAATTGATCCGATGCATCTCATCCTAATGTATATTCATTTCTCATCCCAACGGTTAATAACCACTTCTCACACTTTTCACGTTAACCTCAATTTATCACCAAAACCCAACCCACATACTTTATTCGCATCTTTTACAAAGGATTTTGATATATATATATATATATATATATATATATATAGAGAGAGAGAGAGAGAGAGAGCCTTAGGTTCATTTGAGAAATGGTAAATGTATGAGAAATAAAGAAATGATCCTAACACTTTATCTGGTTAACATTTGCGACTTTGACCGTGAAACACTGAATAATTCCTTGTGTGGTCTGTAGAAGATAAAGGGGTAGTTTCGTAAAATACGCGGGACGAGTTAATATATAAACCTATATGATTCACATATGAATTATATGTTCATATATGAACTCTTTAATAGATTCATATATGAACTATACGTTCATATATGAATCAGTTAATTAGTTCATATGAGAATCAGTTAATTAATTCATAAGTGAATCTGTTAATTAGTTCAACTGATTTACATATGAAACTACAGTTAATTAGTTTATATGTGAATATGTAACACCCTGTTTTTCGCAAGGTAAGTTTCCGTCTTTCGTGGGTAGTTGCTCCGTCTTCCGTTCATCTTTTCGGGCGAATTATGTTGTTCTTTCGAGCCTTAAATCGACCCATGCGGGAATCGCTAGTTTTTGGACTTTTTGGGCTTCGGTACACTGGGCGCGATTGTGCCACGCGATAGTGACACTGTCACTATCGCCAGGGCACTATCGTGGGGAAGGTTTTTAGCCACGATACATTCCGCACGATTGTGCCACGCAATAGTGACAATGTCACTATGCCAGACATTGTCGCATGCGGGGTCTGATAGAGTTAAAACCAGATTTTAGCCTCATTTCTCATCCAAAAACTCAACCTTTTCTTTTGTTATTCTTTCTCAACCTCTCCCTTTCATAAAAACCGAACCTAGGGTTCTTGAACTCATCAACCACCTCATTTATTTCTTGTTGTTGAGTGCTTCATCAAATGGTTCAAGTTGAGCATTTATTCACCATCTCCATCTTCATCCTCTTCATCACCTTCGTCAATTTCTAGGGTTTTCACCCAACCATTTTCTTTGTTCTTGAGGATTGGGAGTGCATGGCTAATCTTGGTGTTCTAGTGGTATTTTGGTTGGTGGATTGAAGTTATGGTTAAGGTAACCTCTTGTTTTCTTCATTTATGGAAATTAGGGTTTTGGTTATATGATGAGATCTTGTGTAAAATGTTTGGGGAACAATTATTTATGGTGGAATAGGTATATTTATAGTTGGATATGGTTATTTACATTTGAAAATGTTTGGATCTAGGTTTTGGATTGAAAGTTCAGATTTCTTCAAAGGAGCTCAAGTTGGGGGTGAAATCTAGATTTAGCCGAAATCTAGCAAGGTGAGTTCAAGTTGATTTGTGAAAACGGTGTACATGCCAAAATGTTTATTTTAAAAATGTTTGTGTTTTATCTCAAATTGTTAACTGCTGATAAGTTTTAGTTATTTTGAAATGTTTAGTTTTATAAACATGTTGAGACACCCCTTTTTGGGATATTTGGGAATTTTGGGAAATAAATCATGTTGAAATGTTTCTTTGATGATTTTACACATATAATTGGAGTTTATTTGACGTAAGTGTCATTTTGTGTATTTGATTCTATAAACATTTTCGGAAAGTGCATATTATTGTGTTATGAGGCATTTTGAAAACATAAGGGTATGAGTTCATTTGGAAAATGGTTTGTCTCGACCAACGATGAGATTTGAGTTAATTATACTTTTGGTCGTGTTTGCATAATAGTTCGTCAAACGTGTTTCAATGTTTATATCGGTTTTCATTTGGGTATTTACGTAAACTGTTGGGTCGTTGGCTCGGTTTTGTCTAAATGGAGTCTTGAGGATATTTGTCCGGTTTAAAAACAGTTGTGGGATTTTGGAGTATGATGGCGATTATTTCATGCCATTGGGAGTTACATGTTTTGGGAGCTTTGGTCTTTCAAATTGGAGTCATGAAATGTTAGACAATGTCGTAATGGATCCATAGGCACGTAAGTCTGTCTGTTTTGTAAGGCCTAAGGTTTTGGGTTACATTTAGTGACCGCTTGGGCTTGCTAGTGAGTAGACACTAAAGTTCGAATGGGAACCTTGAGGTTGGAACTCTACTAGAGAACGAATGGGTACTAAGATCGGGTATCCTTGAGGTGACGCCTGCCAAAGGGTGTGCACTAAAGGTACCATGTCCTTGAGGTGACGCCTGCTAAGTGGTGTGCACTAAAGGTGTTGGAGACTTGAGGTGACGCTTAAGTTAGTGTGCACTAAAGTCAATGATCTGAGGTGCAGTTCGATAACATAGATACGTAACATACTTTTGTGTTCCCGCCACGTTCAATGGAAACGGTTCTCCCCCGTCACCGAAAGGTGTTGTTTTGGGTATTGAATTTTATTATCCATGTTTTCGGTGATGTTTTGGTATATATGAATTTTATCCATAATTTATGAGTTGAGCATTGTGCCCCACCTGTGTTTTGGGTGCTTCGAGTTGTAAAGTTTTATTTCGTAGTTTTATAAATTGGAAGTTTTACTTACTATTCACGTTTTGGGTGAGTTTGGGATTAAAGTGGTTTTACGAAAGAAGGTTCATGTGGATTCCTTGTTTTAAAGGTGTAATTCTGGAAAATTGTGTCGTTTGAAAATTTAAAATGAATCTTTCTGAAGGTCTGTGATTTAAACTACTTTCTTCCCTTTAGCAAATGTAGTTATTTCATATTGTGAAACTCTTGAACTCACTAGGCGTTAAGCCCAACCTTTTTATTTGTCGGCATGTGCATCAGGTTCTAGATGGGGGTTTGGTTCTATCTGTACTAAGAAGAGACGTGCTTAGTGTTTCACAAGTGTAAGTATTTGGTGAAGTCTTCCGCGGTTTGGAGATAGTGACCATTATTGGATTTTAGTAGCACCCGTCCTTATTATTGACGGTATGTATAGAATGATTGTGTGTATTGAGATTAAAATCTTAAATCGTGATTTTAGATGATTCATTTATTGGTGTATTTAGAAAATTTTAAATTAGTTGTTATTTCCAGATTTGAGGGTGTTACAGAATAAATTAATTAGTTCATATATGAATCAGTTAAAAGAGTTCATATGTGAATTGCACTGTTTCATATATGAACTCGTCCCGTGTATTTGTAAAAATTACGAAATTGTCCTTCTATTTTTGGAATAGCCGCAATTTTTGACCAGTCAAAGACGCAATATTCGACCAGTCAAATGCAATCTTGACCGAATGAAAGGCTAGGATTATTTCTCTATTTTTCATACATTTACCATTTCTGAAATGAACTTCTCCATATATCTATATATCTATATATATATAGAGAGAGAGAGAGAGAGGAAGGATCATGCGATAAGTTAAACATTTTGCGAGAAGGCGAGAAGTATTCAATCATATATGATATCACGACCTGTGGGTGTGCTTAATCATATATGATTAAACGTCTATGTATTGCCAATATAACATGTGTTTAATCATATGTGATTAAGCTTGTGTATCATATATGATTAAACACTTATCGCCTTCTCGCAAAATATTTAGCTTCTCGTTTGAACCTGCCCCTATATATATATATATATATATATATATATATATATAGAGAGAGAGAGAGAGAGAGAGAGGTGATTTCATTTGCAAACCATCTTTATAATGAAAATTTTACAACCCATCTAATCACCATAGATTGTATTAATCAAGGGCCAATATTCATTTGAGTTATTTATGTTAACAAAAGTTAAAATTTAATACTTTTAATTAATGAACATATCAAGGAAGGACAATATCGTCCAAACCCAATTAATATTTTTTAATTAATTACAAAATCATACAATTAATATTTTAATTAACAAAAATTAATATTTTAATTAACGAAAATTAATTAAAACTATCGTCCAAATCCGATGTTTCAGGGATGAAATCAATTTCACATGTGATGAATCAAATAAGTTATGACAGTGAAACTGTACTGAATTTAATCTCACATGTTTCATGAATTCAATTTTCCCTGTTTGATGGTTTGGTTTATGTCAACAGTTTCATCGATCACATAAAAATGGATGGATCCGTGAAACTGTTTCATCGATTGCATAAAAAAAGGATAGATCCATGAAATAATTTCATTGATTGCATAAAAAAGGATGGATCCATGAAATAATTTCATCGACTGCATCAACAATTTCATCAATTGCATTCACCACAATTCTAATAGTTCATATCCATTCTAAAGAAAAACACGATTGAATTAAATGGATATCAACTACAAACATAAAATAAATTACCAGAAAATAAATGTATAACATCTACAAACATGGAGAAGCGACAGAGTATAAGTGAGCAGAAAGGACACCGGAGTTAGCGCCGAAGTCTTTGAAGACAGAGTCAAACGTTGACTAATGGTAACCTTGACTCGCTTTGAGGGCCAAATAGTAGAAAGAGAAAGTGTAGAGTGAGCCATGGTACACTGAATCCATATGTTGGCCACAAAAGTAACGATGGACTTGTTCTTCATCGCCATTTTCCGATGACGGATGGTGGAGTTCTCCAATTTCCAGTTGATTCCCCTACTATAATTTGCTTTCTTTCTATAAAATATATTTTCCTAAAATATAATCCGAAATTAATATAAAATATATTTTCCTAATTTAAAACTGTTATATATAAAATGACCACAATGTCCTTTTAATTAAAAATAATTCAATAATTAAGGAAATTCATTCATTGGTCAATTTAGGTGTGCAAAGTTTGTATTATAAGAGGGGTTTGCCAATGATCCCTCCCATATATATACATATATATATAGAGGCCTATTCATTTGCTAACCACGGCATTGGTGTTAACCGTGCTAACCGATCTCATCCGTTGATTGTTAACATCTATGGTCCACAATAAATCAGATTTTCAATTTAATTATTAAAATTTAGATGATTTGGAATTTTTTTTGCATATGAGCACAAGGGTAAAAAAGTAAAAAAAAAATCATGTATAAGGAAACACCACGTGTTACCAAAAAATAAGGAGAGAAATTAGGGATTACTCCCAAAATTGATTGAGAGAAAAATCAATGGACTGCTACATCGTTCTCTCTCTCCACCATCACCTTCTCTTCCGAACAACCACCACCGCCAGTCGCCGGAAAATCTTCTGCCGTCGGAAAACGTGGGGTTACAGTTGATCGGAGACACGCTACAACTGATATCCACTTACAAAACCGAGAACTCGGAACCGTTTATCGACACACGGGTGGAAATATACGGAAGTATGTTCACTACCGAAGTTCGATTTTGGGGTTTCAAATCTCTCACTCTCCCCCCCCCCCTCCCGGTCTCTCTCTCTTCGACCCCTGGTGAAACCCCGTTCTCTATCGAAGTTCGATTTTGGGGTTTCAAATCTGAAGTTTGATTTGGGGTTGAACAGGTCTAAAGTTCGATTTTGAAACCATTGTTTTTTAAATCTATCAGAGTTCGAATAGAGTGAAACAATGTGCATAAGTGCACATAAGCCTCTAAATGTAATAATTAATATTTGCACTTGTGCACATTCTGCAATTATGCATCGCGTGCACTTCTGCACAATCATAGTTTTACACATATACACTTTATGCACTTCTGCACATATGCACACTCTGCACGATTTGCACTTCTGCATAGTCAAAATAATGCACTTTTGATTTTATATATTTATCAACATTATGAACTTCTGCACAGTATGCACTTCTGCATTTCTGCGCTTTGTGCACTTATGCATAGTTTATGTGGATTATGCACTTGTGCACGGTTTATGTGCACTTCTACACACTATGTAGTAAATTATAGTCAAAAATTGTGTATCTTCTTCAAAATTAAAAAAAATATTGTCAAAAAAAGAATTACAAAAAAAGAATTAAATAACTACCATGAATAAATAAGAGAAAATAAGGAAATAAAATAATGAAGATTCCATGATTAAATATGAGAGAAATAAGGAAATAAAATAGGAATATGGATATTAATATAAAATACCAATTTTACCCTTTTATTCATTATGAGGCATGTACATCTACCAAAAATAATACTCAAATTTGATTGGTCAATAATTGGTTAGCATGGTTAACACCAATGAGTTGGTTAGCAAAAGAAGGGGACCCTATATATATATATATAGGTTCAGAGGAAAACCTCAAAAAAACAGAAAACTGATGAACACCTTGGTAGCCCTTCATCTGGATGGTATGCACTTGTGCATACAAGTAATTTGTAATGCACACGTGCATAAAAACCAAAAAAACAACTTAATTTATTTGTATGCACAAGTGCATACCGTCCAGATGGAGGGCTAACAGTGTGTTCCTTAGTTTTCCATTTTTCTGAAGTTTTTCCCTGAACCTCCCTATATATAGGTTAAATCATGTGAGAACAAAAAAAAATGTTGAGAACTGTGAGAACCCGTAATTTGGTTTTGATCCTATGGTTTTTAACTAAAAGTTGTTTCATCACATGAAAAGGGCATTCTCGTCATTTTGGTAATGAATATTCACTAGATGAAACACATACTATTTCACCTCGTGAAGTAAAAACAACAATTTCATAAATATGATATTTCACCTCATGAAATCCAAACATAATGTTCATATGTCTTACCACATGAAATTCAAACATAATGTTCATACATATGTCATTTCATCACATGAAATCAAATACAATTTTCATAATTTCCGAAAATATTGAAACACACAGAGATTCACCGAATGAAACAAACACTGATTATATCATTTCACCTCATGAAATAAAGCACAATTTACAATGCCCTAGAGAATATATTTTTCAAACTGAGCGATTGCAATGTCGGGAGGGTTTCTCCTCAATGGCGTATCATCAGCTGTATAAGTTGATCTACCGTTGACTACCAATTTCGACATTCCGAACTTGATGCAAAAGATCTTGGTCCTTGGGCAAGAGAAACAATAATTAATGTACGTTAAGCAATCGGCGACACAAAAAATCGAAGAGTTAAAACGAGAAATCTTTAGGTCGAAATCCGACAAGAAGACCTTGGATTCGATCGCTGCTAGGGCTACTCAAGACTGAGGTTTCCAGATAGCAACACGATCTAATTTCGTCAGCGACGGAGGGATAAGAAGCCAATGTTAAATTATTGGAATTGAAACGAGTGGTAGAACGATTAAAAAAGAGCAAATCGGAGAAAACGAACAAAATCACATTATTGAGAAGGAGACGAACTTAATGTTGGAACGTTTGAATAAAGACACAGAGAGATTGAAGGCAGGGGGAGAATCAGTTCGCATACTGGAGAAGAAAATCGATTGTTTTTCGGCGAGGGATTGTGGTCAGAAAACTGAGAAAAAATTGAAGGTTGAAGATCGATGGTTTTCCGACGAGGGATATTGATCCAACTGGTCGCTGCAATTTAGGGGAGAATATGAGGATGGAAGGAGGCGATATTGGGATATCAAATTACAAATGTGCCCTCAAACTTCCAAATTTTCACTAATATTACAAGAAATGCCATCATAAATAATGACCTTTGATTAAAACAAGGTTCTAAATGACGTGAGGCGTGGCGTGACGGAGATGCCAAACCTCTAGCCTTAGGAGCCACGGCGAAGCCATGGCGTTTTCAAGGCGTGACTTATGACGTCAAATTTTCTAATTCATATATAATATTATATATAAAAACGTATGTTTTGTAGTGTTACTTAACGAGTCAATAGTAATAAGCAAGTTTAATTAGATTATATATTAAAAATTTGCAAAGAAGACATTGAAAACGTAAAGAAAAATCAAATATCTCATTACAATAACTGCGCATTAGGCCATGGCGTGCCATGGACTTAACGTGGTGTGACACATAAGCCTTGGTGCCATGGCACACCATGACGGCTGTGCAGCGAGTTTTTTAGAACAGTGATTAAAACCATTGAATGCTTAAGATTAGTCCTTAGTCCTTACGGTACTCAATATTTCGGTTCTCATTTGATTACCGTCCTACACACACACACACACACACACACACACACACACACACACACACACACACACATATATATATATATATAATGATTTTCGTTTGAGAACCCATGAAATTATGATAACTTTGAAAACCAATGCATCATGTAGTATTTGATATGATTTTTTTCATCTAAACTAGCATTTAGAATATTAATTAACATACTAGAAGTGTACTCGCGTAATGCTGCTAGATACATCACGATTTTAATGTTTCATTTTATTTTCTGTTTTTTGTCGATTTACATTACGATTTTGGATGGTTGTGAGAGATTGATAATATTTTTTTATATAAATTTGTTTAATTTAGACTTAATAATATAATGTAATTTATTTTGGTTTCATAATATAATTTTTTTATAAAAGATTATGTTATATTTTTTTAATTATATTTTATATTTTTTATATTTAAAACTTGATTTTTATTCTATATTTAATTATGTTGAGAATTATTTTAGGGAAGTTAAAGTGAGAAATGATTTTAGGGGAGTTAAAATGGTTAGAGATAATGATTGAAAATTAATAAATAGGATTAAATGTAGTACATATAGCTTTAATGGTTGTTTTTAAGTAATTAACATTAAATGGCGGTACATTAAGCTTTAAGACTTGTTTTTAAGAGTTTTTATGCCTTCTTTATAATATAGTATAGATATTTGTTTCACAATGTATTTAGTTCGCATGTATTTGTTTCACAATATGAACCTTTTTAGTATGTTTATGAAACAAAAATTATACGTAAAAAAGTTCCACATTGTGAACTGAATACATATGAAGCAAACACCATTGTAATACAAATATATGTTAATTAATACATTAATTGTTAGTTTTATATGAGAAAAAAATCACGTGAAACAATACCTTAAAATAAAAGTTCTTGAATACCTCAATTTTTTTTAAGTTCTCACATGATTAAGCCCTATATATATTATAACAACCATAAACTCAAAATGACCATAACATAACCTTTTCCAAACCCGCTATGCCTTCCAAAAAAAATAAACAAATAAAAAATAACCTTTTCCAAACTCATAAATACAAATATAGAAAATTTTAATATCTTCTATTCGTTTTTCACGTTACATTTTTAAGCTTTTTACAATTTTCATTTGAACCATTCTCTAAAAATCGTAATCTATAGATTTTGTTCATGTAAATTATTGAGTAAAATGTGAGTTTTTAATATCATGATTGACGTCATAATTGATGTCGAAAATGAGAAAGATAAGAGCATCTCCAACAGCTTTCCCAAAATTTCTCTAAAATAGAGAACCAAAAGTCAAAATCTCAAAAAAAAAAATTACATTCATCTCCAACAGTTACCTATTTTAGAGAATCCAACATTAATTATAATATGAGTGAATTGTGGATTTGGTCCCTGTGGTTTAGTGATTTTTTTGACCATGATCCTCATTCTATGTTTATTGTGGATTTGGTCCTTGTGGTATTCAATTTATTTTGGTCATGGTCCTTCTGACTAACACTTCCATTAACTTTGTTAAATCAAGGACCATTTTAGCCATTTTGCCTATTTTTTGTCCTTTTTTGATAAGAAAAATATAAACAATATTTTTATACACATGCACACACATGTATATATATATATATATATATATATATATATATAACGATATTAAAATAAATAAAATAAGACATTATTGTATGATTTAATTGTTTATTTTTTTAAATTAATTATATTAAATACGATTTAATTTTATTATTTTATTGTAATTGTGGAAAAATATATATAGTTTTATTGTTTTAATGTAATTAAAATTTCAATTTAAACAAATCAGATCATAAAACTATATCTTATTTTATTTAGAGCGAATAAAATAAAATATGGTTTTATGATTTGATTTATTGAATTAAAATTTTAATTAAGTTAAAGACGATTTAATTTTATTATTTTATTGTAATTGTGGAAAAATATATATAGTTTTATTGTTTTAATGTAATTAAAATTTCAATTTAAACAAATCAGATCATAAAACTATATCTTATTTTATTTAGAGCGAATAAAATAAAATATGGTTTTATGATTTGATTTATTGAATTAAAATTTTAATTAAGTTAAAGACGATTTAATTTTATTATTTTATTGTAATTGTGGAAAAATATATATAGTTTTATTGTTTTAATGTAATTAAAATTTCAATTTAAACAAATCAGATCATAAAACTATATCTTATTTTATTTAGAGCGAATAAAATAAAATATGGTTTTATGATTTGATTTATTGAATTAAAATTTTAATTAAGTTAAAGACGATTTAATTATATTGTTCTTTTATTATCATTGCAACAAACAAACTTATTGTTGATATTTTAACACAAAAAAAATCATTAAAACCCGTTGAAAAATGAACTTTAATTTTATCATACTAAAAACAATATGAAAATTGATTTTGAGTTTTTGACTGAAAAACAATATGAAAATTGGAGCTTCTAATTTTAAGATGATAAACTTATAGTTCATTTCTCAACGGTTTTCAATGATTTTTGGTGTTAAAATATCAACAATAAGCTTGTTTGTTGCAATGATAGTAAAAGAACAATATAATTAAATCGTCTCTAACTTAATTAAAATTTTAATTCAATAAATCAAATCATAAAACCATATTTTATTTTATTCGATCTAAATAAATAAGATATAATTTTATGGTCTGATTTGTTTAAATTGAAATTTTAATTACATTAAAACAATAAAACTATATCTTTTTTCACAATTACAATAAAATAATAAAATTAAATCGTATTTAATATAATTAATTTTAAAAAAAATTAAACAATTAAATCATACAATAATGTCTTATTTTATTTATTTTAATATCGTTATATATATTATATATATATATATATACATGTGTGTATGCATGTGTGTTTGTGTGTATAAAAATATTGTTTATATTTTTCTTATCAAAATAAATTGAATACCACAAGGACCAAATCCACAATAAACATAGAATGAAGACCATGATCAAAGAAATCACTAAACCACAGTGACCAAATCCACAATTCACTCTTATAATATTAAATATTCCATTCATTTATTAAATTATTATTTATCTCTCTACATATTTGTTTTCAAAGTTTCCTATTGGTACTCTCACTTGATAATAATTTTTGGGGTAATCTTCATGTTTAGAAAAAAAAACCCATTCTCTCTCATACTTTCTTCATTTTAGAAATAGTTTGAGGAAGCTGTTGTAACATAATTTAAATAAAAATCTTTATTTTCTTCAAAATGAGAGCATCTCCAACAGCTTCCCCAAAATTTCTCTAAAATGGAGAACCAAAAGTCAAAATCTCCAAAAAAAATTACATCTATCTCCAACAGATTATCCATTTTGGAGAATCAAACATTAATTATAATATTAAAATATTACATTGATATATTAAAATATTATTTTTCTCTTCTAAATATCTACTTTCCAAGTTTTTTATTGGTACTCATAACTAGTTAATCATTTTTGGGGTTATCTCCATATTTGGAGAAAAACTCTTTCTTTCTCATACTTTCTCCATTTTGAGGATAGTTAGAGCATCTCCAACAGCATTTCTAAATTTTTTCTAAAATGGAGAATGAAAAGTCAAAATCTCTAAAAACATTTTCTTCCAACTCCAACAGTTTTTCTATTTTAGAGAATCAATCATTATTTATATTATTATAATATTCCATAATTTATCATTCCAATACACTTTTAAAAAAAACTTAAAATAAAATGTTAAAAATTGAATCTTATTGGTTGGATTGAATAAAATAATATTTTCTCTCTCCAATTTAGAGATTATAGAGAATTCTCTATATTTAGAGATTTTTTGATCTTTCTCTATTTTAGCAAACCATATAGCAAAGCTGTTGGAGAGGAATAACAAAGAAAAAGCCAAAATTTTCTATTTTAGCAATGCTGTTGGAGATGCTCTTATGGAGAAGTTGTTGGAGCAAAAATATAGCTTAAAATATCTATTTTTCCTATTTTCTTCATTTTGGAAAAATTGTTGGAGATCTATGAAGAAGCTGTGAAAGATGCTCTAATAATAGAAAGATAGCCGTGCAAAATGGTCCCTGGATAGGGATGTCCTAGTCACTTTTTAGTTGTTTTATCCTTTCGATAATCGTGATATCCATTTTTTTAACTTATAATTAAATGATATACTAGTTAAGTTGTATCTTATAAAAAATTAACATGATCAATCAATTATAAATGAGTAAATGACAAGTCTTCAACTTGAATTTCCCACTTGAAAATTTAATAAAATTAAATATTTTCTATCAACTTGATGATCTGTTACATTTAAATGATATTTAGGTTATGTTTGTCAAACTAACTGATAAGCTAGTTGATGACTAATAAGTTAGCTGATAGCTGATAAGCTACTTGATGAAAAAGTCACGTTTGACAAAAATTAGCTTATAAGCATGTAAAAATACCAAAAAGGACATCTAGAAAAAATAATCAATTACAATATTTAATAATATAATTAAAAAAATTTATAATAATATAATATATTAATTAATATAAATAAGGTAGTAAAATTATAATATGTTAAATAAAAAAATTTGAAATTTATTATTATATATATTATAAATTTTGAATTTTAAGCTAAATTCTAAAAAAAAAATCTATATTAACTTATGATTTTAGATAACCATTACATATAATATGAAAAAAAAAATCAGATAATAATTACAAAAATAATAATAATTGATAACTAAAATATATTGATAACTAAAAGTTGATATAATTATCAATAATTCTAAATAATTAAAAATTAATATCAATGTATAATTAAAATTTAGATTTAGATTTTAATTTTAATTTTCATATATATATATATATATTAATTAATAATAATAAATTTTAATAATTAATATTTATTTATAATTAATAGTTAATATATGTATATTGAATATGAATGAAGACATAATTAAAATAATCATAAAAAACTATCATAAACTTCTCCAAATAGTTCATCAAAAAACTAGCTTATATTCATCCAAACATGTACCAAGAAAATAAGCTAACTTATTTTTGCCAAAGAATGCCTTAGTTTGTAAGATTTTTATTTTATGTACGAATTTAAAAAAATTAAATTTATATGATCGAAATCTACTAAAACAAAACTATTATTTTATAAAAAAATAACAATTTTTGTACAAATTAATATTTACATTATATGATACTAGAGACGTACTCGCGCAATGCAGCGATATACATCACGATTTTAATGTTTCATTTTATTTTTTTGTCGATTTACAGTACGATTTTGGATGGTTTTAATAAAGTGATAATGTTTTTTTTATATAAATTTGTTTAATTTAGGCTTAATAATATAACGTTTTTTATATAAAAAAATTAAGTATTTTGTTAGAATTCAATGATTATTTTATATATTTTTAATGACATCTAGAAAAAATAACTAATTACATATTTAATAATATAATTAAAACAAATTTATAGTAATATAATATATTATTTAATAGTGATATATGAAAATGTCTGCATAAAAGGAAGACCTTGCACATACTAAATTGGTGGGTGTTAGAAGTCTGCTGTAGTAATATGTATCTTGTGCTTTGAAACTTGTAAATTAAGAGATTTTTAAAATCTTGCATAAAATAATGGTAACTTATGCCTAATAATTTGTATTTAAGAGTTTTTTATCCTATAGATATAGACATATTGAAAGCTCACACGTTATTAGGCTTTTTGGCACGAGTATTTATGAGTTTGAAGTTGTTATTTGTTAATAAAAAATCCAAAACAATGGGATGACCCTCTCCCGCTACCCTCTGTTTCACCAAATTACCCATTGTTTCCTTCCTCCCCCTTCTTTTTTCCTTTTTTTTTTTAATTATTTATTATTATTAGTGAGGATTGCATTTTTGGTCCCTTTGGTTTACATCAAACTATGGATTTCGTCTTTAAAATAAAACTATTATAATTACGACCCATGTGGTTTGTATTTGTTATGAGATTAACAGTTAAGTTCCAATCCTTTACTTTTTCTTAGTTTTCTTTTAAAAATTGAAATTGAAATACCGTATTATATTAATATATTATCATCTATATTATGTATATAATCTAACTATAGAATTGCCGACAAACCCTCCTCTCCCCCCCTCATTTTGCCAGGTCGGATTGTCATAGGGATGAACTTTGACACAGCGTAGGTTTGCGAAAATATCGACAAACGTCTAAACCCTTTAACGGTTGAGAATTACGACGTGTAAAACTCGAAAACTCAAGAGAATACTCTCTAAAAAGCTAAACTTTTATTAATTGATAACTTGATTGAATTGAAAACAAAGAATCCTAACTATCCTATTTATAATTAAACTAGACAAAAGATAATTACGAATTAAATTAAAACTACTCCTAACTTAACTAGGAAAAAAGATAATCACGAAATAAACTAGTTCTAATCCTAAGGATAACTAATAAAGATAATTAAAAAGGAAATTAAACAAAGCTAAAGCTAATTAAATAAATCAAAGACTTTGAAGTGAAGGAGGAAAGCATATCACGTGTGGATGAGAATTGTGGTGGATGAGAATTGTGTCACGTGATGGTGTGGCAAAACCAACAGTGGCACTTGCGATTTAGCATGTGGGTGGAAGTCACATAATAAGCCGCGAAAGACACTCTCATGCGTGTGTCATGCGGCTCAAGTCGCTTGGCACTCGCATTCGCTTCTTTTTGTGATTCTCGACTTGTTTTCCGATCTCTATTGTAACCCTTTCTATATTTGGCGTTTTCTCTTTGTCTCTTTTTCCGATGCCAAATTCCGAGTCTCTTGCGAGCTCGTTTTTTCTTTCGATCCCATTTTCCTTTTTCCCAATTATTATTAAAATTCCTTATTAACGCTCGAATTCTCCCTGTATCAAACTTCAATCCTTGCCTCATTGTGGTTCTCCTCCTTCGTAGTATGTTGTCAAAAAAAAAAAACTCAGCTCAACAACCACCGGCACCCTAGTCTTCGATAACTACCATCAGTCTTATGACCTACCTCCATTATGAAATAGAACCCACATAATATTTGGCCCCCATCTCCATCACGAGACTGCTTTGATTGATCTTCACCAAAATCAAAGAAGGAGGTCCAAGGATTAAGCTTTAAATAACTACTGCCAAAGTCATAAACAAGACCTGGATCCCAAAGCAAAATTTTGTGCTTCTTCTATCTATGATGTTCATAAATGTTTACAGGGATCAAGGGTTTTTAGGTTTTAATTTATATTAGGGTTTTCATTGATAAGTTTTATACAAATGATTTGATGATAATGAATTCGATTTTAATTACTCCTATTTTGATTCATATTTTATTTGTTGATGGGTTTTGAACGATGGATGGCTGTCAAAGGTTTATATAAATGGTGGAAGGTGGGAGTGTTAAATAGAAAAGGGTGTATATGGAAGGAGATAGTAAAGGGGAAGGAGGATAGTTGACAATATTTGATTGGTGATTTAAAATTATAGAGTAAACTACGATTTTCGTCCTTGTGGTTTGTTGTTTATAACTATTTTCGTCCCTGGTTTTTAATATTTGCTTTTTTCGTCCCTATAGTTTTTATATCGTTTCTTTTTTTGTCCCTGATACTAACTTTATTAAAATAAGTCAGTCAAGTCAAGGACATTTTCGTCTTTTATCCTTTTTATCTGATTCTCTATTTAAAGAATTAAAACTCATTCAATTACTTTCCATTTATTTATTCTGTTAAAGGATTAAAAGCAAACCCTTCTCCTCTTCTTCTTCTTTACTATTCTTACCAATAATCCAACCTCACTCCAACCTGCAACTAATTCACCTGAAAAATGAATCCACTTTTGATAATAAAATATACAAAGACTTTCACCCTCAAGACACATTCAAGATTCAACAAACCTGAAGCTTCCTTGTTAAAACGTGAAGGGTCTCCTCAATTTGAATCAACCAAAATTATTGTTTGACCCATCTATTCGAATAATTTCAGGAACCTAAGTCCTCTTCGCAGACCCAATATTACCAAGTTCAACCAGAAATCTTTGCTCCCAATTAACAAGGAGAACCATCTCTATCTACGGTGAATGTCCCTCCCAGATCCCGTCCCCGTCGATTCAGACAAAAATCAAAGTAAATTTGGTTGTTCCATGAATAACTAAAAACCCTTCTCACAATAAATCTTGAAAAAGTGCAAATCTTGTTGACTTTTTGAGGATTTTGATGTCATTTTCGTTACTTGGACGACACCTAAGGAATTCTTAGATCTGAAGATGATGAAAGTATGTTGTGATGCGTACAAAACTATCATACCCCGATAGAGAAAAAGATTTGAGGTTTTGATTTGGGGTGTCAAGTCTGGTGTGTTTTGAATGGAGATGGAAAATTTGGTGGGTTTTGATGAAGATGGAGGTTGGGGGATGTTGTGGGGCATTGTAGTCACCGACGGTGGGTTAGGGTGGGAGAAAATGAGGAATTGCAGCAGCCATTGGGAGTGAAGAAGATTGGATTGGGGTATCACGTGGGGTTGTTTAATTAGAGTTGTTTTATTTTGTTTTATTTTTATAAGTGCATGGTTTACTTGTACTTTAAGCTTGAATATTTGTATAATAATATGTTGCTTAATAAAAATAAGGAAAACTAAAAAAATGTGTAAAATGACCAAGTTATCCTTGACTTAACATATTGTTTTCACAGAGTTAGTCAAAGGGACGAAAATAGAAACAAAATAGAAACCACGATGACCAAAAAAGCAATTTTTAAAAACCAAGGACGAAAATAGTTATAAACAACAAACCACAAGGACGAAAATCGTAGTTTACTCAAAATTATATTATAAGGGATAAAAATAACTGAAAACCTCTAAGCCTTCCTAGCGTATAGCCTGCCTAGAATAAACCTTTAGGAACGGATTGAATTTAATAGAGCAAGAGACCAATCTCTCATCAAAATACATGAATGTAATCATTTCACTTTATGGATAAAATCTATAATTTAGTGTAAACCACACGGATAATAAGTTTTTTTTCCTTTTGGAAAGCCAACAAATATATTAAAAAGAGGAACCACAACAAACAATCCAGAAGACCCCACTCCAAGAGGAAAAATGCGAGATGCAGAATTAGGGAGGGGGAGAAGGAAAAGAACAACCTAACACATAAAATCTGAAAAGAGAACAACCAAAAACTGGCTATAAAACGAAGTCCAAAAGGCTTGGTTTATCGACCCAAGACTCCCAAAGGATTGAACCTTTCTTTAATATTCTCGAGACCTATTGAAATATATGAACCTGCAGTTCCGCGAAAAAAAGCTTCATGGAAATGGACTTTTTCTGAAGACGATGTTGTTGCGGTAGTCCCAGATTAAATAGTAAGCGGCCCAAATGGTTGCTTGCCAAATGTTCTTCAACTAAGGCAAGAAGGAAATATGACCTTGAGAATTTAGGATCTCCTCCGTCGAGTTTCCAAAGTCAATATCCTTCTATCTTTATTACACCAGCGATGCAATGATCTAATGTCTTAGAAGCCTCTTCACAACAAGGGCATAGGACCGAGTCTAAATCGATGCCTCGATTATTCAAAGCAACCGAACAGGATGTCTACCATGGATCAAACATCAAACAAAAATGTTGATCTTTATTTGGATGAGAGCGTTCCAGTGAATTTCGGATAAAGACCATCATCGTCAAAGCATTTGTCAGTCTTTCAACTTATTGACAGAAATATCACCATCTTCATCTAAATGCCACCACCATTTGTCCATGCGATCATTAAAAGGTTGAATATTCTGCATAAGAGAAGTCAAGTTAGCCAGCTTGTAACACCCTCAAATCTGGAAGAACAACTAATTTAAAACTTTCCAATAATGCCTCAAGGGAAGATAAAATCTTTTACAACAACTCCATACTTAAAGTATTAATCTAGGTTTAACCATCAACAAAATAAATAAAGTCTTACACAACGACATATTAAAGGTCGGGTGTTACTAAAACCCAATTGCAAGTTGCTATTCCCAAAAATAAAGGCGGAAGACTTCACCAAGCTACTCACTCTTGCACAATTATCTAGCACTCATCTCTTCACAAAAACGCTAGCTTCATTCCCCAACCGGAACCTGATGCACAAGCCGACAATAAAAAGGTTAGGCTAACGCCTAGTGAGTTCAAGGGTTTTCACCATGAACAAATTTATTTGTTAAAGGGAAAGAATGCAATTTATATCATAATCTTTCATAATTATGTAATTTAAATGATAAACAACTCATTTTCCAATAACACACACATTTAAAGACAAGTAACCCAACATAGACATTCCTTCGTAAAACAACTTCAACCCTAAACTCACCTAAAACGTGAATGAAAATTGAACTCCCAATTTATAAAAATGCGGATAAAACTTTATTTACTGAAACACCCAAAACACGGGCGGGGCATAATACTCAACCCATAAAGCTTGAATAAAATCCATATATGCAAAACGTCACCGAAAAACATGAATAATAAAATAATACAAGTTAATACCCCAATAACACCTTCCGGTGACGGGGGAGACCCGATTCCGTTGTACGTGGCGGAACACAAAGTTAAGCCACATAGCTACGTTGTCGAACTACACCTCAGATCGTAATTGTATTGCATGCTCTGCCGAGCTACACCTCTAGTCGGACTGTATTTCAAGTCCTAAAACACCGTATCCCCCATTGCCTGCTCCGTCGAGCTACACCTCAAGGTACTTATTCGACCTTTAGTGGAGTTTCATCCTCAGGGTACTTATTCGACCTCTAGTGCCTACTCCCTAGCATTCAAGATAGGAGCCTCAACTCCTTACTTGATAACTCGTTATGTCTAACCCTAGTGCACAAGAATTAGAACATCGAATCACAAAACCCATGGTCCCGAAGTACAACCCATAAAGGTTCCTCTCTGCAAAACAACCGGGACAACAACAATGCCAACACGGCATAATTCCCAAGGTGAGAATATCAAGATTCCTCACCCTTAAATATGATTGACTTACATGCCTATGGATCCAATGCATTACAGTCTAAACACATAAATCCAAATAAATGACACACACACTCAAAACATGTATCCTCCAAAATAAAGTGCAATAAATGCAACTCACCCCAAAAGCTCCACTTAAGTTATTAAAACCGAACAAATGTCCCGAAGACCCAACAAAGTCAAAAACCGAGCCATAAGCTCAACCAATCAAATGACCATATGCTAAAATCCACAAAACGAAATAAAACACAATCGACCAACGTTTATGCAAACATATGCTCCAAAATACATGAATAACTCCAACACAATTTAGATTGGGATAAATCATTTTCCAAATGGGTCTATACCATTTATTCTTTCAAAAACGTCCCATAACACGAAATCAATCATTTCTCCAAAACACATGCTAAATGTACATTTATGCTCGAAATATCTACTTCCACAAAATAACTCATAAAACACAAATACTTGTGATTTATTTGTCAAAATGCCCAAAATCCCCAAAGTGGGTGTTTTACAAAGTTTATAAAGTTAAACACTTCAAAAAATCCAAACTCATCCAAATAACTTAACAGTTGATAATTTAATGTAAAACATATAAACATTTAAAATTTGACATTTTGGCATGTACACCGTTTTCACAATTCAACTTGAACTCACCTTGCTGGATTTAAGCTAAATCTAGATTTTACCCCACTTAGAGCTTCCTTGAAGAAACTTGAATCCTCCAAGCCAGAACTTCCAAAAACCTAGATCCATAAATTTCCGACCATAAATATTCATTTTCAATCATATAAAATTGTTCCCCAAACATTTTCATGAAGATCTCATCTTATCTCAAAACCCTAGCTTTCATAGTTGAAGAGAAGATAAGATTACCTTTACCAAAGCTTGAACCCATCAACAATACTCTTCTAGATCTCCAAAATAAACCACAAACTTCTAATCATCAAGATGGTGAAAAGGGTTGGATGGAACCCTAGAAATTTTGTCAGGATCGAATTCTTAACAAGAATTATGAATACTCAGAAACAATATCAAAGAAGTTTGCGGAATAACACTTTGATATTCAATGAAACAGTAAACAAACAGTAAATATGATGAACAACTTGTAAACTTGTTTTTAATGATTGAAGTTACAAGATTACACACACAACCTCAATCTTGAAGAACAGGCTCTTTCAAGACGAATTCTACTTCTCTAGAATTAGGAACTATGCCTTGAGGTTGATTTTCTCTCTAGAACAAAAACTCAGAATTAATTCTAATCAAAAGATTACTTAACAATTCTAAACAATACTATACATATACTAAAGATAAAAGATAATTACAATTAATAAAATATCTTCAGAATATCTTCCATGAATATCTTCAGTCTATCCAGCTGTCATTCTTGTAATTCGGATCTCCATCTCATAAGCAGCACTAATCAAGATCAGCAGTATTAATCTCTTAGCAGTAGTAACTCCAGCAACACTAAATCTTGAAGAGCAGCATTAATCATGTTCCAGCAGCATTAACTTCAACTGGCAGCATTAACTACTAAGCAGCACTAACCTCTAGCAGTACTAACTAGCTAAGCAGTACTAACTTTGTTCAAGCAGCACTAACTTTGACTACCAGTATTAATTCTACTAGAAGTAGTAATCTTGATGCACTGGCAGTAGTAATTCTGTTGTAGCAGCATTAACCATACTTAAGCTTTTCTTCAGTTCCCAACAATCTCCCCCTAACTTGACTTTTAGGAAGAGAAGTCAAGTTCTTCAGATTTTCTTCAAGATGCTCCCAAAACTCCATCATGGCTTAAATTCCAGTATTTGCATCCAACCCCAAACTTTGATTAATTGTTCTTTGGATCAAATATTTTGCCATTTCAGAATCTGGAATACATCCTAGCTTCTTCTTCAGCATGGCATGAAGCTTCAGTCTGCTATGGTTGTATACTCTATCCACTAGAAAGTACTCAGTGTGATTCAAATCCAAAGTCACTGGATATACTCCACTAGTTTCATGTAGAGTCCAATTATTCACTGTTTGAAAGACATTCCTTATTATCTCCTCCACTTCATCAGGTTTGAACATCATGCACAGATACTCCATTATCAGCTTTGTAATTGAAATCACTGGAGCTTTCAGTTCATCTGCATATAACTTCATCCCTATTTCAAACATTTCTTCAATATCAGACCTTGAGCAGGTTCTGACAATTTTGTTCCAAGTGTTGTACACTTCATATTTCTCATCTTTTCTCTTCAGTCTGATATACTCCTTGCCATCTACCTCCAAAACATCCCAGTGAATGACTTCAGGAGGTTTAACTCCTATAGGTTCTGCTGAAATTGGTTCAGGCACTTTGTCCATCACTACCATGTACATTTTGACATCCTCAGTACTTGCAGGTTCTTTCATTGTAGATGACTCAGGTGCCTCTTCTTCTTCAACAACCTTTTCAGCCTCTTCTTCCACTAATCTAGGCTTCTTTGTAGGCTTTCTCCTGGCAATCATCTTTGTTCTTTTTAAAGTCCTTAGACTTTCACCAATTGTTGCTTCCTTCTCTAGAGTTTCTTGCTCATCAGGGAATGGTTTTTGTAAGAAATCATTGCTCTCTTTCATTCTTTTCTCCATTTCAACCCTTGCAATATCATCCCCTTGAAGCTTTATCATCTCAGCATCATACATCTTCTTGAGCTTCTCAAAAGACATCTTTGAGAATATCTCTACCTTGACACCTACTGCACCCTTGAGGAAAGTAATCATTTTCTTTCTCTCTTGAGCACCCAGGTATGTCTTTGAAGGTTGTCTTTTCCTTGCAGCCATTTTGATCTTGGCAGGATTCCTCAAAGATGTGGCTTTCTGCTTGGCTTGTTCTGTTGCTAAGCTTTGTTGATAGGCTTTGTTTAACTCTGCAGCCATTGCTTTAGCTATCTCTCTATCCTTTTGCACTTGCATGGTTTCTGCTTCTTCAAGCTCAGCCTGTATTTTCCTAGCTAGAGCTTCATCTGAATCAATCAATTTCTGCTTCCTCATTGGTTGATCAGGTTCAACTAGCTTTGCTTTACCCTTTTCTTTGCTTATCACCTTCTCAGACCTAGATTTCATTGCAGCATCACCTCTTTCTTTTATGATAACTCCTTTGGCCTTTGAAGTGACCTTGAGAGTATCATGTTTTGCTTTGATTAGAGTTTCTGCAATTTCAAGATCTGTGAGCACTTCTTTCATTGTTTCTGCTGCTCCCATTGGTTCAGTAGTATTAACCATTTCTGCTGCTCTGCTTGTACCAGCAGTATTAATGGTTTATGCTGCTGCTTGTGTTTCTGCTTCTTGTGCCACCTTTTCTGCAGTTACTTGCTCCCCCTCAAACTTTGCATTCTCTTGCTCCCCCTTAGCTTTTGCATCTTCCATATTGTCATCAGCTTCTGACTCCCCCTTTTTGGGAGCATCAGTCACTGGTTTCCTCCTTCTGAGTACAAATCGCTTCTTCTTCTTTTGGAGAAGCAATTTCCTTACCATTTGCTTCAAGTTGAGAATCTGTTCTTGTTGTGACAGAACGATGAGTTTAAGCTCTTCAATCTCTTGACCTTGTTTGATCACATCCATATTGATGTTTCCCATTGCATCCATCAATTCTTGATAGTTATATCTGTCCTCACCTTCTCCAGGAGTGTTACCCCCTTTTGAATGATCATTGGATCTTTTAGTAGTGGAAGCCTTATGCCTAGCAGAAGCACTATCCACCCCCGTGGTTTCTTGGCACCTGGGACCTTTGGATGATTTCTCACCCAAAGTTGCCATGGGGAAGGTCTTAGAGATGTTACCACTGTCCTTCTCTGTGCTAGCAGAAGTAGTGGCAGCCTTCTCACCCATATGCTCTTCCATCTCCTTAGAGAGCACCTCCTCAGGGTTGGGAGACACCCTATTGGATTCCCTTTGGATATTCTCTATTGGAGAATGCTCCAATAGAGGGATTAAAGGCTTAGTGGGTGAAGGTACAAGAAGGGAAGGAGCCTTCTTTACCTGTTTCCTTTTGTAAGATTGGGTAATGGGAGAAGTGGGCTTTTGAAGTAGAGACTGGGGAATAACTATAGAGTGGGAAGGTTGGGATTGGCTAGCAGTGGGATGGTCTAATGGGGGCCTTGACCCTGCTGCCATACCTTCTTGTGGTTGGGACACCACCATCATTGTTGAGAACAATGGGGTGTCAACTCCTTCCGAGTCCCTAGCAGATCTTCTCATATTTGAGAAAACCTTGCCTTTAGGGGGTTTAGGTACATATACCTCATCAAAGTGAGGTATATCCGTCAATTCATTGGTAATAACTGCCTGAACAAACCTGGGATACATGAAGAAACTTTTCTTGTTGTCTAGGTTTGAGACAAGATCATTGAAGATCATCAGAGAAAAATTGTATTTTCTAGCAGTGGATAAACATACCAATGCATAGGCAATTGGACTGCTAAATTGGCTCCAGCCAGTAGTTTTCTTTGAAATACAGTGCATCAGGGTATGAACAAAGAACCTCCATTGGGGTGAAAATTTGGCTTTGAAAAATTTGAAAATCCCCATTTGGCCTTCATACCCCATTCGTGAAAGAGTTGAGAACAGTTCCTCATTAGGAATAGAGGTTATACCTGGAGCATCGTCTAGACGTAGACAGATGCGTAGTACCTCTTCAGTAACTGTTAGGGGTTTTTCACACACCCTTGTCTTTATCATTTGCACACCATTCTCAGTAACAATGGTGGCATTAGCCCAGAATTGCCTCTGATGCTCTATGAAGATGGTAGGAGACACAGTGAGCGCATGAGCGATGTGACTTGTCCTCAAAAAGTCGACTATCTGGTGAAAACCTTCGGCTTGTTTTGGCTTTTGGAGCATCGCGATTTCATTGTGCTCGTCGATGAAGGCCATGGATGCCATTGAACTTGAATGTTCTTGCCTGAAAACTTGGTACTTGAGAGAAAAGGGTTAGAGCGCAAGTGAACAGTATGCAAAGAGTCGTTATGAACTTTTTAGGCGGGCAAAGGGTATTTATAGTATTCGGGACATAAGCAGTATTAACTTAGAGCAGTATTAACTAACTAGCAGTATTAACTGAGAGCAGTATTAACTTCTAGCAGTATTAACTAACGAGCAGTATTAACTGAGAGCAGTATTAACCACTAGCAGTATTAACTAACTAGCAGTATTAACTGAGAGCAGTATTAACCACTAGCAGTATTAACTGTGCACTAGCAGTATTAAAACTGTACTGGCAGCACTAAAACTGTACTGGCAGTAGTAACTATACTTACACTTTTGAGCTTGTGATGAACTGAGTACTGCTATACATTTCCTGAAAAAGAAGATTAGTAACACCAAGAATAAACAATATACAGGTATTGAACCACTTTTTAAGTAGGAGCTTATTCAGAGTTGATCATTCCCACACTTGTTACCAAGAAAGTGAATCTACCCACATCAAAGGCTTTGGTGAATAGATCAGCAAACTGGTTATCAGTATGAACTTTTACAACTTGAATAAGTTTCTTTTCATTGCAATCTCTTATAAAGTGATACCTGATCTCAATGTGCTTTGTCTTTGAGTGCTTGACAGGATTATTAACAATGCTAATAGCACTGCTATTATCAATAAAGATTGGAGTGTGTAGAAAGGTTACCCCATAATCCAACATTTGATTCTGAATCCATAAGACTTGAGAACAGCAACTTGCAGCTGCTATGTACTCTGCTTCTGTTGTAGATGTGGACACCGTGGTTTGTTTCTTGCACTGCCATGAAACTAGTCTTGCACCCAAAAACTGGCATCCTCCAGAAGTAGATTTTCTGTCCAAGTTTGCTCCACCTAGGTCACTGTCTGAGTATGCAAGTAGGTCAAATGATGAGTCATGAGGATACCAAAGTCCCAATCTAGGTTGCCCTTTGAGATATCTGAATATCCTCTTAACAACTTGATAATGTGATTGCTTTGGCCTAACTTGAAATCTTGCACACACACAGACTGGAAACATTATATCTGGCCTAGAGGCTGTAAGGTACATGAGAGAGCCAATCATGGATCTATAGTGATGCACATCCATATCCTCCCCCTTAAGATCTGCTGTTATCTGTTTGTGTGTCTCCATAGGTGTGCTGGCAGGCTTTGAATCTGAGAAACCAAACTTGGTTAGAATGTCCTGCACATACTTGGACTGACAGATAAAAATACCATCTGACTTCTGTTGGACTTGGAGTCCAAGGAAAAAGGTAAGTTCCCCCATGGAACTCATTTTGAATCTTTGATGTATTAGTTCCTCAAACTCCCTGCACATACTGTCTCTTGTGGATCCAAAGATGATATCATCCACATAGATTTGGACCAGCAAGATGTCCTTCTTCTTTCTCTTGATGAACAGAGTCTTATCAATGACTCCTCTTTCAAAGCCATTTTCCAATAGATAGGATGACAGAGTGTCATACCATGCTCTTGGTGCTTGATGCAGTCCATAAAGTTCTTTCTTCAGTTTGTATACTCTGTCTGAATAGCTTGGATTTTCAAACCCTGGTGGTTGACAGACATATACTTCTTCTTCAATTGAGCCATATAAAAACGCACTTTTTACATCCATTTGATAGACTTTGAACTTCATATAAGAAGCATAGGCCAGGAACAATCTGATTGCTTCTATCCTAGCCACTGGTGCAAATACTTCTTCATAATCTATTCCTTCTTCTTGTGTATACCCTTGAGCCACCAACCTTGCTTTGTTCTTTATTACTATCCCTCTTTCATCTCTCTTATTCCTGAAGACCCATTTTGTGCCTATAGCTCTTTGACCTTTAGGAAGGTCTACCAGATCCCAAACATCTTGCAGCTTGAATTGAAGCAGCTCTTCTTGCATAGCTTCTATCCAACTGGAATCTTTCATAGCATCATAAGCCTTCTTAGGCTCAAGCTGGGATAGAAAGCAAGAGAGCACTGTATGCTGTTGGTCTTGCATATCTTGCAGCCTGCTTTGATTTCTAGTCATCATAGGAGAAGAGATATCTCCTATTACCAGCTGAGGAGGATGATTCTTTTGTGTTCTGGTGTGATGACTAGGTTCTTCATTGAGTCCCACCTCTAGATTGGAGTCATTCAACTCAACTGAGGTGATTTCAGCAGCTACTTCTGGTTCTTTATTCTCTTGATTCTCCTTATCTCTCCTTTCTTCTTCACTCTGATTTGGTTCAGTAGATGGCTCCTTTTCACAGTCTTCAATAGGATCCACTGTAGGTATGGGAAAAATCACAGACTGAGGTTTGTTTTCTTGAACTTGTGTAGTCCCTGATCCTCCACTACCTGAACCTGCATAATCATCACTACTGAAACCAAAAGAGTTAGTTAGTGAATCAATGTCAAACAGCCACTCAGGACCAGACCCAATAGGATTTGGTGTGTTCTCATTGCATTTGACATTGTCACTTTCTTCAATTATTCTAGAAGAAGAGTTAAAAACTCTGTAGGCCTTACTTTGAGATGAGTAACCAACAAGAAATCCATCATCTGCCTTGCTATGAAACTTTCCTAAGTGAGATTTGGTATTGAGAATTGTACAAGGACACCCAAAAGGTTTGAAAAATCCAATAAAAGGGTTTCCTTTTATTTAAAAGCTCATATGGGGTCTTGTTCTTTGGCTTGACCACTAGAACTCTGTTTTGGACATAGCAAGCAGTATTAACTGCTTCAGCCCAGAAAGTGATTGGCAGTTTTGAATCTGCTAACAGAGATCTAGCAGCCTCAATTAGTGTCCTATTCCTTCTCTCAGCAACTCCATTTTGTTGTGGAGTCCTAGGAGCACTATATTGTCTCTCAATGCCTTTTTCTTCACAAAAGGTGTTTAGATCAAGATTTTTAAATTCAGTTCCATTGTCTGATCTAATGACTTTTACTTTTTGATTTGTTTGGTTTTCAATTCTTAGGATAAAGGATTTGATCAGTCCACTAGTCTCATCCTTAGTCCTTAGAAAATATACCCAGGTGAATCTAGAGTAATCATCAACAATAACTAGGCCATATGATTTCTTCCCTATGCTCATCACATTTGTAGGACCAAACAGATCCATATGTAATAACTGGAGACAAGAAGAAATTGTACTTAACTCTTTGGACTTATGAGAAGTTTTGTGCTGTTTGCCTTTAAGACAAACAATACAATGATCATCACATGAAAAGACCTTTGATGGTAAACCTCTTACAAGGTTGTTTTTAACAAGTTTGTTCATTGTCTTGAAATTCATGTGACACATCCTTCTGTGCCAAAGAGAGGATTCATCCACAGAAGCTTTTGAAACAAGACAGTTCAGGGATGAATCACTTGGAACATTGTCCATATCTAGACAATACACATTGTCCTTTCTTGGAGTTCTAAGTAGTATCATGCTTTCATCAACTACCTTGAACCCTGGAGCAAGGATCATACATTCTGTATTTGTAAATAATATACTATGTTGTTTGTCACAAACCTGTGATACACTTAACAGGTTGTACTTTAGCTGATCAACATAGTAGACATCCTCAAATGTCATCTTACCTTTTGTAACATTACCTTTCCCACTTATTTTTCCACCTGTAAGATTGTCTCCAAATGCAACATGTCCTCCATTGATATGCTTGAAATCCTGAAGGCATGACATGTTGCCTGTCATGTGCCTAGAGCAACCACTATCAACATGCCAGATGCTCTTTCCCTTGAGCTGTTGGTTGCCCTGCACATAAAATAAATCAGTTAGTATTGATTAGGAACCCAAGCCAAAGTGGTCTTGGGTACCCCTTTCTCATCAAAATATTTACATTCTTTCTTGACAAGATTTTTAAACTTTGACTCCTCATTACTGGAGTACTTTGTTACAATAATGGGTTTGGATGCATATTTGCTAGAAGCAGTACTGTTTTTAGAAGAACTAACTGCATTAGCAGCACTTGCATGCTTAGCAGTACTAACCTTGTTAGAAGTATTAACTGTGTCAGCAGCAGTAACTGTGTTAGCAGTAGTAACCTTTGAAGAAGTACTAACAGTGTTAGAAGCATTAAAATTCTCAGCAGTACTAACACTGGTAGCAGCAGTATTGCTATTAGCAGCACTATCCCTGTTAGCAGCACTAACAGTTTTAGTGCTTCTAGGCACCCACATTTTAATACTTTCTTTTAAAACCTTTTTCTGCATGTGGCCTTTGGTTTCAACAGATTTCTTAGCCACATGTTTCTTTCCAGCCTTCCTATAACCAACAGGTTTTTGCACAAATCTTTGAAAGTTCATCCTTTGGTTAATAGGATTAAAGAAACAGTGCTTGGCCAAATGGTTCAGCTTGCCACATATGAAACAAGGTTTTGGTCTGATTATCTTACTCAGATCAACTCCTTGTTTCTGAGCCCATTGATTATTCCAGTTTCTTTCATTACCTCTTTTTGTACCAGAATTTAGGCTCTCAATTTTATTGCAAGCACACTGTTTACAAGGGCCAGGATTCACAACAGTGGTCTGTTTGTAATGGACCTTGTTGGCCTTTCCTTTGGTCTTCTCTACCTCTTTAGACTTGACCCAGATCCTTCCACCTCCCTCATTGGTAACAATGTTGTTTTCTAAGGGTATCTCTTTACTCACAGCATTGTTCCTATTCTCACAGGCTTCTTTCTCAGTCATATCCTCAATAACCACCTCATTCAAAGGATCTATCTTAAAGGCTTTTTCAGACAAGTCCTTTTTCTCCTTGGTCTCTAATAAGTCTGATGTAGGAGGAATGTAGGTGTTGTTGTAAGGAGGGGGTGTGTTGTTGTATCCAATACCAGGCTTCATCTTATCATGAATCTGAGCCTTTAGAAGAGAATCCATTGCTTTTGAAGCATATGAGAACTTTTCTATATCAAGCTTAACCTTAGCTAGTTCTTCTTTCAACTCATCATTCTCTTCTTTGGACTTAGACAGTTTGGTCTCTAACTCATTCTTTTCCCACTTCCAGTAGTTTGTGTCATAAGAGTGTTGAAGTTTATTTGCTTGAAAGCCTTTGATTTATTCTTCAAACCTCTCAACTATCAACACATAATCTCTTCTGTCTTTTTCTAATCTTTTGAGGTCATCACACATGCTTTGGTTGTGATCCCTGTACCTTTTGACAGTGTCTATGCAAGATTTAGTGCAAAGATTAGAAATTACCTTAGAGGGGAGATCAGACACCTCTGCCATAAGAGCTTGGTTCTGAATGGCTTCCTCAGCTTGGTCACTCCAGTCAAATCCCATTCCTTGTTGAGAAACAAGGGCTTGAGCAGAGTTCTTGTTTTGATTGTAGCCTCCATTCTGAGCTTGTTGGTGGTTGTTATTTGGCACACCACTTCTGCACTCTCTAGCAAAGTGTCCCTTCATGTGGCACTTGTAACATTCCACCTTTGTTTTGTCAAAACCAGCTCCATCTTCTCTTCTTTGAGAGAAGTTGTTCCTCCCTGTTCTTTTAATAAACTTCTTTACCCTCATAGATAACATCGCCATCTGCCATTTAATGTCCATCTCCTCCAGATCATCAGGGTGAAGTTGTTCCAGATCATCATTAATCAAGGAGTTGTTGCTGTGACTGGACAAAAAGGCTTCAAAGACAGTTTCAGTGCCTTTTTCTGAATTCACTCCACTAGAAGCACTAACCGCTTCAGGGTTGGCAGTAGTATCAGTGGATGCTGATAGAAGTGCATCATTATGAATATACCTAGTAGGCTTCTTCTTAGCTTCTACCTCAGTTTCAAAAACTCTTAGATCATTATACAGATCATCAAGTTCCTTCTCTTCCAGATTGTCACTCTGTCTATATGAGACAGTGTACATAGTCCATTCATCCCCAAGAGATATGAGGAACTTCCTGTTGATATCATCTTGCTCCATCTTCACTCCAACAGTAGCCAATTCACCAATAAGCTTGTTGAACCTGTCAAAGGTTTGAGTCATAGACTCATTCTTTGAAGAAGTGAAGTTCTCATACTGCTGCTTCAGAACATCCCTTTGATTTCTTTTGATTTCTTTTGATACTCTTAGTTCCAACAAATCTTTTCTCTAGAGCATTCCAGAGAATCTGAGCATCAGTGCAGTTGCAAAATTGATGCTGATATTCATTGGGAATGGCCAAGAGCAGAGTGCTCAAGGCCTTCATCTCTGTCTGCCTGATTTTCCTCTCACCATCTGTCTTTGGTGGAGGTCTTTTCCCATCTGGTCCAATCTTTCCTGCTTCAGATGGGCCATTCTCAATGATGTCCCACATTGAGTAGTCCGTGAGAAGAATGTATTGCCTGATTCTGATCTTCCACATATCAAACTCACTGGGTTTGAGCATTGGAACCTTAGAGACCAGAGTACTGTTTGATTCTGCAAAGTTTTCCATGATGAATGAATAGATGTTTCTGAGAGAACAGGCTCTGATACCACTTGTCAGGATCGAATTCTTAACAAGAATTATGAATACTCAGAAACAATATCAAAGAAGTTTGCGGAATAACACTTTGATATTCAATGAAACAGTAAACAAACAGTAAATATGATGAACAACTTGTAAACTTGTATTTAATGATTGAAGTTACAAGATTACACACACAACCTCAATCTTGAAGAACATGCTCTTTCAAGACGAATTCTACTTCTCTAGAATTAGGAACTATGCCTTGAGGTTGATTTTCTCTCTAGAACAAAAACTCAGAATTAATTCTAATCAAAAGATTACTTAACAATTCTAAACAATACTATACATATACTAAAGATAAAAGATAATTACAATTAATAAAATATCTTCAGAATATCTCCGCGCAAGTGGTGGCGCGACCCGACCAGTGCGAAGGGGCGCGCGGAGCTCTGGACAGGGTCTCGCGTGGATCACCACACGGTTCGACCCGCACGGGCAGTAACGCGGAGCATTGCCGCCATTTTCCGTCTATTTTCGACCAAAGATTTCGGGGTGTTACACAGCTCGTCAATTGCCCATTCTCTCGGGGCTCCAATCCCAAACCCAGTCCCATAGACCCTCCTGCCAACAACCTCGGTTCCTCACTTTTATATCTCTTACTTTCTCTAAGTTAAACAACCTCGGAAAGTGATCACATAGGCGAAAATTCCCTTACCCATTTATCAAACAATAAGGAAATGAAAGTCCTATCCCCATGTTTTTTATAAAAGGAAGAGGAAAAATTTAAGTCGTAATAATCTAAGTCACGACTCAACAAGATGATACTTCCCATTCCAAACCCTTCCATCATCCCTATACAAACTGCCTATAATCTTTACCCACAAATAATTTTTTTCAGAATTGAATCTCCATCACCATTTCCCTAAAAGAGCAAGGTTAATTGCTTTGAGTCTCCCTATGTCTAAACTCCTGATTCACGAGAACAAAAGAGATGTACTCCATTTAATCCAAGCCAATTTCCCCTCTCCCGAGCCTCCCCAAAAGATTTCTCCTCAATCTCTCAAGATAGCTTATCACACTCAGCGACACACGGAGATAAAGGAATGCTTCGAAGGACGGATTTAATAAAGGTTAACCTTCTACTGAAAGACAAGATTTTAGCTTTCCAGGCTACCAACTACTTGTTAAAAATTTCCACAATAGGTTGATAGTTCCCTACACGTCTCATTTTTGCACTAATTGGCAAGCCCAAATATGAGTATAGGAGTGAACCGACTATGCACCCCAACCAAGCGGCCATGGAAACGACTTCTCCTGTCAGCACCCCAACACCAAACAATAATGTAATTCACTCTTTTTATTAACCACATTTATATATTTAAAGAATAATAAAATATATAATAATAAACAAAATACTCATAGAAATTCTAGGAAAAACTTTATTCAAAGATAAAAGACAACTATAATAATAAATTAAATACCTCAAATATCTTAATAATCATGTATATAGATTTGTGTATGCTACCCAATATCTATTAAATCCGTATTCGGATATATAATACGTATATGTATAGGCACATGTAAATAGAAATGTTTAAAATTGCTTTATATTCAATATACACGCCTTCTTCTTAAAAAAACAATTAGATTTTTTTTTCTTTTATTTCCTAACTAGTAGTGTATCCGTGCAATGCAGCGGGATGCATAGTTTTCTTGTAGTGTATCAATAACGACAATCAAGAATCTATAGACTGAATATAGATGGGGAAGTCCAAAAAGTAATCACCTAGATAACAACTTTCTCTTCGTCAACTCCCAAGACCCGACGACGGCCACATCTGGTTATTCCATCTCTTGATACTTTGGTAGCCGTCATTATTTAAATAGGAACACACATATCACCTATTAGTAGTGTGTATCTACAACAAATTCATACATATATAACCATCATATGAGAAAGTGTTTGGGTAAACTGTGCCTAAGCTGACGTTTGATGAAGCTTGTATATACATGTAAAGATTTGTAGTTATTGTATGATACATTTGTTTCTAAAAGAGGACTTGAAAATAGTAGTATACAGTTAATGAAGAACTGTGTCGCTAACCAATACATAAAATTAAGTATGGACTTCTTTTGTTAGAAGCAACACACAAAATTACTGGTAAATATAATACCTGTCTATCCATGATTTGTAAAACAATGTTATTTGTATTCAGATGCCCGAAATAAATCACAATTTTAGTAAACACGTTGTTAGGTAGCATTGCGAAGGCATGCAAGTGATCAATAGGTTGTGACAATGATGGTGAAGAGAATTGTTGGATTCAAATTGAAGTAAATTTTAATGTTTCGTGGACGCTTGATTTTTTTTTGAATGACAAAAAACGACAATTTCAAACCAACCCAACCACAACAAAACCAAGTTCACAACACCGAAACAAGTCGAAACAGAAAACAGCAACCGCAATACACAAACCAAAAGCAAGAAGCAAAACGAACCTGCGCAGACAAAACCAAAGAAAGCAGGACGAGGAAAAAAGAACGGTAAAGATTACGAGACACAAACCGTTCCGACCTCTTCCAACTGTGGCCTCCCCTCCTCGAATCAGACTTCACACGGCTCCGCAACCGTGTTGATGGGAAACATGGATGAAAAAGAATAACACATCTAACCCCAATTTCAGCATAATGAGTTTCATGTCCCTATGGTTTATTAAAAATTGTGATTTTTCAAAATTATAACTTTCGTCTACATGGTTTGCAATTGTTGTTTTCATACCTATTACTAACTTCGTTAGTGGGTTACCGGTAAGTATGAGTAACGAAAACAACAATGGATTTTAAACCATATGGACAAAAAACAAAGAATCATAATCAATAGGACAAACAACATTGAATTGTATACCACAATCACAAAGACAGAAACCATGATTACGAAAACAAGTGGACTAAGATATCAATTTTCAACAAACTACATGAACGTAAATTGTTATTTACTCTTAAAAATATAATATTTTGTCTTTCATACTATTTGATAAATATTTACATGATTTTAACACCGTAACGAATCAAATCTTGTGATCTTACAAAAAAACACATAAAAACTAAAATTTAGACATATGTGCAGAAGATATGATATATTTAGTAAAAGGGAGGTATGCATTATGCTTTTTTTTTCTTCTTTGTTCATAGTACACTACTACATAAATGACTTTTATACGCGCCTAATTATACACGGTTTTTGTTGTTTTTTACAAAAACCGCGTATAAAGAACGAATCTGGAACCTTTTTACACGGTTCAATTTGAACCGTTGCTAAAAATATGGTTTTATACACGGTTCTAGATTAAAAACCGTATAAAAAGGGTACTCGACAATTACAAACGGTTGCATCGATAAAACCGCGTATAAAGGTTACCTTTTATACGCGGTTATTTATTAAAAACCGCGTACGAAAGGGTCACTTTTGTACACGGTTATTTCTAACAAAACCGTGCGTAAAAGCTACATTTACACGCGGTTTTTAGCAATAAACCGTGGCCCTTGATCATCTGTGGCTTTGTGGAATATATGTATTAACTTAAGTTGTTAAGCTCTTGTTTAGAAGCTTTATATTAATTATTTATATATGGTAGTGTCTGCTTATTGAACTTCTATGTCTAGGCGAAGGATCGTGTAAGAAGTTGAGTTAACGGCAAGGTTCTAAATGGCGTGAGGCGTGGTGTGGTGGCGAGGCCAAGCCTCAAGCCTTAGGAGCCACGGCGAAGCCATGGCGTTTTCAAGGCGTGACTTATGACGTCAAATTTATAATTAATATATAATATTATATATAAAAACATATGTTTTGTAGTGTTATTCAATGAGTCAATAGTAATATAAGCAAGTTAAATTAGGTTATATATTAAAAACGTAAAGAAAAATCAAATATCTCATTATGATAATTGCGCATTAGGCCACGGCGTGCCATGGACTTAACGTGGCGTGACACACAAGCCTTGGTGCCATGGCGCGCCATGGCGGCTGTGCGGCGAGTTTTTTAGAACAGTGGTTAACGGTGATAAGCGTGAGAAGTGGATCTTAATCATTGATCTCTTTTAATCTCAAGCCCTCTCATGAATGCGTCCATTTCTCATCCAACGTTTGAAAACCACTTCTCACGTTTCTCACCGTTAACTCAACTTCTCACTGAAACACAACCATGTATGTCTATATATATACATATGTGTGTGTATAAATGTCAAGATGATATATGGTATGTTTTGTGTAGCAGGTGAACATGAAAAAGAGTAAGAATCTCACCCGGTAAGAGCGATTGCGAGGACCGAGAGTCTTAACTGGTAAGTGAGAGTGACGACTCTTACCGTTTATTTTTATATTTTTTTATTAAACACTGGTTGCTAATGTGATTTGCTAATGTTTGTTGCTTTTGTTAATTTAAGTGGCTTGCTACTGTATGACAAATTTTAGAAGTTATGACGAATTTTAGAAGTTATGATGCACATGATCACTTGAGCTTCTATTTTGAAGACTATCTGGATTTAGATTATTCGATCAAATAAATGCATAAATCATATGGCTCCATTTTCTTTTACACATTGTATTTGGTTTTGTGGTATTATAAATCGTACAGTAATAGATGTATTCATATTATTTTGTAATCGAAGGAAATCTTTGCATCTTGTCGCATTGTGATAGAATGTAATATGCATTATATATATATATATATATATATATAAAATACAATAAAGTGGAAAATGAATAAAAAATTAATTATTTCTTTAAAAAAATATTTTAATTTATTTTTTTGTAAAAGATCACTAAAAATTAGTAACGGATCAATGATGAAAATCCGTCGCTAAAAATTTTCGTCACTGATCCGTCGTTAATTTGGTCCGTTGTTAATCCGTCGCTGATATCTTATGCAACACATGCATAAATGTAATGTTGCCTAAGTTGATATCTTAGGCAACATATGCATAAATCTAATGTTGCCTTAGTGTTTGTTTGGTGCAACATATGTTTTTTCTATAAGCAACATAACTTGTTGTATGTTGCTTAATAAGTCCGCTTAGGCAACATATGATGTTTGCCTATGTTGCCTAGGTTCTTATGCAGCATTGAGAAGGCAACGTTGCTTAGACAACATAGGCATGTTGCCTAAGCCTTAGGCAACACATAAACCCTCTTAGGCAACATTTTTCATTTGTTGCCTAAGTGACATTTTGAGGTAGTGATACTTATATATCTTACTATTATAATAATAATATAAATTTTACACTTTAAGTTACCATTTTGAACATTTTTAGGCACCATTGGTTGCTACTAATCATTAGACCTAATCGTAGCTTGGTCTATGTATTAGATTCGATGAAGACAAACGGAAAGACAGCCGAAACTTACAAGATCAAAGACCTAATTGACACGTAAGTAATGTTTACTTTAGTATACTATTGATGTTTATTTATATAGTAATCGACTATTAACACAAATGTTTTGTTACTTTTCATTTAGGGTCATTGCAAAGTACAATCATGCCACATGGTCTTCTCAACAGGGCCGTCTCAAGCTTTTTGGAGGCCCTGTTACACTTGTATCAAAAATACGAGTCGAACACAAAACAAATAACAAATAAAAGTTAACTAGAAAAGTTTGTATTATATTGAAAGTCTTACAAATGAAAATAAACAAAAAGTTTAAAAAGACAAAGAAACATGTCAATTTCCCTTAAATAGAATCATTCTCTTAACATTCTTCGATTAATTGATTATCGATTCTATACTTCTATGAAATTGAAAGTCTAAAGTCAAAATAATGAAAATCGCCACTTTATTGCTACTTGCAGAATGAAATCGTGAGTTCTGCAGAATGAAATCGTGAGTTTGTAACTCTTGCAGACTGAAATCGAAAAATCAGCAAACTTAAATAACCTAAAATCGAACCGTTGATGTTGCCGTTGCCGTTGTCATAGAGTAGCTAAAACTAAATCAGTAGGCATCTCGGTATTTTGAGGTCTTGGGGATTTCAATCGGCAACCGATTGATATCGGGATTCGGGAATAGATATGGGAAGAAAATCTTTGCCGCCTTGCGTATCTGTAAACGGAATTAATCGATTAGAGGGAAGGCCAGAAGGGATAAAGGCTCTAACGATTGTAAAAATTGGGCCTATTATTTTTGGGGGCCCTGTTCTGAATCCCACATGTAACAGCCCAAGAGACGGGCCTGCTTCTCAAGCCAACACTTTGCTTACATGGAGATTAAACAAGGTATAATTTATATATCCCAACAATTTATTTCGTACTTTAATATGTTTAATCACTAATTTTTTTAGACTTTAGTGTAATCAACAACAAGATGGTTGGGAGTGTGGTTACTATGTAGTGAAGCAAATCTTCCAATTTGTGATGCATGAACAATATGCCTCCTCTCTCAAGGTACGTGATTTATAAATTTCTTTCATTTTATTTATATATTGTAAAAAACACTTTATTTTATTTATAATAACACATACTTTCAAATTTATTTATAGGACACATGGACAACCACGGATCCTTTCACAATTACACAAGTAGAGGAGATTGCTTGCAATATTGCGAGATCGTTCACTTTGAAGCGTATGAAAGATAGTAAAATGTGGTAATGAATTTTGGGGGGGGGGGGTTGTTTTAAGAATTATTAGACTTAGTATACGATGAAAAATATTAGAATGTTTGGTTACTTTGAGATATTACATTTACGTTGATGATTTTTAAAGTTTAATGGTTAATGGTTACTTCGAGATGCTACATTGATGCGTCTATCTGATTTTTGTGTTTGGAATTGTGTTTGACATGTTCCAGTATTCGAATATGAATCGTATTTGGAAATTTAGCATATCGATATAATGCAACTTCACCAACTTTTGGAATAATGGATGGTAACAAAATCGAGGAAAATATTAAAAATATAAATATAACTCATTATACGCGGTTTTAGTAAAAGAACCGTGTACAAATGTGTGCAAGTTTTTTTATTAATGGTTACATTTATACGCGGTTTTGTTATGAAAATCGTGAAAAATTAATACAATTGTAAACGGGTTTAGCAAAAAACCGTGTAAGATATAGACTTTTATAAATGGTTAGTATGACTTTTTTAAACGGTTTCATCTAAAAACCGTGTAAGATAAATAATTTTATAAACGGTTAGCAGGGATTTTTTAAACGGTTTCATCTAAAAACCGTGTAAGATGGTCACTTTTATACGCGGTTAATATTACTTTTCTAAACGGTTTTGAAACCGTGTATAAAAGTTGAGTTTTATACGCGGTTTTGGAACCGCGTATAAAAGCCCGATACTTTTACAAACACCCGCGATATACGCGGTTCCAAAACCGCGTATAAAGCCCAAAAACAACCGTTTATAAAAGCATAATTTGTAGTAGTGGTAGCTTTCCTCTGCTCACCTGAAAGACGACACAAATACTAATGTTATGTGAACAATGTTTCAGTGCCTCTATTTTGATAGTGAAAACTGTAGTAATAGAAATTGAACTAATCTGGATTTCATCAGACATGTAATGTCTACCGTCTCATTCTTTGTAGATTGTATGATGATATGGTGGAAAGAACCTATCAGTTTACAAGAACCCATCAGAATCAACATCTGAAAACCATTACTTTACGAACACCTATTTAGTGCAGGAGCAAAATCAAAATCAAGCCGGAGTTATGGTTACGCTAGAATCGTACTCGCGCAATGCAACGAAATACATCACGATTTTAATGTTTTTTTTTGTTTTTTTATCGATTTATAGTACGATTTTGGATGGTTTTGAGGGAATGATAATGTTTTTTTTAAATTTGTTTAATTTAGGTTTAATAATATAATGTTTTATATATAAAAAAAATTAAGTATTATGTTAGAATTCAATGATTATTTTATATGTAATAAGCAACACTTCCTATCCCTATTACTAAGGAGTTTATTTTCAATAAACTAATAGTAACTCCAATAGACTAACCATTTTTAACTTTGGGAACAAATATCTAGCATTGGTAGTTTCATATTAGAAACCTGAGATTTTAAGTTCAATCATAGTAGATGGCTCCTTAAGTCCTTATTACAACAAACTAACCACCAAATCAATAAAAATACCAAAAAATTGTAGTTTGGACACTTGAGCAATTTTGTAAAATTGTTCATTCTTCTAAAATGATATGTGGTCTATTCCAAAATTTTGTAAGAGCTATAGTTGGTATCTATCAAAAGCCCGAATCAAATTGTTCTAAAGTCGATCAATCTTCTTATGTCATCATATATTCATATTCATGTATAAAATGTGTATATAATATAATCACAGTAAATCACTCAGCAGAGCTAAAAACTATATAAACCCTAACCCCCCAACACGAAGTAAAGACCGTATTACGATCCCATAACTTTTTTATTCCTCAACATCAAAATCACGAATTAATCATCTTCCAATTCAAATTATTACGATATTAACTTTCAGGCAACACGTAGCAACAATAACAAGTAAATATAAAAACTAATTTAAAACTTTTACCAATTCCACCATCGTCGACAATTACAAGCTTGAAACTCGGGTAATCAACAGTTTGCTGATTCGGCAAAGCTTAAAAAAAAAACATTAAATCAAAACATAATCACAAGGTTTTGAATCAACCGAACACAAATTCACCAGATCTCATCAACAAAACACGAAATCAAAAGAAATAGATCGATTATAACAATGGAAAGTTGCATATCTATGGATAAAGAACACATACCATATTGAAAAAGATGTGTGTTATTAGAGAAACAGGAGAAACAAAGATAAAACCATACCTTAAGATATGGAATCTTCCTTCAAGACGGAGAAGACAAGAAGATAGAAGAGTAAATCGGAGATTCAATAGACAGATATGAGAGAAGCGATGAGAGTCCTGTAAATCATGCCATCTTGGACTACGAATCGTTGCCTTAGAGGGTGGAACCGAGAGGTTGGAAAAACAAATAATGAATGAAGGCGTGAATCAAAGTTATTGGGGATATAAACCCTAGTTTAGCATTAGCAACTGGTACATCATGCTTATAATATTGTAATTTAAGAGATTGTGCATAAAAAAATAGTACATTATGCTTAAAAACTTGTTTTTAAGTGTTTTTTATCTGTACTTTATAATATGGTATAGATTATTATCAATGAGACAATTGCTTTACTTTTTGGAATGATCAAATTTGTATAGATGTTGCTCTCCAAACTTTACCTTACGGAGCAGTTCACTAAATGATTACTTGGGTAAGTGGTTATCAAGTCATATTACCTAATGTTCTAAAAAACTCGCTGCATAGCTGCCATGGCGCGCCATGACACCAAGGCTTGTGTGTCATGCCATGTTAAGCCCATTGCACGTCATGGCTTAATATGCAGTTATAATAATGAGATATTTGATTTTTCTTTACATTTTTAATATCTTATTTGCAAGTTTTCAATATATAACCTGGTTTAGCTTGCTTATTATTATTGACTCATTGAGTAAAACTACAAAACATACGTTTTTATATATAATATTATATATGAATTAGAAATTTGATGCTATAAGTCACGCCTTGAAAACGTCATGGCTTCGTTGTGGCTCCTAAAGCTTAAGGCTTGGCTTCGCCGCCACGCCACGCCTCACACCATTTAGAACCTTGATATTATCTTACTGAATGAATATGACAAGGACCAAAGAGTCTTACCCGGTAGGAGCTAAGACAAGTACCGAGATTCTTACCCGATAAGTGAGAGCGAAGACTCTTACCATGGTTACGTATACCAGAAAAATTGTTGCATACAATACCATTTTAGTAGACTAAAAATCTTACCAGACAAGTAAGTGATAATGTTAAAATTTACTAGTAAATGTTTACCCGATTAAGCGTTTGGTAAACGGTCCCTTCAAATGAAATGTACTGGACTTGTTTAGTTTAGTTTGATTTCCTTTATTAATCATAAAACTTGTTTTTCTTAGATTATAAGCAGGAACGTTCCAAACTTCCAATATTTTTGGAGGCCCTGTTACACCTAAAACTTTTGATTACATTGCAAAATTTGATAACAAAGATACTTATATACAAATTATAGAGGTGATGATACGGGCTTATTATTTTTCTTTTCTGATAGAAATTAGAGATGCACTAATTAGATGAGCTACAGGTTTACATTCCTTGATTTAAGGCACTAAACAATGTAAAATTAAGCCCCAAAATTTTAAGAATACTGTTTGTAATTACACGTTAAAGATGTTAAAGAACAACCCTAATTATAATACGTATTTCATGTTTGGATGTGGGTTTTCAAAAATACGTTAAATTGAACATGAAAAATCAAAATCAAGATAAACATTTTTTTGTAGTTATTTAATAATTATTTTGACTTTAACTGATTAAAATCATTTCGTCCAAATACTTCAAACCATATAATTATCTATACTATATTATAAAGATGGCATAAAAAACTCTTAAAAACAAGTCTTAAAGTTTAATGTACCGCTATTTAATGTTAATTACTTAAAAAACAACCATTAAAGCTTTATGTACTACATCTAATGCTATTTATTAACTTTCAATCATTATCTCTAACCATTTTAACTCTCTTAAAATCATTTCCCACTTTAACTCCCCTAAAATAACTCTTAGCATAATTAAATATAGAATAAAAATCAAATTTTAAATATAAAAATATAAAATATAATTAAAAAAATCTAACAAAATATTTTATAAAAAAATATATTATTAAATCAAAATAAATTACATTATATTATTAAGTCTAAATTAAACAAATTTATATAAAAAAATCATTATCGCTCTCTCAGAACCAACCAAAATCGTAATGTAAATCGACAAAAAATAGAAAATAAAATGAAACATAAAATCGTGATGTATATAACGGCATTGCGCGAGTACACTTCTAGTAATAACTTAAAAGAAAATCAATTAGTTTAAATTCGGCAATTATATTTCTTAAACCACTCGCAGACAAAATTATTAAAATGTACACCTAAAAATCCATTGAAGATAGAAGACACCCACCATTTTCAAGGAAAACAACAAAACCAGTTACAGTCATCATCCAATCACAAAACCCACAGATTCACCGCCACTGCTACCTCCAACTTATATATACATATATATTATATATATATATATATGCTCTCCTCCTACTTCCCTCCCTCAGATAGATATATATGGCTTTTACGATGTCTAATACCAAAACTACCCCTTCCAGCTCGCCGGAAACCCAAGATCGATCTACAGATTCCGTCACCACTCAACTCCAACTCGCTCATCATCATCAATCCACTACAGATCTCCACAAAGAGGCGGTCCTTCGCCGGATTCGTTACCACAAATGCTTACGCAAACTCAAAGGCACATTTGAGTCGCTGGTGAATAAGAGCCCTAGCGATGCGTATGAAAAATGGTTAGAACCCAACGATGCTTTCACTTCTCCTTGAATATTAAGGCCGTACAGACGATCGACGGTTTTCGTAGGAAACACGATGATTTCAATGTAGTGCAACTGGAGATTACAGGTGGCTGGCACACACATATATGATATATATATATATATATATATATATATACCAGGTTGATCTATATATGGGGATTTGGAGAGGTTAAAACCATAGGTTTTGCGTCTTCTTCAGCTCAAGGAGTTGTAACATGTGTAAATGGTCTGTTTGGATCCTGGCAAAGATGTAAATTAGTAGAAATAGATGTCTCATTTCTTTCTATTAATTTCTGTTATTTAAACTTTATAGTTTAAAATAAGAAGACTCATAAACTTGGATTAGAATTACCTTATTGATTAACATAGCAAAGGCCGATGATTTTACTTTTTAAAATGGGTAAGAATGGGAGTCTTAATCGATAAGTGACGATTTTTATAGGTAAACGTTTACCAAGTAACATTGTTATATATGATGTTATTTTGATAGCTAAGTGATCCAATAATTGGTCTCCATCCAAATATGAAGGCTCAATTACGGTGCATGAGGCCCGGTTATGAGAACCGGTAGCGTCTTTATATTTTCGGGGTTTCAATTAAAAAGGCTAAAAGAAAAGCCGTTTACTTAGACGTTTGGACTAGATCGAAAGCCAGGAATGATTTCGAACTGCTTACCGGCGTCCAAATCGGTTCAACTTGTTTTTTCTTCATCTTTTTAAAAAATTGATTTTTAATATATAAAAAATATTTTTTGAAAAATTTGGTCAATTAAATACACTAACAAATATGTTTTTATTATAATTGGGTCAATAAAATATGCTAAAAAATATGTTTTTGTTATTAGTTAATCAAATATACTTTAGGATAGTTAATTGGATCAACCGAATATACTAAAAAATACGTTTATAATAAACTTAAAATTACATTTTGGTTTTCAATAAAATACAATTAAAAGTACATTTAAAAATAAAATTTTAAATAAAAATCAGGCCAAACCTTGTTTTTGGTGGAAAATCGTAACCGGTTCCAAACGGTCCCACTTTTAGGCCGGGCCGGACTCATTTGGTCATCTCTACCTAATAAGATCAATTAGTAAGAGTTAGAACTCATATTGATAAATATTTACTCGGTAAGTATTTTAGTAAACAACTCCTTGGTTGAAATTTCAAATCATATATAATATTATGGAGTAACTTAAATAAGAGGAATTAGCCACTTATATTCTGTGTATGTTTGAAAAATTGTATAATTTGAGGTTGTATAAATAACTAGTGTGGGAACCGCGCGTTGTGCGGTAGCGCAAGTTATTTTGTTAGTGACTCATAAATTGTCTATATAAATATATGTTAGTTCGTAAATAATATATGTAGTGAAATTGTATATATTCAAATGGTTTGTAGAAGTTAGTCGAATCTAATTACTTGGACTTTTAATATATATATATATATATATGTGTGTGTGTGTGTGTGTAGAAAGAGAGAGAGAGAGAGCGCTAGAGAGATTTGTTATAGAATAAAGTTATATAGTAAAATAAAATGAGTAACATTACATTGTATTAATTGATATTATTAATGAAGTTTTTGGAGAACTCATGAGAAAGCAAAAGAGACCATTACCTTAAAAAAATAAATGTAGGTTTATGATGTTTAGAAAAATTGATAAATTGACTTGAGAGATCGATTTGATAAAGATGGAGAGAAACAGAATCTCATGAAAACAAACCGATATGGGAGATGGGGAGGAGGTAGGAAAACAAAGAGGATGATGTTAAATGCAAACATAATTGAATAATCAATGTTGATAAGAAATTAGAAAGAAAAGGTTATATAACAACCCAAATCTAAAACAATAGAGCAATCCAATATCTTCAGAAATCTTGCCAAAAACGGCCTCAAATATAGCATTTAGAATCTTTAATGTAAGCTAGGTTTGCATCAAAACAACCTATTACAACTGAGATTTTTAACTAAACCAAACAAATCTTGTGGTAGTATGCTACTCCCGCTCCCGGTCAAGCCTTTTCTTTCCCCTTGCACGCGCTACCTAACTCAGGGCGACCTGAAAAGATTTTTAATTTTTGAAAGAGAGAGGGTTAGATTAAAGGTCTAGTGAGATCCCTCAAAACATAATACTATCACAGTTATTAAAAGATTAGAATAAATCAATCCTTCCAGATTAAAAACATGACTACACATAAAACTCACTTTCGGCACACACTACTGTCACAAAAGTGACAGCGTGTCTGTCTCATACTGCCTTAGATGGGTCACTCCCCCATATAGCATATACGGGACACCCCCCGGTATGAGTACAGGCGCGCCACACCCCTCGACTTTGGCCGCTCACAACAATGTATGCATACATTTGATCATTCAATAAACTTATACCGCATGAAAGAGAACCCACGTAACGAAAGCTTTCATAAATAAGGATAATTCTAAAAATAACTTTCCCATATCTTAAACAGTTAGGACATCACATTCATTTAATTAAAACTTAATGAGCATAAAACAACTTCGTAAACTTGCGAGGTTTTAAGTTTAGAAAACTCCCTGGATCCTCAGCTCAATTCTCGCGTCTACCCTTATAATTTGATCTGGAACCTATAAAGGAAACATTGACCGGTGAACTCCCAATTCAATCTATTCAATAATGAGATTGACCTTAACCCATAATCCCAACGACATCTATTCTCACTACGCAACTTAGCCCATCTAAAACTTCTACTAGAAATAAAATACTTGAGCCCTTAAAATACAATAAAATAAAATGGACCGATCTTCACTATATATGGTCCATTAAAATGATTAAAATTAATGGTATGACAGTTGGGCTTCGGCCCACCAGAATTACATGGAAGCTGGGCTTCGGCCCATCAAATGGATCCGGGGACCGGACTAGTGCAAAACTGACCGGGGTCCCCCCATGCGCCGACCGGGCTCTCTCTCACCCCGGTCACCCCTTTCTTGATCGGGGTCAACCTTCGACCGGTGTCTCTTTGATCGACCGGTGCTGAACGACCGGACCCAACACTGACCGGGGTCTCAATGACCGACCGGTGTCATCGACCGACCTCTCATCGACCGGGGTCTCCTCTCACTCCGGTCCCCGATAGGAACCAACGCCCAGGTCGCCATTTCACCCGGGGGCGATTCTGGGTTATCGAACACTCAAATATACAGACATCGTAACTTAATCTTTTCCCCAAAAGATTGCATCCTTTACTCAAATAATCGACTATATCAATCCTTGAATCACCCAAAACTTAAACATATACATGACTACATTACATTAATCGATTAACAGATGAATAACACATTAACCTCAATCCCTTTAACCCAGATTTTCATTTCTAACAAACTCCAACCACCATTAAAGACTAAGCATCAACTATAAAGCTTAGGAGAAGAAGATGGATTCATAAATATTACCTTCTGAGAAATCCTTGATCGAATCTTCACTGCCTCTCCTCTTCAAATCGTCACTTCTGCGCTTTCACCAAAACCTCTCTAGCCGCCAATAATCAGATGAATCCACAAAACCCTAGGCTAGCCCCTTTTTAATAAATATTTTTACTTAGCCCCCTTGAATTTGGTTTTAGACCACTTATCACCCCCAACTCTAGATTTAATAAATTTACTTGGTTGTTACAGGTTAAAAGAGAAAAAAAATAAGTGGTTTTCTTGGTTTTAGAAGAGTACCAAAAAACTCAACTTAATAATGAATTACACATTTCCCATATAGGGGCGGTAAAGTCTTTAACTTAATTAGTATTTTAAAAAATTGAAAAAATGAGAAAAAAATAAAGGGGATTCTAGCCTCTAGAAGATGTCACCTCATCAACCACAGATTTTACTTTAATAGATATATAGATTGATATAGATATAGATAGATAGATAGATAGATTATCAAAAAAAAATTGCAACTTAGAAAAAACAAATTTCAGTTTCTCCATCCTCTCATCTTCTTCAACTCTCATCTTTTAGATAGATAGATAGATAGATTATCCATATCTTTTTCAACTCTCATATTCTTCATCCTCCATTAGGATGTTTTAGAATTTCATTTTGTTTATTATTGCAACTTAGAAAAACAAATTTCATTAAGAAGTTTTTGAAAGTAAATGAAAAAACAAATTAAGAGTTGGAAGTTAATCTTAGTCATGTAAAATTACCAAAAAACTCAACTTAATAATGAATTACACATTTCCCATATAGGTTGGAAAAACCTTTAATTAACATATAAATTCAACATTTTAAAAATATAAAAAATTTGAGAAAAAGAGAGAAGAGATTCTAAATATTAGGATGTGTCACATCATAACCATATTAAATTATAGGTTTCTTCAAGTAATGAGAGAAATAATCTAAAATATGTTTTATCACAACATTAATAGTTTTCATGTTGTCACCAAAATAGAAGATAATATACAAATGAAAAAATTATATTGTTTGTTTTGTAAAAAAAATGAACCTAAAAGGTTTAGAAATTAATGTGTTGAGTTTAGATTAAAAATAAATCAAAATGACAAAAAAAATATAAGTGTGATTGAACATTCTCATTAAATTTTTTTATTTTATATATTTAAATGTATTAAACTCTCATAAATATTTCAGTTATATATATATATGTATATATTGATTCATAATAATTAAAAGAAGAATATGAAAAGTTAGATCAATTAACGACGTATATTGATAAATAATAATTACAAAATACATTAAATATTTAATCAATTATTGAGATATATAAATATATAGGTTTAAAAAACTAAAAATTGGATAACTAATAAAAACTATAGTTCAAGCATCCTCAAAATTTGATTATACATTTATTTAGCCTTTTTTATAAAAATAAATTGATATTGATGTATTGATTGTTGTCTAAGAAATTTAATAAATTGTCATAACTATTTCATTTATATGTATTGACTCATAATAATTAAAAAACGAATATGAAACGTTAGATCAATTAATGAGGTACATTGATATATAGTAATTAGAAAAATACATGAATATTTAATCAATTAATGAGGTATATATATTATATGTATATATATATATTTCATATAAATTGGGTCAGGTTCAGGGAAAAACCTCAAAAACACGGAAAACTGAGGAACACCCTGGTAGCCATCCATCTGGACGGTATGCACTTGTGTATAGAAGTAATTAATTAGTTTTTTGGTTTTTATGCACATGTGCATATTATGCACTTGTGCATATGCATGTGTGCATGTTATAAATTACTTGTATGCACAAGTGCATACCGTCCAGATGGAAGGTTACCAGAGTTGTAATATTCCGAACTAAAAACAATAATCTCAAAGCTTGGGGTGGAGTGTGATTAAAACCTTTATTTGAAGGGGGCTAAGTGAAAATACTTATTATAAGGGGATAGCCTAGGGTTTTGTGCAATTATTTTGTGTGGCGGCTGATTTTGAGAGAGACTCTTGGAGCGATTTTGGAGAAAGAGACCGAGAAAGAGAAGAGTTTGCAAGGAATTCCAGATTTTTATCGGTTACAGTGAAGGTAAGCTTCCTTGTTATTCAAAACTCTTCAAGTTAGTAATGATTTCATCATAATATTAGTAGTTGGATATGGGGTGTTGAATCAGAGTTTTGGTTTTCTGGGTTTGAAATGAACAAGAAATCAACATAAGGCTATCTCTGTGGTTAATGAAATTTTAGTAAAATTAAGTTTAGCCTTTGTTAATGGAACCGAGTTTATGTTGCAATCAATTTAAGAAGTTACTGAGAAATCAATTTATGGGTTTCGATTCGACTGGTTCTTTAGACTCCGGTCACAAGTAGACACCGGTCGATAGCTCATGATCTCGGTCGATGGTAGAGACCGGTCGAGAGGGGAAGCCCCGGTCTTTGGGACACCCGTCGATTGAGAGCCGGACACCGGTCGTAAAAGGGGGGGGGGACACCGGTCGACTCAAGTCCGGTCAATCCCATCACCCCGGTCGCTAGCGGATAAGCCACCCCGGTCGGCAGGCCACCCCGGTCGGCCCAACTCAGTCCTCAATTTAACTTTGGGCCTAAGCCCAATCTCGGTAAGTGTGGGCCAGACCATTAAAGAAATCATATCTTAAATTTAAGTTGGGTTAATTAATTTAGAGTGGCTCTCATCTCGTGCCCTGGGTCCTTTTCTGATGTGGTATACTAGGATGTCGCTATTGTGAGTTTGATGTAGAGGGTAGAGAGTCGGGGTTTCTTATTAATGAGAGACCGATGGGATTTTAGGTTAAGGCCTGTTTAGTTAAATTCGAAGTATCGGCTATTTATCTGGAAATACCTTGTTTTATAGGTTCCAGTTTGGATATTAAAAGTAAGCGCAAAATTTTGGCTAAGGACTTTAGGTGAGTTTTTCTGAACTAAATCCTTTATGATCGAAAACATGCGAAGTTTGATTATTTCAAATGTTGATTTATTTACGACGTCAAGTTTATAACGAAATGATTTAAGTGTGTTATAAATTTGTTGATGTTTAAATGTATGCATACATTATTTTTGGAATATGTGACCTAAGTCGGGGAGTGTGGCCCGCCTACTTGTGCCGGGGAGTGTGACCCATTTATGTCGTTGGGGGTGTGTCCCAACATTAAGACAGCGTGAGTTAGACACATCGTCTTTGACGGTCGTGTGGTCCGTAGCGTGTTTTACCTATGTGCATTTATTAAATGTTGATTTAAATCTGGAAAGTATTTTGTTGCTTAAGCCTTAACTGTTAGAGGGAACTCACTAGACCTATGGTCTAACCCTCGCTCTTTCAAAACAAAAAATCTTTTCAGGCCGTCGTGAGTTAGACAGAGCAGTTAAGGGCCCAGAGAAGGTTTAGCGGGGCGGATAGAAGACCGACATTTAGTTTATTCTTCCTTATCTCAGTTGTGTATAGGTTGTTTTTAACAAACCTTGATTCATCGATTGAAAGCTTGGGACCGTTCTGGCATGGTTAATTATTGACGTTGCTATTTTAATATTAAGATTTTCGTCCGTCTTTGGTTGTTTCTGGTTGGGTTGTTATAAGAGTGTTATTCAGTTTTCCATTTTTTTAAGGTTTTCCCTTGAACCTCCCTCTATAAATATAAATCTAAAAAACTAAAACTTGGATAAATAATAAACCAATAATTCAATAATTTTCAAAATGCCAACAAATATTTCTTTAGCCTTTTTATTAAAATTTCTATTTTATATATTTAAATGTATTAAATTCTCCAACACAATTTAGATTGGGACATTTTGAAGATCTAAAGTGATCCTTCACCTCTTGACCAAGTCTTGGAAACAAGTTGGGATTCTTTACCTCATCTCCCATCTTTAACTAGGGATTTAAAGTTTTATCAATCTCTCCAAACCCCTTTTCCCATTCTTTTGGATGATTTGGAATTTGAAGTCATAGTGGTGACCTAGAAGAGGGTTGTTGATGGATTCAAACTTTGGTAAAGGTAATATTCTCTTCTATTCAACTATGGAAATTAGGGTTTTGGGATAAAATGAGATCTTCATGTAAAATGTTTGGGAAACGATTCTATATGGTTGGAAATTTATGAATCTAGGTTTTTTTTTGGAAGTTTTGGCTTGTGGATTCAAATTTTTTCAAGGAAGCTCAAGTTGGGGTAAAATCTAGATTTAGCCTAAATCTAGCAAGGTGAGTTCAAGTTGCTTTGTGAAAACTATGTAAATGCCAAAAATGTTTATCCTAATATACTGAAATGTTTTCCTTGTCATCTATCAAATGTGGTATTTATTCAATGAGTTTTGCATCATAGTATAATGAGTTTGTAAATCTTGAGAAATGCTCATATTTGGGGTTTTTAGACATTTTAATAACTAAATCATAATTGTGGACCGTTTGTTGATTTTTCCTATAAATGGAGGTTATTCTAATGTAAATGTATTTTAGTGTGTTCGGATTAAAAATGCATATTGTTATGATTTGTGACATTTTGGAAAGGTAAATGACATGATTTCTATTGGAAAATGGTCGGACTCAACCGATGAAGAGTTTTGGGATTTTGGACATTTTGATAAATAAAACATAAGTATTGGTGTTTTGATGATTTATTCCATGAAAGTAAATCTTTTGAGTATAAATGCATTTTTAATGTGTGTTTTGGGAGAAATGTCTGATTCTGCGTTATGGGACGTTTGTTTGGAAGGATAAATAGTATTAACTCATATGGAAAATGTTTTGTTCCAACTTAAACTGTGTCAGAGTTCATTTATGTATTTTGGAGTGCGTGTTTATATAAACGTGGGTCGATTGCATTTTATGACTTTTGACAAAGTGACCGATTGATGTATGGAGCTTTGGCTCGTTTGTGACTCAAATGAGTCTTGGGAACATTTGCGCAGTTTGATCGGCTCGATGAGGAGCTTTGAGTTTACAACACATTTAATTGTGAGTTGATGGAAACTACATATTTTGAGTGCGTTGACATTTATTTGAGTCATGTAATGTTATAGACTGTAATGCTTTGGATCCATAGGCATATGAGTCAGTTTGTGAGGGATGAATATCTCTGTTTGACACGTGGAATAGGCATGGGTCTGAATGGGTAATAGTTGTGGACGTTAAAGTCGGGCAACGGCCAATGACCAATAATTGTAATTTCCAAAATGTACCAAGAAATAGGCATGGGGTCAAAATTGGTAATAGTTGTGGACTTCAAAGTCGAGCAACGGCCAACGACCATTAATTGTAATTTCTTGTGAATGAGTGAAATCTAGAGTTAATGGAATGACCATTGATTCGTAGTGGGGCTCTTGAACATGTATATGTGGCCTACTTTCGTGTTCCGTCACATTCAATGGAATGGGGTCTCCCCCGTCACCGAAAGGTGTTATTTGGGTATTGTATTTTAGTATCCATGTTTTCGGTGACGTTTTAAATATATGAGTTTTATCTATGATTTTATGGGTTGAGTTTTATGTTCCACCTGTGTTTCGGGTGTTTTGGGAAATAAAGGTTTTTCCGCATATTTATTAATTCGGAGTTCTATTTCTATTCCCGTTTTGAGTGAGTTTTGGGTTGAAATTACTTTACGAAGGAATGCTCTATGTTGGGTATTTGTCTTTAAGGCTGTGTTATTGGAAAATGGGTCGTTTAATATTTAAAGTAAATCATTTTGGAAGATTATGATTTAAAAACTGTATTCTTTCCCTTTAACAAATATATTTATTTTATGTTGAAAACTTTTGAACTCACTAGGCGTTAGCCTAACATTTTATTTGTCGGCATGTGCATCAGGTTCCGGTTGGGGAGTGGTTCTAGCGTTGTTGTGAAGAGTTGAGTATCACTTATATCCACGAGGGTGAGTAGATTGGTGAAGTCTTCCGTCCTTAACTTGGGAATATCAACTTGTATTTGGGTTTTAGTAACACCCGACCATATTTAGTCTTCGTGTAAGACTTTATTTATTTGTTGATGGTTAAACCTATATTAGTAATTCAAGTTTGGACTTGTTGTAAGAGATTTTCTCTTTATTTGAGGTTTTATTGAAAATTTTAAATTAGTTGCTCTTTAGAATTTTGAGGGTGTTACACAAAACCCTACCTTCCATAGTTGAAGAGAAGATAAGATTACCTTTACCAAAGCTTGAAACCATCAACAATATTCTTCTAGATCTCCAAAATAAATCACAAACTTCTAATCATCAAGACGGTGAAAAGGGTTGGATAGAACCCTAGAAAATTGGGTGAAGAATATGAAGATGAAAGGATTGTGGTTCTAGCTCTCAACTTGCTAGATGAAGGAGGATCACATGATTTTAAGAGGAAACCCCCCAAAAACGAGTTAGGGTTCGTTTGGGGAGGATGGGGGTCGGTTTGGGAGAGAAAGGGGGAGAGATTTGAGTTTTGGATGAGAAAATGGGGTTGTAGGCCGATTTTTCTCCTTTATGTGCGCTTAGTGGCTCCGCGCAAGTGGTGGCGCGACCCGACCAGCGCGGAGCTTTGGACAGGGTCTCACGTGGATCACCGCACGGTTCGACCCGCGCGGGCAGTAGTGCGGGGCATTGCCACCATTTTCCGTCTATTTTCGACTAAAGATTTCGGGGTGTTACACAACTCGTCAATTGCCCATTCTCTCGGGGCTCCAATCCCAAACCCATTCCCATCGACCCTCCTGCCAACAACCTCGGGTCCTCACTTTTATATCCCTTACTTTTTCTAAGTTAAACAACCTCCAAAAGTGATCACTCAGGCGAAAATTCCCTTACCCATTTATCAAACAACAAGGAAATGAAAGTCACATCCCCAAGTTTTTTATAAAAGGAAGAGGAAAATTTTAAGTCATAATAATCTAAGTCACGACTTAACAAGATGATACTTCCCATTCCAAACCCTTCCATCATCCCTATACAAACTGCCTATAATCTTTATCCACAAATATTTTTTTTTCAGAATTGAATCTCCATCACCATTTCCCTAAAAGAGCAAGGTTAATTACTTTGAGTCTCCCTATGTCTAAACCCCTGATTCACGAGAACAAAAAGATGTACTCCATTTAATCCAAGCCAATTTCCCCTCTCCCGAGCCTCCCTAAAAGATTTCTCCTCAATCTCTTAAGATAGCTTATCACACTCGGTGACGCACGGAGATAAAGGAATGCTTCCAAGGACGGATTTAATCAAGGTTAACCTGCTACTGAAAGACAAGATTTTAGCTTTCCAGGCTACCAACTACTTGTTCAAATTTTCCACAATAGGTTGGTAGTTCCCTACACGTCTCATTTTTACACCAATTGGCAAACCCAAATATGAGAATGGGAGTGAACCGGCTATGCACCCCAACCAAGCGGCCATGGAAACGACTTCTCCTGTCGGCACCAACACCAAACAATAATGTAATTCACTCTTTTTATTAACCACATTTATATATTTAAAGAATAATAAAAGATATAATAATAAACAAAATACGTCATAGGAATTCTAGGAAAAAAATTATTCAAAGATAAAAGACAACTATAATAATAAATTAAATACCTCAAATATCTTAATAACCATGTATATAGATTTGTGTATGCTACCCAATATCTATTACATCCGTATTCGGATATATAATACGCATATGTATAGGCACATGTAAATAGAAATGTTTAAAATTGCTTTATATTCAATATACACGTTTTCTTCTTAAAAAAACAATTAGATTTCTTTTCTTTTATTTCCTAATTATTATCAATGAGACAATTGCTTTACTGTTTGGAATGATCAAATTTGTATAGATGTTGCTCTCCAAACTTTACCTTAGGAAGTAGTTCACTAAATGATTATCTGGGTAAGTGGTTATCAAGTCATATTACCTAATGTTCTAAAAAAACTCGCTGCATAGCCGTCATGGCACACCATGACACCAAGGCTTGTGTGTCATGCCACGTTAAACCCATTGCACGCCATGGCCTAATATGCAGTTATCATAATGAGATATTTGATTTTTCATTACATTTTTAATATCTTATTTGCAAGTTTTCAATATATAATCTGGTTTAACTTGCTTATTACTATTGACTCATTGAGTAACACTACAAAACATACGTTTTTATATATAATATTATATATGAATTAGAAATTTGACGCTATAAGTCACGCCTTGAAAACACCATGGCTTCGTCGTGGCTCCTAAAGCTTAAGGCTTGGCCTCGTCGTCACGCCACGCCTCACACCATTTAGAACCTTGATATTACCTTACTGAATGAATATGACAAGGACCAAAGAGTCTTACCCGGTAGGAGCTAAGACAAGTATCGAGATTCTTACCCAATAAGTGAGAGCGAATACTCTTACCACAGTTAGCGTTTACCAGAAAAATTGTTGCATACAGTACCATTTTAGTAGACTAAAAATCTTACCAGACAAGTAAGTGATAATGTTAAAATATACTAGTAAATGTTTACCCGATTAAGCGTTTGGTAAATGGTCCCTTCAAATGAAATGTACTGGACTTGTTTAGTTTAGTTTGATTTCCTTTATTAATCATAAAACTTGTTTTTCTTAGATTATAAGCAGGAACGTTCCAATATTTTTGGAGGCCCTGTTACACTTAAACTTTTAATTACATTGCAAAATTTGATAACAAAGATACATATATACAAATTATATAGGCGATGATGCAGGCTTATTATTTTTCTTTTCTGATAGAAATTAGAGATGCGCTAGTTAGATGAGCTACAGTTTTACATTCCTTGATTTAAGGCACTAAACAATGTAAAATTAAGCCCCAAAATTTTAAGGATAGTGTTTGTAATCACACGTTAAATATGTTATAGAACAACCCTAATTATAAGACGTGTTTCATAAATGTTTGGATGTGGGTTTTCAAAAATACGTTGAATTGAACATGAAAAATCAAAATCAAGATAAACATTTTTTTGTAGTTATTTAATAATTATTTTGACTTTAACTGATTAAAATCATTCCGTCCAAATACTCCAAACCATATAATTATCTATATACTATATTATAAAGATGACATAAAAAACTCTTAATTACAATTCACTAAGCTTTATGTACTATCATTTAAAGCTATCTACTTAAAATATCTTAAAAATAACTACTAAAGCCTAATGTACTACCTGTAAAGCTTTTAACCCTAATTAATATATTTCATCCTTATCCCCCAAAATCCTTATCTCTAATCCCCAAATCCTAAAATTATGAAATTTGAATTCTGATAAACATAATCAAAACAGGATAAACATCTCAATTTAAATATAAAAAATTTAAAATATATAAGATAATTAATGAATTTTAACAAACTACTTAATTTTTTTTATATAAAAAACATTATATTGTTAAGCCTAAATTAAACAAATTTATATATAAAAAACCATTATCACTCAATTAAAAAACAATTAATGAAGCAATATGTACTACTTTTAAATGTTTTTAACCCTAATTAATAAATTTCATTCTTATCCCCCAAAATCCTTATCTCTAATCTCCAAATCCTAAAATTATGAAATTTGAATTCTGATAAACATAATCAAAACAGGATAAACATCTCAATTTAAATATAAAAAATTTAAAATATATAAGATAATTAATGAATTTTAACAAACTACTTAATTTTTTTATATAAAAAACATTATATTGTTAAGTCTAAATTAAACAAATTTATATAAAAAAATCATTATCACTCAATAAAAATCATCCAAAATCGTACTGTAAATCAATAAAAAACAAAAAATAAAAATAAACATTAAAATCGTGATGTATCTCGCTGCATTGCGCGAGTACGCTTCTAGTAATAACTTAAAAGAAAATCAATTAGTTTAAAGATTTAAATTCGGCAATTATATTTCTTAAACCACTCGCAGACAAAATTATTAAAATGTACACCTAAAAATCCATTGAAGATAGAAGTAAGCCGACTTTCATTGGAAGACACCCACCATTTTCAAGGAAAACAACAAAACCAGTTACAGTCATCATCCAATCACAAAACCCACAGATTCATGGGAAATTGACCCAAATGGCCAAATCACGAAGAGGGATTGGCCTCTTAGCCAAATCTCTCCCCGGTTTACTGAAATAGCTCTAAGGACGCAATGGAGACCATGGGGCGCAATGGAGCCCGAGCGCAATGTCAAGCCCAAGTGTTACCTATTACTGAAAACAAGTCATTTTTTTACTGAAAACAAGTAGGGGCTCCATTGCGTCCCATGGTCTCCATTGTGTCCTTAGGGCTATTTCAGTAAACCGGGGGGAGATTTGGCTAAGAGAATTTCCCTAGATTCACCACCACTGCTACCTCCAACTTATATATATATATATGCTCTCCTCCTACTTCCCTCCCTCAGATAGATATATATGGCTTTTACGATGTCTAATACCAAAACTACCCCTTCCAGCTCGCCGGAAACCCAAGCTCGATCTATAGATTCCGTCACCACTCAACTGCAACTCGCTCATCATCATCAATCCACTACAGATCTCCACAAAGAGGCGGTCCTTCGCCGGATTCGTTACCACAAATGCTTACGCAAACTCAAAGGCACATTTGAGTCGCTGGTGAATAAGAGCCCTAGCGATGCGTATGAAAAATGGTTAGAACCCAACGATGCTTTCACTTCTCCTTGAATATTAAGGCCGTACAGACGATCGACGGTTTTCGTAGGAAACACGATGATTTGAATGTAGTGCAACTGGAGATTACAGGTGGCTGGCACACACACACACACACACACACACACACATATATATATATATATATATATACCAGGTTGATCTATATATGGGGATTTGGAGAGGTTAAAACCATAGGTTTTGCGTCTTCTTCAGCTCAACGAGTTGTAAGTTGTAACATGTATAAATGGTCTGTTTGGATCCTGGCAAAGATGCAAATTTCTGTTATTTAAACTTTATAGTTCAAAATAAGAAGACTCATAAACTTGGATTAGAATTACCTTATTGATTAACATAGCAAAGGCCTATGATTTTACTTTTTAAAATGGGTAAGAATGGGAGTCTTACTCAATAAGTGACGATTTTTATAGGTAAACGTTTACCAAGTAACATTGTTATATATGATGTTATTTTGATAGCTAAGTGATCCAATAATTGGTCTCCATCCAAATATGAAGGCTCAATTACGGTGCATGAGGCCCGGTTATGAGAACCGGTAGCGTCTTTATATTTTCGGGGTTTAAATTAAAAAGGCTAAAAGAAAAGCCGTTTACTTAGACGTTTGGACTAGATCGAAAGCCAGGAATGATTTCGAACTGCTTACCGGCGTCCAAATCGGTTCAACTTGTTTTTTCTTCATCTTTTTAAAAAATTGATTTTTAATATATAAAAAATATTTTTTGAAAAATTTAGTCAATTAAATACACTAACAAATATGTTTTTATTATAATTGGGTCAATAAAATATGCTAAAAAATATGTTTTTGTTATTAGTTAATCAAATATACTTTTGGATAGTTAATTGGATCAACCGAATATACTAAAAAATACGTTTATAATAAACTTAAAATTACATTTTGGTTTTCAATAAAATACAATTAAAAGTACATTTAAAAATAAAATTTTAAATAAAAATCAGGCCAAACCTTGTTTTTGGTGGAAAATCGTAACCGGTTCCAAACGGTCCCACTTTTAGGCCGGGTCGGACTCATTTGGTCATCTCTACCTAATAAGATCAATTAGTAAGAGTTAGAACTCATATTGATAAATATTTACTCGGTAAGTATTTTAGTAAACAACTCCTTGGTTGAAATTTCAAATCATATATAATATTATGGAGTAACTTAAATAAGAGGAATTAGCCACTTATATTCTGTGTATGTTTGAAAAATTGTATAATTTGAGGTTGTATAAATAACTAGTGTGGGAACCGCGCGTTGTGCGGTAGCGCAAGTTATTTTGTTAGTGACTCATAAATTGTCTATATAAATATATGTTAGTTCGTAAATAATATATGTAGTGAAATTGTATATATTCAAATGGTTTGTAGAAGTTAGTCGAATCTAATTACTTGGACTTTTAATATATATATATATATGTGTGTGTGTGTGTGTAGAAAGCGAGAGAGAGAGAGAGAGCGCTAGAGAGATTTGTTATGGAATAAAGTTATATAGTAAAATAAAATGAGTAACATTACATTGTATTAATTGATATTATTAATGAAGTTTTTGGAGAACTCATGAGAAAGCAAAAGAGACCATTACCTTTAAAAAATAAATGTAGGTTTATGATGTTTAGAAAAATTGATAAATTGACTTGAGAGATCGATTTGATAAAGATGGAGAGAAACAGAATCTCATGAAAACAAACCGATATGGGAGATGGAGAGGAGGTAGGAAAACAAAGAGGATGATGTTAAATGCAAACATAATTGAATAATCAATGTTGATAAGAAATTAGAAAGAAAAGGTTATATAACAACCCAAATCTAAAACAATAGAGCAATCCAATATCTTCAGAAATCTTGCCAAAAACGGCCTCAAATATAGCATTTAGAATCTTTAATGTAAGCTAGGTTTGCATCAAAACAACCTATTACAACTGAGATTTTTAACTAAACCAAACAAATCTTATGGTAGTATGCTACTCCCGCTCCCGGTCAAGCCTTTTCTTTCCCCTTGCACGCGCTACCTAACTCACGACGACCTGAAAAGATTTTTAATTTTTAAAGAGCTAGCGAGGGTTAAACCAAAGGTCTAGTGAGATCCCTCAAAACATAATCCTATCACAGTTATCAAAAGATTAGAATAAATCAATTCTTCCAGTTTAAAAACATGACTACACATAAAACTCACTTTCGACACACACTACTGTCACAAAATTGACAGCGTGTGTAACATCCACCCTCCTAAATATGTTTTACTAGTGAGTCTAAATATGTATTATATGTTAAAACATGTTTATGTGTTATTTATGTAAAAAGAGAATTTGTTAAAATGTCAAGTGTTATAGTGAGCTATAAGTAGAGCCCATAGTTTGATTGATATGTAGGAGGTAATATTGGTGATAACACCTCACAAAAGACATAGTTAGATGATGTGAGGGTTCAAAATACAAAGTGCATTACTCAAATGGAAATCGGGTAGGTCACTAGAGTGCCAAAATGGGAAAAATCTACCCAAAACTTGAACGGAGGATCTAAATGGTGATGTAAAGGTTGAAACACCTTTGAATAAGTAAATATGAAGTGCTATAAGTGACGGAAGTCTAAAAGGTCGCGTAGATTGTATTTTATGCAAGTTTTACAAAATACATTGCTATTTCGGGAAACTACGCGCACAAAACTCAAACGAGAGGTATTTGATGAGATGTTAAGCTTTGGAACTAAGTTTTGGACCTATTAGGAGTTGTTGGAAGTGTGGGGAAACTTTTACGGGATTCCGAGCTAAAAATAAAAAACGACGAAATTTCAAAGAAAAGCATAACGTCCGCAAATATGTAAAACTGTTTTATTGGTAGATCTTTTCTGAAATATTTTTGTTGGAAGTTGTTCATTATCTCGTTACGAACGCGTAGGCGAAAACCTCATCGAAAACGGAGTTCCGAGCGAAAAGTTATGCCATTTTTAGTGTTTAGTGGTCAAAATGGGTACCCAGTCGGGTCAAACCCGACCCAACTCGGGTTTTAGTCAATAAAATACGATTTTAGACCTATTTTCACCCCATTTTAGCTACTGACCTGTGTGTGAAAGTTAAGGTGTGATTTTTGTCAATTGAGATAAAATCTAAGTTCATGCTATGGAGATTAAACAACAATTTGAAGGTAAATCTTATCTTTGTTCTTGTTCTTGAAGTTATGATGGAATTTGGGTGAAATAAGCTTAATGCATGTGTAAGATAAGTGTAGAAATCATGAAATGATGCTTGGATTATGATTATATTTTAGTTAATTCATTGATTCCATGGTTGATTTGCAAGAAGATGGAAGGAAAAAGTGAGTTTTCACTAAGAACACAAGTTAACTTTTTCCTATACAAAGTTGGATTTTGATGAAATTGGTAGAAATGAATGAATGAACCATGGTTTCTTGTTAATTTTACCTTGATAATGATAAGTTTAAGTTACATCTGAATTTGGTTAGGATTGGAATGGAATTGGATACTTAATTGCACAAAAGTGTGATTTTTTTTTTCGAGTTTGAAATCATGTTACAGCACTGTTTTAGAAAAATCGTATAAAATCATAGAAAAATCAGAAAATTATGAGGTCAGAGGCATTAGAAATCTAGGATTGTCTTTGTTGTTTTGTATTCAGACATCGAAATCTAATTCCAACTTTAAGGTGGGTAAAAAGTGCCACATATTCTGTATTGCAAAGCTGATTATTGACAGCTTTGAGCTGCTGTGTTATAAAATTCATAGAAAATTGTAGAAAAATCCTAAAAATCTGTATAAATAGGCTCTGAAAATGTATGATAAAGAGGTACAATCCATCTTTAGAAGTAATTTGATGATTTTGAGTTTAAGATGGGTAAAACAGGTCTGCAAGTAGGTGTTGTATAGTAAAAACAAAGTAGAATGCTTGAATTAAAAAGGGTTAAGTTTGTGTTATTATTGTGCATTGCTAATGGGACTCTATATATGAACTCCAGGTGTAATTTAAGCATAATTGAATGTCTTGTAAGTGTTTTTCCAACCATTGAACAGAAGTTGGGATTCGACCTTTCGGTTTGGCTTTCGGTTTGGTTAACCGAATTCAATGAACAACACCGTGAGTTTATGTGAACATATGCATTACTTTGTGGTTATACATGCTTATGTGCTTTATTGTTCATCCATAAATCATGCTAGAGCATGGATATCCTCTTGAATTGTCATATTTCTTGTATTGATCTTGTGATGCGTTTTGGGCGCCGATTGTCGATATTCCATGGAGTCCGGTGAGACAATCGGAGGGGCTGCCGTACTCACTGCCCAGTGGGAGTCAGGGGGCGAGTATAGGACTTTGGCACAATCCGGGAGATGAAGGACGGATTTGGTGTCAAGTCTTATGTTTGTGTAAAAGTTAATTGGCATTGAACTTACATGATCTCTAAAAATAATGTTGAATTCATTGATGTTTTCTTTGTGATTCCCTCGTTGAAAGTGCGTTTTATGTATATGATTTCATATGGTATAAGTAAGTTGTTTCATTGTTGTTATGTAAACTTGTTTTCGAGCCTTCTTTGTTTCCTAATATGTACGCTTGTATACTACTTTGTAACCACATATTTCCACATGAATTCACTAAGCTTTATAGTTTACCTTTTAGTGGTTATTAACTTTTCAGGGCAAGTTGACAAAGGTAAGAACAAGGTCGGTTGATCGGTAGGTACTGAAGCGTGAAGCTACTTTTGGTTTAGGTATTATACATCAAACTTTTGGGATTGTATATAGTTAGAACATTTCGGGTAGATATGTCCCCGATGGTTATGTTATGGTTTGTTTTGTAATTATTAAGCCTTAAATTATGTATTTTGGGTTGTATATTGTTATCCCGTAATCTGAGGTTTTTGAAACTAAATTAATTTAATGGTGGTTCGGTAAGTGTTTGTTACGTAACCGTGGTGTTACAAATATGGTATCAGAGCAGTAGTTTAAGTGATCTAGGTATCTATAACGGTATCTAGACTTAAACTAGGCGTTGATGTTATATAGTAACTAAGTGATGATTGATACGGGATATGGACCATTAGGAGAGACCCAAGTTGGGTAAGGGACCATAAATAGGATGTTGTTTAATGCTCTATATGTTTTGATACTCTCCATATGTGTACATCTTTTAAGGACGATGTCTGATGGTGATGCTGCTAGCCACACTCCATCAAACCCCGATGTTAGAGAAAATGATCCCGACCTTAACGTGAATGAGGATGATACACCTTTGTCTCCCCGTGGTGAACGATTAATGAAACGACTCACGACATTCGTTCAACAAACTTTTGAACAATATAAGCATGATACAGGAAAGGGTAAAGAGAAAGAGATGGGTGATCCCTCAAAACCCAAATCTGAACGGGTCTCATTTAAAAGCTTTCGTAGTAGTGGCGCTACAGATTTCACCGGACTGTCTGATCCGGTAACCGCAGTTCAATGGATCCAAAACACCGAAAAGGTGTTCCGAATTTCCCTAGTGTTGAATGAAGATAAAGTGAATTATGCCAGTGCAATGTTGACAGAGCGTGCACTCACATGGTGGGATGCAACTTTTGAATCCCTTACTGAAAAGGAACGTGAAATCTTGACTTGGGAGTCTTTCAAGACTCATTTCTTTGAGCAATTCTGCCCGATCGACTTGCAACGGAGGCTTAAAAAAAATTCTTGGAACTCAAGCAAGGGAACATGTCTGTAATTGAGTATGAGACTCAATTTAACCAAAAGGCACGTTTTGCCTTACGATTTTTATCTTCCGAACATGAACGAATAGAGCATTTTGTCGATGGTTTGAGACGAGAAATCCGGGAGTTTGTTGCTAATCGCGACATTCCAAGTTTCAATAAAGCTGTGGAGTACGCTCGTCGCCGTGAACATGATTTAACAATACTTGATGAACCAAATTTCCAGTTGAAACGACAAAGAAATTGCCCTCGAGTCAAACGAGAAGAAAGTAAATCATCAGCTCAGCGACCGACGACAACCGGGTCTTCCGTCCAAAAGGAGGAGGTACCCAAAGCACGAGCTCGAGCTTTCCAGATTACCGCAGAGGAAGCTCATAATGAACCGGACGTTGTTATTGGTATTTTCCTTGTGAATTCTCGACCTGCGCGTATTTTATTTGATTATGGAGCAACTAACTCCTTCGTATCACATTATTATACTCGATTTCTGGATTCTGTGCCTTATATGCTTGATAAACCATTCACTGTCGATACGGCTAACGGGGGTGTTCTAGTTGCCTATAAAATATACAGAGACTGTGTGTTAATTCTTGACGACTATGAGTTCTCAATAGATCTGATCCCGATGGATATTCATGGCTTTGATATTGTTATTGGGATGGATTGGTTAGCTAGAAACTGCGTCGACATCATATGCTCTCACCGAATGATTCGAATACCGAAGGACGACGGAGATTACCTATATGTATACGGTGAACGACGTGTAGGATATGTAAAGGTAATCTCTATGCTCAAGGCCCGATGATATCTAACGAAAGGATATTCCTCTTTTCTGGTCTATGTTTTAGATTCATCCAAAGAGGGGAAGAAGACGGTGAAGGATGTGCCAATCGTATGTGAGTTTTCAGATTTATTTCCCGATGACTTGCCAGGGTTGCCACCGGACAGACAAGTAGAGTTTCGAATCGATTTAGTACCCGGTGCCGCTCCTATCGCTAAGACACCCTATCGTCTCTCACCGGCGGAAATGAAAGAAATGATGAGCCAATTACAAGAGTTGTTGGACAAGGGATTTATTCGACCAAGCACTTCACCCTGGAGTGCTCCGGTATTGTTTGTAAAGAAGAAAGATGGTTCCTTTCGAATGTGTATTGATTACCGGGATCTGAATAAGGTAACCATCAAGAATAAATATCCTCTTCCACGAATTGATGATCTATTTGATCAATTACATGGTGCAAGTTATTTTTCCAAGATTGATTTAAGATCAGGATATCATCAACTAAACAAGTATAAATATAAGAAAATGAAAACGAATAAACCAATCACCCGCCCAATACTACCCAACCTCATAGATCAAACTTAAAGTACTACAGGATTAATACCTATAGCTCTGATACCATAATTGTAACACCCCCTTCCTACTAGTCCTAAGATGGAGAATGTCACAACCGAAAACGGATCAAAGGTCTACAATTCACAGTACAGAGCTCTAACAGAACTCCCAAAAGATTGCAATACATCCACCAGTAAAGATACGATTAACATATTTACATATTAAATATTTACATAACAAAAGCCTTGAATAAGCAACTAGTCTTTAAGCATCCTAAACCATCTCGTCCGTTCATCCTGCCTCTGGGTTAGATCCTGAACCTGCCGAGGTAAAACAAAACAAGCCTCGGCTGAGCAAAATTGCCCAGTGAACGAATAATAACACAAGAAATACCAAATAAGAAGTAGGTAACTGAAAGAAAACAACTGAAAGAAAACCTTACAATACAGAGTTGGAAGCGATTTAAGTGTAAATCTCAATAATTGAAACCAATATAATTAAAGTTCAAAGCAAAATAAACATCCATATCATTAAGATATTTTGTACCCGATGGATGATCAGTCCAAACAGGCGTCATAATGGAATGGAAGTGTTGGGCACTACACCGCCTCATTCCCCGGTAACCAAAGATATATGGTATTCGGCTCTATCCGATAACCAAAATAATTGGTATTCGGTTCTATCCGGTAACCAACATAATTGGTATTCGGTTCTAAGGATGCATCCAACGTTCTCTATATGGCTCGGCCATAGCCTTCACGAGAACGCCATGACTATTTTAGCCATCATGGAGGCGTCTCAACATTCGTGCCCCGAATGATGAGCCTAGTCAAAACGAAATTCTATAACCAAATTTGATGAATAAACTTTGGATAACAAGTTCAACAAACTCAATGAGATTTATAATCAAGTAATCGGAAGGAATTTAAAAACATACCGATCTCAAGTCAAAATTCCCAAGGACTCAAAATCATTAAATGAACATCATATAAAACACAAAAATATTCCGGATAACCACTTGATAACATCCACTTTTGTGGGTGTATTTCATGAACAAGATCTATGGAATGGGTAACCACCACAATTGATTACCCACGTATTGAAACGAACTAGATATTCGTACCTTGGAGGTGTTTTAGAGACGATCACACGAAACTTGATGCCTAAGAACGGTTTTCTCCTTCCGGTTTACCTACACTTATTAATAAATGCTTTTAGATGATTTCCGGTAACAATTCTTATCAACTTCAAGTTCCTACAAGCCCTTTCATTTTAGAAAGATTCTACGGACCTTCAAACATGCTTACAATACCCTTAGGACACTTAATAAACACTTAACACAAACCTTAGGGCCTTAAACCACATTTGCAAAAATCCAAATTTACACATTCCAACAGTAGCTAACAACTTCTGTATGCTTAAAGTTCAAGCCTTTTTCTCATTCTTAAAAGCTCAATCAAATTTTCTTATAAACATGAAAGTTGTGCATAATCCTCTTAGGATTTCACAGAACCTGGATTCACATCAATTGGAGCTCTGCTCTATTTTCTACAGAATTAATACCAACAGTGCGCATTTTCGAGTGTGTGCAGAACAGTTCTGGAAAATCAGTGATTTCGAGTCACTTAAAGTCCGAACTAGACTTTGGTGTAAACTACAAAGTTGAACTACACACAGATACCTTTCTGTAGATATAAAGAACACCTCATTTGGATAAATGGTTGATTTTATACGAATTTTTAAACTTACCACAATGAATCTGTCACTTCCAACAGCACCAAACTTGAAGAATTTCCACCTCAATTCCTTAATCTTCAACCTATTATTCATAGATAAACTTAGGGTTTAACCCATTTTGCCCAAAATTGAAGTAATCAACAAAATTAACCATGAACATACCTTAACTTGAGCCCCTAGTTCCATTTCTAACACTATATCTTCAAGAACATCAAAGATTTAAGGAGATTTTGAGAGATTTTGAGATGAATTGAGGGTTTTCTAGAGAGATGATGGAGAGTTTGAGAGCTAGAGAGAGAGAATAAATCTGATAATGGGTCTTGAAATAAAAAAAAATCAATTAATTCATATATATATTTTCAACATTTACAATCCAACCCCTTTATCTTTACCTTATAACAATTTAACCCTTTCTTGACAATTCCTTTACAATGTTGGTCCTAACCAAGATTGTTTCATCCAACATTAGTCCATAAATGAAATCTATAAATATAGACTTGGACTAATGTACAAATCTTAACAACTAAGGTACAAGTCATTAAAGCACGATCTCCTATTTTAAGCACGAATTCGTTTACGGTCACGAAATTAGGTACTAAACATAGGATATTATATGGACAATCAGAGCGTACGATCCAAACACTCGAAGATATGTTACGAGCTTGTGTACTTGAGTTTGGCGGAAGCTGGGACACTCACTTGCCCTTAGTTGAATTCTCATACAATAACAGTTATCACTCGACGATCGGACTGGCTCCTTTCGAGGCTCTGTATGGACGTAAGTGTCGTACGCCTCTTTGTTGACGGGAAACGGGAGAGAAGATTCTAGTTGGTCCAGAATTAGTCCAAATCACCCACGACAAAATTCAGATTATACGGGAAAGGATGAAAGCAACACAAGACCGACAGAAATCCTATGCTGACCGACGCCGGACCCCGATTGAATTATTTGTTGGTGATATGGTTATGCTTAAAGTCTCCCCATGGAAAGGTGTTTTACGATTTAGAAAGCACGGTAAACTCAGTCCTCGTTTCATCGGACCGTTCAAGATATTGGAGCGTGTTGGAAAGCAAGCGTATCGGCTTGAGTTGCCAGAAGAACTCACAAGTATCCATGATGTTTTTCATGTTGGTTATCTAAGGAAATGTCTCGGTAAACACGAGGAGGTGGTGCCATTAACAGAAGTCAAAATAGACGAGAAGCTGAGATATGTTGAAGAACCCGAGGCTATCATAAATGAACGAACGGTGAATCTGCGCAACAAGGTTGTGAAACTAGTGTTGGTTAAGTAGAAGCATCACCGTGGGCCAAATTGGATTTGGGAGAATAAAGCAGAAATGATGGCGAAGTATCCGACCCTGTTCGAGCAATGATGATTCCGAGGACGAAATCTTCAAAAGGAGGAGGTATTTGTAACATCCACCCTTCTAAATATGTTTTACTAGTGAGTCTAAATATGTATTATATGTTAAAACATGTTTATGTGTTATTTATGTAAAAAGAGAATTTGCTAAAATGTCAAGTGTTATAGTGAGCTATAAGTAGAGCCCATTGTTTGATTGATATGTAGGAGGTAATATTGGTGATAACACCTCACAAAAGACATAGTTAGATGATGTGAGGGTTCAAAATACAAAGTGCATTACTCAAATGGAAATCGGGTAGGTCACTAGAGTGCCAAAATGGGAAAAATCTACCTAAAACTTGAACGGAGGATCTAAATGGTGATGTAAAGGTTGAAACACCTTTGAATAAGTAAATATGAAGTGCTATAAGTGACGGAAGTCGAAAAGGTCGCGTAGATTGTATTTTATGCAAGTTTTACAAAATACGTTGCTATTTCGGGAAACTACGCGCACAAAACTCAAACGAGAGGTATTTGATGAGATGTTAAGCTTTGGAACTAAGTTTTGGACCTATTAGGAGTTGTTGGAAGTGTCGGGAAACTTTTACGGGATTCCGAGCTAAAAATAAAAAACGACGAAATTTCAAAGGAAAGCATAACGTCCGCAAATATGTAAAACTGCTTTTATTGGTAGATCTTTTCTGAAATATTTTTGTTGGAAGTTGCTCATTATCTCGTTACGAACGCGTAGGCGAAAACCTCATCGAAAACGGAGTTCCGAGCGAAAAGTTATGCCATTTTTAGTGTTTAGTGGTCAAAATGGGTAACCAGTCGGGTCAAACCCGACCCAACTCGGGTTTTAGTCAATAAAACACGATTTTAGACCTATTTTCACCCCATTTTAGCTACTGACCTGTGTGTGAAAGTTAAGGTGTGATTTTTGTCAATTGAGATAAAATCTAAGTTCATGCTATGGAGATTAAACAACAATTTGAAGGTAAATCTTATCTTTGTTCTTGTTCTTGAAGTTATGATGGAATTTGGGTGAAATAAGCTTAATGCATGTGTAAGATAAGTGTAGAAATCATGAAATGATGCTTGGATTATGATTATATTTTAGTTAATTCATTGATTCCATGGTTGATTTGCAAGAAGATGGAAGGAAAAAGTGAGTTTTCACTAAGAACACAAGTTGACTTTTTCCTATACAAAATTGGATTTTGATGAAATTGGTAGAAATGGATGAATGAACCATGGTTTCTTGTTAATTTTACCTTGATAATGATAAGTTTAAGTTACATCTGAATTTGGTTAGGATTGGAATGGAATTGGATACTTAATTGCACAAAAGTGTGATTTTTTTTTTTCGAATTTGAAATCATGTTAAAACACTGTTTTAGAAAAATCGTATAAAATCATAGAAAAATCAGAAAATTATGAGGTCAGAGGCATTAGAAAGCTAGGATTGTCTTTGTTGTTTTGTATTCAGACATCGAAATCTAATTCCAACTTTAAGGTGGGTAAAAAGTTCCATGTATTCTGTGTTGCAAAGCTGATTATTGACAGCTTTGAGCTGCTGTGCTATAAAAATCCTAAAAATCTGTATAAACAGGCTCTGAAAAGGTATGATAAAGAGGTACAATCCATCTTTAGAAGTAATTTGATGATTTTGAGTTTAAGATGGGCAAAACAGGTCTGCAAGTAGGTGTTGTATAGTAAAAACAAAGTAGAATGCTTGAATTAAAAAGGGTTAAATTTGTGTTATTATTGTGCATTGCTAATGGGACTCTATATATGAACTCTAGGTGTAATTTAAGCATAATTGAAGGTCTTGGAAGTGTTTTTCCAACCATTGAACAGAAGTTGGGATTCGACCTTTCGGTTTGGCTTTCGGTTTGGTTAACCGAATTCAATGAACAACACCGTGAGTTTATGTGGACATATGCATTACTTTGTGGTTATACATGCTTATGTGCTTTATTGTTCATCCATAAATCATGCTAGAGCATGGATATCCTCTTGAATTGTCATATTGCTTGTATTGATCTTGTGATGCGTTTTGGGCGCCGATTGTCGATATTCCATGGAGTCCGGTGAGACAATCGGAGGGGCTGTCGTACTCACTGCCCAGTGGGAGTCAGGGGGTGAGTATAGGACTTTGGCACAATCCGGGAGATGAAGGACGGATTTGGTGTCAAGTCTTATGTTTGTGTAAAAGTTAATTGGCATTGAACTTACATGATCTCTAAAAGTAATGTTGAATTGATGTTTTCTTTGTGATTCCCTCGTTGAAAGTGCGTTTTATGTATATGATTTCATATGGTATAAGTAAGTTGTTTCATTGTTGTTATGTAAACTTGTTTTCGAGCCTTCTTTGTTTCCTAGTATGTACGCTTGTATACTACTTTGTAACCACATATTTCCACATGAATTCACTAAGCTTTATAGCTTACCTTTTATTGGTTATTAACTTTTCAGGGCAAGTTGACAAAGGTAAGAACAAGGTCGGTTGATCGGTAGGGACTGAAGCGTGAAGCTTACTTTTGGTTTAGGTATTATACATCAAACTTTTGGGATTGTATATAGTTAGAACATTCCGGGTAGATATGTCCCCGATTGTTATGTTATGGTTTTTTTTGTAATTATTAAACCTTAAATTATGTATTTTGGGTTGGATATTGTTATCCCGTAATCTGAGGTTTTTGAAACTAAATTAATTTAATGGTGGTTTGGTAAGTGTTTGTTACGTAACCGTGGTGTTACAACGTGTCTGTCTCATACTGCCTTAATTAGATGGGTCACTCCCCCATATAGCATATACGGGACACCCCCCCCCCCCCCCCGGTATGAGTACAGGCGGGCCACACCCCCCGACTTTGGCCGCTCACAACAATGTATGCATATATTTAATCATTCAATAAACTTATACCGCATGAAAGAGAACCCACGTAACGAAAGCTTGCATAAATAAGGATAATTCTAAAAATAACTTTCCCATATCTTAAACAGTTAGAACATCATATTCATTTAATTAAAACTTAATGCGCATAAAACAACTTCGTAAACTTGCGAGGTTTTAAGTTTAAAAAACTCACCTGGATCCTCAGCTCAATTCTCGCGTCTACCCTTATAATTTGATCTGGAACCTATAAAGGAAAAATTACCGGTGAACTCCCAATTCAATCTATTCAATAACGAGATTGACCTTAACCCATAATCCTAACGAAATCTATTCTCACTACGCAACTTAGCCCATCTAAAACTTCTACTAGAAATAAAATACTTGAGCCCTTAAAATACAATAAAATAAAATGGACCGATCTTCACTATATATAGTCCATTAAAATGATTAAAATTAATGGTATGGCAGTTGGGTTTCGGCCCACCAGAATTACATGGAAGCTGGGCTTCGGCCCATCAAATGGATCCGGGGACCGGACTAGTGCAAAACTGACCGGGGTCCCCCATGCGCCGACCGGGCTCTCTCTCACCCCGGTCACCCCTTTCTCGATCGGGGTCAACCTTCGACCGGTGTCTCTTTGATCGACCGATGCTGAACGACCGGACCCAACACTGACCGGGGTCTCAATGACCGACCGGTGTCATCGACCGACCTCTCATCGACCGGGGTCTCCTCTCACCCCGGTCCCTGATAGGAACCAACGCCCAGGTCGCCATTTCGCCCGGGGGCGATTCTGGGTTATCGAACACTCAAATATACAGACATCGAAACTTAATCTTTTCCCCAACAGATTGCATCCTTTACTCAAATAATCGACTATATCAATCCTTGAATCACCCAAAACTTAAACATATACATGACTACATTACATTAATCGATTAACAGATGAATAATACATTAACCTCAATCCCTTTAACCCAGATTTTCATTTCTAACAGACTCCAACCACCATTAAAGACTAAGCATCAACTATAAAGCTTAGGAGAAGAAGATGGATTCAGAAATATTACCTTCTGAGAAATCCTTGATCGAATCTTCACTGCCTCTCCTCTTCAAATCGTCACTTCTGCGCTTTCACCAAAACCTCTCTAGCCGCCAACAATCAGATGAATGCACAAAACCCTAGGCTAGCCCCTTTTTAATAAATATTTTTACTTAGCCCCCTTGAATTTGGTTTTAGACCACTTCTCACCCCCAACTCTAGATTTAATAAATTTACTTGGTTGTTACATGTTAAAAGGAGAATAAAAGAGAGAAAAAATAAGTGGTTTTCTTGGTTTTAGAAGAGTACCAAAAAACTCAACTTAATAATGAATTACACATTTCCCATATAGGGGCAGTAAAGTCTTTAACTTAATTAGTATTTTAAAAAATTGAAAAAATGAGAAAAAAATAAAGGGGATTCTAGCCTCTAAAAGATGTCACCTCATCAACCACGGGTTTTACTTTAATTGGTATATAGATTGATATAGATAGAGATAGATAGATTATCAAAAAAAAATATTGCAACTTAGAAAAAACAAATTTCAGTTTCTCCATCCTCTCATCTTCTTCAACTCTCATCTTTTAGATAGATAGATAGATTATCCATATCTTTTTCAACTCTCATATTCTTCATCCTCCATTAGGATGTTTTAGAATTTCATTTTGTTTATTATTGCAACTTAGAAAAACAAATTTCATTAAGAAGTTTTTGAAAGTAAATGAAAAAACAAATTAAGAGTTGGAAGTTAAACTTAGTCATGTAAAATTACCAAAAAACTCAACTTAATAATGAATTACACATTTCCCATATAGGTTGGAAAAACTTTTAATTAACATATAAATTCAACATTTTAAAAATATAAAAAATTTGAGAAAAAGAGAGAAGAGATTCTAAATATTAGGATGTGTCACATCATAACCATATTAAATTATAGGTTTCTTCAAGTAATGAGAGAAATAATCCAAAATATGTTTTATCACAACATTAATAGTTTTCATGTTGTCACCAAAATAGAAGATAATATACAAATGAAAAAATTATATTGTTTGTTTTGTAAAAAAAATGAACCTAAAAGGTTTAGAAATTAATGTGTTGAGTTTAGATTAAAAATAAATCAAAATGACAAAAAAAATATAAATGTGATTGAACATTCTCATTAAATTTTTTTATTTTATATATTTAAATGTATTAAACTCTCATAAATATTTCAGTTATATATATATATATATGTATATATTGATTCATAATAATTAAAAGAAGAATATGAAAAGTTAGATCAATTAACGACGTATATTGATAAATAATAATTACAAAATACATTAAATATTTAATCAATTATTGAGATATATAAATATATAGGTTTAAAAAACTAAAAATTGGATAACTAATAAAAACTATAGTTCAAGCATCCTCAAAATTTGATTATACATTTATTTAGCCTTTTTTATAATAATAAATTGATATTGATGTATTGATTGTTGTCTAAGAAATTTAATAAATTGTCATAACTATTTCATTTATATGTATTGACTCATAATAATTAAAAAACGAATATGAAACGTTAGATCAATTAATGAGGTACATTGATATATAGTAATTAGAAAAATACATGAATATTTAATCAATTAATGAGGTATATATATTATATGTGTATATATATATATATATTTTATAAATTGGGTCAGGTTCAGGGGAAAATCTTAAAAACACGGAAAACTGAGGAACACCCTGGTAGCCATCAATCTGGACGGTATGCACTTATGTATAGAAGTAATTAATTAGTTTTTTGGTTTTTATGCACATGTGCATATTATGCACTTGTGCATATGCATGTGTGCATGTTATAAATTACTTGTATGCACAAGTGCATACCGTCCAGATGGAAGGCTACCAGAGTGTTCTTCAGTTTTCCATTTTTTTGAGGTTTTCCCTTGAACCTCCCTCTATAAATATAAATCTAAAAAACTAAAACTTGGATAAATAATAAACCAATAATTCAATAATTTTCAAAATGCCAACAAATATTTCTTTAGCCTTTTTATTAAAATTTCTATTTTATATATTTAAATGTATTAAATTCTCATAAGTATTTCAGTTATATGTATATATATATATATATATATATATATATATTAATTCATAATAATTAAAAGAAAAAATATGAAAAGTAGATCAATTAATGATGTACATTGATAAATAATAATTACAAAATACATTAAATATTTAATCAATTATTGAGATATAAATATATAGGTTTAAAAAACTAAAAATTGGATAACTAATAAAAAACAATAGTTCAAGCATCCTCAAAATTTGAATATAGATTTCTTTAGCCTTTTTTTATAATAATAAATTGATATTGATGAAAGCCCTAGTCTTTTGATTGATATTAGAAGATGAAAAACAATAGAGGAGGGGATGAATAGAATTGAGTTAAATGTGAGCATTAAAAACAAATCAATATATAATATATTAATATTGGAAGATGAAAAGCTTTGGAGGAGGAAGAAACAAATGAAAGGGAGTTAAATATGAGCATTAAAAATAAATCAATATATAAGATAATATATCAAAGATAAATAAATATTGAGTTAAAATAGAGAATGATAGGAAAAAAAAAGAGGCTGAACTCTTTAGAAAATGTCACATCTCTAAATTATAAAAACAATAATTCTCAAAATGCCAACAAATATGTTCTTTAGCCTTTTTCATAATAGTATATTGATACTGATGTATTTTTTGTAATGTAAAAAAAATAAATAGTAAATATATTATATTAATTGTTAAAATGATACAATAAAATGAAAATAAATAGACTCATGCAAAATAAAAAAATGGAACGTAAATAAAAAATATATTCAATCATATTGATTGTTTTGTAAATAAAAAAATAATGGTAAATAACTATTAAATGTTAAACTAATATAATAAAAGACAATAAAAAAATTATTTATATTAATTGTTATGTAAATAAAAAATGAAAACCTTGAATTAAAAAAAATATTTGAGTTCCTTACAAACCAAATCTATGAAATTTTTCAATAAAAAATATTTAGACGTTGGATCATGAAAAGATTTTTTCCAATAAGATTTGAGGAAGCTTTTTTGGGAATGAATTCATAGACACCATAAACTCTCACAACAATGACAATGTTAATGTCAATAGAAAAAAAAATCTTGAAGTAGTCAAAACTTAATGCAATTATCAATCACCTAAACACGATTATTGCCAATGACACTTAAATTTGATTTTTTATTTATTTATCAAATTTTGTATACCAAAATATCAAAATTTTATTCGAATTTATATGATTCAATCGTAAACACAACCATGCTCTATGATAACAACAAATCCAACATTATAAAAAGAATAAATATATAATAACAAATCACATTTTTCAAGAATATAATATCTAAATACTTGTTTAGAGTCTTTCATATCTTCTTCAACTCTTATCTTCTTCATCCTCTACCAAAGGAAGTTCTAGAATTTCATTTGTTTATTATTGCAACCTAAAGAAACAAATTTCATTATGAAGTTGTTGAAGGTAAATGAATAAGCAAATCAAGAGTTGGAGGTTAAACTTATGCATTTAAATTATCAATCTCATCTTCAACTCTCATCTTCTTCATCATCCACCAAAGGAAGTTCTAGAATTTCATTTTGTTTATGAATCTATATGATTTCAATCGTAAACACAACCATATTCTATGATAACAATAAATCCAACAATATGGATGTAATAACCAAGTAAATTATTAAAGCTAGAGTTGGGGATGAGGAGTGGTCTAAAACCAAAGTCAAGGGGGCTAAGTGTAAATAGGGTACTAAAAGGGGTTTTACCCTAGGGTTTGTCTCATTCACTTTAGTGGCGGCTTGAAGAGAATGAGAGAAAGAGGAGGAAAGGCTAGGCCGATTGAAGAAGAGAAAGGATCAAAGAGTTACGAGAGCGTTCGATTTATTTCCAAGGTAAGGTTCAAATCTAATTCTCTTTTTGGTTTTGATCTTTTAAACCTAAGGTTGGATTGGGTCTGTATGTGAGTTTGGGGTTGGGATGTTTAAGAACCTATAGCTCTCCTTAATTCTTATTCTGTGTTGCCTAATAGTATTGATTTTGATTAAGGTAAAGTATTGGTTCTATTATATTGAGATTAGAAGATGTTGGTGTTGTATTAATGGTCTAAGTTTGATAGAAGGGGTTGTTCGATAACCCAGGATCGCCCCGGGGCGAAGTGGTGACCTGGGTGTTGTTTCCTATCGGGGATCGGGGTGTGAGGAGGCCCCAGTCGATGAAGAGGCCGATCGTTAGACACCGGTCGGTCATCAAGACCCCGGTCGATGTTGGGGGCCGGTCAGTTAGTGAGTCCGGTCGAAGGCCCCGGTCGGTCTTTGAGACCCCGGTCGGGGAGTAGGGGACCGGGGGGGTTCGGTCGGGCGGATTTCGGTATCCCGGGTTCACCCAGTTTATCTGTAGAATGCGAGATGAGTGTTGTAGAATTTTAAAGTCTTGTCAGTATTATCTTATCGGGTTATCGATTTGTCGTAGGTTGTGTTTCGTAGAGTCGGGTTGTGAGCAAGCATCAAAGGTGAGTTTTTCTAAGCTTAAAGTACCTCGTAAATTTATAAAGTTATTTATGTATGTGGTCTTTTAATTAAATGCTTATGGTGCTTTAACTGTTAAAGATTATAAGAGGTTATTTTAAGACATATCTTTATGTACGCGAGCTTCTCTTATGTGAGTTCTTCTTTTTAACGCAATATATGTTTCATTGTTGTGTATATGTATGCATACATTGTTTTGAGCGGCCAAAGTCGGGGGGGGGGGGGTGGCCCTCCTGTACTCATACTGGGGGGGGGGGGGGGAGTGTCCTGTTTATGCTATATGGGGGTGCGTCCCATCTAAGGCAATATGAGACAGACATTCTGTCACTTTTACTGACAATAGTGTGTGCCAGAGAGAGTTTATATATATGGTTTATGTTCTTCTGGAAAGCTGAAAGGATTGATTTATTTTTGTTAACTGTGCTTGAACTCTGTTTTGAGGGATCTCGCTAGACCGTTGGTCTAACCCTCGCTCTTTAAAAGCTAAAAACCTTTTCAGGTCAACGAGAGATAGGAAATTCTTGCAAGGGTAAAGAGAAAGCTTGATCGGGCTCTGGGATAGAAGACCTCCTTATAGCGTTGTGTTTTTGTTGATCTCAGTTGTAATAGATTGTAATAGGTTGTTTTAATGCAAACCTAGTATCCATTTAAGAATCTAATTGTTATGTTCGGGCTGTTTTGGCGAGATTTCTTATGCTATTAGATTGCTTTAATGTTTTAGTTTGGGTTGTTATAATGGAAAAGAAAAAATATGTAATAACAAATCACTTTTTTCAAAATATAATTTTTTCATACTTGCTTAGAGTCTTCCATATCTTCTTCAACTCTCATCTCAGGGACGGATGGCCATGGTGGCTATTGGGGGCCATGGCCCCTATGTTTTTTCAAACATGAAGGAGTATTTTGGTGGTCTTCAAAGGTTTTTAAAAACAAAAATGTTTTTGGGCCCCCCACTATCATATTAGTTCACCATTGTTTGTTTGCTTGTGTAATATTTAGATTTATTTGATTGATCTATTAATGAATTTAGGATAATAGGATTAGGAATTTAGGATATTTACTTGTTTCATGTTTAACTAAATAATGGGTTGGGTTCCAACGAAGATAAAGTTATGGCTAGAAGAGTGAGAAGGGATCTCGGATGCACATTAACGGACCTGTAGTGGTGCTCCGTCGTAAGGTAAAAAAATTAGGTTTGTGAAATGTGCAACCGTATCGTTTTAGAAGTTGCAACCGTATTATTTTAGAAGTGCAACCATAATCAACAAAAAAAAAACTATTGAAATCAACCAAAAAAACCGAAAAAGTCTCTCGAAATCGATGAAAAAAAAACTTAAAAAACTTGAAATCAAGCAAAAAAAAACTTTAAAAATCCCTTGAAACAGTGGAATCAGGCTAAAATCACATAGGACGATATTAAACGTTGGTAAAAAAACGACAAATCGATAAAAACCGTATGGAGACCGGCCCCTGCGGTTAGAAGGCTTGTGTTCCGTCCCTGTCTCATCTTCTTCATCCTCCATGAAAGGAAGTTGTAAAATTCATTTTGTTTATTATTGCAACTTAGGAAAACAAATTTTATTAAGAAGTTTTTGAAAGTAAATGAAGAAGCAAATCAAGAATTAGAGGTTAAACTTAGACATGTAAAATTACCAAAAACCCAACCTATTAATGAATTACACATTTTCCATATAGGGGCGGAAAAGTCTTTAACTTAATTAGTATTTTAAAAAATTGAAAAAATGAGAAAAAAGATAAAGGGGATCCTAGCCTTTAGAAGATGCCACCTCATCAAGCATGAGTTTTACTTTAATATATATATATATATATATATATATATATATATATATATATATATATATATATATATATATATATAGATATGTCTATTTGAATAGAGACATGTTCAGATTGAGTGTAAAAGAAATAGTGATCATTCAATAAGGTCCCGTTTGGTTTGCGGGATTGGAATATATTGGATTGGATTTCGAGTAAGGATTTGCATTTGGATTTGGGGGGATTTGGAATCCCTTCGTGTGTTTGGTTTGTAGGATTTGGAATGGATTTAAAATTCATTCCTTTATAAATCTTGTTTGGTTTGTAGGATTTGGATTGGGATTTTTTTTTTGTATTATTTGTTTGTTTTATAAAGAATTTATTTTTATTGGTAATTACTTTTTCTTATCGATTTTTCTAAAATTGTACATTTAATTATCAAAAAAATTTCAAATTTTCAAAACTACATATTTAATCATCAGTATTTATACTTATAACGATTTGTTTAAATTAAAAGAAACATTTATTTATCTATTAAACTAGAAACTTTTATATTTTTCAAAACGAACGCAAATAGTAAATGGTATATGATATTTTAAAAAAAGTAAAACATTAAAAAAGAAAAAGATAAATAAATTACTAATAAGGACCAAAAAACACTCCTCTCCTACTAGTCAACCTAGCAAAACCACCTGCCGTCGCCGATGACGTTCCTCGTCGGCAGTATCTCGAAATGCCACAACCGTCCGACAACATGCTTCCGATGCTTCTCACACAAAAACTCATTCACATAAACCTTCTCCACCTTCCTATTACCATTGGATATTTTCCATAATGCAGTCCATATTCACGTGTGTATCTTAAATATCTTAATAATCTAGTAATACTCTTCCAGTGTTCTAAACTGGGATTACTAGTATACCTACTTAGTCTACTCACAACATATGCTAAGTCAGGTCTAGTACAACTCATAAGATACATCAGACTGCCAATTATTCTTGAGTATTCCACTTGTGCAACACCTTCCCCTCTATTCTTAGATAGATGTTGACTAGTGTCAATAGGAGTTCTAGCTATACTAGTATCTCCTTCATTGAATTTCTCAAGAATCTTGTCCACATAATGTGTTTGATTTAACACCAAACCATTTTGAGTTCTAGTGATCTTGATCCCAAGAATCACATCCGCTAAACCCATGCAAATCTTTCATGTCAAACTTAGATTTCAACATATCCTTCGTGGACCTTATCATTTTGTCATCACTACCGATGATAAGCATATCATCTACATATAAACACAAGATGACATATCCATGAGTGGTGTCTTTCATATAAACACACTTATCACACTCATTTATCTTAAAACCACTTTCTAACATGGCTTGATCAAACTTTTGATGCCATTGCTTTGGAGCTTGCTTTAGGCCTTACAAGGATTTAATTGGTTTACAAACCTTGTTCTCTTGTCCCGGGGCAACGAATCCCTCAGGCTGCTCCATATAGATTTCTTCTTCTAAATCTCCGTTTAGAAAAGCAGTTTTCACATCCATTTGGTGAATTTGCAGATTTCTAATAGCTGCAATAGCTAACACCAATCTAATGGATGTTATTCTTGTCACCAGTGAATAAGTATCAAAGTAATCTAGACCTTCTTTTTTTTCTATATCCTTTGATCACTAATCTCGCCTTGTATTTGTCAATATTGCCATCAGCTTTCATCTTTCTTTTAAAGATCCAACGATAACCTAGTGGCATACAACCCGGTGGTAGGTCCACTAGTTCCCATGTATGGTTTTGTAAGATATATTCTATCTCACTTTTGATGGCTTCTTTCCATTGAGGTCCCTCCGAAGACGTGACTGCCTCACGATAGGTTTTGGGTTCACTTTTCACCACGTAGGTGTGAAAATCGAGACCAAACGATTTTTCAACCCGAGCCCGTTTACTTCTTCTAGGTTCCACCACTTCTTCATCAGATAGAATTTGTTCATCCTCTCGAACAATTTCTTTATCTTTAGAAGATGAGGTTTGTTCTTCCTTGTTCAAACAAGGAAACACGTATTCGAAGAATGAAGCATTTCTTGACTCCATAATTGTATTCTTGTGTATCTCGGGATTTTTAGATTCATACACAAGAAATCGATAAGCACTACTATTTTGTGCATATCCAATGAATACACAATCCACTGTTTTACGTCCTAACTTTTGTACCTTAGGTGGAAGTACAACCACTTTAGCTAGGCACCCCCACACTCGTAAGTACTTGTAAGATGGTTTTCTACCCATCCAAAGTTCATACGGTGTCTCATCTTTTTTTTTTGCGGGGTATCTTATTTAAAAGATAATTAGCCGACAAAATAGCTTCCCCCCATATGTTCTGACTTAGTCCAAAACTGATCAACATGGCATTCACCATTTCTTTCAAGGTGCGATTCTTTCTCTTAGCCAATCCGTTTTGCTGAGGTGAGCAGGGTGCCGTGAATTCATTTCGAATTCCATTGTTAGAACAAAATTCAGCAAACGGTGAAACATATTCACCTCCCCTATCGCTTCTAACGACCTTGATTTTCTTGTTAATTTGATTATCAACTTCATTTTTATACAAGACAAACTTGTCTATTGCTTCATCTTTACTCTTAAGTAAATATACGTAGCAATATTTCGTGTTATCATCGATAAACGTGATAAAGTATTTGTTCCCACCTCTAGTAGGAATCAATTTTAAATCACACACATCAGTGTGAATTAAGTCAAGGGGTTCGGTTTTCCTTTCAATCGATTTGAAAGACGTTCTAGTAAGTTTGGATTCTACACATGTGGGACACTTGTGATTTGAGTCAATATCAAAATTTGGTATGCAGTTTAATTTAATTAAATGTCGAATGGAATTAAAATTTACATGTCCTAAACGACCATGTCAAACATTTTGAGATTCAAGCTAATAAACATAACTCGAAGTTGTTTTATCCATTCCATTGACAACAATTACATTCAACTTGAACATGCCATTCAAGGCATATCCTTCACCCATATGCATACCATTTTTAGATAAAACAAATTCATCCGACTCAAACACTAGTTTGAAACCAAACTTGTTTAACAACCAACCCGAAACGAGGTTCTTTCGAAGCTTTGGGACATACAAAACATCCTTAAGCTTGAGCTCTTTCCCGGAGGTCATCTTCAAAATGACGTCTCCAATACCCTTGACATCGGCGGTGGCGGCATTTTCCATAACGAGCTTTTGCCCATCATCAACATCCTTGTAGATGTTGAAGTTTCTCTTGTCATGACACACATGACGGGTCGCTCCGGTATCAACCCACCATTCTCTAGAGTTTGCACCAATCACATTCAACTCTGAGACCATGGCCGTGGGATCCGTGATCATTCCCACCACATACTCGTTCACCATCGTGGAAAATAAATTTCACGTGAACGCAATCTCTATCTGTTTACACAAAACAGAAAAGGAATTAAATCAAATACAAATTTGATTGAGAATACTTTTATACAAACAGAAAAGGTCTTAAATAAAAAAAAAAAACTTGTTTTAGAATTTGTTTATAAAAACGAAACAAATTCGATTTAGAACCTTTTCCAAAAATCGAAACAAACTTGATTTTAGATTTTGTTTCCACAAAATCAGAACACAATCAAGATAAATTCGATTTAGAATCTTTTTCCACAAATCGAATACAAGCACGATTTGGATTCTATTTCCACAAAATCGATACCAAATCGATTTAGAATCTTTCTACACAAAAATCGAAACAAGCTCGATTTTACAAACTGTTTACAAACAGTAATTACTTAAATCGACAAATACGATTTAAAGTATGTTTACACAAAACATAAAAGAAATAAATCGAACCAAAGTCGATAGAAATTCTTTTCCACTTAAAACAAATTAAATCGAAAAAACTCGATTATCTATTCGTTTATACAAGTATATCCTTATACCCTTAAATCGAGACAAAACTCGATTCGTATCAAATTGAAATAAATTCGATATAAAATCTGTTTACACAAAACAGACAACCAATTGAATCGAGCTAAACTTGATTCGAATCTCGTGTACAGTCCGTGCCACGAAAATAATCTGTTTACACAAAACAGAATACGAAACCATAGTTTCTATCTGTTTACACAAAACAGAAAACAAATTTTATCGAGACACACTCGATTGAAATATGTTTAAGATTGTTAGTAATTTCGATATGTATTTCAATAATACATATATTATTACAACGGATGTAATAAACTACAAAATCAACAAATGATTAGTAATAACCCGAATATAAAAGAAAAGACGGAATCAACGGATAAAATATAAACGAATAACCGTATAAGATTCAAACGACGCTGAGGCTCGTGTATGACACGATTCCCTTAAACAGATTCGCCGTCGAACTGTTAAAGCAGCTAAAGCAGTTGAACTGCCGGATATAACCACTTTGCTTGAAAAGTCGCTGTAGAGAAATCGTATGCAGAGAGGATTAGAGAGAATATGTATCGTTCAATATACGGGGTCGTTTGGAATGAATCCGGACTCCTCTTTTTATACTCACGATTGAAAACCGAAGAATTAATATGAAATTAATCGGTCATTAAACTGAATTATTTGACCATTAATCATATTAATCCTTATAATGATGAGTATCAAAGGAGTTACAAAGTTGAATCTGAAACAGTGAATATTGCGACTTGCCACGCGCGTAAACTCGCGGCACAACCCGCGTGGTGCACTTTTCTCATCCTCTCAACAGTGCATGTCGCGACTTAAGGCGCGGGTAATCCTGCGGGCTAACCGCAAAAACCAACCTGCGCTAGCACAAGATTTCGGAGCTGCATTCGTGTCCGCAGGTCGCGCCCACGCACAAGTTAGCCGATTTTAGCCTACGAAAGTCTCAATCGGCACCCCCCTGCGCACGGGTAGGTGTTGGAGTAAAACCACACAAAGAGCTTATAAGCACCTTCCACATTCAAGGTTATAAACCACAAAAGGTTTACTACTCCTTCCAATGTGGGACACATTCCACACCCATTTGATTTTTTCTAATTTCATCCCAATCATTCAACTTTGAGCATCGATATCTTATTCACACATATTCCATTTTTGACACATAATATATCGTTTCGAAGCTCTCATATAGGAAAACACAAACCCATGAAGAGTTAGATATATTCAATACATATACATGTATTTAATTGTGTCCAAAGTTAGTAAAAAACCACATTTTTACTAAAATTTTCCAACAACGTATTCATAAGCTCATCGACTTCAGAAAGCTTCGTCCGATACTTAACGACGGCGACGTTAAGATCCGGTGCGTCTTTCAGCACCGTCTGAACCCCCGTCAGATCTTCTTCGAGGAACAACGACTTCCCACGGGTGTTAAATGAAGCCCACCTGAGTGAATCGTGATGGAGTCCGAACATGAGGAAGTTGCAAGGGGAAATTGATTGGAGAACGTCGAAGGAGACGGTGATCTCCGAGAAGGATTGTTGAAGAATGATTTGTGAAGTAAAATCCATCAGGATTTGGATTTGAAATCCCAACCCATTGCAAAGGAATTTCAAATCCATCAGGTACTAGATTTTAAAATGGTCAAAGGATTTCAAATCCAATCAACACATTCCATTCCTACAATCCAAACGCAGGATTGGAATGGATTTAGAATCCAAACCTTCCAAATCCAATCCATTCCCACAAACCAAACGGGACCTAAGTATTGTGATAATCAATATGTATAACTAGAAAATTCATATTTTAACCTTTTGTATGCAATAGACAAGTAGATTAACCCAAACTCCAATAGCCTACAAGAGTTTTTTTTTTATATTTAATGAGACTTGAACCTTTAATATTCAAGAAGATTGGGACCTATAAGTAATTAGAATGTTGCTTTGCCATTGACCTTCAATAAACTTAGTCATAAACTTTGCACATGGCTTGAGATTATGAATTTCTTGCAAATTAAATTTAGAAAGCTACATATAAGGTCGTTTAATTCAAAGGAATAGAATGATACAAATTTCATTGAAGATGCAAATGAAATGGAATATCATTGAAATAGTAAACTACGTGTTTCTTTCATGTGGTTTATATGATATAATTTATCAAATCTCTCTTTTGAAATAATTATGAACTACTATCATCTGGTTTGTAATTTATAACTCATTGGATTCCCGCCTCTAACTCCGTTAGAAGTTTCCTATTAAGTAGGGTTCACTCAAGGACATTTTTGTCATTTATTCATATTATTTATTCTCTATTACAATAAAAAATTATATACATATTATGAACACATCCTTTCCAATCGATTGCTTCACATCCTTCAATCGATGCCACCATCTTGACTGCTTCACATATTACGAACACATGTTTCCCCTAATTTTATTATGAATACATCATCTAATTGCCCATCTCTAATTCCGCATAATTATCGTAAACCGATTGCTTCAGTTTTGAGTAGATCTTAAACAAAACACAATCAACCTCCACAATCTCCAATCGTTGTGACCACCGTCTCCAATTTGACCAATGCCTTTTACACCACAACCCCACCCTATTTAAGGTCTGGATCTGAGGTGTGTGCTTTCTACGACTCCACCATATCTGTGATGCTTACACTCCTCGACAACCGTCACTGTCCAAAGCTAGAGATGGCCAAATGGGACAGGCCCGACCCGGGACCGGTGGAGGACCGGGACCAATTTGGGACCGGTTCGGCCCAAGACCGTTTGGGACCGATTTGGGCCCGTCGGTCCTTAACCGATTACGGTTTTCATTCAAAAACAAGGCCCGACTCGGTCCGGCCCGAGACCGGTTACGGAATCGACCTGATTTTTTATTCATAATTTATTTTTAAATGTATTTTTAAGTATATTTTTAAATAAAAACCTATTTGTAAGTTTATTTGATTGACCCAATTATAACTAAACATATTTTTTAGTGTATTTGATTGACTCAATTATAATAAAAACGTATTTGTTAGTGTATTTGATTGACCCAATTATTATAAATAAACGTATTTGTTAGTGTATTTGATTGACCAAAATTTTCAAAATATATTTTTATAAGTTATAATTCAATTTTAAAAAAATAAAAAAAATTAAGTGGGACCTGGACCTGGACCGGTCCTCATAAATGGGAATTATTAAGCTTAATCGGGCCTTCGTACTTGGGTCGGTATCGGTTACGAAATCACTATTTGGGACCGGCCCAGCTTGGTCCGAGACCGATTTTTGGCCATCTCTATCGACAGCCGCCGCTGCGCTCCACAATCGTCACTGCTCTTCGATGTCTGCTCTCCATGACCACCGCCTCTTTCCGACCGTAACCAGATCCCAGATTAATGTTATTCCCCATATTCTTTATTCAATTTAGGGTTTTGCTTGAATTTGATTTAGGGTTTCTCATTGTTTGCCTTAGATTTATGGTTTTGTTTGAAATTGATTTAGGGTTTTTGATTGTTTCGTTTAGATTTAGAGTTTTTGATTTATATGAATTTTGTATCACCTTTATCAAGGAATTTAAACAAATTTATTGTTGTGTCATATTCATCTTCTTGTGTTCTTGGTTTTGTATAGCAGGAATGTTGATAACGTTCAAAATCTTCATAACGTTCTTGGTTTTTTTATCCTTTAAATATACAAAAAGAAAATATTTGAAATGACCAAAATGCTCCTCTATAACATTCATTTAACGAAGATGTTTTAGCGGAGTTAGAACAAGGGACTCAAATATGTTATAGATTGAAAATCACAAGTCCTTCATGTTGTAGCCCAGTGGTAAGGTAACATCGTGGGGGGTCAGTGGATGGTATCCCTGACTACCCAGGTTCGAACCCCGTGGTGAGCATCTTGTGATATCCATGATCATGGGCCTGCCACATAGTGGTACCTTTAATTGGGCTGGGTCGTGATCGACGGGGATTAGTCGGGTGGCACCCTTAAGTGGGAGCCCGGATACCCCGGGAACGTGTGTGTGTGTTAACTTGTCGTTCAAAAAAAAAGATCGAAAATCACAAGGCTATAATCCGTAGCTAATTCTAAAAGGAGATTTAATACATCATATAAATGAGATGGTAGAAACATGTAATTTACTCTAATTAAAATGGTTACCTTACACGTTGCACTACAACAAAATAGGATTTATAGGATGCCAACTACTTCTAGGCATCCTAACAGACTACTTTATAAGACTTAATTTATAGGATCAAAAAAATAAAAGCGTTATATCTAATAGGGTAAAATTAAAATACGAAACCGATCGATGCGGATTTTGGTTCCGTTTCTCAACTACTCATTTTCTTGGAATCGTTAACCACTTGGTACCCGCCGGGACCGGGTAGTCGGTCCCGTTGGGTACCCAGAACTAGAACCGAAGGGAATCCACTATCTTTTTTATAAAAATTATTTTATATGTTTATTATATTTAATAATCTAAAACTGAAATTATTTATTACCTTTTAACATTAGACACTTACACAGTTAGAGTTATGGCCGCTTTCCTTCACTCGACTTCTCCAATTGTTTATGTAATAATTAGTTTTTAGTGTTTATCGAATTAGTTTTCACCGTTTGTAGTATTTAATTATTTATGGTTGGACTTTGTAATAGACTAATAATTACCTTTCTATAGTATGAAATGATAAAAAATTTAAAAAAAAGTTGAAACCGGGTACCCGGTACTGGAACCGGAACCGGCGGTTCCAGGACTGGGTCCCAAATATAAAGAACCGGTGTAACCGGTTCCGGTTCCAGTTTCTTCATTCCAGGAATCGCTGGTCCTCTGGGACCAGTTCTGGGACCAGTTTAACCTGATACCCGCATTTGCTCACCCCTAATATCTAAAGTCCTTGTAATAAGTTTATAGGGCGCTTTTGAACATCTTAACAAGTTTTCTTAGGACACTTTTTAATACAAAACGTCGCATTAGCTATTTTATATGACACTTTTCAGAAAGGGTCCCATAAACCCATATTTTCGTAGGACACTTATCTGGACACTTTTTCAAAAATTGTTCTATAAAATAGTTAATACGACACATTTTTTTAATATAAGAATGACATAAACAGTTTGTTACGATGCCCAAAAGCGTCTTGTAACACCCATAAAATTCTATGTAAGTAAAATTCCAAGTTATATGTGATTTTTGTAATTATTATAGGCTTATTAAGTAAACAAGTGATTTACCTCAACCAAAACTTAAAGCCTTCCAATCATTCATTCCAATGAAATCCTCCATCATTTCCACAGAAGCCTCAGTCCTCCAATTCCTTGATCTTTCATCGCAGATCCACACCAAGAAGCACCCAAATATGATACTTAAGTTTCCCCCAATCGATCTAAGGAAGAGGAGTGGAGAGTGAGATTATATGAGGGAAAACCGTAAAAAATTCGGCATAAATCGACCAGGTTGTCTCCGACGGCCTTGGCCACGATCTCAAGTCGCGGGTCAACCCGCGCGTGCTTATGGGATGTGAACCATAGTGACTTACGCAACCCCAATCGCGGCTTGAGGCCGTGGGCCAAGCCGCACGTGCTACAGCTCGCGCCTTCCCGTGCCTCATGCCGAGCCGTCCCCCGACCGTTCTCTTGGTCGGTCGGTGACTGTTTCCTTAGCCGTTCTTCGACCATCGATAAAAAATCGCGGGTGTTACAGACGGTCTCTAGATCATGTGCAACTTGCTCATTTGAAGAATTTTTACCCGATAAAAAATAATTATTGATGCATTTATGTTGTGCAAATAAAAATAATATATAAAATAATAAAGAAAAGAGTAAACTTCACTTTTGGTCCTTGATGTTTGTCATTTTAACGGATATCATCCCTAAACCATTGAAACTCAGATTTGGTCCCTCACGTTTGTCATTTCACTTTGGTTTTGGTCTCTCCCATTAACGGTCGTTAATTTTATTTCCGTTAACTCCAATTAAATAAGGGGTATTATAGTTATTTTCCATATTTTTTTAGTTTCCTATTAAAGTTTAAAATGTATTATATAATATAAATCCAAAATTACCACCAACCATCATCATTGACCACCATTGACTAACATTGACCATCGTCCACTGTCGTGGACCACCATCTACCACAATCACAAATCCAAACACAAAAAGTAGGTATCCAAAGACGTAATTGAAGCATATGTCTAAACTCAAAAATCTTAATAAAACCTAAAATAGTTCCTTCAAAGAGATACAAAATCTAAATTAAATCAATACCATAAAACCCTAAACCTAATTTAATCCCAAATCAAAACCCTAAACCCTAAACAAAAACTAAATCAAATGAAAATGGAGATGGAGATGGAGATGGAGATGGAGATATAGATGAAAATGAGATGTACACAAACCATATAACATAAATTAAACCGTAAGATCATAACCTAAACATTAAACCTTAAAAATCAAAAATCTAGTTCGGCACATATCTTGGTTCAAGCTATTCATGGATGTGATTACATCACATATCTGGTTCGTTCACGCCAGAGATAAGGGAAAGAGATTGAGGTTGAAAGGGTAGACGGAGACCGATGTGTGGCAGCACCACAAATCCAAGACGGAGGTACTGAAAAAATTGGTAGCAATGGTGGGAGTCTGATTGTTGATCTGGTGGTGGTGGCCTCGTGATGGAGTAGGCGATTCAAATTCGATGGTGGCATTATGTCGTGTTGGGATGCATATTTGCTCACTTGGTCAACGGAAAAAGTTAACTGTTGTTAGTGGGAGGGACCAAAACGAATGGAAAATTGCAAACGCGAGGGACCAAATTCGAGTTTCGATAGTTTATGGATGATATCCGTTAAAATGGTGAATTGTGGTTGATTTGAAGTTGTCCCACATTGGTGAGAAGTTGAAAGATTGGAACAAAGTGGCGTGTATAAAAAAAGGTGGATGAGATGCATTGTGTAATATCACGTGTTTAACTCATAGGGTTGTCTATCTTGTATGACCTTTTTTTTGCAAAAAAATTTGGTTCGATTCAAGGGGTTATCTTATTTTGGATGACCATCTTTTACAAAAATAATCTTAGGTCGTGGTTCTGAACCCGCGGGACAAACCGCGGGAGTCGCTGTTCGAGAGACCAAACAACGAGTTAGGCGGCTAAGGTCACGACTCTTATCCCGCACAGCAAGCCGCGGGAATCAATTGTTGATGCATTTATATTGTGCAAATAAAAATAATAAAGAAAAGAGTAAACTTCACTTTTGGTCTTTGATGTTTGTCAATTTTAACGGATATCGTCCCTAAACTATTGAAACTCAGATTTGGTCCCTCACGTTTGTCATTTCACTTGGGTTTTGGTCCCTCCCACTAACGATCGTTAATTTTATTTCCGTTAACTCCAATAAAATAAGGGGTATTATAGTCATTTTCCATATTTTTTTAGTTTCCTATTAAAGTTTAAAATATATTATATAATATAAATCCAAAATCACCACCAACCATCATCATTGATCACCATCCACCACCATTGACCAACATTGACCATCGTCCACTGTCGTGGACCACCATCTACCACAATCACAAATCCAAACACAAAAAGTAGGTATTCAAAGTCGTAATTGAAGAATATGTCTAAACTCAAAAATCTTAATAAAACCTAAAATAGTTCCTTTAAAGAGATACAAAATCTAAATTAAATCAATACCATAAAACCCTAAACCTAAATTGATCCCAAATCAAAACCCTAAACCCTAAACAAAAACTAGATCAAATGAAGATGGAGATGGAGATGGAGATAGAGATAGAGATGAAAATGAGATGTATGCAAACCATATTAATCGCACTTCCAACATTTTACTTTTGTCAGCAATGTGGGACAATCAAGAATTCACCACAATTCACCATTTGATCAATACTTGATTCATATTGTGTCATGTCATCATCTTTGGTTTTCCTTTTAAATATATAAATATTTAACCACAATTCAATATTTTTGAATTTTCAATCCACGTTGTCTCACTAAAATTTTTGCTATGTAAAAAGAATTAAGAAAAAAAAATCAAATAATGGAAACAATTCGAGATTCTTTCATATAAATTTAGTTTACGTGAAATGAAAATGAATGTTTTGTCATGTAAATAAATAATAACTATTTAACCCAAAATTGGATCAAACTTTGAATGAACATTCAACCCATACCTTGTCCTTTATATTACCACTTTCACTTCCAACCTTTCACTTTTGTCACCAATATGTGTAACACCCGTAAATTGGAGATTTCCTTTTGTAATAATTCGAGAGTCGTTTGTCTATTGGGACGAAAAGGTGCCGAGAAATCAAGTGAGTTTTGCTATGAAATCATCGAGGATCGAATTAAGTGCGAAAGACGCGAGAAAATGGGATTTGGGTTGCCGCGAGTTGCTACGCGACTTAGGGTCGCGTAACTCACTGGAAGTGAGTCTTTGGGGAAACGGGCGACTTATTCCGCGACTTAAGGTCACGACATACCCGCGGGATGCACTGTCAAGCTAAAAGCCGATTTTTCAGCCATTAACCTCATTTCTCTCAATCCCAAACCCTAAATCTCCTTCCCTTTTCTCTCCCAAACCCCAAATGTCGAACCCTAACCCATTTTAAGGGTTTTCCCGTTGAGCCACATGATTCTTCACCATCTAGCTAGTGGGATCTTGAACCACAAAACCACCATCTTCATCCTCCTCATCAAGTTCAACGGGTGGGAGCTCGGGTTGAAGAGTTGGGGTGGGTGTCATCGGAAAGTCTCATCACTCTTAATGGTAAGCTTTCTTGTAGTAAAGTTATAAATTCTCCATTAATGGTTTCTTAGTGTTTGATTTCTCAAATCTCGGATTTGATGGTTTTGGGGAAGCTAGGGTTTTGATCTCGTTGAGGATGTTAATAAGTAATGTTTGGAGAATGTTTCTAAGTGGTTTGGTATGTTTGGATCTAGGTTTTGGAAGTCCTCGGCTTGAGGATTCAAGCGGCCTTCAAAAGAGCTCGTTGGATGAAACCTAGATTTAGCCTAAATCTAGCAAGGTGAGTTCAAGTTGATTTGTGAAAACGGTGTACATGCCAAAATGGTTATTTTAAAGTATTTTACATTTTACATGAAATTGTTAACTGCTGGTCAGTTTGGTTATTTTGAAAGTATTTAACTTTATAAACCTGTATTGCATACATTATTTTGATTTTGGGCATTTGGATAAATGAGTCATAAATGGGTGTGTTTGGTAACTTATTGCATACATGAGATTATTTGGTTAAAAGGCATTTTAGTGTTGTTTGGGGTAAAAGGTTCAATTTTGTGTCATGGAATGTTTTGAAAGGATAAGGAGCCTAAATCTGCTTGGAAAACCTTTTGACCCGACTTAAACTGTGTTGGAGTCCATTCGAGTATTTTGGAGCATGTAATTTCATGGTATGGGTTGAGTGAGTTTATTACTTGTAAAACATAATCTTTGGTCAAAAGAGGTTTTGAGCATTTTGTCTCGATGTCGTTTTAAAGGAGTCTCGAGGACACTTGTCCGGTTTTATATGGCTCAATGTAGAGTCCAGTTATGACGTACGTATTAATGCGCTGTGATGCGTATTGAGGTTGGTTACGAACTCGAGTGCTTTGTGTTGGGTTTAATTTTGACTTGGTCAAATTGGTGGCTAGATCTTTTGGGATGCACCACGTGTGCACGATGGAGTTTGTGGAGTGTTCTGTTAGTAGAGACCGAATCTTGAGGCAAAATAAAATGGCACGAGCTAGTTTGTTAGTTTTTTTTAGTATAAATAGCTTAGCTTTTATTCATTAAGTTGTAAGTTCTTCGTTCGACTTTCTTTATCAGGAATAAAGTATCAAACATTTGCCTCAATTGTTTTCTTTTTTCGTTGTATTGTATTGGGTGTACAGATCAAGACATCAGCTTTCTACAATTGGTATCAGAGCAAGGTTGCTCATGCCCAAGTATCCCAGGTTTGAAAGCATGTCGATCACCACCCAATTTGCTCCGAAAGATACCGGCGGTGTGCCGTTTCAATGTCCGATGCTGACATCGTCCAATTACACGACGTGGGCGATCAGGATGGAGGCAATTATGGATGCCCAGGGGGTCTGGGAAGCAGTCGAACCAGCAGCCGGAACGGTTGTGGATGAAAAGAAGAACAAGACAGCACGTGCGTTCATCTTTCAGGTAGTTCCGGAGGACGTTCTGCTACAGATTGCAAAGAAGAAGATGGCCCAGGATGTTTGGGACTCCCTGAAGACACGATATCTCGGTGCCGAACGGGTACAGAAGGCACGTTTGCAAACCTTGAAAAGTGAGTTTGAGGTTCTCCGCATTAAAGACGGAGAGACGATCGACGAGTTTGCCGGAAAATTGAGTGGCATGGTTACCAAGTATAGTAGCCTGGGTGCTAGACTGTAAGATTCGACACTTGTTAGGAAACTCCTCGACTCAGTTCCAGACAAATTTTTCCAATGGTCCCATCAATTGAGCAGTATTCGGACCTCGACACGATGCCCTTTGAGGAAGCAATCGGAAGGCTGAAGGCGTATGAGGAACGAATTCGCACACGGTGTGCCAACAGTGACAATAACGGGCAACTTTTGCTCACTCAATCAGAATGGCAGGCAAAGAAAAAGAGCAGTAACGGTTACTCATCGATGAGTGGAAGGGGGCGAGGCACACCTGGTTCAGATGGACGTGGACGGGGAAGAGGTCGTGGTCGAGGAAATGGACAAGGAAGAGGAGGTCTAGGTAACTCTTTTTCGCCCTGCAAGGATGCAACTGCTGGTGTTATGGCCAATAAGGATAAAAGTCACATAAAATGCTTCAATTATGATACGTACGGACATTATGCTTCTGAATGTCCCAATCCGAAGCGCAAGGAGAATGAAGTAAATCTCACCCAAACCCAAGAAGACGATCCAGCCCTGCTGATGACTGTTTGTGTGCAGCGGAAACACGAGGTGGTTCTATTAAACGAAGAGAAAGTATTGCCAAAGCGTTATGACCCAAAGGAAGAAGGAGTTTGGTACCTGGACAATGGTGCCAGTAATCATATGACAGGAAAACGTTCCTACTTTGCTGAGCTTGATGAGAGCATTTCAGGACGAGTCCGTTTTGGTGATGGTTCTACAGTGGAGATCAAAGGAAAAGGTTCGGTCTTACTGGAATGCAAAAACAGAGAGCAACGGTTAATCTCAGAGGTGTACTACATCCCTGACTTGTGTAGTAGCATTTTAAGTCTGGGACAAGTAACTGAAGACGGTTGCAAGGTGTTAATGCTTGGAGAGTTTCTATGGCTCTACGACAGGAACGAAAGACTCCTTGTGAAGGTACGACGATCGAGCAATCGTTTGTACAAAGCCCTTCTCTACGCGACTACACCAGTGTGTCTCGCTGTCAGCTTGGATAAGGCAGTCTGGTTATGGCATGCCCGGTTGGGGCATCTAAACTTTCTAGCGATGAAATAGATGGTTACTAAGGAGATGGTGCGCGGAGTTCCAAACATCACTCACCCTACACAGTTGTGTGAAGCATGTCTCATTGGAAAGCAATGTAGGATACCGTTTCCGGCTCAAACACAATATCGTGCTAAAAAATCACTGGAGCTGGTCCATGCAGATTTATGCGGTCCAATTACACCATGTACATCAGTCGGTAATCGGTACTTCTTTCTTTTAGTTGATGATTATAGCCGATTCATGTGGGTATATGTTATTAAGACAAAAGATGAAGCATTGCTTGCGTTCAAAAGGTTCAAAATGCAGGTAGAGAATGAGAGCTCATTCAAATTGAAGACATTGAGAACAGATCGTGGCGGAGAATTTATTTCTCAGCGTTTTGTTGATTTTTGTAACGAACAGGGAGTGGACCGACAACTGACTGCACCTTACACCCCTCAACAGAACGGGGTGGTGGAACGTCGTAATCGCTCTGTACTTGGGACTACAAGAAGTCTCCTAAAAGCAATGTCTGTCCCTCTAAACATGTGGGGAGAAGCTGTCCGCCATGCAGTGTACCTGCTGAACCGAGTTCCAACTAGAGCTGTGAAAAACCAAACCCTATATGAAGCATGGAAAGGATGGAAACCCAACCTTGAACATCTTAAAGTCTTCGGTTGCACCGCATATGTGAAGGTACCCTCTGTTCGTTTGACTAAACTTGATGACAGAAGCAGACCGATGGTATACTTAGGTGTCGAATCAGGAAGCAAAGCACACCGACTCTATGATCCACAACAAGGGAAGATATGTGTAAGTCGTGATGTAGCATTCGAAGAAAGTAAGAAGTGGTATTGGAGTAAATATCCCAACGAAGAAGACTATAACAGTCCGGAGTGGACATAATTTATTGTTGGTGAACGGTCTGAGCCTGTATTGGGGAATACTCCAATCAATGAAGACGAAACTAGTGAGACTGGCGTGGAGGAAGCAACACCAGATACACCATCAGAACACTCACCAGTAGCCGGAGTGACACCATCGACACCTGTAAGTACACCTGATTCTTCTACCTATGATGAAACACCTATTCGAGGTTTCAGGTCATTAGCTGATATCTATGCAAGAGCACAGTCGATTGAGCTCGATCCTGAGGAGTTAATGTTGGCTTTTGATGAGCCGACTAATTATCACACAGTTGTTGGTGACAAGAACTGGGAGGAAGCGATGCGGAAAGAATAGAATCGATTGAAAGAAACAAAACGTGGGAGCTAACGGAGTTGCCGGAGGGGCACAAACCCATCGGTCTCAAATGGGTCTTCAAGATAAAGAGAGACGCTGCTGGAAAGGTGACAAAGCACAAAGCGAGGTTGGTCACAAAAGGCTATGTGCAACAAAAGGGAGTAGACTTCGATGAAGTGTTTGCTCCTGTCACACGATTAGAGACGGTACGTTTAATACTTGCCTTGTCTACCCAGGAAGGTTGGGAAGTTCACCACCTCGATGTTAAGTCAGCCTTTCTTCACGGCGACTTACATGAGGAAGTGTACGTATCTCAACCCAAAGGATTCACTACAGTCGGGAAGGAGCACATGGTGTACAAATTATCCAAGGCATTGTATGGGTTACGACAGGATCCGAGAGCCTGGAATATGAGACTTGATAACACACTCAAACAACTTGGGTTTAGAAAATGCCCACGAGAACAGGCAGTGTACAAGCGATGTACCGGTGATTCGATGATAATTGTTGGTGTTTACGTTGATGATTTAATTGTAACAGGAACTAGTGAAGGAGAGATTCTGGCATTCAAGAAACAAATGGAGGGCGAGTTCGAAATGAGTGACCTGGGGACACTCTCATACTATCTCGGCATCGAAGTACAACAAAGTTGTAATGGCATTTTTCTGAAACAGAGTGGTTATGCAAGAAAAATACTACAGGAAGCTAGAATGCTGGAGTGTAATCCATCCAAGTATCCAATGGAGCCAAAACTCCACTTATCTAAAGATGAAGAAGGGACACTGGTAAATGCAACGGAGTATCGATGACTGATCGAAAGCTTACGGTATTTGACCCATACCCGACCGGATCTAAGCTTTGCGATAGGAATGGTTAGCAGATATATGGAATCGCCAAGGCAAAGCCACTTCCAAGTTATTAAACACATCTTAAGGTATGTCAAAGGGACGATTGATTACGGGCTTAAATACCAGAAAGGAGGAGACGGGAAGATAACTGGCTATAGTGACAGCAGTCATAACGGGAATCGTAATGACGGAAAAAGTACGTCCGGGATGGCATTTTATTTCTCAGACAACCTGATAACATGGTGTTCTCAGGAACAGCGAACAGTAGCCTTTTCATCTTGCGAGGCCGAGTTTATGGCGGCCACATCTGCAGCATGTCAAGCCCTATGGTTGAGAGGCTTGCTTGGTGACTTAACAGGCTGGGCACTAACAGAAGTCGTGCTGCGAGTAGAAAACAAATCTGCAATAGCCCTCATGAAGAACCCGGTGTTCCACGGGAGAAGTAAACACATCGATACCCAATTTCACTTCATCCGTGAATGTGTTGAAAATGGATAGGTGTTGGTGGAACATGTGAGAAGTGAAGAACAACGTGGGGACATCCTAACGAAAGCTCTTCCGAGGGTTAAATTCGAGGAGATGCGAGAACTCTTAGGTGTTGAAGACCTTACAAGCCTAACTCAGAATTAGGGAGGTGATTGTTGGGTTTAATTCTGACTTGGTCAAATTGGTGGCTAGATCTTTTGAGATGCACCACGTATGCACAATGGAGTTTGTGGAGTGTTCTGTTAGTGGAGACCGAATCTTGAGGCAAAATAAAATGGCACGAGCTAGTTTGTTAGTTTTTTTTAGTATAAATAGCTTAGCTTTTATTCATTAAGTTGTAAGTTCTTCGTTCGACTTTCTTTATCAGAAATAAAGTATCAAACATTTGCCTCAATTGTTTTCTTTTTTCGTTGTATTGTATTGGGTGTACAGATCAAGACATCAGTTTTCTACACTTTGGTCATTCATGTTTAGTCCGGGAAGGTTATACTGTGTTGCAATGGATCCATAGGCACGTGAGTCAGTCTGTTTTGGGATGGTCAATTGGGTATTGCGGGGTTGAACTTCGGTACCCATGTTTTATGACCAGAAACTTTACAAGTGATCACTAGGAGGGTTGAGTCGGCTAGTGCTACTGGAATAGTAGGCGCTAGGACCTCCGCCGCTTGAAGTAATGCCTGGGAGGTAGTATTTAAGTGTGTCGGGCCTTCGGGATGGAGTTCTTCGGAATGATCCATCAAGGTCAACTGACTTGGGGTGACACTTGTAAAGGAGTCGTAGGGACACCGAACTGTGATGTCGGGAGGTGTCATGCGATTAACGTTGCATGGGTGGTATACATTTGTGTTTCCTCCACTCTCAACGAATACGGGTCTCCCCCGTTGTCGGCTATCAGTATTTTGAATTAAGGACGTTTTATTTTATTGTCATTGGGTCTTTACGGTCGCGTGAGTATTGGACCTAGTGTCCATGTTTTCGGACATATGATATACATGGTTTGATGATGAGTCATGTTTCAAGCTAGTTAAGTTGCATCAATTTATAAAGCATGTTTTGAAACGAAGTGTTTATCTTTGAAAGTGCATGACATTGGAAAAGAATTGTTTCCACGTTTTAAAGTGCATCAATTGAAAGGTCATGATTTTAAGTAAAATTCCTTATCTTAAATGTGTTTACTTATGTAAAACTCTTGAGCTCACTAGGCGTTAAGCCTAACCTTTTTATTTTTCGGCATGTGCATCAGGTTCGAGATGGGGGTTGAGTTCTAGAAGATATGAAGAGTTGAGCCTTAGCTTTGTGCAAGTGTAAGTGGTTGGTGAAGTCTTCCGCGGTTTGGAGATAGCGACTACGATTGGGTTTTAGTAGCACCCATTCGTATTATAGATTGTACGTATAGAATGTATGTGTGAAATGGAGGTTAAATCTTAAATTATGTTTGTAGAGGAATCATTTATTGGTGAAATTAGAAATATTAATTTAGTTGCTATTTCCAAATTTGAGGGTGTTACAATATGGGACAATCAAGAATTGTCAGGATCGAATTCTCAACAAGAATTAATTCTCAGAAACAATATCAAAGAAGTTTGCGGAATAACACTTTGATATTTAATCAAACAGAAAATCAAAACAGAATATAATCAACAAACTGTAAACTTGTATTGAATGCTTTGAAGTTACAAGATTACTCACTCAACCTCAATATTGATGAACAGGCTCACCAATACGAATTCTACTTCTCTAGAATTAGGATCTATGCCTTGAGGTTGATTTTCTCTCTAAAAGAATGAAAACAAAAGTTAACTCATTATTCTAAACTATACAATATATATACTGAATACAAAGATAATTACAATAAATAAAATATCTTCAGTATTTCTTCCATGTATATCTCTAAGCTTCCATAATCTTCAGATTATCCAGCTGTCATTCTTTCCATCCGAATCTCTTTAGCAGCACTAACCATGATCAGCAGCATTAACTTCTTCTAGCAGCATTAACTACTAAGCAGCACTAACTACTAGCAGTACTAATAGTACTAGCAGTAGTAACACTCAGCAGTATTAACCTTTAAATCTTCTAGCAGTAGTAACTTTGAACCAGCAGCATTAACCATACTTGATGAATTCTTCAGTTCCCAACAATCTCCCCCTAACTTGACTTTTAGGAAGAGAAGTCAAGTTCTTCAGAATTAATCTTCAAGATGCTCCCAAAACTCTATTATGACCTAAATTCCAGTGTTTGCATCCAATCCCAAACTCTGATTGATGGTTCTTTGAATCAAGTATTTAGCCATTTCTGAATCTGGAACACACCTTAACTTTTTCTTCAGCATGGCATGTAGCTTCAATCTGCTATGATTGTACACTCTATCCACTAGGAAGTATTCAGTGTGATTTAAATCCAAAGTCACTGTATATACTCCACTACTTTCATATAGAGTCCAACTGTTGACCGACTTGAATACATCCTTGATCATATGCTTTACTTCTTCAGGTTTGAACATCATACACAGATACTCCATTACCAGTTTTGTAATTGAAATTCCTGGAGCCTTTAGAATATCTGCATACAACTTCATTCCTATCTCAAACATCTCTTCAAGATCTGATCTAGAGCATGTTCTGACAATTTTTGCCCATGTGTTGAACACTTCATACTTTTCATCCTTTCTTTTCAGCCTTATGTATTCCTTTCCATCCACTGTCAATGTATCCCAGAGAATGACCTCAGGAGGCTTAACTCCTACAGGTTCTGCTGAAATTGGTTCAGGCACTTTGTCCATCACTACCATATACAAATTTACATCATCAGTGTTAGATAGCTCTGTCTGTTTAGATGACTCAGGTGCCCCTTCTTCTTCAGCAACCTTATCAGCCTCTTCTTCAGATACTCTAGGCTTTTTGATTGGCTTTCTCCTTGCCATCATTTTTGTTCTCTTTAAAGTCCTTAGACTTTCTCCCAGGGTGGACTCTTTCTTAGGAGGTGTTTCTTGCTCATCTGGAAATGGCTTTTGACAATCAAAGTCATTACTTTCTTTTATTCTCTTCTCCATCTCCACCCTAGCAGTTTCACTTCCCTGAAGCTTTAACATCTCTGAATCATAGAGCTCTTTGATCTTCTCAAAAGACATTTTGGAGAACATCTCCTTTTTGACTCCTACAACACCTTTGAGAAATATAATCATCTTGTTTCTCTCTTGGGTACCTAGGAATGTCTTTGAGGGTCTTCTCTTCTTTGCAACTGTTTTCACCACAGATTTCTTCATACTTGCAGCTTTCTTCTGTGCAATTTCAGTTGCCATACTCTGTTGATAAGCTTCATTCAGTTCAGCAGCTAGAGCTTTTGCCATTTCCCTGTCCTTTTCCATCTGAACTCTTTCTTCTTTTTCAATATCCTCCTGCATCTTTTTAGCTAGGGCTTCATCTGATTCAACCAACCTTTGCTTTTTGATTGGTTGATCAGATTCTACCATCTTTGCTTTTCCTTTGTCTTTGCTCATTGCCTTCTTACTGTTATCTTTCTTGATCACTTCACCTTGTTCTTTTATGATTACACCTTTGGTCTTTGAAGTGACCTTGAGAGTATCATTCTTGGCTTTTAGTAAGGTTTCTGCAATCTCAAGATCTGTTAACACTTCTTTCACAGTTTCTGCTGCTTTATTAATGTCAGCAGTAGTAACTGTTTCTTCTTGCTGCTCCCCCTGAACATCAACTTTCTCTCCATCAAGCTCCCCCTTTCTTGTGGCTTCTTCCATGTTGATCTCCCCCTTTTTGGGAGCATCATCCTCAGTTGGCCTTCTCCTTAATTGGAATTGCTTTCTCTTCTTCCTTTGTACCAGACTAACCACCATCCTCTTCAGCTTAGCAATCTGTTCTTGTTGTGACAGAATTACTAGCTTCATTTCTTCAATTTCTTTGCCTTGTTTGAGAACATCTTGATTGATGTTCCCCATTGTTTCCATCAATTCATCGTACGTATATCTGTCCTCACCCTCTCCAGAAGTGTTACCCTCCTTTGAAGGATCATTGGATCTTTTATTTGTGGAAGTCTTCTGCCTTGCAGAGGCACTATCCACCCCTGTGGTTTCTTGGCACCAGGGACCTTCAAATGATTGCTCATTCAAAGTTGCCATGGGGGAGGTCTTATTGATGTTACCACTTTCCTCCTCTGTACTAGCAGGAGTAGTGGCAGCCTCATCACCCATATGCTCTACCTCCTCCTCAGAGAGCACCTCCTTTGGGTTGGGAGACACCCGTGTGGTTTCCCTTTGGATATTCTCTAGGGGAGAATTCTCCCTTAGAGGGCTTATAGGCTTAGTGGGTAATGGTACAAGAAGGGAAGGAGCCTTCTTTACCTGTTTTCTCTTGTAAGTTTGGGTGATGGGAGAGGTTGGTTTTTCAAGAAGGGACTGGGGAATTGATTTTGAGAGGGAAGGTTGGGCTTGGCTAGCAGTGGGTTGGTCTAATGGGGGCCTTGACCCTGCTTCCATACCTTCATTGGTTTGGGACACCACCATCATTGTAGAGAACAATGGGGTGTCAACTCCTTCAGAGTCCCCAGCAGATCTTCTCATATTTGAGAACACCTTGCCTTTGGGGGGTTTAAGTACATATACCCCAACAGGTTGAGGTATATCCGTCAATTCATGAGTAATAATTTCTTGAACAAACCTGGGATACATAAAGAAGCTCTTTTTGTTTCCCATGTTTGAGACAAGATCACTGAGAATCATTTTAGAAAAATTGTACTTCCTGGCAGTGGCCAAGCACACCAAAGCATAAGCAATAGTGCTGCTGAACTCACTCCATCCAGTAGTCTTTTTGGAGATACAATGCATAAGAGTATGGACAAAGAAACGCCATTGGGGTGAGAATTTTGCTTTAGAAAATTTGAACACTCCCAATGGGCCTCCATACCCCATTCTTGTAAGGTTTGAAAACAGTTCATCATTTGGGATAGAGGTTATACCAGAGGCATCGTCTAGACGTAGACTGATGCGAATAACCTCTTCAGTAACCGTGAGTGATTGATCACAGATTCTTGTCTTGATCATCTGCACACCATTCTCAACAACAATGGTTGCATTAGCCCAGAACTGCCTTTGATGCTCAATATAGATTGTAGGGGATACAATAAGAGCATGAGCAATGTGGCTTGTCTTGAGGAAATCCACAATCTGATGAAATCCTGAAGCTTGCTTTGGCTTTTGTAGCATCGCAATCTCGTTGTGCTCGTTGATGAAAGTCATGGATGCCATTGATCTTAGTGAAAAGCTTGCCTGAAAACTTCGAACTTGAGAGAGAAAAGGTTTTGAGCGCAAGAGAACAGTATGCAAAGAGTCGTTATGAACTTTTAGGCGGGCAAAAAGTATTTATAGTATTCGGAATATAAGCAGTATTAACCTAGAGCAGTATTAACTACTAGCAGCATTAACTGCTAGCAGTATTAACTGACTAGCAGTATTAACTGACTAGCAGTATTAACTGACTAGCAGTATTAACTGACTAGCAGTATTAACTGACTAGCAGTATTAACTGCTAGCAGTATTAACTGAAAGCAGTATTGACTACTAGCAGTATTAACTGAAAGCAGTATTAACTACTAGCAGTATTAACTGAAAGCAGTATTAACCACTAGCAGTATTAACTGAAAGCAGTATTAACTACTAGCAGTATTAACTGAAAGCAGTATTCACTAACTTACTCCTTTTAAACTTGCTAAACACTGAGTACTGCTATGCAAATCCTGAAACAGACGATTAGTAACTCCAGGAATACTATACAGATATAAAACCACTTTTTGAGAAGGGGATTATTCAGAGTTTATCATTCCCACACTTGTTACCAAGAAAGTGAATCTACCCACATCAAAAGCTTTAGTGAATAGATCAGCAAACTGATTATCAGTGTGAACTTTGACAACTTGAATAAGTTTCTTTTCATTACAATCTCTTATAAAGTGATACCTGATCTCAATGTGCTTTGTTTTTGAGTGCTTGACTGGATTATTCACAATGCTAATAGCACTGTTGTTGTCAATAAAGATTGGAGTGTGTAGAAAGGTTACCCCATAATCCAACATTTGATTCTGAATCCATAAGACTTGAGAACAGCAACTTGCAGCTGCTATGTACTCTGCCTCTGTTGTAGATGTGGATACTGTGGTTTGTTTCTTGCACTGCCATGAGACTAGTCTATCACCCAAAAACTGACATCCTCCAGAAGTAGATTTTCTGTCCAAGTTTGCCCCACCTAGATCACTGTCTGAGTATGCTATTAGGTCAAAAGGTGAGTTATGAGGATACCAAAGTCCCAATCTGGGTTGCCCTTTGAGATATCTGAATATCCTCTTAACAGCTTGAAAGTGAGATTGCTTTGGCCTAACTTGAAATCTTGCACATACACAGACTGGAAACATTATATCTGGCCTTGATGCTGTGAGATACATGAGAGAGCCAATCATGGATCTATAATGATGCACATCCATATCCTCCCCCTCAAGATCTGCTGTGATCTGCTTGTGTGTTTCCATAGGTGTGCTGGCAGGTTTTGATTCTGAGAAACCAAACTTGGTTAGAATATCCTGCACATACTTGGATTGACAGATGAAAATGCCATCTGACTTCTGTTGAACTTGGAGTCCAAGGAAGAAAGTAAGTTCCCCCATGGAACTCATTTTGAACCTTTGATGCATTAAATCCTCAAACTCCTTGCACATGTTGTTTCTTGTAGATCCAAAGATAATGTCATCAACATAGATTTGGACCAGCAAAATATCCTTCTTCTTTCTTTTGATAAATAGAGTCTTATCAATGACTCCTCTTTCAAAGTCATTTTCCAAGAGATAGGATGACAGTGTGTCATACCATGCTCTTGGGGCTTGATGTAGTCCATAAAGTGCTTTCTTTAATTTGTATACCCTGTCTGGATAGCTTGGGTTTTCAAACCCTGGTGGTTGACAGACATATACTTCTTCTTCAATTGATCCATAGAGAAAAGCACTTTTTACATCCATTTGATAGACTTTGAAGTTCATGTAAGAAGCATAGGCTAGGAATAATCTAATTGCTTCTATCCTAGCCACAGGTGCAAACACTTCTTCATAATCTATACCTTCTTCTTGAGTATAGCCTTGAGCCACCAGCCTTGCTTTGTTCCTTATGACAATACCTCTTTCATCTCTCTTGTTTCTGAAAATCCACTTTGTGCCAATCGCTCTGTGACCTTTAGGAAGGTCTACTAGATCCCATACATCTTGTAGCTTGAACTGTAACAGTTCCTCTTGCATTGCTTCTATCCAGCTGGATTCTTTCATAGCATCATGTGCCTTTTTAGGCTCAAGCTGTGATAGAAAACAAGAAAGCACTGTATGTTGTTGATCTTGCATTTCCTGAAGCCTGCTTTGATGTCTAGTCATCATAGGAGAAGAGATATCTCCTATTATCAACTGTGGAGGATGATTCTTTTGAACTCTGGTGTTATGACTAGGTTCTTCATTCAGTCCAGCCTCAAGATTAGATTCATGCAGCTCAACTGAAGTGTTTTCAGATGCCACTTCATTATTTTCTTGAGTCTCCTCATCTCTAGTGTCTTCTTCACTCTGACTTGGTTCAGTAATTGATTCCTTTTCACAGTCTTCACCAGAATTTACTGTGGGTATGGGAAAAATCACAGATTTAGATATACTTTCTTGAACTTGTGTGATCCCTGATCCTCCACTTCCTGTTCCTGTATACTCATTACTGAAACTAAAAGAGTTAGTTAGTGAATCAATGTCAAATAGCCACTGAGGTCCAGACCCAACAGGATTTGGTGTGTTCTCATTGCATTTGACATTGTCACTTTCTTCAATTATTCTAGAAGAAGAGTTAAATACTCTGTAGGCCTTACTCTGAGATGAATATCCAACAAGAAATCCATCATCTGCTTTGCTATCAAACTTACCTAAGTGAGATTTGGTATTTAGAATTGTACAAGGACACCCAAAAGGTTTGAAGAAACCAATAAAAGGTTTTCTTTTATTTAAAAGCTCATATGGGGTCTTGTTCTTTTGCTTGACCACTAGAACTCTGTTTTGGACATAACAAGCAGTATTAACTGCTTCAGCCTAGAAGGTAATTGGCAATTTTGAATCAACCAACAGAGATCTAGCAGCCTCTATTAGTGTTCTATTCCTCCTTTCAGCAACACCATTCTGTTGAGGAGTCCTAGGAGCACTATATTGCCTCTCAATACCTTTTTCTTCACAAAAGGTGTTTAGATCATGATTTTTAAACTCAGTTCCATTATCTGATCTCATGACTTTTACTCTTTGATTAGTTTGGTTTTCAATTCTTAGAATAAAGGATTTGATAAGACCACTTGTTTCATCCTTAGTCCTTAGAAAATATACCCAAGTAAATCTGGAGTAATCATCAACAATAACCAAGCAGTAAGATTTCTTGCCTATACTCATAACATTTGTAGGACCAAACAGATCCATATGCAGTAACTGGAGACAAGAAGAAACAGAATTTAACTCTTTGGTCTTATGAGAAGTTTTGTGTTGTTTGCCTTTAAGACAAGCAACACAATGATCATCACATGAAAAGACTTTTGAAGGTAACCCTCTTACAAGGTTATTTTTAACAAGATTGTTCATAGTCTTGAAATTCATGTGACACATCCTTCTGTGCCATAGAGAGGATTCATCTACAGAAGCTTTTGAAACAAGACAATTTAGAGATGAATCACTATCAACATTGTCCATATCAAGACAGTAAACATTGTCCTTTCTTGGAGTTCTAAGTAGTATCATGCTTTCATCAACTACCTTGAACCCTGGAGCAAGAATCATACACTCAGTATTAGTAAATAATATACTATGTTGTTTGTCACAAACCTGTGATACACTTAACAGGTTGTACTTTAATTGATCAACATAGTAGACATCCTCAAATGTCATCTTACCTTTGGTGACATTACCTTTTCCACTTATCTTACCACCAGTAAGATTGTCTCCAAATGCAACATGTCCTCCATTGATATGCTTGAAATCCTGAAGGCATGACATGTTGCCTGTCATGTGCCTAGAGCAACCACTATCAACATGCCAAATGCTCTTTCCCTTGAGCTGTTGGTTGCCCTGCACATTAGATAAATCAATTAGTATGAATTAGGAACCCAAGCCAAAGTGGTCTTGGGTACCCCTTTCTCATCAAAATATTTGCATTCTTTCTTGACAAGATTTTTGAACTTTAACTCCTCATTCTTGGAGTACTTTGTTACAATAATAGGCTTGGAACTATGTTTGCTAGAATCAGTACTAGTTTTAGAAGTACTAACTGCCTTGGCAGCACTTGCATGCTTAGCAGCACTAACCTTGTTAGAAGTAGTAACTGTGTTAGCAGCAGTAACTGTGTTGGCAGTATTAACAGTATTAGCAGCATTAATATTTTCAGCAGTACTAACACTGTTAGCAGTAGTAACTGTGTTAGCAGTACTAATATTGTTAGCAGTACTAACACTGTTAGTACTTCTAGGTACCCACATTTTGATACTTTCTTTTAAAATCTTTTTCTTTAAAGTGCCTTTACTTTCAACAGATTTCTTTATCACATGTTTCTTTCCAGCCTTCCTATAACCAACAGGTTTTTGCACAAATCTTTTAAAGTTCATCTGTTGGTTAATTGGGTTGAAGTAACAATACTTAGCCAAATGATTCAACTTGCCACATATAAAACAAGGTTTTGGTCTATTGATTTTATTCAGATCAACTCCTTGTTTCTGAGCCCATTGATTATTCCAGTTTCTTTGATTTCCTCTTTTTAAACCAGAATTTAGGCTCTTGGCTTTATTGCAATCACACTGTTTACAAGATCCAGGATTCACAACTGTGGTTTGTTTGTAATGGACCTTGTTATCATTTCCGTTAGTTTTCTCTATCTCCTTGGACTTGACCCAGATTTTCCCACATCCCTCATTGGTGATAATATTGTTTTCTAATGGTATCTTTTTACTCACATTATTATCCCTGTTCTCACTGGCTCCTTTTTCAGTCAAATCCTTAACTACTACCTCATCCAAAGGATCTATCTTAAAAACTTCTTCAGACAAGTCCTTTTTCTCCTTAGTTTCTAACAAGTCTGATGTAGGAGAAATATAGTTGTTATTGTAAGGAGGGGGTGTATTGTTGTATCCAATACCAGGCTTCATCTTATCATGTATCTGAGCCTTTAGAAGAGAGTCCATTGCTTTTGAAGCATAGGAAAACTTGTCTATGTCAAGCTTAACTTTTGACAGTTCCTCTTTCAGTCTATCATTCTCTTCTAAGGACTTAGACAGTTTGGTTTCTAACTCATTCTTTTCCCACTTCCAATAGTTTGTGTCATAAGAGTGTTGAAGTTCATTAGCTTGAAAGCCTTTGATTTGCTCTTCAAATCTCTCTACTATTAAAACATAATCTCTTCTGTCTTTTTCTAATCTTTTGAGGTCATCACACATACTTTGATTGTGATCCCTGTATCTTGTAACAGTGTCAATGCAAGATTTAGTGCAAAGATTAGAACTTACCTCAGTAGGGAGATCAGACACTTCTGTCATAAGAGCTTGGTTCTGAATGGCTTCCTCAGCTTGATCACTCCAGTCAAATCCCATTCCTTGTTGAGAAACAAGGGCTTGAGCAGGATTCTTGTTCTGATTGTATCCTCCATTCTGAGCTTGTTGGTGGTTATTGTTTGGAACTGCACTTCTGCATTCTCTAGCAAAGTGTCCTTTCTTGTGACACTTATAACATTCCACCTTGGTTTTGTCAAAACCAGCTCCATCTTCTCTTCTTTGAGAGAAGTTATTTCTTCCAGTTCTTTTAATGAACTTTTTCACCCTCATGGATAACATGGCCATCTGCCATTTAATATCCATCTCCTCCAGATCATCAGGGTGAATTTGATCAAGATCATCATTAATCAGAGAATTGCTTCTATGACTGGACAAAAAGGCTTCAAATATAGTTTCAGTGCCTTTTTCTGAACTTACTCCACTGGCAGTACTTACTGTTTCAGGGTTGGCAGTAGTATCAGTGGATGCTGAAAGAAGTGCAGCATTGTGAATATAACCAGAGGGCTTCTTCTTGGTTTCTACCTCAGTTTCAAAAACTCTTAGATCATTGTATAGATCATCAAGTTCTTTCTCTTCCAGATTGTCACTCTGTCTATATGAGACAGTGTACATAGTCCATTCATCCCCAAGAGATCTGAGAAACTTTCTGTTGATATCATCTTGTTCCATCGTCACCCCTACAGTAGCCAGTTCACCTATGAGTTTATTGAACCTATCAAAAGTTTGAGTCATAGACTCATTCTTTGTGGAAGTGAAGTTCTCATACTGCTGCTTTAGAACATCTCTTTGATTTCTTTTGATGCTCTTAGTTCCATCAAATCTTTTCTCTAGAGCATTCCAGAGAATCTGAGCATCAGTGCAGTTGCAAAATTGATGCTGATATTCATTGGGAATGGCCAAGAGCAGAGTGCTCAAGGCCTTCATCTCTGTCTGTCTGATCTTCCTCTCACCATCTGTCTTTGGTGGAGGTCTTTTCCCATCTGGTCCTATCCTTCCAGCTTCAGAGGGACCATTCTCAATGATATCCCACATTGAGTAGTCAGTGAGAAGAATATATTGTCTGATTCTGATCTTCCACATGTCAAACTCACTTGGTTTGAGCATTGGAACCTTAGAAACCAAAGTACTGCTTGATTCTGTAAGATTTTCCATGATGAATAACTGTTTCTGAGAGAGTTAGGCTCTGATACCACTTGTCAGGATCGAATTCTCAACAAGAATTAATTCTCAGAAACAATATCAAAGAAGTTTGCGGAATAACACTTTGATATTTAATCAAACAGAAAATCAAAACAGAATATAATCAACAAACTGTAAACTTGTATTGAATGCTTTGAAGTTACAAGATTACTCACTCAACCTCAATATTGATGAACAGGCTCACCAATACGAATTCTACTTCTCTAGAATTAGGATCTATGCCTTGAGGTTGATTTTCTCTCTAAAAGAATGAAAACAAAAGTTAACTCATTATTCTAAACTATACAATATATATACTGAATACAAAGATAATTACAATAAATAAAATATCTTCAGTATATCTTCCATGTATATCTCTAAGCTTCCATAATCTTCAGATTATCCAGCTGTCATTCTTTCCATCCGAATCTCTTTAGCAGCACTAACCATGATCAGCAGCATTAACTACTAAGCAGCACTAACTACTAGCAGTACTAATAGTACTAGCAGTAGTAACACTCAGCAGTATTAACCTTTAAATCTTCTAGCAGTAGTAACTTTGAACCAGCAGCATTAACCATACTTGATGAATTCTTCAGTTCCCAACAAGAATTCACCACAATTCACCATTTGATCAGTACTTGATTCATATTGCGCCATGTCATCATCTGTGACATCCCAAAATGGGGTAATAAATAAATATGAAAAGTGAGGGGAGAAGGAAAATAAAATAAAACGAGTTTTATTTTATTGGAGCAAAAGTGTAAAGAAAACGGTCAAGGGGAGGAGGGGGCAAATGTTGTCAATTTATGAAAGTAATAAGTGAGTATGAGGGTTTATATTCACTTGACCAAAAATGTTAAAGCCTTATGTCAAAGGGGGGCATATTTTAATAATCAGAAAGCCCAAGGAGCCGAATGTAAAAGTTTTGAAACAAGAAGGACCTGTTCTGCCAAAAGGACAACATTGTTTGAAATATGATTCTTGATGGTGACTTTTCAATAGCAGGTCTGGAAATCGTCCTATTGGCTTAAAATTTCAACTAATACGCCAAAAACTTCTTCATATAAACGAAGAACATCAGCTAAGGGTCATTTGAGTTCAAACCACTTGTATTTTCACTGAGTTTTGAGAGAGATACCGAAGTTTGAAGTTGGAGTTAAAGTTTTCGGTTTTTTCTCGGTTCAAGGTGAGTTCTTAATCAAATCTTATGATTTTTATGTCTATGGATTCGTTTTTAAAAGTTCTATCGAACCTTTGTAGCCTCATCCATCAGATTCATGTTTTCATAGTCTAAATCAATGTTGAAAGTTTTAGGTTTTAATTTTAAAAACATAAACTTCAAATGAAGAAATGGAGCTCGTTACTTGTCCAAAAATTGTGTTCTTTATGTTAAAATGTTACCAAGACTTTGGTATAAAAAGAACGACGAAAAAAGATCAAAAAACGAAGTTTTTAGAGCTTAAAAAGAGTAAAATTGGTGCAGCCATGGCCGCTGCTGGTTGTTGGGGGAATCTGTCGGGTCACGGGTCGGGTTTTCTGTCGGGTCGTGGGCCAATGATCTGACCCGGGCATGTTTCTATTTACTAAAAAAATAATTTAAAGGGTGCGAGATCTGACCCGGGCATGTTTCTATTTACTTTAACAAGCAACGCTCTAACCAACTAATCTAGTTAGCTTTTATGTCATTTACTTTCACCTTAATTATTTATTGGTTTCTTTATCTGTTTTTATTTAAAACAAGAAGGTGAAGGAAATCTTTGTTTTGGATTTAGGTTCCAACCAATAAACCATATTGTTTTTTCTTGTTTTATGAAAACAATATAAAATCAATATTATTATTTTATTTAAACTTTTTGAAATATCTTGGAATTTATAAAATACCAATTTTGACTCGATTTTCGATTATTCACGAAATTAAATAGTCGGTATTTCAAGCAATACCTTATGCATTTGGATTTATGCAAATTGTGAAATAATTCTACACTTGAGATTTGGTGTTATAATTATTTATTTTGAAAGGGGTAGTTATAATATATCATTTATGTATTTAAGTGATCTAAAAATAAGATTTAAAGCGTCGTAATAAGGAGAATGATTATTGAGCACTTTGGTTTTTTGAGGATTTATATAAATTATATATTTCCTAAGGAGATGTGTTTACAATAAGTAGTTTAATTGGTTTGATTATTTTAATAATGAGAGTAAAGTGTCGTTATCAGATTAAAACAATCATCGAGACATTTTAACTCGGAGTTGGGATTTATAAAATTATAGAAAGGTTTAATTTGACGTTTTGGGACGTCATCGAGTGATACTCTTGAGCTTCGACTAGAATTTGTTGGGGTTGACCGAGTTGACTAAGGGTTGACTTTTGACTCGTTTGACCCATATGGATTTTAATATTGGGATCGTATTGAGCTATTTGGAACAACCTTGGAGACTCGGATTTGGAATTCGACTTTAGATCGGGTCAAATATGACCATAGTTGACTACTGTTGACTTTTGGAGAAATAATTGGATATTATGATATAAAATGTGTAGGTTTTCAGATGAGATCTATGAGTAGTCGGTCTACACGCAATCAGGTGAGTCTTCATGAGACTTACACTGGGATACATACCTATGTACAAATTTATTTTCGAACATTATATGATTTTGTGGTGGTGAATATTATGCATGATAATGATTTAAATACATGTCATCGGTATATGTTTACATGTATGTAGAGTTTTGTGGAGCATGCATGCTAATTGTTTTCCAGTTTTTAAATGTATTTAACATGCTTGGATTTTCAGTTGGTTTATATGGTACAAATGGTGCATGGTTTGAAATATGAGATGTTGGTTTGGTTTGTCACACTTAAGGGGAGGCACGACCCCGAAATGGGTGACTGGCTCTGTGTGAGCGGTACACGCCAGGGAATGCCTGTGACATGGAAGCATGACCCCGTAATGGGTTATTGGCTATAGGTGAGCCGTATACACTCAGGGAATGATTGCAACTTATCAATCCTTACTCGAGGAGACGGTTATGAGGTCTCGTTTATTTTGGTGCTGCATGTTTCAGAAAATGTGTTATTTTATACGAAGTTTGCATGTTTGATATGTGTGACAAAATATGATTTTACTCATGCAAACCCTGAACTCACTGAGCTTTATAAGTTGACTATAGTATGCATCTAAGGGACGAAAGGTTTCAGGTTGGACAAAAGAAAAGAGCACACATAGAGACTTGCGTCATCTAAGTTATGTTCAGGCATCTATTACGAATAAATATTGTAACGCAACTCGGTATGGGACGAGTTAGCATTTAAGTTACATCTTTATTTACTTTGAAGACTTCCGCTGTAAATAGTTTAAAGTTTTAATTTAGCCATAATTTTGGAGTATTTTTGGATGGATTGTTTTAGTTAAAGTAACACAAATAAAAAATGGGTGTTACATCATCCTTGGTTTTCCTTTTAAATATATAAAGATTATGGACTATATGTGATTGGTTATGGAATTGGTTAAGAAATCAGATGAGAATAACATTTTATGCCCTTCCTGACGGCCACCTAGTTAGGACATAATGGTTCAGTCGAGCAAGACAAAAATAGCATGGACAGTGGAAAGAATGGCCCAGTCGGGAAAGACTGGACCAGTCGGGCACGAGTATGATTCACATAAAACCCAATTTTTTTGCTTTTAACCTCATTTGTTCCTTTCACCAACCCTCATCTTCTCTCTTCCAACTCGGTCCAAACCCTTCCATTTCACTAAATCGAAATCCTCAAGTGCATTTGGAAGATTGGGAGCTAGATACTCAAGCTTTGTGGGTGGAAGCTCAACATCGTCATCTTCTTCATCATCTCCTCACCATTGTTGACCATATTTTGGGGGTTTCTGAGATGCCCATTTGTAATTCATTCTAACCATTTCTAAACCTTTTTTATTGTTAAAGCTTTCATATTAACCTCCCAGAACATCTCTCTTGATGTACCTATCGTATTATGAGTTTTGACCTATTTTGGGTGATTTGGGATTTTGACAAAGATTTAGATCTGATTTTTGGGAGATACTCTTGCTGTGTTTTAGGTTTGTTTGTGACGTAGATAAAGTTTCTAGTGAATGATGTTTGTGGATCTAAAGCATTCACCAATGGAAGCTCAAAGTTGGGGTAATACCTATATTTAACCTAAATCTAGTAAGGTGAGTTCCAGCTGATTTGTGAAAATTATATACATGCCAAATATGTTCATTTTAAAGCATCTATGTATTTTACTTGATATTTATCAAATGTTGGGTTATTTGTTGAGTTTTGTACATTTGGTGCATTTTTTTTTTATAAATTTCATGAAATGTCCATATTTGGGATTTTTGGACATTTTAATAAATAAATCATATTAGCATGCTTCTTTGATGTTTTAATGTATAAATGAAGGTAATTTGACGTAAATGCGCTTTTAGTGTGTTTGATTTTATAAACCATTTGGAAAATGCATATTATTATGTTATGAGGCATTTTGAAAATATAAACGACATAATTTCATTTGGAAAAGGAGTTGCCCAAACCACGATGGTTTTGGAGTTGATCATACTTTTGGTTATTGTGTTTGCATAACCGTTGGTTAAATGTGATTTATTTTTTATATTGACTTTTATTGTATAATCAATTAAATTGCTAAGCTTTTGGCTCGGTTTGACTAAGATGGATCGTGGGGACATTTGTTCGGCTTTAATATCCCATTGTGGAGCTTTGAGTATGATTTCGTTTAATACGTATCATTTGAGAACTACATGTTTTGAGTATTTTGGTCATTCAATTGGAGTCATGTAATGTAAGATCTCACATTGGTTGGGGAGGGAATGAAAGTTGCCTTATAAGGGACTGGATACCTCCTCTACCAGACGCGTTTTAAAACCATGAGTCCAGGTGTGTGGACAAAGCGGACAATATTTGGTACAGTTGGCCTGGGATGTTACAGATGGTATCAGAGTCGGGAACCGGACTAATGTTCCAGGGAGGATGCTGGGCTCCCAAAGGGGTGGATTGTAAGATCCCACATTGGTTGGGGAGGGGAAAGAAAGTTGTCTTATAAGGGACTGGATACCTCCTCTACCAGACGCGTTTTAAAACTGTGAGTCTGGGTGTATGGACAAAGCGGACAATATCTGGTACGGTTGGCCTAAGATGTTACTTTTAGTACACATATTTGTTGAATACAAGATCATTATTACTGAAGATCAAAGTAAAGCAAGTCAAAGCTCGAAGTCAACTCTCAAGCAAGAAAGTCAAAGTCTTTGTAATAAAGTCAAAGTCAAAGTTTTTGTTTTGTTTACTTGTTGTTGTTGCTAGTATAAATAGTTCTTGTAATCTTGAAGGGAACAACTCTACACGGAGCTTATTAGAGAAGAGTTTAGATTGCTTATTCAAGTGAGAGAATGTAGAGAGAGATACTTGTAATCTGTGAATTTGTAATCAATGACATTTGGTTAAGATTTTGATTCTCATCTTGATATTGTGATTGTTGGGACATTAACAATTGGTATCAGAGCAGTGAAGAAATTCAGAAACAGATTGAATTCAAGATTTTTGAGCCGATTATTCAAGAACTCGCTCACTAACTGTGAAAATTCGAATTTTGGATTATTGTGTTGTTTTGGGTTTAGAATTGGTTGTTTCAGATTCGTTTTGACATCTATAATTCATTTGATTTAGTACACTTTGTCTAATTCACATCATATTATTGTGAATTTTGAATTTTGTAAAATTTTGAGTTCGAAGTCTGTAAAAGTACTGTTCTAGATCGAATTGGCTTTATTATTGTTTTAGTTTGTAATCTTTGTGTTGTAATTAGATCGAAACATGTATTAGGAGATTCCTGCAAGATTTCAAGCGAATTGGAGAAGTATTGAATCGAATTCAGTGAGAAAATTGAGTTTTTGAACGAACAAGTGAAGAACTCGCAAGATCCATAGAACACGCAAATGAAGAACACGCACGACAAAGAACTCGCATACCAGTGAAGAACGCGCAAAAGCTTAAAAGTCGCAAGAAATGAAGAACTTGCAAGAAGAGTCGTACGAGAAGTAGAAACGCGTAAAACCAGTATGCGTGTTTCTACTGTTCATCTCCTTTGTTGTGCGTAAACAGTGATATGCGAGAAGTATATCGTGTAGGAATTGATATGCGAGTTTGCATTTAGCGCGAAGTGGAGTTTCAATAATTTTCTAAGTCTCGAACGAGCAACCTCAAGAACTCGCACAAAGTGTGTGTGCACGAAGTGACAAGAACACGCAAGCTTTAGTGTGCGCAAACCAGAAACTCGCACGTCCTTGTTTGCGTGAAGTCCAGTTCTTGTATCCTTTTGTCTACTTAAACTACAAACGCACAAGTTACTGTTTTTGCGCGAAGTTCATATTCTTTGGTCTGCGAGTTTTGTACTTAGAATATTTTCTGAATTTTTCAATATTTGACCAAATTTGACTTTTTGTAATACAGTTTGTTTATGAATTTCTAATGATCATTGTCAAGTTCTTTTTGTAAATAGATATTCAAGATGGGATATTTTTCTTGTAACGCCCTAAGAAGGGGATCGGTCCTTAAGACTTTACAAAAACCTGTATCGAAAGAGTTTGTCAACAAACTAATCTAGACACCTATATCAAGATTACATCAGTTGACGATCCATAAATGTATCAAAAGAATGGGACTTAACAAATGCCCTGAAACAATACTAATCATCTCAAAATGCCTCGAGACCAAACCCGTCTCTCAAAACCCCGGCAACCCACCGCTAAGGGAAACCTGTTATATACATCATTTGAGAAAAAGTGTCAGACTTAAAGCCTGGTGAGCACATACAATTTATAAATCTCGAGAGATATAAACATCAGTATCATAAAGAAATCTTTTCATAAAGGTTTAGTTCGAAAAGATAACATTTTGCCACAACCGGGCCTCTTCGGTCCAAAACTCTTAAACGGTCATAAAAGGACCATTTTACCAAGGATTGTGGTGTAACACAAAGTAGACCACCAAATCCGAGTTATGAGCTAAATACATGGAACCATGGCCACGAACTCTTCAGTCCGTACTACGATGTGAGGGAGGTCCCCCAAGGAACCATGTCATACTCGTTCATTAGACTACATCTGAACCATGGCTAGGATCGGGTCTCACATAACCGTACCTAAGTTGCCCCCGAGGATCAAATGTAGCTAACTACAACGGAAGGGGCATATCCTTCCCAGCCATAACAACGGAAGGGGCATATCCTTCCCAGCCATAAGTCGACTCGATACCTAGGGATCCACTAGTACAGTCAGGACTTGTCACAATATTTCATGTGACCAACCAAGCTAGATAAATAGCTATCAACACATTTATATTTCGAAATGCCATGTTCCAGACCAACTGCTGGTAAGAAAGGTAATCATAAAATCAGTTTATATACATTCTTTCAATAAACCACCAACATGGGCAAGTAAAACATTATTTTACTTTTGATAAGGCAGAACCCGTCATTTTAGTCAAAACTGATCGGGAACCCCAAAAATAACCAAAAACTTCATTTATATCAAAATGTAGAGAACATGAAATCATACCGTAGAAATACTTCAGATTTCGCAAATAAGAGTTTTGACATGTATAAAGTTTGTAAAAATGGTAGTAGGAACTCACCCAATAGGTTTATACGAAAAAAAACCCGAAGAACCAGATATCGACCCTCTTGACAAACCGAAGCTTTTTATACCGAAACCTCGGATCAAATACTTGATATAAGCTACCAAACTCTAGAGGGAGAGAGAGAGTTTAGAGAGAGAGAGAGAGAGTTTAGAGAGAGAGGAGATTTGAGAGAAATGAGATATTTTTGAAAAAACTCAATATATGTCGGCCAGGTAACTTCGCGGGTTATGCCGCGACTTCAACTCGCGGCATAACTCGCCCGTGTCCCAAAAACCCTAAAAATCCAGTGGGTTTCGCGGGTTATGCCGCGACCTCTAGTCGCGGTGTAACTCGCGTAGTTCCCTGAAACTCACACAAAACAGTGGGTTACGCGGGTTGTGTCGCGACCTCTAGTCGCGGTGTAACTCGCGTAGTTCACTGCTTTGTCCCCAAACTTCACAAATCCAAACTCTACTACAAACCAAACACGGTGCTAACGACAAAAACTTAACACAAGAATAACGAGATTACACGACGGAAATCCGGGGTGTTACATTTCTGATGATGATGAACAAAACATTGTCAAGCTCAGATTAGAGAACCAAAATCTTGCTTCATCTGTTGAATATTACTCGAAACGATCAAAAAGATATAATGATGAAAGGAAGATATTGAGAGAAGAAGTCAGTGCATTAAAGATGATTAATGAAGATCTTCTGAAACAGACTTCTGGGTTGAATGATGAAAAGATACTGAGTTTGGAAGCTGAGAACACTGAGTTGAAAAGAAAGATCTCTGACTTGGAAAATCAGATTGTCCAAATCCAACAAGCTGCTTCTGTTGACAGTAATGAGGAGAAGATTAAGAATCTGGAGGATGTTAATGAAGAGCTGAACAAGAAGATTATTGATCTGGAGCTGAAGATAGTTAAAGACAGAGATAATTTTGAGAGTGAAAAGAAACAGTTTGCGAAGAAATTTTCTGAGTTGTCAAGGAAAGTTTTGAAGAGAAGAAAGGTATTGAGCTTAAATGTTCTAAACTTTCTCAACAGGTGACTGACTTTGAGAAAGTAATCATTTTGGAAAGAGACAAGTTTGAAAAGGAGAAGAAGACTATAGAACAGAAGAATGTTGGAATCTTCAAGGAAATATATGGTCAAAGAAACAACGCTGAGAAGGGATTTGAAGAAGAAAGAAACATGTTTGAAGCAGAAATAAAGAAGCTGACAGAGAAGTTATCTGAACTATCTACAAGTGCACTGAATGAGCAGAAAGCGAAGTCTGAATTCAAGAAAGAGATTGACCTGCTTGTCAAAGAAAGAGATAGTTATTCTTCAAAGATAAAAGAGCTTGAAGACATTGTTTCAAAGGTGGTGGTGACTAAGCAAACGACTCCAGAGTCACAAATCCACACACCTAGAAATGATTCAGTTGATTCTGAATGTTCATTCAAGACAGCTGCAAGCTCACATAAGAAAAATGTTTCTACAAGAAGGTCAGTTAACTCATTTGATCAGATTCGTACTAATAACATTTTCTATGATCGAAATGTAGATGGTTTAGGTACACAAAGAAGGAGTAGAAGGAGATACAATGAAGAAAAACGGGTCTGGAAAGTGAAACCAGTAGATGAAGAAAAGAATGATGAGAAGAAAGAAAACAAATCATCTGTATATGCATCAAAAGCCAAAAAGAACAATGTGTTGAAAGGTAAACATGCTCTTGTTTACTCGAGAGATCAATTAATCAGGTTATCTAAAAAGAAAAATTATTGTTCTTACTGTCGTACATATGATTTTGTTCATAAAACGAGTGATCATTAATGGTATGGTTCTTACTCGATTACTCCTAATAGAACTTCAACTCACAAACATGGACCCAAATACCAGTAGGTACCAAAACCAAAAGATGAATCTGTGTTGCAGGCACCTCAAGTCAAGGGGGAGTAAGAGAACCAAGGCTTCTGAATACTATAGTTCAGGACCCGTTCTTCAAAGATTAAGAGTTTGACTTCTATACACAACAGTTTAGGACTCGTACTTCAACGAACAAAAGATGTTATACTCCGTGCATATACGAGATTGTACTCCGATACATGAATGAGAAGATCAACCTTCAAGGGGGAGTACATATTTTTCTTGATGCATAATTTCAAGGGGAGTATATGACTTCTGATTACATCTGATCAGAACTCGTACTTTAAACGTTTTATTGCTTTATGTCATTTTATTTTCAATAAATTTTTTGAATAAAGCTTTGTACTTTGACAGACTTGTGATTTTTGCAGATTTGAGAGAGAGCTTAAACGATCATATCATATATGACTTAGAGCTGACTTGATGAGATTTAAGACTAAGTGAAAAGGTTTATTTCTAATCTTAATCTCATACGTGTCTGATAGAAGGACAACTTTCAGATATGAAAACATATTCTTAAATGTTCAAACCACTTCTGATTCTTAAAAGATTTCATGAATATAGAAGTGTGATTTTAAATGTTTTCATGTTATATGTGCTTTAATTGCTATATAAACCGTGTGTTTCCAAAGATAAATACTTGTGTATTATCTTTTCCATATATTGTCAAGTATTCACACACACCGGTTTAAAATTTTGTTGGATATGTTCTTATCATGTCTCATAATTGAAACCAATTTTCGATGGTAAGACACCCGGATTAAACTTCAAATTTTGAGCGTGATTTCATTTTGAAACGTTTCTTTCAAGACTTGCCTATATTTGATTCGTATAGACATTATCCAATTTTTGCTGACCTAAGCCTTAATCGATAAATCATTCAGATATTTTTTTTGTGATCTTTTTCATACAATGTCAGATTTTCAAACAAGTTTTTTGTATTCATTCAATACACTTGTTTTGAAAAATCTTCAATGTTTAAAATGCTCAAATTTTCATGATTATCTCATTGAGCATTCAAACATCTGACTTGTATATTTTGTGCTTTAACTGAAAAGTTAAACCAGTTGAGCAACATGTTCTTTTAAGACAATACATGGGTTCATTGTTTTTTTTTTGTAAGGACTTAATTGAAACTTCTATGGATTCACGTTAACCATTGTTTCTTACCCAAGAAGTTAATCCTTGAGTGATCGAATGTGTGGGGAGTTAAAATATTGAGTGTGGGTTGTGTGATGAGGTAAAATGAAAAGGAGAGTTTGGTTAGAAGCAAACTTAATGTTTAAAAGAAAGAGGGTGAGAGATCAGAGTAAAAGAATATAAAACTCTGCACCAACTTTTTCTAAGCCGGCCAACCACATTACTAGTGTTTCACAATTCTTCGTAAACATTATTGAAATAGGCAACTAGCTTATGCTAACTCTTGATAAAAACCCCACCAGCTACTCATTTTCTTCTCAACAAGAAAATGTTTCAATATTTCAAGGGGACGCAACACATAATCTATCTGGTTTTCATTTGGAAAATCTGGATATTGAAAAAGAAGGAAGTCTGCCCCACCTTCGCACTTCGATCATGCACAATCGAGTCTGTATTTCACTGTTGTTGTCTCAATAGTTTACACAATTTTGATCCTATCAAAAACAATCATCTATGCTTAATTCTTTCAAACACAAGCACGTACACACAGAGAATTTGTTTTTTTGTCAAAACGTTCATAGAATAAATTTGTGGTGTTTCGATGATTGAATGGAAGACCTGGGGGAGTGAACATCACTAAAACTCTTTTCCAATGTGTATTCGTTACACATAGTGACTTCGTGTTACTGACAGACACTTCTAACTGATTCATTTGTTGATTCAGGTGTTACACTCATAACTTGTCTGAATTTGAAAAGATTCAGATGAATATATTCTTTGGATCGACAGATAATCAGAGGCTCTTGTGAAAGATCAGTGGTCAGATCTGAGCAAAAGACATTTCTTGCAAGGTTTTGATGATTTCAATGCTCCAATCATCAAAAAGGGGGAGAAGAGTTCAAGAAATGTTTGAGTCAGAAATGTTAAAGTTGGGGGAGAAGATCAAGAAATATTTGAAAAGTGTTCAAGAGTTATTCGTTTGATAATGGAAAGTTGAAGCTGAAAAGAGAAAAGAGAAAAGTTTACTGAAATTTTATTTGGAGATAATTTACTGAAGCAATCAGAGTTGTGTCTAAAAGAGGTTTTACAACCTTTGGGGAGAATGTTACTAATTTTGAAGACAGTTTTATCGAAGAAAGGGAAGAATGTTTTGTGCATAAAGAGGAGATTGAGCTTCAATGTTTATTTTGCTAATATTCTACAAAGGAGGAGATTGTACAAATTGAGCTTAAAGGGGAGATTCATTCTTAAATATCTTCAATGCAACGAAAGGAGAGATTGAATTGCAAAATATTTTAGAGATGATCTTGATCCAAAGGGGGTGAATTTTAGTGTACATATTTGTTGGATACAAGATCATTATTACTGAAGATCAAAGTAAAGCAAGTCAAAGCTCAAAATCAACTCTGAAGCAAGAAAGTCAAAGTCTTTGTAATAAAGTCAAAGTCAAAGTTTGTGTTTTGTTTACTTGTTGTTGTTGCTAGTATAAATAGTTCTAGTCCTTGTTCTTGTAATCTTGAAGGGAACAACTCTACACAGAGATTATTAGAGAAGAGTTTAAATTACTTATTCAAGTGAGAGAATGTAGAGAGAGAAACTTGTAATATGTGAATCTTTAATCAATGACATTTGGTTAAGATTTTGATTTTCATCTTGATATTGTGATTGTTGGGACATTAACAGTTACATGTAATGTTGTAGACTGTAATGCAATGGATCCATAGGCATAAGAGTCGGTTTTTATCGCTTTAAAAGGGACGGTTGTTCCCATGTTGGGACCATGATTAGTCATTAGGTCATCGAGGGCCTTATGGTGCGGGATCTTAAAGTCGAACATTTGCCATTGACCCTATGATGTAATTTGTGAGACAGGTTTTATGGGATGATTATTTCCCGTTTGTAAGTAGTTGAGACATTGGGCCATCGAAAGACAACTTGATACGGTTATGTGGGACCGGATACTAGCCATGGGCCGTAAATGTAATCCTAGTGAATGAGTATGAGTATGATCATTGAGTGCCCTTACCCACATCTAAGTACGAGTCTCGCGATGCTTGTGGCCATTGATCCTAGTATGATGAGCTCACTAACTTGGAAAATATCATACTTTTGTGTTCCGCCACTAACCAAAGAAATCGGGTCTCCCCCGTCACCGATAAATGTTGTTTTGGGTATTTAATTTTATCCATGTTTTCTTGGTGACATTTTGAGCATGAAGTATTCTCCATAAGTTATAATTTTGGGGCTTGTGTAATATCCTAAAATTTAGGGTGAATTTAAAAATTGAAAATTCAGCTATATAACGTCTGCAAATGGAGTAAACCAGTCCACCCGAAAAGGGGGACCAAACAACCTGTATAAAATGGATAAGACAAACTAGTTCAAGAGTATGTCAACCCAACACGGGGACTAAAGTATGACAATTACAAAACCCAAAACAATTTAAAGAATATAAATCGACAACCTAATAATCTAACTTGGACAAGTAAGATTAAGGTCGGGTGTCGCTATTCTTCCAAAAAGGGTGATTTATATACTTCAATGAATTGGTCACTAAATCTTCAAAAAGATAGCTCTTCACCCCAAGGTGATCCTCTCAATCTCGACGAGCCCCATCGCTAGAATGACCTGCCGTACATGACCACCAAAGAACAAGCCTTAGGCTAAAGCCTAGTGAGAATAATTAAGCGGAAATAATATTTAAATGATAAACCCAATCGAAGTCATGCGGCTGATCTAGTCGTGAGCTAAATCAAAACTAGCCAAATAAACCATTAGCGTTCAACATATGATACCAATAATTACAAACCATATAGCGAGCTCAACTACTCCAAGTCTATTGCCCGAAAAACATCAAGTCAACCACTCCAGGTCTATACTCGAGCACAAGGGGATTACACCTTACTGTCTATGGGACGCTGCTCGACCGTATAGGCCCACACCTTACTTACCATGGATCCCGATGCCTATCCCGTGCCAAGGGTAAATCTAATGTCTGGACGAGACATAGGAATACCGTGCCTATGGATCTATTGCACTAAAACCAAATACAATACATTTACATAATTGACATTAATCATTTACATACGTGGTAAACCAAATTGTTCGTATACAATTTACCAATATGAAGTCTAGGCTCCCCAACTTGGAGAAGTCCCCCATTCACAATCTAATACCATCATGCCATAAATCCCATTTTCAAGATAGATTTTCCCACAACCAAACAGTTACTTGAACTATGATCCAAACCCTAGTTTCTCTTGAAGTATACCAAACATTCATAAGAACGAGGGTAAATTCTTAAATATGTGTAAAGTGTAGAACACTATTATTCATAGTTTAAACCCAATTTCTAACCACCTTTGTTTAGGTCATAAACCCTAATATTCCCAAAATTCACTTTTAGGTCAAACTATAACAAAACCCATTATATGATTACGAGGTGTGGATGAAGGTTATAACACATTAGTCAAGTAAATATGAAGAGCACAAAGGTTAAGAAAACTCACCTTGGAAAGAGTTATGGAACCCTAAGTAATGAATGTAGGAGAGAATGGAGTAGATGAACTTTAAGCTTGGAACCTCAAAGAACCTTTAATGAAAGCAAACACTCCTACACCAACCAACATAATGATCACCAAGAGTTATCATCTGTTGGGAACTGAAGAATTGCTAAGTACAGTTAATGCTGCTAGCAGAACCTGGTTACTAATTCTGATGTTAATGCTGCTGATACAGGTTAGTGCTGCTAGATCAAAGATTAATACTGCTGAAAGAAGTTACTACTGCTAAGCAAGTTTAATACTGCTAAGTAGTTAGTACTGCTGGAGTTAGTACTGTTAGAACAAAGTTAATACTGCTGAGCATGGTTAGTACTGCTGAACTTAATACTGCTCAGAGTATTAATACTGCTGAAGGTTAATGTTGCTTATAAGATGAAGATCCGTATGGCAAGGATGACAGCTGGATTGAAGATATTCATGAAAGCTTGGAGATAATGATGGAAGATTATACTGAAGATCTTTTATTATTTTGTAATTATCTTTTGTCTTCAATATATGTATAGAATAGTTGTCTCTTCAAAAAAAAAGTAACAATAATTCTGAGTTTTAGCTTTCATAGAGAGAATCAACCTCAAGGGTAGAACCCTAATTCTAGAGAAGTAGAATTCGTATTGGTGAGCCTGTTCATCAGTATTGAGGTTGTGTGTAAAATCTTGTGATTGCTAATCTTGTAATTTCAATTTGTCAATACAAGTTTACAAGTTGTGATTTTGATTCACTGTTTCATTGTTTTTCTAAATATTAAAGTGCTATTCCGCAGCTTCTTTAATATTGTTTTCTGAGTGTTTATTCTTGTTAAGAATTTAAGATCCTGACAAGTGGTATCAGAACAATATTCTCAGAAATCTCTTTCATCATGGAAAACGCGGTTGAATCAAACAGTACCCTGGTCTCAAAGGTCCCAATGCTCAGATCCAATGAATTTGACATGTGGAAGATTAGGATCAAGCAATATATTCTTCTCACAGATTACTCTATGTGGGACATCATTGAGAATGGCCCATCTGATGAAGGAAAGATTGGTCCAGATGGAAAAAGAACTCCACCAAAAACGGATGCAGAAAAGAAGTCAAGACAGACAGAGATGAAAGCCTTAAGCACTCTGCTCTTGGACATTCCCAATGAATATCAACACCAATTCTGTAGTTGCACTGATGCACAGATGCTCTGGAATGCTCTAGAGAAGAGATTCTCAGGTACCAAAAGTACCAAGAGAAATCAGAAGGCTATATAGAAGCAACAATATGAGAACTTCATGTCAACCAAGAATGAGTCCATGACTCAAACTTTTGACAGGTTTAACAAGCTAATTGGTGAACTAGCTACAGTTGGAGTACAAATTGATCAAGATGATCTAAACAGGAAGTTCTTAAGGTCCCTGGGTGATGAATGGACCATGTATACTGTCTCTTTCAGACAGAATGATCAACTGGAAGAAAAGGAACTTGATGATCTATACAATGATCTAAGAGTTTTTGAATCTGAGGTAGAGGCTAAGAAGAAGCCTTCTGGGTATGTTCACAATGCTGCACTCCTATCAGCATCAATTGATTCTACTTCCAACCCTGAATCAGTTAGTGCTGCTAATGGAGCAAATCAAGAGAAAGGCACTGAATCTGTGTTTGAAGCCTTTCTGTCCAGTCATGGAAACTCCTCTCTAATTAATGATGACTTGGAACAACTCCATCCAGATGATCTTGAAGAGATGGACATTAAATGGCAGATGGCCATGCTCTCTATGAGAGTAAAGAAGTTCATCAAGAGAACTGGGAGGAACAACTTCTCCCAAAGAAGAGAAGATGGAACAGGTTTTGACAAGTCAAAGGTGGAATGTTATAAATGTCATCTAAAGGGGCACTTTGCTAGAGAATGCAGAAGTGGAGTGTCTCACAACAACAACCACCAACAAACACAGTCTGGAAGCTTCAATAACAACAGAAACTCTGCTCAAGCCCTAGTCTCTCAACAAGGTATGGGGTTTGACTGGAGTGATCAAGCAGAAGAGGCTATCCAAAACCAAGCTTTCATGGCAGAAGTTTCTGATCTCCCAACTGAGGTAATTTCTAATCTTTGTTCTCAAAATTGCATAGACACAGTTAAAAGGTACAGGGATCACAATCAAAGTATGAGTGATAACCTGAAGAGATTAGAAAAAGACATAAAAGACTATGTGAAGATTGTTGAGAGATTTGAGGAACAAATTAGAGGTTTCCAAGCCAATGAACTTCAGCACATGTATGACACTAATTACTGGAAGTGGGAGAAAGATCAGTATGAGTTTAAGCTAAGAAAGAAAGAAGAGAAGTGTGAGAAGATAAAAAGTGAGTATGAGAAAGCTAAGCTTAACATTGAGAAGTATTCATATGCTTCTAAATCTATGGACTCTATTCTAAAGGTCCAAATACATGACAAGATTAAACCTGGAATAGGGTACAACACCACACCACCACCCTACAACAACAACTACATCCCTCCTAGTTCAGACTTGTTAGAGACAAAGGATAGGAAGGACCTGCCTGAGGGAGCCACTGAGATAGATTCCTTAGATGAAGTAGTTGTTGAGGATAAAACTGAGAAAGAAACTGTCAAGAATAAGGACAACACTGTGAGTGGTGAGATTCCTATAGAAAATCACATTATCACCAATGAGGGGTGTGGAAATACTTGGGTCAAATCCAATGAGATAGAGAAGACTGAGGGAAAGAATAAGAAGGTTCACTATAAGCAGACCACTATTGTGAACCCTATCCCTTGCAAACAGTGTGCATGCAATAAATCTGAGCCCCAAAAACATGATAAACCAAGGGGAAATCAGAGAAACTGGAATAACCAGTGGGCACAAAAACAAGGGATTGATCTGAGTAAAATCAATAGACCAAAACCCTGTTTTATTTGTGGAAAGCTTAATCACATTGCCAAATATTGCTATTTCAATCCCATGAACCAAAGGCTGAACTATTAGAGACCTACTCAAAAACCCTTTGGTTATAGGAAGAAAGAAAAGAACCATGTGGCTAAGAAAGTTGTTAAATCTGAAAGCCACATGAAGAAAAAGAATGTGGAAGACAGTGTCAAGATCTGGATACCTAAAAGCACTAAAGTTGTTAGTACTGCTACCACAAATAGTGCTGCTGACAGTGATAGTGCTGCTAGAAGCAATAATACTGCTACCAAGGTTAATACTGCTAACTCTGTTAGTACTGCCAACAAGGTTAATACTGCCAAACCTGTTAGTACTGCTAACTTTGTTAGTACTTCTAAAGATAGTGCTGCTTCTAGTATTAGTGCTTCTAGACCAATAATCTTGACAAAGTACTCCAATAATAAGTGTTCTGATTTTAAAAACCTCATCAAAAAGAAATGTAAGTATTTTGATGAGAAAGGGAAACCCAAGACCACTTTGGCTTGTGTTCCCAATCAATACTAATTGTTTAATCTAATGTGCAGGGCAACCATCAGCTCAAGGGGAAGAGCATCTGGCATGTTGATAGTGGTTGCTCTAGGCACATGACAGGGAACATGTCTTGCCTCAAGAACTTCAAGAAGATTGATGGTGGGCATGTTGCTTTTGGGAATACTCCAGATGGAGGTAAAATCAGTGGTAAAGGTGATGTGACCAAGGGTAAAATGACCTTTGAAGATGTATTTTATGTTGAACAGTTAAGGTACAACCTGTTAAGTGTATCACAGGTCTGTGACAAACAACATAGTATATTATTTACTGATTCTGAATGCATTATTCTTGCTCCTGGATTTAAGGTAGTTGATGAAAAGATGATACTACTAAGAACCCCCAGAAAGGATAATGTATATTGTTTAGATATGGAAAGTGTTCCATCTGATTCATCCCTAAATTGTCTTGTTTCAAAAGCTTCTCTGGATGAATCATCACTTTGGCACAGAAGGATGTGTCACATGAACTTAAAAACAATAAATAAACTTGTTAAAAACAACCTTGTAAGAGGTTTGCCTTCTAAAGTATATTCATGTGATGATCATTGTGTTGCTTGTCTCAAAGGTAAACAACACAAAACTTCTCATAAGTCCAAAGAGGTGAACACAATCTCTAATTCTCTTCATTTATTGCATATGGATCTGTTTGGCCCTACAAATGTTATGAGTATAGGTAAGAAATCATACTGCCTAGTTATTGTTGATGATTACTCTAGATTTACTTGGGTATATTTTCTAAGAACTAAGGATGAGACAAGTGGACTGATCAAATCCTTTATTCTAAGAATTGAAAACCAAACTAATCAAAAAGTAAAAGTCATTAGGTCAGACAATGGTACTGAATTTAAAAATCATGACCTAAACACCTTTTGTGAGGAAAAAGGAATTGAGAGGCAATACAGTGCTCCTAGGACTCCACAACAAAATGGTGTTGCTGAGAGAAGGAATAGGACACTGATTGAGGCTGCTAGATCTCTGTTGGCAGATTCAAAACTTCCAATTACTTTCTGGGCAGAAGCAGTTAATATTGCTTGCTATGTCCAAAACAGAGTACTAGTAGTCAAGCTTAAAAACAAGACACCTTATGATCTTTTAAATAAAAGAAAACCTTTTATAGGATTTTTCAAACCTTTTGGGTGTCCTTGTACCATTCTCAATACCAAAACTCACTTAGGAAAGTTTGATAGCAAGGCTGATGATGGTTTTCTTGTCGGTTACTCATCTCAGAGTAAGGCTTACAGAGTTTTTAATACTTCTTCTAGAATAATTGAGGAAAGTGACAATGTCAAATGCAATGAGAACACACCAAATCCTATTGGGTCTGGTCCTCAGTGGCTGTTTGACATTGATTCACTAACTAACTCTTTTGGCTTCAGTAGTGACAATTATGCAGGTTCAAGAAGTGGAGGATCAGGGGCTACACAAGTTCAAGAGATTATACCTCAGTCTGTGATCTTTCCTATGCCTATAAAAGAACCTGTTGAATTCTGTGAAAAAGAAACTATAACTGAGCCAATACAGAGAGAAGAAGAAAGAAGAGAAGAGGAATCTTCAGTGCATAAAGAGCTAGAAGTAGCTGAGGTGATCCCCTCCGTTGACTTAAATGATTCCAATCTAGAGGTGGGAATTAATGAAGAACCTAGTTTTCAGACTATAACACAAAAGAATCATCCTCCAGAGCTGGTAATAGGAGACATCTCTTCTCATATGATTACAAGGAATCAAAGCAGACTTCAAGAGCTGCAGGATCAACAACACACATTACTCTCCTGCTTTCTATCCCAGATTGAGCCTAAGAATGCCTATGATGCAATGAAGGATTCAAGTTGGATAGAAGCCATGCAAGAAGAGTTACTTCAATTCAAACTACAGGATGTTTGGGACTTGGTGGACCTTCCAAAAGGTCATAAAGCTATAGGCACCAAGTGGATCTTCAGGAACAAAAAGGATGAGAGAGGCATTGTGATAAGGAACAAAGCAAGGCTTGTGGCACAAGGGTACACTCAAGAAGAGGGCATATATTATGATGAAGTGTTTGCTCCAGTGGCAAGGGTAGAGGCAATTAGGCTGTTCCTAGCCTATGCCTCATACATGAAGTTCAAGGTCTATCAAATGGATGTAAAGAGTGCCTTTCTATATGGTACAATTGATGAAGAAGTATATGTCTGTCAGCCACCTGGTTTTGAAAATCCTACATATCCTGACAGAGTATACAAGCTGAAGAAAGCACTCTATGGTCTACATCAAGCCCCAAGAGCATGGTATGACACTCTGTCTACCTATCTCTTGGAAAATGGGTTTGAAAGGGGCATAATTGACAAGACCCTTTTCATTAAAAGAAGTAAGAAGGACATCCTACTAGTTCAGATCTATGTGGATGATATCATTTTTGGATCCACAAAAGATCAGATGTGTAGAGACTTTGAAGAGTTGATGCATAAGAGCTTTAAAATGAGTTCAATGGGTGAACTTAACTTCTTCCTTGGACTTCAGGTGAAACAGCAGTCAGATGGGATCTTTATCAGTCAATCAAAATATGTGCAAGACATCCTGGATAAATATGGTTTAAAAGACTCAAAGCCAACAAGCACACCAATGGAAACTCACAAACAGATCACTGCTGATCTTGAGGGGGAGGATGTTGATGTCCATCTATACAGATCAATGATTGGATCTCTCATGTATCTCACAGCCTCAAGACTAGACATCATGTTTCCAGTATGTGTATGTGCCAGATTCCAAGTCAAGCCAAAACAATCACATCTTCAAGCTGTGAAGAGGATTTTCAGATACTTAAGAGGGCAACCTAGATTAGGTCTTTGGTATCCATATGAATCTTCATTCGACTTGATTGCATATTCAAGTAGTGACTTGGGTGGTGCGAACATGGACAGAAAGTCTACTTCAGGAGGATGTCAACTTTTGGGTGCAAGACTAGTATCTTGGCAGTGCAAGAAACAAACCACAGTGTCCTTATCAACAACAGAAGCTGAGTATATTGCTGCTGTAAGTTGCTGCTCTCAGGTTCTATGGATTCAAAATCAGATGCTGGACTATGGGGTAACATTTCTTCACACTCCAATCTTTATTGACAATAGCAGTGCTATCAGCATTGTTAACAATCCAGTCAAGCACTCCAAAACAAAGCACATCGAGATCAGGTATCACTTTATCAGAGATTGCAATGAAAAGAAGCTCATTCAAGTTGCTAAAGTCCATACTAACGACCAGTTTGTAGATCTATTCACTAAAGCTTTTGATGTGAGTAGATTCACTTTCTTGGTCTCAAGTGTGGGCATGATCAACTCTGAATGAGATCATGTGTTTAAAAAGGTGGTTATATACCTGTTATTTTGGTTATTTGTGTGTTGCTAATCATCTTTCACAGGAAGTTATTGCCTTGATCAGACCTTCATAAGCTTCAAAAAGAGTAAGTATAGTTAATACTGCCAGTGCAGTTTTAATACTGCCAGTGCACAGTTAATACTGCTAGTTAGTTAATACTGCTCTCAGTTAATACTGCTAGTTAGTTAATACTGCTAGTGGTTAATACTGCTCTCAGTTAATACTGCTAGTTAGTTAATACTGCTCTCAGTTAATACTGCTAGTTAGTTAATACTGGTAGTAGTTAATACTGCTCTCAGTTAATACTGCTAGTGGTTAATACTGCTCTAGGTTAATACTGCTTATGTCCCATACACTATAAATACCCTTTGCCCGCCCAAAAGTTCATAACGACTCTCTGCTTTCTATTCACTTTCTCTCTAACCTTTTTCTCTCAAGTACCAAGTATTTCAGGCAAGAACATTCAAGTTCAATGGCATCCATGGCATTCATCGACGAGCACAATGAAATCGCGATGCTACAAAAGCCAAAGCAAGCTGCAGAATTTCATCAGATTGTGGATTTTTTGAAGTCTAGCCACATTGCCCATGCTCTAATTGTGTCGCCAACAATATACATAGAGCATCAAAGGCAATTCTGGGCAAATGCCACCATAGTCACAGAGAATGGTATGCAGATTCTGAAAACAAGGGTGTGTGACAAACCCTTGTCAGTTACTAAAGAGGTGATACGCATCTTTCTACGTCAAGACGATGCTGAAGGTATTACTTCTCTTCCTAATGAGGAGTTGTTCTCCAATTTATCAAGAATGGGGTATGGAGGCCAATTGGGTGGTTTTAAATTCTCAAAAGCAAAATTTTATACCCAATGGCGTTTTCTTGTCCATACCTTAATGCACTGCATTTCCAAAAAGACTACTGGATGGAGTGAGTTTAGCAGTACCATTGCTTATGCTATGGTCTGCTTGGCCATTGCCAGAAAGTACAATTTTTCTAGAATGATTTTCAGTGATCTTGTCTCAAACTTGGGAAGCAAAAAGAGCTTTTATATGTACCCCAGGTTTGTACAAGAAGTTATAACCCATGAATTGACGGATATGCCTCACTTTGATGAGGTATATGTACCAAAAATTCCCAAAGGTAAGGTCTTTTCAAACATGAAGAGATCCCCTTTGGACTCGGAAGGAGTTGACACCCCATTGTTCTCTACAATGATGGTGGTGTCCCACACTGAAGAAGGTATGGCAGCAGGGTCAAGGCCCTTATTAGACCATCCCACTGCTAGCCAATCCCAACCTTCCCACTCTATATCTATCCCCCAGTCTCTAATTCATAAGCCAATTTCCCCAATCACCCAAACTTATACAAGGAAAAAGGTAAAGAAGGCTCCTTCCCTTCTTGTACCATCACCCACTGAGCCTTTAAGCCCTCTAAGGGAGAATTATCCTTTAGAGAATATCTACAGGGAAACCACAGGGGTGTCTCCCAACCCCAAGGAGGTGCTCACTGAGGAGATGGTTGAGCATATGGGTGCTAAGGCTGCCACTACTCCTGCTAGCACAGAGGAGGTAAGTGGTAACATCAATAAGACCTTCCCCATGGCAACTTTGGGTGAGCAATCATCCAAAGGTCCCAGGTGCCAAGAACCCACGGGGGTGGAGAGTGCTTCTGTTAGGCAGAAGGCTCCCACTACAAAAAGATCCAATGATCCTTCAAAAGAGGGTAACACTTCTGGAGAAGGTGAGGACAGATATAACTATTTTGAATTGATGGAAACCATGGGAAACATCAACATGGATGTGATCAAACAGGGCAAAGATATAGAAGAGCTGAAAATGATAGTTCTGTCACAACAAGAACAGATTGTCAACCTGAAGCAAATGGTGAAGAAATTAATTCTTCAAAAGAAGAAGAAACAATTTGTACTAAGAAGGAGGAAACCAGTGTCTGATGCTCCCAAAAAGGGGGAGTCAGAAGCTGATGTCAATATGGAAGATGCCAAAGCTAGGGGGAGCAAGAGAAAGTTGAGTTTGAGGGGGAGAAAATAACTGCAGAAAATGTTGTACAAGAAGCAGTAACAGAATCAACAGCAGCCGAAACTGTTAATGCTGTTGAACTGAATGAAGCAGCAGAAATGGTGAAAGAAGTGTTAAGTGATCTTCAGAGAAGAAATTTGGAAGAACTTGAGACAGCTGAAGCATTAATCAAAGCCAAGCATGATACTCCCAAGGTCACTTCAAAGGCCAAAGGAGTTGTCATCAAAGAAAATGTTGAAGTGGTCAAGAAAGTTAGTGTTAATAAAGCAAAAAGCAAGGACAAAGGCAAAGCTAAGATGGTGGAATCTGATCAACCAATCAAAAAGCAAAGGTTGGTTGAGTCAGATGAAGCTTTGGCCAGAAAGATACAAGCAAATATTGAGCAAGAAGAAAGAGTCCAAGTTGAGAAAGACAGGGAAATGGCTAAGGCTTTAGCTGCAGAATTGAATAAAGATTATCAACAAATCCTGGCAACTGAAATAGCTCAGAAGAAAGCTGCAACCCTTAAGAAGTCTGTGGTGGTCAAGAAAGCTGCAAAGAAGAGACAACCCTCAAAGACTTTCCTTGGTACTCAAGAGAGAAACAAGATGATAACTTTTCTCAAGGGTGCTGTAGGAGTCAGAAAGGAGAGGTTCTTCAAGATGACATTTGAGCACATCAAAGAGCTATACAATTCTGAAATGGCCAAGCTTCAAGGGAATGAAACTGCTAGGGTGGAGATGGAAAAGAGAATGAAAGAAAGAAATGATTTCATGCTAGAAAAACCTTTTCCAGATGAGCAAGAAACTCCAAAGAAAGAATCCACTATTGGTGAAAGTCTAAGGACTTTAAAAAGAACAAAGATGATGGCAAGGAGAAAGATAATCAAGAAGCCTAGAATAACTGAAGGAGAGGCTGAGAAGGTTGTTGAAGAAGAAGGGGCACCTGAGCCATCTGAACAGAAAGAGCCTTCAAGCACTGATGATGTAAAGATGTACATGGTAGTGATGGACAAAGTGCCTGAACCAATTTCAGCTGAACCTGCTGGTGTAAAGCCTCCTGAAGTTATTCTCTGGGATACATTGACAATGGATGGAAAGGAATACATAAGGATAAAAAGGAAGGATGAAAAGTATGAGGTATTCAATACTTGGGCAAAGATTGTCAAAACATGCTCTAGGTCTGATATAGAAGAAATGTTTGAAATAGGGATGAATTTGTATGCAGATCAGTTAAAAGCTCCAGGGATTTCAATTACAAAACTGGTGATGCAATATCTGTGTATGATATACAAACCTGATGAAGTGGAAGGAGTGATAAGGAATGTGTTTCAAACAGTCAACAATTGGACTCTATATGAAACTAGTGGAGTATATGCAGTAACTTTGGATAGAAATCACATAGAATACTTCCTAGTGAATAGAGTATACAACCACAGCAGACTGAAGCTTCATGCAATGTTGAAGAAGAAGCTTGGATGTGTTGAAAACTCAGAAATGGCCAAGTATCTGATTCAGAGAATGATCAATCAAAGTTTGGGGCTAAATGTTGATACAGGGATCTGAAGAATGGTATTTTGGGAGCATCTGAAGAACTTGACTTCTCTTCCTAAAAGTCAAGTTAGGGGGGTATTGTTGGGAACTAAAGAATTGCTAAGTACAGTTAATGCTGCTAGCAGAACCTGGTTACTACTTCTGATGTTAATGCTGCTGATACAGGTTAGTGCTGCTAGATCAAAGATTAATACTGCTGAAAGAAGTTACTACTGCTAAGCAAGTTTAATATTGCTAAGTAGTTAGTACTGCTGGAGTTAGTACTGCTAGAACAAAGTTAATACTACTGAGCATGGTTAGTACTGCTGAACTTAATACTGCTCAGAGTATTAATACTGCTGAAGGTTAATGCTGCTTATAAGATGAAGATCCGTATGGCAAGGATGACAGCTGGATTGAAGATATTCATGAAAGCTTGGAGATAATGATGGAAGATTATACTAAAGATATTTTATTATTTTGTAATTATCTTTTGTCTTCAATATATGTATATAATAGTTTTGTCTCTTCAAAAAAAAAAGTAACAATAATTCTGAGTTTTAGCTTTCATAGAGAGAATCAACCTCAAGGTTAGAACCCTAATTCTAGAGAAGTAGAATTCGTATTGGTGAGCTTGTTCATCAGTATTGAGGTTGTGTGTAAAAGCTTGTGATTGTTAATCTTGTAATTTCAATTTGTCAATACAAGTTTACAAGTTGTGATTTTGATTCACTGTTTCATTGTTTTTCTGAATATTAAAGTGCTATTCCGCAGCTTCTTTAATATTGTTTTCTGAGTGTTTATTCTTGTTAAGAATTTAAGATCCTGACATCATCCATAATGATGAGGGAAGAGGAAGAGAGACTTACCCTAGATCTCTTCAAAATCGGACCCAACAAAGCCAAAATGAGAAAAGTGAGGAAATAAGGTTGAAATCTGCAATAAATGGCCCTCTCCTCGACCGCGACAGTGCCCTGCGAGAATGACATGGTCATTCTCGTGTGGCATAGTCGCCCGCGTTCAGTACCCTACGGTACGCCTTCAGCGACTTTGCCCTGCGAGATTGACACGCGTCACTCTCTCTAGGCATTGTCGCGCCCTTCATATCACACACGGTACATCCTCCGCGATTGTGCCCCGCGAGAGTGACCTTTGACACAATCGCGGGCACAGTCGCCCGGATGCTCCGAAACCCGATTTTTCTTCTGTTTTCGACTCGAAGACACTGATATCAAAATTTAAATAAATCCAAGGGAAAAGTCAGATTTGGGAATGTACCTAAAACACGGGTGTTACAGCTTGAGTCTTATTAATATTTTGGTAGTTTGGATAATAAAGTTTTATCCGAATATTAGTATTTGCGCATTAATCATTATTCACGTTTTGGGTGAATTTAGGGTTTCAAATATATATTTGAAGGAAAGTTTTATATTGGGGCTTTCATCCCGGAAATGGTGAGTTTTGGAAAAGGGGTTTCTTTCATATTTAATGCATTTCATTTTAGAAATCGTGATTTAAATAACATTCTTCCAGTTTAACGACTTATATGATTATGATGAAAACTCTTAAATTCACTAGGCGTTAAGCCTAATCTTTTTATTTTTCGGCATGTGCATCAGGTCTTTGTTGGGGGAATGGTACTAGAGACACCATGAAGAGTTGAGTGCTAGTTAGACGCACATGAAGGATCTAGTTATTCAATGATGTGTTCTGCTTTTGGAGATAGCGACTGTTATTGGGTTTTAGTAACACCCGATTTTAATCTATTCTTTATATAAGACTTGGTTTATTATTTTTTGATGTCAAATCTAGAATTTTCTATTTGGGGTAATTCAAGTTTTGATTCGTAGAAAGATATTTATCCTTAAAAATCGGTCTATTAGGACGCCTAGAAGTTTTGGCGTTCTATAAACTCAATTTTGTTGTAGTGTTGATTGACATAGGAATTGGATGAACTGAAATTGTTATTCAAATTTTCATTTTTAATGTATGTTTGATTTATAAAAACATTTTTTTTAAATATAACATGAACATTGATTATCATTCCTGGCGAATGATCGTGTGAGAAGTTGAGGTTAATGTGAGAAATGGATCTAAACCTTTGATCACTTTTATTGAAATGTCCTCCCATGTAAGGCCGTTCTCTGGCCCGTTCTATTTGTTCATTTGAACAGGGCCCCCAAGAACGCACAGGGCCCAATTTCTCTTCATCTTATTCCTAATCTGTTGACCAAAACATATCTTCCCTAATTTTTTTGGGCTCTAATTATCAAAAGGCGAAGACGGGGGACGGCTTGGGACGATTCAATAATCATCGTCTTCAAGCTCCTATTCTCCTTCTCCGGTTCTAGCTTAATAGCTTTCTATTCCCGATTTTGCAGTTGTTGATTGAAATTCTCAAGTCTCAACAATGGACGATTCAGTTTTTCAACGACAAACATCTAAGCTTTCAATTTCATACGGTCGATTAATCTCACATTCTTCATCCTACTCCGAAAAATATATAATCAACATTCCAGTGGTAACTGGTTCGGTGGTTGAGTGGTTCCAAACATCTATCTTTCAATTTGGAGTTTTGCTGTTTTGGACTATTTGGCTCTTGCTCTTGAAGTCTTGATATCATTGGAGTTTGGACCGAAGTAGAACTATCAACTATCAAGCATCGCACACACAGTAGGTAAATTCCATTTATTTAACTTAAATTGATTTTTTTGTCTCTTTTCTTAAACAGGAGTTGTTTTGTGTAAATTAGATTATGAATTTATGATTTTTACTTGTTTAGGTTAATAGGTTTAGGTTCAATGGTTCATTGATGAATGATGATTAATTTAGAAATTAACAATTTAACATACTCAAAGTCAGATTATGTTCATGTTGTTTACTTTAGGAAATCAAAAATTCAAAATTAACATATTGTTTAGTACTTCTGCAATATGCAATTAACAATTTAATGCTTGTCTCATTTTGCAATCTGCGGTGTAGTCAAAACTCAAAAGCTTTAGGCCTTTGGCATTGACACTTGGGAGTTAGGAGAACCAAGAATCAATATCAATTTCTCAGTCCTCAAACCAGGTTGTTTTGTTCATTTATAACTTTTTAGTTTTACTTATTTCAGTCTCAATAGTCATTATGTCTTCTAGGTTAGAAAAAAAAAAAACTTTATTACTTGTTTATGTCTTATAGGGTTAGAAAAAAAAAACTTTATTACTCATTTTATCGTCCAATGTGTAACAGGGCCCCCAAAAAGTTAGGAACGACCCTGTCCCATGAATTTTGGCTTAGAAGAATTGATTAGATCCATATTATCACGGTGCATCTCATCCTAATGTGCATTCATTTCTCATCAAATGATTGATAACCACTTCTCACGTCAACCTTAAATTCTCACTGGAACCCAACCCTATCGCTCATAATGTATATATATATACATAATTTCATAAAATTGATGTAACGACCCAAACTCACGACATAAAGCAAAACCGGCTTTATTAATTAACAACGCCAAACGATCTGAAACAACATCTAAAATTCAAGGTTTGCGAAAAGATAACCTAATACACAACTGAGAATACAAGGAACTAAAACTAAAATGGAGGTCTTCTGACCCAGCTCCGGCTTACACCGTCTCCTTACCCTTGCTCGATCCTCCTACCTCACGCCTGCCTGAAAAGGTTTTAGTTTTGAAAGAGCGAGGGTTAGACCGAAGGTCTAGTGAGTCCCCTCTAAAAACAGTTCAACAACAAAAATATATAAAATATTTATAATATCATAAACCAATTCTGTTATAAACAATTCAACACTTATAACCATACTTCTGGCACACACTACTGTCACCCGAAGGTGACAGCGTATCTGACTCATAATGCCTTAACTAGGACACACCTCCCATTGGCATGAACGGGACACTCCCCCCGGTATGAGTTCAGGCGGGACACACCCCCGACTTTGTCCGTAACCGTTCACAATAATGTATGCATGCATTTAATCAACAACAAAAGTATAAACCACATTTATAATAAGTCTCGCATGTATAGCGTTCTCAAAATAATAAAATACTTTTAAAATAAACTTCCACATGTCTTTAACCACTTTAACATTGAAAGCATTTCGTTAGAAAACTCACCTTAGGTTCTTGCTTATTTCTTCACTCTAGCGATCTCACAACCTACGATGACATAGGTAACATGGTAAGGCACTCCTCTTAAACTTCTAACTAGAGATAGCAGGTTACTCTCTCTTACGAGTCTCAAGACCTCTTACACCCGAACTATTTATACTCCAAGAAACACAAGTTTTCCCATGCTACTGGATAGAGGGCCCCTTACCCGATCCCAATTGATTCCCGGTTCGAAGGAGGCAACGGAAACCGCCACACCTCAAATTACAAGCGAGACATTAAAGTCTCTTTAATCCCCATTGATTTGGCAAAGAAAAACGATCGAATACAAGGGTTCAGTCCTCAAAAGCTCAAAACTAAACATCAGACTACTTCCCCTCTCCCTTATCTAATCGAGCTCTAACCAGGGAAGAAACCCTCCACCATTAACAATCATCAATAAAAGAAAACGTACCTTGAAAATAATTGCTCTAACTTGAAGAACGATTGCAGTCTGCTCCTTTGATTTCTTTTCTCCAAAAATCACCCAACCAATCTCCCACTCCTTTTCTTTCTCTGCTATTTCCTAGCCGTCACCAAACAATAATGAGGAAAGGAAGAGAGTGGTAGGGTTTAACCCCTTTTTTCTCAATTTTACAACTAACCCCCTAACTTTGGTTTTTGGTTCCTCGCCACCAAACTTCCTTTATTTACCCCAAAAGCAGTTATTACAATACCTCTCCCTTAACAGAATTTCGTCCCCGGAATTCCATCATCGAACAAACTAGGGGAATGGGACCTCATGTCCGCCTCCACCTCCCACATCGCCTCTTGCCCTTTGTGAAACCTCTATTACACTTTCACCAACCGAATCTCTTTAGATCTTAGCTTCTTCACTTTGTGGTCCAAAATGGCCATCGACTCCTCAATGAAGCTTAACTTCTCATCAACGCGAATAACATACAACAACATTACTACGTCGGTTTTCGTCGACCAATTCTTCAGATTTGACACATGAAAAGTGGGATGGATCCCACGCAGATCTTCGGGTAGTTCTGGTTTGTAGGCTACTTTTCCAATGTAACACCCGTAATTTTCGGTAATTAAAGGTCACCCGGACGTTTTTGGAACTTATAAACGGCGGGACTTTTGTTGGGAAATCATTTTTTGAAGTTCCTTGTAGTATCGGGGGTATTGGCGTTGAAAAAGTCGAGTTTCGAAGCATGGTATGGGCTTGGCTACAATGCCCGAAGACTATGACAGTGTCATAGTCGCACCGGGCAAAGTCGCTACATGAAACAGAAGCAAGGGGAATCCATGCGACAATGACCAGCGACAATGCCCAAGGCATTGTCGCATGGTAATGTCACCAGGTGGTGGGCAGGTGCTGTTAAGTGCGGGATTTTAGCCCTCATTCTCATTTTTCACACACAAACTTCTCCCTTTCTCTCCCAAACCGTTTCTCCTTATTTCCTCTCAAACCCTAACTCATTTTGGGAACAATCTTTGTGTTCTTGAAGTGTTTCATCATCATGTGGTAAAGATTGGAAGCTAGGGTCAAGAGTCCACCATCTTCTTCTTCAACCTCAAGCTCCATGGTAGAGTTTTCTAGGTTTTCATCAAAACCTAAGTGGTAAGTGTATCTCATCCATTTCTAAACCATAATATAAGTTATGAATGCCTTCTTGATGATTTCCTAGTGTTTGGTTTCTCAAATTTCGGATTTGATAGTTTTGGAGAAATTAGGTCAAAATTAGGGTTTTGGGTAAAGTTGGGGTTTTGGATGTAAAATGTTTGGGGAACTATTCTAAATGGTTGAATGAGTATATTCATGGTTGGAAAATTGTGATGATAGGTTTTTGGAAGGTTTTGCTTGTGGATTCAAATTTCTTCACGGAAGCTCAAGTTGGGGTAAAATCTAGATTTAGCCTAAATCTAGCGAGGTGAGTTCAAGTTGATTTGTGAAAACGGTGTATATGCCAAAATGTTTATTTTAAAGTGTTTGTCTTTTACATTAAATTGTTAATTGTTGATAAGTTTTGGTTATTTGGATATATTTAACTTTATAAACTTATGTAACACACACCTTTGTAATTTTTGGGCATTTTGATAAATAAATCATTTTGATGTGTTTCTTTGATGATATAATATATAAATGGAGTCCATTTTATATAATTGTCCATTTGGTGCATACGATTTTATAAACCATTGGAAAATGCATATCATTGTACTATGAGTCATTTTGGCAACATGAAGAGAACGAGTTCATTTGAAAAACGTTTTGTTTCGACCAATGAGAAGTTTTGGGTTAATTACCCTTTTTGGGTGCTTTGGTTATTCAATTGGAGTCATGTAATGTTAGACAGTGTTGTATTGGATCCATAGACACGTAAGTCTGTCTGTATTGGGAAAGCGAATAAGGTTGGTTATGACCGTTGACCGCTTGGGTTCGCTAGCGAGTAGGCAATAGGTGGCATGAGCCTCCGAGTTGAAACTCGTCTAGATTGGATAGGCACTCATGTCCGTAAGTCCTTGGGGTGAAACTCGACGGAGTATGGCTAGAGGTAATAAACGGTCCAAGGATTGTGATGTCTAGTATGGCATAGGAACTAGGACCGGGATATGTGGTGAAATCCAATAACATCATGGGTAGCCCTATTCACGTGTTCTCTCCACCCAAGATGGAAACGTTGAGATGACATGCGAGTATGTTGTATGGGCGGCCTACTTGGGTGTTCCTATACTCTCAACGTATACGGGTCTTACCCGTCGTCGATCAGTGGTATTTTAAATGTTAATGTCGTATATTATCAACTTTGGTTTTTTTGTGGTCGGCGGCAAATGATGGCCTTAATATTGGGTTTCCCCCACGTATATGAAGGTTTGAATGAAATATGTCATTTCCACGTTTCGGTATTTGGTTTCCTTCCGTTTTATGGTTGTGTGAGTATTGGGTGTAACACCCGGAAATTCTCAAGGTAAGTATTTATTCCTTTAAATGCATTAAATGTACCTATGTGAGTATTAGGCCTTGTTAATCCTATGTTGGTATTAATTGATGTAGGACTTATATGTTTAAAATGTTTATCTTGCTTAAGGTTGTTGTTAGTTATGTTGTGGGGCTCTATAGTTTAACTAAATGGCAAACAGAGACTTACGCGACTTTCTGCGCGGGTTACTGGTCGCGGCATAGGCCGCGTAAGCTACTGGAGTCGACCCTTTGGGGCACGCGGGCAACTTACGCCGCGGGTTACAAGCCGCGGTATAAGCCGCGGGAACACCTGCAGGTCTCTAAAACCCCTTTTCAGCCAATTTCAAAACATAAACACACACACACAATCGCTTTCAAGAGGAGAATTCTAGGGTTTGAGCATCAAGCCATCATTTACTCCCCTCAAAGCATTTATTACAACTTTGGGTGGTTAAGCATCAATCCTTGGGCATTCAACCTACCTTGGGAGTTCATTTATTTGAGAAGATCCTCAAGAATCAAGTCAAAGCATTTCTCCATCTTTAGAGTTCCGTATTTTCTAGGTTTTGGTTCAAAACCTAGATTGTGAGTTTACTAAACCTTTGTTAAAACTAGATACACATCACAATCTTCTATTTGTTATTTTATCTCTATGTGTTCAAGTATTTAGGATTCTTTGATAAAATTAGTTGGAAATATTGATATTGGTGATATGCTATGTTTTAGGTTATGAGTGCCATTATTTGGGCTTTTCGCATGGATATATATATTATGGGTACCTTGCTATGCTAAAAATATGTATGTATGGGTACAATGATGATTCTAGTTGGAACACCATTTTTATGACATATTTATATGCATGATGAACTTATTTGTCATTTGGGCATTTTGTTGGACTTCATGAGGATAGGATGGTAATATTATACCCATAGGCGGTATGGAAATATGTTGGGGTTGAAATACACCTAAAGGGCCTCCTATATGCATTATGTTGGACGAACCAAGTCAGTTCACAAGGAGGATGTAGTCTTGGGCGCCACTGTGATGGTATGTGCCTAGACCTCCGCCATTCGGGGAATTTTCCTTTGGAGTAGTCTCCGGGTGTGTCGGGCCTTGGGATGTCCTTGTTAAGGGCATCAAAGTATATCGGCTCTTGGGGTGGGCTCGATTGGTGCTTTGGGTCTCCCCTAATGACTCCACATATATTGAACGTTGGTTAACTGCTGATAAGAATTGTAACTGTTCATGCATGCTTATTATTGTTCAACTCACTAGGCTTTTTGGCCTAACACTTGTTTGGGGTCGATGTGTATCTCAGGTGCTAGCGGCGCGGCTCCTAGGCAAGTTTAGATGCTTTGGGCAAGAGCTTGGGGATTTTGGCACTTGAACTATTTTTGGAAGATTTGGGGTTTATAGATGACATCCCTTTTGTAATCTCTTTTCTAGATGTAGAAATTAGATTAGTTGGTTGTTGTTTATTTATCCGTTAAATTACATAATTGTGATTAAACAGGTTATTTGTACATTTCCCTTTTTGGGAGGCTCTTGCTATGGCAAACTTTATACCACTTCTCCATTTATGGAAAGTTTTTGTTATCCCTATTTTTAGGGTGTTACATTGGGTCTATTGTCCGTGTTTGCGGTGATATTATTTATATGGGTTTTCATCTTTGGTTCATGAGTTGAGTGTCATGCCCCACCCGTGATTTGGGTGTTTCGAGATATAAAATGTTACCCGCGTTTTATAAATTGAGAGCCTCTCTCTATTCTTATTTTGAGTAAGTTTTGGGTTGAATCTAAATTTACGAAAAACGTTTTATATCGGGATTTTAGCTCTTTAAACAGTTTGGTTTGGTTAACGTATATATTGGCGTTCCTTTCATTTAAGATGCATATTATCGATAAACGAGTCGTTTTCATATTTGAAGCATATCACTTTGAAAGATTATGATTTTAATTTGCATTCTTTCTTTTTAACGATTCAATTATAAATGTTGAAAACTCTTGAGCTCACTAGGCGTTAAGCCTAACCTTTTCATTTGTCGGCATGTGCATCAGGTTCCGTTGGGGGTTTGGTTCTAGCAGTGCTGAAGAGATGAGTCTTAGCTTTACACAAGGGTAAGTAGTTGGTGAAGTCTTCCGCAGTTTGGAGATAGTGACTGTTATTGGGTTTTAGTAGCACCCGCCCTTATTATAGACTGTATGTATAGAATGAAATGTGTGTATTGAGGTTAAACCTTAAAATGTGTTTGTAGGTGAGTCACTTATCGATGTATTTAGAAAATTTTAAATTGGTTGTTATTTCCAGATTTGAGGGTGTTACAAGTTGGTATCAGAGCTTAAGTTTGAGAAATTAGGTATTGATTTTTGGATGCCTAGACTCAAACTAGCGTTCTTATAAGTGATTGTAAGTGGAGTTGCACATTAGGTACCTTAAGATAAGATATTTTGGGGTTGATCGAGTCGCTAGAAACGGGAAACTTGTCGAGGGTCGCAAGGATGGTCACGTACGGTACATTCATAATGGCATCTGAGCAGTGTTATGGTGAACCTACATGCTACATGTGTATACTTGAACTACCTTGGTATGATGACCATTGGGGTAGTGAGAAAGTTTCTAAGCGAGTAATCTAAGGAAGGGTTGATGTTTATAGCAATGTCACTTTTGAGTGATAGTTAAGTGTGATGAATGCATTAAGTTGATCATCTTGAGTCAGAATTATTGGTTGGATTAGAACTATAAGTTTGTTAGACCGATTCTATTTCGAGGAGAAATTGTAAGTTAATCAAATTAGTGGGATTGTTGCTTTAAGATGTTTGATGCATCCGGATGGCAATAGTATGACGGGAAAATGGAGAAGTGTAGTCCTAAGATGCTGAGTGTCGACCAAATCCATGCACTAAACTTATTTCTAAAATAAGTTACATAATTTGTTTATCATGTCCTCAAAGCATAAAGTGAGCTATATTATAAAGTCTCGATAAAGCATTTAGTAGTCATCGAATTTTAAACCGCGAGTTTAAGCATGCATAAGATTGTTTTGTTGTATGCGGTTGCGAATTGTTATTAAAAATCTCTTCGTCCCCGTTTTGTGTCTAACGCTATTTTTGGATATTATAAGATCCGTGTTTTAATGTCATTTGGGGTATTGGGCAATGTGGAATTTTTAACATTGACATTGGATCTCCTCCACGTATGTTAAGGTTTTAAAGGAAGAGTTGTCCCCATGTTCCTGAGTCAGAATTTTCTGGAGAATGTTGGTCTGTATGAGTCGTGTTTAATTTTATGGAGTATAGTTTTGCAACGTTTTGGGCGCATGAGTGTACTTTGAGATGTGTGAGTTTTAATTTTATTGCGTGTAAATTTACGAGCTTATTAGGCGTCGTGTCTCATTAAAGTTTGTTGAAAAGGGTCACTTTATCTTACGTTGTGGTTTTAGAATTTTGACATTTTTAGACTTATTGTTGTCTTATGCTTTTTTTATGTTGGGAAATGAAAATTTTGATACCGCTTGATTTTAGCGTTAATGAGTTTTATGAAAATTCAGTTGGGTTTTATGGTGTCTTATCTTACGACATTTTGCATCGCGTATATAAATTTTGGAACGTGTATACATGCATTATTGTGTGCATTAAATTATAGGTTTTGTTAATAGATGTCATCCCACATGTTGTTTTGGGGAAGTTTCATTATCATGTGATTTAACTTTGGGCTTTATACAAGTGTCAATTGTTGTATACTATTTGTATTTGGATTAAATTATATTGTTGGTGTGAGTAAACATATAAAAGATTTATGTTGCGTCAGATAGAACTGTTGATCTAAACGTGCTTCAATTATTGAATTTGTTGTCATAAGTTTTCCGCAATGCATTAAATGAATTATCAGTTTACATGTCGTTGTAGTTACCGCTTTGGACAAGTGCGTTTTATCTGTGCGGCCCCAAAATTTGAACTCAATTTAAAATTTATTTACATATCTATCGTGTTGCTAAATTTGGGGAAATAAACGGACGTATATGGGCCTTGTTGGGGATTTTATCCTCCGACGTTTTGTGTTTTTAAAGGAAAAAATTTTAAAGTTGAAGTTGTGAAATTCTCTTTTGGGAGTTGTACAAACTTTTATTGCACATGTTATAGTGCGGAAAATTATTTTCATATGCATAATATAAATTGATGCATGCTAGGACAATGGTAGTCCGTTTGAAAATTTTGTTGTGCATCTTTTGTTACCGTTTTTATTAATGTAAGTATTGATCAAATGAATTTTTGTAATAGTTTTATATACATGACGTTGGTGATCACTTTGCACACCTACCGAGTAAGCGGTGGTAGAATTTTTACACGTACTAATAATTATTATGGAACTTGAGCATTTGAAAGTTTTATAAAAGTTTAAATTGGCATATCAGTTGAAAACCTTGAACTCATTAGGCCTATAGATTTAAACCCCTGTCGTGAAAGGAGATGTAATTAAGGAACTGAGGAGTCCTTGGGGATTAAAGCGTTGGATGATCCTACTCGTGGACAGCTTTGGAATTTTATATTTTGGTTTATGAATCAATTCGCGCATGAATAATTGAGGTATTAGATTTAAGCCTTCCAAGTTAAATAAGGGGCGATCTTTATGCTTTGGTAAACCTGCGGGATAAGGTCTTGTGTGATTATCTGCGCCTGGTCGGGTTCGACTTGATGGGTTACTTGTTCGTTTGACGTCATGTTATTTATTGGCGGTGTGCCGTCTTAATGGGGGGGTTTTCGTGAGCAAAGGTTTTATTGTGGTCCGCTTGGTAGGGACGTAAGATTGGGAATAATAGCCCTCTGTTATGGGGTCAACCTTAATGTGACAATACTTCTGGAATGAAGTATTGGGTGAGATGTCCACGTTTTCGATGTCACCATTTTTGGTTTTAGGCGTCGACTTGTTTTCTTGAAGTCAATGAATCTTGGAAAGTTTGGAAGTATCCTGGTTGGATCATGAGAAATGTTGACCCATCGGTGATGGAATTTAAAGGAAGATTAGATGTGGGTAATTAAGTATCAATGTGTATGAACTTTCCCGATGTGGTAAATATCTTATTGATAGAATGTTTTGAGGTTGGGAGTAAAGCGGGGTTGCGTGATAGCCGGATCTGCATTAACCAGCTACCTGGAGAGCGTATTGGTACGCCTCAAAAGGACGGCTTGATCAATATCAAAAACTTAGTCCATTCAATTGTCCAAGACATTCTGATCAAATAAATAGTCGTAACTCGTACGTAACCATCAGATTTACCCCTCGATTAACCACAACTTCCTTAAAGAAAAGATCTTACTGGAGTCATCACCATAACAACATGCATCACTGACTAAAATAACCACTCAATTCGCCAACATAACATATATTCAACCTTAAATATCACCAAGAACTCATAGTTATGAATTTATTCATCCGGTATCCTGGCATTGCAAAGTAACCTCTCTTAATACGGCATACGTCTAATGCAGAAGCACTTTCTTTCCTGAACCACATTGATCACAACTCATCGGTATTACCCAATTCATACACTCTAAACATACATCACCCCAACGTCATCACTCCAACTTCTTACATAATGGAAGAAAACTTCCATAATTCAAAACCTTCGTAGTCCACCAGCTCCAAATGACCGAATAATGTGACGCATACTTAAATTTCTCATTGCATCCACAGTCGTCCAACTACATGTGCAATAAAACCAAGCTTCACCCGCTCAACACGGAGTGACCATGCTCGCACAAACTATTCCAAATAGTTTAACACTGGATGGTCGAATCACTTGGAATCTTTTCCACTCAATACCAAGTCTGACACTATAATCCTTCACTTTGAGCACTACATCCAACCACCTCTTCCCTTCCTTCTCGAAGACTTCAAATCCACTTCTAAAGATCGGCTCACTGATTAGCGGTGCAAGCTTTAGGCCAACTGCACGATTTAGATTACTCAACACCCAAACCGCAACGTGCGCCATAATGTCTTTCTCACACCCACGTTAGGGGTTCATAAACTTACTAACGGAAAAATCTGAAAACATTATTCCACATTTTTGTATCACTTGCCAAACTTCTTACTCTCAGATTACCCGCCTTTCCGACATAAAATCTTCACTCTCTTCTCGTTGCATGAAACACTGCTCACCCAACATTGCTTACTCCATTCCTCGATGATCCCCAAATGTGTCGAAAACACATTTACATTACTATACTTAGTCAACCGATTACCCACAATTCTTACGTGAGATAGTCAACCAAGATCTTCCAAAACATTACTCACTACTCGAAAGCACCGCACAATTCTCACTCTCCAAACAGGATTGCCCAATCTGTTAGAATCCGTCACACCCCAAAGAATACTTCGACATGCTCACGGATTTCCTATCTACTACACAACATCCTGAACTAAGCAGTTCGACACTTCCATCAACATTCTAGGGGTATAAGATAAACCTGCCCATAACTCACCGCAATCCAGAACATATGGTTACTCTCTTAGATAGCCGCCAACTATCAATCGAAAATTATCCTCAACTTAGTAATACCCTGATACCAACCAAACATCCACACATCCCATCAACATACTTGCCACTTACAAATCATTCCTCAGAAATCTCTGGACAAGGATGTTGCTTATCATATATCAATAACACCAGCCTACTACCTATCCTCAAAGAAGCTCCTTACCACCTTAATGACCTGCACGTCTACTTATGGCATAAAAATCACCAACTCATAGATACAACCATCACCCTACCACCTCATCACAGTACAGTCAAAATCTCTGTGACCATTTTGCACACCTATAGATACCGTCCTCTTCATACTGATCATAACACCAATATCTGAGTTCAAGGCATTTCAAGACCTTGTCTTTCTCAAACATGGATAAATCACAAAATCATGATCCTCTAAACCACTCAACAAGATATCACTCCTTGTCGGCTCATCGCAACCTGCAAGAAACAAATTCCGGCAGCCTGAAAGATTAAGAGTACTACCCCGTAGACCTAAAAGCTCGAAACGCAACCCCTCCAGTTGTGCCATATAAAAACTTCACTCCTACATAAACCATCAAAACCTCATCGAAAAAAATCACCTGACCGAACTAGCGGTCTTCCATTTTCGTAATACTCACACAAGGTGATCCAACATCACGCCAGGTACACACCTTTTCCCGAATAACTCTTTGCTCCCTCACGAAAACTCAACGAAACTATCCATAGCTACTTCTTCATTTTCAGCGTCCCGTCATTAACCTCAAAGATGGTCGTTGGTTTCAACATCAGCAGTCGACACTGTGATACTTCCACCATGTCTCCGACCAACAAGGATTCCCAATGGAACCTACTTCTTCCAATGCAGCAACCTACTGCGGTAAAAAGTATCTTAACGACTTCGGATTCCACCTCGGTCACAACCATCTGCCGACATCCACATCTCAAGTTACTGAACAAGCGGGTAAGCCATTATAATACCAACATCCTTAACGTCAAAGGTCATGGCCTCCATTAACCACCTCCGCTATTCACCACCCTTCCTTAATAGGAACACCAAAGTCATGGGTCGACCACCCACTGTTTGAGCGCCCCACTTCCACTCTTAAAACATTCATCATCCTTAGTTGCAACCTTCCCCAAGACCTAGAGAGTTCATAGCCTTCATGCATGACACACCATAAATTTACACTTTTGACACATTTGAAAACTTAGTAGGTACCACACCATGAAACAAGCTTGAGTGTACACGACACTACACCGTCATCATTGATTAGCCATGCACAACGATCTCGAGGATCGTTCACCCTCAACTCCATGATAAATTACGTCACACCCCACCCAAAATCGATGTCGGTACCAAATTCTCTTATAAAATCATGTGAACAAACGTTGTTATGATTTTCACAACAAAAGTTAACTCATTTATAAAGAGATATAAAATAATTATCCCACAACCAAAATCGAAGTTTATCACCCAGCGCAATAAACTTGTCTTTTCAATACAAACACAGGTTTACACACATCGTCACGTTTTCAAAACGAATACCTCGCAAGGCACACACACACCAAGATATCTTATATGAATTATATGAAATACTCCTGCAATTTGTTCGAAACACAATGCATGAGACTCACTTTACATTGAACGTTATTTACTCTAACAAGGTCAACTGTTTGCACTCACTATAATTTATCCCAGACCCCCTACTTCTGACCAACCGGTCGGGGTCCTCACATTTGTCACCACCTCCGACACCAACGCTTTCCAACATCCTTGAACGCCCAACTACTAGTTACCACCGCGACTATTGATTCGCAAATCATGCGTCCTCACTTTGACCCCAAACAAACTTACCAACAATAGCTCATTTCCATCCGATCTTCACTCCATTTTATCAGTCAACATTGATATCGTCTCTCAACCACCCTTCAATTAACTACATATTCAAAAGCCTCATTTCTATCCTTCGATTCTTGGGCCAACACTCTCTTGATTCCCACTTATCGACATAACAAACTACCAAACCGGAGACTCCCTTGAAGCGAATAACTCACCTCCAATCGTTATTTTTTTCCTTATGGACCCAAGAGGCCCTTCCTCAAGACGAAATATCTACATCCCGCACAATACTTTACCCAAACGGTGTTAACCTTAAAACCATAAACGAGCTCACACAGCACGCCAGACCAACGCTATCATTTCAATGATAAGACTCACTACCCAAAACTACACCCATTGATTATCTCAACAATAGTAATCGAGTATGCCCATGCACCTGTAAATTCATAATGGCATTGGCCAGATGCAATTCTTAATTTACCTTACATGAGAGTCCTCATTATCGTTGTCACGAATCTTGATGATCAAGGTATTCTTTAAAGGCTTCCTAAATCTCAGTTGTGTCCCCCTACTCCACATTTTAAGTTTAGGCCCATCCGGTGACCTAAATCCCTTAAACTATGGCTCTGATACCAATTGTAACGACCCAAACTCACGACATAAAGCAAAACCAACTTTATTAACTAACGACGCCAAACGGTCCAAAACAACATCTAAAAATCAAGGTTTGCGGAAAGACAACCTAATACACAACTGAGAATACAAGGAACTAAAAATAAAATGGAGGTCTTTTGACCCAGCTCCGACTTACACCTTCTCCTTACCCTTGCTCGATCCTCCTACCTCACGCCGAAGGTCTAGTGAGTCCTCTCTAACAACAGTTCAACAATGGAAATATAGAAAAGATTTATAATAACATAAACCAATTCAGTTATAAACAATTCAACACTTACAACCATACTTCTGGCACACACTACTGTCACCCGAAGGTGACAGCGTGTCTGACTCATACTGCCTTAACTGGGACACCCCCCCCCCATTGGCATGAAGAGGACACACACCCCGATATGAGTTCAGGCGGGACACACCCCCCGATTTTGGCCCTAACCGCTCACAATAATGTATGCATACATTTAATCAACAACAAAAGTATAAACCACATTTATAATTAGTCTCGCATGTATAACGTTTGCATAATAATAAAATGCTTTTAAAATAAACTTCCACATGTCTTTAACCACTTTAACATCGAAAGCATTTCGTTAGAAAACTCACCTTAGGTCCTTGCTTATTTCTTCACTCTAGCGATCTCACAACCTACGATGACATCAGTAACATGGTAAGGCACTCCTCCTAAACTGCTAACTAGAGATAGCAGGTTACTCTCTCTTACGAGTCTCAAGATCTCTTACACCCGAATTATTTATACTCCAAGAAACAGAAGTTTTCCCATGCTATTGGATAGAGGGCCCCTTACCCGATCCCAACTGATTCCCAGTTCAAAGGAGGTCCCGGGTAACTCCCGGTTCCTCCCTGTTCACTCTCGCCCCCGGACGCCCCGACTCCCGGAGTCCTCCGCCCCATTCCACGCCCGCATCCCGGGTTTTAGCATATCCCGGGATCCCCTGACTCCCGGGGTCACGACCCGGGTTTCACTTCACTCCCGGGATCACCCGGTTAGTAAGACCCGGGGTCACCCGGTTACCAGAACTACCGGAATCACCCGGTCAACAAGTCTCGAGCTCTCTTGGCCACAACAACACCCGGCTTCCCCGGTTGAGAGTTCCTGGGGTTTCCCGGTGGGGAAACTCCCGGCGATACAGACCACGGGCAAGCGCAACACCTCCACGGCGGCACGATTTCCAGGCAACAGAAACCGCCACACCTCAAATAACAAGCGAGACATCAAAGTCTCTTTAATCCCCAATGATTTGGCAAAGAAAAAGGATCGAATCCAAGGGTTCAGTCCTCAAAAGCTCAAAACTAAACATCAAACTACTTCCCTCCTCCCTTATCTAATCGAGCTCTAACCAGGGAAGAAACCCTCCACCATTAACAAGCATCAATAAAAGAAACTTAACTTGAAGATGATTGCTCTAACTAGGGGTGTTCGCGGTCCAATTTGGGCAGTTTAACCCCTCAGACCACAAACCAAACCGCAAGTGGCGGTTTATTGATTTTTCAAACCGAGCGGTTTGACATCAAGTGCCCATACCGGTCAAGTCGGAGCGCGGTTTAGGCGGTTTGGTCGACCGGTTTAGGCGGTTTGGGCCTTTTAGTGGACTTTTAAGTTTAAACATAAAAACATATAAAACTTTGAATTTTAAAGGCTCGTTGGCTTAAGTCCATTCGAAATAAAGAACAAAGTCCACAAAAGTTAACTAAATATCCGAAGACAAAACACTAAAAAAAGTAATATACAAAGTGCAAATAAAATCAACGGCTTCACTTCTTCATTTTTCCGTTCTTTGTATTCCACAATCCATAAAAATTTCAATCTTTTAAAATACTTTGGGCCTCTTTGTATATACTTGGAAATTTGGGCTTTATATCATCTATTCTTTATAATAAAGGTATATATAAAAAAAATAAAAAATATATATTTATATATTTGGCGGTCGGTTTGGTCTAAACCGCAGACCGGACCGAACCGTCCGGTTTGGCAATTTTCCAGACCAGACCGGACCGCCAGACCGCTCAAACCGCCAAAAACGGTCCGGTTTGACTTGGTTCGACCGGTTTGAGCGGTCCAACGGTTTTTTTGAACACCCCTAGCTCTAACTTGAAGAATGATTGCAGTTTGCTCCTTTGATTTCTTTTCTCCAAAAATCACCCAACCAAGCTCCCACTCCTTTTCTTTCTCTGCTATTTCCTACCTGTCACCAAACAATAATGAGGAAAGGAAGAGAGTGGTAGGGTTTAACCCCTTTTTTCTCAAGTTTACAACTAACCACCCCCACCCCCACCCACCCCCCCACCCCACCCCACCCCCTCCTCAAACTTTGGTTTTTGGTTCCTCACCACCAAACTTCCTTTATTTACCCCAAAAGCGGTTATTACAATTGACACATCTTTTTTGTCATGTTTACAACTGTTTAGGGACAGGATGGGTCATTCGATCTCTCAAGCATGCTAGAAAAACATAATTGGATAACTATTCTCGAAAAAAATGACAGATCCAAATCAAACCATTAAGATTAATGAACAGACATGTGCAATGTAAATATAGTTTAGCACATGCCCGCTTTGCCCCTTTACATTTTTTTAACAAAAATATTATAAATTTTAATACTTTGTTTTTCATAAGAGATGCTCTTACAAATTTCAGAAATAGTGTCTTATTGAAGGATGCATAGAAGATGATGTGGGTCGCGTGTTAGAGAAAAAGGGGCATCAAGCCCCATATTACTTGATAATAAAATTATTATTTATTTATTAATTAATAATAATAATTATTATTATTATTATTGTTCTTTTAGATTTTTGTCCCTAATAATTTTTCATAAGAATTAAAATATTCTTCAAAAACCCTAAAATATCTTTCAAAAATATTTTTTTATGCATCAAAGACTTGTACCTTAAATTATATAAATTATTAATTATATGTAAAGTGATTAGGTATATCTATACTATATTATAAAGTACGGATAAAAAATTATTAAATACAAATTATTAGGCATAAGGTACTATAATTTTATGCAAGATTTAAAAAATCTCTTAATTTACAAGTTTCAAAGCACAAGATACATATTAATACTGCAGGCTTCTAACACCCACCAATTTGGTATGTGCAGGACCTTCCTTTTATGCAGACATTTCCATGTATCACTATTAATTAATATATTATATTACAATAAATTTGTTTTAATTATATTATTAAATATGTATTTGGTTATTTTTTCTAGATGTCATTAAAATATATAAGATAATCATTGAATTCTAACAAAATACTTAAATTTTTTTATATAAAAAACATTATATTATTAAGCCTAAATTAAAAAAATTTATAAAAAAAAACATTATCACTTTCTCAAAACCATCCAAAACCGTACTGTAAATCAACAAAAAAAACAAAAAATAAAATGAAACATTAAAATCGTGATATATCTCGCTGCATTGCACGAGTACGCTTCTATTATAATTTAAAGTGATGAAAGCCATGGACTTGAATATAAGCTGCAAACACGTTCAAACATGAATGTGTGTTCATGAAGGGATTACAAATCATTTGTCGATCATTTTGTTGCCAAATGTTGATCTGAAATTGTCTTATAAATTCTAGTGTCCTTGGTAGCGGAAAAACCGTATAGGTCCACAGTGTGGGCGCAAGTATACACCGACATTATGGTCACTACAAGTAATAAAGTGGTAAATATACCGAGATCGTATCCACAGGGATTGGACTTCAAAGTTTCGAGTCTTAAGTCGAGAATACACCGATTTCAGTTAGAGAAGAAGAAAATATTTTTGAGCGAGTTTGGTGTTTTAACAACAAAAACTAAATAATAAACTAAAATGGGTATGGGTGTAAGTTTTCCTTGAGATTTACATAGTAACAAAATGGTTAGTTACTTTGTAGCACGAATTGTCTATAAAAAGCCCGATCTCTCGAAAGTGGATTTTTATAGACCGGTCCTACAAAATGCCCATAAAGTATTCATCGCTACCAACTCTTAATTTTGCCAATTTAACTACGTTGAAATAAATCAAGTTCCACCGGTACGGAGATTTACACCCAAATCTCTTTGTGATATAAATCTCCTCCGACGTTTGAACCGTAATAAATCATGCAAAACTCGTATCTCTACGTGGTTATCAAAGATTTTCTCAAATCCTTGTGCATCCCTTAAGCCGTATTTCGAATCCGCCCCTCTCGAGGTCAAGATTTAATATTAACACTTCAAAGTGATCGGCTTATCAGCATTGAGTTTAAGCCTCGACTTAAGTGACCAAGCTTAAGAGCTAGTAATGATGGTCACACCCAAGTGTTGCCTACTAGTCTCAAGTCGGCTCACACCCTTACCTAAAAGATGATTAGCTCATAATAAAAATAAAAGACATAATGTAAGAAAAGAAATACTTGTTAACTACTTGCATTAAATAAAGAGAGAAATAAAACTACAAAGTTAGACGGAAAGTAAATGCGGAAATTAAATGCAAGAAAGTAAAAGACTATAAATTAAACTACAACTAAAATAATAAAACTACAACTAAAAATGTAAAGAAAACTAGAAGTGCTACATTATGGAGCTTTCTTGGTTTTTTTTGTTGTTCTTCTCAAATGGTAACAAACATACCTATTTATAAGGGAAAAACAAGCTTTTACCCAATGGGTAATACCCAAAAGCTAAAAAATAATAACCATTGGGTAAAAGAGTACAATGATTAGCAAGATTCCTCTAACTAGCATCCATCTTCTAATTTCCAGCTAATTTTCATCCTTTATTTCTGCAATACCCCCAGAATACGAATACGTAGCCAATACCGTATTTATCCTCGGGTGCCCTCGGGTGCCCACAGTGGGCAGCCTGTGCCCACTGCGGAACAGTGACGTTTTAACCCAAAAAATGATGTGTTTAACCATCAAAACATTCTCAACAACTCCAAATGAAAATTAAATAATAAAAGAAAAAAAGACAAACAAATAAAAAGGAAACACAACTAAAATGAAAGAAAAACTCACACAAATGACGTGTAAATAACGCTCAAAATGAGAGTTATCAGTCCTATAAAAAGATTGGTTTGTATGACATTTTTCAAATTGTCCTATAAAATAGCTAATAAAACACTTTATTTTAAAAGCATCATTAAAAACTTGTTACAATGCCCTAAACATTTTATAAACCTATTGTAACACTTTTATATATGACGATTTATAGTTTGGTCATATAAGTTTATGTTCTACAAAGTATCCTATTAGGACGTTTAGACATTCTAAACATACTATAAAACCAAATGTGTTGTAGTGGTAGCTACAATTAGCATTGATTAATTAGTTACAAGACTCAAAGTGTATATATATGACTTGTGTAAGTACAACTTAGACATATCTAGTTAGACCTACACGAACTTATGAGTTCTTGATGTGATTTAAACTCGGACACACATATACGTACATGTTTTAGTATTTTGCAATATGAACATATGCTACTTGTTTACAAATTTCATTTTTTTAAGCTTATATGCTTATCATTCATGTTACAATACTTTGAAAGTTCAATAATAATTAGTAGTATGTATCTCAAAAGCAGTTAAACCATAAAACAACAAGATTAAGGACATACGTAGTCTCCTCAATTAGAGCCTTGTTATGATTCTTTTAAGTTCAAGTTTGTGTTAGATAAGAGATGTTGAGTTGCAGTGTTTTAGACTAAATCAAGATTTCATTTTCTGATGTTTTAGTTCACTTAAGTATTTCAAAATGTCGGTTGTCCAATGACAAAAGACGTTCTAAGACTTCTGTTGCTATTGATTGTTGTTTGTTTCCATATTTTCTTTGTATCTTTTATGATTTAGTAGTTGTCACAACTCTTAAAAAAGTGGAGTGTGACGGCAGATCCAAGATTTTTGCCAATCTTTAAGGTAGGTTAATGGACCACAAAGTCGCCAAACGTGTTTTTAGCTTAATTTCACCGTTTCGAGGATTTTTAAAATTCTTTGTTGATTTGAGTGATTTTTAAGTGTTTTTGTCGTTTTCGATTGACTTTTATGGTTGATTTTGAGAGATAAAAAGATTTTAATGGGGGCCATCCCCCCACCTCCAACACACTGGATCCGCCCTTGAGTGTGATAATAATTATTACGTTCAATATGCTCACAATGGAATTTGTATAATGCAAAGATTCTCGATATTCATTTGATTTTGACAAATAGATAACTATATTCGATAGTTTTACTTTTTCTTATTTTTCTTCTGAAAAAAAAAAATACAACATTGTGTTATAAATTATAAGTAGTAAAAACATATAAGAATGTGAAAAGAATATGTTAATTCGTCAACAAATATTTCTCATTAGTACTCTATGTCGCTATATCACGGACTTTGGCCTTTTCTCTTGTAAAGTCAAGTTCATTATAATGTTGTTATGAACATTAGGAACATTATAATGTTGTTATAAACATTTATTATGTTCTACTGTTTTTCGTTCTATTTTTGATTAAAGTACAATAGTTATATCTATACATATGATATTATTAAATTATACGTCATGCCAAAAATATATAAAATATAGTTTAAAAGTTATTAAGGTTGGACACAGAAGTGTAATGTAAATAAACAATATATAAATTTAAAAACACTATTTTTATTTTTTGCATTTGTATAAGTATAACGAGTCCTTAGTATTTGTCAAGACCATTATAGTATTATTACACTGAAGTCTCGTACTCGAACCGACAAGAATGACCCATTCATTCTCGTTCCTCACCGTCAACTAGAAGTTGCCTACCTCACCGATCAAATAAATGAAAAGTAGTGTTTCCCGCCACAAACCATCACCATTTAATAATATCCAAGTTTGCATTTGGACAAACTTAAATAAATTTCTTTGTAATTATTTCCAAATATACAATGATCATTTTTCAACAAATGTATAAATACAATCGTTAAAATTCCATTTTAATCATATCTATATTATATTATAAAACTTTTAAAAACAATTGTTAAAACTTAATGTACCGTTATTTAATGTTAATTACTTAAAATCTCTTAAAAACAATCATTAAAACTTTATGTACTACATTTAATTCTATTTATTAATTTTCAATCTTTATCTCTAACTACTTTAACTACTCTAAAATCACTCATCACTTTAACTCACCTAAAATCACTCTCTGCATAACTAAATACAGGATAAAAATCAAGTTTTAAATGTAAAAAATCTAAAATCTAATTAAGAAAATCTAATAAAATATTTAATATTCATTTTATATAAAAAAATTATATTATTAAACATAAAATAAATTACATTATTATTAAACTATTGAATAAACTCTTAAAAACAAACTTTTATGCATTAAATATCGTTTATTGATACATATTACTTAAAATTCAAGATTACAAGTCAATATGCATTATTACAATTTTCTAAAACTATATGTTTAGATTCATAACTAACTGATAATCATAATCACAACAGGATAAACATCTCAATTTAAATATAAAGAATTTAAAATATATAAGATAATCATTGAATTCTAACAAAATACTTATTTTTTTTAATATAAAAAACATTATATTATTAAACCAAATTAAACAAATTTATAAAAATAAATTATTATCATTCTCTCAAAACCATCAAAAATCATACTATAAATCAACAAAAAACAAAAAATAAAAGAAAACATTAAAATCGTGATGTATCTCGCTACATCACGTGAGTACGCTAGTAAATATATAATATTAATAAGTTTTTTGAACCGTAATACTTGATAAATGAAAAACAATATAAACATTTATTCAAAAGTTCATATAAAATCATTTATCATGGTTTTTTTTTAATGTTCCTTTACATCTTAATACTACATTAATTAATTTACAAACAAATAACAAAAATAAAATAGGGGTAGACTAAAATCTGTTGGATCATCTGAAGATTTGAAGATGGCCTCCTGATCTTCCATCTTATATCATCCTACTTAGAATATGTTTGAGGTTCTTTTAGCAGCTTGGTTTCTATACAAATGTTCGGTGAAGTCGAAGATCAGCCGAAGAAGACAAAGAAGGAGTACATCTCTCAAAGCGGATTGAAGATAGTCTCCTCAGCCTAAAGCCAAGCATGCCCAAGTGATCAACACCATCAGCCAGGATGGTGTCAATCACATATCTCTCAGGAGTATGAAGGTGTCCTCACATCTTCAGGAGCCGAAGATCTCTCAGGTCTTCAGCAGCCGATGATCTCATCTCTCCTTAGAGTATGAAGGTGTTCTCACATCTTCAAGGAGCAGCCGAAGATCTCTCAAGTCTTCGGTAGCCAATGATCTCTCCTTAGAGTATGAAGGTGTTCTCACATCTTCAGGAGCCGAAGATCTTTCAAGTCTTCGGCAGTCTATGCTTAAGGATTTCTTTCAAACACATTGTACTTTTCTGACAAAGTATATTGTGATATCTTGCATTGACGTGGACCTCATCTGGAGATCAGATAAAGTAAGTTTTGTCTACTACACCATTTTAAGGAAAGGTCTCTACCATCCTTCTGCAGGTCAACACTTCAAGCCAAAACACCTCAAGACAAAAGGTACATCCTGTACCTTACTGAAGACCTGTGTCTGTCCTTTGCTCAACAGGTGTCCCATGCATTTAATGCATGAGGCACTATAAATATGGAGGATGGTTCAACATGCAAGATCACCAGCTCTCAAGCATTCAAGCTCTCTAAGTGCACTGGCATTCTCTCTCTAAGAAGTTCTTATTGTTTTCTAAGTGTTTTACAATTGTTCTTTATTTCTCTTTGTGTAAGATTGTTTGAATAGATTTCATCTATTCTCTTCCGCAACAATCAAAAGTTTTCTATGTGTAATTCTTGATTTCAAATCAATAAGAATTAAATTAAGTGAAAAATTGTGTGTATTGTATTCAACCCCCCCCCCTTCTACAATACTTTTCTTCTTTACTTACTGTTATTTGGGACCAACAAGTGGTATCAGAGCGGTTTAGTTTAACTCAATAAACTAGATCCGTGATGGCAGCCTCTTCTTCTTCTTTGAAAAATGATTCTTCTCAAAACTTCACTGCTGTTTCATACGACAATGGCTCTATAGCCAAACCACCAAGGTTTAATCTCAATAACTTCTTCTTGTGGAAAAGTCGTATGATACTCTTTCTAGAAGGAGTTGACAGCAGATATCCAACTATTTTACATGAAGGTCCTTTTATTCCTAGAGTTTAGGACCGATATAATGCAGACAAGGGAAAAGCTGATGAGGACTCTTCTGAAGAAGAAAGAACTCCAGCTACTGGGAGATACATTCTAAAGGACCCCAGTAAATACAATGATGAAGACAGACGTCTTATAGCTCTTGATACTAAAGCCAGAGCCATCATTGCCCTCTCTCTGCCTGATGAGGTCTATCATTCTCTCGTTAACCTTTCTACTGCAAAAGAAATGTGGTCCACTCTGTGTGTTCTTTATGAAGGTACGTCTGAGGTGAAAAAGAGCAAAAAGATTGCTCTTGTAAGAAAGTATGAACTCTTCTCTCATGAGAAGGGTGAGTCTCTCTCAGACTACTACAATCGCTTTAACAGTCTTCTCAATGATCTTAAACTTGTGGGTCGCATATATGATAATGAGGAAGTCTTGTGCAAGTTCATGGACTGTCTTCCTGAGTTTTGGGAAAACATCTGTACTTGTATCAAGTCTACCAAGGATCTTGACTCTATGCCTCTCACTGCCTTGTATGGCATCCTCTTCAACTATGAGCAGACTAAACTGCTTAGGAAGTCATTCACAAAAGACATCAAAGGCTCTTCTTTAGCCCTTGTCGGTGAATCTTCCAAAAGTACTGTGTGTGTCCCTAGGATCACCTATCCTTCTGACTCTGACGATAGTCAAGAGGACCCCAATGAACCTTCAGAAGCCTATCTCAGTGAGGCTGATGATGAAGGAGAGGAGACCTCTGTGGCTCAGCTGTCAGATGGTGTTGCCATGCTGGCTAGCTTTTCTAAAGGCAAACCTCGCTTCTCTTCTGGAAAATCCAGGTTTTCTAGAAAACCCTCCTCTACTCTTTCAAAAAATGCTTCCTCTTACAAATCAAATGATGAATGTTACAGGTGTGGGAGGAAGGGACACTTTGCTTCTGAATGCAGAAGCAGGTCCTCTGATAAGTCTAGACTGCCCTCCTCTAACCGTACATCCTCTAGGTCTGTTAGAACTAAGTCTGACTCCTACCAACCTTCCTTTCAAAAGTCAAACTCGTCTGTTCCTTCAAAGTCTGACCGTGCTGAAAAGTACAAGGCCAAATACAAGAGAGAGAAGGAAAGGAATGCTCTTCTAGTCAACAAAGGAAAAGGTCTTCTTGCCGAATCTCATGATTGGGCAGATGAACCAACTTCCGAAAGTGACAAGGAAATGGCCAACCTTTGCTTTATGGCTAAAATAGATGATGTTGATGATGGTGAAACCTCTTCCACCTCCATGGCTCTTGTGTCTGCCGAGTGCTCTACCTCATCTACTCAGGTACATCCATTTTTCTCTCTCTCTGATGCTGAGAAAATTGAAGCCTTTGACTCTTTGACCATCGACTTCTATGAAGCCAAGGATGCAAAGAAGAAGGCAAATGCTCAGATAAAATCTCTTTCTTCTCAACTGCAAATCTGTCTTTCTCAACTAAAACACTTTGACAAAATCAAGGTTGAGCTTGAAGATTTGAAAACTATAAATTTTACTCTTGCTAAAGAGAAAAATAAACTTCTTAAAAAGTTTAAAAAGGAGCAAGAAACTGTGAAAAAGTGGACAAGCTCGTCCAAAAATTTAGAAAGGATTTTTCAGGATCAAATATCTTGTGATGACAAGTCTGGACTAGGCTTCGGGAAATATGACCTAGAACCTCCTTCTGACACTCATGCTCCTTTCTCTCTTCCCTCATTCTATGAATCCTCTGAAGAGAACTATGATGACTCTAAACCTCTGGACTCCTCTGATCTCCCTAAAGGTCTCAAGTTTGGAAAGTTTATCAAATCTAAGAGCATTGACTCACCTCATGAGAGTGAGGAAGCCCAAGACTCAAATGACCCTTCTAAACCCATTGCTGAGTCTATGTCTTCCTTAAAAATAAATGAGGGTTCCTCTTCTAAACCCAAACTCTCTAAGATTCCGACCAGAGATCCTCAACCTTCTTCAAGGAAATTTTCTTCTTCTGAAAAAGGAAAATCAGTAGTTACCGATATTTCTCCCAAAAGGAAACTTCCCAAGAAAAACTCAAAGAAACCATCTTCTCGTCATATCCCTAGACCTCTGATGTTGAAAGAGCTTCATTCCAAGACACCTTCTTCTATTCCTTCAACTGAATCTGGCAAAGGTATCTTGGGTCCTAAGCCTCTTGACTATCCTCTAACCTCTAAGGCCATGAAAGTCAATGTGACCAATCATCACAAGAAAGCTGATCAAAGCTCTAAAAAGGTCTTTATATATAGAAAATTCTATAACTGTGGTAATACCTTTCATCTTGCTAAGGATTGTCCTCTGGAGAAAATTGATAAAAATGCTTCCAAGGATACTTCTTCTCCTTCTAACTCAAAAGGACCCATCTCCAAATGGGTACCAAAGAACTGATTTCCTTGTGATTGCAGGGTCTAGGGCACCAACAAATCTGGTATCTCGACAGCGGGTGCTCAAGACACATGACAGGGAACAAATCTCTTCTTGTAGACTTCGTGCCATCCAAAGGTCCTTCTGTCACCTTTGGTGATAATTCCAGAGGAAGTACTAAAGGTTATGGAACACTCTCGAATGGTTCCATCACCTTTAACAAGGTAGCCTATGTTGAGGGCTTGATGCACAATCTTCTAAGCATAAGCCAACTGTGTGATCTGGGCTACAAAGTGATGTTTGAATTATCTTCATGCATCATTTTCAACAAAAATATGGAAACCGTACTCTCTGGCTACCGCAAGGAAAATGTCTATGTCATAGACATGGGACATAGCTCATCCTTCGGAACAAACATTTGCTTTGTCTCTGAAAACACTGCCAAAAGATGTTGGCTCTGGCACAAGCGTCTCTCTCACCTCAACTTCAAGACTTTGAATGTCCTTTCAAACCAGGAGCTTGTCACGGGCATGCCAAAGTTGTCCTTTGTGAAAGAAAAGTTGTGTGATGCATGTGAGAAAGGGAAACTCACAAAATCTTCCTTCAAGTCCAAGCAATGATTCTCCATCACTCGGCCTCTTCAGATGCTCCACATGGATCTGTATGGACCAGTCAGTACCCCAAGCCTTGGTGGTAGAAGGTACATTCTGGTTATTATTGATGAATTCACTCGTTACACTTGGGTATTTTTTTCTCAGGTATAAAAGTGACACTACTTAAGAAATCATAAAGTTCATCAAAAAGTATGAAGTGTTGAATGGGCAGCTGGTAAGATCTGTAAGAAGTGACAACGGAACAGAATTCAAGAACAGTATGTTGGATGACTTTTTCAATGAAAAAGGCATCTCTCAAAACTTCTCTGTCGTCATAACTCCACAACAGAACGGGGTAGTCGAGAGAAAGAACAGAACGCTATGTGAAGCTGCCCGATCCATGCTGAGTGAATCTCACCTCCGTATCTACTTTTGGGCCGAAGCAATCAACACTGCATGCTTTACCCAAAATAGGTCCATCATTGTGAAAATACACAATAAGACTCCTTATGAAGTCTTTTATGGTAGAAAACCCAACATTGGTTTTCTTCATGTCTTTGGGTGTGTCTGCTACATTCTCAATGATAGAGAAAATTTGGGAAAATTTGATCCCAAAGCTGATAAAGGAATCTTCGTGGGATATTCTCTCACTTCCAAGGCTTTCAGAGTCTACAACCTTCGAAGGAAGTGTATTGATGAATCCATCCATGTCAAGTTTGATGACCTCAAGATATCATCACTCTCTTGTGATGATGAAGAATTGAACAGATGGATATCCTCCTGTGTTGGTGATGGTCCTCTTCCAACATCATCAGACATTCCCTACACAGTTCCCACTTCTCTCTACCAAAACAATGAACCCTCTACATCTCACAACCCCTCCTCTCATCAAGAGAATGATCCTCAGCCTACCCAACCTCAACATACACTCCAAATCATCCCAGTCTCTCAATCTGACATTCATTCCTCACCTATACAAGCCGATCTTCCATCCATCTCTCCTCAAAATTTCCCTTCCAACTCTCCTCTACAAATCTCTAACCCTCCTCCTTTACCTCCTGCCCTAAAGTGGACAAAAGATCACCCCATTGATCAAATCATTGGTGATCAACAAGCTGGTGTACAGACTCGAAGAGGTATTGGTAACATCTGTCTCTATGTGAACTTCCTTTCTCTCATTGAACCAAAGAAAGTTGATGAAGCTCTAACTGATCCATGTTGGATCACTGCCATGCAAGAAGAACTTTCTCAGTTCGAAAGGAACAAAGTCTGGAGATTGGTTCCTCGTCCTTTCAGAAAAACCATCATAGGAACCAAGTGGGTCTTTCGGAAAAAAATGGATGAAGAAGGCACGGTGATCAGAAACAAGGCAAGAGGAAGGAATTGACTATGATGAAACATTTGCTCCAGTTGCCAGACTTGAAGCCATCAGAATCTTCCTTGCTCATGTTGCCTACAAGAACTTCAGAGTCTTCCAGATGGATGTCAAGAGTGCCTTTCTGAATGGGGAGCTAGCTGAAGAAGTCTATGTGAAACAGCCCCCTGGCTTTGAAGATCCAGTCCATCCTGACTATGTGTACAGATTGGACAAAACTCTCTATGGTCTAAAGCAGGCTCCACGTGCCTGGTATGACACTCTTGCTGACTTTCTCCTGAAGAACAAGTATACAAGAGGTAAAATTGACAACACTTTGTTCATCAAGCAAACCTCAGGTAATCTTATCCTTGTTCAAATTTATGTGGATGATATCATTTTTGGTACCACTGATGAGTCACTGTGTGATGAGTTTGCCTCTCTCATGAAAAGCCAATATGAGATGAGTATGATGGGGGAGCTTACCTTTTTCTTAGGACTTCAAGTTAAACAATCTTCAGAAGGAATCTTTATAAATCAAAGCAAATACATACGTGATCTTCTGAAAAAGTTCAATTTTGAAAACTCCTCCCCCATGAAAACTCCTATGGCACCACCTTTGAAACTCCATGCTGATCCGGATGGTGTATCTGTGGATATCACCAGCTACCGAGGCATGATCGGCTCTCTTCTCTATCTTACTACGAGTAGACCAGACATTATGTTTGCTACTTGCCTATGTGCGCGTTACCAAGCCAATCCGAAGGAATCTCACTTGGCTGCGGTTAAACGCATTTTTCGGTATCTGAAAGGTACCATGAATCTGGGTCTTTGGTATCCCAAAGACTCAGGTTTTGATCTAATGGGGTATTCAGATTCTGATTTTGCAGGCTCTAAGATTGATAGGAAGAGCACCACTGGCAGCTGTCAACTCCTTGGTGGCAAGTTTGTTAGTTGGTCTATCAAGAAGCAGAACTCAGTCTCCACCTCTACCGCTGAGGCTGAGTATGTAGCTGCTGGAAGTTGTTGTGCTCAAATCCTCTGGATGAAGAACCAACTTAGAGACTACAATCAGCTGTACTCTCACATCCCGATTCTGTGTGACAACTCAAGTACGATAGCCATCACAAACAATCCGGTGCTACACTCTCGTTCCAAGCACATCGACATCCGATATCACTTCATCCGGGATCACATCTCCAAAGGTGATGTCGAAATCCATTTCATCCCTACCGACCTTCAACTTGCGGATCTCTTCACCAAGCCTCTTGATGAAGCCCCGTTCAAGTTTCTTATCGGCGAACTCGGTATGTTAAATGCCGATGTTTAGTTTTATTCTTTTAAAAAAAATGAGAGAAAAAGAAAATAAAGGAAATCAAAAACAAAAAAAAAGAGAGAAAGAAAAGCAATCAAAAAAAAACATCAATAAAAATCAGTATTTTTTTCTCCCCTTATTTTTTTTCTCCTCATCTCACACACAACACATCTCTCTCTCTTTCTCCCCCCCCCCCTTCGGCCTCTAGCCGAACTCCCCCCCCCCTCTACTTTGGCTACCGAAGCCAAACACCCCCTCCTCTCTTCGGCCATCTCTCTCTCGCCCCCCCCCCTCCTCCCTTCGGCTCACTCCAATCGGTAGCCGACCCCCCTCCTAGCCGATCCACCCCCCAATTCCCAACCTCACTCCCTTCGGCTCCCTCTCTCTCGGCTCCTCTCTCTCCCCATTCGGCCTCTAGCTGAACCCCCTCTCCCTCCCTAGCCGAACCCTCTTAGCCGAACTCCACCCTTTTTGGCCCCCCTCTCTCCCATTCGGCTATCTCTCTCACTCTCTATCCCACCCTCGGCACTCCTCCCCCTCTCGGCCGAACTTTCCCCTAAGCACACCCACCCCACCGAACTCTATCCCTCCCTACCGACCCCCCTCCCCTCTCCCCTCCCCCTAGCCGAAGCCACCATGACCACACCCCCCATCCTTTTTTTTTCTCGGTAACCGAACCAAACAACCTCCCCAATTTTTTTTCTCTCGACCGAAGCCTTCCCTCCCCCCCCCCTCCTTTTGTTTTCGGCCACCATCACTCCCCCCCCCCTCCACCCTTTAATTTTTTGTCCTTTCTTTCTTTCCTTTCCTTCTTCCCAAGAATTTACACCTCCTAACCTACCCATCCCATCCCTCTTTTTTCTTACACCTCCTACTTCTCTTCTCATCCTACCATTCCATACTTCCTTTTCTTCCATCTCTTTTCTCTTTCCCATTTTCCAAGAAATCTCTCCCCCATTTTTTTTCTTTTTTTCCTAGACTTCCTCTTCCTTTCCCCACTTCTTCTCTTGGCCGAACCAACCTCTTTCCCCCCCCCCCTTTTTTTCTTTCCTTTTCGGCCGATCCCCATCCCTAAACCACCTACATTTTGCTTTGACCTTTTCCTATCCCCTACCTTACTCCCTTTTTATTTTTTTCTTCTTTCCCAAGACTTTCACCCAAACCATCCCATCCTTTCTTCTCCCAACATCCCTACCTTTCCCCTTCTTCCTTCCATATCTTCCTTTTTCTTACAATCCTCTCCTTTCCCCATACATATCCTTTTATTTTATATCACCTTTCCCATCCTTACCATACTTACACAACCCTCCCTATTATCTCCTACCTCTTAAGCCTACCCATTTCACATCCCTTCCTTTTCTTTTTCCCTCCTATTTCCACTATAAATAACACCCCTCCCCTTCCATTTTCCACCATCCCTTCCTTCATTCATTCTTCTCTTCCTCCTATATTTTTCATGGCTTCCTCCTCTTCCCCCAACCTTGTCAAGAAAAATGTGTTCACCTCTCCCACCTCTCATTCCGATCTCATTTTCAACCCATGCAATCATGTTGCACGGTTGGAAAGTGATCCCAAGCATAGTGAGTTTGACCCGATTTCTTCCTTCCTCATGAAGTCTCCCCTTCACTATGCCTTGACATACAATCCACCAAAAATAAGCAAATTGCTCATTGGAAATTTTTGGCTTACCTGTGTCTATGACGCTACATCCGAGAAAGTGTCGGCTTCCATCCTCTCCGATCCCGCTTCGCCGGATCTCACTTTCGGGGTTGAAGATGTTCGTTCGGCACTTCATCTTCCTATCTATTCACCCTATGAGAAATTCCCCCTTGGAAATGAGCATGAGGAAGTTGTTGCGGCTCTGAACTACATCCGTGGAGAACATGACAGGAGTCCGAGCACACTGCTTCGCAAAAACATGGGAGGTATCTGGCATTTCTTCTTCTCTCATGTTATTTTATGTCTTAGCAAGAAAACTACTGGACATGATCAATCTCCCTCTTCCATCACCCAACTGGCACATGCTCTTATCTTTCAAAGAAAGATTGATTTTGCGCGGTATTTCTTCCGTGAATTATTCAGTGTCATCACCCCTCACAAGCGGCCCCATGTCGCTTTTCCTCGGTTTATATGGCTCATCATAGGGGTGCTCAAATTTCCGACCAACCTGTTCAACCCGGCCAACCCGTCCAACCCAACCTGCAAAAAACGTAAACCGCATCAAATCGTGATATAACCGATACAATTTTAAATCAAACCGCATTTAATGGGTTGGAAATGGTTTGGGCCCAAGCCAAACCGACCCAACCCGATAACCCGTCTAAAATATAAGCGGCCTTTTGTTTTTTTTACATTTCATCAGTTTATACTTCAGTTCTTCTCTTCGAGTTCGAGACTTCGACCTAGCAGTAGCAGACTAGCAGCGCCGCTGCCTTTCTTCAGTTCAAAACTTCAAATCGCATAATCGACGCCTTCACCAAGAAACTATATTTCGTTCAATAGACACTAGGTTTCGTTCAGTTCAGTTACTAATCCCAAGTTCACCAAATCGACGCCTTCAAATCCCAAGTTCAGATACTTTCACCAAATCGACACTAGGTTTCGTTCAATCGTTTCCAGATTCAAACCCTAGGTTTCGGCGCCTTCACCAAATCAGACTCAATCGGTTCAATCGGCTTTGCATCGACCAAATCGACACTAAATCAGACTCAATCAGTTAATCCTTTAATCGACTCAAAGGTAATACAAATCCTATGATTATGTTGGTGATAAATTTTTTTCATGAGGGTTTGATCTCAAACATCAGATTGTAAGTTGTAACTAGTTTTAGATTTTGGAGTGGTCGGGTAAATATTTCAAAATGTCGATTCAGTCATAAGAAACTTAAAGAAAGTGGTGCATGTTCTGATTTAATACAATCTTCTTATACTATTTAACAAGGAAAAAAAGACAAAAGAGAGAAGGAAAGTTTAGACAGAAGATAAACTCATCATTTTGACCAGGTAATTGAGGATTTCGAACTATGTTATTAAAGTTGTGCAGTTGTAACTTAGTATAGGCTTTTAACATCTGTGAACTACATAAATGGGTAATGTAACTTAATATAGGCTTTTAACATCTGTGTGTTGCTTGATGTTGTGGAAATGAAGCTTATACTTACAGAACTATGCTCAAGCAGTCGAGATTGAATTTCTAATTCTGTATTTGTTTTTTATTATTTGCAATGATGATTAGAGAAGATTTTATTATTAGAACTATGAATGTTAAATTATTGTAAATGGGAAGTGATGTGTTGATTTAGGAACTCAACCTGAATAAGATTTTGAAATGAACGCCAACCCTTCCAGTTAAACTAGTTGTTCTATGCTATTTACATATGTAGTGTCCTGTATCTTTCAGAGGCAATATAACATAACCAATGACTGCCAGCAGCTCATAGGCTGCCTTTGTTGATAAGTTGGTGCTTCTTTTCCAAATCATAGTTTAGTCCTGCTAGAGAGAAGTTCACAGTTTGGATTCCACAAGAAGGAAGTGGATAGTTTATGATGGTTCTAGGGCATATTTCTTGACCGTCTTTTAATTTTCTAGTACTCTATTAATATATTCAACCTGCTCTATACCAATGTATAGCACATGCTCAGAGTATTCTAATCATAGGTTATGTATCGTAAATAAGATATTTGAATCAAGAAATCTGGACAAACAACACATTCTGTTTGCATGCCTGCTGTCCCTAATGAGGGTTTTACTTCTTTCTGTAAGAACTTTCAATCTCCAATTTTTTACCGCTTGTCTAAATCAATTGTTAAACAATGATAAAGCATTTCAATATTATCCTGTTCTGACAATTTGTTCTTTCCAAAGGGATTCTACTTTAGCTTATAAAGCAGAAGCTTTGGAGCTGCAGAGACAACTTGGGCATCTACAATCTCAGTATGACATGCTCAGTACACAGTCTTCGGCTTTGATTCAAGGGAAAAGGGCAAGAGTTGCATCAACATCTACTGTTAATGGACTACTAACTACCATAGATGATAGTCTTTCAGCAAGAAACTTAGAGGTACAGTCACAACGAAATAAATTCTTCTGTATATTTATTCTTTCTTTCCAAAAAAATTCAGTTTATTCAACTGGCGCTGGCGCTGGCGCAATTCAAGCCATAGCAGTTTCAAATTGCCATAAATTCCCTTGGCTGGTGGCGGTAGCTGGCGGCAGGCGGCAGCAACAGGTATGTAATTTATGAAATAATTAATGAATGTTTTAAACCGACCAACCCGTCAACCCAACCCAACCCGCACGGTTTGGGTTGGGTTGGGTTGCACTTTTGATTGGGTTGGGTTAGGTTGAGAATTTTCAAACCGCAACGATTAGGTTGGGTTGTTAAAGTGCCTTCAACCCGGCCAACCCAACCCGTGAGCACCCCTAGCTCATCATTTATCATAAATTTGCTACTGCCATTGATGCCTCTCATAGCATCACTTTTGACTACAAGGCGTCGATTATGACCAAACCCCTTCTTCATAAGGGGCCTTTGGCAACTGACAACCCTCTGCTTCCAGGTATGGTCTCTTTCCTTACTTCTCCCAATCTACAGTGGGGAGATGCCAAGGACACTCCGGTGTCCAAAGGTCCCTCCTCTGTAGTTGACCCTTCCCCCTCACCTCTTGTGATGTCGGCTAGCACTATCTCATCATCAGCTACCGACACCGCCGCACCTGCCCAAACGGCCATACCACTAAAAGGACCTTCGGTGGTTACCCAGGCCTCACCCACCACCTCAAAGTGGCGGCACTCTACCTCTTCCCCTCCTTCTTCTCCCAAAAGAACGAGGAAGGTTTCTAGGGCCATCCCACATACTCCATCCTCCGATTCTTCCCAATCGACGGATGTTGACATTGTCCCATTCGGACCCGGGGATTCCGACATAGCCACTGCCACCACCTTTGTATCCTCACAAAAGGATGCAACTATAATATTTGGGGACCCTCAACTTCCTTCCTCCACTCTATCCTTAGTGGATGAGGATGACTTGGTCTTCTCCCCGGACCAAGGTTCTGCTTTCTCACTGCACGGCCTTTCACCCGACCAATTTTTGGTCGATGTTTATGCACCGCCCGGTGAAACACGGGTCTTACCCAAGGCCAGTGTGGAGGTTATTTCACAATATTTGGCTTATTTGCAACAGGGTCACAAGCAGGTGTCTACCTCCTCCATTCCTTCTACCTCTGATGTACGGGACACTCCTCCTTCTGTTCCCATCATCCCCCCTGCAATTCTGGAGGCTATACAAGAAACAAACAGACAGCACCGCCTCTTGGGGGCTCAGTTTCGTGATCATCAGACACTTCTGGGTTCTTTTGTCAAGGTCTCTTGTGACAAGATAATGTCTCTTGAGTCCTCCAGTCATCACCTCACTACCTTAGTCACTGCTCTTCAGGCCGCCTCCAGTGCTCGTGATGAGGAGGTTCGTCGTCTGCAAGCGGCTTCTGAGTCTCATCAGGCCCTCACTACTCAGATTCTTGAGTCCTTGAAGTCTCTTCATCAGAAGGTTGATTCTATGAAGGTTGCTCCCCGGCCAGCCGCTGAGGGGGAGAAACAGGCGGTTCCAATCTCTTCTGACAGCGGCCGTCAAGGTCCCACCCCCATTTCCACCGATGCTCCAACTGAGGGGGAGCTTTCAAGACAAGGAGGAGACAAAGGAAAGACAAAGCTATCTCCTGACGAAGAGGCCTTCTTATCCCATCAACAAAAGTCTGTTGCTCTAAAGACTTTTGTTTCTGAAGTTGATAGGCTCAAGATTCAACCTCCAAACAAGGTCACTTCTGGCTTTGGCTTTTCTAAAGCCAAGTTTGATTCTCATGACATCCTTTGGTACCGAAAGACTTTAATGGGAAGAAAGTTGAAGTCTAAAATTGATGAGATAAAGCTTGGCACCACCAAAGGTTCAGATACAGAGGTTCGGATAGTTATCATCAGGGAAGACAAAACTCATCAATATATCAAATTCAGCGACCTTGAAGATTATGGTCTCTCTGAATGGTACGAAATATCTGAACTCTTATCTAAATCATTTAGTCGTCACAGGGCTTTGGCTAAAAAGACCATCAATGGTCTACTTGAAAAAATGAAAGACTTTGCAAGAGATTACAAGCATTCCCCTGAAGAAGAAGCTCAAGTTCAGTATCTCAAAAAGATGTGCATCTCCTCCTCTCCACAACTCTCCTCTTCTCTCAATCAAAATCTATTCAAAGATCTGGCTGCCAAGGGATTAATCCCTGATATGAAGAATCTAAATCTGAAGACTCCAGGCGGTCCGTGTCCTACCCGTTCCTCAAATATTGGTACTGTAGTGTATAGGCCAACCAGAGGATTCTATTTCCTCGATGAAAAGGAAACTCTCAGGTTCTTCAGACATGAGGAGATCTCCATTGCTGACACCAAATTTCTGGTTGCTATCCTATCTCTCATCCCCGTAAGTTCTGAAGCCTCTCTCATTCGTACTGATATTATTGCTGAGCTTCACAAAAGACCGAAAAATGAATGAGGTTCTTCTCTAAATCTCTCTATCTTTCTTATGTACTTGTAACTGTGTTTTGTTAAGACATCATGTTAAATACAAGTGCATTTTCTCTTACTTAGTTTGTACATATATACTTCATTCTTTTATTCTTTTGTAAATGTCGGATATACTTTATAAATCCTTATACAAAAAAAAAAAAAAAAAAAAACTATGTGAAAAGAACCCAAAAGAGTAAAGATGGGTCAAAATGAATTTATTCAGTACACTCTTTGTTCGATTCTTTAGTATGGATGTCATCCTCAAATAGGGGGAGATTGTTGGGTCATCTGAAGATTTGAAGATGACCTCCTGATCTTCCATCTTATATCATCCTACTTAGAATATGTTTGAGGTTCTTTTAGCAGCTTGGTTTCTATACAAATGTTCGGTGAAGTCGAAGATCAGCCGAAGAAGACAAAGAAGGAGTACATATCTCAAAGCGGATTGAAGATAGTCTCCTCAGCCTAAAGCCAAGCATGCCCAAGTGATCAACACCATCAGCCAGGATGGTGTCAATCATATATCTCTCAGGAGTATGAAGGTGTCCTCACATCTTTAGGAGCCAAAGATCTCTCAGGTCTTCGGTAGCCGATGATCTCATCTCTCCTTAGAGTATGAAGGTGTTCTCACATCTTCAAGGAGCAGCCGATGATCTCTCAAGTCTTCGGTAGCCAATGATCTCTCCTTAGAGTATGAAGGTGTTCTCACATCTTCAGGAGCCGAAGATCTTTCAAGTCTTCGGCAGTCTATGCTTAAGGATTTCTTTCAAACACATTGTACTTTTCTGACAAAGTATATTGTGATATCTTGCATTGACGTGGACCTCATCTGGAGATCAGATAAAGTAAGTTTTGTCTACTACACCATTTTAAGGAAAGGTCTCTACCATCCTTCTGCAGGTCAACACTTCAAGCCAAAACACCTCAAGACAAAAGGTACATCATGTACCTTGCTGAAGACATGTGTTCATCCTTTGCTCAACAGGTGTCCCATGTATTTAATGCATGAGGCACTATAAATATGGAGGATGGTTCAACATGCAAGATCACCAGCTCTCAAGCATTCAAGCTCTCTAAGTGCACTGGCATTCTCTCTCTAAGAAGTTCTTATTGTTTTCTAAGTGTTTTACAATTGTTCTTCATTTCTCTTTGTGTAAGATTGTTTGAATAGATTTCATCTATTCTCTTCCACAACAATCAAAAGTTTTCTATGTGTAATTCTTGATTTCAAATCAATAAGAATTAAATTAAGTGAAAAATTGTGTGTATTGTATTCAACCCCCCCCCCCCCCTTCTACAATACTTTTCTTCTTTACTTACTGCTATTTGGGACCAACAAAATCCTTCCATACTAATTTTCTCTTCACACATGTTAAACATCATGACTTATTTTTTATATTTTTATACATAATTTGACCTGATTCTAACATAAAATAGGATACATATAACATTAGAGCATCTCCAACATATTCTCCCAAATTTCTTTAAAATGGAGAACCGAAAATCAAATCTCCAAAAAAAAAATTACATTCATCTCCAATAAATTCTCCGTTTTGGAGATTAAATCATTAATTATGTTATTAAAATATTCCATGTATTTAATAAAATATTATTTTTCTCTGTTAAACATTTTATTTCAAGGTTTCTTATTGGTGGGATACAATAAATAATAATTTCTCTCTAATGGTAATTATTTTTGAAGATATCTCCAAATTTATAAAAATTTATATTCTCTCTCCTGTTTTCTCCATTTTAGAGAATATGTTAGAGCAAAAAATTGTCCAAAATCCACATTTTCATTCATTTTAAAGATGATCTTACTTTATAAAATAATTTGAAAACTAAACAGACTCCATGAATATTTTATGTTTATACTTGTCTCGAAAAGAAAAACAATTATGACCAGTAATAATTAATAAACCAATAACTAACACTTTTAAAATCATAATCTCAAGAAAATTATAAATGGAAAGTACGAAAGAAGCTTCGATGGGAGCAAATCACGGCCGCCAATGAATAGTTTTGTGGGTCCAAAAGCAAACACACCAACACATTTGTCGCCTGATTTTATGCTGCTTTAACGTGCTCTACTGCTTTCCTCTACATTTCCTTTAATGTTTGCATATATAACACACCATTTCTACTCCCTTTCTATTCATCCAAACCGTACGAATTGAATCTACGAATTGTCGGTCTCGAACGAGATATTAAATCGATCTTGTTATTCACATACGAAAGATGGCCTTTCTGCTCTTTCTTTGCATCTCTTTATTCTATACAGTGTCGTACTCTCAAGCTGCTGCTCGTGCTACAACTCCATCTCTTGATGGTACGCTGTTCAAATGCCCAATTTGATTGACTTTTACGTGTTTGATTTATGTTGGTTGCGATTGGCCTTATTCGTTAATTTTTTATGTGTAACAAATTTTTATAGATTAGTCTTCAATGAGATTTGAAACAACGACCTTATGTTTTTATCCCTTTTTTTTTTTTGTGAACAGGGTTTCTTGCGAATGGGAACTTCGAACAAGGGCCACATCCTTCAAACATCAAGAAAACAGTGATCATAGGAAAATACTCTTTACCCAAATGGGAAATCTCGGGTATGGTGGAGTACGTCTCTGGTGGGCCCCAACCAGGTGGGTTCTACTTTGCAATCCCACGTGGGGCCCACGCAGCAAGGCTTGGCAACGAAGCCACCATATCCCAAACTGTTAACGTGAAGGTGGGGACAACGTACTCCCTGACTTTTGCGGCCACAAGGACTTGTGCACAAGACGAGATGCTAAGAGTCTCGGCTTCTGGGCAGTCGAGCGATCTTCCGATTCAAACGTTGTATAGTAGCGATGGAGGAGACACTTATGCATTTGCTTTCAAGGCTACTTCAAATAAGATCAAAATCACTTTTCATAACCCTGGTGTTCAAGAAGATCCTGCTTGTGGACCCCTCTTGGATGCCATTGCAATCAAGGAGATGATTCCTCTAAGATATACTAAAGGTAAATATAACATTTGTTTTAAAATAAATACAATATATATATATATTTAATTTTAAACCGTCTTAGAAATACGTTCTGTTTTCTGAAAAACGAGTCGATTATGACATATAGGAAACTTGGTGAAAAATGGCGGTTTTGAGAACGGTCCACATGTGTTCAAGAACTATTCGACTGGAGTCCTCCTCCTCCCCAAAATACACGACATTGTTTCTCCACTCCCTGGATGGATCGTTGAATCGCTCAAACCAGCCAAATATATAGACTCCAAACACTTCTCGGTGCCAAAGGGTCTTGCTGCCATCGAGTTAGTAGGAGGACGGGAAACCGCGATTGCACAAATAATTCGTACCGTGCCAAACAAAGTCTATAGCCTATCGTTCACCGTTGGAGATGCGAAGAACGATTGCCATGGATCGATGATGGTGGAGGCTTTTGCAGCTAAAGAAACTATAAAAGTAAAATACGAAGCTCTAGGAAAGGGTGGCTTTAAGCCTGCTAGTCTCAAGTTTAAAGCAATTTCAACGAGGACAAGACTCACATTTTACAGTGCGTTTTACCACATGAAGCTTAGTGACTACGGGCATCTATGTGGCCCGGTCTTGGATGATGTCAAGGTTGTGTCCATTTAGGAACAAGTGACGAACTCGATGAATTCATGAAGACGACGATGAATATGATCTTGCATACTGTTTTTTATGATATCTTTTATTCGAGTACGTAGAAATTGGATTCGACGGTAAAATATTTTTAGTTTATGTATGATCGTTGAGTTATTGATTGAAAAGATTATTGTACATCTTCAATAAAAAAAAAGGTCACGCAAGTCATTTCACTCAAGTTGTTTTTTACTTTGGTTGAACAATTGTATCGATTCAATCCTGAGTGTAGCAATATCATCCCCTTCGTTCTTTATTTTAGAGGAATTATAAAGAATCTGTTGAAAAAAGGGACGGATCTATGAAGCCCCGAGTGGGGTCCTGCACACCCATTCATCTTATTTTCGCAAATAGATTTTTTTGGGATATAAAAGATACACCCGCTAAACTTTTGGGGTGCTCCAAGATATTAGAAAATACAACGAATATTAACAAAAAAAATTCTCAAAATCAACCAAAAAAAACTTAAAAAGATCCCTAAAAACATTATAGAACCTTTGATCCATATTAAAAGTGTAGCTACTTGGCAAAAATCCTGACTCTAAAGGCTTGTTGAGGATGCTCTAATGAACTACTACATTTGTACCATGTAGTAAGATAAAAGTTTATTATTAGCTTACAATAGAAAAATATTATAATTCTTTATTAAAAATTAAACTTTGATGTTTCAACAGCTAAATATGTTAAATTCTTATTATCCTTTTTAGAAACACAAATCTCCAGAAAAAAAAAATCACTATAAAAAAACATTATTACAATAAAAGATACCAATCTTTAAGGCCACCTCAACCCTCACAATTTTTAATGAGTCAGCTCACTTTTTTTTTTTTTTAACCGTAGGCTTCCGGGTCAGCTTACTCGCACCGACTAATCTCATTCCCCGGGCGACCACGAATGGCCTGGAGTCATCGCAGGTGAACCTCCATGGCCACAAGAGCTTTGACAGTGTCTGGATTTGAACCCTGGGTAGATGAAATCTTCCACTACATCCCCCAAAGGCTTTACCAGTACGCCACAACCCAAATGGTTAGTGAGCTCACTTTTCCACCTTCTATAACTATAAGGAGAAAACAAAGAAAAAAAAATATTAAACAACTTACTTGGTGTTTTGAAACCATATATTTTATTGCTTAATTTATGTAAAATTTCAACCAAAAATTATTAAGAGAAGTTAACTTCTAATATATTAATTTTTGTATTTAATGTTCACTAGATATGGTAATTTTTAAATTTAATAAATGGTTTAAATATATTGGGTCTAGGGAATGAGACACTAGTCATACTAACTTACGAATTTTCAAGATAACTTCGATAGTGGTTAATGCCGCCCATTGAAGACTACCGAATTTGAAGAAATTGCTCATATATGCTGCGAAGTTTCAATGTGAAAACCATTGTTTAAATTTCAGTTTTCTAGAATAAACATAAATGGGGTTGTCCATGAGTTAGCTAGGCAATCCCAATTTTTTGCCGATCCTGTTTTGGGTGTTCGCCCTCCGGCTTGGTTGGATGACAAACTTCTATCACTAATAAAGCATTGCAATGCTTTGGTCGGAAAAAAAAAAAACTAATTGTTATATATCTTCTTAAAATTTAATATCAGACCTTAACTTCTAATATATATATATATTTGTAATTAATGTTTCTTAGATGCCATAATCTTGAAATTTAGGAGTTTTTAAATATTTTACATACATGCTTCATATTTTTCTAAAATGGTTAAAATACATAAACATCTTGTTAGCAACAAGTATAATCCATTTTTCAATTTAGTAAAATAAAATTTCTTTAATTGGAATATGTTCTACACATTGTGCAAGTAAAGTTGAACATTTCTAAAATAATTATCGTTAGATGTTTCTTTACGATATAAATCACATAAAGTATAACACAAGAGAACAGTACCAATATTAAAATGCTTCATACATATAAAATATAATAACTCCTTCCTTAAACATTTTATCATAAAGGTTTTTCACCGGTGAAAAAACAATAATATTTTTCTTTCATGATAATTATTTTGGAGAAACTCTCCAAATTTGAAGAATTTTACAATTTCTCTCCTACCTTCTCCATTTTAGAGAATATACTTTTCAAGAATGATGAAAAAAAAAACTATAATTTACAACCAACAAGACAAGAACCTATCATCTCAAGAACCAAACATGATTTATGAAGACAAATAATTTTATACTTCTCTCTTTTATGTTGACATAGACATAACCTTGAAAGGTAGCTCAATTTATTTTTAACGGCGAAATTTTATAAAACTAGCAAGAGGCTAGAAAAAGAAACAATTACATAGAGGTAATGGCAAGGGAAGGATTAGTAAGTCAACCAACCCAATTAATAAACAAATTGCTTCTTCTATGATTTACCCACAAGTAAGCACGAGTTATAATGTTCTCAAAAAGCATCGGTTTCCTTGGCTTCGGGTTGCCAAAGAGAATACCATTCTGAAACATCCAAATAGACCATAAAGTGGTAAGCGTAACGGCCTCAAAACACAAAAACACCTCCCTCTTCAACTGAATTGAATCGATCCAATCTGAATAAGTATGGAGATTCGGAATATCCATTCGCCACCAGCGACCAATAAGAGCCCATAGGTCTTTAGCGACAGGACATGAAAAGAAAAAGATGACTACAATCCTCCATTCTTATATCACAATTAGGATATAAAAGAGACGAAATATCGATACCTCTTTTATCCAAATTTATCCGAGTACGGAGCTGGTTGAGATGCATCCGCCACGCGAACACATTAACTTTGATGGGAACAAGTCTATTCCATCTAGTAGGATGAGAATCCACCTCCAAATGACTAGAATCAATTAAACGCCTAGTTGAAGACACTGAAAAATCACCCGACCCTTCTAACAACCAGACCCATCTATCTTTTTGACTGGAGGGCACAAAGGTAGACAAAATTTGTTGTAGTTCACTAAATTGCACAGCCTCAACCCCACCTCTCGGCGCCCTTCGAAGACACATATCCCAACACTAACTCCAAACCAAACTTGAAATTCACCGATTTATCCAATTCTAAAGCTTGAACTCTAGGAAATTGAATTTTAAAAGGAGAATCCCCAAGCCAAACATCATCTCAAAAAGTGGTCAAAACACCGTCGTCCACCTTTTTTTTTTACAGAAAGAGAAAAGATCTATGCCTTTGTCCTTTAGAGAGTTGACCGATTTTATAATAGATCCCCATGTTGAGTTTGAAATGTTGCCTAGGCACATTCGAACCAATTAGAGCTTGGAGGAACGTTTACCTGTGTTAGCCATAACCTCCATAACCTTATAGGATAATATTATCGGCCATCAAAATCGTATAGTAGATAATAATCTTACCCAGTAAGCGCTAACCAAGTAAGATTATTGGTCCTTACCATGCCTCTTATCGGGTAAGGTAAGGTAAGCGACCTGGTAAGCATTTGGTAAACGACAAAAGTTTACTCCCTAGAAGCCACCAACTATTGAAAAGCTTGTCTTACTGTTAACTTCAAACGCCTATGGGATTAGTTAAGGCATTCGCAATCTGGTTCAAACGCCCAAAGGTTACCAAAAACATAAAACAACATGATGGCAGAGACAAATAGCTATGGCTATGCTAGGTTTTTATCAACAAATATAATAAATCCTGGGTGGGCAAACATTAAAAAAAAGTGGATGCACACGTTATGGCTTATTATTATTATTATTATTAAACATTTGCAGACCGACTGTTTATCAAAGCAAGGAAAACTTTGCTGTTTTAGATTCGTTTTTGAAACGATTTAAAAAATAAATTTGAGGGTAAAAGGAAGTGGATGTTCCTTGGGTAGTCAACAACTCCATATTTTTTGGATCCTACTCCCTTGCCTGCCAACAAATATTACTATAATATAACACCCAAATAAAAAACTGACACATAATAATAATAATGTTAGGTTCCCTCTCTTTCTAACCTTTCACATTTCTTTAATCAAAATTCTCCATTCCTAAAATAATCTTTTATAAGTAAATGGGGGAATCTAAATCACCAATCCAGCCTGGTTTCCTTACTAGATAAAGGTGCAGTGCGTGCAACCAGGTCAAGTCAAAGTTGTTAAAGGCTCAAGGAGCAGGCGCAAAGGGGTCCCGGGGCCTAGGCGCAAGCGTGAGGCGCAGGCCTTAGGAATGTGAGGCGCATCTTATCAATACACACACATAGAGTTACACACAACTCAAATATGCAACAAAGTACAAGCCTCCAATACAACAAACAACAGTACATCGATAGAGGCAGAAGGGAGGGGTTTAAAGCATGAGTCGTGAGGGAGAAGCTTTAATGTCCGGGTATTTATAGAGAAGGAAGCTTGAAGTTTTAATAACCGTCTATTAAAGTCATCTATTTAGTAACTCTTTTTCTAAGAAGTTAGGAGATGAGAAGATGAGAAAACTTGTTTAATACTGGGGTTTGACTAGGTATTTGGTAACTCTTTATGAGGTGCACCTAGGCCCACAAGGCGCCTCAGCCAAAGCGCAGGGCCTTAGTAAGCCTCGTGAATACGCCGAGCCTCGACTTTATAAAAGCCCAAGACCTTGAGCCTTATGAGCCTAGGCGCGACTCAGGCGTGCTTTTAACAACTATGGGTCAAGTTACAGTTTTAAACATCAACCACAACTGTCACAGGTGGTGACAAGTCACAAATGGGTTTACTTAAGCCTCATGGTCTCAGAAACTTTTAACATTAACGACCGATTCTGACTCCAGTTAGGACCAAGACACAAACCGGTGAAACCTGCCTACCTCACTCTCACCCATCCGGTCGTATATGTGTACCAAATGCACCCAAAAGTAACACACAGACCAGACTTGGAAGAATGGTGGGATCAGACCAAGTTGCAACTTGAACCTATATATATATATATATATAGAGAGAGAGAGAGAGAGAGTTTATTGATATTTTTTCCTAAACTACCCTTACCACTATGGTTCACTCCCAATTATTCATTAATTCTATGTTTAATAAGGCTTTTCAAAAATATCCAATATCAACCGTTGATTTTCAAGATCAAGGGCTTGGATTGGTTCATAAAGTTAACACAAAAAATGCGGTTACATATATATATATATAAACTTACAGACTTGCCTAACCAAAGATGATTTAAACAACTTGCAGCAAAAAGTAATAATGCTTAACTGCAACAAATGAAAGACAGCAACCAGCACCTAGTTATCGAGTCTAAGAGCTTGCTATCCGTGAAAACTGTGTTCACGCCAACAGATGTTGGTTTTTCATACATCCTATCTTTTGTCTCATCAATTGGTTTAGATTCATCATCACATGACACATAACTGTTTTCTTCTCACACTATATAAATGGGACCCCAAGATATTATGCGGTTAAACATATTGGAAAGTGCAAATCATGGTTGAAAAACTAATCCAACCATTTGTTACTGCAAAGAACAGAGAAATCAAAAAAGCAAAGGAACATGGATTGGGTCAGGTCAACTTGCTCCTCAATTACATTATTACAGAAAAAAATTAAAATAAAAAAATTCCACAACATCAGAACTGAACACTTTCAAAGCTTTAAAATGAAGAACACCATTACTGTTCAAGAGGAAAACAAGAAACATAGCAAACAAGCACATAAACTTGGGTCTACAAGATGGTCTACCATGAAAATTTATGTTAATGTTTGACAGCATAAACAAAGGGACAGGGGTTCACCTGCAGATTGAAGTTCAATCATTGTTGCAAGGTTCAGGATTCAACTCGGGACTTGACGATGAAATTTTGGCGACTGATGGGGTTCATGACAACTGGAGGACCAGCGGTGCGAGGCCATGCCTGGAATTTCTTGTCAGTCTCTTCCCACCACTCCTTGTTTGAAACTGTAGAGGGAGTGGTACCTATAGGCGACACCGGTAATTACATTAAAAAGAGCATATCTTAGAGATAAGGGGACATCAATATTCTAAGAGTTACATATATCCTTACCTCCAAAAAGCTTCTTGTCAGAAATAACGTAGTCACAGGCGAATGCCAGTACAATTGCTCCTATTGTTCCACCAACAATCTTTGCTCCCGTCATTTGTTCAAACTGAATCGAAAAAGAATATAGCTGGTCAGTCGCACAACTTTTGACAGTGGTAAACTGGACAGAGAGCTCTGGGACCTAATAGATACAATCACATATCAGAATACATCCATTCTTTATCTGTGGATCAACCTGAATGCACAGCAGTCATACACAAACTACGTTTTGCCGTGATATCTTAATAATGCACTCCATTTACTAACTGACTACAATTATAATGAAAGTAACATGGAGGTCACACTTCTAAGCCAACAAGATAAACAATAGGTCTTAAGAGTTAGAGTGGCTTGCACTTAAAATACTCGTCTCAGAATTTCCAATCTTTTCCTTCTGCTGTTTTTCTTCTCTTCGTTTCACTGCATAATCCTGGCCCAGAGATGGCTAGTTAAGAGAATACAACAATGTAAAGGAACTTGGCATGGTAATGGTCGGACCACCAATGAGGGGTACATGTCGTGATCAACATGCAATGGTACAGAGTGGCTGGTTTAGACTAGAGTCTGTGCTCTCCTTTTGTTCTCTTTTTTTCTTTGATTATATTGAAGTTGTTTTTGTGTTTACCTTGGCTCTGATACCATAATAAAATAGTACATGCAAGGAAAAATTCTATATATCACTGATCAGAAAGGCACCTATAAATGGGCTCGAACGATTGCTATGATTGCTATGTAATGTAACTATGAGTTGAAGTTGAGGGATGAAATTATAGCAATTGTATATGCTTTTTCGATTATACTCCAATGAATCCTGTTGCAGTGAACACTTCTAGTCCACACAAATATACTTGTAACCATGGTGCATGACATTAATGATGGCACAGCTTACTGATGCGAGACAAAGTACAAACCTGTGCTAAAAAGTTCTGTAAATCCTAATTGCAAATCTGTAAATCATCTTGCTTGTCGAAATCATGACAGATTAACAGGTGATTGTTTTTTAAATGGAGAATCTAAAACCAAAGTATAAACAAACAGATAAACACATCAGTATTGGCAAAAACTTCCATTTCTAATAAAAGGGTCGGTATAGGGAATGTTGCACATGGGGCATTCATCCATGGGTCTGCATGGATATAAGATTACTTGACTAGCAATTAAAACCGTCAGTGCTAAGTTAAGGAAGGGATCTCCACAACCTTAACAGCCTCATTAAAATCCCTGGTTAGCTTCTTCAAGTGACATTGGTTGAACCTACAAGAAGGCCCCCAATGTTTCATCTGTCCTCAACTGATTTCCCAATCACACAATGAGTGCCTCACACAGCAACAGAGAAAAGAAGGCACAAAGTTTGACTTATTAATAGAGCAACTACCTTGAAGCCGATAAAATATCCAACTAGATCAAATCGAGGGAGAAAGACTAGCCAATATCTTAGGAAAATTAAGTGCATGCCAGTGGGACCGGACCAAATCCGATTATTATACAGTAGGAATCTTTAAATGTAAGAAATATCTTGGAAAGACAACTTTTTTGACAACACCCAAGCAATGAAGCATTCATGTGCTCTTACTTCTTAGTATTATTGCCAATTACTTACTTCCAGTGCCTTCTACAAACAACATAATTATAGCCGTTTATCCAACCTAGCTGAAATAATGTCAAGTAATTCAAAATGTCGGATGAGTTAAAATCCAGTTCTTCCAACACTCTCCTAAAAGACCTAGTCTGAACTCCTTCCTGCATTGTTTAGTCTCTTTGTAGTAAATTGACAGACATTCCCAAAACAACTTTTCACTTCTTCCCGATTCACCCTGACCTTATTTCACACATCCCCATTTCTAGTCCAGGTTATCCTAATGTGAAATCCACTTTAGAACGCTTATTGTGGCAATTCTGCAACACTAATTATATGCATGAGTTGCTTCTAGAAACCCAACATTGCAGCCCATAATACATAAGCATACCCAGTTTATGTTCTAATATAAAATCTACCCTTCAACCTTGCTCGTGTCGTACACAATCCTAATGCATTACATCTCATCAGCTATCTTGCTGTGATCCTATGGTCATGACCAATACCCTCACCAATATCTTTATGTGGCTTCAACCCAAACTATCAGATTTTTACATTCAACCTACAGTCACAATCTGCATCACAGAAGCGGAAGTCTTAAGGCCACTCTTTGTCACCTTTGTAATCAGCTTCAATAACAATCTTCACCACAACTGTAGAAATTTCATGTTCCCAGTTTCTCAAAGCATGCATCAAGTGGTTACCAAAGTGTATGCACAGATAATATGCACGTGTGAGTCATTATTGGGTGGACAATTTTATGATTAGTAATCAATGACACTCCCTTTGCTCCCAACTTCAAAGTCTCATAGGTGTTAGGTATTTCAAACTTTTGTAAAAACATAATAGCTACATCAAAATTTCATAGCAAGTCCTACAAATAGAAAAATGTTGGCACTGAATTATCAACAGAAATAACAATTTTACATCAATTTTACATTTGAAAAGTAGCTTTTTGAACCTAAAAAAAGTGTAGCTCGTTTTTAGCAGATAGGAATACTAGATGATTCAAATAAGTTTTCAAAACTAAATCGAGATCCCCAAAGGAACCAGCTAGGTTTCTGGGTTCGATAATTTAAAGAGGGCTTGGGCAGGTGAAATGAAACCACGTTTTTGCTGCTCTTAGCAAACATTCTAGGGCTTCGATAGCAAGGTTTCTCTTTAAAACATCAAAGTTGAGGCATATTGAAATTAGATGGAAAACATGATTGACGAATAGATTGGAAAAATCAAATAAGAGGTTACTGGATGAATCGATCTGAAACACAAATAAGTAAGAGGAAATCAATGAAGTTTACCTTGCTACGATTATGGATGGAATCAAGAACCGAAAATTGATGCCCTAATCAGCCGTAAAAAGAGGAACAGAGAAAAGGAAGATCCAATCGATGTTTCTGGTTTCGAATTATAGAGGCCCCAAAGGTAACGATGACGAATCACGAATTTGAGGGGCTGTAGCTGTATGTTTACGTTAAATGGTTAAGAGGTAAATGAATGGTAAAAACAAAGTGTGTATTAAACCACCTATGTTTATTTTAAAAAGTGTTTATCAATTTATGTGGTGTTAAATCGGAGATTTTAAAAAGTGTTTAGATTAGCTTATTGGGGTACCAAAACGTAATAAGCTAATAAGTTGTTATTTAAAGGTCTTTGAGATTGCTTATACATATAAAATAACCAAAAAAATCATTAACACTTTTCAAATAAGTTGATAAGTTAAAACCGAATAACTTATCAAAAAGTATTTTTCAGCGATTTGGCAACGCTATAAGCCATTTTAAATTTTCCTCATCCAAACACTCAAAAGTGCTTATCTCCGATGTCAAATCACAATAAGCTAAAAAGCACCTCAAATAAACAATCCAAAAATAAATTCAAAACAACTTTTCAACTTTAGTCTCTGAATGCTTTTGTATCTTAATTTTGTGCCATGATTTCATTCTGAATAATTAACAAACAACCATATTTCATTTTACACTATATCATAATAGCCTCTTAATCAATATTGTTATACCCTCAAATCTGGAATTAGCAACTTATTAAAATTTTCTAGATACATCAATAAATAAATCATCTACAACCTCAAATTTAGATTCAACTGCAATACACATAAACAATCTATACAAACGGGCCATAAAGGGCGGGTGCTACTCCTACTCATGCATAGTCACTATCTCCAACTTGCGGAAGACTTCACTCAATACTTACTTTCGCGTCTAGCTAAGGCTCTACTCTTCATAGGACTGCTAGAACCCATCTCTCAACTGGGACCTGATGCACATGCAAACAAATAAAAAAGGGTTAGGCTTAACGCCTAGTGAGCTCAAGAGTTTTCAACATATATAATCTAATCATTTAGAAAGGAAGAATGCGAATAAAACCATAAGCTTTCAAAATGATATACTTCACTTATGAAAACGACTCGTTTATCAATAACGAAGCGCTTTATACGAAATAGACACCGAGTTAACTGTTAACCAAACCAAACTACTTTAAAGACGAGGATCTCACTATGAGACGTAATTATGTAAAGTAAACCGAAACTTGCTAAAAGTAAAATAGAGGGCGGACTCCCAATTTTATAAAACACGGTTAACACATTACAACATGAAATACCCAACACGAGTGAAACGTGAAACACAACTCATAATTCATAGATGAAGATCTATATAATTAAATATCGCCATGAACACGGCTTTAACCCAAAACTCACACGACCATAAAATGAACGAGAATGAATACCGACACGTGGAAATGACGCGGTCCATGCGAACCTTAATATATTTTACAATTTATTTATATTTTAGGTAGATGTTGTGATTTTTTAATACTCTCTTTTAAAACCTTTTTCTTCATGTGGCCTTTGGTTTCAACAGATTTCTTAGCCACATATTTCTTTCCATCCTTCCTATAACCAACAGGTTTTTGCATAAATCTTTGAAAGTTCATCTTTTGGTTAATAGGGTTAAAGAAACAGCACTTAGCCAAATGATTCAACTTGCCACATATGAAACAAGGTTTTGGTCTGATTATCTTACTCAGATCAACTCCTTGTTTCTGAGCCCATTGATTATTCCAGTTTCTTTGATTACCTCTTTTTGTACCAGAATTTAGACTCTCAGTTTTATTGCAAGCACACTGTTTACAAGGGCCAGAATTCACAACAGTGGTCTGTTTGTAATGGACCTTGTTGGCCTTTCCTTTGGTCTTCTCTATCTCTTTAGACTTGACCCAGATCCTTCCACCACCCTCATTGGTAACAATGTTGTTTTCTAAGGGTATCTCTTTACTCACAACATTGTTTCTATTCTCACTGACTTCTTTTTCAGTCATATCCTCAACAACCACCTCATCCAAAGGATCTATCTTAAATGCTTCCTCAGACAAGTCCTTTTTCTCCTTGGTCTCTAACAGGTCTGATATAGGAGGGATGTAGTTGTTGTTGTAAGGAGGGGGTGCGTGGTTGTATCCAACACCAGACTTCATCTTATCATGAATCTGAGCCTTTAGAAGAGAATCCATTGCTTTTGAAGCATATGAAAACTTTTCTACATCAAGCTTAACCTTAGCTAGTTCTTCTTTCAACTTATCATTCTCTTCTTTGGACTTAGACAGTTTGGTCTCTAACTCATTCTTTTCCCACTTCCAGTAGTTTGTGTCATAAGAGTGTTGAAGTTCATTGGCTTGGAAGCCTTTGATTTGTTCTTCAAACCTCTCAACTATCAACACATAATCTCTTCTGTCCTTTTCTAATCTTTTGAGGTCATCACACATGTTTTGGTTGTGATCCCTGTACCTTTTGACAGTGTCTATGCAAGATTGAGTACAAAGATTAGAAATTACCTCAGAGGGGAGATCAGACACCTCTGCCATAAGAGCTTGATTCTTAATGGCTTCCTCAGCTTGGTCACTCCAGTCAAACCCCATTCTTTGTTGAGAAACAAGGGCTTGAGCAGAGTTCTTGTTTTGATTGTAGCCTCCATTCTGAGCTTGTTGGTGGTTGTTATTTGGCACACCACTTCTGCACTCTCTAGCAAAGTGTCCCTTCATGTGACACTTATAGCATTCCACCTTTGTCTTGTCAAAACCAACTCCATCTTCTCTTCTTTGAGAGAAGTTGTTCCTTCCAGTTCTTTTAATAAACTTCTTCACCCTCATAGATAACATGGCCATCTGCCATTTAATGTCCATCTCCTCCAGATCATCAGGGTGAAGTTGTTCCAGATCATCATTAATCAAGGAGTTGTTGCTGTGACTGGACAAAAAGGCTTCAAAGACAGTTTCAGTGCCTTTTTCTGAATTCATCCCACTAGCAGAACTAACTGCTTCAGGGTTAGCAGTAGTATCAGTGGATGCTAATAGAAGTGCAACATTATGAATATACCCAGTGGGCTTCTTCTTAGCTTCTACCTCATATTCAAAAACTCTTAGATCATTATACAGATCATCTAGTTCCTTCTCTTCCAAATTGTCACTCTGTCTATATGGGACAGTGTACATAGTCCATTCATACCCAAGAGATCTGAGGAACTTCCTGTTGATATCATCTTGCTCCATCTTCACTCCAACAGTAGCCAGTTCACCAATAAGCTTGTTGAACCTGTCAAAAGTTTGAGTCATAAACTCATTCTTTGATGAAGTGAAGTTCTCATACTGCTGCTTCAGAACATCCCTTTGATTTCTTTTGGTGCTCTTAGTTCCAGCAAATCTTTTCTCTAGAGCATTCCAGAGAATCTGAGCATCAGTGCAGTTGCAGAATTGATGCTGATATTCATTGGGGATTGCTAAGAGCAGAGTGCTCAAGGCCTTCATCTCTGTCTGCCTGATCTTCCTCTCACCATCTGTCTTTGGTGGAGATCTTTTCCCATCTGGTCCAATCTGACCTTCAGTAGAGGGGCCATTCTCAATGATGTCCCACATTGAGTAGTCAGTGAGGAGAATATATTGCCTGATTCTGATCTTCCACATGTCAAACTCATTGGGTTTGAGCATTGGAACCTTAGAGACAAGAGTACTGTTTGATTCTGCAAAGTTTTCCATGATGAATGAATGAATGTTTCTGAGAAAACAGGCTCTGATACCACTTGTCAGGATCGAATTCTCAACAAGAATTATGAACACTCAGAAACAATATTAAAGAAGCTGCGGAAAAACACTTTAATATTCAATAGACAGAAAAAAACAGTATGAATCACAATCACAACTTGTAAACTTGTTTTGAATGATTTAAGTTACAGACTTTTCACTCACAACCTCAATCTTGAAGAACAGACTCTTTCAAGACGAATTCTACTTCTCTAGAATTAGGAACGATGCCTTGAGGTTGATTCTCTCTCTAGAACAAAAACTCTGAATGAATAATTATTCTAACTATTCTAAACAATTTTATACATATAATAAAGATAAAGATAATTACAAAAAATAAAAAGATCTTCAAAATAATCTTCATAATTATCTTCAAGCTTTCCATGTTTATCTTCAGACCCGATCTCTTCAATATTATCTTCACATTATCTTAGAAGCAGCATTAATCATCTTGGAAGCATTAACTGAGTCTTGGCAGTATTAACTACTAAGCAGCACTAACTACTAGCAGTACTAACTAGCTAAGCAGTACTAACTTTGTTCAAGCAGTACTAACTTTGACTAGCAGTATTAATTCTACTAGAAGTAGTAATACCTAGCAGTATTAACTTTGAGATCTTCTGGCAGTACTAACTCTGAACTAGCAGCATTAAAGACTTGGTCATATCTTCAGTTCCCAACAAGCCTAAAAGAATTACTACCCACGATAGGAAAAAATAATACCAATTCAAGAATTTGTAATTATTATATTTCTCATATTCATGAGTAGAAACTCGATATTTTCTTTTGAAAAATAGACATTTATTTAAAAATAAACTAAAAAAATAATGTAGACATTTATTAAGAAACAGAAAAAATATTTATTTATACTTCCTTTTAACAATTTTCGTTACGATGTTGTGTTTCTGTCATTTTATTTATTAACTTTAAAAACATAAAATCAAAGATTATCAAATGTAAAACAATCAATTATATGATTATTACAATTTTTCAAGTAATAAAAGCACTTCTAAATATTATTTTATGTAACCCATTCTATTACAATGGATTAAATCATTTTGTTTATTTATATACAAGGTGATTACGTTCATCCAAACATCCCTTTTATTACTTTGAGACCAAAATCCAAACAATTGACTTTAGTTTTGTATGATTTATTTTACTATATAGTTCTATTAAGATTTAAATATTATTATATTATCTTATTTGTTATAAAATGTAGTTTTCTATAACACAAACAAGTTCGACCATTTACAAGTTTTGTAGTCAAACTCAAATGTGACAATAATATTCATCGGTCTATATTTAAATTCATCCTCCAGCTAATAATACAATGCAATCATCATGACTTAAAGTTAGGACTCTTAATTATCATTTAAATGGTCAATCACAGATTATAAACATGACTATAACATCCATTTAGATGATATTAGAGCATGCATGTTTGAGAATTTCTCAATAATTTTGAAGAACATAAATGAATTGCAAGAGGTTGAATCTAAAAGCTAGAAAAACTAAACCATTAACTTCCTCTACATAAATCTATATCTATATTAAAAGAGAAACAGTTGCCTTTCATCGTTCTATCTTCTCCTCCTGCATAACAGTTGCCTTTTCACTTCCCCTCTTTTTCCAGTCTCCTGATCACCTCTACTATCGTTCTATCTTCTCCCTACTCATGACCACCACCGCCTGCCTCCATACGGAATACCCCTTCTCCCTATCGATCGTTTTTGGGATTTGAGAAGAGGGCAGATCTGGATCGCTGTTGAGGCTGAAATGGAGTTTCTCCAGTGGCAAAAGGAAGGAGGTGCTGGTTGTGGCGTGCAGGGGGTGGAGTCGGGGGTTAGGGTTATAATTTTCCCAATATGGAAGGAGAATTCGACAGCGTTTTGTTGATGTAAAATCCAAACCTCTTCTTGAGTTTGGGGGGCACATGTTTTAGACATTCCAATCTTTCTATATATTATTAACTGATTTTTGGGTTATAATAAAAAAATATTTTTTTGTATCTTCAATCTATAGGGCCCAGATGGTGGCATAGGGGCATCGAGGTATTGCTACATGGGAGGATTTGATGCAACAAGGTGATCCTGTTGACCACATATGTTACATAGATGGTACTAAACCATTGAAATCTTTTGGTCATGGAGAGGTCTTTTAGGGTTATAATTTTCCCAATTTGAGGAATGGTCAGATCAGATTTATCAAACAATGTGGTTGAGAAAGGAGAATTTGACAGCAAAGATGGATTGTTGATTTGGGTATCAAGAGAAACCGTGTCTTTTGAGTGAACCAACGATGGCGGAACGAAGAAGCAATTAATAGCTCGATCAAAATTCACTCAGGTAAACCTCTTTAGTTTTAATTTGTATTCCTCTTCTCCCTCTTGAACTCCAAACATAGAAATGCTAATAGATTGTCGCCAATCCGAAATCAAGAAAAGAGCTTCGACTGCCCGCCATTTCTCGACACATTCTGTCCTTCCTCGGTCGCAGAACTCAACAGTTTCATTACCGTCTTCGAGTTCTTCCTCCAAACAAGACTTCATCCAGTCTCCGAGCTCTTCCATGTCGGTGATGGTGTATATAACCCCACCACGTTGATTTGGGTTTATTTTTGCACATAGTTCGTCACTTCTTTGTTTCTGTTTCACGGTTTCAATTTTTCTTCTCACATCGAATCAAATCAGGAAATCGATTGGGTTTTGTTTCTCTACTGTTTTACACCTCATTGTGGGGTTTGTTGTTCTTTGGAAATTTGGTGTGCCTTTTTGTAACCAAACGCAGAGATTGGAAAGCCAGGTAATGCAATCCATTTGAAATATTGTATTGGTTTTCTTTTTTCAAATCATTTTGTATGCAAGCAAAAAGACAATAGTTTTTCCATCAAGAATCCATTAAATGCATTTGAAAACCTTATATTCTTTGATAATGTTCTAAAAAATCTATCAAAATCTATAGCATACAATTCATTTTTTTTTTTTGTTTCTTTAGACCCTTGCTGGTATGGTAGCTTTGATTGTCTCTTCAATCACCATTTGTCTTGTTTTACATCCATAGTAATTCTATATAAAGGAGATAATTGATCTACTACTAATATTTGGTCAGGTAATTGAATCAGGAAATTGATATAGGAAGGCTTGCTAATTGTCGTTAAAAGGTGAGATTTTTTAAAATTAAATCATGCTTGATTATACACAGTTAGTAGTTAATCTGTTTTATGTGTTTGGATTAATGATGATAGCAAGAAAGGAAATCGGTGACTCCACTTTTTTCCCCGACTGCCTTCAAGATGTATACACAGTAGAACATTGAATAAGAATGCTTTTAAGTCTTAGCCACACAATTTTAGAGATCCCATGCTGGAATTGATAATTTCTTAGGGTCGTTTACCAAACGCTTACCCGGTAAACTCTTACCAAGTCACACACCTTACCGGATGAACAGTACAAGTACCAAGAAGCTTACGCGTAAGAGCGAGGACAAGGCCCGAAAGTCTTACCCGGTAAGTGAGAGCGACAACTCTTACCAGATAAGCATTTACCATGTAAATTGTCGCATACGATGTCGTTTAAATGAACTAGAATCTTATGCGAGAAGGTAAGTGAAAGTGCTAATTTTTACCGGTAAGCACTTACCGGGTAAGTGTTTGGGTAAACGACCCCTAAATCAGTTGCATCACAGTGAACATTCACCAAGTAAATTTGAAGTTTGAACAGGCTAATAACAAATGGTAAACAACCTCAAATATTGATGTAGAAATCCTCTCAGCTATTGTAGTTGTTCCTCAACTGTTTATATGTCCTGAAGTATGATTAGCTTACCAAAATTGATTTTTGATTGTAGGGGGTACGTTGGAATTTATAGCTCTGGGTTCTGAGACTTGTGTTATTGTGGATTCAAGGCATGTTATTTTCTGGTCACTTAACTAAAAGATAAAATTTCATATGTCGGCATTCCAATTCATGTATAATGTTGGTTGGACCGATGTAATCATTGTTACTCTTTAGTCTTGGGTTACTCCTCAACCTTTGTTTAGTTGTGTGTAATTAGTTGCTAATTTGCTACATTGGTATTGATTGTTATATTTAATATTTATAATTTCCTTATATGTACAATTTACACATTAGTATAAAAAATCCTTACACTACCGCGCATCGCACGGTTCTCATACTAGTATGATTATCAAAAGAAGTTTCATGTTTCTGGTATTGTATTTTGATAAGAGCATCTCCAACAGCTATGCTAAAATAGAAAAAAGTAAGATTTTAGCAATTTTGTTGCTCCAACAGCTATGCTAAACCATATGCTAAAATAGAAAAAAGAAGAGAAAGAAGATAAAAATCTCCAAATTTGGAGAAATCTCTAAAACTCTATTTCTAAGAGAGAGAAATAATATTTAATATTTTCCACCAATAAGAGAAATTGAAATTGTGTGTTTAGGAGAGAGAAATAATATTATATTAAATGTATTGAATATTTTAATAATATAATTGATGATATAATTGCTAAAATAGAGTAGCTATTGGAGTTGGATGTAATTTCTTTTAGAGATTTTAACTTTTTATACTCTATTTTAGAAAAATTATAGCATAGCTGTTGAAGATGCTCTAATGGTTTTAATAATAATGTGTCTTGAAACGAGTTACTTGATATAATTAAATCCCTCAGAATAAATCGTACAAATGTCTTTGTAATGATTGGCGATTAATACAATATTCTCAATTTCATGACAATTGCTCTCTTTGATGTCGTTCAAATATCAAACAACATTTAAAATAGGTATTTTTATTCATGAAATGCTAAAGAGTACCAAGTAACTAGTAACTACTAATGTTATGTTTGACAATCTAATTGATAAGTTAACTATTGACTCATAAATTAACTGAAGCTAGTAATAATAACAAGCTAAATGATATTATAAAATAATCTAAAAAAAAGACATGTTCATACTCCTCAAACTAAGGTGACGTTTGTTTTTAAAGAGGTATAAAGTCTGAAGTCTTATTTTAGTTATGATTAATAAGAGTTGGTGTGTTAAAAGGTCTGAACGATTCAGACTTAAGAGTCATTAAGAGGTTTAAAAAAAAAAAAAAAAACAACCCCTAAGAGTTAGGCCCTATTCGTTTGCAACTTAATAAAGTTTAACGAGACTCACAACTTATTTGGTAAGTTATACATGATTGTTTGGTAGTGGCTTAATGATATAGAAAAGGGATTTTTCAGTAAACTTCTAGGGGGATTGCAACTTAATAAAGTTTAACAACACTCACAACTTATTTGGTAAGTTATACATGATTGTTTGGTAGTGACTTAATGATATAGAAAGGGGATTTTTCAATAAACTTCTAGGGGGAGCTTCATGCAGAATTTCAAGTTTTTTTTTCCAAAACTACCTCTCCCAATTAAAAAAACATGTTTCTTCATTTATGAAAAACCCTCCCAAACATAAACATTCCTAACTTAAACAGACAAATTAATCCACGACAACTTTAAACCATACAGAACTTAATGTAAAACCAATCGGTTGCTTTTTATGTACAAAAGACATAAATGAAAGAAAAAAAAATCTTAATTTCTCAATATACTATAAAATTGAGCTTGTTTATAAAACTAGTTTATAGTAGTTGCAAAGTAAAACAAGAAATCCAAAAGGCATCAACTTGCACTTTCAGTTACAGTTCTGAAAATCTTATGGGTATAGAATCAATATGGACTGCAGTCAAACACCCATATTGCCACAATTGGAAGCATAAGTAGAATCCCTAAACTGCTTCAAACTGGTATATAATATGACAATCAAATATTGTTGTTAGAAGGCACTTCTGAGAAAGAAAGCAACTTCTTTCAAGCAACATTGAATCATGTTTTCAAACCTTTTAGATTGGTCTTAAGATGGACCTTTTTTGGTACCATTTCTGTCTTACTCCTAAATCTAAACAACATATGCCAAGAACCATGACATTTTAGCAGACCACCACATCTCCCATATCACCAATTACCATATCTAGGACTAGAGTTACAACCACTCAATGGTTTTACATGATTCCATTTGCAACAGAACAGGGCTACATGAACACTATTGATGATCAATGTCTGGATCATGAAGAAAAAACCTTTGAAAAAATGCATCAGTAAAAAATAACTAGTAAGGGATTGGAGTTTATGTGATCCACTGAACAGTTTCAAAATGAAAGTGATGTAGAAAATAAGCAATAAGATTGAAATATGAATGTGCCACAGCCAAAACAAGCATCAATAACTCAAAACATTCAACAACTGGCAATCTATATCAAAATGAAGTCCTAAAGACATAACATCATACTCTCCTCAAGCAGGAATATCGGCAACATCTTCGACATAAGTAATTGCCTTTGTGGTGGGTTTCGCCAGCATATCAGTATACTCTTGGAATGGAGATCTACTGAATCGGGTCTCTCTCCAGAAGTCCGGAGTCAGGAATCCATAGGTCTTCAGCAGGCAGTCAAAAGTAGCCTGTCAAACAAAAATTCCCCTTAGATATGCCATCATGCATTATATACAATTTATCTACAACTATAGTTAGCACACCCCCAGTTGGGTTGTCATGCCTTCAAGAATTTGGTAACAAAAAACAAATTTACTAAAATTCGGCATACAAAATTCAAACTTCAACAAGTTCTCCAATTGGGTTGTCATACCTTCCAAGAATCAATCAACTCTAAGAGCATACTCCAAATGGTGAATGAAGCACAAGATGTAAATACCTCATTATTTGAATATAATATAGCAACAATTTGCAGAAATTGTAAAATATGAACCATCCTCAAGAATCAATCCATAACTAGCAAAAACAGAGGTGGCTTCTCAAAAATAAAAGGAAGATGCAGGGCAGTTTGAGTTGACTCAGATAAACAACTACCTCCCCCCCCCCTTCTGCTATCTTCAGTGCTTGTGGCACAAGTGCATAACTAGAATTGTAATCAACTAACTCATCTTTCAGATTGCATATATGCATACAGAATGTGACCACCATGTATGAGTACAGAAGCTAACAACACAATAACAACCAGTAAAAAATGAGCTAAAATTTAAAATGCTTGGGTGGATAACATAGAAAGCAAAAGAATCAAAACAACTTGTTTATCAACAATTGTTTCATAGTGATGTTTAGAATCAACATCAGAAACATTGTAGCAACAAAATGCTAACATTCATCTCTCTATTTATCAGTCCATTATAATTAAAAAAAACAATAGCAAAAACACACCAAAGATGAAAACCACACAAATTTGATAATATCAATCACAAACTGATAACCATGAATTTAAACCCAAAACAGTATAAATACTGAAACAATTTCAAAATTTAGGAATAATCAAAATGTTCTCGTTAGAACCATATGAATTATTAGCTATAGTATCCCAAATCTATAATAAGTATATGAACCAATACAAAGATACGTAGATAAATTTCAAGTATACATGTTCTTTAAACAATATCAATGATTTAGTTCCTAAGTTAAAAAAAATAAGAACAACCGAGTGCCAAGAAAACATTTTACCTGATCATTCCCAATATCAACACTCCACAAATAAATCAAATTCGATCATAACAAACCAATGTTAGTGAACAAAAAACCAAACCAATAACCAACAATAACCGTATAACCACATCACAAAGAATAAATTCAAGAAAAAATATAATTAACAAACGATACGAATAACAACGAACCTTGACAAAGTTTCCAAGAGTCTTGGTAGATCCACGCGAAGATGTAAACACATCATCAATACCAGCAAACTGAAGCACCTTCTTCGGAACCCTAGCAGCCACAATCCCCGCACCACGAGGTGCCGGAACCAACCTCACCGTAACCGAGCCACATTTACCAGTAACCTTACAAGGCACAGTATGGGGCTTACCAATCTTATTTCCCCAATAACCTCTCCTAACAGGAATCACCGATAGCTTTGCCAATATAATCGCACCCCTAATAGCAGTAGCAACTTCCTTCGAACACTTAACACCCAACCCTACGTGTCCATTCCCATCTCCAACGACAACAAAAGCCTTGAACCGGGTTCGCTGTCCGGCACGGGTCTGCTTCTGGACCGGCATGATCTTCATCACTTCGTCTTTGAGTGAAGGAAGGATCTGATCGATAATCTGGTGCTCTTTGATTGGGAGAGAGTGAAGGTAGACTTCTTCCAGTTTTGTGATCTTACCGTCTTTGACGAGACGGCCAAGCTTGGTAACGGGGACCCATTTTTCTTCATCAGCGTCACGGCGGCCACCCCGACGACGGCCTCTGCCACGGTCACCGCCACGGCCTCTGCCACGGTCTCCGAATCCCCTGCCGAAACCACCACGTTCTCCGCCTCTCTCAGCCATGGCCGCTTGCTGTTTGGTTTGTGGAAGTGATGAGTGAGAGTGAAATGAGGAGAGGAAACCCTAGAGGGGCAGTGCGTTTATATGTAATTAGGGTTTCTTAATTGGGCCAAAGTTATAGGGCTTAGCTTAATTTTGACTTTTGGGCCGGCCCATTGACATCCACACACACATAAAAAGTAAAGGTTTATAGCTTTATATCATAGCGTAGTCGCGCAATCGCGCAATGCAGCGAGATAAATCACGATTTTAATGTTTTATTTTATTTTATTTTATTTTTTATCGATTTACACTACGATTTTGGATGGTTTTGAAAAAGTGATAATGTTTTTTTTATAATTTGTTTAATTTAGACTTAATAATATAATGTTTTTTATATAAAAAAATTAAGTATTTTGTTAGAATCCAATGATTATCTTATATATTTTAATGACATCTAGAAAAAAATAATCAATTACATATTTAATAATATAATTAAAACAAATTTATAGTAATATAATATATTAATTAATAGTGATTAATGGAAAGGTCGGCATAAAAGGAAGGCTCTGCACATACCAAATTGATGGGTGTTAGAAGCATGCAGTAGTAATATGTATCTTGTGCTTTAATATTTGTAAATTAAGAGATTTTTAAAATCTTGCATAAAATGATGGTAATTTGTGACTAATAATTTGTATTTAAAAGTTTTTTATCCGTGCTTTATAATATAGTATATATATATAGATATAGATAGATAATTCATAATTATATTTTCATTATTTTGGTTGTAGTTTTTGGATAGAGGTTGTGTACATTGTAGTCCTACCTTGGCTTACATATGTAGACATGGCTAAAAATTGGTCCTGAATCGGGCAAGGTCCAAAGTCCTAGTCTTAAATAGTGATTTTGTAACGGGTGTCGGTTCCAGTCCCGATCCAAATATGAATGTCCGGTTTAGCTTAGTAAGGTCCTGTTATGAGGACCGGTCCCCTTATTTATTTATTTATTTTAAATTAATTTTTAACTTATAAAAAAATATTTTTTGAAGAATTTGGTCAATCAAATACACTAATAAATACGTTTTTATATAATTTGATCAATCAAATACATCAATAAATACGTTTTTTTATTAATTGAGTCAATCAAATACACTAAAAAATACGTTTTTAAAAATATGTTTTGTTATAATCAAGGTTCAAAATGGCGTGAGACGTGACGTGACGGCGAGGTCAAGCCTTAAGCCTTACACGTCACGGCGAGGACGCGACGTTTTTCAAGGCGTGACATAAGGCGACAAATTTGTATGTCATATTCAAAATTATATATATATATATATATATATATATATACGTATAGGTTTTATATATATTATTCTAATCAAATAATGATATTAAAGAATGTACATCCATATTGGAAGAAGAAAAATCATATAAATTACTAGTATAAAAATAGGTTTTGATTGAATATTTAAAATAGAACTTAAAAAATAATTTTACAACTTTGTTTTAATCGTGAGTCCATAACGTTTATGACTTCGTGAAACTATGAGTGGTGTGATTAGATAAATCTATAAAAGTGTTAAATCTAAAGTTAAAAATGTAAAAACACAAAAGATAAAAAATAAAAAATTAAAGAAAAATATTATTTTTTTGAAAAAAAATCACGTCTTAGAAAAAACGTACGCCGCGGTGCGCCTTAAGGCGCCATAGCGCGAGTCACGCCTTACAGAAACGTTATGGCCCATTTCGTAACGGCGGAGACGCGTCTTGCGCCATAGCACGCCATGGCTCTTTGAACACTGGTTATAATTGGGTCATCAAATACACATTAAGAAATAGGTTTTCATTTAAAAATAAATTTTAAAAATAAAATCAGGCCGGACCAGACCTTGTTTTGAATGAAAACCGTAACCAGTTAAGGATCGGCGGGCCTAAACCGGCCCCAAACGGTCCCGGACCGAGCCCATTTGACCATCTCTTGATACATGTAATGTAACACCCCCTTTCCGGACAGAAAAAAAGTTACATTCAAACTTAAAACAAACTGCTAATAAAAGCATACATAAAAACATACATTAAACCATATTTAAAATAAACACCATGAAAGAAATAATTGTCTCGAACGATACTTTTTTTTTCTTCCAATACTTGTATCAAAGCATTAATAAAACCTACAAATTCTTACCATCAAACCTCTTAGATATGAGGATACTCCGGATCCCTTACTCCTTAGATTCCCTTTGAATAGCAGCCACGAAGAAAGAAATGCGGCTGAGTCAAACGCTCAGTACACATATACAATAGATAACAAACGAATAATTGAACCCAATACCGAATATAATAAAAGTTTGAATTTTGGACTGGAGAATCGAATTTTTGAGTGATCATGAAAGCTAGATTGAGTATAATTAATTCCACATCTAATTTCAATAACAGGTCGAAATACCCAAAAATAAAGAAAATGAAATCAAAAGAAATTAGACCAAATAACTCAATTTACTTGCTTAAGTCTAGGCCCATCTGGTCACCTAGATCCCTTAAACTAATGCTCTGATACCAATTGTAACAACCCAAACTTTAATTACATCATAATATAATGTTTCAACTAGAAACGACCCCAAGCCTACAATCAAAAGAATAGGGTTGCCACTACATACTATTACACAACTGAGTCAAAAAGGAACTATTACAAGGTGTCTTCTAGCTCCTGAATTTATCTCACATCTTCTCCTTACCCTTATCTGTACTTGCTATCTTGCGATAACCTGAAACATGATTATAATTTTGAAAGAGCGAGGGTTAGACCGATGGTCTAGTGAGTTACCTCCAAGCATTTCTGCAACAGTTCAAATATTATTTAAAACATTTAAACAAAGTCTTACGCTTCACGAGTGTAACTCACTCTACTGATCAAACATTTATCATACTTTACGCTTCGCAAGCGTAACTTGCACTACTGACCAACACTGCCGTCAAAGACGGTATGTCTGTCTCGTACTGCCTTATTTTGGGGACACACCCCAATGGCATAAACGGGCCACACTCCCCGGTACGAGCAAGCGGGTCACACTTCCCGACTTAGGTCAAAACTTCTGAATCAAATGTATGCATACATCTAATTAACAACATTATATAAAACGCGTTTATATAACATAACATGAATATTTCAACATAAATAAATCAACCTTTTCAATAAGCCTTCTCAACTTTTGATAATATAAACGTGCAGTTTAGAAAACTCACATTTATCAAATAACTTTCAAAATCGTAAAAGATTTAGTTTGAAAGACTCACCTCAGATTCTTCTTGCTTAAAATCTGTATTCTAACGATTAACACCACCTACGATGGTATTGAAATAAAAAGAGATAAGCTAACTCGCACATAACACTCTTTCCTTTTCTAAACATTTCAAAGACAACATACTGTTACTACCCCGGTCGAGACTACCATGGTCGAGACCGATTAACATTACACCGGTCGACACCGGTCGGTCGACACCGGTCACACTATACCGGTCGGTCGACACCGGTCACACTATACCGGTCGGTCGACACCGGTCGCACCACCCCGATCGGTCGACACCGGTCGGCCCCGGGTCCGATCCATATTTATTCAAACACTTGAACACTTAAGCTAGAAACATACCTCTATTTGCAAAGAAATCGTACGATCCCTCAAGACCTAATCTTCCTTTCCCTGTTCTCGCTTCGTCTCCTTCAATCTTTCAGTCGGTCCAGAAATTATCAGATGATATTATGCTAAATATCTTAGGGTTAAATATATATATATAACCAAAGTTTCATTTAACCCCCTTAAACTTTGGGTCTCGCTTAACTTCTTACCCAACTTCCAAAATTATTAAAATTTTCGGACTCAGATATTACATATATTTTCCACTCAATCCCCATATCGATCATATTTAAGGTTTTCATGCAGACTTATATATTGAAATTCACTCAGGTCGATAAAAGTGATTTTCTTTTATTTAATTTCAATTGTTTACTTCAAATCGGTACATTCAAGTATAAGTTAGTTTGTGGATTTCAAACTCAATGCAACTCTTATGAAGATATGTTATTTTAATTGTAATCAAATTCAAAAAATAATAACACATATTCTTTTATATTTTCGCAACCAATGAATTTTAGCTTATATTTTTTCGATTTTATTTTACAATAATTCTAATAAAATGTCAAGACTATGCAAAATTAGGGTTTGTGTATAATTTTATCCGTGAGGGATCTACTTGACTAAAGTGGGTATGCAAGTAATTTTCTTTTTTGGGAAATGTTCTATTATGTAAAATTTGTGTTATTTTATTGCATCAAATTTTATCCTCGGAGATTTTGTCTGAGAGCTTCGACCTATTTTATGACGGATGTAGATATTTTTCTAATAATCTATACTCGAGTACTTTAAACGACGTTGACAAAAAGAAAGGGATAGAGCTCTAAAACAGTTAACTTAGATATCTCAACTACACATTTAAAATTCAAAGCATCTCCTCTACAAGAACCTTACAACATTTTTATTTCAATATATATATATATATATATATATTTATGCATAAGATAATAAACACCACACATATTTACAACATTATACATGAATACTTAATCAATGGTAACTATATGTTTCAGATGCTCGTTGATTTGAACAATGTTATTTGGGCATCGGGGGATCACGGTTCCGATATAAGTCAAATCGACATTGTTGCATATGGCCTTAGCGTCACCACCACCCTCTTGAGTTAAGTTGATTTCCTGCAAGACAACCCCTTGACATGGATATTTTTTGCTACATTTAAATATTACTGCATCTTCCTCCACACTAGTTCCAGTAATATTTTGGTAAACCACATTTTTGATTTCGACAGCTGAAGCCTGAAAACATCTTATTTGTTAATACAAAGAAAATAGCAAGTATATATATGACAAAAACCTTAAGTATACCATCAAATTTAGCATATGATTACGTGGCATAATAATATGGCTTAATAGTGTCACTACAACCAATTGGGTTTATAGGATGCAAAAAGTTTATAAACGTCCTAACAAACTGTTTTATAAGACTCACTTTATATGACCAAAAAATAAAGTATCATATTTAAAAGCGTTGTAATAAGTCTATAGAACGTTTGTGGAGCTGTAACAATTTTTTTAGGATATTTATATGAAAAAACATCGTATTAGCAATTTTATATGACACAAAGCAACGATTAGAGTGAGAGAGTTAGAGTCGAAAAGAGGATTCCTCACTTATTTGAAAAATGTCTTCTAAAAACAAATGTCCTATAAAAAGATTAGTTATATGACACTTCTCAAAAGTATCATATAAATAGTTAATGCAATGCTTTGTATTAGAAAATTTCCTAAAAAACTTGTTAAGATGCCTGAAAAAACATCTTATAAACTTATTTCAACATCTTTAGATATGACGCTTTATCACTACAAACAAATGAGCAAATCCCACAAAATTTACTGACGGTCGGAATCCGTCGGTAATTACCAACAAATTACAGACGGATCCGAATATTACAACAGATTACCGACGTATCCGTCGGTAATCCGCCGGTGATACTATCGCCTATGACGTATAATCCGACAGAGGTTACGTACCGACGGATTTTTTCGCCGGTGATAGTCACAGGTTTATAGGATCAAACAACAAGCATTCATTCTAATAGCGTTACAATAAGTTTATATGACATTTTTGGTCGTTTTAACAGGTTTTTAGAACATTTTTAAAATAAAGTGTCACATTAACTATTTTATATGACAATTTTGAAAAATGTCTTACACATTTTTATATGATACTTTTTCAAATATTGTCATATAAATTAACTAATACGACACTTTATATTAAATGTGTCATAGCAAATTTGTTAAAATGTCGAAAAACGTCGTATAAACTTATTGTAACATTTTTAAATATAAGGCTTTATTGTTTAGTCTTGTAAACTTAAGTGGTATAAAAAAGTCACTTGGACATTTTTAACGTCCGATAAACTTAATTTTGTTATGGTGGATATCAGGTTATATATATTATTATATAACAAGTTTGATGGTATATATATTTGATGAGTATTACATATCTATCCTGAAAATTGGTCAACAAAATGATCAAATATTTATGACCTGTTCTTTGCACGGCTCATCTTGATCACAATAGTTTTGGTCTATAATGATAGGGTTTGTCACATTCGTCATGTCGATATTTTGAAACGTAATATTGCTTGCATCTCCTGATCCTCCCTGTAATTGACATAACGAAATTGACATGTCAATAACATCTCATAATTACATTTTTGCTTTAATACTCTATTGAAAAATACAAATTACTAACTTTTCGTTTGAATTAATTTGTCTCCACAATTAAGACTCGTGATAACCTAGAGGGTGTTATATATATAGTCTTCATAGTGAGATTTGCCCAACATAGAAAAAATAGTGAAATCTTACTTGATTTGGTGAACTATATATATGTATGCAATTTAAGTTTATTACTTGTCCCACATTGAAAGAGTGATAAACTCTTTCTTAGTTTATAATCCTTAAACAAACTTGTAGAGTTGTTTAATAGATCAAATGAACTAAGGGGAATTTGGCCTTGTTGGGTGGATTTTACACATACATTTAACGGTCAAAAGATAGCACTAGCACTACTAGCGTGTCCATAAAATCGGAAGTTTTTGTGCTTGTATTAAGTGTCTAATGCGACCTAACCCGCCTCAAACTCTCCTAGCTCACTGGTGACGATTTTCTGACCGTTTTTGACAGGTTTTCTGTTATAATTTGATTGTGGATAATGTTTGAAGTTGGTTAACCTTACCCAAATTAGTTATATGCCAAAACCTCTCTCTCTCTCTCTATATATATATATATATATGTGGTCTAATTCCATCAATTTTACTCTCTTAATCCTCTCTTGATTCTCTACTTTCCTCTTCATGAATTCCTGCACATTTGTTCTTGGAGAGTATGTTTTGTTGTTGAACATACTCTATTGATTAGATAATTCCTGGGGTTGTGTTAGCTTAAACCCAAACAACCTTGATAGTGGGGGATAATAATTATATCCTAAGGGACGTGATTCATTCACGTTGTAATCAATTGATTTCTACATTTTTTCTTTCAATTTGCATACTTTTCTAACAGAGGGGTCGTTAGTTATACTCTCTTCATTATGAGTAATGAATCGTGCTCTTAAGCCTAAGCTCATTCACCAAGCCAAGAAATTAATACGAGATAACAAAACCGTTGAACCAAGCTAGCTAGGGTTAGCTAATTAATTACCTGCCAAGTCTTGATTCTAACACCATTTGTCGTTCCAGTAAAATAGGCCCCGTCAACCATAACGTCTGAAACATGAGCTTCTGCTTTTTTAGATCCCAAACTTCCGATACTGAATCAACAACCAACCATAATATTATTAGTATGGAGCATTTAATTAACATGTGATACATATTTGTTTTTATTTCAATTGATATACACCTAATATTTTGAATCCGTAAATCTAGAACTCATCATTAACGTAATACATACACATACATATGTTTAGACCTTTTAAAAGAAAATACATCATACCTAATCCCATGACCAGGTCCACATGTTATACCAACAGCTTGAACATTTTTGGATCCATTCACTATCGATATACAATCATCCCCTTCAATGATAACGAAAAAGGTTAAAAGAAACTTGAACTCATAATCAAATATATGTAAGTAACTTAACTACAAATAATTTGTGATGTTGAAATATACTTTATTAAATTTGAGTATAGTATATTTTGTCATCATATGTGATACGATATGATCGTCTATGTTTTAAAAAAAATCGAATTACAGTTTGTGAGAAAAATGTTTAAGAACCTGTTCCTACAACAGAGTCGAATATTTTGATGTTCTGAGTGCGAGTGACATGAATTCCATCCGTGTTGGGGCTATCTTCGGGTGCAATCACTGTAAGGTTAGAAGCTTGGACATTTTCGCAAGTGTCGAAAGAAACATGGATTTGTTGGGCATTTTGAACCTTTAGGTTATTCACCACCAAAGTTGTGCACTTGTGGAGCGTCAAAGCCTATCGTTGCAAATAAATAATTGTTATGTGAAAAAGTATAATAAACTTTTCAAGCTATAAAATTCCGTTTGATAATTTATTTTGCATTTAACTTTTCGCAAGTTATCGGAAACCACTTTTTTTCTTTGGATTTTCCTTATGTGTAACCTTTTGCAAAAGTAATAGATACATAATGAGGGTTGGGGTCATATGAGACCAACCTATTTTCGTAAGACCATATTTTTATATTTGAAACTTCATAGCAAAATACTGTGAAGGTAAATTTGAACCTTCACAACAAAAAACATTGTGAAGGTTATCTTCATAGTGTTTTGCTGTGAAAGTGTAAAAATATGGTCTCACAGGTCTCAAGAAAACATGTTAGTGACACGTGATCCCAAGTCTACGTAGTGATATTAAAATATATAGCAATTTATAAAATTTAATAATTAATCATAAGAGAACCAAATTTAAATGATAGAAATGGAGACACAACGTACCGTTGGGGCATCCTTGCAAGGCTGAACGCATTCATTTATCACCACAAAATGAAAATATAATTGATTAATAATGAACTATAACATAGATATATGTACACAAAATATATCAATAATACCATTTAATCACAGTAGGACTCACTTTCATATCCACATAATTAAATGGTTTGTTTGATAGCTAGCATCATGTGCATATCTACATACATGAAATAGATCTTTAAAAGATAATTCTAGATCATATTAAAGAAATACTAACGTTGAATATTGTTATAATTTCGATCCCCTTGGTATTGAATTCAAATCTTAGGTGACATTTGGTTCGCAGAACTTTTTTGGATGAAATGAAATCTCTTAAAGTAATTTTACTTTGAAAGAATTGGAATAAAATTTTGTTAGGTTTGATCATCTGTTTGGTTGACATACATTAAAATAAAATCTGTTAAGAAACTAGAATCTGTCTGTTTGATTCACATAATATAGGTTTAGAATTAGAATGATAACATTCATTCTATCAAAATCTCAACTTATTGTAAATGAAATCCATTGTTTGTAGAATTTGGTAGATTTTGAAGATTTCTTATTTAAAAAAGAATCAATCAAACCAAGAAATGAAATTTGGTCAAAGGATTCAACATTTCAACTCAATCAAATAATTCTCATTATTTTCATCAAGCTTTTCAACGTCATATATAATAACATTGCTCGACAAAAGATCTACCATCTCATTAATTATTTCGTGCCATTGTACCCTAATTAGGTTTTCATGTAAAAATTGTTAAAATGGTGTCGTTTTGTGAGGCTTGCAAGGATCTCTCTCTCTCTCTCTCTCTCTCTCTCTCTCTCTCTATATATATATATATATATATATAATATGTATATAATGTTGTAAGATGTATTGAATTCTTCATCACCAAATGTACTTTTAAAGTATATTCAATGAACACAAACGAAAGAAAAGTTATAGATTTAGAACAAGACCATTAACTTTTTTGCAGTGATTAGAATGGTTAATCTATTGGTACATGGGATGTTTCATGTAAAATACACAAAACAAAGTCTTAAATTTATATAGATATAAAACAAAAATACCAACAATATATATATATATATATATATACACATACTCGAGTGATTTCAATTAATGGGTTGATTACTTACACGATCCTTGTCGACTTTGCATGAATTTTTCCACCAAATGGCACCATTGCCATCAATGACACCTCCTCCTTCTATCTGCAGGTTATCAACTTCATCCACTCTAAGCCAATGCCTTTCATCTGTCTTATACTTAGACTGCTGTGTAGATGCTAAAATGGTTCCAGATATCTGCAAATATTCCAAAATAAAATATTGTTCAATGGTATAATATCCGATCATTATTAATGCATAACTTAGCTTATTTTTTGAGTTTATTGAAAAAAATTCGTTTGATTAATCATAAATAAGAGGCTTTTTGAAAAACTATTTCAAACAGTTAGCGCTTCGTCAACAAATTCTTAAGACTTTTTGATTTTCATTTTTTTATATTATCACGCTCCTTGTATATATATTTTCAACTAATCTTTCACCATTTATCTTTAGGTCATTTTACAATTTGCATTTGTCTTATCAACTAGTTTTCACCAAACAGTTTTAACGACCGATAGTTTTTTAGCTAACATCTAGCTGATAGTCAAACATTATCAATCATTTTTCTTCAGAAAACTGAATTATTAAGATAATATATATATATATATATATATATATATATATACTCCCCATGCAAAATGATTTTTTTTAAAAATTAAGGTCAGTACCTGCATGGTTAGTGAAGCTTTGCAAGGACCTTTGAACTGGATTGGTGTTACAAGGTACTTCTTGTTCTTGGGCACACTAAAAACTGCTGCTTTGTTAGATGAACATGCTTCCTTCCAGGCCTTCTTGAATGCCTACAACACACATAAATACTACATATATAATAATACTTTGAAATTTATAGGAACAACAAATTTACTGTTTATATTATAAGTTGTAAGAATAAATTAAAATAAAACAATAATTAATTATAAAATAACATATAATACAATTACAAAATAAAAATTAACTATCGTTACAAATTACAAAATATAACACTAACAAATAAGTTCTAATTTCAATAATTCACATTTAACGACTTTGTGTAAATTGTGTTCCACTTTTCTTTACCATTAAACTTTAAATTTAAGTTTCGATATATGCTACTGTAATTTTCTGACGATGATACCCAGTGACACCACTTCATTACAAGTAAATCTGCCCCCAAAAATTGACACACAAGAAAAAGTAGGAACCTAGGAGTCCTCTTCTTAAGATGCTTGAAAGCGAGGTCACACTAACATTTTGATACTGAACCTTTTTGATAAGATCTCTCTATTTATGTTCATTTAAGAATTCTATACATTTTACAACCAAATTAAACGTTTTCTATAAGTATGTATCAAGACAAATTTATAATTTAATAAGAGGAAAGAATTCGTAACCATGTAAGGAAACATAATTATGTGTACCTTTGTATCATCTTTTTTGCCATCACCTTTAGCACCATAAGAATCGACGTCGAATGTCTTAGTTGAAACTAGAGCCACATGTACATCAGCAATAACAATCGAGTCTTGAAATATAAAATCTTTAACAGTTTCCATACACCAAGTATACGCTCTCTCCAAACCCAACTCGTAGTCATGATCATGAAAACTACAAGGGTACCATGAGGTATAGAAAAGGACAATTGCAACAACAATAGAAATTAATAAGATGCATCTTCCTGAAGCCATCATGTACTAGAAATACAAATATGAATTGAAGCTTGTTTATGGGAGTACAATAGTACTGGAATGATGTAGTTTTGAATTTATAGAACATGGGGTAGGGTGGGGTGGGATAGGGTAGGGGGATTTTTTTTTCTTTTTCTTTTTGGTTCTTGATAATTTATGTAATTTTAAAAGAAATGATCCAATAATTTTAACAATTTAGATATGGTTTTTCATGTTTTAATTAAAGCGCCCATATATGATCCATTGTTCAATGTCTTAATTTGTATCGTAATATTTTCTTTAATTAGTTTAATTTATATTATTCATATCATTTTATTATCTTTAATTAGTTTATATTATTTGTATCATTTTAGTTTTTTTACATTAATTCTAACCAAACTAATTTTCATTTTACAACTCGATGTCAATACTTCTGTTTTTTAGAACAAGAAGTCAACAACATAAATACACTAAAAGATATATACGATAAATAACAATAATACCAAACAAAATCTAAAATTATAAAGTAACATATTATTAACTACACTTTTCCAAAGAGAAAAGACAGACGTTATCAAGTTACAATGAACAATATGTGTACGTAATTCATAAAATGATATTGTTCTATGTTTGGTTAACATAATCATAACGATTTGAGATACTTAATGACTCCTTCATGGGAAATCATGGTATTATTTTTTTCAACTATATGCATGATGATGTTTTTTCAGCTACATACATGAAACGATGTCGTTTTATGTTAGTTAACATAACGATTCATGATGTTGAGATACTTATCAACTTCATGGGTGTGGTGTCTAAGAAAAACTGTTGGACCACGAACATCGGTTGAACCAAACTCGATCGCTTTTGGCGGTTTGGTGGGGTGTGTGGTTTCGTTTATAATCAACCAAACTGTGTGATTTGGATTTTTTTATTTGACGGTTTAACCAATCAAACCACCTATTTGCACATACACACATATAGGTCTAATTGGATTTCTGGTGGATAAGAGTTATGGTGATAATGGTGAGAGTACTTCTAAATTGTTGGATGAGATAAAAAATTTTTATCCAAGGGCTAAAAAAAATCGTAGACCTTCACTAATTACCCTGAATTGATTGTTGAACCAATACACAGATCTTTAACTACCTTCATTAACTTTAATTTTCACTTTTATATTCATTTTCGCCTAGCTTCACGAACTTTTACATATCTTGAATTATTTTCATATGCATAAATTTATTATCGTTTCAGTCATAGTGATAGGTCATGAATGCAGTTGAAAGTAATTGAAGGTAGATGAAGATTTTTTTCTCATGTTCTCTCCAAAACTCTTAGGGGTATTTGTCGAAAGTATATATTTCCCATAGATTGATGACTGTTTAAGGCTTTACATATATTTGTTTATAAAAAGTATCTATTTGGTTGTTTTTAAGGACTAAGGGGTTGTTTTTTTTTTTAAAAACCTCTTAATGACTCTTAAGTCTGAATCGTTCAGACATTTTTACACATCACCTCTTATTAATCATAACTAAAATAAGACTTCAGACTTTAGACCTCTTAAAAAACAAACGACACCTTATTCTTACACAAGCCCAAGACTATATATAATCCATAGTTGTATACGTCTATTCGTGTTTTGAGTTTATATTATTTTATGATTTCACGTTACTATTTAGTAAAGACTATGATTGTGTTCTACTTGCGTTTTAAGCTATATTTGGATTTACTTCTATCAGTCAATAATTAAAAGTCCATAATAAACATGAACTAAATATGTTAGATTGGTGTTGTAATCCTAGTGCGGCCTTGGCTTCGTGTTTGTAATCTAGCTGCTCGCTAGCTTTCGGTGATTTTTTTGGTTTTTTGTTGTTAAAAAAAATGAACTAAATATGTTAGATCAAACCGGATTTTTACGATTTGCTTTAACTGGTTTTGTTCATTCCATCACAATTCGCACGGTTTGAAAAAAAATATATTTAAACACACGTACATATTGGTTTATTAAAAAGGTTAAAACATTGAAATCACCATGAAGAGTCATTCAAAAGATCAAATCATGGTATTCATTTTTTCAGCTACATGCATGATGATGTTCATGTTTGTGTGTGTAAGACGATCTCTTGGTTGCGTCCACTTTCTATTTTAAAATGAATACTTATTTTTACAAAATACTTTTATATATATATATATATATGTATATATATATATATGTATATATATATATATATTGGGCCTAATATGATCATTCAATATAATTAATGTTATTTTTAAAATAAAGTAAAAGGATAATTTGGTAATTTAACAATCTTGTATTTTTTTAATAAATAAAATCATTAATTACTCAATCCATAATTACCTAATTGATTACAATTTACCCTTCTTATCATTTTGAAACGGATAATAACCCACGCCTCTGGATATCATAATGGCATATACAAGGGTTTGGGTGTAATTGGTATCACAATGCAGTGTGTATCACAATAGATATCAAAGTGGTATCACAGTAGGTATCACATTAGGTATCACATATGTATTTTGAGTATCACGTTCATGATCGTTTGAATGTATATTGTAACAACCCAAAACTAACAACATCTAAAAAATAACATAACAAAACAAACGGTCCCAAAATATAATTTAATACATGAGCTCGGCCAAATTCACACGGGTGAAAATGACTACTACTGAGACAATCTAGTCTACTGGAACCTTGAACTCCCTGCAAGCCTCTATCACAATACCGCCTCCCAAAGAACCCGCTAACAAGCTTTTAATTAAACCTTTACCTGAAAAATGTTTTATTTTTTGAAAAGCGAGAGTTAGACCATGAGGTCTAGTGAGTTCTCTCTAGAAACAACATTCACACCGCATAAAGCATTTAAAACAATTCATAAGCATTTATAAATAATTATTCACAAAAGCAATAAACTTTCAGTTGCGTAACTACACACATAATCGGCACACTGAAGTCACGCCACCCGTGACTACGTGTCAGTCTCATGCTGCCTTAACTGGAACACACCCTTCATGGCATAAATGGGACGCCCCCGACGTGAGCACTGGCGGAACACACCCTCCGACTTGGCCATTACACAATCACTTCCAAATGTAAGCATACAAAAGATCACACCTTTTACAATATATCAAAGCATACAGTTCATATATAAAGATTTAACGTGCAGTTTCACAATATCTCATGCTCCAGTATAAACGCAAATCAACACACACCCAGTTAGAAAGACTCTCGTTTAATGATTCTCGCATGCATAAAAGTAGCATTAACATCAATAGGGGTTTTGGTTAGAAAAACTCACTTGTTGCCCTTTTGATTACTTCCTTAAAACGCGTACGACCGGAACTGATTACCTAAGGTTTAAAAGATCAACGATGTAATGGTTACTCACACGCCCTTGAGGCTAAACGAACTACCCCCTTCGGGACCAAATCCAAGAGGATTCCAAAAATTGGGCTCACTGGGCCTCGGCCCGAGATTGCACCAGTCGGCTGAGGGGTCTCGGTCATAAGGGATTTCCCGGACTTCTCCCGTGTTGGGTCTCGGGCTCTCTGCCACCGGGTTTGCTCCCGGTCCCCTGTCACTCCCGGTTGAGAAACTCCCAGGTGGCTTCCGGGTTTCCCGGTCGCTCTCGATCGAGATGTTTCCCGGGTGGCTCCCGGTTGCTCCTGGCTGAAGTGGACTCCCGGGTTGGGAACTCTCGATGCTTCTGGGCGGGACTTCCCCGGTTTCATCTTGGTTCCCACACCCCCGGTTCGTCGATGCAATATTGAAACCCCAAAGAAAAGGTGATTCCCTTGAGAAGGACGGGATCGATACACAAGTCGATACAAAGCCAAAAATATCGACCTCACCACCTCTTACCAAACGATTCAATATACGAAAACAATAGATTAACTTCAAATACAATAGATTAATCCCTCCCCTCAAGAACACAACAACAAACCCTCCCTTTCTTAAAACAACTAGGCAAAAAAATTCTTCTAACCATTAATAATCAAAGGAAGGATCAAAGCTTACTTCAGAGAACAAGCTTCAAGAACCCTTTTCATGCCCACCTCTTGTTCACTTTCCCCCAATCGATTTCTCCTTCAAGCTCTCTCTCTTTGGATTCTTTAGCCGCCACCAATACCAAAATGAAATTAGGGTAGAGTAATAGAGTTAAATCCCCTTTCTACTCAAATTACAACTAGCCCCTCTTACTTAAGGTTTTGACAAACAAACCCCTACACTCTCCACTTTAATAATTAAAACACGGTTGTTTCATTTTTTTTAACACTGTTGTTTTTAGGTATCACATTGTGTATTATAGTTGTATCACAGTGCGTCTTATACTTATTTTGGGTATCACACTCATGAATGTTTGTATGTGTATCTTGGAGGTCAGATTTGATAGAGAGAGAGAGAGAGGAGAGAGAGAGAGAAAAAAAATCATAATACCTAAAATGTCCTTTAATTAAAATTTAAAGTCAAATTACCAAATATATTAATTTCTTAATTTATTCTTTGATATGTGGATGAGATTGGATCTCACAGTTATCACAAAATACACAGTTCTCCCTTGAATGACCCCTATATATATATATATATATATATATATATATATATATATATACCTCTATCATACATACGACATTACACGACGCGAGAGTGCATGGCCAATACACACCTGAAGGGGCTTTCTTAGAAGAATTCCCACTTGGACTGGTAGTAAGAACCCGATCTCCAGAAGCTAATTGGCAAGGTTCGACTTGACCGGAGCGGATCGCAACTCAGACTAATCAATCGAATATTGATTAATACGTAATCGATCGAACACTACTTGAAAACGTATCTTCTGCTCAGAAACGAAATGTTCTAAATGTTCCTGGATCGAAAATTCGAGTTGCTGAAGCTGAAACAGCTACTTTCGAAGTAACAGAAAGAAAAGCAACGACTGGAGTGGGAGAGTTAGAGCTCGCTTCACTCTTCAAGCTCCTCCCCCCTTACTCAACGTCCTCAGTAATCAAGTCCGACAATGGGTTTTCCAACAAGCCTTATAAGGAGCTCTAGGAACTCTGAATAGTTGTTTAAATTGTGAGTTACATTTACATACTATCAGTGCCAATATTGGCATAAATTGAAATAGAAAACAGGAATTGTAACGTCTGCTGTAGTCAACCTCACGGTAGGGAAACATAATAAATAGGGAAGGTAGAAGTCGGGAGAGGTTCAAACGAGAACACATTCATTTTACGAGAACGCAAGAACGCCCTTTTACAATAGTCAATCACATGTGATACTATCGTTCATCACATATGACAAACATGTGATACTAAATTGGAGACGCGGACGACGTTCGACGCGACCTAGGTTGCAGGCCAAGTCACCCGCACACCACTAGGCCCCCTTGCGTGTATTATCACATTCGATATGGATATTCTTGATGTGATACTGTAATCCATCACATATGATACACATGTGATATAAATCAGTGACACAAACGATATTTGGTGCGACTTTAGGTCATGGGCCAAGTCGTCAGCATCCATCGGGTGTCCTCACATGTATTATCACAGGTGATACGAGTGTTCTTGCGTTTTCACAAAATGGAGTGTAACACCCTCAAATCTAGAAATAGCAACTCATTTAAAAATTTCTAAATACATCAATGAACGATTCATCTATAATCACAAATTAAGATTTAGCCTCAATACACACATTCATTCTACACATACAGTCTATAATAAGGACGAGTGTTACTAAAACCCGATAATAGTCACTATCTCCAACTGTGGAAGACTTCACCAAACTACTTACTCTCGTGTAAGTCTAATGCTCAACTCCTCAAAGCACTGCAAGAACCAAACACCAACTGGAACCTGATGCACATGCCGACAAATAAAAAGGTTAGGCTTAACGCCTAGTGAGCTCAAGAGTTTTCGTTAGAGATATATAACGCAATAACTTTAAGAATGCTATATAAAATCATAATTCCAAAATGCAATACATTTGATTTGAAAGCAACAAAAAATGAAATACATTAAATCTCAAAACAATCTCCTTTCATCATTCACCCTTTTCGTGATTAAAAATCATAAAACAAACGCCTCCTTAAATAAAGCCAAAACCCAAAGCGCATGTAAAACATAACTGACATTATAATGATCAAACACGGAAAACGTAGATAACCCCAACTTCCAAAACATCCCAATAACTCGAATAAGTTTCAATAACCAAAACCTTAAAACGTAGATAAATACCCACATTCAAACGTCTCCGAAAACATGGATTATAAAACTCTATAACCAAAACCTCACCTACTGGTGACGGGAAAGACCCGATTACATTGTACGTGACGGAACACAAAAGTAGGTCACATAATCATGTAAGAAATCAAAACATGTGGGTTACACAAATAAAAACCCACCGAGCTCAACTCCTCTGAGTCTATCACTCGAAAACATCAAGTCAACCCCTCTAGGTCTATTCTTGAGAGTTCAAAAACGGGGAACTCTAGCACAAGGGAATTACACCTTACTGCCCATGGGACGCTGCCCGACCGTATAGGTCCACACCTTACTTACCATGGTGACCTGATGCCTATTCCGTGTCAAATGATGAACCAAATGCCCAAAGCGGGGACATAGGAACACCGTGCCTATGGATCCATTGCACTAACTAAACCATTACATGACTCAAAGTGAATGAACTAATGCATCCAAAACATGTAATTCTCAACTAAGATGCAGTAAATGCAAATCATAACCAAACGTTCAATATTGAGCTATTAAAAGCGGACAAGTGTCCTCGAAACCCAACAAAATCCAAACCGAGCCATAAGCTCAAACAAATCCAAAGACTCAACGTTGAAAATCATAAATTGGAATCAAACATAAACAACCTGTACTTATCTAAACCCATGCTCCAAAACATATAATTAATTCCAACGTAGTTTAGATTTGGACAAATCATTTTCCAAGTGAGTTTATAACATTTACCTCTCAAAACGTCCCATAACACAAAACCATGCATTTCTCCAAAACACAAAATGAAATACATTTATTCTCAAAATCTATTTCCATAAAATAAAGCCTTAAGATACCAAAATATATGATTTATTTATCATAGTACCCAAAATCCCATAGATGTGTGTTATATAAGTTTATGAAGATAAACACTTTCAAATAATCAAACTTATCAGCAGTTAACAATTTTCATGTAAGACGCAAAACACTTTAAAATAAACATTTTGGCATGTACACCGTTTTCACAAATCAACTTGAACTCACCTCGCTAGGTTAAGTTAAACCCAAGTTTCAATCCACAACCATTAGCCTCCAAAAGCATAAATCCCACCCAAAGCTTTTCGAAGACACCCATTCCAACTCTTCAACTCAAGCTTCCAAAACCTAGATCCACACATTTTCGACCATAAATAAACATATCCAACCATAAATGATTGCTCCTCAAACATTTGTATCAAAATCCCCAAATTTGGCCAAACCCTAATTTTGACCTAACCTTCCCAAAGTCAACCAAAACGAAATTAGAGAAACATAATACTAGGAAATCATCCATGGTGTGATTATAACTCATAAAGAAACTTAGAAACTGAGGGGACGAACTTACACTTAGGTTTTCGAGCAAAACCCCAAAACTTATGAATCCTCAAGAAGTGGTGATGAACACTTGAATCTTGCTCAAGAGATTGAGGTTACAAGTATAAATGATGAGGGAGTACAAGGTTGTAGGGGGGAAACCCCCAAAAATGGATTAAGGTTCGTTTAAGGGGGTGGGGTTCGGTTGAGAGAGAGTTTAGGAGAGAGTGGGTTAAGGGAATAAATGAGAAAAGTGGGAAAAAGGGATTTAATGGAGTCTGGACCTCGACGGCGAGAGTGCCCCGTGAGAGTGACACTCTGTCACAATCGCAGGCACAATCGCCCGCTCCTACCCACTCTCTGTACAAGGGCCGCGAGAGCGCGGGCACAATCGCCCACACCGTACCGAGGTCAAATTTGTTGACCTTTCGACCTGAAGCGCTCCCGATCCAAAGTTCTAACTTCACAAGGATTTATAATGAAGGGTTTTCGATTAGAAACTAGAAAAGAAGGGTAAGGCAAGGCTTAACAAAATACGGGTGTTGTTAGTATACATATATGTATTTCAATAATACATATAAATACAAATATCGAATAAGTAAATATAATCAACAAATGATTAATAAAACTCAAATATAAAGGGAATCGACAGAAAACATAAATGAATAAACCGAATATTCAAATGATGTTGAGGCTCGTGTTGGACACGATCCCCTTAAACAGATTTGCCGTCTGTTCCCAGGGTACAATAGCGTAAGCAGTGTGTACTGCCGGATATCACCAGTTGCTTGAAAAAATCGCCGGAGAAACAACGTATGCTTGAGAGAATTCAGGAAGCTTTGTGTTCAAGATTGTTGTGTTATGGACTGAAAACGACTCCTCTATTTATACTGCGCGAGCACAAGATTTCGGAGCTGCATTCATGTCCGCAGGTCGCGCCCACGCACAAGTTCGCCGAATTTAGCCTACGAAGGCCGCAATCGGCACCCCCCCTGCGCGCGGGTAGGTGATGGAGTAAAACCAAACTAAGGACTTGAAAGTCCCTCCCACATTTTTAGTTATAAACCACTAAAACTTTGGTCCTCCTTCCTATGTGGGACAAGTTCCCACACCCACTTGGTTTTGCTAATTTTCATCCCAAACACTCAACTTTGAGCATCGATATCTCATTCACACATATTCCGTTTTGGACACATAATATATCGTTTCGAAGCTCTCATATAGGAGAACATAAACCCACGAAGAGTTAGATATATACAATACATATACATGTATTTATTTGTGTCCAAAGTTAGTAAAAAAAATCACATTAGTAAAAAAATCACATTTTTACTAAAATTTTCCAACAATCCCCCACATGAATGGAGATCGATCTTTGCATACGAAAATTTTCCTACGAAATTTCCAATGGTTGAATCTTGCATAGGATAGGTAGGTGTTATCCTTTGAACCTTCCCTTGTGAAACACACTTAGCCTCCTAGCTGTCAGTAGACTCGATGTCCTTGAACTGAACTGCCCTTTATGTAGGCGACAATACATTTCACACAAAACTCTTCCTAACAAGGTCATATCCTCATAGTCGTGTTCGTTATGGTCATGAACACTAGCCTGGTTCAGCGAGAGCTGATAGGAATTGAGCCCCCACAATTCCCTTCGAAGCGACCCCACTTCTCTCTCACATAGGTGATTTTCAATAATCATTAAAAGCCATAGGCTTATCCTCTTTATCACTGATTCCAGAATTGGAATTGGAAGTTTATTAACTCCCCTACAGTGACCTCCTCTATTCATACAACTAGGTTGTCCTTTTGAACCCAGATCTTGGGATCTCCAGTCTTCTGGGTAAGGTTTCCTTTGCATGAATTAATCATTTAAGGGCTTTAGTCCCATTCCTCTCGACGACTTATACACCAAATCTCTACTTAAGCCTTTTGTAAGCGGATCCGCAATGTTATCCTTTGACTTCACATAGTCAATAGAGATAACTCCAGTAGAGAGTAATTGTCGAATCGTATTATGTCTACGTCTAATATGTCTAGATTTCCCATTATACATTGTACTTTGAGCTCTACCAATCGCTGATTGGCTATCACAATGTATACATATGGCCGTTACCGGCTTAGGCCATTTGGGAATATCTTCCATGAACCGACGTAGCCATTCTGCCTCTTCACCACATTTATCCAAGGCAATAAATTCAGATTCCATCGTGGATCTGGCTATAACAGTTTGCTTGGACGATTTCCAAGATATAGCCGCACCTCCAAGTGTAAACACATATCCACTTGTTGATCTGGAATCCTTAATATCAGATATCCAATTTGCATCACTGTAACCTTCGATTACCATTGGATATTTTCCATAATGCAGTCCATATTCACGTGTGTATCTTAGATATCTTAACAATCTAGTAATACTCTTCCAGTGTTCTAAACTGGGATTACTATTATACCTACTTAGCCTACTCACTGCATATGCTAAGTCAGGTCTAGTACAACTCATAAGATACATCAAACTGCCAATTATTCTTGAGTATTCTACTTATTCAACACCTTCCCCTCTATTCTTAGATAGATGTTGACTAGTATCAATTGGAGTTCTAGCTATACTAGTATCTCCTTCATTGAATTTCTCAAGAATCTTGTCCACATAGTGTGTTTGATTTAACACCATACCATTTTGGGTTCTTGTGATTTTTATCCCAAGAATCACATCCGCTAAACCCAAATCTTTCATGTCAAATTTAGATTTCAACATATCCTTTGTGGACTTTATCATTTTGTCATCGCTGCCAATGATAAGCATATCATCAACATATAAACACAAGATGACATATCCATGAGTGGTGTCTTTCATGTAAACACATTTATCACACTCATTTATCTTAAAACCGCTTTCTAACATGGCTTGATCAAACTTTTGATGCCATTGCTTTGGAGCTTGCTTTAGGCCATACAAGGATTTAATAAGTTTACAAACCTTGTTCTCTTGTCCCGGGGCAACAAATCCCTCAGGCTGCTCCATATAGATTTCTTCTTCCAAATCTCCGTTTAGAAAAGCAGTTTTTACATCCATTTGGTGAATTTGCAGATTTCTAATAGCTGCAATCGCTAATACCAATCTAATGGATGTTATTCTTGTCACCGACGAATAAGTATCAAAATAATCTAGACCTTCCTTTTGTCTATATCCTTTGATAACTAATCTCGCCTTGTATTTATCAATACCGCCATCAGCTTTCATCTTTCTTTTAAAGATCCAACGGTAACCTAGTGGCTTACAACCCGGTGGTAGGTCCACGAGTTCCCATGTATGGTTTTGTAAGATAGATTCTATCTCACTATTGATGGCTTCTTTCCATTGAGGTCCCTCCGAAGATGTGACCGCCTCACGATAGGTATTAGGTTCACTTTCCACCACGTAGGTGAGAAAATCGGGACCAAATGATTTTTCAACCCGAGCTCGTTTACTTTTTCTAGGTTCTATATCTTCTTTATCAGATAGAATTTGTTCATCCTCTTGAACAATTTCTTTACCTTTAGAAGATGACGCTTGATCTTCCTTGTTCAAACAAGGAAACACGTCTTCAAAGAATGAATCATTTCTTGACTCCATAATTGTATTCTTGTGTATCTCGGGATTTTTAGATTCATACACAATAAACCGATAAGCACTACTGTTTTGTGCATATCCAATGAATACACAATCCACTGTTTTAGGTCATAACTTTTGTACCTTAGGAGGAGGTACAACCACTTTAGCTAGGCACCCCCACACTCGTAAGTACTTGTAAGATGGTTTTCTACCCATCCAAAGTTCATACGGAGTCTCATCTTTTTTCTTGCGGGGTATCTTATTTAAAAGATAATTAGCCGACAAAATAGCTTCTCCCCACATGTTCTGACTTAGTCCAGAACTGATCAACACGGCATTCACCATTTCTTTCAAGGTGCGATTCTTTCTTTCATCCATGCCGTTTTGCTGAGGTGAGTAGGGTGCTGTGAATTCATGTCGAATTCCATTGTTAGAACAAAATTCGGCAAACGGTGAAACATATTCACCTCCCCTATCACTTCTAACCACCTTGATTTTCTTATTAAGTTGATTTTCAACTTCATTTTTATACAAGATAAACTTGTCTATTGTTTCATCTTTACTCTTAAGTAAATACACGTAGCAATATTTCGTACTATCATCGATAAACGTGATGAAGTATTTGTTCCCACCTCTAGTAGGAATTGATTTTAAATCACACACGTCAGTGTGAATTAAATCAAGGGGTTCGGTTTTCCTTTCAATCGATTTGAAAGACGTTCTAGTAAGTTTGGATTCAACACATGTGGGGCACTTGTGATTTGAGTCAATATCAAATTTAGGTATGCGGTTTAATTTAATTAAACGTTGAATGAAATTATAATTTACATGCCCTAAACATCCATGCCAAACATTTGGAGATTCAAGCAAATAAACTGAACTTGAAATAGTTTTATTCATTTCATGGAAAACTATTGTATTTAACTTAAACATACCATTCAAAGCATTTCCATTACCCACATGCATACCACTTTTGGACAAAACAAATTCGTCCAACTCAAATACTAGATTGAAACCAAACTTGTTTAACAAACAACCCGAAACGAGATTCTTTCGAAGTTCCGGGACGTACAAAACATCCTTAAGCTTAAGCTCTTTCCCTGAAGTCATCTTCAAAATGACGTCTCCAATACCCTTGACATCGACAGTGGAGGCATTTCCCATATAGAGTTTTTGCCCAACATCAACATCCTTAAAAATGTTAAAGTTTCTCTTGTCATGACACACATGACGGGTCGCTCCGGTATCAATCCACCATTCTCTAAAGTTTGCACCAATCACATTCAACTCCGAGAACATGGCCTTAGGATCCGTGATTATTCCCACCACATTCTCGTTCACCATCGTGGAAAACAAATTTCCCGTGAACGCAATCTCTATTTGTTTACACAAAACATAAAAAGAATTGAATCAAATACAAATTCGATTGACAATCCTTTTATACAAATAGTAAAGGTCTTAAATCAAAAAACAAACTCGTTTTAGAATTTGTTTACAAAATCAAAATAAATTGATTCAAAACTTTTTCCCACAAAATCGAAACAAAATCGATTTGGAATTTTTCTTTACAAAATCGAAATAAACTCGATTTTAAATTTCGTTTCCACAAATTGAAACAAGCCCAATTTAAATCGATACAAAAACCGATTCAGATTTTATTTACACATAATCGATACAAAATCGATTTAGAATCTTTCGAGACAAACTCGATTTTATAAACTATTTAGAAACAGTAATTTAAATCGTCAAATACGATTTATAATATGTTTACACAAAACCTAAAAAGAATTAAATCGAACCAACGTCGATAGAAATTCTTTTTCACATAAACGAATTAATCGAAACAAACTCGATTATCAATCCGTTTATACCCTTAAATCGAGACACAACTCGATTCTTATCAAATCGAATTAAATTCGATATAACCAATTGAATCGAGCTAAACTCGATTCAATTTCTGTTTACACAAAACAGAATAGATACCACCGGAATTAATCTGTTTTTAAAAAACATAAAACCAAAATATCGAGACAAACCCGATACGTCAATAAAACCTGTTTAAGATTGTTAGTATACAAATATGTATTTCAATAATACATAAAAATACAAATATCGAATAAGTAAATATAATCAACAAATGATTAATAAAACTCAAATATAAAGGGAATCGACAGAAAACATAAATGAATAAACCGAATATTCAAATGATGTTGAGGCTCGTGTTGGACACGATCCCCTTAAACAGATTTGCCGTCTGTTCCCAGGGTACAACAACGTAAGCAGTGTGTACTACCGGATATCACCAGTTGCTTGAAAAAATCGCCGGAGAAACAACGTATGCTTGAGAGAGTTCAGGAAGCTTTGTGTTCAAGATTGTTGTGTTATGGACTGAAAACGACTCCTCTATTTATACTGCGCGAGCACAAGATTTCGGAGCTGCATTCGTGTCCGCAGGTCGCGCCCACGCACAAGTTCGCCGAATTTAGCCTACGAAGGCCGCAATCGGCACCCCCCCTGCACGCAGGTAGGTGATGGAGTAAAACCAAACTAAGGACTTGAAAGTCCCTCCCACATTTTTAGTTATAAACCACTAAAACTTTGGTCCTCCTTCCTATGTGGGACAAGTTCCCACACCCACTTGGTTTTGCTAATTTTCATCCCAAACACTCAAATTTGAGCATCGATATCTCATTCACACATATTCCGTTTTGGACACATAATAAATTGTTTCGAAGCTCTCATATAGGAGAACATAAACCCACGAAGAGTTAGATATATACAATACATATACATGTATTTATTTGTGTCCAAAGTTAGTAAAAAAATCACATTTTTACTAAAATTTTCCAACAGGTGTTACATGGAGGTGTTCTCGTTTGAACCTCCACACACACGCACACACACACACACACACACACACACACACACACACACACACATATATATATATATATATATATGGTCAGGTTCAGAAGAAAACCGCAAAAAAATGAAAAACTGAGGAACACCCTGGAACCATTCATTTGTACCGTATGCACATGTACATACAAGTAATTTGTAACATGCGCACGTGCATGATGCACATGTGCATACAAACCAAAAAACAACTTCAATTACTTGTATGCACATGTGTATACCGTCAAGATGAACATCTATCAGGGTGTTCCTCATTTTTTTCCTTTTTTTTGGGTTTTCTCTTGAACCTCCCTATATATATGTGTGTGTATATATATATATATATATATATATATGCATATATTATCTATTTCTTATCGTGTTAACGTTGATGGACATGGACTTGGAACAAACCATTACATAAATTAACACATTTTTGTATGGTTACTTGTCCAAATTACACAGTTCTATCCCATTTTTGCCATGATCAACAGTAAAAAGCTTTGGACCTATAAATATATTTTGAGTCGTAAAAGAATTGGATAACTCTAGACGTGAATGAGGGTCAGTTTTTCACTTTCCATTTCTGCATAAATCGTTTCCATTTCTACCATAATAACCTACGTACCATTCTATCTGATACGACACATAGTAACATTTATTAATTATACCTTATCTTTTGTTTACTTTTTTTAATTTGACATTCACGAGCGTCGACAAGTATTAATCACGATTTTTGACCAATCCTGGTGGAGTTATGTCTGCTTTAATTTGCTTGTTAACCAAGACATTATCTTAGAAAATTTACGGACAATTAATTAATCATTCATTGGTTGAATAAACTTATCTACTAGTCGATCTCTTTTTCCTTGAAAAGCTAGTGTACAACGTTTGATGCATGAAAGTACAAGTTATTATGCAATTATTTATCCAAGAAAACGATATGCCACCTTGATGACAAAGACATGACAAGGAACAAAGTATCGAAGGATCGATGTTTGGAGAAGATTAATGATGATTATGGTACGTATTGACGTTTGTTCTAGGATTAGAGTAGGGATGTAAACGAACCGAACGAACACAAACGGAGGCTTGTTCGTGTTCGTTCGTTTAACTTAACCGAACAAACGAACGAATACGAACGGTAAACGAACGAAATTTTTTGTGTTATATGTTTGTTCGTGTTCGTTTATGTTCATTCATTAAGAGCTAAACGAACGTAAACGAACGAACATAAATTAACATATACGAACGTAAACGAACGAATATAAATGAACCTAAACGAACACAAATAAATAAAAAACAACCACCATTACTCATCATTTCGTTCGTAAAAAATAACAAAATAAAATAAAAACGGATAAACTTAGGAGGTATAAAAAAGGAATTTTAAAAAATTTATTTAATTAATGCTTTGACACATTAATGTCATAATATATATAAATATATTTATATATATAAACAAATATAAACGAACATAAACGAACGTAAACGAACATAAATGAACGAACGTAAACGAACATAAATGAACGAACGAGACCATTGTTCATGTTCGTTCATTTAACTAAACGAACAAAAAAATGTGTTCATTTTCGTTCATTTATTAAATAAACAAACATAAACGAACTTCCCGCCGAACAGTTCACGAACGGTTCGCTGAACGTTCGGTTCGTTTACAACCCTAGATTAGAGTACCGATGGTCGCACACGAAATTAACAAGGGTAGGGATATATATTTGCACCCTACCTATGTGTTAAACACACCCTTCCTAACTATTATTCATTATAATTCAATCATTACATCATCATATTTAAATTTATTTGTGTTTTAACTATTTTTTAATTTTATTATTATTACTTTTCTTTCATTTAATCAAGCTTATTAATATTATTATTATTGTGAAACTATAATTAATTTCATTTGAAACTTTGGAAACCAAATTTCAGCCATTGATCTTTATAATCAATGGTTAAGATTCATTTGAATTATACATGGTAGTAAATTAATTAATTTATTAATAATAAATAAAAATAATAGATGAAAAGGGTAAATATGTCTTTTGATTTTGTGTCTCAAATATGGCAATAAATGTTTATTTTATTTAGATTACATGAAACCAAAATAAAATTACCCACGCAATCTAAATTTTGTTATTTTTTTACCATGAAAACGAGGAGCATTAGTCTTTTCATCAAAAAAATTATTTTTCTTTTAAAATGTAAGAATTTTTTTTAATTTCATTTTATTATAAAATTTACCACACAATCTAATATTGTGATGAAACAGAATGAATTTGTGGATTACGGATTTCATTGGATTACAGATTTCATCAGGTTCATCGTGTTAGCATTATTGTTTCATAATGAAAATAGATTCATTAGGTTCATCGTGTTAGCATTATTGTTTCATAATGAAACATGATGAATTTGTGCCATTTTTGTTAACTTCCCATTTTTGTTTCATTACCTGTTCAGTTGCATATCCGTATATGAAAATAGATTCATCAGGTTCATCGTGTTAGTATTATTGTTTCATAATGAAACATGATGAATTTGTGACATTTTTGTTAACTTCCCATTTTTGTTTCATTATCTGTTCAGTTGCATATCCGTATATGAAAATAGATTCATCAGGTTAAGCGTGTTAGTATTATTGTTTCATTATTACCATATATAAGCTAAATTAAAATTAAATAATTTACCTAAATTAAATATCTCATTTTTAAATTAATCAATGATTATTATTACCATATATAAGCTAAATTAAAATTAAATGATTATTAATATAATAATAATAACATTTACCATATATATTATGAAATAATGTAAAAGACAAAAATAATCTTTTCAATTACAAATAAAAATAAAAAAAAAGAAATTCACTGATTGGTTGATTTCGGTTTCCATAGTTTTCAATGTAATACTGGTTTCCAATTGATCGTTCCCCTATATATATATATATATGTCTATTTTGATTACATCGCAAATTAAGTAAAAATGAAACATACTTTGTTTGATTCCTATGTTGAATGGATTTTTAAAACTTCGTTTTGATACCATCAAATTTGATATTTCAAACATTTGAATAAACCGTGTGAGTGTAGATTTAATTTGTCGTATATAAATGATAAATACTTAAAAAAAAAATAAAAAAATTATTGTGTAACATTAGTTCATCTAAATGTTTGAGATATTACATCTATGATACAAAAATAAAGGTTTTAAAAGCAAGTTACATCTTCATGATGTGATTTGCCGTGAAAATTTAGCTTATCCCTTTTGTGTGGGAGCACCTTTGAAGTCGACAATCTCTTTCATGCAATGGAGTTAATCATACATGTTTTTGAAAAGGAGAAGCATTTTCGTCTTTTTGTTTTCCGCATCCGTATTGCATGATCTGAACCATTTTTGTGGATGCATGTGAACTTTTAATAGTTCTCTTATCAAAATGAAACAGTGAAATAACAGATTTCGTTCCTACAGTTTCAAAACTACAAATTGGCAAACCACAATGGCTAATATGTAGTTTCGAAAGTGTATGGATGAAAATTGTTACGGTCAACAAAACATAGGGACCAAAATTGTAGTTTATTCTAAATTATATTTATATTAATTTGTGATATATTATACATTTCATTTTTATGTTTCAAACGTATTTAAAAAATTAATAACTTAAAACAAAATAACATATTCAAATAAAAACACATAATTGACACACACACACACATATATATATATATATATATATATATATATAGGGGACGTATCATTTGCAAACCAGTCAGATTGTGCAAACTTTGTGAACCAATCTTAGCCGTTCATCAAGTATAATGAATATATGATTTTATTATGTTTCCTAATTTAAAATCATGATTATAATGAATAAACTTAACATTTCCTAATTTAAAATCATGATTATAATGAATAAACTTAACATTTTCCATATATATCACAATCATTATTAATGAATCATAATCATTATCCATAAATATATCTATTGTTTCCTAAAATAGTGGTTTGCATAGTTTGTACAAATTGTTTGGTTTGCAAAAGAAACGCACCCTATATATATATATATATAGTCATTTGTTCAAATGAGAAATGCTAAACGTATGAAAAATATAAAGGTAATCTTAGCCCCTTTATATGGTCAAGATCGGATTTGAATGGTCAAGAATTGTGACTATTCCAAAAATAGAGGGACAATTTCATAACTTTTACAAATAGGCGACAAACGAGTTCATATGTGAACCTGAGTGATTCACATATGAAATATATGTTCATATGTGAACCCGTGTAATTCACATATGAACCTTTTTTTAACTGATTAACATATGAACTTTTGTGATTCATATAAGAATTAATTAACTGATTCACATATGGACTAATTAACTGTAGGTTCATATGTGAATCAGTTAAATAGTTCACATGTGAGCTAATCAACATGTTCATATATAAACATATAGTTCATATGTTAATCACGTGGGTTCACATATAAACTTGCTTGTCGTATATTTATAAAAATTACGAAACTACCTCTCTATCTTCTGCAGACCATGCGAGGAATTATCCGGTGTTTCACAGTCAAAGCCGCAAATGTTGACTAGATAAATGACTATGATCACTTATCTGTTTCCCATACATTTAACATTTCTCATTTGAACATCTCCCTATACATATATATATATATATATATATATATATAAATTACAATATGGCGTAATATATCGATACCTAACCAGAAATTTTAATTTGATATATCGTTATTGCAAGAAAAAGAAAGATTTGCTCTAAATTTATAAATAACGATTAAATATAAAGGCATGATTAAAAATCTAGATAAAATAGAAATATGAAACATATTTGAAATATTCTATTTAGTGTTAAAACTGGTGTAAAAGATTGGAAATGAATTACTGGATATTATACCATATTCTACACCATTTTTTTTTTGGAAAGGGTATCCTTGGCCTATGACCCAAACTAATCCCTGACAATTAGGACCTTTAGCCCAGCTGCTAAAGCGTGCAACCCTGAGTTTATCCTCAGTGGCCACAAGTGCTGCGAGTGGGGCTCGAACCCGGGTTGAGCGCTATGAACTCCCCAAGCCTTTACCACCACACCACAGCCTTTGTGGTTTTCTACACAAAAAATGATGCAAATGATCGGAGATGGTCTTAAGCAATCACGATTGAACCATTTTTTATTCAAAAAGTTGTATCTTGATTATAACAATTTTTATTTTTTGTATCTATATAAATCATACAAGTTGATTATTAAGAAAACAACAATCGACAACTTCCATAGGAACGAGGCTTGTTGCTTATATCTAGTTACAAAAATATGGAGTTGTTATTGTCTTGTCCATGTTAACTCGGATCATTATGTCCATTCAATGATTAACCCTTTTCAATAATTGTATTTTATTTTTGTTATAGAAAAACTATCACTATAAATAAAATAGATGGGTATTTTAGAAGGAAAAATCTGTTCAAATGTAACACCCTCGAATATAGAAATAACAACTAATTTAAAATTCCCAACAATACCTTAAAGTGTAATAAATTCTCTTACTACAAGACCATAATTGAAATACATTTCTAGGTTGAACCATCAACAAACGATTAAAGTCTTAAATAAAGACTAACCGCGATCCGATCCATCGATCTCTCGTTGCAATACTCCTCTAATAACTTCTCTTTAAACGTTGCCCAAGACAGCTTGGCCAAGATGGTCGCCTCAAGAGAAGCGGAATATACATTCCACCAAGCGAGGGCCGCTCCTCTCAACATTTGCGAGCCGAAGATTGCCTTCTGCCCTTCTCCACATTCGCTTGATCGGAAAGCCTGTTCCATCTCTCAAATCCAACCCACACAAACTGTTGGATCGTCGGAACCCTTAAACTCTGGTGGTCGGCAACCAAGAAAGGCCTTGAATGTGCAAGTTTTCGTCGTTTGCTTGACTCCCGGGGTTGCGGTCTTGTTAGAGGGAATTCCAGGTCCGGTACCCCCGGATCCCGCCACAACTATGTTCTCGTCAACCGCTTCAGGTCGACGGTTGCTGATGTCTCGATCCTCAAAGAGCTTTAAGAACATCTCTTGTTGTTGTGCCATGGCCCGATTCATAGCCTGCATCATTCGGTCCATCATTCTTGTCTCTGCCGTTACTTCCTCCACAACAGGCTCTACAGTTTCTAAGTTGCGTCGGGGAATGTGCTTGAGTCCCCCACCCAACACAGTAACCAGACGAGATGGTTCCTCTACCGCAGTCACCCGCGGATGGTCGGCCGTGGATGATGTGGCCTCTTGACCTTCCGGTCGGTTTCTAGTATTAGCCATGAGTCTGTCACACATAAACACGAGATAGAAATAAGAAACTAGCCCACAGAATCAATACATGGAAACGTACTACTACACTTATCAATTATTATAACAACAGTAAGTCAAGCATGCTCATGTAAAACATCTTCATAATAACGTTAGCTAAGTGAAATAATGAACACATGATACGTAAGAGTTCTCGTTACCATCACTACAACTTTCAACTTGTGTAAGTTCCGTCGACCCTAGACCATCCTATCTTCAGAGTTCTACCCCATCTCACGAGACATAGCTTAATAGTCATAGATTAAGTCTAGGCATTTTACATTCATACCTAGTTCACTTAAACTAAAGTTCTGATACCAACTTGTAACATCCTAAAATTTAGGGTGAATTTAAAAATCGAAAATTCTGCTATATAACGTCTGCAAATGGAGTAAACCAGTCCATCCGAAAAGGGAGACCAAACAACCTGTATAAATTGGATAAGACAAACTAACCCAAGAGTATGTCAACCCAACACGGGGACTAAAGTATGACAATTACAAACCCAAAACAATTTAAAGAATATAAATCGACAACCTAATAATCTAACTTGGACAAGTAAGATTAAGGTCGGATGTCGTTATTCTTCCAAAAAGGGTAACTAAATCATCAAAAAGACTGCTCTTCACCCCAAGGTGATCCTCTCAATCCCGACGAGCCCCACCGCTAGAATGACCTGCCATACATGACCACCAAAGAACAAGTGTTAGACTAAAGCCTAGCGAGAATAATTAAGCAGAAATAATATTTAAATGATAAACCCATTCGAAGTCATGCGGACGATCTAGTCGTGAGCTAAATCAAAACAAGCCAAATAAACCATTAGCGTTCATCATATGATACCAATAATTACAAACCACATAGCGAGCTCAACTACTCCAAGTCTATTGCCCAAAAACATCAAGTCAACCACTCCAGGTCTATTCTTGAGAGTTCCAAAATAGGGGAACTCGAGCACCAGGGGATTACACCTTACTGTCCATGGGACGCTGCCCGACCGTATAGGCCCACACCTTACTTACCATGGAGCCCGATGCCTATCCCGTGCCAAGGGTAAACCTAATGTCCGGACGAGACATAGGAATACCGTACCTATGTGTAACATCCCAGGCCAACCGTACCAGATATTGTCCGCTTTGTCCACACACCCGGACTCACGGTTTTAAAACGCGTCTGGTAGAGGAGGTATCCAGTCCCTTATAAGGCAACTTTCGTTCCCCTTCCCAACCAATGTGGGATCTTACAATCCACCCCCATTGGGAGCCCAACGTCCTCGCTGGCACATTAGTCCGGTTCTCGACTCTGATACCATCTGTAACATCCCAGGCCAACCGTACCAGATATTGTCCGCTTTGTCCATACACCCATACTCACGGTTTTAAAACGCGTCTGGTAGAAGAGGTATCCAGTCCCTTATAAGGCAACTTTCGTTCCCCTCCACAACCAATGTGGGATCTTACACTATAGATCCATTGCACTACGACCAAAACCAAAGCATAATAACACATTCATTACCAGAAATGTAGGTAAAGCCCAAAAACCCAATCTTATTGATATCCATGGTTTCCAATGTGAAGTAATTAATAATACACTTCCATTAACAATGATACGTTAAGCTTTATTACAAAAAGCCCAAATTGTCATTGACTAGCTTATTGCTTAAATCTCACCCAAAACCCTAGTTTTCACTTTGGATCTTATCAAGATTCCATGGAACAATATTAGTTATCAAAAAGTTGATAAACATAGAAAATCATTAACCTTGTTTAAAACACCATCCCTTATCATCCTTGTTTAAGCCATAACCTTAATATTCCCAAAATCCTTAGTTAGGTCAAAACACCATAAAACCCGAATATGTGATTGGGAGGCAAATACGAGAATGATAACACATAAACCCTAGTATTTATGTAAGAACAATGGTTAGAAAGCTCACCTTGTAAGGGTTATACACAAACCCTAAGTTATGGTTGTAGAATGGAAGAGAGTAGGAGATGAGCCTTGAAGCTTGAATCTCTAGACTCACAATAAATGCAACAAAATCCTACACCAACCAATATAATCATCTCACAAAGTTTCCTTCAAGAATATTGAATGAAGAGAGAGAGATGACTTACCTTTTCTCTCCAAAAATCGGACCAAACCAAGCTAAAGTGAGAAAATGAGAAAAAATGCCCGATTTTCAGCATTTAAGGGTCTGTCCCCCGACCGCGACTATGCCCTGTGAAATTGACATGGTTATTCTCGCCGGGCAATGTCGCCCGAGCCAAGTACCCCGCGGTACAGGCTCAACGATTATGCCTCGCGAGTTTGACACTTGTCATTCTCGCTTGACATTGTCCCACACCATCACCACCATTCGGTATGCTCTCCACGATTATGCCCCGCGAGAGTGACCTCTGTCACAATCACGGGCACAGTCGCCCCGGGCGTAACGAAGCCTGTTTTCACCCGAATTCGACCCAAAACATTCACTTTTCCAAAGCTAATTTAACAACAAGCTTTTAAACCAAAATATGGACATACTGAGATCGAGGATGTTACAATCCTCCCCAACTTGGAGGATATTTCGTCTTCGAAATCTTGGCTAGGTGAAGAGGTGAGGATATCTCCGCTTCAGATCTTCTTCAGCCTCCCATGTCACGTTAGCACCGCGATGGTGCTTCCATTGAACTTTTACCATCGTGACCTCTTTGTGGCGAAGCTTCTTCATCTTCTTTTCTAAGATCGCCTTGGGTTCCTCAATGCAACAGTTTCCTTCATCAACTCTGATCTCGGAGAGTGGGATAACACTCTCCTCCTACGCTAAACACTTACGGAGGTAGCATACATGGAAAGTGTTATGGATTCCATTCATTTCAGGAGGGAGTTCCAATTGATAAGCTTGCAGCCCTATTCGTTTAAGCACAGTGAAGGGCCCAAGGAAACGGGGACTCAATTTCCCGCGCTTCCCAAACCGTATAATCCCCTTCCAAGGGGACACCTTCAACATAACGCGGTCTCCCACTTGGAATTCTATGGGCCGCCTCTTTTTGTCTGCATAACTTTTCTGCCGGTCTTGAGTCGCCTTTAAGTGTTCCCGTATACTTTTCACTTTATCCACCGTCTCTTATACGATCTCGGGTTCGGCAAATTTCTTCTCCCCCACTTTAAGCCAACATACGGGAGTTCGGCACTTGCGACCATATAAAGCTTCAAACGGTGCCATCCCAATACTTGAGTGGTAGCTATTGTTGTATGCGAACTCCACCAAAGGTAGGTGCGAGTCCCAACTACCCTTAAAGTCGATTACACATGATCTCAACATATCTTCTAGCGTCTGAATTGTTCTCTCGCTTTGGCCGTCGGTTTGAGGATGATAGACGGTGCTCAACTTTATACGCGTGCCCAATTCCTTTTGCAAACCATCCCAAAAACGCGACGTAAACCGACTATCGCGATCCGAGACAATAGATAGTGGCATGCCATGACGGGATATCACTTCATCAATGTATAACTTCGCTAGCTTGTCCATAGGTAAAGTCTCGCGCATGGCCAAGAAATGAGCGCTCTTGGTCAAGCGGTCCACTATCACTCAGATGGTGTCATGACCGCGCAAGGTCTTTGGCAATTTAGTCACGAAATCCATCGTGATGTGTTCCCATTTCCATTTTGGAATTTCCAAATATTGTAAACTCTCATAAGGTCACTGGTGCTCGGCCTTCACATGCAAACATGTTACACATCGTTCCACGTAGCGCGCCACATCAAGCTTCATAACCGGCCACCAATAGTGTAACGTTAAATCCCGATACATCTTTGTGCTCCCCGGAGGGATGGAATACTTCGATTTGTGGGCATCCTCGAGAAGAAGTTCTCGATTTCCCTCGACCTTAGGCACCCAAACTCGCCCATTGAAAAGCTTTACTCCTCGACCATCCTCCGTCAAGAGTAGATGTTGTTTTGTCATGAACTCTCCCTTGATGTTCACCTCCAGTAAGGCCTCGGCTTGCGACGTTTTAATTCGATCGATGAGTGTTGACGTCAACTTGATCCGCGTGAAAGTAGCTTTGGAATTCCCCCGTAGTCCTTTCGACTAAGAGCATCGGCGATGACGTTTGCCTTACCCGAATGGTAAAGCAACTCGCAATCGTAATCCTTTAGTAATTCCAACCACCTCCACTGCCTCATGTTTAATTCCTTTTGATCAAATATATGCCTCAATCTCTTGTGGTCCGTATAGAGAGTGCACTTCGTGCCATATAGGTAGTGTCACCATAATTTTAAGGCAAACACAACCGCCGCTAATTCCAAATCGTGGGTTGAGTAGTTGACTTCATGTACCTTGAGTTGTCGTGACGCGTAAGCGATCACTTTACCCCTTTGCATTATAACGCAACCCAAGCCCATCTTCGATGCATCGCTATAAACCACAAAATCTTCCGTCCCATCGGGTAGAGATAAAATGGGAGCTTCGCAAAGCTTCCTTTGTAGAGTTTGGAACGCCTTCTCTTGACTCTCGGTCAACACAAATTTCACGTTCTTTCGGGTTAAGGCCGTCAACGTTGAGGATATCTTGGAAAAGTCTTAGATGAATCTCCGGTAGTATCCTGCCAATCCTAGAAAACTCCGGATTTCTGACGGGCTTTTGGATGGTTCCCAGTTCATCATAGCCTCGATCTTCGCGGGGTCCACTTTTACTCCTTCCTTCGTGACCACATGCCCCCAAAACTGCACCTCTTGGAGCCAAAAGTCGCACTTTGAAAACTTTGCGTAGAGTTTTCTCGTCTTAGAACTTCTGTGAATCCCAGATTGCTCAAGTAACAATGAATAATGAAAGATTAAACTTTTATTGAATGATTGAGAGAGTTACAAACATAGGATTGAAAAACAAACTCTTTCTCTAAACCTGATAAGCACACAATACTGTTTCTCTCAACTTCTAACCCTAAAGATTAGAAAACACACATTATATACTCAGGCCTAAAAACCAAAAGGCCGAAGGCCCAACAAACTAAACTAAGGCCGAAATAACAAACAAAACCCAATATTAAAATAAAAGGATTTTACAACACGATTAATAATTAATAAATAAACTATATAAATACTTTATATAACTTTCCACGCACTAGGACTTTCAATCCTAACAATCTCCCCCTAAAGTTGTGTGAAACACAAATCCCAAACAATATCAAGCAATTCTCATAAGATGTAACAATTATGAACTAGAGAGAGAGAGTAGAGAGAGAAAGTAGATCTGATTAATCACAAGTCTGAATGTTTACAAATGACGTGCTTAAGGAAAATACAAAGACTAAAACCTATTTATACCTCAAACCTAAAACAAGACTTAATGACTAAGAAAACTAAACATACTTTGACTACTATGACTTTGACAATGTTGACTTTTACATCTTTGACTTTCCTTATTAAATCTTGGATACAATATTTAGACTTAACAATCTCCCCCTTTGTATTCAAGATTTAATAAAAATTTGACACTGAACTTCAGCACTTGATTCTTCAGCTTTTGTCTCTGATAACTTTGAACTTTGAAGCTTTCACAGTCTTCAGTCTTTCAGCCTTTGAAGAATCTTGAAAAGTCTTTTGCACTTTGTAGCTTTGAAAGTCAACAAGTCTTGAAAGCGAACCATAATTCTTCAAACTCCTTTGAAACTATGAACTTTGAAACATCTTTGAAAACTTTTGAAACCTTTCATCTCTGAGAAATCTTTCAAAACTGTATCTTCATCACATTGATCTCTTGACTGTCTTCAGAAAAACAAACTTTCACAAATCATCTTGATTTATCTTTGAACAATCTTTCTTCAGAATCTTTTGACTTTGAATTAGCGGAAGCATTTTGAATTGACTTTTGAACTCTCAGAATTTCTTCACAAGACTTTTCACTTTGACAACTCTTCATGGCTTTGAAATTGAGTCTCTATTAAAATTCTATTGTGAAACACAAATCCCAAACAATATCAAGCAATTCTCATAAGATGTAACAATTATGAACTAGAGAGAGAGAGAGTAGAGAGAGAGAGAGTAGAGAGAGAAAGTAGATCTGATTAATCACAAGTCTGAATGTTTACAAATGACGTGCTTAAGGAAAAAACAAAGACTAAAACCTATTTATACCTCAAACCTAAAACAAGACTTAATGGCTAAGAAAACTAAACATACTTTGACTACTATGACTTTGACAATGTTGACTTTTACATCTTTGACTTTCCTTATTAAATCTTGGATACAATATTTAAACTTAACAATCTCCCCCTTTGTATTCAAGATTTAATAAAAAATTGACACTGAACTTCAACACTTGATTCTTCAGCTTTTGTCTCTGATAACTTTGAACTTGAAGCTTTCACAGTCTTCAGTCTTTCAGCCTTTGAAGAATCTTGAAAAGTCTTTTGCACTTTGTAGCTTTGAAAGTCAACAAGTCTTGAAAGCGAACCAGAATTCTTCAAACTCCTTTGAAACCATGAACTTTGAAACATCTTTGAAAACTTTTCTTTCATCTCTGAGAAATCTTTCAAAACTGTATCTTCATCACATTGATCTCTTGACTGTCTTCAGAGAAACAAACTTTCACAAATCATCTTGATTTATCTTTGAACAATATTTCTTCAGAATCTTTTGACTTTGAATTAGCGGAATCATTTTGAATTGACTTTTGAACTCTCAGGATTTCTTCACAAGACTTTTCACTTTGACAACTCTTCATGGCTTTGAAATTGAATCTCTATTAAAATTCTCCCCCTTTTTGATGATTGTGAGCATCATGATCATCAAAACTTCTTCAATTTCAGTACTTTCTTTGATGACCCCCCTCTGTATTCAAATAACAATCTCCCCTTTCTATGATAATTTGACTGTTGTCGCCCTTTGATCTGAATGGATGAATCATGAACTGTATATACCCAAATCTTTTCAAATTAAGATATAATGAACGTGGTAACCCTGATTCAACAAATGAAACAGTTAGGAATGCCTGTCAGTAACACAAAGTTACTATGTACAACGAATGTATAATTTAAGGAGCTGGTTTGATGATGACTCCCCAGAACTTCCATTTAATTATTGAAAAACACAAGGTTTATATATGAATGTTCTGACAGAAAAACAAATTTTCTGTATGCTCGTGCTTGTGTCTGAAAGAATTTAGCACAATGATTGTGTTTCATAAGGCTCAAATTGTGTAAACTGTTGAGACAACAACATGTATTACACGGACTCAATGTGCATTAAAGAGGTGCGAAGGTGGGGCAACTTTCCTTCTTTTTCAATATCTAAATCTTCCAAGTGAAGATCAGATAGCAGATGTGCTGCTTCCCCAAGAAAATGAAACATTTCTTTTTCGAGAAAGAAACGAGTGGTTGGTGGGGTAATAGCAAGAGTTGGCATGGGCTCACTGCCTATTTCAATGATGGTCACCAAAGAATGTGAACCAATCAGTAGATGTGGCTTCCCGGCTCAGAAAGAAGTTGGTGCAGAGTTCTGATATTCTTTTAACTCTGTTCTCACACCCTCTTTCTTTTTAATATTTAATCTCACTTCTAACCAAACTCTCTTTTCCATTTTTTCCGCTCCATACAATGAGAATAACTCAACCGAATGAGTTATCTCCCCCATTCTTTGATATTGACCCCTCACCCCTCAATCTCTCAAGAATAACTTCCTGGGTAGGAAACACTGGTGAACGTGAATCCATGGAAGTTCTATTTAAGCTCTCACACGAATCCCATGTAAGTCCTAGAAAGAATGATTGCTCAACAGTTTAACTTTAACAATTAAGCACAAAATGTATGAAAACATTGTCAAAATGTATGCTCATGAGATTTGAGCAATTGAACTTTGAAGATTTCTCAAAACAATGATATTGAATGAATGAAATGAAATCAAAAGAATTGTTTTGAGAATCTGACAATGTATCAAGCAGATCAAATGAAATGGTTAGGGTATCAAAGAACTGGATATTTTGTTTATATGAACGAATATAAACAATTTATCAATGAAAGCATAAATATGAAAAAGATGAATGATGCTCAACAACTTTGAAAGCAAACGAGGGTATTACCATAAAAAAATATGTTTGTTATGAGACATGGTAATAACAAATCAAATGAAATACTGAACCAATGTGTGTGAATACTTTACAGTATATGGAAAAGACAATACACGAGTATTGATCTTTGGAAACACACAGTCAGTTAAACATTAAGCTCAAAATTTGAAAAACATTTAAAAGCTCACTTCTGAATTCATGAATTCTTTTGAGAATAGAGAAGTGGTTTGAACATTTAAGAAACTGTTTTTCATGCTTGAAAGTTGTTCTTCTTTCAAACAATCAGAAATGTAGGATCAGAAGATATTTACCTTTAAGCTCCCCCTCAAATCATGATAGAACGATTTAGATCTTTTAAGCTCCCCCTGGATATTAGCAGAATATCCTTCTCTGATCATTAAAAACGGGTCCTGATCTGTTATTTGATCAGAAGCCATCACCTTTACTCCCCCTATAAATTATGCAACAGTAGATTTATCAATGAAAACAAGATAGAGATCCACAATTCCTTCTAGAATGTAGTCCGTCATATCAGTAAGATTTATCAGTGAAAAAGTACAGGATAGAGATCTACAATTCCTTCGGGAATGTAGTCCGACATATCTCTCTAATGCATATTTCAGAAAAGAAAGTACTCCCCCTTGATGGTTGATTTCCTCATTTGAGTATTGGAGTACAATCCTCATATCATGACAGGAGTAAAGGTCTTTAATCGATGAGGTACGGGTCCTAAGCTGATGTGCTTAGAAGCCATAATCTTGACATTGAGGTGCGGGTCTTGAACTGTGTTATTCAAGAGCCATAGTTCTCTTACTCCCCCTTGACTTGAGGTGCCTGCAACACAAAATCAGTTTTCGGTTTTGGTACCCACTGGAATTTGGGTCCATGAATGTTAGTTGTAGTTCTTGTGGGGTAAATAGAGTAAGAACCATACCAGAAATGATCATTTGTCTTGTGAATATGATCATGTGTACTTCAAAAAGAACAATAATATTTATTACTTGAAAACCTGAATAATTGATCTCTTGAGTATATAAGGTCAGATTTACCTTTATGCTATTTGTTCTTCTTTGCTTGATGTACATGTACATATGATGTGTTTCCTTTCAGCTTATCTGACATCTCATCTTTAACTGGTTTCTTCTTCCAGACCAGTTTCTCTGACTTGTAACTTCTTCTTCTTGGAGAAATACCTGAACCATCTAAATATATATCATAGAAAATGTTAGTTCGACGAATCTGATCAAAAGATTTAACTGACCTTTGTGAAGAGATAGGTTTCTGATATGAACTTGAAGCAGTCTTTTCAAGCTCTTTGATCTTTAAAACAAAGTTGTCTCTTTCTTTAACAAGCAGATCAATCTTCTTTGAGAACTCAGACTTCGTTTTCTGCTCTTTTAGTGCATTAGCTGATAGTTCAGATAACTTTGAAGTCAGCCTTTTGATTTCATTCTCAAATATGCATCGTTCTTCTTCAAATCCTTTCTCTGAATCGTTTCTCTGTCCGGATAGTTCTTTGAAGAATCCCACATTCTTCTGTTCAATGGCCTTCTTTTCTTGAGCAAACTTCTCTCTTTCCAAAATAAGTACTTTCTCAAAATCGAAAACTTGTTGAGAAAGTTTTAAGCATTTAAGATCAATTGACTTCTTCTCTTCAAAACACTTTCTTGAGAAATCTGAGAACTTCTTTGAAAAACTTTTCTTTTCATTATCAAAATCAGCTTTATTTTCAGCAAGCTGTTGTTCTAAAACAGATATATTCTTTCTAAGCTCATCATTCTCAGATTCCAATTTCATTATCTTCTCACCATTTATTCCAGAAGTTCTTTTCAGAAGATCTTCATTGATTGTCTTTAAAGCACTAATTTCTTCTTTCAGAATGATGATTTCAGCATAATACTCTTTTGACTTTTTCGAGTGAAAGTCAACAGCATATCCTAAATTTACTTTCTCTAATTCAAGCTTTCTATTATTCTCTTCAAGTTCATTAAAAAATCCCATATTGAATGAGTAACTAGCTTGATATGAAAGATCGTTCCCAAACTTTAAATCAGAAAATCAACAATCCGATCAAATTGAAATCTTGCACAAAATTTAAAATTTGAACAACACTTGTTATGCGCTAACAGTTAGTGGCGCAAGACTGAGATTTGCGTGAACTTTATGTAGCGCAAACCAAACTTCTCGTGAGCAAAGAATAGCACAAAGTACACTTCTCGCGAACAGTGTATAGCGCAAAGTTGACTTTTCGTTATCAGTGTATGGCGCAAAGCGAGCTTCTCGCGAACATTGTATGGCGCAAAGTGGGGTTTGCGTGAGATACAGAAGGCGCAAATGTAACTTCGTGAGAGATGTAGAAGACGCAAATCTCTTTTGCGTGAAAACCTTGTAGTGCAAACTTTGATTTGTATGAATATAAGATGGCGAAAACCCTGATAAGCTCACGCAAATGTGATGAACTCGCGCAAATGAAGACGAACTCGCGCAAATCGTAGATCTAGCGCAAACTTGGATCTGACTTTCACAATTTGATCCAAATCGATTCAAATCTGCAAATTGGTTCTCAAAAACTTATCAGTATCGACGAAAAACAATACTAATCACAAATTTACTATCAAATTCAGATTAAAATCAACAATTCACACATATTCGATCAAGAACAAAGTTCGAGTTCGACTTTTCAAGAAAATTTCAAAAATCAAAAATTAACACCGAATTAGTTGGAATTACGAGATGTAATCAATACAAGAATCAATCCAAAACACAAATCGTATCCAATAATTCCATTTTCTTGCATCAAAATCGATTTTTCAATAAAATTCGGATGAACAGTACAAAACTCGAGTTCTTGATTATAATTGAAAAAATTCCGAAAATTGATCCATAAAAAAAAATTTAGATTTCAATTCAAATTACTGATCAAATCATTCCTGAAAATGTTTGGTTCAGCTCTGATACCAATTGTGAAACACAAATCCCAAACAATATCAAGCAATTCTCATAAGATGTAACAAATTAACAATTATAAACTAGAGAGAGAGAGAGTAGAGAGAGAAAGTAGATCTGATTAATCACAAGTCTGAATGTTTACAAATGACGTGCTTAAGTAAAATACAAAGACTAAAACCTATTTATACCTCAAACCTAAAACAAGACTTAATGACTAAGAAAACTAAACATACTTTGACTACTATGACTTTGACAATGTTGACTTTTACATCTTTGACTTTCCTTATTAAATCTTGGATACAATATTTAGACTTAACAAGTTGTATAAAGGATTTATCTTCTTGAAATCTTCAGTTCATGACCTTCTCTTCCTCTTGAATCTCTAAAACACTTTGGTGTTGCTTGTCTTCATGTCATTCCAAGCCCCCCCTTGAATAAAGCTCTTGGTCTTCATAATTTCAACTTTGTAACCAGATTCAGTGTACCCTAGTCTCAATTGAATGCACAATTGAGCAACTTTCAACTGTAGAAACTCAACACATCGGATCAACACACAAGAAAGATAATGTGCGAGTTACATGACATTCCCTAGTGCATCTTCAGTTTAAAAGCAAAGAATCTGTATTTGAACCGCGAGTTGAATAAACTTTCAGCTTAAGAACTTGTAGAACCAATATGCTCATGGGAGGAATCAACTTGTAGCAAACACCACTTGATAAAGGATAGAAGAACCAATGCAATCTTGAAATCCATGGCTTTTCAACCTCAGATTTAAGAAAAATAGGCTATGTTGCTCCCCCTTCTCTTTTGCTAACTCTCCCTCAACATGATAATCTGTCTTTGAAACTTGTGTCGTTGTTATTGCATTCTCCCCCTCATGATGATTTGGAGAATCTTGAGCATCATGTATGTTCAAAGACTAACCGGATGAGTAGCAAAAGATAAGATAAAACATTTAGTAACCAAGATGGGGTAATCAACTAACACAGAAACACATTAGTAACTGTTATCACAACAACTAAAATAATTGTGTGGCCTATTTTCAGAGTTGGCAAGGGGGTATCTCTTATAGGACTTCCAGTTATCACTGAAGTAAGATTTTAAGAATCTACATCTCAAACTGTTCCGGCAATATCACAAAGATATGCGATTAGAACCACAAAGATTCGTGCGTGTGTGAAATAAATATAAATATGTATTTTTTCGACTCAAAGATTGATTCAACCTGGGACAAAAGTTATAAATCAATAGACACAGTGAGATGAATATGAAGTTCAGAGACCGGAACTGATGTCTTCCTTTTTCAATATCTAAGACCTCCGAGTGAGGAATAGATAGATTATGTGCTAAATCTCCGTGAATATATGAAACAAGTACCTTTTGTGAGATACTTGAGTGGCTAGCTGGGGTGACACGAGTTATCGACACTGGGTCCATGTCTATTTCAATATTCATCTCCAAAGAACGAGAATGAATAGATTATGTGGTAACCCGTATAACTGACTCGGTTTGGTAAGGACCAATAATTATTTTAAGTCCTGTCACATCCTCACCATATTCGTTTGAACTCATCTATCAAGCTAGACCCCTCACTGATATCTATAAAGGATGTGTTTCTTGGGTAGGTCCTTTCGGTTCTGGATTGACCATAGAAACATTATAAGCCCTAACACTCATTTAGCTCACCAAAATAAAGCATTGAAGTGCCCATTGAAGTACGAGTTCTGACTTGATGTAATCATAAGTCAATAAACATTTAAGAACGAGTCCTGAACTGAAGTGTTCAGAAGTCGAGATGAAAGTTTAAAGGAAAAACCTGGTACTCCCCCTCAGAAGATGGCATAACCCTTGATTGTAGTCATGTGACGTGAATAATCTGAATTAAAGCCCACATGACATTCCTGCAAAACAGATTAGATAGATTTTGGTTTTGGTATCCATGCTTTGATGGATCCTTGATGGTTAGATGCCTTAGCTTTAAAGCTATGAAAATGGGGGTTCTGGATACTATAAGTACCATACCAGCTATTGACATACCTGGAATCCACAAAGTCACTATTTCCACAATAAGTGCAATAGATATTTGATCGGTTTAGACTGATCAACTTAGTTGTGGAATAGACATGAGTCGGTGACTTTGGATCAACTACAGGAGATTTGTATGACATGTTTCCACCACTATCTTCTGCATTTGATTTCTTTTTCCAAACCATTTTCACTTTTCGAAACACTTGATTATCTTTATTATCAACAAGAGAATTATAGAAAAGATTTGAAGGGTGAATCCGGTCTTTTGAAAATTCATTTGATTTGACACAACTCTTCGAAGAACTAGTTGTGGAAGTTGAATTTGAAAAATAAGGAGACTGAACAACATTATCGGGACTGGCTTGTTCAGATAAATCGACTTTGAAATTGAGTTCTTCAAGTTTCTTGACTTTTACGGATAAACCATTTCTTTCTTCGAGAATTGAATCAAATTGATTTTATAAATCAGATTTTACCTTCTGTTCTTTCAAGATCTCTATCGTTAATCCAGACAATTTCTGTGAAAGCTTACAAATTTATGTTTCAAAAAACTTCCTCTCACTTTCAAAGTCTTTTTCGGTACTGTTGCGTTTATCAGATATTTCTTTGAAAATCGCAACATTTTTCTTTTCAAGCACTTTCTTTTCCATTTCAAAACTTTTTCGCTCTTTTGCAAAATTATCTCTCTCCATTATCAAAACCTTTTCAAAATCATAAATCTGTTTTGAAAGTTTTGCATTTTGAAGCTCAAAACCTTTCTTTCATCGAAAACTTTCCTTGAAAGCTCGAGAATCTTTCTCTCAAAAAATTTCTTTTCTTTTGAAAAGTCTACTTTTTCTTGTTCAAAAATAGAAGGCCTATTCTTGAGATCAAGATTTTCACTCACCACAACTTTCAGTTTCTCTTCAAGTTCCAGAGTCTTCTCTTCTTGGGCTTTAAAATTCTCTGATTTTTCAAACTTTTTCGAGAGTTCTGAAAATTGCTTCTTCAAAACATCATTTTCTTCAACAAGTTTTTCTTTTTCTCTTTTTAAGCTTTGTGCCCAACTCAGATTATCAACATTTTCACCATTAACTTGCACAAGCACGTTGTAATTGTTTTCCAATCTGGCTTCAAGAACTACAATCTTGGATTTGAGATCAGAAATTTCTTGTTGATAAGAAGAATAAGACATTGTTACTTGAACAAAATGATCGTAAGACGATCGCGATTTGATTAAAAAAAGGTGTAGAGGAATGAATGACAAAAGAGAAACTCAAAAACTTAACTAATAAATAAAATAAAAAAATTAAAATAAAAAATTAAACTACTAAGCAAGACTTGGAGCAGACATGTTTCGAGTGAAGGAAGTGGACTTGGGTTTAAGTTATTTAGAGAGGAGAGGGTTTGAGGTTAAATACTTGGGTTTGGCCGAGGAGAGGGCTTCGCGAGGAGAGGGCTTCGCGAGGAGAGAGGGCTTCGCGAGGAGAGGGCTTTGTGGTGGGAATAGGGGTTGGGAAGAGGGCTGCGGGTGGGAAGAGGGCTTCGCGGGTGGGAAGAGGGCTTTGGGTGGGAAGAGGGGTTGGGAAGAGGGCTTCGCGGTTGGAAAGAGGGCTTCGGGTGGGAAGAGGGCTTGGGAAGAGGGCTTGGGTGGGAGGAGATGGCTTGGGGAGGAGATGGTGTTGGGTCTGAAATATGCCAAACATGGTTACTACTTCTAGTTCAACATGGTTACTACTTCTGAAGTTAATATTCATCATAGTTACTACTTCTGAAGTTAATATTCATCATGGTTACTACTTCTGTGGTTAATGTTGCCAGTTGTAGTTAATGTTGCTGGAACAAAGTTAATGCTGCTAGAAGAAAACAGTTAATACTTCTAGTTAGTACTTCTGTTATTAATGCTGCTAGTTGATGATTAATGTTGCTCAACAAGATTAGTACTGCTAGTTCAAAGTTAGTACTGCTTGAAGAGATTAATGCTGCTGAGCATGGTTAGTACTGTTAGAGTTAATACTGCTCAGAGTATTAATGCTGCTGAAGAATAATGCTGCTTATGTGATAAAGAATTCGCATGGAAGGATGACAGCTGGATGGACTGAAGATTATGGAAAGATTGGAGATAATGATGGAAGATATTCTGAAGATATTTTATTAATTGTAATTAGCTTTTATCTTCAGTATATATATATAGTATTGTTTAGAATAGTTTATTATATTTATTATTTATTTTCTAAGTTTTTGAGAGAATCAACCTCAAGGCATAGTTCCTAATTCTAGAGAAGTAGAATTCGTCTTGAAAGAGCTTGTTCTTCAAGATTGAGGTTGAGTGTGTAATCTTGTGATTCTAATACAAGTTTGCAAAGTGTTTATCATATACTATTTATTTACTGTTTCATTGAATATCAAAGTGTTATTCCGCAACTTCTTTGATATTGTTTCTGAGACTTTATTCTTGTTGAGAATTCGATCCTGACAAGTGGTATCAGAGCAAGTATTCTCAGAAACCTGCAATCATCATTCTTCCTTGAAATCAGAAATCATCAATGGCTAAAGTTTCAGATTCTTCAAGCATAGAAATCCCCACAGAGGTAATGTCTAATCTTTGCTCTAAAACTTGTATGGAAACTGTTAAAAGGTACAGGGATCACAACCAGACAATGAGTGATGACCTTAAAAGATTAGAGAGAGATATAAAAGACTATGTAAGAATTGTTGAGAGTTTTGAGGAACAGATCAAAGTTTTCCAAGCCAATGAACTTCAACATTCTTATGATACAAATTACTGGAAGTGGGAGAAGAATGACCTAGAACTTCAGCTGAAAAAGTCTAAAGAGGAGAATGAGAAGATAAAGAGTGAGTTTGAGAAAGCCAAGCTGGATATTGAGAAATTTTCTAATGCTTCTAAAGCAATGGACTCTTTGCTCCAAACTCAAATCCATGACAAACTTAGAAGAGGAATAAGCTATAACACCACACCACCACCATACAACAACAATTACATCCCTCCTATATCAGACTTGATAGAGACCAAGAATAGGAAGGAATTGTCTGATGAAGCCACTAAGGTAGATCCATTAGACAAAGTGGTGGTTGAAACAGACTCTGAAGAAGAGAACTCTAATGATAAGAGTAAGGAGAACACTGTAGGTGGTGAGATTCCTCTAGAAAATCACATTTTCACCAATGAGGGATGTGGAAAGACTTGGGTCAAATCTAAGGACATAGAGAAGACAGAGGGAAAGTCTGGTAAGGTCCACTACAAACAGACAACAGTTGTGAATCCTATCCCTTGCAAACAGTGTACTTGCAATAAATCTGAGCCCCAAAAACATGATAAAAGGAGGGGAAATCAAAGAAACTGGAATAATCAGTGGGCACAAAAACAAGGGGTTGATCTGAGTAAAATCAATAGACCAAAACCTTGTTTTATCTGTGGAAAGCTTAATCATGTTGCCAAATACTGTTATTACAATCCTATCAACCAAAGAGTTAATTTTCAAAGACAAACTCAAAACTCCTTTGGTTATAGGAAGCAAGGAAGGAATCAAATGGCTAAGAACAGAGCACCTAAAAAGTCTCATGTTCAAAATAAGTTTGCTAAACCAAAGAAACATACTCCAAATAAGCCAAGGAGTAATTTAAAGACAAAGAAAGCAAACAACTTTGTTCAAGTTTGGGTTCCAATTGCAAAGAAACCTATTAGTACTGCTAACCAAGTTAGTACTGCTAACAAGGCTAGTGCTGCTTCTAGTAGTAATGCAGCCAAGCCTATAATATTGACAAAGTACTCCAGTCATGAGATTCCTAAACAACTCATTCAGACCAAACTGACATATTATATTAATGAGAAAGGTCAACCCAAGACCACTTTGGCTTGGGTTCCATCAAAGACTAACTGATTTATCAAGTGTGCAGGGCAATCAAAAGCTCAAGAGGAAGAGCATTTGGAATGAAGATAATGGTTGCTCTTGGCACATAACAAGGAACATGGATTGCCTTCAAATTCTTCAAAAGATTTGATGGAGGACATGTTACTTCTGATCCAGCAGAAGGTAAGAAAAGTGTTTCAGGTTGCTAATACTGAAAGGTAGTTAGTACTTCTAGTTCAGTGAATACTGTCAGTCTGTGTTAATGCTGCTGGTATGTGTTACTACTGCCAGTCTGTGTTAATGCTGCTGATAAGTGTTACTTCTGCTAATGTAAGTTTTCTATACCTAAAATGATCTTCAATAATTTAATGTCAAACCTGGATATCAATCAAAAAGCTTTTATCTGTATCCAAGGTTTGTACAAGAAGTACTTAATAATGAATTGACGGAAATACCTCACTTTGATGAGGTATATGTACCTAAACCCCCTAAAGGCAAGGTCTTTTCAATCATGAAGAGATCTGCTAAGGACTCGGAAGGAGTTGACACACCATTGTTCTCTACAATGATGGTGATGTCCCACAATCAAGAAGGTAAGACATCAGGGTCAAAGCCCTCATTAGACCAACCCACTGATGACCTATCCACACCTTCCACTACAAAGCATAAATCTTCATATTCCTTTTGTCAAACCAACATTCCCCATTACGATACTATATAAGGAAAAGATACAGAAGGTTCCTTCCCTTCTTGTATCTTCAACCTCAAAACCTACAAGCCCTCTGATGGAGCATTTTTCATCAGAGAATATCCAAAGGGAAACCATAGAGGTGTATCCCAACCTCAAGAAGGTGCTCAATAAGGAGATGCAAGAGCATATGGGTTGTAAGGCTCACACTACTGACTTTGCACAAAGTGCAGGACAGGACAGTGTGAACATATCTAAGACCTTCCCCATGGCAACTTTAGATGAGTAATTATCTAAAGGTCCCAGGTGCCAAGAAACCAAGGGAGTAGAAGGTGCTTCTGCTAGGCAGAAGATCTCTACTAAAAGATCCAAGGATCCTTCAAAGGTGGTAAACACACCTAAAGGAGGTGAGGACAGTTTAACTACAAAGAATTGATGGATACACTTGGTACAATTAGTCTGAAAGTTCACAATCAAATTATGGAGATAAAAGAGATGAAAAGGTGATCACTTCTTATCACTAGCAGATAGATCATATCAAGAAGCTGGTACTGAAAAAGAAGAAAATTAAAGTTTGTATTGATATGAAATCTTATTTTGAGGGGGAGATAAGTGAAGAAGCTGAAATAAAGCAGTAACTACATCAGAAACAGAAAAGAAGATAACAACAGAAACTGAATCAAGAAGAACTAGTAATTGCAGAAAGTTTTGAAATTATCATAAAGACCTTATGTTGAAGAACTTAACTTCTCAGTTTTGAAAAGTTAAGTTAGGGGGAGATTGTTGGGTCTGAAATATGCCAAACATGGTTACTACTTCTAGTTCAACATGGTTACTACTTCTGAAGTTAATATTCATCATAGTTACTACTTCTGAAGTTAATATTCATCATGGTTACTACTTCTGTGGTTAATGTTGCCAGTTGTAGTTAATGTTGCTGGAACAAAGTTAATGCTGCTAGAAGAAAACAGTTAATACTTCTAGTTAGTACTTCTGTTATTAATGCTGCTAGTTGATGATTAATGTTGCTCAACAAGATTAGTACTGCTAGTTCAAAGTTAGTACTGCTTGAAGAGATTAATGCTGCTGAGCATGGTTAGTACTGCTAGAGTTAATACTGCTCAGAGTATTAATGCTGCTGAAGAATAATGCTGCTTATGTGATAAAGAATTCGCATGGAAGGATGACAGATGGATGGACTGAAGATTATGGAAAGATTGGAGATAATGATGGAAGATATTCTGAAGATATTTTATTAATTGTAATTAGCTTTTATCTTCAGTATATATATATATATATATAGTATTGTTTAGAATAGTTTATTATATTTATTATTTATTTTCTAAGTTTTTGAGAGAATCAACCTCAAGGCATAGTTCCTAATTCTAGAGAAGTAGAATTCGTCTTGAAAGAGCTTGTTCTTCAAGATTGAGGTTGAGTGTGTAATCTTGTGATTCTAATACAAGTTTGCAAAGTGTTTATCATATACTATTTATTTACTGTTTCATTGAATATCAAAGTGTTATTCCGCAACTTCTTTGATATTGTTTCTGAGACTTTATTCTTGTTGAGAATTCGATCCTGACAGATGGCTTGGAGGAGATGGCTTCACGAGACCTCGTAGGGCAAAGACAGGGCTTGGCGGCGCAACACACTAACTGTCGACCCCAAACTCAAAATTAAAAACTTTTAAGTGAAAAACAATAAACTTTAGCAATAATTATCGATTAAATTCAGTAATCTAACACTCTTTCAATCGATTATCGAGCCAAAAACAATGATTTTCAATAAAAACTCAAGAACACAAAATAAAAAATTTTAGATCTATAAAATCCAAAATTCTACTTCAATCTTACGAATTGGAAGATGAAACTTTACCAAATCTTTAATCTAACACAACTAAGTAGATTATGAACACTAAGACTCAACGATTTAGCAAAAAAAAAAAATAAACCCAGAAATCAAGTGAGAAGTCGATCGAACACAGAGAAGAGAAAAGAAAAAAAATTACCTTTTTCGAATCAAATCTTCGTCTTTTTGCTCTGATACCAATTGTGAATCCTAGATTGCTCAAGTACCAATGAATAATTGAAAGATTAAACTTTTATTGAATGATTGAGAGAGTTACAAACATAGGATTGAAAAGCAAACTCTCTCTCTAAACCTGATAAGCACACAATACTATTTCTCTCAACTTCTAACCCTAAAGATTAGAAAACACACATTATATACTCAGGCCTAAAAACCTAAAGGCGGAAGGCCCAACAAACCAAACTAAGGCCCAAATAACAAACAAAACCCAATATTAAAATAAAAGGCTTTTACAACGCGATTAATAATTAATAAATAAACTATATAAACACTTTATATAACTTTCCACGCACTAGGACTTTCAGTCCGAACAACCTCTAATACCTATCGAAGATGTTGCTCATGACTCTCTTCGTCTTTAGAGTAAACCAAGATGTCATCGATGAACACAATTACCGACTTATCGAGGAATGGTCGGCACACTCGGTTCATCAAGTCCATGAATATAGCTGGTGCGTTGGTTAGACCGAATGGCATCACTAGGAACTCGTAGTGGCCGTATCGCGTCCTAAACACCGTCTTTGGAATGTCGCCCTTTGTCACCTTCACTTGGTGATACCTCGACCGAAGATCGATCTTTGAGAAGCAACCCGCACCTTGCAATTGATCAAACAAGTCGTCGATCCTCGGGAGCAGATACTTGTTCTTCATTGTTACCTTATTCAGTTCCCTGTAGTCGATGCACATCCTCATTGAGTCATCCTTCTTCTTGACGAACAAGACCGGAGCTCCCCAAGGTGATGAACTCGGTCGTATGAAACCCTTTTCAAGAAGATCTTGGAGTTGAGTCATCATTTCTTGCATCTCGGTAGGGGCCAGTCGGTAGGGAGCTCGGGAAATCGGAGCCGCCCCCAGAATCAGATCAATCCGGAATTCTACTAGGCGATCGGGTGGCAGACCAGGCAAATCTTCCGGAAATACATCGGGAAACTCACGTACCACCCTAACATCTTCTAACTTTCTCTTATCGAGATTGGGGTCAATTGCGTACGCCAAGAATGATGGGCATCCTTTCGCCAAACATTTCCGTGCTTTGATCACCGAGATGACCGCTACTTAACCCTTCCTCCTCTCACCGTAAATTATTGTTGCCTCTCCGTCCACCATGGGTAGTCGGATCATATTCTTGGAACACACAATCTCGACTTGGTTCCCTGCTAACCAATCCATTCCCACTACCACATCAAACCCCCCTAATTTGCATAGGCATTAAGTTAATGAGGAACTTCTTCCCTTCAATCTCGAGAGTGCAACCTCTTACAACATCTCGAATTAACAATTGACCCCCGTTAGTTATTGCTACTACTATAGCTTCCTCTAAACTACTCATAGGCATGGCAAACTTCTGACAAAAGGCATCGAACACGAAAGAGAAGCTAGCACCTGAATCAAACAATACACGTGTAGGCACGAAGTTTGGGAGAAACGTACCCGACACTACATCAGTAGAGGCCTTGGCTTTCTCTGTAGTCATTTGGAAAGCTCTTCCGGCAGCTCTCGAAGGATCTACCTTCTTCCCGCCGTTTCCGTTGGCCTTCAACTTCGGGCATTCATCTCTAATATGACCCGACTCTTTGCACTCGAAACACAATCGCCCCTTAACGGGACAATCTTTGTAGGCGTGTCCGGGCTTTCTGCATTTGAAACAAGCTCCGGGAACGAAATTGCACGGGCCAAAATGTTTACTCCGACACTTGGAACACCACTTGGCCTCGCGCCTAGAATCGGATCCCCGGGGGTAGTTGTTGCTAAAAGGTCTTGGTTTCTTAGATGCCACCGAGTTTCCCTCCCATTTTATATTCTCGACCAATCGAGAACCTTCCTCTTTACCCCGGTTGGAAGCGTCTTCCATCAACTGTTCTTCCTCTATTGCCTCTCGAAGGGTCGAGGCCTTCGACACTCTGACCATTGACATCATATCGGACGGTAGCCCCTTTACGTAAGCTTTGATCTTCTCTTTCTCTGTTGGGACTAAGTGTCCCACCAAACCCAACTTATCCATGAATATCTGTGTGTACTCCTTCACGGACAAGTTACCCATCTTCAAGTTCCGGAATTCCTCCGCGATCCGGTCCATCGATCTCTCGTTGCAATACTCCTCTAATAACTTTTCTTTAAACGTTGCCCAAGACAGCTTGGCCAAGATTGTCGCCTCAAGAGAAGTGAAATATACATTCCACTAAGCGAGGGCCTCTCCTCTCAACATTTGCGAGCCGAAGATTGCCTTCTGCCCTTCTCCACATTCGCTTGATCGGAAAGCCTGTTCCATCTTTCAAATCCAACCCACACAAACTGTTGGATCGTCGGAACCCTTAAACTCTGGTGGTCGGCAACCAAGAAAGGCCTTGAATGTGCAAGTTTTCGTCGTTTGCTTGACTCCCAGGGTTGCGGTCTCGTTAGAGGGAATTCCAGGTCTGGTACCCCCGGATCCTGCCACAACTATGTTCTCGTCAACCGCTTCAAGTCGATGGTCGTTGATGTCTCGATCCTCCAAGAGCTTTAAGAACATCTTTTGTTGTTGTGCCATGACTCGATTCATAGCCTGCATCATTCGATCCATCATTCTTGTGTCTGCCGTTACTTCCTCCACAACAGGCTCTACAGTTTCTAAGTTGCGTCGGGGAATGTGCTTGGGTCCCCCACCCAACACAGTAACCAGACGAGATGGTTCCTCTACCGCAGTCACCCGCGGATGGTCGGTCATGGATGTTGTGGCCTCTTGACCTTTCGGTCGGTTTCTAGTATTGACCATGAGTCTATCACACATAAACACGAGATAGAAATAAGAAACTAGTTCACAGAATCAATACATGGAAACGTACTACTACACTTATCAATTATTATAACAACAGTAAGTCAAGCATGCTCACGTAAAATATCTTCATAATAACGTTAGCTAAGTGAAATTATGAACACATGATACGTAAGAGTTCTCGTTATCATCACTACAACATTCAACTTGTGTAAGTTCCGTCGACCCTAGACCATCCTATCTTCAGAGTTCTACCCCATCTCATGAGTCATAGCTTAATAGTCACAACTTAAGTTTAGGCATTTTACATTCATACCTAGTTCACTTAAACTAAAGTTCTGATACCAACTTGTAACATCCTAAAATTTTGGGTGAATTTAAAAATCGAAAATTCGGCTATATAACGTCTGCAAATGGAGTAAACCAGTCCATCCGAAAAGGGAGACCAAACAACCTGTATAAATTGGATAAGACAAACTAACCCAAGAGTATGTCAACCCAACACGGGGACTAAAGTATGACAATTATAAACCCAAAACAATTTAAAGAATATAAATCGACAACCTAATAATCTAACTTGGACAAGTAAGATTAAGGTCGGGTGTCGTATTCTTCCAAAAAGGGTAATTTCTATACTCCAATGAATTGGTCACTAAATCTTCAAAAAGACCGCTCTTCACCCCAAGGTGATCCTCTCAATCCCGACGAGCCCCACCGCTAGAATGACCTGCCATACATGACCACCAAAGAACAAGCGTTAGACTAAAGCCTAGCGAGAATAATTAAGTGGAAATAATATTTAAATGATAAACCCATTCGAAGTCATGCGGTCGATCTAGTCGTGAGCTAAATCAAAATAAGCCAAATAAACCATTAGCGTTCATCATATGATACCAGTAATTACAAACCACATAGCGAGCTCAACTACTCCAAGTCTATTGCCCAAAAACATCAAGTCAACCACTCCAGGTCTATTCTTGAGATTTCCAAAACAGGGGAACTCGAGCACCAGGGGATTACACCTTACTGTCCATTGGACGTTGCCCGACCGTATAGGCCCACACCTTACTTACCATGGAGCCCGATGTCTATCCCGTGCCAAGGGTAAACCTAATGTTCGAACGAGACATAGGAATACCATGCCTATGAATCCATTGCACTACGACCAAAACCAAAGCATAATAACACATTCATTACCAGAAATGTAGGTAAAGCTCAAAAACCCAATCTTATTGATATCCATGGTTTCCAATGTGAAGTAATTAATAATACACTTCCATTAACAATAATACTTTAAGCATCATTACAAAAAGCCCAAATTGTCATTGACTAGCTTATTGCTTAAATCTCACCCAAAACCCTAGTTTTCACTTTGGATCTTATCAAGATTCCATGGAACAATATTAGTTATCAAAGAGTTGATAAACATAGAAAATCATTAACCTTGTTTAAAACACCATCCCTTATCATCCTTGTTTAAGCCATACCTTAATATTCCGAAAATCCTTAGTTAGGTCAAAACACCATAAAACCCGAATATATGATTGGGAGGCAAATACGAGAATGATAACACATAAACCCTAGTATTTATGTAAGAAAAATGGTTAGAAAGCTCACCTTGTAAGGGTTATACACAAACCCTAAGTTATGGTTGTAGAAGGGAAGAGAGTAGGAGATGAGCCTTGAAGCTTGAATCTCTAGACTCACAATAAATGCAACAAAATCCTACACCAACCAATATAATCATCTCACAAAGTTTCCTTCAAGAATATTGAATGAAGAGAGAGAGATGACTTACCTTTTCTCTCCAAAAATCGGACCAAACCAAGCTAAAGTGAGAAAATGAGAAAAAATGCCCCATTTTCAGCATTTAAGGGTCTGTCCCCCGTCCGCGACTATGCCCTGCGAGATTGACATGGTAATTCTCGCAGGGCAATGTCGCCCGAGCCAAGTACCCCGCGGTACAGGCTCAACAATTATGCCTCGCGAGTTTGACACTTGCCATTCTCGCTTGGCATAGTCACACACCATCACCACCATTCGGTACGCTCTCTGTGATTATGCCCCGCGAGAGTGACCTCTGTCACAATCGTGGGTACAGTCGCCTCGGGCGTACCGAAGCCTGTTTTCACCCGAATTCGACCCGAAACATTCACTTTTCCAAAGCTAACTTAACAATAAGCTTTTAGACCAAAATATGGACATACCGAGTTCAAGGATGTTACATGTTAATACTCACGACAGCAGCCCCTTGGGCACATTACACTTATATCCTAGTGAACACTTAACTCACTAAAGCAGTCTTTACACACAAGACTACGGTTTTCTCCCAACCTTGGGTGACACTTACTACCTCAAGAGTAGTTTGTGACTTCAACATCTCATTGAACAGTACACCTCAGCTCAACATACTTCTGAACTCAAACCAAAGTTTGACATCAACCTCCAAAGAATCCTCTAAATTCTTAATACTCGGTTTTTGATAATGACATGGCCGTCCTCCCGAGGCGTACCAATACGCTCTCCATGTAGCTGGTTAATGCAGATCTGGCTATTACTCAACTCCGATCTACTTCCAACCTCAAACATTCCATCATAAGATATTTACCATGTCAGGAAAGTTTATACACATCAATACTTAATTACCAACATCTAATCTTTCTTTAAATTCCACCACCGAGAGGTCAACTTTTCTCATGACCTAATCGGATACTTCCAAACACTCCAAGATTCATTGACTTCACGAAACGAGTCGACGCCTAATATCAAAATGGTGACATCGAAAACGTGGGCATCCTGCCGAATACTTCATTCCAGAAGTATTGTCGCATTAAGGTTGACACCTAACAGAGAACTAGTATTCCCAAATCTTACGTCACTAACAAACGAACCACAACTTTATTCCTGGAAACCCACAAAGATGGCACACCGCCAAAAGTAGCACGACGTCAACGATGAAGCACCCATCAAGTCGGACCCCAACTAGGAGCAGATGCACACATAAGGCCATACCCCGCAAGATAATCGAAACATGAAGATCACCTCCTAATTAACTGGAAAAACATGAATCTATTACCTCGATTATTCGTGCGTGCACAGATTCAAAACTGAAACCCAACAATCAAGGCTGACCATAAGTCGGATCATCCGACGCGTCAAGTTCCAAGGACTCCTCTAGTCCCTAGTTGCAACTCTTTCAAAATAGGGTCTTAAATCTATAGCCCTAATGAGTTCAAGGTTTTTCAATTAATATGCCAATCGAAATTTTATAAAACTTTCGAATAAACAAGCATTATTACGATTAATCGTATGAGTAAAATCCACTACCGATTTCTCGATAGGTGTGCAAAATGGATCAATAACACACATGTAAAGCAATTTCGAAATTCGTTTGGTCTTTACTCACGTTAATAAAGGCAATAACAAAATATGCACAACAAAATTTCAAACGGACTACCATGGTCCTAGCATGCCTCAAGTTATGTCGTGTATGAAGAATAATTTTATGTATTAAAACAATGTACAACCAAGCGTTTGGGGAAGCCCCCGAAGAAGGAATCTACGTAATCAAGTTCTAAAAATTTCTTTTAACCACAATATGACATGGAAGAAAATTTGTCAATAAGACCCGCAGGCCTGAGTTTATTTCTGAAAATTTAACAAGGCAAAACGTGCATGTGATTTGGTTAAACTTAAAACAATTTAAATCGATTTCAACTCTTAAACCGCATAATAAAATGTTCTTTGTCCCCAGAATAGTGGCTGCCATGACATGCATACCGATAACTCATTTAACGCACTGCGAAAACTTATAATAGTAAAATCAACGACTGAAACATGTTCAAGACAAAAGTTCAACCCAAGATAATATAAATCTTACGTATGTTTACTCACACCAACAGTATGAATTAATTTAAATTTTAAGTAACGTGTAACGAGCTGTACTCATATAAACTAAGAGAAATCACCCAATTTTGAAACTTCCAAAAATAACTTACGGGATAACACTTTCTAACAAAATATCAAGACGTCCCTCACGGTTGCGAAAAGACACGTGCAAAACCCGCATGAGACGAAAATGTTAAACAAGAACTCATGAGTTAACACACACAACAATTTAATTATACGTGTTTCTAAAATTTCATCTACGCGATGCAACCTGTCGTAAAATAAAACTCCATATGACTCGACTGATTTTTTTTTTTATAAAACTCATCGACGCTAAAACCAAACGATGCCAAAATTTCCCTTTCCCAACATAAAAGTATAAGACGACAATATGTCTAAAAATATTTTAATTCTAAGAGTTTCTCTTTTATCGCAAGGTAGAATAAAGTGGCCACTTTTCAACAAATTTACATAAGATGCGACGCCTAATAAACTTGTAAATTTACACGCTATGAAGTTAAAACATACGCATTTCAAAGTTCACTCACGCGCTGAAAAACGTCGCAAAACAATACCCCATAAAATTCCACAAAACTCGCACAACTAAGATTCCCAAGAAACTCAAACGCAAAAACGTGGGAATAACTTCTTCTTTAAAACTTTAACATACGTGGAGGAGATCCAATGTCAAGGTTAAAATTTCGCAGTTACTTGCCCAATACCCCAAATAACATTAAGACACATGTATTACAATATCCGAAAAGAAGTAGCATTAGACCAGAACTGGGATGAAGAGATTTTCAAAGAGAATTTGCAACCTCGTACAACAAAACGATTTCATGCATGCTTAAATTCACAATTTAAAATTTGTTGAGTGTTAAATGCCTTACCAAGACTTCATAACACAACTCACATTATACTTTAAAAACATGAGAAACAATTGATGCAAACTTATTTTAGAAATGAATTTCGTGCATGAATTTTGGTCGGCTCTCGGCATCCTAGGTCCACGCTTCCCAATTTCCTACCACGCTATCGACAACCGGATGCATCAAACATCCTAAAGCAATAATCACACCAATCTGATTAACTTACAATCTCTTCTTGAAATAGAGTCTCTTTATCAAGCCTATGGTTCTAATTTCAACCAATAACTCCGACACCAAAATGGTCAACTTAATGCATTCATCGCGCTTAACTATCACTCCAAAGTGACAATGCTATAACATCAACTCTTCCTTAGACTACTCGCTTAGAAACTTCTTTACTACCCTAACGGTCATCCCACCAAGGTAGTACAAGTATACACATGTAGCATGTAGGTTCACCATGACATTGGTCAGGTGCCATTATGAACGTACCGTACATGATCATCCTTGCTATCCTCGACAATTTTCCCATTTCTAGCGACCCAATCAATTCCCACATATCCTATCTTAAGGTACCTAATGTGCAATTCTCTCTATCAATCACCTGAACAACGCTAGTTTGAGTCTAGGTATCCAAAATTAACACCTAATTCTCTTAAACTCATGCTCTGATACCAACTTGTAACACCCTCGAATCTGGAAATAGCAACTAATTTAAAATTTCCAACAATACCTTAAAGTGTAATAAATTCTCTTACTACAAGACCATAATTGAAATACATTTCAAGGTTGAACCATCAACAAATGATTAAAGTCTTAAATAAAGACTAACTAAAGTCGGGTGTCACTAACAAAACCACTAACTGACACTATCTCCATTATAAATGTGGAAGTCTTCACCAAGATAATCACCTCTTCGAGCACACGACTAGCACTCATCTCCCACAGAGATGCTAGAACTAATCCCGAAATGGTACCTGATGCACATGCCGACAAATAAAAAGGTTAGGCTAACGCCTATTGAGTTCAAGAGTTTTATATCATGATCATAAAGGAAATCGTAAAACGAAAATATTGCAACTTATAATCATGTCCTTTAAAATGAAATACTTAAAATAAGAAAATGACTCATTTACCAATAATATGCATTTTATAGATGGACGCCTCAACGCCAAGGCATTCTTTTGTGGATTGATGCAACCCAACGCTTACACAAAATGCGAGTAATGATAAATGCTCAAATATTGAAATTTTAATAGAGTTTGTAAATCAAACGTTTAAAATGTGAGTGAACTCAAACCCCAAAAATTTTAGCAATTGAAGAATAACACAAACTCAACATGTCACCAAAAACAAGGATAAAACTAAATACCCCAAAACAACACCTCTCGGTGACGGGGGAGTCCCGAATTCCAAGGCTAGTGGCGGAACACAAAAGTAGGCCACATTCCAAGTTACTGAGCTCACCATACTAGGACCCATGGCCACGAGCACGTCGACTCGTACTAAGATGTGGGGGAGGGCAACCCGAGGATTCTAATCATGCTCATTCGCTAGGATTACATTTACTACCCATGGCTAGTAACCGGTCCCACATAACCGTACCAATTGCCCTCGAGGACCCAATGTCTCAACTAGCTACAAATGGGAAATAACTATCCTATAAAAACAGACTCAGAAATTACATCGCGGATGCAGGTCCGGGTATTGGACTCCACGAGCGCTCACCGTATTGTCCTCAAAATCCCATGACTAATTCTGGTTCCAACATATAAATAATAGCCAATTTCCTTTACATAATAAAGACCGACTCATATGCCTATGGATCCACTGCATTATAGTCTAAAACATTACATGACTCCAAACGAATGGCCAACGCACTCAACACATGTAATTATCAAATGATACGCATTAAGCGAAATCATACTCACAACTCCACGACGGGCTATTAAACCGGACAATTGTCCTCGAGACTCATTTTAAATCAAACCGAGGCAAAGCTCAACAAAATAGCTTTATCGCACAATAAATGTCAGTGTAAACAATAAAACCTTCTTTTAACCAACCGTTATGCAAACATAAAGACCAAAAGTGTGATTAACCCAAAACTCTTCATTGGTTGAAACAAAGTGTTTTCCGAAAGGACTCATTCCCTTATTTTTCCAAAATGAATCATAACACAATGATATGCATTTTCCAAAAGGTTTGCGAAATCAGATGCACCAAATAGACAATTACTCAAAATGACATCCAATTATATATTAAACCATTAAAGAAAACATGTTAAAATGAATTATTTATCGAAATACCCAAAAATCCCAAAGAGGTGGGTTATGTAAGTTTATAAAGTTAAATATTTCCAAATAACCAAAACTTATCAGCATTTAACTATTTAATGTAAAACACAAATACTTTAAAATAAATATTTTGGCATGTACACCGTTTTCACAAACCAACTTGAACTCACCTTGCTAGATTTAGGCTAAATCTTGATTTTACCCCAACTTGAGCTTCCTTGAAGAAATTTGAACCCACAAGCAAAACCTTCCAAAACCTATATTCACAAGTTTCCAACCATGAATATACTTATTCAACCATTTAGAGTAGTTCCTCAAACATTTTACACTAAAAACCCCATTTTGGCCAAAACCCTAATTTTAACCTAGATCCTCCAAAATCTTCCAAACCGAAATTAGAGAAACATAATACTATGAAATCATCCATTTTGTGATTATAACTCATAAAGAATCTTAGAAACGGAGGGAATGAACTTACACTTGGGTTTTTGAGCAAGAACCCCAAAACTTGGAAATATTCAATAAATGGTGATGAATACTTGAATCTTGCTCAAGAGGTTGAAGTTACAAGTATAGATGATGAGAGAGTACAAGGCTTTAAAGGAAAACTCCCCAAAAATGGATTAAGGTTCATATGAGAGGGTGGGGTTCGGTTGAGAGAGGGTTTAGAAGAGAGTGGGTTAAGGGAATGAAAAGAAAAGAATCATCAAAAGGGTTTTAAACCCAATTATATTGGTTCGGGTGAGTTTGAAGTTAGATCGGGGTCAAGAAACTCACTTGAAAGTCGTCTGGAAGGTATTTGGGTTTGGTGTCAAAACAATGGCCGACGTGAGTTTGAAGTTAGTTCGAGGTCAGGAAACTCACTTCAAATTCGCCTGAAAGGTATTTGGGTTTAAAATCAAAATAGTGGTTGACGTGAGTTTGAAGTTAGTTCGAGGTCAGGAAACTCACTTCAAACTCGCCTGAAAGATATTTGGGTTTTAAATCAAAACAGTGGTCGACGTGAGTTTGAAGTTAGTTCGAGGTCAGGAAACTCACTTCAAACTCACCTGAAAGGTATTTGGGTTTAAAATCAAAACAGTGGTCGGAGTGGGTTTGAAGTTAGTTTGGGATCATGCAACTCACTCGAAAGTCGCTTGGAAGGTATTTTGTAGATCCCAGTTACAGTGCAATCACGAACAATAATCAATGAAGAACAGTAATGCTTGAATTACAACCTCTAGTCATATGATTTATATTCAATAAAGGTTTAGGTTTATAGAGAAAATATCTGATAAGCAAAAGTAAACCTATTGACTAGAATGATAATGAATACGTCTAAAAACCTAAAACTGAATAATAAAACCCCTTATATATGGGGCGACAAAGGCTAATGGGCTTTAGGCCCAATTACACAATAAACTATGAAATAATTACAATATGCACCCTGAACTTCTATTTAACATATAAAATACCCTAACAATCTCCCCCTTTAAATTGAAGTTCATAATCACGCCAGTTAGGAACATGAGTTTTTCGAAATCCGAAACTGATCTCGAAGTGGCGCATTGACGTTCTGTACTCCAGCCGTTCTTTGATAACACCCAGTGCTTGGAGAACAAGACTCTTGTATTTCAGATCCAATAGCTGAACCCCTTTGTCATCTTGATCAACTGCGCGCTTCAACTTGTCTCTAAGCAGTAATAAAGTACCATCACAGAATCGCGCAATCTGACTGAATCTGATAAAACGCATATCACCTTTATCGTTCACATATGTCATGCCGAATTCTGGAAAATTTAGAACGGTGAAAGCTGGTACGTTCTGGGCATCCACTGGAATACTCAAATCAGGTTTAAGCAGATTAATCTTTGCTTGATTGCTTTCCAACCCGATCTGAAAATCTTCTACAGAGGCAAGTTTCATAGCACACTTCATGTATCTCTTTAAAGCTTCAAGTGCATCTGTAACTTCCCCAGGCCGAATAGTTCTGGTCTTCAAGTCTCTAAGCAGGAATAGAAGATCTTGTAGTTCAAGACTTGTAAAATTAGCTTCAGAAAAATGCCACTGTTTACCATCTTCTCTTGTCACCACAAAGAAGGAATACTTTACGTTCTTGAAGTAGAAGGAGTGAATCTGATCGACAGATTTAATTCTGAGCTTTGTCTTTTTGAAGCCATCTTTGAAAGGTTTATACACGAACAAGATCTCTCGTTTCTTCTCCCTGTTTGTCATAGACTGAAGACCATGTACTACGACCTCATCATACTGACGAATATAATGAGCAAAGAGTTTCTTCTGACTTTCTTCAAGGAATGGAACATTAATTCTAACTCTTTCCCATTTTAACGGCTGAACTGGTTGAGTACGATCAGTTCCCGAAACTGGTGAAGCTGGAGGAGATCGTTCAGGAACATCTGACTGTGGAAGATCAGGGTGAACTGTTGTATAAGTCAAAAGTGGTACCTCGACAGAAGTCTGTACATCTAGCTGATAATCTTGAGCCATAAATTCAGAATTCAGAAGCTCATCTATCTCGGCTTGAAAGACTACCAACGCTCTTTCTGTGTTAACCGGTTCTTTTGTCGGGTCTGTATCAGAATACGGATCAACGATTATAGCCCAGTTTTCAGGATCTAGCGATGAACCTCCATCTTGTTCCTCAGGCTTTTCAACCGTTGGAATATCATATAATACCAAATCCATAATCTGCTCCTGTACCTGTTCCTGCCCTTCCGCTTGAGTACCTAAACCCGAACCCCTTTCTGTTTGCACCTGTACTGTACCCACTGTTTGTGCTGTCTCCGGCTCAGATAGTCGTTGGCGCTTCTCCCCCTCATGGTGATCAGGATCATCCTGGTCATCATGTTTGTGCTTGAGCCTCTCTGCCTGGCTGCGACAGGTTTCTTCCAAGGATGAAGCTCGTTCAGTCAATACAGATACGGTGTACTGCAAAGACTGAAGGAGTGCAGTTTAGTGCTGGAAGGCTTCAGGAGATATAGCGGGTGGGGGTGGTGGGGTAGGAGTAGATGCTTGGGCACGTAGTAGAGAAAGTAGATCGGCATCTTGAGTGGGTTCAATTTGAGATTGGGCGAGGAGTTTGGCTAGGAGGATGGATTTGAGGTCATCGATAGACATATCAGAAGCTGTATGTGAGGGTGGTGGTGTAGGAGGTAGTGGTTCAGGCTCAATCACTGGCGCTTTGCCTTTGATCAGTTGTTTTAGTGCATCTACCTCTTCCCTCATCTCAGAACGCATGATAGAGTGGACAACCTTTAGGGCGCCGTCCAGAAATTCCCTTGAGACAAACGCATGGGACTAACTCCTAGGTCACTCAGACTTCCAGTTGTGGTGACGACTGTAGAAGTCGCACCGCCTACGTGCACATCTGGCGTAATGATTGCGTGTTCCAGATTCTAGTTTCTAATCACTAACAATTAATCAAACAAACAAATTCAAACAATTACCTGTTTTGATTTCTCTTTCAATTCAAAATACACTTTCTCTCTCTAGAACTCTCTCTCTCTCTCTCTCTACTGAATTTTCTCTCAAAACGTATATCCAGATTCTCTCTAATTAGATCACTTAATACCACTACTTACTGAAAATACAAAGACAAGGTATTTATACCTACAACTAATACAAGAACAAAATACAAATACAAAAACAATTTGACTTTTATTACAAGAGACTTTGACTTTAATGAGATTTGACTTTCTTCAACTTTGACTTTCTTGATCTTTGACCTTCAGTCTTCTTGATCTTGTATCCAACAGATTTATGCTCTAACAATCTCCCCCTTTGGATTCAAGATCACTGTTGAAAGATCTAGCAATTCAGTCTTCACTTTTAAGCTCTGTCAGTATAATCTCCCCTTTTTCTTTGACTGTATTCTTTCCAAAAATATCTTCAAACAACGAACAATCTTCCCAAAACTTTCACAAGATACTTTCAGTCTTTGGAAAGAAATTATCTTCAGAATCAGCTCAGATTGCTTTAGCAAACAAACTTCAAAGAAAATTTCCTCAAATCTTCAGAAATTCTTTGATCTTCTTCAAATCTTTATTTTGAACCTTCTAACTTGGACATTTCAGAAAATCATCTCTCAAATCTTTATCATTTCTTGATATCATCTCCCCCAAACTTCAAAATTTTAACATTTCTTGATATCATCTCCCCCTTTTTGATGATTTGAGCATCTATATCATCAAAACTTTTCTCCCAAGAAATGTCATTTGACCATTCTAACCTTTCCAACTGAGCCTCTGATTCTGTGATCCATAACCAAGTATTCATCTAGATCTTTGCAAATCCAGACAAAATAAGAACATGTAATTCCTGAATCAACAAATGAATCAGTTAAAATGTCTGTCAGTAACACAAAGTCACTGTGTGTAACGAATACACAATATAAAGGAGCTTTTAAGATGTTCACTCCCCCAGGGCTTCCATCCAATCATCGAAACACCACAAAGGCAATTTCTATGAATGTTATGACAAAGAAACAAATTCTTTGTGTGTTCGTGCAAGAATTTTATAACTTTAGGTACCCATTTAAAAACTTTAAAAACGGCAATAACTTTAGGTACCCATTTAAAAACTTTAGGTACACAAAGGCAATAACTTTAGGTACCCATTTAAAAACGGGTCCTAACAGATTAGCACAAGATTTTGGTATCCATTTGAAAATGGACCCTATGTTCTTTTGAAAACCTTTAAAAATATTTGATCTTGAAGAGTAAACATGATAAGATCCATACCAATCAGGAGAATTATGAGAATAAGCAAAATCAGTTCTCCAATAATTATAATGAGATTTAGTAATAATAGGAGATAATTGAATCAATTGCTTTATTGAATAACGCTTGTAAGAAGTTACAAGGTTTTGTTTATGAGAAGCACATTGACCAACTACATCTGAATCACTACTAACAAATATAGTACAAGAATTATCAGAAACTGATCCAGCTATCCCATCATCCTTCCGTTTTGGTAGCCATTCAGTTCGAGCTTTCGACCTTTTCTTGCTTATATCTGAAACAAAAGATTTAGATTTATTAGGAAAAGCATATTTATGAGATTGAGTTTTCTTTTGTGTACCAGTGTATTTCTGTTTCTGTAACCGCTGTTTCTTATGTTTCTTACCTTGAGAATAATAATCAACTGTTACAGAAACTGATTCACCAACCTTAGTTGATGATTTAGCATTTTTAAGAACACTAGGTAACACCTTTTCATTAAGAAGATAAGTAAAATGATCAGGAAGTTTAGCATTTAAGTCAAACATATCAATTTCTTCTATGCACCCATTATCAAAATTAAGAAAGTCATTTGCAGGCTCAAATAAGTCATCAAAATTATCAGACGAAGTTTGAGGTGCCTCAGAAACTTTAGAACACTTTGTAGATGTAGATTGAAAAATCGTGTTCTTTAATACAGTAGAAAATACATTTTGTTGAATATCAACCAAAAGTTTTTCATCAGATAAAACATTTTCCAACTCAACTATTTTGTTTTCAAGAATGAGTGGAGGAACATAAACCTTTGCAACTGCAGGGTTTGCCTTCATCTCAGAAACATAATAACTAGCAAAATAATCGTTTGAAATATAACTATCATTTAACTTTGCATAGTTAAATGGTAGTTGCATTTTCTTTACATTCTTTCTATTTTCAGTTTCTTTGGCCTCAACTTCTTCCAGTAATTTGGTAACAAATTTGGGTTTTAAATGAGTATGTTTACCAGCACATGCAAGAAAATCAAAATTATAAAGTGCCGGTTGTTTTCTGATGGCTTTCTTTAAGTAATGGGGGTTTTCAAAACCAAGGCCCCATTTTTCTTTAACATCAGCCTCTTCGTTAGGTGCATTAAGAAAGATAGTTTGATCTGTTTGGCCTCTAGCGTAAAGTTTGGCTTCCAGACCATTTACCTTCTTATTCAAAAGCTTGTTCTCAACCTGCAGTTTATGAACAGTTAGTGCAGATTCTTTCTTCTCAAGCTCGTATTTAGAAACTTTAACTTCAAAATCATAAATCTTCTTTTCAAAACAATCTACTTGAAATTTAGAATCAGAAGCAGACTTGCGTAAAGAATCAATCAGATCTTTGTTCCCAATAACCGACTTATTGAGTTCAAATATCTTATTGTTTCTTTTAGCAACTCTTTCTTTTTCCTTTTTCAATTTATTTTGTAAATCTTGAAGCTCAACCATCATAGCTTCCATTTTGGTAATGAAATCTTTTTGAGTTAAGTTTAATACCTCATCAGCTGTCTCATCATCTGATTCATCATATTTGACCTCTTTTCCCATAAGACAGAGATGAGCAGTTTCTTCCTTCTCTTCCTCTTCACCTTCTGAATGATCCAGCCAAAATTCGTCCTCAGCCATTAAAGCTATGCCCGCTTCTTGCTGTTTGGCCAGTAGCAGTTTGTTCTGATAGTACTGAGAATTTCGAACTTTCGGCTTTCTACAAGCTTTTGCAAAATGTCCAATCTTGCCACAGTTGTAGCATTTGACAGAATCACTTGCTGGCTTTTCGGCAACAGTGTAATCATTCACGAACTTCTTCCTTTCATCAGGTTTCTTCTCAACATATCTGTTTTCTTCACATCTCTTTCCTTCCACCCTCTCTCGGTGCTCATGATTCTTTGAACTTGATGAAGAATACCTTTGAGAATTTGATCTCGGCTTCTTGTAGAATTTCTCTTGAAAGGCACGGGTCAGTAACATCATGGCTTGTTTCAGACTTTCTCCATCATCACCATCTGATTCAGATTCTGACTCAGAACTCGTAAGCACTTTCTTCTTTTTCTTCTTCTCTGCCTTTTCTTTCTTTTCTTTCTTCTTATCTCTAACAACCAAAGCAATCGGATCAGGAACCTTTTCAGCCTTCTTCTTTTTAGTTCTTTTCTCCTCAACCTCATCTTCATTCTGACGTAAAGTCTCATAGACTTCGTGAAGAGGTATGTCATTCAAGTCTTTCATCTACTTCATCCTACGTGTATGTTTCTTCCATTCAGGTCGTAGGATACTCAGGAATTTGACATTGTTTTCCAGCTGCTTCTTTGTCACTTTGTTTTTCGTTAGTTCATTCAGAAGCATAGTAAACCGTTCATAAGTATCTTCCAAACTCTCATTCTCTTTGGCTTTAAATTCTTCATAGCTATTGATGCAGTTAGCCACTTTCATCTGATTCCCAATCTTGGATCCCATCATCATCTTTTGCAATTGATCCCACATCTTCTTAGCATTTGCTTTGTAACTATCAATCTTGATGTAGATCTCATTCGGAATGCTCTGAAGAAGTAAGGATCTTGTTTGTTTATCTGCTTTATATCGACTTTTCTGTTCCTCAGAATACTGTGCATACTCTACTTGAACTGTTTTCATCTTCTGTTCTCTTTCCTCATTACCATCTTCACTATCAGACGATTCATTATCAGGTATTTGAACTGTGATTGGTGTCATAGGACCTTCCATGATAGACTGAAGAATATTTTCTCCATTTGTGTGTCGGTCCACAAAATCCAGAAATCGATCTTTCCACTGCTCGTACTCTCCTTTGAACAGAACAGGAGGCTTGACATCGGTGCCAATGGAAAGTGCATCTTTAGAAGTCATCTTGATTAAAACGTGTTTTGAAAAATATATCAATAAGAAACTAGAACTGATCGTTAGTCCAAAATATGAAATCACAATAAAAATCTTGAAATTTAGAAAAATCAGAAATTATGAAAAATTTGACTAAGTATCAAAACTCGCAAGTCACTATTGAACTCGCAGGAGCTTAAACTCGCAACACCCTATTCAAGCTTAAAACTCGCAGACGCTGAAACTCACAAATCACTATTCAAAGTGAAACTCGCAGACTTAAGATTGCGCGTTTGTGAAACTCGCACGCAAAAGCTTGCGTGTTCTGATAAACTCGCAGATCAAATGAACTCCCTGAAACTCGCAGATCGACCAAACTCGCTTGACAAAAATTCCTTCTGAAACTCGCTAATGCCTAAACGCGCAAATTACTATTCACGATGAAACTCGCTAACTAAGGCGTGCGCGTTTCCAAAACTCGCTCGTCAAAGCTTGCGCGTTTTACCAAAACTCGCTAGTTTTACTTGCGCGTTTCCACACTTAGAATTTTTTTCGCGAAACTTCAAACTCGCACCCTTCAAACTCGCAAATCACTGTTCCTCTTCAAACTCGCACCCTTCGATTAGCGCGTTTGAAGAACTCGCTAACCACTACGTGCGTGTTCTGGTCCTTAGAAAATTTTCCAACTTTTCCAAACTCGCAGATTTCAACTAGCGTGTTCCTAGAACTCGCTAATCGTTGCTTGCGCGTTTTGACCAAAATCTTCCCTTCGACTTGCGCGTTCTTGCGGATGAATCTTGCGCGTTTGATCGATGAACTTGCGCGTTCTGGAGATCTAGCGCGTTCTTCAGAATATCGACCAAATATCAACTTTTCTCACTGAAATCGATCCAAACCTTGTCCAGTTATCTTGAAACTTTGTATGGATGCTCGATTACAATAATAGAACAGATTACAACCCAAGAATTTCACAAACAAACATTCACACTACAAAATGAATGATGATACAGTGTGTGTTAACTCATGAAAAAAAATCGACAAAAACCAAAATTACAAGTCAATTACAGTGCAATTCTGAAATTAAAATACATAGACTCGATCTATTACACTTTTCGAACAAATCCTAATCAAATTCTACTCCAAAAACACATTAAAAATCAAAAACTTGATTCTCGGCTCAAGAATAGTGACTAACCAACACTTTCTTGGATTTGTTGATCTGATTTCACTTTGGATCTGCTCTGATACCAATTGTGTGTTCCAGATTCTAGTTTCTAATCACTAACAATTAATCAAACAAACAAATTCAAACAATTACCTGTTTTGATTTCTCTTTCAATTCAAAATACATTTTCTCTCTCTAGAACTCCCTCTCTCTCTACTGAATTTTCTCTCAAAACGTATATCCAGATTCTCTCTAATTAGATCACTTAATACCACTACTTACTGAAAATACAAAGACAAGGTATTTATACGTACAACTAATACAAGAACAAAATACAAATACAAAAACAATTTGACTTTTATTACAAGAGACTTTGACTTTAATGAGATTTGACTTTCTTCAGCTTTGACTTTCTTGATCTTTGACCTTCAGTCTTCTTGATCTTGTATCCAACAGATTTATGCTCTAACAATGATAGCTGTGGTAGGACTTCCACCCAATCCTCGTAAACCAACAGAAGTTGGAATTACTATGGGTGTTCCGGTTGGGCCACTAAGGCGTCCAGCAGTAGCCGAAAAATGTACACATGTCATAGGCAAAGGAAATATATCATCAAGGGGATCTAGACGTTGTGCACTCAAAGAACGCGAGGACGGGGGCTGTTGTCCTCTTGCTTCAATACTAGTACTCTCCAAGAGAGAGACCGGTAGCGGTTGTGCTAAATCCCCGTGAGCAAGTGAAACCAACATCTGTTGAGAGATGTTGGAATGGCTAGGGGGTGTGCAATTGCGTCGCTAGGTCCACGATGACTTCTTCAATACCCTGTCTCAACACATGAGACTGGGTAGCAGATGCGGCTACCTGGCTAGATGAGGTTAAGGGGAGGTCAACCGGAGATGGTTGCCTCATCACTCGTGTACGCTCAAAATTATGTTTACTCTTTCGTTCCTTCTCTCTCCTCACATTTTCATTTTCAACTATATCTCCCTCCGCTCTCCTTATCTCTCCAGTTGAAGGCTCGTCATCGTCACCATCAGAGTCAGATGACTCATCACTTGATTCCGATGAATTGGTGGCTGATTCCGACTGGGTGCCGGATGGATCTGTTGTCTCCTCAGTTTCTGTGGCAGAAGAGGACTGAATCTGAGCGCTTTCTGTAGCTATGTTCTCTTCTACCGTCTGAGAGGTTGTCGGTGATGGGGTAGGCGATTTGCGAGAAGTACTGGCCTGGCTTTGTCTAACGGTGCTGCCCGCTCCAGATCCCCTCACAATATTTTCTCTCTGCACACCCTGTCCAGGAGCCCCAGCCCTCCGGACTCTTCCGCCTCTCATACGTGGACCCTCACGTCGCTCAGGTCGCGCTCCCTGGGGAGGTCCTTCCGGATCTGGACGGACCATAGGAGCTGGAACGGTGTGTGCGCCTATAATCTACCACACTCAGCGCCGTTGGACTCGCATAGGCCAGTAAACCATCTGGAATCTGTCGGGAAACTAGATTTTCTAGTTCAGGTCGATTCGAGATATGATGGGTTTGGTTATGAGGACATGTCGGATGTGAAGAGCGACGAGCAATGGTTGGATGAAGATCCATGTAGTTGTGGATGAAGATCTGGAGAAAACGCATGTACGGAATGAAGTTCCGTCGTTTTGCCGCGTTGTCTCTGACTTTTTGATCGAGCTCGAACCATAGAATGTCAGCGTAATCGGCATGTTGGTGGAATGCCACTGCATGAAAGAGGCGGAGTATGTTAATACTTGTCTGATCGATGCCTTTAGTAATAGCCGATAGGCACCGATTGAGATACATGAAGAGCGTATACCATATGGTTGTCAGGTTCTTTCTATTGAAGGTGGATGGGAAACGGAGAGGCGTGCGGTAACCCAAAGACTGAATGTATGAACAGAGGGTTGCGTCGGTGACTATTGGATCAAAGTTGTTTCTCCCTGGAAAGGAATTGGCGTTAGGCAAGCGGAGAAACGGGCGGAAGAGATCTCGCATTAGCAGTACGGTTGTAGAGTCAATTCAGCCCTCCAAATGGAAACCATCGTCGGCCTCCACAGGAGTAAGGGATTGCCAGAATTGTTCCAAATAGAGGTGAGGAACATCAACGGTCTCCGTGAGAGCGTAGGAGAGAGGGTGGCCACGAAGGATCTCGATCATCACTTGATATTGGCACTCGGGTTGAGTGACGTCGAGATGAAAATTGTTCGGAGTGAGAGGAAGGAACTGATTCGGATGAATCAGTTCAGCGTCAGCGATGGGGTCAATATCCTGATTTGGATTCTGAGCCATTGTACCTGTTAAGATAGAATATGTTAGTAATTCGGTACATGACAAACACGATCTCGGTGGAACTATTTGGTCAATGGGTTGAAAAACCACGACCAATTCAACCTCCAAACCCAACCGAAATCGGAAAGAAGGTTTATGCCTTTAGAAACCAAACAATCAAATCAGAACCGTTTGTAAAAAATAAAACCTTTGAACAGATCTCAAACAACTTGGGAGAAATTGACCACCCGAGGAGCATAAAAACTGAACAACTTTACTAACAACACACTCCACATAAACCCCATAATTCACCACCCAGGCACTCGAGTGAAACTCAACCTAAAACTCAATAAATCAACACATTATATATGGAGCGACTAAGGCCTAATGGGCTTTAGGCCCATTACCAATAACTATTAATTATGTACAATTTGAACCCTTATAAATGCGTTATACAACTTTCAACGCACTAGGACTTTCAGACCTAACAATCTCCCCCTAAAGTTGAATAAGGCATTTATCTTCTTGAAATCTTCATGCCTTGATCTTCTTTCCCTCTTGAATCTTTGAAAAACTTTGGTGTTGCATGTCTTCATGTCTTTTCAAACTCCCCCTTGAATAAATCTCTTGGTCTTCATATTTCAACTTTGTAACCAGATTCAATGTACAATAGCCTCGACTGAATGCACTATCAAGCAACTTTCAACTGTAGAAACTCAACACATCGGATCAGCACACAAGAAAGATAATGTGCGAGTTACGTGACATTCCACGGTGCAACTTCAGTTTAAAACAAAGAATATGTCTCTGAACCGCGAGTTGAATAAACTTTTAGCTTAAGAACTTGTTTCAATCAGCTCGTAGGAGGAACAAACTTGTAGCAGACACCACATGATACGGATAGAAGAACCAATAAAATCTTTTCTGCTCAACTGCAATCTTTGAATCCAAAGGCTTTTCAACCTCAGATTTAAGAAATTTTGTTACTCCCCCTCAGATTTTGCTAACTCCCCCTCAACACGATAATCTGTGTCTTTGAATTGTGTGTCGTTCTCCCCCTCATGATGATTAGGATAATCCTGAGCATCATGTAACTTCAAAGACTAAATGTATGAGTAGCAAAATCCCAGATAAAATGAATTAGTAACCAAGGGTAACAGCTAACACAGAAACACAATAGTAACTGTTAGCATAACAATTAAAATAATTGTGTGACCTATTTTCAGAGTTGGCAAAGATGTATCTCTGATAGAACTTCCAGTTATCACTGAAGTAAATATTAAAAAATTACTTCTCAAACTGTTCCAGAAATATCACAAAGATATGCAAGGGGAATCACAAAGATTCGTGTGTGTGTGAAAGAAGTATAACTCAAATCAATTAGGCTCAAAGATTGATTCAACCTGGGACGCAGGATAGAAATCAATAGACTCAGTGAGATGAATATGAAGTTCGGAGACCGAAGCTAATGTCTTCCTTTTTCAATATCTAAGTCCTCCGAGTGAGGAATAGATAGATTATGTGCTAAATCTCCGTGCAAATATGAAACAAGTATCTTTTCAGAGATACTTGAGTGGCTGGGTGGGGTGACACGAGTTATCGACACTGAGTCCATGTCTGTTTCAATATCCATCTCCAAAGAACGAGAATGAATAGATTATGTGGTAACCCGGATAACTGACTCGATTTGGTAAGGACCAATAATTCTTTTAAGTCCTGTCACATCCTCACCCTTTTTTTTAATCACTCCGAACTCATCTACCAATCTAGACCCCTCACTAATATATATGAAATGGATGTGTTTCTTGGGTAGGTCCTTCCGGTACTGGATTGACCATAGAAACATTAAAAGCCCTAACACTCCTTTAACTTACCAAGATAAAACATTGAAGTAAACTTTCTGATTTGAGATTATCAGAAGTCAAAACATTTAAGAACGAGTCCTGAACTGAAGTGTTTAGAAGTCGATATGAAAAATAAACAACATGGTACTCCCCCTCAAAAGTGGCATAACCCTTGATTGTAGTCATGTGACGTGAATAATCTGAATTAAATCACACATGACATTCCTGCAAAACAGATTAAGAAGATTTTGGTTTTGGTATCCATATTGTGATGGATCCTTGATGGTTAGATGCCTTGGCTTTGAAGCTATTAAACTGAGGATTGGGGATGCTATAAGTACCATACCAACTATTAACGTACCTTGGATGCACAAAGTCACTCTTTCCACAGTAAGTGTAACAGATCGTTTGTCGGCGCAGTCTGATCAACTTTCCTATAGAATAGACATAAGTAGGTGAATCAGTCTTGGAAATAAATGACTTTGTATCAACTACAGGAGAATCATGAGACTTATTTCCATCACTCCTTTCTGTAGTTGGTTTCTTTCTCCAAACCATCTTGACTTTTCGAAACACTTGATTATTTGAATCATCAACAACAGAATTATAGAAAAGATTTGAAGGACGAATTCGATCTTTTGAAAATTCATTTGATTTGACAAACTTCTTCGAAGAATTAGATGTAGAAGGTGAACTTGAAGAATAAGGAGACTGAACAACTGTATTGGGACTGACTTGTTCAGATAAATCAACTTTAAGATTTATTTCTTCAAGTTTCTTGACTTTTGCGGATAAAACATTTCTTTCTTCTAGAATCAAGTCAATTTGTTTTTGTAAATCGGATTTTACCTTCTGTTCTTTCAAAATCTCTGTTGTTAATTCAGACAATTTCTTTGTTGTTAATCCATATGAATGAGTTCAAGGGACCGAGAAGTACTTAGAGTGGCTTTAGGCTTGTGAGAAGCCTTCTTCATCTTGCCCATTTCACAAGCAACACACAGGTGATATTTTTCGAACTTGAGATCTGACATACCCTTCACGTGTCCACCGAGCACCAACTTATTGATAGTCTTGAAGTTCAGGTGCGAGAGTCTACGATGCCATAACCAGTTTTGTTCGGCTGAGGCTTTGAACATCAAACAAACTTCCTTGTCTGCTTTCAGAGACGAGAGGTCAATCGTGTAGAGATTTGTGCGACACGTTTCAGCAAGGATTTCTTTTCCATCTTCAGTCCGAACGCTGCACCTTTTTGCTTTAAAGGTGACCTCTAGATTCTTATCGCAGAATTGACCGATGTTGAACAAGTTGTGACCAAGACCTTCGACGTAGGACACTTTCTTAATTGTGAGATTATCCTTAACTATATCGCCATATCCCAAGATTGGAGAATAATGGTCATTCCCAAAGCGTACATTTCCACAAAACTTCTCGGTGAAGTTTGTGAGAAACTCCTTTCTTCCGGTCATGTGTTTGGAGCAGCCTGAATCTAAATACCACACATGGCCGTCCTGCAAAACAAGTTAAGGCTTTTTAGGTACCCATTCGTAAATGGGTCTTTTGGGATTAGACTTAACACCCGACTGGGAGACCCGTTTGGACTTGGTCCTGTTTCTATGGCGGGGAGCATCAAACTTTGAATGATAATTAGAAACATGATAAGAACCAAACCAATCAGATGCAAATCTACGATCAACAAAATCATTCAATCCACAATAGGAGCAACAAACACAATCATGAGACAGTCGAAGTAATTGCTGAATGGAATAAACTTTTAAAAGAAACAATCCATTACGTTCAACCAAAGGTTTAGAATTAAAAACATCATGACTGTTATTGTTTTTACTAGAATTTAAAACTGGATTAAGTAATTCCGTCTTCGTCGTGCTCTCCTTAGACTTCTTAGCTACCCACTCGTATATGACTTCTTTGCGTCGACCAAAAGTATCTAAAATACCGTTAAACCCATAGTCAGAAGATTTGAATTTTGATGATTGTTTCTTGTTAGAGCGACCGGTATTTTTCTTCTTCTGTGAACGTCTTTTGGATTTAGATTTTGAAGAATTGTTCACATAAGTGTTTTGTGGGGCAGATGTGGAACATTCACCCTTGTAAAATTTTACCGGAGGCTCACAAGTTGAATTTAGAAAATCAACGTGACTTGGAAGTGAAGGATTAAAATCAAATTGGTCTAATTGACTGTCACACCTCAGAATTCAAAAAAGTTGAAAATTCCATTTCTTCATCAGAAGGAGCCTTATCACTTGAAGGATTCAGGACACCAGAAGGATTTGTTTCTTTATGCGGATCATAGGCGGAAGCATTTTGAAAATAAGAACGATGATCCGTTTCTAAAGATTGAGGCTCTTTTCCTTTGTTTGAAAATTTTGGTGACGAGTCACCCAAAAAGGCTTTACAGGAATAGGTGTCCGAGGGTGGATAGGAATTTTCCGACAGATGGATTTTCTCAACTTGGAGAATTTCAGGCTTAGCTTGAGGCTCAGCTTTGTGAAATCGCTCTTTCATCAGATCTGCTGCCAAAGCAGCCAGTTATGAATTAAGCTTATTTATCTCTGTCTGAAAATATTCCTTTTCCTCCCTCGACCCAGTTTCCTTGTTATCGGAATTGAGACACTCAATTTGAGATAATAACTCTTGTTTTTCCTTTTAAAAAATGTTCCTCTCCTGTGCAAATGACTCTTCTAGATGAACGATTTTATTTTCTAAAATCAGAGGTGGAACATAAATTTTGTGGTCTATTGGTTCCTCCTCAGTTTCAACGGTTTTCGAATCAAGTTCAGCTTGAGTGTAGCTTCGAAAATAGTCATTTGACAGGAAACATGATTCTTCAGTGTTGTAAGACGCATTTAATGAATCATAAACAAAAGGAAGTTGCATTTTGGTAGAATTCTTCCTTCGCAAATTGTCCTGTTCCGTTTCCTCATCATCAAGTGGTTTGGTCCAATTGATTTTGTACTCTGGGTAGGTTTTGTCTATTCCAAAAAATTTGAACGCATATAACGTAGGAACTTTGGTTAAGGCCTTTTTCAGATAATGTGGGTTATCGTAACCGATACCCGTGTCTGAATATTTGAATTCTTTTGATGCAATTAGATTCAACGTTTGTTTAGATTGACCAATTTTATAAAGTTTCTGTTCAAGATCCTTTAACTGAGTAGATAACCTTTGATTTTTATTTTTGTAAGCCACGCTTTTAGTTACAATATCAATTTTCTCATTTTCTGACATACGAAACTTATAGGTAAGATCATCTACTTTGGTCTTTAACTCTTTTGATTCTTTTGAACAACTCTCACACTCTTCCTTTAGATTTGAAATTATGCACATGTTGCCAGCAATTTCTATGCTTTGTTTTTCAATACTTTCAGACTGTGATGACACACATTTTTTAAGAGATGAGATGAGTTACTCATTTTCTTTTATGGTTTGCTTGTAGGAGTCTAATTTGTGCACAGTGATTTTCATCTGATCAATTAAGGCTTCTTGGTAAGGAGCACATACCTGACATGGGGAATCACGTTCATCATCATCAGTATCGGACTGTGTTGAGTGCTTGCCCATGAAACACAAGTATGCTTTTGCATCATCTTCTTCTTCTTCAGATACATTTAGCCAGTGGTCATCTTCTGTCATGAGGGCCTTACCTGCTTCCTTTTCTTTGGCCAACAACATCTTGGCTTTGTAGTATTCTGAGTTGCGCACGACAGGCTTTCGACAATCTTTGGCAAAGTGATCCAACCGACCACAGTTATAGCATTTTATCGGCTCTTCTTTTGCTTTCTCATCATGCCTTTTCTCAGTCTTCTTTCCTTCATCAACGCGTCTCTTCCCTTCATACTTCTCTTTATGATCACGTCGATTGAGAGGAGTAGTGGAGTATCTTTGCTTGTTTGATGAAGACTTGTTGAAGAACTTCCTTTTCTGGAACGCTTGGGATAAGAACATCACAACTTCTTTAATCTGAGTGTATTCTGGATCCGAGTCACTGTAAGGGTCTTCGGGTTCAAAATCACTTTTCACTGGCTCCTTTTCAGGCGTGCGGCTGACAGATCTACCTCTTTTATCTGAGACAAGCGCTAACGGATCAACCACCGGCTTTTCATCTTCTTTTTGATTTCCCATCAACTCAAGAACTTCCTCTTCATCCTGGATAAGCATTTGTGTAGAGGAATTTTCTCCAGGGCTTGAGTATGACAGATATGAGAGACGAACGTCCTCCACTCTGGCTGAAGATTATTCATGAACTTGATGTTGTTATCAGTGTTAGTCTTCATGATGTGGTTTTTATGCAAATCGTTCAGAAGCAGGTTGAACCGTTCATAAGTTTCCGTGAGCGTCTCGCCTTTTCTTGCTTTGAAGCCGTCATATCGGGTAATGCAGTTGGTGATCTTCAGCTGAGTGCTTATTCGGCTACCCGTCATCATCTTCTCAATCTGGTCCCACATTCCTTTCGCAGTAGCCTTGTAACTATCGATGCAAGCATATATGTCGTTGGGTAGGCTTTGGAGAATATAGGACTTTGCATGCTTTTCAGCGTCATATTGGCTCCTTTCTTAAGGGGTAAACTCACTGAGAGTTTTTCGAACAGAACGGTCTGGGTTGTGGCCCCTCGTTCAGGCACAAAAGTATTTCCTCATAGTCTGGTTTCGCTTCGATAAAATTCATGAAGCGATCATGCCATTGTGGATATTCTCCCCGATAGAGCACCAGGGGTTTTTGATCTGAACCAATGGCTAGAGCGTCTCTCGAATTCATCTTAACTCTTTAAATCTTAAATGCACTGTAGTGATCGTGAGACAAACAAATTGATCCAAAAAAATATATAATAATAAACACGACAAGGACCCGGTCGAGTGAGGACCCGGTCGAATAAGGCCCCGGTCGAAGCAAGGTCCGGTCAACAAGGCACCGGGCGAAGGCACAAGGCACCGGTCACAAGGGGCACCGGTCGCAAGGGGTACATGTCATAAGGACCCGATCGAACTGAGTCCGGTCGAAGCAAGCACCGGTCAACAAATCACCGGTCAACAATGGTCCGTTCGCAGGTCCGGTCATAGGTTCTGGTCGCGCAGGGTCCGGTCTGTCAGGGTCCGGTCAAGATGGTCAGGTCGATAACAAATAACACTTTTCTTTTCGATTAAGCAGATTAAACAGATCAAATCGAACAATCGAATAATCGACAGATAAACTTAAACTCAATCGATATGCAAACCCAGAAAATTCGATTTATGCAGAAAATTTAATCGATTTGCAAACTCACAGAACTTTAATCGACCAATAAGAAAATATATGCAAAATCAATCCAGATATGCAGACTTAACACAGAATCAAGTATGCAGTCTTAACCCAGAAATCAAGATAAACAGATAGCAAAAACAATAACCAGAAATCGACCCAGAATCCATAAAATCAATTTAACCAATTAATCAGAAACACAGGTCAATCAATTTATACAATATACGACCGAACTAAAAAAAATCGACCAACCTCACTGTTTTTCCAGAAAGATTTTAATCCAGAAAAAAAAATCGACTGATTTCAGAATATAACGACCGAACTTAGCAATCGAATATGCAGAAAACAATAGAATCAAAAAAAATCATGAAGCTTTGATGTTGCAGAAATCGATATAGCAGATTAACTCACAAGCAGATTAAACGAAAAACAGATATGAACAATCTCAACCCAGAAAAGAACCGATCAATAAGAATATTATCTAATAAGCAATTAAAGGGTTTTAGACAAACCTTTTTGGATCAAACCTTCTGTCTCTTTGCTCTGATACCAACTGTAGATCCCAGTTACAGTGCAATCACGAACAATAATTAATGAAGAACAGTAATGATTGAATTACATCATCTAGTCATATGATTGATATTCAGTAACGGTTTAGGTTTAGAGAGAAAATATCTGATAAGCAAAAGTAAACCTATTGACTAGAATGATAATGAATACGTCTAAAAACCTAAAACTGAATAATAAAACCCCTTATATATGGGGCGACAAAGGCTAATGGGCTTTAGGCCCAATTACACAATAAACTATGAAATAATTACAATATGCATCCAGAACTTCTATTTAACATATAAAATACCCTAACATATTTTGGTTTAAAATCAAAACAGCCCCCAAAGCTAGTTTAATGTGAGTTTGAGGTCTACGCAACTCACTTGGAACTCGCCCTAGAGGCCCAAATCTTGATTTTGATTTTCTTTTTAACAATTCCACTAATCTCGATTGGAGACACGTTTATCTATAAAATTACCGCGTACCGAAATACTATAAGCGCGATTATTCGGGATAAACTATACTTACAAAATTTCGAGTGTTACATCAAACTCCACCAAAATGTGGGTTTTCAAATCGCTTTTCAACATAATTTCTCGTTAGTAACATTTTGGTCAAAAATGTATGTTTACCAGATAACTTGTGCCGTTTTGATGAAATAAAATATTACCTGATAAGTTAAGTAAGAGTGTTGATGATCTCACAACAAAACAAACAGGTTTTTCCGACGGAAAAATCCGCCGGAAATCCGTCAGAAACGAGTGTTTTCGGCTGATTTGGCCGGACGAAAATCAAGACGCCGCAAACTCAATTTTTCGGCGGACAGACAATTTTCGGCGGAATATTCCGCCGAAACCGTACCCAAAATGTTTTTTGTTTTATTAAACGATTTAATCAATTTTTTAATTAAGGAAATAATTATTTTATATTTTTGGCGGATTTTCGGAGGAAAATTCCACCGAAAGTGATTTTTATTTATTAAATTCTTTTTTTTTATATTTTAAAGGAAAAAAAATTGTGTTTTCGGCGAAGTGTTTTGGCGGAGTAATCCGCCGAAAATAATTAATTTATTAAATTAAATAATTAAATTATTTAAACATTACCGGCATATTATCCATCAGTAATCCTTCAGTAATTTTTATTTTAATTTAAAAAAATAATTAAAAATACAGAAAAAACTATACAAAAACACTACAAAACCACTACTTCGGTAATTTGAACCTTTTATTAAAAAAATGAAAATTATTATTCAATTTATTCGAATTTTTATTATACAAATGCACATTTTACAATCGAAAAATCAAACGAGCCGTTGTAGATCTCGCTTACATCGCACCGTAAAAGACAAAAAAATAGTCGTTTTCTAGAGTTGTCTCTCGTAACCCATTGTAGAAATGGGTGACGATGGTAGTGTCGGTGTTGAGGGATTGGATTTCCACAAACTTTCTTGAACATCTCAATTTCTTCCCATCTGTTCTCCTACACCTCCATAGCTCTAGACCTGACCCATATCATTTCAGCATTCTTCATTTGTCAATCAGTATAAAGCGTAAGCTAGGCCGGGACAACGGCGGATTAGTGGGCTGCCCGATACAGCAGGGGAGGTGTGCGTGCGTGTGTGCGTATGTTCGTGGTAATCGTTCGTTGGTTCGATGCCGCTATGCCTTCCATAAAAAAGTATAAAGCATGAAGTAAACCCAACATTTGTTGGCTACAGGTTGTAAAAATCATGGAAGATAGTTAGGAGGGAGACATGTCAAATCATTATTTCTAAGACATCAATATGAAGTCTCTACATTTGAAAACAAAAGTATCCCTCAAACTATTTAGATCTTGTAGAGTGACGACATGTTTCTCTTAATAGCAAGAACACCAAACACATAGTCTCTTACAAAACTCTGCTATCTTATGGAAAAGAAATGTCAATTGTAAGTCCTTATAGGAGCTTGAAGATTAATCTATTTCCTAACAGACCCCAATTAATTCAAAAATAGCATAAAATAGCATATAATTCAAAAATCTTCATAAAAAGAACATGTTCTCTATTTTTGAGCAAAAAACTTATCCAAAATCTTTAATTTTAAAATTTGTTATTGGAGATACTCCAATGAGATTATGAGACTAGTTATACCAACACATGCAAAAACATAAAAACAAAGCATACATGCGTAAACGAAATACACATATATTTGTATGTGTAATATCTTATTCTTAGCAAATTAACCAATTTCGGCATTGGAATACAAAAATTCAAATTTGAAATAATACTCAATCATATCTACGGGGCTTCGATGGGGGAGTTGCAGGAAGAAACCCACTCTACTCTCTGTTGCTGCCAATTTTTTTCCTATTATAAATCACAGAAGGAAACCCACTAAACAAACATTAAAATCACCATAATCATCAAAGAAAAGAAGAGGAAGAAAAAACAGAGATGAAAGCTCCGATAGAACTCAATCCCGAGCAAATCCAAAACAAAAACCAAAATTACAAGACAAACAACAAAACCCAAATAAAAAATTTCAGTCCACAACCACTCGATGGGGGAGGCTCCGTGTATTAAAAGAATAAAATAAATTACGTTTCTACAACACATACTGATACACGTTTTTCTGCCACCATCTTGAACACCTTCCCTCCCCATCACGGCGAGAAGAGAATAGAGGAGGACGAGAGACTTTTTTTAGGTGAGGGAGGCGACGGGAGAAAGAGGGAGGCGGAGAAAGAGGGGATAAAGAGTTTAGGGTTATCTAGAGAGGGGAGAAGGCTCTTTTTTTTTTGAGAAGAAAAAGGGAAAGAATTTCTTAATATAATATTATAGAAAATAATTTGGGGGGAATGTTTGGCGCCGGTGGGGGGAAAGGGGGAAAATCAAAAATTGGGTGAAAATTAGAATTGGGAATCAAATTTTAATTTTGATTTATGTAAATTTAGTGATTTAAATAATAATAATAATTTAATTTAAGTTTTAATTTAAGTTAAATTTTATTGAATTGTATATTTTCCGTCTAAAAATAGGCCGATATATGAATGCATTTGATGGATAAAAAATCATATAAAAGATATTTCTAAATCAGTTCTCACGAGATTGTAACATAATGAAAAAGATTCAGTAATCGTACATAATGATCGTGAGTTTCTTTATTCAAAATTCCTTCATTTTAGTATGTTTTTTCAAGATTTTCTTCTTGTCATTTATAGTTTAAAAAAACCACTCAGAAAAGTCTGATTACTCCATTAATGTTTTTTGTTTTGACATCAATTTTTTTGGATTCAACGTTAAATGAAAATTTATTATTATTATGTTATTACATCAATTTTAAAACTTTTAGGGGACGTTTGGTTCGCAGAATGTTTTTGGATGGAATGAAATATGTCAAAAGAATTTGACTTTGAAGGAATTGGAATGGAATGTTGTCAGGTTTGACCACCTGTTTGTAGGGCTGACAATGGGTAAGGGTAAACCCGTTACCCATTAGGTTTTGACCCGTTGGATAAGGGTATGGATAAAGAAAATTTTATCCATTTATCCACTTATCCATTACCCGTTTACCCGAAATTTTAGTGGGTAGGATATGGATAAACGGTTTTTCGTTATCCGTTACCCGTTACGATATAATATATATGTATGTATAATTATATAAAACTAAATGTAAGTATATATACACATAATTATATTAAGTTAATTATTAATATTTATTTATAATGTTGTCGTATATTAACGTGTACTTTAATTTATTTTTTATATTTAACGAGTAAAAGACTGCATTTGATTAAATGAGAAACAAGACAGATTTAGAAAAATAAATAAAATGAAAAGTGTTAGTCTTACAATTTTCATATTGTTTTTAAAAATATTATACTATGATTAAATTTAGAGTAATAAAATGTTTACTACAACAAATTAGATATAAAATAATAACTATATTTATGAACTTATGTTTACTTATATTTTTGAGATTTAACAATATCAATTGTAGTCCAAAAAGAAATTTTGTTTTACCATTTATCCATTACCCGTTTCGTTACCCACAACTTTTAATGGGTAGGGTAGGATACGGATAATTACCCGTTTCGTTACCCGCTATTTTAAATGGATTGGATAATGGATTAACCCTTACCCTACTCATACCCTACCCATTGCCAGTCCTACCTGTTTGGTTGACAGAATTGGAATGGAATCTGTTAAATGAATTGAAATTTTTCTGTTTGGTTCACAGATTGTAGCTTCGGAATTAGAATTAAATTTTGGTAAATGACCAAAATACCCTTTTTGATTATTTTAATTTTTTTAAACAAAAATTACTTTAATGAAATAGTCATTAGATATTTTAATTTTTAACTAAAATTGCTTTGATTATTTTAGCACATGAATGATGAGAGAGAGAGGAGAGAGAGAGGGAGGAGAGAGAGAGAGAGAGAGGAAAGAGAGTGAGAGTTGGTATCTGCTGATAATCAATATCAGTAGGGTTTAGTTTGGGATAAATGGTAACTTTGGAATTATCAAAATATGAGATTCCATTCCATTGAAATCCTTGGGTTTTATGATGGAATGTTCAAATCCTATATCTATGGAATTTATTGGAATTCAAATATTCTATCCATGGAAAAGCTTGAACAAAATAAGGGAATGGAATCTGGTCAAAGAAATTCAACATTCCAATTCCACCAGATTCCATCACATTCTGCGAACCAAACGCCCCCTTATAATGTTAATTTGGATATATTCGATTTCAAAAACAACCTTTATGTTATAAATTACTAGAATCGTACTCGTGCAATGCAGCGAGATACATCATGATTTTAAGGGAGTTAAAGTGGTTAGAGATTGATAATCCAAGATCAACTAAATCGAAGAGAGAGAAAGTAGAGAGAGAAAGTGTTGTGCGCCAAATGTAAGTTCTATTCAAAATATGCAATCCAAAGTTACAAGGAACAAAGCCACAAGGGACTTAAATACCCCTTGGCAAAGTAAACAAGATAAAGTCAAACTAAGAACACTTAGACACAAGGTATAAATGCATTGATTACTACTAAAATAGACTTAACAATCTCCCCCTTAGTAATCAATGGCGCTCTTCTCTTTGACGAAGTCGATTCAGCCCAAGCAAAACTTCTAAGTGTTTTAGAGTTGAACGAAAGATCAGCCTCTCATCAATGGTATTCAATGCTTTCTTCAGAAGTTGAATCTCTTCATTCTCTAGCTGAAACATATCTCTTCTTGACTCCAAAAATCTTCTTTCAGCGGATTTTAAACGATGCTCCAACTGTAGCTTGATCACCTTCAACGTTCCATCAAAGTAATGATTGATCTCTTCAAATCTTAGGAAGCAGTTTTGACCAGAAGCATTCCTGTAAATAACTCCATATGGATTTTGAAGAATGGTGAATAAAGAATATGAATCAATGTTCGGCAAGCTATGATTGGGTCTTTGAAGATTCACCACAGGCTGAAAGCTTTCAACAGCCATCTGAAAGTCAAAAACTCTGTAAAATCTGATTTGGCGCCGAATGAATCTTTTAATCGCAAATAAAGCTTGAGAGACATCTTCAGTTCTGTAGTAAAGATTCCTGAAATGATTGTACAGAAACTCAACATCATCAATAGATAAATCATTAAAATCAGCCTCTGAGAAAGTATATATGTTGCAGTCTCTTCTTTCAATTTCAAACACTGGATACCGGATATGAACAAATTTCTTTATCGAAACGCTGATAACCCGTACTATCAGATGAGAAGAAGAAACGAGATGTTTTCCACGACGTTGGCATTTGATGAACATCAAGTATTCGTACTGAAAATCAGCTGACTCCTTTTCAACACCAAGAATGGCATGTATGTTGATCTCTCTTCTCCTAGAAACGAAAATGTTACTTTGAGAGTCCTCGAGAAAAGCAGATCTAAGTCTTAAAGCCATATGCCTTTCTTGTAAACTTCGTTGTCTCTGCTGTCTTGTTAAAGTTGGACCTTCTTCTAAGATACTCGGAGAAATCACAGGATCAGAAGAAGGAATATCAGCTTGAGCTCTGGACGACTGACCTACGTCAAATGTACTTAAGGGAGTAGTGGGAGTCGGAGCTTGATCAGCAATGGGACTAGAAGTGACTGGTGGAGCTTCAGAAAAGTCGTCTTGTGAAGGTAAGTCTCCGTACAAAGTGTTCGTTATTTCTTAATCCTTTGCATCGAGATAGAAAGCATTCTCTTCAGTATCAGATAAGACAATTATATCATCGTAGTCTTCTTCTTTCACTTTGCAGAGCTTCTCATATCTGATATCATCATCATCATCAGAATTGATCTCTATGAAGTTAGCAAAGAAAGATCTTATGTCATTCGCTGCTTCAGAATCATCTAACACAATTGACTTTGGAGCAGAATCTGGATCAACATATACAACTATCTGCATGTTGTTCTCAATGTTCTATTCAGAAATATTCAAAACATTAGCCATAGAAGACAAATCAACACTATCAATCATATTGTTCACAAGATTTTCAATACTACAATCTTGAACATCATCAGCATTCTTTTCTCGGTCAGCAGCCTCAGATTGACTTTCATCTTCTCGAGCTGAAGAACTTTCCACTCTCTGTCTCTTTGACATCTCCCCCTCATGACCTTGATGATCAGGATCATCTTGGTCATGTCTCCGTTTATGAGACAGGCCAGCTTCGGCTATGCAAGTCTGTTCCTGATGATCAAACCTGTCAGATAGAGCAGTTAAGGCTTGAGTCATGAGAGATAGACCTTCCTTAATATCAGAAAAATTTGTCCGAGCTTCAGATCTGAAAGAAGTGAACTCCTCATACAAAGCAGAAATCCTGTCTGATGCATAAGTAGTAGCTGGAGGCGGAGTCGGTTGGAAGTTTCTTAGCACTGATATCAAGTCTTGATTCTGTTGATCTGGCGGAGACATAGAAATAAGACGAGCATATAACATATCTGTTAATTCTGAAATCGGAACATCCTGAACTGGAGTGCTTGAAGATACTGGAGGCATAGAAATCGATGCAGATAAACCAGCTGACTGTGTGAATGGTGGAGGAAGAGGAATAGAGACTATCACTGGAGCAATAGTAGAAACGGTTGATGGTTCACGAATGACAACTCCAGATGGTCGTCTGAACGGTAGCACTTGTGGAATCTCAGAATGATCAATTTCCACCATCTTTCCTTTGAATAAAGATCTTATCTTTTGAATTTCTTCGTGCTTTTGTGCATCAAAGCGTTCACTCATTTGTCGAATGACCTCATTCAAAGTCATAAATTTCTCAGTCGAATCTTGAACTTGGACTGAAGAAATCTCGACAACAGATGTTGATGTAGCCGAAGAATGGATATCAGAGAAAGAAGTTTCTGTACCTTGACCCCGTTGCTGATCCGTAGCATTTGCAAAAATCTAAGTCTAATTCATCAACCTGTATATCAGCAACTGCAACATTAATTGGTACAGATTCTTCGTTAGACAAAACATCTTCCTGAACATGCACTTCTGGTTCTCTGGTCTCCCTTTCGAAAACTTGAATCGCAGGCTGATCACCATCATTATCATCATCATCTCCATCTCATCTCCATCAATACCAACATCAACATCGACATCATCTTCATTTTCACCATCAGCAAGCTCATTGTCAAGTTCATCAATTACATCACCAATCTGTTGAACCGCAGTATCTGCTTCAACTTCTTGTTCAGCTTGATCATCATGAGATGGTTCTGCTTGTTCGGCTTCCAACGAAAAATCATTTTCCATACAGTATTGAATTATGTTGTCATCAGACGGATCAACATAATTTGCAATGAGTTCAAGAGGAATCGGCATCGAGTACTCAAAAGTTTTCTTTAGTTTCTGAATGAAGGTCATTTCAGTATCCCCAACTTGATTCCAAGAAAACTGTCGAGGAATATCGGGGTTACTTCTTAGCATACTCCGAACAATGAGCTTCATGTACCGAATAAAAGGAATAAACTTCCGCTTCTTATGAGTCATCTTGTCTTGCACTCTCTCAGAAAGCTCGATCCAGAAAATGTAAGTGTAGTCGACATGCAAGTCATAGACAACTGCATGGAACAATCTGAGATAATGCAGACTAGCGTTGTCTGTTCCTGAATGTTTAGATGGGAGACACCTGTTGAGTACCGAGAACAACGCATACCAAACCGGTGGAAGGTTGGATTTGTCAAACTGACTCACTTTATCTAAAGCACCAATATAGCCCAAATTGCGAATACCCTCTAGAACATCTGATTCTGAAGGAAAATTGTCATATGATGTTCGACCTGGTCGGGAATTGGGTTGAGGAAGCTCCAGAATCAGTTGAAGTCGTTTGTAAGAGAGAAATGAATCAAACTGATCGATCTGTAAGTCAAAACGATGAGGGCGGACCCGCTCATTCTTAGATATAGTATGCCAAGCCTGTTGAAGATACACCTCAGGAACATCGGCACAGGAAGTAAGAGACGGAGCAAGAGGATGTTCTTTGAGAATTGCTCGAATAACTGGATGAATCTTGATCTTGTCAAAATCCACGAAAAAGTTAATAGGCTTGTATGGAAAAACATATAGCAATGTAGGAAACACATCATTCGGAGTTCTCCTTTGAGCAGAGAGATTCGCCCCAGTAGAAGGTACAGAAGGCATAGGCGTCTCGCGGGATGCACGATCAGATGGATCATAGAATTCATCTTGAATGTCATTCTCATCTTGGATTATGGGATCAGTGATATTTTGAGAAGCCATTACAGTACCTATGAAACAGAAATGATGAAAATTAACCTTGGAAAATAGAAGAGAAAAACAGAAGAAATGAATATTTTGCCAAGTCAAGTTTGCACGACATGTGGGTGGCGCAAACTGTGTTTTGCGCTACGTACTAGTGGCGCAAAATGAGTTTCGCGCGATAAACTGTTGGCGCAAAACTAAGTTTGAGTTTCTAGTATGTGGCGCAAACCTAAGTTTGCGCGAGTCACTTGTGACAATCTGAGTTGGAAAAAATTTCAAGAAATCAAACAACAAAGGTTTGCGCGACACGAAGGTAGCGCAAAAGATATTTTGCGTGACCAACATGTAGCGCAAATCTACTCAAACAAACTTGCTCCAAAATAGAAACGCGTTTCAAGTAGGTAGCGCAAAATTAAGTTTGCGTTACCAACGTGTAGCGCAAAACTAACTTTGCGTTACATGAAGGTGGCACAAAACTTAAGTTTGCGCTATGAATTGTCCGTGCAAAAAACCCTAGAAACACATAAGTTTGCGCGAGTTCATCTTCTGATTTTCAAAAATTCAAAGAAATCGATTTTAAATCAAAATGTGTGGTTGAAATACATAAATGAAAGATTATACACACATTTCGACCAATCTGATACTGATTAAAATCATTATTCAACACAAAAATTTGAAAATTTTTAAAAACCAAAGATGAACAGACGCAACCAATAAAACCCAAAATCAAAGAAAAATACTACAAGATAAGAGAAGAAAACACATACCTTGAGGTCGAAATAAACAACTAAGATCAACCCAAATGAAGATTTTAACAAATAAGAACACACGATGAGCAATCGAAGATGAAATAGTGCGAATGAAAGACGTCGCACACTATGTTATTTCAAAAATAGAATCGATTAAGCATTCAGTAGATAGAAACATGAATCAAATACTAAAAGTAGGTAGAAAACAAACCTGAAATCGAATGAATGATCTAAAAGCTAAGAAAGAAAATTAACAGAGAGAGAGAGAGAGAGAGAGAGAGAGAGAGATGAAAAATAGGCGAGAAAAGAGAAAAAGAACAAGACATGCGCTATTTATACTAAAAAAAATACTCAAAAAATATAACAGATAGCACATAGAAATAATATTTTTACCTTGAAAGTTCTTTTACTCCCCCTACACAAATGCACTAAATATAACAGATCAGTTTAGCATTTGTTTAGAAAAATCAGAAATACTTACCTGATGAACTGTTGGGCTGATCTTTAATCATGTTATCAGATATGTACCTGATCACAATACTTACTCCCCTCAAAGTCAGAAAATCGTCAAAATCTCATTCAGATTTACTCCCCCTTGAAATATGCACATACCATGGTACAAAGATATGGGAACACACACAAGAAACATCAATATAGAAAGAAAAATATACTGAAAATATATTTTGAAACAACTGAATATATAAAATTTTAAACATTAAACAAATTAAATTCTACTCAGTAAAATAACACATATTTTACAATCAATTGAACTCAAGTGTTTGTTGTTGGATACATATACAAGTTTCATTGCATATCAAGTTAAGACATGTTCAGTTTCAAAAACTTTCATCAATCTATTAAGTGTGCTAGCATGCGAACTTCGATTAGCTTCAAGAAAATGCAATTCTAAAAATATAATAGAGAACTTTGCATTTACTCACACTAAGCCTTCAAAAATTAAGATTTTCACAAAGTTATAGGTTTATCGCAACTCAAACATATCACCAAGTATCATGAGATGTGTGCTCATTGGCATCTTTTAGCATTGTGCACATTGGCATCTTCACATGAGTGTGCTCTTTGGCATCTTTTAAGTTTGTGCACATTGGCATCTTTTAATCAAAAAGTTTGGTAAGTAAAGAACATGCCGTAAACGTAACTTTCTATCTGATCCTATTACAGGATTTGGGTCAGCCGCTCCCAGACCAGTTGGCCTTAGGGGACTAGGTGTCAAGCACCCCTTGGAACTTACTCTCCCATATCAGAAAGGCTACATCGACACATCCTAAACCCATTCATGCCAGTAGAACATGACTTTCGATCTGGTTCTATAGAAGGATTTGGGTTCGATCACTCCCAGACCAATTGACCTTAGGGGACCAGATGACAAGCTTCCCACGGAACTTACTTTCCCAAACCAGAAAGGTCACAGGTACAAACTTTTAAACTTAGAGATTTCTATATTTTATATATATAAATTTTCATCTCAATCACTCAGTTTTACATCTAAGTGCTTAGCCCGTATTTTCATTACGATCCATAATTCTGACTTTTTAGGTTTTCTAAGCATTGTAAACTATAAATATTCCAAATGACACAACTTTAAAGCATTTTCAAAAGTTTCAAACATGTTGCTGACTTTTCGATTTTTGTAAGACTTGAAATTTGAACATATAAAACTTCAATATAAACAAAGCAACTTGAAAATTTATCCTAGACACACATTTTATTCAAAATAAAGAAAACTTGTAAAACTTTTACTTTATAGAATAAACTTTGTAAAGGTTTAAACTTTTAAATTCAACATGCCGAGTTTTGAAAGCAGAAAATTAAAACGTTTTTCATCTAAAGCTTTTGTAAAAATATCGGCAAGGTGATATTCAGTTGGAAATAAATATAATTCAATAGTACCTTCTTCCACATGATGCTTTATGAAGTGGTACCTCATATCAATGTGTTTGGTCTTTGTGTGTTGAACCGGATTGACTGATATTGCAATCGCGGATTTGCTGTCACAGTAGATTGGAACAGTTTTGTACAGCATCCCGTAGTCACGAAGTTGTGTCTTCATCCATAACACTTGGGCACAACAACTAGCTGCGGCGACGTATTCTGCTTCTGCAGTTGAAATAGATAGGCAGTTTTGTTTCTTTGACGCCCAGTTTATCAGTCGATCACCAAGAAATTGAATGTGTCCTGAGGTGTTTTTCCGGTCCAATTGATTTCCACCGAAATCTGCATCAGAGTAAGAAGTTAGTTTATAATCAGAACTCTTAGGGTACCACAAACCTAAGTATGGAGTTCCTTTGATGTAACGAAAGATTCTTTTGACTGCTAACAGATGTGATTCCTTCGACTTTGCTTGAAATCTGGCACACAAGCAGGTAGAAAACATGATATCCGACCGACTTGCAGTTAAGTACATAAGTGATCCGATCATCCCTCGATAGTTCTTGACGTCTACAACTTTTCCATCCGGATCTAGACCAATTTTAGCACCATGAGCCATCGGCGTTCCAATTGAAGTAGATTTGTCCATCTTAAATTTCTTCAAAATGTCAAAAACATACTTCGACTGATTGATAAAGATACCATCCGGAAGCTGTTTCACTTGAAGTCCGAGGAAGAAATTAATTTCTCCCATCATGCTCATTTGAAACCTGGAGGTCATGAGATCAGAAAACCAAGTACATAAAGATTGATTAGTCGCACCAAATATAATATCATCTACATATATTTGAACTAAGCAGATATCCAATTTATCACAAAAAATAAAAAGAATAGTATCGATTGATCCTTTGGTAAACCCGGATTTTAGCAAGAAGGCCGACAACTCATCATATCACGCCCTCGGTGCTTGTTTCAAACCATATAATGCTTTATCAAGAAAGTATATGTGATCAGGATGATCTTTGTCAACAAACCCCTCTGGTTGAGAAACATAAACTTCTTCTTTTAGTTTCTCGTTGAGAAAAGTTGTCTTAACATCAATCTGATACACGGTAAAATTGCGATAAGCAGCAAAGGCAAGAAACATTCGAATAACTTCTAATCGTGCAACCGACGCAAAAGTTTCATCGTAGTCGGTTCCTTCTTCTTGTCGATAACCCTTGGCAACCAATCGAGCTTCGTTGCGTATAACGATACCATCTTTATCTTTCTTGTTCTTGAAAATCCACTTTGTGCCAATAATACTTTTTGCTTTTGGCCTTGGAACAAGTCTCCAAACTTTTAATGATTCAAATTGATTGAGTTCCTCTTGCATAGCTATTGTCCAATCCGAATCCTCTAACGCTTCAGATACCTTGGTTGGTTCAATCTTACTTAGAAAGCAAGAGGATCTATAATCTCTTGAACAACTTCTAACTGTTGAGAGAGAGTTTTAGGTACTTCTATATCAGATGAGGAGACATCAACAGTTTCAACAGAAGGAGGAGGTAATTCAACAACATCTGAATCAGACTCAGGAATTGTCGGTTGAATATCAGCAGTTTGTTATTCTTCTTGAACTGGTTCTTCTTGAACAGATTCTGCTTGAACAGATTCTTCTTGAACAGATTCAGTGTGCACTTGATCAGATTCTGATTGCTCTTGATGAGGTACAGAAATATCGTTTTGAGATACAGGATTGACTGGAACAACATCAGTGTCAGAGATAGATGCAGCGAAATTTGAAGTAGATGCACTCACAGTTTCCTGATTCAAAATAGATGAAGCATTTTCAGTGTTAGATTTAGGCAAATCATCATAAAAATGCTCAAATAGAAAATCAAGATCAGTAAGATTAAGCAAAGAAGAATGTGGATCTGATTTGTCTGTTGTGGTGCAGGTTCTGAACTGATTTGTCCAAAAGCTAAAATCCCTGAAATTGCGGGTTCTGAACCTGTTTGGCCAGAAACCAAATCTGCAGCTTCGTCAAATTTGACATTAACACTCTCTATCACTTTCCTGAATGAAGTAAGAAAGACTCGGTAAGCCGCAAAAGTAGAAGAATAACCCAGAAAAATACCCTCATCCGCCTTTGGACTGAACTTGTTGAGATTGTCGCGGTCATTCAGAACATAACACTTACACCCAAATGATTTGAAATATTTGACATTTGGTTTGATGCCATTCATAAGCTCATAGGGTGTTTTGTTGAATCTTCGATGTAGAATGGATCTGTTCTGAGTACGACATGCAGTAGAAACGGCTTCGGCCCAATGAGACAAAGGAAGACCGGAATATGCAAGCATCGATCTGGCAGCCTCGACAAGCGTTCTATTTCTTTGTTCAACAACACCATTTTGTTGCGGTGGTCGAGCAGCAGGAAATTGTTGTTGAATGCCTTGATCTTCGTAGAATGCTTGAAGAGTGCTATTCTTGAATTATGTACCATTGTCTGATCTGACAACTTTGACCGCTTTTTGCTTGTTAGTCTGAATCGTTTTGATTAGGTTGATGAGTATGTCGGGAGTTTCATCTTTGGACTTGAGAAACTTGACCCATGTGTAGCGTGAATAATCATCAACTACCACCAAAACGTATCTTTTCTTTCCGATACTCTTTGTCTTCATTGGTCCACATAAGTCAACATGTAACAATTCAAGAATGTTCGTAGTGCAAGCTTCGGGCTTTGGCTTATGCGGAGCTTTCTTAATCTTTCCTTTCTCACAGTCTTGACAGAGATGGTCTTTCTGAAATCTGAGTACTGGGAGACCTCTTACAGAATCATTCTTGACAAGTCGATCCATATATTTGAAGTTGAGATGAGCTAGTCTTCGGTGCCATATCCAGCTTTCATGAACAGAGGCTTTAGATAATAAGCATATATCTGATGGAATTTTAACTTTGGAAAGATCAATAGTGTATAAATTTGATCTTCTCTTTCCAACAAGTAAATCCCGGCCACTATCATTCTTCACAGCAACTCGTTTAGATTTGAAGCTGACTTCAAGATCTTTGTCACAAAATTGCCCGATGCTGAATAAATTGTGGCTAAGACCTTCGATATAGCTAACTCGCTTAACAGTGATATTTCCTTGTACAAGATCACCATATCCTAGAATAGGAGCAGTCTCGCAGTTTCCAAATTTAACACGACCGCAACATTTTTCTTTAAATTTTGAAAGTAATGATTTGTTGCCCGTCATTTGTTTGGAACACCCCGAATCCAGATACCATAATTGACTAAGTTGCACATTCAGAAATTACACAGATTTAGGTACCCATATACTTATGGGTCCCTTCTTGTTAGTTCGTTGCCTCTTATTTTTCAAAACTCTCTTTTTAGAAAAACTATGAACATAATCATCCATGGAGGAAGAAACATAATCATCTGAATCAAAACTAGAAGAACAATATGAGACATTCTTTGCAATTTGAATCATTTGCTTTATTGAATATTTTGAGTTTTTATTACAAACTGCAAATGTATCCGTTTTACAAAGACGATCTACACATTTATCCTCTAAAGTTTCAGATTCTGTTGATCTCTGCTTGACCCTCCATATCTGCCTTGATGACTTCTTCAAAGTCCGATCTGAAACATTTGAATCGAAAGAATTAGAATTTTCAGAAATGACATTATCTTGCTTCTTTGACCTTCTTCTTTTACGCTTTGGTTTATAATACTGATCATTTAGCATAAAAGAAATTTTATCTAAGAAATCAAACTGAGCATTCATCATTGTTGAACTTGCCTCGGAGTCATGATTTTCAGAAACACACAAGACTGGAAGAGATTTGCGCGACCCACTGGTGGCGCATACTGAACTTTGCGCTACCAACTTCTGGCGCAAACTTTCAGTTTGCTCTACCTGTGGTTGGCGCAAACTTTCACAGATATGAACTTTTTACGTATTTTTCTTGAAATCATTAGAAAATCCAGAATTAATTTTGTCATCAAAGTCTTGTTTTTGAGAAATGAATTTATCTTCAAAACTTGATTTCATGATAAAAAGAAATAAACTATTTTCAAATTCATTTTGAAGACTTTGTTCTTCCATTTTATCTTCAAGATCAACAATTTTGCCCTCTAACACTAATGGGGGAATATATCTTTTTGAATCATAAGAAACTGGAGATATATTTTCCTTATTAGTGTTATTGACATATATATCAAAATAATCGTTTGGTAATGAATATTTAATGGAATAGTTGACATTTAAAACATTTTTAGATTTTCTGGATTTCGTTGAATTTTCAGGAAAATATTTAACATTTTCACGAGTATAAACAAATGGCATTTCCATTTTCTTGTTCTTCATTCTTTTCTCATTTTCAATTTCTAATTCTTGCTTTTCATTCATCCACTTAATTTTAAATTGAGGAGCATATTTTACAAGATTTAGATAATCAAAATCATATAAAGTGGGGGTTTTCGACTTAACATTGTTTAGACAATGTGGATTTTCAAAACCAAGTCCCCATCTTTCTTTTATTGATTCATCACTCCTTGGTTTATCCATATAAATTGTTTGCTCAGTTTGTTCTCTCAAATATAATTTTCCTTCTAAAGCAATTATTTTATTAGAAAAAGTTTGATTTAATTTGGTCATTTCTGTCAAATAATCAAGATAAGCCTGATTTGAACTTTCTAAGCCATCCAATTTCTTTTGAAATTTCTCTTTTGTATCAATCAAAATAGATTTTTCATCTTTCAAAGAAATTTTTAATTTTTCAATCAAAACAGATTTTTCTTGATTCACATGCTTTTCATATAAGAACTTTGAACGTAAGTCATGTAAAGCATTGATAATAACGTTCAATTGAGATGAAATAAAGTTGTAATCAAACTCAGAAGGTACCTCAGATTCATCAGTGGAAGTATCTTCATCTTCATCATCACTTTTATCATCCCCAATAAAGCACATTGCTGTTGTTTCCTCATTCTCAGCTTAATTATCAGAATGGTCTAGCCAGTATTCTTCCTCAGCTAGTAATATAGTTCCGTTCTCTCTCTTTTCAGCAAGCTCTAACTTCTTTCGGTAGAAAGCAGAATCTTTGACGACCTTTACTCGACATTCCTTCGCAAAATGTCCCGGTTTTCCACAGTTGAAACATATAGTAGCCTTCTTTTCTTCCTTCTTTGGCTCAATCATTTTGGGAGGCTCATATTTCGGAACATATGGTTTGGAAGTATCCACTTTCTTAGAACCTGAAGTAAAGCGAAGATTGTTGGATCCTGTTCTGTGCTGAAACTTCTTATGATAATGTTGAGAGAGAAGGATCATTGCCTTTTCTAAAGCTTCACCATCGTCATCAGTAGTCCCATCATAAGCATTCTCAGATAATGCTTGTTCGGCTAATTGGCTTGCTAGAAAGCAATCAGATCCACTGTCTTCGGCTTATTTTTCTTATCAAGCTTTGCTTTCTTTTCTAGCACCAAATTCTCATCAGTCATCAAGATTTTATAAAGTTCCTGAATTGGCATTGTGGAGATCCGAACATCATTTCTCATTCTGTGACAAGACTTGCTCCATTCAGGTTGAAGAGCATTTAGAAATTTGAGATTAGCTTCCAACTCTGTCTTTGTCACCTTAATCTTATATAGATCATTTATCACAACCCAAAATCTGTCAAATACACTATTCAGACTCTCAACATCTTTTGCCTTAAACTCCTCAAAATTGTTCATGTATCGTGTCTGACGGAGTTGAGTGGCAACTGCTGATCCAAGCATTATCTTTTCTAACTGAGTCCACATTAGCATTGGATTGTGCTTGAAACAGTCAATTCGATTATAAATGGAATTCGGCAGTGCGAGAATCAGGTTAGACTTTGCTTGGTTATCTGCTTGGTGTCGCAAAGCCTCGTCAGCATCATACTCACTTATAAGCTTCTCAACCCTTGTAGCCTGTATGTTTCCAATGGCGGGAATATCTTTCATAGGCTTTACCATTGGTCCTTCAGTAAGAGACTTCATCATATTGTCACCATTAGGTTGTCGCTCTATGAAATTGATGAATCTATCTTGCCATTGCTGAAATTCATTTTCATTAATCAGAACTGGAGGACGAGTGTCTGATCCCAAAGACATCATGATGTCCTTCTTGTAAAACTGAGCTTGTAGAGACATCTTTACAGAACCACAAAGTCAGAAAGTTCTAAGTCTGGAAGCAGAAAGTTTAGCGCAAAACTTGAGGCTTGCGCGAGAAGCAGACGGCGCAAAAGAGATTTGCGCTAGACGAAGGTGGCACAAACTTTGTTTTGCGCGAGACGATGATGACGCAAATTTAACTTTGCGCGATACAAAGGTGGCGCAAAGATAACTTGCACAATGAACTGAACTTTTCGTAAGATGTAGGTGGCACACACTTTACTTTGCGCGATGTGTTGATGGAGAGAACTTGAACTTTTCATGAGATGTAGGTGGCGCAACCTTTACTTTGCGCGATGTGCTGATGGAGAGAACTTGAACTTTTCGTGAGAACTTGGACTGGATGAAAAAACTGAAGAAACTGGTGCAAAACTTGATGAATCTAGCGCAAAGTTTAGGATGAACTCGCGCAAAATTCGATGAATTTGGCGCAAACTTCAGATGATCCCTGATGAACTGACACAAACCTGAGATGAACTGGCGCAAAACACAGAAATTCAAGAAAACTTACAAAATCGATTACAAAAACGAAATTGATGAAATTTTCTCACACATAAATGATCGAAAACAGTTTTCTAACCACTTTGAAACACTAAAATCGATCGAATTTCGCAAAATCGTGAAATCAAGAAACTAACAGTATGTTCATCGAACTTTTCCAGAAAGTTGAAAATTCTCAAAATTAAACTTCTAAAACTGAATTTCTTGGAAAATGATGTGAATCAAAATTGTTCTACTCTTAAAACCGGATCCAACGAATCAAAATACAAGATAATTCGTTTAGAAAACAATCTGAATTTGATGAAAAATCAAAAAATGAGATTTTTTTGAAAAAAATCAAGAAAATCAATCAAATTTTCTGATTTAAACACAAATACAGAATCAAAACAAGTTTCTTTCAATCATCTCACATTCATATTAGCTCTGATACCAATTGATAATCCAAGATCAACTAAATCGAAGAGAGAGAAAGTGTTGTGCGCCAAATGTAAGTTCTATTCAAAATATGCAATCCAAAGTTACAAGGAACAAAGCCACAAGGGACTTAAATACCCCTTGGCAAAGTAAACAAGATAAAGTCAAACTAAAAACACTTAGACACAAGGTATAAATACATTGATTACTACTAAAATAGACTTAACAGAGATAAGGATTGAAATTTAATAAAAAACATTAAATGTAGTACATAAAGTTTTAATGGTTGTTTTTAAGAGATTTTAAGTAATTAACATTAAATAACGGCACATTAACCTTTAGCAATTTTTTAATAGTTTTTTATACGTGCTTTATAATATAGTATAGAAATTTAATAATAATGTAATTTATTTTAGTTTTAATAATATAATGTTTTTTTAAAATAAACATATATTCTATTAGATTTTTTTTAATTATATTTTAGATTTTTTATATTTAAAATTTGATTTTTATTATTTATTTAATTATGCAGGGGAGTGATTTTAGAGGATTAAAATGGTGAGTGATTTAGGGGAGTTAAAGTGGTTAGAGATAACGATTGAAAGTTAATAAATATCATTAAATGTAATATATAAAGCTTTAATGGTTGTTTTTAAGAGATTTTAAGTAATTAACATTAAATAACGGTACATTATGCTTTAGAAATTGTTTTTAAGAGTTTTTTATCCGTGCTTTATAATATAGTATAGTATAGATTATGAGATAGAGAAAGTTTTTTTTTCTCTATTATCAAGAGTAAATGTGCCATGGTTATTTAAAAATGGTAATGGTTGCATGTTCCTAAAACTATATGTCATTTTAATTATGGACATTTATTTTGGGATGAATGAAGTAAATAATTACGCAATTGTCCATGACTTTAAACAATTGGTCTTTTTTTTTTTTACTAAGGGGTCGTTTATTTTTTTTTAAAAACCTCTTAATGCCTCTTAAGTCTGAATCATTCAGATATTTTTATACACCACCTCTTATTAATCATAACTAAAATAAGACTTCAGACTTTAGATCACTTAAAAAACAAACGGCACCTAAGTCGTAATAATTATTTTGAAAATACATTTATTAACATCTATTTAAAAAATATTGAATTCATTTTGAGCTTTGAGGATGATCATAAGTTGCATGATTGCATCGGTAAGTTGTCGAAAAATGAAAATTTCCCCTGTATAGGAAATAGGGTCAAGTTTAGGATAAAACCTCAAAAAAAGAAAAAATTGAGGAACAGTCTGATAGTCCTTTATCTGGACGGTATTCATTTGTGCATACAAGTAATTTGTCACATGCACACATGCATATGCACAAGTGCATAATGCACACGTGCATAAAAACTAAAAAGCAACTAAATTTACTTGTATGCACAAATGCATACTGTCCAGGTAAAGGACTATCAGAGTGTTCCTCAACTTTCCATTTTTTTGAGGTTTCCCTTGAACCTCCCTCATAGGAAGTATATTATCTTTCTTGTCACATTCTTGGTATATAATCTATTTGACGTAATTAAAAAAATATGATTGTATTTAGATCTTGATTTGAGATAAATTAATCAACCGAAACCAACAAGATACCTTTTCCGATTCGTAAAATTACATAACATCTATACTATATTATAAAGTATCTATAAAAAAAAAACTTTTAAAAACAACTTTCTAAAGCTTAATGTACCGCTATTTAATGTTAATTACTTAAAATCTCTTAAAAACAACCATTATAACTTTATGTACAACATTTAATGTTATTTATTAACTTTCAATCTTTATCTCCAACCACTTTAACTCCCCTAAAATCACTCCCCGTATAACTAAATACAGGATAAAAATCAAATTTTAGATATAAAAAATCTAAAATATAATTAAGAAAATCTAAAAGAATATTAAATGTTTATTTTATAAAAAAAAACATATATTATTAAACCTAAAATAAATTACATTATTATTAAACTATCGAAAAAACTCTTAAAAATAAGTTTTTATGCATTAAATATTGTTTATTGATACACATTACATATAATTCAAAATTATAAGTCATGATGCATGAGTACAAATTTCTAAAACTATATGTTTAAATTCATAAATAACTGATAAACATAATCAAAACATGATAAACATCTCAATTTAAATATAATAAAATTTAAAATATATAAGATAATCATTGAATTCTAATAAAATACTTATTTTTTTTTATAAAAAAACATTATATTATTAAGCCTAAATTAAATAAATTTATATAAAAAAACCATTATCACTCTCTTAAAACCATCCAAAATCGTAATGTAAATCGATAAAAAAACAAAAAATAAACTGAAACATTAAAATCGTGATTTACTTTGCTGTATTGCGCGAGTACGCTTTTAATTATCTAAAAATTTAGAATGGTAACTCAACTAACTCTCAACAATCATTCATTTTGAATCATCTGAGCAAAAGGTTGATTATCAGTAACTCTGATCGACCCCACACGAAAGTCTTCCCATAAGAACTACATGTGAGAAAACATTTCAGAGCTGACTTAGTGCTTGAGCCTGACTGAGTGGTTCAAGTCCGTCTCCCAGAAAATTCAAACTATTTGAGCAAAATCGTACAACCCCTTTTACCAATTAAGATACACGCCCCAAGGCCGTTCGATTTAAATTATGAGAGTTAATTTGAAACATTCTTTGTACGATCTTATTGGATACTTCTCTCTTGGCCTATTATGGGCAACGTGCATATCATGCCCCCATCCCCACGTAAAAAAAACATGTGTTCATGTGTTTTATGGGGTCAATTTAATCAAAAAAGTTCGTACCAACGATTTTTGGTCAAACAATTTATGAATAATCCAAAAACAATGTTATGGATCTAAAAAAATTTGACCCACGAGGCATGGTCCTACTACAAGACAGAAAGAGAACCATTCATGTGCATATAATTATTGAAAAGAGTAAATTACAAATTTCGTCCTTGTGGTTATTGAAAATTTTGAATTAGGTCCCCCAAACAAAATAATTACATGTGTAGTCACCATGGTTTCACTTTTGTTATGGATTTGGTCCCTTTCCTAACCCCACTAATTGTTTGTTCTATTAAATCAGGGGTAATATTGTCTTTTTAATTTTTTTCTTTATAAACATTGAAAATAATATTATAAATAAATTTATGTGTCCAAGACTACCCTCGCCGGTGAAGGCGATCTCAGGCCATCACCCATTCCACTTCTTGAAAAATATGATTTATTAAACCAAAAACCCATAATTCTATACAGATTGCATTGTAGATAGAGATAGGTGATATATATATATATATATATATATATATATATATATATATATATAGGAAGAGGTTCATTTGAGAAATGGTAAATTTGAGAAATAGAGAAGTAATCTTAGCAATTCATCTGGTCAACATTTGCTGTTTTGATCGCAAAGCACCGGATAATTTCTTGTGTGGTCTATAAAAGGTAGAGGGGTAATTTCGTAAAATACACGGGATGAGTTCATATATGAATCACAAAGATTCATATATGAATCTGTTAATTAGTTCAACTGATTCATATATGAATCTTTGTGATTCATACAGATTCATATATGAATCACAAAGGTTCATATATGAATCTGTTAGTTAGTTCAACTGATTCATATATGAATCACAAAGGTTCATATATGAATCAGTTAAAAGAGTTCAGTTGTGAATTGCACTGGTTCATATATGAACATATAGTTCATATGTGAATTATACATGTTCGTTCATATATGAACACAACCCGTATGTTTTGTAAAATTTACGAAATTGTTCTTCTATTTTTGGGATAGCCGCAACTTTTGACCAGTCAAAGCCGCAACTTTTGACCGATCAAAGCCGCAATATTTGACCGGTCAAAGCCGCAATATTTGACTAGTCAAATCCGATCTTGACCATATGAATGACTAGGATTACTTCTCTATTTCTCATATATTTACCATTTCTCAAATGAACCAAACACTATATATATATATATATATATATATATATATATATATATAGGGTCAGGTTCACGTGAGACCAAGCTGTTTGCGTGAGACCGCGTGAGACCAAACCTTAAAATATGAAACTTCACACCGAAACACTATGAAGATAAAAAACATTCGAACCTTCATAATGTAATCACACTATGAAGGTAAAAAAAACCTAAACCAGGTTAAAAAAAATCAAACTTTCACAGATAAAAGACTGTGAAGCTATATCCGAACCTTCACAGTGAAGATGCTGTGAAGGTAAAAAAAAAACGAACATTCACAGCGAAAAACACCGTGAACGTAACATTTACGGTGTTTTCCCTATGAAAAGTTCGATTTTTTTTACATTCACAGTTTTTTGGTGTGAAGTTTCATACTTTAAAGCTTGGTCTCACCGGTCTCACAGAAACTGTTTGGTCTCACGCAAACTTAAGTCTATATATATATATATATATAAATATATTCCTTTCTTTCACATATAAACACAAAAATAAAAAGATGAAAGAATCTTCTGGCTATGACACTGCAAATTTGGTCCCAATATTCACACTTTGTTTCTTTTATAATCTGACAAAAAGAAATTCAAAGAGGAAAACCCAGAAAACCCCCTCACCTCCGTCCATTTTTCCGGCAAACGACGGTCTCCCTGACTCCCTCCTCGCCTCTGTCTTCAGGCGACAACAACTCCTCCCTCATCCTTTACGGCCTCTCCTCCTCCCTCCCCACTTCATCAACCTGCAACTCCCTTGTTGTAGATCTCCATCCACGTGGTTCAATGGTAACGACACCAGATGCAGATCGAAATTTCATCTACTTTCATCGAGTTTTGGAGTATTCATCGAGTTTTGAATAATCAGACGAAGAAATTGAATTGCCGAGTTGGGTTTGTGGGTTTTCTAATTTGCCAACAGATTTCACAAATCGTGGAAAGAAGATTGGTGGGGTTTCTTCATTTAGTTTGACGCCCATGTCAACATCATTGACATCTACATGTGTGAAACAATACCGTCCTCAAGTTCTCTCCTTTATCCTTCACGCAGATGATGAACACCCTTTTTAGGATCTCTCTCCTCGCCATATCCCTCGAGGACTACTTCTAATTTGGATAGCAACGATACTGTTGCAGGCGATGAATGGTGGAGGAGAAGATAGAGTCCGGTGGTGGATCAGGGAAAAGAGATACTCTGTATATATACATATATTAATTAAAATAGACATAATATAAATTATTGTTTATTTTAATCATTTAAAAGGAAAAAATAAAATGACCAAAGAGCCCCTAACTTAATGGTTGTAAAATAAACAGACTTAGATGGAGGGACCCAATCCGCAACAAAATTTAAACCACAACGACCATATCTGTATTTAATTTGGTTGGGGGACCCAATCCATAATTTGCTTATAACCACAGGGACCAAAGTTAAGTATATTAATTTAGAAACGTGGTGACTATTTTTATGTTATGGTTATTATAGATTTTAATTTCAATTTCAATTTTTTTATAAGTTGTTCATTATTTCTGATATTTTTTGTAAAAGGACAAAAAGATATTTATAAAAAAAATTGAAGTGAATGGCACCTTGAAATGGATGGATGATTATCTACTTTAATAATCATATTATCTATTTTTCTTCTCTCAATTTGTCTATAAACTATTTTTTTTCATATGATTTAGATAGACTTTAAATGTTTTGATTCATGGATATTACTATAAGAGATCGATGAAATTTCGTTGAAAAATTAAACAATGGATTTATTATTTTACAAGACATTAAAATATAAGGGTGTGTTTGGTTAGGTGTATTAAGGGATAAAGAATGATAATGAAAAATGTTGTTTGGTTTAATATAATACTAGAAGCGTACCCACACAATGCAACGAGATATATCACGATTTTAATGTTTCATTTTATTTTTTGTTTTTTTTGTTGATTTACAGTACGATCTTGGATGGTTTTGAGAAAGTGGTAATGTTTTTTTTTTATAAATTTGTTTAATTCAGGCTTAATAATATAATGTTTTTTATATAAAAAAAATTAAGTATTTTGTTAGAATTAAATTATTATCTTATATATTTTAATGACATCTAAAAAAAATAACCAATTACATATTTAATAATATAATTAAAACAAATTTATAGTAATATAATATATTAATTAATAGTAATACTTGAAAAGGTTTGCATAAAAAAAGGTCCTGCATATACTAAATTGATGGGAATTTGAAGCCTGCAGTCACTACAACAAAAAAAGGTTTATAGGACCCTCATTAGTGTCCTAATAGGGTACTTAATAGGACTTTTAAGTTTATAGGACAAAAAACATATGTGTCCCCTCTAAAGGCATTGTATTAGGTTAGTAGGATGAATTTGAGCGTCCTAATAAGTTTTACGATTATAATACAAATTCTGTAGTCCTATAAAATGGATTAAGTAACACTAAAGAGTGTCCTAATAAACTATAATATAGGACGCTTTATGTTGTCACAAAATGTTTAGATTTAAGAACAAATATGAGCGTCCCAAAAATTGGTTTTATAGGACGAAATTCGATGTCGCCAAAACATTTATATAGTACCAAAATACGTGTCCTAATAAATTATATAATTATGAATCACATTCAAGAGTCCTATAAAATAAACTAAGTAACACTAAAAAGTGTCCTAATAGACTATAATAAGTAACACTAAAAGCATCCTAAAAGACTATAATATGGGACGCTTCATGCAATGATAAAATCCTTCTGTAATATTGCATTCAAAAACAAATATGAAAGTTTTACAAATTGATTCGATAGAACAAAATTCAATGTTGTACAAGTACTTATATGAGTACCTACTACCAAGTTATGTATCCCACCACAAAGTCGTATCATGACAAAACTATGTACCAATCAATAATTACCAAAATACAAAAAATCTTATTGTCCCCTATGAATGAGAGATATCAATCTTTGTCATGAACCACCTACAATTAAAGAACACATATATGAGCTTAAAGTTATATGATAAAAAGTTATATGGCAACTAACTGCTCTACATTGGACCCAATTTTGCACAACCATGCATTCTCCTCTGTATATTCATGTAGGAACAATTGAAGGAGCAATTGAAGGAGCAAGGTCCAAACCTATTTCTTGGACATCATAGGTCCATCAGAAACACCAACTACAATTTGATCCTTTGCTAACTCAGCAACTGCCTGTAATTAACATTCAAAGCCTCCTCACCTCAAAAGGAATTAACCAAACCTCATCCGATGATTGTTTGTGTGTGTGTGTGTGTGCATGTCATAAAAAATAGATAAATGCATATAGGCAAAAAGACCTTAAGGAAAAGGTGATGACCGTCGTGTAAGCGATCAAAGGTGCCACCTAGAACAACGGCTCCACAGGAATTTGGTGGAGATATGGTTGACAAATTAGGTGCGACCTTTGGATTTGGGTCCTCCACAATTGTCATTTTATTGCAGCTACTTGATATATCTGACTTGTACTCCTTCAAAAAGGTATATACACAATGTATTGTCTTGCAACTGCCTGATCGCATTCATCAAATAAGCTAAAACATTAGTATCCAATAATACAAATCACAAAAATCCCGAAAATCACATTCTCTCAGCTCAATTAACTTGAGAAAAACAACAATAGCTACTATAGGCAGTTTCAAAACATTAATTATCATCATATGCAGACAAAATCAAGATTAACTCGAGCAGATTTATGAGCAATCGTGTATTCTTATAATTGCACGGAATTAATCAACGTCGTTGGATTTATGAACCTGACCCTATATATATATAATTAGAGAGAAATTGAAATCGAAATTAAAAATGGAAGAACTGAAGGGCATAAAGCTTCTGCCCAATCCATCGTGAAATTTAAGATCCCTTGAGCAGAGTCGACAGTGTACTCGAGCTTAAATGGTACCATTTTCACACCCTTCGATTTAAGCACGTCGACAACCTGCCAATTTGACATCACCCGTAATCCATCATCTGTAACCCGTTATGTCGATCAATTTCCCAAGGACAAGCTTATTAAACCACCCCAAACAGTTCATAATTTCTCCAAAATGGAGAACCAAAAGTCTAACAATCTCGAAAAGAAATTGCATTAAACTCCAATACTGTCTCCATTTTGGAGATTCCGACATTAATTATGTTATCAATATATATCAATACATATGAACAAAATGAAAAAGGCACCCGATTTTAAGAATGTGCACGATGAACAAATGCACATTTTAATTAAATTTTACTCTTAATGAATGATTTTGGAAGAGCTGTTGGAATGATTCATCACTAAAATATATCTCACCTCCATCTCGGCGTCCTCAAGATATCCTACGGTAAGCTTCGTGATGTCTATAGAAAACGGGTCGTCAAGAAAGAGCTTTCTTGACGAAAAGTCGTCAGGATCTTTACCTCGAATGACATCTAGAACAATCGCACAATCAACGGCGCTTCTACATAAAGGGCCAAGTTTGTCCTTTTGAAAGAAAAAACAATTTTCGTTAATAACAGAACATAACACAGCAAATCGAGCACCAAGAGAGGGAGCGATCATTACCAGGCTCTCGAACAAGCTTAACACACCGGTTCGACCAACCACACCAAATGTTGGCCTCAATGCAATCACCCCACACCGAGCCGCATGGTAAGTTATTGAACCGGCTGTTTCAGAGCCGACTGCAAAAGGAACCATACCTGCTGAGGTGCACGCAGCAGGCCAGCCGATGAACCAGTAGTGAACTCCTCAATGTTCCAAATAATAATGTACACAAGGACGTACATGAAAACCATGAAAAGACACAATTGGACAAGGATAGAAGGCGGCAAGAAATGTGCTGCCACTTAAGAAAACATCGCCTATTTTTTAGCTCAAAACTTTGATGCAACAATTGTTACATGCATGAGGCATAAACCCAACCTTCTGTGCAAGTCCAAGAAAAAGTGAGCAATAAAGTACATTAATATTCACCTGAGGTTTCATCCCAGCTTGCAAATATGTTGAGACAATCATGAAACATGTTGGGTTTGAGCAAGACCACATTCAGGCTTCGTTTTTTGATCAGGGAATGAGTTTTAGTTACCAAGAGGGATGAGGACATCTCAGTAGAATGGGGAAAACTATCTTCATTTTGTCACAGAAGGCAAGAGGAAGGGCCAGGAAGCTAAAGAAGATGGACCCTTGTGGTTAGACAATTTTTCTAATTTCTTGGTTTGGAGGAACTACTCTTGGTTTATAGGAACTACTCTGCTTCAGAGATGAAGCAAAAGGTTCGAACCATTGAGGTGCAATTTTGGATCCTCACCTTGGCTAAGGGCCATCAACTTCAAGTCTTCAATGCAGCGCATGCCCAACTTCGGGGCACAAAAGCCAAGCACATGAGGCGCAAGATTAATTAAAGGGAGGTACAAGTCGATTTTCAAGCCATTTTTATTAAATAAGACTATTGTCGTATACAACCGAGCTCATTAAGCATCTACTGAACTAATATATTATACATAAAGCTTTTCATATATATATATATATATATATATATATATATATATATGAAAAGTAAAGATGTTTATAGCACCAGTAAATTAAAGATGGACATAATGCAGAACTAATAGCTTGAACCAGTAACTTATGCAATGATGTACTGTGTGGTTGGATATAAGATATGTGAAGCTAACTTGTAGAATCTTGGTGTTTACCTTAGTTTTGTTGAAGATGTTTTTGAGGTCACCAACTAGTTGTAACATGTGGGATTCTAAAAGTACAATTATCATGAATTACTGCAGTCCTGATTAAGTAGTACTTCAAAATTTTCATTGAATAAGCTATGCACACAAATAACAATTTCAATAACAAACTAAGATAAATAAATAATGAGGTTGGGATTTATGGTAATGCATTTAAAAGATTTAGCAATTATGTGTGTTTGTAATGAATCAAATGTGGCATATAATTGCACACAAAAGGAATTTAGGTCCTTGCACCAAACTTTGCAAAGTAGCCGATTAGGAGGTTATTGGTGCCAGTAGAGTGCCATTGGTGAGGGTTATTGGTGCCAGTAGAGTGCCATTGGTGAGGGTTATTGGTGATTTAAACTTGTAAATTTTCAAACATTAGAAACAAAACTAATCAAACAACTACGTATAATATACCAATATGTAGTAAAGTGATAAATTCTGATCTAATACGAATATCTATACAGATTTACCTCAAAATAACATGATGGAGATCGATCGAACAGAGAAAATAGAGTTACAACTTGAAATCAACAATCGGCTCTTTGGAATTCATAACACGACTTAGACGAATTTCAAACCAAACCAAAATCAATTAGTAATATATTAGTGATTTGTTAATCAAGTATAAAAACTAAGAACAAGATCAATTTAAATTAAGAACCTGATGTCGATTGCTTGATTATTCGTATGTTATTTAGGCTAAAACAGGAACCCTAGATTGAGCGGTAGCTTCACAACATGCGAGAGCATCGAGCTGTGAATTTCGCGAAATTGTTTGAGTGTAAGCGATGAACGGAATTGTTGTTTTCAAAATCGTATGTCGTAGAGTATCGAGTTGTGATTTTAATTTCGAATCGATCAGAAAGTTGTAAGAACGTGAGTACAGTTTGGTAGAATTGAGCGATGATGATGAGAGAGAGCCCAGTTACTAAAGCATCCAGGTTTAAAATAGGATTTTTTTTGTAGAGCCCAATTTTAAAAATTGGTTTTTTTTCAGTTGGGTTTCTAAGCTCAGTACAATTTTTTTTCTAAACCAATATTAATGTTGGGCTTTTTTATATAATGATACTTTAAAAATATAATTGTATTTATATTATTCTAAACTCTAATAGGACACTTAAAAGTGTCCTATTTAAACTCAAATACAACCTATTAGTTTTAAAACTCTATTACAACAATCAAAAGTGTCCTATTAAGGTATGCTAATAAGACATCAAAATTAAGAGTCACATTAGATTAAATCAAATAGGACTCATAAACTAATGTGTCGTATTAGCTCTTTTAAAGGACGAGTCTCGAAATGTGTCCCAAAAAAGTGTCCTATAAACCCCTTTTTGTTGTAGTGAGTAGTAATATGTATTTTGTGCTTTGAAACTTGTAAATTAAGAGATTTTTAAAATCTTGCATAAAATGATGGTACCTTGTGCCTAATAATTTGTATTTAAGAGTTTTTTATCCGTGTTTTATAATATAGTATAGATAGTACATTAGTTTGATAGTATTTTAACGATTCGGAATCTAACCGCAACTGTTTAATGCCCCAATTGGATCCACTAAACCCCAATTGAATCAATTAAAGCCCCAATCGATCAATTAAAACTGGTTTGATCCATTAAAGACCCATTTGATCCATTAAAACCCAATTAGATCCATTATTATTATTATTATTATTATTATTATTATTATTACATACCCATCCAGATCCATTAAATACCGGTAAATCCTATCCACCGGGTACGTTAAAGCCCCACTAGGTAGTACGTTAAAGTCCAACTGCGTACGTTAAAACCCAACTTGATCCGTTAAAGCCAACGGGATCCATTAAAGCTTAACCGGATCCATTAAAAATCAACTGGATCCGTTAAAGTTGTAATACCCTAAAAATTAGACGAATTAAAAATTCGAAAATTCGGCAATATAACGTCTAAATTACGAAGGTCCAATATACCCTGTAAAAATAAATATTCAACACGGACAAATCCTAAATTCCAAGCAACTAAAACCCACATCAAGCTGGGTGAGTTTGCTCCAAAACGGAGTGGTAAGAGTAATGAGACATATAAATACAACAACCTACTTAATCTAGAAATCATTCAAACTAGATTAAAATGGGTGTTTCTATTCCACTATAATCTCTCTTCACAAAAATCCCCAAAAGACCGGCAATTCAATATCTCCTACGTGCCTGGTTGACAAGCCCGACATCCTAGATTCCACCGCTAGTGGGATCTGTGAGAAAACAACAACCATAACAAGTTTTAGGACAAAGCCTAGTGAGATCTCATAAATTGTACAAATCATAAACACGAATATCATAATGCAAGACTTGTGTTACCGAACTCTGTTGCCTCATTTGTTATTCCCACTTGCAACAATGTTCCAAACCTGAACATAACATATAAGAGATATCCCTTGAAAATACGGGGGAGACTCGTTTCCATCGGGGTGACATATACACGAGAATGGAGTCACCCATGATGTTATTGGATTACACCTCATGTCCCGGTCCTAGTTCCCATTCCATTAAGACATCACAACCTCAAACCATATTTATTGTCTTTATTGCCTACTCCGTTGAGTTACACCTCAAGGTCTTACGAGACATTATTGTCTATCCATATCTAGTCGAGTTACACCTCAAGGGCGCACGTCCCCCTATTGCCTACTCGCTAGTAAACCATAATGGCCAACAACAATGGTCCAATTTAGCATAAAACTAGATCCTCGTGCACAAGGAAATAGAAATCCACATTCTTATCAGGTGATCACATACCGATAAAATATACCCAATATATATATACATATATACATACTTCATTTGACAACTCATTTACACCACATTCTTCATACAAGGTTTTCATAATGTTAGGATGTCTTGTTGTTCCATAATGACCATTCATCTTCATATTTCAAATAGTTCATAAATCATGTTTAGCAAGCATTACTAGAATAATGGATTAGGTTTCTCATCCACATTTTCAAGGAACCATAGCTACCTAGGTCACACCCAAAAATAGAGTCTCCTCATGTATTTTTCATGTGATTGTATAGATTTAGCCAAGAAGTTGTTAAATAAGCATACAAATACAAGGAATAGGGTTTGTAGAAGAAAACTCACCTTGTAGAGTTATACACAAACCCTAGATGATGAGACTTGAGAGAAAAGAATGGAGACTTGAATGCTCAACCCCTAGAGGCCAAAATTGATGACCAACAACCCTAAGTTATCATCATAAATACAATGTAAGGATCTCTCTAAATAGCAATGAATGAGGAGAGATGGAACCCTACCTTTGAATCCTCCAAAAACCGCAACCCTAGAGTTCCAAAATGCCAAAGACATGGAAAAAGGGGGGAAATCTTGTATTTGACCTGTAGAGGCCTTCCCGTGGTTTTAGCCGCGGCTATGAAGTCGCGTCGTAAGTCGCGTGTGTCCTTGGCCCGAAGACTCCAGTGAGTCCCGCATCTCTGGCCGCGGTTTCCAAACCACGGTGTAGCCCGCGCAAGTCCCTGTTTGCCATCCAACTCTAAGCCTTAAACACTTAAGCTTGGCAACTTCACACACATACACTTCATACACAAATACGCATGAACTCTTTTATAATCGATATAACCATGTGCACGCCCGAAGTATTACACTAGTCATATCTATTCATACGGTGTGACGGTCTTAAGACGAAACACGAGCTTAAAAGGAGTGCGACGTCGACTCAACGAGACATAAATATACATATAAGTATATATATATATAAAGCGAGTGTTCAAATATGGCTATAGAGTGACTTGAGAATTTCGGGGTGTTACAATCATCCCCTCCTTAGAAAAGATTTCGTCCCCGAAATCTCGTACTCCCTCCGTCCCAAAATAAGTGTCCACATTTCTATTTATGTTTGTCCCAAAATAAATGTCCACTTTCAAAAAGTAGATAACTAAATTCCCACATTTACCCTTAATTAATGCACAAATATATAAGAGTTGTGAAGAAAGAGAAAAATTAAATAAGGGTAAACATGTCATTTGGTAACAAAAACGTGTAATATTTATGCATGTCTAAAACTGTGTGTCAAGTCAATTGTGGACACTTATTTTGGGACGGAGGGAGTATCATTCAAACAGATGGGGATAACGCCTCTTCAAGTCTTCTTCCGCCTCCCAAGTCACGTTCACACCTCTGTGGTGTTTCCATTGCACTTTCACCATCACTACTTCTTTATGGCGAAGCTTCTTCGTCACTCTCTCCAAAATTGATTCCGTTTCCTCCACACATCTATTGTTGTCTACTCGAATCTCGAATAATGGAATGACGTTCTCCTCCTCAGCTAGGCACTTTCGTAGGTAGAAGATGTGGAATGTAGGGTGAATCCCATTCATCTCGGGCGGTAAGTCAAGTTTGTGGGCTTGAAGTCCCACACGCTCAACAATAGGAAAAGGCCCGAGAAAACGAGGGCTAAGTTTTCCTTGCTTTCCAAACCTTATAATTCCTTTCCAAGGCGACACCTTCAACATGACTCGGTCGCCCACTTGAAATTCCATCGGTCATCTTTTCTTGTCCGCATAACTCTTTTAGCGATTTTGGGCCGCCTTCAACCGCTCACGAATGCTTTTTACTTTGTCCGTCATTTCTTGTACCACTTATGATCCGGCGAATTGCTTCTTTCCCGCTTCAAGCCAACATGTCGGCGTCCTACACTTCCGACCATACAAGGCCTCAAACGGTGCCATGCCTAAACTCGAGTTGATAACTATTGTTGTAGGCGAATTCTACCAATGGGATATGAGAGTCCCAATTTCCCCCAAAATCAATGACACACGATCGCAACATGTCTTCTAGTGTTTGAATAGTCTGCTCGCTTTGCCCGTCCGTTTGAGGATGATACGTCGTGCTCAACTTCACCTTTGTCCCCAATTCTCTTTGAAAGGCGTTCCAGAAATGAGAAGTAAAACGACTGTCCCGATCGAACACAATGGATAACAGCACCCCATGCCTCGAGACCACTTCATTGATGTAGAGTCTTGCTAGCTTGTCCAACGGTAATGTCTCCCTCATGGCCAAAAAGTGTGCGCTTTTCGTCAAACGATCCACTACCACCTAGATGGTGTCGTGTCCCTTCAACGTCTTTGGTAATTTTGTCACGAAGTCCATCGTGATGTGATTCCACTTCCACTCCGTTATTTCCAAGGATTGCAAACTTCCATACGGTCGTTGGTGCTCGGCCTTTACTAACGAACAAGTAAGGCATTTCTCCACGTAGTTCGCCACATCAATTTTCATAACCGGCCACCAATAGTTGAACTTCAGATCCCTATACATCTTTGTGCTCCCGGGGTGGATAGAATACCTAGACTTGTGCGCTTCTTCCAAGAGTAACTTCCGGCATCCTCCCAACTTGGGTACCCAAACTCGTCCTTGGAAGAGTTTCAACCCTCTACCATCTTCCGTCAAGCTAAGGTGTTGCTTCGTCATCGCTTCATCTCTGAGGTTTGCTTCGAGAATCGCTTCGGCTTGAGCGGTCTTTATCATGTCCATAAGGTTGGAGATGATCTCAATCCTTGCCAATAAGGTCTTCACCGATCCACTATACTCTTTCAGACTTAACACGTTTGCCACAACGTTTGCTTTGCCCGGGTGATATTGGAGCTCACAGTCGTAATCTTTCAACAACTCTAACCATCTTCTTTGACGCATATTCAACTCCTTTTGATCGAAAACATATTTCAAGCTTTGTGATCGGTTTAGAGTGTGCACTTTGTACCGTACAAAAAGTGTCGCCACAACTTCAAGGCAAACAACAACAACCATAACAAGTGTTAGGACAAAACCTAGTGAGATCTCATAAATTGTACAAATCATAAACACGAATATCATAATGCAAGACTTGTGTTACCGAACTCCGTTGCCTCATTTGTTATTCCCACTTGCAACAATGTTCCAAACCTGAACATAACACATAAGAGATATCTCTTGAAAATACGGGGGAGACTCGTTTACATCGGGGTAACATATACACGGGAGTGGAGTTACCCATGATGTTATTGGATTACACATCATGTCCCGGTCCTAGTTCCCATGCAATTAAGACATCACAACCTCAAACCATATTCATTGCCTTTATTGCCTACTCCGTCGAGTTACACCTCAAGGTCTTACGGGACATTATTTTCTATCCATATCTAGACGAGTTACACCTCAAGAGCCCACGTCCCCCTATTGCCTACAAGCTAGTAAACCACAATGGCCAACAACAATGGTCCAATTTAGCATAAAACTAGATCCTCGTGCACAAGGAAATAAAAATCCACATTCTTATCAGGTGATCACATACCGATAAAATATACCAAAAAAAAGGTATATATATATATACATACTTCATTTGACAACTCATTTACTCCACATTCTTCATACAAGGTTATCATAATGTGTAGGATGTCTTGTTGTTCCATAATGACCATTCATCTTCATATTTCAAATAGGTCATAAATCATGTTTAGCAAGCATTACTAGAATAATGGATTAGGTTTCTCATCCACATTTTCAAGGAACCATAGCTACCTAGGTCACACCCAAAAATAGAGTCTCCTCATGTATTTTTCATGTGATTGTATAGATTTAGCCAAGAAGTTGTTAAATAAGCATACAAATACAAGGAATAGGGTTTGTAGAAGAAAACTCACTTGTAGAGTTATACACAAACCCTAGATGATGAGACTTGAGAGAAGAGAATGGAGACTTGAATGCTCAACCCCTAGAGGCCAAAATTGATGACCAACAACCCTAAGTTAACATCATAAATACAATGTAAGGATCTCTATAAATAGCAATGAATGAGGAGAGATGGAACCTTACCTTTGAATCCTCCAAAAATTGCAGCCCTAGAGTTCCAAAATGTCAAAAACATGGAAAAAGAGGGGAAATCCCGTGTTTGACCTGTAGAGGCCTTCCCGCGGTTTTGGCCACGGCTATGGAGTCGCGCCGTAAGTCGCGCGTGTCCTTGGCCCGAAGTTCCAAACCACGCGTAAGTTCCAAACCACGGTGTAGCCCGCACAAGTCCCTGTTTGCCATCCAATTTTAAGCCATAAACACTTAAGCTTAGCAACTTCACACACATACACTTCATACACAAATACGCATGAACTCTTTTATAATCGATATAACCACGCTCACGCCCGAAGTATTACACTAGTCACATCTATTCATACGGTGTGATGGTCTTAAGACGAAACACGAGCTTAAACGGAGTGCGACTCAACGAGACATAAATATACATATAAGTATATATATATATATATATATATATATATATATATATATATATAAAGCGAGTGTTCAAATATGGCTATGGAGTGACTTGAGAATTTCAGGGTGTTACAAACGCCCAAATGGGAGATTGTTAGATCACAGATTTATTGGATTCAAGATCATCAAGACTGAAGACGAAAGATTCAAGAAGTCAAAGCTACAAAGTCAATTCTCAATTAAAGTCTAGGTCATTTTGTAATAAAAAGTCAAAGTTTAGTTTTTATGTATTTTTATTTTTCCTTAAATAGGTATATGGTTATTAGGGTGTTAGGGTTGTGTGTGTAAGGGTGTGCCAAAATAGAAAGTTATCAGCCGCACCATTCTAGAGAAAGAGAGAGCTTAGAGACAGAAATTCTTTCAAGAGAGAACTTGTAATCCTTTGATTGTGATATCAAAAACAGGTTTGTTAATCTCTTGATTGTGAATATATGTTTATGTGATAAGAACTTGAATTTAAAGGGAACATCAGTACGTTAAAGCCCAACTGGGTACGTTAAAGTCCAACTGGATCTGTTAAAGCCCAATTGGATTCGTTAAAGCCCAACCGGGTACGTTAAAGCCCAACTGTGTACGTTAAAGCCGAACCGTATCCATTAAAGCTCAGCTGTATCCATTAAAGCTCCACTGGGTACGTTAAAGCCCAACTAGATCCGTTAAAGCCCAACAGGATGCATTAAAGCCCAATCGGATCCATCGGATCCATTAAAGACCAACTAGATCCGTTAAAGCCCAACTAGGTACATTGAAGCCCAACTGGATACGTTAAAGCCCAACTAGATCAGTTAAAGCCCAAATGTGTACGTTAAAGCCCAGCTTGATCCGTTAAAGCCAAGGGGATCCATTAAAGCCAACTGGATACATTAAAGCCCAACCGGATCCATTAAAGACCAACCAGATCCATTAAAGGCCAACTAGATCCGTTAAAGCCCAATTAGGTACGTTAAAGCCCAACTGGGTACGTTAAAGCCAGCTTGATCCGTTAAATCCAACGGGATCTATTAAAGCCAACTGGATCCATTAAAGCCCAACCGGATCCATTAAAGCCCAACCGGGTACGTTAAAGCCCAACAAAATCCCTTAAAGCTCAACTGTATCCATTAAAGCCCCACTAGGTATGTTAAAGCCCAATTAGATCCGTTAAAGCCCAACATGATCCATTAAAATCCCCAACCGGATCCATTAAAGACTAACTGGATCTGTTAAAACCCAACTGCATCCATTAAAGCCAACCAGATCCATTAAAGCCCAACTGTGTACGTTAAAGCCCAACTGGATACGTTAAAGCCATACTGGATCCGTTAAAGCCATACTGTCTCCGTTAAAGCCCAACTGCATCCATTAAAGCCAACCAGATCCATTAAAGCCCAACTAGGTACGTTAAAGCCCAACCGGATCCATTAAAGCCAACGGGATCCATTAAAGCCCAACTAGGTACGTTAAAGCCCAACCGGATCCATTAAAGCCAACGGAATCCATTAAAGCCCAACCGGGTACGTTAAAACCCAACCGGATCCATTAAAGACCAACTGGATCCATTAAAGCTCCACTAGGTACGTTAAAGCCATACTGGATCCGTTAAAGCCATACTGGATCCATTAAACCCAACTGGATCCATTAAAGGCCAACCGGATCCATTAAAGCCCAACTTTATACGTTAAAGCCCAACTGGATACGTTAAAGCCATACTGGATCCGTTAAAGCTCAACTGCATCCATTAAAGCCAACCAGATCCATTAAAGCCCAACTGGGTACGTTAAATCCAACCGGATCCATTAAGCCCAACTAGGTACGTTAAAGCCAACCAGATCCATTTTTTTTAATTTATTTCATAATAATATTTATTTAATAATAATATTTACTTAATAATAAAATTTATTTTTAATTATTTAATTATTTTTAATGTTTTTTAAAAATTTCTTTAAGAAAAATAAATATTTAATTAATTTTTGTATTTTTGGCGGATTTTCGGCGGCCGTTTATTTTTTTTATTTTTATTTTTTAAATTCTTTTAATAAAAATAAATATTTAATTAGTTTTTGTATTTTCGACGGATTTTCGACGGTCGTTTATTTTTTATTTATTTTAATTTTTTTTAAGAAAACTAAATATTTAATTATTATTTATATTTTCGGCGGATTTTCGGCGGCCTTTTAATTTTTTTTTATTTTTTTAAATTCTTTTAAGAAAACTAAATCTTTAATTATTTTTTGTATTTTCAATGGACTTTTATTTATTTATTTTAAAAACTCTTTTAAGAAAAATAATTAATTAATAATTTTCGGCGGAAAATAATTAATTAAATTCCGCCGGAAATCCGCCGGAAATTATTAATTAATTATAATTAATATGAAAAAATTAAAAAAAAAACACCGTCGGAAATCCATCGGAAAATTTTGTTTTTTTTAAATAAAAATAAAAAAATATTTCGGCGGATTTCCGGCGAAAGTAACCGGGGTCTGACCAAATTGATTTTCGCCGGAAATCCGCCAAAATATTTCCGACGGAAAATTCCGCCGAAAATGACCACCAAAAATAGCTGTTTGTTTAGTAGTGTGACTCATACCAATAAGCATTTATCGGATAAGTTTTTGGATAAATTACCCCTAACTCGTAAACCAATTTAGATTTGGTACTTAATCTTGTCACGAGTTAACTAATTAATTAATAATGATTACTAATATTAATGTTTATCAGGGAGCTAAAATCATGATTAAGTACAAGAAATAAATCACTTTTGTATAATTAAACGGAATCTAATTGACCTAAAATAATACGAGTTTTCATGTTTATATCTTTTATGTGCCCTCTGATTCAAATAATTTTTTTTGAAGGACTAGGATAGTAAAATAAAAGTTCATATCGTATAGAATTAAAACATAATTTAATTGACATGAAATGAAATTCAATTAAATTTCTCAATGATAATTTCTTGTATAGTATATGGATGCATTCCTATTTGGAGATCGAACGTAAATATTGATAATTATCCAAATTGCCCCCTATCCCCTAATATAATAATTACGATAAAAGGGTAATTTGGTCAAAATTTGAAATTTAGAGTTTATCTTTACATCAAATTTCCTTAGGAACATTAGATAATTATTTTATATAATAAAATAATCGATTGTTCATCAGAAATTCACATCATATTCAAATAGACGATTAAAATGCTCTAAAAATGTCACGTTACAACTTCAAGAAAATACATAAACCTTTAGAAATATGACCAGTTGATCCCATCTTAAACATTAATTAGGAGACAAAGCCTAAAAACTTTCATCAATAAAATTACTCTCTACAACTTATTTGGTAATTCATCATCAATGTGTAGGTTTACTTAAACGTAACCAAAACTCACTTAACGGTCAATTAATACAAATTGGTTTTTCATAAGCGACCATGGCTCTTAATAATAATATGATTACGATACTAACATTATCTCATTTGATCATGGTTCTTCTGACTAACGCATCCGTTAACTCCGTTAAATCAAGGGTTATTTTAGCATTTTTGCATATTATTGTATTTTTCTTATAAAAAATAAAAACATTAGTTTTATCCACACAAATATATGTATATATATATATATATATATATATATATATATATATATATATAGGGTCGGGTTCAGGGGAAAACCTCAAAAAAACGGAAAACTGGGGAACACTCTGATAGTCTTCCATCTGGACGGTATGTACTTGTGCATACAAGTAATTTATTAGTTTTTTGGTTTTTATGCACATGTGCATGTTATGCATTTGTGCATATGCACGTGTGCATGTTATAAATTACTTGTATGCACAAGTGCATACCGTCCAGATGAATGGTTACTAGAGTGTTCTTCAGTTTTTCATTTTTTTGAGGTTTTCCCTTGAACCTCCCTCTAATAAGATATTATTTTATGATTTGGTTTGTTTAAGTTAATCAATCATATTAAATATGATTCAATTTTATTGTTTTAATACTTTTGCCTATTTGGGTATGAAAACATAGTCGAAGTTTTTATAAATGTTTTGTTCAATTTTAAGTTATGAAGATGATATTATGTATGGATCTTTCATTTCATTAAATATATAATAGTTGATTTTAAGTTTTTTTGACTGAAAAACAATATGAAAATTGGAACCTCTAATTTTAGGATGATAAAATTAAAGTTCATTTCTCAATGATTTTCAATGATTTTGGTGTTTAAATATCGATAATAAGTTTGTTTCTTGCAATGATATTAAAAGAACAATAAAATTAAATTGTCTTTAACATAATTAAATTTTTAATTTAATAAATCAAATCATAAAAGCATATATTATTTTTTTGGTTCTAAGTAAAATAAGATATAGATTTATGATTTGATTTGTTTAAATTAAAATTTTAATTACATTAAAACAATAAAGCCATATATTTTTCCACCATTACAATAAAATAATAAAATTAAATCGTATTTAGTATAATTTTTTTTAATTTAAACAATCAAATCATACAACAATATCCTATTTTATTTATTTTGATATCGTTATATATATATATGTGTGTGTGTGTGTGTGTATAAAAATATTGTTTTTAGTTTTTTATCATAAAAAGACGAAAATTAGGCAAAATGGCTAAAATGGTTCTTGATTTAACGGAGACGTTAGTCAGAGGGACCATGGCCAAAACAAATTAAATACCACAAGGACCAAATCCACAATAAACATACCATAGGGACCCTAGTCAAAGAAATTATCGAAACACAGGGACCAATTCCACAATTCACTCAAAATTTTAAGTATCAACTAAAATGTAATTCTTAACTTGCTGATTAGAAATGAGATTTTATGGTTTGTATATTATATTAAGTAGGGAAAAGTTCAAAAAAACCCAATGGACTTTAGGGTGCGTTTGGACGTAGAACAGGATGAGACAGAACAGAACAGGACAAGCTTGTCCCACGTTTGGCGGGTCTTAATGTGGAACACGCTAGAACACACTAGAACAGAAGTGGAACAAGTGTGTTCCCTCTCCACCCCCTGGAACTAGATAGAACAAGGTTATTTTTTACCAATATACCCCTGAAAACTAATTCCCGTTCTCTCCACTCACGCCTCCATTTCTCATCTGCTCATCTTCGACTCCTACGCTGCTCTGTTAATCGACTTCTATCTCAATCGATTTCTCCTTATATCACAGAAAATCAATCGATTTCTCCGATTTTACAGAAAATACATCGATTTCACACAGGTTCACGATTCCTCGTCGCCTCCATGCCTCCATACGAGATCGTCTGTTCCAGGTAAATTGTTGCTAACCCTAAACCCATCGACGTCGTCTTCTCCTAATTCTTACAGGTTCTCGATTGATCAACCTAAACCTATCAATTTCACACAGGTTCATGATTTCTCAATTTTTTTCACAGGTTCACGATTTCTCTGGATGTTGTTCATCGATTTTATCCATTTGATTTCTGCAACCGTTTGTGTACGGGTTATTACAGGAAATTAACTCAAAGAAGATGGTTAACAATAGTTGCTATTCATGTGGTTTTAGATTTGCTATAAAAAAATTTCTAAGTCTTGAGTTCTTATCACAGGTTCACGATTTCTCTGAATTCTTAAATTTTTTTAGATTCATGTGGTTTTAGATTTGCAATCGATTTCTGGATGTTGTCTATTCGATTTCTAATTTTCTACAATCGATTTTCTCCGTTCAGTTTCTCCAATCGATTTTATGCAATCAATTTTTGGATGTTGTATGATGATCGTTTAACTGTGTTGGTTATCCTTCTGATTTTGAACAACAATACATTGTTGATACATTGATAACATTATGATACATGATTGATAACATTTCGTTGATAGCATTGTTTTGTGTTTTTGATTGATAGCATTTTGTTGATTCATTTAGATAGAGCATTTGGTGTAAAAAACACTAAACATCTTACTGGGGGTAAATTGGTCATTTAACATGTCCTGTCCTATTCTGTCCCGTCTTGCCATGTCTTACCAAACGTTGGACAACTGTTCTGTCTTGTTCTGTCATGTCCTGTCTGCATACAAAACGCACCCTTAGTGTTTGGAGTGATTAAGTCTCTGGCCATATTTTTTACAAATTACACCATTATAATTTTCTCGTCAATACGTTTAAAATGAGCCTAATATTAACATTTTTTTATTTAATCTCATATTATTAAATATCATAAATACGTAGGAATTATATTTAATACTTACACTTTTATAGTTATAGATTAATCTTATATTATTAAATAAATAACCCTAAAGGATAGAAATTGTAAGTATTAAATATAATTCCTACGTATTTATGATATTTAATAATATGAGATTAAATAAAAAAATGTTAATATTAGGCTCATTTTAAACGTATTGACGAGAAAATTATAATGGTGTAATTTGTAAAAAAAACGTATTTTTTATGTATTTTAGTTAATATACGATTACATGTGTTAATATAAGAAAATGGTTAAAATGAAAAAAAGAAGAAGATATAAAGTAAATAAAATAACAAATTATAAAAATGCTTTCTATTTTTTTTTGCCAAAAACAATTTATAAGGCAAAAAAAAAATTATGCCTAAACTTTGACTATTTTAAAAAGAGACTTTGAAAAGTGCTTAAAGTCGGTGATATCTTTTTTGTTTTTTAATTTGTAGTTTTATTTGTTATCTAGGTTGCATGTTACATTTTAAGTAATAATAATGTATTTAATAGGTTTCTAAAAGTCCAAGGATTTATTTAGTGTGTTTTGAATTGTCTAAGGATTTATTTGTTCTAAAAAATTGTCCAAGGACTTAGGGGCTGTTTGGTTGGTTTTTCATTAAGTTCTGTATGGATAAAGTTGTCTGTGTGGATTAATCTGTCTGTATAGATTTAGAAGGTTTTTATTTGAGAGGGTTTTTTCATAGATGAAATGAACGTGTTTTTTAATGGGAGAGACTGTTTTGGAAAAAACTTGGCTTTCTGCATAAAGCTCCCCCTTAAAATCTTACCGAATAAGCCACTTTCTATATCATTAAGCCACTACCAAACAGTCATATATAGCTGACTGAATAAGTTGTAAGTCTTATTAAGCTCATTAAGCTGCTAACAAACAGACCCTTAATCACTCCCAACATTAAAGTCCATTGAGTTTTTCTGGACTTTTCCTTATTAAGTACTACTTAATTAGTAATAATTGACATCGAACAAATAAAAATATACGATACAAGTGTTTACATGATATGATCAATCGAGTTTCCGTTTACGTGTAGAATGAGATTCTGAATTGTGCATGATAGAAATCTGAACAAAAGTCTACAAAAAGAAAAGGGAAAAAAATCCTAGAATCTTGCTTTTGGTCCATATCCTATTTGGGAAGTACCTAATTTTAAAACCCTAAACATTAAAGGCTACACCTTAGGCATGATCAAATCTAAGGACTTAAAGAATTGCAATTGTCTATTCCTTATGGATGATTATGTTGCTCAAAGTGCAAAAGTTAATTTCATGTTTATCCTTGATAAGTTACCTATACCTTTTAGACGTCATCATATTGGAGATATTAAATCTAAAGTATCGATAGAAAAATGTATTGAAAGTATGTTACTTTTAATAAAAATTAGATTAAAATATGTTATATATACATATGTATGGTTGGGTTTGAAAGTCCAAGATCTCTAAATCTTTAGAGAGAGAAAGTAGAGAGAGAAAGTAGGAGCGCCAAATGTAATATGATATATTCAAAGTGAGTTCCAAAGATTACAAGAACAAAGGTCTAAGGGGACTTAAATACCCCTAGCCTTAACAAAACAGATTACATCATTAAGAACAGTCTAGGCTAGAAAATAAATACAATGATTACTATAAAAACAGATCTAACAATCTCCCCCTTAGTAATCATTGGCGCCGTGGTCTTCAAAAACAATCTTCTAAAACAGCATAGACCAACCAGGCGACTTTGGAGAATCACTAACGCTCTTCTCTTTGACGAAGTCTATTCAGCCCGATTAACACTTCCAAACGTCGCAGAGTAGAGTGAAAATTCAATCTCTCTTGAATTGTATCTAAAGTCTTCTGGAGAAGTCGGATTTCATCATTATCAACCAGAAATGCATTACCTCTTGATTCCAAAAATCTTCTTTTAGCCTCCTTCAGATGTTGCTCCAACTGAAGCTTAATCACCTTTAAAGTTCCATCAGAGTAATGAGCAATTTCTTCAAATCTGAGAAAACATTTTTCATTTGAGTCATTCTTGTACACAACTCCATATGGATCTTCAACTATGGTGAAAAGAGGATAAGACTCTAAGTTTGGCAAGCTTCGGTTGGGCCTTTGAAGATTAACAACCGGCTGAAAACTTTCAACTGCCATCTGGAAATCAAAAACTCGGAAGAATCGGATTTGCCGTCGAATGAATCTTTTGATGACGAACAAAGCTTGTGAAACATCCTGTGATCTATGATAGAGATTTCTGAAATGATCATATAAGAACTCAATGTCATCTATAGAAAGATCAGAGAAGTCTGCCTCTGAGAATTTATACCTCCTGCAGTCTCTTCTTTCAACTTCAAAGTCAGGATACCAGATATTCACAAACTTGTTGATTGTGACACTGATGACTCGAACAATCAAGTGTGGAGAAGAAACGGTGTTATTCCTTTTGCGCTGGCACTTAATGAACATTAAGTATTCAAATTGATAGGCATCTGACTCTTTCTCTACTCCAAGAATTGCATAGATGTTAATTGGCCTTCTTCTAGAAACAAAGATGTTACTCTGAGTGTCTTCTAGAAAAGCTGATCTTAGTCTTGAAGCCATGTACCTCTGTTGCAAACTCCTCTGTCTCTGTTGTCTAGATAAAGCTGGTCCTTCTTCTAGAATAGACGGTGGAATCACAGGATTAGAAGGTGGAACATCTGCTTATGCTCTTGACGACTGACCAACTTCAACTGAACTTGAAGGAATAGTGGTAGTCGGAGCTGAACTAGTAGTAAGAGTAGATGTGGCTTTATCAGTTTCAGGAACCTCACCATGAGCAGGAAGATCACTGTATAACAATTCTGCCTCTTCTTCATCTTTTGCATCCATGAACACTGAATCATCTTCTGTATCAGAAATGATAATGATGTCATCACAATCTTCTATCTTCACTTTACAGACTTTTTCATACTTAGACTCATCATCATCATCTGAATTAATTTCAATAATGTTCGAAAAGAAAGACTTCATCTCAGATACAATTTCAACATTAGCAACTACAACTGGATTAGAGACAATGTCTGGATCTTCATAAACCACAATCTGCCAGTTTTTCTCTTTGTTCTGCTCAGAAACTTTGATAAAATCAGACATTGAAGAAGAATCAACCCTATAAATCAACAAATTCACCAAGTCATTAACATTGCAATCTTCAACATTTTCAGCATTCTGTTCAGATCCACCAACCGCTTCTTCTTGAGTTTGATTATCTCTCTCTGAAGATGTTCCTTCCATTCTTGGTCTCTTAGCCATCTCCCCCTCATGGCCTTGATGATCGGGATCATCTTGGTCATGTCGGCGCTTAAGAGACGGACCGACCTCTATTCTGCAGCTTTGTTGAAGATTATCAAACCGGTTAGCAAGATCAGAAAAAGATTGAGTCATGAAAGACCTTAAATCTGCAAAACTAGTTTGAACTTTTGATATGAAAGAATGGGATTCATCAGATAGCACTGTAATCCTGTCAGAATCATATGAAGGCGCTTGAGGCGGTAAAGATTGGAAATTTCTCAGAAGAGAAAGCAGATCCTGATCTTGATGTTCTGGCGGAGACATGGAAAGAAGACGTGCATACAACAAATCAGTTGATTCAGAAATAGGCAGATCATGCAAAGAAGACCTGGAAGCTGTAGCAGAAGGAATTGATGTAAAGAGTCCAGCAGACACAGTGAATACAGGAGGAATAGGTAGAGAAACTATTGGAGAAGCTGTAGAAACTGGGACAAACAAAGAATCTATGAGAATAACGCCAGAAGGTTTTCTGAAAGGAATTTCTGGAGGAATGAGAGACGGATCAATCTCAGGCATCTTGCCTTTGAAGAATGTCTTCAACTTCTGAATTTGTGCTTCCTTTTCTGCATCCATTCTCTCTGATAACTGACGAATGACATCGTTCAAAGTAGAGAATTTGTCGGAAGAAAGCCGAGCTTGATCAGAAGAAAGCTCTACAGCTGAAACTGTTGTAGACTGAATAGCCGCAAGCGAAGTTGCTGGAGCTTGACTTTGTACCGAAGCTGAGGCTTGATCAAATGTCGTATCCAATTCATCTACTTGAAGACGAGTAACAGAAGGATTAACAGGAACATAATCATCTTCAGAAACAACTTCTGTTGAAACATCAACTTCTGGTTCCTTGGAATGTCTTGCATAGACTCGAAGACTTGGTTGATCAGCATCATCACCATCATCACCCTCAGAATCATCATCATTCACATCTTCATCTCTATCACCATCATCATCAGAAGCATCAACAGCAGCATCAGAAGTATCAGAAATATCATTGACAGAAACATCAGGTTCAGATTGAATAGAAGCAAGAACATCATCAATATGTTGAGTAGCAATAGTTGCTTGAACCTCTTGATCAGCAATATTTACTTCAACTTCTTGTTCATCAGCAGTTTCAACCTCAACCTCTTTGTCAGCAACAACTACATCAACTTCAACCTCTTGAGTAGCAGCAGCTTGTGTGTCATGAGATGGCTCATCTTGTGCACCCTCCATAAACTCATTCTCCATGAAATACTCTATGATGCTATCATCAGCCATGTCAGCGTAATTTGCAATTAAAGCATATGGGATAGTCATTGAGTAGTTGAACGACTGCTTCTGTTTCTGAATGTAAAACATCTCTGTGTCTGGAACTTGTGGCCAAGATAATCTGCGTGGAATGGTTGGATTGCTTCTGAGTACACTTCTAACAATCAGCTTCAAGAATCTGATTAATGGAATAAACTTGCGCTTCCTGTTTGTAAGCTTGTCATTCACCACCTCCGAGAGTTCGGTCCAGAAAATAAACGTGAAGTCGACATGCAAGTCATAGACGACTGCATGGAACAATTGGAGATAAAGTAGACTTGCACTGTCTGTGCCAGAATGTTTCGATGTAAGGCACCTGATAATAACCGAGAAAAGAGCATACCAAACCGGAGGAAGATTAGATTTATCAAAATCACGAACTCTGTTCAAAGTACCAACATAACCGAGATTACGAATTCCTTCAAACACTTCCTCTTCAGACGGAAAGCTATCATAAGATGTTCGGCCCGGTCTGGAGTTGGGCTCAGGAAGCTCCAGTATCAGTCGAAGACGCTTGTATGAAAGAAAGGAATCATACTGATCAATTTGTAGATCAAAGCGGTGAGGACGAGCCAACTCATTCTTGGTAATAGTGTGCCAGGCCTGCTAAACGTATACCTCTGGAACATCAGCACATGATGTAAGAGCATGTGCTAATAGATGACCTCTGAGAATAGCACGAATGACTGGATGAATTTTGATTCTGTCAAAATCCACATAGTAGTTGTTCAGCTTGTAAGGGAGGATGTACTTCAATGATGGAAAGACGTCGTTCGGAGTGCGACGTGAAGCAGACAGATTCGCCCCGACAGAAGGGACAGATGGCATCGGTGTATCATGTGATGCTTGATCAGACGGATCCTCGAGAATGACATTCTCGTCTTGAATCATTGGATCAGTATGAGTATGAGAAGACATTTGAAGACCTGAAGAACAAAAACGAAGAAAAATTAAACAAAGTAAGAAAACTGAAAAATTGAAAAAATTTCTAAGTCTGGTTTACGCATCTAGTTAGATATGCAAAGGGAGGTTTGCGCATTGAACGAGATACGCAAAGGACAGTTTGCGCATCATGCATGATACGCAAACTTCAGTTCAGTACGCAAACTAAGGTTTGCGTGTTGAATATGATACGAAAACTAGACTTGAAAAAGTTTTCAACACAACACAAGGTTTGCGGATCACTAAGGTTACGCAAAGTACACTTTGCGTATCCAACAGGTTACGCAAAGTAGACTTTGCGTATCCTAAGTGTTACGCAAACTAAACTTTAAAGCAAACAAACTAAAACACAAGGTTTACGTATCTAGAAGGTTTCGCAAAGTACACTTTGCGTGTCCAATAGGCTACGCAAAATAGACTTTGCGTATCCTAAGAGTTACACAAACTAAACTTAACAAACACAAAAACACAGAGGTTTGCGTATCAAGTGTGATACGCAAAGTACACTTTGCGTGTCCAACGGGATATGCAAACTGGACTTTGCGTGTCCTGTTGGATGCGCAAAGTACACTTTGCGTACCAACCACTTGATACGAAAACCCTAGGTTTTCGGAAGTTCGAACCGAAAAACATAAAAACTAAAAATTAAAGCTAAAAAACGCAAAAATAGAGAGTAAGAAACCATACCTGAGGTTCGAAATAGGATTCCAAACAAAACCCTAAACTCGATTATGAGCAAAATAGCTCGAATCTGAGATTTGAAGAAAAAATGAACAGTAGAAAACGAGAAACACAGTAAGAAAAAGACAATGGAATCGAACTCAACAACAAACAAAGAAAAACAAATCAAAACTACAAACAAACAATGCAAAAAGAAAGAATACAAACCTGATTGAAGCTCAAATCTGAAAATGAAACCACAGTGAACAGTAACACGGTGAAAAACGAGAGAGGAAGATGAACAGTGCGATGATGCGTTCAAAATAAGGAATGGAGTGAAAAAGAGAAAACTACACACTTCAAAACTATTTGTACTAAAAAAACACTTAAATTTTTTTTCACTATATAAAAAAAATTACATTCTAAAAAAAATACAAAAAAAATTTACCTGACAACCTCGTTTTACTCCCCCTACACAAATGCACAAAATTTATCAAATCAGATTAGCATTTGCATAGAAATATCAGAAAAATACTTACCTGATTAATTTCTGATCAGTTCGTGAAATATCTTATCAGCTCTATTCACTCCCCCTAAAAAACATATTGATTCATAAAATCTTTTCAGATTGGCACTCCCCCTTGAAATATGCACAGACCATTTAACACGAATATGGATACACAACCATATAAACATCAGTGTAAAAAGAAAAATAATACTGAATATAAATTTTGAAACAACTGAACATGTAAAATTTTAAACACTAAACAAATTAAAGTCTACTCATTAAAATTTCACAGATTTATCAATCAGTTGAAATCAAGCATATGTTGTTAGATGCAAGAACAAGTATAATTGCATATCAAGTTAAAACATGTTCAGTTTCAAAATCTTCCATCTGTCTATTCAGTGTGCTCACATGTGAACTTCGATTAGCTTCAAGAAAAATGCAGTTCTAAAAATACTATAGAAAACTTTGCATGTACTGTTAGGTCTGATTTTATAGTAATCATTGTATTTATAGGGCTTGGTCAAATACTGTGTCTATTGTCTATCTGTGTTGTATCTGACCAAGGGTATTTAAGTTCCTTTGGTCTTTGTTCCTTGTAAGAATTTTAACTCACACATTAATAGAATTTTGTTTTTGCGCATCCTTGCTCTCTCTCTCTACTTTCTCTCTCTTCAGATTCATTGATCTTGGACTATCAATTGGTATCAGAGCCATCTGAATCTTGAGAGGATTGAGATATTGATTTTTGTTATCTGAATTTGGGATTGAAATCAAAAATTTGATCGATTTTCTTGAATTTTTCAAGAAAATCTCGTTTTCTTGATTTCTCATAAAATTTGGATGTGTTTGTGATCGAATTGTGTTGTTTTTGGACTCTTTAGCTTCGTTTTTGATAATCGATCATAATTGTTTCATATCAGTTTGCATAAAAACCATGTTTTAATCATCAATTTTGAAATTTTTGTTTTTCTGGAAACTCGTATTTTCACGTACTGTTCTATTCTCAAAATTTCAATTTTGTGGTTTTTAATCATTTTTGGTGATTGAATTGTGATAGAAAGTTGTTTTCGTTCATTATTGTGTGATTTACTTGCTTTAATTGCATTGTTTGATTGATCTTATGAATTTTTCTTGATTTGCTTCGGTTTGCGCATGTTCTTATTGGTTTGCGCAAGATTCATACTACTTTGCGCAACGTTCTTGGTGTTCTAATTCTTGTGTTAGTGTTTTTCAGGTTTTCGCATCAAGCCACATACGCAAAGTTCAGTTTGCGTATCAAGTGCAATCCGAAAAGATCACTTCTCGTATCATTCATCATACGCAAAGTATAGTTTGCGTATCCTTCGACATACGCAAACCCTAGTTTGCGCATCCAACAGCTTACGCAAAACTTGTTTGCGTATCCTCCTTATAACGCAAAGCTCACTTTGCGTACCCTCCTTATAACGCAAAGCTCACTTTGCGTATCAGCCTCAGCATACGCAAAGTTCATTTTGCACAACATTCTGGACCCGAAAAGTTTGGTTCTCGTATCGCTAAGCTTACGCAAACCTCAAGTTTGCGCAAGTCTTTAAAAAAAAAAGTCTGGAATTTTTTTTATCCATGGATTCTGCAAAATTTGCTTTTCAAGCTAAGTTCTACACGAGTGACCTCATGATGTCATTGGGCACAGAAACTCGTCCTCCGGTCCTAGTTGACGAAAACGAATTCACTCAATGGCAAGATAGGTTCCTGAACTTCATTGAGCGTCAAGCTAATGGAGATAACATGATGAAGTCTCTGTTAGGGCTATTTTGTTAGTTAAATAGAAGTTCAGGGTATAAATTGTCAAGTATTCATTGTTGTAAGCTTGTTGGGCCTAAAAGCCCATAAGCCCGTCAGGACTGCGTGCCTAAGTATTTAAAGTTGTTTCTTATTTCTTTTGTAAGGTTAGAAGTTCATTATTCAGTTTTCTAGTCATTAGGTTTACAAACCCTTATCAGAAATTCTCTCTGTAAACCTAAACCCTTTGAAGTAATATCAATCATATGACTAGTTGCTGTGGCCTATAATCTGTTCATCTTTGATTGCTGTTATTCTTATTTGCACTGCACTGGGATCTACATTTGGTATCAGAGCAGATAGGCAAAAAGGTTTGATCCAGTAAAAAGGTTTGTCTAAAACCCTAAAATCAATTACTTGTGATAATTGCTTTACTTGCTTTAATTGATTGTTAGTGTTTACATTCTGTGTTTATCTGTTTAATCGATATCTGCAAAGTTAAGTTTTTTTTTTTTTTTTGTCTTTGTTTCGTTTGAAATTTTTTTCTGGAAAAATTTTCTTTGCTATCGATTGAGTCTGGATTTATCTATTTGCAAATCTTCGGTCTAAGTTCTATGTGTTATCGCATCCGGTCGAATTTGTGATTGATTTTTTTTGTGTGTTTCATTCGATCGAAGGATCGAAGTTTCTGTTGGTTTAATTGTGTTTCGGTCGATTAAAATTTCTGGGTTTGGTTTCGGTCGAATCCCAGAAACTCTTCGTGTTCTTCGGTCGATTCATCGTGTTTATCGGCCTTATATGTTAATTGTGTTTATCGTTTTTATAGTCATTCGACCTGAGCCTTCGACCGGATACTTGTATTCCCCGGTCTTGCACCTTCGACCGGATACTTGTATTCCCCGGTCTTGCACCTTCGACCGGGTGCTTGCTTACTCCGGTCTTTCCTTCGACCGGGTAGGTGTAATCTCCGGTCAATCCATTTGACCGGATACTTGCTTACTCCGGTCTTACCTTCGACCGGTATCTTGCATATTCAGGTCTTTGCTTCGACCGATACTGTGCACTCTCCGGTGTTTCTTTAGATAGATATTCTTTTTAGACCGTGTCCGTGTGTTTCTGTGTTTCTTTCAATTTACTAGTATATTTGGATCATCCTGCTTGCCTAACGATCATTACAGTGCTCTTAAGTTAAGAAGTAAAGATGAACTCAAGGGAAGCATTAGCCATCGGTTCTGATCAAAAGCCCCCGGTGCTCTTTCGGGGAGAGTACCCTCAGTGGCATGAACGATTTATGAACTTCATAGAAGCAAAAACCAACTATGAAGCAATATACAAATGTCTGACTGAGGGTCCACCAGATTGGCCAATGAAAGTGGTACCAGGAAACCCAGCTGAAGGAAGGCCAGAGCGACAAATTCAGAAATCTATTGGTGATTTTACTAAGGATGAAAAGGATACGTACGATGCAGAAAAGCTAGCAAAATCGTACCTTCTTCAAAGTCTACCAAATGACATCTATGCTTGTATAGATAGCTTCAAGGATTCATCGAAAAAGATGTGGGACCAAATAGAGAAGATGATGATGGGAAGCCACATCAACAGCCAGCTAAAGGTGACCAACTGTATCACCAGATATGATGGGTTTAAAGCGAGAAAAGGTGAAACGCTGACGGAAACCTACGAGAGGTTTAATATGCTTCTGAATGATCTTCAGAAGAATAAGATCACAAAGACGAACACGGAAAACAATATAAAGTTTATGAACAACTTACAGCCTGAGTGGAAATCGTTCGTCTCTCATATACGCCACACTCAGACCCTGGAGAAGCTGTACCTTCACGAACTCTATGAAATGCTGCTCCAGGACGAAGAGGAAGTGATGGAGCTTATTGGGAATCAGAAAGCAGAGGAAAAGCCAGCAGCTGATCCATTAGCACTCGTATCTGAGAGAAGAGGCAAGTCCGTCAGTCGATCATCTGGAAAAGAGCCCGTGCTGAGTGAGTCTGAACCTGCAGATCCCGATAGCGACTCGGATCCAGAACTTGCCAAGATGAAAGAAGCAATGTTGTTTCTCACTCAAGCATTTCAAAAGAGGAAGTTTTTTAACAAGTCCTCCAACAAGCAAAGAGTCTCTACTCGACGTGATCCTCGAGAAAAGTCTGAAGATAATAGACGCTTTGAAGTTGGTAAGCAGTCTGACAAGAGAAATGAAGTAAAGCCGAAAGACGAGCCGATCAAATGCTACAACTGTGGTCGGTTAGGTCATTTCGCCAAGGATTGTCGCAAACCAGTTGTGCGCAACGCCGACTACTACCGAGCCAAGCTGTTTCTTGCCAAAGAAAAGGAAGCTGGTAAAGCTCTAATGGCTGAAGACGATTACTGGTTGCAAGTGGTGGATGAAGAACCTTAGGATGCTGAAGCTCATTTGTGTTTCATGGGCAACCATTCATCACCATCTGACACTGATGATGAAGATCGCAATGCTCCATGCCAGGTATGTGCCCCTTTTCAAGAAGCTTTACTTGATCAAATGCAACTCTCAATGCACAAACTTGACTCTTACAAGCTACTCTTAAAAGAAAAAGAACAACTTCTCTCATCTTTAGAAAACCGTCTCACTAAACAGTCTGAATTTATGGAAAAACAAAGCTTAGAAATTTCTAGCTACCTGTGCACAATTTCTAATTTAAGAGAAGAGAATGAGAGTTATTCAACAGAGTCACAAAAGCTAAAGACCAAAGTAGATGATCTGACCAATGAGCTACGCATGTCCGAAAATGAGAAAATTGATATTGTGTCTCAAAACGTGGCTTATTCAAATGAACAACAAAGATTATCTAATCAGTTAAAGGAGAAGGAAAAGAAGCTTTATAGACTTGGGCAATCTCAACAAACGTTAAATCTAATTACACCAAAAGAACCCAAGTATGCGAATAGGGGTATCGGTTACGATAACCCATATTATCTGAAAAAGGCCTTATCCCAAGTTCCTACGATGTATGCGTCCGAATTTCTTGGATTAGACAAGACCTATCCAGAATACAAAATGAATTGGACCAAACCAATTGAGGATGAGAATTGGGAAGAGGATGAATTAAGAAGGGAGACCTCTACCAAAATGAAACTTCCTTTTGTTTATGATTCTTTAACTGCATCTTACAACGAGGAAAAACCTGTTTTTCTATCAAATGACTATTTTAGAAGCTATACTCAAGCTGAACTAGATACTAAAACCGTTCAAAATGAGGAGGAACAACCAGACCATAAAGTCTATGTTCCACCTCTGATTTTAGAAAGAAAAATTGTTCAGCTAGAAGAGTCGTTTGAACAAGAAAGAGACAGATTTCAAAAGGAAAAACAAGAGCTTTTATCCCAAATTGAGTGCCTCTATTCCACTAAAGAGGAAAATGTGTCCGTTAAGGAGAAAGAATACTTTCAGACAGAAATAAAGAAGTTAAATTCACAACTGGCTGCTTTGGCAGCAGATCGTCTGAAAGAGCAACTTCACAAGGCTGAACCTCAAACTAAGCCTTCAAATCTCCAAAGTGAGAATACTCATCTGTTTGAAAATTCTTATCCTGCCTCCGATACATCTTCCTGCAAAGCTTTTATGGGTGACTCGTCACCAATCATTTCAAATAAGGGAAAAGAGCCTCATGTTTTTAAAACGGACCAGTGTTCTAATTGTATAAATGCTTCCACAAATGATCCGCTCTCAACTAACTCTTCCGCTGTCCTGAACTCCTCAAGTGATAAGGGCCTTTCTGATGAGGAACTAGAATTTTCCGCATTCTTGAATTCTGAGGTGTGTTTAGATAGTGATTTGAGCAAATTTGATTTTAATCCTTCTCTACCTAGCCATATTGATTTTATAAATGAGTCAAGTGAGCCTCCGGTTAAATTTTATAAGGGTGAATGTTCCACATCTGCCCCACAAAAATCTTCTGTGAACAACTCTTCAAAATCTTCAAAGTCTAAATCTAAAAAGCGTTCACAGAAGAAGAAAAAGACCGGTCGCTCTCAAAGGTCACAATTTTCAATTTTCAAATCCTCTGACTATGGGTTTAACGGCATTTCAGATACGTGTGGTCGGCGGAAAGAAGTGAAATATGCTTGGGTAGCTAAGACGTCAAAAGAGACCTCGGCAACACCAGAATTAGTTGATCCTGTCTTAAAGTCTAGAAAGAACAATAACAATCATGATGTTTTTATTTCTAAACCTTCAGTTGAGTGTAATGGAACTCTTCCTTTAAAAGTTTATTCAATTCCGCAATTACTTCAACTGTCTCATGATTGTCTGTGTTGCTCTTATTGTGGATCAACTGATTTTGTTGATAGTCGTTATGTATTTGATTGGTTTGGCTCATATCATATTGCTCATAATCATTCTCATTGTGATGTTTCCCGTGATAGACAAAGACCCAAATCTAAACGGGTCTCTAAGTCGGGTGTTAAATCTAACCCCAAAGGACCCATTTACGAATGGGTACCTAAAAAGAAATAACCTGTTTTGCAGGACGGTCATGTGTGGTATCTAGATTCAGGTTGCTCCAAGCACATGACCGGAAGAAGGGAGCTTCTCACAAACTTCACCGAGAGGTTTTGTGGGAATGTGCGTTTCGGAAATGATCACTACTCTCCCATCAGGGGTTACGAGGATATTGTCAAAGATAACATCACGATAAAGAAAGTCTCCTATGTCGAAGGCCTCGGTCACAATCTCTTCAGTATCGGTCAATTCTGCGACAAGAATCTCGAGGTTACTTTCAAGGCTAAAAGGTGCAGCGTTCGGACTGAAGATGGAAAAGAGATACTTGCTGGAACGCGTCGCACCAACCTCTATACGATTGACCTCTCGTCCTTGAAACCCGACAAGGAAGTCTGTTTGTTGTCCAAAGCGTCGGCTGAACAAAGCTGGCTATGGCATCGCCGTCTCTCGCACTTGAACTTCAAGAATATCAATAAGCTGGTACTCGGTGGACATGTCAAGGGTATGCCAGATCTAAAGTTTGCAAAAGATCATATGTGCGCTGCCTGCGAAAAGGGCAAGATGAAGAAGGCGTCACACAAGCCTAAAGCCGTTCCTAGTACTTCTCGGTCCCTTGAGCTAATCCACATGGACTTATGTGGACCGATGCGCGTTCAAAGCATAAATCACAAGAAGTATGTCCTGGTGATGGTTGACGATTTCTCTCGTTACACTTGGGTCCGATTTCTTCGTTCAAAGGACGAAACTCCCGAGTTGATAATATCACTTCTGAAGAGCATTCAAGTCAGTCTCAACCAAGTAGTTCATACCATCAGGACGGACAATGGCACTGAGTTCAAGAATCAAATGCTCACCGGTTATCTCACTTCAGTGGGTATCTCGCATACTTTCTCAGCTCCTCGTACTCCTCAGCAGAACGGGGTGGTAGAGAGTCGAAACAGAACTCTTGTTGAAGCAGCGCGCACGATGTTATCTCATTACAAGCTACCACTATTTCTTTGGGCAGAAGCCGTTGCTACCGCTTGCTACACTCAAAATCGGTCTATCATCAACAAGCGGTTCAACAAGACACCGTACGAGATCATCAACAAGCGCGTCCCGAACATCAACTACTTTCATGCTTTCGGATGCACCTGCTTTGTCTTAAATGATAAGGATGATCTTGGAAAATTCAGTCCCAAAGCGGATGACGGAGTGTTCATCGGCTACTCCCAGCACGCCAAAGCCTACCGTGTTTACAACAAACGGACGAAGACCGTCGTTGAGAGCGTAAACGTGACTTTTGACGAGGCCGCTGATATGGCTTCTGAACATCTCAGTCCAGAACCCGCGCTTACTGGTGTGTTAGCTTCTGGACAATTCCGTTCAGAAGCTACACAATCTTCAGTCAATCCAAATCAAGCGTCCACGTCTAGAGCACATCTTTCTGATTTGGATTTGCTGTTTGAATTCTTTTATAATGACTTATTTAATGTTAAGTCTAATACTACTTCTTGTGACAGGAATACTGCTCAAGCACCAGAAGTGACACAAGTCACTGGTCCAACCGAATCTGGTGGTCCATCCTCTCCTGGTGCTCCTTATTCTACTGCAAATGATCAAGCTTCCCCGAGCTCAAGTGATAGACATCCTCTCGCTCAAGTTCCTGATGAAGTGCAACCTTCGGTTGTACTCCCTGAACCGACTCCTGTTGAAGGTGCTCCCGAAGCTACCTTTCCGGCAATCCCGGATCCTCCTATCGTTTCATCACCAGCTGAGTCATCCTCTTCTCCTTGCTCGACTCCCACTAAGGAGCTTCCACCTCACAGGCCGTCATCCCTCGAGGCAGTTCAGGATTTACCCCCAAGTGATCATGTGGATTCCGATACCTCCCATAAGACATATCAACCTCATCCACACACCACCAAGTGGACTCGAGCTCACCCCCTGCATCAAATAGTCGGTGACCCCAATACACCCGTTCAAACTCGATCCACTACCGCAAATGACTGCTTATTTTCCTCGTTCCTGAGTCGTATCGAACCTTCCACCGTCTCTGAAGCGCTGAATGAACCGGACTGGGTAATCGCTATGCAAGAGGAACTCAACCAATTTGAGAGCCTCAAAGTATGGCGCCTAGTTCCTCGACCTAAGAACAAGACGGTGATAGGGACTAAATGGATTTTTAAGAACAAGAAGGACGAAAACGGCATCATTGTTCAAAACAAAGCGCGTCTAGTGGCTAAAGGATATCGCCAGCAAGAAGGAATTGATTATGATGAGACGTTCGCACCGGTTGCTCGCATTGAAGAGATCCGCATGTTCCTCGCCTACGCCGCTCACAAGAATTTCCTCGTCTTCCAAATGGACGTGAAATCTGCGTTCCTCAACGGCGTTCTCAAGGAGGAAGTGTATGTATCGCAACCCGAAGGCTTCGTGAGTTCTGAAAATCCGCATTACGTCTACTTTCTTGACAAGGCCCTCTACGGTCTTAAGCAAGCGCCACGAGCCTGGTATGATGCACTCTCATCCTTCTTAGTCAAGTATGGCTTCTCTAAAGGTAAAATTGACACTACTTTATTTATTAAAAGAAAGAAGAAATATATCATTCTTGTACAAATCTATGTTGATGATATAATCTTTGGCTCCACGAACCCCAAGTATTGTCAGAACTTTTCTGCCTTAATGAGTAAACATTTTCAAATGAGCATGATGGGGCAAATGAATTTTTTCCTGGGTCTTCAAGTAAAACAACTACAAACAGGAATTTTCATTAATCAATCTAAGTACATCTCGGATATTCTTCGGAAATACCAGATGGAAAAATCTTCACCTATGAAAACCCCCATGTCCACTACTCTAAAGCTTCACTCTGATCCTGACGGTAAGGATGTGAATGCTACTATTTATAGAGGCATGATTGGCTCTCTGATGTACTTGACGGCTAGTCGGCCTGACATTATGTTCTCGACAGTCTTATGTGCAAGATTTCAGTCGAAACCTAAAGAGTCTCACTTAGCTGCGGTTAAGCGAATTTTTCGATATTTAAAAGGTACTGCTGATCTTGGTTTGTGGTACCCAAAAGAGGCAGGTTTTGAATTGACAGCCTACTCGGACGCTGACCATGCTGGAAACATGCTGGACCGGAAAAGCACGTCGGGTCATGTTCAGTTCTTGGGCGATCGTCTTGTCAGCTGGGCGTCCAAGAAGCAAAACTGCGTGTCCACCTCCACCGCCGAGGCGGAGTATGTAGCAGCCGCCAGTTGCTGCTCGCAAGTCATCTGGATGCGCACCCAGCTCAAAGATTATGGGTTTAATTACTCAAGGATTCCCATCTACTGCGACTCGAAGAGCGCTATCGCCATATCAAGCAATCCCGTCCAGCACACGAAGATGAAGCACATTGATGTGCGTTATCATTTTATAAAAGATCACGTCGAAAAAGGTACTATCGAACTCTATTTTGTTAATTCAGAGCATCAGTTAGCAGACCTGTTTACCAAAGCCTTAGACGAAAAACAATTTAATTACCTTGTGTCCAATCTAGGTATGCTAAATCTGAAAGTTTGATCCGTTCGCAGTTCTCTACGAGTTTCGTTCAATAACGAATTACTGTGACAACTGCACCAGTGACTTGTCTCTGGTTGCTATTATCCACACTCCTTGGTTATTGCATTTTACTCGTTCAGTTCTGTGTCAATTACGAACTTCTGTATCAACAAAGTAGATTTCGTGTTTTTCTCGCTTCTCTTGTGTTCGTGTTTCTTGTTTTCGTGATTCTTTGTGCAGTTCATTCCTTGTTCCCTGAAAAGTGTAAGTTGATTGTGGTGGATCTACAAGCCGGTAATGTGTTCAGGGGGAGCACTCTCGTCAGATTGTTGGTAAGTCTCACGAGTCCTCCATTCGAGGGGGAGCAGGTAAGTGGACTTTGTGTATGGACCTCCTCATGGGATTCATTCGAGGGGGAGTTAAGTCTCGTGCGTATTTCAAATTTTTCAGGGGGAGCTGTTAATTTTTCTTCGTTTTTTTTTATTTTATTCCATGAGTTACTTAAGTTTTTTTTTTTCTCCCTTAGGGTTGTGTTTAAAGTTTCTTTTATTATCGAAAATACAAAAATATTTTAAAGGTTTGGTTTGTTTAAGTTTGTTTTGTTTGGTCCCAGCCCCAAGTAACCCCGGCCCACTATCGCCCATACCCGGCCCACTATCGCCCATACCCGGCCCAAGCCCAACTCAGTTTCGGGGGTTTAAAAACCCCGATCGAACCCTTCTCCTACCATTCGATCACTCATTCGACCGATACTCTCCTCATCGTCTCTCTCTCTCTCGCCCGGATCTCTCTTTCGACCGCACTCCCAATCAACCGAACCCCTGCGTTCTATCCATATTCGATCGAACAGGTAGGTTAATCGATATTAAGTGGTTTATAGTAAGTATCGATCTTTTGTTATCGTTGACTGTATGGGTCGCCGTCGTCTCCACCTCCGAGAGTCCCCGGGGTTTGCCCTGTTGACGATTCGTCTTCTCCGGGGGTATCCTCCGAACTAGGGTTACGCCCCGGTCGAACGCACCCCCGGTCGAATGTTTCCTCCGGTCTAAGATCTCCGGTCGAAGACCATATCCGGTCTTAGCTGACCTCCGATCGAAGCTCATATCCGGTCTTAGGTGACCTCCGGTTGAAGACCTTACCCGATCGAACTCTTATCCGGTGGTTTAACCACAAGTCGATTGGTAACCCCGGTCGAAGCCATCTCCGGTCTTAGGAGAGCCCCGGTGGAAACCTTACCCGGTCGAATATCTTATCCGGTCGAATCATGTTTTATGGTTCTAATGAGCTTATAGTTATACCTTTGTGTATGAGGTGATTTTGGTGTGCTGGTGCAGTTCTATGCGCCTTGGTGACTGACCCTAATTCACGAATAGGGTTTGTTCTTCCACTATTTTGGAGTTAGTATCCGTTGTGGTTTAAATCATGACTGTATAACTCCAACGGTTTTTTTCCCCAACCTGCATACTAATCGACTATTTCTTCACAGGTTCAATGGCACAAAACCAACCACCAGCGATTGATCCAATCGCCGATGCGGAACTGATTCCCGAGGATCAGTTCCTCCCACTTACAGCCAATAACTACCATCTCGATGTAACCCAACCTGCTATTCAATATCAGGTCATCATCGAGATACTTATGGGGCATCCACTCTCTTATGCTCTTACGGAAACTGCGACCGTTCCAGTCATATACTTACAACAGTTTTGGCGCTCTCTCCGTGCTTTAGAGGCCGATGGCGAATTCCACCTTGAAGGTCGGATAGATCATACACCAGTGCTTCTCACATGTGATCTCTTCCGACAATTCCTTCGTTTACCGACCGCCGGATCAGTTCCAGGCCGAGAAAGCTTCGACCCGATGGTCTCTGATGCTACACTGTGCACCGACCTTCTCTCCTTAGGATACGGCGCAGAACTTCGCATTCCATCAACCTTCAACCGCAAGTACCTCTCGACGATCTGGTACACGATGTTCACCTACATAAATCGGTGCCTTTCGACTATAACGAAAGGCATTGACCAGACGAGTGCCCCGATTCTTCGCATCTTTCACGCGGTGGCCTTCAATCGCCACATGGACGTTGCTGACTTTCTTTGGTTTGAACTCGTTCAGAGAGTTCGTTCTACTGCATCTCGCCGATCGAATTTCATTCCATTCATGCGGTTCTTACAGATTGTCATCCGGAACTTCATGAACCTGTATCCCGAGATACAGCGACGTTCTACACACCCGACATACCTTTCCGCGCTGATCCAGAAGGTGTTGTCGCCCGACAAATCCCAGTCGGGGTACTAGACTATGCTCGTCCTATGGCACTGAGTGTGATAGCTTATAGGTACACACACAACATTCCAGCTCCTATGGTCCGGCCAGGACCGGCAGGACCTGCCCAGGGAGCACGACCTGAGCGACGTGAGGGTCCGCGTCTACGATCGAGAGGCAGGAGCGTCCGGATAGCTGGGGCTTCCGGACAGGGTGTGTCGAGAGAAATAATTGTGAGGGGAACAGGCGTGGGCAGTGTCGTTGGACCGAGCCAGGCTAGTTCTTCTAGACAACCATCTTCGCCGACGCCAACCGAGACTCAAATGGCAGAAGAGGCAACCGATTCTGAAGCTTTTCATGTTCAGTCCTCTTCTGTCGCTGCTACTGAAGACACGACAGCGCATTCCGACTCGGAAGAAACCCAAATTGCAGCATCGGCATCAGCTGAGTCTTCTGACTCAGATGGTGACGATGATCAGCCCCCATCCGGAGAGATAAGGAGAGCGGAGGGAGTATCAGTTGAAAATCGAGAAGTGAGCCGTGTGAGGGAAAGACGGAGTAAAATACATAACGAGCGTACACGAGTGACGGGACAACCATCATCGGTTGTATCCCCCCTAGCCATGTCTATCCAGGTAACCACATCTGCTACCCAGTCTCATGTGTTGAGACAGGGTATTGAAGAAGCCGCCGTGGACCTAGCGGCGCATTTGCACACCCCACTCAGACACTCCACCATCTCTCAACAGATGGTGGTTTCACATTCTCACGGGGATCTAGCACATCCGCTATCGGGCTCTCACTTGGAGGGTGCCGATATTGAAACAAGAGAACGGCTGCCCCCATTCTCGACATCTTTGTATGCACGAAGTCTAGAGCCTTTTGCTATACATGCCATTCCTAGGACACAAATTCCATTTTCGGCTATCGCCGGTCGCCTGAGTGGCCCGGCCGGAACACCCATAGTAATTCCGCCTTCGGGTAGTTTACGAGGATTGGGTGGAAGTCCTACCACGGCTATCATCACGCCAATCGTGAACGTAGGCGGCTCGACTTCTACAGTCGTAGCTACAACGGGAAGTCTGAGTGACCCCGGAGTTACCCCAACTGAGTTCGTCTCAAGGGAATACATGGACGGCGCCCTAAAGGCTGTCCAATCTATGATGAGGGAAGAGGTGGACAACCTCAAACGCATGATCAAAGGCAAAGGTCCTGCGACTGAGCCTGAGCCCACACCTATTCCACCTTCCCTACCCGCTACGGATCTTTCTATCCCTGAGCTGAAATCCATTCTTCTTGCCAAACTACTAGCCCAGTCTCTAACTGAACCCACCCAAGATGCCGATTTGTTATCCCTGCTTCGTTCTCAAGCATCCACACCAACCCCCCAGCCTAGTGTCTCTCTTGAATCCTTCCAGATCCAACAAGCCATGCTTCAGTCACTTCAGCAAACCGTAGCTGTTTTGACTGAACGCCTATCAGTAGTGGAGAATACCTGCCGTAGCCAGGCAGAACGGCTCAAGCGCCAACATGATGATCAGGATGATCCTGATCACCATGAGGGGGAGAAGCGTCAACGCCTATCTGAGCCGGAGACACATATGGTGGAATCAGATCAGGTTGAACAGGGTTCGGGTTCCGGTACAAGAACAGAGGGACAGAGACAGGAACAGGAACGGGAACAGGTGACAGACTTGGTACTATACGACTATCCGACGGTTGAAAAGCCTGAGGAATTTGAAGATGGTTCTCCGATAGTTCCTGAAGATTGGGCAATAATCTTAGATCCGTATGAAGTGGCAGACACGACAGAAGAATGTGCTAATACTGAAAGAGCTCTGGTGGTTATGCAAGAAGAAATTGATGAAATACTGCATCCAGATGATCAGTCTTCTGCCGTGGTTCCTTTATTGACCTATCCAGTTAATCACCCGGACTTCTCTTCTACAGTTTTTCCCGAGAGATCTCCTCCAGCTTCACCAGTTAGGGAACCAGTACATACTCCTCCAGTTCGTCCTTCCAAGTGGGAAAGAGTCAGAATAAAAGTTCCTTTCCTCGAAGAAAGCCAGAAAAAGATCTTTGCCCACTGGATCAGAAAGTATGATGAAGTCGTTCTTCATGGTCTACAGTCAGTGAAAAACAAAGAAAAACAGCGTGAGCTTGTGTTCGTGTATAGAAAGTTCCGGCACAAGTACTCCAAGACGAAGCTCAGAATTGTATCAGTTGATAGGATTATACCTGCCTACTTTATGAAGGTTAAGTATACGGACTTCATGGTTACAAGAGAAGATGGTCAACAATACTGCTTTTCTGATGCTGATTTTCCATGTCTGGAGCTACAAGATCTGCTGTTCATACTACGTGACTTAAATACCAGAACCGTCAGACCCGGAGAAGTCATTGATGCACTAGAAACCGTGAAAAGATACATGAAGTGCGCAATGAAACTTGCTTCGGTGGAAGATTTTCAGATCGGGTTAGAAAGCGATCAACCGAAGATTAATCTGCTCAAGCCTGATCTGAGTGTTCCGTCTGATGCTCTAAGTGTACCTGCATTCACAGTAATAAAGATTCCAGAGTTTGGTATGTCATATGTGAACAACAAAGGTGTTCTACGATTTATCCGTTTTGATCAGATTGCCAGATTCTGTGATGGTACTTTGATGCTTCTGAACGACAAGTTGAAGCGTGCGCTGAATCAAGATGAAAAGGGAGTTCAAGTACTGGATTCTACATACAAAGCACTTGTTCTTAAAGCACTGAGAGTTATCGAAGAACGACTGGAGTACAGAACGCAAATCAGATATTTCGAGATCAGTTTTGGTTTTCGGAAGATATATGTTCCTAGCTGGCGCGAGTTTCAAATTCTATTTAAAGGGGGAGATTGTTAGGGCTATTTTGTTAGTTAAATAGAAGTTCAGGGTATAAATTGTCAATTATTCATTGTTGTAAGCTTGTTGGGCCTAAAAGCCCATAAGCCGGTCAGGCCTGCGTGCCTAAGTATTTAAAGTTGTTTCTTATTTCTTTTGTAAGGTTAGAAGTTCATTATTCAGTTTTCTAGTCATTAGGTTTACAAACCCTTATCATAAATTCTCTCTGTAAACCTAAATCCTTTGAAGTAATATCAATCATATGACTAGTTGCTGTGGCCTATAATCTGTTCATGTTTGATTGCTGTTATTCTGATTTGCACTGCACTGGGATCTACAGTCTCTAACTGAAGGACCTTTCGTAAATACTAATAAAGAGACTCCTCCAACATCTGAAGAGACTTCACGAATGAAAGCTGATCGAGAGCTAAAAGCTAATCTGATGCTTGCCTTACCTAACTCTGTCTATAACCGAGTTGATCATTGCAAAGATTATCTAAATCTGTTATGGGCACAATTGGAAAAGATCATGCTTGGTTCATCCGTTGCAACTCAACTCAGACATACTCGGTTTATGAACAACTTTGAGGAGTTCAAGGCCAAAGACAGTGAATCTATAAAGAGTGTTTTCGACAGATTCTGTGCAGTGCTGAATGATCTACGAAAGATAAATGTGATCAAGACAGAGCTTGAGACGAATCTGAAATTCCTTAATGCTCTTCAGCCTGAATGGAACAAAACTTGTCATAGACTGAGGAACGATGTTCGGATCTCCACTATGCAAATACAAGAATTATATGAGATTCTTATGACTGATGAGAGCTTGGTGCTAGAGAAAAAGGCCAAACTGGATAGGAAGAATAAGAAGTCAGTGGACCCGGTTGCTCTTCTCACGAGCCAACTGGCTGAACAAACGTTGTCTGATAACGCTTACAACGGGTCAACTGAGGATGATGGTGAGGCACTGCAGAAAGCAATGATCCTTCTCTCTCAGCATTACCAGAAAAAGTTCCAACCTCGATCGGGTTCCAACACTTCTCGCTTCACTTCTGGTTCATCAGTCAAAGTGCCCGAGCCAAAGTCTAATGCCTGTTATAACTGTGGAAAGTCGGGCCACTACTCAAAGGAGTGTCGAGCTAAGAAGGTTAGGGACTCAGCTTACTACCGGAAGAAAATGGAACTGGCTGAAAAGAGAGAGAATGGAACTGCTCTACTGGCCGAAGAAGAATTATGGCTGGATCACTCTGACGACGAAGCTGCAAACGTAGAGATCGCTCAGATGTGCTTGGTTGGAGTTGATCAGTCAGAAGATTCTGAAACAGATGAAGATGAGGTATATTCTGAATTTGATTATAATTTCATTACCTCTCAGATGAATATCATAATTAATGCTTTGTCTGATTTACGTTCAAATATTTTATCTGAAAAGAATTTAAATTCTGAAAAGTCAGATTTGATTGACAAACTGAAAATTTCCTTGAAAGATGAAAAATATATTTTATAAAATACTAAAGAAATCTTTCAAAAGAAATTGGATGATTTGGAAAATTCAAATAAAACTTATCTTGAATCTTTGACTACTATGACTAATTTAAAAGATGAATTTTCGGATAAAATAAATAAGTTAGAAGAAAAGCTTTATCGAAGGAACCAATATGAACAAACAATTTTTATGAATAAACCAAGAAGTGAAGAAGCTTTAAAACAAAGATGGGGACTTGGTTTTGACAATCCTCATTGTTTAAACAAAGTGATAAACGAAGTTCCCACTTTATATAAATACGATTATCTAACTCTTGCACACTATGCTACTCAGTTCAAATTTCATTGGACAAGTGAAAAGCAAGTATTAGATATTGAAAATGAGAAAAGAACAAATAACAAGAAAAAGGAAATTCCTTTTGTTTACACAAGTGAAAATGCAAAATATTTTCCTGAAAAATCAAGAAGAGGAAGAAGAGTTTTAAATGATATATCTCCTATCAAATCTTCAATATCTGATGATTTTATTGCTCCTTATGCTTCTGATTCTGACAAGGAAAATATTTCTCCAATCATTTATGATTCAAAGAAATATACTCCTCCGTTAATATTAGAAAGCAAAATCATAGATCTTGAAGATCTGATAGAAGATCAAAATATTTTGAATAAAATTGAATCTGATATTATTCTTTCTTTCATGACGTCTAGTCTTGAAGAAAATTTATTTTCTCAAAAATCAGATTCTATTTCTAGCCTTTCTTCTGATTCTAAGGAAAACAAAAAGGAACTTTCTAATTTTAAAATTTTTTCTCAAAATAATTCAGACTCCGAGGCATATTCAGAATTATTAGTTGATCAGATTGGTTGCTTGGATAAATTTATTTCTTCTGATTTAAATATTTCGTCTAAAATTCTTGATGATTCTTTTACGCTAAATGATCAATATTATAAACCTAAGCGTAAAAGAAGACGGTCAAAGAAGTCAAAGAAACAAGATAAAGTTATTTCTGACAGTTCTAATTCTACCGATTCAATTCTTATAGATATGACTTTGAGCACTCGATCAAAGAGGCAGATCTAGAGAAAGAAGCGGACATCTGATGAACATATTTTTGAAGGGGATAAATGTGTAGACAAACTTTATAACAGTGATTCAATTGCTAAATGTAATAAAATTTCAAAATACTCTATAAAGCAAATGATTCGAATTTCAAAACATGTCTCATGTTCTTCCTCATATTCTAGTTCTGATGATTATGCTTTCTCTTCTGATGATTATGATTATTTTTCTGATCATATTCCTCGTGCTTTAAATGTTAAATCTAACAATTATTTCCCCATAAGAACTGCAACTAACAAACAAGGGCCCAAATACAAGTGGGTACCCAAATCTTTATCTGATTATAAGTTGCAGGCATCTCACGTTAAGGGGGAGTAAAAGAATTTTGGCTTCTGAGTACTTCAGCTCAGACCCGTACTTCATATACTACGACTTCTAAACAAATCAGTTTAGAACTCGTTCTTCAAAGCTTTTAAGCTTCTGACTATATGAGATACTGTGAGTACATCAATTTTTATTCCGTTGCATTTTATCTCTGATAATGATGTGTTCCAGTTTTTCTCTTTATTCTTTTCTAGAATCTGAGCTTGTTCATTTTTTTTCTTGATTTTGTATAACCCAAATTATTTTTTAATTTGATACACAAATTATTTTTATAATGTGAAAGATGAAATAATTGAATTTTATTTTGTTCCAACTAAATATCAATTTGCTGAATTTTTTTTTACATTTTGTCATTAATGAAAATTTTCAATATCAGCATATTGAGTTAAAAAGTTTACATCTTTACAAATTTTATTTTATAAAGTAAAGTTTTACATTTTTTCTTTCTTTTGAATAAAATATGCGTCTAGGATAAATTTTCAAGTTCTTTTGTTTATATTAAAGTTTTTATATGGTCAAATTTCAAGTCTTACAAAAGTCGAAAAGTCAGCAACATGTTTGAAACTTTTATTACTGCTTTAAAGTTGTGTGATTCAGAATATTTATAGTTTACAATGCTTGGAAAATTCTAAAAAGTCAAAATTATGGATCGTAATGAAAATATGGGCTAAGTACTTTTACGTAAAACTGAGTGATTGAGATGAATTTTAAATTCTTAAAATTCAGAAATCTCTAAGTTTAAAAGTTTGTACCTGTGGCCTTTCTGGTTTGGGAAAGTAAGTTCCTCGGGATGCTTGTCATCTGGTCCCCTAAGGTCAATTGATCTGGGAGTGATCGAACCCAAATCCTTCAATAGAACTAGATCGAAAGTCATGTTCTACTGGTATGAATGGGTTTAGGATATGTCGATGTAGCCTTTCTGATCTGGGAAAGTAAGTTCCAAGGGGTGCTTGACACCTAGTCCACTAATGCCAACTGGTCTGGGAGTGGCTGACCCAAATCCTGCAATAGGGTCAGATAGAAAGTTATGTTTACGACATGTTCTTTACTTAATAAAGTTTTTGATCAAAAGATGCCAAAGTGCACGCGTATGAAAGATGCCAAAGAGCACACTCATGTTAAGATGCCAATGTGCACACTGCTAAAAGATGTCAATGAGCACACATCTCATGATTCTTGGTGATATGTTTGAGTTGAGATAAACCTATAAATTTGTGAAAATCTTAATTTTTGATGGATTAGTGTGAGTACATGCAAAGTTCTCTATTATATTTTTAAAATTGCATTTTCTTGAAGCTAATTGAAGATTCGCATATGAGCACACTGAATAGATTGCTGGAAGTTTTTGAAACTGAACATGTTTTAACTTGATATGCAATGAAACTTGTTTTTTGTATCCAACAACATATATTTGATTTCAACTGATTGATAAATCTGTGATATTTTACTCAGTAGAATTTAATTTGTTTAGTGTTTAAAATTTTAAATGTTTAGTTGTTTCAAAATTTATATTCAGTATATTTTTCTTTTACATTGATATTAGATCATTGTGTTCTCATAAATATATTTTAATGGGTTAATGCATTATTCAAGGGGGAGTGAACAAAGAGAATATTTTTCAAAGATTATATCTGTTTTTGAGGGGGAGTATCTGATTCTTTATATGAATGCTAACTTGAATTGTCAAATTTAGTGCATTTGTGTAGGGGGAGTCACGCAAACCTTGTTTTGCGCATCCAGCTTGACACGCAAACCTTGCTTTGCGCATCCTGTGTGGTACGCAAACCTCAGTTTGCGCATCCTTCGTGAAGCGCAAACCTCCCTTGTTTTCTCTGTTTTTTTTATTTTGCAGATCTTAAGCCGTCTTGTCTCCAACATTTGCATGACCAAGTTGATCAAGATCATCAAGGTCATGAGGGGGAGAAGTCAAGGAGAAGTTAACGAGACAAAGAGCTAAAATGTTTATCTCCTGATCAAGATTCGCTCAAAGATTCTATTCTCTTAGCTACAACTGATTCTTTTGTTGTTCCTGCTCCGAACACCACAGTTCATTCAAGATCATTCAAAAGAGGTGTATCGTTTAAAGGTCAAGCAGCAAAGACAATTTCAATCTAAAAGATGCTGAGAAGAAATTTTTCTTTAAAAAGTCAGATAGCTTCACAAAGTCGCTTTGTTGGTCCATGCTGTTTTTTGAAGATGATTTTTGAAGACCAAAGCGCCAATGATTACTAAGGGGGAGATTGTTAGGTCTGATTTTATAGTAATCATTACATTTATAGGGCTTGGTCAAATACTGTGTCTATTGTCTATATGTGTTGTATCTGACCAATGGTATTTAAGTCCCTTTGGTCTTTGTTCCTTGTAAGAATTTTAACGCACACATTAATAGAATTCTGTTTTTGCGCATCCTTGCTCTCTCTCTCTACTTTCTCTCTCTTCAGATTCATTGATCTTGGACTATCATGTACTAACACCAAGCCATCAAAAATTAAGACTTCCACAAATTTACAGGTTTATCGCAACTTAAACATATCACCAAGTATCATGAGATGTGTGCTCATTGGCATCTTTTTAGCAGTGTGCACATTGGCATCTTCACATGAGTGTGTTCTTTGGCATCTTTTAAGCGTTGTGCACTTTGGCATCTTTTAATCAAAGAGTTCATTAAGTAAAGAACATTACGTAAACGTAACTTTCTATCTGACCCTATTGCAGGATTTGGGTCAGCCACTCCCAGACCAGTTGACCTTAGGGGACTAGGTGTCAAGCACCCCTTGGAACTTACTTTCCCGGATCAGAAAGGCTACATCGACATATCCTAAACCCATTCATACCAGTAGAACATGACTTTCGATCTGATTCTATAGAAGGATTTGGGTTCGATCACTCCCAGATCAATTGACCTTAGGGGACCAGATGACGAGCATCCCACGGAACTTACTTTCCTAAACCAGAAAGGTCACAGGTACAAACTTTTAAACTCGGAGATTTCTGTATTTGAAGAATTTATTATTCATCTCAATCACTCAGATCAACGTCTAAATGCTTAGCCCATATTTTCATTCCGATCTATAATTCTGATTATTTAGGTAGTCTAATCAAAGTAAACTATAAAAATTCCGACTCACATATCTTTAAAGCAGTATCAAAAGCTACAAACATGTTGCTGACTTTTCGACTTTTGTAAGACTTGAAAGTTGAACATATAAAACTTTAATATAAACAAAGAACTTGTAAAAGTTCCTAGACATACATTTTATTCAAAAGAAAGAAAATCTGTAAAATTTTACTTTATAGAATAAAATTTGTAAAGATTTAAACTTTTAAATTCAACATGCCTAATTTTGAAAGCAAAAAATTGAAACGTTTTTCATCTAAGGCTTTTGTAAAGATATCAGCAAGTTGATATTCAGTTGGTACAAAATATAATTCAATAGTACCTTCTTCCACATGATGCTTTATGAAATGGTATCGCATATCTATGTGCTTGGTCTTGGTGTGCTGGACCGGATTGACTGATATGGCAATTGCGGATTTGCTGTCACAATATATTGGCACTGTTTTGTACAACATCCCGTAATCTCGAAGTTGTGTCTTCATCCAAAGGACTTGAGCGCAACAACTAGCTGCGGCGACGTATTCTGCCTTTGCAGTCAAGATAGAAACACAGTTCTGCTTCTTCGACGCCCAACTTATCAGTCTGTCACCCAAAAACTGAAGATGACCTGAAGTACTCTTCCGATCCAACTGATTACCACCAAAATCTGCATCAGAATAAGCAATCAATTTATAGTCAGAACTTTTAGGATACCATAAACCTAAATAAGGAGTTCCTTTAATATATCTAAAAATACGCTTGATTGCTAATAGATGAGATTCTTTCGGTTTGGCTTGGAATCTGGCACATAGGCACGTAGAAAACATTATATCCGGGCGACTTGCTGTGAGATACATCAGTGATCCGATCATTCCTCGATATGTCTTTTGATCCACAACTTTTCCATCTGAATCAAGTCCGATTTTGGCACCATGAGCCACGACGTACCGATTGAAGTAGATTTGTCCATATTGAATTTCTTCAAGATATCAAATACATACTTTGACTGGTTGATAAAGATTCCATCTGGAAGCTGCTTCACTTGTAAGCCGAGGAAGAAATTGATTTCTCCCATCATGCTCATTTGAAACCTAGAAGTCATTAGGTCAGAAAACCAATTACATAAAGATTTGTTAGTCGCACCAAAGATAATATCATCTACATATATTTGAACTAAGCAGATATCCAAGTTTGATCTATAAATGAAAAGAGTAGTATCTATGGATCCTTTGGTGAAGCCGGATTTGATTAAGAAGGCTGACAACTCGTCATACCAAGCCCGTGGAGCTTGTTTCAAACCATACAACGCTTTATCGAGAAAATATACGTAATCAGGACGATCTTTGTCAACAAATCCCTCTGGCTGAGATACATAGACTTCTTTTTTTTATTTGCCATTGATAAATGTTGTCTTGACATCCATTTGATATACGGTGAAGTTGCGATAAGATAAGCAGCGAAGGCAAGAAACATGCGAATAGCTTCAAGTCGAGCGACTGGCGCGAATGTTTCATTGTAGTCAATTCCTTCTTCTTGTCAGTATCCCTTGGCTACCAATCTTGCTTTGTTCCGAATAACGATACCATCTTTGTCTTTCTTGTTCTTGAATATCCACTTTGTTCCAATTATGCTCTTTCCTTTCGGCCGTGGTACAAGTCTCCAAACTTTGAGTGCGTCAAATTGATTGAGCTCCTCTTGCATTGCTATAATCCAGTCCGGGTCTTCCAACGCTTCAGAAACTTTTGTTGGTTCAATCTTGCTTAAGAAGCAAGTGAAGAGACATTCGTTGGATGTAGTCGTCCTGGAACGTGTAGACACACTGGCTTGAGGATCTCCAATAATTTGATGAATTGGATGAGATCTTGTCCATTTTGTGGTGTGAGGGAGAGGATCAATAATGTCTTGAACCACTTCTAATTGTTGAGAGGGAGGTTCAGAAGCTTCTATGTCAGTTGAAGAAATGGAAACAGTTTCAACTGGAGGAGGAGGTAGCTCAACAACTTCTGTATCAGATTTTGGAAGAGTTTGTTGAATAACATCATTCTGTACTTCTTCCTGAACTGATTCCTCTTGAACAGATTGTTCATGTACAGATTCTTCTTGAATAGGTTCTTCATGAATAGGCTCAGTTTCTGATTGTATCTGATCAACAGGAGGAACTGGAACAACATCAGGTTCAGAGATAGATGCAGCGGAATTGGGAGTAGAAGTGCTCTCAGTTTCCTGATTCAAAGCATTTGAGACATTTTCAGAGTTAGATCTAGGCACATCATCATAAAAATTTTCAAACAGATAATCAAGATCAGAAAAAATAAGTGAGGGAATAGAAGAATCCTGATTAATCGGTGAAAGAATAGGTTCTGAACTAATTTGTTCAGAAACTGAATTGCCAGTAAAAGCGGGTTCTGAGCCTGAGTGACTAGAAACCAAATCAGCAGCTTCGTCAAATTTTACATTTACACTGTCTATCACCTTTCTTGCTGAGATCAGAAAGACTCTGTAAGCTGCAGAATTAGAAGAATAGCCCATAAATACACCCTCATCTGCCTTTGGACTAAACTTGTTGAGATTATCTCTGTCATTCAGAACATAGCATTTACACCCGAATGACTTGAAATACTTGATGTTCGGTTTGATACCGTTCATAATTTCATACGGTGTTTTGTTGAATCGACGATGTAGAATTGATCAGTTCTGAGTATGATAGGCAGTTGATACGGCTTCAGCCCAATGAGACAAAGGAAGCCCTGAATAAGAAAGCATTGATTTGGCGGCCTCAACAAGCGTTCTGTTTCTTCTTTCAACAACCCCATTCTGTTGCGGAGTACGAGCAACAGAAAATTGTTGTTGTATACCTTGAGAATCATAGAAAGCCTGGAGAGTACTGTTCTTGAATTCAGTGCCATTATCTGATCTTACCACTTTGACTTGCTTTTGCTTATTTGTCTGGATTGTCTTGATGAGAGTGATGAGAACTTCAGGAGTCTCGTCTTTTGACTTGAGAAATTTTACCCATGTATACCTTGAGTAGTCATCAACAATCACCAAAACATATCACTTCTTACCTATACTATTTGTCTTCATCGGACCGCATAAATCAACATGCAGTATGTCAAGAATAGCCGAAGTGCATGGTTCAAGATTTGGCTTATGAGATGCTTTCTTCATCTTTCCTTTCTCACAATCCTGGCAGAGATGGTCTTTCTGGAAACGAAGAACTGGAAGACCTCTCACTGAATCATGCTTGACAAGGCGACCCATATACTTAAAGTTGAGGTGAGCTAAACGTCTGTGCCAAATCCAACTTTCTTGAATAGAAGCTTTAGAAAGCAAGCATATATCTGAAGGGATTTTGATCTTAGAAAGATCAATGGTATACAAATTTGAGCGTCTTTTTCCCACCAGAAGATACTTGCCAGTATCGTTCTTCACTGCAACTCTTTTGGATTTGAAGCTGACTTCAAGCTCTTTGTCACAGAATTGCCCGATGCTAAATAAGTTGTGACTTAGGCCTTCGACGTAGCTTACTCTTTTAACAGTTATATTACCTTGAACAAGATCACCATAACCAAGAATTGGAGCAGTCTCACAGTTTCCAAACTTAACACGACCGCAACATTTTTCTTTAAAATTGGAAAGTAATGATTTGTTGTCAGTCATGTGTTTGGAGCACCCCGATTCCAGATACCATAAATGACTAGGCTGCACATACAGAAACTACACAGATTTAGGTACCCATATGCTTATGGGTCCCTTCTTGTTAGATTTGTGTCTTTTACCTTTTGAAAATTTATTTTTATAATTCTCATGAAAGCAATCATCAATAGAGGAAAAAACACAATCATCAGAATCAGAATTAGAAGAAGAATATGAGACACTCTTTGCAATATGAATCATTTGCTGAAATGAATATTTTGTATTTTTATTACAAATGGCAAATGTATCAGATTCACAAAGACTTTCTACACATTTAACTCCTAATAATTCGGATTCTGCTGTTTGCTATTTAACCCTCCATATCTGCTTAGGTGACTTCTTCACAGTCCGATCTGAAACAGAAAAATCAGAAGAATTAGAATTTTCAGACAAGACACTATCATGTTTCCTTGACTTCTTTGATCTTCTTCTTTTATGCTTCTTTTTATAATATTGAACATTTAGCGTTAAAGAATCATCAATAATTGAATCAGAAGAAGAAACTTTATCTAAGAAATCAGCCTGAGCATTCGATATTGAAGAATTAGCCTCGGAGTGAGAATTTTCAAAAATCACCAAGTCAGGAGGAGGTTTGCGCATCCCATTGGTTGCGCAAACTGAACTTTGCGCATTCAACTGCTTGCGCAAAGTGTCTATTTGCGTAACTAACTGGTTGCGCAAATGCACATTATTTTTAGAAACTTGAGTATTTTCCTTAGAATCTTTAGAAAATCCAGAAGAAATTTTGTCTTCAATACTTGTTTTCATTATAAAAAGAAATAAATCGTTTTCTAAATCAGTTTGAAGACTTTCTTCTTCCAATTTATCTTCAAGATCAACTATCTTACCTTCTAACACTAATGAGGGAATGTATCTCTTAGTATCATAAGACACCGGAGATGCATTTTCCTTATTAGAGTTAGCAAATATATCAACAAATTCAGTTGGTAATGAAGATTTATTGGAAGATTTGACATTTAAAACATTTTGAGATTTTTTGAATTTCTTTGATTGGTCAGGAAAATACTTGGCATTTTCAGAAGTGTAAACAAATGGCATTTCCATCCTCTTGTTTTTCATTCTTGTAAGTTATTATATGCCCACGACACGTGTCACACAAAGATACTGCTGAGGAGTTTGTAAACCTATAGGGTCGCACACAAAGAATGCGTTTGTTTCCATTTGTAGAAACCCGGATTTTATGAAAATATGTGTTAAACTGTAATTATGATATTTACAGGGTGAAAATGTAATTATGTTAATTACGGGGAATTATCTGTAATTATATAATTATATTTTAGAGTTTAAAAGGATAATTATATATAATTATATTTTAAAGTTTAAAAAGATAATTATATATATATATATATATATATATATATTGAATTTGAATTTGAATTTGAATATTACAGATAATTACTAAACCTTATTTAATCCTTAATTGAATTATAGTCTAACTATAATTCTTCTGGTATAAATAAGGGGTTAGGTTAAACCATTTGATAGACGATTGAAATTAGATTTAGCCTTTCAGAGAAATACAGAAAAAGAAACCTTTTCTTTTCTGTAAAACACATATAGTTCTAGGGTTCTTGGGCTAGCACCCGGTGGAGACGGGAAACGTGTTCGTGTGTGGACTACTAGTAGAGGAAACCTGCTTTGGTTTCTTAGTGCTCCATTATTGTCTCGCTTGATCTATAAAAGGTATACATTCTAAACACCCTATGGTGTGGTTTTAGTTTTAATTAAATGCATCATTGGATCCGATTGGGTTTTAAGTTTTATTTAGAGAAAAAAAATTCTATAATTATTGTAACCAAAATTACTTTAAGTTTCCGCTGCGTATAACGGTTACAATTTCGAATAAAACCCAACAGTGGTATCAGAGCCTCTTTGATGACATTTAATTAAAAGGGGAACAAAATACTATATGGCAGATTTAATTAAATCCTAAAATTTCTAAATTGGATTTAGATTTCTAATTGGGCCTCATGTTAAAAGCCTAGTTAATCCCAAAACCCAATTTATTTTTAACCCTAATCGATCTCTCTCTTTCTTATATGAAAGTCTAAAGTGACCAGCAAATTGATCCCCTCTCCCTCTCGTTCGAAATCGCCGGTCAATGCCGGAATGGCGGTTGTTGCCGTCTCTCCCTTCTATGGCTTGCTATCGACGATGGTAACTTGACGGAGGAATGTTATCCACCTTGTTTTCTTTTTCTCACCTCCGTCGACGATGTTGGGGCTGAGATTGTTTTCCAGCCGATGGTTAGTCCAGGCCACCGCCCTTCGAGGATGGCGGTGTTGGTTTGTTTCTACTCCTAGCCATCATCGCTGTTTATCCACGTCCTCTGCAATAAATTTTTTTTTGTCGTCGGTTTTCCCCGCCGTCTTGGACCACGGTCAAGACTGTGAATGGGTGGTCTTGCCACCGGTTTCTCACCAGTTCTTCTGTTTGTCCATCATCACCGGCTGATGTCGGCTGATTGATGCAGTCTATCAAGACCATCACTTAGGGTTGTGTCTCTCAAAATAGAGTTATGGTCGATGGTTGTTGCTGTTGTTGGTGATTATTTTTGGTTCTCGACAAGTAGGTTCAGATCTATGGAGTCGACCAACAACCATTGCTGGACTACGGTCCCTTAAAGATTTGGTTTGTCACCTAAAACCAACAGCGACTTTTGGCCGTTGGGGTTGTCGGGGTTGTCGCTCGTTTGGTCGAAGCACCACCATGGCAGAAGCCTTAGGTGGTTGTTGCCAATTTTTCCTTGGTGGATATTGCTTGAGTTTTATTGCCGGAAACAAAGTAGATGTCGTTTCCTTGAGAAATTGGCTCTGAGTGTCTAATTGTCGACCACCAGGCCACGGTCATGGGTGGATCGCGCTGGTTCTTTGGTTTAGCCGCCACTGCCATCATGTCTTGCGGCAAGGGCCACTGGAAACAATAGTTTTCGGCGCTGCGTTTTTGTTACCAGTGTTGCTCGCTTGATATGGTTTATTGTCGTTTTCTCATCATTTGTATCGTCCCGGTTGTTGCAAGTTTTTGGTCCATAGAAATTGGGCGGATGTCTTAGTTTCTAAATTTTGGGTCCGTCTAAGTGGACCCAAAGGAGTTGCATTTGGGTTTTGGTAATGGTATGTCACATTGATTTGTATTGGGCGGATTTAAATTTAGAACCAAGCAGTGCCATCGTTTGTTTTCTTTTACCGGGTTCAACCACCATGATGATGGTTGGGGTGTTGGGTAGGTGCACTATGCGGTTGAGTCAAAAGTCGGGCCTAAGGTCTAAATTTAGTGTTTTTTTTATCATGGGATGTTTCCCTAAATAATTTGTTTTTAGGTTGTTACCTAAATTTTGGGCTTGGGTCCAAAAGGGTTTTATGTCATGGTTTGTTAACCTAAAACGGAAATAGGACAATTAATTTTATTTTGCCATATAATAAGTTGTTTCATTTATCTTGGCCTTTTAATTATGTTAATTCGGCCAATTTTATATTTATTTTATGTTTAGAATAAATAGATAATATATGGTTTGCCCCAAAGACTCGTGGTTGATTACTTTTATTTTGGAAAATTAAAATGTATTAACAGCATGGGATGTAATTTTAATTTTCTAGATAGGTTCAATTGTAAAATAGATTAGAATATGTTATCTTTCTATTCTAAATTGTAAACCAAACAAAGACGGAGTTCCAAGAGGTCGAGATGGAGTCCATGGAGTTCACCAAGATGGCGAGGCCAGTGGGAGCTTGAAGACGTCCTTAAAATTGACCGTGGTTGTTGTGTTGACTCACAACACCACATTAGGGGCAAATCCATATATTATTATTGTGGTTGTTTATTTTGTGTTTGCTTTTATTTATTGCTTTATTATTGTCATGATAACTGCAAACGTTTTTAAAATAAAATCAAACGCAAAACAAATTTTAAATCGGTAAATAAAATATGATATTTTAAAATTGATATGTTTATCAAAATCAAACCGATTTAATGAGATAAACTTTTAAAACAAGATTTTAGAGATAAAGTCAAACGTTTTAAAGAATTAGAATGTTTTCTAAAATTAAACCTTTTACAAAATGTAAATTTAACGCCACCCATTTAAGGTACTTGTCGAGCATACAGGATTCTGGGGTGGTCAGTGCTCAGCCAATCATGCCGGTTGAATGTAGTGTTAGACAAGGAGCCAAAATATTGAGATTTAAGTGGACAGTTGCTTGGCCATTCACTTAAATAGTCGTATTTTGGACGACTGATCCCAATAAACCCTAAGTCCAGTATTTAGGTGGGATCACGATACCTTAGTAAGGTTTGTTTACTTGAGAATATCATAGACAGTTGCTTGGCTATTTATGAGTATTTTCAAGGCGTTGAAGTAGGATTAAACATGCCAATTTCAATATATGATATATTGAATAGGATCCCACGACATCTAAAGAGTTATGTTGAATATAATTGGATGATGCCTACCTAAATAGCCTAATTCCATAGACAGTTGCTTGGCCATTTATGGAAGTAGGTGAAATATGGATCTTAGCTCAAATCAAATGATTTTTGAAAGGTTAATCTATTTATTTGAGACATTAAAGTTACTAAAATTAAATCATGTTTTTGTAGATGTCTACCTCATATTCAAACTCAAACAACTTATCCCAATTTACACTACGGTCAATCCTGGATAAAGAAAAATTGGACGAAACGAACTTCATCGAATGGTTTCTATTCCTAAGGGCAGTCCTTAGGCATGAAAAGAAGTTCTATGTTCTTGAAAACCCCCCTCCAAATGCTCCTGTCAGAAATGCTCCAACTGAAGTCAGAACTGCTTATGATAAGTACCAAAATGACTCTTTGATTGTTGGTTGCCTAATGTTAGCCACCATGACTCTCGAATTATTACGGGATCATGAAAACATGACTGCTTGGGATATGATATCTTCACTGAAGTCTATGTTTCGGTTACAAATAAAGCAGGAGAGATTTAATACAGTTAAAGCATTGGCTGCTTGTAAAATGACTGAACGTTCGTCAGTTAGTACCCACATTTTGAAAATGAAAGGATACTTTGATCAACTGACCCGTCTTGGTTCCCCACTGGGTCAAGAGTTGGAAATCGATATGGTTCTCAAATCCCTAACCAAAACATATAAGCAGTTCATTAAGGACTATAATATGAAAGGTTTGAATAAAACTCTCACAGAGCTTTACAACTTACTTAAAACTACTGAGAGAGATATGAAATCCAAGTTGGGTTCAACCAAACCAAAACAGGCTTTGATGATCAAACCTGACAGTGGGATAATCAAGAAAAAGGGGGAGATAACCAAGGGTAAAACACATGTTGGAAGCTCCAGCATAAATAAGGGCAGAGGAGAAATTCCTGAGGTTGCAGTATGGTATAATTGTTTTCACCATGGGCACCAAATGAGAACTTGTCCAGCCCGATTGGCAGAAATCAAGAAGCAGAAGGCTAACAGAGCCGGACCTTCAGGTATGTTTACCATTTTGATTTAATTCACTTCTGGCTAAGTGTTACATATTGAGTATGATACTCATATTAGTACTATTTTTCAGGAAATAAGAAGTGAAGAGAAGATGAAACCAGACCAAATGAAGCTAAGCTAGCTGTTGCTCAAAGGGACATATGATATGAACTTTCCAGATGGTCTTACATTAACATTTAACAAGTGTCTTCATGTACCTAGTGCTACTAGGAATTAAGTTTCATTTTCTCAATTACAACGAACCGAATTTATGTTTTAGAAATAAATTTTCGTTTTATCTTAATAAATGTTTTATGAAATTAATAGTTGTAATTATAAATCATTATAACGAATTAAGCGGGGCTTAAAACTGATCTATTTGTGATATTTAAACAAGAAACACATAGCCAAACTCCAGGAGGACGGAGAGTTGGAATCATATGATGATTCATATGATATATGTGTATCTTGTTAGTCAAGATGACAAAAGAACCTTCAAAGGGTAAACTTTTAAGGGCCACAAGAACTATTAGGGGTTGACCATACTGATGTATGTGAGACTTATAGTTATGTCACAAGATACGGTCATCACTACTTCATTACATCCTACTGATGACTTCAGTAGACATAGGTATGTTTGCCTAATAGAACAAATATAAAAGCTTTGAAATTTTTCAAAGAGTTTTAGAATGAAGTAGTGAGTATACTTGGAAAAGGATAAAGATGTTTCGGTTAGATCGATGTCATGAATATCTAAGCCAATAGATCATCCTAGAGATTTTTGGGAGTGTATCCCAGTAGACTCCTCACGGAACACCGCATCACAACGGTGTATCCAATAAGAGAAATAGAACCCTGTTGAACATGGTTCACTCTATGATGAGTCTCATCACTCTGCCTAAATGTTTCTGGGGTTATACCCTAAAACAGTTGCCCAAATACTAGTTTATGTATCAACCAACAAAGACCAATAAAACTCGCTCTCTTGATATATACTGGGAAGATCCCAAAGTTATCATATTTGAAAATATGGGGTTAAAATGCTTAAGCTAAGCATAAAGCTTTTGGAAAACATGATTCAAAGGTCTGAAAAGTACATCTTTATGTGATATCCAATTGGATATTATTTCTACAGGTCTAGAAAGAAAAAAAGTTTTGTTAGCGCACCTTGGTGAGTTCTTAAGAAAAGATTTTCTGTCAAGAATCACAAATGGGGACACAGTAGATCTTGAAGGAATTCAAGAACCACAAAGATGGGACGAATGGTTGACACTGACATTCAACAAGATGTTGAGCTTTAACAAGTTGTTGAAGATAATAAACGAGATACAAAATAATTCGAAGATCGGATTACTGATAAATGGCAAGATGCCATGAAGACTGATGTCAAAAGCATCATTCCTTTAAAGGAATTTTGAGCGAGGACGAATACAAGGCTTTAAAACATCAAACCTAAAAGTGCAGGTTGCAAAAGTCTATTTATGGACTAGAACAATCATCTCGTAATTGAAATCTTGTATACAAGAAGGTCAGTGGGAGCATAACACTATTCTAGATCCTATACGACATCCCAATGCTTGAAGGTGTAAAATCATGGATTAAAATAGTACTTCGCGATGAAGGATCTAAAAGAGACAAAGTCCTTGGAGATCTCTCGTAGCAGATCAAAATGCTTAATTAGATTAAGCAAAAGTACATACATTGACAAGATCTTGAAACACTTCAAGATGAAGGGCTCCAAGAAAGGAAACTTGCCAATAGAACATAGTGTACATCTGAGTAGAACTCAGAGTCCTAGCACTAAAGAGGACATGAACCGTATAAAGGGTGTTCCCTGTGTTTTCAGCCAACTGTTCAATTATGTATGTCATGTTATAGACCAGATGTCTCGTATTCCCTAAGCATGACGAGAAGTTATCAGTCAAACCCAGGTGATGCTCATTGGGTAGCAGTAAAGAATATTATAAAGTATCTGAGAAGAACTAAAGATATATTCTTACTGTACAACGATCATGAAATAGATATGTGTGTTTAAGGATACACAAATGCTAGTTTCCAAACTGACTGTAATGACTTAAGTTGTAATAGGGATATATGTATTAAACGGAGGTACCATGAGCTGTAAGAGCTTACATACAAATCTACTTGTCAAGCCTATGTCTCAAAATAAACATGATGTTCATGTTATAGGCTTGAGGATTCTTTATTGAATAATAATTTTAGTAAACTTTAAACTTTCTGGAATATTAAAACAATTATTTTTTTATCTGATATGACATACTGGGTATGAGTATATACATTAAACATCTCTGTGTTCGTTTTAACATGTTTAAGTATCCTTAAATAAATATGATGATCATATTATTTAGAACTGTCCTTGATCACTTATTACTAGGGGACTAGTAATAAATCAAGATCATTGTGAAGTTTGGTCATAGTCCAAGTTGGAAGTGCACAAGGTGCAACCAGAGTCACATGCGCTTGTCGGAGCACAAGGCGTTGGACAAGACCCACGGTCAAGATCACCTCATAGATCGGCGTCATAAGGTGAGTCTTGAAATAGTACAACATTATTTATCCTCAGACCTGAGATGTGCATTGGGATCTAATGCACAAGGAGTGTTATACTTTGATATAGTCTAACGTTACCCTTGACCGGGTAATCATAAGGGATATATTAGGTATAACATGAATTGTGTAGTTAGTCGTGTACATGCAATATGGGATTTGCTCCTCTCAAGATGAGAGAGATATTTCTGGGCCCCTCGATTACATATTATGATTTACATGCATGAACAAGTGGATTAGTTGGACTAATGACACTTGTATAATCAAATATGTTGGTATCGAGAAACACAATCTTTGAACTATAAATGATGAGATAGATCTATGCCTTAAGTTCAAAATAAAATATCGTGAAGCAAAAAGATAATGAATGATTCTACTATATGATTGATTAGATCAATCAAATTGCTCGAAGGTAAAAGCACATTTACATAGCCTTGGGGACGGTGACGTGTTGCTAGACGCTTACCATCGTCTGTGTTACTGTGTATCGTGTGCAAGTGGGAGAATGTAAGTTATTATATGCCCACGACATGTGTCACACAAAGATACTGCTGAGGAGTTTGTAAACCTATAGGGTCGCACACAAAGAATGCGTTTGTTTCCATTTGTAGAAACCCGGATTTTATGAAAATATGTGTTAAACTGTAATTATGATATTTACAGGGTGAAAATGTAATTATGTTAATTACGGGGAATTATCTGTAATTATATAATTATATTTTAAAGTTTAAAAGGATAATTATATATATTTATATATAATTATATTTTAAAGTTTAAAAAGATAATTATATATATATATATATATATTTGAATTTGAATTTGAATTTGAATTTAAATATTACAGATAATTACTAAACCTTATTTAATCCTTAATTGAATTATAGTCTAACTATAATTCTTCTGGTATAAATAAGGGGTTAGGCTAAACCATTTGATAGACGATTGAAATTAGATTTAGCCTTTCAGAGAAATACAGAAAAATAAACCTTTTCTTTTCTGTAAAACACATATAGTTCTAGGGTTCTTGGGCTAGCACCAGGTGGAGACGGGAAACGTGTTCGTGTGTGGACTACTAGTAGAGGAAACCTGCTTTGGTTTCTTAGTGCTCCATTATTGTCTCGCTTGATCTATAAAAGGTACGCATTCTAAACACCCTATGGTGTGGTTTTAGTTTTAATTAAATGCATCACTGGATCCGATTGGGTTTTAAGTTTTATTTAGAGAAAAAAAAATTCTTTAATTATTGTAACCAAAATTACTTTAAGTTTCCGCTGCGTATAACGGTTACAATTTCGAATAAAACCCAACAATTCTTTTCTCGTTTTCATCTTCTAAAATTTGCTTTTCAGTTGTCCAAAAGAATTTAAACTGAGGAGCATATCGTGCAAGACCAAGATGATCATACTCATATAAAGTAGGAACTTCTATTTTAGCATGATTTAAAAAATGCGGATTTTCAAAACCAAGTTGTCAGGATCTGATTTTTAACAAGAATAATAAAACTCAGAAACAATATTAAAGAAGTTGCGGAAAAACACTTTAATATTCAAACTATCAATGTAACAGTAAAATATAAATCACAACTTGTAAACTTTATTGAATGATTAAAGTTAGAAGCTTTCAAACAAAACCTCAATCTTGATGAATAGGCTCACCAAGACGAATTCTACTTCTCTAGAACTAGGATTGTAAACCTTGAGGTTAATTCTCTCTCTGAACAAAAACTCAGAATACTCGTACATCAAAACTATTCTGAATAGATCTATACATATACTGAAAATAAAAGATAATTACAAAACTTAAAAGATCTTCAGTATATTCTTCTATAATTATCTTCAAACCTTCCATGATTATCTTCAATCCTTGATCTGCGCGTATCTTGATTATCACATAAGCAGTATTAAATTATAGCAGCATTAATACTCTGAGCAGTATTAATCTTCAGCAGTACTAACCATCTTCAGCAGCATTAATCAATCAGCAGTACTAATTACTAGCAGTACTAACTCTCCAAGAAGTACTAACTATTCAAGTAGCAGCACTAACTCTTCAAGCAGTATTAATTCCACTAGCAGTAGTAATCTTGATAGCCTGGCAGTAGTAATCACTTAGACAAATCTTCAGTTCCCAACACAAGTCCCCACTTTTCCTTTATAACTTCTTCACTCCTTGGTTTATTCATGTAAATGGTTTGCTCAAATTGTTCTCTCTTATATAATTTCCTTTCTAGAACAATTATTTTATCAGAAAGATTTTGATTTGAAGAAGTCAGTTCAGTCAAAGAATCACGATAAGTCTGATTTGAATTTTCCAACTCATTCAACTGTTTTTGAAATTTCTCTTTTGTGTCAGTTAAAATACTCTTTTCATCTTTGAGAGAAATTTTCAAATTTTCAATTAAAACAGACTTCTCTTGATTATTATGCTTTTCAGATATGAACTTAGATCGAAAATCATGTAAAGCTTTGACAATGACGTTCAATTTAGAAGAAATGAAATTGACATGAAACTCAGAAATTACCTCAGATTCATCTGTTGAGGTATCCTCATCTTCATCATCACTTTTGTCATCCCCAATGAAGCACATAGCAACTGTCTCCTCATTTTCAGCTTCATTGTCTGAGTGATCCAACCAATACTCTTCCTCGACCATCAGAATAGTTCCGTTTTCTCTCTTCTCAGCCAGTTCCATCTTCTTTCTGTAGAAAGCTGAATCCTTTACCACTTTTACCCGACATTCCTTAGCTAGATGTCCTGGCTTTCCACAGTTGTAGCAGTTCATGACCTTCTTATCATCCTTCTTCGGTTCTACTACTTTTGCAGGCTCAAACTTTGGGATGTAAGGCTTTGATGAAGCACCAGGTTCAATCTTCTTGGAGCCAGAAGTGAAACGGAGATTGTTGGATCCTGTTCTTCGCTGAAACTTTTTCTGGTAGTGTTGTGAAAGAAGAATCATGGCTTTCTCTAAGGCTTCACCATCATCTTCAGTAGAACCATCATAAGCTTCATCTGACAATGCTTGCTCGGCCAGTTGACTTGCAAGGAGTGCAATTGGATCAACAATCTTAGGCCTATTCTTCTTATCGAGCTTAGCCTTCTTTTCCATCACCATTGTCTCATCTGTCATCAGAATTTCGTACAATTCCTGAATTGGCATATAGATATTCGAACATCGTTTCTCATTCTATGGCATGACTTGTTCCATTCTGGTTGTAAGGCATTCAGAAACTTCAAGTTAGCCTCCAATTCAGTCTTTTTAACTTTGATCTTGTACAAATCATTGATGACAACCCAAAATCGGTCAAATACACTCTTTAAGCTTTCCCCATCCTTAGCTTTGAACTCTTCAAAATTATTCATATACCTTGTTTGGCGCAACTGAGTTGACATAGTTGTACCAAGCATAATCTTTTCCAGTTGAGTCCACATAAGCATAGGATTTTGCTTGAAACAGTCAATTCTGTTGTAAATGGAGTTTGACAGTGCAAGAATCAGATTTGACTTTGCCTGACTGTCAGCTTGATATCGTAACAATTCATCAGCATCATATTCCCTTAATGCTTTCTCAACAGTTGTAGCAGTAGTAGTTGCAGTAGCTGGAATAACTTTCATTGGCCTCTCCATAGGACCCTGAGTTAGAGATTTCATCATGTTATCCCCATTCGGTTGTCTTTCAATGAAATTGATGAATCGGTCCTGCCACTGTTCAAATTCATTCTCGTTGATCAGTACAGGAGGACGTGTGTCAGACCCCAATGACATCATTAGGTCATTCTTGTACACTTGAGCTTGCAAAGACATCTTTGAGAAAATCAGAAAATCCGAAAAATTCACTAAGTCTTGAACTTGCACAAACAGAAGGTTTGCGTATGCAGTGAGATCCGCAAAGTAGACTTTGCGTATGATGAAGGGTACGCAAACTGGGCTTTGCGTATTTAGAGAGATACGCACAATTGACTTGAACTGAAATATGAAAACTAAACTTATCGGATTGCACTTGATACGCAATATAAGCTTTGCGTATCTAACTTGATGCGAAAGGTTGCGCAAACTGGACTTTGTATATGCAGAGTGATGCACAAAATGATCTTTGCGTATGTAGCCTGATACGCGAACTTTGTTTCTCGGATGGCACTTGATACGCAAACTATGCTTTGCGTAATTAGTCCAATGCGAGAACCTGAAAAGCACTAACACACGGATTAGAACACAAAAATCTTGCGCAAAGTGATATGAATCTTGCGCAAAACAGCATGAACATGCGCAAACCTACATGAATGTTGCACAAATCTACATGAACATGTGCAAACCACAGAAAGTCAAAAAGAACTCGCAAGATCAAAAGAAATCAAGGAATTTATGCAAGAAATACACACTTTGATTAACGAAAACAACTTTATAACAACTTTCAACTAACAATTTCGATTAAAAAACACTAAAACTCAAAATCGTGAATGTAACAGTACAAGAACTCGAGTTTCCAGAAAATCACAAAATCACAAAATCGAAGATCAAATCATGATTTTTATGCAAAATTATATGAAACAAATATGATCGATTATTAAAAACGCATCTAATGAAACCAAAATCAATATAATTCGATCAGAAACCTATCCAAATTTGATGAATCAAGCAAAAAACGAGATTTTCTTGAAAAATCAAGAAAATCAATCAAATTTTCTGCTTAATCTACAAATTCAGTAACTAAAAACGATTTCTCTCAATCCTCTCAAGATCTAGAATGCTCTGATACCAATTGAAAGTCCAAGATCTCTAAATCTTTAGAGAGAGAAAGTAGAGAGAGAAAGTAGGAGCGCTAAATGTAATCTGATATATTCAAAGTGAGTTCCAAAGATTACAAAAACAAAGGTCTAAGGGGACTTAAATACCCCTAGCCTTAACAAAACAGATTACATCATTAAGAACAGTCTAGGCTAAAAAATAAATACAATGATTACTATAAAAACAGATCTAACAGGGTTCCTGTGAGAATTTCTCCTTTTCATGAGAACACCTTTGGAGTTGTCGATTTCTTTTGATTGAACTGAGTTGATAACATGTGTTTTTGTAAAGGATGAGCAATTCGTCTTTTTGTTTTTCGTATCCGGTTACGATCTGATCGATTCTTGTGGAGATATGTGAAGATTCAATATTTTTCTTATGAAGGTGTAATAGTGAAGGCGTGTGAAGTTTAGTGAAGGTATGTGCAGTTTAGTAAATGTATATGCATGTATGTAAAGATTAATAAAACTATGCATAAGTTTAGTGTTTTTATGTGAAAGTATGTGAAGTTTCAATATTTTCTTATGAAGGTGCAGTAGCTAGGAATGTATGAGTTTAATGAATTTATGTGTAGGTTCGGTTTTCCTTAACCATGTAAGTAAAGTTCTACTTATTTACGAAACTACCCTTACGTCCATATCATTCATCAACGATAAAATGATAATCCAAATGCTATGAACACGGTTCTTACAAAACTCAACAGTTCTCACATGACCCGACATGTATATATATATATATATGATTTTACACTAACGATCAACGCAAGGGTATGTGGGCGACCTGACCCTCGATCTTAGGTCGCCTGAATCACATGTGAATTTACACGTGATTTTAGCGTAAAATCACATGTGATTCGGCGTTTTCTTATTCTCTTATTTAGTTATTGTTCTCGTTTGAACTTGATTATTTCTCTCTCTCTCTATCTCTCTCTCTCTCTCTCTCTATATATATATATATATATATATGAAGGATTGTGTGTGAAAAAGATCTAAGGTAAGAAGCGTAAGATGAGATATCCACCCTTGATCACTTTTAATCTCATGCCTACCCATGAATTGCGCTTTATAAGAGAATTGACCTAATACATCTCGGGGCATCTCATTGGTGTGGATCTTCAATTAGAATTGATTCATGGATGGAGATCTCATTCACTTAATTATTACATTCCTTAATTATCTCATTCACTTAGGCGGCGTTTGTTTTTTAAAAGGTATTGAAGTCTGATTTCACTTCTGATTTTTAAGTGGTAGTGCTGAAGTCTGAAATCTGAATCAACAAGACTGTTTGTTTTTGTAAACTAACAAACGTTTGAATATGTATAATTGTCTATTTTATCCCTCAAAAAATCAACTTAAATACGTCAATTGAAAAAGAAACAAAAGAAGGATGCTAACAGATTTGTGAGGTTGTGGGGGTTTTAATCATATCTCAAACATTGAAACACCGATTTAAGCGATTCAAGATGTTTTGGAAAGCCCATACAAATCTACAATATTCATGTTTTGCGTTTTTGCAAATTCGGGGTACATTTGGGCTAACACCGATGTTGAAATCGAAAGAATGATGGTGGACGAAAAAAGAGGTAATTAAGTGGTTGAGTTATCACTTAATTATTCAGAGGACATTAAGGGTTAAGAGACTAAAAAAAACGGTCTGAATTATCTTATGTCTGACCAAATCAGACATAAGTGGCAATTAAGAGCTTATTTTGAAAAAAAAACAAATACCACCTTAGTTGTTTCACCTATGAAATTTTTGACTTGTTTAAACGTTCTTAATTATATTATTCATTTTCTATTTCACCTATGAACTTTGGTAAAAAACTTGGAACAACCAAGTTTCGTACGTGAAACAACATTATTACCTCTAAACAAACATCATTGTTTTTATCTTAACTTTAAATAAAAAACATTGTTTCATTTTTCGATTTTACCTATGAACTTTAAATAAAAACCATTGTTTCATTTTTTGGTTTCACATATGAACTTTCTGGTTATCTTTAAACAAAAATCATTTAAATATTTTTATTGATTATTTTCCAAAAATAAAATATGATCATCTTCCAAAAATAAAAATCTTTTTTTTTTTGAGAATGTCCTTCATTTAATACCATTTAATTTTTTCCTGTTTTATCAAATTATAATCTCTCATTTAACTACAACTGTTGAAAAAAAAATGAAAGACTCGGATCGGTTAACAAAAGTTAATATTATTTACTTGGTTAACATATGATTGTATCTCTCTCTCCCTCCCGCTCTCTCTCTCTCTCTATATATATATATATATGAGCCTAATCATATGAGAACTACCTAATTTGTGATAATCGTGAGATCCAATGTGAGCGCCTCATTTGAGATAATGATGTATCTTTATTATTTATATATAAAAGGTGAATTAGTAATTTTGGCATTCGGATAACAACGAAATAAATTAATTATCATTATTATAGAAAATTTTATTATTATTTCATGCAATTAAAAATTTCAAATATTAATCTTCTTGATTCCTGTAACAAAATTTGGGTCTCTCCCAACACCACTAAAAAAAGGGATGACGGTGTATCACAATATTGAAAAGAATGTGTCACTTAACCTAAATATCATGAAATCACACAGTATCACAACTTGTATCACAATGACAATGTTCATAGAGTGTATCATAGTGGTAATGTTCACAGTGTTCATAGAGTTTTTTTAGGGTATCACAATCATAACATATATAAAGTGGTAATGTATCACAACGGTATCACAAGATATATGAGTTTGAAACTGGTAACGTTTGCCAGAGAGAGGAGAGAGAAAAGAGGATAATTATCAATATATTATCTATTAAAAAGGATAATTATCAAAAAAAATATCCATAAATTTAAAAAAAATGTCTTTACCCTTAAATATTATCCATAAATTTAAAACTTTTAAATATTAATGGATAATTAATAAAATTAACATTATTAATATTAAACATTGATTATCTATACTATATTATAAAGATGGCATAAAAAACTCTTAATTACAACTCACTAAGCTTTATGTACTATCATTTAAAGTTATCTACTTAAAATCTCTTAAAAATAACTACTAAATCCTAATGTACTACCTGTAAAACTTTTAACCCTAATTAATATATTTCATCCTTATCCCCCAAAATCCTTATCTTTAATCCCCAAACCCTAAAATTATGAAATTTGAATTCCGATAAACATAATCAAAACAGGATAAACATCTCAATTTAAATATAAAAAATTTAAAATATATAAGATAATTAATGAATTTTAACAAACTACTTAATTTTTTTTATTTAAAAAACATTATATTGTTAAGCCTAAATTAAACAAATTTATATATAAAAAACCATTATCACTCAATAAAAATCATCCAAAATCGTACTGTAAATCAATAAAAAACAAAAAATAAAAATAAACATTAAAATCGTGATGTATTAAGCATTATCTATACTATATTATAAATATGACATAAAAAACTCTTTAATTACAACTCACTAAGCTTTATATACTATCATTTAAAGCTATCTACTTAAAATCTCTTAAAAATAACTACTAAAGCCTAATGTACTACCTGTAAAGCTTTTAACCCTAATTAATATATTTCATCCTTATCCCCCAAAATCCTTATCTCTAATCCCCAAACCCTAAAATTATGAAATTTGAATTATGATAAACATAATCAAAACAGGATAAACATCTCAATTTAAATATAAAAAATTTAAAATATATAAGATAATTAATGAATTTTAACAAACTACTTAATTTTTTATATATAAAAAAGATTATATTGTTAAGCCTAAATTAAACAAATTTATATATAAAAAATCATTATCACTCAATAAAAATCATCCAAAATCGTACTGTAAATCAATAAAAAAACAAAAAATAAAAATAAACATTAAAATCGTGATGTATTAAGCATTATGTACTATTATTTAATGCTAATCTACTTAAAATCTCTTAAAAACAATTAATAAAGCAATATGTACTACTTTTAAATGCTTTTAACTCTAATTAATAAATTTCATCCTTATCCCCCAAAATCCTTATATCTAATCCCCAAATCCTAAAATTATGAAATTTGAATTCTGATAAACATAATCAAAATAGGATAAACATCTCAATTTAAATATAAAAAAATTAAAATATATAAGATAATTAATGAATTTTAACAAACTACTTAATTTTTTTTATATAAAAAACATTATATTGTTAAGCCTAAATTAAACAAATTTATATATAAAAAAGCCATTATCACTCAATAAAAACCATCCAAAATCGTACTGTAAATCAATAAAAAACAAAAAATAAAAATAAACATTAAAATCGTGATGTATCTCGCTGCATTGCGCGAGTACGCTTCTAGTTAATAATGAGAGGTCGAAATTGGATCTCACAGTTATCACAAATTAACGAGTTCTCCCTTGAATGACCCCCTATATAGGTATATATATAGGGTTGGGTTCACGTGAGACCAACCTGTATTTGTGAGACCTGTGATACCACATTTTTACACTTGAAATTTCACAGCAAAACATTGTGAAGGTAACCAAGAATATATATATATATATATATATATATATATATATATAGAGAGAGAGAGAGAGAGAGAGAGAGGTGTAACACCTTGATTTTTATCTCAATTGAGGAAAAGTGTTGAACTGGATGAATCGGTAAAGTAAGAACTAAGTATGGGTATGGCTATAGTGTCATGTAGTTGTGACACTTGTCATAATAGCATCGATGGTAGTAAGAGTATGGTCGTCTCGACTATAGTGCCATGTGGTTGTGACATCTATCATAATAACACCACTGGTACTAAGAGTATGGTCGTCCCAACGCCATGTAGTTGTGACAAATGTCACAATTGCACCGGCGTTACCAATTGTTATTCGTCCCAACGAATGTGCCAGGAAGTTACGACAATGCCACGATAACTGGCATAATAGCATCCAATGTACTGAGAAAACGGTCGAGGAACAACCGACAAAACAGTCGAGGAACGACCGAGAAAACGGTCGAGGAACGGTCGAGAAAATGGGCGAAAAGGGCTCTCGGTACCTCTTAGGCGAAAGTGCCATGCGAAAGTGACACTGGAACTTTAGCCGGGCACTTTCGCATAGAAAAAAAAGCTTATGGTACACTTTGGGCAAAAGTGACAGCGAAAGTGACACTGTCACTTTCACATGTCACTCTCGTGGTCGAGGTATAGTGCATAAATTAGATTTTCAGCCTTTTTCTTCATTTGGTCATATCTTTCTCATCTCTACTCTGATTTTGACGATTCTTTTTGCTATGGTTTCATCTTTGAGATATTTTCAAGGATATATTGTTAGTTTTGGGAATATCCAAGAGTATTTGGTGATGGATTGGAAGCAAAGGTCAAGAGCTCATCATCATCACATCAATCTTCAAGAAATTTGGGGTTTTCTAGGTTTTCACCAAAACCTAAGTGGTGAGTTCATCCTCCTAGTTTCTAAACTTTATTATGAGTTATAAATTCTCCATTGAAAACTTCCTGGTGTTTATGTTTCTCAATTTCGGTTTGGAGGATTTTAGGGAAGTTAGGTCAAAATAGGGTTTTGGTCAAAATGGAGATTTTGATATAAGATGTTTGGGGAATAATTCTAAGTGTTTGGATATGTATATTTATGTTTGGAAAACTTGTGAATCTAAGGTTTGTAGGAATTGCTTATGGATTCAAGTTTCTTCAAGAAGCTCATAATGGGGTAAAATCAAGATTTAGCCTAAATCTACCAAGGTGAGTTCAAGTTGATTTGTGAAAACTATGTACATGCCAAAAATGTCCATTTTGAAGTATTTATGTGTTTTACTTGATAAATATAAAATGTGGGTTTATGTGACGAGTTCGTCTATTTTGGGTTTGTGATTCTATAAATCTTGTGAAAACCCCATATGTGGTATTTTTTGGGATATTTTGATAAATAAGTCATGTTGATATGTTTCCTTGATAATTTAATATATAAATGGAGGTCATTTGATGTAAATATCCTTTTAGTTTATTTGATCTTATAAACCGTTTGGAAAATGCATATTATTGTGTTATGAGGCATTTTGGAAATATAAGGGTATGTATGAGTTCATTTTGAAAATGGTTGTCTCAACTATTGATGAGTCTTAGGTTAATCATACTTTTGGTCGTTGTGTTTGCATAACCGTTAGTTAAGTGTGTTTTATTTTTTTACACTGACTTTTATCGTACGATAAAGTAAATTGTGGAACTTTGGCTCGGTTTTGACTAAAATGAGTCTTGGGGACATTTATCCAGTTTTAATAGCCTGTTGTGGAGTTTTGAGTATGATTTGCATTTATTTTGTATCGTATGAGAATTCCATGTTTTGAGTGCTTTGGTCATTCAATTGGAGTCATGTATGGTTATAGAATGTAATGCAATGGATCCATAGGCATAAGATTCGGTCTTTATCATTTTAAAAAGGGACGGTTGTTCCCATGTTGGACTAGGATCAATCATTGGGTCATCGAGGGCCTTATGGTGCGGGCTCTTGGAGTCAAACATTTGCCATTGGCCCTATGATGTAATTTCCGAGTCTGTTTTTACGGGATAGTTATTTCCCGTTTGTAACTAGTTGAGACATTGGGTCCTCGGGGGCAACTTGGTACGGTTATGTGGAGTCGGATACTAGCTATGGGCCGTAAATGTAATCCTAATGGATGAGTATGATTAGGATCATCGGGTGCCCTCATCCACATCTTAGTACGAGTCAGCGAGCTGGTGGCCATGAGTCCTACTATGATGAGCTCAATAAGTTGGAAAGTGACATACTTTTGTGTTCCGCCACTAACCATTGAAATCGGGTCTCCCCCGTCACCGAAAGGTGTTGTTTTGGGTATTTAGTTTTATCCATGTTTTTCGGTGACGTTTTGAGTGTGGAGTGTTCTCTATGTGTTGTAATGTTGGGCCTTGAGTCTTACTCATATTTCGGTAGTTTGGACAATAAAGTTTTATTCGGATTTCAATATTTGAGCATTTATCATTATTCATGTTTTGTGTGAGTATTGGGTTTTGAATTCATATTTGAAAGAATGTTTTGTATTGGGGGTTTCATCACGAAAATAGTGGGTTTTGGGAAAGGTGATACTTTTATATTTTTGTACATTCCTTTTTAGAAATCGTGATTTAAAAGGCATTCTTTAGTTTACCGTTTCATATAAATGTTGAAAACTCTTGAACTCACTAGGCGTTAAGCCTAACATTTTTATTTGTCGGCATGTGCATCAGGTCATTGATGGGAGTGGTTCTAGTGGCACCGTGAAGAGTGAAGTGCTAGTTAGATGCACAAGTTGAGGGTGTTACAAGATGGGATCTTTTGTTAATCAAGAATATTGTGTTAACTTTGTGAACTTATTGAACCAATAAGATTCCTTCTTTAATAAAGGTTACTTCAAATATTTGACTTAATGATGAAAGACAAATAGGTAAACAATGTTCAACGCATAATTTTATGTAACCACTTGTAATAAGTCATACACCATATATGTTTCTAAAATTCAAAAATCCGAAAAAGACAATAATTCTCTCTTGGATTCTTAATTCACGGATCATTAATATGTACATGGTTACTGAATGGATGACCCTGATTTGATTGTACAGGTTGTAGCGTTTGCAAAAGAAGATGCATATATATACATATATATATAGAGAGAGAGAGAGAGGATCATACGAAAAGCAAATTAATTTGCGAGAAGGTGAAAAGAAATATGTGTCGCATACCTTATTTAATAAATGAATTAAATAAAACATTATTTAATTAAATTAAAAAGAGTATGATTGTAACCATGAAAATAATCCTTAATAAATCGGGATTGAGTTTGTTTTCCAAACCGGTTTCCAATAATTCTTAATAAACCGATTTTTCATCACAAATATAAATTTGTAACAATTTGATTGTAGGTTTTTAACACACATAATTTGTTCGATGATCGTATCAACATATGTGATAATTGTAAATATGTTTATTAATTATATGTGCTTATGTATATTTATGTAACATCCCGGGCCAACCGTACCAGATATTGTCCGCTTTGTCCACACCCCTGGACTCACGGTTTTAAAACGCGTTTGGTAGATGAGGTATCCAGTCCCATATAAGGCAACCTTTGTTCCCCTCCCCAACCTATGTGGGATCTTACAATCCACCCCCCTTGGGATCCCAACATCCTCGCTGGTATATCAGTATGGTTCCCGACTCTGATACCATTTTGTAACATCCCAGGCTAACTGTACTAGATATTGTTCGCTTTGTCCACACACATGAACTCACGGTTTTAAAATGCGTCTGGTAGATGACGTATCCAATCCCTTATAAGGCAACCTTTGTTCTCATCCCCAACCAATGTGGGATCTTACAATTTCCATTTATAGATCTTATTGTAAATCAAATATTATGACATGTGATAATACGCAACTTATACTCGCACACATATTATCACATGTGCTAAATACGTAACTTATACTAGCATGCATATTATCACATGTGATATGTACAAAAATTCACAGAGTGGATCATATGTTAAACATAACTAATCACATGTGATTCAAAATGTAAAAATAGAGAAAAAATGATGAAAAATATAATGAATTGATTATGGATATCAAATGTGATATTTGACGAAATTTATGAAAAGAAATTTTATTTATAATGTATCTAAAAAATAGTAAACAAATCATATAAAACTTGATAAAAAATTATGAAGGAATTAAAATTAAAAAAATTAAATAATTAAAATATTTTAAAAGATATCATAAGGTTTAAAGGGATTCAAATAGTGTTTTTGTTACATTTATACCATAGAATATTTGACCAAATTCAAAGTGGTAATAATCCCAATTTCTAAAAATTATATTCCATTTTTTGTTTATGATATTTTCCAATAAATTATGTAGTTTAGATTGTTCTCCTCTTCTAACAAATTGACCGTTTTCTCGTTTGAACCATACCATATATATGTATATATATATATGTGTGTGTGTGTATATATATATATATATATATATATATATATATATATATATATATGAAGGTTCGTGTTAGAATAAGAGTTAAGGTGAGAAGTGTAAGAAGAGATTTTGATCCTTGGTCACTTTTAATTAGTGTTGATCTAATTGTTCAGATTAAGTTCTAAAATAACCCATGAATTAGCTTAGAAGGAAAAATTCAATTGATCTTCAATTATGATTGATCCAATGGTTGGGATCCTTCTTACCCTTCTCATGATAACTAATAGGTCGCCCCCCTCTGTACCAAAAAAAAATATTATTACTGGAAACCAACTCTATATGTGTGCGTGTATAAACTTGTGAGATCCATGAGATCCATTCTAGTCCATTGAATTGCCTTAATTAACTTGATTTATTAATCTATATCTATACTACTTTATAAAGCATTTGGATTGCTTTTTTTAATTACAACCTTTTAAGCCTTATGTACTACTACTTATTGCATAATTACTTAATTTTCAACTTTACAAGTTTATAATGCAGGATGTACAATACATTTAATGCTTCTCCTTCAGGCTTCAGCCTCTGCCATTCCAAGACGACTCTTCGGGCTACATCCTCTGCCATTCCAAGACGACGCTTCGATTTATACACCCTCCAAGATGAAATCTACACTCACTTCATACCCTCACTTCACTTATCATCGATTTCTTCTACATCAGTTCTCAAGGATTTTTTTGGTTCAAAGCTTCAGGTTAGATTTCTCCTTTTTTGTTCGATTTTGGGTTCTCCTTTTATCTCCAGACTGAATTGGTTGGTTTGATTTGGTTTGGGTTTTTTGCTATCACTTCATAGTTCTTCAATCGATTTCTTCTACATCAGTTCTCAAGTCTCCTTTTTGGTTGTTGTTTGCTTCAGGTTAGATATCTCCTTTTTTGTTGTTGTTATTGGCTCTAATCTCTTAAGCAAAAGGTTTCCCCAAATCAAAAGAGATGGGTGGGTTATTTTGAAACCCTAAGAAAAATTATTCCATTTATCTGCTTATGAATTCTTCGACTTTTAGATATTTGTTCTTAACCTTGAAAATATGCTATGGAAGGTATATCTCTCCCTCTCTATTTCATGTTTTCTGAATCTTTTTTTTGTAAAGATACTGCTTGCCATCGACACTCATATCGGAGTTCGTCATTTTGTCCCTGGCAGTTTGTCGACATCACTGGAATCACGAATGTCTTCTATGAATCAATTGTCTTACCCTCACTCGCTGGAGAATCAACTGTCTCTCTGTGGATCGATCGCTTCTCTCAAGGGGGCGCTTATTTTTTACTTCGAATCTTGATATCGTGTTAAATTGTTCCTAAATTTTTTTCAGTTTAGTTGCTCCTCACATGTTTTCTACTTTATTGTTTTAGTTTCTTTTTTGAAAGAGTTTTTATTTTTTGTAGGAGTATTGGAAGGTGGAGATTGGCAAGAGTTAGTATATCACAACTTTTTTGGAATCGGTTTAGATTTGTTTTTTTTTAATCGATTTGTGTTGTTTGCTTTGTATCGGTTTTTTGTTTCATTTCTATCGATTTTGATTTTTTTAGTTGCCTGTTAGAAACAAATTCCATCTATGTTCAGCAATCGAAGAAAATCGAAGTTGAAGAGGGCAGGAGCTTTTCTGTCTCATACTAATCGTCCCACAAAAAAAAGGTAACCCCCAATTCTTGGAATCGGTCTAGATTTGTTTGTTATTTATATGGATTTGTATCGTTTGCTTTTTACCGGTTTTCTGTTTTTTTATCGATTTTGATTTTTTGAGTTGTTGGGTTGAAACACGAGGATTTGAATACTATAGGGATGTTGCTTGCTTTTCGCAATTTAGATTTATTCTGGTAGTGTTTGTGAACATGAAATTTGTGCTTTAGAAATCAAAAATACTATAGGGATGTTGCTTGCTTTTCACAAGTTAGATTTATTCTGGTAGTGTTTGTGAACATGAAATTTGTGTTTTAGAAATCAAATGTAACACTTTTAGTTTAAATCATGAACTAATTTTCCTCCAATTCACACTTGGCATTTGGGAACATGATTTGGTGGCTTGAAATTTGAAAGTTTGAATGTAACTGTAGATCTCACTTGAGTTTTTCAAATACCTTAGTTTTGCCATATAAAGCTGGAAAGAATGGTGGATGTATCTACCAGGTTGCCAACTGATTCATAATGATTGCCTATTATTGGCCTTGCGTTTGAGGTATTATGGGTATATGATTTTATACACTTAAACTTGTGCCTCTGTTTTCTCAAAATGCAAGCCAATGATCTGGTGTGCTAATTTATTGTGACTTATGTTTTATGGTTTAATATCTGAATTAACCACAAACTTCTTGGAATTAGTAGACTTGCATTAATTAGCATTCTTGCCTAATGACATAAAATTTGTGAGGATTGTTGCATTATAGATGGGTTATCTTATTTATAAGTAGTCATTTTTTGTTTATTCTAAGAGTGGTTAATTTATAAATCATTATGACCCACCACCATATAGACTCTGTGCAGTTATCGGGTATGATTCTGACCCACCACCATCAAACATGGGATGCTTTAGAGTTTTCTTTGTGAGAATCAAATATCCTTTCTTCTATTTTCAGCTCCAATGAATCTTCCCAATCTAGACTTCCACTTTTATGTTTAAAGTTTTATGTCTTTCTCTCCCAAAGCGTGGCTTGCCTAAAAAATCTCTGCATTTTCAAACATTACAACAATGTACAGCCGAAATACTTTTCACTCCTTTATATTCCCAATACAACTTTTCAGGCTTCTCTATTTACAAATAAGATTTGATAGATTCAACTCAGGCCCCATTTCAAATTTCAAATGTAAACCTCAATCCATGAACTTCCTATTTAGCTTTTGATCCCCTACTTTCTACATCTTCTACTTCAAATGATGTTTGCTACTTTCCATTATCACACCAAGAGCCAGCGGACATGAACGGTTTGACCATTTGTGAGGGACTTCAATCTATCACCGGTGGTTAATCGTTCATGTATTGCAAACTTGACCAATTTCCATTTTTTATTGTCTACTGTTTAGCATCTCAATCTCTTTCCAATAGCCAATAAATAAGAAAACATGACAATTTTTCTTTTTATGCAACATAGAATCCCGGTCCAATGATACCGTATAGTGAACTGGTAAATCTGATGATTTTGGTAATGTTTCAGCAAGAGGTTATGCAAGTAAACATTACCAAAATCATATACGGTTATTACAAGACTGTAACTTGCATAACCTTTTACCAGTTCACTATACGGTTACCAAAATCCGATTTACCAGTTCACTATACGATTATTACGAGACTGTAACTTGCATAACCTCTTGCTGAAAGAATAATAGTTCTTTTTCAATCCATTTACCAGTTATACATCCTTGATGGTTTTTACTTTTAAGTTTCATATGCTCTAGCAGCTTTATTGTCCATCTGCTGCACCACTTCGCTAACAAGTGATCATGTTTAATAGTTGCGAATTCAAGTGAGAATGAAAGTTATCGTGAAATGGATCTCCACTCTTGGATCAATTCTAATTGAAGGTCAACACTAATGCGGTGCACCGAGATGCACCGGATCAATTCCTATGATAAGCATAATTCATGGGTGGGTGTAAGATTAAGGGGGTGTTTGGGATTGCTTCAATTCTCTACTTCATTAGAATGATTGAACTTTATCGAAATATTCCAGGTAAAGATCAATCTGATGTGGGTTGTGAATTTTTTAGGATGGACTTCATTTATATGATGTTCCATGGTCTAAAAGATGGTGATATGCTACTCATGACCACCATAGTTGTCTGGATCAATGGGTTTGTTTTTATTTGTTTCCACACATCTGTGCATCAGCCCATCATGGGAACACCTTGCTCTCATTTGGATGCATTTTGGTTTGAATTCATGGTTAGTTGAAGTTTGTGGTTATAGTTGTAAACCATAGTACCAAAGTTTTGGGATACCATTGTCATTTGTGTGCGCCAAAGTTTTGAGTTTTGTGTTAAAATTTATGCAAGTGAACTGTAAGATTGTAATGTAAATGTTTTGAAGTGTAGTTGTTTATTTATGCTACAGATTAATAATCTTGATGATGACAAAATGTTGGATGTTCATTTTAGGAAGATGGTTATTTGTTTGACTTCAAGTGTTGATTTCCTCACTTCTTAATTGAGAGTTATACTTTTGATTTTATTCATGGGTTGACTCCTACATTTAGTTGTTTTGACGTAGCATCTGGTAAACTTAGCCTATTGTTTAAGTCACGAAACCTTTATTTTTGTTCACTTGGGCAAAGTAACAAAGTCTTCAGTCATTTACATCCCGATGGCTATCAAATCCAAACTCTCGGAAACACAAAACCATCAATTCTGAACTCTTGAAATCAATCCAATCCAAAGTCTAAAACACTTATTTTAGAAATTGAAGTTAATTTATTCCAAACACTCGATCGAATTTGATTTATAGTGACGATTTAGGGTAGCCGGAGTTGGATTTCGGAAGACACGAAATTTGATTTGCTCCAAACTCTTGAAATTGGTAAGCTCCGAAAGCTCAAAATTGATTGCTCAAGAAATTCGAAATTTTTAAGTGATTATTGAATGCCAAACATTAACAATAGGAGATAATGTAAAAACATGTAAAATAATGCGATGAATATACACATTTTCATATCGGCTGACAACATATTCATTTTCATTCTGCTTCCAATTCCTTAGATCAAATCAAACACTCCCAACCACATATGTGAGGATGCATTTCAGAGCTAACTTTGCGATTGTGGCTAACGAAGGGATTCAATCCCGTTTCCCTCAAGATTCGAACTTGAACCTATTGTGTATTCCTTTTGCTAAGTGAGTTACACGCTCGAAGGCTTCTCATTTTTCATTCACAATAAAATTTCCAGACCTTGATCACCCTGTGCATTGCACGGGCAGACTGCTAGTTATATTATAAAACATGGATAAAAAACTCTTAAATACAAATTATTAGGCACAAGGTACCATCATTTTATGCAAGATTTTAAAAATCTCTTAATTTACAAGTATCAAAGCACAAGATACATATAACTACTGGAGGCTTCTAACACCCATCAATTTGGTATGTGTAGGACTTCCTTTTATGCAGACCTTTCCATGTATCACTATTAATTAATATATTATATTACTATAAATTTGTTTTAATTATATTATTAAATATGTAATTGGTTATTTTTTCTAGATGTCATTAAAATATATAAGATAATCATTGAATTCTAACAAAATACTTAATTTTTTATATAAAAAACATTATATTATTAAGCCTAAATTAAACAAATTTATAAAAAAAACATTATCATTTTCTCAAAACCATCCAAAATCATACTGTAAATCGACAAAAACAAAAAATAAAATGAAACATTAAAATCGTGATTTATCTCGTTGCATTGCGCGAGTACGCATCTAGTTAAACATAAAAGGTTAATTCAGTAATTTAATAGTTAATGACAACTTATCAAACCATTTTTTAGGAAAGTCAATTATTATTATAAATATATATGTCACACTCTCTCCCTCTACATTGTAATTGCCCCTATTTTTCTCACCTCCTCGATCCCTCTCGTTTTCATCCAAACTATCACTCTAACTATCAACTTATATGCACATCATGAACAAACTAAAACAATACGGTTTCAAATAATGAATATACTTAAATCACAACTTGAACACACTAAAACAATAAGATTTCAAATAATAGACATACTTAAATCACATTGTGAACACACTAAACAATAAGGCTTATACTGTTAGGTATATCTACACATTGTGATACTTTCACAATGTGAACTAGACGTATCACAATATGCACACTAAGGGGTTGTTTGTTTAAAAAAAAACTCTTAATGACTCTTAAATCTGAATCGTTCAGACCTTTTTACACACAACCTCTTATTAATCATAACTAAAATAAGACTTCAGACTTTAGACCTCTTAAAAAACAAACGGCACCTTACTAAGACTATACATAGTGTGAATGTTATTATCACATTGTGCATACACCATACCATGTTATTGTGCACGTTATATGAAAGCTAGCCTATTTTTTGGCGCAATAACAAAGATGAGAGAGGAGATAGGAGAGAGAAGAAAGAATATAGGAGATATGAGGGAGAAAATTATAAAATACCCACACTGTTCGTTAATCCAAATTATTTAGCCAAAGTTACTAAAATTACAATGTTTCTATATTAATCCTTAATTAAATATGACTTATGGAATAAAATAGATCACACGAATTAGAAGCATCTTAAATGAAGGCCCCTTATACTCCAAACCCAATGTTAAGTTATCACGAGAGAACTATTTTTGACTTAGAGAATTATATCTTAATTTAATAATTTCTACATAATGTGTGTATATATATAATCGTATAATATTAGTAGAAGTCCATTATTAAAAAACTACAGCCGACAACTTTTTTTTTTCGAAACAGTTGTGTTGCTTTTATTGTCTTCCCCCACCTTACCTCGGATAATTATGTCCCTTCAAATTCAATGATCACTTTTTTCAATTATTGTATTTGATTTTTGTTATGGAAAAATATCAGTCTTGTGAAAATGAAAAAAAAATATATATATATAGTCTTTATAAATATAGCATTTTTTAACAAATTGTGACTAAATAAATGGGAAAGAACAACACTCATACTAGCCTTTGTTTAAAATCACTCAATCATGTAAATATATAATATTTGTTTATCGCTTTTTCAGATAAATAACAATTTATTTGAAACAAACTACTATATATTGATTTGAAGATCACATAGCATGTCAAAGAAAAAATCATTGTCAGTCAGGTTTGATGTTTTGTTATAAAGGTTTCGCAATATCAATTTATACATCCAAGGGCTTCAAGGAGTTCTTACGAAGACCCGACATTGTCACATGATCCCTTATGTATAGGTATTCACGTGAAGATTCTACATTTTATGATAACTACGATAATCCATCTAAACCACTAATCATATTTAAAAATGTTTATAATAAATAAAAAAGAATTTTTTTGCAATATTATATAAATATCGTCACCAATTTTTGAACAACCAATTTAAGGTGATCGTGGGTATTTTATAAATTTCTCTCCTCATAATATTAGACTGAGGGTAAATTAGTCTTTTGTCAAAAGGGTTATCAGTTAGTTGTGTGTTTAGCTTTGGTAGTCCGTATATATTTGTTTGCCTGGTGTATTTCCCTTTAATCGATTCAATACACATTTACTCTTTCTCTCTCTACAACTCCAAGTTTGATATGGTATCAGAGCGATTTGGTCTTGTTGTGTGTCTGATTCTTAGGTCACCGGAGAATTTTCACCCGTAACCTAATTCGTTACCGATTTCTTATTTTTCATCGTCTGATTTCAAAATCGTTATTGAATTCAGTTTCAAGTTCTTGTTTCCTTGTTGATTTTTTTCCCGATATCTCTGATTTCAAAATCGTTTTTGATTTGTGTTCTTAGATATTATCGATTGTTTTCTTCATCTCTGTGATTTACTATGACAAGTTCTGGACAAACCTCAATGAATACAGTTCCTGTGACTTCATCTGATGCAGACTCGTTCTTTTTACATCATTCATACAACTATTGATTTCGCATCCGCTTAACAATGAAAATTATTCATCTTGGAGTCGATAGATGATAATTGCTTTATCTGTCAAGAACAAGCTTGGTTTTATAGTCGGATCTTTAACCAAACCTGAAGGATTCTTAATACTTTGTCCAAAGAAATCTCTCTGAGCGTCATGTACAGAGATATGGCTAAGGAGATGTGGGAGGAGCTGAAGGAGGGTTTTTCTCAAGGGAGTATGTAACACCCGGAAAATTCAAGTAAGATTTATTGGTGTCTCATGTCTCATCTTCGTAGTCTTTTGTACCTCGAGCTTAAATTTCAGTCTGGAACTCCTCAATGATCCTAGACCCTTAAGCTTGGCCTCGTTAAGTGTCGAAACAAAGTAAAATCGGGTCGGGCCATGCAACTATGACAACTGGTCACAATCGCCGAAAGTTGGGAGTTCACGGTACACATCGTGCGACTGTGACCGCGATAGTGCTAGTGGCACAGTCGTGTGTCACTGTCGCTGAATGTGTACCAAACACAACGTGAATCCCGCGACTATGCCTGTGACAATGCCCATGGCAAGGTCGTCAGGCACTGTTGTCTTCGGGGTGCAAGGAGTATAAAACTCACCTCAAACCGATTTTACCCCATTTCACTCTCCCAAATCAGTTTTAGGTCGTTATTGAGAGCATTTTAGGCGATTTTGGAGCCCTAGCAACTCCTCATTCACTTGCTCCTTGTTTGGGGTTGATTGGGAGCATTCATTGTTCATCAATCACACTTTGGGTTCATTTGGAGAGGATCTTCAAGCTACCCAACTGTCATCTCATCTCCACCAACACTTTCTAGGGTTTTAAGACTTCATCAAACCCTCCAAACCCTTTTTGGCTCACTTAGTGTTTTGGAGATTTGAAGTCATGTTAGTGATCTTGAAGTGTATTGTTAATGGATTCGGGTTTTGATTTAAGGTAACCTTCTTCTCCTTCACTTATGAAATTAGGGTTTTTCGGCCCTCCTTTCCTTTCCATTGTTGGGTATTGATTTAACCTAGAAATGTTGTAGCTAAGGTTGTGGTGGAAAACTTGAAGCTAGTGAGAGGATTCGAGATCTCATCTAAGAAACTCAAGTTGTGGGTAAAACCTAAATTTAGTCTAAATCTAGCAAGGTGAGTTCTAGTTGCTTTACAAAACTATATACATGTCAAAATATAAATGTTTTGGGTTTTTAAACATACAATTATGTGCTGACTTTATATTCAATGAGTTTTGATGGTTTTGGGATTCTTGAACATATTGGTTGTTAAATGTTTATAAATAATTTACAATGTGATATTGGGCATTTTGGCCACCAAAGAGGATGTTGATCCGCTAGTAAGCATTTTATTGGATTTTGAGGAATTTGGATAACATATTTCGTTGCTTTCTAAATGTGCAATTTGGGTTATAAATGGGTTTTTGATGGAACGAACTTAAAAGTTGGAACCTTATGGGCAATTATTTGGTTATGGTTTATTGGGGGATTTTACCAAACTTACGAGTTTTGAATGTTGGAAGTTGATGGCTTTTACTTGGATTATTGGAAACGGTCATTCTTTGACCTTATGAATATTGGGAAATTGTGAACCTTACGGTTTGGGCTTTCGGCCAACCATACTTTGGACAATGCCATTTTTGGAAAAGTTGGAGTTCGGCTCATGTAGCCATATTGGATTTATTATTTTGCCAACGTCATATGATGCATTATGGCTTGTTTATTACTAAAATGATTTTTGGGACGTTGTTGCTCAATGTAAAGTTTATATGAAAAATGCAATTATTACATGTGTGAGTGTGTAGTCATTCATTTGGGTCATGTAATGTTTTAAACTGTAATGCATTGGATCCATAGGCATATGAGTCGTTGTGTTCATCATGGAGTTTTGATGTCCATGTTTGAGTCTAGTGAGTGGTCCCCAAGTCATATTTTTATGTAAGTTTGTGGTGGTGCTCTTGGAGAGCCGTATACGGAGCTAAGTCTTGCGGTGGTGCCCATGGTGTAACACCCTCAAATTTGGTAAGAGCAACTAATTAAAATTTTGGTATAATATCAACATAAGGAACAAAACTTCCTCATACAATTCAAAACTCAGTATATTCCTCAAGTTAAAATTCTATAACTTACCTGAACAAATATAATCTCCAATAATATACAAGTAGTAAACCGAAGTCGGGTGTTACTTAACCCCAAACACAAGTTGCTCATCCCAAAACAAAGGCGGAAGACTTCAACAAGCTAATCACTCTCTGAGCACGCAACTAGCACTCCTCTCTTTAGACTGTCACTAGAATTATTCCCAACGAAGCTTGTTGCACATGCCGACAAATAAAAAGGTTAGGCTAACTCCTAGTAAGTTCAAGGGTTTTCAACATTAATAAATATATCGTTAAAAAGGAAGAATACAATTGAAATCATAATATTTCAAAATGATATGCTTCAAATATAAAAATAACCCGTTTTCCAATAATATGCATTTTAGACGAAGGAGACACCAATATAAACGTCTTCCAAACCAAACTGTTTTAAGGACTAAGATCCCATTATAAAACATTCTTTCGTAAATTAAATTCAACCCAAAACTCATTCAAAATGAGAATAGAAAACAGACTCCCAATTTATGAAACACGGATAAAACTTATCCCGAAACACCCAAAACACGGGTGGGGCATAATACTCAACTCATAAACCATGGGTAAAAACCCATATAAACAAAGTGTCACCGAAAACATGGATAATAAGACTCAATACCAAAAACAACACCTTTCGGTGACGGGGGAGACCCGAATTCCATCGAAAGTGGCGGGCACACAAAGTTAAGCCACTTCTCGATATTCTCACGCTTCACATAGAGTCATGGATCCCCGTATCTGGCTCACCATAGGCACCACCACAAGATACACAAATGACCCTAGTGTCTACTCGAACTCTAGATGAGTGTCACCACAAAAGCCACAAGTCCCCGTATCTGGCTCACAATGGGCACTGCCGTAAGACTTAGCTTTGTATACGACTCTACATGGCACCACCACAAGATTACATAAAAACATGACTTGGGGACCACTCACTAGACTTCAAACGCGGACACTAAATTCCACGATGAATAACCAGACTGGATTACAAACGGGCATCAAGTTCAACCACCCACGATCTATACCTCGAGCCCTTCACTAAAGGTTATACGGTTATCGAGTTCAACCACCCACGATCTATACCTCGAGCTCCCGCTAGCCATAAATACTTTCCAATCCCAAAATAGGGATAAAGTCCCCAACTAAACCAACTGACTGACTCATATGCCTATGGATCCAATGCATTACAGTCTAAAACGTTACATGACTCAAACGAATAAACTAACGCATTCAAAACATGTAACTCTCAAATAATATGCAACTAAGTACACCATAGGTCCAAGGCTCCTTAACGAGCTACCAAAACTGAACAAATGTTCGAAAGACTCATTTGAGTGTAAACCAAGCCCCAAAAGACACAATGAATGTTTGGCTAAAATACGTGAGCCAATAAGGTTACATAAACCAAAATACATTTTTTCCCAAAAATCTTTGTCTCTCAAATCACAATTGGCCTTCGACCCAAAACTAAAAAGTTTACAATTTCTAAAATGTTTGCAAAGTCGGGAACTACCAAAATCAAATGACTTACACATTCGTACTTTCAAAACGTCCCATTACATGTATTATGCATATTTCCAACAAACACTAAAAGTGTATTTTTACCCAAATAATCTTAATTTATGAATAAATCATAAAAACACCTTCATTCATGACTTATTTATCAAAATGCCCAAAAATCCCAAATGTGGGTGTTTTACAAAGTTTATAAAGCTAAACACTTCAAATAAGCAAAAGTTACCAAATAACTCAATAGTTGATAATTAATTTAAAACACATAAACACTTTAAAATGGACATTTTGGCATGTACAACGTTTTCACAAATCAACTTGAACTCACCTTGCTAGATGTAAGCTAAATCTAGATTTTACCCCACTTAGAACTTCCTTGAAGAAACTTGAATCTTCAAAGCCAGAACTTCAAAAACCTAGATCCATAAATTCCAACCATAAATATTTACATTCAACCATTTAGAAACATTCCCCAAACATTAACATAAAGACCTCAACTGATACCAAAACCCTAATTTCCATAGATGAAGAAAATAGAAGATTACCTTTGTCATAGTTGAATCCATCAACAATAATCTTCTAGATCCCCAAAATAACCACAAACTTTCAAATCTTCAAAATGGGGAAAAATGGTAGGGTGAAACCCTAAGAAGCTTGGTGAGGAAGATGAAGTGGAGTGATTATGGTTCTAGCTTCCAAAACTTGTTAGATGATGAAGAATAATCTGATTTTAGGAAGAAAACCCCCAAAAATGGGTTAGGGTTCATTTGAGGGGAATGGGGTTCGGTTTGGGAGAGAAAGGGAGGAGTTTTGAGGGTTTTGAGAGAAAATGGGGTGGAGGCTAAATTATTTCTTTTATAAAGGCATAGTGGTCGCGCACGAGCCCTGGAGCGGATGGACTCGCGCGGAGGGTCGCGCAGACCTCTGGAGTCCATACCTCACACGGATCACGATGCGGCTCGAGTCGCGCGGAACACTGTTGTCGTTTTCGCCTTCTCTTCGGTCTAAGTTTTCGGGGTGTTACACATGGTGATCCGGATATGGAGACTTGTGACTTTTGTGGTGAGACTCATCTAGAGGTCGAGTAGACACTAGGGTCATTTAGGTATCTTGCGGTGGTTACTCAGAGGAGTCGTATACGGGGATCCATGACCCAAAGTGAATCTCGTAAACGTTGATAAATGGCTTAACTATGTGTTCCGCCACATTCAATGTAATCGGGTCTCCCCTGTCACCGGAAGGTGTTATCTTCGGTTATTCTCTTACCCATACCTTCGATGTTAAAACGTACCATTTTATTCATATAAACAGTATTTTGACGAAATACCTCATGGGTGCGTTTTGGGGAAATTGGATGGTGAACATTATTTGAAAAAGGATATTTGGTATTGAAAATAATATGGTTTGTGATCAAAGCCTTTTTATAACTAATATTTTAGAGGTGGTCGTTTTTGGAATAAAGTATCCTTTTAAACGTTTTATGAATATATAATGAAAACTGCTTTAACTCACTAGGCGTTAAGGCTAACACTTTTTCTTTCTACATGTATATCAGGTCTTAGATGGATCTGAGTGGAGAGTGGAGCTGAGTAGAAGTTCCGGTAGGATGCCTTTAGAGATGTCATCCGATTTTGAGAAGATAGCAGATTGGTGGTTTTAGTAACACCCGACTGACTTAGTCCTCGTTTGTGGGACTAGATAGTTCCGTTATAACTCTAATACATTTTGTAGTGTTACTTCCTTTGTAAACCTTAGATATTTGTTATTTCAAGTTATGTATTTAAGGGAGTTTTGGAAGTTTTAATTTGTTTGTTATTTTCCAATTTAGGGGTGTTACAGAGTAGTCTAAGGATTTATGAAATTCGAAGAGAAATAGTCAGTCTCACACAAGATCAGGATTTAGTGTAACGCCCATAGTTTTCGATAAGCAATTCTTAAAATTATGCCCTTTTATTTTTCCCTTGTGGACCCGAATGAGTATATCACTTCATATTGGGTTGGTCGTGGGCATCAGAACTTGCATCGGTTAGAAAAATGGATTTTCGGAGCCCGGGAAAAGTGGGGCGACAATGCCATGTGACCTTGACATGGTCACTGTCCCCGAGTGTCAAAGTCGCAACTAGAGTGTGGGTCTCGGTACCTTTGGCGCGACAGTGTCCGGCGATAGTGCCTGGGTCACTGTCACCTGTCATTCTCACAAAACATGTACTACGGGCACCCCCGAGCAGGCGACTATTGAAGCATTTAATCACCATCCACCCTCCTTTATTTCAAGATTTCGGTGTCGTCACTCAAGATTTGAAGCTAGGGTTGTCACCTCATCATCCACCATTGTCATCTTCCTCAAGTGAAGGATTCTACGGTTTTCATCAAAACCCTATTTTGTGAGTCATCCTCCCTATTAAATGTTATACACACATGAAAACCTTTTATTTATAAAACTTGAAAACTCTTTACTCTATTTTATCATCTATGAAAATGTTTGGTCTCCTAGGTCAAAACTAGGGTTTTGTCATACTTGGGATATTTGAAAATGTGTAGATATAACATGGTTGTGTAAAGGTGGTAAAGTTTCATAAGGTCTTGGAACCCAAATAATTGTTGTGGTAAAGATGGAATCTATGAATAAGGAGATGAGTCAAAAATGCCTATGGTTCATTGATATTGGTAACATTTCTTGTATGTGGTATAGTTTAACATGCGATATACAATGCGGGAGAGTATGATTTAATATGAAATGTCATTCAATCCATTTTGGGTGGGATTACCTTGTAATGGTAATGTACGGTATGTGGCTTACATGATGGGATTGTTGCTAAATGCAAATTAAGGTAATGATGAAGTTATGAAACATCAAGAATGGTGAGGTGTCAAGGTAAATACCTAGATAGGGTTGAACTTGGGATTATTTGGGGTAAATACTTGGATAGAGTTGAACCCATGTTTGCATTTGGAATAAAGACTTGGATATAGTTGATGTCCAAACGGCTAAAGACTTGGATAGAGTTGATGCCGGTAAACATCCATTTTTGATATGTGTGTCATATGTGTTGTGGCCTACTTATGTGTTCTGTCACAACCTATGGTGATGCGAGTCTCCCCCGTTGAGCATGGAGGAAAATTAATTGTCAAAAGATTGGTTGGATATGTTCATTAATGTTGATTATTTATAGTATAAAATTTGCGTTACTTTCTCTATTCTTACATGTATTGGTTGATCTCACTAGGCTCCAAGCCTAACACTTTTTCTGAATTGATGTGTATATCAGGTCCTCTTAGCGGTGGGGCGGCTCGGTCTTGAGAGGAGGGATAAGTCCTCTAGAAAGCAAAACTTTTGGGAATAGTTTCTTTTGAAAGAAATGGCGTACACACAGTTATAAGAGTTTTGGGGGGACAAAATGACACCCGTGCGTAATCTAAATGTTGCAATGAGAGGGCGGTTGACCGAATCATGGATGAGTTCCGAGCCTTCAAGAAGGGTAACATGTCAGGGAGGGACTATTCAAGGAAGTTTGTCGAGAAACTTGATCTGGTGGGGCATGTAGCCCCAACTGAAAAAGAAAAAGTGAAGGCGTACCTAAAAGGGCTGCCAACGGATATGATGACTATGGTTTGCAATGCAAAGCCTCTACTCTCCGTGAGGCCATTGAAGAGGCTCAAATCATGGAGGATTTCTATGCTCAAGGCTGAGAGGATAGGGTCGAGGCACCTAAGAAAAGGAGGTGGGAAGGCAACTCTTTGCCCTCCAAGAAGCCCAGAGTTTTCAACAACAACCGGGGGACCGAGCCTAGGCGAAAAGCTAGGTGGTGCCCCAAATGTAAAAGCAAACACTTTGGCCTGTGAAACTCTAGCGCGATGAGTTGTTTTAAGTGTGGCAAATCCGGTCAAATCCGTGAAAATTGCCCGATTCGAGGAGTCACGTGCTACGAATTCAAGGAACCGGGACACATCCGAAGCGAATGTCCGAAGCTGATGGCGGGTGGGCCGCAAGGAAAGAAGCATAACCCTCTGAGGGTGCCGGGGAGAGCATTTCAGATGACCGCCGATGAGGCAAAGGCTTCACCGGATGTTGTTTTGGGTATGTTCTCCGTTAACTCAGTACCTGCTCGTATATTATTTGACTCTGGTGCCAGTTTTTCGTTTGTGTCGGATATGTTTTGCCAAAACCTTTTGGTGTCCCCTAGCGCTTTAGATGATGCCTTAGTTGTTGAGGTAGCTAACGGTTGTCACGTAGTGGTCCGTGAGTTGCTAAAGCATTGTACCATGGAAATCGGAGGGAAGAAGTTCCAAATCAACCTCATACCGATGACCATTGGGGGTTTCGACGTGGTAATTGGAATGGATTAGTTGACAGAGAACCAAGCAGAAATTTTGTGTGAAAATAAATTGATCTGAATTCCGACATCGTATGGAGAAGAGGTGGTTGTCTACGGTGAAAGAAGGAAGGGCGTTATACCCATCATTATTATGGTTAAGGCACGTAAGTGTTTGGTAAAGGGGTGTACCTCCTTCTTAGCCTATGTGTTGGACGCCAAGCTCGAGAAGAAGAAACTCGAAGAATTTAGGGTGGTTCAGGAGTTTCCGGACATCTTCCCGGACGACCTACCCGGTTTACTACCGAAACGACAAGTTGAATTTCGGATCGATCTAGTTCCGAGAGCATCTTCGATCACTAGAGCCCCCTACCAATTGGCTCCATCTGAAATGCAACAGATGTGGTCACAACTTCAAGACCTCATTGAGAAAGGATTTGTAAGACCAAGTTCCTCGCCATGGGGAGCTCCGGCACGATCAACACTTTTGTGAGGTCTTAGAATTTTTTAGAAAGGAGCAACTCTACGCTAAATTCTCAAAATGTGACTTTTGGTTGAAAGATATCCAATTCTTGGGACACGTTGTCACCCGAGAAGGAGTGAAGGTGGATCCCTCAAATATTGAGGCCATGTTGAATTGGGAACCGCCAAAGAGTCCGTCCGAGATTCGAAGCTTCTTGGGTCTAGCGGGTTATTATCATCGATTCATCCAAGACTTCTCCAAGATCGCCTCTTCCTTAACAACTCTCACCAAGAAGAACGTGAAGTTTTTTTGGATGGATGCACAAGAGAAAGCCTTCCGAACTCTTCAGAAAAAGCTGTGTAAGGCACCGATCCTATCCTTACCCGAAGGAACTGAAGATTTTGTGGTCTTTAGCGATGCCTCGAAGATGGGTTTGGGGTGTGTCTTGATACAATGCGGAAAGGTGATTGCCTACGCATCAAGGCAACTCAAGGTGCATGAGCAGAACTACCCTACACATGATTTAGAGTTTGCGGCGGTAGTTTTCGTGCTAAAGCTTTAGCGGCACTACCTCTATGGCACTAAGTGCACCCTCTATATCGATCACAAGAGTTTGAAGCACATCTTCGACCAGAAAGAGTTGAACATGAGGCAAAAGAGATTGTTTGAACTCCTAAAGGACTATGATTGTGAACTACTCTATCACCCCGATAAGGCAAATGTGGTGGAGGATGCTCTAAGTAGAAAGGAGTATAGCAGTAGCCTGCAAGTCTCTATCTCCTGGATCAAATTTGTGTCAAGTTTGATCGAGAAGATCAAGGCCTCCCAAGCCGAAGCACTTCGTGATGAGAATCTTAAAAGTGAAATGATGGTGAAACAATACCTACTATTGACCGAAGATGGTCGTAGAGTGAAACTCTTCAAAGGGCGTGTATGGGTGCCCAAAGTCGGGGGCAATCGTGAATTACTCCTTGAAGATGCCCATAAGTCCAAGTATTCTATTCACTCGAGGAGTACAAAGATGTATCAGGATTTGAAACTCAACTACTGGTGGCCCGTCATGAAATTGGACGTGGCAAATTACGTGGAGCAATGTGTAACATGCCTTCAAGTCAAGGCCGAACACCAACGACCATACGGAAGCTTCCAATCCTTGGAAGTTCCGGAATGGAAGTGGGAATACATCACCATGGACTTTGTGATCAAGCTACTGAAGACTCTGAGAGGGCACGATACCATATAGGTGGTGGTAGATCGCCTGACCAAGAGCGCACACTTTCTGGCTATGAGAGAGACACTTCCGATGGACAAGTTGGCTAAACTCTACATCGACGAAGTCATCTCGAGACATGGGGTACCCTTGTCCATTGTGTCGGACCGTGATAGCCGTTTCACTTCCAATTTTTGGGACAGTCTTCAGAAAGAGTTGGGTACTAAAGTGAAGTTGAGCACGACTTACCATCCTCAAACTGACGGCCAAAGTGAACGCACCATCCAAACGCTCGAGGACATGCTAAGGTCGTGTGTGATTGACTTTGGCGGGAATTGGGACTCACATCTACCCTTGGTAGAGTTCACCTACAACAACAGTTATCATTCTAGTATTGGTATGGCTCCATTTGAGGCCTTGTATGGCCGTAAATGTCGGACTCCAGTTTGTTGGTTAGAGGCAGGTGAGAAGCAATTTTTCGGACCCGAAATCATTCAAGAAACCACAGACAAAGTCAAGGGCATCAGAGAACATTTGAAAGCGGCCTAAGACCGACAAAAAAGTTATGCGGACATGAAGAGGCGACCGGTGGAGTTCCAAGTGGGCGATCGAGTTATGCATAAGGTGTCGCCTTGGAAGGGAATCATCCGGTTTGGTAGGCAAGTGAAGTTGAGCCCTCGATTCCTTGGGTCGTTCACCATAACCAAACGGGTCGGACTCCAAGCTTACCAATTGGAGCTTCCACCCGAGATGAATGGAATCCATAACACATTTCAAATGTGTTATCTCCAAAAATGTTTAGCGGAGGAGGAAAATGTCATTCCCCTTTCAGAGATAATAGTGGATGAGGGCAACCGTTGCATTGAGGAACCCGATGCCTTTTTGGAAAGGAAGTCCAAGAAACTCCATCACAAGGAAGTCACAATAGTCAAGGTCCAATGGAAGCACCACTGGGGAGCCAACGTGACTTGGGAAACGGATGAAGATATGAGAAGGAGATACCCTCACCTTTTTGGGTGAGCTTCGATTTCGAGGACGAAATAATTTCCATGTCGGGAAGGATTGTAACGCCCGAAATTTTCGGTAAGCAATTCTTTAAATTATGCCCTTTTATTTTTCCCTTGTGGACCCGAATTGAGTATATCACTTCATATTAGGTTGGTCGTGTGCATCGGAACTTGCATCGGTTAGAAAATTGGATTTTCGGAGCCCGGGAAGAGTGGGACGATAGTGCCATGCGACCTTGACATGGTCATTGTCGCCGAGTGGCAAAGTCGTAGCTAGAGTGTGGGTCTCGGTACCTTTGGCACGACAGTGCCCGACGATAGTGTCGGGGTCATTGTTTCCTGTCATTTTCTCGAAACATGTACCGTGGGCACCCCCGAGCAGGCGACTGTGCCAGGCGAGTATGCCAATGGCACAGTCGCATGGGCATTGTCGCCGGCGGGCGCAGGCCCTTTTAAACTCAGCCTCTTTCACTCCTTCATTCATTACTCCATCTACCCCTTTTCCAAAAATTCTCTCTACCCTAAATGCTTCTAGAGGTCGACTATTGAAGCATTTAATCACCATCCACCCTCCTTTATTTCAAGATTTTAGTGTCATCACTCAAGATTTGAAGCTAGGGTTGTCACCTCATCATCCACCATTGTCATTTTCCTCATGTGAAGGATTATAGGGTTTTCATCAAAACCCTATTTTGTGAGTCATCCTCCCTATTAAATGTTAAACACACATGAAAACTTTTTATTTATAAAACTTGAAAACTCTTTTATCTATTTTATCATGTATGAAAATGTTTGGTCTCCTAGGTCAAAACTAGGGTTTTGTCATACTTAGGATATTTGAAAATGTGTAGATATAACATGGTTGTGTAATGGTAAATAATGATTTCTTAAGTTACATGAGGTCTTGGAACCCAAATAATTGTTATGGTAAAGATGGAATCTATGAATAAGGAGATGAGTAAAAAATGCTTATGGTTCATTGATATTGGTAACATTTCTTGTATGTGGTATAGTTTAACATGCGATATACAATGTGGATGAATATGATTTAATACGAAATGTCATTCAATCCATTTTGGGTGGGCTTACCTTGTAATGGTAATGTATGGTATGTGGCTTACATGATGGGATTGTTGCTAAATGCAAATTAAGGTAATGATGAAGTTATGAAACATCAAGAATGGTGAGGTGTTAAGCTAAAAACTTGGATAGGGTTGAATTTAGGATTCTTTGGGGTAAAGACTTGGATAAAGTTGAACCCATGTTTGCATTTGGACTAAAGACTTGGATAGAGTTGATGTCCAAACGGCTAAAGACTTGGATAGAGTTGATTCCTGTAACATCCATTTTTGATATGTGTGTCGTATGTGTTGTGGCCTACTTAAGAGTTGATGCCGGTAACATCCATTTTTGATATGTGTGTCGTATGTGTTGTGGCCTACTTATGTATTCCGTCACAACCTAGGTGATGCGGGTCTCCCCCGTTGAGCATGGAGGAAAATTAACTGTCAAAAGCTTGGTTGGATATGTTCATTAATGTTGATTATTTATAGTATTAAATTTGCGTTACTTTCTCTATTCTTACATGTATTGGTTGATCTCACTAGGCTCTAAGCCTAACACTTTTTCTGAATTGATGTGTATATCAGGTCCTCTTAGTGGTGGGGCAGCTCGGTCTTGAGGGGAGGGATAAGTCCTCTAGAAAGCAAAACTTTTGGGAATAGTTTCTTTTGGAAGAAATGGCATACACACAATTATAGGAGTTTTGGGGGGACATAATGACACTCCGGCGTAATCTAAATGTTGCGATTGTTTAGAGTATTAGGTTGTCAATTATCTTTCCATTTTAAAGGTTGTAAACGCTTATTCACTTTCCCCTTTTTTGTGATACAATTTTATTAATGTTTACTTTCACGTCAAATGTTACAGGTTTTAAATTTCCTTAAAATTATAAACGTCATATTGCGAAAATTTTAAGTTTTAAATTCACTCAATTTTTAGGGTGTTACATTTAGTAAGTGTTTATGTCACTAAATTTAAAGGACTATTTGAGGAACTTGCGAATTACAGACCGCATTGTACATGTTTGAAGTGTGAATGTGGTGGCTTGAAAGATATCGAAGCTTATCTTCAAAATGAGCAAAAGATGAATTTTCTTATGGGCTTGAATGATTCTTTCTCTCAAATTCGTAGACAGATACTCTTAATGGAACCTATGCCTCCTATTAATAAAAGTTTTTCTTTGGTTTCACAAGAAGGGAAACAATGATCTGTGTATTTGAGTTACAAGCCATGAAAGACAATAATACATGGACGATCGTTCCTTTACCACCAGGAAAGAATATAGTGGGACATCGTTGGGTTTATAAAGTCAAATTAAAGGCCTATGGTACAATTGAGAGGCACAAGGCACGATTAGTATCCAAAGGATTCACTCAATAAGAAGGAATCGATTATATGGAGACGTATAGCCCAATTGCTAAATCAGTTACTATCAAAACAATGCTTGATTTAGCAACAATTCAAGACTGGAAATTAGTTCAAATGAATGTAAATAACGCGTTTTTACATGGCGATTTGGATGAGGAGGTGTACAAGCAAATTCCTCAACGATTGCCAACCAAGTGGGCGACCAATATGGCTTGTAAGTTACATAAGTTGGTATATGGTTTAAAGCAATCTTCAAGGCAATGGAATGCCAAATTTTTTGGTTTCTTGATGGAAATTGGTTTTGTTCAATCAAAGGCAAATTATTCCTTGTTCTATAAGGAATCGGGAAGCACTTATGTTGCCATTCTTGTGTATGTGGATGATATCATCCTTGCTGGACCTTCTCAACATTTGATTGACAAAGTCAACGTTCAATTAAGTAATAGATTCAAACTGAAGGATCATGGAGAGTTAAAGTATTTCTTGGGGGTTAGAATTGCACGCTCCAAGAAAGGCATTTTTGTGATTGCAGCTTCTTGAAGATATAGGTTTATGGCTAGAAAACCGGCAAAAGTTCCAATGGTTTCTCATTTATATCGCTCCGCTTATAATGGAGAATTAATGGACGATCCTTCTAAACACAGAAGGTTGGTTGGATGTCTGTTGTACTTAACCTTCACTAGGCCCGATATTTCATTCACGGTGAATAATATTTCTCAGTTCATGGCTTCACCAACAGTAGTTCACTGGAATGTTGCAGTTCATTTGTTGAAATATATTAAGAATCAGCCTTGACAAGGTATATTCTTGTATGCTCAATCTTCTACTCAAATACGTGCATTTTGTGATTCAGACTATCGAATGTGTCTCGATACCTGAAGGTCAACTGCTGGGTTGTGTGTGTTTGTTAGAGATTCATTGGTCTCATGGAAATCAAAAAGGCAGTCTGTAGTTTCTCGTTCATAAACATAAGCCGAGTATAGAGCAATGCCATCACTACTACGGAGTTAGTTTGGATGAGTCAACTATTGAAGGATTTTGGTGTCACGATCATGGATACCACTTTGTTATTCTGCGATAACAAATTAGCCCTCGATTTAGCTTTGAATTTTACATTCCATGAGAGAACAAAGCATATAGAGATTGACTGTCACTATTTACGGGAAAAGGTTCTCGACAAAACAATTAAACTTATTCCTATACGAAGTCATCTTCAACTTGAAGATTTGTTTACCAAAGCTTTACCATTATGCAAGATGAAACCTTTCATGTCCAATATGGCTTTGCATAACATATATTGTGCATATCAATCTTGAAGGGGCATGTTAGACTGAGGGTAAATTAGTCTTTTTTCAAAAGGGTTATCAGTTAGTTGTTTGTTTAGCTTTGGTAGTCTGTACATATTTGTTTGCCTAGTGTATTTCCTTTTAATCGATTCAATACAAATTTACTCTTTCTCTTTCTACAACTCTAAGTCTGATACTTAACTCTCTCCTCTCCCCGGTTAACTCCATCCTCTTTCTTATCTCCTCTCAAGTCTCTTCTCTATTCTCTTTGTTATCATGATCAATGTAATATATATATATACACACACACACACATACAATTAAGAGTAAACTAAAATTTTGGGGTCATTTACCCAAACACTTACTCGGTAAGAATCTACATTAGCATTTATCTTACCAAGTAAGATTCTAATCTATGAACGACATTGTATGCAACAGTTGTTCTGATAAACGCTAATCAGGTAAGAGTTGTCACCCTCACTTACCGGGTAAGACTTTCGGTCCTTGCCATCATTCTTAATGGGTAAGATTCTCGATCTTTACCATATTTACACGATAAGGTAAGGATCTGATAAACACTTATCGGGTAAGAATTTGGTAAGGGCCCCTTACTTTACTTGTGAACGTTATTATTCACCGGAATCTTGGGATCATTCATCCACCATAACAATCGAGTGAACACCATGTAAACCAAAAATACCAAAACTCGACCTAGCACTTGTGAACATATTTTGAACCTTGTGAGCACTTTTGAAATATGAACATCCAAGAACATCTATAACAAATTAGAAATAAATAAACCAGATTCATAAAAATCGCCATCAAATCAAAATTAGATTATCTAAATAGAAAATTAAAAATCACTTTGTTCATAATCCATATTTGACTTAATCTATACCTAGTGAATTACGTACAAAATATATGGTTAGAATTGCAAGAAGATATAAAAATGGCAGTGATAATGGGCACCAAAATTGCATCGCTTCTTTGTGTTATCTGACAAAGGTCATAGTCGGGATGGAGGTTTTCGTTTCCATGTCAATTACTTATACACCACTCAGTTTAATTTTAGACCATAATCAATAACTTAATTCTCTTAAACTAAGTCTCTGATACCAACTTGTAACACCCTCATTTTCACCATGAGAAAGGTTACCCGATTTAAAACAAAATTCTCCAAAAGTATTCCAAAACAATGGCTAAATTAAAAATTAAAAACCGTTCACAGTGGAAATCTTCAAAATACATAAACATGTAACATAAGATCTAACCCGTCCCATACCTGGTTAATTTACAATTGATCCATACATAAAAATCCAAACAAAATGCTAAATTTAAAATAATAATAATAATAAGCAAGTCTATAAGTGTGTCCTTTGCCCTTATCCAACCTCAAACTACCTGACCAAATATGCATATTATAGTCAACTTATAAGCCCAGTGAGTTCATGGTTTGTGTAAGTGAAATCATATCTTGTCACACATGCCAAACATGCAAATTTCATAAATGTATGCATTTTTTAAAAACATGCAACATTGAAAGAAACAATAACTCAAAATTGTCTCATCGAGAAGGGACTGGTCAGTTGCAAGCATTCCATGGGTGTATACGACTCACCTATAGCCAGTAACCCATTACGTGGCCGTGCTACCATGTCACATGCACTCTAGTGTGTACGGCTCATACAGAGCCAGTCACCCATTTCGGGATTGTGCCTCCTCTTAAGTGTGACAAACCAATCTACATCCCATACTCCAAACCATGTACCATTTCTACAATCTAAACAACTGAAATCTCAAACATGCTAAATATGTTTAAAACTGAAAAACAATTAGCATGCATGCTACATAAAACTCCACATACATGTAAACATATACCGATGATATGTATTTAAATCATTATCATCATAACATTCACCACCACAAAACTATAACATGATAAAATAACTTTATACATATGTATGCATCTCATTGTAAGATTCATGAAAATTCATCTGATTGCGTAGATCGACTATCGATAGCTCTTGATGGAAGACATACAAATTTTATACCACAATATCTAATTAACGACTTAACTCTCTAAAAGTCAACTTATGGTCCAACCCGACTCGACCAAAAGTCAAACTCCAAATTTGAGTCTCCAAATCTTTTCCAAATAGTTTATTTGAACCCAACATTAAAATCATCGTGGGCTAAACGAGTCAAAAGTTAACCCTTGATCAACTCGGTCAACCTCGACCAACTTTAGTCAAACCCCAAGTCTATAACTCTATAACTCTATTCGAAACCAAACCAAGTCTATAACTTTAGTCAAAGTAACCGCGGTATAATCATATAAAGTCTCTATTCCAAACCAAAGCATGCCACTTGTTATTAAAAACAAAACGACACTTTAATCCCCTTATTAAATCACTAAAAAAATACATGATTTATTCTAATTTATCAAATTATCAAACCCTAAGTGTATAAATATTTCAAAAATCTCATAAAGCCAAATACATAAGTTATTGCTTGAATTACCAGTTATTCAGTTGTAAGGACATCTTGGTAATTTCGTAAATGTAATTAATTGAAATCGGGTCAAATATTCATTTTATAAATTCAAAGATATTTATGAAATATTCAGAAAAAGATTGTGGCCAAAATTAAATTTTCAAAACCCCAAGGACTGTAATGTAATTTATGTATATCATAGATTAAGGGGCCGTTTACCAAATGCTTACCCGAGTAAGCGCTTACCAAGTCATATTATCTTATGCATGAAGATGACAATGACCAAGAATTTTAGCGGTAAGAGCTAAGACAAGGACCAAGAGTCTTACCCTGGTAAGTGATGACGAAGACTCTTACCACGGTTAGCGTTTACCGGGAAAATTATTGCATACGATACCGCTTTTGTGGACTAAAATCTTATCCGGCAAGTAAGTGATAGTGTTAAATTTTACCGGTAAGCGCTTATCGGGAAAATTGTTGCATACGATACCGTTTTGGTGGACTAAAATTTTACCCGCTAAGTAAGTGATAGTGTTAAATTTTATTGGTAAGTGTTTATCCGGGTAAGCGTTTGGTAAACGGCCCCTAAAACATTAATAAAATTCTAGTCTATTAAATTAACAAAATGTTATTTTTAGGTCACTGGTTAAGGCTTGTTTTTCTTGGGTTTATAAAGGGATCAAATCCATCTCCTTACGCCCCCTTTTTATTTTTTATTTAAATAATAATGATAATAATAAAACAGCGGCAACAATACGTAGGCATGGCCTGCTTTTTTTCATTAAAAAAAAATCAGCTCAAAATTGTTCGTTCTTGCTTTTTTTCTTCTTTCTTCTTACACAAAAGTCTTGGTAACATTTTTACCAACGTTTTGACATAAAGAACATATGATTTCACCAAAAATGAATTCTACTTTCTCATTTAAAGTTTAGATTTAAAAAAAAAATAAACCTCAACAACTTTAAACACGGATTTGGACCATGAAAACGTAAATCTAAAGCATAAGCTTACTAGGGTTCGATAGATATCTTAAATACGAAGACATAGACATAAAATTCATGACGTTTCGTTGATTATTTTACCTTGAATCGATGAAAAACCGAAAAGTTCAACTCTGAACTTCAAACTCAGATTTCTCTCTCTCTCACACAAAATATTAGGATCTCATATGATTAGGCCTATATATATATAGGGATGGGTTCCGGTGAAAATTTGAGTTAACGGTGAGAAGATTGAGAAGTGATTATCGACCGTTGAATGAGAAATGGACGTATATTAAAATGAGATTCACCAGATCAATTCACGCAATTCATGGGAGGGCTTGGTATTTAAAAGAGATCAACGGTTCAGATCCACTTCTCACCGTTAACTCAAACTTCTCACATGATCCTTAGCATATATATATATATATATATAAATATATAGGGTTGGGTTCACGTGAGACCAACATGTTTTCGTGAGACCCGTGAGACGAAGTTTTTACACTTGAAACTTCACAGCAAAATACTGTGAAGGTAAAAAAATCCAAACCTTCACAGCAAAAACACTATCTCAATTTTGATGTGAAGTTTCAAGTGTAAAAATCTGGTCTCACGGGTCTCTCGAAAACATGTTGGTCTCACGTGATCCCAAGTTCTCTCTCTCTCTCTCTCTCTCTCTCTCTCTCTCTCTCTCTCTCTCTATATATATATATATATATATATATATATATATATATATTGATTTCATCTTGTATATCTCGTGTCAGTTCCTTAACAGCATGCTTGGATTTTGACATAGGTCGAATCCACAAAACAATAAGTTCCAACTATTGGTTAATTACAACCAAATATGTAATAGCGGTAAGTCAAGTGGAATACACTGATACTCAGTTGTAACTTATTATTGCTGGATAAATCAAGCACATGAACGAATACTTCAAATAAATACAACTTTTTTTTTTGGGTTGGGGGGGGGGGGGGGGGGGGAAGGATTTGATTAATAAACTATAAGTATAAAGTATTATCACTATTAGAATCCGATTTAATTTTGAAAAGGGAAAATATTAGTTTCCGTTAACAAATGCTAATAGCTGAAAATCTATCTGAATCATATGCATTATTCTAATAAAGTATATTATCAAAGTATTTTTAGTTTAAGAAAAAAAGTCGTATTTTTCAAAAGAAGAGTAATTTGATGATTTACCGACATTTCATTCAATTACAATTCCAAAGTTTTGTTAACCAAACAGACAATTTCCAATTCCAGATTTTTATATTCTATATAAAAAAAGAATAGAATTATTTTCTTCACATAGTTGTAAATTTCTATAACATAATAAATCAATGGCTTTAGCCACAAGAGGAAGACATTTTTTCAATATTCTTTAATGGATTGGATTAATCTTTCTGGTGCGTATCCTTAATTTTCTCATCTCTTGAGCCTATTGCCCTAGATCCAAAACCGAAATGACCTCCTGAATTATTCTTGGTTGTGAAACATATTCACATTGCATATTCAATTCCAGTGTCTGCTAAACAAATAGGTAGGATGACGATTTGCCACGACCCGTTAGGGAACTCGGGTTCACCCGACCCGACAGGGGGCTGGGGATTCCCGCTAAAACGGGTCCCGGGGTCGAGGATCCTCGGTAGGCTCAAACCGAGGCCGGGTAACGTATCCCCGACCCGCCCCGTACCCGATATTATTTACATATTATTTTAAATATTTTATTAATACATTATTTGTTACCTAATTTCTCTTCCAGTCTTCCAGACAATTATGTTTTTTTCTTGGCTGTTCTTCATGAATTTCTTGGCAATGGCCTTTGGCCATATTGCCATTCTTTTTTGGGTTTTGATTTACAGATTTGGTGTCAATTATAGAGGTATAAAGGGGATTCCAATTTTGCCAATCAGTTTTGGATGATTCATTTTGAGACCTTTTTTGTTGGTTTTGCACTTTACTTCTTGGTTTAGATGGAAGTTTGATGTATTTTATTAACTAAAAATGGCATAAAACACTCGAATAAATATGGATTTAGGAACAGAGCAGAAAATAGGTTTGAATTCTGGAACCGGGTCGGGAGAACAGGTTTGGACTGGGTTGATCGTAACTTTGACTGGGGATAAGATAGTAATCCCCGTACCCGCCGGGTATCGGGGTCGGGGCTGGGGGACGTTACTACAAACCGGGGTTGGGGGTTGTATTTCCTGCCCCATCCCCGCCCCGTTGCCATGCCTACAAATAGGTGGTCAAACCTGATAACATTTCATTCCAATTTCCGCAAAGTCAAATTATTTTGAGACATTCCATTCTATCAAAAAACATTATGAGAACCAAACAACACTTAAACATGCAATTCAAATGGATTATAAAAGCAATATATTAAAAACCCAACAACGGTTCACTCTCAATTAAAGTGCAAATAGTTGCCATTAGTGATGGCCAAATGGGCCCGGCCCGACCCGACCCGATCGATTAACCGAGCCCGACCCGACAGAAAACCCGGCCCGGTGTCAAACCGGTTTGTAGCCCGAAAACCTAGACTGGTTTGGTTTTTTGGAGTATTTGGCGGCCCGGCCCGAAACCGGTTCACGACCCGGTTTTTGGCCCGGCCCGGCCCGATTTTCACATTTCAAAAAATATAGCCGTTTCTAGCCGTTGGTATGCATTTTTTGACCTTTTTTTGTGTTTTTTACCCCTCCAAACCCATATAAATACTTTTGTTGGTTATGGATAGTGACACCAACTTACAAAACGCAAAAAACGCATACAATTCTCATTTATCGGCTCTCGCTATATTCGTTTCTCGCAAGTTCTAGTCTAATATCTCTAGTTCTCTACTCTCAAGTCTCTACTCTCAAAATGGTCGAGCAAAATTACCAAGTTATTGTCAAGCATGGACGAAAAGCACCAATTTGGAACCATTTCAACTTGGTGATGCTCCCCGACGGTACAAAAAAAGCAAAATACAAACGGTGTGGAGATCTCCTTGCGGCGGCCGCAAATACCACGTTAAAGCGCCACTACGAGTCTTCGTGCAAGAAGTTGAAATCGGGTGACGATCCAAGTCAACCCATACTTGACAATTCCGGTCAAGTATGGTCGTATGATGCCGCGTTGGCCCGAGAAATGCAAATGAAATGTGTCATTCAAGTGGGGTTGTCGTTCGGACATTTCGACAATCCTCACATTACGAACATGATCAAACTCTCGCTCCAACCACGGTACGTGGGTTCGGTAAGTCGTCAAACTCTTAGACGTGATGCTATAAAACTTTGGAAAATGGCCAAAAAAGATACGCGACAAACGTTTTTATCATTACCCAACAACATTTCTTTAACGTGTGATATATGGAGCGCACCATTCGGATTGCCACAATCTTATATATGCATAACGGCACATTGGATTGTGCCACAATTGTGGCAATTATGCAAACGTGTAATCACGTTTGAGCACTTTGGTTCGCCACATTCGGGTGAGCGTCAATTTAATATAATTATGAGAAATATTGAATATTATAATTTAACTAATAAGGTTATTAGTATTTCGTTTGATAATGCTAGTAATAATACGTTATGTGTAGACAAATTATGTTGGTCCCGAAGGTGCTTAACAAGTTTGTAGAAGGGGGGGGGGGGGTTGAATACAAACACAGAAATTAAAGTTTAATAAATTGTTTATTGATAAATCAAAATACAATTTACAAGTTTGTTGCGGAATAAGATTAAGACAGACTCAATCTAAACAAACTTAAGAAACACTAAGATGGTTGCACAAGAAATTCAGAGAATGGGGGATTTTTAGAGAGATAGAAAACAAGGGTTTCTATTTTGGAGTTCAAGGATTGAGCACACCTTCAGATGAAGGAGTGAGCTTCCTATTTATACCCTATGCATTAAATGCATGGCAGGGTACTTTACACGTGGCATTCATAGATTGGCTTTGGTAGTCTCACTTTTGGAGACATGCTTTTGGCCGCTTTATGAACAGTGTAGTTGACAGAGTTGGTGTACGATTTGTGGCAGAGACGTGTCCGTTCTGACACATCGTACTGGTGGTGCAAGGTAAGACAAAAGAAAACTTGAGGCATAAGCTTTGTGATCGTTGATCGCTGAGTATCTCTTCTTCCAGAGATAAAGAAGTTCAGCTATCGCTGAAGCTTTTCCTCAGGCTTCTTCGCGTAAGTAGATGTCTGATCTTCGCTGATATCCGCATCAGGTCACTAGTAGACTTATCTTTTGTTCAGTGGCTTCGTCTTCGATTCAGCTATGAACTATGTTGACGCGAGACTTGTCTTCAGGGATTACGTTACCTGTGTTACATAGGAAACGATCAGTGATGACTGAACAGACTCAGTTTGATCGCTGAAAGTGAAACACATACATATTAATGTTTACAGAAAGGTCATCAGCGATAACTGAACAGACTCAGTCTGATCGCTGATGATGAAACACTAATACATATAATAACGTAATTTTCACTAAGTATAAAAGAGGGTCGTTATCAAATCACTGAGAGAGTTTGGATCAACAATCTCCCCCTATTTGATAATGACAAAGTAACAAAAGAAAATTACTTTGATTCAAAATATAGGAATAAAAAGGACTCATAGAATGCATGTCCCAATTACTATTTTGAGGGATCTTTTACAGTACTGATAGGGTTAAGTACATCACTGCTATTTTCATTTACTAATTGAAAGACATACCTGAGAAGGATGCTCCCCCTCAGATTGTGATCCAGTCCTCAAGCATTCTTTAGCGATCGGTTGCTTGTCTTTGCTTTGCGAAGGAACACTTGAAGATGTATCACCTCTCACCCCTGTTTTGACAACCTCTTGCGAAGTTGTCCCTGATACGACGTTCGGCTTAGAGAACCACATAGATTGGTCTTCATCGTCGTCGTCGTCATCGGAGGGCTGATCCTTTTCTTGATCATCAAGATCTAGATCATCTTCCTCTTCATCGTCTTCTTCCTCATCCTCTTCAAAGAGAATTGAGTGAATTGATGAGGATTCTTTTGCCTTCTCCCCCTCAGATTGAGAGGGAGGTTCCTTTGGAGTCTTAGCTTCCCCAGCAGCAGCAATAGAAGTTTCTTCAGTTTTCTCCCCCACTTTGTCATTATCAGCGGTAGGGGATTGTTCAGCTGCTGGAGTAGCTGTTGAAGCTTTTAGCACTTGAACGTCAGCCTCCAGACGCTTAATCCGGTCTTCAACCGCAGGGATGGCGCACGTGGCATCATGAATGAATTCCACAGCGATGTTGAGGTTGGTACGATCATCTTCAGTGAAGGAGGGAGGCAGCGCTGGAGCTGGTGCATTCACTTTCTGTAGAATTTGCTGAAGAAGGGACGTGCAGAGGTCAACCTTTGAAGAGAGACCCTGAACTTCAGCGGTAAGAGACTCAAATCGCCCTTGAAAGAGTCGAGAGGACTCTCTGAGTTGGACGACTTGTTCTTCAACAGCTGAAAGTTGAGAGTTCTCAGCTTTAGATGAGCAAGTGGCGGTCAACTTCTTCAGCTCCTCACCAGCCTGATTTACGGCGCTGGTGGTTTCATTGATGGTGTTGGTGAGTGCGTCCACCTTTTCTCCTAGACTGTTGACATGCGTGTCAACAGACGCCAAGCTAGGACCTGAAAATAATGTTAGTTAAGATATGGGCTTATTTGGAGAGGGGGGGAGAGAAGTGTTTAGGATTATAGGTGTACCTGACGTATCAAACATTTTGTAGAACTGCATAGATTCCTCAAAAGTTTGATGCTCAGGTCCTATAGGGAAAGAAGAGGTGGCGGGTTCAGAGACCAAGTGAGGAGAGAAGGGAAGAGTTTTGGGGATAGAAGTAGGGATGGGGTTAATCTCAGTGAATGAGATAGTAGGTGGGGTTACTGATGATGTGACAGCGAGTGAGATCGCTGACACGGCAGTATGAGTGACTGCTGAAGTTGTGGAGGAAAGACCCACAAAAGCATCTAAGGTAGCTTGTTGAGAAGCTCCCTCAGGTATAGTACTAGAGGGTGTACTTTCCTTAGTCTTTTTGGCCTTTTTGGAAGGACCAATCGGACTAGCTGATGGTCGTTTAGAAGTAGTGGTAGCGACAGGGATAGCAGACGAAGGAACCGTCTGCGTGGTCGCTGAAGATGAAGAAGAATGGAGAGAGAGACGAGAGCGAAGGAGAGAGATACTTACCTCGTCGGCGAGTGGCTTGACCTCTAGTGATCGTTGACCTACCCTGGCAAAGGTGCCATCATCTTTGGTGGGATAGGTGTTGGGATAGAGGAACTTGATATACGTACATATGAAACGTACGTATGAGATCTTGGGATCTCGTTCAGGCTTCTCTAATCTCGACCTCAGATCTTCAAAGATTGCTGTGGCGTAGTCAAAGTTTTGACCAGCGATAACGGAGTAGGCCATCTGCAGTTGTGTTTTGCTGGCTTGATCCAGCGAACCACTCTTCCCACTCATGCACTGAATTATGTGCGAGAAGATAAAGTTCAGTTGTGATGGCATCTGAGCTTTTAGGATCTTGGTGAGCTTCTTGTTGGGAATAGAAGATCTTGGTTTGTTTTCCCAACAATAGCCCATTGCGTCCAGGAATGATATCAGCTCATCATCAGTGGGGAGTGCGTCGAACCCACTCTTTGGTTTGTCAGGGAATCTTAAAGATTTTCTGAGGCTAAGAGCGGTCATGCTCCCTGGCCCTAATTCCGTGCTGAACGAGATAGCAGGGACTCGTTCGCCTTTCCTGTTGGTAAGTTCAGTTGCATCAGCAGTGAACCAGAACTGCTGAAGTAGAGTCTTGGAGGGCTTAGGATCCACAGTGATCGCGTAAGCTATGCATGACTGCTTGAGGAATTCAGCAGCTTCCACCAGATGTGGGTATTTGTCAGCTTTGAAGTCGAGTCTGGCCAAATGATTACATTTAGTAAACTCAACTTCAGTGAGAGCGAATCGTACATGCTTGGAAGCAACGATTGAAGACTGTGTCATTTCTGTTATGGAAAGAGGCATAATAGAAGAAATGATTTAGATTAAAAATAATATGATTACCAGTTTCCATAGAAGAAGGGAAACTGGAAAACTATCAAGTTATTTTTAGGAGAAAAATAGTGTTCTGGGTAGAAAGAATGAAGAACACTTTAAAACCAAAAGGTTTTTATTTAAAAACATAAAATCAGAAAGAATGATCTTTAGTTTTTACAAAAAAACGTTTTATAAAATCCATAGAAAGCGAGTAGGATTTTAAAAAGAATAAAAAGCATACGAACAAAGCATATAAACATGAAATAAACCTGTGTATCTTGAAGAAAAAGAGTTGCAGATTCAATATTCAGGGTTTACTTTCTTGAGTGTTCTTGAGAGAATGTTTCTTGCTTTGAAAGTTTTGAAAGCGTAAACCGTATAAAGGAGAGAAGAATTCCTTTTATACGAAGAGAGAGAAGAGAGATAAGAGAGAGAATGAAGCGGGAAAAGAAAAAAGATCATCATGACATTGACACGTTCCACGAAGTTGATTGGATAGAAGGGCAACGGACGAACGTGTCAGAAAAGGCATGTCGTGGATTGTCGGTTCAAATGACGTCATAGAAGAGAGAGACTGTACATTTGTCCGTTTTGAAATGATCACTGAAGAAAAGTCAGCGATAGATTTTCCTTTTTAAAAGTATCCCTTTTAGAAAAGATAGGGATAGTTTTTCCTTTTAAAGGATCACTGACTAAAAATATCAGTGATTAATGTATTTTTAAAAAGCTTTTAATCATTTGAAGAAAATTCGGTGATTAAAGTTTATATTAAAAAAAAACATCTTTGAGGGAAAGGAGAAAAACATACCTGAGAGTCAGAATGTTTATCAGAGAGAATGATGAGAGGGGAACTTTTGATTACTAACATAATACATGAACGCTGAAGAATTATTCTTCGAGGTTCAGCATTCCAAGCTCACTGATGAGAAAGTTGAACCTTGTCTCATCAAGAGGTTTGGTGAATATATCAGCAAGTTGAAAGTCAGTAGGGATAAAGTGAAGTTCAATATCACCATTCATCACATGATCTCTGATAAAGTGATATCTGATCTCTATGTGTTTTGTCTTTGAATGTAGCACTGGATTATTTGCTATAGCGATAGCACTAGTGCTGTCGCAATAGATAGGAATCTTTGACAGCTGAAGGTCATAATCTAATAGTTGATTTCTCATCCATAAGATTTGAGAACAACAGCTTCCAGCGGCTACGTATTCAGCTTCAGCTGTGGAAGTGGACACAGAATTTTGCTTCTTGCTTGTCCAGCTTACCAGCTTTCCTCCCAAGAGTTGACATCCACCAGTGGTACTTTTTCTGTCAAGTTTACAGCCTGCAAAATCACTATCAAAATAACCAGTTAGATCGAACCCTGAGTCTTTGGGATACCAAAGACCGAGGTTAGGAGTTCCTTTCAGATATCTGAAAATTCGCTTTACAGCGATCAGATGGGATTCCTTGGGTTCAGATTGATAGCGTGCACATAAACAAGTAGAGTACATGATGTCAGGTCGGCTTGCTGTAAGATACAGCAATGAGCCTATCATTCCTCTATAGGCAGTGACATTAACAGGTTTTCCAGATGGATCCTTGTTAAGTATCAGCGGTGGTGCCATAGGAGTTTTCATCGCTGAAGTTTGTGTGAGTTCAAACTTCTTCAGCATATCTTTAACATACTTACCTTGGCAGATAAAAGTACCTTTGTCAGATTGTTTAATCTGAAGACCAAGAAAATATGTCAGCTCACCCATCATACTCATTTTATATTCTTTCTTCATTCTTTCAGCAAAGCGAGTACAAAGAGATGGGTTTGTAGAACCAAATATTATGTCATCGACATATATTTGTACAAGAATTATATGACCTTTTATCTTCCTGAAAAATAACGTATTATCAATCTTGCCACGTTCAAAATTTTCAGAGATAAGAAAAGATGAGAGAGTGTCATACCAAGCACGAGGGGCTTGTTTTAGACCATAGAGAGCCTTATCCAATTTATAAACATGATTTGGATGCTTAGGGTCATAGAACCCTGGTGGTTGTTCTACATAAACTTCTTCATTCAGCTTTCCATTCAGAAAAGCTGATTTTACGTCCATTTGATAAACGATGAAGTCTTTATAGACTGCATAAGCTAAGAATAGTCGAATTGCTTCGAGCCTGGCCACAGGGGCAAAGGTTTCATCATAGTCTATGCCTTCCTCTTGTCTGTATCCCTGAGCAACAAGTCGAGCCTTGTTGCGGGTTACAGTTCCATGTTCATCTAACTTGTTTCTAAACACCCATTTGGTGCCTATTACAGTTTTATCAGATGGTCTAGGAACGAGATTCCAAACTTTGTTTCGAGAAAATTCAGTCAGCTCTTCTTGCATAGCGCTGACCCAGTTTGAATCTCTGAGGGCATCATCAGTCTTCTTTGGTTCTATTAAGGAGAGAAAGTTTACAAAGAGACAGATATTACCTGAGCTTCGTCGTGTCTGAATACCTGCATCTGGATCACCGAGAATTTGATCTATTGGGTGATCTCTTGTCCATCGCTGAGCAGGAGCATGATTGCTTAACTCAGAGATTGGATCAACAATTGGAATGTTTACTGATGAGGACGTTTGAGGTTCATCAACAATTAACTGTTGAGTAGGTTCACTAGAGAGGTTTCCAGATGAAGGCAGATTTGATGGTGGTAATGTGTTTAGAGGTTCAGCTGAAACCCATGAGGTGGATTCAGCGGTGGGAGGTATGATACTTGGTTCTTCATTAGCAATTGGAGTTTCAGTGTGCTGATGGTTTGAGAAAGGTTCAGTTTCTCTATAGTGAGAGATCATCCAAGTATTCAGTTCTTCATTGTCAGCGATTGGTTTAGAGTTCGCTGAGCGCGTTTCATCAAACGTGACATGAATGGTTTCTTCTACGGTTTGTCTTCTCTTGTTGAAAACTCTGTAGGCTTTGGAGATGGAGGAATATCCTAAAAATATTCCATCATCGGCTTTTGGGTCGAACTTTCCAAGTTGATCTTTGTTGTTTAAGATAAAGCACTGACAACCAAAGATATGAAGAAAGCTGATAGAAGGCTTCCTTCCAAGAAAGAGTTCATAAGTTGTCTTCCCAAATCGCTTTATTATCAGCGATCTGTTTTGAGTAAAACATGCAGTGTTTACAGCTTCTGCCCAAAATTGAGTAGGGAGGTGAGAATCGCTGAGCATTGATCTAGCAGCTTCTATGATCGTTCTGTTTCTTCTTTCAGCGACTCCATTTTGCTGAGGTGTTCTTACTGAGGAGAAGTTGTGAGAGATTCCCTTGTTCTCAAAGAAATTGTTCAGGGAACTATTTTTGAATTCAGTTCCATGATCACTTCTTATTGATCGAACAGTAAGATTATTCAGCACTTCCATCTTTTTGACAAAAGATATTAGTTCTTCTGGAGTATCATTCTTACAGCGAAGAAAAATAACCCAGGTGTAGCGAGAATATTCATCTACAATGACAAGCGTATATTTCTTTCCAGCTATTGATTGGATGTTGACAGGGCCAAATAGATCCATATGCAAGAGCTGAAGAGGACTTGTTACTGAGGAAACTTGTTTCGACTTGAAACTAGCTTTTGTTTGTTTTCCTTTTTCACATGCTGAGCAGAGAGATTCTTTAGCATATGAGTGCTGAGGAAGACCAGAAACCAGTTCCTTAGATGAGAGAGAATTCAGGGTTTTGAAGTTTAGATGAGAGAGCCTTTTATGCCATAGCCAGTTGACATCAGAAGAGGCCTTAGAGAGAAAACATAGGTTATCAGTGATAGTAGAGTCCATATCTATTACATAGACATTTTCTCTTCTATAACCTCTGAGAGCAAGTTTTCCTTTTTCATCTACCACTGCACATGCTTTCTTAGAAAAGCGAACTTCGTAGTCTTTGTCACATAGCTGACTGATGCTTAGAAGATTGTGCTTCAGTCCATCTACATAAGCGACTCTTCGAAAGGTAGTTGTCCCATTGCTGAGGACACCAAACCCACGGGTAAATCCTTTTCCATTTCCACCAAAGGTAACAGAGGGGCCTTTCTCTTCCTTGTATTCAGTGAGCAGGTTTCTTTGTCCAGTCATATGACGAGAACATCCGCTATCGAGATACCAGATGCCCTTTGATCCCTGCATACATAAGGAAGATTAAGCTTTGTTTGGTACCCACTTTTTAATGGGTCCTTCGGAGTTAGTGGATAAGGAAGATTCAGCAGTCTTCACCGCTGATGAAGATTCAGCTTCAGTGGTAATCTTCACTTTGGTTAATTTCTTAACCTTAGTGGTATTTTTCACTTTGGTGACTTTATTTGCCTTAGAGGCATTTTTCTTCACTTTGGCTGTTTTATCAGCTTCGGTGGTATTTGGACACTTGCTCGCAATATGGTCAGTGAATCCACAGTGATAACATTTTCTATATCTGATGGTGGTTTTATAACCAAAAGGTTTTGAAAACTTAAGATGAGCAGGTCCAGTTCCAAGAATGCCTTTAGCACGAGATCTGGGAGGAATTTTTATTTCTTCAGATTTCAAGAGCTTTAGATCAACCTTCAGCTTTGGAGGACAGATATCAAAGATTTCTGTCACTGAGCTAGAGGGTTTATCCACTGAAGGTTTGGAGGGAACTTTCAGTTTGGTTTTCTTGGAAGCCTTCTGAGGGAGAATAGACTTTCCTTTATCTGCAGGCTTAGATCTTGCATATATCTCCTCAGGGATGGGTTTAGAAGAAGAACAGGGATAGACTTGATTATAAGAAGTGTCAAAGAAAGATGTGACAAAAGTTCCAAACTTAAGCGAGGAACTTTCTTCTTTAGGATCATCCTGTGGTGTCCAAAAACCAAGACCAGTTTTATCACTTTCAGGAGTTTGAGCATTTATTATCTCAGAGATCTTTGTTGATGATTTGCACCATTTTTCAACATGAGCCTTTTCTGTTTTTAGAGCAGCGATGACTTGTTCGCGTTCAATGCTGATGATTTCATTTATAATGACTTGATCTTTTAGCTTTTCTTCTAAAAGATTTAGTTCACTGATCTTTTCATGACATTTCTCTAGCTCTTGTGTTAAATAAACATTTTTGTTTTCAGCTTGAGTTTTGTCGTTTAGAGCATTATAAAGGTCAATCGTCAGCACATCAACAGCGCGACTTCTCTCAGCTTCAGGCAGAGAGGGATTTGTTGAGATAGATACCTGAGATGATATGTAGCTCATAGAAGGTTCAGATGGTTCTTCTACTTCTTCTTTAATCTCAACCATGAGGCAAAGATTAGCGACTTCTTCTTCATCAGAAGATGATTCTTCTGATTCAGCCCAATCATGTTCTTCAGCGATGAGACCTTTACCTTTTTGCTGATAGCTTTTCAGCTTTTGATATTTGTTCTTCAGCTTATGGTATTTGTCATCACTGGATCTTTTTGAGGTAGAAGGTTTGAAGACCTTTTTAGACCTACACTCACTAGCAAAATGTCCAATTTTTTCGCAGTTATAGCAAGTGGCTGTAGCCTTATCAACCGGAGTTGATTTTGGTTTTTCAGTAAGAGAGAGAGGTTTACTTCTTCGAAAGTTACTCTTTCTTGCAAATCTCTTAAAAGAGTTTGTCAAGAGTGCTAAGGACTCATTAAACTCTGAAAGATCAGGGTCTGATAAATCCTCAGATTCAGAATCTAACTCAGTGATGGTGAGAGTAGATCGCTGGGATGGAATTATCTCTGATGAGACTAAAGCAACAGCAGTGCTTTTGGAGTCTTTAGAATCTTTTACAAGATTCTTCTTTAGGAGATTAGATTGCTCATAGTTGAGCAATATTCCATACAGAGTGCTTAGAGAGAGAGTATGTAAGTCTTTTGTCAGCTTAAGACATATTGAATAACTGTCCCAGCTTTCAGGAAGACTTTCCAAGAATTTTGTTAGGACCTCAGAATTAGAATAGGTCCTTCCAACAGTTCTTAGGTCAATGATCAGGCAGTTAAACCGCTGATGAATGTCAGAAAGAGATTCATTCTTACCAGCGATAAAACTTTCATACTGTCTTACCAAGTTAATCTTTCGGGTCTCTTGGATTTCAGTGGTGCCCTCATATTGAACACATATGGTTTCCCACATTTCTTTAGAAGTTTTTAGATGCATGATGGAATGGAAAACTTCATCAGGCAAAGCCATTGATATAATGGTCTTTGCTTTTGCATCTATGCCTACCTTCTTTTTATCTTCATCACTCCACTGTCTTATTTCCTTAACGACATATCGTTCAGGGACAGCTTCAGTGGTGGCAGTAGCGGGAACCGCAGCTATAATTCTAACAGGTTCATAGGGTCCGTTTTCTATATATTCAGGTATAGTAGGATCCGCACCTTCAAGAAATAGCATCATTCGATTTTTCCATAGAGAAAAGTTATCTCTGCTAAATCGAGGAGGTTTAGAAAGTGAACCATTATCATAGTAGTTTGTGTTTGTGTTTAGTGACATTTTAGAATAGCAAGGAAGAGTATACAGCAAGATCTTGTTTATTAGATTAAACAAACTGCTCTGATACCACTTGTTGGTCCCGAAGGTGCTTAACAAGTTTGTAGAAGGGGGGGGGGGTTGAATACAAACACAGAAATTAAAGTTTAATAAATTGTTTATTGATAAATCAAAATACAATTTACAAGTTTGTTGCGGAATAAGATTAAGACAGACTCAATCTAAACAAACTTAAGAAACACTAAGATGGTTGCACAAGAAATTCAGAGAATGGGGGATTTTTAGAGAGATAGAAAACAAGGGTTTCTATTTTGGAGTTCAAGGATTGAGCACACCTTCAGATGAAGGAGTGAGCTTCCTATTTATACCCTATGCATTAAATGCATGGCAGGGTACTTTACACGTGGCATTCATAGATTGGCTTTGGTAGTCTCACTTTTGGAGACATGCTTTTGGCCGCTTTATGAACAGTGTAGTTGACAGAGTTGGTGTACGATTTGTGGCAGAGACGTGTCCGTTCTGACACATCGTACTGGTGGTGCAAGGTAAGACAAAAGAAAACTTGAGGCATAAGCTTTGTGATCGTTGATCGCTGAGTATCTCTTCTTCCAGAGATAAAGAAGTTCAGCTATCGCTGAAGCTTTTCCTCAGGCTTCTTCGCGTAAGTAGATGTCTGATCTTCGCTGATATCCGCATCAGGTCACTAGTAGACTTATCTTTTGTTCAGTGGCTTCGTCTTCGATTCAGCTATGAACTATGTTGACGCGAGACTTGTCTTCAGGGATTACGTTACCTGTGTTACATAGGAAACGATCAGTGATGACTGAACAGACTCAGTTTGATCGCTGAAAGTGAAACACATACATATTAATGTTTACAGAAAGGTCATCAGCGATAACTGAACAGACTCAGTCTGATCGCTGATGATGAAACACTAATACATATAATAACGTAATTTTCACTAAGTATAAAAGAGGGTCGTTATCAAATCACTGAGAAAGTTTGGATCAACAAATTAAAGTTGGCTTTATCCCCTATTTTAAATGGAAAATTATTTCACACACGTTGTTGCGCACACATAATAAATCTAGCCATTCAAGACGGCTTAATAGTATGTAAACATTCTTTAACTAAGTTTAGACTTATGTTACGCCGGATTTTCACAAAAGGTAAAAGCATGCAACAAGCATATATAAAATATTGCAAAGATGTCGGTTTTAAAGCTTTGGGACCGGCACACGATATGGCGGTTCGATGGAATTCGACTTACAAAATGATGGATAATTTATTAAGACAAAAACTATATATTCACGCATTTTATAACATTCAATACCCGGATAACATGATATCTGAATATGATTGGCAAATGCTTGAAGGCTTACATGATATTTTGGGCGATTTCAAAACTGCAACAACTTTGTTATCCGGTATTTATTATCCAACAAGCCTTTTACTTTTAAATCAAATATATATTTTGGCAAGTAAAATTTCTCAATACGAAGAACATTTCAACTTTCAAAACGTGATAGCACCAATGAAAGCAAAATTGTTAAAATATTTTAAAGAGATCCCCTTCAGTTTTCTTTGTGCCGCGGCATTAAACCTGTATTTAAATGTTACGGGTGTCGAAGTTTTAATACAATTAATATGTGTAGCGTTTGGTTTGGATACGGCTACAAATTCTTCTTTTTCAAGGAACCGCATACTACAATTTAATAATGATTTTCATCAATTATTTGATATTTATAGAATTAATTATGGGGGAGGAAGCCAACAAACCCTACAACTCAAATGTTTTCACCGGGTTCTAGTTCTAGTTCTCGTGGGCGAAATCGGTCCGACTTAATGGAAAATTTAATGAACTCGGTTTTAAATGAATCTAGTAAAAAATCTAGATTTGATGGGGATAATTTGAGTGAATTCAATATGTACATACATACTAATTTTATAGCGGCATCCTCCACAACCGTCAACGATGTTGAATCACTAGATTTATTAGAATGGTGGAAAGTTAAACAACCTCAATACCCGGTTTTGGCATCTATTGCCCTTGATATACTAACAATCCAAGCTAGTACCGTAGCTTCGGAGTTTGCTTTTTCTCTTAGTGGCAGGATCATATCGGAGCGTCGGTCAAGATTAACCTCGGAGTCGGTAGAGTATTGCATATGTTTGAAGGATTACTTGGATGGCCAACAAAGAATTCAACATGAAACAAGCCTGGAGGCGGATATAGACGATGTAGAATTAAACCTAGCCGAAAACGAAGTCGACGAAGGACTAAGTACGCCGGGAACCGTAACCGAGGACGATGCTAGTAGTGCCGGTGACGTCTCACGTTACGACGATGAAGAAGAAGAACCAGACACCGACCGCCTTGATGATAATACGGCTGTTAATCGACTGGAAAAGTACGGAACTCTTGAAGACTACAATCCAGAGTATAATCCATACTATAATCCATACAATTACAATCCATGGGGATGGGGTGAGGATGGGAGTTCGGGAGCGGGACCTTCGGTTTCGGGTTATTAGAATTTATGTATTGTAAGTTTGTAACTTAAAATTATAAATAAAATGTATTTTTAAAGTGTATTTTAGAGATTTATTATAAATAAAACGTATTTTTAAAGTGTATTTTAGTGATCAAATACAATTTTTATTTTTTAAAGTTTAGTAATTAATTATTATATAAAGGAAGTTATTAAAAAATAAAAAAAAACGTAGCCCGATCTTGGCCCGGTTTTGGGACCGGTTCGGCCCGGTTTTGGGACCGGTTCGGCCCGGTTTTGGTTAAACCGGTTTACCCCAGGACTAACCGGGCCACCCCTTTTCGGGTGAAACCCGGCCCGAAGCCCGTTTGGACCCGGTTTTTGCTTTCATTGTAGAGGCTCGAAGCCCGTTTTGGCCCGGCCAGGCTAGGCCCGAGCCTGGTTTTTGGCCATCACTAGTTGCCATTGATTCCATTCCAGCAACGTAAAGTAGCAAAACAAGTCCAAATTGGCTATGATTATCAACAAACTCTGATAACCGGAATTTTTCCTTAGATAAATATTGATTAAAATGAACTATTTAATCAAATCTTAACCCCAAATGGGAAATTGAACAAGCCCTCCAATTTCTAGGTGCAATTAGCATTAATGAGTTATAAAAATCATCAATTCGAAGAAATAAGCTCACAAGCTTGGCTTATTAGAGCTTGGTTTCAAGAATTCAAAAAATCGAATTGAAAACCTTATTGAGATCAAACCATTTCAGTCTTCACTTCATCAAAATCCCTAGACAATTATAGATCTCGGGATTTCGATCAACAAACATTTATAAAAACATTAACTAATTGATCAAGTTAATTAACGATTCAAACGAAATTGACATTCAATCGGAGTTCACACAAATAAACTTGTTCCACAAGATTTCAACGAAGTCTCAAAATAATGCAACGTAATTTAAAGAAAACCATTGTTGAAATGGAAAAAATTAGTACACGTGACTAAGTTGAGATTACAATTAAAAACCAAAAGAAAATTACCAAAAGTTACAGAAAATTGATAAAAAAAAAATGATCTCCTTTTGTCTCTCCAATCCGTTCCTAGAAGTCGGACCCTTTTAGAATAACCTTAAAAACCCCTAAAAACTCTTACAACCAAACTCCCCACTAATTAATACGTTATTTGAAACGTATGCTTTTGAAGCTCGTTATTTGAAAAGTACATCTCTATCCTTCCCATTTTGAATAACTATGCTCAGGCTTAGGTGACGTTTGTTTTTTAAGAGTCTCGAGTCTTATTTCACTTCTGATTAATAAGAGGTGATGTTGAAGTCTGAAATCTGAATCAATAAGACTGTTTGTTTTTGTAATGTTTGAAGTCTGAAATCTTAATTTGGGTCAATAAGATTGTTTTGTTTGTGATAACAATTAATCAGAAAAATGTCACCACTTCTAATTTTAGATGTATTTAAGAGTTAAGAGCGTCTGAAATCTAGAAAAAAAACAAACGGTCTGAATGTAAAAATGTCTTAACCATTCAGATTTAAGAAGTATTAAGAGACTTTTTGAAAAAACAAACAAACAACCCCTTAGTTTTGCGATCATTTGAAATTTGATGCGCCATAGAGAGTTGTGCGACCCTACTAAATGGAAGGCAATGAATAAAAATGTTGTGTGCGACGGGGCAAGATTGCAATTTCGCCCAAGAGGTCGGGGGAGTCTATGTTAGGCCCTGTTTCTTCGGTTTTAAGCCCTTTTTACTCCTATTCAACAATAGACATAATAAGAAACTTAAGTAGGCATATTTTTAAGGATAAAATCATGACATAAATACGAGGTTTTTATCTAACCCGTTTGAACCATCCATTATCATGTCTTTCTTTGATTAAAATTTGGTTTGTATATCTAGTGTTGGTTACCAAAATTAGGTTAGAACACTTTTAACAATCTAGAGGTTTGTTGATCAAAAACTATATATATCGAATGATCAATCAAATGCCATACGGACTTCCGTATAAAGATCCTTTGATTGATTGTACGACCATGAAACAACGATCAATCCAAAAGATCGAACGGACTATAATAACATACTTCATGTCAATCCATATTTGAATACATTAAAACGATTCAAATCGTAGATTCCTACCGAAATTTCTTACTACGTACTCTTCACTTCTTTTCGTTCATTTCCATCATCACCATTCGTTACATCGACTACCATTTTATCTACGACCAACTCTAAATCTCCGTCTTCGCCACTTTTCATGTCGTCTTCCAACGGCTTATAAGTATAGAGCCAAGCACATAGAAAATAATACACAAGGTTTAGAACTTGTATCCCACTTATAAGCATGTAATAGTATTCCAATTTACCCCTATTCAAATTTCGATCCGGCAGCCAATTTCTTCCGCTCCCATTCGCGGTGTACTTATGAACCATCGTCACCATTAATGTCCCCGCATATTGTCCAATTGCGATTGCAATCCAATATAGCGCCAAAGCCGTGCTTTTCATACTTTCCGGCGATTGATCGTAAAGAAACTCCAATTTACCGACATGAAAGAACGATTCGGCCACACCATGAAGAAAATACTGAGGAATTAACCAAAACACACTTATGGGTATCGTATGAGTTGGTTTATCAAGCAAGTTATGATCTTTTGCTGCTTGTTTTCTTTTCATCTCCACAAAAGCTGCGATGAAAGTTGCGAAAATGTTTATCACGAAGCCTACCCCGATCCGTTGTAAACATGTGATGCCTGCAGGGTTGTTTGTGAATCGGTACGCAAATGGGACAAATAAACGATCGTATAATGCGATGGAAATTAGGGTTCCGATGACACCGAAGACGGCCATGCTGGCCGGAGGTATTTGGAATGAGTTGGAGAGATGGCGATCCATGGTTCGAGCTTGTGTGACGGTGAAGCTACTTTGATGTGAATACGCCATTACGAATATTATTCCTGTTGATATGATCGGCAACAATCGGATGATGGATTTGAGCTCCTCGACTCTATGGACAGTTGCGATCCGCCAGAGTTTTGGGGATTTTGAAACGAGTCCGGTGTCATCGTCGGTTATTATCGCAGCTTTATCAAACCACCTTCAAAAGCGTATATAATTAAGGATCGATCAACTATAAAGTGTTCAGAAACTATAACAAAATCAGCTTTACAAAACTGTTACAATAAATTGATAGAACGCTTTTAAAACTTATCAGTTTTTTTTATATGACATTATTTAAAAAAAAAATACCTTATAAAATCAAATGTCTTACTTAATTACCTCAATTGATTGGTATGAACAAGTCTTCCATCTCTAGAAATCCTTTCATCAAGCTCCTTGTTCTCATACAGAAGTTTATCATCTACAGGCACCACAATTTTCCACTTCTTTATTGCAGCAACGATCACCTGAGTAACTCTAACAAACGGACTTCCTTCCAGTTTCGCTTTCCGATAAAGTGGAGATCCAACCAGAAACGCTACAAACGCGATCGCCATCGCAATAGTCGGAATCCCGAGTCCCCAACCCCAACTCACTCGATCTTGAATGTACACAATCACCGTAAGCGCAGTTAGACTTGCTAACGACAACGAAAAGTAGTACCAATTGAAAAAATTCCAGCTTTTTGCTCGAGCTTTGAATTTGGAAATGTCGAGTTGATCTGCAGCAAAGGCAACAACACAAGGCCTTGTGCCTCCTAAACCGATTGATGTCAAGAGAAGGGAGATATAAAGCACCCATAGTTGAGATTGTGAAGCTTCTTTGCAGTTCTCTTGGGTGGGACATTGTTGTGGCCTGAACTGTGGCAAGATTGCTGATATAGTAATGATGACCATTCCCTGCATCATTTGCAGATGAACTTCATATATGTAATTTTACAATAAAATTCGCTTTATACAAAGTCAAAATTGTCTAAATGTTCTGATTATTGGAACATTTAGACATTTAACTTAAACTAAAGAGAAATTGACTCAAATAACCAAAGTAGACAAAGAAATTGGTCTCCTAACCATTTCTCTCCTAGTTTTGCACTTATGTCACTGGATATTGCGGACCTAAATAGAAAATGTAATTTGTTTTGCAATTTTCCTGTATAAATATTTTACCTTGTCCGCGGTCCGTTTTTTTTTTAATAACAAAAATGAGGAGATTAGTTTTCTTTCTTTGTCGTTTAGCCAGGTCTGCAAGAAGTAGTGATATTTGTGTAAAACCGGGAGAGAAATGGTTAGAAGACCATTTTTTTTTTGTCTACTTTAGCTATTGAAGTCAATTTGCCTAACCTAAAGGGGACAAAAATACGTATGTGGTAGATCACCAGTTGATAAATGAGCAAGGCGATGACGATGGTCCAGTAGCGACCAGTGAAAGAATCGGCAAGAAGAGCGCCAAAAATAGGCATAAAACTAGCGACGCCGTTGAAGTTGGTGAGGGTGTTGGATGCCTTGACCAACGGCATGTTGAGTTGTTGAGTCAAGTATGTTATCAAGTTGGCATGGAATCCAGTTGCAGCAAATCGGTCACATATCTCGTTTGCTGCCATATTAATTGATCAATATTGTAAACAACCTTAATTTACTTGAAGATTATTTGAATGAGGCGAATAATTCGTTAGTGCTAGAGATGGCCCAAACTCGGCTTGAGGGACCTTAACCGGGACCGGTTTTCCAAGGACCTATTTTTACAAATTGTAATACATGTTTTTCAATATTTTTTTTAAGTAAATATAATATTTAAAATGTATTTCAATGCTCGATTTCAAAAATCATAATTATAAAAAATTATATTACATTTTTGTGTAAAAATGATTTTAAAAACATAATTTTTATAATAATCGGGCAGGGCCCGAAACCGGCCTTCGGGCCTAGGATCGGCCCTATAATTTTGGGTTGAAACTGGCTAACCTGGTCACAAACCAAATTCAAAAGGATATGGACCGTACCCAGACTGATTTTGGGCCAACTCTAATTGATGCTTGCCCGTTCAGCAAGTATAAATTTACTATAGTTTGTTAAATAGTCAATTAATTATGTTTATGTTATTGTGTTAGCTCGATTTTTATCAAATAAATGATATTTTACAGAGCATAAGTTTTACAATAACTTCAATCTTAACGAAATATGCATTTACAATTTCTTTAAACAGTTTTTGATATATTAGAGAAATGAAGTAAAATATTTTTCATATAAATTAAGAGCATCTACAACCTTCAAAATTTTCACTTGCTATATTTTTTCGTGCTACATCATTGTCACCTGAACCAAATTAGAATCTCAATAAAAGTATAAAACTCGACAATAGAGGTTCTTACAAAAACCTCATTTTTCTTTTATATAATTTGTAAAATAGATTTTTATACAAATCTAATATAATACTACATACTATAAATTATAAAAAAATCAAATATTGGTGGATTTCTTTTTTTGTCATACATTTTTTTTATTGATTTCTCTTAGAATTGGGTTCTTTCCTTTGTTGGCTTCTTGCATCTTGCACAAATAATATTTTGTATACTTGACACTTTGGTTTTTTTCTTTTATTAAATTTGTTGTTTTTCATAAAAGTAAATGTTTATAGAATATTGATATGACATGACATAGAACACAATTTTGGGATGAGGATACTCTTTTTTGAAAGATGAACAAAAATGGTTTGATGTTAAGATAATGTTGGTATTTTAATGACTTATGACATCTGAACAACTTCTCTATCATAATGAATTAAAATGTAGTTTAAGATTTATTTGATAACATTTGGCTCATTTTCTAAACCATTCTACAAAACAAAATGAAGAAAATTTGAGAGAGCATCCATTTTTCATATTTGGAGTAATCTATAAAATTTAGAGTAAATTATATTTTTGGTCTCTGTGATTGCTCCTCATTATCAACTTTGTTTCTCTTTTATACTAATTACACTTTTGGTCATTGTGGTTGTCATTTTGTTTCACTTTTGGTCCATCTGACTAACTTTAATTAAAATTATTAGTTGACTTAAGGATATTTTAATCCATTTACCATTTCCTTGTTTTTTTTATTTTTTGTTTTAATATATTATATAGTAAATTACAATTTTAGTTCTTATGGTTTGTCTTTTGTATTTTTTTTCTTTTCAACCTTTTTCATTTTATACCCTTATTATATTAATTAATTAATGATAAATTTAATAACAATACATTAAAAATATATATTTCATTTTGTAAATTACACCATTAGAAAATTATTGTTGATATCTTTAAACTAGTTAATTATTGAATAAATTTTTTATGCAAATTATCCGATATATATCTTCAAATTTGTCTACATTAACGTTAAAAAAAGTCTTCTAATTTAAGTTGCGTTTAAAAAATTTATAATTTTTTTTTATTTATGTAAGAAAAATATCGAAATTTATCTATTTCTATTAATAAAAAAAATATATGTTTTCATATATTTCATTTAATTAAATGTTTTTTAAACTTGTATTAAATAAAAACTTTATAATATAATTATTATTATTTTTGTCAAGATATAAACTTAAATTTGTCGTAAAAAAAATAAATAATCAACTAACAACCACACATTTCATTATTTTATTTATTTTCATGAATCAGTATATTAAAAAAATGATTTACAAGGTAAAATATGCATGGTTCATAATCCTGCATTTCAGATTCAACTAAGCAATAAGGTGGCATTTGATACGCATACATAATTAGACTGTATTGAACAAGACAGAAATGGTCGGAACAATAGTAGACAGGACAAATGTTTGTCTTATTAATTGGTTATTTATTTTTCATTCCGATAAATTTAAGTTTATAGTTTGAGAAAAATCAAATAGTAACTATATTATAAATTTTTTTTATTTGAAACACATTTAATTAAATAAAATATACGACAATGATGCATTTTTTATAATAGACATAGATAAATTTCGATTTTTTTTATATAAATAAGAAAAAAAAACGATATATATTTTAGACACGACTTAAAATAGAAAAGTTTTTTTATATTAGTGTAGACGGATTTGCAAATATATATATTGAATACATTGCGTAAATTTTTTAACATATTCAATAATTAACTTTTCTAAAGATGTCCACAAGACTTTTCTAATGGTGTAATTTACAAAATGAAATATGTATTTTTAATGTATTGTTAAAAATTATCATTTGTTAATTAATACTAGAAGCGTACTCGCGCAATGCAGCGAGATACATCACGATTTTAATGTTTTATTTTAATTTTTTTTGTCGATTTACAGTACGAATTTGAATGGTTTTGATAAAGTGATAATGTTTTTTTTATAAATTTGTTTAATTTAGGCTTAATAATATAATGTTTTTTATATAAAAAAATTAAGTATTTTGTTAGAATTCAATGATTATTTTATATATTTTAATGACATCTATAAAAAATAACCAATTATATATTTAATAATATAATTAAAACAAAATTATAGTAATATAATATATTAATTAATAGTGATACATGAAAATGTTTGTATAAAAGGAAGGCTCTGCACACACCAAATTGGTGGGTGTTAGAAGTCTGTAGTAGTAATGTATATTGTGCTTTGATATTTGTAAATTAAGAGATTTTTAAAATCTTGCATAAAATTATGGTACCTTGTGCCTAATAATTTGTTTTGATGAGTTTTTTATCCGTGATTTATAATATAGTATAGATAATAAGGGTATAAAATAAAAAAGGTAGGAAAGACAAAAAAAAGGAAAAAAAACAAACTACAAGGACTAAAAATGCAATTTACTCTATATTCTAATAAAAAAAAGAAAAAAAAGATAAATGGACTAAAATACCCTTAAATTAACTAACCATTTTAATTAGTGTTACTAATAGAGACCAAAAGTGAAATAAAATGACAACCACAATTATCAAAAGTGTAATTAGTTTTGAAAGAGGGACCAAAGTTAATAATGAGTAACAACCACAAGGACAAAAATATGATTTACTCTAAAAGTTATTAGACCACCCAACCAATTGCAATGTGAATTGCAAATTGAAATTAAGTGCCACCTAGGATTTAGAATTGCAAGTTTAGCAATCCAACTTGCAAGGCTACGTGGGTGGTGTTATTATTTTTTATTTTTTTTTAATAATTTAAATAGATTTTAAGTATATAATTTCTATTAATTAATTTTTTTAATTTATTTTTTAATTAAATTAATTATTCTTGTTTTAAAAAAATCTATATATGTTATTTTTTAAATTAAATATAAATACAATATAATTATATATCATGTTATTAACTAAAACAATATAAATTTATAAAATAATTAATAAATGTTATAGTGGAGACCACTTTTGAAAGTATAGGTGGATTGTATGTGTGTAGAGGGTAATTACAAAAGCTGATGTGACACAATTGAAAGTAAAAATGAATTGCTGGGATGTGGATAGTCTTACAGTACCTTTTTTTTAAAGAAATAATGTGTCAATAATTTTCTTTTTCTCTTTTGTTTGAATCTCAATGAAAAGTTATGTATTGTAGTCAAAAAAATTTGAGGAGAGTAAATGTACCATTAATTTTTAATTTAAAAAGTTATTAAAATATTAAATATATTGAATATTTTAGTATTATAGACAATATTAAAATCTATAAAATGGAAATTGGTTATGCACGAATGTATTTTCTTTTTTGAATATTTTAAGTATTACTTTTATATGTTGGAAATGTTATAAATAATAATCTATAGAAGATATTTTTGTAATGTTTTAAGTTTTAATATTTTCCTTTTCTTAATTAAAAATTTTATTTTATTATATCATTATATATTAATTTATTTTCTTAATTTTTTCAATATTAAAAAGCATTATTAACTTTATTTTTAATAACTTGTTCTTAATTATTATTATTAATTAATAATTTGTTTATAATTTTAAATGATTGAAATATCTTTTCACCAATATTAAAATACTAGTATTTAATTTCATTTATTTATTTTTAACGTTTATGTATAATTCTTATTAACGGGTGTCCTAATTAATTAGCAAGAAAAATTAAATAATCCCAGTCTATTTTTTTCATCATTCAAAGTTTTCATCAAAAAAATCACAACACTTGTCAACAATAACTACACATAAATATTAAACACAAATTATGAATATCCATTTTACCATTTATATTAGTTAATCATGAGGATGAATCATGAATTAAAGCCATTTAAGAAAATAAAAACAAAAATCATTCCAATCGACCCACAAAAATTGCTGCAATTTAGTGATTTGCAATAGTGGACACCATATGGAATGTTCCACCACCAAACTCAATTATTTTTTTCCTTTTTGGGTTTCATTTAAATTTATATATTTAATAATATTTATTTATTTATTTGGTAATTAATCTATTTTGTGATTTTAAATTGTGGTGCTACGAAAGAAAAGGAAAAGGAATAGGACGTTCTTTCATAAACAATTATGAATTTACAAGCAAAATTAAAGATAAATAATTGAAGTTAAATAAGAATAGATCAACAAAGAACATATCTTTTTATGTACATAAATTTGTGGATTGCAGTCAAACAAAAAGTCAATCAACTATGTCGATATGGGTACTAACATATACAAAGGTCATTAATTCGAATCCCTCATAATTTTATATATCATGCAATGAATTAGCAGATAGCACGAACGACCACAAGTTTGAAAGGCTCAAATGTAGATTTTTGTAAAGTTTTCTAACGATCAAAATAGGTAGGAGTGATGTTTAAAGATATATATACATACCAAGGATAAAAGGCATTGTTTTGATCCCACCAAGCTTCTTTTGCTTTGACATCTCCACAGTTTCTTCATCTTTCATGTTCTCCTTCTCTGATTCCATCTTCTTGAAGCTTTTGGGGTTTGAGTAATTATATATTATAACATTTATCAGAACACTGGTCATGAACAGTGTTCTGATAAATTACATATTTGGTCCTTCAGGTTTTTAGTAAATTACAGATTTGGTCCTTGAGGTTTTATCTCCCTGTTAGATTTAGTCCTATGTTTGTAGAGTTACAAATTTGGTCCCTATAGTTTTATTTTCCTCTTGGATTTAGTCCCCATAATTTGTTGATTCCAAAATAGACTTTCGATTTTGCATTTGCGTAACATTTTGGTCCTCCAAACTAAAAGTTGTTAGCTCCTGACCGTTAAGTAAATGACATTTCGATCATTTATAACTTTTTCATTTTCTAATTTAAATAAATAAAAGTTATATTATAAAAATTATTTTTATTATATAAGCATAAAATAAAGATCCCTTAACATGCATCGCATCTCAATGACTGTGTCTTCTCCAACCCAAAACCTTCCGCCTTCCCCATCAATCAAAGCACATAGTCGTAGGTGATTCACGCACCAATTTTTTATTTATTAATAAAGTAATTTATCATAATTTATTTTATGTTTAATAATGATGTAAAATTTGTTTAATTCATATTTTTATTATAATTTAATTTAGGTTTAATAACAATGTAACTTTTTTTAGATTTAATGATGTAATGTACCATTTGCCAATTTATTTTCGCTTCCTATCATACACACACATCATCCTTATAGGGCATTTTGTAAATTATAGTAATGCTGCTAACAGACACAAAATGTTTTGTTCTCATAATTGGTCATGCTCAAATTTATGGTCTTAATATTTATTTCCATCCGCAGCAACGCGCGGGCATTAATCCCACCTCGTTAATAACAATGGGTGGATTCAAATAAAAACAAGCAGACCGGCTAGAAATTGATATTTAGGCTTGGTGGGGGTCCCAATATGCATAAAATGGGAGTTACAGTAAAAAACAAATTATTGGCCAACTTTAGTGAGCCGGGAGTTTCCAAACCTTTTAGATTGAGTGAATTACACTCTTGGTCCGTATGATTTACGAAAAGTATAGTTTGACTTTCCTAAAACGAATTAGTTATACTGGTAGTCCTTAATTTAACTTTTCATAACACTCATGATCCCTTGACTTAAAACAATTAAATTAGGTTGTGTTAGAGTCTCACATGACCCTCACATGAAATGCAAATCGATCTTTTTAACCTTTCTTTATATATATATATATATATATATATATATATATATATATATATATATATAAACTTTTTCATCTCCTTTGAAACTCTGTTCTTGAATGGCTTCCCTAAAACCCAGTTCATCTCCTTCTTTAATAACTCCAACACCTCCCTCCCCCCCCCCCCCCCCCCCCCCCACGCACAAAAAAAAAAATAATAAAACCATCTTCCAAGGGAAACCACTTGAAACCTTGTAGCAACAATAGAAGCCAAAAGGGAAAAAAAGTAGAGATGACATTGCTAACCCCATATTTGTTCGGATAAGACTTGTTTTGTATGTAACAACCATCATAGGTTGTGGACCGAATGCGTCGTCATTCTAAACCTCGCCATTAGCTTGTGAAACATCTCGTGTTGGCCATGGAGGAGCTACATGCGGTGGTGGTGGCGGTATGAACTATGAATTCCAGCAAAGGTGTTTGTGGCGATGTTTGCTTTCCTCACGCAATAAGGGTTTGTTTTGTATCTACTTCGCTTATGATGTAGGATTTATCTATTGTTCGCCTCCATCTGATTTGCTTCTAATTAGGGATTTTCTTGTTTTTGCTTTAGATTCAATTTTTTTTTATTTACAAATTACAATACATGAGATATGTATAAATATTTAGTTATAATGAATTCGATTTGTTTGTTTTTTTGCACACTCGCAATTCTTCTCATCATCACCATCTCTCAAGTGAGAAGAAAAATTCTCTTGTGCATCCATCCAATTTGCATTGTTGAAGAATTTTTGTGGGTATTGATGGTGACCATTGGTTCGAATAAAAACAATAACATATTCATGAAGAATAAGAACCCTAATATTTTAAAAAACGAGGAAGGGACAAAAAAACATATTTGTCCCTTATGTCAGACCCACATGAAGCTTGAAAATAGCTCAATTTGACGGTATTAAGCTAAGTCAAGGACCAAAAGTTCTATAAAAGGTAAAAAAAATGGGACCATCAATGTGCTTTATACATTTGAGGAACTCAATTCATAATTTAGGTAAACCGGAAGGACCATAAATGTAATTCACTTATTTAGATATAAATGGAAAATATATTTAAATCTTTTATTAACAACGGTTTGACTTTTAGCATTGGAGTCCGAATTAATTGTTTGTCTGATATTTACTACGATTAAATATTTTAAAGGATTTTATTTTTATATTATATTTATAAGATACTAGAAGTGTACTCGCGTAATGCCGCTAAATACATCACGATTTTAATGTTTCATTTTATTTTCTATTTTTTGTCGATTTAAATTACGATTTTGGTTGGTTGTGAGAGAGTGATAATGATTTTTTTATATAAATTTGTTTAATTTAGACTTAATAATATAATGTAATTTATTTTGGTTTAATAATATAATTTTTTTATAAAATATTTTGTTAGATTTTTTTAATTATATTTTATATTTTTATATTTAAAATTTGATTTTTATTATATATTTAATTATGCTGAGAGTTATTTTAGGGGAGTTAAAGTGGGAAATGATTTTAGGAGAGTTAAAATGGTTAGAAATAATGATTGAAAATTAATAAATAGCATTAAATGTAGTACATACAGCTTTAATGGTTGTTTTTTAAGTAATGAGCATTAAATAGCAGTACATTAAGCTTTAAAACTTGTTTTTAAGAGTTTTTTATCCCATCTTTATAATATAGTATAGATATAGATTAGTTATTTATGTATAGGGTTGGGTTCCGTTGAAAAGTGCCAAATTTGGTGAGAAACGTGACAAGTGGTTACCAACCGTTGGATGATAAATGAACAAAGATCAGAATGAGATGCACCGATATAAGATACATCGAGATGCACATGATCAATTCCCTTTAAAGTCGCAATTTATAGAAGGGTATTTGATTAAAAGTGATCAACGGCTTAAAAACACTTCTCACACTTCACCCAAAATTGCATTTCTCACATGATCCCATGCCTTTATGTATAAATATAAATTTTTAAATGAGAAATTGTATATATATTGTACAAGTCTAGAGAGAGAGAGAGAGAGAAAAATCAACAATATGAAAAAAAAAATTACAATTATAAAGACTAATCTCTTGATCCACCTACAATTATATGTATAGAGGGAGAATCATGCGAGAAACAAACTAATTTGCGAGAAGTCGAAAAGAAATGTGGACCACATAATTTAATAATTAAAAATACTATAAATAAAAAATGAAAAATAATTTTAGAAATTAGGATAATTGTCATTTTGAATTGGATAAATCCTTAAAATTTTCATTATATCTTTTATATTTATTTATATTTTAATTTCAATTATTTCATAATTTTTTTATTAGTTTTTTTCTAAATATATTTTTGATAAAAAAAATCACAATTTTGACCAAATATCACATGTGATATCACTATATGAATATTTATACATATTATATTGTCACATGTGATAATTGTATATATTATAGTTAATCATATGTGAATATGTATATTTATGGATTTTTTTGTGATGTAAATATTATCACATGTGATTATGCGTCACTTATATTCAGACATATATATATATTATCATATGTGATATGTACAAAAATTCACCTAGTGGGATCATATATGATACATAATAATAAATCATATGTTAAATGAAGTTAATCACATGTGATTCAAAACGTAAATTTAAAAAATAGAGAAAAAATGGTGAAATATAATGAATTAATTGTGGATATCACATGTGATATTTGATGAAAATTATGATTTTTTTTTATCAAAAGTGTGTCTAACAAAAAATTATTTAAATTTGATAAAAAAATTATGAATTTATTAAAATTAAAAAATAAATAAATTTAAAAGATATAATGAGATTTTTAATAATTTATCTAACTCAAAATTGTAATTATCCTAATTTTTAAAATTAATTTTTATTTTTATTTATGGTATTTTTTAATTAATAAATTATCTGGCTCGTATTGCCTTTTCTTTCTTGTAAATTGACCATCTTTACGTTTGAGCCTGCTCCTATTACCCTATATGAAAATTCTTTAAATATTTAACTTACAATTTTACATTGTATTAATTATATGAAGTTTATTATAAAATGTGAAGTTGATATTTTATAGTACCTCGAGGATTTCTCCTGATTTGTGAGAGATAGAGAATCTCCAACAGATTCTTTAAAACTTCTTTAAAATGGAGATTCAAAAGTCAAAATCTTTAAAAAATTACATTCATCTACAACAGCTTCCCCATTTTGAAGATTAAATCATTAGTTATATTACTAAAATATTCCATATATTTAAGAAAATATTATTTTCTCTCTTCTAAATATTTTATTTCAAGATTTCTCATTGGTGGGATACAATAAAAAATCATTTCTCTCTCATGGTAATCATTTTTGGAGATATCTCCAAATTTGAATAAATTTACACTCTCTCTCATATTTTCTCCATTTTAAAGAAAGACTTAGAGAATCTGTTGGAACAAAAAAATGTCTAAAATCTTCATTTTCTCCATTTTGAAGAAAGTGTTGGAGATGATCTTAGTTGAGTTCGAAGCTAACAATATTTCCCTAGTACTCATCAACAATTTTTTGGAAGAACCAATGGATTTATTATTCAAGCAAATCAACCAACAGTATTTAATTGGCGAAACCGATGTTAATTTAATTTTTCTCATAAAAGTTTCGTATATTTTGATGAAAAATAATTTATAAATTAATGAAGTAACGAAATAAGAAAATATGGAAGAATATAATTGCTAGAAAGCTTTGGGTTTTATTTCAAAAAATATATTTAAAATAATAAAATAAAACCCCATGAATATAAATGCCCCGCATTGCCATTGTAAGACTTTGTTAGAATAGACACTGTGTATTCCGAACTAGGTGGCGATGCCGCAAAGCCTTTGCAAACACACGTGTAGTCCACCTTTTATTTTTTTTAAATTAAAAAATTAGCTAATTTTGTTTAACAAACATAACATAGATAGGCCTGGCAACATGTAGGGTATGGATAATGGGTAGGGTAAGTGTTAATCCGTTATCCAATCCATTTAAAATAACGGGTAACGAAACGGGTAATTATACATCTCATAAAACTCTTATCCGTATCATACCCTACCCATTAAAAGTTGTGGGTAACGAAACGGGTAATGAATAAATGATTAAACAAAATTTCATTTTGGACTATAATTGATATTGTTAAAACTCAAACATATAAGTAAAACGTAAGTTCATAAATATAGTTATTATTTTATATCTAATTTGTTGTAGTAAACATTTTATTACTCTAAATATAATCATAGTATAATATTTTGAGTGAATTACACCGGTGGTCCCTGTGGTTTACCTAAATTTTGGATTTGGTCCCTAAAGTAAACTATTTACGTCGATGGTTCCTAACTTTATAATTTCCTTTCACTCATAGTCCCTCCTACTTAACACCGTTTACTTCATCCGTTAAATCAAAGGACAAATCAGTCTTTTTAGAAAAACAAATCAATTCCTTTATTTAACACAATTAAATGCGACTTGAACGTGACTTGAAGATCGGTGAACTTCCACGATCGTCCCTGTTTCTTCAATCATGAACCGTTCCACCGTTTCTCAATCACAAAGCTTCCACTGATCGTCCATGTTTTCTCAATCACGAACGCTTCCACCGATCGTCCCTGTGACTTCGTCTCTGCAGTTTCACCGATTGGTCCTGTGTATCGCCGATCATCCCCGTGTTTTCTCCGATCGTCCCTGTCTTTTCTCCGATCATCCCTGTGTTTTCCAATCACGAACGATACCAATCTCTCGAACTTTAGAGATTGGTTCCTGTGTTTCGCCGATCGACCCTGTGTGCAAACTGTCCCTCTTTAGAGACCACAGATTCTAGGTTTATTTTGTTCAATTGATGCAACTGAGATGTGATTTTTATGAGGGTAACAATTTGTTTGTTTCTAATGAAATTGATGGCGATGGTGAGGCTTGCTTATAGAACACTAAAGATAAATGTCAATGGTTAGAAATTTCAATCAATCAAGATTATATTGATATAACCATTCTTTCTGATTAAATTAAGCTTGAGAGAGGAAGGTGGTTGCTGGAGATTTAATACATTACAACATAGCATGCCACATCATTTTTGTGGTCATTCATTCAAGTACTGGAGTGTTGAATTAGAGAACCAATGGTGAAATGTTGGTCAAAATTAGTTATAAAAAATTCATGTAGAATGGTTTCTCCGATTGTCCCTGTGTTTTCCCAATCACGAACGATGACCTTTGTTTTCCTAATAACATTCTCCTAATGAATTTTTAACTATGGATGACGTAGAAGAATCCAGAAGGAACAGATTGATATCACATAAGAATTATCTATTTCCAAGGTTAACTATGGATGATGTAGAAGAAGGAACAGATTGATATCTGACTTATGGGAAACCTGATAAAATATGGCTATTCATTCCAATTTTTAGTTTTCACTACCTGTCCCAAAGATAACCATATACAATAAACCACACAGACTGCATGAAACCATCAGTTTGAACTAGAAGGTAACTAATTGGTTTTTACTCAGTTTTACATGTCCATAATTTTTGGCATTTTGGTAATAAAGATGTGGGTATAACATACAGAAGCTATGCATCAAATTCGACCCATGTTGAAGTCTTGAATTCGTACGCTATGGACTATCCTTGCAAAAAGAAAAGAAGGAGACCCGTGCAAAAAGAAAAGGATCCATATGCTATTGAAGAGGAAGTATTTAATTCGCATTTAATTGTGTTAAATAAAGAAATTGATTTGTTTTTCGAAAAAGACTGATTTCTCCTTTCATTTAACAAACGTTGTTAAGTAGAAGGGACTATGAGTGAAAGCAAATTATAAAGTTAGGGACCACCAACGTAGATAGTTTACTTTAGGGACCAAATCCAAAATTTATGCAAACCACAAGGACCACCGGTGTAATTCACTCTAATATTTTTAAAAACAATATGAAGATTGTATGACTAACACTTTTCATTTTATTTTTTTTTTATCCGTCTTGTCTCTCATTTAATCAGCATGAAGTCTTTTACTCGATAGATATAAAAAATAAATTAAAGTACACGTTAATATACGACAACATTATAAAAAAAATATTAATAATTAACTTAAGATAATTATGTGTATATTCACTAATATTTAGTTTTATATAATTATACATACATATATATTATATCGTAACAGGTAACGGGTAATGGATAACGAAAAACCGTTTATCCACTAAAATTTCGGGTAAACGGGTAATGGATAAATGGATAAAATTTTCTTTATCCATACCATTATCCAACGGGACGAAACATAACGGGTAACGGATTTACCCTTACCCATTGTCAGCCCTAATCATAGATGAGCCATGAATTTTACAATTTTGTGCAGTAAATTTGTGGTATATATCATTTTTTATTTTTGTAGTTAAATGATGGATTATAATCTCAACCGGAAATTATATCTCTAACTTTTTTCGGAGGTTTAAGAAAGTCAATTTATAGAATTATTGGTCTTTTGTTTTTTAAAAGACAGCAAAATTTTATTAAGAAAAAGAAATTAAACTACAAGGAACACCCAAAATACTGTGAGATGAAAGGGAAAAGCAACAAACACTATAAACGCGAGCTAAACATCAAAACGGCAGGAAAGACCCAAGATAGTCATTTTGACAAAAAAAAGAGATCCATCAAATTGACTTTACAAAGGGGTAAAAGTAATCAATAATTCCAATAATTCATTAAACTAATCAAACATAAATATAAATATCAAGGTATTAAATCATATCACATTAAGACCCGAGATGCACAAAATTCAACGAACAAACAAGAAAAATTGAAGAAATTGAACTTTACATACATAACAAAGCACATAAAGAAAAGTTACATGAACTAACATTGTAATCAACGCTCACAAACATGTGTATTATGTGAATTACCTTTAGAAAATAAAGAAACATCTGTAAATTTATTGGTATTTCATGTATCGTCATGGAACACTGAAACAAACTACTACCAATTTACCACAAAAAGTGAACAAAATCTTGAACAAACAAACACCCAAGTATTACAACTTTTGAAACTCACACTGAAAATTTGTAAATATGGGCACTAGTAGAACAAAATCACTAATGCAATCATATGAACCAAAGTGCTCATGGCCTAATTCTACAAAACATAAACACCATGCATCCTTTCTTCAAATTTCATGAAATGCATAAGTTATTAAACATTTTACAAATATCAATGAACAAGAAAACAATAATACCAAGTAGGCAAGTACCAACATTAATCAACTAATTGATTCTTAAGTTTTGCTATCAAAGGTTGAAGTAAAGGATTCAAATATGAAGTTAATTAATTTCGAAAACTTTAATTTAGTCAGATACACATGAGAGGGCCGAGTCGCAGCAGGGCCGCTGTGGGTCGTCTCGTTCCAACTTGAGAAGGGGAGAAATCGAGAAGAGGAGAAATGTCATCGTTGTGGGATTGAGGGGAGGGGAGCAGACAAAAGGGCTTTTCACTCAAATGGGTAATGGGCCTTTATTATTTTTCTTTGTTACCTAAGGGGAAGCCCAGCCCACCATGACTAGTGTAGCTTTTTACTAGTATCAACTATCAAGAGATTTCTACTATCATTTCGAAGGGGAAAAAACCAAACACTTCCCATTGGGAACTTTACATGCAATTCTTTCACTGTTGATCATCAGTCCAATGTCTTATTCCAAAAAATCATCTATCAACAACAGAAAACATGTGTTTTCACCACAAAAATGTCTCCTGTGTAATGAAGAACAACATCAAACTGTCTAGTCCGATTCCGAAATATCGCTCTTTTCATCACTACTTTCTGCAATACCCTTCCCTTTCTCATCAGTATCTGGATTTGCTTCCCAAACATCAGTTTCTTGCTCTTTCTCTTTGCCTTTTCGCTCCTTTTCCGCTGAATCTTTGTTACCTGACCGTAGAGAATACGAAATCTTAACATCAGTATGTGCAGGTCTCTTTCTTTTGGCAGCAGGTGGTTTTCGCTCGGATTCAGCATCAGATTCTTTAGCCGCAGCTCTGCCTCCAATTACAATACCTTTCGGTTTTCCTCCTGGACCATACATTATCTCGTTAATACTCCTCATTTTCTGCTTTCTCTTTTTACGTTTCATCGGTCTTTTCCCCTTCTTCTTTTCATCCGAACTAGAACCGCTTGATGTACCTTTCTTCTCGTCATCACCTTTTGACTCTTCCTTTCTCTCTTCTTCTTCTTTGTTTTCGTGTTCTGTGTTTGATTTCGGTTGAGTTTGTCTTTGTGATTGAAACGGACTAGTTTTAGATACCCGCGCCATTTGTGTTCTAGCATAAAATCTCAAGGACTTATGGTGTTGATTTCAAACAGGTATAGCTGGAACCAGAAAGAAAAGTTCCTGAAAGATCATAACAAGTTGAAGATAAACAAATTCAATTCGTTAAACATTTCAATTGAAGCACAAAAGGGTACAATGATCCAAACTACAAGAGTCCCCAGAAACTAGAATTTAAAACAGAATCTCAATTCTGATAGAAACCTAAATCAGATTGGATACTGAATTGAAGAAATTCAAGAAATTATATTAAATGCTCAAGAAATGTAGAAGAAAAATAAATGAATGAATATAAGTCCCAAAAGATTTCAGGTATATGCAGAAAAGGAAATCAAAATTACAAAAATAAAATGTGAGATTTAAAAGCGTAGAGAAAGAGAAGAATTGATGATGAAAGTGAAATCTTCACGAACAAATTAACAAACAGCCAACAAATTCTAATGATAGCAGAAACGAATAACTACTAATTCTTAATCCGAATTCAGGACCGTTAAAAGAAAAAACCTGACGCAAATTAAGAATCAAGACTCGTATTGATAAAAACCCTAAAAACGATCATATATTGAATCAGATTATCACAGTGCCGGTATTACGCCAGGAATTCAACAAATTAACTGTAATCAAAAGAGATTCGAAAATTTCACAACAATAAAGAACACGATGCAAGGGATGGATGAATAGAGAAGCAATACCAATGGATGAAGAACGAACTGTAACAGTAGACTATAGAGTGTTGACGATCTAATCCCCAATCATCAAACTCAAATCTTACATCATGATGACAGAAACTTGTTTATGAGAAGTGAAGTTTGTTATCTGGATTTGTTACAGAAACTGTTGAATTTATTGACGAATCCATGAACAGACTGATAAGTGCTCCGTCGACTTTCTCCGGCTTCTAAACGGAATAGTGGTAACATGCATGTAAAAGGCGGGAATTTTCATTTTGTACACGTGGATTCACCTTATTGGATAATAAGATATGTCCGTGTGGAACTTATTTTCAAACTCAAATGGTTCAAAATTTAGGTCTGGTTTTTTACTTCCGTCAGTTAGAATAAAATTACATTTTTTCTCCTTATAATTTGTTATAAATTACGACTTTTAAACATGTAATTTTGAAATTGTGGGTTATATTCATATGATTTGTAATTTATAGTCATTTCTAATTTTAAATATTTATAAAAGAGAACAATAAAATTTAAGTTACAAGATTAAAGACAATAATAAATCGTAAATCATAAGGATATAAATTTATTATTTCAAAAGTATAAAAATGAAAATTACAATTTTCAACAAACCAAGTGGATGAAAAACTTAGAGCATCCACAATGTGCTTTTTCACAGGTTTTTAAGAGCTTTTTCAAAAAACAAAAACCCCCTTTTGAGGTTTTTCACATAGTTGAGAGCTTTTTTGGGTGAGGTTTTTCGTCATAGCTTGTAACTGCACGACCTGCTTTTTCATAGCTTTTTCGTATTTAATCACTTTTAACTTTATAGAATTTTATAAAAGTTTCGTATTTAATCAGTTTTATTTATTAATCAGTTTTATTTATTAATATATTTAAAGTATATTTAAATATAATTATTAAATAAATAATATAAATAAATACATAATGAAAATAATTATATTTTATATTTTTAAAATAATATCTTAAATTTGACATATTTATACAATTTTAACAGATTACTTAATGACCCACTTTTTATTTTCGATTATACATATTTTTAAATTTAACATTTTTTAATTTTTATTTTACAAACTTTTTATACAACTTTTATATATTTCTTAATAACCTAATTTTTATTAATTTAATTGTACATACTTTTAAAATTACTTAATGACCCACTTTTTATTTTATAAATATGTATTTGTATGAATTTTAATGTATTTATTTTTATAAATAAGAATAAAAATGATATAAAGTTAAAATATTGGGACCCTGAATAGTTTAAAAAAGTAATGAAAAAATTTGGGTGAAGTTTTTCACATAGTGGAGGTATATAAAAGTTTTTAAGTTGTTAATGTGGCAATAATGTATAAGAAAAAAGTTATGAAAAAACTCGGTGAAAAGCTCATACACTGTGGATGCTCTTATGGGGTGTTTGGGATTGCTTATTTTGAATAACTTGTGCTTTTTTTTTTCTTTTGTAAAAGTAATTATCAACTTATATGATGTTAAATGGGGGTTCTATAAAAATTATTTGGATTAATTCATGATGGTACTAAAACATAATAAGCTAATAAATTGTTTTTTAGGGGTTGTAATATTGCTTATATATGTAAAATGACCAAAAAACTGATAAATTGTTTCAAATAAATTAATAAGTTAGAATATAATGACTTATAAAAAACTCTCTATCACCGGTGTTTTTTTTATAACTTGTGCTTTTTTTTGTAAAAGTAATTATCAACTTATATGATGTTAAATTGGAGTTCTATAAAAATTATTTGGATTAATTTATGGTGATACTAAAACATAATAAGCTAATAAGTTGTTTTTTAGGGGTTGTGACATTGCTTATATATGTAAAATGACCAAAAAACTGATAAGTTGTTTCAAATAAGTTAATAAGTTTGAATGTAATGACTTATAAAAAACTCTCTATCACCAGTGCTTTTTTTTTTTTGAATAACTTGTGTTTTTTTTAAAAAGTAATTATCAACTTATATGATGTTAAATCGGAGTTCTATAAAAATTATTTGGATTAATTTATGGTGGTACTAAAACATAATAAACTAATAAGTTGTTTTTTAGGGGTTGTGATATTGCTTATATATGTAAAATGACCAAAAAACTGATAAGTTGTTTCAAATAAGTTAATAAGTTAGAATGTAATGACTTATAAAAAACTCTCTAACTTGTGTTTTTTTTGTAAAAGTAATTATCAACTTATACGATGTTAAATCGAAGTTCTATAAAAATTATTTGGATTAATTTATGGTGGTACTAAAACATAATAAGCTAATAAGTTGTTTTTTAGGGGTTGTGATATTGCTTATATATGTAAAATGACCAAAAAAACTGATAAGTTGTTTCAAATAAGTTAATAAGTTTGAATGTAATGACTTATAAAAAACTCTCTATCACCAGTGCTTTTTTTTTTAATAACTTGTGTTTTTTTTAAAGTAATTATCAACTTATATGATGTTAAATCGGAGTTCTATAAAAATTATTTGGATTAATTTATGGTGGTACTAAAACATAATAAGCTAATAAATTGTTTTTTTAGGGGTTGTGATATTGCTTATATATGTAATTTGACCAAAAAACTGATAAGTTGTTTCAAATAAATTAATAAGTTAGAATGTAATGACTTATAAAAAACTCTCTATCACCGGTGTTTTTTTTATAACTTGTGTTTTTTTTTTGTAAAAGTAATTATCAACTTATATGATGTTAAATCGGTGTTCTATAAAAATTATTTGGATTAATTTATGGTGGTACTAAAACATAATAAGCTAATAAGTTGTTTTTTAGGGGTTGTGATATTGCTTATATATGTAAATTAACCAACAAACTGATAAGTTGTTTCAAATAAGTTAATAAGTTAGAATGTAATGACTTATAAAAAACTCTCTATCACCGGTGTTTTTTTTATAACTTGTGTTTTTTTTTGTAAAAGTAATTATCAACTTATATGATGTTAAATCGGTGTTCTATAAAAATTATTTGGATTAATTTATGGTGGTACTAAAACATAATAAGCTAATAAGTTGTTTTTAGGGGTTATGATATTGCTTATATATGTAAAATGACCAAACAACTGATAAGTTGTTTCAAATAAGTTAATAAGTTAGAATATAATGACTTATAAAAAACTCTCTATCAGCGGTGCTTTTTTTTTTTGAATAACTTGTGCTTTTTTATTTTGTAAAAGTAATTATCAACTTCTATGATGTTAAATCGGAGTTCTATAAAAATTATTTGGATTAATTTATGGTGGTATTAAAACATAATAAGCTAATAAGTTGTTTTTTAGGGGTTGTGATATTGCTTATATATGTAAAATGACCAAAAAACTGATAAGTTGATTCAAATAAGTTAACAAGTTAGAATGTAATGACTTATTAAAAACTCTCTATCACCGGTGCTTTTTTTTTTTGAATAACTTGTGCTTTTTTTTGTAAAAATAATTATCAACTTATATGATGTTAAATCGGAGTTCTATAAAAATTATTTGGATTAATTTATGGTGGTACTAAAACATAATAAGCTAATAAGTTGTTTTTTAGGGGTTGTGATATTGCTTATATATGTAAAATAACCTAAAAACTGATAAGTTGTTTCAAATAAGTTAATAAGTTATAATGTAATGACTTATAAAAAACTCTCTATCACCGGTGCTCTTTTTTTGAATAACTTGTGCTTTTTTTTCGTAAAATTAATTATCAACTTATATGATGTTAAATCGGAGTTCTATAAAAATTATTTGGATTAATTTATGGTAGTACTAAAAAATAATAAGCTAATAAGTTGTTTTTTAGGGGTTGTGATATTGCTTATATATGTAAAATGACCAAAAAACTGATAAGTTGTTTCAAATAAGTTAATAAGTTAGAATGTAATAACTTATAAAAAACTCTATCATCGGTGCTTTTTTTTTTGAATAACTTGTGCTTTTTTTTTTTGTAAAAGTAATTATCAACTTATATGATGTTAAATCGGAGTTCTATAAAAATTATTTGGATTAATTTATGGTGATACTAAAACATAATAAGATAATAAGTTGTTTTTTAGGGGTTGTGATATTGCTTATATATGTAAAATGACAAAAAAACAGATAAGTTGTTTCAAATAAGTTAATAAGTTAGAATGTAATGACTTATAAAAAACTCTCTATCATCGGTGCCAAACCAGAATAAACATTTTTTTTTCTCAATCCAAACACTAAAAACTGCTTATTATTGATACCACATCAAAATAAGTTAATAAACACTTTAAATAAGCAATCCCAATTAAACACCTTTTTAATTTACTCATCAAAATATCATTATTTAATTATTATATTTACAATTGATGTTGTATGTCGAATAATTTGCTCAAAATAAAATTAAATATCAATATTGCATTAATTTAATCCATACTATTCATAAAATATTTAAATAGAATTTTTTAAAATTATCATATCTCAAAAATATAATATTTATAATATATTACTTATTGACAATTTTCGATCGAAAACATGTCCTATGTAAGAGTAACAAAAATTAGAGTGCACTTCAATATTATTAGAAAATAAGAGCCGAACAAATGAGGAATAGACTTTCTTTTGCTCCATAACAAATCTAGTGGTTTCTTCTAATGTAAGATTTTCTCAAGATGGTGAGGAGTTCAGATACTAATGTTTCTGATAACAATGGTATCTGAGATTCGGACAATGCAGAGAAAAGTGGTTGTAAGAACCGAAATTGTTAAGTTGTCAATGTTTGTAAGTTGGGGTTATTATAGAACAATAAGGACTTTGGGGGCTAAAGTGAAATTTTGGGGAGAGTCATTTAAGAGAGAAAAAAAATCCCTAAATTCTTCCTGTTGGCATTTAGCTTGGGGGCGACGTGTATGGAGAAGAGAGAAGCCATAAGAGGAAATCATCAAGATGGTTGGAAGGGTGTTAGAATTTGATTAAGGACTCCAAGGTAAGATTCTCACGCTTTTCCTTTTTAATCCGAGCAACCTCTTATCTCTCTGGTTTGTGAAAATTTTGGGAGAAGAACCTTAGGCTTTCTCTTAGAAATGGAACCTGTGTTGTAACCTCAGACCCTTAAATCGAGTTAGTCCGGTTACCTGTTTGTAGCTAGAAATTTATCTGTGTTGCTATGAGTTTTGGTTAAAAATCTTTAATGGGTTTAGTGTTGGATTTCTTTGGTTTGGAGGTCGATTGGGATTTCCCCCCCATATGCGACCGAGAATGGAGTTCCCAACCAGGAGTTATCTCCACCTGGGGAGTTTCCAAGCCGGGAGTCAATCCCTACTCGGTACTCGTCTCACCCGGGGCTCTTCCCCACTCGGAAGTCACCCAAGTCGGGGACCTGGTCGTGCCACAGTGCGGTGACCCGGACCAGGCCAAGCCGGAAGGGATCGGGCGACCACTAGTCACCCATCTAGCTGAGTTCTACCCAGTAACTTTATCTGAACTGGATTTAGGACCTTTGACTTTTTCGTTTTCGGGTGAAACACTTGGGCAAGTATTTAGAAATTGGGTCGGTATTTCTTATGAACGATTCGACCCTTTTGTAGGAGCTCGTGTTGGGCAAGAGTGAGTATTGTTCACGTGGTGAAATTTTACTCAACCAGGTGAGTTCCCGTCAACTGATTGTTAACTGTTAAAATAATTATGAATTTGCTAACTGTTGATATGGATTAATTTTTGTAACACCCCCGATTTCGAAAGGTATCGTTTCAAGTGAAAACAGAAATCGATAATGTTAAGGGAAAAATAATATATAAGATTTTGGACTTGAATCATAGATTTTATGGTCTTGATGTATGAAGGATTCAATTACGAGTCCAACGGTTCTTTCCGGAGCAAAATCGGAGCTATAACGAAGAAGTTACGGCCAAAACAGTGAACGGGTGGAAAACCGGGCGGACAGTGTATTACGCGACTTGTGCAGCGGCTTAGAGTCAACCGCGCGACTTATGGGAAAGCGGGCGACTTATGCCGCAACTTAAAGTCGCGGCATAACCCGCGACATGCACTGTCGAGATAAAACTCGATTTTCAGCCATCAAGCCTCATTCCTCACAACCCAAACCCTAAATCTTCTCCCCTTTTCTCTCCCAAACCGACTCCAAACCCCAAAACCGAACCCTAACCCATTTTGAGGGTTTTTCCTCCTTAAACCACATGATTCTTCATCATCTAGCTAGTTGAGATCGTGAACCACCTTCATCTTCATCTTCCTCACCAAGCTCTTGGGGGTTTCATCTAACCTTTTCATCATTTGAAGATTTGGGGCTTATGGTTCGTTTTGGTGACCTACATATGTTTTGACTGGTGGATTCAAGATAGTAGTTGAGGTAATCTTCTCCTTCTTCAAGTATGGAAAATTAGGGGTTTTATGAGCTACCTATGTCCCCTATTATGTTTATTGGCGAATATGAGTAAAAATGGGTGAAAGTGGTGAAAAAGTGACTAATGCCACTTTTTGGGCGACTTTAGACTTTAGTCACGCCAAATGTTGCATTAGCCAATAGCCACCGTGGAGCATAGTTTTTCAAATGTTTGTAGAGCTGAGCATATCTTCTCAAATCAAGTGGCTTCAAATAATTAAATATTAACTCAAATTAATATATGTATTTGAAGCATCCAATTAGCATTACTTACTTGGTAATTTGATATCAAAATGTATAAAAATATCACTTATCAATAATATCACTTACTAATTTAATTTCATGACTGTAAGAGATTAGAAGAGGAAGTGGATTGTCTCTAGTACCATTATTATGAAACATTACTGTATGGACTTATCATTGCCGACTAACCACTAGTACAACCTTCTGCCCCACCTCCACCACCACCGTCAGCTACCTCCACCATAACCACCACCACCACCATCGGCTTTCACTACTCATCCCAGCACCTCTTCTACAACTTCAACACATCGTGCACAACATCCTCTATCACTATCGGCTGCCACCACCACCACCACTGTCCACCATCTTCACATCCCCCACAATCATCATCATCCACTAACCACCACCGCCTCTAGCTCATTTCACCACCATTGTCCGAGCAACAACCCCCACCTCGCCTCTTGTCCACCATCTTTACATCATCTAGAATCACTGTTCTCCACCACCATCGGGTACCTATCACTACCTCTACTTCCACCACATCAACAACAAGTACCTCCACAAATATTCATCATCTTTATCTTCCACTCTCACCGTCATCCACCAATCACCACAACCTCTACCCCCACCGCCATTATTGCCCCCACCGCCATTATTGCAACAACCTCCATCGCTTCTGTACATAATATTTTTTGTACGAACCAAGTTTTTCGATCTACCATCAATTACATTAAATACTTCATTCAAATTTGAAACTATTATATATGCATTATTTGTAACATCACTTTTGTTTAAGTACATAACATAACATCACTTACTAACTTCATTTCATGACTATAAGAGGTTAGATGATGAAGTGGATTGTTTTGATCTCTAGTATCATTGTTATCGGAAACATCAGTGTCTGAACTCCTCGTCATCTTGAGAAAAATTCTGCATCAGGAGAAACCACCAGATTTGTTATGGAACAAAAGAAAGTTCGTTCCTCTTTTGTCAGGCTTTATACTTATCTTACAATAATATTGAAGTCCACTCTAATTTTTGTCCTTGTACTTTTGATATTACTATTTTTATCCTTATACTTTATAACTTATTGTTGTTTTCAATCTTATGATTTAACTTTTCTTGTGGTTTACGATTCAAATATTCAATGTCGCTTTTGTCCCTCGTATTCAGAGTTAAGAGTTAGCATCAAGAACGATAATAAAAATAAATTGCAAATTACATAACCGAAAACTACAATTTCAAAACCAGATAGACGAAAGTTGTAACTTACTCTATTTTTAGTTATTGGACGGAAGTAACCAGGCCTCAATTTTGTGTGCGTGCACTTTTTGTACCATTTGAGTTTCAAAATAAGTTCCACACAAACATACCTTATTATATCCAATAAGGTGAGTCCACGTGTACAAAATGAAAATTCCCGCCTTTTGCATGCATGTTACCACTAGTCCGTTTAGAAGCCGGAGAAAGTCGACGGAGCACTCATCAGTTCGTTCATGGATTCGTCTATATATTCAACAGTTTCTGTAACAAATCCAGATAACAAACTCCAGTTCTCATAAACAAATTTCTGTCATCATGATGTAAGATTAGAGTTTGATGATTGATGGTTAGCTAGATCTTCAACTCTCTGTAGTCTACTGTTACAATTCGTTCATCATCCATATATAGGTATTGCTTCTCTATTCACACATTCCTTGATTGCATCGTGTTCTTTACTGTTGTGAAATTTTAGAATCGTTTTGATTACAGTTAATTTGTTGAATCCCTGGCGTAATCTGTTTGTTACCGGCACTCTGATTATCTGATTCTATATGATCGATTTAGGGTTTTTTTAATCAATACGAGTCTTCGTTCTTTGTGTCAGGTTTCTTTTAACGATCCTGAATTCGGATTAAGATCCAGTAGTTTCATTGTTTCTGTTCTCATTCGAATTTGTTGGCTGTTTATTAATTTGTTCGTGAAGATTTCACTTTCATATCAATTTTTTTCTTTCTCTACGCTTTTAATCACACATTTGATTTGTGTAATTTTGATTTCCTTTTGTGCAGATACTTGAAATCTTTTGGGGCTTGTATTCATTCATTTATATTTCTTCTACATTTCTTGAGCATTTAATATAATTTCTTGTATCTGCTTCAACTCGGTATCCAATTTGATTTAGGTTTCAATCAGAATTAATTGAGAGTCTGTTTAAATTTTAGTTTCTGGGGACTCTTGTAGTTTGGATCATTGTATCCTTTTGTGGTTTAATCGAAATGTTTAACGAATTGTATTTTTTTTCTTCTTCAACTCGTTATGATCTTTCAGGAACTTTTCTTTCTGGTTCCAGCTATACCTGTTTGAAATCAACACCATAAGTCCTTGAGATTTGCTAGAACACAAATGGCGCGGGTATCTAAAACTAGTCCCTTTCAATCACAAAGACAAACTCAACCGAAATCAAACACAGAAGACGAAAACAAAGAAGAAGAAGAAGAGAGAAAGGAAGAGTCAAAAGGCGATGACGAGAAGAAAGGTACATCGAGCGGTTCTAGTTCTGATGAAAAGAAGAAGGGGAAAAGACCGATGAAACGTAAAAAGAGAAAGCAGAAAATGAGGAGTATTAACGAGTTAACGTATGGTCCAGGAGGAAAACCGAAAGGTATTGTAATTGGAGGCAGAGCTGCTGCTAAAGAATCTGATGCTGAATCCGAACGAAAACCACCTGCTGCCAAAAGAAAGAGACCTGCATATGCTGTTAAGAGTTCGTACTCTCTACGATCACGAAACAAAGATTCAGAGGAAAAGGAGCCAAAAGGCAAAGAGAAAGTGCAAGAAACTGATGTTTGGGAAGCAAATCCAGGTACTGAGAAAGGGAAGGGTATTGCAGAAAGTAGTGATGAAAAGAGCGATATTTCAGAATCGGACTAGATAGTTTGATGTTGTTCTTCATTTCAAAGGTAGGTGAAATACATGGAGACATTTTTGTGGTAAAAACATATGTTTTCTGTTGTTGATAGATGATTTTTTGGAATAAGGCATTAGAATGATGATCAATAGTGAAAGAATTGCAAGTAAAGTTTCAAATGGAAAGTGTGTGTTTTTTTCCCTTTGAAATGATGGTAGAAATCTCTTGATACTAATAAAAAGCTATACTATGCAGTATGCACAGGGGTGGAGCCATGGTGGGCTGGGCATTAGTATTGTTTTCTTGTTCAGTGATATTTGTCAAATGTTTAATAATTTAGGCATTTGATGAAATTTGGTTCATATGATTGCATAGTTTGTTAGTGATTTTGTTCTACTAGCGCCCACGTCTACAAGTTTTCTAAGTGTGAGTTTCAAAAGTTAATTGTAATACTTTGGGTGTTTGTTTGTTTGTTCAACATATTGTTAAGACTAATAAATTACACCAACGACTTATGTATATATATGGACATAAATTATAGAAAAAAATAGTTCTTATATATAATATCTAAGTATGAACATAATACAACATACAATTATATGAAAATCGATCAATAAACCTTACTTGATTAGTAGATTCTTATAGAATTTGTGGTATTGATTGAGGCCTACACGTACGCAGTGTCCTAAGAAATTTCGACGGTATAACGTCCGTCTTGAGGATACAACAATCGAATTCAAGTTAGACTTGAATCTAGTGAATCAAACCATGTTTGATGATGGAAAACTCGATGAAAAAGGAGAGGGAAAACCAAGAAATTCGTGGGAAATATTCTTAGAATGATGGAGAGAAAAAAAACGCAGGTTCTATACATGCATTCCTAACTGTCGATAACCCCCAGTTGCCAACGAGACTTAACTACCGATACAAGTACTGGTAGCCTCTGTTCATCGCTGGAAGAAGAAATTCGAAGGTCTAGAGCCTAGCGATACTTATATCGCTACTTAGACCCTTCAAACTCTCGGGAAAACTCTCGATTGTCCAGTGCCTTACAGCCCGTGAAACTTTCAGTGGCCACCTAGACTTATATTGGTACTGAACTCTGGGTAGAACTACCGTTGCGCGTTGTTTTACCTGCATCTACCATCTCTCGAATAAACTTTATGATCCCATCGAGACCTAAGGCTCAAGCACTTATTTTTGACATTTAATATATATATATATATAATTAATTGATTTATCAAATGCTCAAGTGTTGAAGTTTACAAGTGAGTTTCCTTTTGGAACTAGTTTTCTCCTGTCTATTCACCAAATTCCAACACATATTGTTCACTTTTGTGGTAATACATAGGGCTGTAAACGAACCGAACGTTCAGCAAACCGTTTGGCGGGAAGTACGTTTATGTTCGTTTATTTAATTAATGAACGAACATGAACACATTTTTTTGTTCGTTTAGTTAAATGAACAAACATGAATAATGGTCTCGTTCGTTCATTTACGTTCGTGAACGTTCGTTCATTTTTGTTCGTTAATGTTCGTTCAGTTATGTTCGTTTACGTTTGTTTATATATATACATATATATATATATATATATATATTATGACATTAATGTGTTAAAGCATTAATTAAATTAATTTTTTAAAATTCCTTTTTTATACCTCCTAAGTTTATCCGTTTTCTTTATTTTATTATGTTATTTTTTACGAATGAAATGATGAGCAACGGTAGTTGTTTTTTATTCATTTGTGTTCGTTTATGTTAATTTATGTCCGTTCCTTTACGTTAGTATATGTTCATTTATGTTCGTTCGTATATGTTCATTTATGTTTGTTCGTTTATGTTCATTTATGTTCGTTCGTTTACGTTCTCTCTTAATGAACGAACACAAACGAACACGAACAAACATATTTTCTTAACGAACGAATATGAACACAAAAAATTTCATTCGTTTATCGTTCGTGTTTGTTCGGTTAAGTTAAACGAACGAACACGAACAAGCCTCCGTTCGTGTTCGTTCGCTTCGTTTACAGCCCTAGTAATACACTAATACTTAATAGTACCAATAAGTTTACAGAAGTTTCTTCGTTTCCTATTAATTTATATGATATGCATGTTTATGAGCGTTAGGATGAGATGCATCAGATCAATTTCTTTCTAAGCCGCAATTTCATGGGAGGGCTTGAGATTAAAATAGATCAATGGTTCAGATCTCTTCTTAAACTTCTGCCATTAACTTAACTTCTCACACGATCCTTCGCCATATGATATAATACCTTGATGTTTATGTTTGATTAAAGTTCTTGCAACCGTGAACTCCGTCCCCACCGCCTCTTCACCCCTTGCCTCCCCTTTACATGCCAACGGCCCCTCACCGCATCTCCGGCCCAATGAAAATAAAGATAGTTATTCTAGAAATTAATTAAGTAAATGGAAAACAAATTACCAACAATCCATTTTCATGATCAAAGGATCATACCCGTTAGTTAAGTGTGTGAAACGACATATATTATCGGGTTTAAGATGATTCCCAACAATCCATTTTCATGTTCAATGATGTTACACAATAAGGTAAATGAAGGTGAATCTCTTGTCGTTAAACTCTTACCGAGTAAAATATTAGTAAACGTCCCCTTAAATCAACAAAAAAATATATACATACATACAAACAGATGGCTGACGACAAACATTCAGAAAATAGACACACATGGGTTAGGAAGGAATAGAGAGAGCGATGGCTGTTAAAAATAAAGAATACAGGTTCCTGGTTTTCGATCCAGAAAATATACACACACATACAAACAGATTGAAGTTGCCCGGGTCGGGTTCGATGTGTCGCACATGGATGGTGGGTCTAGGGTTGGCGGCGATGGATGAAGAAAGGGAATGAGAATAGAAGTTTAGTCGGGGAGGAGTGAGATGGAAGGGGAAGAGAGGGAGAAGAGGAACGTGTATCGGCGGTAACATTCTTTGGAGAATGGAGATGCTAATAAGCTTATTCGTGTTTTAGATAATAGAAAAAAAAATTATATATATGGGCCAAAGTTAAACAATGAAAAAATGAAAAAAAAATATATTAGCATGGATGTCAAATTAAGGAGAAAATATAAACAATTTTTTTGTATATATATTTTGATCAAATTTTGATTATGTTTCATAATTTTTCAATTTAATAAATAGGGGTGAGAGATTTTTTATTTTGAAAATAAAGTTTAAACCATCTCCTTATTCACTTTCATTGGATCAATTAATTTAACGATTGATGAATTGTTTTTCGGTTTTTCATTTATTCCCCTGAACCTCTCTCTCTCTCTCTCTCTCTCTCTCTCTATATATATATATATATATATATATATATATTTATATATATATATATATATATCAAGGTTCTAAATGGTGTGAGGCGTGACGTGGCAGCGACACCAAGCCTCAAGACTTAGAAGCCACGACGAAACCATGACGTTTTCAAGGCGTGACTTATGACGTCAAATTTCTAATTCATATATAATATTATATATAAAAACGTATGTTTTGTGGTGTTATTTAATGAGTCAATAGTAACAAGCAAATTAAATTAGATTATATATTAAAAACTTGCAAATAAAACATGAAAAACATAGAGAAAAATCAAATATCTCATTACGATGTCTGTGCATTAGGTCATGGCGTGCCATAGGCTTAACATGGCTTGGTGCGCGCTATAGCGGTTGTGCGGCGAGTTTTTTAGAACAATGATATATATATATATATATATATATATATATATATATGGGTTGTTTAATTTGCAACCCTTAAAAATGTTGCAAACCTTGCAACCCACATCTTAACCGTCGGATTCATGATCGGCGGTTACAATAGATATGGGGTCTAATATTTTTAATTAAAAAAAACAGAAAAATAAAAATAAAATAACCGCCGATCATTAATCCAACGGTTAAGATGTGAGTTGCAAGGGTTGCAACCTTTTTAAGGGTTGCAAAATATCCTTCTACTATATATATATATAGGGGTTAAATCATGTGAGAACCAAAAAAGGTTGAGAACCGTGAGAACCGATCTAAGCCGTAATTTGGTTTTGATCTTATGGTTTTAATTAAAAGTTGATTTCACCACATGAAAAGGGCATAATCGTATTTTTGGTAACTGCGATTCACCATATGAAACACATACTATTTCACCTCATAAAATAAAAACAAAATTTTCAATAATATGATATTTGATATATATATATATGTTATTTCACCACATGAAACCAAACACTGAATGTTATTTCACCACATGAAACCAAACACTATATGTTATTTCACCACGTGAAACCAAACACTATATGTTGTTTCAATACATGAAGCCAAACACTCTATGTTATTTCACCACATGAAACCAAACATGATATGTTATTTCACCAAATGAAGCCGAACATAGTTTTCTTTTGTTTGTTATTTCACCTAATGAAAATTGTAAACAAAAAGTTTCGATCAAGTTGAAGGAGATTCATGAATTTGATTTTATAAATTTTAATCAAATAATAGTTTAACAGAGAGTGACAGCTTCATGTGGTGGTGGCTTTGGGCTTTTCTGAATCTCTTCTACAACGACTTTCTCTTGTCTCGGCGGTTCACACGAACACGGTAATGCTATTAACCTCGCAATCCGATCTCCCGACGTTACCATTGACAAACTCTGATTCTCTCTTTTCTTATTTTTCTGTTAACAACAAACACAATCCAAATCAAATTAATCAACCAAATCACCTTCAATCAATAATTTGAATTCAAAGTGCATCATGATCTATTGAGATTTGAGATGAACTGAACTTACCGTGTAGGTAGGTTTAGGTTTGGAAGGGGAGTGATCATTGTTGTCTTCGTCTGAATATGAATCGCAGAGGTGGGGGAGCTTGTCCTAGTGCCCTTTCAATGGCTTGACTTTCAAGCTGTTGGATTTGAGAGGAAGCGAACCATCAATGGCTTCTTTGGCGACGGCGCTAAGCCACGCATACCAACCGACAACAACCTGTTCACCATCAACCGAAGATTCAAGTTTCCGATTTCCTAATGCTAAAGCCAAACCTCTTCGAATTTTGCTTATTAATCGGAGATTCAAGTTTCCGATTGTTATCCCGACCACCAGATCCCTCGTTCGTTTTATCGTCTTCCATTTCCTCTTTGATCTTCAATGGCTCAAAATTATGGTTATGATGGTGACGATTCTTCAACTTTTGCAACGTTAATGAATCAGAAGAGAAAGTGTGGAAGACATAGACGAAGATGATGAATCATAATTATCATGAATTTTTCCTAGAGAATCACGAAGAATTGGGGAATTACAAGAGGAATTGTAAATGGAACGAGGGATAATGAAGAGAGTGTGCCATGTGTCTACACATTCACGGGTCATTCATATATTGTTCATCATGAATAATGTATCACTCAGGATGAATAATACAACATTCAGGGTGAATAATACATGATTTATGATAAATAATACATGAATCATGGATTCGTGTATTATTCATCCTGAATATTGTATTATTCATCATGAATACTGTATTATTCATCATGAATAGTGAATGAGCGTTCACATTTGTTATTCATACTGAATGTGGACATCCGATGACGTGCATGCATATTCATAATGAATATAACACATATATTGAATTTCACGTAGAAAACGGTTAAAACAAGAAAGAAAAAAACTATGTCGAGATGAATGTCATATCGAAGAGCACGAAATTCTCGTTTTTTTTATATGTAATTTGTTTGATTAAAATATTAGTAATTTTTAGAGTGAATTGCAAATTTGTTCCCTATGGTTTGTTGTTTTTCTCACATTTGGCCCCTATAAAAATTTTATTGCAAGAAAATCCCTGTGGTATGCAAAAGTGCTCGGATTTGGTCCCTGAGACTAACTCTGTTAGACTCCCTTCCGTTAAACCCCCTAATGTGCCTTGCACATGTAGGCATTTTAGTCCTTTAACTTATTTTTTTGTTTTTCGTTAAAATAATAAACCAGAGGGATCGAATTTGCAATTTACTCTATCTTATATATATATATATATATATATATATATATATATATATATATATATATATACTGTTAAATCGTAACCCACCACCGGCCATCTCCATTGTCGACAGTTCCATCTCTCTTCCTCTCAGGGTCGACATTCAGGGGTGAGATCGATGTGGATATCGACAGAGTTACATAAGGTGGAGATCGAAGGTCAATGATCTTCTCCGACATCGATGTCGACGAAAATGGTGGTGGACCAGATCTGTGCGGCAAGGTTGCTGATGTGAGGGGAAGAACGTGGTTGTGGACTAGATGAGGGTGGACCAGATATGTGCGGCAAGGTTGCTGCTGTGAGTGAAAAAACCCAAATCGACGGTTGTTACTATGATTTGGTTCATGTGATGGTTGTTGTTGTGAGGAGGAGACGACGGAGGTGAGGTACGGTGGATGGATTTCGAAAGCAGGGAAAAAAAGGGAGGGAGATGGTGGTCACGACAGTAGGGAAGAAGAGGGAGAGATTTGGGGGATGGGGTCACAGTGGGGGGGGAGGAGATGGTGGTCGAAGGTGTGGTTCACGTTGATGGCCGGAGAAGAAGACGAAGAAGATGTTTTTGGGGCATGGTTCACATACACACACACACACATATATATAGAGAGGGGTGGTTTCAATTGGAAACCATATTAGGTTGGAAACTTTGGAAACCGTCAATTTTATTGGTTAAATCAATGAAATTGGTTCATAAAATTGTTAAATATGATCAAGTTGTTTCATATAATTCTTTTGTTAATGAAATTGTTTCATATATTTGTGTTTTTTATGTAGTTTCATCTATTTTTCTCATTCTGATGAAATTGTTTCATGTATTTTCGCAGTCTGATAAATTTTTTTCATTTTTACATAAAAAACACAAATATATGCAATGATTTCATCAATAAAATAATTATATAAAACTGTAACACTCTAAATTCTGGAAATAGCAATTAATTTAAAAAATTTCTAAATACACCAATAAATAAATCATCTACCACTACAATTTAATATTTAACCTCAATACACACATTCTTTCTATATGAACAGTCTATAATAAAGACGGGTGCTACTAAAACCCAAAAGTATCGCTATCTCCAAACTGCGGAAGACTTCATCAAATGCTTACACTCGTGAACCACTAAGCACATCCCTTCATACGACTGCTAGAATCGAACCCCCTTCTGGAACCTGATGCACATGCCGACAAATAAAAAGGTTAGGCTTAACGCCTAGTGAGCTCAAGAGTTTTCAACATATATAAATAAATCGTTTAAAATGTAAGAATGCAATTAAAGTCATAATCTTTCAAAATGATATGCTTTGCTTATGAAACAAGTCATTTACCAATAAGTATATATTTTAAACGAAAGAGACACCACGTTGATCGCTAACCAAACCAAGATGTTTTACAGAAGGATTCCAATATAAAACGTCTTTCGTAAACTTATATTTAACTCAAAACTCACGCAACCATAAAATGAAAGGAAACCAAATACTGAAAACGTAGGAATGACGCATTCCATTCAAGCCTTAATATACGTGGGGGAAACCCAATATTAAAGCCATCATTTATCGTCGACCACATAAAAACCCAATTTGGTAAAATACGACATTACCATATAAAATACCACGAATCAACGATGAAGAGACCCGTATACACTGAGAATAGAGTAACACGCAAGTAGGCCATTCACGCGACTTCCTTGTATGTCATCTAAACGTTTCCATCTTGGGTGGCGAGAACACGTGAATGGGGCCACCCGCGATGTTATTGGATTTCACCAACATGCCCCGGTTCTAGTTCCCATGCCATAACAGACATCACAATCCTCGAACCTGTTGTTGCCCCTTGCCATACTCCGTCGAGTTCCGCCCCGCGGTCTTACGAGCAACCGGGTGCCTAATCCAATCTAGACGAGTTCCAACTCTGCGGCTCAAACCACATATTCCTACTCGCTAGCAAACCCGAGCGGTCACTAAAAGTAACCCAAAACCTCAGGCCTTACACAACCGACAGACTTACGTGCCTATGGATCCATTACGACACTATCTAACATTACATGACTCCAAAAGAATGACCAAAGCACCCAAAGCATGTAACTCACCAATGACACGAATTAATCGTCAACACTTAAAACCCACGACGGTTATAAATCCGGACAAATGTCCACGCGACTCATTTAGTCAAAACCGAGCCAAAGGCCCAACACTTTACGTAAATCACCAACGAAGCCTTTGTAAACATTAAAAACACGTTTAACCGACTAACGAAAACACAACGACCCAAAAGTGTAAAATAACACAAACTCAACATTGTTTGAGGCAAACCATTTTCCCAAATAAACTCTTTACTCTTATTTCCCAAAATATTTCGTGACACAATTATGCACATTTTCCAAATAGACGTAAGAACAAAATCATGTAAATGACATTTACATCAAATGAACTCCATTTATATAAAAATACGTCAAAGAAACATGTCAATATGCCTAAAATCCCCAAGATGCATGTTTCATGAGTTTATAAAGATAAATATAACCAAATACTCAAACTTATCAGCAGTTAACAATTTGGTGTAAAACATAAACATTTTAAAAATAACCATTTTGGCATTGTGGGTCCAACAATACTATATCAAGTTCTTAGATTAAACAACACATAAAGATTACCAACCTGTATTGATTATAACAAATGGTTACAAGGTTGATCGATTAAAGCTTTGATTGTGTTCTCTATGTATTCTTTCTTTTACACCTTTTAGTGTGTGTTTTTGTGTGTCTGATAATATCTGATCTGTTGAGAGATTGAGAGATATCTAATAATATCTAATCTAGTGTGTTAGACACTCTACCTAAGATAATATCTAGATTTAATATCTAGATATTATTTCTAATATAAACTAGAAACTAACTAATAACTAATATCTAACAAACTAAACTATTACAATACTATAACTTAGATATTTAAATCTAAGTAAACTAAAACAATTACATTGACATTTATTACAAACAACATAGACTTTAATATTGAGAGTTGACGTTTCAGCTTTAGCTTCAGATTGCGATCTTCAGATTGGATGATCTTGAATCCAATGAGACTGTGTCTTAACAATCTCCCCCTTTGGATCAAGATCATTACGAAAATGATTTTAGCAATAAAGTCTTCTTGTTCAGCTCGGAAGATGCAATCTCTTTCTCTAGCTCTTAAATCAGCATGTCTTTTTCTAACAATCTCCCCCTTTGAAGAGTAGACGTGATTCTTGAAACATGTGATCTTTGCCATTTCTTGTGTAGTCATTCTCCCCATTTTTTGATGATAAGTGTAACGACTTCATCAAAATTATTTGTAAGAAATGTCTCTCTTGCGGTTAGAGCCCCTGATCCGTCAATTCATAAGATATTCATCCAGATCTTTGCAAATCTAGACAAAATAGTCGTGTAACACCTGAATCAACTAATGAATCAGTTAGAATGCCTGTCAGTAACACTAAGCCACTGTGTGTAATAAATACACATTGGAAAGGAGCTGTTTGATGTTGACTCCCCCAGGGCTTCCATTTAATCATCGAAACACTACAAAGGTTATTTCTATAAACGTTATGACAAAGAAACTAATTCCTTGTGTGTTCGTGCTTGTGTTTGAAAGAATAAAGCACTGATGATTGCTTATTTGGCTCAAAATTGTGTAAACCACTTAGACAACATTAAGTTAAACACAGACTCAATGTGCATGAGTGAAGTGCGAAGGTGGGACAAACTTCCTTCTTTTCAATATCCAGATTTTCCAAATGAAAATCAGATAGCAAATGTGCTGCTTCCCCTTTGAAAATGTGAAACATTTTCTTGTTAAGAAGAAAATGAGTAGTTGGTGATGTTTGATCAAGAGTTGGCATGGGCTAGTTGCCTGTTTCAATAATGATCACCAAAGAATTGTGAATCACTAGAATGGTGGCTACCCGACTCAGAAAAAGTTGGTGCAGAGTTGTGATATTCTTTTAACTCTGTTCTCACACGCTCTTTCTTTTAAACGTTTTGCTCGCTCTAATCACACTCATTTCTTTTCGCTTTGCACACTCAATCACTAAGGATTTAACTTCTTGGGTAGAAATCACTGGTTAAGGTGATTCCATTGAAGTTGTGTTAATTCCTAGCACAATGATTCCTTGTTTTCCTATGATGCATGTGATGCTCAGATTGGTTTAACTATTTCAGTTAAAGCACAATTTAGATATTTGAAAACATTTAAAGTACACTCCCAAAATATAAAATATGTTGAAAAAAATCGGGAAGTGGTTTGAACATTAAAAACAATGTTTTCTATGATTGAAAGTTGTCCTTCTTTCAACCATATATGAGATGAAGATATAGAATTATACCTTTACGTACGATCTTCTATCTCATGAAGCTAAGCTTAAAGTCATAAAGATATGATCTTGTAAGCATCTGTCAAAAATTCTGCAAAAGTCTTATGTCAAGTCAAAGTAAAATTTATTCACTTAAATTGAAAAGACAAAAAGCAGTAAAACATTTTTAAAGTACGAGTTCTGATCATAAATAATCAGAAGTCATATCCGTACTCCCCTTTTATCTTGAAGAGCTCCCCCTAAATTCTTGCAATACAAAAAAAAATTTGGCATTAAAAGGTACATGCAAAATTTTATGAGCTCCCCCTCGAAGTAATATTGACCACTTGTCAATTTCTTCTCATTCTCCCCCTTGGATTATGAACATTATATAGAAGTGCAGATATCAATCAGAGTTAAGAATTTAGAAAACTTTTATAGGTAACAACTGATTAGATTTTAAGATTTAGCATACCAAGCTTAGAGATAAGAAAGTTGAACCTCTTTTCGTCTAAGGGTTTGGTGAACAAATCGGCAAGTTGATAATCAGTTTTTACAAAGAAAAGTTCAATTGTTCCTTTTTCAACATGATCTTTAATAAAATGATACCTGACATCTATGTGCTTAGTCTTGGTGTGTTGAACAGGATTTGCTGATATTGCAATGGCGCTCTTGGAGTCACAGTATATCGGGATCTTGTTGAAGTGGAAACCATAGTCGCGCAATTGAGTTCGCATCCATAAGACCTGAGAACAGCAGCTAGCAGCAGCTACATATTCTGCTTCGGCCGTGGAGGTTGAAACACAAAGTTGCTTCTTCGATGCCCAACTTACGAGTTTGTCACCAAGGAACTGTACGTGTCCTGACGTGCTCTTCCTGTCTAACATACAACCTGCATGATCTGCATCTGTGTAGGCTGTTAGTTCAAAACTAGTATATTTAGGATACCACAGACCAAGATCTGCAGTGCCCTTTAGATACCTAAATATGCGCTTCACAGCAGACATATGGATTTCTTTAGGATTGGCCTGATATCTTGCACATAAGCATGTTGAAAACATTATATCTGGCCTACTCGAAGTAAGATACATTAAAGAACCTATCATTCCTCGATAAGTCCTAACATCAACAGCCTTTCCCGAAGGATCGGTGCCAATCTTAGTACCTGGTGCCATTGGGGTACCAATAGGTTTTGAATTTTCCATTTGGAACTTCCGAAGAATATCCCTAATGTATTTTGATTGATTGATAAAAATACCCGATGAAAATTGTTTTACTTGTAAACCGAGAAAGAAATTCATCTCTCCCATCAAGTTCATCTGAAATCTAGACACCATAAGGTTTGCAAAATTCTTACAGTACTTAGTATTTGTAGAACCAAAGATAATATCATCTATATAAATTTGAATTAAAATGATATTGCCTTTTTCCTTTTTGATAAACAAAGTTGTATCCACCGTACCTTTTGAAAACCCAGACTTGACTAGAAAATTGGAAAGGATATCATACCAGGCTCGAGGTGCTTGTTTCAGACCGTAGAGTGCTTTGTCGAGAATGTAAACGTGATTCGGCTTCTCTTGATTGACAAAACCCTCTGGCTGAGAGACGTAGACTTCCTCCTTCAGAATTCCATTTAGGAATGTTGTCTTCACGTCCATTTGAAAGACAATGAAGTTCTTGTGGGCTACGTAGGCTAGAAACATTCTGATTGCCTCTAATCGCGCCACATGAGCATATGTTTCATCATAGTCAATTCCTTCCTCTTGTCTGTATCCTTTGGATACTAGTCTTGCCTTGTTTCGGATAACGATACCATCTTCGTCTTTCTTTATCTTGAAAACCCATTTCGTACCTATAATTGTTTTACCTTTAGGCTTTGGTACGAGTCTCCAGACTTGAAGTGCATCAAATTGATTCAGCTCTTCTTGCATTGAGATCACCCATTCTGGATCAGCAAGTGCCTCTGATACGCGTGTTGGCTCAAACTTGCTCAGAAAGGAGTCATGCATGCACATGTTCATTGATGCTGACCTAGTTTGCACTGGTTTTGATGGATCGCCAATGATCTGGCTTATCGGGTGCTCTTTGGTCCATTTATGTTCATGAGGCAGTGGATTAGATGATTGTATGTCAGTTGTATCATCTACAAATCCACTTGTACCTTCTTCTGTTTGTTCAGGAGGATTGATGATTTCAGTTGAAGTGGCAGGTTCAGAAGGCTCAGCAGGTACAACTTGTTCTGGCTGTAGATTGATCTGTAAAGTATCTCCTACTGTTTCAGCTACTTCTGTCTCTTTATCATTTGTCACTTCTTCAACTGTTGGAGTCGGCATTTGAATTGTAATTTCTTGTTGAATCGAGGCGTTTGATTCAATAGAGTCATCTGAACTGGTTGGATGAGTAGTCGTTAAGTCTTCCATCCTGTCAACCACAACAGATTTCTTTACATTAGATCCAAGAAATTCATCATAAAACAATTCAAATAATAAATCTAAATCAGATAAATGGTTAGTAGAAGTTGATGCTTCATCTGATTTATTCTGTTGAGACGCAGGTTCTGGACTGAGTTGCCCAGAAGCTAGTATTCCTGTTATAACGGGTTCTGAACTGTGTTGTTCGGAAGCCATTTCTTCATCAAACGTGACGTTGATGCTTTCAATCACCGTCTTTGACTTCTTCAGGTATACACGATATGCAGTTGATGTCGAGGAATAGCCAATGAAGATTCCTTCATCTGCCTTAGCACTGAACTTGTTGAGATTCTCCCTATCGTTTAGCACGAAACACTTACATCCAAATATATGGAAATATTTGATTGTCGGTGTTCGGTTGTTGATTAACGCATAAGGAGTCTTCTTGAACCTTCGATGTACCATAGATCGATTCTGTGTGTAGCACGCGGTCGAAACAGCTTCTGCCCACAAAAATAGAGGTAAGTCAGAGTGACTTAGCATAGTACGAGCAACCTCGACTAGCGTTCGATTTCTTCTTTCAACCACTCCATTTTGTTGAGGCGTTCGAGCAACAGAATATTGATGTGAAATCCCGACAGATTCGAGATATTCTTCAACTTTGTTGTTCTTGAACTTTGTGCCGTTATCTGTTCGTAGAAACTTGAACGGTTTTTGCAGATTCACCTGGGTCGTCTTTAGGAATGTGATGAGAATATCAGGTGTCTCATCCTTTGAACGTAGAAACTTGACCCATGTGTATCGCGAGTAATCATCCACGATCACGAGTATGTACTTCTTTTCGCCTAGACTTTGAGTTCGCATCGGACCGCATAAGTCCATATGCAACAACTCTAACGGAGCGTTTGTACTTGGTTAAGGCTTTGGTTTATGAGGTGCCCTCTTCATCTTGCCCTTTTCACAAGCTGCACAAAGATGTTCTCTTTCATACTTGAGCTCTGGAAGTCCTTTGACGAGCTTTCCACTGACCAGATTGTTGATGTACCTGAAGTTGAGGTGAGAGAGCCTTCGATGCCATAACCAACTTTGTTGCATCGAGGCTTTTGTCAGTAGACAAACTTGCTTGTCAGTCTGGACATTTGATAAATTGATTGTGTAGAGGTCTGATTCTCGAGTACCAACCAAGAGTTCTTCGCCTTCTTCATTGCGAACTGAACATCTCTTGGCTTTGAAGTAGGTCTTTGTCACAGAACTGGCCTATACTGAACAAGTTGTGCGTAAGCCTTCAACATAGCTCACCTTCTTGATAGTGACATTGTTCTGTTGTACATCACCATATCCCATGATTGGAGAAAACTGGTCGTTGCCGAATCTGACTGTTCCGCAATATTTGTCTTTAAAATTGGACAATATCTCTTTCTGCCCTGTCATGTGCTTGGAACATCCACTGTCCAAGAACCATGTATGACTAGTCTGCATAAGAGAAATAACAAATTTAGATATGCATATGACAACATTGGAATATTCACTTTGATTATCGAAGTGCGGGTCTTGAACTGATTTGTTCAAAAGCCTATTTTGACTTTGATGTTCGGGTTTTGAACTGCAATATCCAAAAACCTATTTTGACATTGAAGAACGAGTCCTGATCTGTACATAATCAGAAGTCGCTTTCTCTCTAAGCTTTGTGTGCCTGCAACACAGATTTAGCCTTAGGTACCCACTGGAATTTGGGTCCTGCAGTGTTAGCACAAGATTTTGGTACCCATTTCAAATTGGGTCCTCTTTTCTTTTGAAATGTATGAGAAGGATTAGTATGAGATGAATGCACATGGTAATTTCCAAACCAATCTCCAGAATCTTGACAAGAGATAGAAACATGTTTATCATAAATAGAAGACTTTCTAGCAGATAAAGATAACTGAAATAATTGATTCATTGTATATTGTTTACGAGAAACAACAAGTTTTGAGTTCAAAAGAGCAACATCAACAATTAAGACATCTTTACTAAGCGAAGTCTTACTACAATTAACACTACTAAACGATAAAACGGTCTTGTCAAGCTTCCGTTTGGGTTGCCATTGAGAATTTACTTCTGGCCTTTGCTTGCTCAGATCTAAAACATGTGAAACTGGTGAGTTAGACCTTGGAGCAACAAGCGAATGTTTATTCTTAGAATTACCAGTAATGTTCGGTTGCTGTGAATGCTGAGATATATTCTTACCTTTAGCAATTTTAGCTTTCACAGAGACTGAGTTATCAACTTTCGTTGATTTTGCACTATTAACAGGCATACTGGTTTTTCTCAAAGTTTTCTTAACAAAAGATGAATGGTTAGGAAGTTTTGCATTAAAGTCAAATTGTTCAGAACAATCATCTAAACCACCATTAGAGTTCAGAAAATCAAATCCTGTACTTGATGAACCAAACATATCCTTAGAGTTTGAAGCCTTAGAAATAACAGAATTTGAAAACACAGTTGAAAAAACTTTTTGCTCAATATTCATCAAAAGTCTTTCATCTGACAAAGAATTCTCGAGTTCAGAAATTTTACTTTCTAAAACGAGAGGAGGGACATATAGTTTACCTTGAATAGGCTTCGCCTCCATTTATTTTTCAGAATAACTTGGAAAGAAATCACTTGAAAGAGTTTTCTTCTTTTGATATATAGGATTTTCATTATAACTATTATTCGTCTTCGCATAATTAAATGGAAGATGAACTTTAGCTGATTTCAACCGTTTTTCCATTTCATTGGCTTCATCCTTTTCCGATAGTTTAGTCCAAAATGTTTTAAACTCAGGGATTCTGCGAGCTAATTGCATTGAAAGATGATCATAAAGTCCTGGCACTTCAGACATCCCTTTTTGTAGACAGTGAGGATTCTTATAACCGATTCCCCATCTCTCTATTTTCTCTTTGGGTTTGTTTAGAAAAATAGTCTGTTCAGTTTGACCCATTTTATATAACTTCTCTTCCAAACTCTTTAATTTTCCCAGTAAAGAAAAGTTTTCTTTGGTACAAGAAGCATGCAATTTTGTAAGCTCATAAATATCTATCTCACTTTTTAGCAGTTTAGACTTAAGATCAGAATTCTCTTTAAGAATTATTGTCTTTTCTTTAGCGTTGGTGTCATTATCTCTATGAAGAATCTCAACTAATACTTTCTGCTCAGCAATTTCATTGCTAAGTTTCTGTATCAATTGGTTTTTGTCAGTTATGACACCATTTTCTTGCATAAGATTAGATTCTAACTCTTTTTGTTTTAAACTCATGGCATGCATTTTATTCATGAAATCTAAATCTGATAGATTACATACCTCCTCTTCTTCATTGTCTGAATCAACTTCAGCATCTGATTCTATCTGGCCCATCAAGCACATGTTGACGGCTTCATCTTTCTCTTCATCCTCTTCTTCCTCATCTGAGTGATCGAGCCAATATTCATCCTCAGCCATCAATGCCTTGCCAGCCTCCTGTTGCTTTGCAAGAAGCATTTTGTTCTTGTAGTAGTCGGAGTTTCTGACCTTTGATCTGCGACAGTCCTTGGCAAAGTGACCTAATTTGCCACAGTTGTAGCACGTTGGTGGTTCTGGCTGGCTTGATCCTTCAGCTTTGAACTTTCTCTCTTTCGGTTTCCTCTCCTCTATTCTCTTCCCTTCAGCTTGATATCTTCTCTCTTCAGGTTTCCTCTCCTCTTGTCTCTTTCCCTCAAACCTCTTTCCTTCATATCTACTTCCTTCAACCCTTTCCTTGTGGATGTAGTTGTTCGGACCAGAAGAGTATCTCTGACTATTTGAACTTGGCTTTGTGTAGAACCTTTTCTGAAAAGCACTTGTCAGCATAAGCATTGCTTGCTTCAGTTGGTCATTTTCATCCGTGTCAGAGTTTGCATAAGCTTCATCTTCTTCTGATTCATATACAATCGCCTTGTTCTTCTTCTTCCTGACTACAAGAGCGACTGTGTCTTCAACCGTCTTTCCTTTCTGTCTCTTATCTTCTAGAATTTCATCAACCTCTTCTTCATTTTGTCGGAGGGTTTCATACACCTCATGAAGTGGAATCTCATTCAAGTCTTTGATTTGCTTCATCTGTCTTGCAAATCTTTTCCATTCTGGTTGAAGAATGCTCAGGAACTTGACGTTCAGCTCAATTTGAGATTTGTGGACTTTGTTCTTGCTAAGTTCGTTCAGCAAAGTCACAAACCTGTCATAGGTTTCTTCTAAAGTTTCTCCCAACCTGCCTCTAAATTCTTCATAATTATTTAGGCAGTTGGAGATTTTCAGCTGATTTCCAACTTTTGAACCCAACATCATCTTTTCAAGCTGATCCCACATTTCTTTGCTGGAGGCCTTGTAGCTGTAAATCTTTACATATATTTCATTTGGAATTCCTTGTAAAATGTATGACTTAGCTAATTTGTCGCCTGTGGCTCTTCTGAGGTTATCATCTCCTAGCTCATGAAACTTAAGTTCAGCTTCAGTAGGCACATTTCCAACTACACGAGTTGTCATGACTGGTTTCATAACCCCTTCTTCTATAGATCTCCTGATGAAATCACCCAGCTCATGTCTGTCAATGAAGTTCAGAAACCGATCCTTCCACTGTTCGTATTCTCCTTTGAAGAGAATTGGTGGCTTGGTGTCAGTTCCTATTGCGAGGGCTTCTCTGGATGTCATTCTGAAGAAAAATCTAAGTGTGGAATAGAAGCTTTGCGTTTGAGAAGGTTTGCGTTTCAAGTTGGGAGCGCAAAGTTGAGGTTTGCGTTTCTAAAGGTAAGCGCAAAGTAAGGTTTGCGGGTCTAGTTGGAAGCGCAAAGTTGAGGTTTGCGTTTCTAGTTGGAAGCGCAAAGTGAGGTTTGCGGTTCTAATGGGATGCGCAAAGTAGACTTGTCTTTTGAAGAGATGAACACAATGGCTTGAGGTTTTGCGTTTCTGAGGTTTACGTTTGTGAGGTTTGCGTTTGTTTTTGGAACCGAGAAGTAGACTTTGCGTGTGGCTTGAGAGGCGCAAAGTGAGGTTTGCGGGTCACTTGAGGAGCGCAAAGTTGGACTTTGCGTTTGTTGTTGGACGCGCAAAGTTTTACTTTGCGTGTGTTTTTCTTCTGCTTTGCGATTGTTCGTCCTGTTCTACGAAAAATCAACTGAAACTTGTTTTATTTGTCGATTAGCAGTACAAATCTCTACCAATATATCTAGAAACACTTCTAGAACTGAATGTAAGCACTCGATCTCACTAAAACACACTGTTTGAAGAAAATTTTATCGCACAGTGACTTTTTGTTCTCGACAGTTTCCTCACTAAATCCACAAATTGGAACTCGAATAAAGCTTAATACTGAAATTAATCAACAACAACTCTATCTAGCATGCTAATCGATCACAACCTGATCGATTTTAACACCTAAAACAGTTTAAATCACTAAATCGATTTTCTATAAGAACACAGAGACGTTTTTCAGAAAAACTTGATTTTGATCTTAATCAGGCTCTGATACCAATTGTAGGTCATACAATACTATATCAAGTTCTTAGATTAAACAACACATAAAGATTACCAACCTGTATTGATTATAACAAATGGTTACAAGGTTGATCGATTAAAGCTTTGATTGTGTTCTCTGTGTATTCTTTCTTTTACACCTTTTAGTGTGTGTTTTTGTGTGTCTGATAATATCTGATCTGTTGAGAGATTGAGAGATATCTAATAATATCTAATCTAGTGTGTTAGACACTCTACCTAAGATAATATCTAGATTTAATATCTAGATATTATTTCTAATATAAACTAGAAACTAACTAATAACTAATATCTAACAAACTAAACTATTACAATACTATAACTTAGATATTTAAATCTAAGTAAACTAAAACAATTACATTGACATTTATTACAAACGACATAGACTTTAATATTGAGAGTCGACGTTTCGGCTTTAGCTTCAGATTGCGATCTTCAGATTGGATGATCTTGAATCCAATGAGACTGTGTCTTAACAGGCATGTACACCGTTTTCATAAATCATCTTGAACTCACCTCGCTAGATTTAGGCTAAATCTAGATTTTCCCCCAATTAGAACTCCTTTGAAGAACACTTGGATTCTCAAGACCAAACTTTCAAAACCTAAATCCATACATATTCAACCACAAATAAACATAATCAACCACAAAGAATCGTTTCCCAAACCATCTACATGAATACCTCCATTACTACCGAAACCCTAACTTCCATAACCGAAGAGAATAGAAGATTACCTTATCCCAAGCTTGAATCCACCAACCAAAACACTTCTAGTTCACCAAAATGGTTACAAAACTCCAATCTATGAAAGGGAGAACAAAGGGTGGATGAAAACCAAGAAAACTTTGGGGAAGAAGATGAATAGTGAGAGATGAGAAGCTTACCACCACCAAATACTCTAGTATACTCCAATATACTTCCAATCTCTTTCAATATCCTTGAAAATCTCTCAAAAACGAAACCGTAGCAACTTGAATCGCCCAAATCGGAGTTGAAATAAGAGAGTTATGAAGAAATGAAGTTTGGGGCTGAAAATCGCGATTTTAACACCCTGAAACACCCAGGCGATTGTGCCAGGCTATAGTGACAATGTCATAATCGCCGGGCACAATCGCTGAGATTGTACCGAACGTTTCTGGGCTCCGGCGACCTTGACAGGCGATTGTGACACTGTCACAATCGCCGGGCATTATAGCCTAGCGCGTACCGAAACTGTTTTGGCCATAACTTCTTCGTTATAGCTCCGTTTTCGCTCCGGAAAGAACCGTTGGACTCGTAATTGAATCCTTCATACATATAGACTATAAAATCTAGGATTCAAGTCCAAAATCAAAAATCTTATTTTTCCTTGATATATCGGTTTCTGTATTAACTTGAATTGATACCTCACGAAACTCGGGGTGTTACAAAAACAATTTCATCAAATTAAAAAATTTCATGAAACAATTTCATTAACTTAACCAATGAAATCGAAGGTTTCCACGGTTTTCAAAATTAGAGTGGTTTTCATTTGATCGCTCCTCTCTCTCTATATATATAGATATATACACACATACATATATATATATATATATACACACACATAAAAAAATACACACACATATATATTCTTTTAATTATTTTGAGCAAATTCCAATTTTGGTCCCTGTCAATTGTGGTTTTAGTGAAAAATGAAAAAAAGCAAAATGACCAAAATGCCCTCATGTGCATGGCACATGAGGGGGTTTAACGGAAGGTAATCTTACAGAGTTAGTCCGAGGGACTAAATCCGAGCACTTTTTCATACCATAGGGATTTTCTTGCAATAAAAATTTTATAGGGACCAAATGTGAGAAAAACAACAAACCATAGGGACCAAATTTGCAATTCACTCTAATTTTTAAGATAATTTATTTTAAACTTTAAGGGGGTAAACTTTTTCAATTAAAAATAAAATAAAAAGTCAAACAAGGTAGGCGCTGATTCAAATCTCCAATTTTGTCCTTAATCTCTTCTCAATTAACCTTATTATGTATTAACCATTGATTAGTTTTCTAAATTTTGATCAATGGTTAAGATTTGTCCTCATGTGCACAATGAAAGATGAGATTTCATTTGAACCCACCCCTATATATATATATATATATATATATAGGGAGAGAGAGAGAGAGAGAGAGAGAGAGAGAGAGGAGCATGCGAGAAGTTAAACATTTTGTGAGAATGAGAGAAGTGTGATATCATACATGATACATGGCCTGTGGGTGTGCTTAATCATATATGATTAAACACTTCTCACATTCTCGTAAAATGTTTAGCTTCTCGTTTGAACCTGCCCCTATATATATATAGAGGTGGTTTCAATTGGAAACCATATTAGATTGAAAACTTTGGAAACCGTCAATTTCATTGGTTAAATTAATGAAATTGGTTCATCAAGTTGTTTCATATAATTTTTTTGTTAATGAAATTGTTTCATATATTTGTGTTTTTTATGTAGTTTCATCTATTTTTTCTTATTATGATGAAATTGTTTCGTGTATTTTCGCAGTCTGGTGAAACTTTTTCATTTTTACATAAAAAACACAAATATATGCAACAATTTCATCAATAAAAGAATTATATGAAACAATTTCATCAAGTTAAACAATTTCATGAATAAATTTCATTAACTTAACCAATGAAATCGAGGGTTTCCACGATTTTCAAAATTAGAGTGATTTCTATTTGATCGCTCCCCTATATATATATATATATATATATATATATATATATATGGGTTATAGTGCAAACCAATACATTTGTACAAACCATATAAACCATTATATTAGAAAATAATTGAGATATTTAAGGATTAATAATCATGATTTATTAAATACGATTGAGATATATACGGAAGAGGATAAGATTCATTTAATATGATCATGACATTGGTTAAGAAAATAAAATAAAATTAGATATTCATTTGAGTAGATGTTCATCTATTCATTTGAGATTAGTTTGTAAGTTTGTACAAATAGAGGTGGTTTGCATTTGATCGCTCATCTCTCTCTCTCTTTCTCTCTCTCTCTCTCTCTCTCTATATATATATATATATATATATAGAGAGAGAGAGAGAGAGGTTGTTTCAATTGACAACCATATTATATTGGAAACTTTGGAAACCGTCAATTTTATTGGTTAAATTAATGAAATTGGTTCATAAAATTATTTAATATGATCAAATTGTTTCATATAATTATTTTGTTAATGAAATTGTTTCATATATTTGTGTTTTTTATATAGTTTCATCTATTTTTCTCATTCTGATTAAATTGTTTCATGTATTTTCGCAGTCTGATGAAACTTTTTCATTTTTACATAAAAAAACACAAATATATGCAACAATTTCATCAATAAAAGAGTTATATGAAATAACTTCATCAAATTAAACAATTTCATGAATAAATTTAATTAACTTAACCAATGAAATCGAGGGTTTCCACGGTTTTCAAAATTAGAGTGGTTTCATTTGATCGCTCCCCTATATATATATATAGGGTTGAGTTCTTTTGTTAACCCAATATTTGATATTAATTTTATGAACCAATCACAACCCTTAATCTTTAAAATGGACGGTTGAAATTACTCATTGCATAAATGTAAGTTATTGAAGATGGAATGTAAATAATGGTAAGTGAAGATTATTGAAAAGGGTATTTGAGGAAAATATCATTAATATTTCTCCTTCAACTATTACCGCCCTTTGATTACTCCTCCATCAAATCGTAACCGACACCAATCTTCATCCATAAACTTAAATCAAACAATACAGTAACATACAATTGAATTGACTCTTTTGTAAACATTCCAACAATTCCATATCATAAAACCAATCATTCTAATAAAAAACTAGAGAAGTAATCAACTCATGTACATGTATGTTCACACGTGAATGTTTTTACGTAACATATGTGTTCATATGTATGATAATACAGGTTAACTATAAAATATGGTTGTTAATGTTTATGGATGAACATGTTTATACCTATTCATGTATATAGATATGATAAAACAGGTCCATACTTGTTCGTTCATGTATTTGGATATAGGTACATGCTTCAATAGGTTCATACAAGTTCATTAATGTATCACTTCATTCATAGTTGTTCATGTATATTTATATATATGAATGAACATGTTCATACTTGTTCGTTCATTTATCTGGTCATAGTTAAATGATTTAGCAGGTTCATACATGTTTGCTTCAAATACAAACGACATATATTATAAACATTCATATGTTACCATTGACGAATTGTTATCTACATCGGCTCCTCCTTCGATATCGTTTAAAACACCGGAAATCATAATTTCATTTCAACGAATAGTGTTAATTGTTAATATGTTGATAATGGTTATCCATGATTCTTACAATACTTCAGTACAATCAAACATAATCTGCACTAAAAATGAAAACAAAAAATGGCTAAAATCATGGAACTCCTCACTAAAAACATTAAAAGAAAGACAAAACATGTAATTCCAAATAGTTATCGATCTCTACTCCGCCGGTGTTATCGCTCAATCACCCATAAACAGTTGTTCGACGGGAAGAATGATGTTCAATAATCAATATTGATATGTTGAAGATTATCCTATATGTTTCTTAGGGGGTGTTTGTTTTTAACTTAATAAGCTTAATGGATGGTTAGCTTAAATGGTTAAATTATAATAAGGTGTTTGATTTTAACTTAATACTAAGAGATTGACTTAACATGTTAAGTTAACTCATCCCATCTTAATGTATTAAGTTAGAAATTTTCCAAAATTACCCTTGTCCTACAAATTTTAATCACACGACTCATTAAAAAATAAATAGTTTATCAACATGCATAAATTAAGAAAACTGTAATCAAACAATAATATTTTATCGTGTTAAATATATTTTAAGTTATTAAGTATTGTGTTACTCGTTGAATTCATATTATTTATGGTATTTTAAATAATTTATGTTAGTATTAATTTTTTGTCATTTTAAATATTAAATAGTTTATTTTCATTCAACACTTATGTAGACATAAGGTTAAAATGATAATTTTTGTTGTTCAGACTATTCATTCAGAACAAAAATCAAACAATAATTTATTTTAATTTATTCAGACAGATTAATGCTTAAAGACAGCTTAATAAATTCAGAACTACCCTTAGTCTACTAAACATCAAATCACCATTAATCTAGAAAAAAAAATAAACCCATTAATTTTGCTACAATCATGGAACTTGGATGTTTTTGTTACGGTTAATTAATGAAAAAATAATTAGGACAAAAAGGAAAATTACTAATACACCATCAATATTAAATTCATGATGAGAAATGAACATGGAATAACAATAGTTGGTGACTGGTCTAAAAAGTTTGTATAGTTAATATCTTTATCATGGTTAACAAATGATCCTAGCCCTATATAGGGGATATATATATAGACAGAGGTTCAAGGGAAAACCTCAAATAACTGAAAAATAAAAAAACATCTTATCAATCATTAGATTAGATGGTCTAATGGATATGATTAAACAGGCGGTTACAGTAATATTTTTTAACTTTAAAAAACCTCCACCCCCTATTTTTTATTCGAAAAAATACGAAAAATGAACAAAATTCTAACGGAAAAAATTACACCAAATAAACGATCAATTTTTCTCGTTAATTTGACATCCATATTCATATACTTTTCCATTATATATATATATATAGAGAGAGAGAGAGAGAGAGGTAGAGAGAGAGAAAGATAGATAGATGAAACATCGTGTGAGAAGAAGAGTTAAGGTGATAAGGTAAGAAAAGATTTGAACCATTGATCAATTTTAATCTCAAATCCACCCATGAATGACGTTTGATACGGGGATTGATCTAATGCATCTCACCAAGGTGCATCTCATCCTAATGTAACCATAACTTTCATTATTATCAGAACCCAAAAATATAATTATAAGGTTCAGAGAAGCCACGAAATTAAAAAAAAAAAGGATAAGCAATCTCACTCACTAGTTTAATTTTCAATTTCCAATTCTTTTTTTACTACTTTAGATTACTATGAAAAAGATTAAATATCCTAATTTATCTTCGATTTTTTCTATAATATTTTTATCAAACATTCACCTTGAAATAATTGGTGATTTTACAATTTATAAATTGAATTAAATCTCATATGTTTAACATCTAGACAGGACATGATAGAAAGAATAGAATAAGACAGAACAATTGTTCAATGTTTGGTAAAATAAAATTGTGATATAACAGGTAAATTGTCCAATTTACTTGTAATGAGTTGCTTATATCTTTTGTGTATTTTGATTAGTTTATGTAATTTATTAAATTATAGTAAAATAAATATTTTTAATAACAAAATATATCATTATAAAGTTTTCGTCAAACGGATTAAAATGACACAAAAATAAAAAGTTTTAATAAGTTTCCGATTTTTATATTATATATATATATATATATATATATATATATATATATATCAATGTTCAAAAAAGCTCGCCGTAACAGTCGCCATGGCGCGTTGTGGCTCAAGGCTTGTGTCTCACGTCACGTTATGCTTGAGGCACGCCAAGGTGCAATGCGCGGTTTTGTAGCACGATATTTTATTTTGTTAGTGAATGCCCAAAAGCTAATCATAAGATGATTGTAATTTTGAGTTTGTTTCATGAAATTAATAAATAAATAAAAGGCATCGCCCAATTTATTATGTATATGTTATATTCTGTGTTTTTAATTATTCATAATAAATAACCTTAGAATAATGTTTTCTAAATGTCCCTAGTTAAATATTATGTTGGGTTTTAAGGTTGAAGTAATATGATAATGACTAGCATATGTAGGGATTCATATAGAGATATTAAATCTACATATGAGTACAAAATGAAGATTTTGTGTATCGGACGTGACTCGCTATGAGAACACTTCATTGGATGTCATGTGAGTGTCATAAGTGTTTCTCATGTGGTCAATATACATGTAATTCTTTGACTTGAGAAATATGAAGTTTGCTATGTGTGAGGAATATATTTTGACATTTGTTCTAATCATTCCGTAACTGGGTGACAAAATTATTGTTGGGTATGTTATAAATCACATGGTAGAACTAGCATGTATCGAGATAGGATGTGTCCCTCTTTTATGAGGGAGTGATGTCTCTGGGCCCCTTGATAAATATATACTAAGGAAATGCATGCATGCTCAAATAAATGATATGAGATATCAATTTCTGTTTTCATTAGTATATTAGGGAATTAAGAAACTATAGATTGGACATAACGAGAATGACACATTTAATGTCTCGTGTTCAATCTAGACATCAAGGACAAATGAATTAAATGTGTAAACTAAAATTGACTACAAATCGATAATTTGTTGTATCACCAATTCTCGTCATTTGGTTGACGATGATGTATTGCTAGATACTGCTCATCGTTTATAAATATAAATACGAGATTTATATTTATTACCAACATGTTGAGAACCCATTGGGTCACACGCTTTGAACATATCCGGATAAGGAGTTTCAATAATTAAAATGTTTAATTATTATATCTGATTTGTATTGTTTAATCTGATTAAATAAAAATCAGATATTATTTTGTTGGACATTAAATAAGTTGACTAGGTATGGTTATGTAAGAAAGTGATGGTGCATGACCACTCTTACACTCAAGTAAGGTGTGAAGATGATGGTGATCTTTTACGCCATACTTCCATCACCATATATAATGTATGACATTGTATACAATTGTTGTTCTTGCAATTCTCTCTAAAATCACCTACAACTATATGCTCCCTTTCCTTTCTAAGTTTTGAAACCGTGACTAGCATCACGAGAAGGCAAAGGATTCGTATTGTTCGCATGGATACCGTGGAGGCATCAAGCTTGCTTTGTTGCTGTGATTCAAAGTCTCGTTAACTGTGATGTATAATTTTGAAACACCCGATTTATTCCAGTTCGTATGGGTCCTTGGAGGGTTATGGTTTTATTTTCCGCTGTGCTTGAGATCCCGTAACCCAACAATGGTATCAGAGCTACTTACGAACCTCTAGATCGGTTTTTTTGTGACATGCATGCATTTTTAAAACTGTTTTGCTGCTGTATGTTTTTATTTCGTAAATGTTTTGGTTTTTCGTCCCAGAAATATTCTGAATCTGAGAAAACTTAAAACATGAAAAACGTGGATATTTCTGTTAGGGTTCCACAGGCTTTTGAATCGCATCATTTCGACTTCGTATGAATTTTTTATGATTTTTTACGACATTGTCGCAATGCTGTCCGAAAATCGAACCCACTACGGGTTTGACTTGATTTTCGACCCATAATGGTTCTGGATCTTTGAAATCTTAAAACATAAAAAGATGTGTATCTTTTTGTTAGTTTTCGAAAGAACTTTGAATCACCCTTTTTCGATATCGTATGAATTTTGTATTAATTTTATACGGTGGTGTTGCAAATCGTCTTTATGTTTCAATGTGATTGAATATGTATAATGTGATTTGCTTGGTGAATGGTTATAGCCCTTAGTCATGGATGTATTATATTTGATAAATACGACTTGGATGTCGTGTCTTTTTTTATATAATCTCTTTGTACATTCTCCTCTCATCCAATCCCCTCGAATGTAACTCGAGGTTTCTTTGTTTGAAATGTAAAGTATTTTGTATAAAAGAAAAAAAGAGATGGAGGCGTTATGAAGTGATGAATATGAGAAGACTTAGAACCATAAGAGTTTATTTTATGTAATGATATTCATATATACTTGGCTCTATGAATATCACATAGGGGGGCTATAATCATCTCACATTTATTTTTACGCTTTATTGTATGCTTTATATATTATGATATGTTATGCGTGGTTATATGTATGTGATATTTGTTACAACATTTTAAAACAAATATGATTTTAAAATATATATATAAGTAAAAGGAGTTTTACAAATCAAAATGTGTTTTGATAAAATAAAAATTGGTATTTATATAAGATATAAAGTGGACCGTCGATCTTGAGTGATAAGGTCTTAGGTGCTGTTCGGTTCGTTTTCTGTTAAGACCTGTATGAATATAGTTGTCCGTATGGATATAGTTGTCTGAGTGTTAACATATAAACTGATGTTCGGTTGTTGTGCTGAATAAACAATCTGAATGTCAGAAATGACCATTTTACCCCAATCTTTATTTTTGTATGAATAAAACAACCGTTTTATTTTTGTATCAATAGTTAAACAGAAAAATTAAAATACAACCACCAAAATCCCATTTCAATAATAAAAGAAAATTTAAAATACAACCACATCCTCAAATACCCAAAATCCCAGTTCTATAGTCATTTTCCCTAATCGTTATCCTACACAGTCTAGCAAATTACACACACTCAAAACGGAGAAATCAATTCTCGCCGAATCCACTTTCATCTCATCATCTTTGTTTATATTAAGCATCATAAAACCACCGATCATCATACATCACAATTAAACTACCGAACTCCACTATAATCACAAACAATCAATAAATTCACAGACGCATCGATTAAATCGTACTACAACTACGTTGTGTGTGTGTGTGAGAGAGAGAGAGAGAGTAACTTGATCTCGACGAGGGAAAGAAAGGGGCCGAGGGTTTGGAGGAAAAACTATAATCGAAACCTTGGGGAGATATAAGAAATCGATTCACCTTCAACAGTCGAAACCTCAGCAATCGATGATGGCGTGGAATTGATCGGAGACGTGAAACAAATAGAAGACGATGTGGAACACATCGGTGAAGGTTACTTTTTTTCCATGGAGACTTCTCGGTGGGTTTTTTTTCATGGAGTAGTTGGAGTTGGGAGGGTATAGGGGGAAAATGCATAACATTTAATGGCTGAGTGGGAAGGACCCTATTTTTGTAGCTGATTCGGTCAGCCACCAGCTGACCTATTAAGCTGCTACCGAACACACAGATATGGCTGACCGAATCAGCCATATCCCTTATTCAGCCCATTAAGCTGCTACCGAACAGGGCCTTAGTACATCATAGTAAGATTTCAACCGGTTTTGTCACAAAGGCCTAAACCGCCAAAGAAAGGAAGGTATTTAAGTGATCCTCCTCCAATCTGGATTCCGGTTAAATCAAACTATGAGGAAACTATCTATTACAAAAGAGAGAATGGTAAAATCAAACTAACTAAAATCCCTCACCAAAATATTAAGTTTAAGATGCCTTCCAAACATGGCACTTGTTAAGAGTTTGATCATTGAGGGTGGGTTATGCTAAAGTTGGGTACTCTCTTTAATCTTAGTAAGATAAGGTAAACATAGGATTCCTACAAGCCATTTTGGGTCGGACTTAACCAAATTAAGCCTAATAGGATTGGGGATTTGGAGGCATGTGTTGGGAACATTCATATGATGAATTTAAATAAAAGTTATTCACCTAACTATCCAAGAGTTACATAGAGATGTAATTAGCAATGTTGTTGCTTACCTAAAACATTATTGGTTGATCGGTTAGCTAAAGTTAAATTGATCGATAATGAGAATATGGATCTTGGCCCGCTAGAAAGCTTATGATGTTTTCCGAAACAATAAAAGAGGGTTGTTGTTTTGATTAAAATAGTGGGAGCTTGTTTGATGAAAGTCCTTATTAAACAATAAAATTTCATGACACTAAGAACTTTGCTTTTCTATTGTAGATTACCAATGGCACAAACCAACAATGGAAACAAAAACACTTTGCGATCGATTCTCGAGAAAGAAAAACTAAATGGAACAAATTTCATCAATTGGTATCGTAATTTGAGAATTGTCCTCAAAGCTGAAAAGAAACTGTATGTCTTGGAGCAACAAATCCTTGAATAACCTAATTCTAGTGCTCCTAGAACTGAAAGGGACACTTTTAAAAAACATGATGAAGATGCTTTGGACGTCTCATGTCTAATGCTAATAACCATGGAACCTGAGCTTCAGAAACAACATAAAAACATGGGGGCTTTCGATATGATCGAACACCTGAAATTGCTATTCCAAGAGCAAGCTAGACATGAGAGGTACGAAACATCCAAGGAACTGTTCCATTGTAGAATGTCCGAAGGTAGTCCCGTTGGCACTCATATGCTTAAAATGATTGGGCATATTGAGCGTCTTGAAGGACTAGGTTTTTCTTTACGAAAGGAGTTGGCCATTGATGTAGTTTTGCAATCGTTGCCAAATAGCTACAGTAAATTCGTGATGAACTACAACATGCATGACTTTGACAAATCCCTTCTAGAATTGCTCAATATGTTACGAACAGCTGAGCAAGAGCTTGCAAAGAACAAGTCCACCATTTTGATGGTCCATAAGAACAAGAAAGGGAAAGGCAAAGGAAGTCAATTGCCAAATCCACTTCTAAATCTTTGATGCCAAAAGGAGGCATTAAGAAACCCAAGGTAACTGTACCTAAGGAGGGTTAATGCTTTCATTGCAACAAACTCGGGCATTGGAAGAGGAACTGTCCTCTCTACCTTCAGGAAAAGAAGAAAGGAAGTGTAACTTCCACTTCAGGTATCTATGTGATAGAAGCTAGTCTTTCTACTTCTTATACATCATGGGTATTAGATACTGAATGCGGTTCTCATATTTGTAGAAATGTGCAGGAACTCAAAAGGACTAGAAGGTTGAGTAAATGTGAAGTTGATCTGCATGTAGGAAATGGGGCAAAGGTTACTGCTATAGCCATAGGATCTATTTTGTTAACTTTACCGACCAGATTATTATTAGAACTTGATGATTAAGTCTATTAGAATTTTACTAGCCATTGCAGCATATCATGATTATGAGATTTGGAAAATGGATGTCAAAACAGCTTTCCTTAACGGAAAGCTACTTGAGGATGTATATATGATACAACCCGAAGGTTTTGTCGCTCCTGAAAAATCTCATATGGTATGCAAGTTGCAACGATCTATTTATGGATTGAAGCAAGCTTCAAGGAGTTGGAATCATCGTTTTTATGAAGCGATCAAAGAGTTTGGCTTCTCAAAAAATGAGGATGAACCTTGTGTCTACAAAAAGGTTAGTGGGAGCACCGTTTCATTTTTTTTATTGTATGTAGATGACATACTACTCATTGGAAATGATATTCCGACGCTTGAGTCTGCAAAGGCTTGGTTAGGAAAAGGTTTTTCAATGAAAGACTGAGGTGAAGCTACCTATGTATTAGGCATTCAGATCTATAGAGATAGATCGCGGAAATTACTTAGCTTAAGTCAAAGTACATATATAGACAAAGTGATGAAACGGTTCAACATGTCTGATAGCAAGAAAGGGTTCTTACCAATGTCTCATGGCATATCACTTTCTATGACGCAATGCCCTACTACATCTCAAGAGAGTGAACGAATGAGTAAGATTCCATATGTTTCGGCAATTGGATCTATCATGTATGCTATGATATGTACTCGACCTGATGTATCATATGCTTTAAGCATGACGAGTAGATACCAATCCAATCCAGGTGATGTTCACTGGATTGTCGTCAAGAACATCCTAAAATACTTAAGAAGAATAAATGATTCATTCTTGGTATATGTCGGTGAAGAAGAGTTGAGTGTAAAGGGTTACATTGATGCAAGTTTCCAAACAGATAAAGATGATTTTCGATCGCAGTCGGATTTTGTGTTTTGTCTTAATGGTGGTGCTGTGAGCTGGAAGAGTTCCAAGCAAGCAACAGTAGCTGATTCTACAACGGAAGGTAAGTACATCTCAGCATTAGATGCAGCCAAGGAGGTCGTTTGGATCAAGAAATTTATTTCTCAACTTTGAGTTGTTCCTAGCAGTGATTGTCCTATAGAGTTGTTATGCGACAACAATGGAGCTATAGCACAGGCCAAGGAACCTAGATCTCACCAACGATCCAAACATATTCTTAGAAGATATCATCTCATTAGAGAGATTATTGAAAGAGGCGATGTTAGTATAAGCAGAGTGTCAACTGACAACAAAGTTGCTGATCCACTAACCAAGCCGTTAACACAACAGAAGCATGATGGCCACTGTAGATCCATTGGTATACGATGCATGGATGGTTAGCTTTATTGCAAGTGGGATATTTTTAGTGAATGCCCAAAAGCTAATAATAAGATGATTGTAATTTTGAGTTTGTTTCATGAAATTAATAAATAAATAAAAGGCATCGCCCAATTTATTATGTATATGTTATATTCTGTGTTTTTAATTATTCATAATAAATAACCTTAGAATAATGTTTTCTAAATGTCCCTAGTTAAATATTATGTTGGGTTTTAAGGTTGAAGTAATATGATAATGACTAGCATATGTAGGGATTCATATAGAGATATTAAATCTACATATGAGTACAAAATGAAGATTTTGTGTATCGGACGTGACTCGCTATGAGAACACTTCATTGGATGTCATGTGAGTGTCATAAGTGTTTCTCATGTGGTCAATATACATGTAATTCTTTGACTTGAGAAATATGAAGTTTGCTATGTGTGAGGAATATATTTTGACATTTGTTCTAATCATTCCGTAACTGGGTGACAAAATTATTGTTGGGTATGTTATAAATCACATGGTAGAACTAGCATGTATCGAGATAGGATGTGTCCCTCTTTTATGAGGGAGTGATGTCTCTGGGCCCCTTGATAAATATATACTAAGGAAATGCATGCATGCTCAAATAAATGATATGAGATATCAATTTCTGTTTTCATTAGTATATTAGGGAATTAAGAAACTATAGATTGGACATAACGAGAATGACACATTTAATGTCTCGTGTTCAATCTAGACATCAAGGACAAATGAATTAAATGTGTAAACTAAAATTGACTACAAATCGATAATTTGTTGTATCACCAATTCTCGTCATTTGGTTGACGATGATGTATTGCTAGATACTGCTCATCGTTTATAAATATAAATACGAGATTTATATTTATTACCAACATGTTGAGAACCCATTGGGTCACACGCTTTGAACATATCCGGATAAGGAGTTTCAATAATTAAAATGTTTAATTATTATATCTGATTTGTATTGTTTAATCTGATTAAATAAAAATCAGATATTATTTTGTTGGACATTAAATAAGTTGACTAGGTATGGTTATGTAAGAAAGTGATGGTGCATGACCACTCTTACACTCAAGTAAGGTGTGAAGATGATGGTGATCTTTTAGGCCATACTTCCATCACCATATATAATGTATGACATTGTATACAATTGTTGTTCTTGCAATTCTCTCTAAAATCACCTACAACTATATGCTCCCTTTCCTTTCTAAGTTTTGAAACCGTGACTAGCATCACGAGAAGGCAAAGGATTCGTATTGTTCGCGTGGATACCGTGGAGGCATCAAGCTTGCTTTGTTGCTGTGATTCAAAGTCTCGTTAACTGTGAGGTATAATTTTGAAACACCCGATTTATTCCGGTTCGTATGGGTGCTTGGAGGGTTACGGTTTTATTTTCCGCTGTGCTTGAGATCCCGTATCCCAACATATTTAACTTATATTTTTAATATCTTATTTGTTCGTTTTTAATATTAACTAAATATAAATTGTTCATTATCATTCATTCATTGAGTAATAATAGTATAAAACATATGTGTATGTATATAACGTTATATATGATATAGAGATTTGTCGTCATAAGTCACGCCTTGAAAAACGTAATGACCTTGTCGTGGCTTTCAAGGCTTGAAGCTTGGCCTTGCCGCCATGCCACGCTTCACGCTATTTAGAACCTTCATATATATATATATATATATATATATATATATATATATATATAGTTTTAATTGGAAACCACTTTAATTTTGAAAACCATGGAAACCGTTGATTTTATTGGTTAAATTAATGAAACTGGTTCATATAGTTGTTTAATATGATCAAGATGTTTCATTTAATTCTTTTGTTAATGAATTTGTTTCATATATTTGTGTTTTTTATGTAGTTTCATGTATTTTTCTCATTCTGATAAAATTGTTTCATGTATTTTCGCAGTCTGATAAAACTTTTTCATTTTTACATAAAAAACACAAGTATATGCAACGATTTCATCAATAAAAGAATTATATGAAACAATTTCATCAAATTAAACAATTTCATTCTAACACCCGTAATTTTCTTCAGTCAGTAAAAGTGTGCTTAGGCGAAAGTAGAAATTTATAAGAGCAAACCTTGCGTACGGGAGGATTCGCCTTAGATCTCTAAAAGCGTCGGAAACGTATTGGGCGAGGAAAATGAATTTTTGGGCTTTGGTTCGGGTTGGGCGATAGTGCCCCGCGATAGTGACAAGGTCACTATCGCCGTGCCATAACCACCGAGGGCCAAAGCCTCTCGGTACATCCACGGCGAGAGTGCCTTGCGATTGTGACACGGTCACTTTCGCTTGGCACAATCGCGGAGAGCTGGGAGCTCTCGGTACATTGTCGGCGAGAGTGCCTCGTGATAGTGACCATGTCACTTTCGCTTGGCACAATCGCATTCGGGGTCCAGCAGGTTAAAAACGTGATTTTCAACCTCTTTTCATTATCCACTTCAACCATACCCTCTCCTCTTCTCTCTAAACCGAACCCTTTACCCCCATTGTTGATTTTGAGCATTTGAAACACCAAACCTAGAGTGTTTCAAGCGATTCTCCCTCATCTAGCAAAATGTGGATGCTTGAGCTAAGATATCTTCACCCTCTCCACCTTCTTCACCATCTTTATCAATTTCTAGGGTTTCCACCTAACCCTTTTCATCATTTGGACGTTTGGGAGTTTATGGCTCTAGTTGGTAACCTAGAAGCATTTTGGGTGGTGGATTGAAGCTATGGATAAGGTAATCTCCCATTTTCTTCACTTTTAGAAAATTTGGGTTTCGATATAAGTTGAGGTTTTCATGTAAAATAATTTGGGGAAAGATCCTAAATGGTTGAATATGGTTATTTACGGTTGAAAATTTGTGGATCTAGGTTTTTGGAAGAATTTTTCTCATGGATTCGGATTACTTCAAGAAATCTCAAGTAGGGGTAAAATCTAGATTTAGCCTAAATCTAGCAAGGTGAGTTCAAGTTGATTTGTGAAAACGGTGTACATGCCAAAATGTTTATTTTAAAGTGTTTTGTGTTTTACATGAAATTGTTAACTGCTGATAAGTTTTGAGTATTTTGAAGTAAAAATATGCGTTACTTGGTGTTTGTCAATGTGTTGGGTATTTTGATAAGTTTTCATATCTGATAAACTTGGGTTGTTTTAGTCTCACAAAATTGCCCTATTTGGGATTTGGGTGTCTTGATAAGTATTAGCATGATTTATGCATTTTTGGTGATTTTGTGCAAATAAAGTCCATTTCATGATTTGTACATCTTTGGTGATTTTTGTACAAATGAAGTTTAATCTATGATTTATGCATTTTTGGTGTATTTGATTTCATAAATCATTTGGAAAATCTTTTGTCCCAATCCGTGATGAGTTTTGGGTTAAACACATCTTTGAGGTATGTGTTTGCATAAACGCCGTTTAAATGCATTACATTATTTGGGGGACCGTTATTTGTTGGTCAAATGGATTTTGAGCATTTTAGCTCGGTCTTGACTTAAAAGAGTCTTGAGGACATTTGTCCGGTTTTAATGACTCGATGTAGAGTCCGTTTTATGAATTACATACTAATGTACTATGTTGCATTTTGATGATACTTACATGCTTGGGTGTGTGGTCACTCCTGTGTAGTCATGTAATGTTAGACTATGTTGCATTGGATCCATAGACACGTAAGTCAGTGTGTTTTAATGGTCAATTGGGTGTGCGGGGGTTGACTCTGGAACCCATGTTTTTTGACCTTAACCTTTCAAGTGTGCACTAGGAGGGCCGAGTCCGGTTGAGTTATCATGAGCTAGAGGGGCGATTTATATATTTTGGGCCTCCGTCATGTTGGGGCAACGCCGTGGTTGTAACCCACGACTTTGCCGAGCCTTTGGAAAAATTCATGGTATTATTCGCTAAGGTCATCTGTCTCTTTGGGTGTAGCTTGGAGGGAGTCGTAGGGACACTTGGGCTTTATGTCGTGAAGTGTCATACGATTAACGTTGAATGAGTGACATAGTTTTGTGTTCTTCCACTCTCAATGGATACGGGTCTCCCCCGTTGTTGTCCATCAGTATTTTGGATATTTAATTGTCCATGCTTTAATATTTGGGTTTCATTCCATTTTATGGTCGTGTGAGTATTGAATTTCAGTTCCATGTTTTTGATGGCATATTATATTTATACGTATTGTTTTCCATTATTTAAGGGTCGAGTATATGCCCCATCCGTGTTTTTGGGTGTTTTGGGATATGAAGTGTTATTCACGTTTTCACAAATTGGGTGTCGAATTATAATCACGTTTTGAGTGAGTTATGGGTCGCATCGTTTTATAAAGAATGTTTGTATTGGAGCGTTGTCTTTAAAGATACATATTATAGGAAAACGAGTTGTTTCCATTTCTAAAGTAAACCATTTTGAAAGATCTTGATGCGAACTGAATTCCTTTCCTTTAAAGATATGTTCTTTCATGTTAAAACTCTTGAGCTCACTAGGCGTTAAGTCTAACCTTTTTATTTGTCGGCATGTTGTCAGGATCTTAATTCTAAACAAGAATAAACACTCAGAAACAATATCAAAGGAGTTTGCGGAATAACACTTTGATATTCAATAATTAATGAAACACAGTAAATCAGAATACGAACTTGCAAACTTTATTGAATGATTATAAAGTTACAAGATTCAACACACAACCTCAATATTGATGAACAAACTCACCAATACGAATTCTACTTCTCTAGAATTAGGATTACAAACCTTGAGGTTGATTCTCTCTATCAAAACAAAAACTCAGAATGCTAAAGTTATTTTCTATCAAGTCTAAACTATTCTATATATACTGAAGATAAAAGATAATTACAAATAATAAAAGATCTTCAAAATAATCTTCTATCTTTATCTTCAAGCTTTCCTTAATCTTCAAACTTGATCTGCACGAATCTTGATTATCTCATAAGCAGCACTAAGTCTTCAGCAGTATTAATACTTTGAGCAGTATTAATATTCAGCAATACTAACTACTAGCAGTACTAAAATAGCTTAGCAGTAGTAATCTCCTCTAGCAGTATTAACCTTGACTTAGCAGCATTAATCTTGTTCAGCAACATTAACTTCACTTAGCAGCATTAACCTCAGAAGTATTAACCAAGTTCTTCTAGCAGCATTAACTGTACTTGTGAAATTCTGAATTTCCCAACAATCTCCCCCTAACTTGACTTTTAGGAAGAGAAGTCAATTTCTTCAGATAATCTTCAAGATGCTTTCAACACTGCATCATGTCTTATACTCCTGTATTTGCATCCAACCCCAAACTCTGATTTATAGTTCTTTGGATCAGATACTTAGCCATTTCTGAATTTGAAACACATCCTAGCTTCTTCTTCAGCATTGCATGAAGCTTCAGTCTGCTGTGATTGTACACTCTATCCACTAGGAAGTACTCTATGTGATTTAAGTCCATAGTTAGTGCATATACTCCAGTAGTTTCATATAGAGTCCACTTATTGACAGTTTTGAACACATTTCTGATCACATGCTCTACTTCTTCAGGTTTGAACATCATACACAGATACTCCATTACTAATTTTGTAATTGAAATCTCTGGAGCTTTCAGTTGATCTGCATACAACTTCATTCCTATCTCAAACATTTCTTCAAGATCTGACTTGGAGCATGTTCTTACAATCTTTGCCCAAGTATTGTGTACTTCATACTTTTCATCCTTCCTCTTGAGCCTGATGTACTCTTTACCATCAACCTTCAGTGTATCCCAGAAGATGACTTCAGGAGGCTTCACACCAACAGGTTCAGCTGAAATTGGTTCAGGCACTTTGTCCATCACTACCATGTATAGATTTACATCATCAATTTTTGATGACTCTTTCTGTTCAGATGACTTAGATGCCTCTTCTTCTTCAACAACCTTCTCAACTTCTTCTGCAGCTCTAGGCTTCTTGGTTGACTTTCTTCTTGCCATCATCTTGGTTCTTTTTAAAGTCCTTAGACTTTCACCAAGAGTTGCTTCTTTCTTTGGTGGTGTTTCTTGCTCATCTGGAAAAGGTTTTTCTATAATGAAATCATTGCTTTCTTTCATTCTCTTCTCCATCTCCACTCTTGCAGTTTCATTCCCTTGAAGCTTTATCATTTCAGAATTGTACAACTCTTTAATCTGCTCAAATGTCATCTTTGAGAACATCTCCTTTCTGACTCCTACAGCACCCTTGAGAAATGTAATCATCTTGTTTCTCTCTTGGTTACCTAGGAATGTCTTTGAGGGTTGTCTCTTCTTTGCAGCTGTTTTGACTACATATTTCTTCAGAGATGTTGCTTTCTTCTGTGCAAGTTCAGTTGCCAGGCTTTGTTGATAGGCTTCATTCAGTTCAGCAGCTAGAGCCTTAGCCATTTCTCTGTCCTTTTCAACCTGAACCCTTTCTTCTTTTTCAATATCAGCCTGCATCTTCCTGGCCAAAGATTCATCTGATTCAACCAACCTTTGCTTTTTGACTGGTTGATCATATTCCACCATTTTAGCTTTGCCTTTGTCTTTGCTCACCTTCTTCTCTACATTTGCTTTCTTGATCACTTCACCTTGTTCTTTGATGACAACTCCTTTGGCCTTTGAAATGACCTTGGGAGTATCATGCTTGGCTTTGATTAAGGTCTCAGCAATTTCAAGATCTGTTAGTACTTCTTGCACTATTTCTGTTGCTTCTTTTAGGTCAGAAGTAGAAACTGTTTCTGCTGCTTGGCTTGACTCAACAGTATTAACTGTTACTGCTTCTTTCTCTTTTTCTGCTTCTTGTACTATTTCTGCTTCTTGTACTAACTCAGTTTCCACTTTTTGTTGCCCCCCTCAACATCCACTTTCTGTTGCTCCCCCTTAGCTTTGGCATCTTCCATGTTGACATCAGCTTCTGACTCCCCCTTTTTGGGAGCATCAGTCACTGGTTTCCTCCTTCTTAGCACAAATTGTTTCTTCTTCTTTTGTAGAATCAGTTTCTTCACCATTTGCTTCAAGTTGACAATCTGTTCTTGTTGAGACAGAACTATCAGTTTCAGCTCTTCTATTTCTTTCCCCTGCTTGATCACATCCATGTTTATGTTTCCCATGGTTTCCATCAATTCAAAATAGTTATATATGTCCTCACCTTCTCCAGAAGTATTACCCTCTTTTGAAGGATCATGGGATCTTATTGTAGTAGAGGTCTTCTGCCTAGCAGAAGCACCTGCTACCCCCGTGGTTTCTTGGCACCTGGGACCTTTGGATGATTGCTCATCCAAAGTTTCCATGGGGAAGGTCTTATTTATGTTACCACTGACCTCCTCTGTGCTAGCAGGAGTAGTGGCAGCCTTAGCACCCATATGCTCATTCATCTCCTTGTTGAGCACCTCCTTGGGGTTGGGAGACACCCCTGTGGTTTCCCTGTTGATATTCTCTAATGGAGAATTCTCCATTAGAGGGCTTATAGGCTCTGTGGGTGAAGGTACAAGAAGGGAAGGAGCATTGTTTACCTTTTTCCTTATATAAGTTTGGGTTATTGGAGAAATTGTCTTTTGAACAAGAGACTGAGGGATTGATATGGAGGGTGAAGGTTGGGATTGGCTAGCAGTGGGATGGTCTAATGAGGGCCTTGACCCTGCTGCCATACCTTCTTCAGTGTGGGACACCACCATCATTGTAGAGAACAATGGGGTGTCAACTCCTTCCGAGTCCAATGGAGATCTTTTCATGTTTGAAAAGACCTTACTTTTGGGGATTTTTGGTACATATACCTCATCAAAGTGAGGCATATCCGTCAATTCATGGGTTATAACTTCCTGAACAAACCTGGGGTACATGTAAAAACTCTTTTTGCTTCCCAAGTTTGATACAATATCACTGAAAATCATTCGTGAAAAATTGTACTTTCTGGCAGTGGCCAAGCAGACCGAAGCATAAGCAATGGTACTGCTAAACTCACTCCATTCAGTAGTCTTTTTGGAAATACAGTGCATTAAGGTATGAACAAGAAAACGCCATTGGGTATAAAATTTTGCTTTTGAGAATTTGAAACCACCCAATTGGCCTCCATACCCCATTCTTGACAAATTAGAGAACAAGTCCTCATTTGGAATAGAAGTAATACCTGCAACATCGTCTAGACGTAGACAAATGCGTATCACCTCTTCAGAGACTGACAAGGGTTTGTCACACACCCTTGTCTTCAGAATCTGCACTCCATTCTCTGAGACTATGGAGGCATTTGCCCAGAATTGCCGTTGATGCTCTATGTAGATTGTTGGTGACACAGTGAGAGCATGGGCAATGTGGCTGGACTTAAGAAAATCCACAATCTGGTGGAATCCAGCAGCTTGTTTCGGCTTCTGTAGCATCGCAATCTCGTTGTGCTCATCAATGAAGGCCATGGATTTCATTGAAGCTTGAGTATGTTGGACTGAAATACTTGTTCTTGAGAGAAAAAAGGGTTAGAGAGCAAATGAATAGAAATCAAAGAGTCGTTATGGACTTTTGGGCGGGCAAACAGGGTATTTATACGATTCGGAACATAAGCAGTATTAACTAACTAGCAGTATTAACCACTAGCAGTATTAACTAACTAGCAGTATTAACTGAGAGCAGTATTAACCACTAGCAGTATTAACTAACTAGCAGTATTAACTGAGAGCAATATTAACCACTAGCAGTATTAACTAATTAGCAGTATTAACTTAAAGCAGTATTAACCACTAGCAGTATTAACTAACTAGCAGTATTAACTGAGAGCAGTATTAACCACTAGCAGTATTAACTAACTAGCAGTATTAACTACTAGCAGTATTAACTGTGCACTGGCAGTAATAAAACTGCACTGGCAGCATTAACTATACTTACCCTTTTTGAAGCTTGAGGTACTCTGAGCAAGGTAATAGACTTCCTTTATTTGTACCTTATTTGCTCAATATCATCTCCCTTACCTTTATCACTTATCATACCTACTTCTGCATCAAATGAAACATGTCCTCCAACAAATCTTTTGATGAATTTGAAGGCAGTCCATGTTCCCTGTTATGTACCAAGAGCAACCACTATCTACATGCCAAATGCTCTTCCTCTTGAGCTGTTGGTTGCCCTGTACACTTGATAAATCAGTTAGTGTTGGAGGGAACCCAAGCCAAAGTGGTCTTGGGTTGTCCTTTCTCATCAATATAATCTGTAAGTTTAGTCTGGATGAGTTGTTTAGGAATCTCATGGCTGGAATACTTTGTCAAGATTATAGGCTTAGCAGCATTACTACTAGAAGCAGCACCAGCCTTGTTAGCAGTACTAACTTGGTTAGCAGTACTAACTTGGTTAGCAGTACTAACTGAGTTAGCAGCACTATTTCTGTTAGCAGTACTATCTGGGATAGCAGTACTAACATGTTTCTTTACTTTTGGAACCCAAACCTGAACAAAGTTGTTTGCTTTCTTTGTCTTTAAGTTACTCCTTGGCTTATTTGGAGTATTTTTCTTTGTATTAGCAAGCTTGTTCTGAGCATGGGACTTTAAAGGTGCTCTTCTCACATTCTCAGCCATGTGATTCCTTCTTTGATTTCTATAACCAAAAGAGTTTTGTGTTTGTCTTTGAAAAGTGACTGTTTGGTTAATAGGATTGAAATAACAATATTTGGCAAGATGATTCAATTTGCCACAGATAAAACAAGGTTTTGGTCTATTGATTTTACTCAGATCAACCCCTTGTTTTTGTGCCCACATATTATTCCAATTTCTTTGATTCCCCCTTCTTTTATCATGTTTTAGGGGCTCAGGCTTATTGCATGCACACTGTTTGCAAGGAACAGAATTCACAACAGTGGTCTGTGTCGGTCCAACAATACTATCAAGTTATAGATTAACGACACAATATGATTACCAACATGTATTGATATATAACAACGGTTACAAGGTTGATCAGATTTAAGCTTGGATGTGTTCTCTTTGTTTTTCACCTTTAAGTGTGTGTTTTGTGTTGATCTGATATTTTCGATTATTTTCTCTTTGCTTCTACAACACACAACTTAACAACTAATATCTAACTAACATAATATCTAGATATTATTTCTAAATAATAATATCTAACTAACTTAGATATTAACTAAATTAAACTAAATACTAAATTACAATTAACATTAATTACTTTGACATTTTATTACAAACGACTTAGACTAATATTAATGAGACGACTTTTCTGCTTTAGCTTCAGATTGCGATCTTCAGTTTGGATGATCTTGAATCCAATGAGACTGTGTCTTAACAATCTCCCCCTTTGGATCAAGATCATTACAAAAATGATTTAGCAATACGATCTTCTCTTTCAACTCAGAATCTTAGTCTTCAAGATATAGTAAACTCCCCAAAAGATGTAGATTATCTTTCTTGGATGTTAGGAAGAAATTATCTTTAGTTTCAGCTCGAAATTCTTCATCAAAGTATCTTCAAAAGAAAATTTTCTCGAATCAGCATATCTTCAGCATACTTGCTCTTTGAAGAATTCAATCTTGGACGTGATTCTTGATACATGTGATTTCTTGGTTAGCTGTTCTCCATTTCTTGGGTAGATCTTCTCCCCCTTTTTGATGAGAAGTGTAACGATTTCATCAAAACTTAATGACAAGAAATGTTGTTCATAAGGATCCTCTAATTCGTCAATGCAATAGATATTTATCCAGATCTTTGCAAATCTAGACAAAATAGTCATGTAACACCTGTAGCCATAAACAAATCAGTTAGAAACGCCTGTCAGTAACACTAAGTCACTGTGTGTAACGAATACACAATGGAAAGGAGCTGTTTGATGTAGACTCCCCCAGGGCTTCCATTTAATCATCGAAACACCACAAAGGTTATTTCTATAAACGTTATGACAAAGAAACAAATTCCTTGTGTGTTCGTGCTTGTGATAGAAAGAATTAAGCACTTAATGATTGCTTATAGGCTCGAAATTGGGTAAACCACTGAGACAACAGTAAGTTAAACACAGACTCAATGTGCATGAGTGAAGTGCGAAGGTAGGGCAGACTTCCTTCTTTCCAATATCTAGATTTTCCAAATGAAAATCAGATAGCATATGTGCTGCTTCCCCTTTGAAAATGAAACATTTTCTTGTTAAGAAGTAAATGAGTAGCTGGTGGGGTAATTTCAAGAGTTGGCATGGGCTAGTTGCCTGTTTCAATAATGATCACAAAAGAGTTGTGAAACACTAGAAATGTGGCTGCCCGGCTCAGAAAAAGTTATTGCAGAGTTTTGATATTCTTTTAACTCTGTTCTCACACCCTCTTTCTTTTAAACATTTAGCTCACTACTAACCGAACTCTCTTTTTCATGATAGCTCATTATCCAATCCACACTCATTTCTTTTGATTTCTCACACTCAATCACTATGGATTAACTTCATGGGTAGAAATCACTAACTTCATGGGTAGAAATCACTGGTTAACGTGATTCCATAGAAGTTGTGTTAATTCCTAGCACAAAGAAATTCATGTTTTCCTAGAAAGCATGTGATGCTCAGAATGATTTGTAATCATGTAAGCTCAGTAGAACATTTAAAGTACACTCCCGAAATATAAAATCTTATGAAAAAATCAGGAAGTGGTTTGAACGTTTAAGAATATGTTTTCAATGATTGAAAGTTGTCCTTCTTTCAATCAAATATGAGATTAAGATAAAGGAATATACCTTTAAGTTCGATCTTACATCTCATGAAGCTTAGCTTAAAGTCATAAACATATGATCGTGTAAGCTCTTCTCAAAAATTCTGCAAAAGTCTTAAGTCAAGTCAAAGAAACTTTATTCACTAATATTGAAAAGACAAAAAGCAGTAAAACTAATAACTTCTCTTACTCCCCCTGAAATTATGCATTTGAAAAAAATTATCATTGAAAAGATATGCATTTAAAATTTCAGAAATAAATATGTACTCCCTTTGAAGGTTGAATTTCTCGTTGGAGTATCGGAGTACAATCTCTCATATCAGCATTGGAGTAAGGTCTTTTGATCATTGAAGTGCGGGTCTTGAACTGTTGTATTCAAGAGCCATTATTGACATTGATGTCCGGGTTCTGAACTGAAGTATTCAGAAGCCTTAGTTCTTCTACTCCCCCTTGACAGTAGGTGCCTGCAACACATAATTATTTTTCTTTGGTACCCACTGGTATTTGGGTCCATATGTGTTAGTTGCAGTTCGTATGGGGGTTATGGAATAAGAACCATACCAGTAATGATGTTTGGTTCTGTGAACAGGATCATGTGTACGACAGTAAGAACAAGAAGTTTCCTTACCTGATAACCTGATCATTTGATCTCTCGTGTAAACATGAGCAGGTTTACTTTTCAGCGCATTGTTCTTCGTTTCATTATGCGTATGTACACATGAGCTTTCATCTTTAACTGGTTTCTTCTTCCAGAAAAGATTTTCTTCCTTGTAGTTCCCTTTCCTCTGAGGTGAACCTGAACCATCTAACTTTCTGTGAACAGGAAGGTTAGTAGTATGAATCTGATTTGAAGATTTAAATTTATCAGGTAAATCAGATTTCTGAGATTTGCTTTTCTTGCTTTTACCAGAGGTGATTTGTTTCTTTGAACGCTGATGTTTAGAAACACTTGGTAAAGCCTTTCCTTTTTCAAGAAAAATAGAATGATCTGGAAGTGAAGCATTGAAATCAACCATCTCTACTCCATCTATACACCCTTTTTCAGTATTTAAAAAGTTATTTGCAGGCTCAAATAAGTGATCAAAGAAATCAGTAGAAGTGTGAGGTGCTTTTGAAAATGTAGAACACTTTTTACATTTAGAATGAGAAACAGTGTTCTTCAAAACAGTAGAAAACACATTTTGTTTTATATTCACCAAAATTCTTTCGTCAGACAGGATATTTTCTAACTCAATTATTTTGCTTTCTAATACGAGTGGAGGTAGATAAGTTTTAGCTCGAACAGGTTTTGCCTCCATCTCAGTAGAAGAATATGTAGCAAAAAATTCTTTTGAAAGAAATTTTGGTTTTTCCGAAAGATAACTATCATTCAGTCTTGCATAACAGAATGGTAGTTGCATTTTCTTCAAATTCTTTCTATTTGTATCTTCTTTTGCCTCGACTTCTTCTGATGCTTTGGTAACAAATTTGGGTTTCAAATGAGGAAGTTTACGAGCAACATACATATAATCTGCATTATATAAACTAGACTGTTTTCTGATAACATGTTTCAGGTAATGAGGATTATTACAACCTAATCCCCATTTTGCTTTAAAATCAGCCTCTTCATTTGGTGTATTCATGAAAATAGTTTGATCTGTTTGGCCTATTGAGTAGAGTTTGGTTTCCAGACCAGTTATCTTCTTATTTAGATTCTTTTTCTCAAATTGCAACTTATAAACAATTACGGCAGTTTGTTTCTTTTCTAAATCAGACTTAGAAATTTGAGAAACAAAATCAGAAATCTTCTTTTCTAAACAATCGTTTTGAAGATTAAAATCAGAAGCAGATTTGCGTAGGGAATCCATGAGATTTTTGTTCCCAATAACTGACGTATTTAGCTCAAAGATATTTTGATTCCGCTTAGCAACTCTGCCTTTTTCCTTTTTCAGTTTCGACTGAAGGTCCTGAAGTTCGACCATCATCGCATCCAGTTTAATCATAAAAGTATTTTCGGTTAAGTTCATTACCTCTTCAGTTGCTTCAGTATCTGAATCATCATACTTTGCATGATTGGCCATCAAGCACATGTTAGCAGCTTCTTCATTCTCTTCTTCTTCATCTTCCTCTTCAGAATGATCTAACCAGAATTCGTCTTCAGCCATTAATGCTTTGCCGGCTTCTTGTTGCTTGGCTAACATTAGTTTGTTCTGGTAATACGCCGAATTGCGAACCTTTGGCTTTCGACAGTTTGAGGCGAAATGTCCAGTCCTGCCACAGTTGTAGCATGTGATTGGGACATCGGTTTTCTTATCTGTACTGGTGTAGTCATTCCCAGATTGCTTCCTTTCTCTTGGTTTCTTCTCTTGAGATCTACTTCCTTCTACTCTTTCTCTATGCTCACGGTTCTTGGAGCTTGATGAAGAATATCTCTGTGAATTTGATCCCGATTTCTTGTAGAATTTCTTTTGGAATGCACGGGTCAGTAATTGCAGTGCTTGCTTGAGAATTTCTCCATCATCTCCATCAGATTCAGTTTCTGATTCAGAACTTGTAATCACTTTCTTCTTTTTCTTCTTATCTTTGACAACAAGTGCAATGGAATCTGGAACTTTTCAACTTCCTTATTCTTCTTTCCATTCCTTTTCTCTTCTACTTCCTCTTCGTTCTGCCTTAGTGTCTCATACACTTCGTGGAGTGGAATGTCATACAGATCTTTCATCTGTTTCATTCTTCGTGTATGCTTCTTCCATTCTGGTTGAAGGACACTGAGAAACTTGACGCTGTTCTCTATCTGTTTCTTTTTAACTTTATTCTTTGACAGCTCGTTCAGAAGCAGAACATATCGTTCATAAGTGTCAGCTAGGCTTTCATCTTCAAAGGCTTTGAATTCTTCGTAACTGTTTATACAGTTTGCGACTTTCATCTGGTTTCCAACCTTAGATCTCATCATCATCTTTTGAAGTTGATCCCACATCTTCTTAGCAGTAGCTTTGTAACTATCTATTTTGATATAGATATCATTCGGGATACTTTGAAGAATTAAAGATCTTGCTTGCTTATCAGCTTTGAAACGGTTCTTTTGTTCATCAGAAAATTGGGCATACTCTAGCGTAACAGTTTTCATCTTCTGTTCTCTTTCCACGTTGCCATCCTCACTGTCAGAAGAATCATCTTCAACATCATTATCATCATCATCAGGTACTTGGACAGAAAGTGGTGCCATGGGACCTTCTTTTATTGATAAAAGAATGTTATCTCCGTTTGAGTGTGGATCCACAAAGTCAAGAAATCTGTCTTTCCATTGTTCGTAATCCCCTTTGAACAGAACTGGGGGTTTGACATCCATGCCAATGGAAAGAGCGTCTTTTGAAGTCATCCTGTATGATATAAAAATAAGAAATTGGATTTGACCGTTAGTCCAGATAAAATTTGATCACACAAGAAATTTTGTCCCCCTAGGCAGACTTAGCACGGGGGTCCCTAGAGAAAAATTTTATGACAATTAAAGACCCTATTACAGTTTCCAAAAATTTGTCTAAGTGTGAAATTTGAGCAAAATTCAGGTTTGCGTTTGAAGAAGGTTTGCGTGTCACGTGGGAGGCGCACACTGAGGTTTGCGGGTCTAGTGAGAAGCGCACACTGAGGTATGCGGGTCTAGTGAGAAGCGTACACTGAGGTATACGGGTGCTTGAGGACCCGTGAAGTGTTGCTTTGCGTTTGATGTTGGAACCGCAAAGTAAGGTTTGCGTTTCCTTCGAGAAGCGCACAGTAGGACTTTGCGTTTGATGTGGGAGCCGCAAAGTTGAGGTTTGCGGGTCACGTGGGACGCGCAAAGTGGGACTTTGCGTGTGTTCTTCTTTTGTTGTGCGGGTGTTCGTCCTGAACTTCTGAAAATCGTCTAAAATTTGATCCTGAAACGATTAGCAGTACCAAAACACTACCAATATGTCTAGAAACACTTCTAGAACTGAAAGTAAGCACTCAATCTCAATAAAACACACTATTTGAAGAAAAATTTTGATCGCACAGTATCTTTCAAAAGTCGACTGTTTCTCACTAAAAATCACAAAATGGAACTCGAATAAAGCTTTAAAGTGAAATCAAACACTCACAACTCTATCTAGCATGTATATCGATCACAACTTGATCGATTTTAACACCTAAAACACTCAAAAAACTCGAAATCAATTTTTCAAAGAGAACACAGAGTCGTTTTTTTTTTTCACAAAAACTTGATTTTGAATCTATTATCAGGCTCTGATACCAATTGTGTGTCCACAATACTTATCAAGTTTATAGATTAACGACACAATATGATTACCAACCTGTATTGATTTATAACAACGATTACAAGGTTGATCTGATTCAAGCATGAAATGTGTTCTCAGTGTATTCTCTCTTTTACACCTTTAAGTGTGTGTTTGTATATGTTAATTATGATCTGATTCTAAGAGATGATAGATACTAGAGACACAAATCTAACTTAGTGTGTTAGACACACTATCTAGAATAATATCTAGATATTTGATCTAGATATTATTTCTAATATTAACTAAACTAAATACTAGAAACTAATATAACTAACTAACTAAGTTAACTAAACTATTACAATACAATAACAACTAACTTCGACTGTTTTATTACAAACGACTTAGACTAATATTAATGAGACGACTTTTCGGCTTTAGCTTCAGATTGCGATCTTCAGTTTGGATGATCTTGAATCCAATGAGACTGTGTCTTAACAATCTCCCCCTTTGGATCAAGATCATTACGAAAATGATTTGTCAATACGATCTTCTCTTTCAGCACAGAAGATGCAATCTCTTTCTCTAGCTCTGATACCAATTGTCGGTCCAACAATACTATCAAGTTATAGATTAACGACACAATATGATTACCAACATGTCTTGATATATAACAACGGTTACAAGGTTGATCAGATTTAAGCTTGGATGTGTTCTCTCTGTTTTTCACCTTTAAGTGTGTGTGTTTTGTGTTGATCTGATATTTTCGATTATTTTCTCTTTGCTTCTACAACACACAACTTAACAACTAATATCTAACTAACATAATATCTAGATTTAATATCTAGATATTATTTCGAAATAATAATATCTAACTAACTTAGATATTAACTAAATTAAACTAAATACTAAATTACAATTAACATTAATTACTTTGACATTTTATTACAAATGACTTAGACTAATATTAATGAGACGACTTTTCTGCTTTAGCTTCAGATTGCGATCTTCAGTTTGGATGATCTTGAATCCAATGAGACTGTGTCTTAACAACCATATTTCAAATGTGAGGGTAGTTGTTTCAGTTCTAAGTCTGGGGCACATTCTATGGAAGGAACAAGTGTTTTCCTATCCTCACTTCCTAAGATTTCAACAAAAGAGGTAAACTGTATGTCTTATAATTCCTCAAACTCTGTTTTATATTCCTCACTAGCTATCAGACTCATCAATTCCCAAGACCTCCCCAAAACTTTGGTCTTCACACCAAGATTCAATCAAACTTAATGTAGAACATTCCTCCTTCTCTTCAGGATATCTAAGGGAATCCAACACATTAAAAGTCACTTGTTGGTCTTGAACTCTCATGGTGAGCTCTCCCTTTTGGACATCTATTAATGTTCTTCCTGTTGCCAGGAATGGTCTTCCCAAGATAATAGGGATGTCTTTGTCAGGTTCAAAATCCAAAATAATAAAGTATGTTTGGAAAATAAATTTATCAACTTGGATAAGGACATTCTCAATCTTACCCTTTGGCCAAGCTATGGACTTGTCTGCTAACAAGAGTGAAACAGTGGTAGGTCTAGCCTCACATATCCCTAAAGTGTTAAAGACAGATAAGGGCATAAGATTTATGCTAGCTCCCAAGTCACATAGGGCTTTTCCTACTTCCTTTCCTCCTATGGAACATGGGGTTGTGAAAGTCCCTAGATCTTTTAGCTTCGAAGGTATTTTGCTAGACAACATAGCAATGCACTCTTCAGTTAGAGCTACAGTCTCATACTCATTCAACTTTTTCTTTTTGCTTAAAATGTCCTTTAAAAACTTTGCATAATTTGACATTTGTTCAATGGCTTCCACCAAAGATATGTTGATATGCAACTGTTTAAAAACATCTAAAAACTTTTTGAATTGCAGTTCATCCCTTTAATTCCTCAATCTCTAAGGATAAGGAATATAGAGAGGAACCAGAGTAGGAGATGTAGTCTTTAAAAGAGCAGGTGCTGGAACTATTGGTGAGATCTTGTCTATCTTAGTGTTATCAGGAATTTTGGGACTGTCACAAGCTTGTGACACATGGGTTCATTTGGGAATAGTGTTGGAATGTCTGATCTTTTTGGAATGGATGTGGTATCAATGGGTCCAACAGTGTCCATGGGTCTAATGCTTACACTGGATTGAGCAGAATCTGAAACTTTGTTTTTCTTTTCAGGTCCCGCTTTGTCTGTCTTTTTTAGTTCTTTTTGAATATTTTCTGGTAAGTCCTATCCATTTCTCAATGTCACAACTTTCACATGTTCTTTTCCAGTCCTCTGAGGTATTTCTGTATCACTAGGGAGAGAACCTGAAGGATGTTTCCTCAATTCCAAAGCCATTTGACCCACCTGGGTTTCCAGATTTTAATTGATGTCTGAGTTTAGGTCATGAACCCTTTCATCATTGCTTCCAAAGAAGTAGATGAGTCGACATGTTGGTTTGACTTTTGTTGATAACCAGGTTGATTATTCTGAAAATTCCCATGTTAGTTAGGTTTGTGATGAGGCTGCTGATGAAAATTTGTTTGTCCTTGCAACTTTGGTGGTGGTTGATTTTGAGCAGGACTGTGCCAAGAAAAATTCGGATGGTTTCTCCACTCAGGATTGTAAGTTTGAGAAAATGGTTCACCCTTGTTGTTACTGCTGTCATAATTAACTCTCTCGGGATTTCCAGGACAATGTTCAAAGTGATGACCCTCTCCACAGTAGGTACATTGTATAGATTGCATAGTAGGTACACTGTATAGATTGCACAGTAGGGGTAGGTGCCACAATATTAACTTGCACAACATTAAGGTTCTTGATTAAAGATGCCATGTCGACCAACTGTGAAGATAATAATGCATAAGCATATGTGTCTTGTACCCCTGGCGTCTTTCTAGGAATGCACGTGGATCAGCCCATTGACCATTGTTGTTTGAAATTCTTTCAAGAATTTCATATCCTTCGTTATAGGTACAAGCCGTGAAAGCTCCGTGCGTAGTAGCCTCGAGCATTTGTTTAGCAAGAGTATTTAAACCACTGTAAAATGTCTCTAGCTGAATGCAGTACGGAATGTCATGATGAGGGCATTTTCTCAATAGCTCCTTGTACCTATCCCATGCATCAGGAACTGTAACACCCGAATTTTCGCTTAGTAAGTTTCCGTTCATCTGTAGTCATCTCTTCATCTTCCATTTATCTTTTTGGGTGGAATAAGTTGTACTTTCGAACCTTAAATCGACCCATGCGAGAATCTCGAGTTTTGACCCTTTTTCCAGGCTTGGTACGTATGCCGCGAGAGTGACTCGCGATAGTGACATGTGTCACTATCGTGTGGCACAATCACCAGGAGAGTACCACCCACAGTACAATCTTCGCGAGAATTCCGCTGTCGGGGTCTCTTTGGTTAAAAATGCGGATTTTAGCCCCTTTCTCATTTCTAACTCACCCATTTCATTTATTTCTCTCTCCCTCAACCTCTTCCCTCCCAAGAACCGAACCCTTTACCCCCATTGTTGATTTTGAGCATTTGAAACACCAACCTAGAATGTTTCAAGCGATTCTCCCTTATCTAGCAAAATGTGGAAGCTTAAGCTAAGATATCTTCACCCTCTCCACCTTCTTCATCATCTTTATCTAATTTTTAGGGTTTCCACCTAACCCTTTTCATCTTTTGGAAGTTTGGGAGTTTATGGCTCATATTGGTAACCTAGAAGCATTTGGGGTGGTGGATTGAAGCTATGGATAAGGTAATCTCCCCTTCTCTTCACTTTTGGAAATTAAGGTTTTGGCCACATTTGGGGATTTTGATGTCTTGTGTTTGGGGATTGATTTTAATGGTTGAATGGGTTTGCTTATGGTTGGAAATTTATGGATCTAGGTTTTTTGAAGGATTTTGCTTGTGGATTCGGATTTCTTCAAAGGAGCTCAAGTTGGGGGTAAAATCTAGATTTAGCCTAAATCTAGCGAGGTGAGTTCAAGTTGATTTGTGAAAACGGTGTACATGCCAAAATGCTTATTTTAAAGTGTTTACATGTTTTGCATGAAATTATTAATTGTTGAGTTAATTGATGAATTTTGATTATTTGAAGTGTCTAACTTTATAAACTTGTAAAATACCCACATGTGGGATTTTGGGCATTTTGGATAAGTAAATCATATATTTTGGTATCTTAATGATTTATTTTATGGATGTAGATTTTGAGTATAAATATATTTCATTTTGTGTTTTAGAGAAATGTATGGTTTTGTGTTATGGGACGTTTTGAAAGGTAAATGTTATAAACTCACTTGGAAAACGATTTATCCCAATCTAAACTACGTTGGAGTTAATTATATGTTTTGGAGCATGGGTTTACATAAGTACGGGTTGTTTATGTTTGATTTCATTTTATGAATTTCAACGTTGGGTCTTTGGATTTGTTGAGCTTATGGCTCGGTTTTGATTTTGTTGGGTTTTGAGGACACTTGTCTGCTTTTAATAGCTCAATGCTGAGCGTTTGGTTATGATTTGCATTTACTGCATCTTAGTTGAGAATTACATGTTTAAATGCATTAGTTCATTCGTTTTGAGTCATGTAATGGTTTAGTTAGTGCAATGGATCCATATGCACAGTGTTCCTATGTCCCCGTTTTGGACATTTGGTTCACCACTTGGCACGGAATAGGCATCGGGTCACCATGATAAGTAAGGTGTGGACCTATACGGTCGGGCAACGTTTCATGGGCAGTAAGGTGTTATTCCCTTGTGCATAAGTTCCCCTGTTTTGGAACTTTCAGGAATAGACTCAGAGGAGTTGACTTGATGTTTTCGGGCAATAGACTTGGAGTAGTTGAGCTCGGTGGGTTTTTATTTGTGTAACCCACATGTTTTGATTTCCTACATAATTATGTGACCTACTTTTGTGTTCCGTCACGTACAATGTAATCGGGTCTTCCCCGTCACCGATAGGTGTTGTTTTGGTTTTGGAGTTTTATAATCAATGTTTTCGGAGACGTTTGAGTAAGGGTATTTATCTATGTTTTAAGGTTTTGGATATTGAAACTCATTTGAGTTATTGGGATGTTTTGGAAGTTGGAGTTATCTACGTTTTCAGTGTTTGACCATTATAATGTCAATTGTGTTTTACGTGCGCTTTGGGTTTTGGATTTATTTAAAGAGGAGTTTGTTTTATGATTTTAATCACGAAAAGGATGAATGATGAAAAGGAAATTGTTTTAAGATTTAATGTATTTCATTTTTGGTTGCTTTCAAATCAAATGTATTGCATTTCGGAAATCATGATTTTAAATAACATTCTTAAAGTTATTGCTTTATATATCTCTAATGAAAACTCTTGAGCTCACTAGGCGTTAAGCCTAAGCTTTTTATTTGTCGACATGTGCATCAGGTTCCAGTTGGGGTTTGGTTCTTGCAGTGCTACGAGGTGTTGAACATTAGATTTACACAAGTGTAAGTGTTTGGTGAAGTCTTCCGCAGTTTGGAGATAGTGACTATTATTGGGTTTTAGTAGCACCCGTCCTTATTATAGATTGTATGTATAGAATGAATGCGTGTATTGAGGTTAAATCTTAAATTGTGATTGTAGATGAATCATTTATTGATGTATTTAGGAAATTTTAAATTAGTTGTTATTTCCAGATTTGAGAATGTTGCATGAACTGTTTCATCGTCCATTTGTCTAAAAGTGCAGATTTCATTTATGGACTTGGCTTTCCTCGTGGGTGGAAAATATATTTTTAAAAACTTTTCTGCCATTTGGGTCCATGTAATTATAGAATCTGGTTTCAACGAGTTGTACCAAGACCTTGCTCTATCTCTTAGAGAGTATGGAAAAAGTTTCAATTTTCGAGCATCGTCTTGTACACCAGGCAGTTTAAAAGAATCTGTAATTTCCATGAAAGACCAGAGGTGAGAATGAGGATCTTCAAAGGGCAAACCAGCGTACTTCAAAGGGCAAACCAGCGTACTGGCCGTTAGTTTGCAACATCTGAAACATTATTGGTTTTAATTCAAAATGATAGGTTTGCAAAGTTGGTTTAAGAATTCTTGATTGTAACTGGGTTAAAAAGGAACAACGTAAGACATAATAACACCATATTTGGAATTTGCTAACCGAAAAATGTTTTGTTCCTCATCATCGGTATTTATTAATGGCGGTTCATTTGGATCTTCGCGATCATTTAAATCTTCGCGGTCATTGGGAATTTCTCTATCTCGATTTCTTCGGTTATTATGATTTTCTTGATCATTTTGACGCCCATTTAGATTTACCTCGGGGATTGGTTTCTCATCCGTCAGATATTCATGTTCAGACATTTCGGAAGAATTTAAGACCAAATTAGCCTTTTGGATTCTTCTTCGTTGTCTAAACGTTCATTCAATATCGGGATCAAATTGGAAGAAATCCCCGTGAGGCAATCTTGGCATGCACTTTTTCGATTTTTTTTCCAAATAGATGGTAGAAAAACTTACTTTTAAAAACCTTACTTAAAAAGAAAAACTTCTAGCGTGCTTACCCGACAACGGCGCTAAAAACTTGTTGCGGTATTTCGTGATAACACATGTCTAGATACATTGAATCTAGAACATGTGTTCCAAAAATGGCCAAGCCGTGAGAATGCAAGCAAGGAAGGAAAGGTGTGTTAATGTGTAGGTGAATGTCTTCCCCCCTCCCCCCCCCCCAAACCCTTTTTCCATACCCTAAGGCCTTCTATATATAGGCTAACAAAACCAACTCATGGGCTTAATGTTAAAAAGGCTTTTGAGCCTTCCAAAAACAAACGGCCCATCAAGAAATCGGCCTAACAGTTTGTAATAAAAAGGGATTTCGGCCCTTGTGTTTGTAGCAAAAAGAGTCCAACGTTGGCCCATCTACAATCTCGGCTTTTAGCCCAAAAGAAAACGCTCTATCTTTACGGCTCGTTGCTTTGGTCTAAAAGGGGAAAGTCCATCCTCGTGTTTGCTCCAATTTTATAGAACACTTCCCATGACCTTCGCATCGATCCTAAAATAAGAACATATATAAAAAAAATAAGATTTTTGCAACGTTTTTTTAAAAATAGACAATCAAAAACGTCAAAACACGTTAAACATTTATTTACTAGAAAATGCTAAAAATACATAGAAATGACTCAATTGGGAAAATAAAAATTGCTCAAAAAAAAAAAAAATGAGTTAAAAATAGGGTAAATAAATTACCCTATCAGTACACAAGTATTCATAATGAATATAACACATATATAACATTTCACGTAAAAAACGGTTAATACAAAAAAAAAAAAAACTATATCGAGATGGATGTCATATCGAAGAGCACGAAATTCTCGTTTTTTTGATGTAATTTGTTTGATTAAAATATTAGTAATTCTTAAGATACTTTATTTTAAACTTTAATTGGGTAAAAACTTTTAATCAAAAAAGAAAATAAAAAGTCAAATATGGTAGGCGGGGGTTTAAACTATCTTTCATTTTTACCTCTAATCATCTTAAAATTAAAAAATCTATTTAATATGAATTGTTGGATCAAAAGAGATGGAATGATTGAGATTTGTCCTCGCGTGCACAATGAAATTTGAGTTTTCATTTAAATTTCTCTCTCTCTCTCTCTCTCTTTATATATATATATAAAGAGAGATGTGAGTTCATACGAGAACAATATTTATTTAAGAAAACACGATAACGGCCGATGCATACAAAATCATATATGATTCACCTGCATCCATTTTTTTGGCCGTTAATGCCGAATCATATATGATTTTACACATGATTTATTGTTTTCTTGTTTTCTTAAATATTTACGTTTTCGTTTGAACCCCCCCCCCTTCTCTGGGTAATTTTTTTGAAAAATAAATTGATAATTGGTGATTTAATGGTTTTGATCGGTGATTTAAATATACAAAAGTTTAAAAGGGTCCCCTCAACTTTTTTAAGCTCTTTAAATTAGTCACAATTTTTTCTATATTTACATATTTTTCCCTTATAATCTTGGGCACTGAAAACTTTATCTAATGGTTGATACTTCTCATTTGAATATTTCTATATATATATATATATATATATATATGTAAAATTGGTTTCCGGTAAAAATAGTATTTATTATGAATAAGGTAAAAAATGATCTCCACCTTGGATCAATCTTATCAATTGAAAATTCTTTTCTAAGCTAATTCATTGGTTATTTTGGGACTTAATCTGAATCATTAGATCAACATCAACTAAAAGTGATCAAGGGTTCAAATACTTTCTTATACTTCTCATCTTAACTCCAATTCTACCATGATTCTTCGTTTGTGTGTGTGTGTGTGTGTGTGTATATATATATATATATATATATATATAAAGTGAGGAGATCAAAAGAGAAGCTTAAAAAATAAAAGAATCGAAGAACTCATCCTAACTATTAGATTGAGATGATCCAGTGGATGAGATTAAAAAGGTGGTTATAACCATTTTTTTCAAAGACAAAAAATATTTCCTCCTAATTTTTAAAATCGAAAATTAGTCAAAACAATAAAAATTGGAGCGAAACAAATTACACCAAAAAAATGATCATTTTATTATCTTTAATTTGACATCCATTTTGATATATTTTTGTCCTTTTTTCTTGGTTCTCCGGTTCTGTTATTTTTCAAGGCTCTCCCTAGATCTTCTCTCTGTCTGTGTGTGTAACACCCCGATTCTTCGAAAGGTATCATTTCAAGTTAATACCGAAACCGATATATTAAGGAAAAATAAAATATTTTATTTTGGGCTTGAATCCTTGATTTTATAGTCTAGATGGATGAAGGATTCAATTATGAGTCCAACGGTTCTTTCTGGAGCAAAAATGGAGCTATAACGAAGAAGTTATGGCCAAAACAGTGTCGGTACGTACTCGGCTATAGTGCCCGGCGATTGTGACACTGTCAAAATCGCCAGAGCCCAAAAACTCTCGGTACAATCTCAGCGATTGTGCCCGGCGATTGTGACATTGTCACTATAGCCTGGCACAATCGCCTGGAGGCATCAGGGTGTTAAAATCGCGATTTTCAGCCTCAAACTTCATTTCTTCATATCTTTCTCATCCTAGCTCCGATTTGGGTGATTCAAAGTGCTAAGGTTTCGTTTTTGAGAATTCTTCAAGGATCTATCAAGATATTGGAGGTCTATTGGAGTATACTATAGTATTTTGTGGTGGTAAGCTTCTCATCTCTCCCAATTCATCTTCTTCCCCAAAGTTTTCTAGGGTTTCATCCACCCTTTGTTGTCCCTTTCATAGATTGGAGTTTTGTAATCATTTTGGTGAACTAGAATTGTTTTGGTTGGTGGATTCAAGCGTGGTTTAAGGTAATCTTCTATTCTCTTCGGTTATGGAAGTTAGGGTTTCGGTAGTAATGGAGGTATTCATGTAGATGGTTTGGGAAACGATTCTTTGTGGTTGATTATGTTTATTTGTGGTTGAATATGTATGGATTTAGGTTTTGGAAGTTTGGTCTTGAGAATCCAAGTGTTCTTCAAAGGAGCTCTAATTGGGGGGAAATCTAGATTTAGCCTAAATCTACCGAGGTGAGTTCAAGTTGTTTTGTGAAAACAGTGTACATGCCAAAATGGTTGTTTTAAAGTATTTTATGCCTTACACGAAATTGTTAACTGTTGATAAGTTTTGTTAACTATTGAGAAGTTTGTAACTGCTGATAAGTTGGTTATTTTAAAGGTGTTTAACTTTATAAACTCATTTAACATACGTCCTTGGGATTTTAATGATTTATTTTATGGAAGTAGATTTTGAGCATAAATGTGTTTCAAATTGTGTTTTGGAAAAATGCATGGTTTTGGTGTTACGGGACGTTTTGAAAAGATAAATGTTGTAAACTTACTTGGAGAATGAATTGTCCCAATCTAAACCACATTGTAGATAATTGTATGTGTTGGAGCGTGGGTTTATATAAATACGGGTATTTACATTTGATTTCATTCTATGAATTTCGACGTTGAGTCTTTGGATTTGTTGAGCTTGTGGCTCGGTTTGGATTTTGTTGGGTTTTGAGGACACTTGTCCGTTTTAATTGCTCGGTGTTGAGCGTTTGGTTAAGATTTGCATTTACTGCATTTTAGTTGAGCATGTCATGTTTTGAATGCTTTGATTCATTCGTTTTGAGTCATGTAATGGTTTAGTTAGTGCAATGGATCCATAGGCACGGTGTTCCTCTGTCCCCGTTTGGGAAGTTGGTTCACCATTTGGCACGGGAATAGGCATCGGGCTCCATGGTAAGTAGGGTGTGGGCCTATACGGTCGGGCAGCGTCCCATGGACAGTAAGGTGTAATCCCATTGTGCCCGAGTTGCCCGGTTTTGGGGACTCTCAAGGAAATACCTGGAGTGGTTGACTTGATGTTTTCGGGCGATAGACTAGGAGTAGTTGAGCTCGGTGGGTGTTTTATGTGTGTCGGTCCAACAATACTAATATCAAGTTTATAGAAACAACAACACAATATGATTACCAACCTGTTTGATATATAGAATAACGATTACAGGATTGATCTATGAAGCTTTGATTGTGTTCTCTATGTTTTTCTCTCAAATACACCTTTAAGTGTGTGTTTGTATATGTGAATTGTTATCTGATATGTTAGAGAGTTGCAAGAGATACACAATATCTAAACTTAGTGTGTTAGACACACTTCCTACAACTTGCAATATTAAACTATAAACCTACCTAATATCTAATCTAATAATATACATAATATCTAAATTAGATATTATGTGAACTAACTAAATACTAGAAACTAACCAAGTTAACTTTATCTAACTATTACAATACTATAATTTAGATATTTAAATCTAAGTAAAGTAAAACAATTACATTGACATTTATTACAAATAGACATAGACTTTTATATCGAGAGTCGACGTTCCGGCTTTAGCTTCAGATTGCGATCTTCAGTTTGGATGATCTTGAATCCAATGAGACTGTGGTCTAACAATCTCCCCCTTTGGATCAAGATCATTACGAAAATGATTTTAGCAATTCAGTCTTCTTGTTCAGCTCAGAAGATGCAATCTCTTTCTTTAGCTCTGAAATCAGCATGTCTTTTTCTAACAATCTCCCTCTTTGAAGAGTGGACGTGATTCTTGAAACATGTGATCTTTGCCATTTCTTGTGTAGTCATTCTCCCCCTTTTTGATGTTAAGTGCAACGACTTCATCAAAATTATTTGTAAGAAATGTCTCTCTTGCGTTTAGAGCCCCTGATCCGTCAATTCAAAAGATATTCATCCAGATCTTTTCAAATCCAGACAAAATAGTCGTGTAACACCTGAATCAACTAATGAATCAGTTAACATGCCTGTCAGTAACACTAAGTCACTGTGTGTAACAAATACACATTGGAAAGGAGCTGTTTGATGTTGACTCCCCCAGGGCTTCCATTTAATCATCGAAACACCACAAAGGTAATTTCTATAAACGTTATGACAAAGAAACTAATTCCTTGTGTGTTCGTGCTTGTGATAGAAAGAATTAAGCACTTGATGATTGCTTATAGGCTCAAAATTATGTAAACCACTGAGACAACAGTAAGTTAAACACAAACTCAATTGTGCATGAGTGAAGTACGAAGGTGGGGAAGACTTCCTTCTTTTCAATATCCAGATTTTCCAAATGAAAATCAGATAGCAAATGTGCTGCATCCCCTTTGAAAATGTGAAACACTTTCTTGTTCAGAAGAAAATGAGTAGATGGTGAGGTTTGATCAAGAGTTGGCATGGGTTAGTTGCATGTTTCAATAATGATCACCAAAGAATTGTGAATCACTAGAAATGTGGCTACCCGACTCAGAAAAAGTTGGTGCAGAGTTGTGATATTCTTTTAACTCTGTTCTCACACGCTCTTTCTTTTAAACTTTTTGCTTTCTCTAATCACACTCATTTCTTTTCTATTTGCACAATCAATCACTAAGGATTAACTTCTTGGGTAGAAATCACTGGTTAAGGTGATTCCATAGAAGTTGTGTTAATTCCTAGCACAATGATTCTTGTTTTCCTATGATGCATGTGATGCTCAGATTGGTTTAACTATTTCAGTTAAAGCACAATTTAGATCATGAAAACATTTAAAATACACTCCCAAAATATAAAATCTGTTGAAAAATCAGGAAGTGTTTTGAACATTAAAAACAATGTTTTCAAATGATTGAAAGTTGTCCTTCTTTCAACCATATATGAGATTAAGATTTAGAATAAAACCTTTACTTACAATCTTCCATCTCATGAAGCTAAGCTTTAAGTCATAAACATATGAACTTGTAAGCTTCTCTCAAAAATTATGCAAAAGTCTTATGTCAAGTCAAAGTAAAATTTATTCACTTAAAATGAAAAGACAAAAAGCAGTAAAACTTTGTAAAGTACGAGTTCTGATCAGAAATAATCAGAAGTCATATCCGTACTCCCTTTTGACTTGAAGAGCTCCCCCTAAAATCTTGCATTACAAAAGAAATTTGACATAAAAAAGTACATGCACAAATTTTATGAGCTCCCCCTCGAAGTAATATTGACCATATGTCAATTTCTTCTCATTCTCCCCCTTGTATCATGAACATTTGATAGAAGTGCAGATATCAATCAGAGTTAAGAATTTAGAAAACTTTTATAGGTAACTACTGATTAGATTTTAAGATTTAGCATACCAAGCTTAGAGATAAGAAAGTTGAACCTCTTTTCGTCTAAGGGTTTGGTGAACAAATCGGCAAGCTGATAATCAGTTTTTACAAAGAAAAGTTCAATTGTTCCTTTTTCAACATGATCTTTAATAAAATGATACCTGACATCTATGTGATTTGTCTTGGTGTGTTGAACAGGATTCGCTGATTTTGCGATGGCGCTCTTGGAGTCACAGTATATCGGGATCTTGTTGAAGTGGAAACCGTAGTCGCGTAATTGAGTTCGCATCTATAGGACCTGAGAACAGCAGCTAGCAGCAGCTACATATTCTGCTTCGGCCGTGGACGTTGAAACACAAAGTTGCTTCTTCGATGCCCAACTTACGAGTTTGTCACCGAGGAACTGTACGTGTCCTGACGTGCTCTTCCTGTCTAACATACAACCTGCATGATCTGCATCTGTGTAGGCTGTTAGTTCAAAACTAGTATCTTTAGGATACCACGGACCAAGATCTGCAGTGCCCTTTAGATACCTAAAAATGCGCTTCACAACAGACAAATGGATTTCTTTAGGATTGGCCTGATATCTTGCACATAAGCATGTTGAAAACATTATATCTGGCCTACTCGACGTAAGATACATTAAAGAACCTATCATCCCTCGATAAGTCCTAACATCAACAGCCTTTCCCGAAGGATCGGTGCCAATCTTAGTACCTGGTGCCATTGGGGTACCAATCGGTTTTGAATTTTCCATTTGGAACTTCCGAAGAATATCCCTAATGTATTTTGATTGATTGATAAAAATACCCGATGAAAATTCTTTTACTTGTAAACCGAGAAAGAAATTCATCTCTCCCATCAAGTTCATCTGAAATCTAGACACCATAAGGTTTGCAAAATTCTTACAGTACTTCGGATTTGTAGAACCAAAGATAATATCATCTACATAGATTTGAATTAAGATGATATCGCCTTTTTCCTTTTTGATAAACAAAGTGGTATCCACCGTACCTTTTGAAAACCCAGACTTGACTAGAAAAGTGGAAAGGACATCATACCAGGCTCGAGGTGCTTGTTTCAGACCGTAGAGTGCTTTGTCGAGAATGTAAACGTGATCTGGCTTCTCTTGATTGACAAAACCTTCTGGCTGAGAGACGTAGACTTCCTCCTTCAGAATTCCATTGAGGAATGCTGTCTTCACGTCCATTTGAAAGACCGTGAAGTTCTTGTGGGCTGCGTAGGCTAGAAACATTCTGATTGCCTCTAATCGCGCCACAGGAGCATATGTTTCGTCATAGTCTATTCCTTCCTCTTGTCTGTTTCGGATAACGGTACCATCTTCGTCTTTCTTTATCTTGAAAACCCATTTCGTACCTATAATGGTTTTACCTTTAGGCTTTGGTACGAGTCTCCAGACTTGAAGTGCATCGAACTGATTTAGCTCTTCTTGCATTGAGATCACCCATTATGGATCAGCAAGTGCCTCTGATACTCTCGTTGGCTCGAACTTACTCAGAAAGGAGTCATGCAGTGGTATCATCGGGTGCTCTTTGGTCCATTTATGTTCATGAGGCAGTGGATTAGATGATTGTATGTCAGTGGTATCATCTACAAATCCACTTGTACCTTCTTCTGATTGTTCAGGAGGATTGATGGTTTCAGTTGAAGTGGCAGGTTCAGAAGGCTCATCAGGTACAGCTTGTTCTGGCTGTAGATTGATCTGTATAGTATCTCCTACTGTTTCAGCTACTTCTGTCTCTTTATCAGTTGTCACTTCTTCAACTGTTGGAGTCGGCATTTGAATTGTAATTTCTTGTTAAATCGGGGCGTTTGATTCAATAGAGTCATCTGAACTGGTTGGATGAGTAGTCTTTAAGTCTTCCATCCTGTCAACCACAACAGATTTCTTTACATTAGATCCAAGAAATTCATCATAAAACAATTCAAATAATAAATCTAAATCAGATAAATGGTTAGTTGAAGTTGAAGCTTCGTCTGATTTATTCTGTTGAGATGTAGGTCCTGGACTGATTTGCCCAGAAGCTAGTATTCCTGTTATAACGGGTTCTGAACGTTGTTGTTCGGAAGCCATCTCTTCATCAAAGGTGACGTTGATGCTTTCAATCACCGTTCTTGACTTCTTCAGATAAACTCAAAATGCAGTTGATGTCGAGGAATATCCAATGAAGATTCCTTCATCCGCCTTAGCACTGAACTTATTAAGACTCTCCCTATCGTTTAGCACAAAACACTTACATCCAAATATATGGAAATATTTGATTGTCGGTGTTCGGTTGTTGATTAACGCATAAGGAGTCTTTTTGAACCTTCGATGTACCATGGAACGATTCTGTGTGTAGCACGCGGTCGAAACAGCTTCTGCCCACAAAAATAGAGGTAAGTCTGAATGACTTAGCATAGTACGAGCAGCCTCGACTAGCGTTCGGTTTCTTCTTTCAACCACTCCATTTTTTTTTAGGCGTACGTGCATCAGAGTATTGATGTGAAATCCCGACAGATTCGAGATATTCTTCAACTTTTTGGTTCTTGAACTCTGTGCCGTTATCTGTTCGTAGAAATTTGACCGGTTTCTGTAGATTCACTTGGGTCGTCTTCAAGAATGTAATGAGAACATCTGGTGTCTCATCCTTTGAACGTAGAAACTTGACCCATGTGTATCGTGAATAATCGTCCACGATCACGAGTATGTACTTCTTGCCGCCTAGACTTTGAGTTCGCATCGGACCGCATAGATCCATATGCACTAACTCTAAAGGAGCATTTGTACTTGGTTCAGGCTTCGGTTTATGTGGAGCCCTCTTCATCTTGCCCTTTTCACAAGCTGCACAAAGATGTTCTCTTTCATACTTGAGTTCTGGAAGTCCTTTGACGAGCTTTCCACTGACCAGATTGTTGATGTACCGGAAGTTGAGGTGAGAGAGCCTTCGATGCCATAACCAGCTTTGTTGCATCGAGGATTTCGTCAATAGACAAACTTGCTTGTCAGGCTGGACATTTGATAAGTTGATTGTGTAGAGGTCTGATTCTCGAGTACCGACCAAGAGTTCTTCGCCTTCTTCATTGCGAACTGAACATCTCTTGACTTTAAAGTTGACCTCTAAGTCTTTGTCACAGAACTGGACTATACTGAACAAGTTGTATCGTAAGCCTTCTACATAGCTCACCTTCTTGATCATGACATTGTCATGTTGTACATCACCATATCCCATGATTGGAGAAAACTGGTCGTTGCCGAATCTGACTATTCCGCAATATTTGTCTTTAAAATTGGACAATATCTCTTTTTGCCCTGTCATGTGCTTGGAACATCCGCTGTCCAAGAACCATGTATGACTAGTCTGCATAAGAGAAATTTCAAATTTAAATCTTCATACGACAACATTGGAATATTCACTTTGATTATCGAAGTGCGGGTCTTGAACTGATTTGTTCAAAAGCCTATTTTGACTTTGATGTTCGGGTTTTGAACTGCATTATCCAAAAACCTATTTTGACATTGAAGAACGAGTCCTGATCTGTACATAATCAGAAGTCGCTTTTGACATTGAAGTCCGGGTCTTGAGTTGAAATTCTCAAGAGCCTATTTTCTCATTGAAGTACGGGTCTTGAATGGATTTATTCAAAAACCTTTTTCTTCCTACTCCCCTTAGACAGTAGGTGCCTGCAACACAGATTTAGCCTTAGGTACCCATTTGAATTTGAGTCCTTCTGAGTTAGCACAAGATTTTGGTAACCATTTCAAATTGGTTCCTCTTTTCTTTTGAAATGCATGTGAAGAATTGGTATCAGATGAATGCACATGATAATTACCAAACCAATCTCCAGAATCTTGACAAGGAATAGAAACATGTTTATCATAAATAGAAGACTTTCTAGCAGATAAAGATAACTGAAATAATTGCTTCATTGTATATTGTTTACGGGAAACAACAAGTTTTGAGTTCAAAAGAGCAACATCAGCAATTAAAACATCTTTACTAAGCGAAGTCTTGCTACAATTAACACTACTAAACGATAAAACGATATTCTCAAGCTTCCGTTTCGGTTGCCATTGAGAATTTACTTCTGGCCTTTGCTTGCTCAGATCTGTAACATGTGAAACTGATGAGTTAGACTTCTGAGCAACAAATGAATGCTTCTTTTTGGAATTACCAGTAGTGGTCGGTTTTTGTGAATGTTGAGATAAATTCTTACCTTTAGCACTCTTAGCGTTCACATAGACTGATTTATCAACGAAAGCTTTCGTTGATTTTGCACTGTTTACAGGCTTACTGGCTTTTCTTAAAGTTTTCTTAACAAAAGATGAATGGTTGGGAAGTTTTGCATTAAAGTCAAAGAGATTAGAACCATTATCTAAACCACCGTCAGAGTTCAAAAATTCAAATTCTTTATTTGATGTACCAAACATATCCTCAGAGTTTGAAGCTTTTGAAAGAACAGAATCTGAAAACATGGTTGAAAAAACGTTTTGCTCAATATTTATCAAAAGTCTTGCATCTGATAAAGAATTCTCGAGTTCAGAAATTTTGCGTTCTAAAACGAGAGGAGGGACATATAGTTTACCTTTAATAGGCTTCGCCTCCATTTATTTTTCAGAATAACTTGGAAAGAAATCACTTGAAAGAGTTTCCTTCTTTTTATATATTGGATTTTCATCATAACTATTATTCAACTTCGCATAATAAAATGGAAGATGAACTTTAGCAGATTTCATCCGTTTTTCCGTTTCATTGGCTTCATCCTCTTTTGACAGTTTAGTCCAAAAAGTTTTAAACGCGGGGAGTCTGCGAGCTAATTGCATATTAAGATGATCATAAAGTCCTGGCACTTCAGACATCCCCTTTTGTAGACAGTGAGGATTCTTATAACCAATTCCCCATTTCTCTGTTTCCTCTTTGGGTTTGTTCAGAAAAATAGTCTGTTCAGTTTGACCCATTTTATACAACTTCTCTTCCAAACTTTTTAATTTTCCGAGCAAAGAAAAGTTTTCTTTTGTACAAGAAGCATGCAACTTTTTAAGCTCATATTTTTCAATCTCACAATTTAGCAGTTGAGACTTAAGATCATAATTCTCTTTTAGAATTATTGTCTTTTCCTTAGCGTTGGTGTCATTATCTTTATGTAAAACCTCAATTAATACTTTCTTCTCAGCAATTTCATTGCTAAGTTTCTGTATCAATTGGTTTTTGTCTGTCATGACACCATTATCTTGCTTAGGATTAGATTCTAACTCTCTTTGTTTCATACTCATGGCATGCATTTTATTCATGAATTCTAAATCTGATAAATTACATACCTCCTCTTCTTCAGTGTCTGAATCAGCTTCAGCATCTGATTCTATCTTGCCCATCAAGCACATGTTGACGGCTTCATCTCTATCTTCATCATCTTCTTCTTCCTCATCTGAGTGATCGAGCCAGTATTCGTCCTCAGCCATCAAAGCCTTTCCTGCCTCTTGTTGTTTTGCAAGAAGCATCTTGTTCTTGTAATAGTCTGAATTTCTGACTTTTGATCTACGACAGTCCTTGGCAAAGTGACCTGGTTTGCCACAGTTGTAGCACGTAGGCGGTTCTGGCTGACTTGATCCTTCAGCTTTGAATTTTCTTTCTTCCGGTCTCCTCTCCTCAATCCTCTTTCCTTCCGACTGAAACCTTCTTTCTTCAGGTTTCCTCTCCTCTGATCTTCTCCCTTCAAATCTTCTTTCTTCATACCTGCTTCCTTCAATCCTTTCTTTGTAGATGTAGTTGTTCGGACCAGATGAATATCTCTGATTATTTGATGTTGGCTTTGTGTAGAACCTTTTCTGAAAAGCACTAGTCAGCATGAGCATTGCTTGCTTCAGCTGATTATTTTCATCTGATTCTGAGTTTGCACACCCTTCATCTTCTTCATCTGATTCATATACAGTCGCCTTGTTCTTCTTCTTTCTGACAACAAGTGCGACTGTGTCTTCAACTACCTTTCCTTTCTGTCTTTTATCATCCAGAATTTCATCCACCTCTTCTTCATTCTGACGGAGGGTTTCATACACCTCATGAAGTGGAATCTCATTCAGGTCTTTAATCTGCTTCATCTGCCGAGCAAATCTTTTCCATTCAGGTTGAAGAATACTAAGGAATTTCACGTTCAGCTCTATTTAAGATTTGTGAACTTTGTTCTTGCTAATTTCATTCAGCAACGTCACAAACCTGTCATAGGTTTCTTCTAAGGTTTCTCCCACCCTGCCTCTAAATTCTTCATAGTTATTTAGGCAATTGGAGATTTTCAGCTGATTTCCCACTTTTGAACCCAGCATCATCTTTTCGAGTTGATCCCACATTTCTTTACCTGAAGCCTTGTAGCTGTCAATCTTTACGTATATTTCATTTGGGATCCCCTGTAAGATGTATGACTTGGATAATTTGTCGCCTTTGGCTCTTCTGAGGTTATCATCTTGTAGCTCGTGAAACTTAAGTTCAACCTGAGTAGGTACATTATCAACTACAAGAGTGGTCATTGGTGGTTTCATAACCCCTTCTTCTATAGATGTTCTGATAAAATCACCCAGCTCGTGTCTGTCAATGAAGTTCAGAAACCTATCCTTCCATTGTTCGTACTCTCCTTTGAAGAGAACTGGTGGCTTGGTGTCAGTTCCTATTGCGAGAGCTTCTCTGGATGTCATTCTGAAGAAAATTCTAAGTGTGAAATAGATGCTTTGCGTTTGAGAAGGTTTACGTTTCAAGAGAAGCACAAAGTTGAGATATGCGGGTCTAGTGAGGAGCGCACACTGAGGTATGCGTGTCTAGTGAGGAGCGCACAATTGAGATATGCGGGTCTAGCGAGAATCGCAAAGTTGAGATATGCGATTCACTTGAGACGCGCAAGGTGGACTTGTTCTTTTGAAGAGATGAACTCGAAGTCTTGAGGTGTGTGGGTCTGACTTGGAATCGAGAAGTTGAGCTTTGCGGGTGCTTTGAGAGCCGAGAAGTAAGGTATGCGTTTGTAGTTGGAGCCGCACAGTAAGATGTGCATTTCCTTTGGGATACGCACAGTAGAACTATGTGTTTGATGTGGGAGCCGCAAAGTTGAAGTTTGCGGGCTATTCTTCCTCTGTTGTGCGGGTGTTCGTCCTGAACTTCAACAAATCAACTGTATTTTTTCCTGTAAGGATTAGCACAACCAAACAATACCCTTTTGTCTAGAATCACTTCTAGAACATAATGCTATCACATTATCTCTCAAAAACACACTATTTCGAAATAAAGTCGATGGCACAGTACGTTTCTTCACTCGACTGTTTACTCACAAAATCCACAAATTGGAACTCGATTTAAGCTTGAAAGTGAAATTAAATAGCAACAACTCGATCTAGTATGTAGTACGATCACAACCTGATCGATACTAACACCTAAAACACTCAAAATCACAAAATCATTTTTTCTTGAAGAACACAGAGTCGTTTTTCTGAAAACTTGTTTTGATCTTAATCAGGCTCTGATACCAATTGTCGGTCCAACAATACTAATATCAAGTTTATAGAAACAACAACACAATATGATTACCAACCTGTTTGATATATAGAATAACTATTACAGGATTGATCTATGAAGCTTTGATTGTGTCCTCTATGTTTTTCTCTCAAATACACCTTTAAGTGTGTGTTTGTATATGTGAATTGTTATCTGATATGTTAGAGAGTTGTGTTATCCCAGTTTTATCTAGTTGGTTAACAATCAATCAAGTAATCAAGCAACACAATAATAATCAAGAGATATAAAGATTAATAATAACGTACCAATCCCTTGAATAAACAATGAAACCCTTGAGTGTTCTTGATACCCTTTGAATACAGAGAAAACTTACAGCGACTATTTAGAAAATTATCAGAGTTCTTACAAGGTTTTTTTAAAACTAAACTAATCAAAACTTTAAATACCCAGGCCATATGGGCTTTAACCTTAATGGGCTTTCTAATAGGCTTGGGCCCAATAGCTTAATAACTATTAACTTATTACATAATAAACCCTCTAATTAACTTTAGCACAATTGCAGTTTAAACCCTTAACTTTAACTTTAATCTTGAATACAATTTATGATCCAACAATCTCCCCCTTTGGATTCAAGATTAAAAAAAAATTTGCAATTGTCTTCAAGTCTTCACTTGTATTCTCTTATCTTCAGATATGTCATTGATAGCTTCAGAACTTGTAGCTTTAAAATCTTCAGATCTTCAGATTATATTCTCCCTTTTTGTATCTTCTCCCCCTTTTTGATGAGTGGTGAGAATCAACATCATCAAAACTTGGCAAAACAATCTCCCTCTTTGTGTATGATCATCATGTAAGCATAGTCTTCATCATGTAACGAGCCCTGTATGGAAATAAGAGCAGTCTTCCCAGATGGAAAGAGTGATTATTTCAATCTTTTCAGATTCAAATAACATAAAAGTAGTAACTATTCGAATCTTTTCAATTTCAAACAGTTTAATAGTTGTAACCCTGAATCAACAAATGACTCAGTTAGAATGCCTGTCAGTAACACAAAGTTACTGAGTAACACAAAGTTACTATATAAGGAGTTGGTTTTGATGTTAGCTCCCCAGGTCTTCCATTCAATCATCGAATAACACATGGTTATCTATGAACGTTCTGACAGAAAACAAATTTCTGTGTGCTCGTGCATGTGTATGAAAGAATTAAGCATAGATGATTGCTTTTCAATATAGGCTTAAAGTATGTAAACTTGTTGAGACAACAACAAATTATACAAAGACTCAATGTGCATGAGAAAGGTTCGAAGGTGGGGCAACTTTCCTTCTTTTTCAATATTAGTATCTTCCAAATGAAGAACCAATAGCGTATGTGATGCGTCCCCAGAAAATGTGAAACATTCTCTTTTTGAGAAAAGAATGAGTAGCTGGTGAGGTTGTATGCAAGAGATGGCATGGGCTAGGTGCCTATTTCAATGATGGTCACCAAAGAATGTGAACCAATCAGATTATGTGGCTGCCCGGCTCAGAAAGAAGTTTGGTGCAGAGTTTAATATTCTTTTACTCTGTTCTCTCACCCTCTTTCTTTTAATGCTCACGTCTAACCAATCTCTCTTTTTCATTTTACCTCTTTTCACACACCAACACTCAAATCTTTTGACCCTTCTCCCCTCAATCACTCAGGGAATACTTCCTGGGTAGGAAACACTGGTTATCGTGAATCCATGGAAGCTCTGTTAAGCTCACACACTGAATCCCATGTATTATCCTAAAAATACATGTTGTTCAACAAGAGTTTTGTAAGCACAAATACCACTTGTTACATGAAGAATAAAATATTCGGAGATGTCAAAACAGAAGATGTTTGACGATGCAATTCTCCCCCTCAAACTAAAAGAGTTTGACAATTAAGCTCATATCATTTTGTCATGAAGAATAAGATTTTGGAGAATCAAAAACGAATGTTGTTTATATGAACAATATATAAACATATGTTCAATGAAAGCACATGAAATGACGTTTGATTCAATCAACAGTGAATACAACTAACGTGAGTATTACCATAGAAAGATTTAACTTTTGATACATGGTAATAACAAAGTTAAATAGAATGTGCTGAACCGTTATGTGTATGAATACTTGACAAAGTATATTGACAAGATAAAACACAAGTATTTATCTTTAAGAACACACGGTCAGATAAGCATTTAAGTATCCAAAAATCTGTTAATATCACAGATATTCTCCCCCTTAAATCACTATAGGGTTTTTTTTTTTTTTTTTTTTATTTATTTATTTATTTATTTATAAATTAATAAGGAAATAAAGCATATAAAAAAAATAGATAGAGCCATGAAGTGCGGGTTCTAATCCGATGTGATTAGAAGCCATATTCCGTTGAGGTACGGGTTCTAAGCTGATTTACTTAGAAGCCATTTTTTTTAACAATGAAGTCCGGGTTTTAAACTGTGTTGTTCAAAAGCCATTGTTCTTTCTCCCCCTTAAACTTTGGGTGCCTGCAACACAGATTTAGCTTTTGGTACCCACTGGTATTTGGGTCCTAATGGGTTAGTTGCAGTTCTAGTGGGAGATATGAAATAAGAACCATACCAGTTATTCACATAATCTTTTCTTACAAAATCATTTGAGCCACAGTAGGAACAACTGATTTTCTTTTGTGCTAACCTGATCAGTTGATTGATAGAGTAAACCAGATCAGGTTTGCCAAAAGTTTTACCTTTTGAAGCATAGTTCCATTTAGCATTTGATGTATGCACAAATGATTCTTTTTTCTTCTTCTCTGGAGATCCTTTAACTCTCCAAATCCAGTTTCCTCTTTCTTTCTCATCATCCCTTCTCCAGAAGCTTTTCTTTTGAGACTTAGTCTTCTTGAAGTTACCTGAACCATCAACATTTTTGTCATAGAAAAGGTTAGAAGGACGAATCTGATCAGTAGATTTAGAAGTAAGACAATCATCTAAATCATAGAAAGGATTATAGAAAACATTTGAAAAATGTGAACTTGAAGCTGTTTTTAATGAACTATTTGAGTCAGCTAGATCGTCTCTTGGTGATTGAGCTATTGACTCTGGCGTCTTGTGCTCAGTCAGCTTCACCTTGAAAACGATCTCTTCAAGTTCCTTTATCTTTGAAGACAAGTTGTTTCTTTCCTTTTCAATCAGATCAAACTTCTTATGCAACTCAGATTTTGCATTCTTCTCCTTCATGATGTTTGTTGACAATTCAGCTAGCTTTCCTGTCAGCTTGGCTATCTCCGTCTCAAATATCTTCTTTTCTTCCAAAAAGTCTGTATTTGCTTTCTTCAGCTCATCTTTCTTCTTCTCATTCTCAGCCTTTTCTCTTTCAATAATGATAACCTTCTCAAAGTCTGAAACTTGTTGAGAAAGTTTAACACATCTAAGTTCTAATGCTTTCTTCTCTTCAAAGGCTTTTCTGGAGAAGTCAGAGAATTTCTTGGCAAATTCTTTTCTCTCTTTCTCAATCTTTAACATTTCATCTTGAGCTTTTGAATTGTCTCTGTCTTGGGTTGCCTTTTCTTTTAGCTTATCGATCTCAACCTCAAGACTGAGAACTTTATCTTTAAACTTATCTCTGTCCGCACATAGTTGAGAATTTATCGTTCTAAGTCCTTCAGATGTCTCACTCGCAATGTTTGCTCTTCTTCTCAATTGATCTAGCTCTTTTTGCATTAGTTCCTTCTTTGACCATGTTGAGCTAGACTCGGATCTTTTCAACTTTACTTGAAGATCGAATATCTCTTTTTCTTTAGACTCAATTATTCCTGCAAAGTCAATTAAAGAATCAGAATCTTTTAAATTTTCTTTTAGAGCATTGATCTGAATAAGAAGAGATGAGTTCTGAATCTGTAAATCCTTGTTTTCAGCTTTGAGCATTTTTTCTTCTTTGTCATACTCATCAATCATGCGAGATGATGTTGATAACCGTCCAGCAAGTTGTTTAGCCTTTTCTCTTACTTCAGATAGAGTCATGTTGTTAAAATCAAGGCTGTAACCTGCAGACATATTTAGCTGATACGACATCCTAGCTGTAAGGTTAGTAAATAGACTTTTCTGTACCAAGACAACCAACTAGATGAGATCGTTAGAATCAAAAGTAAAGACCACACTCAAAAATTTTCAGAAAAATAAATTTCCAAAAATAATTAAATGCAGTCCTTTTAATCAGTATAAACCACAAACAATAATACTGAAGAATGAAATTAGGAAGATTTTGATCAAGTACAAAACTTTTGTCCCCCTTCGCAGACTTAGCACGGGGGTCCCGCTAGACAAAAAAAATTAGGCTTTTAGAGGCCCTGTTGCAGCTTGTAAAAATTTGTCTAGGACTGGAAAATGTGCTTCGAAGAATGAACTGTACCGGTCGAAGGAAAGACCGGAGTATGCAAGTACCCGGTCGAATGGCAAGACCGGAGTAACAAGTATCCGGTCGAATGGGAAGACCGGAGAAACAATTATCCGGTCGAATGGGAAGACCGGAGAAACAGTTATCCGGTCGAAGGTGCAACACCGGATAAACAAGTATCCGGTCGAAGGACGAAGACCGAAGTAACAAAGTATCGGTCGAATACTAGACCGGAAACCACTAAGGTCCGGTCGATACTTCTATCCGGTCGAAGGAAAGACCGGGGAATACTAAGGTCCGGTCGAAGGAATGACCGGAGATCACAACTATTCGGTCGAAGTGAGGACCGGTGTTTACAAACACTCGGTCGAAGGCTAAGGTCGAATAAGTATCGGTCAAACAATAATATCGATAAACACGATGAATGACCGAAGAACACGATGAATAACTGGTATTAGACCGAAACCAAACCCAGAAAATTAATTCGACCGATAAACACAATTAAACCAACAAATAAGCAATCCTTCGATCGAATGTAACCCAAAAACACAAATAATCAAATACTAATCGACCGGATTCGATAACAGATTCATGAAATACGATGAACAGTACTTCGCATGAATAGTAACTCGATGAACAGTGATTTTCGATGAACAGTATTTTTCGATGAATAGTAAAAAATTTTGATTCTTTTGGCTCTGATACCAATTGTTATCCCAGTTTTATCTAGTTGGTTAACAATCAATCAAGTAATCAAGCAACACAATAATAATCAAGAGATATAAAGATTAATAATAACGTACCAATCCCTTGAATAAACAATGAAACCCTTGAGTGTTCTTGATACCCTTTGAATACAGAGAAAACTTACAGCGACTATTTAGAAAATTATCAGAGTTCTTACAAGGTTTTTTTAAAACTAAACTAATCAAAACTTTAAATACCCAGGCCATATGGGCTTTAACCTTAATGGGCTTGGGCCCAATAGCTTAATAACTATTAACTTATTACATAATAAACCCTCTAATTAACTTTAGCACAATTGCAGTTTAAACCCTTAACTTTAACTTTAATCTTGAATACAATTTATGATCCAACAAGTTGCAAGAGATACACAATATCTAAACTTAGTGTGTTAGACACACTTCCTACAACTTGCAATATTAAACTATAAACCTACCTAATATCTAATCTAATAATATACATAATATCTAAACTAGATATTATGTGAACTAACTAAATACTAGAAACTAACCAAGTTAACTTTATCTAACTATTACAATATTATAATTTAGATATTTAAATCTAAGTAAAGTAAAACAATTACATTGACATTTATTACAAATAGACATAGACTTTTATATCGAGAGTCGACGTTCCGGCTTTAGCTTCAGATTGCGATCTTCAGTTTGGATGATCTTGAATCCAATGAGACTGTGGTCTAACAATGTGTAACCCACATGTTTTGAATTACTACATAACTATGAGATTTACTTTGTGTTCCGTTATGTACAATGTAATCGTGTCTCCCCCGTCACCAATAGGTGTGGTTTGGTAATGGAATTTTATAATCCATGTTTTCGGAGACGTTGGTGTATGGGTATTTATCTATGTTTTAAGGTTTTAGTTATTGAAACTCATTCGAGTTATTGGGATGTTTTGGGAAGATGGAGTTAACTACGTTTTCGGTGTTTGATCATTATGAGGTCAGTTATATTTTACGAGCACTTTGGGTTTAGGCTTTATTTAGAGAGGTGTGTGTTTTATGATTTTAATCACAAAAAGGGGTGAACGTTGATAGGAGATTGTTTTAAGATTTAATGTACTTCATTTTTGGTTGCTTTCAAATCAAACGTATTGGATTGTGGAAATCATGATCTTAAATAACATTCTTAAAGTTATTGTTTTATATTTACATCCCTAATGTAAAACTCTTGAGCTCACTAGGCGTTAAGCCTAACCTTTTTATTTGTCGGCATGTGCATCAGGTTCTAGAAGGGGGTTCGGTTCTAGCAGTCGTATGAAGGGATGTGCTTAGTGGTTCACAAGTGTAAGCATTTGATGAAGTCTTCCGCAGTTTGGAGATAGCGATACTTTTGGATTTTAGTAGCACCCGTCTTTATTATAGACTGTTCATATAGAAAAAATGTGTGTAATGAGGTTAAATATTAAATTGTGGTGGTAGATGATTTATTTATTGGTGTATTTAGAAAATCTTAAATTAGTTGCTATTTCCATATTTGAGGGTGTTATAGTGTGTGTGTGTATATATATATATATATATTATAGAGGGGTTAAATCATATGAGAACCAAAAAGATTAAGAACCGTGAAAACCGCTCTGAGCTGTAATTTGGTTTTGATCTTATAGTTTTAATTAAAAGTTGTTTCACCATATGAAAATGGCATAATCATCATTTTGATAATTGAGATTCACTATATGAAACACATACTATTTCACCTCATAAAATAAAAACAAATTTTTCATAAATATGATATTTCATATATATGTTATTTCACCACATGAAACCAGACACTATATGTTATTTCACCACATGAAATTAAACATTGTATGTTATTTCACTATATGAAACCAAACACTATATGTTATTTCACCTGATGAAACCAAACAAAATTTTCTTTAGTTTGTTATTTCACCCTATGAAACCAAAAACAAAAAACCCTAAATTATGGTACGTGGGTGAATCACATTTTAACAATGATTGTGAGGTGCAGATCGAGGTCGGGAGTGAGAAAAGTGTGAAGTCCACTGGATTTTGGTGGTGTTCGAAACGGGATGGAAATGGTTTTTTGATCCTCGTCGGAATGGTTTTTTATCAGATTCTTCATCTTCGAGAAAACCTTCTTCTTTGATGACATTGCATTGTTTATCCTACGACTTTGCAAACCTTCTCACAACCATGTCGTTTGAGGAACCTTGTGGGAACCATGGAGTTTGAGGGATCCGGAAAAGCAGATGGAGGAGGATTCACGGGAGTGGGGCCCGACGGAGGAGTGGGAGTGGAGAGGACAATAGGACTCCATGTGTGTTTGTGTTCCTTAGGATATACCCCATGTTCAAAATCCCTTACGGAGTACCAGATGGACAGCGGATCTGGAGCGTCATGAAACAGCTTCCAACACGGTGGTGCTTATGCGACGGCGTGATGAGATCGTCGATGAGAACATTAACGTTTCCGAGAAGATAGTCGTGAAACCAGGAAACGTTGTAGATCTCGATGGTGAGGGAGGAAGATTTGGAGATCATGAACTGATTGTCGATTTTGAACATGAGTTTTTTGTTCCAGGTTGTGGTTGCGGGGGAGAGGAAGAGGAGAGAGCAGCGGGGGAGGTGGAGTTTGGTGAGAAGGGTAGAAGGCGGAGGATGAGGAGTTGATATTAAAAGGCAAACAAGTCAAAAAAATGTGGGCTATAATTAAAAACCCTAATATGCCCTTTCAATTTTTAAAAGTTTCACTAATATTACAAAAATGCTTCAATGGTTAATAATCTTTGATTAAAAAACTCTTTAATGATTGAGATTAGTCACCACGGTCTTTAACCTTGTTAAGGTTGTTATTTGATTACCGTTATATATATATATATATATATATATATATATATATATATATATATATATATATAGGGAGCCTTCAAAGGAGATCCTCCTATTTTGTGGTAACTATGAGATCTAATCTCATCCATCCATCTTAATAATCAATGGTATAAAACAATTAAGAAAAATATTAATTAAAAACACAATTTACTGCCATTAAAATAGGCAAAAAGGGTAAAAATGTCAAACAACAATATAATTCATTGTGATCTAATTTTGGGCGCTCTGATAATTATGGCATGGAATCAAATAGGATAAACTCTTAATATTGAAATGAACATTGTTTATCACCGGAGGAAGTCGATTGAAACAGGCCACAAATCACATTGTGTATCACCGGATTTTTGGAATCACAGGCCACAAATCACACCTGTTGTGATACACTATGATCACTTACATCTATTGTTGATTACTTCCCTCTATTGTTGATCACTTGCCTCTGTTATGATACATTGTGATCACTTGCCTCTGTTGTAAATTAATATGACCACTTGCCTCTGTTGTTGATCACTTGCCTCTGTTTATTATAACTTGCCTCTGTTGTGATACATTGTGATCACAACCCATTGTGGTTACCCAAGAACTTCTATATACTAAAACACAAACTGGCTATGATACACATTGTGATACAATGTGATCCACTATCTAAAACCCATAAACAAACTCTGATATGATCCATTGTGATCTACCTAAATCTAAACAAAAAAAATGAAAACCATAGAAATCTTCGACGAGATGGTTTTAGGGTGCACCATCAAGGTCTCCGGCGAGATCTAGGCTTTAGTGCATCATCGAGATCTTCGATGAGACCGTGTTGTGGTGCATTGTTGACATCAGTGCGACATTGTCATGCTACATCGATGGGTGTAGGGGAGGTCGTTGAAGCCGATGATTATCTTCCCCTTCATTGGAACTACTAAACAACGATCGAACATAATCTACATATATAATTCTCGGTTCATTGAAAGGCAAAAAACAAGCAGATGCAAGTACACAGACTTAATTCTGGAGCAAGAATGCAGGCTTCATACGACAACAAGAATGCATACTTCATACGCTTGAATTCAAACTCAAATATGGATATTATCTCAAAATCAATTTGTTGACATATTCAAGGAAACATAATATTTGATTGATAAGGGTTTGATTTTTTTAGTTACAAAAAAATTGTTATATTAATTAATTTATCAAATGACTAATAATATAACCTCCCCTATTAATTAATTAAAAAATTTAATAAATTAAAATGATTGGATGAGAGTGGATTTCATAGTTACCACGATATATATATATATATATATATATATATATATATATATATATATATATATATATATATATATATAGGGGCCTAATCAAATGAGACCCTATTAGATCGTGGTAACTATGAGATCCAATCTCATCCAATCATTTTAATTTATTTACTGTTTTTTATATATTAATTATTGAGGGTATATTGGTAATTTGAATAATTTTTGTTTAATGAATAATTATTTTATTTTACAGATTTATATCAATCAAAATCAATCAAGATTACGTTTCCTAATAATACTCAACTAATTGATTTATCAAAATCAAACTTATTCAACATTCACGTTTCCTTTTTTTTTTGCAGGTATGAAAAATTGATGGATAAAGAAGAAGCTGTTGGAGAAGAAGGACGCTGTTAGAAAAAGGAGATCGTTGTTTGTGTTTGCCGAACTATTATGTGAGTATTATCAAATGTATCACACTGTGATACATTTTGATATCACAGTATATTCCAAATAGTCAGCACCTGTGTATCATCTTCAGGTTGTGCACCTTCAAATATTCATCTTCATTGTTGTTGGTTTGCCTTAGCAAGAACAGTCAACCCAAGATTATTCAACCAATCACAAGGTATCACCCTATATATACATACACGAAACCATATACAAGAAAATAATGGAAACCACAAAATAGTCGGTTCTCACAATTACCATTGGTTATGATTTTGTATGGTAATCACAATGTAACACAGTTGGTATCAATTATCATAGTGGTACCACAGTTGGTATTACCGTCTTATCATAATGGGTATCACATTTGTATGTTAATCACAGTGTAACACAATGTTAATCACAATGTAACAAATGTTCTTTGAGTGCATCACAATAATAATCACAGTGTAACACAATGTTAATCACAGTGTAACACAATGTTCTTTTAAAATTGTATCATCAAGGAGATCAGATTTTTGCAAGATGATCATAGTATATCACATCCCATTTGCTGTAACAAAACTCGTTTGCTTTTAAAATTGTAAGACCACATTGTAACACGATTTATTATATAATCAAGAAAATATGTATACAGTTTCAATATTTTGAGATTATCGCAATTGATTCCATGCCATAATTATCGGAGCGCCCAAAATTAGATCACACTTAATAATAATAATATTTTTTTGACAAATTTACCCCTTTTTCCTAATTTAGTGGCATAAAATTCTTTTTTTTAAGTATTATTTATATTGGTTATTTTAGACCCTTGATTAATTAAATGGATGGATGAGATTGGATCTCATGGTTACCACAAAATACTAGAGTCTCCCATGAAAGCCCCCCCCCCCTATATATATATATATATATATATATATATATATATATGGGAGCGATCAAATGGAAATCACTCTAATTTTGAAAACCGTGGAAACCCTCGATTTAAATTAAGGTTTAACCTCAAAAAACACCATTCAATTCCAATACACGATCTATAATAGGTACGTATGTTACTACAACCCAAATACAGTCACTATCTCCAACCGCGGAAGACTTCATCAAACAACTTACCCTCGTGTAAATCTAGAGCTCATCTCCTCAACCACTGCTAGAACCAAATCCCAACTGCAACCTGATGCACATGCCGAAAAATAAAAATGTTAGACTTAATGCCTAGTGAGCTCAAGAGTTTTAATATGAAAGAATATATCTTTAAAGGAATGGAATTCAGTTCAGATCAAGATCTTTCAAAATGGTTTACTTTAGAAATGGAAACGACTCATTTTCCCATAATATGTATCTTTAAAGACAACGCTCCAATACAAACATTCTTTATAAAACGATGCGACCCATAACTCACTCAAAACGTGATTATAATTCGACACCTAATTTGTGAAAATGTAAATAACACTTCATATCCCAAAACACCCAAAAACACAGGTGGGGCATATACTCGACCCTTAAATAATGGAAAACAATCCGTATAAATATAATATGCCATCAAAAACATGGAACTAAAATTCAATACTCACAAAACTATAAAATGGAATGAAATCCAAATATTAAAGCATGGGCAATTAAATATCCAAAATACTGTTGGACGTAAATGGGGGAGACCCGTATCCATTGAGAGTGGAAGAACACAAAAGTATGTCACTCATTCAACGTTAATCGTATGACACTTCACGTCATTAAAAAGCCCAAGTATCCCTACGACTCTTGTTGGGTCTAAAGGTGTATGACCACAGCAAAGTAAAGTTGCAAGGGATGCTGAAAGCTAAGTTGGTCTGTCCTACAGGTTCAGAAATGGCCAGAATTGTGATTAGAAGAACTATCAATCAAAGTGTAGGTTTGGATCCTAATCTAGGAATTTGAGCAGTAGTTTTGAAAGCATCATGAAGTTCCTATTTTGAAGAACTTAACTTCTTGATTTCAAAAGTTAAGTTAGGGGGAGATTGTTGGGTCTGAAATATACTAAGTCTGGATAGTGCTGCTGAGTCTGAAAGATTACTACTGCTGAAGACATTTGTACTGCTACTTAAAGAGATTACTACTGCTAGTAGTATTAGTACTGCTTGGAGAGTTAGTACTGCCAACAGAGTTACTACTGCTAGCATGTTAGTACTACTGATGATAAGAAGATGCTGCTAGAGGAATTAATGTTGTTTATATTGATAAGGATGGTTGGTTACTTAAAGTAAAAGACAAGGAGCTGAAGATAATTATGGAATGGATGCTGAAGATCATTGTTATTTTAATAATTATCTTGTAATCTGTTTTGTATATATAGTCTAGAAGTATTAGATTATAGGTATATACGTCTTTTGTTTTCAAAGAGAGAATTAGCCTCAAGATTCTTAGTGATCCTTTCATTAGAAAAGTATTGAACATCTGTTGAGCCTGTTCAACAGATTGAGGTTTTGGTTGTAATCATTAATTTAATTCAATATAACTTGTGATTTGATTTTATATACTGTTTCATTGATTTCTTGTTAAAGTGTTATTCCGCAACTTCTTTAACTAAGTTTCTGAGTGTCTATTTAAATTCTTGTTTTGAATTTCAACAGAGCGAAGGAACTCAGAAATCAATAATCATCATGGACGGATCACACGACAGTGTTCTTGTTTCAAAGGTTACCATGCTCAAACCTAATGAGTTTGACATGTGGAAACTAAGGATCAGGCAGTATATTCTTCTTACAAACTACTCAATGTGGGACATCATTGAGAATGGTCCCTCCAATTTATGAGAGATTGGATCAGATGGCAAGAGACCTCCACCAAAGACTGATGGAGAAAGAAAGATGAGGCAGACTGAGATGAAAGTCTTGAGCACTCTGCTCTTGGCAATTCCTAATGAATATCAACATCAGTTTTGCAACTGTGCTGATGCCAAAATCTTGTGGAATGCCTTGGAAAAGAGATTTTCAGGTACCAAAAGCACTAAGAGAAATCAGAAAGCAATTCTCAAGCAACAATATGAAAATTTTATATCTACAAAGAATGAGTCTATGACTCAAACCTTTGATAGATTCAACAAGTTGATTGGAGAATTGGCCACTGTTGGTGTCAAGATGGACCAGGATGATGTCAACAGAAAGTTTCTAAGATCTCTTGGTGAAGAATGGATAATGTATACAGTATCCTTCAGGCAGAATGATAATCTGGAGGATAAGGAACTTGATGACCTCTACAATGATCTCAGGGTGTTTGAAGCAGAGGTTGAATCAAAGAAGAAGCCATCTGGTTATTCTCACAATGTTGCTCTCCTATCATCTACTACTGATTCTTCTGCTAATACAGAATCAGTTAGTGCTGCTTATGGCTCAAAACAGGATGGACCTAATGATTCTGTTTTGGAAGCCTTCCTTGCTAGTCATGCTAAATCTTCTCTTATCAATGATGATCTGGAGCAGATTAATGTTGATGATCTTGAAGAGATGGACATCAAATGGCAAATGGCAATGCTCACAATGAGAATCAAAAGATTCATTAAAAGAACAGGAAGAAACAACTTTGCCATGAGAAGAGAAGATGGTGCTGGATTTGACAAATCCAAGGTGGAATGCTACAAGTGTCATAAACTGGGGCACTTTGCAAGAGAATGCAGAGGAGGAATCTCTCAACAGCATGGGAGCAACAATCAACAATCAAAGTCCACAAACTACAACAACAACAGGAACTCATCTCAAGTACTTGTATCACAAGATGGAATGGGATTTGATTGGAGTGATCAAGCAGACGAGGCAATCCAGAATCAAGCATTGATGGCCGAGGTTTCAGAGTCTTCAAGCACAACAATCCCCACAGAGGTAAAATCTAAAGTTTGCTTTAAAGCCTGTCTTGAAACTATTAGAAAGTACAGGGATCACAATTAGAGCATGTGTCATGATCTTAAAAGGTTGGAGAAACATAGGAGAGAGTCTAATTTGATCATTGTGAATTTTGAAGAACAAATTAAGGCATATCAGGCCAATGAACTTCAACATTCATATGATCACAACTATTGGAGGTGGGAAAAGAAGGAGTTAGAGATTAAGCTAGAGAAGGCTAGAGAAGAATGTGAGAAAGTTAGGAGTGAATTTGAGAAGGCCAAATTAGACATTGAGAAATTTTCCAACGCTTCTAAAGCAATGGACACTTTACTCAAATCTCAAGTTCATGACAAATTGAAGAGAGGTATAGGCTACAACAACACCCCTCCACCTTACAATAACAACTATATTCCACCCACCTCAGACCTCTTAGAAAGGCAAGATAAGAATGACTTACCTGCAGGAGCCACAAAAGTTGATCCACTAGACAATGTAGTGGTTGAAGTAGAGTCTGAAGAAGAGAACACCGAGGATAAGAATAAGGAAGACCAGAAAGAAATTCCCTTAGAAAACCATATTCTTACAAATGAGAAGGGGGGTAAACCATTTGTCAAGAGTGAGAAAGCTGAGACCTCTAAGACAGAGAAGGAAAAGGTACAAGGAGTTCACTATATGAAAACTACTGTTGTAAATCCCTGTACTTGTCAACAGAACAAGCCCAATCAACATGATAAAATTAGGGGAAATCAGAGAAACAGAAATAACCAGTGGGCTCAAAAACAAGGAATTGATCTAAGCAAAATCAATAGACCAAAGCCTTGTTTTATTTGTGGCAAGTTGAATCATTTAGCCAAACACTGTTATTTCAATCCTGTTACCCAAAGAATTACTTTTCAAAGACAAACACGAAATTATGTTGGTTATAGGAAGAAATCAAAACAATCAAGGCACCACATGGCTGATAATGTGAGAACAGCACCAATGAAAACTGGTACTGCAAAATCTCATATTCATAATAAGTTTGTTGAAGCAAAAGAAAATACTCCAAGCAAATCAAGGAGTAACTCAAAGAATAGGAAAGCAAACAACTTTATCAAAATTTGGGTTCCAAAAGACACTAAACCTGTTAGTACTGCTACCTCAAATAGTACTACTAACAGAAATAGTGCTGCTGATAGCAATACTACTGCTGACCAAGTTAGTACTGTTAATAAAGTTAGTACTGCTAACAGAGTTAATACTGCTGACCAATTTAGTACTTCTAATAAGGTTGGTACTGCTAACAAAGTTAGTACTGTTGACCAAGTCAATACTGCTAACAAGGATAGTACTGCTATCAGTGTAAATACTGACAAGCCTATAATTAAGACAAAGTATTCCAACCATGAGATTCCTAACTCTGATCCTCTCATCAAGACTAAGCTTAATGAATATGAGTATGTTGATGAGAAAGGGAAACCCAAGACCACTTTGGCTTGGATTCCCTCAAGACACTAACTGTTTTATCTTATGTGCAGGGCAACCAACAGCTCAAGGGGAAGAGCATTTGGTATGTAGATAGTGGTTGCTCTAGGCACATGACAGGTAACATGTCCTGCCTTCAAAATTTCAAAAGGTTTGATGGAGGACGTGTTGCTTTTGGTGACAATCCAGCAGGAGGTAAGATAAGTGGTAAAGGTATGGTTTCAAAAGGTAAGATGTCTTTTGAAGATGTTTACTATGTTGAGCAATTGAGATACAACCTGTTAAGTGTATCACAGGTCTGTGACAATAAACATAGTATATTATTTAGTGATACTTAATGTATTATCCTTGCTCCAGGATTCAAGGTAGTTGATGAAAATATGATACTACTTAGAACTCCTAGAAAGGATAATGTTTATTGTTTAGACTTAGAGAGTGTTTCATCTGATTCATCACTAAATTGTCTGTTTTCAAAAGCTTCTTTAGATGAATCATCTCTTTGGCACAGAAGGATGTGTCACATGAATTTTAAAACTATGAACAAACTTGTGAAAAACAACCTTGTGAGAGGTTTGCCTCAAAAAGTGTTTTCATGTGATGATCATTGTGTTGCATGTCTTAAAGGCAAGTAGCACAAAACTTCTCATAACTCCAAAGAAATAAACACAATATCTTCACCCCTTCAGTTATTGCATATGGATCTTTTTGGTCCTACAAATGTGATGACTATTGGTAAGAAATCCTATTGCTTAGTCATTGTTGATGACTTCTCTAGATTTACTTGGGTATATTTTCTGAGGACTAAGAATGAGACAAGTGGACTGATCAAATCCTTTGTCTATAGGATTGAAAACCAAACAAATCTAAGAGTTAAAGTCATTAGATCTGATAATGGAACTGAGTTTAAAAACAGTGACTTAAACAACTTTTGTGAGACTAAAGGTATTGAGAGACAATTTAGTGCTCCTAGGACTCCTCAACAAAATGGTGTTGCTGAGAGGAGAAATAGGACATTGATTGAGTCTGCTAGATCTCTGTTGACAGATTCAAAGCTACCCATTACTTTCTGGGCAGAAGCTGTTAATACTGCTTGTTATGTCCAAAACAGAGTTCTAGTAGTTAAAACCCAAGGAAAGACACCTTATGAACTTTTCAACAAGAAGAAACCTTTTATTGGATTTTTCAAACCTTTTGGGTGTCCTTGCACAATCCTCAACACCAAATCTCATTTAGGCAAGTTTGAAAGCAAAGCTGAGGATGGATTTCTTGTTGGATACTCCTCTCAGAGCAAGGCATACAGAGTATTCAATAGTTCTTCCAGGATTATAGAGGAAAGTGACAATGTCAAATGCAATGAGAACACATCAAATCAAATTGATACAGGTCCTGATTGGCTGTTTGACATTGATTCACTCACTAATTCTTTGGGTTTTAGTAATGTGCAAATTGCAGGAGAAAGTTCAGCAATGGTACAAGCACAGAGACAAGAGTTTGTGTTGTTCCCTATACCTACAGTTGATCCTGTTGAATATTGTCATCAAGAAAAGAAGGATGTTTCAGAAACAGAGGATTCCAAATCAGAATAAGATGAAGATGCTAAAGGTGATGAAAAGGATAAAGGTGGAAAAGAGGATGCTCATCCTTCAGGATCAGGAAACACAGGTCCTGAAATGCCCATATTGTCAGGAGATGATACTGATGATGAAAATTCTTCAGTTTTTGGTGGAAACACTCCTGAAAAGAATGACTCCAATCTTGATGCAAATATTAATGAGGAGGCTGTTCATCAAACAAGAACTCAGAAGAATCATCCTCCTCAGTTGGTGATTGGTGATATCAATTCTCCCAGGATCACAAGGCATCAAAGTAAGTTAGGAGGATTGAAAGACTTCCAGTCAGGTTTGTTGTCTTGTTTTCTATCCCAAATTGAACCCAAGAAGGCTTATGATGCAATGAATGACCCAAGTTGGATAGAAGCAATGCAAGAGGAACTGTTGCAATTTGAGCTGCAAAATGTGTAGGATCTGGTTGATCTTCCACAAGGACACAGGGCAATTGGAACTAAATGGATTTTCAGGAATAAGAAAGATGAGAGAGGAATAGTTATAAAGAATAAGGACAGACTTGTGGCACAAGGGTACACACAAGAAGAGGGGATAGACTATGAAGAAGTGTTTGCACCAGTAGCTAGAATTGAGGCAATTGGGCTGTTTCTAGCCTATGCTTCTTTCATGAAGTTCAGAGTATTTCAGATGGATGTTAAGAGTGCATTTCTATATAGGAAAATTGAGGAAGAAGTTTATGTTTGTCAGCCTCCAGGGTTTGAGAATCCTAACTTTCCTGACAAAGTATACAAATTAAAGAAGACACTCTATGGGCTACATCAAGCACCAAGAGCATGGTATGACACTCTGTCTACCTATCTCTTGGAAAATGGTTTTGAAATCATTGACAAGACCCTTTTCATTAAAAAGAAGAAGAAGGACATCCTGCTTGTTCAAATCTATGTGGATGATATCATCTTTGGATCCATAAAAGATTATATGTGCAAGGAGTTTGAGGAGTTGATGCCCAAAAGATTCAAGATGAGCTCTATGGGTGAACTCACATTCTTCCCACGGCTACAGGTTAAACAGAAGGAAGATGGCATTTTTATAAGTCAATCCAAGTATGTGTAGGATATACTTACAAAGTTTGGATTTTTAGAAGCAAAGCCTGCAAGCACACCTATGGAAACACACAAACAGATCACTGCAGATCTTGAGGGGGAGGATGTGGATGTTCATCATTATAGATCCATGATAGGCTCCGTCATGTATCTAACAGCTTCAAGACCAGACATTATGTTTGTTGTATGTGTGTGTGCCAGATTTCAAGTGAGGCCTAAGCAATCCCACTTTCAAGCAGTCAAAAGGATCTTCAGATATCTCAAAGGACAACCTAGATTGGGTCTTTGGTATCCTCATGACTCACCATTTGATCTGCTTGCATATTCTGATAGTGATTTGGGTGGTGCAAACTTGGATAGAAAGTCTACATCAGGAGGATGTCAATTTTTGGGTGCAAGGCTAGTTTCATGCCAGTGTAAAAATCAAACCACAGTGTCCACCTCTACAACAGAAGCAGAGTATATAGCTGCTGCAAGATGTTGCTCACAAGTGCTATGGATTCAGAATCAGATGTTGGACTATGGCATTACTTTTCTTCACACTCCCATCTTCATTGATAACAACAGTGCTATAAGCATAGTTAATAATCCAGTGAAGCACTCAAAAACCAAGCATATAGAAATCGGGTGCCATTTTATTAGAGATTGCAATGAAAAGAAGTTAATTCAGGTTTTAAAAGTACACACAAGTAACCAATTTGCTGATCTATTCACCAAATCTTTTGATGTGGGTAGATTCACATTCTTGGTCACAAGTGTAGGCATGATAAACACTGAATAAGCCTCTTTTGATTTTATTTATGTACCATTTATGTATAGATTCTTTAATGCTTACTTTCTCATATTTCATTGTGCATGGTGTTGCTAACCATTTGTGTTTAAGTGTTTCAGATTGCTTTGCTGATTAGATACTTGGTACTTCTGGTTAATTTAATACTGCTCTCACTATTACTCCTACTGACAGTTCAAATATGGTTATGTATGGTTACTACTGCTAGGTAGTTTATACTGCCAGTGCAAAGTTACTACTGCTTTCCTTATTTCTACTGCCAGACAATGTTAATACTGCTTGGTATGTGTTAATACTGCTAGTATGTGTTAATACTGTTGGTATGTGTTACTACTGCTTATATGGGTTAATATTGCGGGTTTGTTAATGCTGCTAGGGTACTTAGTATTGCTTTTAACTGAAACCCTTAACCTATAAATACCCTCTCTGACCGCCAAAACCCAAACGGCTCTTTGAATTTCCATTCAGTTCTCATCCTCTCTCTTTCTCTCTAGAACTCTTGATTACCAGTGTGTAAACCCTAGTTGTGTTTCGAACCCTAGAATCGATCAGAAAGATGGCAGAACTTGATTTCGTTGATGACCACAATGAGCTTGCAATGTTACAAAAACCCAAACAAGGTGAGGGTTTTCATGAAACTGTGGAGTTCTTATCCGAATCACATATTGCTTATGCGCTAATGGTAAATCCTCCCATCTATGTGGAACATATGCGACAGTTCTAGGCCAATGCATCCATTCAGACTGTTGATGGCAATCAGGTCATTCAATCAAGGGTCTGTGATAAACCTATCACAATCACAGAAGGCTGCATTCGCACTCATCTACGTCTAGATGATGCCTCAGGTATTTCTACTCTTTCAAAAGAAGATCTATTTCAATCACAGAAGGTTGCATTCACACTCATCTACGTCTAGATGATGCCTCAGGTATTTCTACTCTTTCAAAAGAATATCTATTTCAAGAAATTGGTAGAATGGGGTATGAAGGTCCTACTGATGTTTACAAGTTTTACAAAATCAAATTTTCAAATCAGTGGAGATTCTTTGTTCATACTCTTCAACACTGTATATCTCGCAAGACAACTGGATGGAATGAGTTTAGCAGTACAATAGCTTATGCTCTTGTATACCTAGCTACCTCCAGAAAGTTCAATTTTTCACAAATGATCTTAAATGATTTGCTGTCAAACCTGGATACTAACACCAAAACCAAAAGATTTTATATGTATCCAAGGTTTGTACAAGAAGTACTAAATATGGAATTGATGGATTTACCCTCTTTTAAAGAGGTATATGTACCTAAACCTCCCAAAGGGAAGGTATTTTCCAATATGAAAAGGCCTAGTAAGGACTTTTCTGGAAAAGACACACCATTGTTCTCTACAATGATGGTTATGTCCCACCCACATGGTGAGGCATCAGGGTCACAGCCCATATCTGACCAACCCACTGATGACCTACCCACACCATTAACTTCAAATATTAATCATCGACTCCCTGTTAATAAGCCAATTCCCCCAATCACTCAAAAATACGCAAGGAAAAAGGTACAGAAAGTTCCTTCCTTTCATGTATCTACACCCCAAAAGCCTACAAGCCCTCTGCTGGAGCATTCTTCATCAGAGAATATCCAAAGGGAATCCACAGGGGTGTCTCCCAACCCCGAGAAGGTACTCTCTAAGGAGAATGATGAGCATGTGGGCAGCAAGGCTCACACTACTGATTCTACACAAGGTGTGGATCAGGACAGTGTGAACATGACTAAGACCTTCCCCACGGCAACTTTGGATGAGAAATCATCTAAAGGACCCAGGTGCCAAGAAACCAAGGGGGTAGTAAGTACTTCTGCTAGGCAGAAGGCCTCTACTAAAAGATCCCATGATCCTTCACGGGTGGTAAACACACCTAAAGGAGGTGAGGACAGATATAACTATGATGAATAGATGGAAACAATTGTTAATGTGAATCGGGATGTCCTCAATCAGGGTTCAGAGATAAAGGCGCTGAAAAAGGTGATCATTTCTCAACAAGGCCAGATAGACAAACTCAAGAAGATGGTGTTTAATTTGGTGCACAAAAAGAAGAGAAAGCAATTTATCTTGAAGAAAAGGGGAAGTGCTAATGATGCTTCCAAAAAGGGGGAGAATCAAGAAGCTGAAGTTGAGAAGGAAAGTATGGAATTCCAATTTGAAGGGGAGATTAGTGAAGAAGCTGAAAAGAATGTTGAGGAGAAGAAGAAGGAAGGTGTGAAAGCAGCAGAAACTGAAGCAGCAGCAGTAACTACTGAACCAACAGTAGAAACTGCTAAAGCAGTAGAAACAGAGAAAGCAGCAGCAGAAACTGGAATGTCTATAGAAGAAATAGAGATTGCAGAGACTTTGGTGAAGGCAAAGAATGACACTCCTAAGGCCACTCAAAAGGCTAAGGGAGTGGTGATTAAAGAAGGAGGCTCAGAGAAGAAAAAGGAAGAGGTCAGTGTGTCAGAGGCCAAGAAGAAAGGGAAAGAGAAGATGGTTGAGCCTGTGAGACCATTAAAGAAGCAGAAGCAAGTAGATTTGGATGCAGAATTGGCAAAGGAGTTAAATGCACAGTTTAAAAAGGAGTTTGAAAAGGAGGATGATATTCAAAAGGCCAAAGACAGAAAGATTGCAAGAGATTTGGCAACAAGGATAAATGAAGAATATCATAAGAGTTTGAAGACTGCTGCAAAGAGGATTACAATGAAAGCAACCAGACAAAGGCAACCTTCAAAGACCTTTCTAGCTGCACAGGAAAGAAGAAAGATGATAAACTTCTTGAAAGGATCTGTTGGAGTTCCTGAAGGGATGTTTACAAAAATGTCTTTTAGTAGGATAGAAGACTTATACAAAAAGGAGATGGCCAAGCTGCAAGGAGATTTCAATCAGAGGGTTGAATTTGAAAGAAAGATGAAAGAAAGACATGATCTGAACATTCAACAACCTTTTCTTGACAGTGAAGAAGGCACTCCGACTAAAGAAAAGGTAGAAGTGAAGAAAGAAGAGACACTAGCTCAGAAGATTGGAGTTGCCAAGAAATCGAAATCAATTGCTACAAAGAGAAAGGCAAAAAGGCCTAGAACTGAGAGCAGAGTCAAGAGTAATCAAGTCAACAACCTTCAGAATAGCCAAGACAATCTGATGAGAAGTTTGATTTGTATATGATAGTGACAGATGAAGAACCATTGAAAGTTGATCCTATCTCAGTGAAAGCCCCAGAAATCATTCATTGGGATACTATGATGGATAAAGGCACATAATACTTCAGAATCAAAAGAATGGGTGACAAGTATGAGGTCTATTCAACTTGGGGTAAGATCATAAGAAGTTGTACCAGAGTTGATTTGGAAGAAATGTACAAGGTTGGATTGAACTTGCATGGTGACTTGTTGAACGGAGCAAGGATGAACTTAACAAAGATGGCTCTGGAGTATTTGTGTATGATGTTCAACCCTGATAAAGTTGAATATCTTATCAAAGACTTGCATCACAGAGAAGGATTTAAAAGCATTGATCACTGGATGCTTATTGAAAGATGTGGAGTATATGTCATAACCATTGATAAAATCTTTCATGAGTACTATCTAGTTGATAAGGTGTATGACCACAGCAAAGTAAAGTTGCAAGGGATGTTGAAAGCTAAGTTGGTCTGTCCTACAGGTTCAGAAATGGCCAGAATTGTGATTAGAAGAACTATCAATCAAAGTGTAGGTTTGGATCCTAATCTAGGAATTTGAGCAGTAGTTTTGAAAGCATCATGAAGTTCCTATTTTGAAGAACTTAACTTCTTGATTTCAAAAGTTAAGTTAGGGGGAGATTGTTGGGTCTGAAATATACTAAGTCTGGATAGTGCTGCTGAGTCTGAAATATTACTACTGCTGAAGACATTTGTACTGCTACTTAAAGAGATTACTACTGCTAGTAGTATTAGTACTGCTTGGAGAGTTAGTACTGCCAACAGAGTTACTACTGCTAGCATGTTAGTACTACTGATGATAAGAAGATGCTGCTAGAGGAATTAATGTTGTTTATATTGATAAGGATGGTTGGTTACTTAAAGTAAAAGACAAGGAGCTGAAGATAATTATGGAATGGATGCTGAAGATCATTGTTATTTTAATAATTATCTTGTAATCTGTTTTGTATATATAGTCTAGAAGTATTAGATTATAGGTATATACGTCTTTTGTTTTCAAAGAGAGAATTAGCCTCAAGATTCTTAGTGATCCTTTCATTAGAGAAGTATTGAACGTCTGTTGAGCCTGTTCAACAGATTGAGGTTTTGGTTGTAATCATTAAGTTAATTAATATAACTTGTGATTTGATTTTATATAATGTTTCATTGATTTCTTGTTAAAGTGTTATTCCGCAACTTCTTTAACTAAGTTTCTGAGTGTCTATTTAAATTCTTGTTTTGAATTTCGATCCTGACAACTCCCTCCAAGCTACACCCAAAAAGACAGCTAACCTTAGCGAATAATATCATGAATATCGCCAAAGGCTCGGCACAGTCGGGGGTTACAACCACGACATGGCCCCGACATGGCGGAGGCCCAAAATATAAAAATCGCCCCTCTAGCTCATGATAACTCAACCAGACTCGGTCCTCCTAGTGTACACTTGAAAGGTTAAGATCATAAAACATGGGTTCCGAAGTCAACCCCCGCACACCCAATTGACCATTAAAACACACTGACTTACGTGCCTATGGATCCAATGCAACATAGTCTAACATTACATGACTACACAGGAGTGACCACGCACCCAAGCATGTAAGTATCATCAAAATGCAACACAATACATTAGTATGTAATTCATAAACAGACTCTACATCGAGCCATTAAAACCGGACAAATGTTCTCAAGACTCTTTTAAGTCAACACTGAGCTAAAATGCTCAAAATCCATTTGACCAACAAATAACGGTCCCCCAAATAATGTAATGCATTTAAACGACGTTTATGCAGACACATACCTCAAAGATGTGATTAACCCAAAACTGATCACGGATTGGGACAAAAGATTTTCCAAATGATTTATGAAATCAAATACACCAAAAATGCATAAATCATAGATTAAACTTCATTTGTACAAAAATCACCAAAGATGTATAAATCATGAAATGGACTTTATTTGCACAAAATCACCAGAAATGCATAAATCATGCTAATACTTATCAAGACACCCAAATCCCAAATAGGGGCATTTTGTGAGACTAAAACAACCCAAGTTTATCATATATGAAAACTTATCAAAATACCCAACACATTGACAAACACCAAGTAAGACATATTTTTACTTCAAAATACTCAAAACTTATCAGCAGTTAACAAGTTTATGTAAAACACAAAACACTTTAAAATAAACATTTTGGCATGTACACCGTTTTCACAAATCAACTTGAACTCACCTTGCTAGATTTAGGCTAAATCTAAATTTTACCCCAACTTGAGCTTTCTTGAAGTAATCCGAATCCATGAGCAAAGTTCTTCCAAAAACCTAGATCCACAAATTTTCAACCATAAATAACCATATTCAACCATCTAGGATCTTTCCCCAAATCATTTTACATGAAAACCTCAACTTATATCGAAACCCTAATTTTCCAAAAGTGAAGAAAAGGAGAGATTACCTTATCCATAGCTTCAATCCACCACCCAAAATGCTTCTAGGTTACCAACACGAGCCATACACTCCCAAACTTCCAAATGATGAAAAGGGTTAGGTGGAAACCCTAGAAATTAGAAAAAGATGATGAAGAAGGTGGAGAGGGTGAAGATATCTTAGCTCAAGCATCCAAATTTTTCTAGATGAGGGAGAATCGCTTGAAACACTCTAGGTTTGGTGTTTCAAATGCTCAAAATCAACAATGGGGGTAAAATGTTCGGTTTAGAGAGAAGAGGAGAGGGTATGGTTGAAGTGGATAATGAAAAGAGGTTGAAAATCACGTTTTTAACCAGCTGGACCCCGAATGCGATTGTGCCAAGCGAAAGTGACATGGTCACTATCGCGAGGCATTCTCGCCGAAAATGTACCGAGAGCTCCCAGCTCTCCGCGATTGTGCCAAGAGAAAGTGATTGTGTCACAATCGCGAGGCACTCTCGCCAAGGATGTACCGAGAGGCTTTGGCCCTCGGCGGTTATGGCACGGTGATAGTGACCTTGTCACTATCGCGGGGCACTATCGCCCAACCCGAACTGACGCCCAAAAATTCATTTTCCTCGCCCGAAACGTTTCCGATGCTTTTAGAGATCTAAGGTGAATCCTCCCGTACGCAAGGTTTGCCCTTATAGATTTCTACTTTGGCCCAGGCACACTTTTACTGACTGAAGAAAATTACGGGTGCTAGAATCCTCCCAACCTTAGAATGATTTCGTCCTCGAAATCTAACTCTCACCCAAGGCACTTCCTTGCCACTCCTAACACTTATTGGGTTTCCTCCGCCCACAAATGGTAACGACCTAGTCATAGACCCCCCCCCCCAATTGTGATATTCTCACAAAACGATCGTCTCCCTTTCCAAGGGAGTGCCTCTAACACAAATCATCCTTGTGCCAAAACCCAATAACTTCTTGACGGAGTGACCATGGTGATTTCTGCGAAGATTCCCACATCAATTATCCACCCTAATACATTGCACTCATACTAGAGTGAACGTCGAACCCTACAAGCTCGGTTGCCTCCAAACCTTAGACGACACGCACTACCTCAAGGGTAGCTCGTAACCTCAACTTTCCATTGACTAGGTCATTCTAGTTCAACCCGATTCGGAATCTGTATCCCAGTAGTCAACACCAACCCAAAGAATTACCAAAATTCCTTAATAATTCTCTCTTGATATTGGTAAGGTCGTCCTTCCAAGGACGTACCAATACGCTTTCCGGGGAACTGGTTATTTCGGATTAGGCTATCGCACACTCCGACCTATTCTCAAACCCCAAACATTCTGTCAATGAGATCCTTACCTCATCCAGAAAATCATACACATCAATGCTTATCTACCAACATCTAATCTTCCTTTAAATTCCACTACCGTGAGGTTAATTATTTCCCATGATCTAACATGGATACTTCCAAATATTTGAAAGTTCATTGACCCCAAAAGACTAAGTCGGCTTGCACCGAGTCGATCCCCAAATGACTTACAGTTGACACTTAATATGGAACTAAACCCCAAATCATTTAGCTTTACGGACAAACCATACATCATCATTATTCACGAATACTCATTAAGATAGTGCACCACCGACAAATGGCATGCTGTAGCACAGTTAAGCCATCAATTCAAATCCAACCATACGTAAACAACCTTACAAGGTTTTAACCTGAAGTTTTTACCGAAAGGAAAGATTATCACTAACATAACTGGGAGAATGCAAAATTCTAACACCTCAACCTTAGGCGACATGCACTACCTCAAGGGTAGCTCATGACCTCAACTTTCCATTGACTAGGTCCTTCTAGTTCAACCCAATTCGGAATCTGTATCCCAATAGTCAACACCAACCCAAAGAATTCCCAAAATTCCTTAATAATTCTCTCTTGATATTGGTAAGGTCGTCCTTCCAAGGACGTACCAATACGGGAAAATCATACACATCAATGCTTATCTACCAACATCTAATCTTCCTTTAAATTCCACTACCGTGAGGTTAATTATTTCCCATGATCTAGCATGGATACTTCCAAATATTTCAAAGTTCATTGACCCCAAAAGACTAAGTCGGCTTGCACCGAGCCGATCCCCAAATGACTTACAGTTGACACTTAATATGGAACTAAACCCCAAATCATTTAGCTTTACGGACAAACCATACATCATCATTATTCACGAATACTCATTAAGATAGTGCACCACCGACAAATGGCATGTTGTAGCACAGTTAACCCATCAATTCAAATCCAACCATACGTAAACAACCTTACAAGGTTTTAATCTGAAGTTTTTACCGAAAGGAAATATTATCACTAACATAACTGGGAGAATGCAAAATTCTAACACCTCAATTATTCATGCGTGCATTGATTCATAACTGAAACCCCAAAATTCAAAACCGACCACAAGTCGGATCATCCGACGCTTCAATTCCCAAGGACTCTTCTAGTCCCGAATCACAACTCTTTTCACGATAGGGTTTTAAATCTATAGCCCTAATGAGTTCAAGGTTTTTCAACTAATATGCCAATTTGAAATTTTATAAAATTCTCAAATGCAAGAACTTTACAACAATTAATCGTACGTGTAAAAATCTACTACCATTTATTCGGTAGGTGTACAAAGTGGTCTCAAACGCCACATACATAAAACCATTTTGAAAATTGTTTGGTCATTACTCAAACTAATAATGGTAGAAAACAAAGATACACAACAAACTTTTTGGAATGGACCACTATGGTCCCAACATGCATCAATTTATGCCATAGATGAGAAATAATTTTACGTATTAAAACAGGGCATAACAAGGCATTTGTACAAGACTCCCAAAGGAAAATCCACATAATCAAGTTCCGGGAATCTCTCATTTAACCATATAATGACATGAAATAGAATTTCCCTCAAGACCCACACACATCAGTTTATTTCCCAAACTTAGTAAAACGATAAGAGCTTGCGATTTGGTCAAACATGAAATAATTTAAATCGACTTCAAACTTTTAGTCGTACTTCTTTGACTCAAAATGGTGGCTATAATGCCATGCATACGAGTAAATCAATATAATGCATTACGTGAGACTACAACAGTAAAACCAATAACCCAAGGATGTAAAAAGCAAAAGTTTAACACAAACCATCATAAATCATCCATATACTTACTCACACCAAAAGCATAAATCATTTGTAGTACTAAGTAGTGTGCAGCGAAATATGCTCGTATAAAACTCAAAAGTGAACCCACACGACATTGATCTTCCCAAAATAGCATATGGGATGACATCTACCAACAAAACTCTTATGAAATAAATTTCTCAATAACCCATAACCCAACACACGCAAAGAACTTAGTCTACGCAGTTCAAGGTTCACTCATGCGTCGCAAAACTTTGCAAAAATAGGACTCCATAAATACTAAAGGAACTCATACGGAATAAAATTCCAGCATAACTCAAACACCAAAACATGGAAATAACTTTCTGTCAAAACCTTAACATATGTGGAGGAGATCCAATGTTAGAGTCATAGGTTACAGTTACTTTTCCAAGACCCTAAACAACATCAAAATACGGACATCACAATATCCGAAAATAGTGTTAGACAACAACGAGAATAAAGAAAGTCCCAGCCAAGTTTGCAGCCACGTGCAATTAAACGATTTTATGCATGTTTAAAATTGTGGTTTAAAATCTTGTGTGTGCTAAACATTTTTCCAAGACTTTGTAACATAATCCACACGATGCTTTTGGAAACAGGAGAAATAATTGATACAATACATTTTAGAAATAATTTTTCGTGCATGAGTTTGGTCGGCACTCTAACATTTCGAAATCACGCTCCTCAATTTCCCAGTCATACTATTGTCATCCAGATGCTTAAACATCTTAAGGCAATAATCAACTGTTTTGTCCGTTCACCTTACAATTTCTTCTTGAAGCAAGGCAGATTCAATAAGCCTATGGTTCTAATTTAACCAATCATTCCGACCCTAAAGGGTTCACTTAATGCAATCACCATACTTAATCGTCACTACAAGTGACAATGCTATAAACATTAACCTCTTCAAGCCATTACTCCTCGGAAACTCATCCACTACCCCATCGGTCCTCACATAAGGGCGGTTCAAGCACACACAAGTAACATGTAAGCTCACCACGGCACTGGCCAGGTGTAATTATGAACGTACCATACACGATTATCCTTGATACCCTCGTCATGATTCCCGATTCTTGTGACTCTATCGACTTCAAAATATCTTATCTTAGAGTGTCTAGTAGTGCAATCTCACTTTCTCATACTTAGAAGAACACTAGTTTGAGTCTAGGTATCCGAAATCAACACCTAAATCTCTCAAACTTAAGCTCTGATACCAACTTGTAACACCCTCAAAATTAGAAATAACGACTAATTAAAATTTTCCAAGTACAACGATAACTAAATCAACTACAACAACAATTAAGATTTAACCTCAAAAAACACCATTCAATTCCTATACACGATCTATAATAGGTACGTATGTTACTACAACCCAAATACAGTCACTATCTCCAATTGCGAAAAACTTCATCAAACAACTTACCCTCGTGTAAATCTAGAGCTCATCTCTTCAAGCACTGCTAGAACCAAATCCCAACTGGAACCTGATGCACATGTGTTGGGAAATTCAGAATTTCACAAGTACAGTTAATGCTGCTAGAAGAACTTGGTTAATACTTCTGAGGTTAATGCTGCTAAGTGAAGTTAATGCTGCTGAACAAGATTAATGCTGCTAAGTCAAGGTTAATACTGCTAGAGGAGATTACTACTGCTAAGCTATTTTAGTACTGCTAGTAGTTAGTACTGTTGAATGTTAATACTGCTCAAAGTATTAATACTGCTGAAGACTTAGTGTTGCTTATGAGATAATCAAGATTCGTGCAGATCAAGTTTGAAGATTAAGGAAAGCTTGAAGATAAAGATAGAAGATTATTTTGAAGATCTTTTATTATTTGTAATTATCTTTTATCTTCAGTATATATAGAATAGTTTAGACTTGATAGAAAATAACTTTAGCATTCTGAGTTTTTGTTTTGATAGAGAGAATCAACCTCAAGGTTTGTAATCCTAATTCTAGAGAAGTAGAATTCGTATTGGTGAGTTTGTTCATCAATATTGAGGTTGTGTGTTGAATCTTGTAACTTTATAATCATTCAATAAAGTTTGCAAGTTCGTATTCTGATTTACTGTGTTTCATTAATTATTGAATATCAAAGTGTTATTCCGCAAACTCCTTTGATATTGTTTCTGAGTGTTTATTCTTGTTTAGAATTAAGATCCTGACAAGTGGTATCAGAGTTAGTACTCTCAGAAACCTTCAATCATCATTCTTTCTTGAAATCAAAAATCATCAATGGCTAAAGTTTCAGACTCTTCAAGCACAGAAATCCCCACAGAGGTAATTTCTAATCTTTGCTCTAAAACCTGTATTGAAACTGTTAAAAGGTACAGGGATCACAACCAGAAGATGAGTGATGACCTTAAGAGGTTAGAGAAAGATATAAAAGACTATGTGAGAATTTTTGAGAGGTTTGAAGAACAGATTAAAGGTTTCCAAGCCAATGAGCTTCAACACATGTATGACACAAATTACTGGAAGTGGGAGAAAGATCAGTATGAGTTTAAGCTTAAAAAGAAAGAAGAGGAGTGTGAGAAGATAAAAAGTGAGTATGAGAAAGCTAAGCTTGACATTGAGAAGTATTCATATGCTTCTAAAACCATGGATTCAATTCTAAAAGTCCAAATCCATGATAAGCTTAAGTCAGGAATAGGGTATCATACCACACCACCACCATACAACAACAACTACATTCCTCCTACTTCAGACCTGCTAGAGACCAAGGACAGGAATTACTTGCCTGAGGGAGCCACTAAGGTAGATCCATTAGATAAAGTGGTGGTTGAAACAGACTCTGAAGAAGAGAACTCTAATGGTAAGAATGAGGATGATCACAAAGAGATTCCCTTAGAAAATCACATTATTACCAATGAGGACTGTGGAAGGGCTTGGGTCAAATCAAAGGACATAGAGAAGACAGAGGGAAAGTCTGGTAAGGTCCATTACAAACAGACTGTCGGTCCAACAATACTATCAAGTTTATAGATTAACAACACAATATGATTACCAACCTGTATTGATATATAACAACGGTTACAAGGTTGATCAGATTTAAGCTTGGATGTGTTCTCTCTGTTTTTCACCTTTAAGTGTGTGTTTTGTGTTGATCTGATATTTTCGATTATTTTCTCTTTACTTCTACAACACACAACTTAACAACTAATATCTAACTAACATAATATCTAGATTTAATATCTAGATATTATTTCTAAATAATAATATCTAACTAACTTAGATATTAACTAAATTAAACTAAATACTAAATTACAATTAACATTAATTACTTTGACATTTTATTACAAACGACTTAGACTAATATTAATGAGACGACTTTTCTGCTTTAGCTTCAGATTGCGATCTTCAGTTTGGATGATCTTGAATCCAATGAGACTGTGTCTTAACAATCTCCCCCTTTGGATCAAGATCATTACGAATATGATTTAGCAATACGATCTTCTCTTTCAGCTCAGAATCTTAGTCTTCAAGATATAGTAAACTCCCCAAAAGATGTAGATTATCTTAGGCATGATAACTGATTCATTAGTTGATTCAGGTGTTACACGATAATTTTGTCTAGATTTGCAAAGATCTGGATGAATAACTATTGAATTGACGGATCAGAGGCTCCAAGTGGTTGACATTTCTTGTCATCAAGTTTTGATGAAATTGTTAAACTTCTCATCAAAAAGGGGGAGAATGACTACACAAGAAATGGCAAAGATCACATGTTTCAAGAATCACGTCCACTCTTCAAAAGGGGAGATTGTTAGATTGAAGACATGCTGATTCCAGAGCTACAGAAAGAGATTGCATCTTCTGTGCTGAAAGAGAAGATCGTATTGACAAATCATTTTCGTAATGATCTTGATCCAAAGGGGTAGATTGTTAAGACACAGTCTCATTGGATTCAAGATCATCCAAACTGAAGATCGCAATCTGAAGCTAAAGCCGAAAAGTCGTCTCATTAATATTAGTCTAAGTCGTTTGTAATAAAACACTCAAAGTTAGTTGTTATTGTATTGTAATAGTTTAGTTAACTTAGTTAGTTAGTTATATTAGTTTCTAGTATTTAGTTTAGTTAATATTAGAAATAATATCTAGATCAAATATCTAGATATTATTCTAGATAGTGTGTCTAACACACTAAGTTAGATTTGTGTCTCTAGTATCTATCATCTCTTAGAATCAGATCATAATTAACATATACAAACACACACTTAAAGGTGTAAAAGAGAGAATACACTGAGAACACATTTCATGCTTGAATCAGATCAACCTTGTAATCGTTGTTATAAATCAATACAGGTTGGTAATCATATTGTGTCGTTAATCTATAAACTTGATAAGTATTGTGGACACACAATGCCTTTTTAGGAGATTCAGGGAAGTTACCAGTCATTATCTCAGCATCTTTAGAATCTGATCAAGAGGAACAACTGATTGCCATGTTGAAACTGCACACCAAGGCCATAGGATGGACCATTGTTGATTTAAATGGTATAAGCCCTACCATTTGTCAACATATAATCATTTTAGAAAACAAAGATTTCACCTCAGTTGAGCCTCAAAGAAGTCTCAATCCTATGATGAAAGAAGTTGTGAAAAAGTAAATCTTGAAATGGCTTGATGCTAGCATAATATATCCTATTGCTAGTAGTACATGTGTCAGTCCAGTGCAATGTGTACCCAAGAAGGGTGGAGTTACTGTGGTAACCAATGAGAAAAATGAATTAATACCCACTAGGATTGTATCAGGTTGGAGGATATGTATGGACTACTGGAAGCTTAACCAAGCTACCCAAAAAGACCATTTTCCATTACCCTTCATTGACCAGATGTTGGACAGGCTAGGGGAAAGAGTTTTATTGTTTCTTGGATGGTTATTCTGGTTACAATCAAATTGCCATTGCACCAGAGGATCAAGAGAAAACTATTTTTACTTGTCCTTATGGAACCTTTGCATTTAGAAGAATGCCCTTTGGACTTTGTAATGCCCCTGCTACCTTCCAAAGCTGTATGATGTCTATTTCCTCTGATATGCTTGAATAATCCATGGAAAATTTCATGGATGATTTTTCTATTTATGGGACATCATATGATCTGTGTTTACAAAACCTTGAAAAGAGTCTTAAAAGATGTGAAGAAACAGATTTGGTTTTAAATTGGAAAAATGTCACTTTATGGTTAAAGAGGGCATTGTGTTAGGGCATCTCATTTCCAATAGAGGTATTGAGGTTGATAAGGCAAAGTTGTAAGTAATTGCAAAGTTGTAAGTAATTGCAAAGCTGCCTGAACCAACTACTGTGAAAGGTATCAGAAGTTTTCTCGGACATGCAGGTTTTTACCGGAGGTTTATAAAAGATTTTTCCAAAATATCCAAACCTCTATGCTCACTACTACAACATGACCATGCCTTTGATTTTGATGAAGATTGTAAAAAGGCTTTTTAAATTTTGAAAGATGCATTGGTCACTACACCTGTAATAGTGACACATGATTGGTCCTTACCTTTTGAAATAATGAGTGATGCAAGTGACTGGGCAGTGGGAGCAGTTCTAGGACAAAGAAAGAATAAAATATTTCACTCTATTTACTATGCTAGTAAAACTCTCAATGAAGCCCAAATAAACTACACCACAACTGAAAAAGAATTGTTAGATGTGGTCTTTGCTTTTGAAAAATTCAGATCATACTTGATGGGTGCCAAAGTGATTGTGCATACTGATCATGCTTCCATCAAGTATCTCATTTCTTAAAAGGATGCAAAACCTAGGCTAATAAGGCGAGTCTTGTTGTTACAAGAATTTGATTTGGAAATCACTGACAGAAAGGGTGTAAATAATCAAGTGGCTGACCATTTGTCAAGATTAGAAAACCAAGAACATGATAAACACAATGGTGATATTTGTGAATCCTTTCCGGATGAAGAGATCTTAGTCGTACAACATACTGCAACACCTTGGTTTGCAAATATTGTGAATTATCTAGCTGAGATTATTCCCAAGGAATTCAATAAGCATCAAAGAAAGAAACTCATTTTTGATTCCAAAAAGTTTTTGTGGGATGATCCCTTTCTTTTTAAAATCTGTGCAGACCAGGTAATAAAGGAGGTGTATTCCAAAAGAAGAAGTGGCATATGTTTTACATCATTTCCATACAGGACCATGTGGTGGACATTTTGGAGGAGATAGGACAACCGCAAAGATTTTACAATCAGGGTTGTACTGGCCTTCTTTAAACAATGATGCCCACAATTTTGATAAAAGTTGCAATGAATGTCAGAGGAGTGGAAATATCTCTCAGAGGAATGAAATGCCCCTGAATGGAATTCTAGATGTAGAATTATTTGATGTATGGGGCATTGACTTTATGGGACCTTTCCCACTCTCTAGAAACTGTGCATACATTCTGGTGGCTGTAGATTATGTGTCTAAGTGGGTGGAAGCTATGGCTTGCCACTCTAATGATGCTAAGACAGTTGTCAAGTTTTTACAGAAGCACATTTTCACCAGATTTGGTACACCACGTGCCTTAATCAGTGATGAAGGCACTCACTTCATAAACAATGTGTTTGAGGATGTCCTAGAAAAATACAACATACAGCATAGGGTGGACACTGCTTATTACCCCCAGACTAATGGCTTGGCTTAAATGTCCAATAGGGAAATCAAAGGAATTTTAACTAAGGTAGTCAAGCCACACCGAAAAGACTGGGCCTCCAAATTGGATGATGCCTTGTGGGCCTACCAGACCGCCTACAAAACACCTATTGGCATGTCTCCCTATAAATTAGTTTTTGGGAAAGCCTGTCACCTGCCTGTTGAGTTAGAGCACAGTGTCTATTGGGTAATAAATGAACTTAACATGAGTCTAGACGAAGCTGGAAACAGAAGAGCTCTACAATTGTGTGAACGGGAAGAACACAGGAATTTTTCCTAAGAAAAGGCTAAGCTATATAAGGAAAATACAAAAGATGGCATGACAGGAAAATTATTCCAAAAGAGTTCATTGAGGGACAACAAGTTCTATTGTTCAATTCTAGACTCAGGTTATTTCCAAGGAAACTAAGTTCTAGATGGACAGGTCCGTTTCAAGTTGCAAAAGTATATCCCTACGGAGTAGTCGAACTAATTGATCAGGAGAGGGGTACCACTTCTAAGGTTAACGGACAAAGGGTAAAACCTTTTCTTGAACCATCAGCATTAATGCCACAACTTGTCGAGGTTGTCCATTTCCAATAGTAGAAAAGAGAGTGAGAATTCTTGAGTTTTGTCCAGACTCAAGACTGTATATATATTCTTTCAAAAAGAAAAAAAAATATTTTATATTTATTAAAAAAATTCCTTTTCAATTTAGAAATATAAAAAAAATAAAAAATAAAAATAAACAAAATAGGTGGGTTTAGGAAATTTTTGGTCAAATGGAAACCCAATTTAATTGGTATCCAACTAGATTGATCCTAGATAAACCTAGATTTAGACAAATTAAATTAGATTTGAAATTTTAATCTATTTTTTTTAAATTCATCTGATTTTGTGTGATTGCCTCTTCCCAAGGATTATTTTAACAGAATGCACAGTATCCTTATTTGGAAGAAGTCAGAGATATGACTTCCTCTTCCGCACTTGTTAGGACTGAAAGTCCTAGTGCGTTGAAAGTTGTATAACGCATTTATAGAGTTTAATTGTTTTATTTATATGCGTTGTAAAAGCCTTTTATTGTTAATGGGCTTGCCTTGTTTATTGGGCCTTAGGCCTTAGGGTTTAAGTTAGCGTATAAATATGTTGCTTAACCTAGTTTAGGTAAGAATGGTCACAAGCTAGGTTTTTGGTAAGAGAGAAGGAATGGTCATTAGAAAGGTTTACACTTGTTTATCAGAAATTCTCTCTGTAAACCTAAACCCTTTACTGATAAATCTAATCATATGACCAGCAGTTGTGATTGATTCTAATTGTTGATTGATTATTATTACTGTTGATTGCACTGTTTCTGGGATCTACAATTGGTATCAAAGCATAATCGAATTAACTTTCATTCGATACGATCAAAAGGTTCTCGCATGAACAATACATGATCGATGTTATCCCATGAAGGTTATCGCGTGGTAAAGGTTTCGTTGCTTGAGGTTGAAGAAGATCGGACGATAAGTTTCGAGATCATACAACAAGTTTTCGAGTTTTGATCGGTTTTCGAAAAGTTTTTTCGGTTAATTCGATAGTGATCGTGGACGTAGTTTTTCGTTTTTAAACCGTTAAGGATTGTTTGCGAAGCTTAAACTAACATCTTTTATCGAAAATTTTCAACCCATGTTGAATTTTTAAGTTTTCGTTTGATATCCGAAAAACTTTCGGTTGCTTCGTTCGAGAGTTTGAGATATTGTTTCGGGTTCTAATCAGTTGAAGGAGCTTAAGGGGACATAAACGATCGTTTTTGGTCGAAAAGTTTTAACCCATACTGAGTTTTTAAGGTTTCGATCGTTTTTCGAAAAGCTTTCGGTTGGTTCGTTTGTGATCATGGGTTGACCATTTGAGTTTTAATCTGGCAAGGAGTAATCCGGGAACTCTAACGATCGTTTTGCAGTGAATATTTCTAATCGTTTCGAAGCTTTGCAGGTTGGCTCAACGAAGGAGATGATGAATAGTAATCTCATTAAGTTTCCGTTAAGTGACGGTTAATTTCTTTACATTTTGGTCCTTTTTTCCGTTAGTCCAGTTAGTGTCTGTTACTTTGTTAGGTTGGTTAGTTTTATTTCATTTTTAGTCCATTTTGTCGTTAGTGTCCAGTTAAATCCGTCAGAAGTTTCAAAGTTTACACTTTTAGTCCCTTAGTTAGTAGTTTTAACTTATGTCATTTTTAGTCCCTCTAGCTTTGAGTTTTAATTTTTTTCACTTTTAGTCCTTGTAGTTTTAAGTTTCAGTTTGTGTCACTTTTAGTCCTCGTACTTCAAATTTTCAAAGTTTGTCATTTTTGATCGCTAAACTTTCAAGTTTCACACGTTGTCACTTTTGGTCCTTACACTTTAAAGTTTCATCTCTTGTCAAGTTTAACCCCTGGACTTCAAGTTTTTCAGGTAACAATGTATCATCCAACTTATTCTGAGCTAAAAGAGAAAGTTTCTCGTTTAGAAGCTAGGGTTGAAACTCAGCGTAAGACTCTTGAGGATCTACTTGTAGAAAATGCTGGACAATTGTGCGAAATTTCAAGTCTAAAGGAACAACGTGAGATCTTTTCAAAAGAGTCCAAGGAGTTAAAGAGGAAAGTAGATGAACTGACTGACAAGCTTCGTATGTCAGAAAATGAGAGGACTGAGATTGTCAATAAAAGCATCTTTTTCAAAAATGAAAACAAAAAGTTGACTAACAAGTTAAAGGATCTCGAACTTAAGTTCTACAAACCTGGTCAAACTAATCAAACGTTCCATATGAAAACACCCAAAGAGTTCAAGGTCTCCAATCCTAAATGGGGAATCGGATATGACAACCCTCATTATTTGAAAAGAGCCTTGTCCAAGGTACCCACTTTATATGCTTTCGAATTTTTGGGATTGGACAAAACTTATCCAGAGTACAAAATCAGATGGACCAAGTCACTTGATGATGAGGATCCGGAACTGGAAACTTTGAGAAGGAAAAACACTGTCACTATGCAACTTCCTTTTGTGTATGACTCATTGAATGCGTCATATGACACCGATAAACCCAGTTTTCTAACAAATGACTATTTTCGAAGCTATTCTCAAGCTGAACTCGATTCAAAACCCGTTGAACTTGAGGAGGAATCGATGGATCACAAGATCTATGTTCCACCTCTGATTTTAGAAAAGAAAATTGTTCAGCTAGAAGAGTCATTTGAACAGGAAATACTCATTTTTCAAAAGGAAAAGCAAGAGTTACTATCCAAACTTGAGTGCCTCAATTCCGATCAAAAGGAATCTGGATCTAGGGAGGAAAAGGAGCATCTTCAGACAGAGATAAACAAGCTCACTTCACAATTGTCTGCCTTGGCAGCAGATTTGATGAAATAGCAACTTCACAAAGCTAAGATTCAAGTTGAGCCTGACATTCTCCAAGATGAGAAGATCAATCTGTCAGAAAATTCCTATCCACCCTCAGATACCTCCTCCTATAAAGCTTTTCTGGGTGATTCTTCACCAAAATCCTCCGCTAAAGGAAAAGAGCCTCAGTCGAAGTGTTTTAAAAAGGATCGCCATTCTGATTTTCAAAATGCTTCCGCAAATGATCCTTTGAAAAGCACATATCCATCCAGTTTCCCGGCTCCCACAAGTGATAATGTCATATCTGATGAGGAAATGAAATTTTCAACATTCTTGAATTCAGAGGTATGTTCAGACAGTAAGTTAGACTAGTTTGATTTCGATCCAAAACTTCCAAGTCATGTTGATTTTTTGGATTCAACTGGTGAGCCACCGGTCAAATTTTATAAAGGCGAATGTTCAACATCTGCCTCTCAAAAGGTTTCTGTGAATAAATGTTCAAAGCAAAAATCTAAAAGACGTTCACAGAAACAAAGAAAGACCGACATATTTAACAAAAGACATACTTACTACTCCAGTTCTTCTGATTGCGAGCTTAATGATTCTTCAGATAATCATTTTTTCAGAAAAGTAAAGATGGTTTGGAGAAAGAAACCAACTACAGAAGACACTGAAGGAAACAAGTCTCATGATTCTCCTGTAGTTGATACAAATTCATCTATTTCCAAGACTGATCCACCTACTTATGTTTATTCTATAGGAAAGTTGATCAGTCTAAACCGAGCAAAGATCTGTTGCACTCGTTGTGGAAATAGTGATTTTGTGGATTCAAGGTATGTTAATAATTGGTATATGTTAATAATTTGTATGGTACTTATAGCATCCCCAATCCTCAGTTTAATAGCTTAAAAGCTAAGGCAACTAACCATCAAGGATCCATCACCACATGGATACCAAAACCAAAATATTCCTAATATGTTTTGCAGGAATGTCATGTGTGAGTTAATTCATATTATTCACATCACATGACTACAATAAAGGGTTATGCCACTTTTGAGGGGGAGTACCATGTGTTTAAATTTTCATATCGACTTCTGAACATTTCAGTTCAGGACTCGTTATTAAATGTTTTTGACTTCTAATTATCTCAAATCAGAAATATTAATTCCATGTTTTATCTTGGTAAGTTAAAGGAGTGTTAGGGCTTATAAAGTTTCTATGGTCTATCTAGATTGATAGATAAGTTGTGATTAAAAAAATGGTGAGGATGTGACATGACTTAAAAGAATTATTGGTCCTTACCAAACCGAGTCAGTTATCCGGGTTACCACACAATCTAATCATTCTCGTTCTTTAGAGATGGATATTGAAACAGAAATGAACCCAGTGTCGATAACTCGTGTCACCCCACCCAGCCACTCAAGTATCTCTCAAAATATACTTGTTTCATATTTGCATGGAGATTTAGCACATAATCTATCTATTCCTCACTCGTAGGTCTTAGATATTGAAAAAGGAAGACATCAGCTCTGGTCTCCGAACTTCATATTCATCTCACTGTGTCTATTGATTTCTAACCTGCGTCCCAGATTCAATCAATCTTTGAGCCTAATCGATATGATATACTTCTTTCACACACGCACGAATCTTTGTGATTCCCCTTGCATATCTTTGTGATATTTCCGGAACAGTTTGAGAAGTAATTTTTAATATTTTACTTCGGTGATAACTGTAAGTCCTATCAGAGATACCCCATTGCCAACTCTGAAAATAGGCCACACAATTTTAATTGTTGTGATAACAGTTACTATTGTGTTTCTGTGTTTGCTTTTAGCCTTGGTTACGGAATCGCTTTATCTAACTTTTTGTTACTCATCCGGTTAGTCTTTGAAGTTACATGATGCTCAAGATTCTCCTAATCATCATGAGGGGGAGAACGATACAAAATTCAAAGACACAGATCATCATGTTGAGTGGGAGTTAGCAAAATCTAAGGGGGAGCAACAAAATTTCTTAAATCTAAGGTTGAAAAGCCATTAGATTCAAAGATTGCAGTTGAACAGAAAAAATGTTATTGGTTCTTCTATCCCTATCATGTGGTGTCTACTACAAGTTTGTTCCTCCTACGAGCTGATTGAAACAAGTTCGGAAGCTGAAAGTCTCTTCAACTCGCGGTTCAGAGACAGATTCTTTATTTTAAACTGAAGATGCACCATGGAATGTCACGTAACTCGCACATTATCTTTCTTGTGTGTTGATCCGATGTGTTGAGTTTCTACAGTTGAAAGTTGCTTGATAGTGCATTCAGTCGAGGCTTTTGTACATTGAATCTGGTTACAAAGTTGAAACTATGAAGACTAAGAGTTTTATTCAAAAAGGAGCGTGGAAAGACATGAAGACAAGAAACACCAAAGTTTTTCAGAGATTCAAGAGGGAAAGAAGATCATGGCCTGAAGATTTCAAGATGATAAATGCCTTATTCAACTTTAGAGGGAGATTGTTAGGACTGAAAGTCCTAGTGCATTGAAAGTTGTAGAACGCATTTATAGAGTTTAATTGTTTTATTTATATGCGTTGTAAAAGCCTTTTATTGTTAATGGGCTTGTCTTGTTTATTGGGCCTTGGGCCTTAGGGTTTAAGTTAGCGTATAAATATGTTGCTTAACCTAGTTTAGGTAAGAATGGTCATAAACTAGGTTTTTGGTAAGAGAGAAGGAATGGTCATTAGAAATGTTTACACTTGCTTATCAGAAATTCTCTCTGTAAACCTAAACCTTTTACTGATAAATCTAATCATATGAACAGCAGTTGTGATTTATTCTTATTGTTGATTGATTATTATTACTGTTGATTGCACTGTTTCTGGGATCTACATCACCAAACTCTCACCTCTCTTTCCCTCTCATTGTTCATTCTTCTTCTTCTTCTTCTTCTTCTTCTTCTTCTTCTTCTTCTTCTTCTTCTTCTTCTGAACGATTCATAGCCGACAAATCCTTTTTCTCTGACAGCATCCATCAATCTGTCAAAATTTTGTTGAAAGACATTTGTACTCCACAAATCTTCCTTCTTGATAAATATAAAATCAATTTTTATCATGGCACAAGAACCTGCAGATTGGAACAATCAAAATTTGAAAATCAATGGAACGAGGAGACTCTTCGATTCCTGTATCATCATCCACATTGCATCGAGCTACTAATTCCTCAAGACAAGAGCACCATCCTTCTACCTCTCATTCTTCATCCTCAAACCCCTCAACACCCTCCACCACCGGAGCATCCACCGCCACCGACACTGCAGCTCCACCCTGCGCCACCACCGCTGCTCAATCCTCCATTGCGCAGGTCGCCGAATACCTAAACCACCACCAATACACCACTGATACCACCACTACAACACCTCGACCTCCACAACCCCGAAACGCAACACTAAACTCGCATCCATCAATCGTCGGCTATTCACCTCCACCACTCGCCACCATGAACCCACGATACCTATACCCTCTAAACCCTACTGAAAACCCACCGACCTCACCCCAAGACGCGACCCACGACATCAATCGCTCGACCACGACATCACAGCCAACCACAACCATCGATCTCTTCCCCAGGTACGATTACCCATCTCCGTCTGCCTCTCTTTTCGTCGCTCACCACCACCACCGGGATTCTCCCAAAACCCTCATCAAAATCGACCCAATCGCATTTTCCCCTTTCCCAATCGACATCCCAATACCATCACACCCTCACCTTCGACAACCCTAACTCCCTCTGTAGTAGTCCTCAATCGACTCGGACAACCCACGACAACTCACCCCTTCCGCTTTTCACCTCTACGACCCACACCCACAGGGACCTTCTGCCACAGTCGCACCCTCACAAACCCTCCCAAACTTGTCACTTAACCTAACCCAACACACCCTCACACCCCCTGTGTCGAACCCCATGATGCAAACAGCCCCCAACCGCACTCAACTCACAAGGGGTTACACCTCTGTGAGGTTGAGGAACGTACCGCCACCGAAAAAACGGAAGTTTGCTCTAGTGTTGGGACATAATGGCAATCACCCCATTAAAGACACGACAGAAAACAACCCCGGGAATGAAGCACCAGTCATCAACCGTATCGTCACTCAAATCGACAAAAATGGAAAAGCTATAGTCGGTATCATCTCTCCTCCTACTGAATTACACATGTCTTTGTTTAGTTGTCCAGAAGCAATGCGTAAATATCCGTCATTTCGACGGAAAGTTTGCCAACCTCTAAGAGGTTTCCTTTGGAAACTCTACGATCGCACCCTCAATTTCATATCACGATCCATTCTTTGGGATGGGATCTGTTTTGCGCAACACCTGCACAATACAATATTGACTGGGTAACGGATTTCTACACCGAGTTATCCGTTACAAGCGGGTTAAATTTAATGATACGAGAGACCCCGGTGAGCTTTTCGGCCACCTACATTAACGTTGTTTAGGTCTTTCCTCACCCGCACACTCGGAGTTCCATCGATTGATGGATGAAGCTTCCGACGTCGATTTAGAAAATGTTTTACACACAATCGCACACGACGGGGCTAAGTGGTCCTTTATAGGACGTACTCACGTTCTAAAATCTTCCTACTTGAAACCCGTCACAAATATGTGGTTCTATTTCATTCGTCATAGTCTTCATCCATCCAAGCACGATTCCAATCTATGTATGGAACGAGTGTTTCTTTTGTACTATGTCATGGTTGGTGCAAATTTTGATGTAGGACGCGTTATCTCTACGATCATTCGTAGAGCTATCGAGCGTTCGTATGCACGTCTAATCTTCCCCTCGATCATCCACTCACTGCTAACCAAAGCGGGTGTGCCCAAACTGCCCACATACCGCTTTTCCTTGGAAAAATTGGTCTTTGATAGCACAAATGTGGTCTGCTTATTAAGCAAGGGCAGGCATGCACCTAGAGGACCGGACAAGGACCGAATTGCTTCTTTGGAAGCAAATTTCCGGTCATTGGTGGGGGATGTCAAAACTTTGTTAAAAGAGCAAAGAAAGCTAATCTCAAAACAGATCACTGGACGGGCACTTGGAGTGGATGAAAAGTTGGATTTATTGCTCAAGAGATCGAAGAGAGTGGAGGAGCTCCATGATAAGCTGATTAGATGGTGGACATTTGAGAAATCAAAAGATGACGCATTACGTGCTTGGTTGATGAAGGAACATCCTGACAAAGTGGGGTTGTGGGAGCCATTCCCGATGCAGTTACTGTGGAAAACACCGGCATCCTCTCCTACTCGCCATGAGTAGGACATGTTTTATCACTCTTCCCTTCGCATTTACTTTTATTTTAATATCATCTCATGAGTTTGGGATTGTCGTTTGGAAGCAAAGTTGGATTTTTTTTTACACACCATCATGCACACTTTATCTCACCATTCACGGAGATTAGTTTCATTTCGTCCCATAAGGGCCACAATCATTTGGAACAACTCTCATGATTTTTTTATTTATCGCTAAAAATAAGCTTGTAATTCTTTGATTCAACGGATTTTTTTGGGTCCTTGCAACATTTACACTCACACCACCCTTCTTCCAATCTCAAACAATTGCCGATATTCGTTCAATAGGGACATTGTACCTATCAAAGTTTTGGGAGAGGGTGATATGGTATTTTATTCGTGGTCATAGCCATATCACTCATTGTTTACACATACACAAACCATAATTCCAAAGTAAAGTGCACAAAAATTGGAAACATTCGGCTAAAAGTGAGCAAAGCTCTACATATGCTTTCCGTGCAATTCCAAAAGTGTCAAAGACACCAAAGGTTGTGTGTGTACAAATGTTCACTCAAAGAGTGATGGCAGAAAAATTGTGCCAAAAAGAAAGATAAGATGAGAATTTGGAAAAAGGCTATGCAAAAAAACACTTATATATAAAGCCATATGCATAACGTTCACCCTTTTGTTGCATTGTCCATCAAGGAATTGTGTGTTTAGTTTTTGGTTGATAGATTTTTTTATCATGTTGAGGGAAGCCATAATTAGGGCAATTATTTTTTACGCCATGAACTAATTGAAATAAGTAGCGATGGTGCGTATGATGGTTTGTGTGGAAAGGAAATCTTACTTTTCTTTCAAATTTTTTGCTTAAAAATGTTTTTTTAATAAAGTTGTAACAGTTCGAATTTCGGGTTGTGATAGGGTAATTTTATTTACCCTATTTTTAACTCATTTTTTTAATTTTGAGCAATTTTTATTTTCCCATTGAGTCATTTCTATGTATTTTTAGCATTTTCTAGTAAATAAATGTTTAACGTGTTTTGACGTTCTTGATTGTCTATTTTTAAGAAAACATTGCAAAAATCTTTTTTTTATATATGTTCTTATTTTAGGATCGATGCGAAGGTCGTGGGAAGTCTTCTATAAAATTGGAGCAAACACGAGGATGGACTTTCCCCTTTTTGAACCAAAGCAACAATCCGTAAAGATGGAGCGTTTTCTTTTAGGTTAAAAGCCGAGATTGTAGATGGGCCAAGCGTTGGAATCTTTTTGCTACAAACACATGGGCCGAAATCCCTTTTTATTACAAACTGTTGGGCCGATTTTTTGATGGGCCGTTTGTTTTTGGAAGGCTTAAAAGCCTTTTTGACATTAAGCCCATGAGTTGGTTTTGTTAGCCTATATTTAGAAGGCCTTAGGGTATTGGAAAAAAAGGGGGGGGGGGGGGGGGGGGGAAGACATTCACCTATACATTAACACACCTTTCCTTCCTTCCATTCTCACGGCTTGGCCATTTTTGGAACACATGTTCTAGATTTAATGTATCTAGACATGTGTTATCATCACCATCATTAGAAGCCTCTTTTGATCTTTTGATTGTAATTGGTTTGAGATAATGAACCATTACCTAACGGTTTAAAGCTTTGGCTCACAAATCAATCCGGACTTTTAGTAATATATGTTTCATTTTGTTGCACGTCAAAATATTCGGTGATCGTTTCGCGTTATTCTCGCATATTCTCGTTCAATATCATGATTTTCTTTTGGTAACTCTTGGTTTTTATTTTGGTCTCATTACGGCTTTAGTTCTATTACAAACCGGAAGTCCGGATAATCATTTCGGATTCACAACTTTTGTTGGTTCACGGTTTGTTGTAGCTTATTAAATCCGTCTTATGTTTCCAATTTTATAAAAACCCAATTATGCGTTGATAAGTTTTTCTTTAAATCATCCCGATAAGTCAAAACATTAAAACACCATGGAACCTTCAAGTAAACAAAGTGCGAATTCCACATTTGAAACAAGATTTTCCATCACCAATTCCAATTCCGTCTTAATTTTATAATTCTCGTCTTACTTTACTGTCATTTATTTTACCGCACTTTAATTCCCGCAATTTAATTTCTGCAATTTATTTTTTGCATTTTATTTACTGTCAGTTAATTTGCGTAACTTAATTTTAGTCTTTTACCTTCAGTCTTTATTTCACGCAACTTTATTTCTTCGTCTAAATAGAGGTTACTTGCACAACAATCCTACGATTTATGTCGTTAATTGTCTGAAAGCAATAATCATCCCTTTTAGTTAAATGTTATTTTTATCGTTCTGTTATACTTAGAATCTGTACAAAGTTAAGTTGGGACCGGGACTGATAAAAAGTTAAAATGGTGTATCGTATCGCATAATTGTCCAATGTTGTTTAAATTAAAGTTATATTTTATGTCGGATTTCAATTAATCAATTGACAATTGATTTGTTGTAAGATGGTTTGTTTAAGTTACATAAAATATCGACTTTAAGATAACGAAGGAATGCGATCTCATCTTTTTACCCAATTATCAATTTTATTCCAACGAATCTTTGTACCCTGTGCTTTTTATTATTAACTCTCCAATAGTGTTAATCAAAAACCCCAACCAAAATATTGTTTTCGAATTCGCCATCTGAGACTTGCTTTTACGGACCCGACTTTCAAGAAGAACTTTTCCACGCTTCCCTGTGGGATCGATATTCGGTACTTTGTACCATTATTACTTGTTACAGACGGTAGTAGATTAAGATGTATACTTGCGTCGAAATCTATTTTCTTGCATTTTAAAAAGGGGTAAACACGAAATACCGCAACATGTACGTTCAAGTTTTTACAACACCTCGACACTGTAAGTATGTAACTCGACATCATCTTCATCAACACTTTCTTCAACGTCGTAAGGCATCGCGTTTCTTCAACATTGTAAACCCAACACCCATCAAGACGAATCGAGAACCTATCGAGTAATTTGTTGTGAACCGGGGAACAAAAGAAAGTGTGTCACGTCTCCAGATCTTCACAGGTCATTCATATATTATGTATCATGAATAATGTATCATTCATGATGAATAATACAACATTCAGGGTGAATAATTCACGATTCATGAATTCGTGTATTATTTATCATGAATGTTATGTAACTCATCCTGAATACTATATTATTTGATCATGAATAATGAATGAACGTTCACATTTTTTTATCCATATTGAATATGGGACATCCGGGGATGCGCATACATATTCATAATGAATCAAAACCAAATTCCGGTTGTAAATTGGGAAAGAAAAGAGAGTGCCCCGTGTGTCTACACCTTCACGGGTCATTCATATATTATTCATCATGAATAATGTATCATTCAGGATGAATAATACACGATTCATGATAAATAATACATGAATCATGGATTCATGTATTATTCATCCTGAATGTTGTATTATTCATCATGAATACTGAATGTGGACACCCAAGGACGTGCATGCATATTCATAATGAATATAACACATATATAGAATTTCACGTAAAAAACGGTTAAAACGAAGAAAAAAAAACTATATCGAGATGGATGTCATATCGAAGAGCATGAAATTCTTGTTTTTTTTTATGTAATTTGTTTTATTAAAATATTAGTAATTTTTAAGATAATTTATTTAAAGTTTAAGGGGGTAAAAAAGTTTAATTACAAATAAATAAAAAGTCAAACAAGGTAGGTGTTGATTCAAATTTCCAATTTTGTCCTTAATCACTTCTCAATTAACCATATTATGTATTAACCATTGATTAGTTTTCTAAGTTTTGATCACTGGTTAAAATTTGTCCTCATGTGTACAATGAAAGATGAGTTTTCATTTGAACACATCCCTATATATATATTGGGGGGGGGGAGGGGAGGTAGTTTAATTTACATCTCATGCAACCTACAACTTCACACTTGGATTCATGATCGCAATTGATGCGGGCACAATAGTTTCAACTACAAAAACAAAAAGTTAAAAAAAAAAACATTTATCATTAATCCAACGGTTAAGATGTGGATTGCATGTGTTGTAAGATTTACATGGGTTGCAAATTAACCTTGACCTATACATACACACACACACACACACACACACATATATATATATATATATATATATATATAGAGAGAGAGAGAGAGAGAGAGAAAGGGAGGGAGGGAGGGAGGTTCAAGGGAAAACCTCAAAAAAAATGGAAAATTGAGGAGAACCCAGGTAGCCCTTGATCTGGACGGTATGCACTTGTGCATACAAGTAAATTAAGTTGTTTGTTTTGTTTTTATTCGCGTGTGCATTATGCACTTGTGCATATGTACGTGTGTATATTACAAATTATTTATATGTGCAAGTGCATATCGTCCAGATGAAGGGCTACCAGGGTGTTCCTTTTCCATTTTTTTATGTTTTTCCCTGAACCTGGCCATATATATATATATATATATATATATATATATATATATATATATATACACACACACACATATATATTAAGATTCACATATGAATCTTAAACTAATTCAGAATTTCGCTTATAAGTTGTAAATTGACTCACGTACTAGTTATAACTCAGATTCACATATGAATCTATATTATGATTCACATGTTCATATATGAATCTTAAACTGATTCATACTCTTGAATATAAATTTTTAATTAATTCACTACAAGTTATGATTAAGATTCACATGTAAACCTATGTTAAGATTCACATGTTCACATATGAATCTTAAAATGATTCAGAATCTCGATTATAAATTTTAAATTGATTCAAGTACAAGTTATGATTATGATTGACATGTGAACCTATGTTAGGATTCACATGTTCACATATGAACCAATGAAAAACATTGATGTTCGTGTTTAAATATGAAATTTAGGCAAATGAGATTTAAGTCTGAATTAGTTAGGATTCACGTGTTCACATATGGTGTGTGTAACACCCGTATTTTCGTTAAGCCTTTATCTTGCCCTTCCTTACCAACTCCTAATCGAAAACCATAATTATAAACCCCTTGTGAAGTTAGAAGTTTGGATCAAGGGCGCTTCAGGTCGAAAGGTCAGCAAATTGGATGTAACACCTCGAAAATTTGTATGCGATTGAATGCTCAATGTTGATTCGATATTTATAGTTTGGCACTTGGTTACGTTGGTGAATCACCCTTGCTTTTGAAACGGTATCTTTGTTAAGTTTTTGGCCTTGGAAGGGTTCGGTACAGGGTTGGCGAGAGTGCCAGCGATTGTGACAAAGTGTCACTCTCGCTGGGCACAATCGCGGAGAGGTTGGTGCCCGCGGTACATCTGGGGCGAAAGTGCCCGGCAATTGTGACAAATGTCACTATAGCCAAGGCACAATCGCGAGAAGAGAGAGACTGAGTCTTGGTACACTTTTAGCGGATATGCCCCGCGATAGTGACAAATGTCACTATCGCTTTGTCACTTTCGCGGGCGGCTGACCGAGTATAATTAGAACAAGTCGTGTTTTTTAGCCATTTTATCAGATTTCTAGGGCTAAAGAGCGTTTTTCTCTGTTGTGCTTGGTAAGTGTTCTTCACCACAACCTCTTCCTTCATTTATGGTACCTCATGGTCATTAATGGTGATACTTGACACTTTTAGGAAGTTTATTAAGGAGCTCTCAAGTGGTCTAGCATCTCACCTCAAATCTTCTCACTACTAGGGTTTGAACTTTTTCTTTAAAAGTCACTAAGGTGAGTTCATCCTTTTATAAACTCTATACATGTTAAAATTATACTTTTAACCTACTAGATATCTCCACTTTTATTTATGTAACTTGGGGTGCATTTTCACCCAAAACCCTAATTTTGGAGATTCTAGGGTTTATATGTGTGGAAAGGATTTAAAGAAAGAAAGAGGATATCTTGCATTTATATGTGGAGAAAACTTGGCATTATGTTTTTTTTTATCCTCTAGCTTCAAAGATTTATAAATGATGGGCGGATGGCATCTTATATTGAACTGCTGATAAGTTTGTACATTGGAAACTTGTTTTTCTATAACCTTTGGTTGAATATTTGGAACCTCTTGGTAAGATTATGCAAGTATTAGGTGAAAACTTCCTTTGTCAATGTTTTGGACATCATATATCAACGTTGAACCACCGGTTAGCTTTTTAGCTCTATGTGACATATTTGGTAGGCATGGAAATGGGGCGGGGATGGGGCGGGGACCTCAATCCCCATCCCCGTCCCCAATCCCTCATCTTCATCCCCGTCCCCGCCGGGGAATATGATCACATCCCCATCCCCATCCCCAACGGGGAACGGGGATCCCCAACGGGGAAACGGGGATTTTTTTTCCGTCTATGTAAGCTATTTAAATCAAATATATGAGACACCACACATGTTTAAATATCACATATTTCCAATAAACCTAAAATTGAAAGAAATTTAATTTAGTATAAAAAAATCACAACATCATATAATAATTAATAACTTAAAACCAAAAGAAATTCAACCGAATTCGGAAAAAAAAAACTTAACTTTACACGTACCAAAAGATATCGAGTAATATTCAAAACCATATCGAGTAATTGTATTTTGATTGACATCCAAAATACATACTAACATCAAAAAAATAACAATTTTATATTATAAACCTAGTTAGGAAATAGGAAATTATGAATTACCGATTTAGTTTAAATAAATAATATATATTAAATATTAATTAAAATATATAATGGGGACGGGACGGGGCGGGGAGTGCGATACCCGTCCCCGTCCCCATCCCCGGTTTAGCGGGGAATCCCCATCCTCGATCGGGGCGGGTGGACCGGGTTCCCCGACGGGTCGGGGACATTTCCATGACTAATATTTGGTTGCATTGGGAGTCATGACCCCATCATTGTTGTTGCATTTGGTCCGACGTTGGGACATTAGTCTCCCTCGTCGAGGCACGTTTAGGCATCGGATTGGGTTATAAGTCCTACATGCTAAGTATTACGATATTGGATGAGGATCTCAACGTAAGGACCCTTTTGGGTTGAAGTTGACTTTTCGTGGGTGTACGTTTAAATCCACTGAGCCTAACATCCCTTGCATGTACTTTTATGTGTTTTGGCTTTACTGACCGTCAAGTGGCCTACTTTTTTGTTCCGTCACTTGTGTTAGTAAGCGGGACTCCCCCGTTAAACCAAGAGGTAATTTTTTATGGTAAAATCATCATTATTTCTATCATAACTCTATTTTCTTTAATTACGCTTATTGTTAATTATTTTCAATACAACTGTTTGATCTCACTAGGCGTTAGCCTAACACTTTTTCTTAAAACTGACATGTATAGCAGGTCAACCTAGCGGTGGGATTCGTCGGGAATGAGCGGTCGGCCTAGAGGTCGAGAGCGGTCTTTTTGGGATGACATATTGACCAATACGATAGCAATAGCGGATACGCATTTTTGGAAGAATAGCAACACCCGATATTAATCTTTCTTGTTTAAGTTAGATTATTAGGTTGTTAAGTAATATTCTTCATTTGATTCATTGTTAAGGCTACAACTTTATTTCCCGTTCTCGGGATGATACTTTGGGATTGTTATGACAGGTTTTAAATATCCAGGTTTACCCAGTTTATAGCCGTCATATTGCGAAATTTTCGAATTTCTATTTCTCTAAAATTTAGGGTGTTACATTGGATCTCGGTACGGTTTAGGCGATTGTGCTCGCAATTGTGACAGGGTGTCACTCTCGCGGCCCTTGTACTGAGAGTGGGGAGAAGCGGGCGATTGTGCCCGCGATTGTGACAAAGTGTCACTCTCGCGGGGCAATCTCGCCGACGAGTGACAGGCCTCTTTAAAACTCGAATTTCAGCCATTTCCTTCTTCTCACCTCTCATACTCCTCCATTCTTTCTCCCCAAAACGATTTTCCACCCTCCCCTTTGAACCCTAACACATTTTTGGGGGGGTTTCCCCTAAAACCTTGTACTCTCTCATCATCTATACTTGTAACCTCAACCTCATGAGCAAGGTTCAAGTGTTCATCACCACTTTTTGAAGATTCTTAAATTTTGAGGTTTTGCTCAGAAACCTAAGTGTAAGTTCATCCCTTCATTTCTAAGCTTCTTTATGGGTTATAATCACTCCATGGATGATTTCCTAGTGCTATGTTTCTCTAATTTCGCTTTGGTTGACTTTGGGAAAGTTAGGTCAAAATTAGGGTTTTTGCCACTTTAGGGATTTTGATATAAGATGTTTGGGGATTGATTTTAAATGTTTGGTTACATAATTTATAGTTGGAAAATTTGTGGATCTAGGTTTTGAAGATCCGGTTGGTGGATTCAAATTTCTTCAAGGAAGCTCATTTGGGGGTAAAATCTAGATTTAACCTAAATCTAGCAAGGTGAGTTCAAGTTGATTTGTGAAACGGTGTAGATGCCAAAAATGTTAATTTTTAAATGCTTGCATGATTTACATGAAATTATTGATTGTTGAATATTTGTTGAGTTTTAAATAATTGAAATGCTTAACTTTACAAGTTTTGTAAATTACCTACATTTGGAATTTGGGGCATTTTTATGAGTAAATCATAAGTAATGGTATTTTGATAACTTATGTCATGAAATGAGGTCATTTGAGTATAATGCATTTTAACACATGTTTTGAGAAATATGTGCTCTTGGGTTATGAGACGTTTTGAAAGAATAAAAGGGTAAGTACTTATTGGAAAATGACTTGTCTAGGTCTAATTTCGTGTAGAGTTTACTAATGCTTTTTGGAGTGTGAGTTTGCATAAATGTGTCACTTGTGTTTATCACATTTTATGATTTTGGTCATTGGTCGGTTAATGGGTGGATCTTTTGGCTCGGTCGTGACTCGAATGAGTCTTGGGGGCATTTGCCCCGTTTTATGGGCCCAAAGAGGAGTTTTGGTCTTATATTGCGTTTAATTGCGTCTTGATGGAAATTACATGTTTTGAGTGCGTCGTCATTCTTTTGAGTCAGATAATGTTTATACTGTAATGCACTGGATCCATAGGCATAGAGGTCGGTTTATCATGTAAATGCGGGATAAGGTCCCCGAGTTGTAATTTGGAGGCAGGCATTCGTGATACGATGTAAGTTTCCAAATGAACAAGCATGTCAAGGATGGTGAGGTCCCAAGGTAAAGATCCATGAATAGGGTTGAACTTGGTGATGCTTGGGCTAAAGATCCATGAATAGGGTTGATGCATTCCTTGACTAAAGATCCATGAATAGGGTTGATGTCAAAGGTTGTCCATCCTTGAAGTTATGCTTATAACATAGATACGTGGCTTAACTTTGTGTGCCCGCCACGTTCGATGGAATCGGGACTCCCCCGTCACCGAAAGGTGTTGTTTTGGGTATTGTATTTTAGTATTCAAGTTTTTAGTAACGTTTTAATGTATGGGTTTTATTCACGATTCATGGGTCGAGTATTATGTCCCATCCGTGTTTGTGTGTTTTGGGATATGAAGTTTTATTCACGTTTTCATAAATTGGGAGTCGTTTTATATTCACGTTATGAGCGAATCTTGAGTTGAATTTACTTCTTGAATGAATGTTTTACATCGAGGTATTTGTCTTAAAACCATGTATTATTGGAAATGAGTCTTCTCATATTTAAAGCAAATCATTTTGGAAATTCATGATTTAAACGACTTTCTTTCCTTTAACAATTTGTATTTATTTATAATGAAAACTCTTGAACTCACTAGGTGTTAACCTAACTTTTTTATTTGTCGGCATGTGCATCAGGTTCCGGTTGGGGATTGGACTAGCGTTGTTGCAAAGAGTTGAGTATTAATACATCCATGAGGGTGAGTAGCTTGGTGAAGTCTTTCGCCTTTATCTTGGGAATAGCAGCGGTATTTGGGTTTTAGTAACACCCGATTCTATTTAGTCTTTGTGTAAGACTTTATTCATATGTTGATGGTTAAACCTATAGCGTATTAGTTCAAATATAGACTTGTTGTAAGGGATTTACCTTTATTTGAGGCTTTGTTGAAAAATTTAATTTAGTTGTTCTTTCCAATTTTGAGGGTGTTACAATGTGTTTGGTACACTAGTCAAGACATGATAGAATACGACATGGCTCATTGTTCCATGTTTGGTAGAACGTTTATGTGTAATAGACAGGAACAGAGTGGAACAAGCTGGAACACACCTGTTCACCCCCACCCCCATGGAACAAGGTTGAACAGACTTATATTTTAAAAATATACTCTCAAAGTAAAACTTAATTATCTTCTAAAACATCAAATATGTCTCGCTCTTTATATTTTATTCATTCTTTAAAATTTGTTTATGTTATTTTATATTCTTTAAACTTTCATTTTACTTTCCTCAAATATTACATTTTATACGGTTTCTATATGTTGGTTACTTTATGGTAAGATTTAAATAAAAACCAGTTTTCAAGTGTAAACCAAAGGACAAATCTTAACCATTGATCAAAATTAAGAAAAGCAATCAATGGTTGAAAAATAAAATGGTTAATTAAATTTCAATCTATACATGTCTACCTTATTTAACCTTTTATTTTCTTTTTTAATTAAAAAAAACTTTTACCTTCTTAATCTTTAAACTAAATTATCTTAAAAATAACTAATATTTTAATCAAACAAATTACATAAAAAACGAGCATTTCATTCTCTTCGATTTGACATCCATCTTAATATAGTTTTTTTTTTTGTTTTAACCGTTTTTTTACGTGAAATGATCTATCTGTGTATTTTTCATCAAGATTATTTATACATGTCCACGTGTATACAACAACTCTATAATATTCATATATCAATATGATATTCATCATGAATATACAACTCGCTATAACATTCATCATGAATAGTTATGTATTTTCACGTATATTCATACATCACTACGATATTCATCGTGAATATACATTTTCAGTATTACATTCATCATGCATATGGAGTTTATCCATAATATTCAATGTTGTCGCCGCCCAGGTCGCACAACTTACTGTTTTGTGGGCTGAATGATTCAGACAACTTTTTTCAAGGTCGCATAGACCCCTGATCTGCATAAAAACCTAATTTTTCAAGGGGTTTCTTCATTTCACTCTATGTCCTTCATTTCTCTTTCGTTTGGGGCAATTTTGGAGGCTATGGTTTCATATTTTGAAGTTCTTCAAGGTAATATTGAACAGGGTTAAGTTGTTGGTGAGTATTGAGCTCTTAGTGATCAAAGGTAAGTTATAGATCTTCATTTTTGACCTAGGGTTTTGTACACTTTGCATTCCCAATCCTCATTTCTTATTTGGTAGCAAATTTGTTAAGATTGGGAGTACGTGAACTGCTCTTGAGGGTTTTGCATCATAATATCTGGAAGTTTAGTGTGGGATCTAAAGTCTTCACCATTGGAAGCTAGAGATTAGGATTGAAAACTATGTTTAACCTAACGCAGCAAGGTCAGTTCAAATTGTTTTGTAAAACTTTATACATGCCAAAAATGTCTATTTTGAAGTCTTAAAATATTTTGCTTGATTTTTATCAAATGTGTTGGCTACTTGATGAGATTTGTGTTTTTTTTTTTTTTTTGATACATTTGATTTTATAAATCTCATAAAATGCTTATACTTGGGGTTTTGAACATATTGATAAATAAATCATAAGTGTGGGTTCTTTTGATGGTTTATCTTATGAATGGAGATTTTTGGTTATAATGCATTTTAGTGTATTTGGTTTGGAAAATGCATATTGTTGTGCCATGGGACATTTGGAAATATAAATGGTGTGATTTCAATTGGAAATGATTTGTCCCAACCAATGATGAGTTTTTGAATTAATCATGCATTGTAACATGTATTTGCATCAACTTTGGTTAAATACGTTTTATTACTTATGATGACTTTTTTTGTATAGTTAATTGTGTTGTTGAGTTATTGGCTCGATTTGGACTCAGATGAGTCTTGGGGACATTTTACGATTTAATTTTGCTCTATGTCGTTCTTTTAGAGTACATGTAGTTATGACATATTATTTGAAAATTACATGTTTTAAGTGTGTTGGTCATTCTATTGGGGTCATATAAGTTAGATTGTAATGCAATGGATCTATTGCATTGGAGTCGACATATGTTGTTTTAAATTGGGATGATTATTCCCTTGTTGCAACCCAGAAATAAGCATCGGGTCATCGGGGGCATTATGGTGCGGGCTCTTGGAGTCAGGCATCGACCATTGACCACATGATGTAATTTCTAGTGAACTAGCATATATAGGATCATCAGAGGTCTCGAGCAAGGGATAGACCATGAGTGGTTGAACTTGATGACCACATTCCCGTGTTGGTTTAATGGTTTTTAATGGGATAGTTATTCCCATAATGTAACTAGAAATGGTCATTGGGTCATTGGGAGCATCATAATGCGGGCATATAGAGTCGAACCACGACCATTGACCATATGATGTAATTTCTAGTGAACGAGCATATATAGGATCATCAGAGGTCGCTGGCAAGGTATTGACTGTGAGTGGTTGAACTTGATGACCATTGATCCTTAGTAGGGCTCATTAACATTGATTTGTGGCTTACTTTTTTGTTCGCCACATTCGATAGATATGGATCTCCCAGGTCACCGAGAGGTGTTGTTTTTGGATATAGAGTTTATCCATGTTTTCAATGTTGTTGTGGATTTGGAGTATATCCATAATTTATGGTTTTGAATATTGAACCTTATTCATATTTTGGGTGTTTTGGGATAGTTGAGTTTTATCCATATTATCGGTATTTGATCACTAAACCTTATTCACATTTTGAGTGAGTATTGGATTTTGAGTTCATATTTGAATAGGTGTTCTGATTAGAGTTTTCATCACAAAAATGGAGGGTTTTTAGAAAGATGTTTTTATGATAAATACATTTCATTTGAGAAATCATAAGCAGTCTTTCAGTTTTACCGTTTTATAATTATGATGAAAACTGTTTGAACTCAAGGCGTTAAGCCTGCCATTTTTTTTATTTGTCAGCATATGCACTAGTGATGAGTCGAGTGCTCGTCAGAGGCACAAGAAGGAAATAGTTGATTGGAGACGTCTTTCGTACATTGGAGATAGCAATAGTTAATGGGTTTTAGTAACTCCCGATCTTAACGTAGACTTTATGTAATCTTTGGTTTATCATTTGTTGATGTTAAATCTGGAATTGCTATTTGTGGAAATCAAGTACGAATTTATACAAAGAATTTATCCTTTATTTGATGGTTTATCGAAAATTTTTAATTAGTCGCTCTTTGTAGATTTGAAGGTGTTACAATAATCGTCCCGTCATTTGTGCCAATTAGTTTTCAGTTTTAAGTAGTTGTCTTGAGCTCAAAACAAATTAGTTGAGTGGTTAATCTTTGTGACATACATGCATTCATTTAACACAGTTGCATTTAGCACGGTTTATTAGCTTAACCATTGACTCTCTGAAAAAAACGATCCCCAACTTGCCACTTTACTGGATTAAATTAGGTTTATAAACCTTATTGTGTGTTTAACGACGCATGTAACACATGTTTTTATCGAAGCCATGAATTCACTCGGCGCAAGCTAACGTAATTATGTTTTAAGATAAGTGAATCATTTAGTCGGCTAGTGTTTGTATTTTATGTAATTCGACTTTGACTACGCATATAGTTCCGCTATGATAGAACGATTTGATATGCGATATCGTTATTTTGATTTGATAGTAATATTCACCACCTCGAGAAATGTGATAGTCAAATATTAAAGTAACAAATTCAAACAATATTTTCAAAAATAACGATTTCTTAATTTTTATTTAATGAGAATCACATATAGTCTCCATTTTGAGACATATAAAGTTACTTTAAATTCTTACTTTGACAGTGTATAAGTAAGTGTATGTCTGGGATCTAAAGTGAAGAAAAAATGGGGACACCCGGTAAGGTGTTACCAGCATCGACAATAAACACATTGCCACTGATGTACTCAGACAAGTCATGGATCAGATACCTTGCTAGTCTGGTCAAAGCTGGATCGGCAGTGCCAAATGTTCTTAAAGGAACGGTTCTTTGAGCCACAGTGTTGAGCCAGTCCTTTTCCATTAGACCGTCTGTGATCTCAGACTTAAAAAGCCCCGGATTAATCGAGTTCACCCTGATCTTGTACGTACCCAACTCCATTGCCATTACCTATTTATTAAATCACATGAGTCCGGAAAGAAGAGAAGACTATAAATGGCATTATGGAATCTTAAAGGAGGATTCAAGGTTACCTTGGTCAATGCGACGACACCCGTCTTTGAAGAGGAATAAGCAAGACCTCCAGGTAGTTGTCCACGATCAAGACCGGCAATAGATGAGATATTGATGATTGATCCTCCACGATTCGCATTACGCATAAGTATACAAATGTACTTTGACACCAACCAAGTTCCTGTCAAGTTTGTTCTCATCGTGCTATCCCATTCTTCTTCAGACAACTCCAACGAACTCTCCACGTTACCTAAAAGTAAACGAATCATCAAAACTTGAAACATGAAGACATATATTCAATCAAGGGGCAAAATGGAGAAAACCTATCAAGATAAAAAACCAAATGGTTTGTTCCTTCAAGGCTTCATCAATTGGTTTAAGCGAATGTTTAATTGTTTCTATGCTCGATCACTACAAATCTTCTATTCCAGAATACCCATTTGGTACCATTTTGGTCATAAACATGGTTATTTTTTGTGATTAAAACCATAACATTCCCAATAACAAAGAGACAAATATAATTATGATGCTTAATTACTTCTAGTTCATAACTAAATGACATAAATCTTCGTGTAAGTTGAGAGCCCCAAAGCAATCTTTTTGTGTATAGTCCCACATAATCTCAAGTTTGCATTTAGCACGTTATAGGCATCTATTTAGCCGATCTGGTTTTGAAATCAAAAACCAATTTTGATCCATTTTGTGAATCTATGTGCTAGTATGCTTTCATAGGTCAATGATGAATTGACTTGGTCAATGAGAAACCTTTATAAATTAGCTATATTTTTTTATTAGGTTGGTTGTAGTCAAAAGCATGGTCAAAGTCAATAATTAATTTATTGACAACACCAAACTAGTCTAGGATTCGATCTTTTCCAATCTTAACATGACATAGAAATTTAGAATCAATTTGTGTTAGATTCTACTAGTTCAATTGGCTTAAAAATTGTTCTTTTCATGTGAAAAATGACTTTTTAAATAAATCCCATAAATTAATTAAAAAAATACATTAGATACTACAACTATTAAAAAAACATGCACTAACTAATCAAGAAAAGGAAGTAGTACCAAAGACATGCATCATCACATTCAAATGTTTTATAGCACGGATGACATCTTTAATCCATTTGGTAAATGCGGAGCACCTCAAAAGTTGCCCCTATTACTTTTTTAAAGGCAAAACAAATAAATTAAATAAAAAACACAAATGCTCGAAAGCATAGGAAGCGATGTATATAAATTCAAAGAGGAAGAAAAAACTAATAAAAACACCAAGGAACTAACATGAGGAAGAAAAGCAAAAGAAGATACCCAAATAGAAAAAACATACCAAAATGGAAAATGTAATCCTATACAAGGAGACACGTTACACAAAATCCCCAATTTTTTAATTCATGAATTTAATAAATCATCTTAAATCCATAGAAAACATGTACGTACCAAAAAATCATTTTTGCCCTTATAGTATTTCAATTACATTATCTTTATTAAAAATTTAATAAATAAAGTTATGTCACAATAATTTAATTAAATAAAAATAAAAATGATAAAGGCGTCAAAATAAAATCAAAGAGTTGGTTTCCAAAACTAAGAAGAAATATACACCCTTGAATTAATCATACGATCAATTAAAAATACTCTTTAAGTTAATTCATGGTTCTTTCGCACTTAATCTAAACCATTAGATAGTTCGAATCTCTTCCTATACTTCTCACCTTAACTCGATCATTAATCTATTAAAAATATAAAAATAAAAATTTAATACCAATGGATGTAAAAAAATAAATAGTAGAGAATACGCATTTATTAAACCCAATAATATAAAATAGTTTAGTTATAATTATGAATAAGAACCATAAATGAATAATAAATGTGGAAGGAGCAGTGACTCAATTATTATTACCTCTAACCCCCGCATTATTAATCACCCCATCGATACGTCCAAATGCATCCCATGCCCTTTTCACTGACGCTTCGATCGCGGGACCCTTACCACTCACATCAAGCTCCACCGCCACCGCCACAACATTATCATTTCCGTTGATCTCGTCGCAGAGAGATACGAGCCGGTCTATCCGGCGTGCAGCTGCAACGATCCTACAACCGGCATTCGCCAGGTCTATACAGAAGCCTCGACCGAGCCCAGACGAGGCTCCCGTGACCATCACGACCTTCCCGGTTAGGTCGTGCCATGGCTCCAATATGGAAGATACTTTTTGGTTGGCCATGGAATATTATTGATTGTGTATGAATTTGAGAAGAAATTGAAAGGAAAAAGAATGGATTTTTGTGTATGTGGTGGGGTGGGTGTTATTTATGGAAATGGGAAGGGAACAAGTGCGGTGGTTGCCAAAACGTAGACTCAGTAAAGTACAAGTGTGAAAGCAGACCACCGGGCATAAGTAGTCAAGTAGATTTGTACCACTTTTGGATTTAGACTTGACAGCCATCGGGTCAAACCATGGACTTAAAAGTAATACCATTTTTTATAGCAAAAACTCTAAAAAAAACCTAATAGACTATTTGATTACCAAGAATAAGGGGTTGTTTATTTTTTTAAAAAAACCTTTTAATAACTATTAAGTCTGAATCATTCAGACCTTTTTACACACCACCTCTTATTAATCATAACTAAAATAAGACTTCAGACTTTTGACTTCTTAAAAACAAACGACACCTAAGTGTTTTAACTATTTTTTTAAAGAGTCAAGTGTGGATTTGGTCCTTGTGGTTTTGTGTTTTCTTTAACCATGGTCCTCATTTTATGTTTATTGTGGATTTGGTCCTTGTGGTATTCAATTTGTCTTGGTCATGGTTTTTCTGACTAATATCTCCGTTAACTCCATTAAATCAAGAACCATTTTAGTCATTTGTCATTTTTTTCACATATAACGATATCAAAATAAATAAAATAGAATATTATTGTATGATTTGATTGTTTAACTTTTTAAAATATTAACTATATTAATACAATTTAATTTTATTATTTTATTATAATGGTGGAAAAATATATTGAGACAAAAATGGATGAGAACCGAAATTTCAAAACTATAGAAACGATTTTTAACAAATCACAGGAACAAAAAACGTAATTTACTCTAAAAAATAAGATGTCGTATTGTTTTATAATTATTTATGTGTTTTTTTTTAATATTTTGACATTTCTATTTATTGAAAACATATCGAAAATTTAGGACTTTATAACTTTTTTTTTTGGATTTATTCATATCTTCAAAGAAAATGAGATTTCATACAAGTGAAAAAGCACACAAAAACTCTACAACCTTCTAAATTTGGTTGATCAAATTTTCTTGAACAACTTAATTATCTATAAAAATTAGTTAAATATATTCTTTTGATTTATAGAACCGGTTAATGTAACAATAAAACAATATTTTTCCACCGTTATAATAAAATTAAATCGTATTAATATAGTTAATTTTTTAAGAAAGTTAAACAATCAAATCATACAATAATATTCTATTTTATTTATTTTGATATTGTTATATGTGTGTGTATAAAAATATTGTTTTTTTTCTTATCGTAAAAGGACAAAAAAATGGCAAATGACTAAAATGGTTCTTGATTTAACGAAGTTAACGGAGATGTTAGTCAGAAGAACCATGGCCAAGACAAATTGAATACCACAATGACCAAATCCATAATAAACATAGAATGAGGATCAAGGTCAAAGAAATCACAAAACCACATGAACCAAATCCACAATTCACTCTTTTTTAAATGATGAAAATCCTTAAACTTTCTAAAACCAACTAAATATACGTCAATATGCCTTTTTTTAAAAGACTAAAAATAGAAAACAAACTATTTGATTTTTAATGATTGAGTCTTTCAATTTTTTTTACAAATAAATCTCTAAACTTTTCCTTAAAAAAAATTTACCAAATAAATCCTTGATTATTTTTTCAACAAATAAATCCTAAACTTTTATTGAAGAAACAAAATCATGAACCTAATTTTAAACAAATAAATCCGAAACTATTTTGAAGAAAATCATGAACAAGAAAATATATACAATCTCTCACCAACAAAGTAAAATGAACCAATCAAAAAGAGAAAGTTTATACCATTTTTATTAGTAATTGTAACAACCCGGATTTTCATACCAAAACATAACATAATATAAATCCAATGCCAAAGGTTTACAATCGCAAAATCAAGGATTTAAACAGTGGAAGTCTTAACTACAACCGAGAGTTACTAAATTTAAAAGATAAATGAACTAAACTAAATCTTCTCTCGCATCTGCTAACAGCTCTAGGCCTTCTCCTGTTATAATATTTAATTATATTATACATTGGATGCTACATGTGACTAAAGCCAAACTTGGACCAACTTGGCATAACTCAAATTTGGATCACATATTTTACATTGGAAGACTTGGCATATGTCATCCTCCATATGTCACCCTCCATATGTCATCCTCCATATGCTTGGTTGTCATCCTTCACTTCCATCCTATAAATACCCCTTCCCCTCCAACCATTTTCTCCATCCCTTTCTTGAGTTTTCTCTAGATAACCACCAAACACTCTCCCTAATATATTCTTGAGGTTGAGAGTGTTCTTGATATTCGGTGGTATTCGGGAAAGTTTCGTTAGGTGATCATGGATCTCAAGATCCTTGTACAAGCACTTTGTAATCTCCTTGGTTGGTAATAATATTCTTACTCTCTCTCTTTGGTGGATGTACACTATCACACCGATAGTAGAACCACGTTAAATCACGGTGTTATTTGTTTTGAACTTGCTATAATTATAGATAATAACGTTTTTATTATTATCTATATTTCGTGGGTTTATTTTTCTACGTTAGAGAATTATTGTGCAACATCTAGATTATTGTTATCCGCATTCGTTGGTGGGTTAATTGTGCACTTGGATTTCTACCCGTTTGGGACCTTAGAAATCACTCGCTAGCTTTTGCATTTGTGAGGCAAAATTTTTTTACCTAACATCTCCTTCCCTTTTCCTGAAGCACTACCCACATTTCTTCCTGAAAATGGGTTTTTAGAATTTGAAAACGAGGGTTAGACCGTAAGGTCTAATGAAGCACTTCCCCAAATCTTTCTGGGTCGAAGCACTTCACACCGCGGTGCACATCATTAACAGGTTACCTTGTTCGGCCATCGGGGGAAAGATTCCGGAAGAGGTTTGGAGAGGTAAAAGAAACATTTGTCTGAAATACATACGTGTATTTGGTTGTCCTGTTTATTTTCATGTCTCAGGCCAGGACAAGCTGAATCTTAAAGCAACTAAAGGATTCTTGCTCGGCTATACAGATGGTATCAAGGGTTACCGAATCTGGAACCCCTTTACTCGTAAAGTGATTCATTCTCGACATGTCACATTTGATGAATCAGTCCTGTTGAAGTCACAGAATCCTCAGTCCTTTCAAGATCCGGAAGTCACTACTACTGTTGCTCCTACTGCCGATGATGTAGAGACAGTAGACAGTCCTTGTATTCCCAGTTCATCCACTCTTGATATTAGCTCAGAATCACCCGTTAATCTTGAAGAAGTCATTCCGCCAGTGACTTCTACTAGTGATTCTGAAGAAGAGATTCTGAATGATGGTGGAGACGATGGCGATACAATCCCAGCTATTGCGCCTACCAGGCATAGTCCGCCTAACAGGTATGGAGATTGGGATTTTGCTAACATGAGTTTTACAGATCAGCGGGAGTTTGTTTTGCATGTAGGGCAAGATGAGCCGCTTGATATAAAGGAGGCATTGGCCTCGACCCACAGTTCTAAATGTCTTGGAGCCATGCAAGAAGATATGGAAGCTCTCTCGAAGAACAACACTTGGGACTTATGTCCATTGCCGAATGGCAGCCGTGCTATTGGTTGCAAGTGGGTTTTCAAAGTCAAAGATGACAATCGGTACAAGGCTCGTCTCGTTGCTAAAGGCTTTGCACAACGAAAAGGTATTGAGTATGATGATATTTTTGCTCCCGTTGTACGTCATACATCTCTCCGTGTTCTTTTAGCGATCGTGGCTATTCATGATTTGGAGCTAAAACAGTTAGATGTAAAGACAGCCTTCCTACACGGAGACTTGGAGGAAACTATCTATATGAAGCAACCTGATGGTTTCGTTTCCGAAAGCAAGCCAGAATATGTATGTAAACTCAAGAAGTCCCTTTATGGACTTAAACAATCGTCTCGTCAGTGGTATAAGAAGTTTGATTTGTTCATGCTCAACCTGGGATTTGAGCGAAGTGAAAAGGACGCTTGTGTCTATCATAGACAAAGTGGTGGCGTTTTCACTTACTTAATTCTTTATGTAGATGACATGTTTATAGCCTGCAGGGACCGGTCAGAGGTTAAACGTCTGAAAGATAAGTTGAGTTCAGAATTTGAAATGAAAGATCTTGGCACGGCGCAGAAGATTTTGGGCATGGAAATCGTGCGGGACAGAAAGTCCCGAACACTTAGATTGACACAACGGGCGTATATCCAAAAGATATTGAAGCGGTTCAATCTTGATGGTGCCAAGACGTCTAGCACTCCGCTACCGAAGCACATCAAGATTACAAGTGAAGATTGTCCAAAAGATGACAAGGGAAAGGCCGAAAAAGTTCCATATGCTAGTGTGGTCGGGAGTCTCATGTACGCCATGGTGTGTACTCGTCCCAATCTTGCACATTGTGTCGGAGTGGTGAGTCGATTTCTCGCGAATCCGGGTCGATCACATTGGACAGCCGTTAAAACGGCATTCCAATATTTGAAGGGAACTAAGACACATGGTCTTATATTTGGTTTGTACAATGACTGTGAAATTGTTGGATTTTGTGATTCTGACTATGCAGGTGATCGAGTTGGTTGGAGATCCACATCCGGTTATGTGTTTACTTTAGGTGGAACAGCTGTCAGTTAGAGATCACGTTTACAGTCCATTGTTGCATTGTCAACCACATAAGCTGAACTTGTTGCGGCGGTTGAGTCTGCAAAGGAAGTGGTCCATTTGAAAGAATTGATGAATGGCTTAGGCTTCGAGCAACCTTCCGTGCCCATTTTTTGTGATAATCAGAGTGCCATACATTTGGCAACTAATTTGGCTTTCAACTCCCGGACAAAGCACATAAATGTGCATGATGCATATATTGTGAGATTACATGAAGCGAAGATTGTCTATTTGAAGAAAGTCCTGACAGATGACAATGCCGCTGATATGTTCACTAAGTCACTACCGCCATCTAAGTTTGAGCATTGCTCAAACTTGATCCAGCTCCGTTTGTGTTAGTGTCGTTGGGCACTTTGCTAGAGAGAGAGAAGATATTACCACAGGTGACAAAAATGACATCTTTGAAGGAATTACTTTGTTAAGTGCTTAGAGCTTTGCTTATGCTCTACCTTGTTTAGTAGATTGAGCATTTGAGGTTATTTGTTTGCTTGTAACTTTGATGGGTGATGGCCATGCCGAAGCTCGTCAAGGTTGGAATGCATTTTGCTACCTCGTGTCAATTTACTTTGCTATCTACTTGCTATGATCAACCGTTGGAAGAACTCGTATTGGTTGGATTGGGATTCGTTTCGCTATCGAGGATCACATGCATCATGGTGGAGTGTTATAATATTTAATTATAATATACATTGGATGCTACATGTGACTAAAGCCAAACTTGGACCAACTTGGCATAACTCAAATTTGGACCACATATTTTACATTGGAAGACTTGGCATATGTCATCCTCCATATGTCACCCTCCATATGTCATCCTCCATATGCTTGGTTGTCATCCTCCACTTCCATCCTATAAATACCCCTTCCCCTCTAACCATTTTCTCCATCCCTTTCTTGAGTTTTCTCTAGATAACCACCAAACACTCTCCCTAATATATTCTTGAGGTTGAGAGTGTTCTTGATATTCGGTGGTATTCGGGAAAGTTTCGTTAGGTGATCGTGGATCTCAAGATCCTTGTACAAGCACTTTGTAATCTCCTTGGTTGGTAATAATATTCTTGCTCTCTCTCTTTGGTGGATGTACACTATCACACCGATAGTGGAACCACGTTAAATCACGGTGTTATTTGTTTTGAACTTGCTATAATTATAGATAATAACGTTTTTATTATTATCTATATTTCGTGGGTTTATTTTTCTACGTTAGAGAATTATTGTGCAACATCTAGATTATTGTTATCCGCATTCGTTGTTGGGTTAATTGTGCACTTGGATTTCTACCCGTTTGGGACCTTAGAAATCACTCGCTAGCTTTTGCATTTGTGAGGCAAAATTTTTTTACCTAACATCTCCTTCCCTTTTCCTGAAGCACTACCCACATTTCTTCCTGAAAATGGGTTTTTAGAATTTGAAAACGAGGGTTAGACCGTAAGGTCTAATGAATTTCTGACCACAAGAAAAATGTAATAAATCATAATAGTTGTAATAATTTATGATAAATATCAAATCCAAGCAGTATGAATATTTACAACCATTTAACAAAATTTAACTTCCTTAGTCGCATCCAAAACGGTGTACACAATGATCAGTTGTGTCCCCGCTTCCCATCATCATGTGCACAACCACGATCGGGGCCCAAGAAGACTCCCCTCTCGTATCGAGGCCCAAGCAGACTCCCCGCTCACATCAGGGCCCAAGCAGACTCCCCGTCCACATGTACAGGAAACGAATTCCACGCACATTGGAATCGTGAGATTTCCGAGATCACCGTAATTCCCATACTTTTCGAATTATATAAATATAACGCGGAAGATCATAAATATATAATTTCAAATTAAACAGATAAACTGGTGAGAACATTTCAACACATAGTATTAATCACCCATAAGATCTCATATGGCCCAATTTCAGTAAAGAAAACATTTCAAAAAGGGTACGAGGTTGATAAATCAGAAACTCACCTTATCGCAGCTTGCACCTAGCTAGAGTTTCTTCCCTACAATATTGAACATATAAGGAAATTAAGTAATTGGACTGACTAAGAAGCCCACAGACTCAAACTAATCCAGACGCAGACTTTTCCCAGATTCCCCTCGACCGAACCCCCTCTCTGACCGGACCCTCTCTCTCGACCGGACTCTCCCTGACCGGCCCCAATACCGACCGGACCACCCCGGTCCCCGGTGCCAACCCCGGTCCTCACATCGACCGGATTGCCCCGGTCTCTGGTGTCAACCAGGTCACGATTTAAACTCGGCCTCCACATCCAGACAATCAAAGGCAACTCAAACCCAACCAAACTTTAAGTTAATAACATTCATCTATGACTAAATGGAGAAACTGATCAGTTTAATAACCAAAAACACCTCCCAACCACTCCATTTAATCGATCTTCAAACCCAACTCGACCAACCCAAAATTTAAGGGTTTCAACTCATCGGGTCACTCTCAAATCATCCCCAAAACTAAATACAAGATGAAGGAAACGATTAAATTAACATTTATGGGTGAAACTAACCTTTGAGATTGATTTCTTCAAGAACCTCAATCTTCTCTTCACCAAGCTCTCCAATCCAACCTCTCACTGTCGCCTCCAAAATGTGTAGAATGAGAGAAACATTAGGGATTTTCCCCCTATTAGATATTTACCCTAAATTACTTAATAGTCCCTTAAGTTCCAAAATTCACCCAATAACCCAAGACTTTACAAAAAAGTAATTTTGAAGCATTCAAAAGTTATGCCTAAAGCATAAATATACCCATACAAAAATTATACACACCATTCACAAAATATATCAAAAAAACACTCATTCTTTCACAAGATATATAAAAAAAACATCCATCCATTCACTAAATATACCAAAAAAATATCCAAAAGATATATTCATCCCACTAACAAGGATATACCAAAAGTTATATCCTTTGCAATAACAAAGTGATGCTTAATCTAAAGTAAAAGTCTCATCAACCATTTTCATCCACACCATCAACCTCACAATTTTTTTGGAAGGGTGTCCTCGGCTATGCCTAGACTAATCCCGGCAAATTGTGACTGCAAGAAATCAGCCCTGATAAACTCAGTGGCCACAATTGTTGTGTACGTTTCAATATTTGGATCTTCTTGAATTTCATGACCAAATTGGTCCTCCAAACTTGAAATTGAATGTGGAAGGATCTCATTTGGCCATGCTGGTTGTGGCACACCAGATGATGCATTTGATAAATATGAAGTGTAAGTAATAGTTCACTATAAATAGATTGTCATTTGAATATGAATAATAAATCATGAGCTACCCTAATCATTGCTTTTTCAATGATTGAATCATAAGAAACACCCGCATATACATACATTGGTATCCTTTCCACTTTCGGACCCTCTTCCACCTTTATTGCCTCTTCCGCCTTTAGAGCTTCTTATTGTTGTAGCCGACTTTGAAATGTTCAATCTCAACCTACCTTTTGGCTTAGCAGGTTTAGGTGGTGGGTCTTTCTTCTCATTTTTACAAGTCCTGGCATTGAGCCCTTTTTCCAAGCAATTTCTACATGTCATTGTCTTTCCAGACATGGATACTCTTGTACCTTGGCTCTCAGATTATGATCTCTTCCTCTTGATAGATGGTCAGCAAGGCATTCTCCTCTCTTTATGTGGGTTTGGTTTGATGAAAGGTGTTGGAAACCACATGTTGCTCCCATTCAATGGTTTTATAAGATGCTCGTAGACCATTTTGAAGAGATATTTTTTTAAACCATTCACTGACATAATCTTCTGGATCTTTGTTGATGAAATGTATGGTAGTGTAACACCCCAAATTTTCGAATCAAGTGTTTTTTTCGTGTTATGTTTTACCAGTACGATTACACCCTCAGATCTGTCGTGAAAACGATTTTGAGTTGTTGAGTTTTGGATGGGAAGAATCATATGATTCACCTTCCTTTTTTCACATTTCATATTAGGCTACTTCTTTTTTCAACTTGTGTTCTGTTTCAATCATTCCTCATTCCTACTCCTACAAACAATCGTTTGTACCTTCAATCGTTTCCACCGCGATTCATGTTCGACACTTCAATCGTTCCTACTAGGTGAAGTGTCGAACTAGGACCGTTTGGAGGTGATTGAAATAGGACCGTTTGAAGGCGATTCTTTGGATTAAGATGGCTTCAAGGCATGAGAACAAAACAGAGGCATCTATCTAATCTTTACCCTAGCATACATATATATATATATATATAACCAAGAATTTGATGTCCACAAGTTAAAACATTAAAAATACATATAACAACAAGCTTTACATTAATCCAAAAACATAAATAAAAAAAAACCTTAACAATAAGTTTTACATCAATCCAAAAACATTAAATAAACACACATAAGCATAAGTTTTACATCAATCTATAAACATTAAATAAACACGTATAAGCATAAGTTTTTCATCAATCCAAATACATCAAAACGAAACATAGTGATCAAACCAAATCATGGATCTTGAGATATTGAAGTGTAATCATCTTAGTGTATATATTATGTATTGAGGCACCATCCACTACCACCAGTCCACCATTGTGTTTATACAGAAAAAGCTGCAACTATTGATGACTCATTACACATCCCCTAATCTGTTTTCTTTTATATTTCCAATATTGTCCCTCTTTCTCATTCTCCATACTTATCTCAAAAAAAATTCAGTCCTTTGATGAGAAGAGGAAGGTCATATATAGAAAGTATTCCAGTGCTACACGAGGCACGGTGGCGCTATACCTGTCGGCCAAATCTTTATTGGCTGCTGCACCACCGTCTTCCTAAACTGTTTTTTTTTTGGGTTGAAAACTAAGATTGTTGAACAAGCATTAATTTTTTCCATTAATGAAATGATGATACTATTATTAGGTAAGAATTTGAGCAACTGTATGGTTACAACAGGAGATGCTAACTCATAATTTTAAAAAACAATCACACATGTTTTGCATCTTTAACATGGATATATCATTTGAATTGCATAGAATCATGAATGCATTCTCAATATCGTATAACCTTAACAAAAAAGAAAAGAACAGACAAACCTCTATTAGAGCAATGACAATGTAAAAACCGGAGATCAAAGGACCGATGAACTGTGTACGTGAAGCAGCCGAGAGAATGGAATTTGGGTTTAGAGGGGGTTTCTGAGATTGAACTGCTATTGAATTGGTAGAGAATATTTAGCTAATTTTGGGATTAAGTTACCGCCATATGCGAACAAGTTTCTAGACCATCTCCAACCTATACACCAAAAATAACACCAAAAAACATTAAAACTGGTGGGACCCTTGACACTAAAAAAAATTCCAACTCCAACCATATTTAAAAAAAAAAAACACCAAATCTTCTAAACCCAAATAAAAAAAGCATTTTTTCATTATTATTAAACATTTTTAAATACAATATCTATTACATATAAATAATTGTTATAGTAAATAAATAATTAATAAATGTCAATTTTATTTAATGCTATTTTTTTAATTTAATTTAATATATAGAATTATAAAATGTATATTACAATTAAATTTACAAACAATAACTAATATCTATACTATATTATAAATATGACATAAAAAAACTCTTAAAAACAAGTCATAAAGCTTAATGTACTGTTATTTAATGTTAATTACTTAAAAAACAACCATTAAAGTTGTATGTACTACATTTAATGCTACTCCCTCCGTTCCAAAATAAATGTCCACATTTCTATTTATGTTTGTCCCAAAATAAGTGTCCACTTTCAAAAAGTAGATAGCTAAATTCTCACATTTATCCTTAATTAATGCACAAATACATAAGAGTTGTGAAGAAAAAGAAACATTAAATAAGGGTAAAGATGTCATTTGATACAAAAAGGGGTAATAATTATGCATGTCTAAAACTGTGTGCCAAGTCAATTGTGGACACTTATTTTGGGACGGAGGGAGTATTTATTAATTTTCAATCATTATCTCTAACCATTTTAACTCTTCTAAAATCATTTCCCACTTTAACTCCCCTAAAATAACTCTCAGCATAATTAAATATAGAATATAAATCAAATCTATATCTATACTATATTATAAAGATGGCATAAAAAAACTCTTAAAAACAAGTCATAAAGCTTAATGTACTGTTATTTAATGTTAACTATTTAAAAAACAACCATTAAAGCTGTATGTACTACATTTAATGCTATTTATTATTTTTCAATCATTATCTCTAACCATTTTAACTCTTCTAAAATCATTTCCCACTTTAACTTCCCTAAAATAAAATATAAACAACCATTAAAGTTGTATGTACTACATTTAATGTTATTTATTAATTTTCAATCATTATCTCTAACCATTTTAACTCTTCTAAAATTATTTCCCACTTTAACTCCCCTAAAATAAAATATAAAAATATAAAATATAATTAAAAATATCTAACCAAATATTTTATAAAAAAATTATATTATTAAACCAAAATAAATTACATTATATTATTAAGTCTAAATTAAACAAATTTATATAAAAAAATCATTATCACTCTCTCACAACCAACCAAAATCGTAATGTAAATCAACAAGAAATAGAAAATAAAATGAAACATTAAAATCGTGATGTATCTAGCGGCATTACGCGAGTACACTTCTAGTATTATTAAAGAAAAGAAAAAAGGGACATAAATTGTGGGCCCTATTAACTTTGGTGTGTGAATAGTTCTCCACTAAATTTGATGTGTTTTCAATGAAAATTTTGATGGCCGACATTTCTTTTTGCAGCTTGGAGGATGGTTGGAATCAACCATACTGCAAATCACCATATTTGCAGTATGGTTGGGTTTGACTGCTTCCTCAATTATCCATACCCAACTTCAAATTCCATTTCTTAGTATAATATTTTAATATTTTCTTTTATATTCACAAAATCCAAGTCACCGTTTAAGTATAAAAAAACAATAACAATCATCCCAAAAAAAAATTCATCAGATTTCTTTGATTTTTAATCTATTTTAATTAATTTTTTTAAGAATTTATTATTATTATTATTATTAAATTCAAATAAATATACTAAAGTTTAATGTAGCGTGATACACCTTGATTTTAATATTTCGTTGTATTTATTCTATTTTGATTATGTTTATCAGTTAGTTGTGAGTTTAAACATATAGCTTTAGAAATTTGTACGTATGTTCATGACTTGTAATTTGGAATTATCAATAAACATTACTTAATGCATAAAAGATTGTTTTTTAAGCGCGATCATAATGTTTCGTTTTATTTTTTGTCTTTATCGATTTTATAAGATGTTTTTGTGTAGTTTTGAGAAAGCGATAATGTTCTTTTTATAAAAAAAATTATTTAATTTTTAATTATAATTTAATTTAAGTTTAATAATAATGCAATTTATTTTAGGTTTAATAATATAAATTTTTTGTATAAAATATTATTAAATATTCTGTTAGATTTTAATAATTATCATAATTATATTTTAGATTCTTCATATTTAAGATTTGACTTCTATCCTGTATTTAATATGCAGAAAGTGATTTTAGGGGAGTTGAAATTAATAAATAACATTAAAAATAGTACATAAAGCTTTAATGATTGTTTTTAAGAAATTTTAAGTAATTAACATTGAATAACGGTACATTAAGTTTTAACGATTGTTTTTAAGAGTTTTTCTAAATGTTTTATAATATAATATAGATATAAATATAGATAACTATGTATTTTGTTAGAATTCAATGATTATTTTAATTATATTTTGGATTCATTATATTTAAAATGTGATATTTATCCTATATTTAATTATGTTTATCAATTAGTTATGAATTCAAACATGAAACTTTAAAAAGTTGTACTCCTGCATTATTTTCTTGTAATCTTAAATTTTAAATAATATGTGACTCTCCTCCCATGAATTGCGGCTTATAAGAGAATTGATCTGTTGCATCTCATCCTAATGTGCATTAATTTCTCATCAAATGGTTGATAACTACTTTTCACAATTCTCACATTAACCTATATTTCTCATCTGAACCCAACCATATGTATATATATATATATATATATACACACAATTTCTATGTTTTAATCCATAATTTATTACTAAATTTTTTTAATCCATTCATTTAAGCAATTATTTTCTATGTTTTAAGATTTGAATATTTGAAGCGCAAGTGACAATTTATTAATATTTTTTCTTATAAAAACACATTTTAAGGTTAATAAGTATTTATCACCACAATATGTCGTTTTTGTATATTACTAGAAGCGTACTCGCGCAATGCAGCGAGATACATCATGATTTTAATGTTTTTTTTTTTTTTTATCGATTTACAGTACGATTTTGGATGGTTTTTAGAGACTGATAATTTTTTTTAATAAATTTGTTTAATTTAGACTTAATAATATAATGTTTTTTATATAAAAAAAATTAAGTAATTTGTTAAAATTCATTAATTATCTTATACATTTTAATTTTTTTATATTTAAATTGAGATGTTTATCATGTTTTGATTATGTTTATCAGAATTCAAATTTCATAATTTTAGGGTTTGGAGATTAGAGATAAAGATTTTGGGGGATAAGGATGGAATTTATTAATTAGAGTTAAAAACATTTAAAAGTAGTACATATTGCTTCATTAATTGTTTTTAAGAAATTTTAAGTAGATTAGCATTAAATAATAGTACATAATGCTTAATGAGTTGTTTTTAAGAGTTTTTTTATGTCTCTTTTATAATATAATATAAATAAGTTTATTGATCATATTTGAAGTATGAAAATATATAACATTTGTAGATTGCAAGTTTATTAATTATATTTTTAGTAAAAAAAATATCTTATATTTTATATAGACAAATTATTATATATCTATAGCATACGGTCTCTATAAACTATTAGTTTATTATTTATTTATTTTTTCAAAGAAATTATGAATATTTTTATTTTCACCTTTTCATTTAAGTCTGTAGTGACGACAAGTCGTCACAATAAGGTATCAATTTATTAATGTTTTTTTAAAGAACACATATTTTTTTATGTCTATCATTTTTCTTTAAATATCTATAGCAATGACATGTCATTCCTATAACCTTTAAAAATTTCCCACCAAAATTTTCATTGAAATTTTGATTTACAGCGACGATGTGTCGTCATTTTAAATTACCAGTTTATTAATTAATTTTTTTATTAAAAAATCATCTCTTTTTAGTTATTTTAAAAAATTACTAATTATTTACAGCAATAATATGTCGTCTCTATAAAGGACCAAAATATCAATTACTTTTTGAATGGATAATCAACAAGAAATTATTTTTCAAAAAAAAAGTATTACATACCTATAGTGACGACATGTCATCGCTATAACGCTCCAAAATTTTCAACAAGACGCCATTTTTTTCCACCAAAATTAAAATCCAAATTTTCATTTGAGGCAACGACATGTCGTTGCTGTAAACATTTATAGCTACAAATCAAAAGTCGTCGCTATAGATGTCGTCGCTATAACCCTCATTTCTTATAGCGACGACTTGTCGTTGCTGTAAACATTTATAGCTACAAATCAAAAGTCGTCGCTATAGGTGTCATCGCTATAACCCTCATTTCTTGTAGTGATACTTGAAATGTTGGATTTTAATTTTTTGACGGATTACCGTGTTTTTCCGATTAAAGGAACACAAACAATTGAGAAGTGAAAACTAAAAACTTAATGTCTTGGATAGACTTTTTTAACTGGGCTATAAAAGTTGAACCTACAACATGAAAATTATATAATTAATACATGCGTATTGGCGGTCGGTTCAGTCCAAACTGCTCAAGAAAATGTTCAAACCACAGACCGGACCGAGCGGTTTAGCTAATTTTCAAACCGGACTGGATCAGACCGCCAGACCACTCAAGCCGCTAAAAACGATTCGCTTTGACTTGGCCAACGTTTATTTGAACACCCCTAAAGTTAACCCTTTTATCATTATTTTTGTTGTTAATGTTTTCATAAATGGCATTGTAGGACATGAGTTAATGTTCTTAGTTAGGCCTAGAACTTAAAATTGACAGATAAAAAATTAAACTTTAATTTTAAATAAGGTTTGAAAATGGTGGTAATCCAACCATTCCACCCATGTTTAACTTCTATTATAAATATAGTTTCAAAGTATTTAAGGACACCCCTCAGAATCAAGCGGGTGCATATTTCATATTCGTACATTTTTTACTCTTTGATATTATCGAGTAAGCAAGTGCACAGGAATCTGCTCAACTCATGATAGATCCACCCCTACTTGAAAACAAATAAATTTGACTTGTATAAGATAATAACATAAATCTAATTCTAAATGGAGATCTCCACACAATTGAATCAAATATAGTATTTCGTTTGTATGAAATGGGTTTTTTTTTTATTTATCATCAATTATTTCAGATTCTTCATTAAAATTTCGTACTATAATTTATGTATATGAAAATTGTGTAAAAAACTAAAAATGCTTATAAATTAAATTATTTAAATACATATTTTATTTGTGTCATTCATAACTATTACTAGGTTCGACCCCGTGTATTACACGGGGTAATTTAAAAAATTAAATCATGCCAGAAAACTTATTTTGTAGATATGAATGATCATCGAAAGTACAATGCTACTTTTCCAAGTTTTTTTCCTTTCAGAATTGTTTTTTTTGCAGTTGGTTACAAAATGTCCTTGTTTTAGTCAGTTTTTACAAAGAATGTTTTGCAAAAAGTTAATAAAAATTTAATAAAAAAATATGAATAAATATTAAATATTTATAAAACAAAATTTATAATAAAACGTAAATGAAATTATGGAAAAATATATAGTTAAAATAAATATGAAATTGCAAAAAGAAAATCACGACAATTTAGTGATTATTTATATCAAATCTCATACCAATTTTAACAAATCTCATACTAATCACGACACATTAATTTATATATATTTATAATATTTAATAATATAATTAAATCAAAAAGTATTCAATATTAGACTCATTTCGGAGATATTGACGAAGCGATTACAATGGTATAATTTGGAAAAATAAAAAATGTTTTTAATGCATTTTAGTTCATATACATTATTTATGTTTATATGATAAGAGTCTAAAATGAAAAATAAAAAAATAAGTGATTAAAAATAAACTACATACCTAATTATAAGGGTGATAAATGTAAGATATAAATTACAAAAATTGAATTAAGGAAAGATTTAAAAATGAATGAATGTGGATGTGCTAAATGAACTTATAATGTAAAATGCGTCCAGATACACGTTTAGGCGGGAAAATGAAAAAATGGGTTCACCAGAAGGCGACACGTGTTCTTCTAGTTACTTATTTATTATATGTATATATATGATATATAAAATCATCTAACAACTTTTAGGGGACAACTTGTCTAACTATGTTATATCTAGTCCTAGTCATACTAAACACCAGATAAACATTTGTCATGTCCTGTTCAGTCCATACCCTCTTCTCTTGTCCAATCTTGTCATGTTTTGTCCTATCCAGTCTTGTCCAATCATGTTTACGTACCTAACATTATCTATATGGCCCATATTTTAGCATAATCACAAAATAAGTTATTTCCAAACATTTGGTTCGAAAAAAGGACCAAATTTGAGAATGCGGCAAGGGTTCATAGATTTGTGGAGACATTGAACATGGCGTGCATGTGCAACCATTATAATCGAACCAACAAATGTAAGAAGATTCAGAAATCAACTTCTCCAATAGTTTGTTTTCATACAAGGTCGTTAAATTACCATATCCAATGCACTTAATTTTGCTTCCTTTATATTAACTAGTGTCGGAATTTTGTGTTGTGCGGTAACGTCAGTAACTCTGATAATAATATATAGATTGTCTATATACTACATGTTAATTGTTAAATATAGTAATCAACAAACTGTATACAAATTATTTGTAAAAATCATTAGAATTTAATTGGTAGAATTTTAAAATGGCCTTGGCTATATATATATGGAATTGTAAAAATCATTAGAATATATATATATATATAGAGAGAGAGAGAGAGGTGTTCAAATTATAGGGTTTTTTTTCCAAATAATGGTAGAAAATATCCAAAATGACCGATTGGCTTAATTTCGACATTGTTTATATAATTGATGACATTTATGATCTTTTTTCTTTTTGAAATTGAAAAAGGACAGTACATCCGATTTAATTACATTTATTATATCATCACAAATAAATTAAAGTATTTATAAAAAATATTAATGTTTTATCAGTTAAATGATAGGTTTTCCAATCAGTGACAAAAATAATTCATAAAGGGTTTTATTATAATAAATAAAAAAAATACATATGTAGTTTTATGTACTTGTGAATTCTAATTTCATTTATAAGAAAACTAAAATGAAATTGAGATGCAAGAAAATAAAAAGGTTTAGTAATTATTGTGTTGATTTTACAAATAAATCAGAATAAGAAGAAAAAAGATAAATGTGTTTGAAAACTTCTCATTTAACCATTGTCTAGTTCTTAATGTAATATATATATATATATATATATATAGATAGAGAGAGAGAGAGAGAGAGAGAGAGAGGGGGGGGGGGGGAGGGGGAAAGTTCAAATGAAAACTCATTTTTCATTGTGCACGTGAGGACAAATCTCAGTCTCTCGATCTCTTTTGATCCAACAACTCATATTAAATAGAGTTTTTTATTTCAAAATGCTTAGGGGTAAAAATGGAATAAAATTTAAACACACGCCTACCATATTTCACAATTTATTTTCTTTTTTAATTAAAATTTTTTACCCAATTAAAGTTTAAAATAAATTATCTTAAAAAGTACTAATATTTTAATCAAATAAATTACATCAAAAAAACAAGAATTTCGTGCTCTTCGATATGACATCCATCTCAATATAGTTTTTTTTGTCGTTTTAACCGTTTTTTACGTGAAATGCTATATATGTGTTATATTCATTATGAATAGTTATGTACGTTCAAGTTTGTACAACGCCTCGACACCGTAAGTACGTAACTCAACATCACCTTCTTCAACACTTTCTTCAACATCGTAAGGCATCACGTTTCTTCAGCACCGTAACCCAACACCCATCAAGACGAATCGAGAACCTATCGGGTAATTCTGTTGTGAATCGGGGAACAAAAGAGAGCGCGTCACGTCTCCACATGTTCACAGGTCATTCATGTGTTATTCATCATGAATAATGTATCATTCAGGATAAATAATACAACATTCAGGGTGAATAATTCACGATTCATGAATTCGTGTATTATTCGTCATTAATGTTGTATAATTCATCCTGAATACTATATTATTTATCATGAATAATGAATGAACGTTCACATTTCTTATTCATACTGAATGTGGGACATCCGGGGATGCACATACATATTCATAATGAATTAAACCAAATTTCGGTTGTGAATTGGGAAATAAAAGAGAGTGTGCCATGTGTCTACACCTTCACGAGTCATTCATATATTATTCATCATGAATAATGTATCATTCATGATGAATAATAGAGCATTCAGGGTGAATAATACACGATTCATGATAAATAATACATGAATCATGGATTCGTGTATTATTCATCCTGAATATTGTATTATTCATTCTGAATATTGTATTATTCATCCTGAATACTGTATTATTCATCATGAATAGTGAATGAACGTTCACATTTGTTATTCATACTGAATGTGGACACCCGAGGACGTGCATGCATATTCATAATGAATATAACACACATATAGAATTTAACGTAAAAAATGGTTAAAACGAAAAAATTCTGAATATTGTATTATTCATCCTGCATATGGTATTATTCATCATGAATTGTGAATGAACGTTCACCTTTGTTATTCATACTGAATGTGGATACCCGAAGACGTGCATGCATATTCATAATGAATATAACACATATATAGAATTTCACGTAAAAAACGGTTAAAACGAAAAAAAAACTATATCGAGATGGATGTCATATCGAAGAGCATGGAACTCTCGTTTTTTTGATGTAATTTGTTTGATTAAAATATTAGTAATTTTTAAGATAAATTATTTTAAAGTTTAAGGGGATGAATTTTTTTAATTAAAAATAAAAATAAAAAGTCAAAGAAGGTAGGCGTTGAATCAAATTACAATTTTGTCCTTAATCACTTCCCAATTAACATTATTATGTATTAACCATTGATTAGTTTTCTAAGTTTTGATCAGTGGTTAAGATTTGTCCTCATGTGCACAATGAAAGATGAGTTTTCATTTGAACCCACCCCTATATATATATATATATATATATATATAATAGATATAACAGATATAAATTTACCATTTGGTTGACTTTGATTAATTTCAACCGTGTTTTTCCATAACTATAATTTTTATGGTTGGGTTGGAATTGGATTTAATTTCAACCATGGTTATGACTTCAAAGACATCTTTTAACTTTTTATATCGTCATATTTTTCTGCCATCTTCCCATCAATGTGGGATAACCAAAACCCACCACATTTCAAGATTTAAGCATTCTCAAATCTTATAATGTCACCTCATAATACTCTCACCAATGTGGGATATTTAAAACTCAACCACAATTCATTTTAATTATAATTTTCATATAATAAAATTTGTTTTGCAAAAATAGGTCATCCTTAACCTTTTTAGTCAAAACTCATGAGTTGACACAATCATATTGCATCTTTCTTTCTTATACACCCACTTTTTATTCCAATATTTTAACCTCTCAACAATGTTGGATATTTAATACTCAACTACAATTCACCAATACATCAATACTTAATTCTCTTGATGCCATCTTGATGTGGTGTCTTCGACTACATCTGGGATCTAAAGTGATGAGAAAATGGGGACTCCTGGTAAGGTCTTACCTGCATCGACAATGAACACGTTGCCAGTGATGTAATCGGTCGAGTCATGAATTAGATACCTGGCTAGCATGGTCAAGGTTGGATCAGCAGTACCAAATATTCTTAAAGGAATTATTTTCCGAATCACATTGTTTACCTCATCCTTTTTTAACAAATTCTCGGTGATCTCAGACCTAAATATCCCTGGATTAATCGAGTTCACCCTGATCTTGTATGTACCCAATTCCGAAGCCATTACCTACTTAAAGTACACGAGTCCATGAAGAAGAAATGATTATTAATGACATTCTGAAATCTTAAAGAAAAGTTCGTGTTTACCTTGGTCAGTGTGCTAACACCCGTCTTCGAGGTGGAATAAGCGAGACTTCCACGTGATTGTGGACGATCAAGACCGGAAACAGATGAGATATTGATGATTGATCCTCCTATATTCGCATCACGCATATATATACAAATGTACTTTGATACCAACCATGCTCCTGTCAAGTTTGTTCTATTGGTACTGTCCCATTCTTCTTCAGATAACTCCAATGGACTCGACATATTACCTAAAAGTTGTTAGAAATAGTTTATATAAAAGACAAAATAATACAATAAACAAGATAGAATAATGTAGTAACCGATATGTTTTCATGCAATAACCGGATTTGTAAGGAAAAGTTGATGCCTGTGGCAAACACAGTTACCTTAAGACAAATTTCTCCTCTCATTTGTGCTAGAGACACTCAAACGTCTATCTCCCATGAATCAACAATAGTTAACTCTGGGAGCACAACGAGATTAACTAGGCGAACCAAGATGTGTCTTCTCTCTATTACAATAGATGCTTTAGCACGTAGCTAGTTGATTAATCAATTCTCATAACTACATTTTTTTGTAACTGCCACTATTTATTTCCAGCGATTATTTCTATTAATGGGGCTAATTCTCAGAATTAATATAGGATCATTTATTGTTAAGTGTATTTTGTGCATTGTAACACCCGTAATTTTGGGTGATCTTATGTTATTTCGGATTCGTCTAGTCATTGGTTATTTTTATGTCGGTAGATTATTGTTTGGATTTGATCTTTGGATCTGGTTGAACTTTTGGTCGACAAAAAGAATCGTTTCGAGGAGAAATAGTGCCAAGAAGGCCTTGGGCGACTATGCCCGACGACTATGCCACAGGGCAAAGTCGCAGGTGGAGGGTCACTCTCTGGACAAAAACTCAGAAACGGGGGGATGGGGTGCGACATTGCCCTGGCGACTATGACCAGGGCATTGTCATCGGTCATAGTCGTCGGCGAGGGCCTGGACCTATAAAACTCTTGGTTACGGGATTTTTGTCATATTTTTGATTTTGGGTTTTGTTAGAGCCGATTTTCTCTCAAGCAAACCAGTAAGTTCTCTCTTGTCCCAACCCTTGCAATCAATGCTTTCCATCTACCCTCATCTTACTCATTAATGATGCCTTTCTAGGTGTTTATAAGTGGTTGTGGTGCTAGTTGAGGTTCTTCAAGGTTCCATCTCATCTTCTCTCTAGAGACTTGGATTTTAGGGTTTAAGTTATAACCCTATAAGGTGAGTTCATTCTTTCATAAACTCTATACATGTCAAAATTATGTTTTTCACCTACTAGATATCTCTTTTTTTAACTTCTTTAACTTGGATGCATTTTCACCCAAAACCCTAATTTTGGAGATTCTAGGGTTTATGTGATTGGGAAGGATTTCAAGAGAAGAAAAGGGTATTTTGGATTTGTTTGTGAATATGGCTTGGCATTATACTTTTCTATTCTTTAGTTTCAAAGATTATTTAATAACGGGTTAATGAAAGTTTATGTTGAACTGCTGATAAGTATGCACATTGGAACTTGTTTTTGTTATAACACTGGTTTGAGTATTTGGGAAACCAAACTAGGATTTGAAATATTAAAGTGACTTAAATGGTTAGAATATAGGTGTAACACCCTAAAAATAGGGATAACAAAAATCCGAAAAACGGACATGCGGTATTTAAAATTGCCAAAGCAAGAGCCTCTCAAAAATGGGGAAAATACACAAACCTGTTTAAATACAATCGTAATTAAACGGACAATAAATAACCATCAACTAATCTAATTTCCATAACTAGAAAAGAGATTACAAATAAGGGAGTCATTTATAGACCCAAAGGTTCTCCTACCAAAAGTAAGTCCAATTGCAATATTTCCAAATCTCTCACCCAAGCACTATGCCCACTTAGAACCGGTGCCGCTAAAACCTGAGATACACATCGACACCAAACAAGTGTTAGGCCAAAAAGCCTAGTGAGTTGAACAATAAATATCATGGTAGAACATATACAATTCTTATCAGCAGTTAACCAATTTTCCACATGTATGGAGTCAACGGGGGATACCCATAGCACCAATCAATTCCACCCCAGAGTCGATGTACCTTGATGCCCTTAACAAGGCGCACCTCAAGGCCCGGCACACCCGAAAATTCCACCTTATCCGAGTGGCGGAGGTCTAAGCACATACCATCACGGTGGCGCCTACGACTACATCCTCCTTGTGTCCTTGACTTGGTTCGTCCAACATAAAGCATATAGGAGGTCCTTAGGTATATTTCAACCAAATATAATTCAATACCAACCATAGGTACAATATCACCCTCCTAATAGCATGAGTCCAACATAAGACTTAAACATCCACATAGCCACGTTGTACATACAATATCACCAAGAATATATTCCAAATGGAAATCATCATGATATACCAACATATATTCCTTATTCATGTCCAATACCCATTGTGGGCACACATAATGGAAATCCCCAAATAATTACACAACATAGAGTAAATCATGGGATGACACTTCATATACATATATCTCACATAATCTCATGGAAATACCATCAAATACTTAAACCCGTAAAGATGACCATTTTGAGAAAATATGTGATAATAACAACAATTAAGCAAATATGATGTGTATCCAGTTTTAACAAAAGTTTAGTAAACTCACCTTGCTAGATTTAGACTAAATCTAGATTTTACCCACTTAGAGATTTCCTTGAAGAAACTTGGTTCTTCAAACCAAATCTTCCAAAACCTAGATCCACAAGGTTCCAACCATAAATATACATAATCAACCACAAAGAATCGTTTCCCAATCTTATACATGAATACTTCAACTGATACCGAAATCCTAACTTCCATAAATGAAGAGAATAGAAGATTACCTTAATCCAAACTTGAATCCACCAATCAAAACACTTCTAGTTCACCAAAATGATTACAAACCTTCAATCTATGAAAGGGAGAACAAAGGGTGGATGAAACCCTAGAAAACTTTGGTGAAGAAGATGAATAGGGAGAGATGAGAAGCTTACCACCACAAAATGCTCTAGTATACTTCAAGATATTTCCAATATATTGCTAGATCATTTAAAAGATCTCAAAAACGAAACCGTAGCAACTTGAATCGCCCAAATCGGAGCTAGGATGAGAAAGATATGAAGAAATGAAGTTTGAGGCTGAAAATCGCGATTTAAGTGAAATTCACAGCGCAGATGCTCGTGGGAGCGCTCAATATTTTGCGCGGGCGTGAGTGATGGGAGTGGTCGCAAGCATTTTGCTGCGCGGGCGCGAGCTGTGGTACTTCCGACCAAAATATGCCCGAACACTGTTTTGGTCATAACTTCTTCGTTATAGCTCCGTTATCGCTCCGGAAAGAACCGTTGGACTCGTAATTGAATCCTTAATCTATCAAGACTGTAAAATCAAGGATTCAAGTACAAAGTCAAAAATCTTATTTTTTTCCTTAATATATCGGTTTCTGTATTAACTTGAAACTATACCTTTCGAAAATCGGGGTGTTACAATAGGTATGTGATTCATATGTCAAATTGGAACCTCTTGGTAAAATTATGCAAGTGTTATGCGAAAACCTTTGTTTGTCAACATCTTGGACATTATATCTTGACGTTGAATTATCGGTTAGTCGATTAACTCTATGTGGCATATTTGGTTTCACTTGGGAGTCATGACCCCATAATTGTTGTTGCATTTAGTATGACATTGGGACATTAGTTTCTCTCGTCGAGGCATGTTTAGGCATCAGATTGGGTTATAAGTTCTACGTGCTAAGTATTACGATATTGGATAAGGATCTCAACGTAAGGACCCTTTTGGTTTGAAGTTGACTTTCTGCGGGTGTACGTTTAAAGCCACTGAGCCTAACATCCCTTGCGTGCACGTTTATGTGTTTTGACTTTACTGACTGTCAAGTGGCCTACTTTTGTGTTCCGTCACTTGTGTTAGTAAGCGGATCTCCCCCGTTAAACCAAGGGGTAACTGTTATGGTAAAAAACACTATTATTCCTATCATAACTCCACTTTCTTTATTTACGCATATCGTTAATTATTTTCAATACAACTGTTTGATCTCACTAGGCTTTAGCCTAACACTTTTTCTTAAAATGACATGTATAGCAGGTCAATCTAGCGTTGGGATTCGTTAGGAATGAGCGGACGACCTAGGGGTCGAGAGTGGTCCTTTTGAGTTGATTTATTGACCGATACGATGGTGATAGTGGATGCACATTTTGGAAGAATAGCAACACCAGATATTAATCTTTCTTGTTTAAGTTAGATTATTTGGTTGTTAAGTATTAATTTTCATTTGATTCTTTTGTAAAGGCTACAACTATATTCCCTGTTCTCGGGATGATACTCTGGGATTGTTATGACAGGTTTTGGTTTACCCAGGTTTACTCAGTTTATAGTCGTCATATTGCGAAATTTTCGAATTTTTATTTCTCTAAATTTTAGGGCGTTACAAGTTGGTATCAGAGCATTAGTTTAAGTGAACTAGGCATGAATGTAGAATACCTAGACTTAAGTTGTCAATTTAAGTTATGATTAAGTGAGATTGGGTAGAACTCCTAAGGTAGGATGGTCTTAGAGTTGACGGAAACTACACAAATTGAGAGTTATGGTAATGGTGATGAAAATTCTTATGTATCGCATGTTCATAATTTCGCTTAGCTAACATTATTATGAGGATGTTTTACGTGATTATGCTTGTTTTCCATTGTTATGATGATTGATGAATATAGTAGTATGTTTCCTTGTTTATAATTCGTATAATCTTTATCTCACCAACATTCTCGCGTTGTGTGGCAGTCAATGGTAAACACTCGAAATCGGCCGGAGGGCCAAGAGGCGTCGGCATCTACGGCCGACCACCCTAGAGTTACAACAACGGATTTACCCCCTTGACCACAGAATGTTTTGGGTGGAGGACCAGATCATGTACCCCGTCGCAACATAACACCATCTGAACCAATAATGGAGGAGGTGACTCCGGAATCAAGGATGATGGATCGGATGATGCAGGCCATGAAAGCAGCGATGACCCAACAACAAGAAATGTTCCTGAAACTACTAGAAGGCCGAGATGCTAGCAACCGTAGGCACGAGGCGGGCGCGGAAAACATCTTGGTGGCGGGATCCGGGGGTACCGGACCCGAAATTCCTTCTAATGAAACCCCAACCCCGGAAGCAAGACAAGTGTCAAAGACTTGCACTTTTAAGGCATTCCTCGGATGCCGACCTCCGGAGTTCAAGGGCTCGGACGACCCAGTGGCATGCATGAACTGGATCCGAGAAATGGAGCAGGCCTTTCGATCAAGCGAATGTGGGGAAAATTAGAAAGCTGTTTTTGGATCTCAAATGCTGAGAGGGGTGACCCTCATATGGTGGAATGTATACTCCACTTTCGTTGAAGCCGCGGTACTAGCCAAATTAAGCTGGGAGACGTTGAAGAAAAAGATAATGGAAGAATTCTGCAACAATTATTCTGACAAGGACTAAAAACGTAATTTACTCTTTTTTATTTTTAATAACAATTATTTAATTATTTTTGTTTTATTATTTTAAATTTCAAATATTTTTTTTATTTACAATATCCCTAACTTAATTGAATAAACCAACAATAATATTTCTAAAAAAATTGATATTTGATTTTTAGTGTTTTAAAATTTTGAACTATGATTTTGTTTTGGTCATCCAACATCGACAGTGAGATAATAAATTAGTGAACAGGTTTGAGTATATAAAAAGGATGGGAACGTATTTGAAATGTATAATTGTGCATTGTTTAAAAGAACAACAAGAAATGATGAGGTGGTTTCATATATATAAAGTGAAATATTGGTTCTTATTAGTTTAATATCTAATACGTAAATGTTTTTCAAGAAAAATATCTAATACGTAAAGGATCAAATACTTAACTTGCTACAAAAAAAATCGAAAATATATTTATCGTCACAGCGCAACGCGCGGTGCACAACACTAGTTAGTATTGAAAGTTATGTGTGGTTAACATGTGATACTTGCATATTAAAATTTGTTCGTTAGGACAAATAAATTTTTGTTATGAAAAAAATAACCACGTTTTAAAAGTTAAAATGTTGTGAGAAATTATTAAATTGAATTATCAAATAATTGTAAATAAACTACGACAATTAAATTGATATAATAATCAAAATATCATTAAAGACATAAGAACTTGAAATATTTCATATGGTTGTTGGAATAAAAAAATAAAAAAAAAATGTTTCCTTTATAGTTACTCATATAATTACCTATTATTTTTGTAAGATTTGGTAATAGTTTTTCTAAATTATTTGAATCATCGGTGTTTTTGGTAATCTTAATTTATAATTTGTATTTTTATTTTGTTATTATTTTAATTATTTGTAGTTTGACTATATATTAATAATCATGTTAACCATATTTTAATATTTTACTTGCATATTTTAATGTCCAACTCAAAAGATATGTGACTTTATTTTGATTTCCTTTTTTTTTCTTTCTAAATTTGAGATTTTATTAAATAAATAAAAGTTATTTATTTAATATGTACCTTAATTTAAGAAATTTGTTTTGCGATCGGATATATAAAAATAATTTAATGATTTATAACAAAAAATGTGAATCACATTAAATTTTAGAGCAAATTATACTTTGGATTTCTATAGTTTAAACAAAGATTGATTAGTCTTCATAACGGTTGCTAACTGATGATGTTAATTTTAAAAATCTTATTTAAATATTATAAAATTAAAAAATTAGGGACCATTAATGTATTTAGTTTGTTTTAAAAACCCGAAATTCAAAATTTAAGCAACCCATATAAACCATCAATGTAATTCATTCTTGATATAATTTTGAAAATACAATCATTGAATTCCTTTGGGCTTTGGATTGTGGCTCAATGTCCCGTCTCCTTTGCATTGGCGCCCCTTCCCTCAAGTTTTTGTTTCTTATCCAATGTTCGTTTTTTCATATTTTGATACAAATAATAAAAATATATAAAAACTAATAAAAATAATAAAAACAAATAAAAAAATCGTGTATTTATATCAGTTTTCATAATTCGATGACAATTCTTTGATATTTTAAAGTAGCAGGGATTGATTAAAAATTTCTGAATAATTCGTTGACATCCAAGAACATTTTTCTTTTATATATTATACACTTATGCATAGAATATACACCCTCTTTCAAAATATTTTTGATAGCATATATTAGATCATAGAGAAGTCCGAAGTGTCAAACATTACCATAAATAGAAATAATACATAGATAAGATCACTGATGTCCATTGGTCTATTATATGTTAAATACAATATATTCTTGAATGAATACAATATTAATTGTAATAACTTTTTATTTGTGGTGTGTTTTTAAATATTTTGTAATGTATATAGAGGAAATTGCATATATTTTGTACATGAAAACAAGAAAATTTGGGATTATTCTTTTATATAAAAAAGGATTTACTGATGGATTAGCAACTAATTAGTAAATAAAATCCTATGTTAATCTATACTTAACATATGTTCCTTAACTAATCTGTAACTAATACAATCTCTAACAAATCCGTAGCTAATCTTTCCTAGCTAATACATCCATAGCTAATTTGCAGCTAAATGGTATTTAACTAATACTTAGCTGATTTTCCGTTGATAATCTATCGTTTTAGTGGGTTTTTATTTGAAAATTCAAAACATATCTATCTAATAAATACCATTTTGTGATGACTTTGCTATGAAAACACTCGTAGCTAGAACTGAAGATCTGTTGCTAAATCCATAACAAAATATATTTACAACCAACTGATTAGCTACGAATTGCGATGGACTTGTTACTAATTCGTCCGTCACAATTATCTCTGTTTCTTGTAGCTTTTAATCATTGTTTTGGTTTTTCTTTTTGTTAATGAATTAGTAGTTACCAAGAGTTTTGTAATTGAATGTTATGATTTATTTATGGATTTAAAGTAGAGATGTACAAAGGAAAACCAAGTTTGAAGCTCGACCCAGTCCAGCTTAAGCCTGGCCTGAAAAAGCCCGAAGCTACTAAGCTCGAAGCCTGGTCAAGACTAGGCCTCAAATCCCGATTAGGCCAAAATTGTGGGGTAGGCCTGACCTAAAAAAGCACGACCTGAAAAAGCCTAGAAAAGTCTAGTTAAGCCCGAAAATCCCCAAAATATCTCGGCCTGAAAAGCCCGATTGGCCCCCTTTTCAACCCCACAACTCGGCCCTGTCCTAAGAAAGCTAGACTTTTTTCTCACTGATGAGTGCCAATATTATATATTTATATATTATGTTAAATTCTCCATAAAATTGATGTTCATTTGATGATTAATTGCTTATTATAATGGGAGTTGTTCTTTAACTGGTTGAAGCAAGAAAATATAGAAGAAAAGAAGCAATCAAGGTGAACATCCCATTTCCCAAGCAATGGCTAGTTTCAAGTGAGTTGCTGCATTTCCAACCCACTACAAACTCTCGTCGGGCACTGCCATGTTCCTAGCTACTTTGAAGTGAGTTGCAACATTTCCAACCCACTTCAAACTCACGTCCAGCATTGCCAACCCACGCCGAACTCACGTCGGGCACTGGTTTCCTACGACTAAGGCCATCTTCCAAGCTACTTTGAAGTGAGTTGCCATTTGCCAACTCACGCCAAACTCACTTTCTATCAGATTATGAGCCTTTTTTGGAGTGGTTTCTAACTCTTGGATATAAAAAGCCTTTTGTAACACCCTCAAATCTGGAAATAACAACAGATTTAAAATTTTCTAAATACATCCAAAAATTTAATTCATCTACAATCACAATTTAAGGTTTAACTTCAATACACACATTTTGTTCTATGCGTATAGCCTATAATAAGGTCAGGTGCTACTAAAACCCAGTGATAGTCACTATCCCCAGACTGCGGAAGTTTTCACCATCTACGTACCCTTGTGTAAAGCTAAGGCTCATCTCTTCAAAGCATTGCTAGAACCAAGCCCCAACTGGAACCTGATGCACATGCTGACAAATAAAAGGGTTAGGCTTAACGCCTAGTGAGCTCAAGAGTTTTCAACATTTATAAATGTATTTAGAAGTGGAGAGGATAAACTTACCACTTAGGTTTTGGTGAAAACCTAGAAACCCCTAAAATGGAGCTTGAGGTTGAAGATGAAGGTGAAGATGAAGATCTTTACTATCTAGCTTCCATCCTTGCACTTGGTAGGTTAATGATCATAACTTGGCGATTTGAGGATTTAGAAATTCAAAACACCATGGATGAAGAAGATGGGTCTTGGGAGGGTTTTGGGAGAGTTGGGAGGAAGTGAGAAATGAAAAATGAGCCAAAAAACTCGATTTTGACAATCTGCTCCCCCCCTCCATGCGACATTGCCCATGGCAATGTCGCTAGTCATTGTCGTCAGAATTGCCCCCCTTCTGTTCCTTCTCTACGACTGTGTAGTGGGACCTTTCTGGAGCCCCGAAACTCAACTTTTCAACACCGAGACCCTCAACACTCTTAGGGAATTTAAATAATGTTTTTCCAACATAAATCTCATCGATTACAAGATACAGAATAGTCCGGGTGCCCTTTATTTACCGAAAAATACGGGTGTTGCAATCCTCCTAACCTTAAAAGAGATTTCGCCCTCGAAATCTAAATTCCCATTCAATGATACCCCGCATAGTAGATTGTCTCCACTCCACTTGTCGGAACTACCCCCATAACCTTATGCTGGTCCTCAGGATAAATGTCCCCTTGGGCACATCACACTTATATCCGAACGAACAATTATCTTACTAACATAGCCTTTAACCATGAGGCTGCGGTTGTCTCCCAACCTTGGGCGACACGTACTACCTCTAGGGTAGTTTGTGACATCAACTTCACACCGACCCAATCACCTCCAACCGACCAGATTCTGAACTGAAAACCAATGATCAACATCAAACATCCGATCTTGATATTGATAAGGCTGTCCTTCCGAGGGTGTACCGATATACTCTCCGGTTAGCTGGTTGATGCAGATCTGGCTATCACCCGACTCTGATCTACTCTCAAACCTCAAAACATTCCATCAATAAGATCTTTACCACATCGGGAAAACTTACACACATCGATACTTAATTACCAACATCTAACCTTTCTTTAAATTCCACCACCTAGAGTTCAACATTTCTCATGATCTAACCGGGATACTTCCAACCATTCCAAGATTCATTGACTTCAAGAAAACGAGTGAACACCTAAACCAAAAGGGTGATATCGAAATCGTGGACATCCCACCCAATACTTCATTCCAGAAGTATTGACACATTAGGGTTGACACCTAGCAGAGGACTAATATTCCCAATTTTAAATCCATAGCAAACGGACCATAATAAATCCTTTGTTCACGAAAACCCATTAAGACAACACACCGCCAATATATAACATGACGTCAAACGAACAAGTAACCCATCAATTCGAACCCAACCAGGCGCAGATAATTCCCACAAGACCTTAACCCATAGGTTTACCGAAACAGAATGATCACCCCTTAATTAACTGGGAAGAAATGAATTTAATACCTCAATTATTCATGCCTGCACGAATCCAAAACTGAAAACCTAACATTCAAGACTGACCACAAGTCGGATCATCCGACACTTCAAATCCCAAGGACTCCTCTAGTCCCTAATTACAACTCTTTTCCCATATAGGGTTTTAAATCTATAGCCCTAATAAGTTCAAGGTTTTTCAACTAGTATACCAATTTGAAATTTATAAAACTTTAAAATATACAAGCTTTACAACAATTAACCGTGCGGAAAAAAGTTCACTACCGTTCACTCGATAGGTGTGCAAAATGGTCACCAATGTCATGCATACAAAACCCTTTCAATATTCGTTTGATCAATACTTGCGTTAATAAAAACAGTAACAAAAGATGCGCAACAAAATTTTTAAATGGACTACCATGGTCCTAGCATGCATCAATTTATACTATGTATATGAAAATAATTTTCCGCACTATAACATGTGCAACAAAAGTTTGTACAACTTCAAGAGAGAATTTCACAATTTCAACTTTAAAATCTTTTCCTTTGAACCACAAAACGTCGAAGGATCAAATCCCTAACAAGGCCCATATACGTCAGTTTATTCCCCAAATTTAGCGAAACGATAGGAACGTAAATAAATTTTAAATCGAGTTCAAACTTTGGGCCGCACAAATAAAATGCACTTGTCCAAAAATAGTAGTTACAACGACATGTATACCGATAACTCATTTAACGCGTTGCGGAAATTTTATAACAGTAAAATCAACAACTGAAATATGTTCCAAGGGAAGTCCAACAAGAAACGACATAAAATTTTCATATGCTTACTCACGCCAACAGTATAAATTAATTCAATTACTATATTGCATGCATCGAATAACACTTGCATAAAACCCAAAAGAGAAATCACATGACCTTGAAACTTCCAAAGTAACATATGGGGTAATTCATATTAACAAAACTCTCAAGACGTCTCTTACTGTTGCGAAATACCGGAGCAAAACCTGCATGAGACAAAAATATTAAACAATACTCACAAGTTAACACACACAGTAATGCAAGTATACGTGTTCCAAAATTTTATCTCCGCGACTCAAAACGTCGCAAAATAAGACGCCATAAAACCCAATTGAATTTTCATATAACTCATTAACTCTAAAATCAAGGGGTGTCAAAATCTTTATTTTCCAACATAAAAAGCATAAGACGACAATAAGTCTAAAAATGTTAAAATTCTAATACCACAACGTAAGATGACCATTTTCAACAAAACTTACATGGGACAGGACGCCCAATAAGCTCGTAAATTTACACGCAATAAAATTAAAACCCACACATTTCAAAGTACACTCACGCGCCCAAAACGTCACAAAACATTATTCCATAAAATTCAACACAACTCGTACAGACTAAAATTCCCAAGAAAATTCCGACTCAAGAACATGGGAACAACTCTTCCTTTAAAACCTTAACATACGTGGAGGAGATCCAATGTCAAGGTTAAAAATTCCACAGTTACTTGCCCAATACCCCAAATAACATTAAAACACGGATATTACAATATCTGAACATAGTGTTAGACACGAAATGGGGATAAAGAGATTTTCAATAAAATATTTGCAACCACATACAACAATCATGCATGTTTAAGCTCACGGTTTAAAATCTGATGAGTGCTAAATGCTTTACCAAGACTTCGTAACATATCTCACTTTATACTTTGAAAACATGAGAAACAATTTATGCAAACTTATTTAGAAATAGATTTTGTGCATGAATTTGGTCGTCTCTCAGCATCCTAGGACCACACTATCGTCATCCAGATGCATCAAACATCTAAAAGTCATAATCACACCAATTTGATTAACTTACAATTTCTCCTTGAAGTAGAGTCAATTTAGCAAGCCTATGATTCTAATTCAACCAATAACTCCGACCCAAAAGGGTCAACTTAGTGTATCCGATGTGCTTAACCATCACCCTAATATGACAATGCTATAAACATCAATTATTCTATTAGTTACTCGCTTAGAAACTTCCTCCCTACCCCAATGGTCATCATACCAAGACAGTTCAAGTATACACATGAAGCAGGTAGGTTCACCATAACACTGGCCAGGTGCCATTATGAACATACCGTACATGATCATCCTTGTTATCCTTGACAAGTTTCCCGTTTCTAGCGACTCAATCAACCTCAAAATATCATATCTTAAGGTTCCTATTGGTGCAATTTCACTTTAATCACTTAAAAAGTACGCTAGTTTGAGTCTAGGCATCGAAAATCAATACCTAATTCTCTCAAACTTAAGCTCTGATACCAACTTGTAACACCCTCAAATATGGAAATAGCAACTGATTTAAAATTTTCTAAATACATCCAAAAATTTAATTCATCTACAATCACAATTTAAGGTTTAACTTCAATACACACATTTCGTTCTATGCGTATAGCCTATAATATGGTCAGGTGCTACTAAAACACAGTGATAGTCACTATCCCCAGACTGCGGAAGTCTTCACCATCTACGTACCCTTGTGTAAAGCTAAGGCTCATCTCTTCAAAGCATTGCTAGAACCAAACCCCCAACTGGAACCTGATGCACATGCCGACAAATAAAAGGGTTAGGCTTAACGCCTAGTGAGCTCAAGAGTTTTCAACATTTATAAATGTATCTTTAAAAGGAAGAAAGCAATTCAGATCATAATCGTTCAAAATGATATCATTCAATTATGAAAATGACTCGTTTACCAATAATATGCAGTTTAAACGAAGGAGACACTAATATAAATGTTATCCAAACCGAACTGTTTTAAGGATTAAATCCCAATATAAAACGTCCTTTCGTAAACTCAGATTCGACCCAAAACTTACTCAAAATGAGAATAGAAAACGGACTCACCATTTATGAAATGTGGATAAAACTTCATATCCCAAAACACGAGTGGGGCGTAACACTCAACCCATAAGCCATGGATGAAAACCCATATAATAACGTTGTCGTAAACACGGACATTAGAACCAATATTCACACAACCATAAATGAAAAGAAACCAAACATCAAAACATGGGAATGACGTATTCCACTCAAACCTTAATATACGCGGGGGAAACCCAATATTAAGGCCATCATTTACCGCCGACCATGCAAAACCGACGCTAGTAAGATACGACATTAACACTCATAATACTAATGATCGACGACTGGGGAGACCCGTTCCCATCTTAGGTGACGAGAACACGCGAATGGAGCCACCCGTGATGTTTATTGGATTTCACTACATATCCCGGTCTTAGTTCCCATACCATACCAGACATCACAATCCTTGGACCATTTATGTCTCTAGTGCTTACTCCGTCAAGTTATACCTCAAGGACTTACGAACATGGGTTCCTAACCAAAGTAGACGAGTTACAACGCGGAGACTCGCGTCACCTATTGTCTACTCGCTAGTGACCCAACGGTCAACAGTTATAACCAATTAACTCATGCCCTCCAAAAGAGACAGACTTACATGCCTATGGATCCATTGCAACACAGTCTAACATTACATGACTCCAAATGAATGACCAAAGCACCCAAAACATGTAACTCTCAAATGACACGTAATAAATGCCATCGTACTCAAAACTCCACAACGGGTTATACAAACACAACGAGTAAAAATATGATTAACTCAAAACTCATCATTGGTTGGGGCAGACCATTTTCCTAATGAACTCATACCCTTATATTTCCAAAATGCCTCATAACACAACAATACACATTTTCCAAATGGTTTATAAGATCAAATACTGTAACACCCGTAATTTTCGGTAAGTAGGGATCACCTGGACCTCTTTGCAACTTGGAAGTGGTGGGATTCGCGTTGGGAAAGCATTATGCAAAACCCCCAAGAGTGTCGAGGGTCTTGGTGTCGAAAAGGTCAAATCTCGGAATCCGAGGGAGCCTGGGCGATAGTGTCCGCAACAGTGACAAGTGTCACTGTCGTCGTGTCAAGATCGCGGGGGTGGTACCAACCGCGGTACACTCTCTGTGAGAGTGCCCTGGCGAGAGTGCCCTGGGCACAATCTCCGGCGGTCTCTGGTCCTTTAAAACTCGAATTTTGAGCAACCACTCTCATTCTTTCAAACCCTTTCACCCTCTTCTCTCCAAAATCGACCCTCAAACCCTAACATCTGATTTTAAACATCCAAGACACCAAATCTAATGTGTTCCAAGTGTTTCTTCACCACCCAACATAGCTTGTAATCTAGGGTCAAGAAGCTCCATCCTCATCTTCAACCTCAAGCTCTATTTTAGGGTTTTCTAAGTTTTCGTCAAAATCTAAGTGGTAAGTGTATCTTCCCCATTTCTAAACCTTGTTATAAGATATAAATGTCATCTTAATGATTTCCTAGTGTTTGGTTTATCAAATTTCGAATTTGATGATTTTCGAGAAAATAGTTCGAAATTAGGGTTTGGCCAAGTTGGGGTTTTGATGTAATATGTTTGGGGGACTATTCTAAATGGTTGAATAAGTATGTTCATGGTTGGAAAATTGTGATGATAGGTTTTTGGAAGGTTTTGCTTGTGGATTCGGATTTCTTCAAGGAAGCTCAAGTCGGGTAAAATCTAGATTTAGCCTAAATTTAGCGAGGTGAGTTCAAGTTGATTTGTGAAAACGGTGTACATGCCAAAATATTTATTTTAAAGTGTTTGTGTTTTACATTAAATTGTTAACTGTTGATAAGTTTTGGTTATTTGGATATATTTAACTTTATAAACTTATGTAACACACATCTTTGTGATTTTTGGGCATTTTGATAAATAAATCATTTTGATATATTTCTTTGACGATGTAATATATAAATGGAGGTCATTTTATATAATTGTCCATTTGGTGCATATGATTTTATAAACCGTTGGAAAATGCATATAATTGAACTATGAGTCATTTTGGCAACATGAAGAGAAATAATTCATTTGGAAAACATTTTGTTTCAACCAATGAGAAGTTTTGGGTTAATTACCTTTTTGGTCGTGGTGTTGGCATAATTGTTGGTAAAACGTATTTCGATGTCTCTATTGGCTTTCATTGGGTATTTATGTAAACTGTTGGGTCGTTGGCTCGGTTTTGACTAAATGGAGTCTTGAGGACATTTGTCCGGTTTAAAAACAGTTGTGGAATTTTGGAGTATGATGGCGATTATTTCATGCCATTTAGGAGTTGCATGTTTTGGGAGCTTTGGTCTTTCAATTGGAGTCATGTAATGTTGGACAGTTTTGTAATGGATCCATAGGCACGTAAGTCTGTCTGTTTTGTAAGGCCTGAGTGTCAGGATCTAATTCTTAACAAGAATAATAATACTCGGAAACAATATTAAAGAAGTTGCGGAAAAACACTTTAATATTCAACTATCAATGGAACAGTAAAATATTAATCACAACTTGTAAACTTTATTGAATGATTAAAGTTACAAGCTTTCAAACAAAAACCTCAATCTTGATGAACAAGCTCACCAAGACGAATTCTAATTCTCTAGAATTAGGATTATAAACCTTGAAGTTAATTCTCTCTAAAAACTTATCAATCAAAAGTTAATTCTATCAAAGACTTCTATACTATTTATACAAGACATATTACAAGATAATTATCAAAATAAAATTGATCTTCAGTCCATAATTATCTCCTTTACTTTAGCAAGTCTTCTATACGGCTGTCTTCATTCCATACCGAGTCTTCATCTCATAAGCAGCACTAACCTTCTTCAGAAGTATTAACCATGTTCAGCAGCATTAAACTCCTCAGCAGTATTAATCTTGTTGGCAGTAGTAATCCCTTAGCAGTACTAACTACTAGCAGTACTAACTTTCCAAGCAGTACTAACTATTGAAGTAGCAGTACTAACTTTTCAAGCAGTATTAAATCTACTAGCAGTAGTAATCATGATATACTAGCAGCATTAACCATACTTGAACAAACCTTAAATTCCCAACACTGAGATTTTGGTTACATTTATTGATCACTTGGGTTCGCTAGAGAGTAGGCAATAGGTGGCTCGAGCCGCTGAGTTGAAACTCGTCTAGATTGGATAGACATCCATGTCCGTAAGACCTTAGGGTGGAACTCGACGGAGTATGGCAAGAGGCAACAAACGGTGTGAGGATTGTGATGTCTGGTATGGCATGGGAACTAGAACCGGGATATATGGTGAAATCCAATAACATCACGGGTGGCCCCATTTACGTGTTCTCGCCACCCAAGATGGAAACGTTTAGATGACATGCGAGGAAGTTGTATGGGCGGCCTACTTGAATGGAATGCGTTATTTCCACGTTTCGGTATTTGATTTCGTCCATCTTATGGTCGTGTGAGTTTTGGGTCTAACGTCCGTGTTCCCGGCAATATTTATTTATATAGATTTTCATCTATGGTTTATGAGTTGTGTATCATGTTCCACCCGTGTTGGGTATTTCGAAGTATAACATTTTTACCCGCGTTTTATAGAATTGGAAGTCCACTCTCTATTCTCATTTTGAGCAAGTTTTGAGTTAAATCTAAGTTTACGAAAGAACGTTTTATATTGGGATCTTAGTCTGTAAAACAGTTTGGTTTGGTTAACGATTAACTCGGTTTCTCTTTCATTTAAAATGCATATTTATTGGTAAACGAGTCGCTTTCATAAGCGAAGCATATCATTTTGAAAAATTATGATTTTAATGATATTCTTCTCTTTTTAAACGAATTATTTATATATGTTGAAAACTCTTGAGCTCTCTAGGCGTTCAACCTAACTTTTTTATTTGTCGGCATGTACATCAGGTTCCAGTTGGGGGTTTGGATTCTAGCAGTTCTATGAAGAGTTGAGGCTTAGCTTTGCTCAAGGATAAGTTAGTTGGTGAAGTCTTCCGCAGTTGGAGGTAGCGGCAGTTATTGGGTTTTTAGTAGCACCCGTCCTTATTATTGACCGTATGTGTAGAATGAAATGTGTGTATTGAGGATAAATCTTAATTCGTGATTGTAGATTAATCGATTTTCGACGTATTTAGAAAATTTTAATTTAGTTGTTATTTCCAGATTTGAGAGTGTTACAAATACACCAAAGATGACACTTATATCAAATGAAATCTATTTAGATGTAAAATCATCAAGGAAACATATCAACATGATTTATTTACAAAAATGTTCAAAAATCCCAAACTGGGTGTTTCCCAATGTTTATAAAATTAAACACTTCAAATAATCAGGACTCACCAAAAACTCAACAGTTAATAATTTCATGCAAAACATATAAACACTTTAAAATAAACATTTTGGCATGCACATCGTTTTCACAAATCAACTTGAACTCAACTTGCTAGATTTAGGCTAAATCTAGATTTTCCCCAACTTGAACTCATTTTAAGAAACTTGGATCCTCAAGCCAAAACCTCAATAAACCTAGATACATAAATTTAAACCATAAATATACTTATTCAACCCTTTAGAATAGTTCCCCAAACATTTTGCATCAAAATCTCCATTTTGGCCAAAATCCTAATTTTGACCTAAATTTCTCCAAAATCTTCCAAACCGAAATTGAAATAATAAAACACTTGGATATCATCAATGAAGCATTTATATTTTAAAATAAGGTTTAGAAGTGGAGAGGATAAACTTACGACTTAGGTTTTGGTGAAAACCTAGAAACCCCTAAAATGGAGATTGAGGTTGAAGATGAAGGTGAAGATGAAGATCCTAGCTACCTAGATTTCATCCTTACACTTGGTAGGTTAATGCTACATCATAACTTGGGGATTTGAGGATTTACAACTTCAAAACACCATGGATTAAGAAGATGGGTCTTAGGAGGGTTTTGGGAGAGTTGGGAGGAAGTGAGAAGTGAGAAATGAAAAATGAACCAAAAAACCCGATTTTGATAGCCTGCTCCCCCCCTCCATGCGACATTGCCCATGGCAATGTCGCTGGTCATTATCGCTAAAATTCCCCCCCCCCTTCTGTTCCTTCTCTGCGACCTTTCCGGAGCCCCGAAACTCAACTTTTCAACACCGAGACCCTCGACACTCTTAGGGACTTTAAATAATGTTTTCCAACGTAAATCCCGTCGATTACAAGATACAGAATAGTCCGGGTGACCTTTATTTACTGAAAAATACGAGTGTTACATAAAGTACCTCTTTTCTGCTTAAAAATGGTATGTTACATAAGAGCATCTCCAACAACTATGTTATAATTTTTCTAAAATAGAGCATTAAAAGTCAAAATCTCTAAAAAGAATTACATCAAACTCCAACTACTCTATTTTTCTCTCATAAACATTTATTTTCAAAATACATCGTATTGGTGTGGGAAAAAAAATACTATTTTTCTCTCCTACATAGAGTTTGAAGAAACTGTGACGTGTCGGAATTAGAAGCCTTTAAGAATAAAGTTTGTTTGGGAGTGTCCTTGGTGGAAGTTTTTATTTAAGGTCGTAAGTCACTCGTGAGGTGATGTGTACAGCCTAAGGTTGGGAGACAACCGAGGTCTTAATGATAGGAAGATGGTTCGGTAAGGACTCGATGTTCATCCCGTCATCGGTGAGTTATGTCGAACCTTAGGATTGGGTTGTGATGACTCGTTATGAGAAGTACAGTAACAACCTTAAATAGGATATAATCGGTTTCGTACATGAGGCAAGGTATCGTGGAGGCATTCCTTTTTTGGGTGGAAAACCGATTGACCTCGCTAAGGGCGACGTTGGGTGTTTGATCGGTGCCAGATTTCGAGGACGAAATCTCTTTCAAGGTTGGGAGGATTGTAACACCCCGATTCTCGAAAGGTATCATTTCAAGTTAATACCAAAATTGATATATTAGGAAAAAATAAGATAAATGATTTTGGACTTGAATCCTAGATTTTATAGTCTTAGTGGATGAAGGATTCAATTACGAGTCCAACAGTTCTTTCCAGAGCAAAATCGGAGCTATAACGAACAAGTTACGGCCAAAACAGTGAACGAGAAGAAAACCGGACAAACAGTGCGCTACACGACTTATGCCGCAAATTAGGGGAAACGGACGACTTATGCCGCGACTTAAAGTCGCGTGGTAAGTCGCGAAATCCCCTGGTCGAGCATAAAACCCGATTTCCAGCCCTAGAACTTCATTTCTTCATATCTTCTTCATCCCAACTCCGATTTCAGTGATTCAAGATGCCATGGTTTCGTTTTTTAGAGCTCTTCAAGGATATAGCAATAGATTTGGAGTATATTGTAAGATCCAAGGGTATTTTGTGGTGGTAAGTTCCTTATCTCTCTCAATGTTAAGCTAGGGTTTGATGGTTTCACCCTTTTTCCTTTCATCCTTCAACTTGGGTGTGATTTTCATAACTTGTGTAGTGAAGGTGGCCATGTAGATGTGTTGGATCTAAGATCTAGAGAGATTTCTTGGGGATTCAAGCCTTCATCAAAGGAGATTCAAGTTTTGGGGATAAAATCTAAATTTAGCCTAAATCTAGCAAAGTGAGTTCAAGTTGCTTTGTGAAAACTATGTACATGCCAAAAATGAGTATTTTGAAGTAAAAATATGTTTTACTTGGTAATTGTCAAAGTGTGAATATTTTGATAAGTTTTCATATTTGGTAAACTTGGGTTGTTTTAATCTCATAAAATGCTCATATTGGGTTTTGAATATTTCAACAAGTAAATAGCATGATTTACGTATTCTTGGTGATTTTGTACAAGTAAAGTATATTCTATGATTTATGCATCTTCGACGATTTTTGTACATGTGAAGTCTAATTTATGACGTACGACATTTTGAAGCATTTGAGTTCATAAACCATTTGGAAAATGATATGTCCCAATTCGGGTCGAGTTTTGAGTTAATCACCTCTTTGAGGTATGCGCCTGCATAAGCGCTATTTAAATATGTTTTATTATTTGGGAATCGTTATTTGTTGGCCAAACGGTATTTAGAACATTTTAGCTCGGTTTTGACTTAAAAGAGTCTTGAGTACATTTGTCCAGTTTTAGTGGCTCAATGTAGAGTCCCACTACGATTTATATCTTAATGCATCTTATTGCATAATAATGATATTTACATGCGGGTGCATTGGTCATTCATGTGTAGTCATGTAATATTAGACTGTGTTGCATTGGATCCATAGGCACGTAAGTCAGTCTGATTTGGATGGTCAATTGGGTATTTCGGGGTTGGACTCCGATACCCATGTTTTACGACCGGAACTTTACAAGTAGGCACTAGGAGGGTTGAGTCTGGAGGTGCTACCGGGGAGGTAGGAACTAGGACCTCCGCCGCTTGAAGTAATGCTTGAGAGGTAGTCTTTAAGTGTGTCGGGCCTTCGGGGTGGAGTTCTTTGTAACGGTCACCAAGGTCAACTGTCTCTTTGGGTGAAACTTGTCAAGAAGTCGTAGGGACACTTGGGCGTTTTATGTCGTGAGGTGTCATGCAATTAACGTTGTAAGGGTGGCATACTTTTTTGTTCCTCCACCCTTAATGGATACGGGTCTCCCCCATTGTCGGCCAACAGTATTTTGGATATTTTGATTGTCCATGCTTTAGTTTTTGGATTTCATTCCATTTTATAGTCGCGTGAGTATTAAGTTTCAGTTTCATGTTTTCGATGACGTATCATATCTATATGGGTTGTTTTCCGTCATTTAAGGTTCGAGTATTATGACCCACCCGTGTTTTGGGTGTTTTGGGATATGAAGTGTTATTTACATTTTCATAAATTGGGTTTCGAATTATAATCCCGTTTTGGGTGAGTTATGGGTTGTATCGTTTTATAAAGAATGTTTGTTTTGGAGCGTTGTCTTTAAAGATGCATATTATGGGGAAAACGAGTCGTTTCCATTTCTAAAGTAAACCATTTCGAAAGATCTAGATGTGAACTGAATTCCTTTCTTTAAAGATATATTCATTCACGTTAAAACTCTTGAGCTCACTAGGCGTTAAGCCTAACCTTTTTATTTGTCGGCATGTGCATCAGGTTCCAGTTGGGAGTTTGGATTCTAGCAGCTCTATGAAGAGTTGAGCCTTAGCTTTATACAAGCGTAAGTAGTTGGTGAAGTCTTCCGCGACTTGGAGGTAATAACTATTATTGGGTTTTTAGTAACACCCGTCCTTATTGTAGATCGTATGTGTAGAATGATACGCGTGTATTGAGGTTAAAACTTAAATTGTGATTGTAGATGAAGCAATTATCGATGTATTTAGAAAATCTTAAATTGGTTGCTATTACCAGATTCGAAGGCGCTACATAATCTCCGTAACCTTTCAAGTAACTTATTTTAAGTAAATTATTAGGTTTTTATCTTCATAGGATGCGTCCCTTGGAGTCACAACCTCATTTAGTTTCTCGTATCGTGAATTAAACGCTTATACCGCATGTGTCTATGTGCCTAAGTTGAGTATCTTTTGTGTAGGTGTTTGAACTTATCGGACGTATATGTGATTATGTGTATATGTATATATTTGCATATGTTGGTGGTTTGAAAATGATCGAGTTTGTGATCATGAATACGTAAACCTATGGCATTTATAGACTTCTCGTATTTGGAACCTTGTGGACTAAAAACAAAATTTCGTAGAGTTGGTGGGTAACCGACGACTATCCCCGACGACCTTGCCAGGGGCATAGTTACAGTTGTCATTGTCGCCGTTAGCCTTCGTCGAGCAAAACATTCCAGTAGTTAGGGGCAAGGGTGCGATTATGCCCGACGACAATGTCGTGGCATAGTCGCCAGTGTCATAGTCGTCGTCGGCGTACCGAAAGTATAAGGAGAAGGGCGACTATGCCCAACGACAATGCCCGGGGCATTGTCGCTAGGTCATTGTCGCGATCAGGGGTCAATGGGCTGACATTAAAAGCCGATTTTCAGACTAAGCTACTCACTTTTCCCTCTTAGCGACCTGCAGATCGATTTTCTCTTTAGAGGAGTCGATTTAATGCTCTCAACTCTCTTCTTCCCCCTCATTAATTATCCTAAGGAAAAACCTAGCATCTAGTGCATTTATCAAGTGTTTGACTTCAAGTTTGTAGGCTCTTGTGGTGATTTGAAGCTTCCATCAAGTCTTTTCATCCTAGGGTTTCTAACAACATTTATTTAGGGTTTTCTCCTTACAAACCCTAATTTGTGAGTTCTTTATCTTTAAATGCTCATGTACATAATTATATACCTACTATAAACACACACACACACACACACACATATATATACTTGTCTTTGATTTTGACCTAAATTTTATGGTTTTATAGATTTGGCAATAAAGGGCATCTTAATCATTTATTAACATGTTCAATAACTTGGTAGAAAATATTTGCTTGGTAAATATGATTTAAATGGGTTACAAGAATGTGATGGGTAATATCTTAAAATGGGAAGTTCCATATGATGAATATATTGTTTAAGGGTTGAGATATGAAACATGTCTAAGTGTGCATATTTATCTTGTTCACGTTTATATGATATGAATGTTGGTTCCTACTTCCTTGTACACGAGGGTGTAGTTGGTCGGTTTATTGGGTTTCTTACTATGGCCATTTTGGGGCACAAGCGAGTAGGCAATAGGGGACGTAAGTCCTTGAGGTATAACTCGTTTAGATTGGATATGCAATAATGACTCGTAAGTCCTTGAGGTGTAACTCGATAGAGTAGGCAATAAAGGCATTGTTATGGTTTGAGGTTATGATATCTTGATGGCATGTGAACTAGGATCGGGGTACAAGGTGTAATCCAATAACATCATGGGTGACTCCACTCCCGTGTACATGTCACCCCGATGGAAACAGGTCTCCCCCGTATTTCAAGAGTTATCTCTTGTGTGTTTATGTTCAGGTTTGGGAACATCTTGCAAGTGGGAATAACATATTGTAACACAAAGGGGTTCGGTAACACAAGTCTTATATCGTGATATTCTTGTTTGTGAACTGTTTAATTTATGAGATCTCACTAGGCTTCGCCCTAACACTTGTTATGGTTGTTGATTATCTCACAGGTCCCACAAGTGGTGAAATCTAAGATGTCGGGTTTGTCAACCGTGCACGTAGGAGATCTTGAAGTGCCGGTCTTTTGGGGAATCTTTGAGAAGAGAGATTTTTGGTGGAATGTCAACACCCATTTTAATCTAGTTTGAATTAATTCTAGATTAAGTAGGTTGTTATAATCTATATGTCCCATTCTTTTGCAAACTACTTGGGTACAAACTAAGATGGCTTATTCTGGGGTTTTAGTTGTATTGAATTTTAGGAATTGCACTTATCTAGACGTTTATATTTACAGGGCATATTGGACCTCCGTATTTTAGACGTTATACTGCCGAAATTTCGAAATTTTAATTGCCCAATTTTAGAGTGTTATAAGTTGGTATCAGAGCTCTAGTTTAAGTGAACTAGGTATGTAATCTCGATGCCTAGACTTAATCTGAGACTATTAGGTAATGAATTGTGAGAATCGGGTAGAACTTCTATGATGGGATAGTCTTAGAGTCGACGGAAACTACACCGTTGAGAGTTATAAGAAATGGTAGCGATAATTCTTATATAAAGTATGTTCATAATCACACTTAGTTACTGTTATTATGAATATATTTCTATGTGAGTATGCTTGAATTACTATGATTATGATTCTTTATTTTTATATATCACGAAGCACAAAGTCTCCACCATTTACATCAAATATTACTTTGAGAATGTATGGTGTGATGTCTTGGACTACATACCCAATCTAAAGTGAAGAAAAAATGGGGACACCAGTTAAGCTCGAACCTGCATCGACAATGAACACGTTTCTAGTGATGTATTCAGAAAAGTCATTGATCAAATACCTCGCTAGTGTGGTTAGAGCTGGATCGGCAGTGCCCCATGTTATTAAAGGAACGAATCTCTGAGCCACATGGTTGATCCAATCCTTTTCCATTAGACCTTCTGTGATCTCAGACCTAAATAACCCCGGATTAATCGAGTTCACCCTGATCTTGTATGTACCCAATTCAAAGCCATTACCTATTTAAATCACATGAGTCCATAAACAAGAAATAATTATTAATGACATTATGGAATCTTAAAAGAAAATTTCCATGTTACCTTGGTTAGCGTGACAACACCCATCTTTGAAGTGGAATAAGCAAGAGATCCACGTGATTGAGGACGATCAAGACCAACATTAGATGAGATATTGATGATTGATCCTCGCAAATTTGCATTATGCATATGTATACAAATCTACTTTGACACCAACCATGTTCCTGTCAAGTTTTTTCTCATGGTGTGGGTCCACAATGTTTATATCAAGTTTATAGAATAACACAATAACGATTACCAACCTGTATTGATTATAACAACGATTACAAGATTGATCGATTTAAGCTATAGATGTGTTCTCTGTTTTCTCTCTGATTTAAACCTTTAAGTGTGTGTTTTTATGTTCTTGATAATATCTGATGATTAAGAGAGTTGTTGAGAGATACACACTATCTAAAACTAAGGTGTGTCTAACACACTACCATAATATCTAAATTTAATATCTAGATATTATTTCTAACTAAATAATATAACTAACTAAGTTAACTAATATCTAACAAACTAGATATTAACTTAACTAATACAATAATAAACAATTACATTGACATTTATTACAAACGACATAGACTTTAATATCGAGAGTCGACGTTTCGGCTTTAGCTTCAGATTGCGATCTTCAGTTTGGATGATCTTGAATCCAATGAGACCGTGTCTTAACAATCTCCACCTTTGGATCAAGATCATTACAAAAATGATTTTAGCAATTTAGTCTTCTTGTTCAGCTCAGAAGACGCAATCTCTTTCTCTAGCTCTGAAATCAACATGTCTTCAGAATACTTGCTTTTGAAGATTTCAATCTTGGACGTGATTCTTGAAACATGTGATCTTTGCCATTTCTTGTGTAGACATTCTCCCCCTTTTTGATGTTAAGTGCAACGACTTCATCAAAATTATTTGGAAGAAATGTCAACCACTTGGAGCCTCTGATTCGTCAATTCATAAGATATTTATCTAGATATTTGCAAATCCAGACAAAGTAGTTGTGTAACACCTGAATCAACTGATGAATCAGTTAACATGCCTGTCAGTAACACTAAGTCACTGTGTGTAACGAATACACATTGGAAAGGAGCTGTTCGATGTTGACTCCCCCAGGGCTTCCATTTAATCATCGAAACACCACAAAGGTAAATTTCTATAAACGTTATGACAAAGAAATAAATTCCTTGTGTGTTTGTGCTTGTGATAGAAAGAATTAAGCACTTGATGATTGCTTATTTGGCTCAAAATTGTGTAAACCACTGAGACAACAGTAAGTTAAACACATACTCAATGTGCATGATTGAAGTGCGAAGGTGGGGCAGACTTCCTTCTTTTCAATATCCAGATTTTCCAAATGAAAATCAGATAGCATATGTGCTGCTTCCCCTTTGAAAATGTGAAACATTTTCCATTTGAGTAGAAAATGAGTAGATGGTGAGGTTAATCAAGAGTTGGCATGAGCTAGTTGCCTGTTTCAATAATGTTCACCAATGAGTTATGAAACACTAGTAATGTCGTTGCCCGGCTCAGAAAAAGTTGGTGCAGAGTTGTGATATTCTTTTAACTCTGTTCTCACACGCTTTTTCTTTTAAACGTTTTGCTTACTCTAATCACACTCATTTCTTTTCGCTTTGCACACTCAATCACTAAGGATTTAACTTCATAGGTAGAAATCACTGGTTAATGTGATTACATAGAAGTTGTGTTAATTCCTAGCACAATGATTCTTGTTTTCCTATGATGCACGTGATGCTCAGATTGGTTTAACTATTTCAGTTAAAGCAAAATTTAGATCATGAAAACATTTAAAATACACTCCCAAAATATAAATTCTGTTGAAAAATCGGGAAGTGGTTTGAACATTAAAAACAATGTTTTCCAATGATTGAAAGTTGTCCTTCTTTCAACCATATATGAGATTAAGATAAAAGATTGTACCTTTACGTGTGATCTTACATCTCATGAAGCTAAGCTTAAAGTCATAACCATATGAACTTGTAAGCATCTCTCAAAAATTCTGCAAAAGTTTTATGTCAAGTCAAAGTAAAATTTATTCACTTAAATTGAAAAGACAAAAAGCAGTAAAACATTTAAAGTACGAGTTCTGATCAGAAATAATCAGAAGTCATATTCGTACTCCCCTTTTGTCTTGAAGAGCTCCCCCTAAATTCTTGCATTACAAAAAAAATTGGCATTAAAAGGTACATGCAAAATTTTATGAGCTCCCCCTCGAAGTAATATTGACCACTTGTCAATTTCTGCTCATTCTACCCCTTGGATTATGAACAGAATATAGAAGTGCAGATATCAATCAGAGTTAAGAATGAAGAAATGATGAAAAATGATACAATTTAGAAAACTTTTATAGGTAACTACTGATTATATTTTAAGATTTAGCATACCAAGATTAGAGACAAGAAAGTTGAACCTCTTTTCGTCTAAGGGTTTGGTGAACAAATCGGCAAGTTGATAATCAATTTTTACAAAGAAAAGTTCAATTGTTTCTTTTTCAACATGATCTTTAATAAAATGATACCTGACGTCTATGTGCTTGGTCTTGGTGTGTTGAACAGGATTCGCTGATATTGTGATGGCGCTCTTGGAGTCACAGTATATCAGGATCTTGTTGAAGTGGAAACCGTAGTCGCGCAATTGAGTTCTCATCCATAAGACCTGAGAACAGCAGCTAGCAGCAGCTACATATTCTGCTTCGGCCGTGGAGGTTGAAACACAAAGATGCTTCTTCGATGCCCAACTTACTAGTTTGTCACCGAGGAACTGTACATGTCCCGACGTGCTCTTCCTGTCTAACATACAACCTACATGATCTGCATCTGTGTAGGCTGTTAGTTCAAAACTAGTATCTTTAGGATACCACAGACCAAGATCTGCAGTGCCCTTTAGATACCTAAATATGCGCTTCACAGCAAACATATGGATTTCTTTAGGATTGGCCTGATATCGTGCACATAAGCATGTTGAGAACATTATATCTGGCCTACTAGAAGTAAGATACATTAAAGAACCTATCATCCCTCGATAAGTCCTAACATCAACAGCCTTTCCCGAAGGATCGGTGCCAATCTTAGTACCTGGTGCCATTGGGGTACCAATCGGTTTTGAATTTTCCATTTGGAACTTCCGAAGAATATCCCTAATGTATTTTGATTGATTGATAAAAATACCCGATGAAAATTGTTTTACTTGTAAACCGAGAAAAAAATTCATCTCTCCCATCATGTTCATCTGAAATCTAGACACCATAAGGTTTGCAAAATTCTTACAGTAGTTCGGATTTGTAGAGCCAAAGATAATATCATCTACATAGATTTGAATTAAAATGATATTGCCTTTTTCTTTTTTGATAAACAAAGTGGTATCCACCGTTCCTTTTGAAAAACCAGACTTGACTAGAAAATTGGAAAGGACATCATACCAGGATCGAGGTGCTTGTTTCAGACCGTAGAGTGCTTTGTCGAGAATGTAAACGTGATTCGACTTCTCTTGATTGACAAAGCCTTCTGGCTGAGAGACGTAGACTTCCTCCTTCAGAATTCCATTCAGGAATGCTGTCTTCACGTCCATTTGAAAGACCGTGAAGTTCTTGTGGGCTGCGTAGGCTAGAAACATTTTGATTACCTCTAATCGCGCCACAGGAGCATATGTCTCATCATAGTCGATTCCTTCGTCTTGTCTGTATCCTTTGGCTACTAGTCTTGCCTTGTTTCAGATAACGGTACCATCTTCGTCTTTCTTTATCTTGAAAACCCACTTCGTACCTATAATTGTTTTACCTTTAGGCTTTGGTACGAGTCTCCAGACTTGAAGTGCATCGAACTGATTCAGCTCTTCTTGCATTGAGATCACCCATTCTGGATCAGCAAGTGCCTCTGATACACGTGTTGGCTCGAACTTGCTCAGAAAGGAGTCATGCATGCACATGTTCATTGATGCTGACCTAGTTTGCACCGGTTTTGATGGATCGCCAATAATCTGGCTTAGCGGGTGCTCTTTTGTTGGGAACTGAAGAATTCATCAAGTGTGGTTAATGCTGCTGGTTCAATATTAATGCTGCTAGAAGACATAAAGGTTAGTACTGCTGAGTGTTACTACTGCTAGTGTTAATTAATACTGCTAGTCAAAGTTAGTACTGCTTTAGTACTGCTTAGCTAGTTAGTACTGCTAGTGGTTAGTACTGCTTAGTAGTTAATGCTGCTAGAAGGAAGTTAATGCTGCTGAAGATTAATACTGCTTATATGATGAAGATTCGTATGAAAGGATATACATGGAAGCTTAGAGATATACATAGAAGATATACTGAAGATATTTTATTCATTGTAATTATCTTTGTATTCAGTATATATATATATAGTATTGTTTAGAATAGGATAATAACTTTTAACTTTCAGTTTTCATTCTTTTAGAGAAAATCAACCTCAAGGCATAGATCCTAATTCTAGAGAAGTAGAATTCGTATTGGTGAGCCTGTTCATCAATATTGAGGTTGAGTGAGTAATCTTGTAACTTCAAAGCATTCAATAAAAGCTTACAGTTTGTTATTCATATTTACTGTGTTGATTTACTGTTTCATTGAATATCAAAGTGTTATTCCGCAAACTTCTTTGATATTGTTTCTGAGAATTAATTCTTGTTGAGAATTCGATCCTGACAAGTGGTATCAGAGCCTGATTTCTCGGAAACAAACTATTCATCATGGAAAATCTTACAGAATCAAGCAGTACTTTGGTATCAAAAGTTCCAATGCTCAGATCCAATGAATTTGACATGTGGAAAATCAGAATCAAGCAATATATTCTCCTCACAGATTACTCTATGTGGGACATCATTGAGAATGGCCCATCTGATGCAGGAAAGATTGGTGAAGATGGCAAAAGAACCCCTCCAAAGACAGATGCAGACAGGAAGACAAGGCAGATAGAGATGAAAGCCTTGAGCACACTGCTCTTGGCCATTCCAAATGAGTATCAACACCAATTCTGCAATTGTACTGATGCACAGATGCTCTGGAATGCTCTAGAGAAGAGATTCTCAGGTACTAAAAGTACCAAGAGAAATCAAAAGGCAATCTTAAAACAACAGTATGAAAACTTCATCTCAACTAAGAATGAGTCAATGACTCAAACTTTTGACAGGTTTAATAAACTAATTGGTGAACTAGCTACTATGGGAGTACAGATTGATCAAGATGATGTGAACAGAAAGTTCTTAAGGTCCCTTGGAGATGAATGGACCATGTACACTGTGTCATTCAGACAGAATGATCAGTTGGAAGAAAAAGAACTTGATGATCTGTACAATGATCTTAGAGTATTTGAAGCTGAGGTGGAGGCAAAGAAGAAGCCTTCTGGATATATTCATAATGCTGCACTCTTATCAGCATCAATTGATTCTACTGCTAACCCTGAATCAGTTAATGCTGCTACTGGAACAAATCAAGATAAAGGCACTGATTCTGTGTTTGAAGCTTTTCTTTCCAATCATGGAAATTCCTCTTTGATTAATGATGACTTAGAACAACTTCATCCAGATGATCTGGAAGAGATGGATATTAAATGGCAGATGGCCATGCTCTCCATGAGGGTTAAGAAGTTTATAAAGAGGACTGGGAGAAACAACTTCTCCCAAAGAAAAGAAGATGGAGCAGGGTTTGATAAATCAAAGGTGGAATGCTACAAATGCCATCTGAAGGGACATTTTGCTAGAGAATGCAGAAGTGAAGTGTCTCACAACAATCACCAACAAACTCAATCTGGAAGCTTCAATAACAACAGAAACTCTGCTCAAGCCCTTGTTTCTCAACAAGGAATGGGGTTTGATTGGAGTGATCAAGCAGAAGAAGCTATTCAGAATCAAGCTCTTATGGCTAAAGTATCTGATCTCCCATCTGAGGTAAGTTCTAATCTCTGTTCTAAAACTTGCATAGACACTGTTAAAAGGTACAGGGATCACAATCAGAAGATGAGTGATGACCTTAAGAGATTAGAAAAAGATATCAAAGACTATATAAGGATTGTAGAGAGATTTGAAGATCAGATCAAAGGTTTTCAAGCCAATGAACTTCAACACTCATATGACACCAATTACTGGCAGTGGGAGAAAAAGGATTTAGAACTTAAACTGACCAAATCTAAAGAGGAGAGTGAAAAACTGAAAGAGGAGTTAACCAAGGTTAAGCTTGATGTAGAAAAGTTTTCCAATGCTTCTAAAGCAATGGACTCCTTACTGCAAAATCAGATTCATGATAAGTTGAGAAGAGGAATTGGGTATAATGCTACACCTCCACCATATAACAACAATTACATTTCTCCTACTTCAGACCTGTTAGACACCAAAGATAGGAAGGACTTGCCTGAGGGAGCCACTGAAATAGATCCCTTAGATGAGATAATTGTTGAGGATAAGACTGAGAAAGAGGTTGGCAATAGTAAGGAGAACAAGGTGAGTGGTGAGATTTCTATAGAAAACAACATTATCACCAATGAGGATTGTGGAAGGGCTTGGATCAAATCCAAGAACATAGAGAAGACAGAGGAAAAGTCTGGTAAGGTCCATTATAAACAGACCACAGTTGTGAATCCAGGTCCTTGCAAACAGTGTGCTTGTAAGAAAAATGAGCCCCAAAAACAGGACAAAAAGAGGGGAAATCAAAGAAACTGGAATAATCAATGGGCACATAAACAAGGGGTTGATCTGAGTAAAATCAATAGACCAAAACCTTGTTTTATCTGTGGCAAATTGAATCATCTTGCAAAATTCTGTTATTTCAATCCTATGAACCAAAGAATGAATTTCCAAAGATCCATGCAAAAACCCTTTGGTTATAAGAAAATTGAAAAGAACCATGTGGCTAAGAAAACTGTTAAAACTAAAAGCCACATGAAGAAAAAGTATTCTGTTAAAGAAAGTGTCAATATGTGGATTCCTAAAAGCACTAAAACTGTTAGTACTGCTACCACAAATAGTGCTGCTGACAATGATAGTGCTGCTAGAAGTAATACTACTGCTAACAATGTTAATGCTGCTAACAATGTTAATGCTGCTAACAAGGTTAGTACTGCTAAACCTGTTAGTACTGCTAACTCTGTTAGTACTTCTAAGGTTAGTACTGCTTCTAGTGTTGATTCTGCTAAGCCAATCATATTGACAAAGTACTCTAATAAAGAGTGCTCTGAGTTTAAAAACCTCATTAAAAAGGAATGTAAATACTTTGATGAGAAAGGAAGACCCAAGATCACTTTGGCTTGGGTCCCCAATCATACTAATTGATTTATTTAATGTGCAGGGCAACCAACAGCTCAAGGGAAAGAGCATATGGCATGTTGATAGTGGTTGCTCTAGGCACATGACTGGCAACATGTCATGCCTTCAGGATTTCAAGCAAATTAATGGAGGACATGTTGCATTTGGAGACAATCTTACTGGTGGTAAGATAAGTGGAAAAGGTAATGTCACCAAAGGTAAGATGACATTTGAGGATGTCTACTATGTTGATCAATTAAAGTACAACCTGTTAAGTGTATCACAGGTTTGTGACAAACAACATAGTATATTATTTACTAATACTGAGTGTATGATTCTTGCTCCAGGGTTCAAGGTAGTTGATGAAAGCATGATACTACTTAGAACTCCAAGGAAGGACAATGTTTACTGTCTTGATTTGGACAATGTTGATAGTGATTCATCTTTAAATTGTCTTGTTTCAAAAGCTTCTATAGATGAATCCTCCCTTTGGCACAGAAGGATGTGTCACATGAATTTCAAGACTATGAACAATCTTGTTAAAAATAACCTTGTAAGAGGTTTACCTTCAAAAGTCTTTTCATGTGATGATCATTGTGTTGCTTGTCTTAAAGGCAAACAACACAAAACTTCTCATAAGACCAAAGAGTTAAATTCTGTTTCTTCTTATCTCCAGTTATTGCATATGGATCTGTTTGGTCCTACAAATGTTATGAGTATAGGCAAGAAATCTTACTGCTTGGTTATTGTTGATGATTACTCCAGATTTACTTGGGTATATTTTCTAAGGACTAAGGATGAAACAAGTGGTCTTATCAAATCCTTTATTCTAAGAATTGAAAACCAAACTAATCAAAGAGTAAAAGTCATTAGATCAGATAATGGAACTGAGTTTAAAAATCATGATCTAAACACCTTTTGTGAAGAGAAAGGTATTGAGAGACAATATAGTGCTCCTAGGACTCCTCAACAGAATGGTGTTGCTGAAAGGAGAAATAGGACACTAATAGAGGCTGCTAGATCTCTGTTGGCTGATTCAAAATTGCCAATTACCTTCTGGGCTGAAGCAGTTAATACTGCTTGTTATGTCCAAAACAGAGTTCTAATAGTCAAGCAAAAGAACAAGACCCCATATGAGCTTTTAAATAAAAGAAAACCTTTTATTGGTTTCTTTAAACCTTTTGGGTGTCCTTGTACAATTCTAAATACCAAATCTCACTTAGGTAAGTTTGATAGCAAAGCAGATGATGGATTTCTTGTTGGATATTCATCTCAGAGTAAGGCCTACAGAGTTTTTAACTCTTCTTCTAGAATAATTGAAGAAAGTGACAATGTCAAATGCAATGAGAACACACCAAATCCTGTTGGGTCTGGACCTCAGTGGCTATTTGACATTGATTCACTAACTAACTCTTTTGGTTTCAGTAATGAGTATACAGGAACAGGTGGTGGAGAATCAGAGATCACACAAGTTCAAGAAAGTATATCTAAATCTGTGATTTTTCCCATACCCACAGTAAATTCAGTTGAAGACTGTGAAAAGGAATCATTTTCTGAATCAAGTCAGATTGAAAAAGACACTAGAGATGAGGAGACTCAAGAAAACAATGAAGTAGCACCTGAAAATACTTCAGATGAGTTGCATGAATCTAATCTTGAGGCTGGATTAAATGAAGAACCTAGTCACAACACCAGAGTTCAGAAGAATCATCCTCCACAGTTGATAATAGGAGATATCTCTTCTCCTATGATGACTAGACATCAAAGCAGACTTCAGGAAATGCAAGATCAACAGCATACAGTGCTTTCTTGTTTCCTATCCCAGCTTGAGCCTAAAAAGGCACATGATGCTATGAAAGAATCTAGCTGGATAGAAGCAATGCAAGAAGAATTGTTACAGTTCAAGCTACAAGATGTGTGGGATCTAGTAGACCTTCCTAAAGGTCACAGAGCAATTGGCACAAAATGGATCTTCAGAAACAAGAGAGAATTCAGAGGCTGAAGCAGAAAAAGAAAGTATTTCTGAGATGGGATTTGAGGTTAAGGGGGAGAAAGCTGCAGAAACAGAAGCACAAGAAGTAGAAACAGATAATGTTCAAGCAGCAACAGGGCTATCTGTTGAAGAATTGGAAATAGCTGAAACCTTAGTAAAAGCAAAGAATGACACTCCTAAGGCTACTCAAAAGACTAAGGGAGTGGTCATCAATGAAGGAGACCTTGAAAAGAAGACACAAGAAAGAAGTGAGGCAGGGTTGAAGGATACAAAGGGTAAGGCTAAGATGATTGAACCTGAACAACCTGCAAAGAAGAAAATTCAGATAGAACTGGATGAAGAAGTGGCAAAGCAGCTTCAGGCAGAAATGGAAAGGGAGGAACAACTTCAATCTGAGAAGGATAGAGAGCTTGCACTGAATATGGCCAGAAAACTAAATGAAGAGTATCAGAAGGGCATGAAAACAGCAGCTCAGGCCAAGCAAGTACAAGTAAAAAGAATGCCATTCAAAAAGCAGAAAAGACAACCCTCCAAGACCTTTTTGGCCAATCAGGAAAGAAGAAAGATGATAAACTTCCTGAAAGGTGCAATTGGTGTTAAGGGGGAGATGTTTACTCATATGGCATACTCTCAGGTTGAAGAGCTATACAGGAAGGAAATGACAAAGCTCCAAGGGGATTCCTCTCAAAGGGAAGAAGCAGAAAGAAGGATGAAAGAGAGACATGATCTCAACATCCAACAACCATTCCCTGAGAAAACCACACCTTCCAAAGAAGAAGCAGAAGAGAAGAAGGAAGAACCTGGAAATGTTGGTAGAGAAGCCAAGTCTGGAAAAAGAGTAAAAACAATTGCTCCAAAAAGGCAGTTGAAAAGGCCTAGGGTGGAAGAACCTGAAAAGGAAGCAGAACCTTCAGTCACATCCCCAACAGAGCCAGTACAGAGTCCAGAGCAGGTCACTAAGCAAACTGATGAAAGTATGGATCCGTACATGACAATAGTGGAACCTTTGAAAGCTGTTCCAATCTCTATGCAAGCTCCAGAGATCATCTTCTGGGATATTCTGAGAGACAATGGAAAGAATTTCTTCAGAATCAAGAGAGCTGATGGTTCATTTGAAGCTTATTCAACATGGGGGAAAGTCATCAGAAGTTGCTCAAGAGCTGATATGGAAGAACTATATAAAGTTGGGATAAAACTTTATGAACCTGTGTTGAAAGGTACTGAAGAGAATCTTCTCAAAGTGACATTGGAATACTTGTGCATGATGTTTGATCCTGCAAGAGTGCACCATAGGATTAAAGATCATATGCATGAGTTCATATTCAAGAAGATTGACAAATGGATACTGTTTGAAAACTGTGGAGTATACATGATTACTATTGACAATTGTTATCATGAATACTACTTGGTGGACAAAATATATGAGCATAGCAAGGAGAAGTTAGAAGGGATGCTTAAAGCTACACTGGTTTGTACAAAGGATTCAGAAATGGCCAAGATTGTGGTGAGAAGAACTGTAAATCAAAGTTTGGGCCTAGATCCAAATTTGGGAAATTGAATCAGAGGTGTTGAAATCATCTTGAAAGAGATCTGAAGAACTTGACTTCTTTTCCTAAAAGTCAAGTTAGGGGGAGATTGTTGGGAACTGAAGAATTCATCAAGTGTGGTTAATGCTGCTGGTTCAATATTAATGCTGCTAGAAGACATAAAGGTTAGTACTGCTGAGTGTTACTACTGCTAGTGTTAATTAATACTGCTAGTCAAAGTTAGTACTGCTTTAGTACTGCTTAGCTAGTTAGTACTGCTAGTGGTTAGTACTGCTTAGTAGTTAATGCTGCTAGAAGGAAGTTAATGCTGCTGAAGATTAATACTGCTTATATGATGAAGATTCGTATGAAAGGATATACATGGAAACTGTCAGGATCGAATTCTCAACAAGAATTAATTCTCAGAAACAATATCAAAGAAGTTGCGGAAAAACACTTTGATATTTAATAAAACAGTAATCAAACACAGTATATAATGATCAAACAGTAAACTTGTATTGAATGCTTAAAGTTACAAGATTACACACTCAACCTCAATATTGATGAACAGGCTCACCAATACGAATTCTACTTCTCTAGAATTAGGATCTATGCCTTGAGGTTGATTTCTCTCTTGAAAACTAATTATCAAAAGTTCTTTCTATCTATTCTAAACATTCTATACATATACTGATAAAAAGATAATTACAAAGAATAAACAAATCTTCAGTATATCTTCCATGTATATCTTCTAAGTATATCTTCAGTATATCCAGCTGTAGTATTTTCCATCCGGATCTCTTTAGCAGCACTAATAATGCTCAGCAGCATTAACTTCATCTAGCAGCATTAACTGCAAGCAGTATTAACCACTAGCAGTACTAACTAGCTAAGCAGTACTAACTTTGTTCAAGCAGTACTAACTTTAACTAGCAGTAGTAATTCTACTAGCAGTAGTAACACTTAGCAGTATTAATCTTCAACTTGTTCTGGCAGTAGTAACTACATTTATACTAGCAGTAGTAACTACACTTAGTAGAATCTCCAGTTCCCAACAATCTCCCCCTAACTTGACTTTTAGAAGAGAAGTCAAGTTCTTCAGATATTCTTCCAGATGCTCTTTTTGATGCTCCCAAAACTTCCAAAATCATGCTCCTAAGTCTGGATTCAGTCCCAAACTCTGATTGATTATCCTCTGAATTAGATACTTGGCCATTTCTGAATTTGGTGCACAACCCAACTTCTTCTTTAGCATGGCATGAACCTTCAGTCTGGTGTGATTATATACTCTATCCACTAGGAAGTATTCTGTGTGATTTCTATCCAAAGTCACTGCATATACTCCACTAGTTTCATATAGAGTCCAACTTGTGACTTCTTTAAACACACTCTTGATGACCTGGTCCACTTCTTCAGGTTTGAACATCATGCATAGATACTCCATCACCAGTTTTGTAAGAGAAATTCCTGGAGTATTCAGATGATCTGCATACAGCTTAATTCCTATGTCAAACATCTCTTCTATATCAGATCTAGAGCATGTTCTGACAATCTTGACCCAAGTGTTGAATACTTCATACTTATCACCCTTCCTCTTGAGTCTGATGTAATCTTTCCCATCCATTGTCAGTACATCCCAGTGAATGATCTCAGGTGGCTTAACTCCAACAGGTTCTGCAGAAATTGGTTCAGGCACTTTGTCCATCACTACCATATATAAGCTTACATCATCTTTGATTGATGACCCTTGCTGGCTTGATGACTCAGGTGCCACTTCTTCTTCAGCAACATTTTGTTCTTCTTCTACTCTAGACTTCTTATCTTTCTTTCTTTTGGCCATCATCTTGGTTCTTTTCAAAGTCTTTTGAACCTGTACTAGAGTAGCTTCCTTCTTCTTTTCTTCCTTTTCCTTTGCCATTTCTTTGATAGGAGTTCCCTCTTCACTTTCAGGAAATGGTTGATTCATATCTATATCATTACTCTCCTTGGCCTTCTTTTCAAACTCTACTCTTTTCTTTTCATTGCTCTTCAGATTCCCCATTTCCTTTTCATAGAGCTCTCTGATTTGATCAAAACTCATCTTCACAAACATTTCTTTCTTTACCCCAATTGCACTCCTCAAGAAAGTTATCATTTTGTTTCTTTCCTGAGTGGCAAGGTAAGTTTGTGAAGGTCGTCTTTTCTTTAGACTTGTATTAGCCATCATAGCCTTTCTCAGACTTATAGCCCTTTGTTTAGCCTTTTCAGTTTCAAGCCCCTTTTGATAAGCTTTATTTAGCTCAGCAGCTAAAGCCTTTGCCATTTCCCTGTCCTTCTCCACCTGAGTTCTTTCTTCTTTTTCCATCTCCTTCTGCATTTTCCTTGCTAAAGCTTCATCTGATTCAACCAACCTTTGCTTCTTGATTGGTTGATCAGATTCCACTATCTTTTCTTTTCCCTTATTCTTTGATTCTGCAGCTTTGTCTTTCTGTTCTGATTTTCTGTCTCTCCCTTCATTTATGACCACTCCCTTTGCTTTGGGAGTGTCATTCTTAGCTTTGATTAGCACTTCAGCTACTTCAATTTCTGTTGGTGTTAACTCTGTTACTGCTGCTTGTGAGGTTTCAGCAGCATTAACAGTTTCTGCTTCCTTCTCCCCCTCAACTTCAACTCTTTCTTTATCAATCTCCCCTTCCCTTGATGCTTCTTCCATGTTGATCTCCCCCTTTTTGGGAGCATCAGTCACTGGTTGCCTCCTTCTGAGCACAAATTGTTTCTTCTTCTTTTGCAGAATCAGTTTCCTTACCATTTGTTTCAACTTGATGATTTGTTCTTGTTGTGACAGTACAATGAGTTTTAGCTCTTCTATATCTTTGCCCTGTTTGAGTACATCCATGTTGATGTTGCCCATTGCCTCCATCAATTCATCATAGTTATATCTGTCCTCACCTTCTCCAGGAGTGTTACCCCCTATTGAAGGATCATTGGATCTTTTAGTAGTGGAAGTCTTCTGCCTAGCAGAAGCACTATCCACCCCTGTGGTTTCTTGGCACCAGGGACCTTCAAATGATTGCTCATTCAAAGTTGCCATGGGGGAGGTCTTATTGATGTTACCACTTTCCTCCTCTGTGTTAGCAGGAATAGTGGCAGCCTCATCACCCATATGCTCTACCTCCTCCTCAGAGAGCACCTCCTTTGGGTTGGGAGACACCCTTGTGGTTTCCCTTTGGATATTCTTTAGGGGAGAATTCTCCCTTAGAGGGCTTAAAGGCTTAGTGGGTGATGGTACAAGAAGGGAAGGAGCCTTCTTTACCTGTTTTCTTTGATAAGTTTGGGTAATTGGAGAGGTTGGTTTTGTAAGAATGGACTGGGGAATTGTTTTTGAGTGAGAAGGTTGGGCTTGGCTAGCAGTGGGATGGTCTAATGAGGGCCTTGACCCTGCTGCCATACCTTCAGTGTTTTGGGACACCACCATCATTGTAGAGAACAATGGGGTGTCAACTCCTTCCGAGTCCCCAGCAGATCTTCTCATATTTGAGAAAACCTTGCCTTTTGGGGGTTTAGGTACATATACCCCAACAGGTTGAGGTATATCCGTCAATTCATGGTTAATTACTTCCTGAACAAATCTGGGATACATAAAGAAACTCTTTTTGTTTCCCATATTTGATACAAGATCACTGAAAATCATCTTTGAGAAATTGTACCTTCTGGATGTAGCCAAGCATACCAAAGCATATGCAATTGGACTGCTGAACTCACTCCATCCAGTGGTCTTTTTGGAGATGCAATGCATCAGGGTATGAACAAGAAAACGCCATTGGGGTGAAAACTTTGCTTTTGAGAATTTGAAAACACCCAATGGGCCTCCATACCCCATTCTAGTAAGATTAGAAAACAGTTCATCATTAGAGATAGACATTATACCAGAGGCATCGTCTAGACGTAGACTGATGCGAATGACTTCTTCAGTAACTGTAAGTGAGTGATCACAGATTCTTGTCTTGATCATTTGCACACCATTTTCCACAACAATGGTTGCATTAGCCCAGAACTGCCTTTGGTGCTCAATGTAGATTGTAGGTGATACAGTAAGAGCATGAGCAATGTGACTTGACTTGAGGAAATCCACAATCTGATGAAATCCTGAAGCTTGCTTTGGCTTTTGTAGCATCGCAATCTCGTTGTGCTCGTCGATGAATGTCATGGATGCCATTGATCTTAGTGAACACTTGCCTGAAAACTTCGAACTTGAGAGAGAAAAGGTTTTGAGCGCAAGAGAACAATATGCAAAGAGTCGTTATGAACTTTTAGGCGGGCAAAAAGTATTTATAGTATTCGGAATATAAGCAGTATTAACCTAGAGCAGTATTAACTAACTAGCAGTATTAACCGCGAGCAGTATTAACCACGAGCAGTATTAACTGAACTAGCAGTATTAACTACTAGCAGTATTAACCGCGAGCAGTATTAACTGAACTAGCAGTATTAACTACTAGCAGTATTAACTAACGAGCAGTATTAACCGCGAGCAGTATTAACTGAACTAGCAGTATTAACTACTAGCAGTATTAACTAACTAGCAGTATTAACCGCGAGCAGTATTAACTGAACTAGCAGTATTAACTACTAGCAGTATTAACTATACTTACTCCTTTTAAACTTGCTAAATACTGAGTACTGCTATGCATATCCTGAAAAGAAGATTAGTAACACCAAGAATAAAAATATACAGGTATAAAACCACTTTTTGAGAAGAAGATTATTCAGAGTTTATCATTCCCACACTTGTTACCAAGAAAGTGAATCTACCCACATCAAAAGCTTTAGTGAATAGATCAGCAAACTGATTATCAGTGTGAACTTTAACAACTTGAATAAGTTTCTTTTCATTACAATCTCTTATAAAGTGATACCTGATTTCAATGTGCTTTGTCTTTGAGTGCTTGACTGGATTATTTACAATGCTAATAGCACTGCTGTTGTCAATAAAGATTGGAGTGTGTAGAAAGGTTACCCCATAATCCAGCATTTGATTCTGAATCCATAAGACTTGAGAACAGCAACTTGCAGCTGCTATGTACTCTGCCTCTGTTGTAGATGTGGATACTGTGGTTTGTTTCTTGCACTGCCATGAGACTAGTCTAGCACCCAAAAACTGACATCCTCCAGAAGTAGATTTTCTGTCCAAGTTTGCCCCACCTAGATCACTGTCTGAGTATGCTATTAGGTCAAAAGGTGAGTTATGAGGATACCAAAGTCCCAATCTGGGTTGCCCTTTGAGATATCTGAATATCCTCTTAACAGCTTGAAAGTGAGATTGCTTTGGCCTAACTTGAAATCTTGCACATACACAGACTGGAAACACAATATCTGGCCTTGATGCTGTGAGATACATGAGAGAGCCAATCATGGATCTATAAAGATGCACATCCATATCCTCCCCCTCAAGATCTGCTGTGATCTGCTTGTGTGTTTCCATAGGTGTGCTGGCAGGTTTTGATTCTGAGAAACCAAACTTGGTTAGAATATCCTGCACATACTTGGATTGACATATAAAAATGCCATCTGACTTCTGTTGAACTTGGAGTCCAAGGAAGAAAGTAAGTTCCCCCATGGAACTCATTTTGAACCTTTGATGCATTAAATCCTCAAACTCCTTGCACATGTTGTTTCTTGTAGACCCAAAAATAATGTCATCAACATAGATTTGGACCAACAAGATATCCTTCTTCTTTCTTTTGATAAATAGAGTCTTATCAATGACTCCTCTTTCAAAGTCATTTTCCAAGAGATAGGATGACAGGGTGTCATACCATGCTCTTGGGGCTTGATGTAGTCCATAAAGTGCTTTCTTTAATTTGTATACTCTGTCTGGATAGCTTGGGTTTTCAAACCCTGGTGGTTGACAGACATATACTTCTTCTTCAATTGACCCATAGAGAAAAGCACTTTTTACATCCATTTGGTAGACTTTGAAGTTCATGTAAGAAGCATAGGCTAGGAATAGTCTGATTGCTTCTATCCTAGCTACAGGTGCAAAAACTTCTTCATAATCTATGCCCTCTTCTTGAGTGTAGCCTTGAGCTACCAGCCTTGCTTTGTTTCTTATAACAATACCTCTTTCATCTCTCTTGTTTCTGAAGATCCATTTTGTGCCAATTGCTCTGTGACCTTTAGGAAGGTCTACTAGATCCCACACATCTTGTAGCTTGAACTGTAACAATTCTTCTTGCATTGCTTCTATCCAGTTAGATTCTTTCATAGCATCATGTGCCTTTTTAGGCTCAAGCTGGGATAGAAAACATGAGAGCACTGTATGCTGTTGATCTTGCATTTCCTGAAGCCTGCTTTGATGTCTAGTCATCATGGGAGAAGAGACATCACCTATTATCAACTGTGGAGGATGATTCTTTTGAACTCTTGTGTTATGACTAGGTTCTACATTCAGTCCATCCTCTAGATTAGAGTCATGCAATTCAACTGAAGTGTCTTCAGATGTCACTTCTGATTCTTGAGTCTCCTCATCTCTAGTGTCTTCTTCACTCTGACTTGGTTCAGTAAATGATTCCTTTTCACAGTCTTCAATTACTGTGGGTATGGGAAAAATCACAGATTTAGATATACTTTCTTGAACTTGTGTGATCTCTGATTCTCCACCACCTGTTCCTGTATACTCATTACTAAATCCAAAAGAGTTAGTTAGTGAATCAATGTCAAATAGCCACTGAGGTCCAGACCCAACAGGATTTGGTGTGTTCTCATTGCATTTGACATTGTCACTTTCTTCAATTATTCTAGAAGAAGAGTTAAAAACTCTGTAGGCCTTACTCTGAGATGAATATCCAACAAGAAATCCATCATCTGCTTTGCTATCAAACTTACCTAAGTGAGATTTGGTATTTAGAATTGTACAAGGACACCCAAAAGATTTGAAGAAACCAATAAAAGGTTTTCTTTGATTTAAAAGCTCATATGGGGTCTTGTTCTTTTGCTTGACCACTAGAACTCTGTTTTGGACATAACAGGCAGTATTAACTGCTTCAGCCCAGAATGTAATTGGCAATTTTGAATCAGCCAACAGAGATCTAGCAGCCTCTATTAGTGTCCTATTTCTCCTTTCAGCAACACCATTCTGTTGAGGAGTCATAGGAGCACTATATTGTCTCTCAATACCTTTTCCTTCACAAAAAGTGTTTAAATCATGATTTTTAAATTCAGTTCCATTATCTGATCTAATGACTTTTACTCTTTGATTAGTTTGGTTTTCAATTCTTAGAATAAAGGATTTGATAAGACCACTTGTTTCATCCTTAGTCCTTAGAAAATATACCCAAGTAAATCTGGAGTAATCATCAACAATAACCAAGCAGTAAGATTTCTTGCCTATACTCATAACATTTGTAGGACCAAACAGATCCATATGCAATAACTGGAGACAAGAAGAAACATAATTTAACTCTTTGGTCTTATGAGAAGTTTTGTGTTGTTTGCCTTTAAGACAAGCAACACAATGATCATCACATGAAAAGACTTTTGAAGGTAAACCTCTTACAAGGTTATTTTTAACAAGATTGTTCATAGTCTTGAAATTCATGTGACACATCCTTCTGTGCCAAAGGGAGGATTCATCTATAGAAGCTTTTGAAACAAGACAATTTAAAGATGAATCACTATCAACATTGTCCAAATCAAGACAGTAAACATTGTCCTTCCTTGGAGTTCTAAGTAGTATCATGCTTTCATCAACTACCTTGAACCCTGGAGCAAGAATCATACACTCAGTATTAGTAAATAATATACTATGTTGTTTGTCACAAACCTGTGATACACTTAACAGGTTGTACTTTAATTGATCAACATAGTAGACATCCTCAAATGTCATCTTACCTTTGGTGACATTACCTTTTCCACTTATCTTACCACCAGTAAGATTGTCTCCAAATGCAACATGTCCTCCATTAATTTGCTTGAAATCCTGAAGGCATGACATGTTGCCAGTCATGTGCCTAGAGCAACCACTATCAACATGCCATATGCTCTTTCCCTTGAGCTGTTGGTTGCCCTGCACATTAAATAAATCAATTAGTATGATTGGGGACCCAAGCCAAAGTGATCTTGGGTCTTCCTTTCTCATCAAAGTATTTACATTCCTTTTTAATGAGGTTTTTAAACTCAGAGCACTCTTTATTAGAGTACTTTGTCAATATGATTGGCTTAGCAGAATCAACACTGGAAGCAGTACTAACCTTAGAAGTACTAACAGAGTTAGCAGTACTAACAGGTGTAGCAGTACTAACGGGTGTAGCAGTACTAACAGGTTTAGCATTAGTATTACTTCTAGCAGCACTATCATTGTCAGCAGCACTATTTGTGGTAGCAGTACTAACAGTTTTAGTGCTTTTAGGAATCCACATATTGACACTTTCTTGAACAGAATACTTTTTCTTCATGTGGCTTTTAGTTTTAACAGTTTTCTTAGCCACATGGTTCTTTTCAATTTTCTTATAACCAAAGGGTTTTTGCATGGATCTTTGGAAATTCATTCTTTGGTTCATAGGATTGAAATAACAGAATTTTGCAAGATGATTCAATTTGCCACAGATAAAGCAAGGTTTTGGTCTATTGATTTTACTCAGATCAACCCCTTGTTTATGTGCCCATTGATTATTCCAGTTTCTTTGATTTCCTCTCTTTTTGTCCTGTTTTTGGGGCTCATTCTTCTTACAAGTACACTGTTTGCAAGGACCTGGATTCACAACTGTGGTCTGTTTATAATGGACCTTACCAGACTTTTCCTCTGTCTTCTCTATGTTCTTGGATTTGATCCAAGCCCTTCCACAATCCTCATTTGTGATAATGTTGTTTTCTATAGAAGTCTCACCACTCACCTTGTTCTTCTTACTCTTGCCAACCTCTTTCTCAGTCTTATCCTCAACAATTACCTCATCTAAGGGATCTATTTCAGTGGCTCCCTCAGGCAAGTCCTTCCTATCTTTGGTGTCTAACAGGTCTGAAGTAGGAGGAATGTAATTGTTGTTATATGGTGGAGGTGTGGCATTATACCCAATTCCTCTTCTTAATTTATCACGAATCTGATTTTGCAGTAAGGAGTCCATTGCTTTAGAAGCATTGGAAAACTTTTCTATATCAAGCTTAACCTTGGTTAACTCCTCTTTCAGTTTTTCACTCTCCTCTTTAGATTTGGTCAGTTTAAGTTCTAAATCCTTTTTCTCCCACTGCCAGTAATTAGTGTCATATGAGTGTTGTAGTTCATTGGCTTGAAAACCTTTGATTTGATCTTCAAATCTCTCTACTATCCTCACATAGTCTTTTATATCCTTTTCTAGTCTCTTCAGGTCATCACTCATCTTCTGATTGTGATCCCTGTACCTTTTAACAGTGTCTATGCAAGTTTTAGAGCAGAGATTAGAACTTACCTCAGATGGGAGATCAGATACTTTAGCCATAAGAGCTTGATTCTGAATAGCTTCTTCTGCTTGATCACTCTAATCAAACCCCATTCCTTGTTGAGAAACAAGGGCTTGAGCAGAGTTTCTGTTGTTATTGAAGCTTCCAGATTGAGCTTGTTGATGGTTGTTGTTGTGAGACATTCCACTTCTGCATTCTCTAGCAAAATGTCCCTTCAGATGGCATTTGTAGCATTCTACCTTTGATTTATCAAACCCTGCTCCATCTTCTCTTCTTTGTGAGAAGTTGTTTCTTCCAGTCCTCTTAATAAACTTTTTAACCCTCATGGAGAGCATGGCCATCTGCCATTTAATATCCATCTCTTCCAGATCATCAGGATGAAGTTGATCTAAGTCATCATTGATCAGAGAAGAATTTCCATGATTAGAAAGAAGAGCTTCAAATACATAATCAGTGCCTTTATCTAAATTTGATCCATTAGCAGCATTAACTGATTCAGGGTTAGCAGTAGAATCAATTGATGCTGATAGGAGTGCAGCATTATGAACATATCCAGAAGGCTTCTTCTTTGCCTCCACCTCAGCTTCAAATACTCTAAGATCATTGTACAGATCATCAAGTTCTTTGTCTTCCAACTGATCATTCTGTCTGAATGACACAGTGTACATGGTCCATTCATCTCCAAGGGACCTTAAGAACTTTCTGTTCACATCATCTTGATCAATCTGTACTCCCATAGTAGCTAGTTCACCAATTAGTTTATTAAACCTGTCAAAAGTTTGAGTCATGGACTCATTCTTAGTTGAGATGAAGTTTTCATACTGTTGTTTTAAGATTGCCTTTTGATTTCTCTTGGTACTTTTAGTACCTGAGAATCTCTTCTCTAGAGCATTCCAGAGCATCTGTGCATCAGTACAATTGCAGAATTGGTGTTGATACTCATTTGGAATGGCCAAGAGCAGTGTGCTCAAGGCTTTCATCTCTGTCTGTCTTGATTTCCTGTCTGTATCTGTCTTTGGAGGAGTTCTTTTGCCATCTTCACCAATCTTTCCTCCATCAGATGGGCCATTCTCAATGATGTCCCACATGGAGTAATCTGTGAGGAGAATATATTGCTTGATTCTGATTTTCCACATGTCAAATTCATTGGATCTGAGCATTGGAACTTTTGAGACCAAAGTACTGCTTGATTCTGTAAGATTTTCCATGATGAATAACTGTTTCTGAGAGAATTTAGCTCTGATACCACTTGTCAGGATCGAATTCTCAACAAGAATTAATTCTCAGAAACAATATCAAAGAAGTTGCGGAAAAACACTTTGATATTTAATAAAACAGTAATCAAACACAGTATATAATGATCAAACAGTAAACTTGTATTGAATGCTTAAAGTTACAAGATTACACACTCAACCTCAATATTGATGAACAGGCTCACCAATACGAATTCTACTTCTCTAGAATTAGGATCTATGCCTTGAGGTTGATTTCTCTCTTGAAAACTAATTATCAAAAGTTCTTTCTATCTATTCTAAACATTCTATACATATACTGATAAAAAGATAATTACAAAGAATAAACAAATCTTCAGTATATCTTCCATGTATATCTTCTAAGTATATCTTCAGTATATCCAGCTGTAGTATTTTCCATCCGGATCTCTTTAGCAGCACTAATAATGCTCAGCAGCATTAACTTCATCTAGCAGCATTAACTGCAAGCAGTATTAACCACTAGCAGTACTAACTAGCTAAGCAGTACTAACTTTGTTCAAGCAGTACTAACTTTAACTAGCAGTAGTAATTCTACTAGCAGTAGTAACACTTAGCAGTATTAATCTTCAACTTGTTCTGGCAGTAGTAACTACATTTATACTAGCAGTAGTAACTACACTTAGTAGAATCTTCAGTTCCCAACAGAAACTTAGAGATATACATAGAAGATATACTGAAGATATTTTATTCATTGTAATTATCTTTGTATTCAGTATATATATATAGTATTGTTTAGAATAGGATAATAACTTTTAACTTTCAGTTTTCATTCTTTTAGAGAAAATCAACCTCAAGGCATAGATCCTAATTCTAGAGAAGTAGAATTCGTATTGGTGAGCCTGTTCATCAATATTGAGGTTGAGTGAGTAATCTTGTAACTTCAAAGCATTCAATAAAAGCTTACAGTTTGTTATTCATATTTACTGTGTTGATTTACTGTTTCATTGAATATCAAAGTGTTATTCCGCAAACTTCTTTGATATTGTTTCTGAGAATTAATTCTTGTTGAGAATTCGATCCTGAAATCTTTGGTCCACTTATGTTCATGAGGCAGTGGATTAGATGATTGTATGTCGGTTGTATCATCTACAAATCCACTTGTACCTTCTTTTGTTTGTTCAGGAGGAATTATGATTTCAGCTGAAGGGGCAGGTTCAGAAGGCTCAGCAGGTACAACTTGATCTTGCTGTAGATTTATCTGAATAGTATCTCCTACTGTTTCAGCTACTTCTGTCTCTTTATCATTTGTCACTTCTTCAACTGTTGGAGTCGACATTTGAATTGGAATCTCTTGTTGAATCGGGGCGTTGGATTCAATAGGAACATCTAAACTGGTTGGATGAGTAGTCGTTAAGTCTTCCATCCTGTCAACCACAACAGATTTCTTTACATTAGATCCAAGAAATTCATCATAAAACAATTCAAATAATAAATCTAAATCAGATAAATGGTTAGTAGAAGTTGATGCTTCATCTGATTTATTCTGTTGAGACGCAGGTTCTGGACTGAGTTGCCCAGAAGCTAGTATTCCTGTTATAACGTGTTCTGAACGTTGTTGTTCGGAAGCCATTTCTTCATCAAACGAGATGTTGATGCTTTCAATCACCGTCTTTGACTTCTTTAGATAAACACGGAATGCACTTGATGTCGAGGAATAGCCAATGAAGATTCCTTTATCCGCCTTGGCACTGAACTTGTTTAGACTCTCCCTATCGTTTAGAACGAAACACTTACACCCAAATATATGGAAATATTTGATTGTCGGTGTTCAGTTGTTGATTAACGCATAAGGAGTCTTCTTGAATCTTCGATGTACCATGGAGCGATTCTGTGTGTAGCACGCGGTCGATAGAGCTTCTGCCCACAAAAATAGAGGTAAGTCTGATTGACTTAGCATAGTACGAGCAGCCTCGACTAGCGTTCGATTTCTTCTTTCGACCACTCCATTTTGTTGAGGCGTACGAGCAGCAGAGTATTGATGTGAAATCCCGACAGATTCGAGATATTCTTCAACTTTATTGTTCTTGAACTCTGTGCCGTTGTCTGTTCGTAGAAACTTGACCGGTTTCTGCAGATTCACCTGGGTCGTCTTTAGGAATGTGATGAGGACATCTGATGTCTCATCCTTTGAACGTAGAAACTTGACCCATGTGTATCGCGGGTAATCGTCCACGATCACGAGTATGTACTTCTTTCCGCCTAGACTCTGAGTTCGCATCGGACCGCATAGATCCATATGCAATAACTCTAACGGAGCGCTTGTACTTGGTTCAGACTTTGGTTTATGAGGTGCCCTCTTCATCTTGCCCTTTTCACAAGCTGCACAAAGATGTTCTCTTTCATATTTGAGTTCTGGAAGTCCTTTGACGAGCTTTCCACTGACCAAATTGTTGATGTACCTGAAGTTGAGGTGAGAGAGCCTTCGATGCCATAACCAACTTTGTTGCATCGAGGCTTTCGTCAGTAGACGAACTTGCTCGTCAGTCTGGACATTTGATAAATTGATTGTGTAGAGGTCTGATTCTCGAGTACCGACCAAGAGTTCTTCACCTTCTTCATTGCGAACTAAACATCTCTTGGCTTTGAAGTTGACCTCTAAGTCTTTGTCACAGAACTGGCCTATACTGAACAAGTTGTGTCGTAAGCCTTCTACATAGCTCACCTTCTTGATCGTGACATTGTCATGTTGTACATCACCATATCCCATGATTGGAGAAAATTGGTCGTTGCCGAATCTGACTGATCCGCAATATTTCTCTTTAAAATTGGACAACATATCCAGTCATATGCTTGGAGCATCCGCTATCCAAGTACCACATATGACGGATCTGCATAAGAGAAATTACAAAATTATATATTCATTCGACAACATTGGAATATTCACTTTGATTATCGAAGTGCGGGTCTTGAACTGATTTGTTCAAAAGCCTATTTTGACTTTGATGTTCGGGTTTTGAACTGCATTATCCAAAAACCTATTTTGACTTGAAGAACGAGTCCTGATCTGTACATAATCAGAAGTCGATTTCTCTTTAAGCTTTGTGTGCCTGTAACACAGATTTAGCCTTAGGTACCCACTGGAATTTGGGTCCTTCTGTGTTAGCACAAGATTTTGGTACCCATTTCAAATTGGGTCCTCTTTTCTTTTGAAATGCATGTGAAGAATTAGTATGAGATGAATGCACATGGTAATTGCCAAACCAATCTTCAGAATCTTGACAAGAAATAGAAACATGTTTATCATAAATAGAAGACTTTCTAGCAGATAAAGATAACTGAAATAATTGCTTCATTGCATATTGTTTACGAGAAACAGCAAGTTTTGAGTTCAAAACAGCAATATCAGCAATTAAAACATCTTTACTAAGCGAAGTCTTATTACAATTAACACTACTAAACGATTTAACAATCTTGTCAAGCTTCCGTTTAGGTTGCCATTGAGAATTTACTTCTGGCCTCTGCTTGCTCAGATCTGAAACATGTGAAACTGGTGAGTTAGACCTTTGAGCAACAAGCGAATGCTTCTTTTTAGAATTACCAGTAGTGTTCGGTTTCTGTGAATGCTGAGATATATTCGTATCTTTAGCATGTTTAGCTTTCACAGAGACTGAGTTATCAACTTTCGTTGATTTTGCACTGTTAACAGGCATACTGGTTTTTCTTGAAGATTTCTTAACAAAAGATGAATGGTTAGGAAGTTTTGCATTAAAGTCAAATTGTTCAGAACAATCATCTAAGCCACAGTTAGAGTTCAGAAAATCAAGCTCTTTATTTGCTAAACCAAATATATCCTTAGAGTTTGAAGCCTTAGAAATAACAGAATTTGAAAACACAGTTGAAAAAACTTTTTGCTCAATATTCATCAGAAGTCTTTCATCTGTTAAAGAATTCTCGAGTTCAGAAATTTTACTTTCTAAAACGAGAGGAGGGACATATAGTTTACCTTGACTAGGCTTCGCCTCCATTTCTTTTTCAGAATAACTTTGAAAGAAATCACTTGAAAGAGTTTTCTTCTTTTGATATATTGGATTTTCATTATAACTATTATTCATCTTCGCATAATAAAATGGAAGATGAACTTTAGATGATTTCAAACGTTTTTCAGTTTCATTGGCTTCATCCTCTTCCGACAGTTTAGTCCAGAAAGTTTTAAACTTAGGGATTCTTCGAGCTAGTTTCATAGAAAGATGGTCATAAAGTGCTGGCACTTCAGACATCCCTTTTTGTAGACAGTGAGGATTCTTATAACCGATTCCCCATCTCTCTATTTCCTCTTTGGGTTTGTTCAGATGAATAGTCTGTTCAGTTTGACCCATTTTGTATAACTTCTCTTCCAAACTTTTTAATTTACCCAATAAAGAAAAGTTTTCTTTGGTACAAGAAGAATACAAATTTGTAAGCTCATATAAATCAATCCCACTTTTTGTCAGTTGAGACTTGAGTTCAGAATTCTCTTTAAGAATTATTGTCTTTTCCTTTGCGTTGGTGTCATTATCTTTATGTAAAATCTCAACCAATACTTTCTTCTCAGCAATTTCATTGCTAAGTTTATGTATCAATTGTTTTTTGTCAGTTATGACACCATTTTCTTGCTCAAGATTAGATTCTAACTCTTTTTGTTTTAAACTCATGGCATGCATTTTATTCATGAAATCTGAATCTGATAAATTACATACCTCCTCTTCTTCATTATCTGAATCAGCTTCAACATCTGATTCTATCTTTCCCATCAAGCACATGTTGATGGCTTCATCTTTCTCTTCATCCTCTTCTTCATCATCTAAGTGATCAAACCAATATTCATCCTCAGCCATCAGTGCCTTGCCAGCCTCCTGTTGCTTTGCAAGAAGCATCTTGTTCTTGTAGTAATCGGAGTTTCTGACTTTTGATCTTCGGCAATCCTTGGCAAAGTGACCTGTTTTGCCACAGTTGTAGCACGTTGGTGGTTCTGGCTGACTGGATTCTTCAGCTTTGAACTTTCTTTCTTCTGGTTTCCTCTCCTCTGTTCTTTTCCCTTCAAATATCTTTCCTTCATATCTACTTCCTTCAACCCTTTCCTTGTGGATGTAGTTGTTAGGACCAGAAGAATATCTCTAACTGTTTGAACTTGGCTTCGTGTAGAACTTTTTTTGAAAAGCATTTGACAGCAAAATCATTGCTTGCTTCAGTTGTTCATTTTCATCCATGTCAGAGTTTGCATAACCTTCATCTTCTTCTGATTCATACACAATTGTCTTGTTTTTCTTCTTCCTGACAACAAGAGCAACTGTGTCTTCAACTGTCTTTCCTTTCTGCCTCTTTTCATCTAGAATTTCATCCACCTCTTCTTCAATTTCTCTGAGGGTTTCATACACCTCATGAAGTGGAATCTCATTCAAATATTTAATCTGCTTCATCTGCCTAGCAAATCTTTTCCATTCCGGTTGAAGAATACTTAGGAATTTGACGTTCAACTCAATTTGAGATTTGTGGACTTTGTTCTTGCTAAGTTCGTTCAGCAACGTCACAAACCTGTCATAGGTTTCTTCTAAAGTTTCTCCCACCCTGCCTCTAAATTCTTCATAATTATTTAGGCAGTTGGAGATTTTCAGCTGATTCCCAACCTTCGAACCCAACATCATCTTTTCGAGCTGATCCCACATTTCTTTGTCGGAGTCTTTGTAGCTGTCAATCTTTACATAGATTTCATTTGTAATTCCTTGTAGAATGTATGACTTAGCTAATCTATTGCCTTTAGCTCTTCTGAGGTTATCATCTTCTAGCTTATGAAACTTAAGGTCAACCTCAGTCGGCACATTTCCAACCAAGCGAGTCGTCTTAACTGGTTTCATAACCACTTCTTCTATAGATTTCTTGATGAATTCACCCACCTCATGTCTGTCAATAAAGTTCAGAAACCGATCCTTCCACTGTTCGTATTCTCCTTTAAAGAGAACTGGTGGCTTGGTGTCAGTTCCTATTGCAAGGGCTTCTCTGGATGTCACTTTGAAGAAAATTCTAAGTCTGGATTGGAGCAAAGAGGTTTGGGTATCAAGGTTTGTGTATCAAGGTTTGCGTGCGCAAATGGAGGTTTGCGTATCAAGCAGGTTGCGCAAACTGAGGTTTGCATATCAAGCGGGATGCGCAAAGTGAAGTTTGCGTATCACGTTAGATGCGCAAAGTGAACTTTGCGTTTCAAGTTGGATGCGCAAAGCAGACTTGATCTTTTCGTGAAGAGATGAACTCGTGAACTGAGAGAACTGAGCTTTGCGTATGCTCTTTGATGCGAGAAGTGGAGTTTGAGCTTTGCGTAATCAGTGTGATGCGAAAAGTAGTGTTTGGGTATGCTGTTGGATCCGAGAAGTAAGCTTTGCGTGTTGCTTGAGATGCGCAAAGTAGGGTTTGCGTATCAGGCATGATGCGCAAAGTGAAGTTTGCGTATCACGTTAGATGCGCAAAGTAAGGTACGCAAAGTGGGCTTTGCGTGTGTTCTTCTTCTTGTTTGCGCAAGTTCGTCCTGTACTTCGAAAATCAACTAAAAACTTGTTTCTTCGTCGATTAGCAGTACCAAACTTTACCAATAAGTCTAAAAACACTTCTATAACAGTTTGCTATCACTCGATCTCGATAAAATACACTTTTTGAAATTAAATTTGATCGCACAGTGACTTTTTCAACTCGACTTGCAGACCACTAAGTCACCAAAATGGAACTCGATTTAAGCTTTATACTGAAATTAAACACTCACAACTCGATCTAGCATGTATATCGATCACAACCTGATCGATTTTAACACCTAAAACACTCAAAAACTCGAAATCGATTTTCAAACTAGAACACAGAGTCGTTTTTATTAAAACTTGATTTTGATCTTAATCAAGCTCTGATACCAATTGTGGGCCCACAATGTTTATATCAAGTTTATAGAATAACACAATAACGATTACCAACCTGTATTGATTATAACAACGATTACAGGATTGATCGATTTAAGCTATAGATGTGTTCTCTGTTTTCTCTCTGATTTACACCTTTAAGTGTGTGTTTTTATGTTCTTGATAATACCTGATGATTAAGAGAGTTGTTGAGAGATACACACTATCTAAAACTAAGGTGTGTCTAACACACTACCATAATATCTATATTTAATATCTAGATATCATTTCTAACTAAATAATCTAACTAACTAAGTTAACTAATATCTAACAAACTAGATATTAACTTAACTAATACAATAACAAACAATTACATTGACATTTATTACAAACGACATAGACTTTAATATCGAGAGTCGACGTTTCGGCTTTAGCTTCAGATTGCGATCTTCAGTTTGGATGATCTTGAATCCAATGAGACTGTGTCTTAACACATGGTACTATCCCGTTCTTCTTCAGATAACTCCAACGGACCCAACACATTACCTGAAAGTAAACAAATCATCAAAGATTGAAACTTTATAGATTCAAGCATGCGAAAAGATGGGGGTAAAGCTATCAAGAACAGAAAACAAATTGCTCGTTCATTTATGTCCTCATAAGTTCATTTATGGCCTAATGAACTAGTATAAAAAAGAAACGTATTTTGTAATGTACTTATTTGATATATGATTATGTATGCTATAATGTTAATATGATAAGTATGTAAATGAAAAGTGATATAAAGTGAATAAAATAACTAAACATAAGAGTATAACGTGTCATTAAATAATTATCTTTACCCAAGTGGTTTTTCTAATTAAAAGAAAAGGAAAAAAATGTGGTTTAATTAGATGCATAAAACCACTGGAATAAATCCTAACTATTTGGAGGTTTGTATTAAAAAGTGGCTATAAAAGGAAGTAGGATGGAGCGATTAGCTATTTCAGTCAATTTCCCAATAAGTTGTTAAAATGACTTCATCCTAAAAAAAAAAAAAGCTTACCAAAACCGAAAGGAGATCACTCACAATCAATGTATTCCTTTTTTGGAAGTTTTGATAAGTACCCTTCCATAAATCATGAATCCAACAAATAATCCCTAAAGAATCTAAAACAATAAGGTATCATTTGGTTCGTTGGAATGTGATAAAATTTGAAGTGATTGGATTGGTCAATTCCATTAACCAAATATATTCCATTAATCCGTTTGGTTCATTATTTCACTTTTGGTAAGGAATTCGAATTCCACGTATGATGGAAAGTATATAGAATGTAAGGGGGTGTTTGGTTCACGGAATGGAATTTGATGGATTTGAAATCCATCAAAGGAATTTGACTTTTAAGGAATTGAAATGAAATTTGATCAAATTTGACCATGTGTTTGGTTGACAGGAATTGGAATGGAATCTCGCAAAATAATAGAAATATGCATTTGTCGGGGTAGAGCGGACGGTCGTGACGACGACAATAGTGGTTTGCTTGTGGTGGGGGTGGGTGGGGTGGGTGGCGACTATGAGGGCAAAAAATAGTGGCATGGTGGTGATGATATGGGTGGGGTGTCGGTGGTAGAATGATAATATTAGTTGGTGGTGGTGGCAGCGATGGTGGTGGCAAATATGTTGTCGACGGGAGTGGTGAGGGGAGGGGTGGTGGTTAAATTGGATGAAAAAGTTATTTTTGTCTTTCTAAAACGAAATTATTGAAAATATTACATTTGTCACGAAATGAAATTCAAATCCTTCACATATGCTAAGGAATGATCAAATTCCTCAACCATGGAATTCGGTGGAATCCAATTAATTCATTCTGAGAGCCAAATATCACTAAGGAATTTGGTCAAAGGAAATTGTCATTTCAATTCCATCAAATTCTTTTGAATTCCGCAAACCAAACAACCCCTAAATTCCTTGGGTTATAGCAAAGAATTTCAACTCCTTCATCCCATCTTTTAAGAAAAACTATTATATTCTTATATTTACTCCATTCTTATCTGTTCCACCACAATTGTTGTCACCACATTGTCGTCGTCATTACTACCCCTATTACCATTATCACTTTCACCCCACGATCGTTACCACCATATTCTTCCTCCCCACTACCGTCTTCGTCACCCCTACCACCGCAGTTTGAGCCACTGCCACTACTATCACCACTACCATTGACACCTCTACCGCCTCCAACCCACCATACCATTATACTCAACGAACCAAACAGATATATTGAAACACCCTAAAATTTAGAGTAATTTAAAATTTAAAATTTTGGCAATATGAGTAAAATATTTTAAACGCCAAGACTCTAATATCTATCATCTCAAAAATGCCTCGAGTCCACGCTCGTCACTCAAACCTTCGAGAACCCGCCACTAAGGGAACCTGTTATACATGTCATTAAATAAAAAGTGTTAGGCTTAAAGCCTAGTGAGAACATACAAATTTATATGACAATTTATGAAAAGAATTTACATGCAACGGTAAGAAACCCTTTTTCGCCAAAAACCTTTGTAAAAGATTTATTATGTACATAGTGGCCTTGCGGTGCACAAAAACATCTTGCGATGACGGGGGAGACCCGAATTTTCCAAAGATCGTGGCGGAACACAAAAGTAGGCCACTCTCCAAGTTGTGAGCTCAATGCTTCGAACCATGGCCACGAACAACGTCGGCTCGTACTCAGATGTGGGGGAGGGCAACCCGAGGATCCAAGTCATACTCATTCACTAGGATTACATTTACGGCCCATGGCTAGTAACCGGTCCCACATAACCGTACCAAATTGCCTCCGAGGACCCAATGTCTAAACTAGCTACATACGGGGAAAAATACCCCAACGAAAGTCGACTCAATACCTATAGATCCACTAGTAGTAGTCTGGACTTGTCACAATTTCATTTGTGACTAATAGAAGGCAAATGTAGCATTTAATATCCGTTATTTCCACAAAATGCATTCGTAGGTTTAACTGCTGATAAGAATTTACAAAGTCCAAATATAAGAGTGAGAATCATAAAATGGAAATATATATTTTCTTTCACATAATCCACATATGAATGTAAGTATGATCATTGTTCCATCATATTAGTTGAAAAAGGGTGAAAACCCTAAAATCTCCCAAGATGTAAGTTAGGTCAAAATCTTATAAATATGTATCAAAATTAAAGGAGATGAGTAGGAGTTTAAAATATAAATATTTTTGACATGTATAAAGTTTAGAGAAAAGAAATATGAACTAACAATGGGTTAAATCTAAACCTTAGCAACTTCTAGATGTAGAGGAGATGGAATACTTGAACTTGAAAGTCTGAGATCTTCTCACCACAAGCTTGACAACCCTAGAAACCACCATTAATGAACTTAGAACTTCCATTTAATAGAAGTAAATGAAGGTTGTTGAAGAAACTTACCTAGGGCACCAAGAAATCGCACCTTAAAGCTCTAGAATTGCAATAAATGGGAAATAAATCGATTTGGTTGATTTTATACTAAAACACCCCCGACCGCGACCTTGACTCGCGAGAGTGACACTGGTCACAATCGCGGGGCACTATCGCCCGCTTCCACGAACTTTCGGTACATCCCCTGCGATAGTGCCTCGCGATAGTGACACTTGTCACTATCGCGGGCACAATCGCGCCGATTGTACCGCGAGTCCTCAGTTTTCACGCGATTATGCCACGACGATAGTGACAAGGTTACTGTCGCGTGGCACTGTCGCCGAACACCCCTTCAGCCTCCGAAATGCGATTTTAGAGCACCGTCACATACAAGGTCATAACCCAAAATCGAAGGTAAGCCCATAACGGGGATTCATACTAATAGGAAGGAAAAATATGGAGAGAAAGTGGAGAAATTAACTTACCGAAAATCAGGGTGTTACATATATTCTATTCATTTTCACAAATTCCATACCAATTCTTACCAATCAAACGCATGATCAAACAAGATTAAATTTCATTCTAATTCCTTTAACGAATTTCAGATTCTATTCCGTGAACCAAACACAACCTTAAAAGTCATTGCAAAATATGAGACTTGAAGTCGTGTAAATTTTTTGTGTTGTGCTTATATCATCAACCAAGAAGAAAATATAGAATGAGCATGATTATAATTTCATATTAGTCTGAATAAATCCATCTGCTTCCATTTTTTTGAAAATATATAATTTTGCTTAGAAGAGTAAAAGTTCTGTAAGGAGCATCTCTATGGGTATATATATAGGGTGTGTTTCTTTTGCAAACCAAGCAATCTGTACAAACTATGCAAACCACTATATTATGAAACAATAGATATATTTATGGATAATGATTATTATTCATTAATAATGATTGTGATATATATGGAAAATGTTAAGTTTATTCATTATAATCATGATTTTAAATTAGGAAATGTTAAGTTTATTCATTATAATCATGATTTTAAATTAGAAAATATAATAAAATCATATATTCATCAGACTTGATGAACGGCTAAGATTGGTTTGCATAGTTTGTACAAATTGTTTGGTTTGCAAAAGAAACGCACCATATATATATATATATATATATATATATATATATATATATACACCCATATATATATATAGGGTGTGTTCATTTAAGAAATGGTAAATGTATGATAAATAGAGAAGTGATCCTAACCCTTTATCTGGTCAACATTTGTGGCTTTAACTGTGAAGCACCGGATAATTCTTGTGTGGTCTGTAGAAGATAGAGGGGTAGTTTCGTAAAATACGGGGGACAAGTTCATATGTGAACCTATACGTTCATATGTGAATCAGTTAATTAGTTCATATGTGAATCTGTTAATTAGTTCAATTGATTCACATATGAACCTACAGTTAATTAGTTCATATATGAATCACAAAGATTCATATATGAATCAGTTAAAAGAGTTCATATGTGAATTACACTGATTCACATATGAACATATTTTTCATATGTAAATCATAGAGGTTCATATATGAACTCGTCCCTTGTATTTGTAAAAATTACGAAACTGTCATTCTATTTTTGGAATAGCCGCAACTTTTGATCAGTCAAAACTACAATTGTTGACCAGTCAAATCCGATCTTGAGCGTATGAAAGGCTAGGATTACTTGTCAATTTCTCATACATTTACCATTTCTCAAATGAACCTAAGGCTATATAGGGTTGGATTCCGGTGAGAACTTGAGTTAATGGTGAGAAGCGTGAGAAGTGGTTATCGACCTTTGGATGAGAAATGGATGCACATTAGGATGAAATGCACCGAGATGCGCCAGATTAAATCCCTTCTAAGCCGCAATTCATGGGAGGGCTTAAGATTAAAAGAGATCAACGGTTCACCCTCAATTAATGCATAAAAATGGTAAAACTGAATACATTGATGTGTTTTTATATTTTTATAGGTTCGGAAAGTGTGAAGCGAAAAAGGGATAAAAACGGATTTTTGATAGATTCGTGATGATGTGGTATTTTGAGCATATCTCACTCACCCGAGCTCGGATTTAAGCGATTCAAGATTATCTGGAAACCTAACAAACGGACCTACGACTTTGAAGTTTTGAGTTTTTGCAAGCCCGGAACGAATCTGGGCCGAAATTGACATCGAAGTCAGAATACATATGTTGGACAACAGGTAAACAAAAGAAAAAAAGGGGTACAACCTGTACAACTTAAGGTACAAGCACACAACATCTATGTATTTTTCTTGAGTTCAGTAAATATAAAATTAAGATATGGGCTTTGTTGTATGGGCTGCCAATTAAAAGAAAAAAGGAATGGTGGACTTAAAGTTTAATCCTTGGAGACAATCGTTGTCTCCTTGCACATGGTGGGAAAACTCCAAACTTGGCTTGTTTTACATTCGATAGGTTATTTTGTTTACTTTCGTTTAATTCCATGTTTAATTCTCGTCAGTTTCAATTGGGCAAAACATATTTGTCAATCTTGATTTTAGCTTTAGAATAAACTTTAAGTGTTTGCTTTTAGTGTTATTGGGTTTGAAAGTGTTGAATTGGGTTTCTGAGGAATGTTAGGGGGCGTTTGGTTCGCAGAATGTTTTTGGATGGAAAGGAATCTGTCAAAGGAATTTGACTTTGAAGGAATTGGAATGGAATGTTGTCAGGTTTGACCACCTGTTTGGTTGATAGAATTGGAATGGAATCTGTAAAATGAATTGAAATTTTTCTGTTTGGTTCACAGATTGTAGCTTTAGAATTGTAATGGAATTTTGGTAAATGACCAAAATACCCTTTTTGTTTATTTTAATTTTTTCAACAAAAATTACTTTAATGAAATTGTCATTAAATAGTTTAATTTTAACTAAAATTGCTTTGATTATTTTAGCACACGAATGATGATGAGAGAGAGAGGGAGAGAGATAGATGAGAGAAGTGATAGAGGAGAGAGAGAGGAGAGGAGAGATAGAAGAGAGATAGAGGAGAGAGGGAGAGAGAGAGGAGTGAGAGAGGGGAGGAGAGAGAGAGGGAGAGGATAGAGAGATAGAGGAGAGATAAGAGAGAGGCAGAGATGAGAGAGAGTAGAGAGGGAAAGAGAGAGGAGAGAGAGGAGAGAGAGGAGAGAGAGAGAGAGAGGTGGAGAGAGGAGGGGGAGAGGATAGGAGAGAGAGGATAGATTGAGAGAGAGAGATGAGAGAGAAAAGAGTGAGAGGGAGAGAGGAGAGAGAGAGAGAGAGAGGAGAGAGAGAGAGGGAGAGAGGGAGAGAGAGAGGAGAGAGAGAGTTGGTGTCTGCTAATAATGTTGAACGGTAGTGGTGGTCGGTGGTGGTGGTTGCCGGTGGCGGTGGTGGCCGGAGGTGGTGGCCGGTGTTAGAGGTGTAAATGAGACGAGACAACTCCCAAGCTACTCGAGATCGACTCGGTCAACACTCGACTTGAATAGGCTCGACTCGAACTCGAGCTCGACTCGACATACTAACGAGTCGAGTCGAGTTACCTAATACTCGACTCGATAAGCTCGTGAGATACTCGAATAAATTTTATATATAATAAATTTTATATTATTAATTATTATATTTATTAATTATAATTAATAAAAATTTAATTTTAATTAAACTAAAATGAAACCTTAACCCGCCTAAAAGAGAGCGGTTGTTTCAAATTTTTAGAAACACTATTTTTGTTTTTCATTAAAAAATAAAATACAATTAAGAGGTTAAGACCAAAAAGTAAAAACCCTAGGCAAAAGTTTTCAACCTCTCGTCTCTTCCATCTCTCAACGTCGCCTCCATCCCTCAACAGCCCTCGGCCTCCCGTCGTCCTCCAGCCCTCAACGGCTGTTGGGTCAGAATATGCTAAGGATGGATACTACTGCTAGTTGAGAGGTATTACTACTGCTTGTAATTTTAATATTGCTAGTAGAATTAATATTGCTTGAAAAGTTAGTGTTGCTACTTGAATAGTTAGTACTGCTTGGAGAGTTAGTACTGCTAGTGGTTAGTACTGTTGAAGATTACTACTACAAGCATGGTTAATACTGCTCAAGGATTAATACTGCTGAGGATGTTTATGTGGTTCAATGATTAATACTGCTAAAAGAAGGTTAATGATGCTTCTAAAGATAAAGAAGACTTGAAGATAAATATGAGTTGGAGGTAAGGTTAAAGATAATTATGGTATTGATACTGAAGATCAATTTTATTTTGATAATTATCATGTAATCAACTTTGTATATATAGTATAGAAGACTTTGTTAGAATTAACAATTATTCATACGTTTTGTTTAGAGAGAATTAACCTCAAGAATAGTTTAGATCCTTTCTATAGAGAAGTATAGAACGTCTGTTTAGTCTGTTAAACAGATTGAGGTTTTGTGTGTAATCATCAAGTTGAATTAATATAACTTGTGATTTGAGTTCTATATACTGTTCCATTGATTTTTTGTTAAAGTGTTTTTCCGCAACTTCTTTAACATTGTTTCTGAGTTTGTGTTAAATTCTTGTTTGAGTTTCGATCCTGACAAGTGGTATCAGAGCAAGGAAATTCAGAAGCCTTTAATCATGGACAGTTCAAGCGACATTGTTTTGGTATCAAAGGTTCCCATGCTCAAACCCAATGAGTTTGACATGTGGAAGATTAGAATCAAGCAGTACATTCTTCTCACAGACTTCTCAATGTGGGACATGATTGAGAATGGTCCTTCTGATGGAGGAAAGATGGATGCAGAAGGAAAGAGACCTCCACCAAAAACAGATGGAGAGAGAAAGTTGAGGCAGACAAAGATGAAAGCTTTGAGCACTCTGCTTTTGGCAATACCAAATGAGTACCAACATCAATTCTGCAACTGTTCTGATGCATAAATTCTTTGGAATTCTCTGGAGAAAAGATTTTCTGGTACCAAAAGTACTAAGAGAAATCAGAAGGCCATCCTAAAGCAGCAGTACGAAAACTTCATTTCTACAAAGAATGAGTCTATGACTCAAACTTTTGATAGATTTAATAAGCTAATTGGTGAATTGGCTACTGTTGGTGTCCAGATAGATCAAGATGATGTTAACAGAAAATTTCTAAGATCACTTGGTGATTAATAGACTATGTACACTGTCTCCTTCACACAGAATGTCCAATTGGAGGACAAGGAATTAGATGACCTCTATAATGACCTTAGGGTGTTTGAAGCAGAGGTAGAAGCAAAGAAGAGGCCCTCTGGATACTCATACAATGCTGCTCTTTTATCATCCTCTACTGATTCTGCTGCTAATACAGAATCAGTTAGTGATGCCCATGGATCAAAGCAAGATGGATCCAATGACTCGGTTTTAGAATCTTTTCTAGCCAGTCATGCTAATTCCTCTCTAATTAATGATGACTTAGAACAGATAAATGTTGATGATCTAGAAGAGATGGACATCAAGTGGCAGATGGCTATGCTGACTATGAGGGTAAAAAGATTCATTAAAAGGACTGGAAGGAACAACTTTGCTCAAAAAAGAGAAGATGGGGTTGGATTTGATAAATCCAAGGTTGAATGTTACAAGTGTCACAAGCTGGGGCACTTTACAAGAGAATGCAGAAGTGGAATGCCTCAACAGCATACTAGCAACCATCAACCATCACAGTCCACTAGCTTCAACGGTAGGAACTCTTCTCAAGCTCTTGTTTCCCAAGAAGGAATGGGATTTGATTGGAGTGACCAAGCAGAATAAGCAGTTCAGAATCATGCTTTAATGGCTAAAGTTTCAGAGTCAGCAAACACTGATATTCCCACAGAGGTAACTTCTTATCTTTGCTCTAAAACCTGTATTGAAACTGTTAAAAAGTACAGGGATCACAATCAGAGTATGTGTGATGACCTTAAAAGGTAAGAGAAAGATAGAAGAGAGTATGTTCTGATTGTTGAGAGGTTTGAAGAACACATTAAGTCTTACCAGGATAATGAACTTCAACATTCCTATGATACAAACTACTAGAAGTGGGAGAAAAATCAGTTAGAGGTTAAGCTTAAAAAGTCTGAAAGGAATGTGAGAAGATAAGGAGTGATTTTGAGAAAGCAAAGCTGGACATTGAGAAATATTCCAATGCTTCTAAAGCAATGGACTCACTTTTAAAAACTCAAGTCCATGAAAAACTTAGAAGAGGAATAGGCTACAACACCACACCTCCACCAAACAACAATAACTATATTCCTCCCACCTCTGATCTCTTAGAAAGACAGGACAAGAAGGAATTACCTGAAGGAGCCACTGAAGTAGATCCTTTAGACAAAGTAGTGATTGAGGCAGATTCTGAAGAAGAAGACTCTGAGAGTAAGAAGGAGAAAGACCACAAAGTTATTCCCTTAGAAAAGCACATACTGACAAATGAAAGAGGGGGTAAACCTTTTGTCAAGAGTGAGAAAGTAAAGTCTAGGGAAGAGACTGTTAAGAATGTAAAAGCTGAGACCTCTGAGAGAGGGAAGGGAAAGGCACAGGGAGTTCATTATTTGCAAACTACTGTTGTTAATCCCTGTACTTGTAAACAGAATTAGCCCCAAAAACATGATAAAACAAGGGGAAATCAAAGAAATAGAAATAATCAGTGGGCATTAACACAAGGAATTGAGCTGAGAAAAATTAACAGACCAAAGCCTTGTTTTATCTGTGGCAAGTTAAATCATCTGGCCAAACACTGTTATTTCAATCCTATTAACCAAAGGATCAGTTTTCAAAGAAATATACAAAATCCTGTTGGTTATAGGAAGCAAATAAGGAATAATATGGCTGAGAATGTGAGAAAGGCACCTACAAAATCTCATGCTCAGAATAAGTTTGCTAATTCTAAGAAAAATACTCCAAATAAGCCAAGGAGTAAATTAAAGACAAAGAAAGCAAACAACTTTGTCCAGGTTTGGGTTCCAAAAGTAAAGAAATCTGTTAGTACTGCTACTTCTAATAGTACTGCTGACAGAAATAATGTTGTTGCAAGCAATACTACTGCTAACAAAATTAGTACTGCTAACCCAATTAGTACTGCTAATGATGTTAGTACTGCTAACAAAGTTAGTACTGCCAATAAAGTTAGTACTGCTTCCAGTAACAGACCCATTATTGTGACAAAGTATTCAAGCAATAAGATTTCTCAGTGTGATAATCTCATCCAGTCTGAATATGAATATGTTGATGAGAATGGGAAACCCAAGACCACTTTGGCTTGGGTTCCTATTAAAAACTAATTGCTTTATTAAATGTGCAGGGCAACCAACAGCTCAAGGAAAGGAGCATTTGGCATGTTGATAGTGGTTGTTCCAGGCACATGAAAGGTAACATGGCCTGTCTTCAAAACTTCAAAAGAATTGATGGAGGACATGTTGCTTTTGGTGATAATCCAGTAGGTGGTAAGATAAGTGGAAAAGGTACTGTGTCAAAAGGTAAGATGATCTTTGAGGATGTATACTATGTTGAGCAATTTAGATACAACCTGTTAAGTATATCACAGGTCTGTGACAAGAAACATAGCATATTATTCACTGATACTGAATGTATCATCCTTGCTCCAGGGTTCAAGGTAGTTGATGAAAGCATGATACTACTAAGAACTCCTAGAAAGGACAATGTTTATTGCTTAGACTTGGAGAGTGTAGTTTCTGATTCATCTTTAAATTGTTTATTTTCAAAAGCTTCAGTAGATGAATCATCTCTTTGGCACAGAAGGATGTGTCACATGAACTTTAAAACAATGAACAAACTTGTGAAAAACAACCTTGTAAGAGGTTTGCCACAAAAGGTATTTTCATGTGATGATCATTGTGTTGCATGTCTTAAAGGCAAACAACACAAAACTTCTCATAAGTCCAAAGAGATAAATACAATCTCTTCACCTCTTAATTTACTGTATATGGATCTGTTTTGCCCTACAAATGTGATGAGTATTGGTAAGAAATCCTACTGCTTGGTTATTATTGATGATTTCTCTAGATTCACTTGGGTTTATTTTCTGAGGACAAAGGATGAGACAAGTGGACTGATCAAATCCTTTGTTCTTAGAGTTAAAAATCAAACAAATCTAAGAGTTAAAGTCATTAGGTCTGATAATGGAATTGAATTTAAAAATAATGACCTAAACAGCTTCTGTGAGGAAAAAGACATTGAGTGACAATACAATGCTCCTAGGACTCATCAACAAAATGGTGTTGCTGAAAGGAGAAATAGGACTCTGATAGAAGCTGCTAGATCTCTATTGGCAGATTCAAAACTTCCAATCACTTTTTGGGCAGAAGCAGTTAATACTGCCTGCTATGTTCAAAACAGAGTTCTAGTAGTAAAATCTCAAGACAAGACACCTTATGAGCTTTTTAAAAAGAAGAAACCTTTTATTGGATTTTTCAAACCATTTGGGTGTCTTTGCACAATTCTCAATACCAAAACTCACCTAGGCAAGTTTGATAGCAAAGTTGAGGATGGGTTTCTTGTTAGTTATTCATCTCAAAGTAAGGCCTACAGAGTTTTTAACACCTCTTCTAGGATTATTGAGGACAGTGACAATGTCAAATGCAATGAGAACACACCAAATCAACATGGTTCAGGTCCTGATTGGATATTTTACATTGATTCACTGACTAATTATTTGGGTTTCAGTGATGAGCATAATGCAGGAACAGGGACAGAAAAGGCACAACTACAAAGACAAGAGTTTGTGTTGTTCCCAACACCTACTGCTGATCCTGTTGAATTCTGTGACCAAGATGAGAAAGATAATTCAGATTCAAAGGACACTAAACCAGCTCAGAATGAAGAGGACAGAGGTAAAAAGGAAGATCAGCCCTCAGATTCAGGAATCAAAGGTCCTGAGATGCCAGGATTGGAAGAGGATGACACAAATGATGATTCTTCAGTATATGGTGGAAGCACTCCAAAAAAGAATGACACCAATCTTGAAGTCAATCTTAATGAGGAAGCTGTCAATGCTACAAGAACTCAGAAGAATCATCCTCCTCAATTAGTGATTGGTGACATCAATTCTCCAATGATCACAAGGCAACAAAGCAAGATAGGGGGATTGAAAGGCCTACAATCAAGTTTATTATCTTGCTTTCTATCACAAGTTGAGCCTAAAAAGGCATTTGATACAATGAAAGACCCAAGATGGATAGAAGCAATGCAAGAGGAGCTACTGCAGTTTGTACTGCAAGATGTATGGGATCTGGTGGATCTTCCAAAAGGACACAGAGCAATTGGCACAAGATGGATCTTCAGGAACAAGAAAGATGAGAGAGGAATAGTAATAAAGAACAAATCCAGACTAGTGGCACAAGGGTATACTCAAGAAGAGGGTATTGATTATGAAGAAGTATTTGCACCAGTGGCTAGGATAGAGGCAATCAGGCTATTTTTAGCCTATGCTTCTTTCATGAAGTTCAAAGTCTACCAGATGGATGTAAAGAGTGCTTTTCTGTATGGAAGAATTGAAGAAGAAGTGTATATCTGTCAGCCTCCAAGATTTGAGAATCCAAATTATCCTGACAGAGTATACAAATTGAAGAAGGCACTCTATGGGCTACATCAAGCACCAAGGGCATGGTATGACACTCTGTCTACCTATCTCTTGGAAAATGGTTTTCAAAAAGGAATCATAGACAAGACTCTGTTCATTCAGAGGAAGAAGAAGGACATCCTAATAGTGCAAATCTATGTAGATGATATTATCTTTGGATCCACAAAAGATCAAATGTGCAGAGATTTTGAAGATTTGATGCGCAAGAGATTCAAGATGAGTTCTATGGGTGAACTTACCTTCTTCCTAGGGCTACAAGTTAAGCAGATGAAAGATGGGATATTTATAAGTCAATCCAAATATGTGCAGGACATTCTTAATAAGTTTGGTTTCTCAGACTCAAAACCTGCAAGCACACCCATGGAGACACACAAACAGATCACTGTAGATCTTGAAGGGGAGGATGTAGATGTTCATCACTACAGATCGATGATTGGCTCCCTCATGTATCTCACTGCTTCAAGACCAGATATCATGTTTCCTGTTTGTGTGTGTGCAAGATTTCAAGTAAGGCCTAAGCAGTCACACTTTCAAGCAGTCAAGAGGATATTCAGATATCTCAAAGTCCAACCTAGATTAGGTCTTTGGTATCCTCATGACTCACCATTTGACCTACTTGCTTATTCAGACAGTGACTTAGGTGGTGCAAATTTAGATAGAAAGTCAACTTCAGGGGGATGTCAGTTTTTGGGTGCAAGACTAGTATCATGGCAGTGCAAGAAACAAACCACAGTTTCCACATCTACAACAGAAGCAGAGTACATAGCTGCTGCAAGCTGCTGTTCTCAAGTACTCTTGATTCAGAATCAAATGCTGGACTATGGTATGACCTTTCTTCACACTCCAATCTTCATAGATAACAACAGTGCTATTAGAATTGTTAATAATCCAGTCAAGCACTCCAAAACAAAGCATATAGAAATCAGGTTTCATTTTATCAGAGACTGTAATGAAAAGAAGCTAATTCAGGTTGTGAAAGTTCATACAAGTAACCAATTTGCTGATCTATTCACTAAAGCTTTTGATGTGGGTAGATTCACATTTTTGGTCACAAGTGTGGGCATGATAAACTCTGAATAAGCCTATTATCTTTTGTCTCATGTACCTGTATAGATTCCTTCCTGTCTACTTTCTCATATTGTATTGTGCATGGTGCTACTAACCTTGTGTGTTTCAGTGTATCAGATTGCTTCAAATGGATACTTGGTACTTCTAAATCAGTTAATACTGCTCGCTACATTACTCATAATAACTTGTCAAAAAATGGTTAAGTATGGTTACTACTGCTAGGTAGTTTATACTGCCAGTACAAAGTTACTAATGCTTGCCTTATTTATACTACTAATCAATATTACTACTGCTGGTATGTGTTAATACTGCTAGTCTGTGTTAATACTGCTACTCTATGTTAATAATGCTAGTCCGTGTTGGTACTGCCAGTATGTGTTACTACTGCTAATATGAGTTAATACTGCGAATTCGTTAATACTGCTAGGGTACTTAGTACTGCTTCTAACTGAAACCCTCCACCTATAAATACCCCTTGTGACCGCCAAAATACAAACGGATCTTTGAACTTACTTTGCTTCTTTCTCTCTCTCTCTATTTCTTGCTTACCAGTGTCAATCCTAGTCACGATTCTAACGTTAGAATTATCTAGAACGATGGCAGGACGAGCATTCTTTGATGAACACAACGAGCTCACCATGTTGCAGAAACCAAAAAAAGCTGAAGGTTTCCATGCCATAGTGGATTTCCTCAAATCATCACACATCGCCCACGCTCTAACTGTCAATCCCACAATCTGTGTGGAACATCAAAGACAGTTTTGGGCCAACGCTGCTATTCAATCTAAAGAGGGCAATCAGGTCATCAAAACAAGGGTATGTGATAAACCCCTGACCATCACAGAGGAGTGTATTCACATCCATCTATGCTTAGATGATGCCTCAGGTATAACCTCTTTACCTAAGGAAGATCTTTTCCAAACTCTTAGTAATATGGGGTATGAAGGTCCCACTGATGTATTCAAGTTTTTCAAGAACAGATTTTCACCACAGTGGAGATTTTTTGTTCATACCCTAGAACATTACATTTCACGAAAAACAACTGGATGGAGTGAGTTTAGCAGTACCGTAGCTTATGCTTTGGTCTGCTTAGCTACCTCTAGAAAGTTTAATTTCTCACAAATGATTTTCAATGATTTTATGTCAAACCTGGATACCAAATCCAAAAGCTTTTATATGTATCCTAGGTTTGTACAAGAGATTATACTACAGGAATTGACGGATCTACCCTCTTTTCAAGAGGTGTATGTACCAAAACCTCCCAAAGGGAAGGTATTCTTAAACATGAAAAGGCCCTCCAAGGACTTTTCTGGCCAAGACACCCCATTGTTCTCTACAATGATGGGTGTGTCACATTCCCATGGTAAGACATCAGTGTCAAAGCCCTCATCTGACAACCAAACTGATGACCTACCCACACCACTCATTTCTAGTAATCCTCCTTAGATTCCTATTGAAAAGCCCACACCCCCCATCACCAACATCTATATAAGGAAAAAGGTAAAGAAGGTTCCTTCCCTTCTTGTACCTTCACCCCCACAGCCTTCAAGCCCTCTAATGGAGCATTCTCCATTAGAGAATATCGATAGGGAAACCACAAGGGTGTCTCCCAACCCCAAGAAGGTGCTCACTAAGGAGCAGGTTGAGCATGTGGGAAGTGAGGCTCACACTACTGACTTTGCACAAAGTGCAGAGCAGGACAGTGTGAACATCCCTAAGACCTTCCCCACGGCAACTTTGGGTGAGCAATCATCCAAAGGTCCCAAGAAACTAAGGGGGTAGAGGCTGCTTCTGCTAGGCAGAAGACCTCTACTAAAAGATCCAAGGATCCTTCAAGGGTGGTCAACACACCCAAAGGAGGTGAGGACAAATATAACTATGATGAATTGATGGAAACTATGGGAAATATCAATCTTGATGTCATCAAACAGGGTGCTGATATAGAGGAAATGAAACTGGTGATACTGTCTCAACAAGTGCAGATTACCAAACTAAAGAAAATGGTTCTGAGGTTGGTGCAGAAAAAGAAAAGAAAGCCGTATGTATTGAAGAAAAGCTGAAGGGGAGAAACAAAGTTCTGTATTTGAGGGGGAGTTGGGTACAAAATCAGAAAGTACCAAAGCAACAAAAAAAGCAAAAGAAGTAGAAACCACACCAGCAGCAGTAACTACAACAGAAGTAGAAACTTCTCCAGCAGCAGAAACAGAATTATCCAGGGAAGAGATAGAAATTGCTGAAACATTGGTGAAGGCAAAGCTTGACACTCCCAAAGCTACTCCAAAGGCAAAGGGAGTGGTAATCAAAGAAGTTGGATCAGATCAGAAAAAGAAAAAGATAAGTGTAGATGATGCAAAGAAGAAGGGAAAGGAGAAGATGGTTGAATCTGAGCAACCATTGAAGAAACAGAAACAGATTGAGTTGGATGAAGAAGTGGCCAAAAAGCTGTAAGCAGAACTGGAAAAGGAGGAAGAAATTCAATCTGCCAAAGATAGAGACCTTGCATTGGATATGGCCAAAAAGTTGAATGAAGAATATCAAAAGAGTCTGAAGTCTGCAGCTGCTGCTAAGAAAGTCACAAATAAGGCCTCAAGACAAAGGCTACCACTGAAGACTAGACAAAGACAACCTTCCAAGACATACTTAGCAAACCAAGAAAGAAGGAAGATGATAAACTTCCTGAAAGGAGCTATTGGAGTTCCCGAGGGAATGTTTACAAGTATGTCTTTTGGAAAGCTTGAAGAACTTTACCAGAAGGAGATGGCCAAACTGAAAGGGGACTCCACTCAAAGGGAAGAAGCTGAAAGGAAGATGAAAGAGATGCATGATCTCAATATACAACAACCCTTCCCTGAAAGTGAAGAAGGAACTCCTGTCAAGGAAAAGAAAGAAGAAAAGAAAGAAGAGACATTGGCTCATCAAATTGGAGTAATTAAGAGAAAGAAATCAATTGCCATCAAGCCAAAGGCAAAAAGGGAAAGAATTGAAGAAGAAAGAGCAGAAGCAGAAGCAGAACCTATTGATGAACCTTTAGCAGAGCCAGAGCAGAATCCAGAGTAGTCCAATCAGCAATCAAATGAGCAGTTTGACTTGTACATGACAGTGACAGATGAAGATCCAGTACAAGCTGACCCAATATCAGTCCAAGCTCCTGAAATTATCCATTGGGATATCCTGGAAGATCAAATAAAGAAATACTTCAGGATTAAAAGGATGGGAGACAAGTATGAGGTTTACTCTACTTGGGGAAAATTCATCAGAAGTTGTTCCAGATCAGACCTAGAAGAAATGTTTAAGGTTGGAATGAGATTGAATGAAGAGGAATTGACAAAAGGAGGAATGAGCTTAATAAAACTAGCCATGGAGTACTTGTGTATGATATTTGATCCTAGTGAAGTTCAACATGTAGTCAGAGATCTACATCTAGAGAATAAATTCCAAAGAATAGAAAATTGGATGTTGTTTGAAAGGTGTGGAGTCTATGTCATCACTGTAGACAGAGCTTATCATGAGTACTACCTGGTGGATAAAATCTATGATCACAGTAAAGCTAAGTTCCAAGGTATGTTGAATGCAAAGCTTATATGTTCAAAGGATTCAGAAACGGCCAGGATAGTAGTCAGAAGATTTATCAATCAAAGTCTGGGACTAGATCCAAATCTGGGCAACTGAGCTGAAGTGTTGAAAGCTTCATGAAGATCTTATGCTGAAGAACTTAATTTCTCATTCTTGAAAAGTTAAGTTAGGGGGAGATTGTTGGGTCAGAATATGCTAAGGATGGATACTACTGCTAGTTGAGAGGTATTACTACTGCTTGTAATTTTAATACTGCTAGTAGAATTAATACTGCTTGAAAAGTTAGTGTTGCTACTTGAATAGTTAGTACTGCTTGGAGAGTTAGTACTGCTAGTGGTTAGTACTGTTGAAGATTACTACTACAAGCATGGTTAATACTGCTCAAGGATTAATACTGTTGAGGATGTTTATGCTGCTCAATGATTAATACTGCTAAAAGAAGGTTAGTGTTGCTTCTAAAGATAAAGAAGATTTAAAGATAAAGATGAGCTGGAGATAAGGTTGAAGATAATTATGGTATTGATACTGAAGATCAATTTTATTTTGATAATTATCTTGTAATCAACTTTGTATATATAGTATAGAAGTCTTTGTTAGAATTAACAATTATTCATACGTTTTGTTTAGAGAGAATTAACCTCAAGAATAGTTTAGATCCTTTCTATAGAGAAGTATAGAACGTATGTTTAGTCTGTTAAACAAATTGAGGTTTTGTGTGTAATCATCAAGTTGAATTAATATAACTTATGATTTGAGTTCTATATACTGTTCCATTGATTTTCTGTTAAAGTGTTTTTCCGCAACTTCTTTAACATTGTTTCTGAGTTTGTGTTAAATTCTTGTTTGAGTTTCGATCCTGACAACGGCCGTCGACCTCCAGCCCTCAACGGCCGACGCCTCCTCCTTCTCTCTCAGACGAGCTGGCGTTAAGGTAGATTTAGATACCAGAGCTTTTCCTCACCTTATAAATCTCCTTTCACATCCGAATGAAAAGGTTATCTTATTTTCAATTTCGTTTTGGTGTTTCTAAAATTTCATTGCTATAACATATTGATGAGAGGTTCGTGTAATATGCATATGTTGATAATAAAGTGTTTTCGAACGAAAAGGTTATTTCCTTTCTCAATTTCATTGTTTTTTACTTTGTTTGTTATGATTGATAGTGCCTACATGCATATGTTGATAATAAATTTGCCAGGTTGATTAGGGCTTTGCTAGTGAAGATTCATTCATGAGGTATAAACAGTTAGAGTATTCCTTCCATGTAAAATTATTAATTGTGCTGATAAACAAAGAGCATATGAGTACAACATTGTTTATTTAGGTTTTTTTTGAGTTTTTTTGCTTATGTTACATATGTTTGCTTTTATTTGTTTATTTTGTGATTTAGAGCAAAATTTGTGTTTGAATTTTCTTAAAACTGAGTTGGAATTTGAATATTTTTAATTTGTATACTAAATAGTTTTTGTTTTGATTGTAGGAGAGTGAAGAACAACCAAAGGAAATATTCATTTCAGTACCATTCAAGGAACCCGGCAATTGAATTGAAATGAGATTGATTTTAACTTATCGTGTTTTGATGGATTTATAATGTAGTTGGTTTTAATATTGTAATTTTTGTGACTTTGTTTTGAGTTTTATTGTAACTTGAAACTAGTTTCGGTTTTATTTTGTGTTTGGTTGTAAACTTCTAATTTTTCGGAAATTTTTTGTTGCTAATGTACTTTTATTTTTTGGATTTTTTTGGTGCTAAAAAACGAGTTCGAGTTTGATTCGAGTTCGAGTTCGAGCTTGATTCGAGTTCGAGTTCGAGCTTGAAACGAGTTTGAGTTCGAGTTTGAGCTTGGGAATTTGTTATCGAGTCGAGTTCGAGCTTGGATTTTCACTACTCGCGAGCTTTCGAGTCGAGTTCGAGCTTGAGATTCTTATTTCGAGTTCGAGTCGAGCTTACTGATACTCGAGCTCGACTCGCATCATTTACACCCCTAGCCGGTGTTGGTAGCCGGAGGTGGTGGTGGTCAATGGTGGCCGGAGCTGGTGGTGGTGGTGGCCGATGGTGGTGGCAGGAGGTGGTGGTGCATATTAGGATGAGGGGCAATTTTGTGTAAAAAAAATGACATTCCATTCCAATTAAATACCACCTCCCCCCCCCCCCCCAAGGAATGTTGAATTCCTTCATTTGTGGAATTCATTGGAATTCAACATTCCAATTCCTTAAAAAGAATGAACCAAACGATGTAATGGAATCTGGTCAACGGAATTCAACATTCCAATTCCATCAGATTCCATCAGAATCTGCGAACCAAACGCCCCCTTAGTCTTTATTTTATCTTAGAATTTATCAATTTATAATTGAATTGATGTTGGTTTTGATTTTCTTTAATCAATTAACTTTTGGTTCATGATTTTTTGGATTGCACACCAAGTGTTTGAAGAAAGTCTTAGGTGAATTTATATTCTTTTATTGGATGTTCCTAAAAAGATAAAGTTCCCGTTTTGTTTTCGTTAGTTAATAATAGTTATGAAGTCTCGTTATTTATTCTTTTAATAGTCATTACAACTCTCATTCTATATCTTTTGAAATAATGTATTTGTGCGAAGTAGATATACTACGTTTTAGTTAGGGCCAGTTTGTTAGCAACTTAATGAGCTTAATGAGACTCACAGCTTATTCAGTCAGCTATATATGACTGTTTGGTAGTGGCTTAATGATATAGAAAGTGGCTTATTCAGTAAGATTTCAAATGGGAGCTTTATGCAGAAAGCCAAGTTTTTTCCAAACCAATCCCTCCCATTAAAAAACATGTTCCTTCCATCTATGAAAAAACTCTCTCAAATAAAAATCTTCTAAATCTATACAGACAGATTAATCCACACAGACAACTTTATCCATACAAAACTTAATGGAAAACCAACCAAACAGCCCCTTTGTGAGTCTTGAGCTTAATTCGATTTAATTGGGTAGCCGATCTTTGTGACACACGTGCATTCGATTTTAATACAAATCGTTAATTTAACCACCGACTCCCTGAGAAGAACGATACTCGACTTACCCATTTACTGGATTAGGTTCGGTTTATAAATTTAAGCCTTGTTGTGCGTTTAACAACGCGTGCAGTTTTAAGAAAAACTATTATATTCTTATATTTACTCCATTCCTATCTGTTCCACCATAATTGTTGTTTCCATCATTGTCGTCGTGACTATCACCCCTGTTACCATTATCACTTTCATCCCACGACCGTTACCACCATATTCTTCCTCCCCACCACTGTAGTTTGCGCCACTGCCACTACTACCACCACTGCCATCACCACTACCACTGACACCTCTACCGCCTCCAACCCACCATACTATTATACTCAACGAACCAAACAGATATATTCTATTCATTTTCTCATATTCCATACCAATTCTTACCAATCAAACAAGATTAAACTCCATTCTAATTCCTTTAACAAGTTTCAGATTCTATTCCGTGAACCAAACACAACCTTAAAAGTCATTGCAAAATATGAGACTTGAAGTCGTGTAAATTTTTTGTGTTGTGCTTATCATCAACCAAGAAGAAAATATAGAATAAGCATGGTAATAATTTCATATTAATCTGAATAAATCCATCTACTTCCATTTTTTTGTAAATATATAAGTTCGGCTACAAGCGTAAAAGTTCTATAAGGAGCCTCTCTATGGGTGTATATACATATATACACATATATATATATATATATGGAGAGGTTCATTTGAGAAATGCTAAATGTATGAGAAATATAAAAGTGATCATAACCATTTATCTGGTCAACATTTGCGGTTTTGACCGTGAAGCACCGGATAATCCTTGGTGTGGTCTGTAGAAGATAGAAGGGTAGTTTCGTAAAATACGCGGAACAAGTTCATATGTGATTCACATATGACTATACATTCATATGTGAATCGGTTAATTAGTTCATATGCGAATCAGTTAATTACTTCATATGTGAATTAGTTCATATATGAATCACAAATGTTCATATTTGAATCAGTTAAAAGAGTTCATATGTGAATCATAGAGGTCATATATGAACTCGTCCCATGTATTTGTAGAAATTACGAAATTGTCCTTCTATTTTTGGAATAGCCGCAACTTCTGACCAGTCAAAGCCGCAATTGTTGACCAGTCAAATCCGATCTTGACAATATGAAAGACTAGGATTACTTCTCTATTTCTCATAAATTTACCATTTATTAAATGAACCTAAGGTTATATAGGGTTGGGTTCCGGTGAGAAGTTGAGTTAATGGTGAGAAACATGAGAAGTGGTTTGGATGAGAAATGGACGCACATTAGGATGAGATGCAGCAAATTAATTCCATTCTAAGCCGCAATTCATGGGAGGGCTTAAGATTAAAAGAGATCAACGGTTCAGATCCACTTCTCACGCTGCTCACCGTTAACTCAACTTCTCACACGATCCTTCGTCAAACTATATATATATATATATATATATATATATATATATATATATATATATATATACATACATATGGTAACCATGTATAGGGTCAGGTTCAGGGGAAAATCTAAAAAAAATGAAAAACTGAAGAACATCCTGGTAGTCCTTCATCTGGACGGTATTCACTTGTGCATACAAGTAATTTGTCACATGCATATGCACAAGTGCATAAAAACAAAAAAAAACAACAACATAATTTACCTGTATGTACAAGTCATACCGTGCAGATGAAAGACTACCAGAGTGTTCTTCAGTTTTTCGTTTTTTGAGGTTTTCCCCTGAACCTTCGTCACCATGTATATAGGGGTAGAATCAGTTATTTGACAACAAAAGCTATAAGGATTTCAATGTCAAATGTTGTTCAATGGTCATTCACCGGTGTTTATATATTGGTGTCGTTTGTTTTTTAAGAGGTCTAAAGTCTGAAACCTTAATTTAGTTATGATTAATAAGAGGTGATGTGTAAAAATGTCTGAATGATTCAGACTTAAGAGTCATTAAAAGATATTTTTAAAAAAACAAACAACCCCATTGTGTTCAACTAGCATATGAGTGTCTCATCGTTCAGCTAGCTAAAGTTTTGACACTGAGGTTTATTAGCTAGCGATCCAATGACTTGCCCCTAAGGTTCAGATATCATCAGTTGCTTCAACTTTTACACTTGGAGGCTTTATCGTTCAACTACTTGATTAATCAATTTTGGTAACTACTTTTTTGTAACCATCCACTATTTACTTCTATAACTACAACAAAATTGGGTTTACAAGACGTCAAAAATTTCTAAGCGTCCTAATAGACCGCTTTGTAAAAAACTTAATTTATAGGACCATAAAGAAAGTGTTATATCTAAAGGCGTTGTAATAAGTTTATTGGACGGTTTTGGGCGTCGTAACAAATTCTTTTAGAACAATTTTATATAAAAAAGGTCCTATTAAGTATTAACTATTTTATATGACACTATTTGAAAAATGTCTTATAAAGACAAGATAACTATAAAAAGATGGGTTCATGGGACATTTCTCAAAAATTGTCCTATAAAATAACTAATGTGATGATTTGTATTAAAAATGTCCTAGTTAAAAAACTTATTAAGTCACCAAAAAACGTGTTATAAATTTATTACAACACCTTTAGATAGGACGCTTTTCTTTTTGGACCTGTATATAAATTAAATCTTATAAAGTAGTCTGTTAAGATATTAATTTAGAAATTGTTGACATCCTATAAACTCAATTTTGTTGTAATATATACAACCAACATTTCCATTAATGAGAGTTATTCTCGACATTAATATAGGATTAGTTACAATTCTTCAAGTTTAAAATGTAATAATTTTTGCCCAAATTCGGTGCAAAGAATTGAAATTATTCTCAAGTTAATTTCGTGATACCCATACGGAATATATATAAATTTAAGGAAAGCAAACTCTGACGTGATCTAGGATTTTATCCAAGTTTTTCACTCACTGATTTCTCACTGCACACGAATTTCCCCAACAGGTTCGTTAGAACCATATAAACCGTTTAGATAATAACAATAATACTTTCCTTGTCATCATAATTGACAATAAGGTGGATGCAACATTCGATTGTTACCTCTAACTCCCACATTATTGATCAAGGCATCATACGCCCAAATGCATCCCATGCCTTTTTCACCGAGGCTTCAATGGCGGGACACTTACCACTGATGTCAAGCTCCACCGCCACCGCACGAACATTATCGGTGCGTTCAAATGTTCCGGTTCCTCCAAGTCCGTTGATCTCATTGCAGAGAGATACGAGCCGGTCTCTCCTTCATGCAGCTGCAATGATCCTGCAACCGGCTTTTGCCAGGTCTATACAGAATCCCCGACCAAGCCCGGAGGAGGCTCCGGTGACCATGACGACCTTCCCGCTTAGGTCACGTCACGGCTCCAAACTGGACGATACTGTTTGATTGGCCATGGTTTGTGGTTCTGGGTATGAATTTGAAAGCAAAAACAACCGTTGGGACTTATTTATAGAAATAGAAAGGAAGCAAACAATTAACTGCATGTGCACTAAATGTTTTATAATAACAACTTTTATTGTGATTATGCCAAGAAAATATGGACCACGAGACGAATATTGTGCGGGATCTCCACTTAGAGTTAGATTTATGTCATTTTGTTATGGATGTCTTATTTTCTTATTTTTTAAAAAGATGGGTGTCGTCACGTTGATCTAGTAGATAACTTTGATTTTATATTTTAAGATTCTATAACATTGTCATTATATTCTTTTTTCTTGTATTAAATATTTTGTATTAGAGAGGTTCATTTAACAAATCAAAGCAGGTTAATTTTGACATATCGACATATTTTTTTTGAACGGCAGAAATTTTATATAACTAGTAAGACGCTAGGGAAAGAATTACATATCAGAGATGCCGAGAAAGGGGTTTTGTAACCACCCCACTCAATTAATCTTAACCTTCCTACACCTACTAGTAACCCAAAAATACGAACGAGTCACAAAATTATCCCACAATACGGCCTTCTTGGGCTTAGGAGTTCTAAACAACGTCCCATTCCTTTGAGACCAAATACACCAAAGAGCCGTAAGTAAGACCGCCTCTAGACAAGCTGACTCCACTTTCTTCAACCTCAACGAGCTTAACCAATTCGTCCAATACGAATTAGATTTGAGAGCCGGAATATCTATACTCCACCACCGGCCAATTTTCATCCAAATATCTCGTGCCATATGACATTCGAAAAACAAATGATCTACAGATTCGACATCCACGTCACAAATCGGACATAGGATGGAATGCACATCAATACCTCTTCTAACAAGATTATCCGTGGTTGGGATCTTATTCATACCCAAACGCCATTCAAGGACATTGACCTTTATAGGAACAAGATTGTTCCATCTACTGAGAACCTGATCAATCACCAAATTTTAGAGTCTATGTACTTCCGAGTGGAAGTGACGCAGCGTAGGTTTGCGGAAGGATCGACAAGCGTCTAAACCCTTTTAATGGTTGAGAATTACGACGCGTAAAACTCAAAAATTCAAAAGAATACTCTCTAAAAAGCTAAACTTTATTGATAATAACTTGATTGATTAACAATGAAAACAATAAACCTATTTATAGCTAAACTAACTAAGAAATAACTATGGAAATTAGAACTATCCTAATTATAAACTAACTAGGAAGCTATTTAAATAACTAATAAAAGGAAACTAAATAATCCTAAATTATTATCTAATATAATTATTAATTAACTAAAACTAATAAAAAACAAAAGGACTTAGAATTGTAATGGAATAAGGAAATCAGGATGGCATGGCACGTGGATGATATCTTGGAAAACACAGTGAGCAACGCGGGTAGCATGTGGGTTGAACTCGCGTAATAAGCCGCTTGAGACACTGTTATGGTTTTCGATCCGCTCTTTAATTTCCGTCACAATCCTTTTTATACTCGGTGTTTTATATTTGCCTCTTTTTCGATACCAAATTCCGAGCCTCTTTCGAGCTCGTTTTTCTCTTCGAGCTCGATTATCTTTTTCCCAATTATTATTAAAAATCTTTATTAACGCTCGAATTCTCCCTGTATCAGTCACCCTCACTTGAAAAGAACTCGTCCTCGAGTTCACTTGAAAAACGTCTTCGTCCGACTCGTAGAACATTCTTTTCTTCGAAATAATTGGATCCGCATCCCGGTTTTCAAAATTCAAAAATTTTGACTGCTCTTCAAATCCCAACGAAGGTTGTCGCGATTTCTTCCATACGAGCAATTTTTTATCAAACTCGAAAGGGTAAGAGATTAGAGTAACTTTACCGGGAATTGTTTCGGTTTGAACCGGGGCCTTGGGTGTGGTAATAATGGAAGTGTCATCTTCAGAATCACCGTTCTTGACTTCTTGCAACAAAGATTTCGTTGGCTCGAAAACGTCCTTAAGCAGTTCGCTTTCGATTTCTTCGGTGGTTGATCCAAGATCTGGTTCGGACACTTTGGTCTCGGTAAAAATCTCTTGTTGTGACTTGGTCACGACGGATATGACTTCCTCTTCAAACTTGTCCGACAAAACTTCGTCCTTTTCAGACGACTTTTCCGGAATAGGCGATTGATTGACTAGGGAAGAAGTTGATTGTATAATACGGTTATAGTTGTTGCTCTTCTTTTCAGTGCTTTCATCGAAGCTATTAACAACGGTCATGGCGATCTTTCGGTCGCCCCAACGGAATAGTACGATGTTGTCTCGGCGCATGTAAGTGACGTTATTGTCGAATTGCCAAGGTCGGCCCAATAGGATATGACATGCATACATATCGAGAACATCACATATAACTTCCTCTTGATAATACTTTCCGATTGATATAGGTACCCGACAAGTTTGCGTGACTCTAACGTAAAAACTGTTCTTGATCCACCCAAGAGAATAAGGACATTCATGGGGTTGAGTAGGTAGATTAAAGTAATCAACCTATTTCTGGGACACGAGGTTCACACCACTTCTGTTATCGATAACTAGGTTACCTACCTTTCTGTGCACCGAACAATGCAATCGGAAAAGATTTTCGTGTTGGCTTTCTTCCTTCGACGAAAGTAGTATTTGTTGAAGTACGATATTGATCTTTTCTTGGTGATTTTCTTCCTCCTCCTCTTCGGATTTGGAACTCGAAATATCGACCCGATGATGGTAGCCATTGCATGGCGCCATGACCGGTCCTTCAAACCTGTCTCTTCTCCGACGGTTGTCGTTGACGATGTTGTGTTGAAGCCTGTTAACAGCCGCTGTCAGATTAGTGAATGATGTGGATAAGGCCACATTCATCTCTACTTAACCCGCTTTGGTAGTCGGCTGTCGATCTGCAATTGTTAGTGAAAAGACAGGCGAATCCTGCTCTGATACCAACTGACGCAACGTAGGTTGCGGAAGGATCGACAAACGTCTAAACCCTTTTAACGGTTGAGAATTACGACGCGTAAAACTCAAAAACTTAAGAGAATACTCTCTAAAAAGCTAAACTTTATTGATAATAACTTGATTGATTAACAATGAAAACAATAAACCTATTTATAGCTAAACTAACTAATAAATAACTATGGAAATTAGAACTATCCTAATTATAAACTAACTAGGAAGCTATTTAAATAACTAATAAAAGGAAACTAAATAATCCTAAATTATTATCTAATATAATTATTAATTAACTAAAACTAATAAAAAACAAAAGGACTTAGAATTGTAATGGAATAAGGAAATCAGGATGGCATGGCACGTGGATGATATCTTGGAAAACACAGTGAGCAACGCGGGTAGCATGTGGGTTGAACTCGCGTAATAAGCCGCTTGAGACACTGTTATGGTTTTCGATCCGTTCTTTAATTTCCGTCACAATCCTTTTTATACTCGGTGCTTTATATTTGCCTCTTTTTCGATACCAAATTCCGAGCCTCTTTCGAGCTCGTTTTTCTCTTCGAGCTCGATTATCTTTTTCCCAATTATTATTAAAAATCTTTATTAACGCTCGAATTCTCCCTGTATCAGGAAGCGACCAAACTCACCTGAGCCGTCAATGCACCAACACCATCTATCTCATTGACCAGATCACAATTCCAAGGAGATCCCGTAATTCTGCCATCTGAGTCGCCTCCACACCGCCTCTCGACATCCTACGCAAAAACGAACCCCAATCCCCCATTTCCACACGCTCTATAACCGAAGTCATTTTATCCCATTCAAGCACATACACCCTCGGGAATTGCATTTTAAGAGAAGTTTCTCCCAACCATATATCTTTCCAAAAAAGTGTAGCTCTCCCATCTCCCACTTTTTTTTCTTGTAGAATGATAAGAGATTTATACCCTTATTTTCCAATTGTTGGACCGCCATATTAATGTGACTTTATGTTATTGGTGGGCTCACAACTTTAAGACAACGATTTTCTATTCCTTATATCACCCTTTTCTTTTACATCTATAAAGAGTGGAATTTAGGGTAATTTTCTATATCTTCTATTCAGCACCGCCAACAGTCATTAATACAAAGAAATACACCTAACCAATGTTACAATGTAACTAGATAATAGACACATGTTAACTACAAACAGAAACAGAAACCGACGAATTTTACTTCAACATACAACAACTAAGGGCACGTTTGGTTTGCGGGATTGGAATGGATTTGGAGGGATTTGGATTTCAAATCCATTCCAATCCGGCGTTTGGTTTGCAGGAAAGGATTTCGTTGACCGGATTTCAAATCCGTTGACCATTTTAAAATCCATCATATGATGGATTTGGAAATCCTTGCCATTGGGCATGGATTTGAAACCCAAATCCGATAGATTCTAAAGCGTGATCAATACTTCAAATTGTATCGATCCAAATTCGACGTTTACCAATAAAAATAAATTCTTTATAAAACAAACAAACAAATAATAATAATAATAAATAGATAAAAAAACTCAATCCAAATCCAAATCCTACAAACCAAACACATGAAGGGATTTAAAATCCCCCCAAATCCAAATCCCTCCTTGAAATCCAATCCATTTCATTCCAATTTCGCAAACCAAACGCACCCTAAGGGTTCGTTTGGTTTATAGGAATGGAATGGAATAGATTGGATTTCATATAGGGTCATAAGGATTTGGATTTGAGAGGATTTGGAATCCTTTTGTGTGTTTCGTTTGTAGGATTTGAATGGATTTGAACTCCATTATTTATAAAAAAAATTATGAAAAAATATAAAAGTAATTAAATTATCTTTTATTTAAATGATTATTAGAAAGCACGTGTTTTTAACATATTTTTAAACATTATTATATACAAATCCTACAAAAATCCCTTCAAATCCTAGTCATTCTTTGGGATTTCAAAATCCTATGTTGGAGGGATTTCAAAGAAATCTTAGAATTTCAAATCTGGACAATCCTACAAACCAAACACAGGATTGAAATGGATTTGAAATCCAAATTCCTCTAATTTCAATCCATTCCGGCAAAAACCAAATGCGTCCTAACACTACTGTTCTAAAAAACTCGCCGCAAAACCAAGCCCATGGCATGCCATGGCCTAATGCACAGTTATCGTAATGAAATATTTGATTTTTGTTTGCGTCCTAACACCATCTTAATCATCTCCATCTCTTTTTCCTTCCAAGTTGAAGTTCTAGGGTTTAACTAAAGAACCCACTTTGTGAGTACATTCTAACTTTTCTAAAACTATATACATGTCAAACTCATGATTTTAGGCTCTCAATCATCTCCTTGATTCCTTATACCTATTAAAATGATTTTTAACCCAAATAAACATTTTGGAGATTTTTAGGGTTTCATACCTTTTTGTGGATTAAGAAAAGGAGTTTCATATTTAGTGTTACAAAAGATGTTTAAGTTTATAAATGTAGATGGGAAGTTGAAATATTCATTTTGAACATATTTGTATTATTCATTTCTTGAGAAATTTCATATTGTATGTGGATTTTGAAGAAAGGTTATTTGGGAATCCTTGTTATGGAAATAAATGATTTCTAAAAGGGCAAAGGCCAATCAAGAGACACATTTTAAGGTCATTATTGTGTTGAAACTATATGTTTGATTATAGTTGATCACAAATGTAATTGTGACAAGTCTAGACTATTACGAATGGATCCATAGGTATAGAGTTGGTTTATTTTTATGGGTTAAACCCCAATTGTAGCTAGTTGAGACATTGGACCCTAGGGTGGCAATTTTGTATGGTTATGTGGGACCGGATACTAGTCGTGGGTCGTAAATGTAAATCCTAGCGAATGAGCATGATTAGGATCATTGGGTGCCCTCCCCCACGTCTGAGTACGAGCCGGAGAGCTCGTGGCCTTGATCCTAGTATGGTGAGCTCAATAACTTGGAAAGTGACTTACTTTTGTGTTCCGCCACAATCCTTGGAAAATCGGGTCTCCCCCGTCATCGCAAGATGTATTTTGGACCGCAAGGTCACTATGTGGATATCATTACTTACCTTAACCCATTGTCTTTGAAAAGTTACTTATTGTTGACCTTTATTTATTTCCAAATCATTTATATAAATTGTATGTTCTCACTAGGCGTTAAGCCTAACATTTTTTCTCAAATAATGTGTATAACAGGTTCCCTTAGCGGTGGGATGTCGAAGGTTTGAGTGACAAGCTTGGGCTTTAGAGGCATTTTTGGAATGATAGATACTTCAAGTTTAGCGTATAAACAATTACTCTATTTTGGAAATTTGGGTTGACAACCGATGTAATCTAGATATAAGTTATTTAGATTAGTTTGTTGTTAATTTCATATTCGTTCGCAGGTTATGTAAACGCTATCACACTTTTACCCATTGTGGGTGGCCTACTCCAAATACAAACGTCATATTGTCGATTTTTCAATTTTTTTAAATTTACTCTAATTTTTAGGGTGTTACATATTATCTCTTAGGGTGTTACATATTATCTCTCCCACCTCAACCGTATTTCATCTTCTTCCCTGCCGACCTCTATTTCCGGTGATCCTCCCCACCTTCTCCCTTGTTTCCCTTCCCTATCCCACTATTCTCGGTCCGCCCTGAACCATAGCATCACCGAGCACTATCTCATTTGCATGTACCCCCGCCCATCTACACCTATAACAAAAACCTCCATCATTATCTTTGGAAAAAGCCCTCTTTCCCTCCATCTCAGATCTCTAAAAACCCAAAGCTTTGTGTGAGTTTTGATTTGATTGACTTCGAATAATTTTGGGTTTCTAAAACGAATAAGGTGGGTGTAAGCTTTGATTTGTGGGTTTTGTTAAACTTCAAATGCATTTTGTGTATACGTTGTGATTGTGTGTAGTTTTTTTCTTTTTTTTTTGGGGGGGGGGGGGGGGGGGCGGGAGAAGACTGAATGGTCTAGTGAGATAATCTATGTCATTTTAACGATGAATCAAAACAGTTTATATAAAAACTTTGATTAACTACACAATCGTTGACACAGGCACAACTTAACAATTCAAGTAGTTGGCGTTCTGCACAACTCGGGGTAATCATATCGTTGTCATTCAAGCACAACTCGTGTAATTGTATATTTGACGTTCAACCACAACACGCTGTTAGTCGAAAGGTAGGCATTCAAGCAAAATATCGCGTATAGTAAATACGTTGGCGTTCAATCACAAACGATAATAATAACACGTAACACATTCAACGATAGTATAATCGTCTTTACCAATAATGTAACATCTATCAAACATTTGATAACATATGCATTTCGATTTGAAAGACGTATAAAAAATCACATCATTTACGATATACGACGATAAAAATCTTTAACCAATACGATTTATGGAAACCGAATGCGAATCTGAATTAAAGTAACACATATCACAAACTAAGCCATCAAATCCAAACAAAAAACTTTAATAAACCTATTAGGCTCGAAACAACACCCAGAAAGATTCCAAAACAACTCGAAACATCACAAAAGTAATAAGAAGCACCAAACTTTAACATCACCCAACAACTCCACCTTTAACCAACTACAAAGAAAGAGACTTATAACCATTTTTTTTAGAAGAAACCAAACCTGCAACTTGAAGTGATAAGAAATATCTACTTTGCACACTTTAAAAACCAAAGCTTCAATCTCTCCTCTCATTATCTAAAACCCACCTATAAACACACATATACCCTAGAAAATAAAATAATGATGTGGAAGGATAAAGAAGATGAACGACCCCCTTTTAGTGCGTTTTCCCAATTTCAATCTAACCCCCCAAAAATAGCATATTAACATAAAACCCCCTTAGACTTCCAAAATTCTTTTAAAACCAACTAACCCAAGGGTATTACAATTTAGCTTCCTCACTTCTCCCTTCCTTCTCCTTGATCTCACACACACACACACTTCACAAGGATTTTGAGTCAACTCAAATGGGCAAGGGTTGAGACTCCTACCCTTTTAGACTTCTATTTACACAATTGGTCCCTGCACAACCATCACTTACCAAATTTATATTTGTTTTCATCAATTTAATCATAATTAGAACTAGGGCTATTACATCATGCATCTTAAATAATCATTTTGATTTTTGGAAAACAAATTTAAACCTTTGATTCTTAATTATATTTATTACAAAATCTATTTGCTTCAAACTATTACTCCATTTGCTTCAAACTATCACTTCAATAATGTATGGTGTGGTGTCTTCGACTACATTCAGGATCTAAAGTGAAGAGAAAATAGGGACTCCTGGTAAAGTGCAACCTGCATCGATAATGAACACGTTGCCAGTAATGTAATCGGACGAGTCATGAATCAGATACTTGGCTAGTGTAGTCAAAGCTGGATCGGTAGTGCCAAGTGTTCTTAAAGGAACGATTCTTTGAACCACATTGTTTAACCAATCCTTTTTTATTAGACCTTCTGTGATCTCAGACTTAAATATCCCTGGATTAATTGAGTTCACCCTTATCTTGTACGTACCCAATTCCAAAGCCATTACCTATTTAAAGCACATGAGTCATAAAGAAGAAATGATTATTAATGACATTATGGGATCTTAAAGGAAAATTCCATGTTACCTTGGTTAGCATGACAACACCCATCTTTGAAACGGAATAAGCGAGAGATCCACGTGGTGGTGGACGAACAAGACCAGCAATAGATGAGATATTGATGATTGATCCTCGCAGATTTGCATTATGCATATGTATACAAATGTACTTTGATACCAACCATGTTCCTGTCAAGTTTGTTCTCATGGTACTATCCCATTCTTCTTCAGATAAATCCAACGGACTCAACACATTACCTAAAAGTAAATGAATCATCAAAGATTGAAACTTCATATATTCAAGCATGGGACAAGATGGGGGTAAAGCTACCAAGAACATAAACCAAATTATTCGTTCATTTATGGCCTCATGAATCAGTTTAAGCGAGTGTATCATTGTTTCTAGACCCTTTAATGAAACTGCAGATCTTTTGTTTTAGGAGTGTCAATTTGGTAAACATTTTGGACATAAACATGGATTTTTGGTGATTAAAACCGAAAGATTCACAATAGCAAACACACAAAAGAATAGTCTTGATGCTTCATTCTTCGATTTGATCTTCGTTGAACTAACAAAATGACAAAAATCTACCTCTAAGTTGAGATCCCGAAAGCAATCTTTTGTGCATAGTCATTTATATTCACAAAAATATCTTCGTTCTAAAAACCTCTTATGAAAACGAAAATAAAACAATGTAAGACTTCATGGATCATTGAGATATGAACATCTAAGTGTCAGTCTTTTGTTTTCCCGCTCATTAATGCATCTATATGCATCTCTCGTAATTAATTAAGCAATATTCAAATACATTTTAACCACTTGAACAAGAAGACACTTACATATTCTTATAAACCTCACCGTTGATAATTATAATCGTGATGAGACGAATTGAAGTTTTGAAATTAAAAAAAACGATTTGCACCCATGTGATGATACATGTTATCTGATAAATTGACTTAGTTAAAGACAAATCTTTATTACCCATTGATGTCAATATAAATTAACTCTTCTTTTTGTTTGACGGTAGTCACATCATGAATCAAGCATCATACAAATGGTTAGTTCTTACTCGGTAATTAACTTATATGTTTTAAAATTTAGCCACCTAAAAAAATTACCATTTTGTTCGGAGTCCCAGAAATCTAGCATTGCAATCCAAGTTTTGCTTCCGGTGTCAGAATTTTCTGACAGGAACCAGATTTTAAAAAAGGGTTGTTATATGCACCATCTTTAGGTCAAAACGAGGTCAAATCATGTATTAAAAATGTAAAAAGAGGGGTTTGATGTTGATGAATGTGAGGAGAAAATTAGTAAAGTATGGTGAATGTAACAAGTAGAAAGGGGTGCATCTATCCTAACTCAAAAACAGAATACCACAAGTTGGGGTTTTGAAGTTTACTTATTTTTTTAATGTATTTTATTTAATAATAATTAACATAGTAAGGGTATAAAATAAAAATGAAAAAAAGAAGGGAAACAAATTATAAATACTAAAAAAATATTTTTTTTCTTAGAAAACTTTTTATTAAAAAAAATTGATTCCGCCAAAAACACTAAAAAATAAATATATTTTTTTTCTTAGAAAACTTTTTACAAAAAAATATAAAAAAAATTTGATTCCGCCGAAAACACGAAAAAATAAATATTTTTTTTTCTTAGAAAACTTTTTATTAAAAAAAATAAAAAAAAAATTGATTCCGCCGAAAATCAGCCGAAAACACAAAAAAAATAAATGTTTATTTTTTCTTTAGAAAACTTTTTATAAAAAAAATTTGATTCCGCCGAAAACACTAAAAAAATAAATATTTATATTTTCTTTAGAAAACTTAAAAAAAACTGATTCCGCCGAAAACACTAAAAAATAATTATTCTTAGAAAATCTAAAAAAAATAAAAAAATTGATTCCGCCGAAAAACACTAAAAAAATTAAATATTTATTTTTTCTTAGAAAATTTTTAAAAAAATAAAAAAAAAATTGATTTCGCCGAAAATCCGCTGAAAAAACTAAAAAAATTAAATATTTATTTTTTCTTAGAACACGTTAAAAAAAATTCGATTCCGCCGAAAACCATGCCTAACGGATCCAGTTGATCTTTAATGGATATAGTTGGTCTTTAACGTACCTAGTTGGCCTTTAATGGATCCACTTGGGTTTTGACGTACCCAGTGGGTTTTAACGGATCCAATTGATCTTTAATGGATCTCGTTGGCCTTTAATGGATCTGATTGGGCTTTAACGTACCCATTTAGGATTTGACGTACACAATTGGGCTATAACGTATCCAGATAGTATTTAAAGGATTCATTTAGTCTTTAATGGATTTAGTCAGCTTTAACAGATCCAGTTGGGTTTTAACGTACCCAGTTGGGCTTTAATGTACATGGTTGGGCTTTAACGTACCTATTTGGGCTTTAACAGATCTAGTTGAGCTTTAATGGATCCTGTTAGTCTTTAACGTACCCACATGGGCTTTAACGTACCTAGTTGGGCTTCAATGGATCCAGTTGAGCTTTAGCGTACCCAGTTGGTCTTTAATGGATACGGTTGGGCTTTAATGGATCAAGTTGGGCTTTAATGGATCAAGTTGGGCTTTAACGTACCTAGTTGGGCTTGAACGAATCCAGTTGACTTTAACGGATCCGGTTGGGCTTTAACGTACCAAATGGGGCTTTAATGGGTACAGTTGAGCTTTAATGGATACAGTTGGGCTTTAACGTTCCCAGTTAGGCTTCAATGGAACCAGTTGAGCTTTAACGTACACAGTTGGTCTTTACCATACCCAGTTGGTCTTTAATTGATCCGTTTGGGCTTTAACGTACCCAGTGGGGCTTTAATGGGTATAGTTGAGCTTTAATCGATCCGGTTAGGCTCTAACGGTTCCGGTTGGGCTTTAACGTTCCCAGTTGGGCTTCAATTGATCCAGTTGAGCTTTAACGGATACAGTTGGGCTTTAATAGATCCAGATGGGCTTTAACGTACCCAGTTGGACTTTAACGTACCTAGTTGGGCTTTAACGGATCCAGATGGACTTTAATGGATCCGGTTGGGCTTTAACGTACTCAGTTGGTCTTTAACGGATCCAATTGGATTATAATGGATCCAGTTGGGCTTTAACGTACCCAGTGGGGCTTTAATGGGTAAGTTGAGCTTTAATGGATACGATTGGGCTTTAACGTATCCGGTTGGGCTTTAATGGATCCAGTAGGGTTTTAACGCATCCCGTTGGGCTTTAACGTACTCAGTTAGGCTTTAACGAATCCAGTTGGGGTTTGATGGATCCAGTTGTTATTTAAAGACAGTTAGGCTTTAATGGATCCAGTTGGACTTTAACATACCCAGTTAGGTTTTAAAATACCCAGTTAGGTTTTAAAATCTCATCTAAGATTACATATACCTAAATATATAACAACAAAAATATTTTCAAAATTTTTTTAATGATACATAAATATAAAAACATGATTTACTTAACATATAAAAAAAATTGATAATATAATATAAACATGTTTTAATATGATTTACTTAGACATTTTTATTTCCCTCCCAAACTTCCCCCAAATTCATTCCTAAATTCCCTCACCAGATCGACCACCACCACCAAATAATTCCTAAATTCGTTCCCCCCAAATCACACGCAGCGGCAGATCGACCACCGTCGTCCCCTTCATCGGCAGATCGACCACCACCACCGTCCCCTTCATCGGCAGCTCTCGCCCCCCCCCCCCACCACCACCGTCCCTTCATCCTCTGGCCGATCGACGTTTTTCTGCCGCCACCACCAGCCACCACCACCACCAGCAACCACCACCACCAACAGTCACGACCACCGGTCGACATTTTTCTGTCGCTGTTGAGAGCCAGAGGTGAGTCCAAATTTATGATTTATCCTATTTTTACTTTGATTCTAAAACAACATCAGTATGAGCTTAGGTTATGCGAGTTCAAATGTTTCTGCCACTGTTATTTTAGCACCAATTATGAAGATTTCATCATCTGTTAGTACAAATGGATTTAGTTTTAATTCTTCTAACATAGTTTCCAAAAGGGTTCGTTGTTGCTGCACTTCTCGAGCACCCAGGTTTACTTTCGTTTGTTCAGTTTTTGTTTGCTTTCTGTTTCTTGTTTATAAAACTTTATGGTTATGTTCATTCTTCATGTGTGGATTTAGAGCTTTATATATTTAGCACATTTTGATAATGCTTGATCTTGTAACTTATGTTTGAATAGTGATTAAAATATGTATTCTCTCCCAAATTTGAATCTAATTAAAGTTGCATGTGGCTAGTTTTATTGCAAATTGTTTAAGTTTATGTGCACATTTGTAACTTCGATTTGTAACTTTTGATTATTGGTGTAGATTATAACTTGGTATCACACTTTACAGTTTACAGGTTCATATTTACACACAGGTTTCAAGCTTCAAGGTATTTTCTTCGATTTCGATTTCTGATTTGTAATTTTCGATTTATGTAATACCTTCAATTTCTGCTTCCTCTTCGTTCGATTTCTAATTTGTGTCATGTGTGTAACTTCGGTTTATTTATGTTTGTTAACTTTACTTTGATTTTATTATGTATTACTTTGATTTTATTAAATTCAATTAAGTGAAGTAGCAGTGTACAACTCTGGGGTCAATGGTTGGTTCATCAGCTGAATAACTTGAAGCCACCAGCAGCCAAGCAGGCAGCTGGAATCAAGCTTATATCAGCTTCCATTACATCAAAATTCCAATTCTTAGAGTTGTAAACAACAAACGAATAACCAAATTTATATACATACAAATGGAATTATATGTTCAAATTTATCAAGCTTTTTCGAATAAAGCTTTACCTTATATTCTTGATTCTAATCAGGCAAAGCAGTTCCTCTCTAAAGATTGTTCTTAGTTACAGTTTACTAATTTTGATTTGTGTTAGTTAACTTTATGTTTGTTACAGTTTACTAATTTCGATTTGTAACTGTGTGTAACTTTCGATTTGTAACTGTGTGTAACTTTAGATTTGTAACTTTATGTGTGTATTAGCCTCTTATATAAACTGCAGTAGATTACAAAAATCGTCCATGGCCGTTAGGGCTGGCCGTTGTGGTTAAATGATGGATATATTAGCGTTAGGGTTGGCTGTTGTAGTTGGTCCATGGTCGTTAGGGCTGTTAGCCGTTGTAGTTAAGTGATGGATATATTAGTCTTTTTACCTTTTTCATAAAACAAGTAGTATACAAATTCTTAAAGCATATATGTACAAGTTATTGAAGCATTTATAATAAAACCTAACCCAACCCCCCCTCCCACGTTTGTTCTTAAAGCATATATGTACAACCGAACCTTGTTTGTTCTATTTGCATGGTTTGGGTTTCAAATAGCCTAAGAGGCGCACTTAGAGCTTTCAAGCGCACAAACCCAACCCGAGTTTCTTCTATATGCATGGTTCGACTTCCAAACAGTCAAACTAGTGCACTTAGAGCTTTTATGCGCACAAACCCAACCTTTTTGTTGTATATGCATGGTTTGACTTCCAAACAGTCAAATGTTGAATTCCTACCTAACTACAATTTATATTTGATTTGTAGCTATGTCGACTAACACCGATAGAGGATGGATGTATAAACGAGTAAATAGGATTGGTGAAATAAATCATGTTTTCGGTGTTGAGGTTGAAAGATTTTTGGATTTTGCTGTCACCAATAAGTCGAACTCAAATCCATATTCACTATGGCCCGTCTTTCTTGCAAACTACAATCTATCGCCTTGGATGTGCATTAAGGAGTCCTATGTTCACCTCGTCTTGCTAATTCCCGGCAAGAAGAGCCCCAGACAGAACTTGGATGTATTTCTTCAACCCTTGATCGATGAGTTGAAGACTTTATTCTTCGAGGGTGTCCATACCTATGATTCTTTTCGTAGGACAAATTTTACAATGAGGGCAATATTGTTGTGGACGGTTAGTGACTTCCCTGCTTATGCTATGCTTTCTGGTTGGAGCACGCATGGAAGGTTAGCTTGTCCATATTGTATGGGTAATGCATGTGCATTCCAGTTACGAAGCGGAGGGAAGTCGTGTTGGTTTGATTGTCACCGCAAGTTTCTACCACAGAGATACACGTCCAGGCGTGACAGAAAGCAATTTCGTAAGGGACATACCGAAAAAGTTGATCCACCCTTGGTACCAACTGGGCAACAAATATGGAATCAAGTGTGTAGCCTTCCTACGGTTTATGATGGTGTCCCACACGGGTCAAGACACTACAGAAAGCCTGTGGGTTTTGGGGTAACACACAATTGGGTAAAGCGGAGCATTTTCTGGGAGCTGCCGTATTGGCACACTTTGTTGATACGACACAACCTGTATGTAATGCATATTGAGAAGAATGTGTTTGATAATATGTTTCACACAATTATGGACACACCAAAATTAAATGACAACATCAAGGCAAGGAAAGACATAGAAGAATACTGCAATCGACCCGAATTGCATGTAAGGGTGGAACGAAATAAAATATTTAAACCAAAAGATTCATACACTTTGAAAAAGTATTTTCACCAGGATTCTTTGATTCCATGGAACACCTTGTGGTACATCTGGCACAAGAGGTACTAGTTGGGGGTCCGGTTCAATATAGATGGATGTATCTCTACGAGAGACGTCTAGGGTCCTTGAAAAGGACAGTGAGAAACAGAGCAAGGGTAGAAGGGTCGATTGTGAAGTCATATTTGGTGAACGAACTATCTACCTATTGCGCGTTGTATTTTGAACCAACGGTGGAGACGCGGCTAAACCGTGAGCCTCGAAATTTTGCCCCCGAATGTGAGTCTTCCGACCAACGCTTAAGCATATTTAAAACCCCCTGTCGTCCATTATACGATAAGGCTGGAAGACATTGTCAGCTAGCAAAGGTAGATATGTACAAAGCTCACACATATATCTTGCTTAATTGTGAAGAAGTCTTTCCTTTCATAACCATTTTTAATGATTGGATTAAACGTTCGGAGCCGTATATCGATGAAGAGGGGCTCGACAAACGTAGAGGTGACCAATTTGCTGATTGGTTTGAGAGCTATGTAAGTATACATATAAACTTTTATTCATCATCATTTATATGTACTTAATATAATATTACAAATGAAATAATGTCTTATAATATAGGTTATGACTTCTTCCGAACCCTCAATTGACCACTTGAAAGTTTTGGCACAAAGACCGCTACGATGGGCTTGGACACACCCGGGTTTTTTTGTAAATGGTTACAAGTTCCACACTCAAAATCACGGTAGGAATCGCACCACACATAATAGTGGAGTTTGCGTGAGAGGCTCTTGTTACTCAGAGTATGATGCAGACTACTATGGATTGTTGGATGAAGTGCTAGAGATAGAATACCATGGGTATAGACTCGGTCGATGTGTTGTCCCAATATTCAAATATACATGGTTTGATACAGTTAACGGCGTCCGAGTTCACCCAAATCATAATCTCGTGGACGTCAAACACAGATCAAGACTTCGTTCAGACGATCCTTTTATCCTAGCGTCACAATCTGAACAAGTCTACTATGTACCATATCCATCGAATGAATTAAAAGATTGGTGGTATGTGGTGAAGACAAACCCTAGAGGGGTGTATGAGTTGGCATCATCTATATAGGAAGTACCGGCCAACAAAAATGTGGATGGGGAACAATTTTTCCAAGAAGATGATAGAATTGCACCCATAGAGGGAAACGAAGACGTGGATGAACCCATCCGTCTTGTCACAAAGGGAGAAGACATCGAGGTTGCCAATGATGGTCGCGACAACTGGGATGTTGACGAGAGTGGTGATGAAGAGGAAGAGTTCCAAGACTCGGATAGTGACTCTGATGAAGAAGAAATTGACTCGTCTGATGACTCCTCAGATGATTAAATAGTATTTTAATCTTATGCTTACTAAACTTTGTGTATTTAGGGCCTTTATGTATATCTCTAGCATATGCCATATGTTTGTGTATGTAATATGTTTGTGTATCTCTAGCATATGTAATATTTTTGTGTACTTAGAGAATTTATGTGCACAAACCGAACCTTATATGTTCTATATGCATAGTTTGAATTCTTGAATTCTTGTTGTATGCTTTATAATGTTGCTTTGTAGACAATGCCACGTACACGTGGTACTGGTACCCCTAGCCGAGTACGAGCCTCTAGTAGCGGCTCGGTACAACCAGACGATGGGGTGTCTGGTAATGTCCGTGGCATATCTGTTCCGAAGCAGCTCCCAGCACAAAGGATAGCGCTAGCACCTCATGCTTCCGACTCTTACGAGTACATTCATTTCTATTAACTTGTTCATTATATTATATGCATTGTTATTTGTATGGATATTAATTCAATTCCTTATGTAGTTGGGACGTACAAGATGCGAGTCGGATGGCCACCCGGATAAACCGAGGCTTCTTTACTGAGCCATGGCTTAGTTGGTCTCACATCCCTATGTCCCAGAGGGACAGGATGTTTGAGCGTTTTCAGGTTCGGATTGTATATTTAAATAATTATATCTTTAATAGTTTAATTTTCAACTTAAGAATAACTAAAATTTTACGTACAAAACCACTACACGTGGGACCCATCGCTGGACGCCCGAATGCGAGATATCTGGGAGAGAAAGTGTTAGAAACAATATAACGACAACCTAAGTACCACCCGAAACAGAGCCGCCAGGATGTCCACAAACAATGGGCATCCCTATGATGAGAACGACCCCAACCGAGATATGAACTTGTTGAAGCCATACCCTCCAGGTTGGATCATCCCAGCTCACTGGAACGTGATGATCGATGGATGGAACAACCCCCATTGGAAGACGGTTTCTGTGGGTTCACGTAAGAACCGATATACGGAAGTGGATGGCGAAATATCCAAGCACTGCAATGGATCGATATCGTTCGGAGAGACATCGGTTCGTTTGGTAGGACCTTAAAATGTTATAATTAACCACTGCTTGATATTTAATATGTTATAATTAACACATGTTTGTATTATTTGCCCTTTGCAGACTAGACAAAAGGGTGCGCCACCGACGGGTTTGGAGCTCTTTGATGCGACCCACAAGACTAGACCAAAGAGGCGATCGGGTTCGGATACCACGTCTTCATCCGGGGATTATGTGACTACGAGGTGTAGCCGGGTTGCGGTAAGTATTTAGCATAATACTTTAGAATATATATATATATATATATATATATATATATTTCGTGTTTATATATCTATCTAGTTTGGGTTGCCATTTGTTGGGCAAACATTAGGATTTTTATACCGTATGACTTTATCTTAATGTGTATATACGTATATATCTATCTAGTTTGGGTTGCCATTTGTTGGGCAAACATTAGGATTGTTTAACGTAGTTGGGTATGTCTCCTAATAGGTTCATTTAGGGCATTTATGCACACAAACCCAACCTTATATGTTCTATATGTGTGGTTTAGGCTTCAAACAGCCCAATAGGTTCATTTATGGCTTTTATGCGCACAAACCTAACCTTATATGTTTAATATGCATGGTTTGGGTTTCAAGTAGCCTAATATGTGCATTTAGGTCCTTTATGCGCACAAACCCAACCTTATATGTTCTATATGCATGGTTTGGGCTTCAAACAGCCTAATAGGTTCATTTAGGGCCTTTATGCACACAAACCTAACCTTATATGTTATATATGCATGGTTTGGGCTTCAAACAGCCTAATAGGTTCATTTAGGGCCTTTATGCACACAAACCCAACCTTATATGTTCTATATGCATGGTTTGGGCTTCAAATGGCCTAATAGGTTCATTTAGGGCCTTTATGCGCACAAACCCAACCTTGTATGTTCTATATGCATGGTTTGGGCTTCAAACAGCCTAATATGTGCAGTTAGGGTCTTTTTGCGCACAAACCCAACCTTATATGTTCTATATGCATGGTTTGGGCAGGAATCAACCTAATAGGTGTGTCCCATTTACAGTCGTTATGCTGTCGAAATTGACATGTATGTATTTTGTAAAACCACATAGTAGGTATTCGACCAGTGTCACCCAGAGGTATGGCGATGATCCCAGCCAGCATCTGACTTTTGATTCCGAGTTGTGGCAGGAGGTTTCTGGGGGAGTGAGGAAAGGTCGTACGTTTGGGTTCGGGTACCACAAAGATCCTAACGCGATTTTGACTGGGACATCCTCGGGTGGTGCTTCTTCTTCTTCCCGACAGGTGCGTACCACATTTCATTATATGAGCTTTATCAATTTATTTTATAATTCATGTTAAACTTTTTCTAATGTCTTTTATTTTACTTTATAGGAAATTGATGATCTAAAGACCCAACTTCAGGAGTTGAAGGAGCTGGAAGAGAGACGTGAGGCGGAGGAAGCCTCACGTCGGGCGGAGGAAGAGGCACGTCGGGCGGAGGAAGAGGCACGTCAGCGGCAACGTGATGCCCAGTACGAGCACATGTATGATTTGGTAAAGCGTTTATGTCATTCACAGCCAGGGCCACCGCCACCGCCACCCATGTGATGAGTTGTTTAACATATATTTGAACATTTAGAATGTATTTTGTAACAACACTTTAACATTTGAACAATGTATTTTATGTTTTTGTTAGTTGTATTTTATGTTTATTTATAATTTTGGCAGTTTTTATAGTTTTCAGCAGGTTTTTACTGTTTTATAGCAGGATTTTTAATTAAAAAAATAGGTTTTCCCTGTTTTTGATTTTTAAAGTTTCCGGCGGATTTTCGGCGGAATATTCCGCCAAAATAAATAAATAAATAAATACTTTTCGGCGGAATATTCCGCTGAAAATCCGCCAAAACTTTTTCACCGAAATATGTTTTTTTAAATTAATTAAAAATAAATAAAAAATAAATATTAAAATTTTCGGCGGAATATTCCGCCGAAATTCCGCCGAAAATGTTTAATTTTTTTATTTAATTAATCGACTTATTTCAAAATTAAAAAAAATTCGGAAAAGTTTCCGGCGGAAAAATCCGCCGAAAACACAAATTCCGTCGAAAATGCCGCCAAAAAACATTTTTTGCGGCTCCCCGGATTCCGTCCGGCTAAATCCACCGAAAATCTGCCGAAACAGTGATTTTCCGGCGGATTTCCGGCGAATTTTGGCCGTCGGAAATGCCGTTTTTTTTGTAGTGTAATAGTTAAAAATTATTTAATAAAATCAACAACAATAAATATAAAATATAATATTTTTATAAAATAGAGAAAATAATAGCAACTGTTTATTTTTTTTCAAATCATATTTTCTTATATTTTACATAAGAAAAAACAAATAAATAAATAAACATATATATAATATGTTGTTTATATAATGTATTGTTTTAGACTAGTGGGTTGTGAACCCTTCAAAAGAAATAAATAAATATATTTTGTCATCCAAGGACCGCTCTTTCTGTAGGAAGCGGTTCTCTTATGTGACATATGAATCGCTTCCTCCCAGCGGTGGCCTTTTTCCCTCTACTGGTTCATGGACCTCTCACAATACACCGCTGTGGATGCTCTAATAACCCATGTTGGTTCCTAGATCTTACCATATGAACATATGAGCTTTTACTAAGGTACCGTTTGTTTTTTAAGAGGTTTAAAGTCTGAAGTCTTATTTTAGTTTTGATTAATAAGAGGTGGTGTGTAAAAAGTTTTGAACGATTCAGACTTAAGAGTCATTAAGAGGTTTTTTTTTAAAAAAACAAACAACCCCTAACGAATCAAAAAAAATTGGTGATTGGGTCAAAAATTAAATACACATTTTTGAAAAACAAAAGAAGAAATATACTACGATTATTTTCAAAATTCAAGGTTACAATTTATACCTTTATATTAGTTAGAGTACTCTATTAGTTATTTAGGGGTTGTTTGTTTTTAAAAAAAAATCTCTTAATGACTCTTAAATCTGAATCGTTCAGACTTTTTTACACACCACCTCTTATTAATCATAACTAAAATAAGACTTCAGACTTTAGATCTCTTAAAAAACAAACGACACCTTAATTTGTTTTTATCCCTTACTTTTCTAGTATTTATCAAATAAAATAAAAACTTGAATTTTTGGAAATTTATAGACATCAATTGACCCCAATTCTTAAGGAGCGCTTCATTCACGTAATGGAATTTGATAGAATTGGAATCCATCGAAGAAATTTGACTTTGAAGGAATTGAAATGAAATTTGATGGAATTTAACCAATCGTTTGGTTGGTAGGAATTCAATTCATTGACTTAAGCCAAGGAATGATGAATTCCTTAAATTGTGAAATTCAATAGATTTATAAGGATTCCATCACTTTCATTCCGTGAAACAAACATGAACTTGGAATTTAGTCAATTGAAATTGGACATTCCAATTCTTTCAAATTTCATTAACCAATCAGCCCCTTAGTTCTACACATGTCACCTGCCAATGCGGTTGCACACCAGTTGGGCAATGAAGTGTCTTGTAAGAACTATCATTGTGGAGAGTTCTTATAAGAACCTAATCCCTTTTGAGTTCTTATTTAAGAACCTTGGTTCTTACCATGAAATTTGTGTGAAATGACAATTTCCTCAATTTTATTGGTAGTTAAATTAAATATTTGATATTTATTTATAAATATATAAGAGCATCTCCAACAACCATGCTAAAATAGAAAAAAGTTAGATTTTAGCAATTTTTTTGTTCCAACAGCTATGTTATATCATATGCTAAAATAGAAAAAAGAAGAAAGAGAATGTAAAAATCTCTAAATTTAGAGAAATCTCTAAAATTTCTATTTACGAGAGAGAAATAATATTAAATTCTTTTTCACCAATAAAAGACATTGAAATTGTGTGTTTATGAAAGAAAAATAATATTTTATTAAAAGTATTGAATATTTTAATAATATAATTGATGATAAATATGCTAAAATAGAGTAGCTGTTGGAGTAAGATGTAAATTCTTTTAGAGAATTTTACATTTTGTACTCTATTTTAGAAAAATTATAGCATAGCTGATGGAGATGCTCTAATATTTTTTTATGTTGATATGAGGTTCTTATAAGAACTATCATTGTAGATTTTTATATAAATTTTTAAATTGATGAGTTGGAAATTAGGTGACACCAAAAAGTATAAAAAGGAGGTTCTTGCAAGAACCTCCATTGGAGATGCTATATAAAGTTATAAGAAGAATTGTTAACGTTCCATCTTCAACAAAAGGCGAACAATATATTTTTGGAACATCTTAATCACCCTACCTCTATAATAACTCTTATAGTTACAACTTAAATCAATGATTATAAATGTTAAAATCATTAATAACAAAAAATATTTCACATGTATTTAATAATATGTTTAAATCCAAAAATATTCAATATAGAGCTCATTTTAAAGGTAGACAGACGATTATAATTTTAGAATTCATAAAAAAAACTCATTTTTAATGTATTTTATTTAATATACCAAATCCTACAAGAATATTGGATAATTGTATGAGCAACTATAAAAAAAAAGTTTGTTGTCCAAAAATATAGAAAGTTGTGATATATTAACTTTTTTTATTCCAAGAACCATATGGAATATTTCAAGTTATTATGTTTTTAACAATATTTTGATTATTATATCATTCTAATTGTTGTAGTTTATTCACAATTATTTGATAATTTAATTTAATAATATCTCATAACATTTCAACTTTTAAAACGTGATTATTTTTTTCCTAAAAAAATTATTTATCTTAACAAACAAAATTTTAATATGTAACTACCCCATTTAACCGTATTTAACTTCCAATACTTTGTTTCCATATTTTAATGTCCAACCCAAAAGATATGTGTGCTACTTTCGATTTTTTACACATAAAAGTTTCTAACTGCAAATATCATTTTGTTAATTTATTAGTTTTTAAAATAAATATAAAACTTTTCATTTATGTACTTTAATTTAAGAATTTTGATTATGATTGCACATATATATATATATATATATATATAATATTTTTAATAAAAAGAATTTAATAAAATCGTGAATCATAATTTGTTTAGAGTGAATTACATTTTTGGTCTTTATAGTTTGCCGAAATACTGATTAGTCCCTCAGTATAAAGACCATTAATGTAATTCACTCTGAATTAAATAAATAATTATAAGGGTACAATGTGTAATTAAATAACTAGTGGTTTTTCTAACTAAAGGAAAAAGAAAAAATATGGTTTATATAAATGCCTAAAGTCATTTGAGTAAAATCTAGCTATTTAGGGGAAAATGTGGCTATAAAGCTAGTAAAGTGTGACGGGGAAATTGGTGGTTCAGTCAATCAATTTCGCAGTTATTTATTTATTAAAATGACCTCATCCTTAAACTCATCCCTAATGCATCAACAACAATAAAGTTTCGTTTGGTTTCCCGTTTGGTTTCCCTGAACATGCAGACTTGTTTACTGAAGAAACTAAAAGAAACTAACTTAAAACTTCAATTGGGTTATAATATCCCTATCCTACATGGTATATATACTAAACTCACGTATTAGCATATAACTAGGACTCTATTTAATTTAAACCTTATAATTATCTAAAATAAGCCCTCTATTCTAGGAACAGATAATTATCTCATATCTTAAATTAAACTTGATAACTTGGACTACACTTCAATCTCAATTGTTGGACCCGATCCACGCCTAAGCCATAACCGAGACTCAGATAAATTCGCCAACAATCACCACCTCCGTCATTACCACTGTCGCCTTCACCAACACAGCTGTTATCACTGTCTTCTTCCCCCCCCCCCCCCCCAACACCGTCATTGTCACCACCATCGTCACCGACAACACTGTCACCACAGTCCTTGCCACCGCCACCCCTGCCACCACCACCATTGACACCTCTACCGCCTCCACCCCACCACACTATTATACTCAGCAAACCAAACAGATAGATTCAATTTTTGAAAGATTTCATACCAATTCCTGACAATCAAACGCATGATCAATACATGATTAAATTCCATTCTAATTTCTTTAATAGATTCCATATTCCATTCTGTGAACCAAACGTCATCTTAAAATTCCTTGCAAAATATGGGGCTTGGAGTTGTGTAAATTGTTTGTGTTGTGTCTTATATCATCAACCAAGAAAAATGAACATGTGGTGATAATTTCATATTAATCTGAATAAATCCATCCGCTCCCATTTTGAATGTAAATATATAATTTCGGCTAGAAGCGTAAAAGTACTATAATGTGCCTCTCTATGGGTATATGGTAACCATGTATGCACGGGTAAAATCGGTTGTTTGACAACAAAACCGATAAAGATTTCAATGTCAGGTGGTGTTCAGTGATCATTCACTAGTGTTTATATAGTGTATTCAACTAGCATATGAGTGTCTCAACGTTCAACCAGTTGAAGTTTTGCCACTAAGGTTTAACTAACGTTTCACTAGTTGATGGTTTTCCCCTAAACATCAGCTATCATCAGCTAGTTTATGATGCATGCTTCAACTGTTACACATGGATGCTTTAGTGCTCAACTAGTTGATTAATCAGTTTTGATAACTACTTATTTTCTAACTGCCTACTATTTATTTCCAGTAATCATTTCTATTAATGAGAGTTTTTTTAGAAGGGTGTCTTAGGCTATGCCTAGACTAATCATTTGGCAAATTATGACTGATATGCCTGGATTTGAACCCTGGGCAGATGAGATATTCCACATCATCCCCAGGGTCTTACCCAGTATGCCACAACCCTTGTGGTTTTAATGAGAGTTATTATCGGCATTAACATAAGATCAGTTACAATTCTCCAAGTTTAAAATGTAATTGTTTCTGCCAAATTCAGTACGAAAATTGAAATTATTCTCGAGTTAATTTCGTGATACTAATACGGATTTTGGTCGATATATAATTTAAGGAAAGCAAACTCTCACGTGATCTCGGATTTTATCAAAGTTCACTCACTGATTTCTCATCTATACTTACGAATTTCCCCAAAAGGTTCATTAGAAACCATATAATAACAATTAGGCCAATGGAGCATTTGATTTTTACCTCTAACTCCCGCATTATTGATCAAGGCATCAATACGCCCAAATTCATCCCATGCCTTTTTCACCGAGGCTTCAATGGCGGGACCCTTACCACTAACGTCAAGCTCCACGGCCACCGCACGAACATTATCGGTGAGTTTGGATGCTCCAGTTTCTCCGAGTCGGTTGATCTCGTTGCAGAGAGATATCCGTTGGTCTCCCCGGCGTGCAGCTGCAATGATTCTGCAACCGACTTTCGCCAGGTCTATACAAAAGTCCCGACCAAGCCCCAAGGAGGCTCCAGTCATCATCACGACCTTCCCGCTTAGATCGTACCATGGCACCAATGTGGAAGATACTGTTTGATTGGCCATGATTTGTGGTTGTGGATATGAATTTGAAAGCAAAAATAACCATTGGCCCTTATTTATAGAATAAATAGAAAGGAATCAAACAATTAAGTGCAATGGATATGATCACTTAACGACGTTGTAGGAAAACAAACCATCAGAAAAGTTGATTTCTGAATCTTCCTAAATTTGTTGGTTTCGATATAATGGTGGCACATGCACATCATATATATTCAATGTATCCACAAAATTTATGAACCCTTTGGTCCTTTTTTCAAAACAAATGTTTGGAAATAACAACTTATTTTGTGATTATACCAAAATATGGACCACATAACCAACATTGTGTGGGGATCTCCATTTAGAATTAGATTTATGTCATTTTGTTATGGAGGCCTTGTGTATTTTTTTTCAAAGATGGGAATTGTCACAAAAACTTTGACTTTATATTTGAGAATTTATAACATTGTCGTTAATTCGGCTCCCTACTCGGATAATTTTGGATGAAAGAGGTATCGATGTTTTGTCTCTTTTATGTCCTAATTGTGATATAGGAGTGGAAGACTGCAGTCATTTTTTACTTTCATGTTCTGTCGTTAAAGACTTATGGGCTCTTATCGGTCGCTGGTGACGTATGGATATTCCGAATCTCCATACTTGTCCAGATTGGATCTCTTGGATCGAATCAATTCAATTGAAGAGGTAGGTGTTTTTAGTGTTTTGAACGTCGTTACGCTTACCACTTTATGGTCTATATGGGTGTTTCGGAATGATATTCTCTTTGGCAACCCGAAGCCAAGGAAGGCGATGTTTTTTGAGAACATTATAACTCATGCTTACTTTTAGGTAAATCATAGAAGTAGCAATTTATCTATTAATTGGGTTGGTTCGCTTACTAATCCTTTCCTTACCATTACTTCTTGTTAGTTTTATAAAATTTCACCGTTCAAAAAAAACATTGTCGTTAATTTTTATTTTTTGTCTTAAATAATTTGTAGCGAAGAGGCTCATTTAACATATCAAAGTGGGTTAATTTTAACTTTTTGCTCAGTATTAATGTGAATTTATGTTAGTGGTATTCATAAATTTTTATAAGTAAACTACAAATTTGGTCCCTGAGGTTTACCAAAATATACAAAAGTGATCCCTGAACTTCAATAAGTGCAGATTTCATCCCTGGAGTTTCAATTTTACTATGAAAGTAGTCCCTCTGGCGTTAGCTCCGTTAAATCATCCATTAAGTCAGAGGTAATTTGGTCTGTTTACACGTTTTTTGTCTTTACTTATTTTTGTCTTATTATCTCTCTCTTGTACATAATCAATGACACCTATATACATACATACATATATATATATATATATATATATAGTGGAAGGATATTTTGCAACCCTGAAAAATGTTGCAACCTTTGCAACCCACATCTTAACCGTTGGATTCATGATCGACGGTTATTTTATTTTTATTTTTTTGTTTTTTTTTAATTACGAATATTGGGCCCCATATCTATTGTAACCGCCGATCATGAATCCGACGGTTAAGATGTGGGTTGCAAGGGTTGCAACCTTTTACTAGGGTTGCAAAATATCCAACCCCAATATATATATATCACATATAATATCATACACATACACACATATATATATACACACTCCGGTCACCATCTCCGACGACCTCACTCACACACATATAAATACATATATATATATATATATATATATATATATATATATTACACACACACATATATATACACAGATATATATATATAGAGATATATATATATATATACACACACAGATGTATATAATCATACACACACACACACACACACACATATATATATATATATATACATATAATCGCGCACATATATAATCATGAAACAAACACCCATTGAAGTTCTTGTTTCTGGGTGTCCCTTATTTCACCAAATTTCTTGAATTGAAGACCTTAAAGAAACAACAAGGGTTAATTCACTACATAGCTAACAACATCAAAAGCAGATTTGGGTGTGGATTTCTTGAAATAAAGATTGTATTTTTGGTTATGAATCATACTAAACCAACTTAAATCAAACATACCTAGAAAGAATTTGTACCAAATTTTGTATAAAAACCCTAAAGTTTGTGAGTAGATAGAAAAGGGTGGTGGTGGGTGTTGAGTATATAGGTGTTTTGAACAGGACAAGTTAGTGATTGAAGAGAGAGAGAGAGAGAGAGAGAGAGAGAGAGAGAGAGAGAGAGAGAGAGAGAGAGAGGTGGATAAAGGTTGGGGAGAGATGGCATTTAATGGTGAAATGGTTTCATATTCACAAGCTTCCAACTGTTTGTGTTTTTGTTTGTGAGAGATGGGAATAAAGTAGCTTTCTGTAGAGGTGGTGGTCGTCGGAGATGTGGTCGCCGGAGATATAGAGGTGGTCGCCGGTCCCTGTTATGTGTTCGTGTGTATATATATATATATATAATGTATAATATATAATATATATAAAAATATAATATTAATATAAATTAGACTAAATTACAATTTGATCCATCAAGTTCAAGCAAAATTATAAAACTTATCCTTGTGTAATAAAAAGACGAAAATACCCTTGACTTAATGGAGAAATCTAACGGAGCTAACGCCAGAGGGACCATTTTCATAACAAAATCAAAACCTTAGGGATGAAATCTGCACTTATTGAAGTTCAGGGACCACTTTCGTATTTTTTGGTAAACCTCAGGGACCAAATTTGTAGTTTACTCAATTTTTATTCTTTACATCATCCTTTTTCTTTCTCATCTAAAGTTTAGTTTTTTTATATTGGATCACGAAAAATGTGGTTTTTTAATTAAGTACTTTAAATTAGATTTGTTTATTTGAATCACAAAACAAATACAAATCATCAATTTATGTAATATTTGATAATCGATGTCTTTTACTCTTTTCTTCGATAATTATGTTTATTTTTTACTTTCTGTTCAAATTCCTTTTGTTATATATATTAGTGTTCAACGGGTTGAAGACATATGAACAACTCAACCCAATACTTACAGTTTGAAAAATATCAACCCAACCCAAACCGTACGGGTTGATCGGATTGGTCGGGTTGATACTTTGGTATATCAAAATATTGGGAAAAGTGTAATAACCACAATTTGTATTATTCTTCAAAGTTGGATGAGTAGTTTGTAAAACTTAAAGTATGAGGGGTCTATTTGATAATTTGAATAAAGAGAGTTAAAAACCCTAATCCATAGTCGTCTAATCATTTTTCTACTTTTGGAGGCTAATGAGAGCAAGAAGGACGTGAGGGATTGGGGCTAGAAGGAGAAATCAAGGGGAAACTAGTGGATTGAGAGGGAGTTCTTCATCAATCAATCAAGGTAACCTCTATTCTCTATCTCTTACCCAGTGTTCAAAAAGGTGTGTCATGGCGCAATATGACACAAGACGTGTCTCCACCGTTACGAACTGACCCATAACGTTTTTGTAAGGCGTGACTCACGCTATTACGCGATAAAGCACGCCATGGCGTACCGCGACGTGCGTTTTTTGTAAGACGTGATTTTTTTCAAATTTTGTTTTTCAAATTTTATTTTTTTTATCATTTGTATTTTTACATTTTTAACTTTAGATTTAACTCTTTTATAGATTTATCTAATCAATCACTCACAGTTTCACGAAATCCTAAAGTTATGGACTCACGATTAAAACGATGTTGTAAAATCTTGGAGAAATTTTCAAAATGAGTTAAAGTCTAAATATTTTGGGTTATGTCTTAGGAAGAGTGAATTTTTTGTCCTTATAATTAACGGTCCATTAACTCCGTTAGTTAATTAATTCGGTCAAAAGTCCCGACCAAGCCCCGAGGAGGCTCCAGTCACCATCACGACCTTCCCGCTTAGATCGTACCATGGCTCCAATGTGGAAGATACTGTTCGATTGGCCATGATTTGTGGTTGTGGATATGAATTTGAAAGCAAAAATAACCATTGGCCCTTATTTATAGAATAAATAGAAAGGAATCAAACAATTAAGTGCAATGGATATGATCACTTAACGACGTTGTAGGAAAACAAACCATCAGAAAAGTTGATTTCTGAATCTTCCTAAATTTGTTGGTTTCGTTATAATGGTGGCACATGCACATCATATATATTCAATGTATCCACAAAATTTATGAACCCTTTGGTCCTTTTTTCAAAACAAATGTTTGGAAATAACAACTTATTTTATGATTATACCAAAATATGGACCACATAACCAACATTGTGTGAGGATCTCCATTTAGAATTAAGATTTATGTGTAACACCCCGAATTTCGTTGTTTTGCAAAGATGTTGAGAAAAAGGAAGTTTATGAAGCTGTCTACACCCGTGCGTCCTCCTTCAGAGAAAACGCACGGGTCGTGCGTAGGATCCAGGGTCGAGGCACAGTGCAAGCGCACGGGTCGTGCGCATTTCCTTCTTTGAGGGCGCACGAGTCAGGCCACTTTTGTGGATTGCTTTAATATATAGAGTTAAGAGATATTTCCAAAAATATCTCAAACTCAGTTTCTCTCTCTCTTCTTTTTCTCTTTTCTCCTTTTCGATCTTCAAGGCTAGTTTAGTTGCTAATTTTCGGTGTTTCTAGCAAGGGGTCGGTGTTTTAAGCTTCACCTCTTCGTCGTGATCGTTATCTGGTTTTCCAGGTTTTATTCTGAAAACCTACCGGTAAGTTCCTACTACCATTTTACAAACTTTATACATGTCAAAACTCTTATTTGCGAAATCTGAAGTATTTCTACGGTATGATTTCATGTTCTCTACATTTTGTTATAAATGAAGTTTTTTGGTGATTTTCGGGGTTTCCCGATCAGTTTTGACTAAAATAACTGGTTCCGCCTTATTAAAAGTAAAATGATGTTTTACTCGCACATTATGCGTACATGTGAAAAGAATGTTTATGAACTAATTTTAATGATTTTCATTCTTACCAGAAGTTGAACTGGAAATGATATCTTGTTTATGAAATATGTTTATACCATATGTTTATTTATGGTTGGTCACATATGTTGTTGTGACGAGTCTGTACCATTACTAGTGGATCCCTAGGTTTTGAGTCGACTGTATTATTGGGAGGTTATATTCCCCATTTTGTAACTATGGATGCCTATGTTCCTAGAGGGCAACTTGGTACGGTTATGTGAGGCCGGATACTAGCCATGGTTCATAGTGATCCTAGTGAAAGAGTATACATTGGTTTTGCTTGGGGCTAGGTCTCACACTTTAGCACGGACTTTTGTGTTCGTATCCTCCGATTCCAAATGGTTTAGCTCATAAAACGGATTTGTGGTCTACTTTGTGTTACACCACAATCCTTGGTAAAATGGTCATTTTGTCATCGTTTAACGAGTTTTGGACCGAAAATGCCCGGTTGTGGCAAAATGTTATCTTGACGAATTAAACCTTTATGAAAAGATTTCCTTATGATACTGATGTTTATATATTTTGAGCTTTATAAACTGTATGTTCTCACCAGGCTTTAAGTCTGACACTTTTTCTCAAATGATGTGTATAACAGGTTTCCCTTAGCGGTGGGTTGCCAGGGTTTTGAGAGACAGGTTTGGTCTCGAGGCATTTTGAGATGACTAGTATTGTTTCAGGGCATTTGTTAAGTCCCATTCTTTTGGTACATTTATGGATCGTCAACTGATGTAATCTTGATATAGGCGTCTAGATTAGTTTGTTGACAAACTCTATATCGATACAGGTTTTTGTAAAGTCTTAAGGACTGATCCCCTTCTTGGGAGTTTATTATCAATACGAATGTCATGTTGCCAAGTTTTGCAGGTTTTAATTTACTCTGATTTTTAGGGTGTTACATTATGTCATTTTGTTATGGAGGCCTTGTGTATTCTTTTTCAAAGATGGGAATTGTCACAAAAACTTTGACTTCATATTTGAGAATTTATAACATTGTCGTTAATTCGGCTCCCCTACTCGGATAATTTTGGATGAAAGAGGTATCGATGTTTCGTCTCTTTTATGTCCTAATTGTGATATAGGAGTGGAAGACTGCAGTCATTTTTTACTTTCATGTTCTGTCATTAAAGACTTATGGGCTTTTATCGTTCGCTGGTGACGTATGGATATTCCGAATCTCCATACTTATCCAGATTGGATCTCTTGGATCGACTCAATTCAATTGAAGAGGTAGGTGTTTTTTGTGTTTTGAACGCCGTTACGCTTACCACTTTATGGTCTATATGGGTATTTCGGAATGATATTCTCTTTGGCAACCCGAAGCCAAGGAAGGCGATGTTTTTTGAGAACATTATAACTCATGCTTACTTTTGGGTAAATCATAGAAGTAGCAATTTGTCTATTAATTGGGTTGGTTCGCTTACTAATCCTTCCCTTACCATTAATTCTTGTTAGTTTTATAAAATTTCACCGTTCAAAAAAAACATTGTCGTTAATTTTTTTTGTCTTAAATAATTTGTAGCGAAGAGGCTCATTTAACATATCAAAGTGGGTTAATTTTAACTTTTTGCTCAGTATTAATGTGAATTTATGTTAGTGGTGTTCATAAATTTTTATGAGTAAACTACAAATTTGGTCCCTGAGGTTTACCAAAATATACGAAAGTGGTCCCTGAACTTCAATAAGTGCAGATTTCTTCCCTGGAGTTTCGATTTTGCTATGAAAGTAGTCCCTCTGGCGTTAGCTCCGTTAAATCGTCCATTAAGTCAGGGGTAATATTGTCTTTTTACACGTTTTTTGTCTTTACTTATTTTTGTCTTATTCTCTCTCTCTTGTACATAATCAATGACACCTATATATATATATATATATATCACATATATAATCATACACATACACACATATATATATACACACTCCGGTCACCATCTCCGGCGACCTCACTCACACACATATAAATACACACACACACACACATATATATATACACACAGATGCATATAATCATACACACACATATATATACATATAATCACACACATATATAATCATGAAACAAACACCCATTGAAGTTCTTGTTTCTGGGTGTCCCTTATTTCACCAAATTTCTTGAATTGAAGACCTTAAAGAAACAACAAGGGTTAATTCACTACATAGCTAACAACATCAAAAGCATATCTGGGTGTGGATTTCTTGAAATAAAGATTGTATTTTTGGTTATGAATCATACTAAACCAACTTAAATCAAACAAACCCACAAAGAATTTGTACCAAATTTTGTACAAAAACCCTAAAGTTTGTGAGTAGATAGAAAAGGGTGGTGGTGGGTGTTGAGTATATAGGTGTTTTGAACAGGACAAATTAGTGATTGAAGAGAGAGAGGGAGGGGGGGGGGGGGTGGATGAAGGTTGGGGAGAGATGGGCAGATGGCATTAATGGGGAAATGGTTTCATATTCACAAGCTTCCAACTGTTTGTGTTTTTGTTTGTGAGAGATGGGGATAAATGAGCTTTCTTTAGAGGTGGTGGTCGCCGGAGATATAGAGGTGGTCGTCGGTCCCTGTTATGTGTTCGTGTATATATATATATATAATGTATAATATATATAAAAATATAATATTAATATAAATTAGACTAAATTACAATTTGATCCATCAAGTTCAAGCAAAATTATAAAACTTATCCTTGTACAATAAAAAGACGAAAATACCCTTGACTTAACGGAGAAATCTAATGGAGCTAACGCCAGAGGGACCATTTTCATAGCAAAATCAAAACCTCAGGGATGAAATCTGCACTTATTGAAGTTCAGGGACCACTTTCGTATTTTTTGGTAAACCTCAGGGACCAAATTTGTAGTTTACTCAATTTTTATTCTATACATCATCATTTTTCTTTCTCATCTAAAGTTTAGTTTTTTTATATTGGATCACGAAAAATGTGGTTTTTTAATTAAGTACTTTAAATTAGATTTGTTTATTTGAATCACAAAACAAATACAAATCATCAATTTATGTAATATTTGATAATCGATGTCTTTTACTCTTTTCTTCGATAATTATGTTTATTTTTTACTTTCTGTTCAAATTCCTTTTGTTATATATATTAGTGTTCAACGGGTTGAAGAGATATGAACAACTCAACCCAATACTTACAGTTTGAAAAATATCAACCCAACCCAAACCGTACGGGCTGATCGGATTGGTCGGGTTGATACTTTGGTATATCAAAATATTGGGAAAAGTGTAATAACCACAATTTGTATTATTCTTCAAAGTTGGATGAGTAGTTTGTAAAACTTAAAGTATGAGGGGTCTATTTGATAATTTGAATAAAGAGAGTTAAAAACCCTAATCCATAGTCGTCTAATCTTTTTTCTACTTTTGGAGGCTAATGAGAGCAAGAAGGACGTGAGGGATTGGGGCTAGAAGGAGAAATCAAGGGGAAACTAGTGGATTGAGAGGGAGTTCTTCATCAATCAATCAAGGTAACCTCTATTCTCTATCTCTTACCCAATGTTCAAAAAGGTGGGTCATGGCGCAATATGACACAAGACGTGTCTCCACCGTTACGAACTGACCCATAACGTTTCTGTAAGGCGTGACTCACGCTATGACGCCTTAAGGCGCGCCATGGCGCACCGCGACGCGCGTTTTTTGTAAGACGTGATTTTTTTCAAATTTTGTTTTTCAAATTTTAGTTTTTTTTATCTTTTGTGTTTTTACATTTTTAACTTTAGATTTAACTCTTTTATAGATTTATCTAATCAATCACTCACAGTTTCACGAAATCATAAAGTTATGGACTCACGATTAAAACGATGTTGTAAAGTTATCTTTCTAAATTGTATTTTAAATATTCAATCAAAAACTATTTTTATACTATAAATTTATATTATTTTCCTTATTCCAAATTTCCAATATGAATGTACATTCTTTAAGATCGTTATTTGATTAGAATAATATATATAATTAAAACATATACGTATATATATAATTTTGAACATAACATACAAATTTTCCGCCTTATGTCACGCCTTGAAAAACGTCGCGTCCTCGCCGTGACGTGTAAGGCTTAAGGCTTGACCTCGTCGCCACGCCACGCTTCACGTCATTTTGAACCTTGTTCTTACCTTGTTGTAGATGTTTACTCTATAAGCAGACTTGTGAGCAGGAGTGGGTAGATATCTTCTTATGTTAATTGAAATTGGATTCTAATGAAAGTAATTTGTGTTGATTTGGATTAAGATTGATTTTATGTTATGATTTTTTACCTATTAGTTGTCTAAATCATACATTGAATAAGGATTTTTAGGAATCAAGATTTTGGGTTCGCACCAAAACCCTCAATCGCCCAATCGCCCAATCACCCAGGCTTTATTTGGGAGTCTGGTCCTAGACGAGCAAAACCCGGGGAGACCGAGAGTGCCGGGGGAACCCGGGAGACGGGTGACCCCGGGAGTAAAGGAGTACTAGGGGAGGCCCGAGAGAGGAGAGCCTCGGGAGACGAGGTAGACCGGGGTCGAACCCGAGAGTCGGGTACCCCGGGAGTTGAGTAGAGCGGGAGTACCCGGGAGGCGAGATGCCCCGGGAGACGGGGGACCGAGGGAGACCTGGGCGGCATGGGCCTAGCGGCATGTGTCGGCGGTAGGCCTTAGTTCTTATTGGAGTCTAGTAGCTTACCCCATTTTGCTTTTACCGTAATTTTAGGTAATCGGTCTGAGTTGGAGAGCTTAAGTAGGTGAGTCTTGTCAAGGGCGACAGATGAGTTTTCTAACAAAAGTCTTTTACGGTTATTTATGTTATCGAACGCATGCGAAGTTTTTTAATCACTGATGTTATTTATGCTACTGTTGTGCATGCGAGATTTATTGAAAGTGCGTTATGTTTTATTGTTGTTGGTCTAAAATGTATGCATACATTATGATTGGCGAGTATGGCCTAAGTCGGGGGGGGGGGGTGTCTCGCCTGCGCTCATACCGGGGGGTGTGTCCCGTTTATGCCAATGGGGGGTGTCCCAGAATAAGGCAATATGAGCCAGACACGTTGTCGCCTATGTATGACTTCAATGTGTGTTGAAAACGTATTTTGCGAGTGTGATGTTTGTAAAACTAAATTGATTTATAATTGTTTATAAATCTTTTTATATGATGCTATACTTTGAGAACTGTTATTAGAGGGAACTCACTAGACCTTTTGGTCTAACCCTCGCTCTTTCAAAACTATAAACCTTTTCAGGAGATCGCGAAGTAGGAAGATTCAGTAAGGGGAACAAGAAGATGTGAGCTGGGGCTTACTTTAGAAGATTTCTAATTTTAGTCCTCCAGTCTTAGTCGTTCTTATAAATTCTCAGTTGTGAAAAATGTTGTTTTCCACAAACCTTGTAATACTAAATTGTGGATTTGGGAAAGTTTTGGCATGAATCTATTTGAAAGTCGATTATGCTTATTTCTGTTTTTTGGGTTGTTACAAAAAGTTCAAAAAAACTTAACGGGCTTTATTGTTTGGAGTGATTAAGTCCTTGGACAATTTTTTCGAACAAATAAGTCTTTGGACATTTCAAAACCTGTTAAATAAATCATTGGAATTTTGGTAACCTGTTGAATAAATCCTTATTACTTAAAAAATGTAATTTGCAACCTATGTAAAATTACAAATTAAAAAAATGTCACTTACTTTATCCTTCTACAAATTAAAAACGAGGAATCTATACTATATTATAAAAGAGACATAAAAAACTCTTAATTACAACATTTTAAGCACAAAATACAACTAATTAAAGTCAATTACTTAATTTACAATTTCATAATGCTTTGGTACAACTTATAAAAACTCAATGTTTGAATTCATGTAACTAACTGCAGATAATTGATATAACTAACCGATAAATATAAATGTTATTATATTTAAAATTATTGATAATATATTTTAATAAAAAATAAAACAGGTAGTTTATCTCATAGTGTTTATCCTGTATATAATATGTTTATTTGCAGTTATCTATATCTATATATATCTATACTATATTATAAAGATGGCATAAAAAACTCTTAATTACAACTCATTAAGCTTTATGTACTATCATTTAAAGCTATCTACTTAAAATCTCTTAAAAATAACTACTAAAGCCTAATGTACTATCTGTAAAGCTTTTAACCCTAATTAATATATTTCATTCTTATCCCCCAAAATCCTTATCTCTAATCCCCAAACCCTAAAATTATGAAATTTGAATTCTGATAAACATAATCAAAACAGGATAAACATCTCAATTTAAATATAAAAAATTTAAAATATATAAGATAATTAATGAATTTTAACAAACTACTTAAATTTTTTTATATAAAAAACATTATATTGTTAAGCCTAAATTAAACAAATTTATATATAAAAAACCATTATCACTCAATAAAAACTATCCAAAACCGTACTGTAAATCAATAAAAAACAAAAAATAAAAATAAACATTAAAATCGTGATGTATTAAGCATTATGTACTATTATTTAATGTTAATCTACTTAAAATCTCTTAAAAACAATTAATGAAGTAATATGTACTACTTTTAAATGCTTTTAACCCTAATTAATAAATTTCATCCTTATCCCCTAAAATCCTTATCTCTAATCCCCAAATCCTAAAATTATGAAATTTGAATTCTGATAAACATAATCAAAACAGGATAAACATCTCAATTTAAATATAAAAAATATAAAAAATATAAGATAATTAATGAATTTTAAAAAACTACTTAATTTTTTTATATAAAAAACATTATATTGTTAAGCCTAAATTAAACAAATTTATTTATAAAAAACCATTATCACTCAATAAAAATCATCCAAAATCGTACTGTAAATCAATAAAAAACAAAAAATAAAAATAAACATTAAAATCATGATGTATCTCGCTGCATTGCGCGAGTACGCTTCTAGTACTATATTATAAAAAAGACATAAAAAACTCTTAATTACAACATTTTAAGCACAAAATACAACTAATTAAAGCCAATTACTTAATTTACAATTTCATAATGTTTGGTACATCTTATAAAAGCTCAATGTTTGAATTCGTGTAACTAACTGCAGATAAACACTTATTTTTATTTTCTAAAATATCTAAAAATTTTAACTATTGATATAACTAACCGATAAATATAAATGTTATTATATTTAAAATTATTGATAATATATTTTAATAAAAAATAAAACAGGTAGTTTATCTCATAGTGTTTATCCTGTATTTAATATGTTTATTTACAGTTATCTATATCTATATCTATATCTATACTATATTATAAAAGAGACATAAAAAACTTTTAATTGCAACATTCTAAGCACAAAATACAACTAATTAAAGTCAATTACTTAATTTACAATTTCATAATGTTTTGGTACAGCTTATAAAAGCTCAATGTTTGAATTCGTGTAACTAACTGCAGATAAGCACTTGTTTTTATTTTCTAAAATATCTAAATTTTTTAACTATTGATATAACTAACCGATAAATATAAATGTTATTATATTTAAAATTATTGATAATATATTTAAAAATATATATAAAACAATTAGTTTATCTCATAGTGTTTATCCTGTATTTAATATGTTTATTTACAGTTAGTTATACAAATAAAAACATGGGACTTTAATAAGTTATAATTACGTTTCATTAACTTGTAATTTTGAATTTAAACTAATATATCTATACTATATTATAAAGCATTTAAGGTAAACTATTAAAAACTAATTTTTATGCATTAGGTACCACTTATTAATGCATATTACTTAAAATCCAAAAGTACAAATTGATTAAACATAAGTACAACTTATAAAAGCTCAATGTTTGAATTTATGTAACTAATTGCAGATAAACACTTATTTTTATTTTCTAAAATATCTAAAATTTTTAACTATTGATATAACTAACCGATAAATATAAGAAAATTCGAGATAAAACACCTTATTCCGCAATGCATTAAACGAGTTAGCGGTATTCAAGTCGTTGTAATTACTATTTCGGTCAAGTGTGCCTTATTTGTGCAACTCAAAGTTTAAACTCGATTTGATATCTATGTACGTCCCTATCACTTTACTGAGCTTTGGGAAAATAAACGGATGCATATGGAACTTGTTGAAAATTTTATGCCACAACCTTTTTGGTTAAAGAGGAAAAATTTTAAAGTCAAAATTGTGAAGTTCTCTTTTGGGGTTGTACAAACATTTATCGCACGTGTTGGAGTGGAGGAATTTGTTTTCATGTTACTAGTGTAAATTTTGTTACACACGTTTGTTACTAGTTTTATTTACGTAAATATTGATCCAACGAGTTTGGAAATGGTTTTATATGCATAGTGTTGGTAACCAGTTTTGAAACCTATCGGATGAACGATAGTGTATTTTCACTGTACAGTTAATTGTTATAAAGTTTATGTATTTGAAAGTTTTATAAAAGTTTAAAGTGGCATACTGGTTGAAAAACCTTGAACTCATTAGGGCTATAGATTTAAAACCCCTATCATGAAAGGAATTGCAATTTAGGGACTAGAGGAGTCCTTGGGATTTGAAGCGTCGGATGATCCTTCATGTGGTCAACCTTGAATTTGGGTTTCAGTTTTGAATCGGGTCATGCATGAATAGTGGAGGCATTAGACTTTGTTCCCCAGTTAGTTAAGAGATGATCGTTATGCTTCGGTAAACCTGCAGATAAGGTCTTGTATGATTCTAGGTATGGTTGGATTGAATGTGTCGGGTCGATGGACCGTTAGACATCATGTTATACGTTGCTAGTATATCGTCTTGATGGGCTTGCTTGAGCAAAGGAAATATTATGGTCCGTTTGTTAGAAATGTAAGAATTGGAATCTTGGTGCCTTGTTAAGTGTTAATCTTACCATGACTTTACGTCTGGAATGAAATTTTGGGCGGGATATCCACGTTTTGATGTCACCATTTTGATATTAGGCGTCGACTCGTTTCTTGAAGTCAGTAAATCCTGGAATGTTTGGAGATATCCCGGGAAGGTCATGAGAAAAGTTGACCTCTCGGTGGTAGAATTTAAAGGAGGATTAGATGTTGGTAATTAAGTATCGATGTGTATAAGGCTTCCTGAGTCGATTCCTGAGCCATTCGTTCTCCCCTCTCGGTTGGCCTTTGCCAGCCACTAGAGCAAGTAAGAGAACCTACAGTGAATGAACTTAAAGAACCGTAGATTTTTACCGGATTGTACACCTTTGTGTCTGGCTATGGTTATGGTAAATATCTTTTAATGGAATGTTTTGAGGATGGGAGTAGATCGGAGTATAGTGATTGTCGGATCTGCACTAACCAGCTACCCGCAGAGCGTATTGGCACGCCCTGGGAGAACGGCCTTTTCAAGATCAGGAATGGACCATTAAGAATATCGAGAATTCTTTGGGGTTGGTGGCGGTCGTTGGTTTGAGTTCAGAAGCATATGGATCTGAGGTAAATTGGCCGGTCTGAGGTTGAGGTCATAAATTACCCTAGAGGTAGTATGTGTCGCCCAAGGTTGGGAAACAACCGTAGTCTCATGGTTAAAGGCTACGGTAGTAAATTAATTGTTCATTCGGATATAAGTGTGAAGTGTCCAAGGGGACATTTATCGTGAGGACTATCACGAGGTCCCGGGAGTGGTTCTGGCGAGCGGAGTAGGGTTGATCTAATATGTGGGCAGCGTGGTATGAAAATTTAGATTTCGAGGACGAAATCTCCTTTAAGGTTGGGAGGATTGTAACACCTGTAATTTTCGGTAAGTAAATGTTACCCGAAAGTTTCTGTGACTTGTAAACATTGGGGTTTTGTTGGGAATTGTATTATTTAAGGTTCCACGGAGTATCGGGAGTTTTGGCAGTGAAAAAAACCGAGTTTCGGGGCTCCGGAAAGGTCCCACGACAATGTCCGACGACTATGACAAGTCACAGTCGCGCGTGGCACAGTCGCAGAAGAGAAACAGAAGCCTGGGGCATACTGGCGACTATGCCAGGCGACATTGCCCTGGGCATAGTCGCTTGGCAATGTTGCCAAGGCAGCCCAGGCTGCTGTTAAGTCGAATTTTCAGCTCCTTTCTCATTCTTCACTTTTCATTTCCTTCCCAACTCCCTCTAAACTCTCTCAAGACCTCCCAAACCCATTCATGATGATTTTGATCCATCAAATTCCTCCATCCTCAAGTATTGTAGTGTCATCAAAGGGTAGAAGCTAGACGCCAAGAACCTTCATCTTCATCTTCAACCTCAAACTCCATTTTTGGGTTTTCTAGGTTTTCATCAAAACCTAAGTGGTAAGTTTATCCCTTTCATTTCTAAACCTTAAAATAAGTTGTAAATGCTCCATTGATGATTTCCTAATTAGTATGTTTCTTTAATTTTGGTTTGGAAGATTTTGAGAAAAGTTAGGTCAAAATTAGGGTTTTGGGTATAAGTTGAGGTCTTGATATAAAATGTTTGGGGAATGTTTCTATAAGATTAAATATGGTTATTTACGGTTGAAAATGTTTGGATCTAGGTTTTAGAGGTTTTGGCTTGGAGAATTCAAGTTTCGTCAAGGAAGCTCAAAATGGGGTAAAATCTGGATTTAGCCTAAATCTAGCAAAGTGAGTTCAAGTTGATTTGTGAAAACGGTGTACATGCCAAAATGATTATTTTAAAGTGTTTTGCATCTTACATGAAATTGTTAACTGTTGATCAGTTTGGTTATTTTGAAAGTGCTTAACTTTATAAACATATATAGCACACATTCTTATGATTTTTGGGCATTTTGATAGTGAGTCACAAATGGGTGTGTTAGGTAACTTATTGCATTAATGAGATTATTTGGTTAAAAGTCATTTTTAGTGTTGTTTGGGTAAAAGGTTTAATTTTGTGTTATGGGACGTTTTGAAAGGATAAAGAGCATAAATCCATTTGGAAAACCTTTTGTCCCGACTTAAACTGCGTTGGAGTCCATTCAAGTATTTTGGAGCGTGTGATTTCATGGTATGGGTCGAATACGTTTATTATTTGAAAAGCATTAATCATTGGTCAAAAAGAGGTTTTGAGTATTTTGGCTCGATGTCGTTTTAAAGGAGTCTTGAGGACACTTGTCGGTTTTATATGGCTCAATGTAGAGTCCAGTTATGACGTACGTACTAATGCGCTGTGTTGCGTATTGAGCTTGGTTACGGGCTCGAGTGCTTTGGTCATTCATGTGTAGTCCAGTAAGGTTATACTGTGTTGCATTGGATCCATAGGCACGTAAGTCAGTCTGTTTTGGATGGTCAATTGGGTATTGCGGGGTTGAACTTCGGTACCCATGTTTTATGACTAGAAACTTTACAAGCGATCGCTAGGAGGGTTGAGTCTGTTAGTGCTGTCGGGGGAGTAGACGCTAGGACCTCCACCACTTGAAGTAATGCCTAGGAGGTAGTCTTTAAGTGTGCCGAGCCTTCGGGATGGAGTTCTTCAGAATGATCTGTCAAGGTCAACTGACTTGGGGTGACACTTGTTAAAGAAGTCGTAGGGACACCGGACTGTCATGTCGGGAGGTGTCATGCGATTAATGTTTCTTGGGTGACATACTTTTGGGTTTCCTCCACCCTCAATGGATATGGACTGACCCATTTGTCGGCTATCAATATTTTTAAATATAAGGATGTGTTACTTTAATGTCCTTGGGTCTATATGGTCGACAGTGAATGAGGACCTTAATATTGGACCATCCTCCTCGTATATTAAGGTTTGAATGAATTATGTCAACCTCGTGTTTTGGTAATTAAAATATGTTCTTTTTCGGTCGCGTGAGTATTGGACCTAGTGTCCATGTTTTCGGACGTATGGTATACATGGTTTTGATGATGATTCATGTTTCGAGTTTGTTTAAGTTGCATCAATTTATAAAGCATGATTGAAATGAGGTGTCCACATTTGAAAGTGCATGATATTGGAAAAGAGTCATTTCCACGTTTTAAAGGACATCAATCGACTGGTCATGGTTTCAAGTGAAAATCATTCTTTTAAAGATATATCCACTCATGTAAAACTCTTGGACTCACTAGGCGTTAGCCTAACCTTTTTACTTTTCGGCATGTGCATCAGGTTCCTGTTGGGGTTTGGTTCTAGCAGCTATCAAGAGTTGAGCCTTAGCCTTGTTGGTAGCTATTTATTGTGCACTCAAAGCGAGGACACTGAATTTCCCACTGTGGACACAAGTATATATCAACACTGGGATCGCTACAAGTAATACAATGGTACAAGTACCGAGTATCATACCCACAGAGACTGGACTTACTGAGAAATACAAACTTTCATGAACATTTTGCACAAGTTTCGAGTTGGGAAAAATATTTGTTTGATTGGTGAATTAATTCTAAAAATGCGAAATGAACTTTTTATAATTAAGGAATGGGTATGGGTGTAAGCATTTCTTGAGACAAACGTAGTAACATAATGGTCGGGAGCTTTGTAGTACGGAAAGTCTATAAAAGGCCCGATCTCTCGAAAGTGGATTTTTAAAGACCGGTCCTACAAAATGCTCTTAAAGTGTCCATCGTTACCAACTCTTAATCTTGCCGATTCAACTAAGTTGATAAAAATCAAGTTCTACCGTTACGGAGATTTATACCCAAATCTCTTTGCGATATAAATCTTCTCCGCCGTTTGAACGTCAGTAAATCATACAAAACCCGTATCTCTACGTGGTTATCAAAGACTCTCTCAAATCTTTGTGCATCACTTAAGCCGTATTTCGAATCCGCCACTCTCGAGGTCCAGATTTAATATTAACACATCAAAGTGATCGACTTATCTACATTGAGTTTAAGTCCCGACTTAAGTGACCAAACTTAAGGATTAGTAATAATGGTCACACCCAAGTGTTGCCTACTAGCCTCAAGTTCGCTCACACCCACACCCAAAAGGTGCTTAGCTCATGTTAAAAATAAAAGACATAATAATACAAGAGAAATAAAAGTTAACTACTTGCATGAATGTAAATAAAGTAAGAGCAAAGTAAGAGAATAAACTACGGAATTTAAAATGCTACAATTAAAGAGCAAGAAATTAAAGTACTAAAATTAAAGAGCAAGAAATTAAAGTACTTAAAATTAAACTTGCAATAAATGAAAATGCTAGGAAGGTAATACATAAAAGTAAAGTACAAATAACTAAAGACAATAATTTAAACTAATCTAATCTTCAAGGCTAAGCTCTCTCTTTTTGGAGAGAATAACTTAGGAAGATGAGAGAATGATGGAGAGCTTTGATGATGGATTTGTTGATGGATGATGGAATCGTTTGCACCAAGGCCCTTCTTATATAGCCAAAGAGATGGAAAATACTCATTGGGTAATGTCTTTGTCCAATGGATATTCCTATTATCTTCACACCCTCCAATGATGACCTCATGCCTCCAATCATTGCTGAATATGCCAAAAGGGCCCACTAAATCGGGTAAAGCCTTTGCCCCATGGATATTCGGGTGCCCACCGCGAGCACTTACTGCCCTCTCCGACAGTTTTCCCAATTTATGCACAAAAATTACTTTTGATGCCATTATCATAACTTGCTTTAATTATGGACCAAACGAAGATAGAAATGAACAAAAGTGGGTATAAATGAGAAATAAAATAAGGGAAAAGAGTGATAAATAACACTCAGAAATGAGGGTTATCACTTGTGCAAGTGTAAGTGGTTGGTGAAGTCTTCCGTAGTTTGGAGATAGTGACTATTATTGGGTTTTAGTAGCACTCGTCCTTATTATAGACTGTATGTATAGAATGGAATATGTGTATTGAGGCTAATTAATAAATTGTGATTGGAGATGTATCATTTATCGATGAATTTAGAAAATTTTAAACTAGTTGTTATTTCCATATTTGAGGGTGTTACAAGTTATCTACTTGTAATCCATCCCTATATAAAGGGTTTATGATTAATGAGAATTTAAAGCTTTTCTATTCTCTCTATATCTATTGTTCTACAACACGTTATCAGCATGTAAACTCGATTGTTGTCTGACGATTGTTCTGTTCGCTACCGCTGCCAAAACAACTTTCATCATACTACGTCAATACAAGTATGTATATTCATATCCTCATCTTAATATATATATATATAGGGGCTAAATCAAATGAAAACCACAAATATGTTACAAACATGTGAGAACCAATATAAAAATATTTTTTCACATGATATATTTTCACCAAATGCTTGGATTTAATATATTTTTCCCATATATTTGTTTCATAATATGATAGTTTTACATGTATTTGTTTCATCACATGAATATTTTTTACTTGTATTTTTCATTTCACTAGGTGAATCAAATTTTATTTTTCACGTGTAATATTTTCACAAGGTGAACAAAAACATATATGAAACAATATCTTAAATCATAGGTTTTGATGAAAAAAAATAATGTAAAAAATTAATTATATATATATATAATTATATATAGGGGCAGGTTCAAACGAGAAGATAGTCAATTTGCGAGAAAACGAGAAGGAATAAGAGCCACATAATTTATTAATTAAAAAATAGCATAAATAAATTATTTTTTTAAAAGTTAAGATAATTACAATTTGAATTGGATAAATCCTTAAAAATCTCATAATATCTTTTAAATTTTAATAAATTCATAATTTTTTTTTATCAAATTCATATTATTATTTTCTAGATAAAATCATAATTTTCATCAAATATCACATGTGATATCCATAACTAATTCATTATTTATTTCATCATTTTTTCTCTATTTTTTAGATTTATGTTTTGAATCACATGTGATTAACTCCGTTTAACATGTGATATATTATTATGTATCACATACACTAGGTGGATTTTTGTAAATATCACATATGATAATATATGTCTGAATATAAATGACTTATAATCATATGTGATAATATTTACATCACAAAAAGATCTATAAATATAAGTATACATAATTACATATGATTAACTAAAATATATACAATTATCACATGTGGTAATATTTACATCACAAAAAGATCTATAAATAGAAGTATACATAATCACATATGATTAACTAAAATATATACAATTATCACATGTTATAATATGATATGTGATATGCATAAATATTTATATAATGATATCACGTGTGATATTTGGTTAAAAATGTGAATTTTTTAATTAAAAGTGTATTTAGAAAAAAATTAATAAATAATTGAAATTACAAAATAAATAAATCTAAAATATATAATGAGAATTTTAAGGATTTATCCAATTTAAAATGATAATTATCCTATTTTCTAGACCTATTTTTTATTTATGGTTTTTTTAATTAATAAATTATGTGGCTCACATTCCTTCTCGACTTCTCGCAAATTAGTCTGCTTCTCGCATGATCCTCCCTCCCTCTCTCTCTTTCTCTCTCTCTCTCTCTCTCTATATATATATATATATATATATATATATATATATATATAGTTTTAGGTTCATTTGAGAAATGGTAAATATATGAGAAATAGAGAAGTAATCCTAGCCATTCACACGGTCAAGATCGGATTTGACTGGTCAAAAGTTGCGGCTCTTCCAAAAATAGAAGGACACTTTCGTAATTTTTACAAAATACACGGGCTGTGTTCATATATGAACCTGTATAATTCACATATGAACTATATGTTTATATATGAACCAGTGCAATTCACATCTGAACTTTTTTAACTGATTCATATATGAACCTTTGTGATTCATATATGAATCAGTTGAACTAACTAACAGATTCATATATGAACCTTTGTGATTCATATATGAACCAATTAACTGGTTCATATATGAATCAGTTGAACTAATTAAGAGATTCATATATGAATCTTTGTGATTCATACAGATTCATATATGAACTAATCCCGTGTATTTTACGAAATTACCCCTCTATCTTCTATAGATCACGGAAGGAATTATCCGGTGCTTTGCGGTCAAAGCCGCAAATGTTGACCAGATGAATGACTAAGATTACTTCTCTATTTCTCATATATTTACCATTTCTCAAATGAACCTCTCCATATATATATATATATATATATATATATATATATATATATGAAGTCTTATGTATTTTCTATTTATCGTATAAGGCTAAATCATTGCATATGGATATATTTTTTCGCTAATTTTGTTATCTTCACCGCATCATCAAATAATTTTATAATGTGCTCCCTATGTTTTCATCCATTATTTTTTGGGAAATTAATTAAAATGACCGTATTTCAATATCGTATTACCGAAATGACCTAAATCTCTTTTGTTTTGCCGAAATACCCTTTTTGGCCGGGATGTAGGGCCGGGATGGGACCCCCGTGCTAAGTCTGCCTAGGGGGACATAGTTCTTTCTGTGATCAAAGTCTCTGAATTTCTTTTCAAGATTTTTTTTTGTGATTTCATATTTTGGACTAACGATCAGTTCTAGTTTCTTATTGATATATTTTTCAAACAGGTTAAAGAAGATGACTTCCAAAGATGCACTTTCAATCGGCACTGATGTAAAGCCTCCGGTATTGTTCAAAGGCGAATATGAACAATGGAAGGACAGATTTTTAGACTTCATAGACAGACATTCAAATGGAGAGAATATACTTCTATCTATCACTGAAGGTCCCATGAAACCAATCACAATTCATGTACCTGCTGATGATGATGATGGTAATAATGTTGGTGGTGAAAGTGATGATGGAGATGGAGAAAAGGAAATAAAGACAAAACCAGTTAAAGTTGACTTCTCTCAGTACTCAGAAGAACAAAAGAGTAGATTTAAAGCTGACAAGCAAGCAAGATCTCTTTTACTTCAAAGCATTCCAAATGATATCTATATCAAGATAGACAGCTTCAAACATGATGCTAAACAGATGTGGAATCAATTGGAAAAGATGATGATGGGATCAAAAATAGGGAATCAAATAAAGGTGGCCAACTGTATCAATAACTATGAGGAGTTCAAAGCAAAGGAGAATGAGAGCTTAGAAGACACATATGAGAGATTTACTTTGCTTCTGAATGAGCTGACTAAGAACAAAGTCAAGAAGAAGCAGTTGGAAAACAATGTGAAATTTTTGAGCATCCTTCGTCCTGAATGGAAAAAGCACACGAGAAGGATGAAGCAAATGAAAGATTTGAATGAAATCCCTCTTTATGAAGTTTATGAGACCCTGAAACAAAATGAAGAAGAGGTTGAAGAGAAAAGAGCTGAGAAGAAGAAGGCAGTACAAGTTCCTGATCCTATAGCTTTGGTTGTTGATGAAAAGAAGAAAGAAAAGAAAGAGAAGATTGAGAAGAAGAAGAAAAAGATAGTGAGTTCAAGTTCAGAGTCTGGTTCTGTGTCTGATAGTGATGATGGCGAAAGTCTGAAACAAGCCATGATATTGCTGACCCGTGCCTTTCAGAAGAAATTTTATAAGAAGTCGGGATCTAATTCTCAACGCTATTCGTCATCAAGTTCAAAGAACCACGAGCATCGGGAAAGAGTGGAAGGAAAGAGATTTGAAGAGAAACGGTATGGTGAGAAGAAACCAGATGAGAAGAAGATGTTTGTGAATGACTACACTGCTGCTGAAAAGCCTTCAACTGATTCAATCAAATGTTATAACTGCGGCAAGTTGGGTCATTATGCCAAAGATTGTCGGAAGCCAAAAGTACGCAACTCTCAGTATTATCAGAACAAGTTGCTTTTGGCAAGACAACAAGAAGCTGGTGTTGCTTTAATGGCCGAGGATGAGTTTTGGTTGGATCATTCTGAGGATGAAGGTGAAGCGAAAGAAGAAAATGCTCATATTTGTCTCATGGGCAAAGAGGACAAGAATGACGAGTCAGATGATGAAGAAGTGAATGAGGTATTAAACTTAACTCCAAAAGATTTCATTACCAAGTTGGAAACCATGGTGGTTGAGCTACAAAATTTACAAAATAATCTGAAAAATGAAAAGGAAAAGGTTGCTAAAAAGAACAAGAAGATCTTTGAACTTAATACTTCTGTTATTTCAAACAAAGATCTAATTGATTCTTTACGCAAATCTGATTCTGATTCTAAATCTAAAGTAGATAATTTTGAAAAGAAGATTTCTGAGTTTGAAGGTAAAGTAAATAGATATGAGTTTGAGAAAAATGAATCTGCACTAACTATTTATAAACTGCAGGTTGAAAACAAGAATTTGAACAAGAAGGTAAATGGTATGGAAGTTAAACTTTATAAAAGAGATCAAACAGATCAAACAATCTTTCTTAATGCTCCTAATGAAGAGGTTGATGTTAAGCAAAGATGGGGACTTGGTTTTAACAACCCCCATTATCTTAAGAAAGCTATCAGAAAACAGCCGGCACTTTATAACTATGATTTTCTTGCCTGTGCTGGTAAACATACTCATTTGAAACCCAAATTTGTTACCAAATTGTCAGATGAAGATGAGGCCAAAGAAATTGAAAACAGAAAGAATAAAAAGAAAATGCAACTACCATTTAACTATGTCAAGTTAAATGATAGTTATCTTTCAGAAACACCGAAAGTTATTTCAAAAGACTATTTTGTTAGTTATTCCGCATCTGAGATGAAGGCAAAACCTGCGATTGCAAAGGTTTATGTTCCTACATCTATTCTTGAAAGCAAAATAGTTGAACTTGAAAATGTTTTATCTGATGAAAAACTTTTGGTTGATATAGAACAAAATGTGTTTTCTACAGTTATAAAGAACACTGTTTTTCAAGAAAAATCAACAAAGTGTTCTACAGTTTCAAAGGAACCTCAAATTTTCTCTGATAATTCTGATGACTTATTTGAGTCTGCAAATGATTCTTTTAATTCTGATGATGGGAGCATGGAAGAATCTGATATGTTTGACATTCATTCTAAACTTCCTGATCATTCTACTTGTCTTGAAAATGACAAAGTGTTACCAAGTGGTGTTAGTAATGACAAAGTTTCTGTAACTGCTGATTACTATGCTAATGGTAAGAAACATAAGAAGCAGCGATTACAGAAACAGAAATACACTGGTACACAAAAGAAACCTCAGTCACAGAAATATATTTTTCCTAATAAATCTACATCTTATGTTTCAGATTTAAGGAAGAAAAAGCTGAAAGCTCAATCAGAATGGAGACCAAAACAGAAGGATGCTGAGATAGCTGAATCAGTTACTGATAATTCTTGTACTAAATCTGTTAGTAGTGATTCTGATGTAGTTGATCAATGTGCTTCTCATAAACAAAACCTTGTAACTTCTTACAAGCGTTATTCAATAAAGCAGTTGATTCAATTATCTCCTATTACTACTAAATTTCATCATAATTATCAGAAAACTGACTTTTCTTATCCTCATGATTCTTCTGATTGGTATGGATCTTATCATGTATATTCTTCAAAGTCAAATGTTTTTCAAAGCTTTCAAAAGAAAAGAGGGTCCATTTTTAAGTGGATACCAAAATCTTGTACTAAACTGTTAGGTCCCGTTTTCAAATGGGTGCCTAAAACTATTATTGCCTGATTTCTCTTGCAGACCCGGCATATGTGGTACTTGGACAGTGGATGTTCCAAGCATATGACTGGGCAAAAAGCTTTATTGTCTAACTTTACAGAGAAATTCAGTGGCAATGTCAGATTTGGAAACGATCAGCTTTCACCTATCTTAGGATATGGTGACATTATTCAAGACAATATAACGATCAGTAAAGTGAGTTATGTTGAAGGTTTGGGGCACAACTTATTCAACATAGGTCAATTCTGCGATAAAGGGTTAGAGGTCAATTTCAAGTCTAAGCGTTGCTCGATTCGTACTGAAGACGGAACAGAACTCTTGGGTGGACATAGAAAGACAAACCTCTATACCATCAACTTGTCCAATATTCAGATTGACAATCAGGTATGCTTGATGACAAAAGCTTCACAGCAACAAAGTTGGCTCTGGCATAGACGGTTATCTCACTTGAACTTTCGTTACATCAACAAGCTGGTTCGTGGGAAATTAGTAAAGGGACTTCCTGAGCTGAAATACGAGAAAGAACACTTATGCGCAGCTTGTGAGAAGGGTAAGATGAAGAGAGCCGCTCACAAACCGAAGCCTGAACCAAGCACTAGTTCTCCGTTAGAATTGCTACACATGGATTTATGTGGTCCAATGAGAACTCAGAGTTTGGGTGGTAAGAAATACGTGTTGGTCATTGTGGACCATTATTCAAGATACACGTGGGTCAAATTTCTTCGATCTAAAGATGAGACACCGGGAGTTCTCATTACTTTCTTAAAGACGACCCAGGTGAAACTGCAGCGACAAGTCAAGTTCCTTCGAACTGACAATGACACAGAATTCAAGAATAAGATTGTTGATGAATATCTCGAATCAGTTGGGATTTCACATCAGTATTCTGCTGCTAGAACGCCTCAACAAAATGGAGTAGTAGAAAGACGTAATCGGATGCTAGTCGAGGCCGCTCGGACTATGCTTAGTCAATCGAATCTACCTCTATTTTTGTGGGCTGAAGCTGTGTCGACTGCATGCCATACTCAAAATCGTTCCATGATACACCGCCGATTTCAAAAGACTCCATATGAGCTGATCAACAACAGAACACCTACCATCAAATACTTTCATATATTTGGGTGTAAATGTTTTGTGCTTAACGACAGAGAGAGTCTGAACAAATTCAGTGCTAAAGCGGATGAAGGCATCTTTATCGGTTATTCTTCAACTTCTGCTGCATATCGTGTTTACATAAAGAAGTCAAAGACAGTTATCGAGAGCGTCAATGTCACATTTGATGAAGATATGGCTTCTGATCATCTCAGTTCAGAACCCGTTATCACTGGTGTATTAGCTTCTGGGCAGATCAGTTCAGAACCTGCATCTACAGCGTCTAATTCGGATAACGCTTCTACATCTACTTCACATTTAACTGATTTAGATTTGTTATTTGAATTCTTTTATGATGAGTTTCTTGGAATTAATGTATCTAAATCTGCTGTGACTGACAGGTCTGAAGATACAAGCTGTCATCATCCAGTCACTTCAGAGGTTATTACTGAACAAGCATCCCCTGTTCAGAATGAAACTCATATTCCTACTGTTACTCTTACAGTTGAAGATGAACAAGCAAATGTTGAGCCAGAAGTAACTGTTTCAGTTGGGTGTAATACTTTGTCTATTCAACAGCCTGAACTTGCTGTCCCAACTGATACTTCTGCATCTGAGACTTCAACTGACAACCCCCTCCTGTAATTCAAACTGATGATTCTGCAAGTGGATTTCAAGATGATGATCATACTCAATCAGTATCTACTCCACTCCCACATGAGCATCGCTGGACCAAGGATCATTCATTACATCAAGTAATTGGATATTTTGACAAGCCTGTTCAGACAAGGTCAGCGACTCTTAATCAGTGTATGCATGACTCATTCCTTAGCAAGATTGAGCCAACTCGAGTATCTAAGGCTCTTGCTGATTCGGACTGGGTATCTGCAATGCAAGAAGAGATCAATCAGTTTGAAGCCCTAAATGTTTGGAGACTGGTTCCTAAACCAGAAGGCAAAACCGTGATCGGCACTAAGTGGGTATTCAAGAACAAAAAGGATGAAGATGGTGTCGTTGTCAGAAACAAAGCTAGACTTGTTGCCAAAGGCTACCGGCAAGAGGAAGGCATCGATTATGACGAGACGTATGCTCCAGTATCGCGCATAGAGGCAATCAGAATGTTTCTCGCCTACGCTGCTCATCAGAACCTGCATCTACAGCGTCTAATTCGGATAACGCTTCTACATCTACTTCACATTTAACTGATTTAGATTTGTTATTTGAATTCTTTTATGATGAGTTTCTTGGAATTAATGTATCTAAATCTGCTGTGACTGACAGGTCTAAAGATACAAGCTGTCATCATCCAGTCACTTCAGAGGTTATTACTGAACAAGCATCCCCTGTTCAGAATGAAACTCATATTCCTACTGTTACTCTTACAGTTGAAGATGAACAAGCAAATGCTGAGCCAGAAGTAACTGTTTCAGTTGGGTGTAATACTTTGTATATTCAACAGCCTGAACTTGTTGTCCCAACTGATACTTCTGCATCTGAGACTTCAACTGACAACCCCCTCCTGTAATTCAAACTGATGATTCTGCAAGTGGATTTCAAGATGATGATCATACTCAATCAGTATCTACTCCACTCCCACATGAGCATCGCTGGACCAAGGATCATTCATTACATCAAGTAATTGGATATTTTGACAAGCCTGTTCAGACAAGGTCAGCGACTCTTAATCAGTGTATGCATGACTCATTCCTTAGCAAGATTGAGCCAACTCGAGTATCTGAGGCTCTTGCTGATTCGGACTGGGTATCTGCAATGCAAGAAGAGATCAATCAGTTTGAAGCCCTAAATGTTTGGAGACTGGTTCCTAAACCAGAAGGCAAAACCGTGATCGGCACTAAGTGGGTATTCAAGAACAAAAAGGATGAAGATGGTGTCGTTATCAGAAACAAAGCTAGACTTGTTGCCAAAGGCTACCGGCAAGAGGAAGGCATCGATTATGACGAGACGTATGCTCCAGTATCGCGCATAGAGGCAATCAGAATGTTTCTCGCCTACGTCGCTCATCAGAACCTGCATCTACAACGTCTAATTCGGATAACGCTTCTACATCTACTTCACATTTAACTGATTTAGATTTGTTATTTGAATTCTTTTATGATGAGTTTCTTGGAATTAATGTATCTAAATCTGCTGTGACTGACAGGTCTGAAGATACAAGCTGTCATCATCCAGTCACTTCAGAGGTTATTACTGAACAAGCATCCCCTGTTCAGAATGAAACTCATATTCCTACTGTTACTCTTACAGTTGAAGATGAACAAGCAAATGCTGAGCCAGAAGTAACTGTTTCAGTTGGGTGTAATACTTTGTCTATTCAACAGCCTGAACTTGTTGTCCCAACTGATACTTCTGCATCTGAGACTTCAACTGACAACCCCCTCCTGTAATTCAAACTGATGATTCTGCAAGTGGATTTCAAGATGATGATCATACTCAATCAGTATCTACTCCACTCCCACATGAGCATCGCTGGACCAAGGATCATTCATTACATCAAGTAATTGGATATTTTGACAAGCCTGTTCAGACAAGGTCAGCGACTCTTAATCAATGTATGCATGACTCATTCCTTAGCAAGATTGAGCCAACTCGAGTATCTGAGGCTCTTGCTGATTCGGACTGGGTATCTGCAATGCAAGAAGAGATCAATCAGTTTGAAGCCCTAAATGTTTGGAGACTGGTTCCTAAACCAGAAGGCAAAACCGTGATCGGCACTAAGTGGGTATTCAAGAACAAAAAGGATGAAGATGGTGTCGTTATCAAAAACAAAGCTAGACTTGTTGCCAAAGGCTACCGGCAAGAGGAAGGCATCGATTATGACGAGACGTATGCTCCAGTAGCGCGCATAGAGGCAATCAGAATGTTTCTCGCCTACGCCGCTCATAAGAACTTCACAGTCTTTCAGATGGATGTGAAAACAGCCTTTCTGAACGGCATTCTTAGAGAGGAAGTGTACGTGTCTCAACCTGAAGGGTTCGTCATTCAAGACAAGCCAGATCATGTATACATCTTGGACAAAGCCCTTTATGGATTAAAGCAAGCCCCTCGAGCCTGGTACGATGTATTATCCAAATTCTTGGTCAAGTCTGGTTTCTCTAAAGGTAAGATCGATACCACTTTATTCATCAAGAAGGAAAAAGTTGATATTATACTTATCTAGATATATGTTGATGATATAATATTTGGCTCTACTAATCCAAAATATTGCAAAAACTTTTCTAACCTCATGGTGTCACGTTTTCAAATGAGTATGATGGGAGAGATGAATTTCTTTCTCGGATTACAAGTTAAACAACTTTCTACGGGGATTTTTATAAATCAATCTAAGTACATTTTGGACATTCTTCGGAAGTACAAGATGGAAAATCACAAATCTATTGGAACCCCGATGGCACCTGGTACTAAGATCCACACTGATCCTTCAGGTAAAAGTGTAGATGTTAGAAATTACAGAGGTATGATAGGATCGTTAATGTATCTAACGTCGAGTAGACCAGATATTATGTTCTCAACATGTCTATGTTCTAGATATCAAGCTGCTCCCAAAGAATCCCATTTGGCCGCTGTCAGACGGATTTTTAGATATCTGAAGGAGACTGCAGACCTTGGTTTGTGGTATCCTAAGGATATTGGGTTTCAACTGACTGCATATTCAGATGCAGATCATGCAGGTTGTATGTTGGATAGAAAGAGTACTTCTGGTCACGTTCAATTTCTTGGAGACAAGCTCGTTAGCTGGGCTTCAAAGAAACAGTTATGCGTTTCCACATCGACTGCTGAAGCAGAGTATGTAGCTGCTGCCAGTTGTTGCTCTCAAGTCTTGTGGATGCGAACACAGCTACGAGACTTTGGATTCAAATATGACAAAATTCCGATATACTGTGACTCAAAAAGCGCGATTGCCATATCTGCTAATCCTGTCCAACACACCAAAACCAAACACATTGATGTAAGGTATCACTTTATCAAAGATAATGTTGAAAAAGGAACAATTGAACTTTATTTTGTAAAAACAGATTATCAACTTGTAGATTTATTTACCAAACCCTTAGATGAAAAGAGATTTAATTTTCTTGTCTCTAAGATTGGTATGTTAAATCTTAAGACGTAATCGGTTATTACCTATTAAAGTTACAATCTGTTATTTTTCATCATTTTCTGTATTTTTATTTCTGAAAGATACCTGCACTTTAATGGTTTGCTCATGATCTCAGGGGGAGTAAGAGAAGATTGTTAGATGATCTACATTCATTTGAGGGGGAGTAAAACTAATTTCTGCATTTTGCTTAACTGACAAAATTTTTGCAATGCATGATTTTAGGGGGAGCTTATCAAAAGAAGTAAGACTATGATTTCTGATTACTTCTGATCAGAACTCGTTCTATAATTTGTTTTACTGTTTTCCGTTGTTTATTTTCGAATAAATTTTGTGAATAAATTTTTGACTAGACTTTGAGACTTACAGGATGAGAGAAGCTGACACGATCATATCTACATGACTACAGCTGACTTTCTGAGATTTAAGAATGAGCGACAAGGTAAATTTCTTATCTTAATCTCACATATATCTGAAAGAAGGACAACTTTCAGGTATAGAAAACATGTTATTAAATGTTCAAACCACTTCCCAATTCTTAAACAGATTTTATAATTTGGAAGTGTGATTTTAAATGTTTTCATTTTATTTTTGTGCTTCATTGATAAACAAACCGTGTGTTTCCAAAGATAAATACTTGCGTATTGTCTTTTCTACATACTTTCAAGTATTCACACACACTGGTTTGAATTATTCTTCAAAATGTTCTTACCACGTCTCTAAATTGAAACTATTTTTCTTCGATGGTAAGACACCCCGTTTGTATTTCAAAGAATTTTGAGTGATATTTCATTTCAAAGCGTTTCATTCAAGAATGTCTGTATATTGTTTCATATAGACAAATATCCATTATTCTTGACCATAAGCCTTAATTGTTATATCATTCATTTCTGATCATTTTATACAATGTCAGATTTTCAAACAAGTTTCTTGCATTCATGTTCATTCATTCAATTTCCTTGTTTGAAAAATACTTCAATGGTTTAAAATGCTCATATCTTCATGATTATATCACTGAGCATACTTATATCTGACATTTGTATATGAGCTTTAACTGATATAGTTAAACCATTTGAGCAACACATGCTTTATAGGATTACATGGGTTCTTTGTGCTAGGAGTTAATTGAAACTTCTATGGATTCACGTTAACCAGTGTTTCCTACCCAAGAAGTTAATCCTTTAGTGATTGAGTGTGAGGAGTCAAAAAGAAATGAGTGTGGGTGTGATGAGGTAAAATGGAAAAGAGAGTTTGGTTAGTAGTGAGCTTATTGATTAAAAAGAAAGAGGGTGTGAGATCAGAGTAAAAGAATATCAAACTCTGCATCAACTACTTTCTGAGCCGGGCAACCACATTACTAATGCTTCACAATTCTTGGTGAACATTATTGAAACAGGCAAATAGCCCATGCCAACTCTTGCTTAAACCCCACCAACCACTCATTTTCTTCTCAAAAAGAAAATGTTTCACATTTTCAAAGGGACGCAACATATAATATATCTGGTTTTCATTTGGAAAATCTGGATATTGAAAAAGAAGGAAGTCTGCCCCGCCTTCGCATTTCAATCATGCACTTAGAGTCTGTGTTTATCTACTGTTGTCTCAGTGGTTTACACAATGTTGAGCCTTATTAAAAAGCAATCATTTGTGCTTTAATTCTTTCTACACTTGCACGAGCACACAAAGAATTTGTTTCTTTGTCATAACATTCATAGAAATTGCCTTTGTGGTATTTCGATGATTGGATGGAAGCCCTGGGGGAGTGAACATTAAAAAGCTCCTTTAAATTGTGTATTCGTTACACACAGTGACTTTGTGTTACTGACAGGCATATTAACTGATTCATCTGTTGATTCAGGAGTTACATGTTCTTATTTTGTCTGGATTTGCAAAGATCTAGATGAATACCTGGTTATGGATCACAGAATCAGAGGCTCAGTTGGAAATATCAGAATGGTCGATGACATTTCTTGAGAGAAAAGTTTTGATGATATAGATGCTCAAATCATCAAAAAGGGGGAGATGGTATAAAGAAATGTTAAAGATTGGAGATGGTATGCAGAAATGTTAAAGTTTTTCAAGTTTGGAGGAGATTATTTTTTCTTAAATGCTCAAATCAGAAAAGTTCAAAGTAAAGATTTTAAAGTTTTGAAGACGATCAAAGAATTTCTGAAGATTTCTTTGAAGATTATTTGCTGAAGCAATCTGAGCTGAATCTGTAGATAATTTCTTTCCAAAGTCTGAAAGCGTCTTTATGAAAGATTTGGGGAGATTGTTAATCATTTGAAGATAGTTTTGGAAAGAAGATCATCAATGAAAAAGGGAGTTTGCTTTGACAGAGCTTAAAGTGAAGACTGAATTGCTAGATCTTTCAACAATGATCTTGAATCCAAAGGGGGAGATCGTTAGAGCATAAATATGTTGGATACAAGATCAAACATACTGAAGGTCAAAGTTGAGAAAGTCAAAGCTGCTAAAGTCAAATCTCATTAAAAGTCAAAGTCTTTTAATAAAAGTAAAACTTAGTTGTTTTTGTATTTGTTGTTTCCTTGTATTAGATGTTAGTATAAATACATTTTCTTCTTGTATTTTCAGTAGTTACAAGATATAGAAGTTAGAGAGAAAGAATACGTAGAGAGAGAGAGAGAGAGTTCTAGAGAGAGAAAGTGTATTTGTGAATTGAAAGAGTAATCAAACAGGTAATTTGATTGTTAAATCTTGTTTGTTTGATTGTTATAATATAGAAACTAGAATCTGTAACAAACATGGTTAATCGGGTTCGTCGGATTCATCGGGTTTTTGAGCACCCCTATAATTTATATACTCTTTTTCTCTCATATACTTCTCTTTATTTTCTCCTCTCCCTCTTTCTCTCTAAAACAATAAATTTAAGAGCATCTCCACAGCATTGCTAAAATAGAAAAAATTGGGTTTTTGTCTTCTATTCTTCTCCAACATCATTGCTATCTTGTTTGCTATAATAGAGAATCATGAAATATCTCTAAATATAAAGAACTCTCTATAATTCTCTAAATATGAGAGAGAAATATTATTTTATTCCATCCACCAATGAGATTCAATTTTTATCATTTTATATTTAGTTTTTCTTTTAAAATGTATTGGGATGATAAATTAGAGAATATTATAATAATATAAGTTGTTTTAAAATTTCTAAAATAACAAATCTGTTAAGAGTTGAATATAATATTTTTTAGAGATTTTCACTTTTGGTTCTCTATTTTAGAAAAATTATAGGAAAGCTGTTAGAGATGCTCTAATAATCTTTCTTTAGAAAATACAATATTAATTGTTGAATATAATAATAAGTTATTACTTATATTTACATTACTACTTTAAGAAAATCAATGTTTGTCTTTACATTTTTTTTTCTTCTGAACTTTTTATTTACTGGTTTTCTTGTTTCCACGTTCATTTGTATTTTTTTTTAGATTTTCCATGTTCACCAAGATTTTCAAAATTTTCAAAAGTTTTAATCTAAAACTAATAAGCAACTTCATAATATAAAACCATCTTGATCTGAGTTACGAGTGAAATTTTATGACCTCCAAAGTTTATTTCATAAAGTCTTACGAAAAGTGTTGCGAAATGGTTAAGAAAGTGGTTACGTTTTTGTTTATAATCCATGTGTTAATAGTAATTGTGTGTCCTAAATCAAGATTCCTATTGCAATTACAAAACACAAACAAGATGATTATCAAATTACCTGTTTGATTTACTTCACAATTTCAAATGAATACAACTTTCTCTCACTAGAACTCCTTTTTCTCTCTCTACAATTCTCTCTTTGGATGCGATCTCAGATTCTCAAGTTACTACTTAAAAACTAAAAATACAAGGTATTTATACCTACAAGAATTACAAAGAAAACAAAATACAAATACAAGGAAACTTTGACTTTTTATTACAACAAGACTTTGACTTTAATGAGAGTTGACTTTCTCAGCTTTGACTTCTTGAACTTTTACCTTCAGACTTCTTGATCTTGTATCCAATATATTTATGCTCTAACAATCTCCCCCTTTGGATTCAAGATCATATTCAAAAAGATTTAGCAAATCAATCTCCTTTTTTAGTTCAATCTAAACATTATAATCTCCCCTTTCTTTGACGGTATTATTTCCAAAACTGTCTTCAAACGAATAACAATCTCTCCAAAACTTTCACAAAATACTTTCAGACTTTGGAAAGAAATTATCTTCAGATTCAGCTCGGATTGCTTTAGCAAATAATCTTCAAAGAAAATTTCCTCAAAATCAGCATATCTTTAGAAATTCTTTGATATTTTTCAAATCTTTACTTTGAATCTCTTGACTTGGACATTTCTGTAAATCAACTCTCAAAACTCCAAAACTTTAACATTTCTTGATACCATCTCCCCCTTTTTGATGATTTGAGCATCGGTATCATCAAAACTTTCACCAAGAAATGTCTTTGACCATTCTGATCTGTCCAAGAGCCTCTGATTCTGTGATCCATAACCATGTATTCATCTAGATCTTTTCAAATCCAGAAAAATTAAGAAATGTAACACCTGAATCAACAAATGAAGCAGTTAAAATGCCTGTCAGTAACACAAAGTTATTGTGTGTAACAGATACACATAGGAAAGGAGCTTTTTGATGTTCACTCCCCCAGGGCTTCCATCCAATCATCGAAACACCACAAAGGAAATTTCTATGAATGTTATGACAAGAAAACAAATTCCTTGTGTGTTCGTGCTAGTGTAGAAAGAATTAAGTCATCAAATGCTTATAAAGGCTCAAAATTGTGTAAACCACTGAGACAACAGTAGATAAACACAGACTCAATGTGCATGATTGAAATGCGAAGGTGGGGGCAGACTTCCTTCTTTTTCAATATCCATAATTTCCAAATGAAAACCAGATAGATTATATGTTGCGTCCCCAGAAAAATATGAAACATTTTTCTTTTTGAGAAGAAAATGAGTGGCTGGTGGGGTATTAGTCAAGAGTTGGCATGGGCTAGTTGCCTGTTTCAATAACGTTCACCAAAAAATCGTGAAACATTAGTAATGTGGCTGCCCGACTCAGAAAGTAGTTGGTGCAGAGTTTGATATTCTTTTACTCTGATCTCACACCCTCTTTCTTTTAATCATTAGGCTCACATCTAACCAAACTCTCATTTCCATTTTACCTCAACGCACAACCTACACTCATTTCTTTTCGACTCCTCACACTCAGTCACTATGGAGTAACTACTTAGGTAGGAAACACTGGTTAACGTGAATCCATAGAAGTTCATGTAAGTCCTAGCACAAAGAACCCATATTCCTAAAAAGCATATGTTGCTCAAGATGGTTTAACTTTAACAGTTAAAGCTCAAATGCAAGTCAGATGTATATATGCTCAGAATATAATCATGAATATATGAGCATTTTTAAACATTGAAGTATTTTCAAACAAGTATATTGAATGAATGAACATGAATGCAAAAAAGACTTGTTTGAAAATCTGACATTGTATGAAAATGATCAGAAATGAATGATATAACAATCAAAGCTTATGGTCAAGAATAATGGATATCGTCTATATGAACCAAAATATAGACATTCTTGAAATGAACGTTTCGAAATGAAATTACGCTCAAAATTCTTTGAAATACAAGCGGGGTGTCTTACCATCGAAAAATATGTTTCAAAAAATTTGAGACATGGTAAGAACTTTTTGAACAATAAGTCAAACCGGTGTGTGTGAATACTCGGTTTGTTTATCAAGTAAGCACAATAAAAATTTGAGGCTTGTGTGAATTAAGACAATACACAAGTAATTATCTTTGGAAACACACGGTTTGTTTATCAAGTAAGCACAATAAAAATGAAAACATTTAAAATCACACTTCCAATTCATGAAAATCTTGTAAGAATCGGGAAGTGGTTTGAACATTTACGAACATGTTTTTTTATGATTGAAAGTTGTCCTTCTTTCAACCATATATGAGATTAAGATAAGAAATTAACCTTATTCGCTTCGTCTTAAATCTCATGAAGTCAGCTGAAGTCATAAAAATATGATCTTGATAGCTTCTCTCATTCTGCACAAGTCTCAAAGTCATGTCAAAGCAAATTTTATTCACACATTTATTGAAAAATAAATGACATAAAGCAGTAAAACGATTAAAAATACGAGTTCTGGTCTGAGATAATCAGAAATCATAGTCTTACTCCTTTTAATATGACTTATATGCTCCCCCTAAAATCATGCATCACAAAAATTTGTCAGTTAAGTAAAATGCAGAAATTAGATAAAATCCCCCTCAAAAGAATAATAACCATCTTTAATCTTCTCTTACTCACTCCCCCTGAGAACAACAACAACATGTTAAAGTGCAGATATCCTCTTAGAATAAATGATAAAGAAATGATGAAAAATTACAATAAAAGAAACTTTAATAGGTAATTACTGATTAGACTTTGAGATTTAGCATACCAAACTTAGATACAAGAAAATTAAAGTTCTATTGTACCTTTTTCTACATTATCTTTGATAAAATGATACCTGACATCAATGTGTTTTGTCTTAGTGTGCTGTACAGGATTAGCAGATATCACGATTGCACTCTTCGAGTCACAATATATTGGAATTTTATCAAACTTGAATCCATAGTCTCGCAGCTGTGTTCGCATCCACAAGACCTGAGAGCAGCAACTGGCAGCAGCTACATACTCTGCTTCGGCAGTCAATGTGCAAACACATAATTATTTCTTTGACGCCCAACTAACAAGCTTGTCTCCAAGGAATTGGATGTGACCTGAAGTGCTCTTCCTGTCAAGCATGTACCAAGCATGATCTGCGTCTGAATAAGCAGTCAGTTGAAACTCAATATCTTTAGGATACCACAGACCAAGATCTACAGTCCCCTTCAGATATCTAAAAATCCGTTTGACAACAACCAAATGGGATTCTTTAGGAGCAGCCTGATATCTAGAACATAAGCATGTTGAAAACATAATATCTGGCCTACTTGAAGTAAGATACATTAAAGAACCTATCATACCTCTATAAGTCCAAACATCAACACTTTTACCCGAAGGATCAGTGCTAATCTTAGTACCTGGTGCCATTGGGGTTCCAATTGGTTTACAATTTTCCATTTTGTACTTCCGAAGAATATCCAAAATGTACTTAGATTGGTTAATGAAAATCCCCGTTGAAAACTGTTTTACTTGTAATCCGAGAAAGAAGTTCATCTCTCCCATCATACTCATTTGAAAACGTGACACCATGAGGTTTGAAAAGTTTTTGCAGTATTTAGGATTTGTAGAGCCAAATATTATATCATCAACATATATTTGAATAAGGATGATATCAGCTTTTTCCTTTTTGATGAACAAAGTGGTATCGACTTTACCTTTGGAAAAACCTGACTTGACCAAGAATTTAGATAGAACATCATACCATGCGTGAGGGGCTTGTTTCAAACCATACAGAGCTTTATCCAAAATGTAGACGTGATCTGGCTTATCTGGATTTACGAACCCTTCTGGTTGAGACACGTATACTTCCTCCTTAAAAATGCCATTCAGAAAGGCCGTTTTCACGTCCATCTGATAGACTATGAAATTCTTGTGAGATGCGTAGGCTAGAAACATACGGATTGCTTCTATACGCGCAACTGGAGCATACGTCTCGTCGTAGTCTATGCCTTTCTCTTGCCGGTAACCTTTGGCAACAAGTCTTGCTTTATTCCTTATGACAATACCATCTTCATCCTTCTTGTTTTTGAACACCCATTTAGTTCCTATCACGGTCTTTCCTTCTGATTTTGGAACTAATCTCCAGACCTTTAGGGCTTCAAACTGATTTAATTCTTCTTGCATAGCAGATACCCAATCCGAATCATCAAGAGCTTCTGATAATCGAGTAGGCTTTATTTTGCTGAGGAATGAGTCATGCAGATACTGGTTTAAAGTTGTTGACCTAGTTTGCACCGGCTTGTTAAGATCTCCAATAATTTGATGTAAAGGGTGCTCTTTGGTCCAGCGATGCTCATGAGGGAGTGGATTAGATGAAGATTAATCATGGTTATCATCTAAAAATCCACTATCAGGCTCTTCAGTTTGAGTAGTTGGAGGGGGGTTTGCAGTTGAAGTTTCAGGTGTAGAAACATTAGTTGGAACAACAGACTCTGGCTGTTGAGTAGACAGTGTATCACACCCAACTGACACAGTTACTTGTGGCTCAGTAGTTACTTGTACATCTTCAACTGTAGGAGTAGATGTTGAAATGTGAGTTTCTAACTAAACGGGGGATTCAGATTCAGTTATGACTTCTTAAGTGACTGGATGATTGCAACTTATGTCTTCAGACCTGTCAGTCACAGCAGATTTTGGCAAATTAGATCCTAGAAACTCATCATAAAAGAATTCAAATAACAAATCTAAATCAGATAAATGACTAGTAGATGTAGAAGCATTATTCGAATTGTTCTCTGTAGAAACAGGTTCTGGACTGATCTGCCCAAAAGCTAATACTCCAGTTATCCCGGGTTCTGAATTGAGTTGTTCAGAAGCCATTTCTTCATCGAATGTGACGTTTACGCTCTCAACGACTGTCTTGGACTTCTTTAAGTAAACTCTACATGCAGTAGATGTCGAAGAATAACCAATGAAAATACCCTCATCTGCCTTGGCACTGAACTTGTTTAGACTCTCTATGTCGTTAAGCACGAAACACTTACACCCAAATATGTGAAAATACTTGATTGTCGGTGTTCTGTTGTTGATCAACGCATACAGAGTCTTTTGAAAACGGCGATGTATCATGGACTGATTCTGAGTATGACAAGAAGTAGACACAACTTCTGCCCACAGAAATAGAGGTAAGTCAGACTGGCTCAACATAGTCCGAGCGGCCTTGACCAGCGTCCGATTTCGCCTTTCGACTACTTCATTCTGTTCGGGCGTCCGAGCAGCAGAGTATTGATGTGATATCCCGACCGATTCGAGATATTCTTCAACAATCTTGTTTTTGAACTCTATGTCGTTGTCGGTTCTAAGAAGCTTGACTGGTTTCTGCAAATTCACCTGGGTCGTCTTCAGAAAAGTAATGAGAACTTCGGGTGTATCATCTTTTGATCGTAAAAATTTGACCCACGTGTATCGCGAATAATCGTCCACGATAACCAACACGTATTTCTTTCCACCCAAACTCTGCGTTCGCATTGGACCACACAAATCCATATGTAACAACTCTAACGGAGAGCTGGTACTTGGTTCAGACTTAGGTTTATGTGGAGCTCTCTTCATCTTTCCTTTTTCACATGCTGCACATAAGTGTTCTTTCTCATATATTTCAGCTCAGGAAGTCCATTTACCAATTTTCCACTGACCAGCTTGTTTATATAACGAAAATTCAAGTGCGATAGTCGTCGGTGCCAAAGGCAACTTTGTTGCATCGAGGCTTTTGTCAGTAAGCAAATCTGATTGTCATTCTGAACCTTTGAAAGATTGATGGTGTAGAGGTTTGTCTTTCGATTGCCGACTAAGAGTTCATTACCTTCTTCAGTATGAACCGAACATCTCTTAGCTTTGAAATTAACCTCTAACCCTTTGTCGCAGAATTGACCGATGCTAAACAAGTTGTGCCCTAAGCCTTCGACATAACTCACCTTCCTAATCGTTATGTTTTCTTGAATGATGTCACCAAATCCTAAGATTGGTGAAAACTGGTCGTTCCCAAATCTCACATTGCCGCTGAATTTCTCTGTATAATTAGACAATAAAGCTTTCTTCTTGGTCATATGCTTGGAACTGCCGCTATCCAAGTACCACATATGTCGGGTCTGCAAGAAAAATCAGGAAATAACAATTTTAGGTACCCATTTAAAAACGGGTCCTAACAGATTAGCACATGATTTTGGTATCCATTTGAATATGGATCCTCTTTTCCTTTGAAAAATCTTTGAAAAATTAGATTTAGAAGAATAAACATGATAAGATCCAAACCAATCATTAGAAGTATGATGATAAGCAAAATCATTTCTCCGATAATGAAAAGATTTATTAGTAGTAGGAGATAATTGAATCAATTGCTTTATTGAATAACGCTTGTAAGAAGTTACAAGGTTTTGTTTAGGAGAAGCAAGTTGACCAACTACATCAGTATCACTACTATCAGATCTATTACATGAGTTATTAGAAATTGATTTAGTTGTCTCATCATTCTTCCTTTTTGGTCGCTATTCAGATCTTGCTTCCGACCGTTTCTTTCTTAAATCTGAAACAAAAGATTTAGATTGATTAGGAAAATCAGATTTCTGAGATTGATTTTTCTTTTGTTTACCAGTGTTGATCCGTTTCTGTGATTGTTGTCTCTTATGTTTCTTACCCTTAGAATAATAATCAGCAGTCACAGAAACTGGTTCACCAACCTTAGTTGATGATTCACCAGTTTTAAAAACACTTGGTAATGCTTTTCCATTTATAAGAAAAGTAGAATGATCTGGAAGGGAAGCATTAAAATTAAACATATCAATTTCCTCTATACACCCATCATCAGAATTGAGAAAATCATTTGCAGACGCAAATAAGTCATCAAAGTTATCAGTCGAAGTTTGAGGTGCCTTTGAAACTTTAGAACACTTTGTAGATTTAGATTGAAAAACTGTGTTCTTTAAAACAGTAGAAAATACACTTTGTTCAATATCTACCAAAAGTCTTTCATCAGATAAAACATTTTTAAGTTCAACTATTTTGCTTTCAAGAATGAGTGGAGGAACATAAACTTTTGCAATTGTAGGTTTTGCCTCCATCTCAGAAACATAATAACTAGCAAAATAGTCGTTTGAAAGAACTTTTGGTGTTTCAGAAAGATAACTATCATTTAACTTTTCATAGTTAAACGGTAGTTGCATTTTCTTAATATTCTTTCTATTTTCAGTTTCTCTAGCCTCAACTTCTTCTGGTAATTTGGTAACAAATTTGGGTTTTAAATGAGTATGTTTACCAGTAGCAGCAAGAAAATCAAAATTATAAAGTGCTGGTTGTTTTCTGATGGCTTTCTTTAAGTAATGCGGGTTTTCATAACCAAGACCCCATTTTTCCTTAACATCAGCCTCATCATTAGGTGCATTAAGAAAAATAGTTTGATTTGTTTGACCTCTTGCATAAAGTTTGGCTTCCAGACCATTTACCTTCTTATTTAAGAGCTTGTTTTCAACCTGCAATTTATAAACAGTTAGTGCAGATTCTTTCTTCTCAAAATCAGACTTGGAAATTTTAGCTTCAAAATCAAAAATCTTCTTTTCAAAACAATCTACTTGAAGTTTAGAATCAGAAGCAGACTTGCGTAAAGAATCAATTAGATCTTTGTTCCCAATAACGGACTTATTAAGCTCAAAGATCTTGTTGTTTCTTTTAACAACTCTGTCTTTTTCCTTTTTCAGTTTTATTTGAAGATCTTGAAGCACAACCATCATGGCTTCCATTTTGGTTATGAAATCATTTTTAGTTAAGTTCATTACCTCATCAGCAGTCTCTTCATCCGAACATCATATCTCACAGTGTTTCCCATCAAACACATGTGAGCTTCTTCATCTTTTACTTCCTCAACATCTGAATGATCTAGCCAATATTCGTCTTCTGCCATCAATGCTCTGCCTGCCTCTTGTTGCTTGGCCAGGAGCATTTTGTTCTTGTAATATTCCGAGTTGCGAACCTTTGGCTTCCAACAATATCTAGCAAAATGACCGACTTTGCCACAGTTGTAGCACTATATCAGACCATCGGTCTTCTTTTCAGCACCAGCATAGTCATTCAGATATTTCTTCTTTTCTTCCGGCTTCCTTTCCACATACCGGTTCTCTTCATGTCTCTTTCCTTCAACTCTTTCTCTGTGCTCATGGTTCTTGGGACTGGACGAAGAATATCTCTGTGAATTGGATCCCGGCTTCTTGTAGAACTTCTTTTGGAATGCTCGGGTCAGTAAAAGCATAGCTTGTTTGAGGCTTTCTCCATCATCACCATCGGATTCAGACTCTGATTCAGAACTTGAAACCACTATCTTCTTCTTTTTCTTCTTCTCTTTCTTTTCTTTCTTCTTCTCTCCGACTACCAATGCTATGGGATCGAGAATTTTCTCAACTTTCTTTTTCACAGCTCTTTTCTCTTCCACTTCTTCTTCATTTTGACGCAACGTCTCATAAACCTCATGTAACGGAATGTCATTTAGATCCTTCATCTGTTTCATCCTGCATGTATGTTTCTTCCATTCAGGTTGCAGGATGCTTAGAAACTTGACATTGTTCTCGATCTGCTTCTTTTTCACTTTGTTCTTGGACAATTCATTTAGAAGCAGGACAAACCGTTCATAGGTGTCTTCTAAGCTCTCATCTTTTTTTGCTTTGAATTCCTCGTAGCTATTAATGGAGTTAGCCACTTTTATCTGAATGCCGACTTTGGAACCCAACATCATCTTCTGAAGTTGATCCCACATCTTCTTTGCATTTGCCTTGTAGCTATCTATCTTGATGTAAATCTCTTTAGGAATGCTCTGAAGTAGTAAGAATCTTGCTTGTTTATCTGCTTTAAACCGGCTTTTTTGCTCCCCATAATACTGTGAAAAATCCATTGGAACAGTTTTCATCTTTTGCTCTCTGTCCACATCACCATCCTCACTGTCAGATGAATCATCATCAGGAATCTGAACAGTAGGTGGTACCATGGGACCTTCAGTAATTGAAAGCAAAATATTTTCCCCATTTGCATGCCTATCCACAAAGTCCAAAAATCTATCTTTCCACTGCTCGTATTCCCCTTTAAACAAAATCGGGGGCTTGACATCCGTACCAATAGAAAGAACGTCTTTGGAAGTCATCTTGTATGAACCTGTTTGAAAAAAATATGCAATAAGAAACTAGAAACTGATCGTTAGTCCAAAAATGAAATCACAAGAATACTGAAAAATCGAATTTAAAAAAAAAAATTGACTAAGTCCTGAAACTCGCAGATTACTATTCCTATTCCCAAAACTCGCAAAGCACTATTCTCGGAAAAACTCGCAGACTCCTATTCGCGCAAAACACTATTCACAAAGAAACTCGCTAAAAGAGATGTGCGCATTTGCAGAACTCGCTAACCAAAGCTTGCGCGTTTGTCAGAACTCGCTAACCGAAGCTTGCGCGTTTTTGTCAGAACTCGCTAACCACTATTCACGCAAAACTTAGAAACACGCTAGTAGTTGATGGCGCAAAGTTTGAAACTCGCTAAACGTTGGTAGCGCAAAACATCGTCAAGATCTTAATTCTTAACAAGAATAAACACTCAAAAACAATATTAAAGGAGTTTACGGAATAACACTTTAATATTCAAAGATCAATGAAAACAATGAATCAGAATAACAACTTGTAAACTTTATTGAATGATTGTAAAACTACAAGATTCAACACTCAACCTCAATATTGATGTACAGGCTCACCAATACGAATTCTATTTCTCTAGAATTAGGATTCTAAACCTTGAGGTTGATTCTCTCTATGAAAACAAAAACTCAGAATTAATTCTCTATCAATTACAAACTATTCTTTATATATACTGAAGATAAAAGATAATTACAAATAATAAAAGATCTTCAGAATAATCTTCCATCTTTATCTCCAAGCCTTCCATGATTATCTTCAGTCTTGATCTGCACGAATCTTGATTATCTCATAAGTAGCATTAAGTCTTCAGCAGCATTAATACTTTGAGCAGTATTAAGTTCAGCAGTACTAACTACTAGCAGTACTAAAATTGCTTAGCAGTAGTATCTTCACTTAGCAGCATTAATCTTGATTAGCAGCATTAACATGTATCAGCAGCATTAACTTCAGAAGTAGTAACCAAGTTTTTTCTAGTAGCAATAACTGTACTTGTGCAATTCTGAAATTCCCAACAATCTCCCCCTAACTTGACTTTTAGGAAGAGAAGTCAAGTTCTTCAGATGGTCTTTAAGATGCTCCCAAAACTTCATAGCTCACACACCTGTATTTGCATCCAAACCCAAACTCTGATTGATTGTTCTTTGGATCAAATACTTTGCCATTTCTGAATCTGGAGCACATCCAAGCTTCTTTTTCAACATTGCATGCAACTTCAATCTGCTGTGGTTGTACACTCTATCCACTAGGAAGTATTCTATGCGATTTATGTCCATAGTCAGTGCATACACTCCACTAGTTTCATATAGAGTCCAGTTGTTTACTGTTTGAAACACATTTCTGATCACATGCTCCACTTCTTCTGGTTTGAACATCATACACAGATACTCCATCACAAGTTTTGTGATTGAAATCTCTGGAGCTTTCAGTTGATCTGCATACAACTTCATTCCTATTTCAAACATCTCTTCTAGATCAGACCTGGAACATGTTCTGACAATCTTTGCCCAAGTATTATATACTTCATACTTCTCATCTTTTTATTTGAGCCTGATATACTCTTTGCCATCAACCTTCATTGTATCCCAGAAAATGACCTCAGGAGGCTTAACACCAACAGGTTCAGCTGTAATAGGTTCAGGTACTTTGTCTATCACTACCATGTACAGCTTTACATCATCAGTGCTTGATGGTTCTTTCTGTTCAAATGACTTAGGTGCCCCTTCTTCTTCAGCAACCTTTTCAGCTTCTTCTTCAGCTACTCTAGGCTTCTTGGCTGATTTTCTTCTTGCCATCATCTTAGTTCTTTTTAAAGTCCTCAGACTTTCACCAAGAGTGGCTTCTTTCTTTGGGGTTTCTTCCTCATCAGGAAAAGGCTTTTCTATCAGAAAGTCATTACTTTCTTTCATCCTCTTCTCCATTTCAACTCTGACAGTTTCATTCCCTTGAAGCTTTAGCATCTCTGAATCATACAACTCTTTAATCTGTTCAAAAGACATATTTGAGAACATCTCCTTTCTGACTCCTACAGCACCTTTGAGAAAAGTAATCATCTTCTTTCTCTCTTGAGTACCAAGGAAGGTCTTTGAAGGTTGTCTCTTCTTTGCAGCCCTTTTGACCAACACAGATTTCTTCAGGGTTGCAGCTTTCTTTTGTGCTATTTCAGTTGCCAAACTTTGTTGATAAGCTTCATTTAACTCTGCAGCCAGAGTCTTAGCCATCTCTCTGTCTTTGTCCACTTGAGCTAATTCTGCTTGGTCAAGTTCAGCTTGAATCTTTCTGGCCAAAGCTTCATCTTTCTCAACCAACTTTTGCTTTTTAATTGGTTGATCAGATTCCACCATTTTAGCTTTGCCTTTATCTTTGCTTTCCACCTTCTCAACACTTGCTTTCTTTATAACCTCACCTCTTTCTTTGATGACAACTCATTTGGCCTTTGAGGTGACATTGGGAGTATCATGCTTAGCCTTGATCAAAGTTTCTGCAATCTCAAGATCTGTTAATACTTCTTGTACTATTTCTGCTGCTTCATTCAATTCAGCATTATTAACAGTTTCTGCTGCTTTGCTTGTTTCAGCAGCATTAACTGTTACTGCTGCTTGCTCTTTTACTGTTGCTCTGCTTGATGTTTCTGCTACTTGTACAAACTCTGTTTCAGTTTCTTGCTCCCCCTCAAAATCAAATTGCTCTTGCTCCCCCTTATCTTTGGCATCTTCCATGTTGACATCAGCTTCTGACTCCCCCTTTTTGGGAGCATCAGTCACTGGTTCCCTTCTTCTGAGCACAAACTGTTTCTTCTTCTTTTTCTGGATCAATCTCTTCACCATTTTCTTCACGTTGATAATTTGTTCTTGTTGAGACAGAATGATCAGTTTCAGCTCTTCTATGTCTTTTCCCTGTTTGATTACATCCATATTTATGTTGCCCATTGTTTCCATCAATTCAAGATAGTCATATCTGTCCTCACCTTCTCCAGGAGTGTTACCCCCTTTTGAAGGATCATGGGATCTTTTTGTAGTAGAGGTCTTCTGCCTAGCAGAAGCACCTGCTACCCCCATGGTTTCTTGGCACCTGGGACCTTTGGATGATTGCTCACCCAAAGTTGCCATGGGGAAGGTCTTATTGATGTTACCACTGACCTCCTCTGTGCTAGCAGGAGTAGTGGCAGCCTTTGCACCCATATGCTCAATCGTCTCCTCAGTGAGCACCTCCTTGTGGTTGGGAGACACCCCTGTAGTTTCCCTATAGATATTCTCTAATGGAGAATTCTCCATTAGATGGCTTAAAGGCTCTGTGGGTGTAGGTACAAGAAGGGAAGGAGCCTTCTTTACCTTTTTCCTGATGTATGTATTGGTTATTGGTGAAGTTGGTTTTTGAACAAGGGACTGAGGGATTGATATGGTGATTGAAGGTTGGGATTGGCTTTCAGTGGGATGGTCTAATGAGGGCCTTGACCCTGAAGCCATACCTTCTTCATTGTGGGACACCACCATCATTGTAGAGAACAATGGGGTGTCAACTCCTTCCGAGTCCAATGGAGATCTCTTCATCTTTGAAAAGACCTTACCTTTGGGGATTTTTGGTACATATACCTCATCAAAGTGAGGCATATCTGTCAATTCATGGGTTATAACTACCTGTACAAATCTTGGGTACATATAAAAACTCTTTTTGCTTCCCAAGTTTGATACTAGCTCACTGAAGATCATTCTTGAAAATTTGTACTTTCTGGCAGTGGCCAAGCAAACCAAAGCATAAGCAATGGTACTGCTGAACTCACTCCATCCAGTAGTCTTTTTAGAAATACAGTGCATCAGGGTATGAACAAGAAAACGCCATTGGGTATAAAATTTAGCTTTTGAGAATTTGAAACCACCCAATTGGCCTCCATACCCCATTTGTGACAGATTTGAGAACAAGTCCTCATTAGGAATAGAAGTAATACCTGCAGCATCGTCTAGACGTAGACAGATGCGTATCACCTCTTCAGAAACGGACAAGGGTTTGTCACACACCCTTGTCTTGATTATCTGCACACCATTCTCTGTGACTACGGTGGCATTCGCCCAGAATTGTCTTTGATGCTCTATGTAGATTGTTGGAGATACTGTAAGAGCATGGGCAATGTGGCTGGACTTGAGAAAATCCACAATCTGGTGGAATCCAGCAGCTTGCTTCGGCTTTGGAAGCATAGCGATTTCGTTGTGCTCATCAATGAATGTCATGGATGTCATTGAGCTTGAGTAATCTGTACTGAAACACTTGGTGCTTGAGAGAAAAAGGGTTAGAGAGCAGATGAATAGAAATCAAAGAGTCGTTATGAACTTTTGGGCGGGCAAAAAGGGTATTTATACGATTCGGGACATAAGCAGTATTAACTCCTAGCAGTATTAACTAACTAGCAGTATTAACTAAGAGCAGTATTAACCACTAGCAGGATTAACTAACTAGCAGTATTAACTGAGAGCAGTATTAACTAACTAGCAGTATTAACTGAGAGCAGTATTAACCAATAGCAGTATTAACTGAGAGCAGTATTAACCACGAGCAGTATTAACTAACTAGCAGTATTAACTACTAGCAATATTAAAACTGCACTGGTAGCATTAACTATACTTGCACTTTTTGAAACTTGAGGTACTCTGAGCAAGGTAATAACTTCCTAAGAAAGATGTTAGTAACACCAAAGAATAAACCAATAACAGGTATGAAAACACTTTTTAAAACATGAGCTCATTCAGAGTTGATCATGCCCACACTTGTGACCAAGAATGTGAATCTACCCACATCAAAAGTTTTAGTGAATAGATCAGCAAACTGGTTGTCAGTATGAACTTTAGCAACTTGAATTAGCTTCTTTTCGTTACAATCTCTAATAAAGTGATACATGATCTCAATGTGCTTTGTTTTGGAGTGCTTGACTGGATTGTTAACAATGCTTATAGCACTGCTATTGTCAATGAATATTGGAGTGTGAAGAAAGGTTACCCCATAGTCCAGCATCTGATTCTGAATCCATAGAACCTGAGAGCAGCAACTTGCAACAGCAATATACTCAGCTTCTGTTGTTGATAAGGACACTGTGGTTTTCTTCTTACACTGCCAAGATACTAGTCTTGCACCCAAAAGTTGACATCCACCTGAAGTAGACTTTCTGTCCATGTTAGCATCTCCCAAGTCACTATCTGAATAAGCAATCAAGTCAAAGTTGGATTCATAAGGATACCAAAGACCTAATCTAGGTTGCCCTCTTAAGTATCTGAAAATCCTCTTAACAGCTTGAAGATGTGATTGCTTTGGCTTGACTTGGAATCTGGCACACAAACACACTGGAAACATGATGTCTGGTCTTGAGGCTGTGAGATACATGAGAGATCCAATCATTGATCTATATAGATGGACATCAACATCCTCCCCCTCAAGATCAGAAGTGATCTGTTTATGAGTCTCCATAGGTGTGCTTGCTGACTTTGAGTCTATTAAACCATACTTATCCAGGATGTCTTTCACATATTTTGATTGACTTATGAAGATCCCATCTTTCTTTTGTTGCACTTGAAGCCCACGGAAGAAGGTAAGTTCACCCATTGAACTCATTTTAAAGCTCTTGTGCATCAACTTTTCAAAGTCTCTACACATCTGATCTTTTGTGGATCTAAAGATGATATCATCCACATAAATCTGAACAAGTAGGATTCCCTTCTTACTTCTTTTAATGAAGAGGGTCTTGTCAATAATTCCTCTTTCAAACCCATTCTCCAAGAGATAGGTAGACAGAGTATCATACCATGCTCTTGGGGCTTGATGAAGACCATAAAGTCCTTTCTTCAGTTTGTATACTCTGTCTGGATATGATGGATTTTCAAATCCAGGGGGCTGACAGACATATACTTCTTCATCAATTGTATCATAAAGAAAGTCACTCTTCACATCCATTTGGTATACCTTGAACTTCATGTATGAGGCATAGGCTAGAAATAGCCTAATTGCCTCTACCCTTGCCACTGGAGCAAACACTTCTTCATAGTCAATGCCTTCTTCTTGAGTGTACCCTTGTGCCACCAGCCTTGCTTTGTTCTTGATCATAATGCCTCTCTCATCCTTTTTATTCCTGAAAATCCACTTGGTGCCAATAGCTCTATGACCTTTTGGAAGGTCCACCAAGTCCTAAACTTCTTGCAATTTGAACTGCAGTAACTCTTCTTGCATAGCTTCTATCCAACTGGAATCTTTCAGTGCATCATAAACCTTCTTAGGCTCAATCTGAGATAGAAAGCAGGAGAGTACTTTGTGTTGTTGATCCTGTAGCTCTTGAAGTCTACTTTGATTCCTTGTTATCATAGGAGAAGAGATGTCTCCTATGACCAGCTCTGGAGGATGGTTCTTTTGAGTTCTAGTCTGATGACTAGGTTCTTCATTGATTCCCACATCTAGATTGGAATCATTTAAGTCAGCTGAGGGGATCTCATCAGCTGCTTCTGGCTCTTCATGCACTTGATTCTCCTCATCTCTTCTTTCTTCTTCACTCTGAATTGGTTCAGTAGCATTCTCCTTTTCACATACCTCAACATGCTCTATTGTAGGTATGGGAAAGATCACAGACTAAGGAATAATGTCTTGTACTTGTACTTGTTCATCCTCTGATCCTCCACTTCCTGAACCTGTATGATAATCACTACCGAAACCCAAAAAGTTAGTTAGTGATTCAATGTCAAATAACCACTGAGGACCATACCCAATAGGATTTGGTGTGTTCTCATTGCATTTGACATTGTCACTTTCCTCAATTATTCTAGAAGAAGTATTAAAAACGCTGTAAGCCTTACTCTGAAGTGAGTAACCAACAAGAAAACCATCATCTGCCTTGCTATCAAACTTTCCTAAGTGAGTTTTGGTATTGAGAATGGTACAAGGACACCCAAAAGGTTTGAAAAATCCAATAAATGGTTTTCTGTTATTTAAAAGCTCATATGGTGTCTTGTTTTTAGGCTTGACTACTAGAACTCTGTTTTGGACATAGCAATCAGTATTAACTGCTTCAGCCCATAAAGTATTTGGAAGTTTGGAATCAGCTAACAGAGATCTAGCAGCCTCAATCAGTGTCCTATTCCTTCTCTCAGCAACACCATTTTGTTGTGGAGTCCTAGGAGCACTGTATTGTCTCTCAATTCCTTTTTCCTCACAAAAGGTGTTTAGGTCATGATTTTTAAATTCAGTACCATTGTCTGACCTAATGATCTTTACCTTTTGATTTGTTTGGTTTTCAATTCTTAGAATAAAGGATTTGATCAGTCCACTTGTCTCATCCTTAGTCCTTAAAAAATATACCCAAGTAAATCTAGAGTAATCATCAACAATAACTAGGCAGTATGATTTCTTACCTATACTCATAACATTTGTAGGACCAAACAGATCCATGTGCAACAATTGAAGAGAATTAGAGATTGTGTTCAACTCTTTGGACTTATGAGAAGTTTTGTGTTGTTTGCCTTTGAGACAGGAAACACAATGATCATCACATGAAAAGACTTTGGAAGGTAAACCTCTTACAAGGTTGTTTTTAACAAGTTTATTCATTGTTTTAAAGTTCATGTGACACATCCTTCTGTGCCAAAGTGATGATTCATCCAAAGAAGCTTTTGAAACAAGGCAGTTTAGGGATGAATCAGTTGAAACACTTTCCATATCTAAGCAATATACATTATCCTTTCTGGGAGTTCTTAGTAGTATCATCTTTTCATCAACTACCTTGAATCCAGGAGCAAGGATAATGCATTCAGAATCTGTAAATAATATACTATGTTGTTTGTCACAGACCTGTGATACACTTAACAGGTTGTACCTTAATTGCTCAACATAGAATACATCTTCAAAGGTCATTTTACCTTTGGTTACATCCCCCTTACCACTGATCTTACCTCCATCTGGAGTATTACCAAAGGCAACATGCCCACCATCAATTTTTTTGAAATTCTTGAGGCATGACATGTTCCCTGTCATGTGCTTAGAGAAACCACTATCAACATGCCAGATGCTCTTCCCCTTGAGCTGTTGGTTGCCCTGCACATAAGATTAAACAATTAGTATTGATTGGGAACCCAAGCCAAAGTGGTCTTGGGTCTCCCTTTCTCATCAAAGTATTTACACTCCTTTTTTATGAGGTTTTTAAAATCAGTACACTCTTTATTTGAGTACTTTGTCAATATGATTGGCTTAGCAGCACTAACACTAGGAGCAGTACTAACTTTAGAAGTACTAACAGAGTTAGTAGCACTAACAAGTTTAGCAGTATTAACATTTGAAGAAGTACTAACAATGTCAGCAGCACTAACATTGATAGCAGTAGTATTGCTTCTAGCAGCACTATCATTGTCAGCAGTACTATTTGGGGTAGCAGTACTAACAGTTTTAGTGCATTTAGGAACCCACATATTGACACTTTCTTTAACAGTCTTTTTCTTTATGTGGCTTTTAGATTTAACAGATTTCTTAGCCACATGGTTCATTTCCTTCTTCCTATAACCCAAGGGTTTTTGCATAGATCATTGAAAATTCATCCTTTGGTTTATAGGATTGAAATAACAGTATTTGGCAAGATGATTCAATTTGCCACAGATAAAGCAAGGTTTTGGTCTATTGATTTTACTCAAATCAACCCCTTGTTTTTGTGCCCACTATTATTCCAGTTTCTTTGATTTCCCCTCTTTTTATCATGTTTTAGGGGCTCAGATTTCTTGCATGCACACTGTTTGCAAGGAACTGGATTCACAACCGTGGTTTGTTTGTAATGGACCTTACCAGACTTTCCCTCTATCTTTTCTATGTCCTTAGATTTCACCCAAGCCCTTCCACAGTCCTCATTGGTGATAATGTTATTCTCTAGAGGAATCTCACCACTCACATTGTTCTCCTTACTCTTACCAACCTCTTTCTCAGTCTTATCCTCAACAACTACCTCATCTAAGGGATCTATCTCAGTGGCTCAGAGAAGTCCTTCCTATCTTTGGTTTCTAGCAAGTCTGAAGTAGGAGGGATGTAATTGTTGTTATATGGTAGTGAAACGGTTAACCTTGGTTAGCTCCTCTCTCAACTTTTCACTCTCCTCTTTAGATTTGGTCAATTTGAGTTCTAGATCCTTTTTCTCCCACTTCCAGTAATTGGTATCATATGAGTGTTGGGTTCATTGGATTGAAAACCTTTAATCTGTTCCTCAAACCTCTCAACAATTCTCACATAATCTTTTATATCCTTTTCTAACCTCTTAAGGTCATCACTCATCTTCTAGTTGTGATCCTTGTACCTTTTAACCGTGTCTATGCAAGTTTTAGAACAGAGATTAGAACTTACCTCAGTTGGGATATCAAATACTTCTGCCATAAGAGCTTGATTTTGGATAGCCTCTTCCGCTTGATCACTCCAGTCAAACCCCATTCCTTGTTGAGAAACAAGGGATTGAGCAGAGTTTCTGTTATGGTCGAGGTTTCCAGACTGTGCTTGTTGGTGGTTGTTGGTGTGATACACTCCACTTCTGCATTCCCTGGCAAAGTGTCCTTTCAGATGACATTTATAGCACTCCACCTTTGACTTATCAAAGCCTGCTCCATCTTCTTTTCTTTGGGAGAAGTTGTTCCTCCCAGTTCTCTTGATGAACTTCTTCACCCTCATGGAAAGCATGTCCATCTGCCATTTAATATCCATCTCTTCCATATCATCAGGATGAAGTTGTTCCAAATCATCATTGATTAAAGAGGAGTTTCCATGGCTGGAAAGAAAGGCTTCAAACACAGAATCAGTGCCTTTTTCTTGATTTGCTCCATTAGCAGCATTAACTGATTCAGGGTTAGCAGTAGAATCAATTGATGCTGATAGAAGTGCAGCATTATGAATATATCCAGAAGGTTTCTTTTTTTCCTCCACCTCAGCTTCAAATACTCTAAGGTCATTGTACAGATCATTAAGTTCTTTCTCTTCCAATTGTTCATTTTGTCTGAATGAAACAGTGTACATGGTCCATTCATCTTCAAGGGACCTTAAGAACTTTCTGTTTACATCATCTTGATCAATCTGTACTCCCATAGTAGCTAGTTCACCAATCAGTTTGTTAAACCTGTCAAAAGTTTGAGTCATGGACTCATTTTTAGTTGACATAAAGTTTTCATACTGTTGTTTCAAGATTGCCTTCTGATTTCTCTTGGTACTTTTGGTACCAGAGAATCTCTTCTCTAGAGCATTCTAGAGCATCTATGCATCAGTGCAATTACAGAATTGGTGTTGATACTCATTGGGAATGGCCAAGAGCAGTGTGCTCAAGGCTTTCATCTCTGTCTGCCTTGTCTTTCTTTCTGCATCCGTCTTTGGTGGGGTTCTTTTTCCATCTTCACCAATCTTTCCTGCATCAGATGGGCCATTCTCAATGATGTCCCACATGGAGTAATCTGTGAGGAGAATGTATTGCTTGATTCTAATCTTCCACATGTCAAATTCATTAGATCTGAGCATTGGAACCTTTGAGACCAGAGTACTGTTTGATTCAACTGTGTTTTCCATGATGAATAAGATTTCTGAGAGTACTGTGCTCTGATACCACTTGTCAGGATCTTAATTCTTAACAAGAATAAACACTCAGAAACAATATTAAAGGAGTTTGCGGAATAACACCTTAATATTCAAAGATCAATGAAAACAGTGAATCAGAATAACAACTTGTAAACTTTATTGAATGATTGTAAAACTACAAGATTTAACACTCAACCTCAATATTGATGAACAGGCTCACCAATACGAATTCTACTTCTCTAGAATTAGGATTCTAAACCTTGAGGTTGATTCTCTCTATGAAAACAAAATCTCAGAAATAATTCTCTATCAATTACAAACTATTCTATATATATACTGAAGATAAAAGATAATTACAAATAATAAAAGATCTTCAGAATAATCTTCCATCTTTATCTCCAAGCCTTCCATGATTATCTTCAGTCTTGATCTGCACGAATCTTGATTATCTCATAAGCAGCATTAAGTCTTCAGCAACATTAATACTTTGAGCAGTATTAAGTTCAGCAGTACTAACTACTAGCAGTACTAAAATTGCTTAGCAGTAGTATCTTCACTTAGCAGCATTAATCTTGATTAGCAGCATTAACATGTATCAGCAACATTAACTTCAGAAGTAGTAACCAAGTTTTTTCTAGCAGCATTAACTGTACTTGTGCAATTCTGAAATTCCCAACAAACATGAAACGCGCTAGACGTTGGTTGCACGAAAGAAGAACTCGCAGATTGAAGGTAGCGCGAAACTTAGAACTCGCAAGGGTTTGCGCGTTCCAACACTTAGACAAATTTTTGAGAATTTTTAAACTCGCAAGGGTTTGCGCGTTTGTCAGATCGCGCAAAGCACTATTTACGCGTTTGCCTGTTAGCGCGTTCTTCAGATGAACTAGCGTGAAACTTGGATCTTGCGCGTTCTTAGACTTTTCTTGCGTGTTCTTGATCTGATCGATCAAAAATCAAGTAAAACTTGATTTCTGAATCTGAAACTTGTACAATTTCATCACCACATCATACGAAATACTATTACAACACAAAAATTTGACTAACAAACACAAATTGAACCATTTTGATTCACTTACAGTGCGTATGAACTCGTGACATAAAACTCAATAAAATCCAAAAATTTTAGAAAATTACAGTGCGATTTACGAATTCAACTATACAAACTCGATTGATTATACTCAACATACAAAACCTAATCGATTACAACTCGAAATTTGCACAAGAACTCAGAAATCGATCTGGACATTCACGAACACAGTGTCGAACATTTCTTGATTTGATTTCATAATTGGATCTGCTCTGATACCAATTGTGTATCCTAAATCAAGATTCCTATTTCAATTACAAAACACAAACAAGATGATTATCAAATTACCTGTTTGATTTACTTCACAATTTCAAATGAATACAACTTTCTCTCACTAGAACTCCTTTTTCTCTCTCTACAATTCTCTCTTTGGACGCGATCTCAGATTCTCAGGTCACTACTTAAAAACTAAAAATACAAGGTACTTATACCTACAAGAATTACAAAGAAAACAAAATATAAATACAAGGAAACTTTGACTTTTTATTACAACAAGACTTTAATGAGAGTTGACTTTCTCAGCTTTGACTTCTTGAACTTTTACCTTCAGGCTTCTTGATCTTGTATCCAACATATTTATGCTCTAACAATAATTAAGTTTATGTTCATTAGGATATCTGATAAATGCATACTTGAACCTATTTTTAATCAAATTCCTTGCATATTATGATGATTTTGTTAGTTAAAAGACCTTAATTTTGGTTATTGATTATTTGATGATAGATGCCTAGAGAATGGATTTGAAGTCAAAACAAAGCATAACAAAGGTTTATGCGACCCTCACATGCAACCTTGCCATGCCAGGGTCATTGACAATGGTAGCATAAAGGAAAAGAAGTCAAAACTCTTAAAAACTTGCCATACACAAAGTGCCACCCTGACGTGATCCTAGCATGCCAAGGTCGCATACAAGTCTCACGTAAGAGATATGAACTTACAGTACATAAAATGCTACCCTGACATGCGACCTTGCCATGTCGCATTCTAGGGTAGCGGTAGCAGAAGAGGGGTTGATTTTTTTCATTGATATCATTTGAAAGCCTCTTGAAACCGCCATTTGAGGGGGATTCTACCAGAGGCACAATCAATTCTCAATAGAGGCGATTTTGGAGGATTCATTATCGATTTCTTGCACCAAATTCTAGGTTTAATCTTGTAAGTTCCTAGATTTTCATATTAGAGATATGAGTATCTAGTTTCTTCAATTCATATGTTGGGTATGTAATTATCGTTTGTTTCGACTTTGTTGAGACTTAACTACAAGAAAAGTGAGTTTTGGAGACACACCTTTAACGATGACATGTTTCAACCGCAAGCTATAACGACAATAAGTGTCGCTATAAACCTTTGTGACGATAAATGGACTTTTAGTGACGAAAATGTCGTCTCTAAAATCCTTATTTCTTGTGGTAGCTTGTTGAATATTCATTATCTTTTGATTTCCATTTATGCATCATTGACTTGGACCGTGTATCTAAACTTGGTTAACCGGATAGGTGCTTTGTTGAGACATGTTGAATGTCCTGGAATGTTCATTATCTTTTACCTTATGTAGCATCGTTGATTTTAATGTGACATTTTTCCACATAATCAAGAATTTCAATATAACTTAACAATTTGGCATTCACGTCATTAATAGTTGCAAGATTATCGTTTACCGATCATATATGAAATAAGAATAATTGAGCATTTGTTATATTAATTGAGAAAAGAATAAAAATCATTTCCAATATGTAATATCTATGAGTCATCTAAAAATAAAAAAAAACTTGTTATACTAAATCTATACTATATTATAAAGCACGAATAAAAAACTCTTAAATACAAATTATTAGGCATAAGGTACCATCATTTTATGCAAGATTTTACAAATCTCTTAATTTACAAGTATCAAAGCACAAGATACATATTACTACTGCAGACTTCTAACACCCACCAATTTGGTATGTACAGAGCCTTCCTTTTATGCAGACATTTCCATGTATCACTATTAATTAATATATTATATTACTATAAATTTGTTTTAACTATATTATTAAATATGTAATTGATTATTTTTTTCTAGATTTCATTAAAATATATAAGATAATCATTGAAATCTAAAAAAATACTTATTTTTTTATATAAAAACATTATATTATTAAGACTAAATTAAACAAATTTATAAAAAAAAAAAAACATTATCACTTTCTCAAAACCATCCAAAATCGTACTGTAAATCGACAAAAAAAAACAAAAAAAAAATGAAACATTAAAATGGTGATGTATCTCGCTGCATTGCGCGAGCATGCTTCTAGTATTATAAAGCACAGATAAAAAACTCTTAAATACAAATTATTAGGCACAATGTACCATCATTTTATGCAAGATTTTAAAAATCTCTTAATTTACAAGTATCAAAGCACAAGATACATATTACTACTGCAGACTTCTAATACCCACCAATTTGGTATGTGCAAGACCTTCCTTTTATGCAGACATTTCCATGTATCACTATTAATTAATATATTATATAATATAATTTTGTTTTAACTTTGTTTTAATTATATTATTAAATATGTAATTAGTTATTTTTTCTAGATGTCATTAAAATATATAAGATAATCATTGAATTCTAACAAAATGCTTAATTTTTTTATATAAAAAAATTATATTATTAAGCCTAAATTAAACAAATTTATAAAAAAAACATTATCACTTTCTCAAAACCATCCAAAATTGTACTGTAAATCGACAAAGAAATAAAATAAAACATTAAAATCGTGATGTATCTCGCTGCATTGCGCGAGTACGCTTCTAGTAAGAAATAAAGCAAAAATAGTTGCATCTTGATGCATTACTTTAACCATAAAAGTACTATCATAAGCGGTTATAAAATTGGTTGAAATGTATTTGATACGTACTTTAACCAAAAAAAAAATTGAACTGTAATTAAAATATTGTAAATAAGTTAGCGATATATGTGCCTTCACACACTACAATAAAATCAAGTTTGTAGGATGTCTGAGAAGTCGTCAAATGTCCTAATAGAACATCTTATGGGACTTAGGTTTATAAGATTAAAAATTAAAACATCAGAGCATCTCCAATAGCATCTTCAAAATATCTCCAAAATGGAGAACTAAAATTCAAAATCTAAATAAAAATTTACATCCATCTCCAACAGATTCTCCATTTTGGAGATGAAATCATTACTATAATATTAAAATATTGTATAAATCTAATAAAATATTATTTATCTCTCATACCCATTTCATTTAAAAAAATCTTATTGGTAGAATATGATTAAAAAAAAAACAATTATTCTCTCATGGTAATCATTTTTGGAGATTTTAGAGAGTTCTCCATATTTGGAGAAAATTACATTCTCTCTCCTACTTTTTCCATTTTGGAGAAAGATTTGGAGAATCTGTTGGAACACAAAAATGTCTAAAATCTTCATTTTCTCCATTTTGGAGAAGTTGTTGGAGATGCTCTCATATCTAAAAGTGTTATAATAAGTCTATAGCACATTCTTAGACGTCGTAACAAGTTTTTTGGGACTTGTTTTAAATATAAATAAAATGTCGTGTTAACTATTTTATAGGACACATTTGAAAAAAAAAATGTCCTAAAAACGGTTACAACGTCCAAAAAATGTTTTATTTTATAATCATATAAACTTATTCTATAATACACTCTATTAGGACATTTCAAACGTCCTAAAAACTCATTTTTATTATAGTGACAACAATGCAAGTTAAACCTTCATAATAATCACACATACATATGCTGCTTTAAGTACTATTGAATTAATTGAACATGTGATAATATTCGCACCTAAAATATCATACAAACTTGCGTTGGTACTTGCGTTTGTTGTATTTTATTACTCCCTCCGTCCCAAAATAAATGTCTACATTTCTATTTATGTTTGTCCCAAAATAAGTGTCCACTTTCAAAAACTAGATAGCTAAATTCTCACATTTACCCTTAATTAATGCACAAATACATAAGAGTTGTGAAGAAAAAGAAACATTAAATAAGGGTAAAGATGTCATTTGATACCAAAAAGGGGTAATAATTATGCATGTCTAAAACTGTGTGCCAAGTCAATTGTGGACACTTATTTTGGGACGGAGGGAGTATAATGTTGGTCAAAAGAAACTCAGCACCACCTCCATCAATTAATCACACTTAAGCATTACTTTCTTCTAAATATTCGATCGAATCACAAACAATGGCCGATCAAACGGTGCATTCCAAGTTGGTGCCGTGGGATGACTTAAGTGGGAAGGTAGTGATGGTGACCGGAGCCTCGTCGGGGATCGGCTGGGAATTCTGTATAGACCTGGCTAAAGCTGGCTGCAGAATCGTTGCAGCTGCACGTCGCATAGATAGGCTCGTGTCTCTCTGCAACGAGATCAATGGAATCCGAATGTCTAATGATAATAATATTGTAGCCGTGGCCGTGGAGCTTGATGTCGCTGCTAAGGGTCCTGCCATTGAAGCCTCCGTGAAAAGAGCGTGGGATGCATTTGGGCGGATCGATTGTTTGATTAACAATGCTGGGGTTAGAGGTAATAACTAAATTAATACTCCATCTATCTCCCTTGATAATGATCAAAATAGATGTCACTATGGTTTTTTTGTTTGTTTTCATATAAATATGATAAATTTCAAAGAATTCGATTGAAAATATTAAATATTTTCTTTAAATTCATCAAATTATTTATATATTTGTAGTCAATTCATCGTAAACCCAAGAAAGCATATTGGCACATGAGGAGCCTCCTTTAATTTCCAAGGTTGCATCCATGGATAGCAAACGTCATAACTTACATGATTTGATTCAAGTTTCAAATATTCGTGATTTGTTTGTTTAATTACAGGTAATGTGCGGAGTCCATTGGAGTTGTCTGAAGAAGAATGGGATAGTACCATGAGAATAAACTTGACCGGAACATGGTTGGTGTCAAAATACGTTTGTAAACATATGCGTGATGCGAATCAAGGAGGGTCACTCATCAACATCTCATCTATTTCTGGCCTTGATCGTGGACAACAACGCGGAAGTCTCGTTTATTCCTCTTCAAAGGCCAGTGTTGTCACGTTGACCAAGGTAACCTCGAGTTCGTGATTAAGATTCCATAATGGTCGTTTTTCTTGTTTTTGGGCTCAAGTGATTTAATTAAACAGGTAATGGCTATGGAAATGGGCACGTACAATATCAGGGTGAACTCGATTTGTCCGGGGCTTTTTAGGTCGGAGATCACAGAAGGTTTAATGCGAAAGGAGTGGCTTAACAAAGTAGCTCAAAGAAAAGTTCCTTTAAGAACATATGGGACGACTGATCCGGCCTTGACCGCACTAGTCAGGTATCTGATCCATGACTCGTCTGAGTACATAAGTGGTAATACATTCATCGTCGATGCAGGTGCCACCTTACCAGGTGTCCCACTTTTCTCTTCGCTTTAGATCTCAAATGTAGCAAACCCCACCACACCATGTACTTTCAGAGTAACGCTTTGAAGCAAATTTATGTCTGGTAAGCAAATTGGGATATTTTGTTTATTTTATTAATGCCATTTGATCTTGGTTTCAGATTTCAGAAGTTGGTAAATAAAACGATCCTAAATACACGGAGTTTGTGATATGTGGTGATTATAATTTTAGAAATAATTAATTAGAGCAAATGTAGCCATTTTGAAAGAACAAAAATTGATGTCGAAATGTCAAATGATCACATGAATAAAGTTGTTGACCATTTACAATTTAGGGGTGTTCGCGGTGCGGTTTGGGACAAAACCGTAAACCGCATCGCATGTGCGGTTTGAGCATTTTCCCAAACCACAAACCGTACCGCATATACCTTTTGCGGTGCGGTTTATGCGGTTTGTCCTTATCGCACTTTATGCGTACAATCCAAAAAATTATAAGTTTAAAATACATTAGAAAGTCAACGATTAAGTGACCGTAGTCAAAAAAATAAAGAGTTTGAATACATCCAACTCCAAAATCATAATTAAAAATAGTCAAAGAAATAGTTTAAAAAAATAAATTATTTCAATACGATAAACGGATAAAGTGACGTCTCCAGTCATGAACATCCTAACCTAGGGCATTTTTCATTTGTTGGGCCATAGACTTTTAAAAGGCTTATAATTAAAATATTTATTTAGCAAAGTCCAAAACTTAAACTCTTAAAGTCCATAATTAAAAACACAAAGCCCAATTATATAAATATTAAATTAAACTATTATATATATATATATATATATGGTTTGTGTTGTTTGGCGGTTTGGATGAACATCCCTAGTTTACATCATTATTCTAATAAAGATTATGTGTTAAATTAGCTTTGGTGAAACATATTTCGTTGTCTCTTTACTCTTAGAGTATTTAATTTTATGCAAGTAGAATTGTCCTTCTATGACAAACAACACATGTTGGGAATTTTTGGTACATAGTCTTAACTCGTAAGTTAGATTTTGATTGAATTCATTACCTTCACATAATATAAAGTCATTTTTTCCCTTAATAAGACAGAAGGTCATGGATTTAATTAAAAATTCATTAACAAAAACCTTCACTTGTGAATTGTTTCGTTATTGTTTTAGTTTGAGTTCTATCCAATAAAAATACATTAGTGACCAAAAGGGTGTTAGCCTAGTGGTAAGGCATGTGGACTAGCTAGTAGCGGTCTCATGTTCGAACCCTGGGGGACACATCCTGGAGGTACGGGGGCTTCGACCCCGGGCTGCATGCTTTAGCAGTCGGGCTTCGACCCATATTGCCAGGGATTAGTCTGGGCCCAATGTGGTCTGGGATACCCTCTCCAAAAAAAAAATACATTAGTGAACACAACTTTACAATAATATATTTATATATCAACATAATTGTAAATAATATGTTTTTTTTTGAAGAAAAACAAAGGATTATATTAATGAGTACTTAAAGGGTATACATCGTTCATAAAACAAGTAAGAAAACTTGGCGTATCAAAGAACGAGATAGGACAAGAAGATAACCGAGATGTCTGTGCTAATGCATGAGCAACTCCATTAGCTTGTCGCCTAATGAAACAAACTGAATAAGAATCATGTTGTAGAAGTAACCCACGACATCTCGAGACAATATCTCCGAATTCCGTTATATCATCTCTGGCGGAATTGATAGTAGCAACGACTTGTTGGGAGCCAGACTCAAAAATAACTCTATGATACCCAAGGTCATTTGCCCATGACATAGCTTCCAAGAGGGCAAGGGCCTCACACTCCTTTACAAGCGGGATCCCCGTCAGAGTAGAAGTACGAGCAACCACTAAAGACCCATTTGCATCCCGAAAAATCACAGCTAGCCCAACAGAGTTGTTGCTTTCGAAGGTGGCCGCATCTATATTGCACTTCAAGAAGTTCAAAGGGGGTTTGTGCCATAGCGAACAAGACGGTAACCTCGTCAATGGTCTATGTTGGGATTCCAGAGCCTTGGCCTTCAACCAATCCCCATGTACTTCCAAGTCGTTGTACAAGGTTTGGGTCCCTGTTCTCGAGATGTTATTCCACAACACATCATTTCTCTGTCTCCACATGCTCCACAAAATCATGAGGATTTTTTCATTAATTGTCTCGGGGCACGTACTTAGCATGGAAAAGAACATATCGGAGAAATCATCTGCTTGGTTGGCCTTCCCATCTATTAGCTCCCACAATCCAGCTTCCCTCCAAACTTGCTTAGCGAAAGGGCAGTCGATGAATATATGCCAAGTATTTTATGGGTTTCTTTTACAAAGAATACAGTTGCACGGAACCGTAACTCCACGAGACTGTAAGTTTACTCGAGTTGGCAACACATTCCGAACCGGTCTCCAAGCAAAGCTTCTAACTTTATGAGGGATGTTAGCATTCCAAAGTTTCAGCCAATTTCCCGTAGCAAAGTAATGGGTGTTCGGTTCAAGAGCTTATGTAGCCAATCGATACCCACTTTTGACCGTGTAGTCCCCATTCGAGCTTCCATGCCAAACAATTCTATCGACTTCATTTCTCGTTCTAGGCGGCATATTACAAATCTCCTTTACATCTCGCGGGTTAAATAACTCCAGGAGTCTCTCCATGTTCCATTCAAGGGTGTTGGGTACAAAGAGATCACTCACTTGTAAGTCAAGAAACTCCTCTTTTAAAGGTGTTTCAATCTTCAAATTGTGATCGTCGCGTAACCAAGGATCTTTCCACACCTGAATAGATTGTCCCATTCCAATCTTCCATCTGTAACCCTCTTGTAGGACAAGTTGAGAATTCCAAATACTCCTCCAGATAAAACTCGGAGAATGCCCCAACCGGGCCTCAAGAAAGTCCCCTCGTGGGTAGTATTTTGCTTTGAAGACCTTACCTACTAGAGTATTTGGTTTTGACATGAGTCGCCAACCTTGTTTCCCCAACATTGCCAAATTGAAGGCCGTGAAGTTTCGGAATCCAAGACCACCGAATTTTTTTGGAACACATAATCGCTCCCACGACATCCAGTTGATTGATCGAGAGTTGTCTTTCTTTGACCCCCACCAGAACGAGTTTAACATCCTTTGCAACTCCTCAACAATGGTTTTAGGTAACATGAAGACACTCATATAGTAAACTGGGATCGCTTGAGTTGCGCTCTGATAAGCGTAGCTCGACCCGCCTTTGAGATTGGCCTTTGTCGCCATGTCTAAAGTTGATGTTCAAGTGCCCGAAGATGGCTCTTTTATTTTTCCCTACCAAGGAAGGTAGGCCTAAGTATCGTCCTGTATTTAGAGGGTTCGAAACCCCCAAGATGAAAGAGATCGCTTCATGTAACTCCGGTGTTTAAAACGATGAATTGTATTAAAATTGGACTAATTTTGAACTAGTTTCTATTTTAAGTAACTAATTTTAAAAAATGTTTTTTTTACGTTGAACCTAGTCAAGTTGGAGTCTTATAATCGAATTTGTGATGGGCTTTTAAATGATTAAGACATTTGAACCATATAAGAAGTGTTTGTCAATGTCACGATCGAAAATGTAACTAATCGCTTCCAAAATATGTTTTTTTTTAAATTAATTAAAATAACTTTAAAATTACTAATTTAAATATTTAATTAATAGAAATGTGGAGGGAATAACTAATATGTGGTATTCGCACCTAATGCTATACTTATGAACTTATGTTGTTACTTGGTTAGTACAAACCCATGCATCAGATCCATCAATTAATCACATTTAGGGGTTGTTTGTTTATCTCTTAATGGTTCAATTAAGAGGTAACATCTGAATCGCTAAGAGGTAAATCATGTTGGTAAAAAGGGTTGCCTCTTAATGGTTCCAAAATCCTCTTAATAATTTTGTATCTTGACTCTCCCTTAACCATTAAGAGCCCTGATTTCATTATGAACAATTAGCAAACAACCATATTTCATTTTACACTATATCATAAAAACCTCTTAACCATTCAGACCACTTAATCATTCTTCACTAAACCATTCAGCTGTCAAACAACCCCTTAGAGACCATTTACCAAACGTTTATTTGGGTAAGCGCTTATCAAGCTATAATATCTTTACTGATGAATATGGCAATGACTAATAATTTTACCCGGTAGGAGCAAAGCAATGGTCGAGAGTCTTGCCCAGTAAGTGACGGCGACGACTCTTACCTGGTTAGTGCTTACCGGGTAAATTTTTGCATACAATACCATTTTAATGGACTAAAATCTTACCCGATAAGGTAAATGATACCATTGAATTTAACCGATAAATGCTTACCGGGTAAGTGTTTGGGTAAACGGTCCCTTACGCTACCGATTTGCCCCCTCCCCCTTACCTTTCTTTTAAAAATTTAAATCACAAACCATGGCCGATCAAACGGTGTATTCCAAGTTGGTGTTGTTCCATGAATTAATCGGGAAGGTTGTGATGGGGTGACCGAGGCCTCGTTTGGGATCGGTTGGGGATTATGTATAGACCTGGCTAAAACCATTATCGACTGATATGGCGACGGATCACCAAAGGACACATTTACCAATGGATCACCGATGACGGGTTATTACCGATGCCAAGTATACCGACAAGCTACCGACGGCCAAAAATTTTAATTACGAAGAATTTGGTTAATCAAATACACTAACAAATACGTTTTTATTATAATTGGATCAATCAAATACATTAAAAAATATGATTTTGTTATAAAAAGTTTAGTCTATCAAATATATTTTAAAATATTTAATTGGGTCAATTGAATATACTAAAAGATACGTTTTTATTATAAAATACATTTTGCTCTTCAATCAAATACATTTAAAATAAATTTAAAAATATACCTAAACATACATTTAAAAATAAATTTACTAATAAATCATCAATATATATTTAAAGGAGAGACTAGGGGAGAGAGAGTGAAGGAGAGGCCTCCAAGGAGGCTTTAGAATTTTCTAGAAAAAAAAATTATGCATTAAATGAGTACAACCTTTTATTTTTTTTATTATTTTTCATTATAGCTTTTACTTATTTAATCTTTTTACTTATTAATTTTTTTTATACATTGACTTTTTTAATAATCAATATATATATAAATGAGAGATTAGGGGAGAGAGAGTGAAGGAGAGGCCTCCAAGAAGGCTTTAAAATTTTCGTAGAATTTTGATTTTTCTTTTAAAAAAAAAATATGCATTAAATGAGTACAACCTTTTATTTTCTTTATTATTTTTCATTATAACTTTTACTTATTTAATCTTTTTACTTATTAATTTTTTTTATACATTGACTTTTTAATAAATGACCAAAAGTTTATGTATATATATATATATAAAGGAGAGACTAGGAGAGAGAGTGAAGGAGAGGCCTCCAAGGAGGCTTTAGAATTTTCCTATAGTTTTGATTTTTTTTAAAAAAAATTGTGCATTAAATGAGTACAACCTTTTATTTTCTTTATTATTTTTCATTATAGCTTTTACTTATTTAATCTTTTTACTTATTAATTTTTTTTATACATTGATTTTTTTAATAAATGTCCAGAAGTTTATTTAACATTTGCTAAAAAAATGTATTTTTATTTTTATTTACTTCATTTATATTATTTAAACATATATGTTTATTTGAATTTTTTTCCAATTTAATCATTTTATTTTCTTATTAACCTTACAATGTTTATAAATCAAAACTTACATGAATCTTATTTTATTTACTAACCTAACATTCAATATAAATAATATTAAGCTAACAATGTTTATAAATCAAAACTTATATTTAACATAGTATTTATAATAATTTTTATTTTTATTTTTGAATAAGCTAACATCAATATCAATATATCAATATATATATAAAGGAGAGACTAGAAGAGAGAGTGAAGTAGAGGCCTCAAGGAGGCTTTAGAATTTTCCTAAAATTTTGATTTTTAAAAAAAAAATTATGCATTAAATGAGTACAACCTTTTATTTTCTTTATTATTTTTTATTATAGCTTTTACTTATTTAATCTTTTTACTTATTTAATTTTTTTTATACATTGATTTTTTTAATAAATGGCCAAAAGTTTATATATATATGTATATATAAAGGAGAGACTAGGAGAGAGAGTGAAGGAGAGGCCTCCAAGGAGGCTTTAGAATTTTCCTAGAATTTTAATTTTTTTTTTAAAAAAATTATGTATTAAATGAGTACAAACTTTTATTTTCTTTATAATTTTTCATTATAGCTTTTACTTATTTAATCTTTTTACTTATTAATTTTTTTTATATATTGACTTTTTTAATAAATGACCAAAAATTTATTTAACGTTTGCTAAAAAATGTATTTTTATTTTTATTTACTTCATTTATATTATTTAAACATATATGTTTATTTGAATTTTTTTCCAATTTAATCATTTTATATTCTTATTTACCTTACAATGTTTATAAATCAAAAGTTACATGAATCTTATTTTATTTACTAACCTAACATTCAATATAAATCATATTAAGTTAACAATGTTTATAAATCAAAACTTATATTTAACATAGTATTTATAATATTTTTTTTTGAATAAGCTAACAATGTTTATAAATCAAACCTTACATTAATCTTATTTTTTTTACTAACCTAACAATGTTTATTAATCAAAACTTATTTTTAACATAGTATTTATAATAAAGTGTTTTTAATAGTTAACAATTTACTAACCAAACATTCAAAATCTATTAAGCTAACATCAAAATATATATATATATATATATATATATATATATATATATATATATATATATATATATATATATATAAAGGAGAGACTAGGAGAGAGAGTGAAGTAGATGCCTCAAGGGGGCTTTAGAATTTTCCTACAATTTTTTTTTTTTTTTTAAATTGTGCATTAAATGAGTACAACATTTTATTTTATTTTTATTATTTTTCATTATAGCTTTTACTTATTTAATCTTTTTACTTATTAATTTTTTTTATACATTGACTTTTTTAATAAATGGCCAAAAGTTTATTTAACATTTGCTAAAAAAATGTATTTTTATTTTTTTTTACTTCATTTATATTATTTAAACATATATGTTTATTTGATTTTTTTTCCAATTTAATCATTTTATTTTCTTATTAAACTTACAATGTTTATAAATCAAAACTTACATGAATCTTATTTTATTTACTAACCTATCATTCAATATAAATCATATTAAGCTAACAATGTTTATAAATCAAAACTTATATTTAACATAGTATTTATAATAATTTTTTTTTTGAATAAGCTAACAATGTTTATAAATCAAACCTTACATTAATCTTATTTTTTTTACTAACCTAACAATGTTTATTAATCAAAACTTATTTTTAACATAGTACTTATAATAAAGTTTTTTTTAATAGTTAACAATTTACTAACCTAACATTCAAAATCATATTAAGCTAACAATGTTTATAAATCAAAACTTATATTTAACATAGTATTTATAATAATTTTTTTTCTTTTTGAATAAGCTAACAATATTTATAAATCAAACTTTACATTAATCTTATTTGTTACTAACCTAACAATGTTTATAAATCAAAACTTATTTTTAACATAATATTTATAATAAAGTTTTTTTTAATAGTTAACAATGTTTATAAATCAAAAATACTTTTTTATTTACTTTTTATTTATAAATCAAAACTTCCATTAATCTTATTTTCTTATTAACCTAACAATTTTTATAAATCAAAACTTATATTAAGTGAATAAGCTAACAATGTATATCAATGAAAAGTATTTTCGAATATTTTTTTAAATTTCATAAATTGGATTTTTTTGGTTCGATGACTTATGAAATCGACCAACATTTATTTCTACTGCTACATTATTTATAAGTTCAAAATATAATATATTCATAGATTACACTATTCGTCGTACTTACGTTCATATAATAATTGTTCGATTCGCCGTGCAAGACGCGGTGTTGTTACCTAATTTAAATAAAAAATGGGGCCGGTCCAGGGCCAGTCCCATTACTGGTCCCGGTCGCGTCAGGCCTACAAATCTGTCCAAAAGTGATCGGGCCTTAATTGCAAGCTATAACCTGTCCATATCGGTCTCGGGCTGGGCCTACAAATCATCCAAAAGTGTAACCGGGCCTTAACTGCAGGGCTATAACTGATCCATATCGGTCTCGGGTCGGACCGGGTTCATTTGGCCATCTCTAGTCAAATTGGATCCGGTCCAGGTTTGATTGGGACCGGTAGGTGTAGGGATCAGTACTAGTCTGACGGTCCAACACGGCATTGGCCTGGGACTGGTTATGTATAGGTCTGATTTTTCGAAAAAAATGAAGCTTTTATAAATAATAATACAAGTTTTTAAAATATTCAATTTTTTTGTTCTTAATTTTCAAGATTTTTTTCTACTTAAATATATTATTTAAACTGTATTTCTAAATATAAAAGACAAATTGTATATGATTGTTAAGGGGTAGAGTAACCAACCACTATTGCTCATCTTTCTTAAGCTTTTTTCTTAGGAAGACATTTTGTGTATAGATGGCCTATGGGTATGCTCAACTTAACTTGTATTTTGTTTTGATTTTTAAATAAAAACTTCAATAGTTTCCGTACCCTTTATCTCAAAAATTATTTGAAAAATGGTATCATGAGAAATGAATGGTGGTGCCAATTAAAAATGAGTATATGGTTCCTTTGGTCTATTTGAAAATGGTATACTGTAACTCTGTAAGCACTTTGTTTATAAGGTAATGCTTTTTTTATGCTGGGAAAATGGTTTGGAGATAGTAACTTACAAAAGTATGGTTGTTGTGACTTCTAGATTTTGCTTTTTAATCCATATTTTGTTAATCATGGAAGAATAAATCAAATGATTGAGATAGGGGTGTTTGTGTTGCGGCTTGGGGTAAATCTGTAAACCGTATTGCATATCCGGTTTCAGCATTTTTCCAAACTGTAAATCGCACTGCATATACCTTAAACCGCACTATAACGCATTTTACACCTATAATCCTATAATTATAAGATTAAAACTTCATTTTAAAATCAACAATAACTTGACTGTAGTCCAAAAAATAAAAATATTCAACACGTCTGATTACTAAATACATATTACATAAATATTGCAATTATTCTATATATACATATGTGTGTGTAATATATAAAATAAAAAATATATACATATATAATGTGCGGTGCGGTTTGAGCCGTTGTTTGATAACTCTAAACCGCAAAGTAAAAATGCAAAGTGCAAACCACACCGCAGAAGTTCTTTACTGTGATTTGTTGTGCGGTACGGTACGGTGTAGACGGTTTGACGGTTTATATGAACCTGCTTACCTCGATCTTCTTAGGTAATTTTCTTGTCGTTAATTACCATAGAGGCCAATAATAGACATTAATTCCTTAAGTAGACTATTTCCAAGTCATAGTTTTTCAGACTGATACAAAAATTCTTGCCAAATTAGTATTATATTTCTTTCTAATTAGATGTAAACTTTAACTTTAATAGTTAAAAATGATGCAATTTAAACTTGTATCAGTCTATCTCACCTCATGGTCTTTTAGGAAATGTTCATCCCTCCTATAGAAGGACAAGGCACTAAGGGGGTGTTTACTTTTGACTTAATGGGCTTATTCGCACATATGTTTTTGAGTGTTTAACTAGAGTTTAATGAAAAACCCCCCAACTTTTTCACATAGCCCTACCTACACTCTTGTCCAGATTCAGCCAACAAAATTACTCCTCCTACCCCTAGATTAGAAAACACGCCTTTGTACCCTAGCTACTCCATCTTCAACCTCTCTATGGAGCAACCATCTTCACCTTCAACCAGATTTCTGCAAGATTTCTCCAAAACCGAACGATCCCAATGATCTCTACACTCGATTCCCCAACGATCTCTCATGATTTCTCCAAAACCGAACCAGTGTAGACAACGATCTCTACACGATATCTAAACTTTCAAACGCCAACGATCTCTACACAATTCCCTATCGATCTCTACACGATTTCTCCAAATATTTCTCCAAAACCGAACCAGGGTTTCTTTTGCTCGTCATCTATTGTAACATGTTTTGATTTCTGGTAATACATTTGATTTTTGATTGGTACATCTACTGTAATATGTTTCGACTTCTCTTCTTTCCGATTTTTCGTTCGTCTCTTCTCTATTTTTCGATCTCTCTTCCATTGAGGCATCGTAATGTAATATGTTTCGATTTCCGGTGTTAAAATTTATTTTTGGATGATGATAGATGCACACCATGTATTTGATAGTTGATGTTATATGTAAAGTTTAAATAACAAGGTATAATTCATAGTTTCATACGATGGGTAAAACAATCATTTTTATCGTTCAGGTCATTGATTCAGGAAGAAAAGTAAACAAACCATATTTTTATTTGAACAGACAAATTTATCCATATAGTCAAATTTATTCATACATGACTTAATAGAAATTTTGATAAACACCCCATAAGAAACAAAAGAATAAATGATTGTCATTGACCCAAAAGAAACAAATTATTGGATGTTATGTACAAAGAGAATTTGGTCATGGTCCCAATGTTTAAGGTTTTAAAACTGAAACATTTGGTACCAATTGGTATCAGAGCCCTCCACCCTAATCGGTATCAAACCTCTATCCTGTCCCTCCATAACTTATCTTTACTATTTATCTAAAGAATTGGATTAGTATGCTCTGTGACTGCCGCCTTGCGGATCGTTCACATCAGAAAACCATTCTACAGATAAAAGGTTAAAGAAAAACCAGATAATTTGTCTTAGGCATTCCTTAAGTTTTATCTTGTTAAATAGAGCCAGTAAGACGACGTTGAGTGAAGTCGCAACCAACCTCTGTAAAACAAGATCAAAAGTTGTGTAGTGCCTTTAGATTAAATATCCATCTCGACCCCATCATGAACCCAGAATCCAGTCTGTCACGATCTTCCTCTAGCTTTAGACAATCCTCTGCCTCAAAAATAGATCAGTTATATGAGATTTCTTATGTACCTGATGACTCCAAAATCCCTATTACCAGAATGCCCTTAGTTAACCCTTATTCTGTATTCTCTAAACCTAATACTTCATTTTCGAGAAAAGTCAAAAAATTAATAGGATCTACTTCCAATCAACACATTAAAGAGTTTGTCCAAGCCTCTAAATTTGACTCTCACCAACTCCCAGCTACCAGTTCAGAACATATGGTCACTCTATCCCTTCCACCAGATCTTGCTAGACACTGTATAGCCCAAGGGTATACTCATATCTACTTCGGTGCTATCAGATTAGCCCTTACCTTCTATGGTAGAAAAGGTCTCCCTGCCTTTTCCCGAATAGCCCTTGTAGACACAAGGTTTGTAGAGTATCAACATGCTTGCATAGGAACAATACAAACCACCTTAAACGCCGGAACCATTTTTGTTACCTTTTACCCCAACTTCAATATGCCTCTTAATGACCCCTCACTCTACACAGCGCTCAAAGCCCAGATTCAAATTGGGGGTACTCCCCAAGTAAACACTTTCCAGGCAACATTCCACTACCAAATGGCGTATAGAGTTCAAAATCACTCTCTCGACATCATGGTACCGGATCAAGAACACACTGGGGATGCACTTCTCATTAATGTTGACTCATGTGCAACACCAACATGTACATATGTTCCCAGACCGTTGTCCAGAGAAGAGTTACTAAAACTCCTCCCTGAAAAGTGGGTAACGAATTATGAGCAGATCCACCAAACCCCTGTCCAGACAACTACCGCACCAGACTTCGTCCGCCATGAAAACGGACTTGTCGAAGTCAATTTCTCCTCCCAACAGAAGACGAACGTCTTTCCAACCATCCATATGGTTCAGCCAGTTCAGGCTCCAGCCCCAGTCAAACAAGTTGAGCATTGCTGGTATGATGTCTGTGAGTGCCAGGACTGTCTTGATGAAGCATACCGGATTGAATACAATGACAGCAGCCAAGAGAAAAGGAAGAACAGATCACAACAAAAGCTGAAGGAAAGATATGAATCAGGAGATCCTGCTGTAGGACTCCTTGGTGAACCATCGGGCAAGTTTGACTACTATGTCCTTTACAAAGATTCACCAATATCAACCCTTAAGTCATGTCATGATCTACCTCCTCCAAATCCTCTAAGCCGAGCCCAAGAATGCCGTGTTATTACCCCTGCAGCCACATCGTCTGAATACAAGGCTGAGTTCCCACCTTTAAGCTCGTTTGAAGACACAACCCAAAGAACCAAGCATGAGTGGAAGATCAAAAACCCCACAACCATAGGTCCCACGGGAATAACTACTCAGATCAGTCCTGCTGAAGCTACTCTTAATTGGCAAAGTGAGAATGCTGTTGCTCAGAACAAGGTGCTCCAAACTCTCCTTACGCAACAAACACGATCCTTGCAGACACAAGAAAATCTTGTTACGAAGGTACGGTCCCTTGAAAACATGATCCAAGAAATCAAGATAAAGATGCAAGGACTCCACAAAGAACTTCTTGAGATAGTTTGTACAATTCCTCACTCTCAAGCCTCTAGTGATCTTACAAAGAAAGAAGCTGAGATGAAGTTCTTAAAATCACAACTCATTGACTTGGAGAGGCAACATAAGCAGCAAAGAGTAGTAACTCAAATTGATGATCCGTGGACATTGTCTTCTACCCCTTTTGTTGGAACATCCTTTGATCCACAGCCACTCCCACTCACACCTTTCCCACAAAAATCTCCATCACTCTCTTTATGGTCCAAAGAGCAAGAAAAAAGAAGAGCTAAAGCTTTACGAATCTCCCTGAAATCTGAAAAAGCCCCAATGGTGTCCTCAAGTGAAACACAAGTCTTTGTTGATGACACCTCTGCCACAGCCTCCTCAAGATCACCAAACGTCCTCCCAATTGAAGACGTGAACCCGATCTCATATTTCCTACAAAATCTAACCCAAAAAGAGACATCCTCTAGTTCACCCTTTGTTGCACCCGTAGTTACAACACCTCCAGATCATGCAGACGGTGACCTCTCTGAAGCCTTTGAACATTTGTTCATGGCAGATCCAGAATCATCTACAGCTCGTAACTACTTTGATGACGAGTATGTAGTAGAAGACGACGAAACCTTCCAACCTGCACCACAAAGAAGAACCAAAGTTTCAAAGTCAGATTCTGGCCAAAAGTTTACTTTTGATGATATTCCCCCTTCACAATGGATAGATAGAAGTATAGAGATGTTGACATGGTGCTCAGCTGAACTCCAGTACTATGACATGGACATGGTGATTAAAAGGTTTTTAACCAGAACTCAAGGTCGTCTCAGAGATTGGTACATGAGTCTTGGAGAGTATCGACAATTGCAAATCCAGCAAGCACAATCTCCTGAAGATTTCATGCATATGATTTATGCTGAGTTCATTGGCAACCCGGTTGAACACATCGCTTAAGCAAGGAAGGAATTCTTAAAAATGAGATGTTGTTCATTCCAAAAGAAGGACCTTGAAGAACATTACAATCGCATGTCAAAAAGGTTTTATTGCCTGCAAGGTATTGATGATGTCAACCTCAAGCAAGTTTTTCTAAATTCTTTCCCAGAATCTCTTGCCAGTGAGGTATTCAGATCATTAGAGTCAAAAAACATCTTGATTTCTAATGTCACACTTGGTGCCCTGTATCAAATGGTGCTCAATGCACTTGCTAAGTTTTGCAATTCAAGAAAGTTCATGGACGAACTTGAAAAAACTGGCAAACATTTTGGTTCAGCCTGTGATGAAAAATACCTCCAGATCAAATGCAAAGATAAATCTTCCTGTGATTGCTCTCGTACAAAGAAGAAGTCCCATTTCAAGAAGTTCTTTAACTCTTCCAGAAAGAAAACCACCAAGGGTTTCCCACGGAAGAAATGGAAGTTCATCAGGAAGAAAACACACCGAGGACGCACTTCTGACAGATGCTACATTTGCAATAAGAAAGGACACTTTGCAAAAGATTGCAAAGACAAAAGAAAGTCTCAAGCTTTGATTCAGAGTCTTAATCAAGTCGAACCAGTGGACATTTCTGATTTGGAGTCCCTGTACTCCCTTGACGATGAACCATATGATCACACAATATGCACCATAGCATATTACGATTCATCATCAGATGAAGAGTCCGAACCAGACCATTCGAATGGACACTCTGATATCGAAGTATTCATGGCAAGCCCCCTTCCTATTCACTCCTCTCTCCCGCAAGTTCTACCCTTACAAAAACCACAACCTGCGCCCTTAGCTAAAGTCCACCTGCTCACATCAACATATGCTAAACCCATTTCGGTCATAGCCTTCTTTGACACAGGATCATCGGTCTCAATACTAAACCCGAAAATTCTCCCTAGCAGTTACTGGAAACCACATTATCAGCAGTTCCTAGCAGCTAGTGGTGATACATTTGTTATTGACAAGATCAGTGTCCCAATCCATATCCGGTTATTTCCAAAATGTGTGGTAAGACACCGGTTCTTAGGATCAAGCTCCCACGGTAAAGATCTCCTTATCGGATTCGATATTCTTCATACCTTGCCAAACATAAGGTTTGCTGAGCAAGGTCTCCGATACAAAAGTTACCTACACCCCTGGAGTTCCGTGCCCAAACTCTATATGGCATCCACACTCACTATAGAAGCCCTTAAACAACAAATCATCCATACATCATGTGCTTCTAGTCATACAGAGTTTCTCACAAAAAGCAAAAACCCTTTATGGTTAAATCCTTCGTTTTTTGTTACCTTACCATTCAAACAAAACGAGGACGTCAACCCGACAAAGGCAAGCCATCCAGGAATGAAACCTGATCATTACCAGCTAGCAGTCCAAGAATGTTCAGAACTTGTTCAACAAGGCATCATTGAACCCACGGTTTCACCATGGGCATGTGAAGCGTTTTATGTCAATAAGAGAAGCGAACAAGTCAGAGGCAAGCTAAGGCTAGTCATAAATTATCAGCCACTTAATCATTTCTTGGCTGATGATAAGTTCCCCCTGCCACAGAAAAGGTCATTATTCCAGTCTCTAGCAAATGCAAAGGTCTTATCAAAATTCGATCTTAAAGCTGGATTCTGGCAATTGGGCATTCATTCTGACGATCGGCCGAAGAATGCTTTTTGCATACCAGATCATCATTACCAGTGGAACGCTATGCCATTTGGATTAAAAAATGCCCCTTCGGCATTCCAAAAGGCAATGGTCAAAATCTTTGAGCCTGTTTTCCAAAACGCCCTGGTCTACATTGATGATATTCTCCTGTTTTCTCCAGACGAAGATTCCCATATCAGCTTACTCTCGAAGTTTCATTCCATAATTCAACAGTATGGCATTATGCTATCTGAAAAGAAGATGGAAATAGGAGTTAACTCCATTAACTTTCTTGGAATGAAGATCTTTGATGGGAAATATCAACCACAACCCCATATCGCTCAAGAGCTCCACAAGTTTCCAGATGTGCTTTCGTCACAAAAAGAAGTCCAACAGTTCCTTGGTCTTGTCAACTACATGGCCGATTTCTTGCCAAAGCTGTCACACCATACTGTACACTTATTCCCCATGCTAAAAAAGGAACCACCACTTTGGGCTGAACGACAAATAATAGCTGTCAGAGCTATAAAGCAACTAGCCGACAAGATGCCACCTCTAAAGATTCCCACTACTATGGACAAAAGAATTCTCCAGACAGATGTAAGTGACGAATACTGGGGAGCAGTTATACTTGCACAAGATGACAAAGGTGTCAGAACAATTTGTGGTTACAAGAGTGGCACGTTCAAAGCCTCAGAGCAACACTACCATTCAACTTTCAAGGAGATTCTAGCAGTCAAAAGAGGAATAGAAAAATTCCAATTCCATCTTATCGGTCACTGTTTCCAGATTGAGATGGATATGTCTTCTTTCCCACGCATGCTCCAATTCAAAAGAAAGATGCTTCCAGAGGCACAACTTTTAAGGTGGGCAAATTGGTTCTCACAGTGGAAGTTTACAGTAAAACACATCAAAGGGTCAGAAAATATTCTCGCAGATTTTCTGTCAAGGACAAAGCACTATAAATATAGTGGTCCTGAAAGGATTCCCCAACACATGGTCATCCCATTGGTGTTTGCTATGGATAAGGCCAACTCCAGCTCATCTACTCCCCAAGAAGCCTCTCGCACAACCACCTAAGATCTCCCTGAAGAAGTAACCGAATTCATTGCTGATTTGACTCTGAGCCAAAGGTCCGTATTGAATTGGAAGACATTTTATAATATCCTTCTTTCAAAACATGGTCCGTTCATGAAAAATTACATGTTTCATCCCGAATACCCTTTCCTCAACATTTTCCATATCCATGAACTATTCAGGCTTCCTAAAGAAGCACTCTGCTTCTTCTGGTATCTCTTTGAAACCCATACCGTCGCCATCTCCTTCAACGCATGCAAACTTGTCAGGATCGAATTCTCAACAAGAATTAATTCTCAGAAACAATATCAAAGAAGTTTGCGGAATAACACTTTGATATTTTATGAAACAGTAAATCAACACAGAAAATATGAAGAACAAACTGTAAACTTGTATTGAATGCTTTGAAGTTACAAGATTACACACTCAACCTCAATATTGATGAACATGCTCACCAATACAAATTCTACTTCTCTAGAATTAGGATCTATGCCTTGAGGTTGATTTTTTTCTGTAACCTAGAATGAATCATTATATAAAGTTATCTATCTAATCTATACATTCTATACATATACTAATCAAAAGATAATTACCATAAATAAACAAATCTTCAGTATATCTTCCATGTATATCTCTAAGCTTCCATAATCTTCAGTTTATCCAGCTGTCATTCTTTCCATCCAGATCTCTTAAGTAGCACTAACCATGCTCAACAGCATTAACTTCTTCTAGCAGCATTAACTACTAAGCAGCACTAACTACTAGCAGTACTAACTAGCTAAGCAGTACTAACTTTGTTCAAGCAGCACTAACTTTGACTAGCAGTAGTAATACTCAGCAGTATTAACCTTGAAATCTTCTAGCAGTATTAACTCTGAACCAGCAGCATTAACCATACTTAAGTTTTTCTTCAGTTCCCAACAATCTCCCCCTAACTTGACTTTTAGGAAAAGAAGTCAAGTTCTTCAGATGCTCCCAAAATCTTCATTGATCTACTCCAATATTAGGATCCAGTCCCATACTCTGATTGATAGTCCTCTGAATTAGATACTTGGCCATTTCTGAATTTGGTGCACAACCCAACTTCTTATTCATCATGGCATGAAGCTGTAGATTTGTGTGCTTGTAGACCCTATCCACCAAGTAGTACTCCATGTGGAAAGTATCCAATGCTAGTTCATAGACTCCACTCCTTTCATAGAGAGTCCATCCTCTAACAGTTTTGAACACATCTCTGATTAAGTGCTTCACTACCTCTGGATTGAATAACATGCACAAGTATTCCATGACCAGCTTCACTATAACTATCCCTGGAGCTGTCAACTTATCTGCATAAATTTTCATCCCCACTTCAAACATTTCTTCCAAATCAGATCTTGAACACTCTCTGACAATTTTGTTCCAGGTGCTGTATACTTCATACTTCTCATCATTTCTTTTCAATCTGATGTATTCTTTGCCATCCACCTCCATAATATCCCAATGAGTAACTTCAGGAGGTTTGAATCCAACAGGTTCAGCTGAGATAGGCTTTGGAATTTTATCCATTACCACCATGTACATGTTTACATTTGAACTCTGTGGTACTTCCTGAGATTTATCTTCATTCTGAGGTGCCTCTTCTTCTTCAGCAACCTTTTGCTCTTCTTCTACTCTAGGCTTCTTTACACTTTTCTTTCTTTTAGCCATCATTTTGGTTCTTTTCAGAGTCTTTTGAACCTGCACTAAAGTAGCTTCCTTCTTCTTTTCTCCCTTGTTCTCTGCCTTTTCTTTGATAGGAGTTCCCTCTTCACTTTTAGGGAATGGTTGATGCATATTCACATCATGTCTCTCCTTGGCCTTCTTTTAAAACTCCACTCTATCCTTTTCATTATTTTTCAGCTTCCCCATTTCTTTCTCATAGAGATCCTTGATTTGATCAAAAGTCATCTTCACAAACATTTCTTTCTTTACCCCAATTGCACTCCTCAAGAAAGTTATCATTTTGTTTCTTTCCTGAGTGGCAAGGTAAGTTTGTGAAGGTCTTCTTTTCTTTGCACTTGATTTGACTATCATGGCCTTTCTCAAGCTAATTGCTCTTTGCTTAGCTTTCTCTGTTTCAAGCCCTTTCTGATAAGCTTCATTTAATTCAACAGCTAGAGCCTTTGCCATCTCCCTGTCTTTTTCAACCTGAACTCTTTCTTCTTTTTCAATATCCTCCTGCATCTTCCTGGCTAAAGCTTCATCTGATTCAACCAACCTTTGCTTCTTGACTGGTTGATCAGATTCCACCATCTTTGCTTTTCCTTTGTCTTTGTTCATTGCTTTCTTACTGTTATCTTTCTTGCTCACTTCTCCTTTTTCTCCCCCTTCATTTATGACCACTCCCTTTGTTTTGGGAGTGTCATTCTTTGCTTTGATGAGCATTTCAGCTACTTCTATTTCTGTTGGAGATAACTTTGTTACTACTGCTTGTGAAGTTTCAGCAACACTAACAGTTTCTGCTTCTAACTCCCCTTCAATACTGTTCTTCTCCCCATCATGCTCCCCCTCAACTTTTTCTTTTTCCTCATCCAGGTTTACTTCAGCCTCCGACTCCCCCTTTTTGGGATCATCAGACACTGGTTCCCTTCTCTTTAGCACAAACTGTTTCCTTTTCTTCTTTTGAATCAGCCTGGTCACCATCTTCTTTAGTTTTGCAATCTGGACTTGTTGTGACAGGATCACCAGCTTCATCTCCTCTATTTCTTTTCCTTGTTTCAGAACATCTAGGTTGATGTTACCCATTGTCTCCATCAATTCATCATAGTTATATCTGTCATCACCTTCTCCAGGAGTGTTACCCCCTATTGAAGGATCATGGGATCTTTTATTAGTGGAAGTCTTCTGCCTAGCAGAAGCACTGTCCACCCCCGTGGTTTCTTGGCACCAGGGACCTTCAAATGATGGCTCATTCAAAGTTGCCATGGGGGAGGTCTTATTGATGTTACCACTTTCTTCCTCTGTGCTAGCAGGAGTAGTGGCAGCCTCATCACCCATATGCTCTTCCTCCTCCTCAGAGAGCACCTCCTTGGGGTTGGGAGACACCCCTGTGGTTTCCCTATGGATATTCCCTAAAGGAGAATTCTCCTTTAGAGGGCTTAAAGGCTTGGGGGTTGATGGTACAAGAAGGAAAGGAGCCTTCTTTACCTGTTTCCTCTTGTATGTTTGGGTAATAGGAGAGGTTGGTTTTTCAAGAAGGGACTGGGGGATAGATTTTGAGAGGGAAGGTTGGGATTGGCTAGCAGTAGGATGGTCTAATGGGGGCCTTGACCCTGCTGCCATGCCTTCATTGGTTTGGGACACCACCATCATTGTAGAGAACAATGGGGTGTCAACTCCTTCAGAGTCCCCAGCAGATCTTCTCATATTTGAGAAAACCTTGCCTATGGGGGTTTAGGTACATATACCCCAACAGGTTGAGGTATATCCGTCAATTCATGAGTAATAACTTCTTGAACAAACCTGGGGTACATAAAGAAGCTCTTTTTGTTTCCCATGTTTGATACAAGATCACTGAAAATCATTTTAGAAAAGTTATACTTTCTGGCAGTGGCCAAGCACACCAAAGCATAAGCAATAGTGCTGCTGAACTCACTCCATCCAGTAGTCTTTTTGGAGATACAGTGCATAAGAGTATGGACAAAGAAACGCCATTGGGGTGAAAATTTGGCTTTAGAGAATTTGAAAACACCCAATGGGCCTCCATACCCCATTCTTGTAAGGGAAGAGAACAGTTCATCATTTGGGATAAAAGTTATACGAGAGGCATCGTCTAGACGTAGACTGATGCGAATAACTTCTTCAGTAACTGTTAAGGGTTGGTCACACACCCTTGTCTTGATCATCTGCACACCATTCTCAGCAACAATGATGGCATTAGCCCAGAACTGCCTTTGATGCTCGATATAGATTGTAGGAGCAACAGTAAGAGCATGAGCAATATGGCTTGACTGGAGGAAATCCACAATCTGGTGAAATCCTGCAGCTTGCTTTAGCTTTTGTAGCATCGCGATCTCATTGTGTTCATCGATGAATGCCATGGATGCCATTGATCTTTGCGAAAAGCTTGCCTGAAACTTTTGAATCTTTGAAAGAGAAAGGGTTTAGAGCGCAAGTGAACAGTATGCAAAGAGTCGTTATGAACTTTTAGGCGGGCAAAGAGTATTTATAGTATTCGGGATATAAGCAGTATTAACCTAGAGCAGTATTAACGGACAAGCAGTATTAACCGCGAGCAGTATTAACTAACTAGCAGTATTAACCGCGAGCAATATTAACTAACAAGCAGTATTAACCACTAGCAGTAGTAACTACAAGCAGTATTAACTACAAGCAGTATTAACTACAAGCAGTATTAACCACAAGCAGTATTAACCACTAGCAGTAGTAACTACAAGCAGTATTAACTACAAGCAGTATTAACCACAAGCAGTATTAACTACAAGCAGTATTAACTATAAGCAGTATTAACTACAAGCAGTATTAACCACTAGCATTATTAACTACAATCAGTATTAACCACAAGCAGGATTAACTACAAGCAGTATTAACTACAAGCAGTATTAACCACAAGCAGTATTAACTACAAGCAGTATTAACCACTGGCAGTATTAACTACAAGCAGTATTAACTGAACTTACTCTTTGAAGCTTAAGCTGAATTGAGTACTGCTATGTATGCCCTGCAAAGGAAGATTAATAACACCAAGAATCTAGAAAATTCAGGTTTTTAACCACTGTTTGAGAAGATGCTTATTCAGAGTTGATCATTCCCACACTTGTTACCAAGAAAGTGAATCTACCCACATCAAAAGCTTTAGTGAATAGATCAGCAAACTGGTTGTCAGTATGAACTTTTACAACTTGAATAAGTTTCTTTTCATTGCAGTCTCTTATAAAGTGATACCTGATCTCAATGTGCTTTGTCTTAGAGTGCTTGACTGGATTATTCACAATGCTGATAGCACTGCTATTATCAATAAAAATGGGAGTGTGTAGAAATGTTACCCCATAGTCCATCATTTGATTCTGAATCCATAAGACTTGAGAACAGCAACTTGCAGCTGCTATGTACTCTGCCTCTGTTGTAGATGTGGACACTGTGGTTTGTTTCTTGCACTGCCATGAAACTAGTCTAGCACCCAAAAACTGACATCCGCCAGAAGTAGATTTTCTGTCCAAGTTTGCCCCACCTAGATCACTGTCTGAGTATGCTATTAGGTCAAAGGGTGAGTCATGAGGATACCAAAGTCCTAATCTGGGTTGCCCTTTGAGATATCTGAAGATCCTCTTAACAGCTTGAAAGTGAGATTGCTTTGGCCTAACTTGGAATCTTGCACACACACAGACTGGAAACATTATATCTGGCCTTGATGCTGTGAGATACATGAGAGAGCCAATCATGGATCTATAATGATGCACATCTATATCCTCCCCCTCAAGGTCTGCTGTTATCTGCTTGTGTGTCTCCATAGGTGTGCTGGCAGGTTTTGATTCTGAGAAACCAAACTTGGTTAGAATGTCCTGCACATACTTGGATTGACAAATGAAGATGCCATCTGACTTCTGTTGAACTTGGAGTCCAAGGAAGAAAGTAAGTTCCCCCATGGAACTCATTTTGAACCTTTGATGCATTAGTTCCTCAAACTCCTTGCACATGCTGTCTTTTGTAGATCCAAAGATAATGTCATCAACATAGATTTGGACCAGCAAGATATCCTTCTTCTTTCTCTTGATAAATAGAGTCTTATCAATGACTCCTCTTTCAAAGCCATTTTCCAAGAGATAGGATGACAGAGTGTCATACCATGCTCTTGGAGCTTGATGCAGTCCATAAAGAGCTTTCTTCAATTTGTATACTCTGTCTGGATAGCTTGGGTTTTCAAACCCTGGAGGTTGACAGACATATACCTCTTCTTCAATTGATCCATAGAGAAAAGCACTTTTTACATCCATTTGATAGACTTTGAAGTTCATGTAAGAAGCATAGGCTAGGAATAATCTGATTGCTTCTATCCTAGCCACTGGTGCAAAAACTTCTTCATAATCTATACCCTCTTCTTGAGTATACCCTTGAGCCACCAGCCTTGCTTTGTTCCTTATGACAATTCCTCTTTCATCTCTCTTGTTTCTGAAAATCCACTTTGTGCCAATTGCTCTGTGACCTTTAGGAAGGTCTACTAGATCCCATACATCTTGTAGTTTGAACTGCAACAGTTCTTCTTGCATTGCTTCTATCCAACTGGATTCTTTCATAGCTTCATGTGCCTTTTTAGGCTCAAGCTGGGATAGAAAACAAGAAAGCACTGTATGCTGTTGATCATGCATTTCTTGAAGCCTGCTTTGGTGTCTAGTCATCATAGGAGAGGATATATCTCCTATTACCAGCTGTGGAGGATGATTCTTTTGAACTCTGGTGTTATGACTAGGTTCTTCATTAAGTCCATCCTCTAGATTAGAGTCATTCAACTCAACTGAAGTGTTTTCAGCAGCTACTTCTGATTCTTTATCTTCTTGAGTCTCCTCATTTCTACTTACTTCTTCACTCTGACTTGGTCCAGTAGATGGTTCCTTTTCACAGTCTTCAAAGGAATTCACTGTGGGTATGGTAAAGATCACTGATTTAGATATACTTTCTTGAACCTGTATAGTCCCTGATCCTCCACATTATGAACCTGCATGATCATCACTACTGAAACCAAAGGAGTTAGTTAGTGAATCAATGTCAAATAGCCACTGAGGACCAGACCCAATAGGATTTGGTGTGTTCTCATTGCATTTGACATTGTCACTTTCTTCAATTATTCTAGAAGATGTGTTAAAAACTCTGTAGGCCTTACTCTGGGATGAATAACCAACAAGAAATCCATCATCTGCTTTGCTATCAAACTTACCTAAGTGAGATTTGGTATTGAGAATTGTACAAGGACACCCAAAAGGTTTGAAAAATCCAATGAAAGGTTTTCTTTTATTTAAAAGCTCATATGGTGTCTTGTTCTTTGGCTTAACTACTAGAACTCTGTTTTGGACAAAACAGGCAGTATTAACTGCTTCAGCCCAGAAGGTAATTGGCAGTTTTGAATCAACCAACAGAGATCTAGCAGCCTCTATTAGTGTCCTATTTCTCCTTTCAGCAACACCATTCTGTTGAGGAGTCCTAGGAGCACTATATTGTCTCTCAATGCCTTTTTCTTCACAAAAGGTGTTTAGATCCAGATTTTTGAATTCAGTTCCATTATCTGATCTGATGACTTTTACTTTTTGATTAGTTTGGTTTTCAATTCTTAGGATAAATGATTTGATCAGTCCACTTGTCTCATCCTTAGTCCTTAGAAAATATACCCAGGTAAATCTAGAGTAATCATCAACAATAACCAAGCAGTAAGATTTCTTGCCTATACTCATAACATTTGTAGGACCAAACAGATCCATGTGCAATAACTGGAGACAAGAAGAAATTGAATTTATCTCTTTGGTCTTATGAGAAGTTTTATGCTGTTTGCCTTTAAGACAAGCAACACAATGATCATCACATGAAAAGACTTTAGATGGTAAACCTCTTACAAGGTTGTTTTTAACAAGATTGTTCATAGTCTTAAAATTCATATGACACATCCTTCTGTGCCAAAGAGAGGATTCATCCACAGAGGCTTTTGAAACAAGACAGTTCAGGGATGAATCACTATCAACATTTTCCAAATCTAGACAATAAACATTGTCCTTTCTTGGAGTTCTAAGTAGTATCATGCTTTCATCAACTACCTTGAACCCTGGAGCAAGAATCATACACTCAGTATCTGTAAATAATATACTATGTTGTTTGTCACAAACCTGTGATACACTTAACAGGTTGTACTTCAACTGATCAACATAGTAGACATCCTCAAATGTCATCTTACCTTTTGTGACATTACCTTTGCCACTTATTTTACCTCCAGTAAAATCATTTCCAAAAGCAACATGTCCTCCATTTATATGCTTGAAATCCTGAAGGCATGACATGTTACCTGTCATGTGCCTAGAGTAACCACTATCAACATGCCAAATGCTCTTTCCCTTGAGTTGTTGGTTGCCCTGCACATAGGATAAGTCAGTTAGTTTGAATTAGGAACCCAAGCCAAAGTGGTCTTGGGTACCCCTTTCTCATCAAAATACTTGCATTCTTTCTTGACAAGACTTTTGAACTTTAACTCCTCATTCTTGGAGTACTTTGTCACAATAATGGGCTTTGAAACATTTGTGCTAGAAGCAGTACTGGTTTTAGAGGTACTAACTGCCTTAGCAGCACTTGCATGCTTAACAGTAGTAACTGTGTTAGCAGTATTAGTGTTTTCAGCAGTACTAACACAGGTAGCAGCAGTAATACTTCCAGTAGCACTAACCCTGTCAGCAGTACTAACAGTTTTAGTGCTTTTGGGCACCCACATTTTAATACTTTCTTTTAAAATCTTTTTCTTCATGGGGCCTTTCTTTTCACCATGTTTCTTTCCAGCCTTCCTATAACCAACAGGTTTTTGCACAAATCTTTGAAAGGTCATCTGTTGATTAATAGGGTTAAAGAAGCAATATTTAGCCAGATGATTTAACTTGCCACATATGAAGCAAGGTTTTGGTCTATTGATTTTACTCAGATCAACTCCTTGCTTCTGAGCCCATTGATTATTCCAGTTTCTTTGATTTCCTCTTTTTAAACCAGAATTTAGGCTCTTTGCTTTGCTGCAAGTACACTGTTTACAAGATCCAGGATTCACAACCGTGGTTTGTTTGTAATGGACCTTGTTATCTTTTCCTTTGGTCTTATCTATCTCCTTGGACTTGACCCAGATTTTCCCATATCCCTCATTGGTGATAATATTGTTTTCTAATGGGATCTCTTTACTCACATCATTATCCCTATTCTCACTGGATTCTTTCTCAGTTAAATCCTTAATTACTACTTCATCCAAAGGATCTATCTTAAAGGCTTTCTCAGATAAGTCCTTTTTCTCTTTGGTTTCTAACAAGTCTGAAGTAGGAGAGATATAATTGTTGTTGTAAGGAGGAGGTGTATTGTTGTATCCAATACCAGGCTTCATCTTATCATGAATTTGAGCCTTTAGAAGAGAATCCATTGCTTTTGAAGCATATGAAAACTTTTCTATGTCAAGTTTAACTTTAGACAGTTCCTCTTTCAGCCTATCACTCTCTTCTAAGGATTTAGACAGTTTGGTCTCTAACTCATTCTTTTCCCACTTCCAATAGTTTGTGTCATAAGAGTGTTGAAGTTCATTAGCTTGAAAGCCTTTGATTTGCTCTTCAAATCTCTCTACTATTAACACATAATCTTTTCTATCCTTTTCTAATCTTTTGAGGTCATCACACATACTTTGATTGTGATCCCTGTATCTTTTGACATTGTCAATGCAAGATTTAGTGCAAAGATTAGAAATTACCTCAGAGGGAAGATCAGACACTTCTGCCATTAGAGCTTGATTCTGGATGACTTCCTCAGCTTGATCACTCCAGTCAAATCCCATTCCTTGTTGAGAAACAAGGGCTTGAGCAGGATTCTTGTTCTGATTGTAGCCTCCATTCTGAGCTTGTTGGTGGTTGTTGTTTGGAACAGTACTCCTGCATTCTCTAGCAAAGTGTCCTTTCATTTGACACTTATAACATTCCACCTTGGTCTTGTCAAAACCAGCTCCATCTTCTCTTCTTTGAGAGAAGTTATTCCTTCCTGTTCTTTTAATGTACTTCTTCACCCTCATGGATAACATGGCCATCTGCCATTTAATATCCATCTCCTCCAGGTCATCAGGGTGAAGTTGATCCAGATCATCATTAATCAATGAATTGTTGCTTTGACTGGACAAAAAGGCTTCAAAGATAGTTTCAGTGCCTTTTTCTGAACTTACTCCACTGGCAGTACTAACTGCTTCAGGGTTGGCAGTAGTATCAGTGGATGCTGAAAGAAGTGCAGCATTGTGAACATAACCAGTGGGCTTCTTCTTGGTTTCTACTTCAGTTTCAAAAACTCTTAGATCATTGTATAGATCATCAAGTTCTTTCTCTTCCAGATTGTCACTCTGTCTATATGAGACAGTGTACATAGTCCATTCATCTCCAAGAGATCTGAGGAACTTTCTGTTGATGTCATCTTGATCCATCTTCACTCCTACAGTAGCCAGTTCACCAATGAGCTTGTTGAACCTATCAAAAGTTTGAGTCATAGACTCATTCTTTGAGGAAGTAAAGTTCTCATATTGATGCTTTAGAACATCTCTTTGATTTCTTTTGATGCTCTTAGTTCCAGCAAATCTTTTCTCTAGAGCATTCCAGAGAATCTGAGCATCAGTGCAATTGCAAAATTGATGCTGATATTCATTGGGGATGGCCAAGAGCAGAGTGCTCAAGGCCTTCATCTCTGTCTGTCTAATCTTCCTCTCACCATCTGTCTTTGGTGGAGGTCTTTTTCCATCTGGTCCTATCCTTCCAGCTTCAGAAGGACCATTCTCAATAATATCCCACATTGAGTAGTCAGTGAGAAGAATATATTGTCTGATTCTGATCTTCCACATGTCAAACTCACTGGGTTTGAGCATTGGAACCTTAGAGACCAAAGTACTGCTTGATTCTGTAAGATTTTCCATGATGAATAACTGTTTCTGAGAGAGTTTGGCTCTGATACCACTTGTCAGGATCGAATTCTCAACAAGAATTAATTCTCAGAAACAATATCAAAGAAGTTTGCGGAATAACACTTTGATATTTTATGAAACAGTAAATCAACACAGAAAATATGAAGAACAAACTGTAAACTTGTATTGAATGCATTGAAGTTACAAGATTACACACTCAACCTCAATATTGATGAACAGGCTCACCAATACGAATTCTACTTCTCTAGAATTAGGATCTATGCCTTGAGGTTGATTTTTTTTTTGTAACCTAGAATGAATCGTTATATAAAGTTATCTATCTAATCTATACATTCTATACATAAACTAATCAAAAGATAATTACCATAAATAAACAAATCTTCAGTATATCTTCCATGTATATCTCTAAGCTTCCATAATCTTCAGTTTATCCAGCTGTCATTCTTTCCATCCAGATCTCTTAAGCAGCACTAACCATGCTCAGCAGCATTAACTTCTTCTAGCAGCATTAACTACTAAGCAGCACTAACTACTAGCAGTACTAACTTTGTTCAAGCAGCACTAACTTTGACTAGCAGTATTAATTACTAGCAGTAGTAATACTCAGCAGTATTAACCTTGAAATCTTCTAGCAGTATTAACTCTGAACCAGCAGCATTAACCATACTTAAGTTTTTCTTCAGTTCCCAACAAAACTGTTCACATACATGTTCCAGTGTCAGTTTGAACACGTTCCCCCTGAACAGAAGAACCTATTCACTGTTCTTCAATGGTTCCTTCCGGTCCATCAATGGATCCAGCGATTGCATGTAAGTCACAAAACTTATGTGCTAATCTGCTTCAAAAGACCGTGCTCCTTTCTACCTGGAAATTCTCTCACAAACAAACAACCGTTGATCTACCATTTCCCCACAACCTTCATCCATTCTTGGCATGATGTCAACCCAGCCAGCCGATCCTTCCAGGTTAATCATACCCGGAAACTTTTGGAAATACGTAACGATTTGGCGTCCGCAAATAATGTGGCTCTTCACAACATCCCGATACAGGTAATGGAAGGTGCAGAGATATGGCCAGATAGACACCCTGAAGTGGCATTATGGAAAGAGACTCTCAATCAATGGTTCAGCACCCACCTTGCTAAATCCATTGATTCTTCTGAAGATGACTTTGACATTTCCGACAACGAAGATGACTATGTCTTCCTCAATGATGAACCTTACGATCCGTATGAAGATGACCCGTCACACCCAGATTCGCGTTGGAAATAAAAACATCAGTTTAAAATAAAATTAATGTGTGCTTGTATTTTTCTTTATTATTAAAGTTTGATTAGTTTAAAATAATGATGTAAAAATGATGGAAGCATGAAATCACTTTTCTAGTGATGTAAGCGCTTACATCATTTGTAGAATTATTGGTTGCTTATGTAATGCTTACGTCATGCTTATGTAAGAGGACCTTTTCCTTGCCTATAAAAGGAAGGCCTCCCCCTCATTTGTAAATCATCCCTTGAAAGAAATAAATTCTTCTTTCATAACTCTCTCTCTACAATTCTCTTTCTATAATTTCTCTCTTTATAAATCTTTGAGTCTTTTACTAAGTCCGACAGTCCTCCGCCAGTCCTCCACCCTAATAAGTCCTCCACCCTAATCCCTAATTGGTATCAGAGCCCTCCACCCTAATCGGTATCAAACCTCTATCCTGTCCCTCCATAACTTATCTTTACTATTTATCTAAAGAATTGGATTAGTATGCTCTGTGACTGCCGCCTTGCGGATCGTTCACACCAGAAAACCATTCTACAGATAAAAGGTTAAAGAAAAACCAGATAATTTGTCTTAGGCATTCTTTAAGTTTTATCTTGTTAAATAGAGCCAGTAAGACGACGTTGAGTGAAGTCGCAACCAACCTCTGTAAAACAAGATCAAAAGTTGTGTAGTGCCTTTAGATTAAATATCCGTCTCGACCCCATCATGAACCCAGAATCCAGTCTGTCACGATCTTCCTCTAGCTTTAGACAATCCTCTGCCTCAAAAATAAATCAGTTATATGAGATTTCTTATGTACCTGATGACTCCAAAATCCCTATTACCAGTATGCCCTTAGTTAACCCTTATTCTGTATTCTCTAAACCTAATACTTCATTTTCGAGAAAAGTCAAAAAATTAATAGGATCTACTTCCAATCAACACATTAAAGAGTTTGTCCAAGCCTCTAAATTTGACTCTCACCAACTCCCAGCTACCAGTTCAGAACATATGGTCACTCTATCCCTTCCACCAGATCTTGCTAGACACTGTATAGCCCAAGGGTATACTCATATCCACTTCGGTGCTATCAGATTAGCCCTTACCTTCCATGGTAGAAAATGTCTCCTTGCCTTTTCCCGAATAGCCCTTGTAGACACAAGGTTTGTAGAGTATCAACATGCTTGCATAGGAACAATACAAACCACCTTAAACGCCGGAACCATTTTTGTTACCTTTTACCCCAACTTCAATATGCCTCTTAATGACCCCTCACTCTACACAGCGCTCAAAGCCCAGATTCAAATTGGGGGTACTCCCCAAGTAAACACTTTCCAGGCAACATTCCACTACCAAATGGCGTATAGAGTTCAAAATCACTCTCTCGACATCATGGTACCGGATCAAGAACACGCTGGGGATGCACTTCTCATTAATGTTGACTCATGTGCAACACCAACATGTACATATGTTCCCAGACAGTTGTCCAGAGAAGAGTTACTAAAACTCCTCCCTGAAAAGTGGGTAACGAATTATGAGCAGATCCACCAAACCCCTGTCCAGACAACTACCGCACCAGACTTCGTCCGCCATGAAAACGGACTTGTCGAAGTCAATTTCTCCTCCCAACAGAAGACGAACGTCTTTCCAACCATCCATATGGTTCAGCCAGTTCAGGCTTCAGCCCCAGTCAAACAAGTTGAGCATTGCTGGTATGATGTCTGTGAGTGCCAGGACTGTCTTGATGAAGCATACCGGATTGAATACAATGACAGCAGCCAAGAGAAAAGGAAGAACAGATCACAACAAAAGCTGAAGGAAAGATATGAATCAGGAGATCCTGCTGTAGGACTCCTTGGTGAACCATCGGGCAAGTTTGACTACTATGTCCTTTACAAAGATTCACCAATATCAACCCTTAAGTCATGTCATGATCTACCTCCTCCAAATCCTCCAAGCCGAGCCCAAGAATGTTGTGTTATTACCCCTGCAGCCACATCGTCTGAATACAAGGCTGAGTTCCCACCTTTAAGCTCGTCTGAAGACACAACCCAAAGAACCAAGCATGAGTGGAAGATCAAAAACCCCACAACCATAGGTCCCACGGGAATAGCTACTCAGATCAGTCCTGCTGAAGCTACTCTTAATTGGCAAAGTGAGAATGCTGTTGCTCAGAACAAGGTGCTCCAAACTCTCCTTACGCAACAAACACGATCCTTGCAGACACAAGAAAATCTTGTTACGAAGGTACGGTCCCTTGAAAACATGATCCAAGAAATCAAGATAAAGATGCAAGGACTCCACAAAGAACTTCTTGAGATAGTTTGTACAATTCCTCACTCTCAAGCCTCTAGTGATCTTACAAAGAAAGAAGCTGAGATGAAGTTCTTAAAATCACAACTCATTGACTTGGAGAGGCAACATAAGCAGCAAAGAGTAGTAACTCAAATTGATGATCCGTGGACATTGTCTTCTACCCCTTTTGTTGGAACATCCTTTGATCCACAACCACTCCCACTCACACCCTTCCCACAAAAATCTCCATCACTCTCTTTATGGTCCAAAGAGCAAGAAAAGAGAAGAGCTAAAGCTTTACGAATCTCCCTGAAATCTGAAAAAGCCCCAATGGTGTCCTTAAGTGAAACACAAGTCTTTGTTGATGACACCTCTGCCACAGCCTCCTCAAGACCACCAAACGTCCTCCCAATTGAAGACGTGAACCCGATCTCATCTTTCCTACAAAACCTAACCCAAAAAGAGACATCCTCTAGTTCACCCTTTGTTGCACCCGTGTTGGGAACTGAAGAATTCATCAAGTATGGTTAATGCTGCTGGTTCAATGTTACTACTGCTAGTACTATTAATACTGCTAGTCAAAGTTAGTGCTGCTTGAACAAAGTTAGTACTGCTTAGCTAGTTAGTACTGCTAGTAGTTAGTACTGCTTAGTAGTTAATGCTGCTGAAGATTAATACTGCTTACATGATGAAGATTCGTATGAAGAGATATACATAGAAGATATACTGAAGATATTTTATTGTATTTATCTTTTGTATTCAGTATATATATTGTATAGTTTAGAATAAGTTTAAGATACGCAACTTAATTCATTCTTTTAAAAAAAAAATTAACCTCAAGGCATAGATCCTAATTCTAGAGAAGTAGAATTCGTATTGGTGAGCCTGTTCATCAATATTGAGGTTGAGTGTGTAATCTTGTAATTTCAAAGCATTCAATACAAGCTTACAGTTTGTTCTTCATATTTTCTGTATTGATTTACTGTTTCATTGAATATCAAAGTGTTATTCCGCAAACTTCTTTGATATTGTTTCTGAGAATTAATTCTTGTTGAGAATTCGATCCTGACAAGTGGTATCAGAGCCAAACTCTCTCAGAAACAGTTATTCATCATGGAAAATCTTACAGAATCAAGCAGTACGTTGGTCTCAAAAGTTCCAATGCTCAGATCCAATGAATTTGACATGTGGAAGATCAGAATCAAGCAATATATTCTCCTCACAGATTACTCTATGTGGGACATCATTGAGAATGGCCCATCTGATGAAGGAAAGATTGGTGAAGATGGCAAAAGAACCCCTCCAAAGACAGATGCAGACAGGAAGACAAGGCAGACAGAGATGAAAGCCTTGAGCACACTGCTCTTGGCCATTCCAAATGAGTATCAACACCAATTCTGCAATTGCACTGATGCACAGATGCTCTGGAATGCTCTAGAGAAGAGATTCTCAGGTACCAAAAGTACCAAGAGAAATCAAAAGGCAATCTTAAAGCAACAGTATGAAAACTTCATCTCAACTAAGAATGAGTCCATGACTCAAACTTTTGACAGGTTTAATAAACTAATTGGTGAACTAGCTACTATGGGAGTACAGATTGATCAAGATGATGTGAACAGAAAGTTCTTAAGGTCCCTTGGAGATGAATGGACCATGTACACTGTGTCATTCAGACAGAATGATCAGTTGGAAGAAAAAGAACTTGATGATCTGTACAATGATCTTAGAGTATTTGAAGCTGAGGTGGAGGCAAAGAAGAAGCCTTCTGGATATATTCATAATGCTGCACTCCTATCAGCATCAATTGATTCTACTGCTAACCCTGAATCAGTTAATGCTGCTAATGGAACAAATCAAGATAAAGGCACTGATTCTGTGTTTGAAGCTTTTCTTTCTAATCATGGAAATTCCTCTTTGATTAATGATGACTTAGAACAACTCCATCCCGATGATCTGGAAGAGATGGATATTAAATGGCAGATGGCCATGCTCTCCATGAGAGTTAAGAAGTTTATAAAGAGGACTGGGAGAAACAACTTCTCCCAAAGAAGAGAAGATGGAGCAGGGTTTGATAAATCAAAGGTAGAATGCTACAAATGCCATCTGAAGGGACATTTTGCTAGAGAATGCAGAAGTGGAATGTCTCACAACAACAACCATCAACAAGCTCAATCTGGAAGCTTCAATAACAACAGAAACTCTGCTCAAGCCCTTGTTTCTCAACAAGGAATGGGGTTTGATTGGAGTGATCAAGCAGAAGCAACTATTCAGAATCAAGCTCTTATGGCTAAAGTATCTGATCTCCCATCTGAGGTAAGCTCTAATCTCTGTTCTAAAACTTGCATAAACACTGTTAAAAGGTACAGGGATCACAATCAGAAGATGAGTGATGACCTTAAGAGATTAGAAAAAGATATAAAAGACTATGTAAGGATTGTAGAGAGATTTGAAGATCAGATCAAAGGTTTTCAAGCCAATGAACTCCAACACTCATATGACACCAATTACTGGCAGTGGGAGAAAAAGGATTTAGAACTTAAACTGACCAAATCTAAAGAGGAGAGTGAAAAACTGAAAGAGGAGCTAACCAAGGTTAAGCTTGATGTAGAAAAGTTTTCCAATGCTTCTAAAGCAATGGACTCTTTACTACAAAATCAGATTCATGATAAGCTGAGAAGAGGAATTGGGTACAATGCCACACCTCCACCATATAACAACAATTACATTCCTCCTACTTCAGACCTGTTAGACACCAAAGATAGGAAGGACTTGCCTGAGGGATCCACTGAAATAGATCCCTTAGATGAGGTAGTTGTTGAGGATAAGACTGAGAAAGAGGTTGGCAAGAGTAAGGAGAACAAGGTGAGTGGTGAGATTCCTCTAGAGAATAACATTATCACCAATGATGATTGTGGAAGGGCTTGGATCAAATCCAAGGACATAGAGAAGACAGAGGGAAAGTCTGGTAAGGTCCATTACAAACAGACCACAGTTGTGAATCCAGGTCCTTGCAAACAGTGTGCATGTAAGAAGAATGAGCCCCAAAAACAGGACAAAAAGAGGGGAAATCAAAGAAACTGGAATAATCAGTGGGCACAAAAACAAGGGGTTGATCTGAGTAAAATCAATAGACCAAAACCTTGTTTTATCTGTGGTAAATTGAATCATCTTGCAAAATTCTGTTATTTCAATCCTATGAAACAAAGGATGAATTTCCAAAGATCCATGCAAAAACCCTTTGGTTATAAGAAAATTGAAAAGAACCATGTGGCTAAGAAAACTGTTAAAACTAAAAGCCACATGAAGAAAAAGTCTGTTAAAGAAAGTGTCAATATGTGGATTCCTAAAAGCACTAAAACTGTTAGTATTGCTACCACAAATAGTGTTGCTGACAATGATAGTGCTGCTAGAAGTAATACTACTGCTAACAATGTTAATGCTGCTAACAAGGTTAGTACTGCTAAACCTGTTAGTACTGCTAACTCTGTTAGTACTTCTAAGGTTAGTACTGCTTCTAGTGTTGGTTCTGCTAAGCCAATCATATTGACAAAATACTCTAATAAAGAGTGCTCTGAGTTTAAAAACCTCATTAAAAAGGAATGTAAATACTTTGATGAGAAAGGGAGACCCAAGACCACTTTTGCTTGGGTCCCCAATCATACTAATTGATTTATTTTATGTGCAGGGCAACCAACAGCTCAAGGGAAAGAGCATTTGGCATGTTGATAGTGGTTGCTCTAGGCACATGACTGGCAACATGTCATGCCTTCAGGATTTCAAGCATATTAATGGAGGACATGTTGCATTTGGAGACAATCTTACTGGTGGTAAGATAAGTGGAAAAGGTAATGTCACCAAAGGTAAGATGACATTTGAGGATGTCTACTATGTTGATCAATTAAAGTACAACCTGTTAAGTGTATCACAGGTTTGTGACAAACAACATAGTATATTATTTACTAATACTGAGTGTATGATTCTTGCTCCAGGGTTCAAGGTAGTTGATGAAAGCATGATACTACTTAGAACTCCAAGAAAGGACAATGTTTACTGTCTTGATTTGGACAATGTTGATAGTGATTCATCTCTAAATTGTCTTGTTTCAAAAGCTTCTGTAGATGAATCCTCCCTTTGGCACAGAAGGATGTGTCACATGAATTTCAAGACTATGAACAATCTTGTTAAAAATAACCTTGTAAGAGGTTTACCTTCAAAAGTCTTTTCATGTGATGATCATTGTGTTGCTTGTCTTAAAGGCAAACAACACAAAACTTCTCATAAGACCAAAGAGTTAAATTCTGTTTCTTCTTGTCTCCAGTTACTGCATATGGATCTGTTTGGTCCTACAAATGTTATGAGTATAGGCAAGAAATCTTACTGCTTGGTTATTGTTGATGATTACTCCAGATTTACTTGGGTATATTTTCTAAGAACTAAGGATGAAACTAGTGATCTTATCAAATCCTTTATTCTAAGAATTGAAAACCAAACTAATCAAAGAGTAAAAGTCATTAGATCAGATAATGGAACTGAGTTTAAAAATCATGATCTAAACACCTTTTGTGAAGAAAAAGGTATTGAGAGGCAATTTAGTGCTCCTAGGACTCCTCAACAGAATGGTGTTGCTGAAAGGAGAAATAGAACACTAATAGAGGCTGCTAGATCTCTGTTGGTTGATTCAAAATTGCCAATTACCTTCTGGGCTGAAGCAGTTAATACTGCCTGTTATGTCCAAAACAGAGTTCTAGTGGTCAAGCAAAAGAACAAGACCCCATATGAGCTTTTAAATCAAAGAAAACCTTTTATTGGTTTCTTCAAACCTTTTGGGTGTCCTTGTACAATTCTAAATACCAAATCTCACTTAGGTAAGTTTGATAGCAAAGCAGATGATGGATTTCTTGTTGGATATTCATCTCAGAGTAAGGCCTACAGAGTTTTTAACTCTTCTACTAGAATAATTGAAGAAAGTGACAATGTCAAATGCAATGAGAACACACCAAATCCTGTTGGGTCTGGGCCTCAGTGGCTATTTGACATTGATTCACTAACTAACTCTTTTGGTTTCAGTAATGAGTATACAGGAACAGGTAGTGGAGAATCAGAGATCACACAAGTTCAAGAAAGTATATCTAAATCTGTGATTTTTCCCATACCCACAGTAAATTCAGTTGAAGACTGTGAAAAGGAATCATTTACTGAACCAAGTCAGAGTGAAGAAGACACTAGAGATGAGGAGACTCAAGAAAACAATGAAGTGGCATCTGAAAACACTTCAGTTGAGTTGCATGAATCTAATCTTGAGGCTGGATTAAATGAAGAACCTAGTTACAACACCAGAGTTCAAAAGAATCATCCTCCACAGTTGATAATAGGAGATATCTCTTCTCCTATGATGACTAGACATCAAAGCAGACTTCAGGAAATGCAAGATCAACAGCATACAGTGCTTTCTTGTTTTCTATCACAGCTTGAGCCTAAAAAGGCACATGATGCTATGAAAGAATCCAGCTGGATAGAAGCAATGCAAGAGGAACTGTTACAGTTCAAGCTACAAGATGTGTGGGATCTAGTAGACCTTCCTAAAGGTCACAGAGCAATTGGCACAAAATGGATCTTCAGAAACAAGAGAGATGAAAGAGGTATTGTTATAAGAAACAAAGCAAGGCTGGTGGCTCAAGGCTATACTCAAGAAGAGGGTATAGATTATGAAGAAGTTTTTGCACCTGTAGCTAGGATAGAAGCAATCAGACTATTCCTAGCCTATGCTTCTTACATGAACTTCAAAGTCTACCAAATGGATGTAAAAAGTGCTTTTCTCTATGGATCAATTGAAGAAGAAGTATATGTCTGTCAACCACCAGGGTTTGAAAACCCAAGCTATCCAGACAGGGTATACAAATTAAAGAAAGCACTTTATGGACTACATCAAGCCCCAAGAGCATGGTATGACACTCTGTCATCCTATCTCTTGGAAAATGACTTTGAAAGAGGAGTCATTGATAAGACTCTATTTATCAAAAGAAAGAAGAAGGATATCTTGCTGGTCCAAATCTATGTTGATGACATTATTTTTGGTTCTACAAGAAACAACATGTGCACGGAGTTTGAGGATTTAATGCATCAAAGGTTCAAAATGAGTTCCATGGGGGAACTTACTTTCTTCCTTGGCCTCCAAGTTCAACAGAAGTCAGATGGTATTTTCATCTGTCAATCCAAGTATGTGCAGGATATTCTAACCAAGTTTGGTTTCTCAGAATCAAAACCTGCCAGCACACCTATGGAAACACACAAGCAGATCACAGCAGATCTTGAGGGGGAGGATATGGATGTGCATCATTATAGATCCATGATTGGCTCTCTCATGTATCTCACAGCATCAAGGCCAGATATAATGTTTCCAGTCTGTGTATGTGCAAGATTCCAAGTTAGGCCAAAGCAATCTCACTTTCAAGCTGTTAAGAGGATATTCAGATATCTCAAAGGGCAACCCAGATTGGGACTTTGGTATCCTCATGACTCACCCTTTGACCTAATAGCATACTCAGACAGTGACCTAGGTGGAGCAAACTTGGACAGAAAATCTACTTCTGGAGGATGTCAGTTTTTGGGTGCAAGACTAGTCTCATGGCAGTGCAAGAAACAAACCACAGTATCCACATCTACAACAGAGGCAGAGTACATAGCAGCTGCAAGTTGCTGCTCTCAAGTCTTATGGATTCAGAATCAAATGTTGGATTATGGGGTAACCTTTCTACACACTCCAATTTTTATTGACAACAGCAGTGCTATTAGCATTGTGAATAATCCAGTCAAGCACTCAAAAACAAAGCACATTGAGATCAGGTATCACTTTATCAGAGATTGTAATGAAAAGAAACTTATTCAAGTTGTCAAAGTTCACACTGATAATCAGTTTGCTGATCTATTCACTAAAGCATTTGATGTGGGTAGATTCACTTTCTTGGTAACAAGTGTGGGAATGACCAACTCTGAATAAATCCCCTTCTCAAAAAGTGGTTTTATACCTGTTTATTATCCTTGGAGTTACTAATCTTCTTTTTTTCAGGATATGCATAGCAGTACTCAGTGATTAGCAAGTTTAAAAGGAGTAAAGTAGTTAATACTGCTAGTGGTTAATACTGCTAGTAGTTAATACTGCTTTCCGTTAATACTGCTAGTGGTTAATACTGCTTTCAGTTAATACTGCTAGTAGTTAATACTGCTTTCAGTTAATACTGCTAGTGGTTAATACTGCTAGTGGTTAATACTGCTTTCAGTTAATACTGCTAGTGGTTAATACTGCTTTCAGTTAATACTTCTAGTGGTTAATACCGCTTTCAGTTAATACTGCTAGTAGTTAATACTGCTTTCAGTTAATACTGCTAGTGGTTAATACTCCTCGTAGTTAATACTGCTAGTTAGTTAATACTGCTTTCAGTTACTACTGCTAGTGGTTAATACTGCTTTCAGTTAATACTGCTAGTGGTTAATACTGCTTTCAGTTAATACTGCTAGTGGTTAATACCGCTTTCAGTTAATACTGCTAGTAGTTAATACTGCTAGTGGTTAATACTCCTCGTAGTTAATACTGCTAGTTAGTTAATACTGCTCGTAGTTAATACTGCTAGTTAGTTAATACTGCTCTAGGTTAATACTGCTTATGTTCCAAATACTATAAATACTCTTTGCCCGCCTAAAAGTTCATAACGACTCTTTGCATACTAATCTCTTGCACTCAAAACCTTTTCTCTCTCAAGTTCGAAGTTTTCAGGCAAGCTTTTCACTAAGACCAATGGCATCCATGACTTTCATCGACGAGCACAATGAGATTGCGATGCTACAAAAGCCAAAGCAAGCTGCAGGATTTCATCAGATTGTGGATTTCCTCAAGTCAAGCCACATTGCTCATGCTCTTAGTGTATCCCCTACAATCTATATCGAGCATCAAAGGCAGTTCTGGGCCAATGCAACCATTGTTGTTGAGAATGGTGTGCAGATGATCAAGACAAGAATCTGTGATCAATCACTCACGGTTACTGAAGAGGTTATTCGCATCTGTCTACGTCTAGACGATGCCTCTGGTATAACCTCTATCCCAAATGATGAACTCTTTTCAAACATTACAAGAATGGGGTATGGAGGCCCATTGGGAGTTTTCAAATTTTCTAAAGCAAAATTCTCACCCCAATGGCGTTTCTTTGTCCATACTCTTATGCACTGTATCTCCAAAAAGACTACTGGATGGAGTGAGTTCAGCAGCACTATTGCTTATGCTTTGGTGTGCTTGGCCACTGCCAGAAAGTATAATTTTTCTAAAATGATTTTCAGTGATCTTGTCTCAAACATGGGCAACAAAAAGAGCTTCTTTATGTACCCCAGGTTTGTCCAAGAAGTCATTACTCATGAATTGACGGATATACCTCAACTTGTTGGGGTATATGTACCTAAACCCCCCAAAGGCAAGGTTTTCTCAAATATGAGAAGATCTGCTGGGGACTCTGAAGGAGTTGACACCCCATTGTTCTCTACAATGATGGTGGTGTCCCAAACCACTGAAGGTATGGCAGCAGGGTCAAGACCCCCATTAGACCAATCCACTGCTAGCCAAGCCCAACCTTCCCTCTCAAAATCCATTCCCCAGTCCCTTTTTGAAAAACCAACATCTCCTATCACCCAAACTTACAAGAGAAAACAGGTCAAGAAGGCTCCTTCCCTTCTTGTACCATTACCCACTAAGCCTATAAGCCCTCTAAGGGAGAATTCTCCCCTAGAGAATATCCAAAGGGAAACCACAAGGGTGTCTCCCAACCCAAAGGAGGTGCTCTCTGAGGAGAAGGTAGAGCATATGGGTGATGAGGCTGCCACTACTCCTGCTAGTACAGAGGAGGAAAGTGGTAACATTAATAAGACCTCCCCCATGGCAACTTTGAATGAGCAATCATTTGAAGGTCCCTGGTGCCAAGAAACCACAGGGGTGGATAGTGCCTCTGCAAGGCAGAAGACTTCCACAAATAAAAGATCCAATGATCCTTCAAAGGAGGGTAACACTTCTGGAGAGGGTGAGGACAGATATACGTACGATGAATTGATGGAAACAATGGGGAACATCAATCAAGATGTTCTCAAACAAGGCAAAGAAATTGAAGAAATGAAGCTAGTAATTCTGTCTCAACAAGAACAGATTGCTAAGCTGAAAAGGATGGTGGTTAGTCTGGTACAAAGGAAGAAGAGAAAGCAATTCCAATTAAGGAGAAGGACCACTGAGGATGATGCTCCCAAAAAGGGGGAGATCAACATGGAAGAAGCCACAAGAAAGGGGGAGCTTGATGGAGAGAAAATTGATGTTGAGGGGGAGAAGCAAGCAGAAACAGTTACTACTGCTGACATTAATAAAGCAGCAGAAACTGTGAAAGAAGTGTTAACAGATCTTGAGATTGCAGAAACCTTACTAAAAGCCAAGAATGATACTCCCAAGGTCACTTCAAAGATCAAAGGTGTAATCATAAAAGAACAAGGTGAAGTGATCAAGAAAGATAACAGTAAGAAGGATATGAGCAAAGACAAAGGAAAAGCAAAGATGGTAGAATCTGATCAACCAATCAAAAAGCAAAGGTTGGTTGAATCAGATGAAGCCCTAGCTAAAAAGATGCAGGAGGATATTGAAAAAGAAGAAAGAATTCAGATGGAAAAGGACAGGGAAATGGCAAAAGCTCTAGCTGCTGAACTGAATGAAGCTTATCAACAAAGTATGGCAACTGAAATTGCACAGAAGAAAGCTGCAAGTATGAAGAAAGCTGTGGTTAAAACAGTTGCAAAGAAGAGAAGACCCTCAAAGACATTCCTAGGTACCCAAGAGAGAAACAAGATGATTATATTTCTCAAAGGTGCTGTAGGAGTCAAAAAGGAGATGTTCTCTAAAATGTCTTTTGAGAAGATCAAAGAGCTCTATGATTCAGAGATGTTAAAGCTTCAGGGAAGTGAAACTGCTAGGGTGGAGATGGAGAAGAGAATGAAAGAAAGTAATGACTTTGACTGTCAAAAACCATTTCCAGATGAGCAAGAAACACCTCCTAAGAAAGAGTCCACCTTGGAAGAAAGTCTAAGGACTTTAAAGAGAACAAAAATGATGGCAAGGAGAAAGCCAATTAAAAGGCCTAGAGTATCTGAAGAAAAAGCTGATAAGGTTGCTGAAGAAGAAGGGGCACCTGAGTTATCTAAACAGACAGAGCCATCTAACACTGATGATGTTAATTTGTATATGGTAGTGATGGACAAAGTGCCTGAACCAATTTCAGCAGAGCCTGTAGGAGTTAAGCCTCCTGAGGTGATTCTCTGGGATACATTGACAGTGGATGGAAAGGAATACATAAAGAGAGGATGAAAAGTATGAAGTGTTTAACACATGGGCTAAAATTGTCAGAACATGCTCTAGATCAGATATTGAAGAGATGTTTGAGATAGGAATGAAATTGTATGCAGATCTTCTAAAGGCTCTAGGGATTTCAATTACAAAACTGGTAATGGAGTATCTGTGTATGATGTTCAAACCTGAAGAAGTAAAGCACTTGATCAAGGATGTCTTCAAATCAGTAAACAGTTGGACTCTATATGAAATTAGTGGAGTGTATACAGTGACTTTGGATTTAAATCACACTGAATACTTCCTAGTGAATAGAGTGTATAATCATAGCAGATTGAAGCTACATGCCATGCTGAAGAAAAAGTTAAGGTGTGTTCCAGATTCAGAAATGGCTAAATACTTGATTCAAAGAACCATCAATCAGAGTTTGGGATTGGATGCAAACACTGGGATTTAGGCATTGATAGAGTTTTGGGAGCATCTTGAAGAAAATTTGAAGAACTTGACTTCTCTTCCTAAAAGTCAAGTTAGGGGGAGATTGTTGGGAACTGAAGAATTCATCAAGTATGGTTAATGCTGCTGGTTCAATGTTACTACTGCTAGTACTATTAATACTGCTAGTCAAAGTTAGTGCTGCTTGAACAAAGTTAGTACTGCTTAGCTAGTTAGTACTGCTAGTAGTTAGTACTGCTTAGTAGTTAATGCTGCTGAAGATTAATACTGCTTACATGATGAAGATTCGTATGAAGAGATATACATGGAAGATATACTGAAGATATTTTATTGTATTTATCTTTTGTATTCAGTATATATATTGTATAGTTTAGAATAAGTTTAAGATACGCAACTTAATTCATTCTTTTAAAAAAAAAATTAACCTCAAGGCATAGATCCTAATTCTAGAGAAGTAGAATTCGTATTGGTGAGCCTGTTCATCAATATTGAGGTTGAGTGTGTAATCTTGTAATTTCAAAGCATTCAATACAAGCTTACAGTTTGTTCTTCATATTTTCTGTATTGATTTACTGTTTCATTGAATATCAAAGTGTTATTCCGCAAACTTCTTTGATATTGTTTCTGAGAATTAATTCTTGTTGAGAATTCGATCCTGACAACCCGTAGTTACAACACCTCCAGATCATGCAGACGGTGACCTCTCTGAAGCCTTTGAACATTTGTTCATGGCAGATCCAGAATCATCTACAGCTCGTAACTACTTTGATGACGAGTATGTAGTATAAGACGACGAAACCTTCCAACCTGCACCACAAAGAAGAACCAAAGTTTCAAAGTCAGATTCTAGCCAAAAGTTTACTTTTGATGATATTCCCCCTTCACAATGGAGAGATAGAAGTATAGAGATGTTGACATGGTGCTCAGCTGAACTCCAGTACTATGACATGGACATGGTGATTAAAAGGTTTTTAACCAGAACTCAAGGTCGTCTCAGAGATTGGTACATGAGTCTTGGAGAGTATCAACAATTGCAAATCCAGCAAGCACAATCTCCTGAAGATTTCATGCATATGATTTATGCTGAGTTCATTGGCAACCCGGTTGAACACATCGCTCAAGCAAGGAAGGAATTCTTAAAAATGAGATGTTGTTCATTCCAAAAGAAGGACCTTGAAGAACATTACAATCGCATGTCAAAAAGGTTTTATTGCCTGCAAGGTATTGATGATGTCAACCTCAAGCAAGTTTTTCTAAATTCTTTCCCAGAATCTCTTGCCAGTGAGGTATTCAGATCATTAGAGTCAAAAAACATCTTGATTTCTAATGTCACACTTGGTGCCCTGTATCAAATGGTGCTCAATGCACTTGCCAAGTTTTGCAATTCAAGAAAGTTCATAGACGAACTTGAAAAAACTGGCAAACATTTTGGTTCAGCCTGTGATGAAAAATACCTCCAGATCAAATGCAAAGATAAATCTTCCTGTGATTGCTCTCGTACAAAGAAGAAGTCCCCATTTCAAGAAGTTCTTTAACTCTTCCAGAAAGAAAACCACCAAGGGTTTCCCACGGAAGAAATGGAAGTTCATCAGGAAGAAAACACACCGAGGACGCACTTCTGACAGATGCTACATTTGCAATAAGAAAGGACACTTTGCAAAAGATTGCAAAGACAAAAGAAAGTCTCAAGCTTTGATTCAGAGTCTTAATCAAGTCGAACCAGTGGACATTTCTGATTTGGAGTCCCTGTACTCCCTTGACGATGAACCATATGATCACACAATATGCACCATAGCATATTACGATTCATCATCAGATGAAGAGTCCGAACCAGACCATTCGAATGGACACTCTGATATCGAAGTATTCATGGCAAGCCCCCTTCCTATTCACTCCTCTCTCCCGCAAGTTCTACCCTTACAAAAACCACAACCTGCGCCCTTAGCTAAAGTCCACCTGCTCACATCAACATATGCTAAACCCATTTCGGTCATAGCCTTCTTTGACACAGGATCATCGGTCTCAATACTAAACCCGAAAATTCTCCCTAGCAGTTACTGGAAACCACATTATCAGCAGTTCCTAGCAGCTAGTGGTGATACATTTGTTATTGACAAGATCAGTGTCCCAATCCATATCCGGTTATTTCCAAAATGTGTGGTAAGACACCGGTTCTTAGGATCAAGCTCCCACGGTAAAGATCTCCTTATCGGATTCGATATTCTTCATACCTTGCCAAACATAAGGTTTGCTGAGCAAGGTCTCCGATACAAAAGTTACCTAAACCCCTGGAGTTCCGTGCCCAAACTCTATATGGCATCCACACTCACTATAAAAGCCCTTAAACAACAAATCATCCATACATCATGTGCTTCTAGTCATACAGAGTTTCTCACAAAAAGCAAAAACCCTTTATGGTTAAATCCTTCGTTTTTTGTTACCTTACCATTCAAACAAAACGAGGACGTCAACCCGACAAAGGCAAGCCATCCAGGAATGAACCCTGATCATTACCAGCTAGCAGTCCAAGAATGTTCAGAAATTGTTCAACAAGGCATCATTGAACCCACGGTTTCACCATGGGCATGTGAAGCGTTTTATGTCAATAAGAGAAGCGAACAAGTCAGAGGCAAGCTAAGGATAGTCATAAATTATCAGCCACTTAATCATTTCTTGGCTGATGATAAGTTCCCCCTGCCACAGAAAAGGTCATTATTCCAGTCTCTAGCAAAACGCCCTGGTCTACATTGATGATATTCTCCTGTTTTCTCCAGACGAAGATTCCCATATCAGCTTACTCTCGAAGTTTCATTCCATAATTCAACAGTATGGCATTATGCTATCTGAAAAGAAGATGGAAATAGGAGTTAACTCCATTAACTTTCTTGGAATGAAGATCTTTGATGGGAAATATCAACCACAACCCCATATCGCTCAAGAGCTCCACAAGTTTCCAGATGTGCTTTCGTCACAAAAAGAAGTCCAACAGTTCCTTGGTCTTGTCAACTACATGGCCGATTTCTTGCCAAAGCTGTCACACCATACTGTACACTTATTCCCCATGCTAAAAAAGGAACCACCACTTTGGGCTGAACGACAAACAATAGCTGTCAGAGCTATAAAGCAACTAGCCGACAAGATGCCACCTCTAAAGATTCCCACTACTACGGACAAAAGAATTCTCTAGACAGATGCAAGTGACGAATACTGGGGAGCAGTTCTACTTGCACAAGATGACAAAGGTGTCAGAACAATTTGTGGTTACAAGAGTGGCACGTTCAAAGCCTCAGAGCAACACTACCATTCAACTTTCAAGGAGATTCTAGCAGTCAAAAGAGGAATAGAAAAATTCCAATTCCATCTTATCGGTTACTGTTTCCAGATTGAGATGGATATGTCTTCTTTCCCACGCATGCTCCAATTCAAAAGAAAGATGCTTCCAGAGGCACAACTTTTAAGGTGGGCAAATTGGTTCTCACAGTGGAAGTTTACAGTAAAACACATCAAAGGGTCAGAAAATATTCTCGCAGATTTTCTGTCAAGGCCAAAGCACTATAAATATAGTGGTCCTGAAAGGATTCCCCAACACATGGTCATCCCATTGGTGTTTGCTATGGATAAGGCCAACTCCAGCTCATCTACTCCCCAAGAAGCCTCTCGCACAACCACCTAAGATCTCCCTGAAGAAGTAACCGAAGTCATTGCTGATTTGACTCTGAGCCAAAGGTCCTTATTGAATTGGAAGACATTTTATAATATCCTTCTTTCAAAACATGGTCCGTTTATGAAAAATTACATGTTTCATCCCGAATACCCTTTCCTCAACATTTTCCATATCCATGAACTATTCAGGCTTCCTAAAGAAGCACTCTGCTTCTTCTGGTATCTCTTTGAAACCCATACCGTCGCCATCTCCTTCAACGCATGCAAACTGTTCACATACATGTTCCAGTGTCAGTTTGAACACGTTCCCCCTGAACAGAAGAACCTATTCACTGTTCTTCAATGGTTCCTTCCGGTCCATCAATGGATCCAGCGATTGCATGTAAGTCACAAAACTTATGTGCTAATCTGCTTCAAAAGACCGTGCTCCTTTCTACCTGGAAATTCTCTCACAAACAAACAACCGTTGATCTACCATTTCCCCACAACCTTCATCCATTCTTGGCATGATGTCAACCCAGCCAGCCGATCCTTCCAGGTTAATCATACCCGGAAACTTTTGGAAATACGTAACGATTTGGCGTCCGCAAATAATGTGGCTCTTCACAACATCCCGATACAGGTAATGGAAGGTGCAGAGATATGGCCAGATAGACACCCTGAAGTGGCATTATGGAAAGAGACTCTCAATCAATGGTTCAGCACCTACCTTGCTAAATCCATTGATTCTTCTGAAGATGACTTTGACATTTCCGACAACGAAGATGACTATGTCTTCCTCAATGATGAACCTTACGATCCGTATGAAGATGACCCGTCACACCCAGATTCGCGTTGGAAATAAAAACATCAGTTTAAAATAAAATTAATGTGTGCTTGTATTTTTGTTTATTATTAAAGTTTGATTAGTTTAAAATAATGATGTAAAAATGATGGAAGCATGAAATCACTTTTCTAGTGATGTAAGCGCTTACATCATTTGTAGAATTATTGGTTGCTTATGTAATGCTTACGTCATGCTTATGTAAGAGGACCTTTTCCTTGCCTATAAAAGGAAGGTCTCCCCCTCATTTGTAAATCATCCCTTGAAAGAAATAAATTCTTCTTTTATAACTCTCTCTCTACAATTCTCTTTCTATAATTTCTCTCTTTATAAATCTCTGAGTCTTTTACTAAGTCCGCCAGTCCTCCACCCTAATAAGTCCTCCACCCTAATCCCTAATCTATTTTTAACAAGTTACTTTCATAATTATTTTTAAATGTCTATTTTATTGTTTTTTCTATTTTTAACAAGTTGCTTTCACAAATAATTTTTTTTCCTTTTCGGTTTCTATTCATTCGACTCGATTTTTTCTTTGGACTCTTTGTGCTAAAAATTTCAATAGTGAGGTGATGTTTACCAAATTTTTGGGATAAATGCTAACTATGATAAGAGGTCTGACTCTAATAAACACTGACTATAAAATAGCATTTACTTAAACATTTTATATTAAACGCTTATTATGTAAAAAAGACTATTATATCATTTTATTTATTATAATAATTAAATGTAAATTATTTTATACCAAATGTTTTATAATAATATATTTACATTACTAGCAATTATTTTATCATATGTTATTATATTATATTTACATTTATATAATTATAATTATAATATTGAATTAATTACGATAGTAAATTTGGTATAGTGTTTTTTGGTTAATTTATCATATTTATGTATTTTGGTGCATATTTTTTGTTCTTCATAATATTATATAGATCCCTTTCCTTGGGCAAAAAGAAAAAAAGAGCACTTGTTGTCAGGTAAATGAGTAAGAGGCCATCCGCTTACCATGGTAAGATTTCATACCATTGGTGTCTGTGATCAGTGTAGCGGTCGGCAATAAGAGATACTATTTGGTTTTGTTAAACAATCCTTCTCTTATTCTAATAAGAGTCTCTTTCCAATAAGAGATAAAAAAGAGGTAATTAAAATTCATGATTTAAAACCGCATAAGATTCTCATAAAAGTAGCATCATGAGAAACGGAAAATAAAACATGATTATATTTTCGATTTCTGGAACTGAGTCGGATCTTGCTAATATTTAATTAATAATTTAATAATTTCGTCGATTGACTGCACTTGGGACACGATTGTTGACTGTAAATGCAAGATGACTTCTGAATTTTTATCCGATTTGTTGGTTTAATTCAAAGGTTCGTCAGCTCAACCTCTGCACTTGTTCTCCTCCTTCTTTCCCACCAGACCCCTCAATCAATCAAACCCTTAAGCTGCCGATTTGCCCTAATTAATTACTTTCTTCTAAAACTCAAAATCACAAACCATGGCCGATCAAACGGTGTTTTCCAACTTGGTGCCATGGGATGAATTAACCGGGAAGGTTGTGATGGTGACCGGAGCTTCATCTGGAATCGGCCGAGAATTCTGTAAGGACCTGGCTAAAGCCGGCTGCAGAATCGTGGCGGCTGCACGCCGAGTAGATAGGCTCGTGTCTCTCTGCGATGAGATCAATGGAATCGAACGAGCTGGAACGTCTAATAACGTTGACCTCACCGATAATGTTCGAGCCATGGCTGTGGAGCTTGATGTCAGTGCTAAAGGTTCTGCCATTGAGGCCTCCGTGAAAAAGGCGTGGGATGCATTTGGCCGAATCGATTGTTTGATCAACAATGCCGGAGTTAGAGGTAATAACTAATCCCTTGATAATAATCAAAATCGATAAAATCCTGATTCGAGGTTGAAGTTTAATTTCTTTTAATTATGTATTTGAGAAAACATATATCAATTAATCATGGTAGTTTTTATGATTAAAAGAACATATCTATGATAATTCACATTTTTTTGTTCAAAAACAGCTAGTAGGAATCAAATCGATCTCATGATCCAGAGGATTGATGATTAGGTTGGCCTTTTGGTGAATTAGATTTATGTTGTTTTGGGCGTTATTGTGACTCCTTCAAATTTTAATCATAAATTCGATGTTCTTGTTCAAAAGGTACCAGATTGATTTGATCCTATGAAGTTTCAATAGCATAGGGTCCAGAAATGATGAAATGTTGTCTTAATTAAATCGATTCATGTTTGATTTATGATCTTGATAACTTTTATCTTATCTTGTCCCTCATGATTGAATGTATATGTTCGAGCTTTGATGACGTGTTGGTGTTGGTTTTCAGGTAATGTGTGGAGTCCGTTGGAGTTGCCTGAAGATGAATGGAATAGTACCATGAGAACAAACTTGACCGGAGCATGGTTGGTGTCAAAGTACGTTTGTAGATTTATGCGTGATGCGAATCATGGAGGATCGATCATCAATATCTCGTCTATTACTGGTCTTGATCGTGGAGATCGACCCGGAGGTCTCGCTTATTCCACTTCAAAGGCTGGTGTTGTCACATTGACCAAGGTAACTTTGAATTCGTCCTTAAGATTTCATAATGGGTGTTGCTAAACGAACCCCTTTTGGTTAAAATTATGGTCATTCACGTGTTGGAAATGTAAAAGGGGACGTTGATGTTGATGTTTGTGAGTGTGGAAATGGTAGGGTGGTTTATTTAGCAAATAAATGGTTTCGTCTTCAATAATGCTATTTATTGTAGTTTTTTTTTGTTTTCTTTTTGGACTCTGATGTGATTTAATCAGGTAATGGCTATGGAAATGGGTGAGTACAAGATCAGGGTGAACTCGATTAGTCCGGGGCTATTTAAGTCTGAGATCACGAGAACTCTAATGGAAAAGGACTGGCTCGAGAATGTGGCTCAAAGAACCGTTCCTTTAAAAACATTTGGCACTATCGATCCAGCCTTGACCAGAGTAATAAGATATCTGATCCATGACTCGTCTGAGTATATCAGTGGCAATACATTTATCGTCGATGCAGGTACCACCTTATCCGGTGTTCCGATTTTCTCTACGCTTTAGATCCAAATGTCGCAAAACCCACCACACCGGGTGCCGCAGCAGTAACAATTTGAAGCAAATTTATTCATGCAGGGCAAGGGGGTGTTTTGTTTGTTTCATTAGCTAAAATTTACGTTTTACATATTTTTGCATGGTTTTTCATTCAGACCCCAATTCTGTCTTTTAATGTTCAGACGTTAAATACTTAGGACCAGTTAACAAACGCTTATTGGGTGAGGATGACAAAAACGAGAATCTTACCCAGTTTCATTATTGTTTCACCAAAAAGAACGAGCATCAAAAGGAGATGATGGGATAAAATTTCCTCTACTTACATAACTAATCGTGTTCATGACATATAATCATTTGCAAACTCAATAAATCGTACAAAGATACAAATCAATTTTTATTATTGTTTCACATGTGAAATGCAATGTTTATACAATGTTGTTTTATATATGGAATGCTTATGATTGTTTTGTATATGAAAAAAAAAATTAAAATGTTTCACATATAAAACAACATTATATAAATACTATATTTTAATACATATTGTTTCATAACACATAAAACTGATTTATAAATTTATACAAATTATTGAATTTATAAAAGAAAATAATTGTTATGTTAGTTTGCGAAGTAAAGAGTTATACGACAACATTTGTGTATATCTTAGAATCGCACCTCTCGACAACCGTTGACTAACTAGTGTTATACCCGTCCGTTGGTCGGGTACACGACATGATTTTAATCTAGATTATGTTATTTGATATTACCATTTCAAAAGTTATGTTTCTTTATTATATTCTACGTTTCTTTACCATTTCATTTATTTAATCTAGTGTTATACCCATCTGTTGATCGGATATACGATATGACTTTGGTCACTCAAAAAGTTTTATTGGACCAAGTCAAACATGCTTTATAACATGAGTAGATACGTAGAGGAGCATGCATGCTACTTGGCTTTCTGGAAGCATATTTTCAAAACTAACCTGCAAATGCCCTCCTTTCTTAAACATTGGTCTCATTTGTGTCGCCATTTTTTTTTATCTAAAACCTTTGTACAACACTTTTTCAGGTACTAAATAACTCAAAGTTACAATTAGAAAATCGAAAATTTCTTCTGAATTGTGCCTTGCAAGGGACCCGATGATGGATCAACTTCATTCCAACTTTTTAAGCATGATGTAAAACACACTTAAAACCCATGATTGCTTTAGGGGGATTCAACTTGTTGGTCTGAGTTTGTATTTAAAACCTCCTACGACTGTCTTTCGGTGGCTTGAAGTCGACAGGATGAGTTTCAAGGGATGCATCTTCGTCTTCTTTCCACATTTTGATCGTTTTGTCGGCTTCACATGTAATGAGCCTCAAATCCGTTACGTCGTAAGATAACGCGTAAATTCCAGTCTCACTATCTCGTGAACCTAAAAATGAAATACAAGATTTGGATACTCTTCATGTAAATGCAAAAGTAGATTGATGTTTGAAGGGATAAAAGAAAGACACGTACCAGGTTGAACGATTGTTTGAGATTGTTGGAAACTATGACGTCTTTTTCGGTCCAGAACCACAAACCCCAATTATCGCCTTTCATCAAAAAGACTAGTTATATACCCACGCACGATGCAGCGCGAAGTATCTGATCGAAACTGAAAACTTGAAATGACAATCATGTTTCATTTTTTGTTCTATTTTCTTCCTCCTCGGTGTTAATTTGAGAGGGTATCAAGCTCTATAATGGATGAGAGTGCATTAGAGAGTACATAATGCAAGGAATAACAATGTACATCGATATGTTATACTAAGCAAATTATAAATGTAAATTAAAGTCTTCAAGTGACCAGCATAAAAAAAAACACTTCAAAGAATTCAAACCTTTGTTGGGCTTGTTGTCTATTAACAAAGTGGTTGTTGACAGTGCCTCCGTTGTGTTCTCAAACTTAAAAAGCTTTAGCTTTACCACCTATTGTAGAATGAATTTCATGGGACAAATTGTAAGGTTCATAATAAAGAAACTCCATTGGAGCATGTTTCAAATTTTAAAATGATTATCATTTTAAACTATTATATTTGGCATTTAATTTCAACCGACAATCTACTTGTGAGAAAGCAATACAAGTATACAACAACTCTTCAATTGGTGGAAACTAACGAAAAATCTCTCACGTTAGTGAAAAATATAAACCCAATATCTAAGTGCAATCGTCTAAACTCCTAATAACCGTTGAACATTATAAGAATACCCAAACAAAATTTGTTGTCATTGAAATCCAAAACATCATCGCCATGGAAAACATAAACACAACAGTGCATCTCAACATCATTCTCTTGGGACATAAATATGTAATTGTTATCCTCTTCATCCCATGACCACGAAAAGATGGAAGGTTTAACATTAGTGTTTGATTAAGTTCAACTTTATCCAAGTGGTGACTAATTAAGTTCATGGAAGAAGAATGCCTAAAAACCTTTCTAATTTATTACAAATCACATTCAAAGTGTTTTACAGAGGACACACCTCAATTTTTCCTACCATAAGTACTTAAAAAAACAACTTATTCTCAACAACAAAATGGAAAGCTCCTATCAATATATAAAATGTATATAAGTAATGAGATCAGAGAACAAAACCTTGTATATATTTGCATATTCACAATATCTCTATATATGTTGAGGTCTCAATGCAAAACCTTTCGGATTTGATCACTTAAATACCCAAACAACTAAAATGATACCAAAAAACAACATTGTCAATCATCAATCAACAAATGACAATGAACCATACCTTGAATTAGATTATAATAAAAATAGCATATAGAAAAAATCCTATGCTAAATTGCTTTGTCGTGCATCCAAATTCCAAAAGCCCTTAACGACTCATGCAATATTTTTTAGAAGAAACAGAAAAAACTAAAAAATTATGCACACACCCTCTTAATCTTAAATAAATAGAACTCTTCATGAATGTAAATAAATTATTATCAAGGAACTGTATACAATTCATATGCAATATTTTTTATTTTAAACTTGATGCATATTGACTTTAAAGTACATTAATATTGTAATCGTGGACCTAAAAAACAAAGAAGAAAATAACAATACAAAATATTTTAAATGAAAAGCTAACGTATTTTGTTTGTTAAAAACTTTGAAGCACCAAGTGCTTTTTGGAAACCACTTCACTGTTATGTTATCCAATAATGCATTAATGCATTGGTCAAAGTCTAGGAAACCACTTCACTGTTTTGGGAAACCATTTCACCTAGTTCTTCTATAATTGTTCATGCAATAGTACCAAAGTCTTTAATATTTTAATTTGAAGTACAATATAAATGAGTAATTCATTATCTATGCAAAGATATAGACTAAAAGGATCAGCGTTGGGTACCTGTTTGACAATTTCAAATAGTTCTATGTAATTGTCTTCTCGTTGAAGGTATTTGACATTTCTAATGCTTGAAGCCAATATAAAGTCTTGTGAGCAAGATCCCATTGAGCCGATGTGTACCAGATAAGCATTTCTAGCAAAATCATTGAACAACAACCTAGTAAATCCCTTCTGTACATGTTGCTGGAATTCACAAAAAAGTTAAGTTCAACTTTTGCAGAATCAAGGCTAAAATCATTACATTAATGTACTTATTTAATACATCACCCATTCACCCCTTTTTTAAAGACAACACATTGAATATATGAGATACCAGGCTGAGAAGCATAACTCTCTAACGCACTCTGATCCATATGCCCTCTTGTCCATAACAAATGTGTATGTTGAGAGTAGTCAATCATCACACTTGCTTCATTAACATGAGGGATCAAACATTTAAGACCTCACCAAATATCGAAGTTAATGTATTAATAAGATTGTGAAGAAAGAAGTGAACCATGATTGAAGAAGTATGGGCAGTAACATCATAAAGAAGTTTTCAGGGTGTATTCCTTACCACCTGGTATGTAAGAGGAGAGAACTACGTTGGCATCTTTACAAATCGGCAATGGTCTAACCACATACATCCAATTACCTGTAAAAATGATACGTATGTGTTAAGTAATAAAATGCATAATGTTACAAACTAAAAAAACAGAAGATGACTTTTTGAGCAATGTACATAGCTCTTCATTTGTTTTATAGGTAATTGCAAATTTTGTAAATTAAGCACCTTTACCAGTGCCTTAGGTTACCATGATCCTTTTGTTTGTGATATCTAAAACAGACGACCCATAAGCATTCTAAAAATGAGTTTCCGACTTCTGAAGTCAAGAAATGGGCAATAGATGTCATGAAAAGGACGACATCGTGGTTGGAAAGCCAATAGGAAAAGGTATACCACATTAACTATGACTTATGTACCCCCCCCCCCCCCCCCCCCCCGAATTTTCTATTTCAATCTGGTTCCTTGGGTTTTGGTTAAAAAGATTAAAATAGATGCAACAACTATTCTTTCATACTTTTCATTTTTATTAAAATCTCTATCGATTTATCCTTTTCACTATTAAGCTATACAAAGTAATATTTTATTAGTTAGCAATCAAGTCTTGTGCTGGATGTACTTTTAGTTCTCAATGTTGAATCTAATATTTGTTGATGTCCTATCTTCCAAAGTGTCAATGAAATATCCACATAAATTGATCAGACTGTTAACTTTTGGATTGGAAAGCTCATTATGGTTGACTTATGTTTCATTTGATTACTCATCCATTACAAGAATTAAAAATAATACTAAAAACTTACAACAACTAAACAGAGTAAAATCCCGATTCTGAAATGCTGCAAGTGTAGTTCTCCCACACCTGGAAGATAATAACACGAAAACTATATGTGAGAATATATGTGGAACCCCGTTAGACCACTCTACAAAAATAGCCATTGAGAAGAGAATGGAGGTTTCATAATGATGTGGGACATTAAAAAAACATTATGGGAATGCTTTATTTTGGAGCGGGACAAGATGGGACAGAACAGTACAAAAAATCGTTGCCACACGATAGACCGGAAGAAGACAGTACTTGAACAGGACAAAAATGCATTTCTTTCTATCTCACAAAAATAGTTGGAACAAAAATCAAGGAGATGGGACAAGATTGTTAAATTACTAAACAACCCATATCAAATTAAAATCCTAAAACCTTTCATAATTCTTTCATCAGCTTAAATCACTCTCCCTATAGTACACTTCAACTATTTGAGTATTATGGACTAAATTTCAACTCCAAATTTACAAGTTCTTTAAAGTTAGAGTTTCATTTCGTAACCACATTAAACTTTTTACCAAAATGAACCTGCCGACACTTCTTCGTATTTAATTCGTAACAAATTTCATATCAATTCAAAAGATGACAGTTATTGAAATTGACCTTTTAAAGTCAAGGCATAGATAAACTAAATAGGAGTTCAGTTTACATACCACAAAAGCATTTGCCATTGAAAGCTCTTGTAAAGGACATTCTAAATCTTGCAGTTGAGAATCGTATGGATAGCATAAGTACGACATGAGAGGGCCTGACTGGTCATAGTAATTAGAGCTGGCTTCGGGAGGTGCATTTGAGTTGCATAGGTACCGATGACAACATAAATACTGATCGCAAACAACCAACAGGTCAAGTATAACATAATGTCCTACTTAATGTGTAGCTATGATTATTAAAAAAAATTCAAATATAGGAAATCCACATCCACTTTTAGTTCTTGAGGTATTAATACAAGTTTGAACATCATTGGCACTACTTCTAATTTAAAACCCATATATTATAGAAAATTGTATGTATTTTGGAGTAAAATACTTATTAAAATGCTTTGCATGTGGTGAATTGAAATTCAAGAAAAAGGATATCAAAGATGGTGGCTATGGTATACAAACACAATTTTTCTTTCTCTTCTCTTTTCCCATGTGAGAATCATGTGGAAGGTGAAGGAAATCAAAGATGGTGGCTATGGTATGCAAACACAATTTTTCTTTCTCTTCTCTTTTCCCATGTGAGAATCATGTGGAAGGTGAAGGAAATCAAAGATGGTGGCTATGGTGGCTACATGTGGATGATGGTTGCAATATATGGCTTCCTCCATTTATCCCTATAAATATGTATTCACTCTCTATCTAAAATTGCATCCTCAATCACTCTCTCCATTCTCTACGTCTCTCTCTCTCTCTCTAAATTATATATATAGAGATAGAAATTTATATTAGACGTAGGCTTCGGTTTCGATTCAATTTCTCCATTGTATTTTCGTTCCAAGTATTGTACTCAAACATCGTGATAGTGAACTTCTCGGTGGTCTCCTCCGCCCGTGGTTTTTTCCGTTTTTGGGGTTTCCACGTAAATACGGTGTCGTCTTTCCCTTTATTTTTCTGCACTTATTTACATACGTGCGTTGTTAGTTCGATTGTTTTGGATTATTTGTTCGTCGGAGTTTTTCGGTAAATAATTCTTTTTCCGCTTGAATCAATACGATTCTAATTTGGAGCATCGATTTTGGGTTGGTTATCGGAACATTACGTTTCGATTTTAGGTGTATGCTCTCCCATTCTTAGCTACCAAAGTCCTTTTGGGCGGAGGCGGCTTCCACTGCATGTTTTGTGATCAATCGGTCACCTTCTCGAGCCATTGAGAAGAAGACCCCATTTGAGCTATGGTACGGTGAGGCTGTCGATTACATAGTTTTGAAACCGTTTGGTTGTCCAACGTATGCACGAGTTGACAATGGGAAGCTATAGCCGAGGGCTTTGAAGTGTGTGTTTCTTGGATATAAATCGGGTGTGAAAGGCTACAAGCTATGGAGTTCTGAGCTAAGGAAGGTAATTGTTTCAAAAGACGTGACTTTTGATGAGACTTCCATGATCCATCGAGCTACTAGCTCGACATCTACTGTTGAGAAACCATCAGAGGCAAGTAAGAAGACATCTCAAGTTGAGGTGGAGTTGACGACATCATCTACCGTTACACCAGTTTCTTCACCGGTTTCTACACCGGTCACTGGTGATCAACCTACATCTGTTCCGACTAGTGAACATGTGGATGGCGAGACCTCCTCACCATCTTCATCACATGTTCCTAGTCCATCTATTGCAAGAGATAGGCCGAAGAGAACTATTGTACCTTCTAGGAGGTATATTCATGCCGATTGTGTTGCGTATGCCCTTACAGTTGCTGAAGATATCGAGTCTATGCTAGAGCCTACGTGCTATGATGAGGCCATTTCGGTTGCAGTCTCGATAGTTGTATGGTTGCTATGCACAGTGAGATGGAGTCATTGCACAAGAATGGCACTTGGGATCTTGTCCCGGCTCCGAAAGGGAAGAAGCCAGTCAAGTGCAAGTGGTTGTATAAGCTCAAGGAGGCCGTTAATCCGGGTGATAAGCCAAGGTACAAAGCTCGTTTGGTTGCTAAGGGCTACAGTCAAATGCCAGGTATCGACTATACTGATATTTATTCACCCGTTGTTAAACATACATCTATTCGTGCTTTGTTGGGATTAGTTGCTTCTAACGATTATGAAATAGAGCAACTAGATGTAACTACAACGTTCTTAAATGGTGAGCTTAAGGAGGAGATCTTTATTCAACAACCCTAGGGTTTTGTAGTTTCGGGCAAGGAGGACTACGTGTGCAAGTTGAAGAAATCCCTCTACGGTCTCAAGCAATCTCCGAGACAGTGGTATAAGAGGTTTGACTATTTTGTGACCAGTCACGAGCTGAAAAGGTGCACCTATGACAGCTGCGTTTACTACAAGAAGTGTGACGACGGGTCGATGGTCTATTTACTCATATACGTGGATGACATGTTAATCGCAGCGAAAGATATGAAGGAGATTCAAGTGATAAAAGACCAGTTGAACGCTGAATTCGATATGAAGGACTTAGGGGCTGCCAAGAAAATTTTAGGGATGGAAATTGTGCGTGATAGAGAAGCGAGGACCTTGCATCTTTCTCAAAAGAGTTATATGGAGAAAGTCCTACGCCGGTTCAATATGCATGATGCAAAACCGGTCACCACACCCCTAGCGGCTCACTTTAAGCTATCATCCGCTCAAAGTCCTATTTCAGAGGCTGAAGTGTCTTACATGGCACGTGTACCATATTCTAGTGCCATTGGTTCGTTGATGTACGCTATGATCTGCACGCGTCCTGATTTGGCTTATGCAGTCAGTGTGGTTAGTAGATTTATGGTGAATTCGGGCAAAGAACATTGGAAGGCCGTCCAATGGATTTTTCGATATCTCCGAGTTGGAAGGCACAATTACAGTCTGCAGTTGCGCTTTCGACGACCGTAGCCGAATATATGGCTGTTACAGAAGGATTTAAGGAGGCGATTTGGTTGAAGGGTTTGATCGGTGAACTCGATGACTCGCGCAATGTCACGACGGTGTTTTGTGATAATCAAAGCGCGATATTCCTAGCGAAAGATCAAATGTTTCATGACCGAACGAAGCACATTGATGTGCGTTACCACTTTGTGCGGGAAATCATTGCTCGAGGTGATTTCAAAGTGAGCAAAATCCACACTAATGACAATCCCGCGGATGTGTTCACCAAATGTCTTCCGGTGGCCAAGTTTAGTTTGTGTTTAAACTTGGTCAGTCTCTTGAAGCGCAATTGAGTCTGAAGGAGTCGTGGTGGAGGAGGTATTGTTTCATTTTCCCGAGAAGTTATTTTGGTTTCCTATCTTTTAATTGATGTTTGAAGGTTGCTTGAGTTGGATAATCATTTTTTGATGGAGATGTTTCTTTATTGTGTTACTTTTGGGATGATGCTACTATGGAGTAAAAAGGTGGAAATTGTAAGTATTTTACTCCAAAATACATACATATGAGAAAGTCCACAAAATCATGCATCAATTAAAATGCTTTGCATGTGGTGAATTGAAATTCAAGAAAAGGATATCAAAGATGGTGGCTATGGTATACAAACACAATTTTTCTTTCTCTTCTCTTTTCCCATGTGAGAATCATGTGGATGGTGAAGGAAATCAAAGATGGTGGCTATGGTATGCAAACAAAATTTTTCTCTCTTCTCTTTTCCCATGTGAGAACCATGTGGAAGGTGAAGGAAATCAAAAATGGTGGCTATGGTGGCTACATGTGGATGGTGGTTGCAATATATGGCTTCCTCCATTTATCCCTATAAATATGTATTAACTCTCTATCTAAAATTGCATCCTCAATCACTCTCTCCATTCTTTACGTCTCTCTCTCTAAATTATATATATAGAGATAGAAATTTATATTAGACGTAGGCTTCGGTTTCGATTCGATTTCTCCATTGTATTTTCGTTCCAAGTATTGTACTCAAACATCGTGATAGTGAACTTCTCGGTGGTCTCCTCCGCCCGTGGTTTTTTTTTCCGTTTTTGGGTTTTCCACGTAAATACGGTGTCGTCTTTCCCTTTATTTTTCTGCACTTATTTACATATGTGCGTTGTTAGTTCGATTGTTTTGGATTATTTGTTCGTCGGAGTTTTTCGGTAAATAATTCTTTTTCCGCTTGAATCAATACGGTTCTAATTTGGAGCATCGATTTTGGGTTGGTTATCGGAACATTACGTTTCGATTTTACAACAAAAATAAAGGCACGTTCTCACCCATCCATAGGTCCACATGTCAAACCATGTAAAGTATACCTAGAAGACTAAACTTGTTCTTATTCTCCTTGTACCTGGAAAGGTACAAGCCATCTAACTGCAGTCATACTATCAGAAGATCTTTATCCCCAATCCTTTACACATCACAATACCAATCAACCATTTTACTTTAATTTCGGTCAACATGTGTAACACCCTAAAAATAAGGATAACAAAAATCCGAAAAACGGACAATAAATAACCACCAATTAATCTGATTTCCATAACTAGAAAAGAGATTACAAATAAGGGTGTCATTTATAAACCCAAAGGTTCTCCTACCAAAAGTAATTTCGATTGCAATATTCCCAAATCTCTCACCCAAGCACTATGCCCGCTTAGAACCGGTGCCGCTAAAACCTGAGATACACATCGACACCAAACAAGTGTTAGGCCAAAAAGCCTAGTGAGTCGAACAATAATAAGCATGCATGAACAATCATAAATTCTTATCAGCAGTTAACCAGTGTTCAATATATGAGGAGTCATTAGGGGAGACCCAAAACACCAATCAAGTCTACCCTAAGAGTCGATATACCTTGATGCCCTTAACAAGGAACACCAGCAAGGCCCGACACACCCGAAGACTACTCCAACAGGAAAATTCCCCGAGTGGCGGAGGTCTAGGAACATACCATCATGGTGGCGCCCAAGACTACATCCTCCTTGTGAACTGACTTGGTTCGTCCAACATAATGCATATAGGAGGTCCTTTAGGTGTATTTCAACCCAACATATTTCCATACCGACTACGGGTATAATATTACCATCCTATCCTCATGAAGTCTAACAAAAGACCCAAATGACAATTATATTCATCATGCATATAAATATGTCACCAAAGTGGTATTCCAACTAGAATCATCATAATACCCATACATGCATACATTTAACATATCAAGATACATATATTATGTATTCATGAGAAAAGCCCCAAATAATGGTACCTATAATATAAATCATGGCACATCACCAATATACACATTTCCAACTATTTTCACCAAGAAAACCCAAATACTTGAACACGTAGAGATAAGGTAGCAAATAGAAGATTATGATGTGTATCCAGTTTTAACAAAGGTTTAGTAAACTCACCTTGCTAGATTTAGACTAAATATAGATTTTACCCACTTAGAGCTTTCCTTGAAGAAACTTGGTTCTTCAAACCAAATCTTCCAAAACCTAGTTCCACAAGGTTCCAACCATAATTATACATATTCCACCATAAATAATTGTTCCCCAAACACTTAACATCAATATCTCTATTTTGGGCAAAAACTCCAATTTTGATCCAAAACTCCCAAAATTAACCAAACCGAAATTTATAGAAATCAAACACTAGGAACCCATCAATGGACCATTTATAACTTACTTCATGGTTTAGAAATGGAAGGGATACACTTACCACTTAGGTTTTGATGAAAACCTAGAAAACCCAAAATAAGCTTGAGGTTGAAGATGGAGATGGTGAATCCTTGACCATAGCTTTCAATCCTACCACTTGATGATCTTTTACCTCCACAAAATCTAAGGATTTGAGCCAAAATAAGTTAGGGTTTGAAGGGAAAAGAAGGGAAATGGTTTGGGAGAGAGTAGGAGAAGTTTGGATGAGAAGAAATGAGAAAAATGGTTGATTTTCGCGACTTGACAGTAGTCTGGTCAGTTTGGGCGACATTGCCCAGATCACAGTCGCAGGTCACAGTCACAGGTTCCTTCTCGTTTACTGTTTTGGTCGTAACTTCTTCGTTATAGCTCCGTTTTCGCTCCGGAAAGAACCATTGGACTCGTAATTGAATCCTTCATCTATCAAGACTATAAAATCAAGGATTCAAGTCCAAAATCAAATACCTTACTTTTCCTCAATATATCGGTTTCTGTATTAACTTAAAATGATACCTTTCGAAGAATCGGGGTGTTATAATCCTCCCAACCTTAAAAGAGATTTCGTCCTCGAAATCTGGCACCAACTAAGAACCCAACATAGCACTTAGCAAGATCGATTGATTTCCCATAAAAATGCCTGCCGAAACCTTACCTCATATACGAATCCAATTACAACTCGGTCGAGGTTATTACTGTACTTCTCGTAAAGAGTCATCACAATTCAATCTCAAGGTTCGACATAACTCATCGATGACGGAATGAACATCAAGTCCTCGCTTGATCATTTTCTTAACCATAAAATCTCGGTTGCCTCCCAACCTTAGGCTGCTCATATTACCTCAAGAGTAACTTACGACGTTATTCATTCATTTCCACCAAGAATCCCCCAAAGCAAGCTTTTCCCTTAGATACATCTAAATACGACGCATCAAGGTCTCATTGATAATCGATTTGTATTTAAAGTCTACCTCGACATTCTCACCAAAAGTCTCAAATAAACATTATCACTAAACTCCCACCAGGCACTCAAGCATAGATTTCAAAATCAACGAAAGTCCTGACAATTATCAAAATACCAACGATTGATTTCTTAATTATCAACGTTTAATTTCCTTAAGATTACCACTCGTCCTACAGACGCCCCAGATCTAACGGAAATACATTGAAGCACACCAACAATTATTGTCCTCAAAATAGAGCGTCGACACCTATCCTCGGAATGACCATTCTGCAAACGTGGGTATACTACCAAATATTTCATTCCCGATTAACAATGTCGATTCAAAGTTGACACCTACTCTTGGAAGTAATCACCCAAATCCAACATCCTTACCAGTCAACCATAACATCATCATAATTCACAAATACCCAACAATATAGTACACTACCGTCACATAGCATGCCGTCGTACCAAATTCCCACAATTCCAAAACCAATCATGCCCAAACAACCGAACACGATTCTAATCCGTAGGTTTAACGAAGCATAAAGATCGTTACTTAACTAACTGGGAGAAAGAACATGTCTAACACCTCAAACTCCGAGGATTCTTTTAATCCTTAATATCGAATTCTAACACGAGGGGGCTCACACCTATAGCCCAATGAGTTCAAGGTTTTTCACACTACTATGCCAATTTGAAATTTATAAAACTCTCAAATACATATGTTTTATAACAATTAAACGTGCGGTGAAAATACACTATCGTGCATTCGATAGGTTTTAAAATTGATCACCAATGCCACACATATAAAACCATTTTCAAAACTCATTTGATCAGTATTTATGCTAATAAAACGATAACGAAAGATGCGTAACAAAATTTTCAAACGGACTACCAGGGTCTTAGTATGCATCAATTTATGCTATGCTTATGAAAATAACTTTCCGTCCCATAACATGTGCAATAAAAGTTTGTGCAACTCCCAAAAGAGGATTTCACAACTTCAACTTTAAAATCTTTTACTTTAACACAAAACATCGGAAGATAAAATTTCCAACAAGACATATATACGTCCGATCATTTCCCAAATGTAGCAACACAATAGGAAAGTAATTAAATAAATAAATATACATATAAATAAATAAATATGTATATATTTATTCGCGTTTCAATTTGGGTCGCACCGATAAAACGTACTTACCCAAAACCGTAACTACAACGACATGCAAACCGGAAATTCATTTCATGCATTGCGGAAAACTCCTATCAGTAAAATAAATAACTGAAATATGTTTTGGGCAAAAGTTCTATCCGAAATACCATAAATCCTTCATACGATTTATGTAAAGAACTAGAAATAGTTTCATGTACTAAAACAGTGTATAACAAGATGTTCGTACAAAACTACAGAAGGGAAATTCACAAAATCGAACCCCAAAATTTCTGCAATTAACCATGAAATGTCATGAAATAAAACTTCCCATCGTGACTCACATACATCTGTTTATTCCCCAAAATTTAGTAAAGACATATGCATGCGATTTGAGCAATTGTAAGAGTAATTTAGTTTAATTCCAAACTATATAAATAAAATGTTCGCAAAATCCAAGACCACATGCTCACAATATCGAACTCTTAAAGTTTTCTCTCTTTTAGTCACAATGTGGCACAAAATAAGCTTTCACTACAAAACTTGCATTCGACCGTTTATTTCACAAAGCTAGTAGATTGATATGCGTATGCACCTGGTTAAAACATGAAATAATTTATGTCTTTTTCGAGTTCAAAGCCAAATATAAACATGCTCTCATCGTTCTAAAACATTGGTTGAAATACCATGACGGAAATTTCTAATAAAATATGCATACATGATATGTGCACTGAACTGCTCCCACTAAACTCAAAGGGGAAATAATACCACTGGACGCCAATAAAATTTCCACTACTGTTTTTTTTTTAACCGGACAAACGTCCTCAAGACTCCATTTAGTCAAAACCGAGCCAACGACCCAACAGTTTACGTGAATACGCAATTGAAAGCCGATATAACTATTTGAAGCACGTTTGACCAACTATTATGCAAACACGACCCAAAAGTATAAATAAATAAAATCTCATCGTTGGTTGAGACAAACCATTTTTCAAATGAACTCATACTCTTATGTTTTCAAAATGCCTCATAACACAATAATATGTGTTTTTTGAAAAAGGTTCATAAGATCAAATACACAAAATGACACTTATGTCAATTGAACTCCAATTATATATGTAAAATCATCAAAGAAACATTTCAACATCATTTATTTACCAAAATACCCAAAGATCCCAAAATGGGTGTCTCAACATGTTCATAAAACTAAACATTTCAAAATAACCAAAACTTCTTATTGGTTGAAACAAAATGTTTTCCAAATGAACTCTTTCTCTTCATGTTGCCAAAAGGACTCATAGGTCAATGATATGCATTTTTCAACGGTTTATAAAATCGTATGCACTGTAACGCCCCAAAAATAGGGATAACAAAATCCGAAAAACGGACATGCGGTATTTAAAATTTCCAAAGCAAGAGCCTCCCAAACATGGGGAAATACACGAACCTGTTTAAATACAATCGTAATTCAAACGGATAATAAATAGCAACCAACTATTCTAGTTTCGACAACTAGAAGCTAGATCACAAATAAAACATAGTTTACAACCCAATAAGTCTTCTATAAATATTAAGTCCAAACGCATTAGTCCCCAAGCTCACACCCAAGCACTACGCCTTCCTAGAACCGGCGCCATTAGAACCTGAGATACACATCGACACCAAACAAGTGTTAGGACAAAAATCCTAGTGAGTTGAACAAGAAATAGCATAAAAGAACATATACAATTCTTATCAGCAGTTAACCAATTTTCAACATGTATGGAGTCAACGGGGGATACCCATAGCACCAATCAATCCACTCCAAAGAGTCGATGTACCTTGATGCCCTTAACAAGGAACACCCCAAAGGCCCGGCTCACCCGAAAGTTCCACCTTATCCGAGTGGCGGAGGTCTAGGCACATACCATCACGGTGGCGCCCACGACTACATCCTCCTAGTGTCTTGACTTGGTTCGTCCAACATAATGCATATAGGAGGTCTTAGGTATATTTCAACCAAATATAATTCAATACCAACCATGGGTACAATATCACCCTTGTTAGAACATAAATCTGTTGGATACAAGATCAAGAATATTGAAGGTCAAAGTTGAGAAAGTCAAAGCTGCTAAAGTCAAATCTCATTAAAAGTCAAAGTTTATTTGTAATAAGTCAATGTATTTTGTATTTGTATTTTCCTTGTAATTAGTAGTTAGTATAAATAGTTTGTTTTCTTTGTATTTTAAAAAGATACGATTTAGAGAGTACTGAAGTGTGAGAAGTCAGATTGTAGAGAGAGAAAGAGAGAGTTCTAGAGAGAGAAAGTGTAAAGATTGAATTTGAAAGAAATCAAACAGGTAATTGATTTGTTTTATCTTGTTTGTTTGATTGTTTGATTAGAAACTAGATTCTGGAACACACAATTGGTATCAGAGCGAGGTCGCGGGTTCGAGTCTCCCAGTGTGCAAATGCTGGGGGGGGATTGTTGAGGAGAAATCCCAACATTTGCTGGGAATGCCGCAAGCATCCAGCGCCCTCACCTTCGACTTGGGAGTACGTAACTGGCCGGGACTAACAGCTCGACCCGCTGGCTCCACGAAAGTGGTGCAGCCCCTCATGTCCGCCTGTCGCTTAGTACGGGGCTTTGCGCTACCATGGTTTAAGGAAATAAAGGTGCGCCTTCACCACCAGCAATTGCTTTTGGTGTAGTGGTAAGCGCTTGATCCTAACAAGTTAAGCGTGCTCGGGCGAGAGCAATCCTAGGATGGGTGACCTCCTGGGAAGCTCAAGCCTTGGGACCTAACAATTGGTATCAGAGCAGATCCAAATCAAGAAAAATCAAGAAATACGTTCGTTCGTACTGTTCATCAAAGTCCAGAATCGATTTCAAGTTTAATTGAGTTTTTGGTGTTGTAATTGATTAGGTAATGTTAGGAATGTGAATTCGATCGAGTCTGTATAGGTGTTATAAAGAATTGCACTGTATTGAATTCAAATTTTTCGAATTTTTGTGATTTTTGTAAACATGAGTTCTTGACACTGTTCTTATTCAAAATTGTAATTTTTGTGTTTTTGATCGAAAATTAGTGTTAGCTTTGTATTCGATTTGTTGAAAAGACCAAATTGTCGAAGTTTTGAGTCTGAATTCAAGGTGTAAATGAATTTTTAGAGTGATTCTGTCTGATTCATCGAGGATTGCGGGTCCATCATCAAGGAATGCGGGTCATTCATAGCTGAATGTTGCGGGTTTAATAACAAACGCATAGTTTGATATGCGGGTGCTTCTTGACACGCATTTTGAGTAATGCGTTTGCTTAGTGACATGCATAACAGAAATCTACGACTCCTTGTGACACGCATAGTAGAGACTTGATATTCTTTGTGACACACAAAGCAAAGAATTGTGGTTCAAGTGTGACACGTATTGTGAGAATTTCGGGTCAAGTGTGACAAGCATTTTGAGGAATGCGTTTCAAGTTTCACACGCATTGTTGAGGAATGCGGTTCAAGTGAGACACGCATTGATGAGAAATGCGTTTCCTGTATGACACGCATAATTGTGAAATGCGTTTCCAGTGTAACACGCATAGTTGTGGAATGCGTTTTCAGTATGACACGCATTGTTGTTGAATGCGATTCTTGAGTGACACGCATAGTATAAAAGACTTGGAATATTTTTTTTAATTTTTTCGAAATTGCAATATGCCCTTGAGGGACCCCCGTGCTAAGTCTGCCAAGGGGGACATAGTTCTTTTAGTGGTTAAAATTTTTGATTTTATATTTCAAGTTTTCTGTATTTTCTTGATTGTTTCATTTGGACTAACGACCAGTTCTAGTTTCTTATTGATATATTTTTCAAACAGGGTTATACAAGATGACTTCCAAAGATGCACTTTCAATTGGAACTGATGTGAAACCTCCAGTTTTATTCAAAGGCGAATATGAGCAATGGAAAGACAGATTCCTGGATTTCATAGATCGGCATTCAAATGGAGAGAATATTCTACTGTCTATCACCAAAGGTCCAATGGTTCCAATAACAGTTCAAGTACCTGATGTTGACTCTTCTGATAGTGAAGATGGAACTGAAGAAAGAGAGCAAAAGATGAAAACAGTGACAGTAGATATTTCTCAATATTCTGAAGAGCAGAAAAGCCGATACAAAGCAGATAAACAAGCGAGATCTTTACTTCTTCAAAGCATCCCAAACGAGATCTACATCAAGATTGACAGTTATAAAGCCAATGCAAAGAAGATGTGGGATCAATTACAAAAGATGATGATGGGATCAAAGGTCGGAAACCAGATGAAAGTGGCAAACTGCATAAATAGCTATGAGGAGTTCAAAGCCAAGGAGAATGAGAGTCTGGAAGATACTTATGAGAGGTTTGTGTTGCTTCTGAACGAGTTAACAAAGAACAAAGTTAAGAAGAAGCAACTGGAAAACAATGTCAAATTCTTGAGTATCTTACGTCCAGAATGGAAGAAGCATACAAGAAGAATGAAGCAGATGAAGGATTAAATGAAGTTCCACTACATGAGGTATTTGAAACCTTAAAGCAGAATGAAGAAGAGGTTGAAGAGAAAAGAGCTGAAAAGAAGAAAGTAGTACAAGCTTCTGATCCTATTGCCTTAATAGCTGGAGAGAAGTTGAAAGAAAAGAAAGAGAAGAAAGAAAAGAAAAAGAAGATAGTTCTTACAACTTCTGAGTCAGATTCTGTTTCAGATAGTGATGATGGCGAGAGTCTGAAACAAGCTATGATTTTGCTGACCCGTGCCTTTCAGAAGAAATTTTATAAGAAGCCGGGATCAAATTCTCAACGGTATTCTTCTTCGAGTTCAAAGAACCATGAACACCGGGAAAGGGTAGAAGGAAAAAGGTATGAAGAGCAAAGATATATGGAAAAGAAACCGGATGAGAAGAAAAAGTTTGCGAATGACTACACCGTTGTTGAAAAGCAAGCAACTGACTCAATCAAATGCTACAATTGCGGGAAGATGGGTCATTATGCCAAAGATTGTCGTAAGCCGAAAGTACGCAACTCTCAGTATTATCAAAACAAGTTGCTTTTGGCAAGACAACAAGAAGCTGGTGTATCTTTGATGGCCGAGGATGAGTTTTGGTTGGATCATTCCGAGGATGAAGGTGAAGAGAAAGAGGAAAATGCTCATATCTGTCTCATGGGCAAAGAAGTAAAAGATGACGAGTCAGATGATGAGGCAGTTAATGAAATTCCAAAAGATTTCATTACCAAATTGGAAACCATGGTGATTGAGCTTCAAAATTTACAAGATAATCTGAAAAAGGAAAAAGAAAGAGTTGTTAAAAAGAACAAGAAGATCTTTGCACTTAATACTTCTGTTATTTCAAATAAAGATCTGATTGATTCTTTACGCAAGTCTGATTTTGATTCTAAATCTAAAGTAGATGATTTTGAAAAGAAGATTTCTGAGTTTGAAGTTAAGATTTCTAAATATGAGTTTAAAAAAAATGAATCTGCACTAATTGTTTATAAATTGCAGGTTGAAAACAAGAATTTGAACAAGAAGGTAAATGATCTGGAAGTTAAACTTTATAAAAGAGGTCAAACAGATCAAACCATTTTTCTTAATGCTCCTGATGAAGAGGCTGATGTTAAGCAAAGATGGGGACTTGGTTTTAATAACCCCCATTATCTTAAGAAAGCCATCAGAAAACAACCGGCACTTTATAACTATGATTTTCTTGCATGTGCTGGTAAACATATTCATTTGAAACCCAAATTTGTTACCAAATTGTCAGACGAAGTAGAGGCCAAAGAAACTGAAAACAGAAAGAATAAAAAGAAAATGCAACTACCATTTAACTATGTAAAGTTAAATGATAGTTATCTTTCCGAAACACCAAAAGTATTTTCAAACGACTATTTTGTTAGTTATTCCGCATCTGAGATGAAGGCAAAACCTGAAATTGCAAAGGTTTATGTTCCTACATCTATCCTTGAAAACAAAATAGTCGAGCTTGAAAATGTTTTATTTGATGAAAAGCTTTTGGTGGATATTCAACAAAATGTAATTTCTATCGTATTAAAGAACACTGTTTTTCACATTAATTCAACAAAGTATTCTACAGTTTCAATGGCATCTCAATTTTTTTCTGACAATTCTGATGACTTATTTGAATCTGCAAATGATTCTTTTAATTCTGATGATGGGAGCATGGAAGAATCTGATATGTTTGACATTCATTCTAAACTTCCTGATCATTCTACTTGTCTTGAAAATGACAAAGTGTTGCCAAGTGGTGTAAATACTGTTGAATCATCAACTAAGGTTGGTAAATCAGTTTCTGTAACTGCTGATTACTATGCCCATGGTAAGAAACATAAGAAACAGCGATTACAGAAACAGAAAAACACTGGTACACAACATAAAACTCAATCTTTGAAATCTGCTTTTCCTAATTCATCTATCTCTTATGTTTCAGATTTAAGGAAGAAAAAGTTGAAAGCTCAATCTGAATGGAGACCAAAAAGGAGGGATGATGAGATAGTAGAATCAGTTTCTGATAATAATTGTAATAGAACAGTTAGTAGTGATACTGATGTGATTGATCAAATTGCTTTTAATCAAAACCTTGTAGCTTCTTACAAGAGATATTCAATACAGCAATTGATTCAATTGTCTCCTATTACTACTACATCTTATCCTTATCAGAGAAATGATTTTGATTATTCTCATAATTCTTCTAATTGGTATGGATCTTATCATGTTAATTCTTTAAGATCAAATGTTTTTCAAAGCTTTCAAAATAAAAGAGGGTCCATTTTCAAGTGGATGCCAAAATCTAGTGCTAATCTGTTAGGGCCCATTTTTAAATGGGTACCTAAATCTATTATTGCCTGATTTCTCTTGCAAACCCCGACATATGTGGTACTTGGATAGTGGATGTTCTAAGCATATGACTGGGAAAAAAGCTTTATTGTCTAACTATACAGAAAAATTCAGTGGCAATGTTAGATTTGGAAACGATCAGCTTTCACCTATTCTAGGATATGGTGACATCATTCAAGACAAGATAACGATCAGTAAAGTGAGCTATGTCGAAGGCTTGGGGCACAATTTATTCAGCATATGTCAATTCTGCGATAAAGGGTTAGAGGTTAATTTCAAGTCTAAGAGTTGCTCGGTTCGTACTGAAGACAGAACAGAACTCTTGGGTGGACATAGAAAGACAAACCTCTACACCATCAACTTGTCCAAAGTTCAGATTGACAATCAGGTATGCTTGATGACAAAAGCTTCAACGCAACAAAGTTGGCTCTGGCACAGACGGTTATCTCACTTGAACTTTCGTTACATCAACAAGCTGGTTCGTGGGAAATTGGTAAAGGGACTTCCTGAGCTGAAATACGAGAAAGAACACTTATGCGCAGCTTGTGAGAAGGGTAAGATGAAGAGAGCCGCACATAAACCGAAGCCTGAACCAAGCACTAGTTCTCCGTTAGAATTGCTACACATGGATTTATGTGGTCCAATGAGAACTCAGAGTTTGGGTGGTAAGAAATACGTGTTGGTCATTGTGGACGATTATTCAAGATACACGTGGGTCAAATTTCTTCGATCTAAAGATGAGACACCGGAAGTTCTCATTACTTTCTTAAAGACGACCCAGGTGAAACTGCAGCGACAAGTCAAGTTCCTTCGAAGTGACAATGGCACAGAATTCAAGAACAAGATTGTTGATGAATATCTCGATTCAGTTGGGATTTCACATCAGTATTCTGCTGCTAGAACGCCTGAACAAAATGGAGTAGTTGAAAGGCGAAATCGAACGCTAGTCGAGGCCGCTCGGACTATGCTTAGCCAATCGGACTTACCTCTATTCTTGTGGGCAGAAGCTGTGTCAACTGCATGCCATACTCAAAATCGCTCCATGATACACCGCCGATTTCAAAAGACTCCATATGAGCTGATCAACAACAGAACACCTACCATCAAATACTTTCATATATTTGGGTGTAAATGTTTTGTGCTTAATGACAAAGAGAGTCTGAACAAATTCAGTGCTAAAGCGGATGAAGGCATCTTTATCGGTTATTCTTCAACTTCTGCAGCATATCGTGTTTATATAAAGAAGTCAAAGACAGTTGTGGAGAGCGTCAATGTTACATTTGATGAAGAAATGGCTTCTGATCAAATCAATTCAGAACCCGTTATTACTGGTGTATTAGCTTCTGGGCAGATCAGTCCAGAACCTGTGTCTACGACGACAAATTCGGATAACACTTCTACATCTACTTCACATTTAACTGATTTAGATTTGTTATTTGAATTCTTTTATGATGAGTTTCTTGGAACTAATGTATCTAAATCTGCTGTGACTGACAGGTCTGAAGATACAAGTTGTCATCATCCAGTCACTTCAGAAGTTATTACTGAACAAGCATCCCCAGTTCAGACAGAAACTCATATTCCTATTGTTAATCCTACAGTTGAAGATGTTCAAACAAATGCTGAACCAGAAGTAACTGTTTCAGTTGGGTGTAATACATTGTCTACTCAACAGCTTGAATCTGCTGTACCAACTGATACTTCTGCAAGTGAGACTTCAACTGAAAACCCCCCTCTTGTAATTCAAACTGAAGATTTTGAAAGTGGATTTCAAGATGATGATCATGTTCATAATTCATCTATTCCACTCCCACATGAGCATCGCTGGACCAAAGACCATCCATTACATCAAGTAATTGGAGATTTTGACAAGCCTGTTCAGACAAGGTCAACGATTCTTAATCAGTGTATGCATGACTCATTCCTCAGCAAGATTGAGCCAACTCGAGTATCTGAGGCTCTTGCTGATTCGGACTGGGTATCTGCCATGCAAGAAGAGATCAATCAGTTTGAAACCCTAAAAATTTGGAGACTGGTCTCTAAACCGGAAGGTAAAACCGTGATCGGCACTAAGTGGGTATTCAAGAACAAAAAGGATGAAGATGGTGTCGTCATCAGAAACAAAGCTAGACTTGTTGCCAAAGGCTACCGGCAAGAGGAAGGCATTGATTATGACGAGACGTATGCTCCAGTAGCGCGCATAGAGGCAATCAGAATGTTTCTCGCCTACGCTGCTCATAAGAACTTCACAGTCTTTCAGATGGATGTGAAAACAGCCTTTCTGAACGGCATTCTTAAAGAAGAAGTGTACGTGTCTCAACCTGAAGGGTTCGTCAATCAAGACAAGCCAGATCATGTATATATTTTGGACAAAGCCCTCTATGGATTAAAGCAAGCCCTCGAGCCTGGTATGATGTCTTATCCAAATTCTTGGTCAAGTCTGGTTTCTCTAAAGGTAAGATCGATACCACTTTATTCATAAAGAAGGAAAAAGCTGATATTATTCTTATTCAGATTTATGTTGATGATATAATATTTGGTTCTACTAATCCAAAATATTGCAAAAACTTTTCTAACCTCATGGTGTCACGTTTTCAAATGAGTATGATGGGAGAGATGAATTTCTTTCTCGGATTACAAGTTAAACAGCTTTCTACGAGGATTTTTATAAATCAATCTAAGTACATTTTGGACATTCTTCGGAAGTACAAAATGGAAAATTGTAAATCAATTGGAACCCCGATGGCACCTGGTACTAAGATCCACACTGATTCTTCGGGTAAAAGTGTTGATGTTAGAACTTACAGAGGTATGATAGGATCGTTAATGTATCTTACATCTAGTAGACCAGATATTATGTTCTCAACATGTTTATGTTCTAGATATCAAGCTGCTCCCAAAGAATCCCATTTGGCCGCTGTTAGACGGATTTTTAGATATCTGAAGGGGACTGCAGACCTTGGTTTGTGGTATCCTAAAGATACTGGGTTTCAACTGACTGCATATTCAGATGCAGATCATGCAGGTTGTATGTTGGATAGAAAGAGTACTTATGGTCACGTTCAATTTCTTGGAGACAAGCTCGTTAGCTGGGCTTCAAAGAAACAGTTATGCGTTTCCACATCGACTGCTGAAGCGGAGTATGTAGCTGCTGCTAGTTGCTGCTCTCAAGTCTTGTGGATGCGCACACAACTACGTGACTATGGATTTAAGTTTGACAAAATTCCGATATACTGTGACTCGAAGAGCGTGATTGCCATATCTGCTAATCCTGTCCAACACACCAAAACCAAACACATTGATGTAAGGTATCACTTTATCAAAGATAATGTTGAAAAAGAAACAATTGAACTTTATTTTGTAAAAACAGATTATCAACTTGCAGATTTATTTACCAAACCCTTAGATGAAAAGAGATTTAATTTTCTTGTCTCTAAGCTTGGTATGTTAAATCTTAAGACGTAATCGATTATTACCTACTAAAGTTTCAAATTGTTATTTTTCATCATTTTCTTTATTTTTTATTTCTGAAAGATACCTGCACTTTAATGGTTTGCTCATCATCTCAGGGGGAGTATGAGAAGATTGCTAGATGATCTACATTCATTTGAAGGGGAGTAAAACTAATTTCTGCATTTTCCTTAACTGACAAAATTTTTGCAATGCATGATTTTAGGGGGAGCTTATAAGTAACAAGGAGTAAGACAATGATTTCTGATTAGTTCTGATCAGAACTCGTTTTATAATTGTTTTACTATTTTCCATCGTTTATTTTCGAATAAATTTTGTGAATAAATTTTTGACTAGACTTTGAGACTTACAGGATGAGAGAAGCTGACACGATCATATCTACATGACTATAGCTGACTTTCTGAGGTTTAAGATTGAGCGACAAGGTAAATTTCTTATCTTAATCTCACATATATCTGAAAGAAGGACAACTTTCAGGTATAGAAAACATGTTTTTAAATGTTCAAACCACTTCCTAATTCTTAAACAGATTTTATAATTTGGAAGTGTGATTTTAAATGTTTTCATTTTATTTTTGTGATTCATTGATAAACAAACCGTGTGTTTCCAAAGATAAATACTTGCGTATTGTCTTTTCTATATACTTTCAAGTATTCACACACAATGGTTTGAATTTTTTCTTCAAAATGTTCTTACCACATCTCTAAATTGAAACTATTTTTCTTTGATGGTAAGACACCCCGTTTGTATTTCAAATAATTTTGAGCGATATTTCATTTCAAAACGTTTCATTCAAGAATGTATGTATATTGTTTCATATAGACAAATATCCATTATTCTTGACCATAAGCCTTAATTGTTATATCATTCATTTCTGATCATTTTATACAATGTCAGATTTTCAAACAAGTTTCTTGCATTCATGTTCATTCATTCAATGTCTTTGTTTGAAAATACTTCAATGGTTTAAAATGCTCATATCTTCATGATTATATCACTGAGCATACTTATATCTGACATTTGTATATGAGCTTTAACTGATATAGTTAAACCATTTGAGCAACACATGCTTTATAGGATTACATGGATTCTTTGTGCTAGGAGTTCATTGAAACTTCTATGGATTCACGTTAACCAGTGTCTCCTACCCAAGAAGTTAATCCTTTAGTGTTTGAGTGTGAGGAGTCAAAAAGAAATGAGTGTAGGTGTGATGAGGTAAAATGGAAAAGAGAGTTTGGTTAGTAGTGAGCTTATTGATTAAAAAGAAAGAGGGTGTGAGATCAGAGTAAAAGAATATCAAACTCTGCACCAACTACTTTCTGAGCCGGGCAGCCACATTACTAATGCTTCACAATTCTTTGGTGAATGTTATTGAATCAGGCAAATAGCCCATGCCAACTCTTGCTTAATACCCCACCAACTACTCATTTTCTTCTCAAAAAGAAGATGTTTCACATTTTCAAGGGGACGCAGCATATAATCTATCTGGTTTTCATTTGGAAAATCTGGATATTGAAAGAGAAGGAAGTCTGCCCCACCTTCGCACTTCAATCATGCACAATTGAGTCTATGTTTATCTACTGTTGTCTCAGTGGTTTACATAACTTTGAGCCTTATTAAAAAGCAATCATCGTGCTTAATTCTTTCTACACTTGCACGAGCACACAAAGAATTCGTTTCTTTGTCATAACATTCATAGAAATTGCCTTTGTGGTATTTCGATGATTGGATGGAAGCCCTGGGGGAGTGAACATCAAAAAGCTCCTTTATATTGTGTATTCGTTACACACAGTGACTTTGTGTTACTGACAGGCATATTAACTGATTCATATGTTGATTCAGGAGTTACATGTTTTTATTTTGTCTAGATTTGAAAAGATCTGGATGAATACATTGTTTGGATTGACGGTGACTCAGAGGCTCTTGAACAAATCAGAGTGATCAAAGACATTTCTTGGAAGCAAAGTTTTGATGATATAGATGCTCAAATCATCAAAAAGGGGGAGATGATATGAAGAAATGTTAAAGTTTTGAAGTTTGGAAGAGATGATATCAAGATCTGATAAAGTTTTGTGAAGTTGATTTTCTGAAATGTTCAAGTCAGAAAGTTCAAAGGGAAGATTTGAAGACAATCAAAGAATTTCTGAAGTTTTGAGGAATTTTTCTTTGAAGATTATTTGCTGAAAAGCAATTCAAGCTGATTCTGAAGATAATTTCTTTCCAAAGTCTGAAAGCGTTCTATGAGAGCTTTGGGGAGATTGTTCATCATTTGAAGATAACTTTGGAAAGAAGACTGTTAAAGGAAAAGGGGAGATTGTTCAGACAGAGCTTAAAGTGAAGATTTAATTGCTAAATCTTTCAACAATGATCTTGAATCCAAAGGGGGAGATTGTTAGAGCATAAATCTATTGGATACAAGATCAAGAATACTGAAGGTCAAAGTTGAGAAAGTCAAAGTTGCTAAAGTCAAATCTCATTAAAAGTCAAAGTTTATTTGTAATAAGTCAATGTATTTTGTATTTGTATTTTCCTTGTAATTAGTAGTTAGTATAAATAGTTTGTTTTCTTTGTATTTTAAAAAGATACGATTTAGAGAGTACTGAAGTGTGAGAAGTCAGATTGTAGAGAGAGAAAGAGAGAGTTCTAGAGAGAGAAAGTATAAAGATTGAATTTGAAAGAAATCAAACAGGTAATTGATTTGTTTTATCTTGTTTGTTTGATTGTTTGATTAGAAACTAGATTCTGGAACACACAACCCTCCTAATAGCATGAGTCCATCATAAGACTTAAATATCCACATAGACACGTTGTAGATACAATAACACCGTGGGATTTTTGGTTGTATTTTCCTATGTTAGATAGGTGGGACAAAATTTAGTTTGGTTTTTGCCCAAACATATTTTGAGCTTTCGGTATGTAAATCTTGGGGTATGCCCCTCGTAAGTTGTATCTTTCTTTTTTTTGTTTGAATAAATTTTCCCGGGGGATCCGTCCTCTTTTCTAAAAAAAAAAAAAAAAAGATACAATAACACCAAGGGTGTATTCCGAATGGAAATCATCATGTTATACCAAACATATATTTCATAATCATGTCAAATACCCATTGTGGGCACACATAATGTCAATCCCCAAATAATTACACAACATAGAGTAAATCTTGGGATAATACTTCATATACACATACCTCACATAATCTCATGGAAATACCATCCGATATATAAACTCGTAAAGATGACCATTTTGAGCAAATATGTGATAATAACAACAATTAATCAAATATGATGTGTATCCAGTTTTAACAAAAGTTTAGTAAACTCACCTTGCTAGATTTAAGCTAAATCTAGTATTTACCCACTTAGAACTTTCCTTGAAGAAACTTGGTTCTTCAAACCAAATCTTCAAAACCTATATCCACAAGGTTCCAACCATGAATATACATTTCTACCATAAATAATTGATCTCCAAACACTTAATCATCAAAATCTCTATTTTGGACAAAACCCTAATTTTGACCCAAAACTCCCAAAATGATCCAAACCGAAATTTAGAGAAATCAAACACTAGAAAACCATCAATGGAGCATTTATAACTTATTCCATGGTTTAGAAATGGTTAGAATGACTTACAAGTAGGTTTATTGGAAAACCTCAAAATATGGTCAACAATGGTGAGAAGGTGATGAAGAAGATGAAGATGGAGATGGTGGTGAAGCTTCCAAACCGAAACCTTGGATGATGATCTTCACTCTAGCAATAAATGGTGGTGATTTGGTGGTTGAAAGAAGCTTAGAAGAAGTAGGTTGAGAGGAAGGGTTTGGGAGAGAATGTGTGAAATGAAGAAGATGAGAAATGAGAAATATTTGGGGAAAATTCGTTTAATGCCCGCACTGGGCCTCTGCCTCATGCGCACGGACCGTAAGTTTTTAATGAATGCTGGTGCACGGGTCGTGCGCCACACCCAGAAGCACATCAAGCTTCTCTTCAAATGGTCAAATCCCGTTTTGGTCATAACTTCTTCGTTATAGCTCCGTTTTCGCTACGGAAAGAACCGTTGGACTCGTAATTGAATCACTCATCCATCCAAACTATAAAATCAAGGATTCAAGTTCAAAATCAAATATCTAATTTAACCAACGAAATTTCGGGGTGTTATAATCCTCCCCACCTAACGAGGATTTCGTCCCCGAAATCTTACCCTAACTAAACAATTGAGGGTATCGTAACTTCATATCATCTTCGGACTCCCAAGTAACATTAGCACCCCGATGATGCTTCCATTGGACTTTAACCATAATTACGTCCTTATGCCTCAACTTCTTTACCTTCGATTCTAAAATCGCTTCCGGTTCTTCTACACAACGATTCCCATTGTCCACACGAATTTATGACAAAGGAGTCACGATTTCCTCTTCGGCTAGACACTTTCTAAGGTAACATACGTGAAACGTAGGATGTATTCCATCCATTTCCGGTGGTAAATCCAACCGATAGGCTTGTACACCAATTTTCTCCAAAATAGTGAAAGGTCCAAGGAAACGAGGACTTAGCTTCCCATGCTTCCCAAACCGGATAATTCCCTTCATGATTACTACTGCTAGTAGATTTAATACTGCTTGAAAAATTAGTGCTGCTACTTCAAAAGTTAGTACTGCTTGGAGAGTTAGTACTTCTAGTAGTTAGTACTGCTAAGGGATTACTACTGTCAACATGATTAATACTGCTGAGGAGTTTAATGTTGCTGAAGATGGTTAATACTTCTTGTTAATCATAAACCCCAATCACAACAAGCTAATTACTCAATATTTATCTAATAAGCTCAAGAACTAGAGAGAGAAAGTCTAGAGAGAGAAAGTAGATCTTGTATTAGCACCAACTCTAATCAATCAATACAATGTACTCTTGTTCGTTATCACAAGATTACAACACAAACCTATTTATACCATACATCTATCTAACTATCAAACAAAGACATAACTATTAAGGAAAGTAAACTTGCTTTGACTAACTATTACAAGGTCAATGTTGACTATTACATATTTGACTTTCCTATTAAATCTTGGATACAATATTTAGACTTAACAATCTCCCCCTTTGTATTCAAGATTTAATAAAATTTTATGCAAATCTTCAACTCTTGATTCTTCATCTTTCATCTTTTGAAGCTTTCACAAACTTTGCTCTTTTGCAGCTTTTGAAGAATCTTGGAAAGTCTTTTTAATCTTTGAAGCTTTGGAAAGTCAACATGTCTTGAACAGAAACGAAAAACTTGAAACTTCTTCGAAACTTGAAACTTTAACTCTGGAAAATCTTTCGACTTTGATCAAACTTGTATCATCATCACTTTGATCTCTGAACCATCTTTGGAAGAAACAAACTTTCTTGAATCATCAATTTTTCTTTGAACATTCTTCCTTCAGAATCTTTTGGCTTTGAATTTCTTTATCAGACTTGAACTTTAAATCAGCGGAAGCAATTCGAATTTCTGACTTGTCTTTGAAACAACAAGACTTTGAAATTGATCTTTGTATAATTCTCCCCCTTTTTGATGATGTGAGCATCATAATCATCAAAATATCATCAATTTCAGTATAGGCTTTGATTTCCCCCTTAGAGAACAACAAACAATCTCCCCATGATATTGCTGTACTTTTGATCTGAAGAGCCGAATCATGAACAGTATATATCCGAATCTTTTCAAATTCAGACATAATGAACGTGTAACCCTGATTCAACAAATGAAACAGTTAGAAATGCCTGTCAGTAACACGAAGTTACTGTGTACAACGTATGTACAATGTAAGGAGTTGGTTTGATGTTGACTCCCCAGGACTTCCATTCAATCATTGAAAAACACAAGGTAATTCTATGAATGTTCTGACATAAAAACAGATTTTCTGTGTGCTCGTGCTTGTGTATGAAAGAATTTTAGCACAATGATTGTGTTTCATAAGGCTCAAAGTATGTAAATCACTGAGACAGCAATGATTGTACATGGACTCAATATGCATGAGAAAGGGTCGAAGGTGGGGCAACTTTCCTTCTTTTTCAATATCAGTATCTTCCAAGTGAAGATGCGATAGATTATGTTTTGCTTCCCCAGAAAATGTGAAACATTCTCTTTTTAAGAAAAGAATGAGTAGCTAGTGGGGTTGTATGCAAGAGATGGCATGGGCTATTTGCCTATTTCAATGATGGTTACCAAAGAGATGTGAACCAATCAGTAATGTGGCTGCCCGACTCAGAAAGATGTTTGGTGTAGAGTTATGATATTCTTTTAACTCTGTTCTTTCACCCTCTTTCTTTTAAACATTTAAGCTCACATCTAACCAATCTCTCATTTCCATTTTATCTTAGCTCACTCCCACACTTAATTCTTTTAGACCCCTCTCCCCTCAATCACTCAAAGGATTTCTTCCGGGGTAGGAAACACTGGTTATCGTGAATCCATGGAAGATCTATTAAGCACTCATACTGAATCCCATATTCCTAAAAATTACATGCTGGTCAATGATTTTTCTTGACATGTAAAGCACAAGAAATCATATGTCAGTGTATGTATGCTCATTTAAAAATATGAATGAAATTTGAGCATTTGAACGTTGAAGATTTCTCAAAACAAAGATATTGAAAGTATAGAATGTTTTGAGAATCTGACAATGAATTAAACAGATCAAACAAAATGGTTAGGGTATCAAAGAATTGGAAAATTTGTTTATATGAACGAATATAAACAATTTATCAAAGAAAGCACAAATATGAACAAGATGAATGATGCTCATCAACTTTGAACTTCAAACGGGGGTATTACCATCGAAAAATTGGTTCTTTTTGAGACATGGTAATAACAATTTCAAATAAAATACTGAACCGGTGTGTATGAATACTTGACAGTATATGGACAAGATAATACACAAGTATTGATCTTTGGAAACACACGGTCAGTTTAAACAATAAGCTCAAAAATTTTAGAAAAACATTTAAAAGCACACTTCTAAATTCATGAAATCTTTTGAGAATAAGAAATGGTTTGAACATTTCAGAAATTGTTTTTCATGTTCGAAAGTTGTCCTTCTTTCAAACAATCAGAGATCTAGGATCAGAAAATTTTTACCTTTTCAGCTCCCCCTCAAATCATGATAATATGATTTATGTCTTTTTAGCTCCCCCTGGATATTAGCATAATATCCTTCTTTGATCATTGATGAACGGGTCCTGATCTGTCATGTGATCAGAAGCCACTTTATTCATATTATTTATTTAAAAAATAAAAGACAGAAAGCAGTAAAACGGTTTTCTAGAATGAGTTCTGATCTGAAATAATCCGAAGTCATCACCTTTACTCCCCCTTAAATTAAGCATCTGAAATATATCAGTTAAAATAGGATAGAGATCAAACACTCCCTTTGAATTGTTAGACCATCAATATCAGAAAAATCTAGCAAAGAAAAAGTTTAGGATAGAGATCAGATCAATTCACTCGGGATGAAGACCATCAATATCCATCGAATGCAAGCATACATGAGTAAGGTCTTTTTGATCATTGAGGTCCGAGTCCTAAACTGTTGTGTTTAGAAGTCAAACTCCTTTGAAGAACGGGTCCTAAGCTGATGTGCTTAGAAGCCATAATCTTTTATCCTTGAAGTCCGGGTTTTGAACTGTTGTGTTCAAAAGCCATTTTGACATTGAAGTCCGGGTCTTGAGCTGATTTACTCAAGAGCCATAGTCTTTCTTACTCCCCCTTGGATTGAGGTGCCTGCAACACAGATTCAGGTTTCGATTTTGGTACCCACTGGTATTTGGGTCCAGAAATGTTAGTTGCAGTGCGTGTGGGGGATATGGAGTAAGAACCATACCAGAAATGATCAGTTGTTTTATGAAAAAGATCATGTGTACAACAAATAGAACAATAAAATTTCTTACCGTTAGGTGCTTTGTTCTTCTTTGCTTTGTGTACATGTACACATGATTTCTTCTCTTTCAGCTCATTTTCCTTATCATCTTGGACTGGTTTCTTTTGCCAAACCAGTTTCTCTTTCTTGAAACTTTTTCTTGGATAAGTATCTGAACCATCTAAAAATTCATCGTAGAAAAGGTTAGTGCGACGAATCTGATTAAATGATTTGACTGACCTGTTTGAAGAGATGAATTTCTGATTTGAACTTGAAACAGATTTTTCAAGTTCTTTGATCTTTGAGGTGAAGTCGTCTCTTTCTTTCACAAGTTGGTCAATCTTTGACTTGAATTCAGACTTCGTCTTTTGCTCTTTCAGCGCATCTGCAGACAGTTCAGACAATTTTGAAGTTAACTTATTGATTTCAGATTCAAAAATGGATCTTTCTTCCTCAAATCCTTTTTCTGACTCAGTTCTCTGGTCGGATAATTCTTTAAAGAACCCTACATTCTTTTGTTCTATGGCCTTCTTTTCCTGAGCAAATTTCTCTCTTTCCAATATCAGTACTTTCTCAAAATCTGAGATTTGTTGAGAAAGTTTAAGGCATTTAAGCTCCACTGACTTATTCTCTTCAAAACATTTCTTGGAGAAATCTGAGAACTTCTTTGAAAAAATTTTCTTTTCACTTTCAAAATCAGCTTTATTTTCAACAAGCTGTTTTTCCAAATCAGATAAATTCTTTTTAAGCTCAGAGTTCTCAGATTCCAATCCCTTTATCTTCTCATCATTCTGCCCAGAGGATCTTTTTAGAAGATCTTCATTGATAATCTTTAAAGCACTAATTTCCTCTTTCAGTCTGATGCTTTCTTCATAATGCTCTTTTGACTTTTGTGAGTGAAAGTCAATAGCATGACCCAGATTAATTTTCTCTAATTCCAGCTTTCTAATCTTCTCTTCAAGTTCAGCAAAATATCCCGTCTTGAATGACTACATCAGCTTGATATGAATGATCGTTCCAAACTGTATATCAGAAAATCAGAAATCAGATTGAATTGAAATCTTAAAAAAATATTTCGTGAAAATTGAAATTTGAACAATACTTGATATTTCGCAGTGTAGAAAAAATTATTTCCAAAGATGACAAAAAAAAGGAATTTTTTTTTAACTAAGTCTGAGGAATTCGGGTCACAAAGGAATTTGGGTCACGAATGAAACACATAGGAAGGAATGCGTGTCAAGAAGGAAACGCATTATGAGGAATGCGTGTCAAGAAGGAAACGCATTATGAGGAATGCGTGTCCTGAAGGAAACGCATTTATGAGAAATGCGTGTCCTGAATGAAACGCATAGAAGGAAATGTGTGTTTAGAGAGATCCGCACTTTGATGAAATGCGTGTGTAGAATGACCCGCACACTAATGAATCATATGCATAATAGGATGAATGACCCGCATTTCAGGATGAATGACCCGCATTTCATGATGAATGACCCGCACTTCATAAGAATGACACGCATATCTATAAAACCAACAAATTTGCACCAAAAACTTATCTAGACCTCGAATTTTGATCTGAAAATTTGTCAATTCATTCACAAACACATTTCGAACACAATTCTAGCAAGCAATTTCGATTAAAAACACAGAAATCAACAAATTTGATTCAAGAACAGTGACAGAACACGTTTTTCACGAAAAACTCAAAAATCAAAAATTGAAACTGATTTTGATTGAATTTCGAGATGGAATCAAAACAACAAACAATCACTACACCAAATCGAACACAATGAATCCATTTTCTTTCATCAAAAACAATTTTTCACATGAAATTCGGATGAACAGTAACAAACTCGTTTCTTGAAAATATTTTCGAAAAAACTCAAATTTTCGATCCAAAAACACGAAATTTCAATTCAAATCATGATAAAATATTTTCTGAAAAGTTTGGTTCAGCTCTGATACCAATTGTTAATCATAAACCCCAATCACAACAAGCTAATTACTCAATATTTATCTAATAAGCTCAAGAACTAGAGAGAGAAAGTCTAGAGAGAGAAAGTAGATCTTGTATTAGCACCAACTCTAATCAATCAATACAATGTACTCTAGTTCGTTATCACAAGATTACAACACAAACCTATTTATACCATACATCTATCTAACTATCAAACAAAGACATAACTATTAAGGAAAGTAAACTTGCTTTGACTAACTATTACAAGGTCAATGTTGACTATTACATATTTGACTTTCCTATTAAATCTTGGATACAATATTTAGACTTAACACTTCTGAAGAAGGTTAGTGCTGCTTATGAGATGAAGACTCAGTATGGAATGAAGACAGCTGTATAGAAGTCTTGCTAAAGAAAAGGAGATAATTATGGACTGAAGATCAATTGTATTTTGATAATTATCTTGTAATATGTCTTGTATAAATAGTATAGAAGTCTTTGATAGAATTAACTCTTGATTGATACGTTTAGAGAGATAATTAACCTCAAGGTTTACAATCCTAGTTCTAGAGAAGTAGAATTCGTCTTGGTGAGCCTGTTCATCAAGATTGAGGTTGTGCTTGAAAGCTTGTAACTTTAATCATTCAATAAAGTTTACAAGTTGTGATTTCTGATTCACTGTTACATTGATAGTTGAATATTAAAGTGTTATTCCACAACTTCTTTAATATTGTCTCTGAGTTCATTATTCTTGTTAAGAATTAGATCCTGACAAGTGGTATCAGAGCAAGTATTCTCAGAAACCTTCATTCATCATGGACAACTCAGGCGAATCAAACAGTACGTTTGTTTCAAAGGTTCCCATGCTCAAACCTAATGAGTTTGACATGTGGAAAATTAGGATCAAGCAGTACATCCTCCTTACAGACTGTTCTATGTGGGACATTGTTGAGAATGGTCCCTCTGCTGAAGGTAAAATTGGTCAAGATGGAAGAAGACCACCTCCAAAAACTGATGGTGAGAAGAAAGTGAGACAATTGGAGATGAAAGCCTTAAGCACCCTGCTTTTGGCCATTCCTAATGAGTATCAACATCAGTTTCAACACTGCACTGATGCTCAGATTCTATGGAATTCCTTAGAGAAGTGATTTGCTGGCACCAAGAGCACTAAGAGGAATCAAAGGGATATTCTCAAACAGCAATATGAGAATTTTACATCTTCAAAGAATGAGTCTATGACTCAAACTTTTGACAGATTCAATAAGTTAATTGGTGAGTTGGCTACAGTTGGAGTCCAGATGGAACAAGATGATGTCAATCGAAAGTTCCTCAGATCTCTTGGAGATGAATGGACCATGTACACTGTTTCATTCAGACAGAATGACTTATTGGAAGAAAAGGAACTGGATGATGTGTACAATGATCTAAGAGTATTTGAATCTGAGGTGGAAGCAAAGAAGAAGCCTACTGGATATGTTCATAATGCTGCACTCCTATCAGCATTAATTGATTCTACTGCTAACCCTGAATCACTTAATGCTTCCAGTGGAGTAAATCAAGAAAAAGGCAATGAATATGTCTTTGAAGCCTTTCTTTCCAGCCATGGTAACTCTTCTTTAATCAATGATGACTTGGAGCATCTTCATCCTGATAATCTTGAAGAGATTGATATTAAATGGCAGATGGCCATGCTTTCTATGAGGGTGAAGAAATTCATCTAGAGGACGGGGAGGAACAACTTCTCCCAAAGAAGAGAAGATGGAGCAGGATTTGATAAGTCAAAGGTGGAGTGTTATAAATGTCATATGAAGGGACACTTTGCCAGGGAATGCAGAAGTGGAATGTCTCACAACAACCATCAACAAGCTCAGACTGGAAGCTTCAACCAGAACAGAAACTCTGCTCAAGCTCTTGTTTCTCAACAAGGAATGAGATTTGACTGGAGTGATCAAGCAGAAGAGGCCATTCAAAATCAAGCTCTCATGGCAGAAGTATCAGATCTCCCAACTGAGGTACTTTCTAATCTCTGTTCTCAAACTTGCATAGACACTGTTAAAAGGTACAGGGATCACAACCAGGGTATGTGTGATGACCTTAAGAGGTTAGAAAAAGATAGAAAAGACTATGTGAGAATTGTTGAGAGGTTTGAGGAACAGATTAAAGGTTTCCAAGCCAATGAACTTCAACACACATATGATACCAGTTACTGGAAGTGGGAGAAAAATGATCTAGAAATCCAACTGACAAAGTCTAGAGAGGAGAATGAAAAGTTGAAAGGAGAGCTAGCCAAGGTTAAGCTAGATGTGGAAAAGTTTTCCTATGCTTCAAAAGCCATGGATTCAATTCTAAAGGTCTAAATCCATGATAAGCTTAGACCAGGAATTGGATACAATACCACACCACCACCATACAACAACAACTACATCCCTCCTACATCATACTTGCTAGAGACCAAGGATAGGAAGGACTTGCATGAGGGAGCCACTAATATAGATCCCTTAGATGAAGTAGTTGTTGAGGACAAGACTGAGAAAGAAGCTAGTAAGAGTAAGGATAATACTGTGAGTGGTGAGATTCCCTTAGAAAATAACATTATCACCAATGAGGATTGTGGAAGGGCTTGGATTAAATCCAATAACATAGAAAAGACTGAGGGAAAGTCTAAAAAGGTCCATTACAAGCAGACTACAGTTGTAAATCATGTTCCTTGCAAACAGTGTGCATGTAATAAGTCTGAGCCTCTAAAACATGATAAAAGGAGGGGCAATAAAAGAAATTGGAATAATCAGTGGGCTCAGAAACAAGGAGTTGATCTGAGTAGAATCATCAGACCAAAACCTTGTTTCATATGTGTCAAAGTAAACCATCTTGCCAAGCACTGTTACTTTAATCCCATTAATCAAAGGATAAATTTTCAAAGATCTATGCAAAAACCGTTTGGTTATAGGAAGGATGAAAGGAACCATGTGGCTAAGAAACCTGTTAAATCTAAAAGCCACATGAAGAAAAATACTGTAAAAGAGAGTGTCAATATGTGGGTTCCTAAAAGCACTAAAACTGTTAGTACTGCTACCACAAATAGTGTTGCTGACAAAGATAGTGCTGCTAGAAGCAATACTGCTGCTACCAATGTTAGTGTTGCTGAGAGTATTAGTACTTCTAAAACTAACATTGTTAGTACCTCTTCAAATGTTAATACTGCTAACTCTGCTAGTACTTCTAACAAGGTTAGTACTGCTAAACCTGTTAGTGCTGCTAACTCTGTTAGTACTTCTAAAATTAGTACTGCTTCTAGTGTTTGTGCTGCTAGACCAATCATCTTGACAAAGTACTCCAGTAAAGAGTGCTCTGATTTTAAAAATCTCATCAAAAAGGAATGTAAATACTTTGATGAGAAAGGGAGACCCAAGACCACTTTGGCTTGGGCTCCCAATCAATACTAATTGATTTATCTTATGTGCAGGGCAACCAGCAACTCAAGGAAAAGAGCATCTGGCATGTTGATAGTGGTTGCTCTAGGCACATGACAGGGAACATGGCTTGCCTCAAGAATTTCAAGAAAATTGATGGAGGGCATGTTGCCTTTGGTAATACTCCAGATGGAGGTAAGATCAGTGGTAAGGGAGATGTAACAAAAGGTAAGATGACCTTTGAAGATGTTTTCTATGTTGAGCAGTTAAGATACAACCTGTTAAGTGTATCACAGGTCTGTGACAAAAATCATAGTATATTATTCACTGATTCAGAATGTATTATCCTTGCTCCTGGATTCAAGGTAGTTGATGAAAAGATGATACTACTAAGAACTCCCAGAAAGGATAATGTCTATTGTTTGGATATGAAAATGTTTCAACTGATTCATCCCTAAACTGTCTTGTTTCAAAAGCCTCTTTGGATGAATCATCACTTTGGCATAGAAGGATGTGTCACATGAACTTTAAAACAATGAATAAACTTGTTAAAAACAACTTTGTAAGAGGTTTACCTTCAAAAATATTTTCATGTGATGATCACTGTGTTGCTTGTCTCAAAGGCAAACAACATAAAACTTCTCATAAGTCCAAAGAGTTGAACACAACTTCTTCCTCTCTTCAGTTGTTGCATATGGATCTGTTTGGGCCTACAAATGTCATGAGTATAGGTAAGAAATCATACTGCTTAGTTATTGTTGATGATTACTCTAGATTTACTTGGGTGTATTTTCTAAGGACTAAGGATGAGACAAGTGGACTGATCAAATCCTTTATTCTAAGAATTGAAAACCAAACAAATCAAAAGGTAAAAGTCATTAGGTCAGATAATGGTACTGAATTTAAAAATGTTGATCTAAACACCTTTTGTGAGGAAAAAAGAATTGAGAGGCAATACAGTGCTCCTAGGACTCCACAACAAAATGGTGTTGCTGAGAGAAGGAATAGGACACTGATTGAGGCTGCTAGATCTCTGTTAGCTGATTCAAAACTTCCAATTACTTTCTGGCCTGAAGCAGTTAATACTGCTTGCTATGTCCAAAACAGAGTTCTAATAGTCAAGCCTAAGAACAAGACACCATATGAGCTTTTAAATAAAAGAAAACCATTTATTGGATTTTTCAAACCTTTTGGGTGTCCTTGTACCATTCTCAATACCAAAACTCACTTAGGAAAGTTTGATAGCAAAGCAGATGATGGTTTTCTTGTTGGTTACTCATCTCAGAGTAAGGCTTACAGAGTATTTAATTCTTCTTCTAGAATAATTGAGGAAAGTGACAATGTCAAATGCAATGAGAACTCACCAAATGCTATTGGTTCTAGTCCTCAGTGGTTGTTTGACATTGATTCACTAACTAACTCTTTTGGTTTCAGTAGTAATGATCATGCAGGTTCAGGAATTAGAGGATCAGGGGATGAACAAGTTCAGAATATTATTCCTCAGTCTGTGATCTTTCCTATACCTACAATGGAACTTGTTGAAATCTGTGAAAATGAGACTGTTACTGAACCAATACAGAGTGAAGAAGAAAGAAGAGATGAGGAAATTTTAGAGCATGAAGAGCCAGAAGTAGCTGATGAGACCCCCTCAGCTGACTTAAATGATTCCAATCTAGATGTTGGAATTAATGAAGAACCTAGTCACCAGACAAGAACTCAGAAGAATCATCCTCCAGAGCTGGTAATAGGAGACATCACTTCTCCTATGATAACTAGGAATCAAAGCAGACTTCAAGAGTTGCAGGATCAGCAACATACAGTACTCTCTTGCTTTCTATCTCAGATTGAGCCTAAGAAGGCTTATGATGCAATGAAAGATTCAAGTTTTATAGAAGCCATGCAAGAAGAGTTACTTCAGTTTAAACTACAAGATGTTTGGGACTTGGTGGACCTTCCAAAAGGTCATAGAGCAATTGGCACCAAGTGGATTTTCAGAAATAAAAAGGATGAGAGAGGAATTGTAATCAGGAACAAAGCAAGGCTAGTGGCATAAGGGTACACTCAGGAAGAAGGCATAGACTATGAGGAAGTCTTTGCTTCAGTTGCAAGGGTAGAGGCAATTAGGCTGTTTCTAGCCTATGCCTATATGCAGTTCAAGGTATATCAGATGTATGTGAAGAGTGTCTTTCTATATGGAACAATTGATGAAGAAGTATATGTATGTCAGCCCCCTGGTTTTGAAAATCCATCATATCCTGACAGAGTATACAAACTTAAGAAAGCACTCTATGGTCTACATCAAGCCCCATGAGCATGGTATGATACTCTATGTACCTATCTCTTGGAAAATGGGTTTGAAAGGGGAATTATTGACAAAACCCTTTTCATTAAAAGAAGTAAAAAGGACACCCTACTTGTTCAGATCTATGTGGATGACATCATATTTGGATCCACAAAAGAACAGATGTGTAGAGACTTTGAAGAGTTGATGCACAAGAGCTTCAAAATGAGTGCAATGGGTGAACTCAATTTCTTCCTTGGGCTTCAAGTGAAACAACAGAAAGATGGGATTTTCATAAGTCAATCAAAGTATGTGAAAGACATCCTAGATAAGTATGGTTTATCAGACTCAAAGCCAGCAAGCACACCAATGGAAACACACAAACAAATCATTGTTGATCTTGAGGGGGAGGATGTTGATGTCCATCTTTATAGATCAATGATTGGATCTCTCTTGTATCTCACAGCCTCAAGACCAGATATCATGTTTCCAGTGTGTGTGTGTGCCAGATTCCAAGTCAAGCCAAAGCAGTCACATCTTCAAGTTGTTAAGAGGATTCTCAGATACTTAAGAGAGCAACCTAGATTAGGTCTTTGGTATCCGTATGAATCTACTTTTAACTTGACTGCATATTCAGATAGTGACTTGGGTGGTGCTAATATGGATAGAAAGTCCACTTCAGGGGGATGTCATCTTTTGGGTGCAAGACTAGTATCTTAACAGTGTAAGCAACAAACCACAATGTCCTTATCCAGAACAGAAGCTGAGTACATTGCTGTTGCAAGTTGCTGCTCTCAGGTTCTATGGATTCAGAATCAAATGTTGGACTATGGGGTAACCTTTCTTCACACTCCAATCTTCATTGACAATAGCAGTGCTATCAGCATTGTTAACAATCCAGTCAAGCACTCCAAAACAAAGCACATTGAAATCAGGTATCACTTTATAAGAGACTTCAATGAAAAGAAGCTTATTCAAGTTGCTAAAGTTCATACTGACAACCAGTTTGCTGATCTATTCACTAAAGCTTTTGATGTGGGTAGATTCACCTTCTTGGTCACAAGTGTGGGCATGATCAACTCTAAATGAGCTCATGTTTAAAAAGTGATTGTATACCTGTTATTTGTTTGTTTTTGGTGCTACTAATCATCTTTCTCAGAAAGTGTATTGCCTTGCTCAGACTAACACAAGCTTCAATAGTGTAAGTATAGTTAATAATGCCAGTGCAAAGTTACTACTTCAGGTATCAGTTAATACTGCTAGTGGTTAACACTGCTCTCAGTTAATACTGCTAGTTAGTTAATACTGCTAGTTGGTTAATACTGCTCTCAGTTAATACTGCTAGTTAGTTAATACTACTAGATGGTTAATACTGCTTCTTTCCCAAATCATATAAATACCCTCTTTGCCCGCCTAAAAGCTCATAACGACTCTTTGAATACTGTTCATCTTCTCTCTAACTCTTTTCTCTCAAGCACCTAGTCAGTTTCAGTCAAGAATACTCAAGCTCGATGGCATCTATGACGTTTATTGATGAACACAACGAGATCGCAATGCTTCAAAAGCCTAAGCAGACTGCTGGATTCCAACAAATAGTGGATTTTCTCAAAACCAGCCATATCGCTTATGCTCTTACAGTGTCACCATCAATCTACATCTAGCACCAGAAGCAATTTTGGGCCCATGCCACCACTGTTACTGAAAATGGTGTGCAGGTTATCAAGGCAAGGGTGTGTGCCAAACCCTTGACAGTTTCTGAAGAGGTAATTCGCATCAGTCTACGACTAGACGATGCCTCAGGTATCACATCTATCTCTAATGATGATCTATTTTCCACTCTCACTAGAATGGGGTATGGAGGCCCATTGGGTGTTTTCAAGTTCTCCAAAGCTAAATTTTCTCCCCAATGGCGTTTCTTTGTCCATACCCGTATGCACTGTATTTCTAGAAAAACTACTGAATGGAGTGAGTTCAGTAGTACCATTGCTTATGCTTTGGTCTGCTTGGCCACTGCCAGAAAGTATAATTTCTCAAAAATGATTTTCAATGACCTTGTGTCAAACTTGGACAATAAAAAGAGTTTCTATATGTATCTAAGATTTGTCCAGGTAGTTATTACTTCTGAATTGACAGATATACCTCAGTTTGATGAGGTATATGTACCTAAAATCCTCAAAGGCAAGGTCTTTTCAAATATGAAGAGATCTGCCAAGGACTCGGAAAGAGTTGACACCCCATTGTTCTTCTCTACAATGATGGTGGTGTCCCACAACCAATAAGGTATGGCATCAGGGTCAAGGCCCTCACTAGACCATCCCACTGAGAGCCAATCCCAACCTTCAATCACTATATCAATCCCTCAGTCCCTTCTTCAAAAACCAACTTCACCCATCACCAATACTTACATAAGGAAAAAGGAAAAAGCCTTCAAGCCCTCTAATGGAGAATTCTCCATTAGAGAATATCGATAGGGAAACCACAGGGGTGTCTCCCAACCCCAAGGAGGTGCTCACTGAGGAGATGTATGAGCATATGGGTGAAAAGGCTGCCACTACTCCTGCTAGCACAGAGGAGGCCAGTGGTAACATCAATAAAACCTTCCCCATGGCAACTTTGAATGAGCAATCATTCAAAGGTCCCAGGTGCCAAGAACCCAAGAGGGTAGCAGGTGCTTCTGCTAGGCAGAAGACCTGTACTACTAAAATATCCAAGGATCCTCCAAGGATGGTAAACACACCCAAAGGTGGTGAGGACAGATATAACTACAATGAATTGATGGAAACTATGGACAACATTAATCTAGATGTCATCAAGCAAGGAGCCGATATAGAAGAGATGAAATTGGTAATTCTGTCTCAACAAGTGCAGATTACCAAACTAAAGAAGCTAGTGAAGAAGTTGGTGCAGAAAAGGAAAAGAAAACAGTATGTCCTGAAGAAGAGGGGAGATGCTTTCAAAATGGGGGAGAAACTAGATGAAGGGGAGAAACACAGTCCTGGTATGGAAACTCAGTTTGAGGGGGAGCAGAATATGGAAACAGAATACAAAGAAGCAGAAACTAGTAAAGCAGCAGAAACTATTAACCTAGCAGCAGAAAAAGCACAAGCAACAGTAACAGGGCTATCTGTTGAAGAATTAGAGATTGCAGAAACATTGGTAAAAGCTAAGAATGACACTCCCAAGGCTACTCAAAAGGCCAAGGGAGTGGTCATTAAAGAAGGAGGTCTTGAGCAGAAAAGCAAAGAAATCAGTGAGGCAGAATTGAAGAAGAAAGGAAAGGCTAAGATGGTTGAACCTGAGCAACCTTTAAAGAAGAAGAATCAGATAGAGTTAGATGAAGAACTGGCAAAACAGCTTCAAGCAGAGATGGAAAAGGAGGAACAACTTCAATCAGAAAAAGACAGAGAGCTTGCACTGGATATGGCTAAAAAGCTCAATGAAGAGTATCAAAAGAGCATGAAAATTGCAGCTGAGGCCAAGAAAAGTATAGTAAAAGCAACCAAGCACAGACTGCCTTCAAAGATTCAGAAAAGACAACCCTCTAAGACTTATTTGGCCAATCAATAAAGGAGAAAGATGGTAAACTTCCTGAAAGGAGCTCTTGGAGTTTCTGAAGGAATGTTTACAAAAATGGCTTATGGTAGGCTTGAGGAACTGTACACAAAGGAGATGGCAAAGCTTCAAGGGGATTCCACTCAAAGGGAAGAAGCTGAAAGGAGGATGAAATAGAGGCATGATCTCAACATCCAACAACCCTTCCCTGAGGAAATCACTCCTTCAAAAGAAAAGGCTGAAGAAAAGAAGGAAGAGAAAGTTGATGTAGAAGCCAGATCTGCAAAGAGAGTAAAGACCATAGCTTCCAAGAAACAGTCCAAAAAGCCAAGGATTGAAGAAGCAGAAAAAGAGGCAGAACCATCTGTTGCAGGTCATACAGAGCAAACAAGTCAAAATGCACAACAACCAAATCAATCTGATGAGCATGTTGGTCTTTACATGACTTTAATAGAACCAGTACAGGTTGTTCCCATTTCTGTGAAGGCACCAGAAATCATCTTTTGGGATATTCTGAGGGACAACAGAAAAGAATACTTCAGACTCAAAAGAATTGGTGATATATTTGAAGTATATGCAACTTGGGGGAAAGTGATCAGAAGTTGTTCAAGGGCTAACTTAGAGGAAATGCACAAGGTGGGAATCAAGCTATATGAGTCTGTTATGAAAGGAACTGAAGAAAGTATAATCAAGGTTGCTATGGAATACTTATGTATGATGTTTGAACCAGAAAAAGTGGTGTACAGGATAAAGGATTTGCATCATGAGTATGGGTTCAAAAGGATTGATCAGTGGATGCTCTTTGAAAACTGTGGTGTCTACATGATCACAATAGATAACTGCTATCATGAGTATTTTCTGGTGGACAAAGTGTATGATCATAGCAAGGAGAAGCTGGAAGGAATGCTGAAAGCCAAGCTAGTTTGTGCAAAAGGATCTGAAATGGCCAGAATTGTGATAAGAAGAACAATAAATCAAAGTTTAGGACTGGATCCAAATTTGGGCAACTAAGCTGAAGTTTTGAAAGCATCTTGAAGACTATATCTGAAGAACTTGACTTCTCTTCCTAAAAGTCAAGTTAGGGGGAGATTGTTGGGAATTTAAGATTTGTTCAAGTATGGTTAATGCTGCTAGTATATCATGATTACTACTGCTAGTAGATTTAATACTGCTTGAAAAGTTAGTGCTGCTGCTTCAAAAGTTAGTACTGCTTAGAGAGTTAGTACTGCTAGTAATTAGTACTGCTAAGGGATTACTACTGTCAACATGATTAATACTGCTGAGGAGTTTAATGCTGCTGAAGATGGTTAATACTTCTGAAGAAGGTTAGTGCTGCTTATGAGATGAAGACTCAGTATGGAATGAAGACAGCTGTATAGAAGTCTTGCTAAAGAAAATGAGATAATTATGGACTGAAGATCAATTGTATTTTGATAATTATCTTGTAATATGTCTTGTATAAATAGTATAGAAGTCTTTGATAGAATTAACTTTTGATTGATACGTTTAGAGAGAGAATTAACCTCAAGGTTTACAATCCTAGTTCTAGAGAAGTAGAATTCGTCTTGGTGAGCCTGTTCATCAAGATTGAGGTTGTGTTTGAAAGCTTGTAACTTTAATTATTCAATAAAGTTTACAAGTTGTGATTTCTGATTCACTGTTACATTGATAGTTGAATATTAAAGTGTTATTCCGCAACTTCTTTAATATTGTTTCTGAGTTCATTATTCTTGTTAAGAATTAGATCCTGACAATGTCAAATACCCATTGTGGGCACACATAATGTCAATCCCCAAATAATTACACAACATAGAGTAAATCATGGGATAATACTTCATATACACATACCTCACATAATCTCATGGAAATACCATCCGATACATAAACTCGTAAAGATGACCATTTTGAGCAAATATGTGATAATAACAACAATTAATCAAATATGATGTGTATCCAGTTTTAACAAAAGTTTAGTAAACTCACCTTGCTAGATTTAAGCTAAATCTAGTATTTACCCACTTAGAACTTTCCTTGAAGAAACTTGGTTCTTCAAACCAAATCTTCAAAACCTATATCCACAAGGTTCCAACCATGAATATACATTTCTACCATAAATAATTGATCTCCAAACACTTAATCATCAAAATCTCTATTTTGGACAAAACCCTAATTTTGACCCAAAACTCCCAAAATGATCCAAACCGAAATTTAGAGAAATCAAACAGTAGAAAACCATCAATAGAGCATTTATAACTTATACCATGGTTTAGAAATGGTTAGAATGACTTACAAGTAGGTTTATTGGAAAACCTCAAAATATGGTCAAGAATGGTGAGAATGTGATGAAGAAGATGAAGATGGAGATGGTGGTGAAGCTTCTAAACCAAAACCTTGGATGATGATCTTCACTCTAGCAATAAATGGCGGTGATTTGGTGGTTGAAAGAAGCTTAGAAGAAGTAGGTTGAGAGGAAGGGTTTGGGAGAGAATGTGTGAAATGAAGAAGATGAGAAATGAGAAATATTTGGGGAAAATTCATTTAATGCCCGTACTGGGCCTCTGCCTCATGTGCACGGATCGTGCATTTTTAATGAAGGCTGGCGCACGGGTCGTGCGCCACACTTAGAAGCACATCAAGCTTCTCTTCAAATGGTCAAATCCCGTTTTGGTCATAACTTCTTCGTTATAGCTCCATTTTCGCTACGGAAAGAACCGTTGAACTCGTAATTGAATCCCTCATCCATCCAAACTATAAAATCAAGGATTCAAGTTCAAAATCAAATATCTAACTTAACCAACGAAATTTCGGGGTGTTACATGCACCAAATGGACAATTCTATAAAATGACTTCTATTTATATATTACATCGTAAAAGAAATATATCAAAATGATTTATTTATCAAAATGCCCAAAAATCACAAGGATGTGTGTTACGTAAGTTTATAAAGTTAAATATATCCAAATAACCCAAAACTTATCAGCAGTTAACAATTCAATGTAAAACACAAGCAATTTAAAATAAGCAACTTATAAATAATTGCCCATTTTCTTTTTAAATAATAAAGACCGACTCATATACATATGAATCCACTGCATTACAGCCTAAACAATACATGGCTCCAATTGAATGACCAACGCACTTAGAACATGTAATTCTCAATTGATGCGCATTAACCGCCATCATACTTGGTATTTCATAATTGGGCTATTAAACCGGACCGAAGTCCTAAAGACTCATTTATTTTCAAATATGTCTTTCCATGTTTAACTGCTGATAAGAATGGAAATCATAAAATGGGACTATATACATACTTTCAAATAATTCACATAAATATGCATGTAATGCTTCATAAAACATTCCATTTCATAATTGATGCATAAAAACCGACAACCATTCAAAAGTATATTTCTTTGACCAAAGATCGTTTTATGCAATAAAACGTTAAAACACATTGATTTGTGACCCTTTATCAAAATGTCCAAAAATCCCAAATGTGGTGTTATACAAAGTTTATAAAGGTAAATACTTCAAATAATCAAAGATTACCAACTAACCCAACATTTGATAATTTCATGTAAAACACATAAACACCTTAAAATGGATATTTTGGCATGTACACCGTTTTCACAAACCAACTTGAACTCACGCTCCTCGATTTCCCTAGTTACACTATCGTCATCCAGATGCTCAACATCTTAAGGCAAAACCACGGACTTCATAGGTTCACCTTACAATTTCTCCTCGAATACATCGATTCAAGAAGTCTATAGTTCTAATCCAACCAATTAATCCGACTCAAAACTGTCCACTTAATGCAATCACCATACGTACCGTTACTCCAAGTAACGAATAATAAAATCATCAACCTTTTCTAATAGTTACCCATTCAGAAACTTCTTACTACCCCAACGGTCGACATACCAAGGCAGTTCATACAAGTACGAGGATGGATAATAAGGAGATTAACAGAATTGAACACGAAGGAAACGCACTACTACGCCTACCAAATATCATAACATTAGTATAAACCAATTACAAGAGAACGTACTACTACCTTACCAATTGTCACAGTTACGGCACCTCAAGCACCATCACGTATAAATATCTTCATAATAACATTAGCTAGGTGAGATTATGAACATATAATACATAAAGGTTCTCGTTATCATCGCCACAACGCTTGATAACCATAGTTTCTGTCGACTCTAAGACTAACCCATCTTAGAAATTTCTACCCATCTCACAAATCATTGCCTAACGTACTCAGTCTAAGTCTAGACATCTTACATTCATGCCTAGTTCACTTAAACTAGAGCTCTGATACCAACTTGTAACACCCTAAAAATAGGGATAACAAAAATCCGAAAAACGGACAATAAATAACCACCAATTAATCTGATTTCCATAACTAGAAAAGAGATTACAAATAAGGGTGTCATTTATAAACCCAAAGGTTCTCCTACCAAAAGTAATTCTGATTGCAATATTCCCAAATCTCTCACCCAAGCACTATGCCCGCTTAGAACCGGTGCCGCTAAAACCTCAGATACACATCGACACCAGACAAGTGTTAGGCCAAAAAGCCTAGTGAGTCGAACAATAATAAGCATGCATGAACAGTCATAAATTCTTATCAGCGGTTAACCAGTGTTCAATATATGAGGAGTCATTAGGGGAGACCCAAAACACCAATCAAGTCCACCCCAAGAGTCGATATACCTTGATGTCCTTAACAAGGAACACCCGCAAGGCCCGGCACACCCGAAGACTACTCCAACAAGAAAATTCCCCGAGTGGCGGAGGTCTAGGCACATACCATCACGGTGGCGCCCAAGACTACATCCTCCTTGTGAATGACTTGGTTCGTCCAACATAATGCATATAGGAGGTCCTTTAGGTGTATTTCAACCCAACATATTTCCATACCGACTACGGGTATAATATTACCATCCTATTCTCATGAAGTCTAACAAAAGACCCAAATGACAATTATATTTATCATGCATATAAATATGTCACTAAAGTGGTATTCCAACTAGAATCATCATAATACCCATACATGCATACATTTAACATATCAAGATACATATATTATGTATTCATGAGAAAAGCCCCAAATAATGGTACCTATAATATAAATCATGGCACATCACCAATATACACATTTCCAGCTATTTTCACCAAGAAAACCCAAATACTTGAACACGTAGAGATAAGGTAGCAAATAGAAGATTATGATGTGTATCCAGTTTTAACAAAGGTTTAGTAAACTCACCTTGCTAGATTTAGACTAAATCTAGATTTTACCCACTTAGAGCTTTCCTTGAAGAAACTTGGTTCTTCAAACCAAATCTTCCAAAACCTAGTTCCACAAGGTTCCAACCATAATTATACATATTCCACCATAAATAATTGTTTCCCAAACACTTAACATCAATATCTCTATTTTGGGAAAAAACTCCAATTTTGATCCAAAACTCCCAAAATTAACCAAACCGAAATTTAGAGAAATCAAACACTAGGAACCCATCAATGGACCATTTATAACTTACTTCATGGTTTAGAAATGGAAGGGATACACTTACCACTTAGGTTTTGATGAAAACCTAGAAAACCCAAAATAAGCTTGAGGTTGAAGATGAAGATGGAGATGGTGAATCCTTGACCATAGATTTCAATCCTACCACTTGATGAAATTTTACCTCCACAAAATCCAAGGATTTGAGCCAAAATAAGTTAGGGTTTGAAGGGAAAAGAAGGGAAATGGTTTGGGAGAGAGTAGGAGAAGTTTGGATGAGAAGAAATGAGAAAAATGGTTGATTTTCGCGACTTGACAGTAGTCTGGTCAGTTTGGCCGACATTGCCCAGGGCAATGTCGCAGGTCACAGTCGCAGGTTCTTCCGGTTTCCTTCTCGTTTACTGTTTTGGCCGTAACTTCTTCGTTATAGCTCCGTTTTCGCTCCGGAAAGAACCGTTGGACTCGTAATTGAATCCTTCATCTATCAAGACTATAAAATCAAGGATTCAAGTCCAAAATCAAATACCTTACTTTTCCTCAATATATCGGTTTCTGTATTAACTTAAAATGATACATTTTGAAGAATCGGGGTGTTACAACATGACTCCAAATCCCATCAATATTCCTCCATTTCTTCAAATCTCTTTTGTCATTTTAGTAAAAGTTATAAATAGCAAGTGAATTGGGAACAAAAGGAATAAAATGCTACAGATTTGTTTGTTCTATGATTACACATATATATCCAATCAATTTGCCACTTCCACGAGTATCCAAATGCTTATGTAATGAGAACAAACAAAATCAGAAAACAAACCACATTACGCACAAATTCCTAACACATTTCTATTAAAAATTTTGCTGCAAGTGACTGGATTACCACCTTAGTTCCACGTAATATCTAAATATCACCTATCGCCAAATTATAAACACACACACATAGGGAAGGGAATAGAGAGATGCAAACCGACTATTCCAGCAACCTGCTTCAAAATCTCGAATGTTTGATGCGAAACCATCTCCATTGATAGATAAAAAATCTAACCGTTGTTGTTCTTCAACTTTTGTCGTCTTCTCAATCTTCCTCCCTAAATTTCCGCTTTCTGAAACAATATCTTACAAATTATTTAGCCTTCTGATATCAATTGGGAGATTTCCAGCTAGAGATGAAACATATAAATGTAGACATAATCATACCTCCATTGAAATGATCCATTCCGAATAGCATGCCAATCTCCCTAAATTCAAAATTGAGAAATTGAATTTGAGTAATCTAAACCTCACCACAGCCAGACATTCAGCAAATTGATCTTCTGCATCTCCAATTTTTGACGGTCCTAAAATTAAAAATTAAAACCTAAAATTAAAAAAAAACACTCACAAAATCAAGTAGAGAATATGAATGCTAAATCCAATAAAACCCAAAAATCAAATAGAGAAAAATCAGGATTGTGCAAACTAAGTGATCACAACGAAGCTACACATGTTAAGTTCAAAAGCTTTGGTTTGAAACATTTCAGGATTGAGTGCCACAAGAAAAATCAAAGATATCGGTGAATGCAAACCTAATCATTCTAACCATACAAAACCTATTACATAAAAACTCGATAAAAATACAACCAAAACATACTTGTTATCAGCTTTTCTCGTAGCGCCCTTCAATTTAGCCCCATTCATGATCGAATCCTGCAAAAATCCAACAATAAACCCACGTATTGAAAGATGCCAAAAGACAGATATTTAAATTGGTCAGATTTAAATCAAAACAAATTTAAGAAACAGTGGAATTCAAAACAAAAACCTGCTTGAGAATTCAATTTAGGATTTAGGTTTAGAAATCTGGAAATCTAGAAATCGGTAGCTTGAGAGACGAGACTTGGCAGCGAGGCGAGAAGGAGGATGGATTCGATTGAAGGACGAGATGATGGATTGGATGAGCCCACGGTCGAGATGATGGAATCGATTGAAGGAGGCGGTGATCGATTGAAGGAGGCGTTGATTGATTGAAGGAGACTTCATCTTGGAGATGAGATATGAGCGATTGAAGGAATTCATAAGCCCTCGAATTCATTTTGTTCATGTTGCAAATAACGATCACACCACACTCGATCGAACCTCACAAAACGAGATCGAATCGAGTAGAAACTTGATCGAAATCAACCCAAGATCCAAAATAAACTAAAAACGAGTTTGTAATGCGGAAACGATAAACTCGAATCTCTCAACAGAATAATAATCAACCACAGAATAATAATCGTAAACTTGACGGAAATAAATAAGGGAAAAAACGACACCGGATTTACGTGGAAAACCCAAAACGGGAAAAACCACGGGCGGAGGAGACCACCGAGAAGTCCACTATAATCGACGATGTTACAATACTTGAGGACGGAGAAATCGATGAAGAATATACAGATTAATTGCTAATCTAGTGTGTATATTTTGTTGGGAGAGGTATTGATGTTGGTATATATTTGCTCGAGAGTGCCCTCCTTTATATATAAGATGGAGGTTGCTGCACATGACATTAGGTGAGAGTGAAGTCAAAAATCAGCCGGCCATACAAATGGGAAAAGTAAGAAAAAATGGCAGCCTCCTTTGATAAAACTTGTTTCAAACTCATGCAGCTTCTTTTGTTGACAACTTCTTTTGTTGATTTTCTTTCCTCCCATCCACACATATTTGGAGTAAAATATTTACAATCTCCACCTTTTTACTCCATAATAGTATCATTCCAACAAACATTATTCTTCATGAAACAAAGCTCAAACACACGCTTCAAAACACATCATCAACTCGAAAATTGTGAAATTAATTATGACTTCTCGAACGTGGATTAACAAGCACATATCTCCCCCTTCGGCCCTCCACGGACTACTCCAAACCACGGATTTCGACCAAGTTTGTAAACAAACCAAACTTAGCCGTTGGAAGAACTTTGGTCATCATATGGGCCGGATTAACGTGAGTGGAAACCTTCCTCACTTTGAAGTCTCCCTTAGCAATGACCTCTCTAATGAAATGATAGCGCACATCTATATGCTTCGTGCGCTCGTGGAACATTTGATCTTTTGTTAAGAATATGGCACTCTGATTATCACAGAATATCGAGTCCGCAGTAAGCTCATCACCGCTAAGACTATTGAACAAGCCTTTAAGCCATATTGCCTCTTTAAAACCCTCGGTAATAGCCATGTATTCAGCCTCAGTTGTAGAAAGAGCAACCGTCGGTTGAAGAACGACCTTCCAACTGATGGCACATGACCTCATAGTAAACACATACCCGGTAAGAGAGCGTCGGCCATCCATATCTCCACCATAGTCAGAATCAACATACCCTTGAACACCATCTCTTGAAGTTCCAAAACACAAGCAATAGTCTCTAGTACCCGATAGGTACCAGAGAACCCATTGAACCGCCTTCTAGTGCTCTTTACCCGGATTAGCCATATAATGACTCACCATGCTCACAGCATAGGCTAAGTCCGGTCTTGTACAGATCATCGCATACATCAATGACCCAACCGCACTAAAGTAAGGAACCCGAGACATATATTCTTTTTCTTCATCAGAATTGGGGCATTGACGAGAAGATAATTTGAAATGAGCAGCAATTGGAGTATTTACCATTTTGGCGCCATCCATGTTGAATCTCTTCAACACCTTCTCGATATAGCTTCTTTGACTAAGTGTCAAAGTTCCCGCCTTTCGGTCTCTTGAAATCTCCATGCCAAGAATTTTCCGAGCTTTGCCCAAGTCCTTCATTTCAAACTCCGCATTTAATTGATTCTTGACTTCTTGGATGTCTTCCTTGTTCTTTGAAGCTATAAGCATATCGTCCACATATAGCAATAGGTAGACAAACGAACCATCTTCACATTTTCTTATATAAACACAACTGTCATATAAACAACGTGAGAAACCATGCGAAGTCATGAAAGTATCGAACCTTTTGTACCATTGCCTTGGCGATTGCTTTAGCCCATATAACGACTTCTTTAGCCGACAAACCAAATCCTCTTGACCAACACTCACAAAACCTTGAGGTTGATCCATATAAATGTCTTCCTCTAATTCACCATGTAGAATGCAGTTTTAACATCTAACTGCTCAAGCTCAAGATCATTCAATGCAACTATACTCAACAATGCACGTATAGAAGAATGCTTGACTACAGGTGAGAAAATATCCGTGAAATCAATACCTGGAATCTGACTGAATCCCTTCGCCACAAGCCGAGCCTTGTATCTGGGAGGCTCTACATTCGGTATCCCTTCCTTCTTCTTGTAGATCCATTTGCACTTTATCGCCTTTTTACCTTTGGGAAGAGGAACGAGCTCCCAAGTACCATTTTTATGTATGGACTCCATTTCATCATGCATTGCCACAATCCATTTTTCTGAATCTTCAGACTCAACCGCTTCACTATACGTAGATGGATCCTCAACTGACTCAATCTCGAAGGCAATACTAAACGCACAAGCTACCACCTCAACTTCAGCATACCGTGCAGGACGGACTATCTGTCTTCGACCTCGATCCCTGGCAATGCTAGGTTGTGGCTCGGATGGCGGCGAATTAGAAGCACCATCATCCTCACTATCAGACAATGAAGACGAAGACGACTGTGAGACGGTAGAAGGCTTCGTCTTAGTACCAACTGGTAGCTCCACCTCCACTCGATATCCTTCAGAAGAATAAGGAACATCTACCTTCGGTTGATCAGAAACGCAAGGATTGCACAACATAGAGCTTTCATCAAAAGTTACATCCCTACTCACGATGGTCTTCCGGGTCTCCGGACACCATAACCTGAAACCTTTTACACCGGCTTTGAAACCCAAAAATACACATTTAACGGCTCTCGGCTCAAGTTTACCATTGTCCACTTTGGCATAAGCGGGACATCCAAATACCTTCAAGTCAGAATAATTAGCAGGTTTGCCCGACCACACCTCAATAGGTGTATTTTTGTCAAGGGCATATGAGGGAGATCTATTAATGATATAACAAGTTGTTGAGCCAAACCAGAGTTTGACAACATACACCGAACCTTTTCCATGATCGTTCGGTTCATGCGTTCCGCCACACCATTTTGTTGGGGAGTGTGAACCACCGAATGGTGTCTAGTAATGCCTTGACTAGTACAAAAGGCATTAAACTCCGCCGAACAAAACTCTAGACCATTATCGGTCCGGAGATATTTGACATGCTTGTCGGTTTGCTTTTCTATCATTGTCTTCCAATGACGGAAGGTAGCAAACACATCATTTTTATGTTTCAATAAATAAGCCCATACCTTATGCGAGTAGTCATCGATAATCGTCAACATGTAAACAGCACCACCATGTGACGGTACTCTCGCCGGTCCCCATAGGTCAGAATGCACGTACTCGAGAATCGCCTTGGTTGTATAAGTTGAGCTCGAGAATGACACCTTCTTTTGCTTCCCATAAACACAGTGCTCACAGAATGCAAGCTTCTCGATTGTTTGGCTACCCAAAAGCTTTTTTTTGCTCAACTCCATCATACCGGCTTCACTCATATGTCCGAGTCTCATATGCCACAACTTTGTTTTTATCAACACTAGAAAGAGTCGATGAAGCTACCTGAGCATCTCCCATGATGGTAGTGCCTGTCAGAACATACAAATGTGCACTTTGCCTAGTGCCTTTCAAATAGACAAGATTGCCTCTAACCACTTTGATAACTCCACCTTCACCAATGAACTTGTAGCCTTTGATGTCAAGACTACTAAGTGAAATCAGGTTCCTTTTCAACTCGGGTACATGTCTAACGTTACCCAAAGTTCGGATAACCCCATCGTACATCTTGATTCGGACATTACCTTGATCCACTATCTTGCACAAAGCACCATTTCCAACCCGAACTGACCCCGAGCAAGGCTCGTAAGTGGAAAACCAGTCACGGTTTGGGCACATGTGGTAGGTACATCCCGAGTCAAGAATCCACTCGGGTGGTGAAGCTTTCACGTCATCCGTCACGACCATCAAATCACCCGTATCACCTTCGGCTACATCGGCGTGAGATTGGCTAGAAGACCCTTTTCCTTTGTCTTTGTTTTTGTTCTGTAGCTTGTAGCACTCATCAATTACGTGACCCTTCTTCTTACAAAAGTTGCAAAATTTTCTCTTGACCTTGGATTTCGACCTTGATCTCCCTGGGCTCTTGAAATCTCTCTCCGACTTTCTCCCTCTTATAGTAAGGCCTTCGTCCGCCTTAGTAACACTAGCAATCTACTTCATCTTGTTCTTTGCATTCAAAGATGCATAGACCTCCTCCAACGACAACGAATCTCGGATATTAATAATGGTATCCATGAAGTTAGCGAATGACGGTGGCAACGAACACAAGAGAATCAAACCCAAATCTTCCTTATCGTACGACACATCCAAGTTCTTTAAGTCTTCAACAATCTCCTTGAACGTTGAGATGTGTTCGATAATGGAGCCACCCTCCTGTAATCGATGAGTATAAAGCCTTTGTTTCATGTGGAGTTTGTTGGGTAAACTCTTGGTCATCAACAAATTTTCTAACCTCGCCCACATTCCAGCCATAGTAGTCTCGTCACACACATCTTGTAGAACATCGTTTGACAAGTGTAGGCGAAATTGAGATAACGCTCTCAAATCGTTATAATCCTTCAACTCCTCGTTCCATGCATCAGGCATGGCATCACGACCCTCGATACACCAATGTAAACCCATTTGTATCAACACGTCCCTCATCTTAATCTTCCGAAGAGGAAACCGAGTGTTCCTATCAAGTAACGGCAAATCGATTTTCATGGTCAACATATCGAACAAGACCCAAATTGAGAGAAAAAAACGAAGTTAATCGATAAAACCCGAAAGCTCTGATACCACTTGTTGAAAGTAACGATCACACCACACTCGATCGAACCTCACAAAACGAGATCGAATCGAGTAGAAACTTGATCGAAATCAACCCAAGATCCAAAATAAATTAAAAACGAGTTTGTAATGCGGAAACGATAAACTCGAATCTCTCAACGGAATAATAATCAACCACAGAATAATAATCGAAAACTTGACAGAAATAAATAAGGGAGAAAACGACACCGGATTTACGTGAAAAACCCAAAACGGGAAAAACCACGGGCGGAGGAGACCACCGAGAAGTCCACTATAATCGACGATGTTACAATACTTGAGGATGGAGAAATCGATGAAGAATATACAGATTAATTGCTAATCTAGTGTGTATATTTTGTTGAGAGAGGTATTGATGTTGGTATATATTTGCTGGAGAGTGCCCTCCTTTATATATAAGATGGAGGCTGCTGCAAATGACATTAGGTGAGAGTGAAGTCAAAAATCATCCGGCCATACAAATGGGAAAAGTAAGAAAAAATGGCAGCCTCCTTTGATAAAACTTGTTTCAAACTCATCCAGCTTCTTTTGTTGACAGCTTCTTTTGTTGATTTTCTTTCCTCCCATCCACACATATTTGGAGTAAAATATTTACAGTTCAATTGATTGCATAGACTTCATATTGGTGGAGAGGAGAAGAGGAAACGTGGGGGAGAAATAATAGGCGATTTTGAGGAAGGTGGAGGGGGTGAGGAATCAGCTGGTGAGGGGTGGAATACGATTTTGGAGGAAAGTGGGGGAAATAGGGAGCGAGGGAATTCCGATTGAAGGGGAGGAGTGGCCGAGTGGGGCTAGAACTCCATAGAAACAGGTTTGAGGGGAGAGCTCGTGGAGGTTGAAGGCGAAGACGTGGAGAGAAATCAGACGTAAGGGGAGAGAGGGAAACAAATAGGGAAGTATATATATATAGGAATTTAAAGGGTTGAGATTAAATTTGAGATGATTTTAAACGGTCAAGATTAAATCATGAAACGGTTGACTTGTATCCATCCATCCATATATATATATATATATATATATATATATATATATATATAATTAAACGTTAACATTTTTTTATCAAAATGTTTTCCGTCATCTTCCGTCAAATTGATTATACATGTTGATTAATAGATATTTTTATTTAAATATATTATCAGATATAAAATACAACCAATTATGTTATCTATTTTACTATAAAAAAAGGAAATAATAAATCCACATTAGTTTACGACAAGCAACAAGAAAACATAACTGTATGGCGATGGTCGTTAATCATAATACGCTATCGTGAGTATTCTATTTTCGATTCTTATATTTTATAATTATGTTTATCATCCCTAGTTTGCATTTTATTTATTTTTTCGTTCCTAACCTTTTTGAGATTTGACCCCACAACATCTTGACCCCCAAGAAAAATTACCTATACACCCCTACTTTACCTTTAGGGTGTTTGGTTCGTAGAATGATTTATGAAGTAATAAAATCTGTAAATGGAATTGAAATAGAATGTTATCAGGTTTGACTAAGTGTTTGGTTGGTAGAAAATGAAATGTAATTTGTCAAATGAATTGGAATCTGTCTGTTTGGTTTGCAAAGGAATTAGAATGAAATACTGAAAAATGACAAAAATACCCTTTCTTTGATTTTAATTTTAATTTTTAATTATAAATAATTATAAAATTAACTTTTAATGAGAAAAAGATATATCTAATTTAAATTTATGAAAATATATATAAACATAAAACAGTTCCAACGATCAATCAAGTTGCAGACAAAGAAAATATATATAAACATAAAACAGGGGATCCTCTCGATGATTAGTTGCAGACGAAGAAATCAGGGGATCAGTTGCAGACAAAGGACAGTTCCAGGGATCGATCAAGGAGAGACACAAGGGGCTGCACTCGATTGAAGCAGACAAGGGGCTGCTCTCGATTGAAGCAAACAGGGGGACGATGGATTGAGAGAAACCAGAGGAACCGGAGGAGGAAACAATCGGTGGTGACAGAGAAGGAAGCGATTGGTTCCATCAAACAATCGAGAAACCAGAGATGGAGACGATGGGGAAGAAACAATCGAGAAACAATCTGGTTTAAAGCAAACAATTGGCTAGGGTTTTATATTACATGTAACGACCGTTATTGTTAATTCAATCATGTCAAATTAGTATGTGGTAAATTCTAGATAAGGCAATCTTGAGGGGTCTTTTATGCCGAAAGTCGAAAGTTTTGGAAATAAAATCCATATTACTCTAAGGAGCGTTTGGTTCGCAGAATGTTTTTGGATGGAATGGAATCTGTCAAAGGAATTTGACTTTGAAGGAATTGGAATGGAATGTTGTCAGGTTTGACCATCTGTTTGGTTGACAGAATTGGAATGAAATCTGTTAAATGAATTGGAATTTTTCTGTTTGGTTCACAGATTGTAACTTTAGAATTGGAATAGAATTTTGGTAAATGACCAAAATACCCTTTTTGTTTATTTTATTTTTTTTTCAACAAAAATTACTTTAATGAAATAGTCATTAAATAGTTTAATTTTTAACTAAAATTGCTTTATTATTTTAGCACACGAATGATGATGAGAGAGAGAGAGAGGGAGAGAAAGAGATAGAGAGGAGAGGAGAGATAGAGGAGAGGGAGAGGAGAGAGATATAGGAGAGAGAGATGAGAGGAGAGAGAGAGGACAGAGGGAGAGGGAGGGAGGGAGAGAGGACAGAGAGAGGGAGAGGAGAGAGAGAGAGGGAGATAGGAGAGCGAGAGGAGAGAGATAGGAGATAGAGAGAATAGATTGAGAGAAAGAGGAGAGAGAGGGAGAGAGAGAGGAGAGGAGAGAGAGAGGGAAAGAGAGAGGATAGGAGAGAGGGAGAGAGGACAGATTGAGAGAGAGAGAGAGTAGAGAGAGGAGAGAGAGAGAGAGAGAGGAGAGAGTGAGAGTTGGTGTTAGCTAATAGTGTTGAACGGAAGTGGTGGTCGGTGGTGGTGGCCGGAGGTGGTGGTGCATATTAGGATGAGGGGCAATTTTTTCCAAAAAAATATATGACATTCCATTCCAATGAAATACCACCTCCCCCCAAGGAATGTTGAATTCCTTCATTTGTGGAATTCATTGGAATTCAACATTCCAATTCCTTAAAAAGAATAAACCAAACGATGTAATGGAATCTGGTCAACGGAATTCAACATTCCAATTCCATCAGATTCCATCAGAATCTGCGAACCAAACGCCCCTTAAACCTTTCTTTCTTTTTCTTTGGTGGGTGGCGGCTGAGTGAGGAAAGGCATTAAGAAGAGTGATCTAATTGATATGTGTAAGCTGAAGAAATTGAAGAGAAAGCAAGCTGAGTAGATGTCTACATAAAAGGTATTCACCATCTAATCGCTTTTCTTGGCAATCGATTTTTATCTCTGGCTAGAATAGAGTTCTTGCAGTTGAGGTCTGATAAGAACTTGGGTCTTCATGTTTTGAGAAAAACCTTGGGTGTTTTTAAGAATCCTCAGATTTAGAAGTTGTATTTCTAAGTAGGGTAGTTTTTTTTGTTATTAAGATTGATTTTGTAAAGAAAAACCCTTCGTTTTATTCTTTGTTGTCGAGAGGTTGAAATCGCCCATTTTGGGTCTGTGTAGCGTCGACGGGTGTAACTACCGGGAACCCTTCCTGGGCGACGTTGCCATCGATCGAGTCTAGGGTAAGATCATAGAACCGGGGGTGACCTCTGTTGGGAACTGAAGATTCTACTAAGTGTAGTTACTACTGCTAGTACAAGTGTAGTTACTACTGCCAGAACAAGTTGAAGATTAATACTGCTAAGTGTTACTACTGCTAGTAGAATTAATGCTGCTAGTTAAAGTTAGTACTGCTTGAACAAAGTTAGTACTGCTTAACTAGTTAGTTAATACTGCTAGTAGTTAATACTGCTTGCAGTTAATACTGCTAGTTCAGTTAATACTGCTCGTGGTTAATACTGCTCGCAGTTCATACTGCTAGTTAGTTAATACTGCTAGTAGTTAATACTGCTATTTCAGTTAATACTGCTAGTGGTTAATACTGCTCTAGGTTAATACTGCTTATATTCCGAATACTATAAATACCTTTTGCCCGCCTAAAAGTTCATAACGACTCTTTGCATACTGTTCTCTTGCGCTCAAAACCTTTTCTCTCTCAAGTCCGAAGTTTTCAGGCAAGTTTTCGCTAAGATCAATGGCATCCATGACATTCATCGACGAGCACAACGAGATTGCGATGCTACAAAAGCCAAAACAAGCTGAAGGTTTTCATCAGATAGTCGACTTTCTGAAGTCGAGCCACATTGCTCATGCTCTTACTGTATCACCTACAATCTACATTGAGCACCAAAGGCAGTTCTGGGCTAATGCAACCATTGGTGTGGAAAATGGTGTGCAAATGATCAAGACAAGAATCTGTGATCACTCACTTACAGTTACTGAAGAAGTCATTCGCATCAGTCTACGTCTAGACGATGCCGCTGGTATAATGTCTATCTCTAATGATGAACTGTTTTCTAATCTTACTAGAATGGGGTATGGAGGCCCATTGGGTGTTTTCAAATTCTCAAAAGCAAAATTTTCACCCCAATGGCGTTTTCTTGTTCATACCCTAATGCATTGTATCTCCAAAAAGACCACTGGATGGAGTGAGTTCAGCAGTCCAATTGCATATGCTTTGGTATGCTTGGCTACATCCAGAAGGTACAATTTCTCAAAGATGATTTTCAATGATCTTGTATCAAATATGGGAAACAAAAAGAGTTTCTTTATGTATCCCAGATTTGTTCAGGAAGTAATTAACCATGAATTGACGGACATACCTCAACCTGTTGGGGTATATGTACCTAAACCCCCAAAAGGCAAGGTTTTCTCAAACATTAGAAGATCTGCTGGGGACTCGGAAGGAGTTGACACCCCATTGTTCTCTACAATGATGGTGGTGTCCCAAACCACTGAAGGTATGGCAGCAGGGTCAAGGCCCTCATTAGACCATCCCACTGCTAGCCAAGCCCAACCTTCTCACTCAAAAACAATTCCCCAGTCCATTCTTACAAAACCAACCTCTCCAATTACCCAAACTTATCAAAGAAAACAGGTAAAGAAGGCTCCTTCCCTTCTTGTACCATCACCCACACAGCCTTTAAGCCCTCTAAGGGAGAATTCTCCTCTAGAGAATATCCAAAGGGAAACCACAAGGGTGTCTCCCAACCCAAAGGAGGTGCTCTCTGAGGAGGAGGTAGAGCATATGGGAGATGAGGCTGCCACTACTCCTGCTAACACAGAGGAGGACAGTGGTAACATCAATAAGACCTCCCCCATGGCAACTTTGAATGAGCAATCATTTGAAGGTCCCTGGTGCCAAGAAACCACAGGGGTGGATAGTGCTTCTGCTAGGCAGAAGACTTCCACTACTAAAAGATCCAATGATCCTTCAATAGGGGGTAACACTCCTGGAGAAGGTGAGGACAGATATAACTATGATGAATTGATGGAGACCATGGGAAACATCAACCAGGATGTCATCAAGCAAGGAAAAGAAATAGAGGAGATGAAGCTGGTGATCCTGTCACAACAAGTCCAGATTGAAAAATTAAAGAAGATGGTGACCAGGCTGGTTCAAAAGAAAAGAAAGAAACAATTTGTGCTCAAAAGGAGGAAACCAGAGACTGATGCTCCCAAAAAGGGGGAGATCAACATGGAAGAAGCATCAAGTGAAAGGGAGTTTGATAAAGAAAGAGTTGAAGTTGAGGGGGAGAAGGAAGCAGAAACTGTTAATGCTGCTGAAACCTCACAAGCAGCAGTAACAGAGTTAACACCAACAGAAATTGAAGTAGCTGAAGTGCTAATAAAAGCTAAGAATGACACTCCCAAAGCAAAGGGAGTGGTCATAAATGAAGGGAGAGACAAGAAATCAGAAAAGAAAGACATGGCTGCAGATATAAAAAGAAAAGGGAAAGAAAAGATGATAGAATCTGATCAACCATCTAAAAAGCAAAAGATGATTGAGTCAGATGAAGCATTAGCAAAGAAAGTGCAAGAAGAGTTAGATCTAGCAGAAAAGGAACAGGTTGAAAAAGACAGAGAAATGGCCAGAGCACTAGCAAATGAGTTAAATGAAGCATTCCAGAAAGGGTTAGAAACAGAGAAAGCCAAGCAAAGAGCAATAACCTTGAGAAAGGCTATGATGGTCAGATCAAGTGCAAAGAAGAGAAGACCTTCACAAACTTACCTTGCTACTCAGGAAAGAAACAAAATGATAACTTTCTTGAAAAGTGCAATTGGGGTAAAGAAAGAAATGTTTGTGAAGATGAATTTTGATCAAGTTAAGGATCTATATGAGAAAGAAATGGAGAAGCTGAAGAGCAATGAAAAGGATAGAGTGGAGTTTGAAAAGAAGGCAAAGGAGAGACATGATATAGATATGAATCAACCATTCCCTGAAAGTGAAGAGGGAACTCCTATAAAAGAAATGGAAAGGGAAAAGGAAGAAAAGAAGAAGGAAGCTACTCTAGTGCAGGTTCAAAAGACTTTGAAAAGAACCAAGATGATGGCCAAAAGAAAGAAAGATAAGAAGTCTAGAACAGAAGAAGAACAAAATGTTGCTGAAGAAGAAGTGGCACCTGAGTCATCAAGCCAGCAAGGGTCATCAATCAAAGATGATGTAAGCTTATATATGGTAGTGATGGACAAAGTGCCTGAACCAATTTCTGCAGAACCTGTTGGAGTTAAGCCACCAGAGATCATTCACTGGGATGTTCTGAAAATGGATGGAAAAGATTACATCAGACTAAAGAGGAAAGGTGACAAGTATGAAATATTCAATACTTGGATCAAGGTTGTCAAAACATGCTCTAGATCTGATATAGAAGAGATGTTTGACATAGGAATTAAGTTGTATGCAGACCATCTGAATACTCCAGGAATGTCTCTTACAAAACTGGTGATGGAGTATTTATGCATGATGTTCAAACCTGAAGAAGTGAACCAGGTAATCAAGAGTGTGTTTAAAGAAGTCACAAGTTGGACTCTATATGAAACTAGTGGAGTATATGCAGTGACTTTGGATAGAAATCACACAGAATACTTCCTAGTGGATAGAGTATATAATCACACCAGACTGAAGGTTCATGCCATGCTAAAGAAGAAGTTGGGTTGTGCACCAAATTCAGAAATGGCCAAGTATCTCATTCAGAGGATAATCAATCAGAGTTTGGGACTGAATCCAGACTTAGCAGCGTGATCTTGGAAGTTTTGGGAGCATTAAAAAGAGCATCTGGAAGAATATCTGAAGAACTTGACTTCTCTTCTAAAAGTCAAGTTAGGGGGAGATTGTTGGGAACTGAAGATTCTACTAAGTGTAGTTACTACTGCTAGTACAAGTGTAGTTACTACTGCCAGAACAAGTTGAAGATTAATACTGCTAAGTGTTACTACTGCTAGTAGAATTAATGCTGCTAGTTAAAGTTAGTACTGCTTGAACAAAGTTAGTACTGCTTAACTAGTTAGTACTGCTAGTAGTTAGTACTGCTTGCAGTTAATGCTGCTAGTTGAAGTTAATGCTGCTGAGCATTATTAGTGCTGCTAAAGAGATACGGATGGAAAGTACTACAGCTGGATATACTGAAGATATACTTAGAAGATATACTTAGAAGATATACATGGAAGATATACTGAAGATTTGTTTATTCTTTGTAATTATCTTTTTATCAGTATATGTATAGAATGTGTAGAATAGATAGAAAGAACTTTTCATAATTGTTTTTCAAGAGAAAAATCGACCTCAAGGCTTAGATCCTAATTCTAGAGAAGTAGAATTCGTATTGGTGAGTCTGTTCATCAATATTGAGGTTGAGAGTGTAATCTTGTAACTTTAAGCATTCAATACAAGCTTACTGTTTGATCATTATATACTGTGTTTGATTACTGTTTTATTAAATATCAAAGTGTTTTTCCGCAACTTCTTTGATATTAGTTTCTGAGTATAAATTCTTGTTAAGAATTCGATCCTGACAACCTCGTTCGGTGTCAATTTCCTAAGCAGACCCGAGTGCTCCTTATAGCCGGGTGTCGAATTCCCCCAAGCGGGTCTTTACTGCTAGAACCGGGCCTTGTGATTGAGGCGGGTCTCACATGGAGTCGGGTTTCAGTCCCATTGCAATCGGGTCTCAGCCCCATGTCACCGAGAATTTGAAACCCGGGCCTGGTGAGCCAGGTGTGGACATGGGTTGGGCCATGGACATCTTTGTGATGCACCTTAATCAATTATGCTTTAATTGATTTTTTTTTCGTATAATCAAACAGATCCTAATGCACCATTCCAATTGGCTCAATAGGGGTTTGGGAGGGATTGAGGGAAGCCTTTGTACATAGTAAACCTTTAACCTTACCACTTACAGTTGCTCCTATCTGATAAATTTTACACAAAACATCTCCTGGTTAAGAAAAAAGACAACAAAAATTTGAATTTAAGTTAAATAAATGGAATTACCTACTGTTTGTGCGATGCTTGATAGTTGATAGTTCTACTTCGGTCCAAACTCCAATGATATCAAGACTTCAAGAGGCAAGAGCCAAACAGTCCAAAACAGCAAAACTCCAAATTGAAAGAATAGATGTTTGTAACCACTCAACCACCGAACCAGTTACCACTGGAATGTTGTATGAAATTGAATTCTTAGATGTTTGTTGTTGATTGTAGATTTGTAGGAGTAAGATGAAGAATGTGAGATTAATCGGCCGTATGAAATTGAAAGCTTAAAAAAAATTGAATCGTCCATTGTTGAGACTTGAGAATTTCAATCGACAACTGCAGAATCGGGAATAGAAAGCTATTACGCTAGACCCGTAGAAGGAGAATAGGAGATAGAAGAAGATGATTGTTTAATGTTCCAAGCCGTCTCCCGTCTCCGCCTTTTGATAATTAGGGCCCAATTTTTTTAGGGAAGATACGTTTTGGCTACAAATTAGGCATAAGATGAATTGAAATTGGGCCCTGAGTGTTCTTGGGGGCCCTGTTCAAATGAACAGATAGAACATGCAAAAGAACGGCCCTGTCAATGGATCACCAACAACGGGTAATTACCGACGCCAAGTATACCGACAAGCTACCGACGACCAAAAATTTTAATTACGAAGAATTTGGTTAATCAAATACACTAACAAATACGTTTTTATTATAATTGAGTCAATCAAATACATTAAAAAAATATGTTTTTGTTATAAAAAGTTTAGTCAATCAAATATATTTTAAAATATTTAATTGGGTCACTCGAATAAACTAAAAGATACGTTTTTATTATAAAATACATTTTGCTCTTCAATCAAATACATTTAAAATAAATTTAAAAATATACCTAAACATACATTTAAAAATAAATTTACTAATAAATTTAAATAAAAAATGGGGCCGGTCCAGGGCCGGTCCCATAACCGGTCCCGGTCGCGTCAGGCCTACAAATCTGTCCAAAAGTGATCGGGCCTTAATTGCATAACCTGTCCATGTCGGTCTCGGGTTGGGCCTACAAATCATCCAAAAGTGTAACCGGGCCTTAACTGCAGAGCTATAACCGGTCCATACCGGTCTCGGGGCGGGGCGGGTTCATTTGGCCATCTCTAGTCAAATTGGGTCCGGTCCGGGATTGATTGGGACCGGTAGGTGTAGGGATCAGTACTAGTCTGACGGTCCAACACGACATTGGCCCGGGACTGGTTATGTATAGGTCCGATTTTTCAAAAAAAAGATGAAGCTTTTATAAATCATAATACAAGTTTTTAAGATATTCAATTTTTTTTGTTCTTAATTTTCAAGTTTTTTTTTTCAAAAATTTTATCTAAAATATATTATTTAAAGTGTATTTCTAAGTATAAAAGACAAATTGTATATAATTGTTAAGGGGTACAGTAACCAACCACTATTGCTTATCTTTCTTAAGCTTTTTCTTTCGAAGACATTTTGTGTACAGATGGCCGATGGGTATGCTCAACTTAACTTGTATTTTGTTTTGATCTTTAAATAAAAACTTCAATAGTTTCCGTACCCTTTATCTCAAAAATTATTTGAAAAATGGTATCATGAGAAATGAATGGTGGTGCCAATTAAAAATGTTAATATGGTTCCTTTGGTCTATTTGAAAATGGTATAATGTAACTCTGTAAGCACTTTGTTTATATGGTAATGCTTTTTTTATGCTGGGAATATGGTTTGGAGATAGTAACTTACAAAAGTATGGTTGTTGTGACTTCTAGATTTTGTTTTTTTAATCCATATTTTGTTAATCATGGAAGAATAAATCAAATGATTGAGATCGGGGTGTTTGCGTTGCGGTTTGGGGTAAAACCGTAAACTGCATTGCATATGCGGTTTCAGCATTTTCCCAAACTGTAAACCGCACCACATATACCTCAAACCGCCGCACAATAATGCACTTTACACCTATAATCTTATAATTATAAGATTAAAACTTCATTTTGAAATCAACAGTAATGCGACTGTAGTCCAAAAAATAAAAATATTCAACACGTCTGATTCCTAAATACATATTATATACATATTTCAATTATTCTATATATACATATATGTGTGTGTAATATATAAAATTAAAAATATATACATATATAATGTGCGGTGCGGTTTCAGCTGCGGTTTGTTAACTAAAAACCGCAAACCACACTGCATAGTGTTGTTTGGTAAAAATGCAAAGTGCAAACCACACCGCAAAAGTTCTTTACTGTGATTTGTTTTGCGGTATGGTGCCGCGTAGGTGGTTTGACGGTTTAGATGAACCTGCTTACCTCGATCTTCTTAGGTAATTTTCTTGTCGTTTACAATTCACGATTTTACACATGATAATAATCTATTACCTTATGTTGATGAATTCTACCATAGAGGCCAACAATAAACATTAACTCCTTAAGTAGACTATTTCCAAGTCATAGTTTTTTAGACTGATACAAAAATTCTTGCCAAATTAATGTTATATTTCTTTCTAATTAGATGTAAACTTTAACTTTAATAGTTAAAAATGATGTGATTTAAACTTGTATCAGTCTATCTCACCTCATGGTCTCTTAGGAAATGTTCATCCCTCCTATAGAAGGACAAGGCACTAAGGGGGTGTTTACTTTTGACTTAATGGGCTTATTCGCACAAATGTTTTTGAGTGTTTACTTAGAGCTTAATGAAAAAACTCCCAGCTTTTTCACACAGCCCTAACTACACTCTTGTCCAGATTCAGCCAACAAAATTACTCCTCCTACCCCTAGATTAGAAAACACACCTCTGTACCCTAGCTACTCCATCTTCAACCTCTCTATGGAGCAACCATCTTCACCTTCAACCAGATTTCTGCAAGATTTCTCCAAAACCGAACGATCCCAACGATCTCTACACTCTATTCCCCAACGATCTCTCCATGATTTCTCCAAAGATTTCTCCAAAACCGAACCAGTGTAGACAACGATCTCTACACGATTTCTAAACTTTCAAACGCCAACGATCTCTACACGATTCCCTATCGATCTCTACACGATTTCTCCAAATATTTCTCCAAAACCGAACCAGGGTTTCTTTTGCTCGTCATCTACTGTAACATGTTTTGATTTCTGGTAATACATTTGATTTTTGATTGGTACATCTACTGTAATATGTTTAGATTTCTCTTCTTTTCGATTTTTCGTTCGTCTCTTCTCTATTTTTCGATGTCTCTTCCATTGAGGCATCGTAATGTAATATGTTTCGATTTCTGGTGTTAAAATTTATTTTTGGATGATGATAGATGCACACCATGTATTTGATAGTTAATGTTATATGTAAAGTTTAAATAAACATGGTATAATTCATAGTTTCATACGAAGGGTAAAACAATCATTTTTATCGCTCAAATCATTGATTCAGGAAGAAAAGTAAATAACACCATATTTTTATCCGGACAGACAAATTTATCCATACAGATAAATTTATTCATATAAAATTTAATAGAAAATTTCGTAAACATCCCTTAAGAAACAAAAGAATAAATGGTTGTCATTGACCCAAAAGAAGTAAATTATTGGATGTTATGTACAAAGAGAATTTGGTTATGGTTCCAATGTTCAAGGTTTTTGTCAGGATCGAATTCTCAACAAGAATTAATTCTCAGAAACAATATCAAAGAAGTTTGCGGAATAACACTTTGATATTCAATGAAACAGTAAATCAACACAGTAAATATGAAGAACAAACTGTAAACTTGTATTGAATGCTTTAAAGTTACAAGATTACTCACTCAACCTCAATATTGATGAACAGACTCACCAATACGAATTCTACTTCTCTAGAATTAGGATCTATGCCTTGAGGTTGATTTTCTCTCTAAAAGAATGAAAACTAAAATTAAATTATTATTCTAAACTATACAATATATATACTGAATACAAAGATAATTACAATAAATAAAATATCTTCAGTATATCTTCTATGTATATCTCTAAGCTTCCATGTATATCCTTTCATACGAATCTTCATCATATAAGCAGTATTAATCTTCAGCAGTATTAACTTCCTTCTAGCAGCATTAACTACTAAGCAGTACTAACCACTAGCAGTACTAACTAGCTAAGCAGTACTAACTTTGTTCAAGCAGCACTAACTTTGACTAGCAGTATTAATAATACTAGCAGTAGTAACACTCAGCAGTAGTAACCTTTAAGTCTTCTAGCAGTAGTAATTTTGAACCAGCAGCATTAACCATACTTGATGAATTCTTCAGTTCCCAACAATCTCCCCCTAACTTGACTTTTAGGAAGAGAAGTCAAGTTCTTCAAATTTTCTTCAAGATGCTCCCAAAACTCTATCTATGCCTAAATCCCAGTGTTTGCATCCAATCCCAAACTCTGATTGATGGTTCTTTGAATCAAGTATTTAGCCATTTCTGAATCTGGAACACACCTTAACTTTTTCTTCAGCATGGCATGTAGCTTCAATCTGCTATGATTATACACTCTATCCACTAGGAAGTATTCAGTGTGATTTAAATCCAAAGTCACTGTATATACTCCACTAATTTCATATAGAGTCCAACTGTTTACTGATTTGAAGACATCCTTGATCAAGTGCTTTACTTCTTCAGGTTTGAACATCATATACAGATACTCCATTACCAGTTTTGTAATTGAAATCCCTGGAGCCTTTAGAATATCTGCATACAACTTCATTCCTATCTCAAACATCTCTTCAATATTTGATCTAGAGCATGTTCTGACAATTTTTGCCCATGTGTTAAACACTTCATACTTTTCATCCTTTCTTTTCAGCCTTATGTATTCCTTTCCATCCACTGTCAATATATCCCAGAGAATCACCTCAGGAGGCTTAATTCCTACAGGTTCTGCTGAAATTGGTTCAGGCACTTTGTCCATCACTACCATATACAAATTGACATCATCAGTGTTAGATGGCTCTGTCTGTTTAGATGACTCAGTTGCCCCTTCTTCTTCAGCAACCTTATCAGCCTCTTCTTCAGATACTCTAGGCTTTTTAATTGGCTTTCTCCTTGCCATCATTTTTGTTCTCTTTAAAGTCCTTAGACTTTCTCCCAGGGTGGACTCTTTCTTAGGAGGTGTTTCTTGCTCATCTGGAAATGGCTTTTGACAATCAAAGTCATTACTTTCTTTTATTCTCTTCTCCATCTCCACCCTAGCAGTTTCACTTCCCTGAAGCTTTAACATCTCTGAATCATAGAGCTCTTTGATCTTCTCAAAAGACATTTTGGAGAACATCTCCTTTTTGACTCCTACAGCACCTTTGAGAAATATAATCATCTTGTTTCTCTCTTGGGTACCTAGGAATGTCTTTGAGGGTCTTCTCTTCTTTGCAACTGTTTTCACCACAGATTTCTTCATGCTTGCAGCTTTCTTCTGTGCAATTTCAGTTGCCATACTCTGTTGATAAGCTTCATTTAGTTCAGCAGCTAGAGCTTTTGCCATTTCCCTGTCCTTTTCCATCTGAACTCTTTCTTCTTTTTCAATATCCTCCTGCATCTTTTTAGCTAGGGCTTCATCTGATTCAACCAACCTTTGCTTTTTGATGGGTTGATCAGTTTCTACCATCTTTGCTTTTCCTTTGTCTTTGCTCATTGCCTTCTTACTGTTATCTTTCTTGATCACTTCACCTTGTTCTTTTATGATTACACCTTTGGTCTTTGAAGTGACCTTGGGAGTATCATTCTTGGCTTTTAGTAAGGTTTCTGCAATCTCAAGATCTGTTAACACTTCTTTCACAGTTTCTGCTGCTTTATTAATGTCAGCAGTAGTAACTGTTTCTGCTTGCTGCTCCCCCTCAACATCAACTTTCTCTCCATCAAGCTCCCCCTTTCTTGTGGCTTCTTCCATGTTGATCTCCCCCTTTTTGGGAGCATCATCCTCAGTGGTCCTTCTCCTTAATTGGAATTGCTTTCTCTTCTTCCTTTGTACCAGACTAACCACCATCCTCTTCAGCTTAGCAATCTGTTCTTGTTGTGACAGAATTACTAGCTTCATTTCTTCAATTTCTTTGCCTTGTTTGAGAACATCTTGATTGATGTTCCCCATTGTTTCCATCAATTCATCGTACGTATATCTGTCCTCACCCTCTCCAGAAGTGTTACCCTCCTTTGAAGGATCATTGGATCTTTTATTTGTGGAAGTCTTCTGCCTTGCAGAGGCACTATCCACCCCTGTGGTTTCTTGGCACCAGGGACCTTCAAATGATTGCTCATTCAAAGTTGCCATGGGGGAGGTCTTATTGATGTTACCACTTTCCTCCTCTGTACTAGCAGGAGTAGTGGCAGCCTCATCACCCATATGCTCTACCTCCTCCTCAAAGAGCACCTCCTTTGGGTTGGGAGACACCCGTGTGGTTTCCCTTTGGATATTCTCTAGGGGAGAATTCTCCCTTAGAGGGCTTATAGGCTTAGTGGGTAATGGTACAAGAAGGGAAGGAGCCTTCTTTACCTGTTTTCTCTTGTAAGTTTGGGTGATGAGAGAGGTTGGTTTTTCAAGAAGGGACTGGGGAATTGATTTTGAGAGGGAAGGTTGGGCTTGGCTAGCAGTGGGTTGGTCTAATGGGGCCCTTGACCCTGCTGCCATACCTTCATTGGTTTGGGACACCACCATCATTGTAGAGAACAATGGGGTGTCAACTCCTTCAGAGTCCCCAGCAGATCTTCTCATATTTGAGAAAACCTTGCCTTTGGGGGGTTTAGGTACATATACCCCAACAGGTTGAGGTATATCCGTCAATTCATGAGTAATAACTTCTTGAACAAACCTGGGATACATAAAGAAGCTCTTTTTGTTTCCCATGTTTGAGACAAGATCACTGAAAATCATTTTAGAAAAATTATACTTTCTGGCAGTGGCCAAGCACACCAAAGCATAAGCAATAGTGCTGCTGAACTCACTCCATCCAGTAGTCTTTTTGGAGATACAATGCATAAGAGTATGGACAAAGAAACGCCATTGGGGTGAGAATTTTGCTTTAGAAAATTTGAAAACTCCCAATGGGCCTCCATACCCCATTCTTGTAAGGTTTGAAAAGAGTTCATCATTTGGGATAGAGGTTATACCAGAGGCATCGTCTAGACGTAGACTGATGCGAATAACCTCTTCAGTAACCGTTAGTGATTGATCACAGATTCTTGTCTTGATCATCTGCACACCATTCTCAACAACAATGGTTGCATTAGCCCAGAACTGCCTTTGATGCTCAATATAGATTGTAGGGGATACAATAAGAGCATGAGCAATGTGGCTTGTCTTGAGGAAATCCACAATCTGATGAAATCCTGCGGCTTGCTTTGGCTTTTGTAGCATCGCAATCTCGTTGTGCTCGTCGATGAAAGTCATGGATGCCATTGATCTTAGTGAAAAGCTTGCCTGAAAACTTCGAACTTGAGAGAGAAAAGGTTTTGAGCGCAAGAGAACAGTATGCAAAGAGTCGTTATGAACTTTTAGGCGGGCAAAAAGTATTTATAGTATTCGGAATATTAGCAGTATTAACCTAGAGCAGTATTAACTACTAGCAGTATTAACTAGCAGTATTAACTAACTAGCAGTATTAACTAACTAGCAGTATTAACTAACTAGCAGTATTAACTACTAGCAGTATTAACTACTAGCAGTATTAACTGAAAGCAGTATTAACCACTAGCAGTATTAACTGAAAGCAGTATTAACTACTAGCAGTATTAACTGAAAGCAGTATTAACCACTAGCAGTATTAACTGAAAGCAGTATTAACCACTAGCAGTATTAACTGAAAGCAGTATTAACTAACTTACTCCTTTTAAACTTGCTAAACACTGAGTACTGCTATGCATATCCTGAAACAGAAGATTAGTAACTCCAGGAATACTATACAGATATAAAACCACTTTTTGAGAAGGGGATTATTCAGAGTTTATCATTCCCACACTTGTTACCAAGAAAGTGAATCTACCCACATCAAAAGCTTTAGTGAATAGATCAGCAAACTGATTATCAGTGTGAACTTTGACAACTTGAATAAGTTTCTTTTCATTACAATCTCTTATAAAGTGATACCTGATCTCAATGTGCTTTGTTTTTGAGTGCTTGACTGGATTATTCACAATGCTAATAGCACTGCTGTTGTCAATAAAGATTGGAGTGTGTAGAAAGGTTACCCTATAATCCAACATTTGATTCTGAATCCATAAGACTTGAGAACAGCAACTTGCAGCTGCTATGTACTCTGCCTCTGTTGTAGATGTGGATACTGTGGTTTATTTCTTGCACTGCCATGAGACTAGTCTAGCACCCACAAACTGACATCCTCCAGAAGTAGATTTTCTGTCCAAGTTTGCCCCACCTAGATCACTGTCTGAGTATGCTATTAGGTCAAAAGGTGAGTTATGAGGATACCAAAGTCCCAATCTGGGTTGCCCTTTGAGATATCTGAATATCCTCTTAACAGCTTGAAAGTAAGATTGCTTTGGCCTAACTTGGAATCTTGCACATACACAGACTGGAAACATTATATCTGGCCTTGATGCTGTGAGATACATGAGAGAGCCAATCATGGATCTATAATGATGTACATCCATATCCTCCCCCTCAAGATCTGCTGTGATCTGCTTGTGTGTTTCCATAGGTGTGCTGGCAGGTTTTGATTCTGAGAAACCAAACTTGGTTAGAATATCCTGCACATACTTGGATTGACATATGAAAATGCCATCTGACTTCTGTTGAACTTGGAGTCCAAGGAAGAAAGTAAGTTCCCCCATGGAACTCATTTTGAACCTTTGATGCATTAAATCCTCAAACTCCTTGCACATGTTGTTTCGTGTAGATCCAAAGATAATGTCATCAACATAGATTTGGACCAGCAAGATATCCTTCTTCTTTCTTTTGATAAATAGAGTCTTATCAATGACTCCTCTTTCAAAGTCATTTTCCAAGAGATAGGATGACAGAGTGTCATACCATGCTCTTGGAGCTTGATGTAGTCCATAAAGTGCTTTCTTTAATTTGTATACCCTGTCTGGATAGCTTGGGTTTTCAAACCCTGGTGGTTGACAGACATATACTTCTTCTTCAATTGATCCATAGAGAAAAGCACTTTTTACATCCATTTGATAGACTTTGAAGTTCATGTAAGAAGCATACGCTAGGAATAGTCTGATTGCTTCTATCCTAGCCACAGGTGCAAAAACTTCTTCATAATCTATACCCTCTTCTTGAGTATAGCCTTGAGCCACCAGCCTTGCTTTGTTCCTTATGACAATACCTCTTTCATCTCTCTTGTTTCTGAAAATCCACTTTGTGCCAATCGCTCTGTGACCTTTAGGAAGGTCTACTAGATCCCACACATCTTGTAGCTTGAACTGTAACAGTTCCTCTTGCATTGCTTCTATCCAGCTGGATTCTTTCATAGCATCATGTGCCTTTTTAGGCTCAAGCTGTGATAGAAAACAAGAAAGCACTGTATGTTGTTGATCTTGCATTTCCTGAAGCCTGCTTTGATGTCTAGTCATCATAGGAGAAGAGATATCTCCTATTATCAACTGTGGAGGATGATTCTTTTGAACTCTGGTGTTATGACTAGGTTCTTCATTCAGTCCAGCCTCAAGATTAGATTCATGCAACTCAACTGAAGTGTTTTCAGATGCCACTTCATTATTTTCTTGAGTCTCCTCATCTCTAGTGTCTTCTTCACTCTGACTTGGTCCATTAAATGATTCCTTTTCACAGCTTCAACAGAATTTACTGTGGGTATGGGAAAAATCACAGATTTAGATATACTTTCTTGAACTTGTGTGATCCCTGATCCTCCACTTCCTGTTCCTGTATACTCATTACTGAAACCAAAAGAGTTAGTTAGTGAATCAATGTCAAATAGCCACTGAGGTCCAGACCCAACAGGATTTGGTGTGTTCTCATTGCATTTGACATTGTCACTTTCTTCAATTATTCTAGAAGAAGAGTTAAATACTCTGTAGGCCTTACTCTGAGATGAATATCCAACAAGAAATCCATCATCTGCTTTGCTATCAAACTTACCTAAGTGAGATTTGGTATTTAGAATTGTACAAGGACACCCAAAAGGTTTGAAGAAACCAATAAAAGGTTTTCTTTTATTTAAAAGCTCATATGGGGTCTTGTTCTTTTGCTTGACCACTAGAACTCTGTTTTGGACATAACAAGCAGTATTAACTGCTTCAGCCCAGAAGGTAATTGGCAATTTTGAATCAGCCAACAGAGATCTAGCAGCCTCTATTAGTGTTTTATTTCTCCTTTCAGCAACACCATTCTGTTGAGGAGTCCTAGGAGCACTATATTGCCTCTCAATACCTTTTTCTTCACAAAAGGTGTTTAGATCATGATTTTTAAACTCAGTTCCATTATCTGATCTAATGACTTTTACTCTTTGATTAGTTTGGTTTTCAATTCTTAGAATAAAGGATTTGATAAGACCACTTGTTTCATCCTTAGTCCTTAGAAAAGATACCCAAGTGAATCTGGAGTAATCATCAACAATAACCAAGCAGTAAGATTTCTTGCCTATACTCATAACATTTGTAGGACCAAACAGATCCATATGCAGTAACTGGAGACAAGAAGAAACAGAATTTAACTCTTTGTTCTTATGAGAAGTTTTGTGTTGTTTGCCTTTAAGACAAGCAACACAATGATCATCACATGAAAAGACTTTTGAAGGTAAACCTCTTACAAGGTTATTTTAACAAGATTGTTCATAGTCTTGAAATTCATGTGACACATCCTTCTGTGCCAAAGGGAGGATTCATCTACAGAAGCTTTTGAAACAAGACAATTTAGAGATGAATCACTATCAACATTGTCCAAATCAAGACAGTAAACATTGTCCTTTCTTGGAGTTCTAAGTAGTATCATGCTTTCATCAACTACCTTGAACCCTGGAGCAAGAATCATACACTCAGTATTAGTAAATAATATACAATGTTGTTTGTCACAAACCTGTGATACACTTAACAGGTTGTACTTTAATTGATCGACATAGTAGACATCCTCAAATGTCATCTTACCTTTGGTGACATTACCTTTTCCACTTATCTTACCACCAGTAAGATTGTCTCCAAATGCAACATGTCCTCCATTGATATGCTTGAAATCCTGAAGGCATGACATGTTGCCTGTCATGTGCCTAGACCAACCACTATCAACATGCCAAATGCTCTTTCCCTTGAGCTGTTGGTTGCCCTGCACATTAGATAAATCAATTAGTATGAATTAGGAACCCAAGCCAAAGTGGTCTTGGGTACCCCTTTCTCATCAAAATACTTGCATTCTTTCTTGACAAGATTTTTAAAATCAGAACACTTAGTATTTGAATACTTTGTCAAGATTATTGGATTAGCAGCACTAATACTGTTAGCAGCAGCACTATCTTTAGAAGTACTAACAGAGTTAGCAGTATTACCAGGTTTGGCAGTATTGCTTCTAGCAGCAGCACTATTTGTAGTAGCAGCACTAACAGTTTTAGTACATTTTGGAATCCACATCTTGACATTATCTTCCACATTCTGTCTCTTCATGTGGCTTTTAGATTTAACAACTTTCTTAGCCACATGGTTCTTTTCTTTCTTCCTATAACCAAAGGATTTTTGAGTAGGTCTTTGAAACTTTATCCTTTGGTTCATAGGATTAAAGTAACAGTATTTGGCAATGTGGTTCAGCTTTCCACAGATAAAACAGTGTTTTGGTCTATTAATTTTTTTTAGATCAACCCCTTGTTTTTGTGCCCATTGATTGTTCCAGTTTCTCTGATTTCCCCTTGGTTTATCATGTTTTTGGGGCTCAGCTTTATTACATACACATTGTTTGCAAGGAATAGGGTTCACAACAGTGGTCTGCTTATAGTGAACCTTCTTGTTCTTTCCCTCAGTCTTTTCTATCTCTTTGGACTTGATCCAGTGCTTTCCACATCCCTCATTGGTGATTATGTGGTTTTCTTTAGGAATCTCACCACTCACAGTATTGTCCTTATCCTTGACAACTTCTTTCTCAGTTTTATCCTTAACAGTCACTTCATCTAAGGGATCTATCTCAGTGGCTCCCTTAGGTAGATCCTTCCTATCCTTTGTTTCTAACAGCTCTGAACTAGGAGGGATGTAGTTGTTGTTATAGGGTGGTGGTGTGGTATTGTACCCTATTCCTCTTCTCAGTTTATCATGAATCTGAGTTTGTAACAAGGAATCCATTGCTTTGGAAGCATTAGAAAACTTTTCTACATCAAGTTTAACTTTAGCTAGCTCTCCTCTTAGCTTTTCACTCTCTTCTTTAGATCTGGTCAGTTGAAGCTCTAAGTCATTCTTCTCCCACTTCCAGTAATTTGTGTCATAAGAGTGTTGAAGCTCATTAGCTTGAAAACCCTTAATCTGCTCTTCAAATCTCTCAACAATCCTCACATAATCTTTTATGTCTTTTTCCAATCTCTTAAGGTCATCACTCATGTTCTGGTTGTGATCCCTATACCTTTTAACAGTGTTAATGCAATTTTGAGAGCAAAGATTGGAAGTTACCTCTGTAGGGAGATCAGACACCTCTGCCATTAGAGCTTGATTCTGAATGGCCTCTTCAGCTTGATCACTCCAATCAAACCCCATACCTTGTTGAGAGACAAGGGCTTGTGCAGAGTTTCTGTTGAAGCTTCCAGATTGAGCTTGTTGGTGGTTGTTATTCTGAGACATTCCACTTCTGCATTCTCTATCAAAGTGTCCCTTTTGATGGCATTTGTAACATTCCACCTTAGACTTGTCAAATCCTGCTCCATCTTCTCTTCTTTGGGAAAAGTTATTCCTCCCAGTTCTTTTGATGAACTTTTTAACTCTCATGGAGAGCATGGCCATCTGCCATTTAATATCCATCTCTTCAAGATCATCTGGATGGAGTTGTTCCAAGGCATCATTAATGAGAGAAGAGTTTCCATGACTTGCCAGAAAGGCCTCAAACACAGTTTCAGTGCCTTTCTCTTGGTTTGTTCCATTGGCAGTACTAACTGATTCAAGGTTGGAAGTAGAATCAGTTGATGCTGAAAGGAGTGCAGCATTGTGAACATACCCAGAAGGCTTCTTTTTAGCCTCTACCTCATATTCAAAAACTCTTAGATCATTATAAAGATCATCAAGTTCCTTTTCTTCCAGTTGATCATTTTGTCTGAAAGACACAGTATACATGGTCCATTCATCACTCAAGGACCTTAAAAACTTTCTGTTCAGATCATCTTGATCAATTTGTACTCCCACTGTAGCTAGTTCACCAATAAGTTTGTTGAACCTGTCAAAAGTTTGAGTCATTGACTCATTCTTGGTTGACATAAAGTTCTCATATTGTTGCTTCAGAATGGCTTTCTGATTTCTCTTGGTACTTTTGGTACCAGAGAATCTCTTCTCCAGAGCATTCCAGAGTATCTCTGCATCAGTGCAGTTACAGAACTGATGTTGATATTCATTGGGAATAGCCAAGAGCAAGGTGCTCAAGGCTTTCATCTCTGTCTGTCTGATCTTTCTTTCTGCATCAGTTTTTGGTGGAGTTCTCTTTCCATCTGCACCAATCTTTCCTGCTTCAGAAGGACCATTCTCTATGATGTCCCACATAGAATAGTCAGTGAGGAGTATGTACTGCTAGATTCTGATCTTCCACATATCGAATTCATTGGGTCTAAGCATTGGAACCTTTGAGACCAAAGTACTGCTTGATTCTGCAAGATTTTCCATGATGAATAGATGTTTCTGAGAGATCAGGCTTTGATACCACTTGTCAGGATCGAATTCTCAACAAGAATTAATTCTCAGAAACAATATCAAAGAAGTTTGCGGAATAACACTTTGATATTCAATGAAACAGTAAATCAACACAGTAAATATGAAGAACAAACTGTAAACTTGTATTGAATGCTTTAAAGTTACAAGATTACTCACTCAACCTCAATATTGATGAACAGACTCACCAATACGAATTCTACTTCTCTAGAATTAGGATCTATGCCTTGAGGTTGATTTTCTCTCTAAAAGAATGAAAACTAAAATTAAATTATTATTCTAAACTATACAATATATATACTGAATACAAAGATAATTACAATAAATAAAATATCTTCAGTATATCTTCTATGTATATCTCTAAGCTTCCATGTATATCCTTTCATATGAATCTTCATCATATAAGCAGTATTAATCTTCAGCAGTATTAACTTCCTTCTAGCAGCATTAACTACTAAGCAGTACTAACCACTAGCAGTACTAACTAACTAAGCAGTACTAACTTTGTTCAAGCAGCACTAACTTTGACTAGCAGTATTAATAATACTAGCAGTAGTAACACTCAGCAGTATTAACCTTTAAGTCTTCTAGCAGTAGTAATTTTGAACCAACAGCATTAACCATACTTGATGAATTCTTCAGTTCCCAACAGTTTTAAAACAACTGCAACATTTGGCAGCTCATTTTAGATGTCTATTTTTAAGGGAAATTTGTAACACCCCGAATTTTGGATTATTGGTTATTTTGTATTGTAATATATCTAGTTTTGTTCAACTAATGTCGTCAAAGTTTGGTCGTGTTTGCGTTTTGGAAAAACGTTGAAATTCGTATGGGAAGAGCAGTTTGGCGAGAGTGCCATGGTCATTCTCGCGGAAGGCACAATTGCGGGGACTCGATAGCCCGCGGTACATCTTCGGCGAGAGTGCCCGACGAGAGTGCCAGGGTCACTCTCGCGTGTCACAATCGTGGGAGAAGTGGGAGCCGCGGTACGTTCTTGGCGATAGTGATTGGCGATAGTGCCATGTCACTATCGCGATGTCACAATCGCCGACGGGGTTTTAGCATTAAATGTTTGATTTCATGAGGTTAGCTCATTTATTTCATTTGGGGTTTTTGAAGGCAACCGATTTTCTCTCCTAGGTAAGATTTCTTCACCTCAAAACTCAATCTCTTCAACATTTAATCCTCCCTATAATCTTGTTGGGTGTATTAAATGCTAACCTAGGGTTTCTCTCCTTTGGTAGTCAAGTTCTAGCCATTTGGTGAACCAAGGTTTCTCCTCACCTACTTCTCATCTCCTTGAACCATCTAGGGTTTGGGGTATTGGAGCAACCTAAGTAAGTTTTCTTAACTTATGTACATCCATACTTGCACCATTAATTGTTTATATGATTTTTATGAAATACTTGCTATTAACCTAAGAGCTAGGGTTTTGGCTATCTTCAATAAATAAGATGATTGGGGTTGATGGAAGTGTTTTAACATATCGTAGAGTGCTTATTTGTAAGTCTTGTAGGAAAGGATAAATTTTGGTAAAGGTCTACACCTCTATATGTTGAAATGCCAAACACATAAATTCTTATCAGCAGTTGGAGTCATTGTCACCATTGGGGATTCGTATGTGGCTAAATGAGTTGTAGTATTCCTTGGTGAAAATGTAACAAGTACGATTATGTTAGTTGTGTCAATATTATGCTTACATGAGGGTTGCCATCTTTAATTGTTTATATTTCTCGTTGGAAGTCTTATGTCTATTTCCTTGTGCACGAGGATTTAGATGGTATGCATAGTATATTGCATGTTTATTGCCTTGGGCATTGCAAATAGACAATAGGGGACGCAAGTCCCTTAGTTGGAACTCGGTTAGATTGGATAGACACCCTTGCCTGTAAGACCTTAAGGTGTAACCCGACGGGGTAAGCGCCAGAGGCAGAGACGGTTTGAGGATTGTGATGTCCGGCGTGGCATGGGAACTAGAATCGGGGCTGGACGGTGAAATCCAATCTACGTTACGGGTTATCCCGTTTTATTTGGAAAATATCTATGTTATACATGTACAGGAAACTTAAGTGTTCCGATTGAAAAGTCTTGACATTGACTTCAATGCATGGACACCGGTATCATTTAATTATCATTCTTATTTACCTTATGACTAGTGTCGGCGCGATAACCATTAGACTTCGTTCTAACACTTGTGTTCATGTTTCAATGGTTCACAGGTTCCGCTAGTGGTACGAGTAGGGCCCCTTGATTCGCCGGGATCGCACTTAGGATTCCTCCGTGGACCGGGCCTTTTTGGGAAATCGAGAAAGAGCGTTTTTGAAATCATAGTGACACCCACTTTAATCTAGTTGTCAATTGTTCTAGAATGAATAGGTTGTCATGTATATGTCTTATTTATCCCGCTACTTCATTATAGAACTACCCCAACTTTTTTGGGTTTTAGTCTTTACGTTTCCAGGTTTTGGATTCGCCTTATTTTTAGGCATTATATTGCAGAAATTTTAAGTTTTATTTTACCCAATTTTTAGCGTGTTACAAGTTGGTATTAGAGCTCTAGTTTAAGTGAATTAGGTATGTAGACTCGATGCCTAGACTTAAGCTGAGACCATTAAGTAATGAACTGTGAGCTTTGGGTAGAATTTCTAAGATGGGAGGACCCTAGAGTCGACAGAAACTACGTCGTTGGGAATTGTAAAAGTGGTAGCGAGAATTTTTATGTAGTGTATGTTCATAATTTCAATTAGCTACTGTTGTTATGAATATATGATTACGTGAACGTACTTGAAGTACTATGATTATGATGACCAATGGACCGTGTGAGTATGTTTCTTGTGTATTCTAGTGTTGCTTATTTCCATTTCCTTACTTCTTGTGTGGCAGATCCGAAATGGTAAATACTCGGAGTCGGCCACTGAACGAGGGAGAAATTCTTGAAGATATTTCATCTAACCCGAATCCTGTAGCCCGGGTGGCAACTGTGGTTCCTCCCGGAATGCCGCCAATATTTACCGGACCCGTGGAGCATATACCTAGAGTGGAGTTGGCATCCACAAATTCGGTTATTCATTATGAAAACCCACAAGCCGAGATGATGGTCAGTGTTATGCAGATGGTAACCTCGGTCATGGAAAAACAACAAGAAGCGTTCCTGAAAATGTTGGATGATAGGGATGCCAGTCTTCGGAGGTCGGAGGTCGGAGGTCGAGTGGTACTGGGGCGAGAACTGTACTGAGGGAGTGGTGGTCTTAGAGACAGGGCAAACAAGAAAGGGTTGCTCATTTAATTCCTTCATGGGGTGTAAACCGCCAGAGTTCGCCGGGACCGATGATCCCGTGGCTTGCATGAAATGGTTGAGGGAAATCGAGCAGGCCTTCAGGGCTTGTGGATGTGATGAGAGTCAGAAAGTAAATTTTGGCTCGCAAATGCTTCGAGGTGCAGCCTTGATTTGGTGGGATGTTCACACCGCTACCATAGGGGAAACAGTTTTAGCAAAGATGTCTTGGGCTACGTTTAAAGAGAAAGTTATGGAAGAGTACTGTAACGAACAAGAAATGGATTTAATCGAGGAAGAGTTCCGAGCTCTAACAAAAGGGGAACGGACGGTGAAAGAGTATACTCGTCTCTTCATGGAGAAGCTAAATCTAGTGGGACACATGGCCCCGACCGAGCCTACTTGAAGGGCCTACCTGCGGATATGGGGAATAGAGTCCGCAACTCTAAGGCCACAAATCTTCGGGAGTATATCGAGGAAACAAAGATAATGGAAAGGGTCTACTCCAAGGACCAAGAAGATAAGGAAAAGACCGCGGAAGAGAGGAAGGGAGAGATGCCGCCGAGTTTGTTCAAGAAACCGAGGTTTCAACCTAACGCTAGAAGCTTTGATAATCGCCGGGAGGCGAAATGGTGTTCTAAGTGCAAAAACAAGCACTTTGGTCCTTGCAACTCCAACTCCAACCAAGTCTCGTGTTACAAGTGTGGCAAGCCGGGTCACATAAGTCTAAATTGTCCCATGCCAGGGACCCTCTGTTATGAGTTCAAGGAGTCGGGTCACATAAAGAGGGACTGCCCTAAGCTAAGGGGTGGAGCGAGAGGAGGAAACCCACCAACTCAACCAAGGAAGGAATATTTCCCTAAGGCTCAAGAGAGGGCCTTTCAAATTTTGAGAGAGGAAGCGAAGGAGACCGCTGACGTGGTGTTGGGTACGTTCTTACTCAACTCCCTTGCTGCTAAGGTGCTATTTGATTATGGTGCAAACTTCTCTTTCGTGTCGCTTGATTTTTGCAAAGATTTAAAAATACCCACTAGTACTCTTAGCAATGCATTAGTAGTAGAAATAGCGAACGGGGAACGAGTGATCCTACGTGAAGCGTTGGAAGGGTGTCATCTAGATATTAGTGGGGAACTCTTCGAAGTGGACCTATTTCCTATGGCAATTGGGAGCTTCGATGTGGTAATTGGGATGGACTGGTTGTCTTTGTCTATGGGGAGAAGCGTAAAGGTGAAGTGACTCTTATTTCTTCCATCATGGCAAGTAAGTGTCTTGCGAAGAATTGCCCTTCATTCCTCGCCTACGTGTTGGATGCTAAAGCAGAGAAGAAAAAGATTGAAGAGGTTCGAGTCGTTAGCGAGTATCCAGACGTCTTTCCTGACGATCTTCCGGGTTTGCCGCCCGACCGTCAAGTAGAATTTAGAATCGATCTAGTTTCAGGGGCAACGCCGATTGCCCGTGCACCATACCGTCTTGCTCCGACCGAAATGCAGGAGATGATGACTCAATTTCAAGAGTTGTTAGAGAAGGGATTCGTGAGGCCGAGTTCCTCGCCTTGGGGAGCTCCGGTACTCTTTGTCAAGAAGAAGGACAGGTCGATGCGGATGTGTATCGACTATCAAGAGTTGAACAAGGTAACCGTGAAAAACAAGTATCCATTACCTCGAATCGATGATCTCTTCGACCAACTGCAATAAGTCGGATGTTTCTCCAAGATCGATCTTCGATCGGGTTACATCAAGTGAAGGTTAGAGAAGAAGACATTTCCATGACCGCCTTTAGAACTCGTTATGGTCACTACGAGTTCCTGGTTATGCCTTTTGGGCTAACTAACGCTCCGGCGGTATTCATGGATTTGATGAACCGAGTTTGTCGACCCTTCCTAGACAAATCGGTCATAGTGTTCATCGATGATATCTTGGTGTACTCGAAGAGTGACAAAGAGAACGAGAAGCACCTTCGAGAAGTGTTGGGAGTATTGAGGGATGAGAAACTCTATGCCAAATTCTCCAAGTGTGAATTTTGGCTAAGAGAGGTTCAATTTTTGGGTCATGTGGTGTCAAGTGATGGAGTGAAGGTGGATCCATCAAATATTGAGACTATGACGAATTGGGAACCACCAAAGAGCCCCACGGAAATTCGGAGTTTCTTGGGTCTAGCCGGTTACTATAGAAGATTCATCCAAGACTTTTCCAAGATAGCCTCACCATTGACATCTCTGACAAGGAAGAATATGAAGTTCCTTTGGACCGAGAAGCAAGAGCAAGCCTTCCGGACCCTCCAAAGAAAATTGTGTGAAGTGCCAATCTTGTCCATACCCGAGGGAACAGAGGACTTTATAGTCTATAGCGATGCGTCTAAAATGGGTTTGGGGTGTGTCTTGATGCAAATGGGCAATGTCATAGCTTATGCATCAAGGCATTTGAAGGAGCATGAAAAGAATTACTCAACCCACGATCTCGAGCTAGCAGCGGTGGTGTTCGCCTTGAAGTTATGGCGACACTACCTATACGGGACGAAGTGTACCCTCTTTACCGATCATAAAACCCTAAAGTATGTCTTCGATCAGAAAGAATTGAATATGCGGCAAAGGAGATGGCTTGAGCTACTCAAGGATTATGACTGTGAACTTCAATACCACCCCGGGAAAGCAAATGTGGTCGCGGACGCCTTGAGCCGAAAGGAGTATAGTTGTGGGGTTCAAGCCACCTTTGCAAGGGTGGATGTGGTCTCAAGTTTGATTTATAAGATCAAAACATCACAGTCGGAAGCACTTCTTGAAGTCAACCTCAAAGGTGAAATCATGGTGAAGCAACATCTCCAATTGACCGAGGATGGAAAGGGTTTGAAATTGTACCAAGGTCGAATTTGGGTGCCGAAAATTGGAGGATGTCGGGATCTACTATTTGAGGACGCACACAAATCCAAGTACTCAGTACATCCGGGGAGCACTAAGATGTATCGGGATTTGAAGCTCAACTATTGGTGGCCAGTGATGAAGTTAGATGTGGCTAGTTATGTGGAACAATGCATAACTTGCCTACAAGTGAAGGCGGAGCACCAACGATCATACGGTAGTCTCCAATCCTTAGAGATACCGGAGTGGAAGTGGGAGCACATCACCATGGACTTTGTAACCAAGCTACCGAGGACTTTAAAGAACCACGATACCATTTGGGTAATAGTGGATCGCTTGACTAAAAGCGCACATTTCTTGGCTATGCGAGAGACTCTACTGATGGACAAGTTAGCCACTTGTTGTATATAGATGAAGTGGTTTCAAGGCATAGAGTGCCACTTTCTATTGTATCTGATCGGGATAGCCGCTTCACATCTCACTTTTAGGATAGTTTACAGAAAGAGATGGGCACAAGAGTTAAGTTGAGTACCGCCTATCACCCGCAGACAGACGGACAGAGCGAGCGGACCATCCAGACTCTCGAGGACATGTTGAGGTCGTGCGTCATTGACTTTGGGGGAAATTGGGATGCACACCTCCCACTTGTGGAATTCGCCTACAACAACAGTTATCACTCAAGTATTGCCATGGCGCCATTCGAGGCATTGTATGGAAGAAAGTGTAGGACACCTGTGTGTTGGCTAGAAGCGGGGGAGAAACAATTTACCGGACCAGAGATCGTGCAAGAGACGGCCAACAAAGTGAGAGTTATCAGAGAGCGTTTGAAAGTGGCACAAGATCGGCAGAAGAGCTACGCGGACAAGAAGATAAGACCGGTCGAGTTCCAAGTGGGGGAGCGGGTAATGTTGAAAGTGTCACCGTGGAAAGGATTGATAAGGTTCGGAAAGCGTGGGAAGCTCAGTCCCCGTTTCCTTGGGCCTTTCACTATCCTTGAACGTATTGGTCTACAAGCCTACAAGTTGGATCTTCCGCCGGAGATGGACGAAATTCACCCCACCTTTCATGTGTGCTACTTGCGGAAATGCCTAGCCGAAGAAGAGAGTGTCATCCCACTTTCGGAAATTAGAGTGGACAACAATCGATGTATAGAGGAACCTGAATCTATCCTCAAAAGGAAGACGAAGAGGCTACGGCACAAAGAAGTGGTCATGGTAAAGATTCAATGGAAGCACCATCGCGGAACCAACGTAACTTGGGAATCGGAAGAAGATATGAGGAGGCGATACCCTCATTTGTTTGGTTAGTTGGGATTTCGAGGAAGAAATCCATTTTAGGGGTGGAGGATTGTAACACCCTGAATTTTGGATTATTGGTTATTTTGTATTGTAATATATCTGGTTTTGTTCAGCTAATGTCGACAAAGTTTGGTCGTTTTTGCGTTTTGGAAAAACGTCAAAATTCGTATGGGAAGAGCAGTCTGGCGAGAGTGCCATGGTCACTCTCGCGGAAGGCACAATCGCGGGGACTCGATAGCCCGCGGTACATCTTTGGCGAGAGTGCCAGGGTCATTCTCGCGTGTCACAATCACGGGAGAAGTGGGAGCCGCGGTACGTTCTTGGCGATAGTGACTGGTGATAGTGCCATGTCACTATCGCGATGTCACAATCGCCGACGGGGTTTTTAGCATTAAATGTTTGATTTCATGAGGTTAGCTCATTTATTTCATTTGGGGTTTTTGAAGGCAGCCGATTTTCTCTCCTAAGTAAGATTTTTTCACCTCAAAACTAAATCTCTTCAACATTTAATCCTCCCTAGAATCTTGTTGGGTGTATTAAATGCTAACCTAGGGTTTCTCTCCTTTGGTAGTCAAGTTCTAGCCATTTGGTGAACCAAGGTTTCTCCTCACCTACTTCTCATCTCCTTGAACCATCTAGGGTTTGGGGTATTGGAGCAACCTAAGTAAGTTTTCTTAACTTATGTACATCCATACTTGCACCATTAATTGTTTATATGATTTTTATGAAATACTTGCTATTAACCTAAGAGCTAGGGTTTTGGCTATCTTCAATAAATAAGATGATTGGGGTTGATGGAAGTGTTTTAACATATCGTAGAGTGCTTATTTGTAAGTCTTGTAGGAAGGGATAAATTTTGGTAAAGGTCTACACCTCTATATGTTGAAATGCCAAACACATAAATTCTTATCAGCAGTTGGAGTCATTGTCACCATTGGGGATTCGTATGTGGCTAAATGAGTTGTAGTATTCCTTGGTGAAAATGTAACAAGTACGATTATGTTAGTTGTGTCAATATTATGCTTACATGAGGGTTGCCATCTTTAATTGTTTATATTTCTCGTTGGAAGTCTTATGTCTATTTCCTTCTGCACGAGGATTTAGATGGTATGCATAGTATATTGCATGTTTATTGCCTTGGGCATTGCGAGTAGACAATAGGGGACGCAAGTCCCTTAGTTGGAACTCGGTTAGATTGGATAGGCACCCTTGCCTATAAGACCTTGAGGTGTAACCTGACGGGGTAAGCGCCAGAGGCAGAGACGGTTTGAGGATTGTGATGTCCGGCGTGGCATGGGAACTAGAACCGGGGCTAGACGGTTAAATCCAATCTACGTTATGGGTTATCCCATTTTATTTGGAAAATATCTTTGTTATACATGTACAGGAAACTTAAGTGTTCCGATTGAGAAGTCTTGACATTTACTTCAATGCATGGGCTCCGGTATCATTTAATTATCATTCTTATTTACCTTATGACTAGTGTCGGCGCGATAACCATTAGACTTAGTTCTAACACTTGTGTTCATGTTTCAATGGTTCACAGGTTCCGCTAGTGGTGCGAGTAGGGCCCCTTGATTCGCCGGGATTGCACTTAGGATTCCTTCGTGGACCGGGCCTTTTTCGGAAATCGAGAAAGAGCGTTTTTGAAGTCATAGTGACACCCATTTTAATCTAGTTGTCAATTGTGTTAGATTGAATAGGTTGTCATGTATATGTCTTATTTATCCTGCTACTTCATTATAGAACTACCCCAACTCTTTTGGGTTTTAGTCTTTACGTTTGCAGGTTTTGGATTCGCCTTATTTTTAGGCGTTATATTGCAGAAATTTTAAGTTTTATTTTACCCAATTTTTAGCGTGTTACAAAATTGGCCCAAAGGTGCGCAATTTCCACCCCCCCCCCCCGCGCCATTGCATACCTGGCTTCTTTTATACTCGAACGACGCAACAGAGCCCCCACCTACCTTTTTTAATTACTCGATCGGCGCAAGTTGAAGGACCACCACCGCCAGAGCTTTGTCGATTTCGCACCCCACCACACCAAGCTTTCCCCATTTTTTAATCGATTTAGGACCACAATGGCTGAGGTTAGTGACTTCCGTAAGGGGGTTCCACTGGTGCGCAAAAGGGGGTGTACCCCATTTGCGTACATGTATTTTTCAGTTTCATTGATTGATTTTGTAGTTATGTATATTGTACAGAAAAGTATATTACCATTTTATATTTTGGATTATAATTTTTTGTATATTATCATTTTATATTTTGGATTATAATTTTAGTGTCATCGTAAATTACACAAAATAAAACACAATAAGATTAATATTAGATTAAATGGTTGTAGTTATCATGTTATATTAATTTTGTTAAAAAATAACCATCGTTTGAAATTGGTCTATATTTAATTTTTGAGTTCTTGTAACATAGTTTTAAATTTAATGTTTTGAAATTTTTTTACACACATTATAGAACTTGTAAATACCTAAAATTCCTTTACTTTAGAAATTGACACTTTAGGTCCCTTTACTTTAGAAAATTATAATTTAGGTGCCTTGAATTTAGAAATTAACATTTTAGGTCCCTTTACTTTAGAAAATTACAAATTAGGTGCCTTGACTTTAGAAATTTACACTTTAGGTCCCTTAAATTTAGAAACTAACACTTTAGGTCCCTTAACTTTAGAAAATGACACTTTAGGTCCCTTAACTTTTGAAATTAACACTTTAGGTCCCTAAGTTTTAGAAACTGACACTTTTGGTCCCTTAACTTTAGAAACTGACACTTTAGGTCTCTTAACTTTAGAAATTAACACTTTAGATCCCTTAACTTTAGAAATTAACACTTTAGGCATCTTTAAATTAGAAACTGACACTTTAGGTCCCTTCATTTTAGAAATTAACACTTTAGGTCTCTTAACTTTAGAAATTAACACTTTAGACGTCTTTAAATTAGAAACTGACACTTTAGGCGTCTTTAAATTAGAAAATGACACTTTAGGTCCCTCTACATTACAAACTGACACTTTAGGTCCCTCTACATAAGTATTATATCATTACAATGTAGGGAAGAAATTTCTACAATGCAAAGTTGAATTTGAAGAGTAAGATGACGATGGTGGAGTTGATTCGCCAAAAATTGAACTCTAGGCGATTAGCGTTATTCAGGGAGACATGTTTCGGTCATTGGTTGGATTTGACCGATACATCTGCCGACCCTATCTTGCTCCATATATTCTTACAGACCCAGGTCTTCCCGGAAAATATACGGGATGACGAGATGTTTTTCCAGGTTGATGGCCACGCGCTTCGGTTCGGCCGTGAGGAGTTCTGTCTTATCACAACACTTCGTTTCGGACCAGAACCGAAGATGCATAAGAATAGGGTCGATGGTTTTGTTATACGGGTGTTCCCACGAGTCCATTTAACGGTGCGGAACATCCAGAATGTATTCAATCTTATCGGTACTGATAGCGAGGGGCGGGCCCATATCGATGACGATTTTGTCGTCCGTATTTGTCTCATGATGATGGTTGAGATGTTCTTCCTCGATCATCAGTTGTCCCAGCATCTTCCGGACACTCTACTTCGGGCCATTGATGATATGAGCGTGTTTAATCGGTTTCCCTGGGGATCCTATATATGGACGCCCACCTTCAAGCAGATGAATGGAGCGATCCGGAGACGGCTGGACCATGGGCAGAGGATGTCGTTATCTGGTTTTTTTATTTGCATTCAAGGTTAGTTAGTTGATATCAAATTAATATTTTTACAATCTACATGGATTCCCTATTTCTAGAAAATATTTACTACTATCTTGGTATTCTAATTCACAGATATGGATTTTAGAGACCTTTCCTATGGCCAACACGTATTATATACTGACTACCAGGATGCCACATGCGGTTCGTTGGGATAGGTCTTCGACAATTATTGTTAGCCAGCATGCCTATGCTCTCATGGATGTGTTGACGGTAAGTTACATTGACTACACCAAAAAAATTTGTAATAGATGAGGCCCTCATGTGGATTTCTAACATGATTATTTTTCAATATATTAGGAGGAGCGGGCCCCACGCCAGAGCCTTATTCCTACGCCGTTTGAGGAGAGCCAGGAATGGTATATTCAGAGCCATCGCTGGTTTAATAGTTCGGAGGGGCGTCGACCGACGAAGAGGTCGAGAGTTATGCAGGCTGTTGACGAGGGTGAGAAGTCATTCTAAATTATCCGATATTTTTAATTTTTTTATAAAGAGAAGTCATTCTAGATTATTTGATATTTATAATAATGTTGTTAATTGTTTGTATAGACGTAGGTTCCGAGTCAGAGGGAGACGACCAACCTGATCATGACACGGACCCCCCGTCCCACGCAGGCGTCAGCAAGGCACATGAGGCCACCTCTTACGAGGAGCCACCATTTCATGCTGGGCATAGTCCACCCTTTCACCGTGAGCATAGTTCAACAGGCCACCATCATCATAGTCCACATGTTGACCCCTATGCTGACCGGTGGGCTGAGATTACGAGGTTTAAGGATGATTACTATGAGTATCGGACATCTCATCGCACAGAGCATGAAGCTCTTGAGAGACGTCTTGCTGAGGTGGAGAGGCTTACTAGCCAGTTTAGGTCTTTTTAGGTAAGTGTTTAACTTAATTTATCGAAAATGGTTTTAATTGTTATCTTTTGAACCTCTATGTGGTTTAATATGCTTGATGACAGTTTCCAGCCTAGCAGCAGCGTGGACAACCCTCCCAGCCCGCCGACATGCCACATGGGTTTGGATATTCGATCTTCGGAGGCCCGTCCCAATACACGGATAATGTTAGTTATTTCAATCCTCATATGGCATCATTTTTATTTGTTTTCAATAAGACATAAAAATAATGACTTAGATTAATGTGCAGAGTTCATCAGGCTTCTTTGATGACTTATTCGGATCTTCGTCGTTCGTTACACCGCCCCACCAAATGGCACATGTAAGTTATTTAATTTGGTGGGTAATTTGATTTTTATATTCAGAATAGAAACTGAATAATCTCAATGTTATTTTGCAGGGCACAGGGGCATCATACACGGGGCTTAGTGGTCAGAGTGTTGGCGGCTCTCCGTTTGTTACACAGGGCCAGTATACTCAGCCTGTAAGTTAAGAGATCTGTTTGTTACATTTGATATTTATTTCTTAGAATAAACTTGTGAGGACCCAACATATTTTGCAGGGCACATTCGGGTCGTTGCTCCATGAGAGCGGACCGACTACGGTGGGTATGTCAGGTTTGTCGGGGTTTGTTGGGAGTTTGTTCCAGGATACGCCACATGCGAGTACATATGTCGGCCTGTCGACCTCGACGTATGTCCAGCCTCCAGTGTCCCAAGACATTCAGGTTGCACCGCCGGCAGATATTTCCCAGAGGCCGGTGCGCCAGAGAGCTCCTGGGAGACAATTGCGCTCTCCTTTCACCCCTTTGCCTCCTAGTACAGACCCACCTGTCCAGCGCCGTGCATCGAATATGCCTATACATCGTAAAGTCGCTGCTGACACCATCACTGCTGCTACTGTCGTTGCCACCACCACTACTGCTATTGCCGCTGCCACCACCATTTCTTCTACGCCCTCTTACACTTCATCCGCTATTGCCACAAAATGGCATAAGAATGAATTTCCGACTTATTGGCTTAGGTGCATACCTACCTATCCTGTCAATAAGGAGTGATGGGGCTTATTACTCGGTTTGGAGGGCTCGGGGTGGCTTGAATCCGATGTTAGTACTAAAACGCCATTTCAATTTCTCTATCATAATGTCTATTTATATGTCAAACATTTTTTTCTTTTTTAAATAGCACATCAACGGATGGGTTCGGTTTATCCATGAGTCGCGTTCGCCCAGTGCATAGTGGACGGTGATGACGTCCAATTTCATGCATTTCATGATCACTGGTGGTGGGGAGAGTTCCGTCTGCAAAATGGCGAAGGAGTCGGACGGTGTACCATGGTGGTCTGTTCAGCATGTATGAATTTCAATTTAAATATACTTGTTATTTATAACTCTGTATAGTTTAATGTTGTTTACTGTTGGTTTGTTTTTGAACAAATATTTCAGGTCTTCATTCCGATTTACATAGAACAGAAGCATTGGGTGGTTGGCGACCTCGACCTAGACATCATGGAGATGACCGTATATGATAGCTTCAGGTGCGATTCATATGCGGACAACTTTAGAAAAATGATGGCCAAGTTCACCGACCTTCTAGAGGAATTTCTTACCCTAGTTGGGTGGGTGCCCAACACTTGCAGTACAAAGCCACAAGTTCACTTGGGTACACGCAGAGGGGGTACCGCAACAGCAGGGTCCATTAGGCGATTGTGGTCCTTTGACATGTATGTTCCTCACACATTTGGCGAATAACAAGGTCCCGATAGCGATGGAGGATGATTCGGCATGAGCACTAGCCTGGAAGTGTCATATGGCAGGTGTCTTTTAGTCCATGATATAGACAGATCGATTTGTATGATTTCTTTTAGGAACTTGTATATTTAGCTTCGTATATACAATTTTTTGAAGTTTTAGTTAATTTCGAGACAATTTATTAAAAAAGCAGTCGTGTAGTTTAACTAAAGCATCATTTCATTAAAATGCACGTATTTAATAACATTGAACAGATACAATGCATATGAACTAAACAACTAACCATATGGTCATTTAAATGTCAAAGTACGGCTGCACGACGCTTTGGTTTTCTGAAATCCCCACCGAATTCTTATGTTCTCTGGTGATACGATTTTGTTAGTGTTAACCTCCACTTTCTCGTTGTACACTTCAATGAAGGTATGGCCGTCAACATACTGACGTATAAGGGCTACATCTTCATCGGTATCCATAGGTTCCAGTCCAGTCAATAAGTTTGTATTCAAACGTTTAAAATACAACTTATAATATTTCGTTCCATCGTAACCTAGCTCTTTCATGATCTGGTGAAGCAGTCGCATGGAAAGATCTTCGACATCAAACATGTCAACATAGACTTCTAGACCACTAAAGTACTGCCTTCTAGGTGGATTTGTGAAGTACCCTTGATGGTAGAGTTTCATGCTGAACATTTGTGGATACTCAGTTGTTCAAGATAGGGGTTAACAAGGTTAGCCTTACACAATATTCAAAGCAAGCAAAACCCAAAAAAATATAAACGCTAACCATATAAATCGGTGGTACAGGCTGGAATCGATTGAGATAAACATCTGAAATTCCATACACGAAGATTTGGGGATGCCATGTAACTTTCTTTTGTTTGGTTTAGGACTCCCCAGCGTTCGGTATTTATAGCCAAAGGTAGTGCACAAAAACCATCTTAGCAATTGCGTACCTGTAAAAAGCTTTAAGATTCGCTTGAAAAGCTTCAAGATTAGCTTGAAAAACTTCAGGGGTGCGCAATTGCGTACCTGTTTTGTTTGGTAGCATAATAGTCACCGACACTTGTTTTGAAGTAGTTTAAACATATAAATGCATCAAACCATAAAATAGATTAGCCGATTTACTTCTTCAAACAAAGCCATAGAAAGTACATCTATCAACTAGCAACGAAGAAAACCAAAATACAAACCCAACAACACAAGCACCATGAAACAAAGTGATAGAAAGTATGGGTACAAACTAGCAACATAGAAAATCCAAAAACATTAACACCATCTAAGGATAAAGTGCTTTACATTGATCAATCCAATTTTGTTTCTGGGTAACCTGCGCTTGCAGTACTGCAAAATCTTGCATAAGCTTGTTTACTTGACCGTTGTCGTGACGAATACGGTCTTCTTTCTCTTTTATCTCCCTATTCTACCTTCTTACCTCCTCCTTGTCCGCGTCGATCCTTTTCAAGTGGCCATCCTTCTTGGCCATCATTTCCTTCCATTCTTCGGTGAGTTGTTCATCTCCGCTTCACTTTTCTCTATCGCCTTTTTCAGTCTGGAGGGCATTATTTGTGAAGACGGTAGGTTTGAGGATGATGCATTTCCAGCCATGTGTTTGGTCAAAGAGGAGACTATTATGCTATGAAAATGGTGTATGAATGGTGTGAATTATAACGTTGGTATAACCCAGGTATTTATAACTAGTAATTCACAACTTGCTATCTATCCTTTCTACCTTCTACACCATTTACAAACATTCTCTATATTTTCATAACTTAATGGCTGGAGGTTCACGCTCTAGGGGAAAAGGTTGGCGAATGGGGATGGCACTTCACGATCCGACTACATCCAACAATTGAATGATGGATCTAGAAGGATTGACTGGAGGGCACCCAAGACAACGGAGGAGTGGGCGTAGTTTGGAAGAACTGCGGCCGATCACCCAATTACGCCTCTGGAGTGGGAGCAGTTTAACAATGCACGGGAGGCATACTGCCCTACTCATGGGGGAGAATCCCCACCTTATTATCAATCTAACCAGCGGTCGGGTCTACCAATGTCTCAAGCACTTCCTGCCAAGTTGAAACAGTCATGTGATGAGGCGAATGCAGAGATACAAAACATAAGAAGGATGTGGCTAAGCAACATGGAACTTCAGAAAGAGAAAGAGGTGTGTCTTGCGGAGAAGAAGGAGTTCCTGGCATGAATGAAGCGTGATGTTAGGGAGATGCAACGAGAGATTAATGATTTAAAAGATGAAGTGATAGAAATCAAAGACAGCTACACCGGCATGGAGGAGCTGATGAAGGAAAAGTCTGACTGGATCATCAAGTTCCAGGAAATCTACCGGTAGTAGGTTTCTCCAAGGGTGGTTGTTATATGGATGCACTTCATACATTTTTTTAGGTTTCAATAAAATGATGCTTTAATGCTTTAATGTTTACTTTAGTAAATAACACAAGAAAACTTAACAAGCACGATAAGGTAGATAAAATCAACACTAAACATAAAAACAATATCACTTAGCATACAAGGCGTAGTCGTTACAATCAAGGGAAGTCAATCTTAGAGAGCAATAATAATATTTATAAAAAGTTTATTACATACATGGTTTACTCGTTTAGATCAATGTTTAAATCAAAAGTACCATGTCTAAAACTTTCATAAATCTCTTGGGTTGATACTGGTTGAGTTTGTTGACTACCAGATGCCCTTTGAGTTTGTCGACTACCAGATGCCTTTTGACGGCTTACATTTACTGATGCAGGAGATGGACAGTTTGCTCTAGTGTGTCCTGTTTGTCCACACCGAGAACATCTTCTCTGGATGGGATCCTTACCCTAAGATGGGATACGGTCATGGTTAGTTGGTCGACCAGCCCGTCTTATTACGACCGGTGGTCTAACGGTCATAAACGGGTGGTCTGGAACAACCCATGTTTCTCTTGGACCGACTGGATGTATGAGCTCTACGTATGTTTGTCGGAAATTATCCGACGCGTAGTAACCAGTCGCCAGATAGGAGACATATGTACACCGTTGATTTTTTGAGACGACGATTGCATGGACTCATGGTATTCCTAAGAGCTACCATTTCCTGCATGAGCAAATACGATTATTGAAGTCAACTTCCGCGTCCCTAACCCCATCGTGTACTTCCCAGTAACTTCGGCCAATCTCATGTACAGTCCACGTTACGGGCTTGTAAATTCTCTTTTCAATTTTGGTCTCCGCCCACGGCGTGAGACGATTCACCATTTCCTCTGCGATAACAAAAATTTGTTACGTTAGTATTGCAAAAATAAAAACATAAAGTTCAAACAGTCAGTAATCCAAGGACGATAACTTCCATTTCTCCGACGAATCGAATACCATTCTTGCTGAAAACATGAAAAATAATCCATAAGGCCTACAATAGGTAGTCTCTGTGCAAAACGAGACAATGCATTCACCGACTCGGCACTGTTCGATGTCATTATGTTGTAACGCATTCCTGGGAAATGGGCCCTTGACCATTTCTCCGGCCCAACCTGGTCCATAAGCGGAGCTCCAACAGGTAAAGCAGCTCGTAGACCCTCCATGTTCAGTTCAAACTCCTCCACCGTATATGCTTTACATTCCTCCAAAATAACTTCTTCTTGTATTTGACCATGTTGTCCCTATTTTTTATGTTCATCATTAGATGGCGACAACAAAGTGCATGATGGGCCCTTGGGTACACTGTATTAATTGCTTGGTGAATTGAGGCATCCCTGTCGGATACAAACACCAACCCCTCGGATTCCCCGATACAACACTTCATCATGGTTAAGAACTGTTGAACCCAGATTAGTTGATAAATAATAATCACACAACACAATAACGATCAAGAGATAAATAAATCAGATTAATATACCAACGATCTCTTGTATAATCAAATAATACATGTGTGTGTGTGTTCTTGGTACCTTGTGCGTGTAATACAGAGAGTATACGTCTCTTCTCTGCTCCTTAATTTCGATACACACAAGCTTAACCTAAAACTAGAGAATGAATCCTATTTATACTTAGGTTAACATTACCTAATTAATTACTAACTATTAGCTAAAATACCCCCTAGAGTATTAAACACTATTACAAAATAGACCCCTATTACAATTTAATCTTGAATACAATTTATGATCCAACAATCTCCCCCTTTGGATTCATGATTAAAAAAAATTTGGCAATTGTCTTCTGGTCTTCTCTTCTCTTGAAAACTGTATTTGATATGACGTTGGCAGCTTCAAAACTTGTAACTTTACACAGTCTTTATCTTCTTCTTTAAATGAAGTGTCCTTCTGATGATCATCTTCAGTCAGATTGATTTATCAGATAAGCTAAAACACTTTGATATCTTTATCTTCTTCAGCAGTCTTCAGTATAAACTTTCTTATCTAGTATTCTCCCCCTTTTTGATGAATGGTGAGAATCAGCATCTTCAAAACTTAGCAAAAACAATTAAAGAATTTTCTCCCCCAATCCAACAGTTAAGCGCAGTCTTCATGTATATATCCCTGTGTGGAAATAAGAGCAGACTCTCCATATGGAGAAAGTGATTATTTCAATCTTTTCATATTCAAATAAGGAAAATGGTAACCCTGAATCAACAAATGACTCAGTTTAGAATGTCTGTCAGCAACACACAGTTACTGAGTAACACAAAGTTACTATATAAGGAGCTGGTTTTGATGTTGACTCCCCAGGACTTCCATTCAATCATCGAATAACACATGGTTATCTATGAACGTTCTGACAGAAAACAAATTTTTGTGTGCTCGTGCATGTGTATGAAAGAATTAAGCACCGATGATTGCTTTTCAATGTAGGCTCAAAGTATGTAAACTTGTTGGGACAGCAACAAATTATACAAAGACTCAATGTGCATGAGAAAGGGTCGAAGGTGTGGCAACTTTCCTTCTTTTTCAATATTAGTATCTTCCAAATGAAGAACCAATAGCGTATGTGTTGCGTCCCCAGAAAATGTGAAACGTTATCTTTTTGAGAAAAGAATGAGTAGCTGGTGGGGTTGTATGCAAGAGATGGCATGGGCTAGGTGCCTTTTTCAATGTCGTTTACGAAGAAATTTGAAACAACAAATAATGTGGCTACCCGGCTCAGAAAGAATTTGGTGCAGAGTTTGATATTCTTTTACTATGTTCTCTCACCTTCTTTCTAATAATCTTTTAAATCTCACTTCTAACCAATCTCTCTTTTCCATTTTACCTCTTCACACACCAACACTCAATTTTTTTGACCCCTCTCTCCTCAATCACTCAGGGAATACTTCCTGGGTAGGAAACACTGGTTATCGTGAATCCATGGAAGTTCAGTTAAGCTCACACATCAAATCCCATGTATTTTCCTAAAAGAATGTGTTGTTCAACAGTCTTTTGTACATGTAAGCACAAATAAGTAACACATGAAGAATAAAAATTTGGAGAAATCAAAAGCATTTGTGTTGTTGACAATGCTATACTCCCCCTCAAACTAAAAGGTGTTTGACAATTAAGCTCAGATCAATTTGTCATGAAGAATAATATTTTGGAGAATCAAAAACGAATGTTGTTTATATGAACAATATATAAAAATATTTTCAATGAAAGCACTTTTAAAGTAGAAATGACGTTTGATTCAAGAAACAGTGAATACAAAGAACGTGAGTATTACCATAGAAAGATTTAACTTTTGATACATGGTAATAACAAAGTCAAATAGAATGTTCTGAACCGTTATATGTATGAATACTTGACAAAGTATATTGACAAGATAATATACAAGTATTTATCTTTTGGAACACACGGTCAGATAAGCATTTAAGTATCCAAAAATCATTTAAAAACACACTTCTCAATTCATGAAAACATTTAAAGAATATGAAGTGGTTTGAACATTTAAAACCATTTTTCACAAGTGAAAGTTGTTCTTCTTTCAACAAGTGATAGAGTGTAAGGATTAGAAATATATACCTGTAAATCAGAATCCTTAACTCCCCCTGGAATTAATATTTTCATTTAAGTATCTTTAACAAAAACTCAGATATCCTCCCCTTGATACCTGTAAAAAGTCAATTTAATCAGAAAAAAATATGACAATGATAGTAAAAATCATATTTATCTCCTCCTAAAAGATATAACAGTTAACTCCCCCTCAAATCAAAAACTCCTATAAAAGATTTTATCATTTAAGCATCCTATCAGAAGAAAACATTTGAGTACGGGTTTTGAACTGAAGTATTCAAAAACCATGATGACATATTCTCCGGTGAGAATAGTATCATTCATTTTTACCAATGAAGATCGGGTCTTGAACTGTATCATTCTAGAGCCATTCTACATATTCTCCAGTGAGAATAGTATCTAATCTTCTCCTGAAAAATCAGAAAATACATCAGTAAAAGTATAAAGCATATAAGCTTCCCCTTAATATGTGCATAATCCTTAATCATGAAACCGAGTTCTAAATTACTAGGATTAAAGTAAATTCAGAATTCAAACTCTTTGACATTGAAGTCCGAGTCCTAAGTTGTTGTACTTAGAAGTCATCTTTTTTTGCAATGAGGCAAGAGTCCTAATCTGTAGTAATAAGAAGTCATCGTTCTTTCTCCCCCTTAAACTTTGGGTGCCTGCAACACAGGTTTAGCTTTCGGTACCCACTGGTAATTGGGTCCTAATGGGTTAGTTGCAGTTCTAGTGGGAGATATAAAGTACGAACCATACCAGTTATTCACATAATCTTTTCTTACAAAATCATTTGAGCCACAGTAGGAACAACTAATTTTCTTTTGTGCTAACCTGATCAGTTGATTTATAGTGTAAACCAGATCTGGTTTGCCAAAAGTTTTACCTTTCGGAGTATTGTTTCTTTTAGTATTTGATGTATGCACAAATGACTTATCGGTCTTGTTCTCCTCTGAGGATCCTTTAACTTTCCAGATCCAATTTTCTCTATCTTTTTCTTCATCTTCCCTTCTCCAAAACCTTTTCTTCTGAGACTTGTTCTTCTTGAAGTTACCTGAACCATCAACATTTTTGTCAAAGAATAGGTTAGAAGGACGAATCTGATCAGTAGATTTAGAAGTAAGACCATCATCTAAATCAAATAAATGATTATAAGAAACATTTGAAAAATGTGAACTTGAAGCCTTTTTTAGTGAACAATCTGAATCAGCTTGATCATCTCTCGGTGATTGAGCTATTGACTCTGGCATCTTGTGCTCAATCAACTTCACCTTGAATACGATCTCTTCAAGTTCCTTTATCTTTGACGACAAACTGTTTCTTTCCTTTTCAATCAGATCAAACTTCTTTTGCAATTCAGATTTCGTCTTCTTTTCCTCCAGAATTATTGTTGATATCTCAGATAGCTCTCTTGTCAGCTTAGCTATCTCAGTCTCAAATAATTTCTTTTCTTTAGAAAAGTCTATGTTTACTTTCTTCTGTTCAGATATCTTTTTCTCTTTCTCAACCTTTTCTCTCTCAAGAATGATAACCTTCTCAAAGTCTGAAACTTGTTGAGAAAACTTAACACATTTAAGCTCTAATGATTTCTTTTCTTCAAAGGCTTTTCTGGATAAATCAGAGAATTTCTTAGCAAATTCTTTTCTTTCTTTCTCAATCTTCAACATTTCATCTTGAACTTTTGTATTGTCTCTGTCCTGGGTTGCCTTTTCTTTCAGCATATTAATCTTAACCTCAAGACTGAAGACTTTTTCTTTCAAAGAATCCCTTTCAGCAAAAATTCGAGAGTTTGTCTTTTTAAGCCCATCAGATGTCTCAATAACATTGTTTGCTCTTCTTCTAAGCTCATCAAGCTCTTTTTGCATTAACTCCTTCTTTGACCATGTAGAGCTTGAATTATAACTTTCAGATTTCTTCAGTTTTGCTTGAAGATTTAAGATTTCTTTCTCTTTCGACTCAATAATTTCTGCAAAATTAATTTTAGAATCATTAATGCATTCTGAGTAAACAAAATCTTTCTTTAGACATTTATCATCTTGCAACTGATTAATTTGATCAAGGAGAGATGAGTTCCGAATCTTCATATTTTCATTCTCAGCTCCAATGCTGGAATCTCTGGCATATACATTATAGCACAATCTCTTTTGGTTAGCACTGTATTTCCCTTCTCGTCTGTGTAAGGCATGATGATATCTGTACCACTTAAATCAACTTGTAAGATCTTAGAATCAAGAATCAAATAAAAACTACACTTAAAAAATTTTCAGAAAAATAAATTTCCAAAAACTTCAAGTGCAAAATTCGCAAATAGTAGAAATCACAAAGGAATTCGCAAAAAGAAGTAAACCATTCAAAATTCGCAAGCCAAAAAGAAGTAGAATTCGCAGAATAAAGAATTAAGAAACCTAGAATTCGTAAACATGCAACCTGCGAAACCTTGGCAATTCGTGAAGTATTAGCTAGCGAATCCTTGAGGTTTGCGCTAGTCGAAGCTTGCGAGACTTAAGATTTGTGCGAGTCGAAGCTAGCGAAACTTAAGGTTTGCGAGAGTCAAAGCTAGCGAAACTTAAGGTTTGCGCGAGTCAAAGCTAGCAAAAGCTTGAAGTTTGTGCTACTCAAGCACTTGCGGAACTTAGCTTTCGTATGTAAGAAACTAGCGAATTCTATACTTCACATTCAACACTCTGCGAAAGTTAGAAGATTTGCGAGTTCTTCACAAGAACTTGCGAGTTCTTGACTTGGTCGACCCTTAACTCGATTTTCAGTCCAGAAACACTTAAATCGATTGAAGCACAGTGTAAAACTTATGAAAACCAACCACAAACATGCTATGAACGAAACCCAATAAAAAACAATGACTGAAAACAACTTTTGATCTTGTAGATTGATGGAACAGTGTTTGACTTTCTTATGAACAGTGACATCGATAAATTAAAAAAGACAATCGAATTGTGATTTTAACAGTGAATAGGCAATCTAATGATGTTTAAAAACAGTATATGCACCTATTCCAATGATTTTTAACTTCAAAAACACACAAATCTTTGAAATCGATTTTTGCACAGTGAAGTCTTCGAAAACACTGTTTTATCAAAAAAAAAATCTTGATTCTCAGGTTCTGATACCACTTGTTGAACCCAGATTAGTTGATAAACAATAATCACACAACACAATAACGATCAAGATATAAATAAATCAGATTAACATACCAACGATCTCTTGTATAATCAAATAATACGTGTGTGTGTTCTTGGTACCTTGTGCGTGTAATACAGAGAGTATACGGCTCTTCTCTGCTCCTTAATTTCGATACACACAAGCTTAACCTAAAACTAGAGAATAAATCCTATTTATACTTAGGTTAACATTACCTAATTAATTACTAACTATTAGCTAAAATACCCCCTAGAGTATTAAACACTATTATAAACTAGACCCCTATTACAATTTAATCTTGAATACAATTTATGACCCAACAAGAACCAATTCCACACCTGCTCACTCTCAGACCTACCCACTCCGAAACCGATGGGCACAATTTGGTTATTTGCGTCCATAGCAACGACTAAGAACATTGTGCCCAAGTAAGTCCCTTTCAAATGAGCAGCATCTTTGATAATGACCGGACATAAGTGTCTCATAAACGACTCAATTTGGATATTTAAGGTATTTACATATTATTGCAGTTCAATAAACCATATAGTGATGCGAAAGTTATTAAAATAACAACGCATCGCGCAACTGAGGGCAGCGAAACACATCTCAAATCGTCCACTACTGGTTGTCCTTATTTTGGTAACGATACCAGGATTCCGGAGCTCCAGATTATAGAGAAAGCAAGGGAGTCGGGTAAATGATTCTTCAGGGCTACCACGCACTATCGTCAGTGCATAAGTGTTGGGTCATCTGAGGATTTGAAGATGACCTCCCGATCTTCCATTTTGTATCATCATACTTAGAATATTTTGAGGTTCTTTTAGCAGCTTGGTTTCTATACAAATGTTGGGTGAAGTCGAAGATCAGTCGAAGAAAACAAAGAAGAAGTATGTCTCTCAAAGCGGATTGAAGATGGACTTCTCAGCCTAAAGCCAAGCATTCCTATGTGATCAACATCATCGTCCAGGATGGTGCCAGTCTCACATCTTCAGGAGCCCGAAGATTTCTCAATCTTCACCAGCCGAAGATTTCTCAACCTTCAGTAACCGAAGATTTCTCAATCTTCAGAGCTCGAAGATTTCTCTCAAACACATTGTACTTTTCTGACAAAGTATATTTGTGATATCTTGCATTAATGTGGACCTAATCTGAAGATCAGATAAAGTAAGCTTTGTCTCCTACACTATTTTAAGGAAAGGTCTACACCATCCTGCAGGTCAACACTTCAAGACAAAGTCACCTCAAGAGAAAAGGTACATCCTATACTATGCTGAAGACATGTATCCATACCTTGCTCAACAGGTGTCCCATGCATTTAATGCATGAGGCACTATAAATATGGAGGATGGTTCAACATGCAAATCAACCAGCTCTACAAGCCTTCAAGTTCTCTAAGTGCCTGGAAATTTTCTCTCTACGGAGTTCATTGTTTTCTATGTGTTTTTCAATGTTCTTCATTCTCTTTGTGTAAGATTGTTTGAACAGATTCATCTGTTCTTTTCTGCAACAATCAAAGTTTTCTATGTGTAATTCTTGATTTCAAATCAATAAGAATTAAATTAAGTGAAAAACTGTGTGTATTGTATTCAACCCCCTTTCTACAATACTTTTCTTGTTTACTTACTACTATTTGGGACCAACAAGTGGTATCAGAGCGGTTTAGTTTAACTCAATAAAATAGATCCGCAATGGCATCCTCTTCTTCTTCTTCTTCTTTGAACAATGTTTCTTCTTAAAACACCACTGTTGTTTCATACGACAATGGCTCTATAGCCAAACCACCAAAGTTTAACCCCAATAACTTCTTCTTGTAGAAAAGTTGTATGATACTCTTCTTAGAAGGAGTTGACAACAGATATCCTACTATCTTAAATGAAGGTCCTTTTATTCCTAGAGTTTGGGACCGGTACAATGCTAAAAATGCAGATAAGGCAAAAGCTGATGAGGACTCTTCTGAGGAAGAAAGAACTCCAGCAAATGGGAGATACATTGTAAAGGATCCCAGTAAATATAATGATGAAGACAGACATCTTATAGCTCTTGATACTAAAGTCAGAGCCATCATTGGCCTTTCTCTGTCTGATGAGGTCTATCACTCCCTTGTTAACCTTTCTACTGCTAACGAAATGTGGTCCACTCTGTGTGTTCTCTATGAAGGTATGTCTGAAGTGAAAAAGAACAGAAAGATTGCTCTTGTAAGAAAGTATGAACTATTTTCTCATGAAAAGGGTGAATCTCTCTCAGACTACTACAATCGTTTTAACAGTCTTCTCAACGATCTTAAGCTTGTGGGTCGCATCTATGATAATGAGGAAGTCTTGTGCAAGTTCATGGACTGTCTTCCTGAGTTTTGGGAAAATATCTGTACTTGTATCAAGTCTACCAAGGATCTTGATTCCATGCCTCTCACTGCCTTGTATGGCACTCTCTTTAACTATGAGCAGACTAAACTGCTTAGGAAGTCTATTACAAAAGACATTAAAAGCTCTTCTCTAGCTCTTGTCAGTGATTCTTCCAAAAATTTTGTGTGTATTCCTAGAATCACCTATCCCTCTGATTCCGACAACAATAGTCAAGAAGACCCCAATGACCCTTCAGAAGCCTATCTTAATGAGGCTGATGATGAAGGAGAGGAGACCTCTGCAGCTCAGCTGTCAGATGGTGTTGCAATGCTGACAGGTTTTTCAAAAGGCAAACCTCGTTTCTCTTCTGGAAAATCCAGGTTTTCTAGAAAATCTTCTTCTACTCTTTCTAAAACCACTCCCTCTGACAAATCAAATGAGGAATGTTACAGGTGTGGGACGAAGGGACACTTTGCTTCTGAGTGCAGAAGCAGGTCTTCTGATAAATCCAGACTACCTTCCTCTAACCTACCTCCTCTAGGTCTGTCAGAACCAAGTCTGACTCCTTCCAACCTTCTTTTCAAAAGTCAAACACATCTGTCTCTTCAAACTCTGACCGTGCTGAAAAGTACAAGGCTAAATACAAGAGAGACAAGGAAAGAAATGTTTTTCTAGCCAACAAAGGAAAAGGTCTTCTCGCTGAATCTCATGATTGGGCAGATGAACCAACTTCCGAAAGTGACAAGGAAATGGCCAACCTTTGTTTTATGGCTAAACTAGATGATGTTGATGAATGTGAAACTTTTTCCACCTCTATGGCTCTTGTTACTGCTGAGAGCTCCACCTCATCTACTCAGGTACATCCATTTTTCTTTCAATCTGATGCTGAGAAAATTGAAGCTTTTGACTCTTTGACCATTGACTTCTATGAAGCCAAAGACGCAAAGAAAAAGGCAAATGCTTAGATAAAATCTCTTTCTTCTCAACTGCAAATCTGTCTTTCTTAGCTAAAACATTTTGACAAAATCAAGGCTGAGCTTGAAGATTTGATAACTATAAACTTTACTCTTGCTAAAGAGAAGAGCAAACTTCTCAAAAGATTCAAAAAGGAGCAAGAAATTGTGAAAAGGTGGACAAGTTCCTCTAAAAATTTAGAAAGGATTTTTCAAGATCAAATACCTTGTGATGACAAGTCCGGACTAGGCTTTGGAAAATCTGACCGTGAACCTCTGTCTGACACCCATGCTCCTTTCTTTCTTCCTTCATTTTATGAATCTTCTGAAGAGAACTCTGACAACTCTGAATCTTTGAACTCCTCTAACCTCTCTAAAAATCTCAAGTTTGGAATGTTCATCAAAGGCAAAAGCATTGATTCTCCTCATGAAAGTGAGAAAATCCAAGACTCAAATGAGCCTCCTAAATCCATTCTCGAGTCTATGTCATCCTTGAAAATAAATGAGGCTTCATCTTCTAAATCCAAACCCTCTAAAATTCCAACCAGAGATCCTCAACCATCTTCAAGAAGATTCAAAGGAAAATCTGTTGTTGCCGACCTTCCTCCCAAAAAGAAATTTCCCAAAAAAGACTCAAAGAACCCATCTTCTCTTCCTATCCCGAGACCAGTGATGTTGAAAAAGCTAAATTCCAAAACACCCTCTTCTATTCTTTCAACTAACTCTGGTAAAGGTATCTTGGGTCCTAAGCCTCTTGACACTTCTCTATCCTCAAAGGTCATAAAAGTCAATGTGACCAGTCATCACAAGGAAGCTGATCAAAGCTCCAAAAAGGTTTTTATCTATAGAAAATGTTATAACCGTGGTAATACCTTTCACCTTGCTAAGGATTGTCCTATGGAAAGAATTGATAAAAATGCTTCCAAGGATTCTCCTTCTTCTTCTAACTCAAAATGACCCATTTCCAAAAGGGTACCAAAGAACTGATTTCCTTGTGATTGCAGGGTCTAGGGCACCAACAAATCTGGTATCTTGACAGCGGGTGCTCACGTTACATGACCGGCAACAAATCTCTTCTTGTAGACTTTGTGCCTGCCAAAGGTCCTTCTGTCACCTTTGGTGATAACTCTAGAGGAAGTACTAAAGGTTATGGAACACTCTCAAATGGTTCCATCACCTTTAATAAAGTAGCTTATGTTGAAGGTTTGATGCACGATATTCTAAGCATAAGCCAATTGTGTGATCTGGGGTACAAAGTGATGTTTGAATTATCTTCATGCATCATTTTCAACAAAAACATGGAAACCATACTTTCTGGCTACCGCAAAGAAAATGTCTATGTCATAGACATGGGACATAGCTCATCCTTCGGAACAAACATCTGTTTTGTCTCTGAAAACTCTGCAAAAAGATATTGGCTCTGGCACAAGCGTCTCTCTCACCTCAACTTCAAGACTTTGAATGTCCTTTCAAACCAAGATCTTGTCACGGGCATGCCAAAGTTATCCTTTGTGAAAGAAAAGTTGTGTGCTGCATGTGAGAAAGGGAAACTCACAAAATCTTCATTCAAATCCAAGCAATGCTTCTCCATCTCTCAGCCTCTTCAGATACTCCACATGGATCTGTGTGGACCAGTCAGTACCCCAAGCCTTGGTGGTAGAAGGTACATTCTTGTCATTATTGATGAATTCACTCGTTACACTTGGGTATTTTTTTCTCAAGTATAAGAGTGACACCACTGAAGAAATTATAAAGTTCATCAAGAAGTCTGAAGTGCTGAATGGGCAGCTGGTAAGATCTGTAAGAAGTGACAACGGAACATAATTCAAGAATAGTATGTTAGATGACTTTTTCAATGAAAAAGGCATTTCACATAACTTCTCTGCCATCAGAACTCCACAACAAAACGATGTAGTGGAGAGAAAGAACAGAATGCTATGTGAAGCTGCCCGATCCATGCTGAGTGAATCTCACCTTCCTACCTATTTTTGGGCTGAGGCAATCAACACTGCATGCTTTACCCAAAATAGGTCCATCATTGTGAAAAGACACACAAGACTCCTTATGAAGTCTTTTATGGTAGAAAACCCAACATTGGCTTTCTTCATGTCTTTGGGTGTGTCTGCTACATTCTCAATGATAGAGAAAATTTGGGAAAATTTGATCCCAAAGCTGATGAAGGGATCTTTGTGGGATATTCTTTCACTTCCAAAGCTTTTTGAGTCTACAACCTTAGAAGGAAGTGTATTGATGAATCCATCCATGTCAAGTTTGATGACCTCAAGATATCATCACTCTCTTGTGATTATGAAGAATTGAAACGTTGGATATCTTCCTATGTTGGTGATGGTCCTCTTCCAACATCATCAGACATTCCCTATACAGTTCCCACTTCTCTCTACCAAAACAATGATCCTTCTACATCTCACAACCCCTCCTCTCATCAAGAGGATGATCCTCAGCCTACCCAACCTCAAAATACACTTCAAATCATCCCAGTCTCTCAATCTGACATTCATTCCTCACCTATACCTGTCGATCTTCCATCTATCTCTCCTGAAAATATCCCTTCCAACTCTCCTCTACAAATTTCTTACCCTCCTCGTTTACCTTCTGCCTTAAAATGGACAAAAGATCACCCCATTGATCAAATCATTGGTGATCAACAAGCTGGTGTTCAGACCAGAAGAGGTATTGGAAACATTTGTCTCTATGTGAAATTCCTTTCCCTCATTGAACCAAAGAAAGTTGGCGAAGCTCTAGCTGGTCCATGTTGGATCACTGTCATGCAAGAAGAACTTTCTCAGTTCGAAAGGAACAAAGTCTGGAGATTGGTTCCTCGTCCTTCTAGAAAAACCATCATAGGAACCAAGTGGGTCTTTCGGAACAAAATGGATGAAGAAGGTATGGTGATCAGAAACAAGGCCCGACTGGTTGCACAAGGCTATAGGCAAGAGGAAGGAATTGACTATGATGAAAAATTTGCTCCAGTTGCAAGACTTGAAGCCATCAGAATCTTCCTTCATCATGTTGCATACAAGAACTTCAGAGTCTTCTAGATGGATGTCAAGAGTGCCTTTCTGAATGGGGAGCTAGCTGAAGAAGTCTATGTGAAACAGCCCCCTGCTTTGAAGATCCAGTTCATCCTGACTATGTGTACAGGTTAGACAAAGTTCTCTATGGCCTAAAGCAGGCTCCTCGTCCCTAGTATGACACTCTTGCTGACTTTCTCCTGAGGAACAAGTATTCAAGAGGTAAAATTGACAACACTCTGTTCATCAAGCAAACCTCAGTTAATCTTATTCTTGTTTAAATTTATGTGGATGATATCATTTTTGGTGTCACTGATGAGTCATTGTGTGATGAGTTTGCCTCTCTTATGAAAAGCCAATATGAGATGAGTGTGATGGGGGAGCTCACGTTTTTCTTAGGACTTCAAGTTAAACAATCTTCAGAAGGAATACTCATAAATCAAAGTAAATACACACGTGATCTTCTGAAAAAGTTCAATTTTGAAAACTCCTCCCCCACGAAAACTCCTATGGCACCACCTTTGAAACTCCATGATGATCTGGATGGTGTATCTGTGGATATCACCAGCTACCGAGGCATGATCGACTCTCTTGTCTATCTTACTGCTAGTAGACCAGACATTATGTTTACTACTTGACTGTGTGCGCGTTACCAAGCCAATCCGAAAGAATCTCATTTGGCTGCGGTTAAACGCATTTTTCGGTGTCTAAAAGGTACCATGAATCTGGGTCTTTGGTATCCCAAAGACTCAGGTTTTGATCTAATGGGGTATTCAGATTCTGATTTTGCAGGATCAACGATTGACAGGAAAAACACCACTGACAGCTGCCAACTCCTTGGTGGCAAGCTTGTGAGCTGGTCCAACAAGAAGCAGAACTCGGTCTCCACCTCTACTGTTTAGGCTGAGTATGTAGTTATTGGAAGTTGCTATGCTCAGATCCTTTGGATGAAGAATCAACTTAGAGACTACAATCAGCTGTACTCCCACATCCCAATTCTGTATGACAACTCAAGTGCGATCGTAATCGCAAATAATCCGGTGATGCACTCTCGTTCCAAGCACATCAACATCCGATATCATTTCATCCGGGATCACATCTCCAAAGGTAACGTCGAACTTCATTTTATTCCTACCGACCTCCAACTGGCGAATCTCTTCACCAAACCGCTTGACAAAGCTCGGTTCAAATTTCTTTTCTTTTTAATTAAGAATCAGTATTTAGCATACCGAGTTTGTCTCTCTCATAAATTTGATATGAGATGAGCATGATGGGAGAGCTTACAATTTTCTTGGGTTTACAAGTTAAACAAACTTCTGAAGGGATCTTTATAAATCATCTACTTTCGAGATCTCCTAAAAGATTTTTTTAAAATTGCTCTCTTATGAAAACTCTAATGACTCCCCTCTTTTTAATTTAAAAAAAATCTATTTTTTTTGGGCTAGCCCATAGATTTAAAAAAAACAAAAAAAAACAAAACTTTCCTTTAAAAAAAAAGTTGCTGCTGATTTGACTTTTCTTTAAAAAAAAGATTTTTTTTACAAAATGGTGGCTGCTGTTTTGGTGTTTCTTAAAAAAATTATTTGTTTTTCTTTCCTACTTTTCCCAGTCGAAGATTAGATTTTAAATTAAATAAAAATTCAAATTTTTTTTCGGTTCTTTTACAGCCGACCCAAAAAAAAATAATAATAACTTTTTAGCAGCCAACGTTTTTTTTCTTTAAAATCAAACAATTTTAAAAAATTTTGGGGGCTGCTCTTCGGCTACTATCTGTTTAAAAAAAATTCTTTGGGACTACTCTTCGGCTTGGCAACTGTTTCAAAAAAAAATATATATATATATATATATATATATATATTAAATTTCTTTTTATCTTGACAACTTGTTTGGTTTTATTAAAAAAAACAAAATTCTTTTAAAGAAAGTTGCCGCGATTTGACCTTTAAAAAAAACTTTTTTTTGTTTTGTTTGTTTCAGCAGCGGATGGAGTTTAAAAAAAATTATTAGGGGTTGTTGTTTGTTTAAAAAAAAATTAAATCTTTAGGAGCTGTCGATGATTCAAAAAAATTACAATCTTTAGGGAAGGATTTTTAGTTGGCCTCCCAAACCCCACTTTCGGCTCCATCACAAACCCAACCCCTCCCTCTCTCTCTCCCTCTCCTACTCTTTCTTCGGCGGCCCAACCCCACCGACCCCCTCCTCTTTGTTCCTCATCTTCGGCCGACCCTTCCCCCTCCCCCCTCGCCGACCACACCAAAAACCCACCTACCCTTCGGCCCCTATCTCAAGCCGACCACCCCTACCCTTCGGCCCCTCCCACAAGCCGAAACTCCAAACACCCCTTATACCTCCCACCTTCGGCCTCCTTACCTTTTTTTTTTCTCCCATCCTTCCTCTTATCGGCTCCCACTCCCCCGAAACCCATCCTTTCCCATTTTTTTAAACTAAGCCCCACAACACCTTCCCTCTACCCATCTTCGGCCAACCATAACCCCCCCTTCTTTCCCTCTCTCACATTATTTTTCCCCCATTTTTCAAGAATTCCCCAATCCATCCCATCTTTAACCTATTAATTTCATACATCTCTATTTTCTCTCACCATCTTTACCCCATTTTTTCTCAGATTTTCCCTGATTTTCTTCCTTATTCTTTTCTACCCCCTGTTTTCTCCCCCCCCCCCCCCCATTTTTTTCTTTCCCGTAACAAAAAAGAGGGAAAAGAGCCCCCCCTAAAAAAAGTATTAATAAAAAAAATGGGCCACTGAATTTATAAGTTCTTATTTTCTTGTAATTTTTTTGAGTGTCAGTACCATTTTTTTTCTATGTGTTGGTGTCATCATCAAATAGGGGGAGAAAAATTGTTGGTTCTTTAATTGATTTGGTGATGACTCTCTCACTAACACTTAGAAAGTCAAGAATTGAAGACCCCTCTCAACAAGGCCCCTCTATCCACCAATCGAGCTCTCAGCCCAGGTATGTTTCCTTCATAAATTCTCCCGATCTACAATGGGTTGATGCTCTCTACACTCCAGTGTCCAAGGCTCCCTCATCTGTAGTGGCCCCATCTGTCCCATCCTAAGTGAAGTTGGCTAGCAAGAAAAAATCCTCAAAAGCTTTCGACACCTCCGTACTTGCTTCAATGACCATACGACTAAAAGAACCTTCGGTTTGTTACCCTGGTCACATATCCCTCTCGAAAACGGAGGCACTCACCTTCTTCCCCTCCCTCTCCTCTAAGAGGTTGAGGAAGGTTTCAAGGACCAAACCACCTACTCCATCCACCGGTTCTTCAAAATCGCCAGGTGTTGAAATTTTCCCATCTGGGCCCGGGGACTCTGCTAAACCCAAAGCCACCTCCTTTATATCCTCACAAAAGGGAACAATTATAAAATCAGGGACCCCTATTATTCCCTCATCAACATTTTCCTTGGTTGATAAGAATGACTTGGACACCTCCCCAATCCAAGGTGCTTCTTCTCCACCTCACAGCCTATCACCCGAGATTCTCAGTCCCGATGATTCTGCACGATCCAAGGATGAATCTGCCTTTCCAGGAGAAGGTTCGGAGGATCCCGAAAACTTTCTGACTTCTTACTTTCCGACACCGTGAATTAGTTGAGGGGGAGTATGAGTTGAGGGGGAGCAACTTACCACTCATGCTTAAACTCTGTTGAAACTTATTTTGCGATGGACTGTGTGATCAAACCCATCAGACATTAGTTGAGGGGGAGTATGAATTGAGGGGGAGCAACCACTCACTTAAGTTCAAACAATTCCAGCTACTGTCTTCTGTATCTTTGTATATATTTTTTTTTCTTTCTCATTCTTTATTCATTGTATTTATTTATTCGTTTGTATAGCTATACTTTTCCATTCATTTGTAAATGTCAGATATACCAAAAAAAATGGTCTATGTGAAAAGAACCCAAAAAGAGTAAAAATGGGTCAAAATGAATTATTCAGTATACTCTTAGTTTTATTCTTTAGTATGGATGTCATCCTCAAATAGGGGGAGATTGTTGGGTCATATGAAGATTTGAAGATGACCTCTCGATCTTCCATTTTGTATCATCATACTTAGAATATTTTGAGGTTCTTTTAGCATCTTGGTTTCTATTCAAATGTTTGGTGAAGTCGAAGATCAACCAAAGAAAACAAAGAAGAAGTATATCTCTCAAAACGGATTGAAGATGGACTTCTCAGCCTAAAGTCAAGCATGCCTATGTGATCAACACCATCGGCCAGGATGGTGCCAATCTCACATCTTCAGGAGCCTGAAGATTTCTCACATCTTCAGGAGCCCGAAGATTTCTCAATCTTCACCAGCCGAAGATTTCTCAATCTTCACCAGTCGAAGATTTCTCAACCTTCAGCAACCAAAGATTTCTCAATCTTCAGAGCCCGAAGATTTCTTTCAAACACATTGTACTTTTCTGACAAAGTATATTTGTGATATCTTGCATTGACGTGGACCTCATCTGAAGATCAGATAAAGTAAGCTTTGTCTCCTACACTATTTTAAGGAAAGGTCTACACCATCCTGCAGGTCAATACTTCAAGACAAAGTCACCTCAAGACAAAAGGTACATCATATACTATGCTGAAGAACTGTGTCCATACCTTGCTCAACAGGTGTCCCATGCATTTAATGCATAAGACACTATAAATATGGAGGATGGTTCGACATGCAAATCAACCAGCTCTACAAGCCTTCAAGTTCTCTAAGTGCCTGGCAATTTTTTCTCTACGGAGTTCATTGTTTTCTATGTGTTTTTCAATGTTCTTCATTCTCTTTGTGTAAGATTGTTTGAACAGATTCATATGTTCTCTTCCGCAACAATCAAAGTTTTCTATGTGTAATTATTGATTTCAAATCAATAAGAATTAAATTAAGTGGATAACTGTGTGCATTGTATTCAACCCCCTTCTACAATACTTTTCTTGTTTACTTACTGCTATTTGGGACCAACAATAAGCTTTCGTGCGCCAGGCTTGTCAGTAAGAAAAATCTATTTTCAAATTCGTTCTTACGTCGTTGACAATGTCGAATCCACGGTATGTCCTACTAGTATCCTGCACTTTAGGGTAAATATAACTACCCAATACTCTACTGTTTGCTTGATAGTGGTTGGGATACAACTGTGTCCTCGAGAAAGTGTGTATGTCATTCAATATACGAACATGAAACATATTGGTTTTTTCGACAGAGGTTGAATAGATACGCCAAGAACAGCCGGTTTGCCTACATCTGGCTTCGTATATGCTTTTATTTGACCTGTGCACTCCAAACTCAAAACCCTCTTCAAGAAACTTCAAACCGAGAGCAAGTGTAAGATCGTTTTTCGAAGCTAATACTTGCCCCAAACTTACTCTTCCACTACGATTATAACGTGGGGGTAGGTTGGGTGTGATGACTGGAGCCGATGATGGAAGTGGAGGGGCATCTCAAAGAAATCATTTATCCCACCGTATGATTTGATAGATTTAGTTTCTGGTTCGTCGTCGTCTTCATCAATATCAACATCAGATAAATCCAAGTGGTAAACATGAGACTCTTCATCATGTCTATAAACTTCGTCGTCGTCATCTTCTTCTTGTTCTTCTTCTCCTCCTTCTTGTTGTGTTTCGGGAACAACATCTGGGGTATCATCAGATTCATCCACACCGCCTCCGGTGTTCGAAATACCACCAAGATCGCTTGCACCGGACATCGATGAATTGACAAACACACAAAGTGTTGGGGGATTATTTTCTCCGTCAATAAATTGAATGAAAGACAAAACATCGCAGAATTGCATAACTCATAAAGGGCACCATCATACTTATACGATATTCTAATCATACCAAGAGAAGGATCGATACGAAATTTTCTGTGAATACAACTAACCAACCTCGGATGGGTAATGTTTGATGCCACCTTGACGCGGGTTATCGGTTGATCGGTAACATACTCCCACCCGTTATCATTCTGCTGCCATGAACCACCACTTAGGAGATGTAACTTGACTTTCTCATCTTCGGAACTCATACTTTTAAAAAAAACAAACAGAGAGGAAGATATACAACCAAATTAATTGTATGAAATTTTGGATAAAAATTGTGATTTACAACTTCCAGAGTTGCTGGTCTTATAGCAATAATTTAGGGAATCAATTTGTACAAACACAGAGAAATAATTCATCTGCTAAAGTTGATTTAATATCATAAAGGTTGAAAAAAACAGTAAACATCAACATGAAAAACCAGCTTAAAAACGTGAAAACCTAGTTTTCCAAACAAATTCTAAGGACAAACCCTAATTAGGGTTAATCTGGGTTTGACACGTGCCCCTGTGGGTAATGGGGCTCTATTGCACAGGTTGGGCTATAAAATTAAATCGGGGAGAGGGATGGCTAGAGGCCAATCCCTCCCCATGGTTTGGCCATTTGTGTCAATTTCCCTATTTTTAACAAGTTTTCATAATTATTTTTAGATGTCTATTTTATTGTTTTTCCTATTTTTAACAAGTTACAATTATTCCTTTTCCTTTTCGGTTTCTATTCATTTGACTCGATTATTCCTTTGGTCTCTTTGTGCTAAAAATTTCAATAGTGATTGATGATTTAAAACCGCATAAGAGCATCTCCAACAACTTCTCCAAAATGGAGAAAATGGAGATTTTAGACATTTTTGTGCTCCAACAGATTCTCCAAAATGGAGAAAGTATGAGAGAGATTGTAATTTTCTCCAAATATAGAGAACTCTCCAAAATCTCCAAAATCTCCAAAAATGATTACCATTAGTAGAATTTTTTTTTTATTATATTCTACCAATAAGATTTCTTCAAATAAGATGGGTATGAGAGATAAATAATATTTTATTAAATTTTTACAATATTTTAATATTATAAGTAATGATTTCATCTGCAAAATGGAGAATCTTTTGGAGATTGATGTAAATTTTTATGTAGATTTTAATTTTTAATTCTCCATTTTAAAGAAATTTTGAAGATGATGTTGGAGATGTTCTAAGATTATCATAAAAGTAGCATCATGAGAAACAGAAAACAAAACATAATTATATTTTCGATTTCTCGAACTGAGTCGGATCTTGCTAATATTTAATTATTAATAATTTAATAATTTCGTCGATTGACTGCATTTGGGACACGATTGTTGATTATTGACTGTAAATGCAAGAGGACTTTTGAATTTTTATCCGATTTGTTGGTTTAATTCAAAGGTTCGTCAGCTCAGCCTCTGCACTTGTTCTCTTCCCTCTTCCCTCTTCCCTCTTCCCCACCAGATCCCTCAATCAATCAAACCCTTAAGCTGCCGATTTGCCCTAATTACTTTCTTCTAAAACTCAAAATCACAAACCATGGCCGATCATCAAACGGTGTTTTCCAACTTGGTGCCGTGGGATGAATTAACCGGGAAGGTTGTGATGGTGACCGGAGCTTCATCTGGAATCGGCCGAGAATTCTGTAAGGACCTAGCTAAAGCCGGCTGCAGAATCGTGGCGGCTGCACGCCGAGTAGACAGGCTCGTGTCTCTCTGCGATGAGATCAATGGAATCAAACGAGCTGGAACGTCTAATAACGCTGATAATGTTCGAGCCATGGCTGTGGAGCTTGATGTCAGTGCTAAAGGTTCTGCCATTGAGGCCTCCGTGAAAAAGGCGTGGGATGCATTTGGCCGAATCGATTGTTTGATCAACAATGCCGGAGTTAGAGGTAATAACTAATTCCTTGATAATAATCAAAATCGATAAAATCCTGATTCTAGGGTGTTTGGGATTGCTTATTTGAGGTGCTTTTTAGCTTACTGTGATTTGGCACTAAAACACTTTTGGGTGTTTGGAATGGTGCAAAATTAAAATGACTTATAGCGATGTCAAATAGCTGAAAATCACTTTTTGACAAGTCATTTGGTTTTAACTTATCAAGTGCTTATAACTTTTTTGGTTATTTTATATGTATAAGCAATCCTAAACAACTTTAAATAATAACTTATTAGTTTATCACGTTTTGGTACCACAATAAGCTAATACAAACACTTTTTAAAAACTCCGATTTAACACCGCATAAGTTGATAAACACTTTTTAAAATAAACATAAGTTGTTTTAAATAAGCAATCCCAAACACCCCCTAATTTCTTTTAATTATGTATTTGAGAAAACATATATCAATTAATCATGGTAGTTTTTATGATTAAAAGAACATATCTATGATAATTCACATTTTTTTGTTCAAAAACAGCTAGTAGGAATCAAATCGATCTCATGATCCAGAAGATTGATGGTTAGGTTGGCCTTTTGGTGAATTAGATTTATGTTGTTTTGGGCGTTATTGTGACTCCTTCAAATTTTAATCATAAATTCGATGTTCTTGTTCAAAAGGTACCAGATTGATTTGATCCTATGAAGTTTCAATAGCATAGGGTCCAGAAATGATGAAATGTTGTCTTAATTAAATCGATTCATGTTTGATTTATGATCTTGATAACTTTTATCTTATCTTGTCCCTCATGATTGAATCTATATGTTCGAGTTTCGAGCTTTGATGACTGTGTTGGTGTTGGTTTTCAGGTAATGTGTGGAGTCCGTTGGAGTTGCCTGAAGATGAATGGAATAGTACCATGAGAACAAACTTGACCGGAACATGGTTGGTGTCAAAGTACGTTTGTAGATTTATGCGTGACGCGAATCATGGAGGATCAATCATCAATATCTCGTCTATTTCTGGTCTTGATCGTGGAGATCTACCCGGAGGTCTCGCTTATTCCACTTCAAAGGCTGGTGTTGTCACATTGACCAAGGTAACTTTCAATTCGCCTTTGAGATTTCATATTGTGTGTTGCTAAACAAACCCCCTTTTGTGTAAATCATTCACGTGTTGGAAATGTAAAGGGGGAGCGTTGATGTTGATGTTTGTGAGTGTAAATCATTGTCGGGTTTTTTTTTTTTTGGATTCTGATGTGATTTAATCAGGTAATGGCTATGGAAATGGGTGAGTACAAGATCAGGGTGAACTCGATTAGTCCGGGGCTATTTAAGTCTGAGATCACGGGAACTCTAATGGAAAAGGACTGGCTCAAGAATGTGGCTCAAAGAACCGTTCCTTTAAAAACATTTGGCACCCTCGATCCAGCCTTGACCAGACTAATAAGATATCTGATCCATGACTCGTCTGAGTATATCAGTGGCAATACATTTATCGTCGATGCAGGTACCACCTTATCCGGTGTTCCGATTTTCTCTTCGCTTTAGATCCAAATGTCGCAAAACCCACACACCGGGTGCCGCCGCAGTAACAATTTGAAGCAAATTTATTCATGGAGGGCAAGGGGGTGTTTTGTTTGTTTCATTAGCTAAAATTTACGTTTTACATATTTTTGCATGGTTTTTCATTCAGACCTCAATTCTGTCTTTGAATCTTCAGATGTTAATTACTTAGGGCCAGTTAACAAACGCTTATTGGATGAGGATGGCAAAAACGAGAATCTTGTTAGTATTTTCTCTATATGTATTTTAATAGTATATATAATAATATAAAATTAATCAACGAATGATTAATAACTCATAAAATTAATCAACTATGATTATAAAGAAATCGATTAAGATTCCGATGTATTTTAAGCATACAAATTAAAATACAAAATAAATCAACTAATGATTTAAGACAACGATAAAGAAAAAGAGGAGGATATAGAACAAACGTTGAGGCTCGTGTTTTAACACGATTCCCTTAAACAGATTCGCCGTCTATTCCCAGGGTACAACAACAAAAGTAGTAGTACTGCCGGAGATGACCACTTGCCTTGAAACTCCACCAGAATTATCGTATGCACTATGAATTTTAGAGAGAGATATGTAAGAGTGTTTCGTTGTGATTGTCGTACTATGGAATGTGAATCGGCCCTTCAATTTATATTGAAGATTCGAAACCGAAATGATTAATTGTCATTAACCAATAATAAAACAAATTAATCATTATAATTAATTTGTAATTAAACGAATTAACAGTTATAACCGAAATACTTAATTTGATAATTAACTAATAATTAAACGAATTAACTGTGCATCATCAATGGTTTCGATGGGGTTACAAAACGTGAACAGTGTTTGGCGCGGTTGGCCGGTTCATCTGCGCCACAACCCGCGCGGGCCACTGTTCGTGTTTTCATTCCAGTGCTCAGCGCGGTTGGCCGCGCAGGCCACTGTTTCGAGACACATTCCAAACACTCAACTTTGAGCATTGATATTTCATTCACACATATTCCATTTTGGACACATAATATGTCGTTTCGAAACTCTCATAGAGGAGAACACAAACCCACTAAGAGTTAAATATATACACTACATATACATGTATTTATATGTGTCCAAAGTTAGTAAAAAACATATTTTTACTAAAATTTTCCAACAAATCTTACCCGGTTTTCATTATTGTTTCACCAAAAAGAACGAGCATCGAAAGGAGATGATGGGATAAAATTTCCTCTACATACATAACTAATCGTGTTCGTGATATATAATCATTTGCAAACTCAATAAATCGTACAAAGTTACAAATCAATTTTTATTATTGTTTCACATATGAAACGACATATGTGAAATTCAATGTTTATACAATGTTGTTTTATATGTGGAATGCCTAGGATTGTTTTGTATATTAAAAAAAAAAACTTAAAACGTTTCACATATAAAACAACATTATATAAGTACTATATTTTCATACATATTGTTGCATAACACATAACACTGATTTATAAATTTATACAAATTAGTGAGTTTGTAAAAGAAAATAATTGTTATGTTGACAACATTTGTGTATATTTTAGAATCGCACCTCTCGACAACCGTTGACTAATTAAACGTTAACATTTTTTATCAAAATGTTTTCCGTCATCTTCCGTCAAATTGATTATACATGTTGATTAATAGATATTTTTATTTAAATATATTATCAAATATAGAAAAATACAACAAATTATGTTATCTATTTTACTATAAAAAAAGGAAAGAATAAATCCACATTAGTTTACGACAAGCAACAAGAAAACATAACTGTATGGCGATTGGTCATTATGCGCTATGAGTATTTCTGTTTTCGATTCTTATGATTTTATAATTACGTTTATCATCCCTATAGTTTGCATTTTATTTCTTTTTTGGTTCCTAACCTTTTTGAGTTTTGACCCCACAACATCTTGACCCCCAAGAAAAATTACCTGTACACCCCTACTTTACCCTTATTATTATCGTGGTTATTGTTATTATTGATACTAAATTATTATTTATGTGTTTCTAGTATTTATTTTTGTTATTTTTATTATTCTTATGTGATGATCAATTATAAAAGTAAAAACTTTTCATTTTTATATTTATGAATAACTTATAGTTTATTGATCAAAATTTACAGTAATTAAAAAAATCATATTAGTTAACAAATAGCTATACTATATTATAAAGCACGGATAAAAAAACTTTTAAATACAAATTATTAGGTACAAGGTACCATCATTTTATGCAAGATTTTAAAAATCTCTTAATTTACAAGTATCAAAGCACAAGATACATATTACTACTGCAGACTTCTAACACCCACCAATTTGGTATGTGCAGGGTTTTCCTTTTATGCAAACATTTTCATGTATCACTATTAATTAATATATTATATTACTATAATTTTATTTTAATTATATTATTAAATATGTAATTGATTATTTTTTCTAGATGTCATTAAAATATATAAGATAATCATTGATTCTAACAAAATACTTAATTTTTTTATATTAAAAACATTATATTATTAAGCCTAAATTAAACAAATTTATAAAAAAAACATTATCACTTTTTTAAAACCATCCAAAATCGTACTGTAAATCGACAAAAAAATAAAATGAAACATTAAAATCGTGATGTATATCGCTGCATTGCGCGAGTACGCTTCTAGTGTTATTATGATTATCATTATTATTACTTAATAAATATAACTATTATTATCAACTCTTTGAAACATAAATTTTATTTTATTTTTATAATTCAATGTTACATCACTTCTATTTGAAACTTTTATTTTTATATTTACTTTTTGATTATTAGAAAAATAAGCAATTGTAACTCTTAATACACTACAAAAAAAGATGTTTATCACCGACGGTCATATCCGTCGGTAAAAGTGTAATCCGTCGGTGATCCGTCGGTAAATGGCCATCGGTATTTCAATGGTCGACGTTCAGATTACCGACGGATCACCGACGGAATTTACCGACGGCGTGGATATTTTCCGAATGATATATAAATACATACATGATCACATACATACATACATAGTAATTACCGACGGATTTCCTGATGTCTGTCGGTGATTACCGACGGACATCAGGAAAAAATAATTATTAATTAAATTTTTAAATTTTCCGACGGATTACCGACGACATTAAGTATTTAAAAAAAAATTATGTCCGTCGGTGATCCGTCGGAAATGGATATATATTTCGAAGGATCACCGACGGATAGTGTATCCGTCGCAAATGTTATTTTCTCGTCGGTAATCCGTCGGAAATTACCGATGGATCTTGTCCGTCGAAAATTGTCGTTAGAATTAATCAATTTTCTAGTAGTGATACCTAATATTTTTACTTAATAATAAATTAAATAGACCATTTTTTTCAAATTGCATCATTAAAGCATTTCTAATGAATACATGTGATATCCCTATTAAGGGTTTGGTTGGGAACTAAAATGAAAATGACATGGAATAATGAGAATGAATTTTCATCCTCCCTCCTAGTGTAATTTGAAATCAAAATTTAGGGCTGTAGGGGATTTGACCTATTATATTATATAAAACAAAACAATTTGTTAATTTATTTTCAATCTCATTAATTACTGCTTAATATCTCTATCCAAACACTACCTTAAGTTTATAGCTAGTTAAAACGAGTTCATAAAAAAAGATTTATATATTGCTAATATGACAATACGTACATAGTATATTAATGAATCAATTAAATCTTAATCCTCCTTAGCTAGTTTGTTTTGGTATTACCAAAACTAACAATTTATATGTCTTTCAATCATCTATTAAACATTAAATTCATAATACCATATTTTAATGATAAGAGGAAATAAACTCAAATAATGTGAGCATCATTAACAAATATGATACAATGGTTCGTTGGATTTATTCGCAAAAGGTTAACTTGATGAAAAATGCACAAGATTAATTAGAGAGAACAAATCATGTCTAGCTCAGTTGGTTTCCTCAAGGGCGGTAACATCCTGGGGGGTTGTGGATGGTATCCCAATCTACCCGGGTTCGAATCCAAGGGGAGTCAATTTGAGGGTATGAGAAGTACCCAGTCCTTGGGTCGGTCCAGTCGTTAACTGGGCTACCCCCCAACCCAGTCTTAGACTGTGGTTGGGCTCTAGGTTCAGCGTAAACTGGCCCGGGACAGCGGCGGATTAGTGGGTTGCCCGTGGGTGCCCGATACCGCCAGGGAGCTGTGTGTGCGTGTGTGCGTAGTAGTCGTTCGTTGGTTCGATGCCGCTATGCCTTCCAAAAAAAAGATTAATTAGAGAGACAATAATTATAATCAACCAATATTAAAATAAATAATCCATAATAATAATAAAAGTGAGAAAATAAAAGAATGCATCATAAAAAATATAAGAATTATATAACTAACTAGAAATGTACCATCGCAATGCAGTGGATTTCAGAAATCTAGAACTCAAACGCTCGATCATTATTCATAATTTTTGTTAGTCTTTTTTTATTTTATTTTACAATTTTGAGAAACCTAGATTTAAAACAAAAATATATTTTAGTTTAGTTTAATTATGGTTGTTTATAAAAAATAATAATAAAGTATTTTGTTACGGGTCAAAAAATGTTTAATTTAAATGATAACTATATTTAAGATATTTTATATTTAAAATTAAAAAGATAACATACTTCAATAAAAAATAAAAATAAATATTTTATCTCGAATTTTTTTATATTTATCGGTTAGTTATATCAATAGTTAAAAATTTTAGATATTTTAGAAAATAAAAATAAGTGTTTATCTGCAGTTAGTTACACGAATTCAAATATTGAGCTTTTATAAGATATACTTATGTTTAATCAATTTGTACTTTTGGATTTTAAGTAATATGCATTAATAAGTGGTACCTAATGCATAAAAATTAGTTTTTAAGAGCTTAGCTTAAATGCTTTATAATATAGTATAGATATATTAGTTAAAATTCAAAATTATAAGTTAATGAAACATAATTATAACTTATTAAAGTCCCATGTTTTTATTTGTATAACTAACTACAAATAAACATATTAAATACATGATAAACACTATGAGATAAACTACCTGTTTTATTTTTTTTTAAATATATTTATTGGGTCAATGCATGTTTTTATAATATAGTATAGATATATTAGTTATGAGATTATAACTAATACTAGAAGCGTACTCGCGCAATGCAGCGAGATACATCACGATTTTAATATTTCTTTTTATTTTTTGGTTTTTTTATCGATTTACAGTACGATTTTGGATGGTTTTTAGAGAGTGATAATGTTTTTTTTATAAATTTGTTTAATTTAGGCTTAATAATATAATGTCTTTTATATAAAAAAAATTAAGTAGTTTGTTAAAATTCATTAATTATCTTATATATTTTAATTTTTTTATATTTAAATTGAGATGTTTATTCTGTTTTGATTATGTTTATCAGAATTCAAAGGGTTTGGGGATTAGAGATAAGGATTTTGGGGGATAAGAATGAAATTTATTAATGAGGGTTAAAAGCATTTAAAAGTAGTACATATTGCTTCATTAGTTGTTTTTTAAGAGATTTTAAGTAGATTAACATTAAATAATAATACATAATGCTTAATGGGTAATTTAGGCTTAACAATATAATGTTATTTATATAAAAAAATTAAGTAGTTTGTTAAAATTCATTAATTATCTTATATATTTAAAAAAATTTATATTTAAATTGAGATGTTTATTCTGTTTTGATTATGTTTATCAGAATTCAAATTTCATAATTTTAGGCTTAATAATATAATTTTTTTATATAAAAAAATTAAGTAGTTTGTTAAAATTCATTAATTATCTTATATATTTAAAAAATTTTATATTTAAATTGAAATGTTTATCCTGTTTTGATTATGTTTATCAGGATTCAAATTTCATAATTTTAGGGTTTGGGGATAGATATAGATAGTTTATTAATTACTTTTTTAAATTTTAATTAAGTGATTAACTAATATTGTGTTTTTTATATATTTTGATAAATAATAACAAGTTATTCATAAAAACAAAAAGTATTTGTTTTTATAATTGATCACATAATAATTATTATTATTATTTATAGTAATAGTTAATACCAAAAAATAGAAAACACGTAAATAAATAATCTCAAACAATCTATATTATATTATAAATATGACATAAAAAACTCTTAATTACAACTCACTAAGCTTTATGTACTATCATTTAAAGTTATCTACTTAAAATCTCTTAAAATTAACTACTAAAGCCTAATGTACTACCTGTAAAGCTTTTAACCCTAATTAATATATTTCATCCTTATCTCTAATTCTCAAACACTAAAATTATGAAATTTGAATTCTGATAAACATAATCAAAACAAAATAAACATCTCAATTTAAATATAAAAATTTAAAATATATAAGATAATTAATTAATTTTAACAAACTACTTTATTTTTTTATATAAAAAACATTATATTGTTAAGCCTAAATTAAACAAATTTATATATAAAAAACCATTATCACTCAATAAAAATCATCCAAAATCGTACTGTAAATCAATAAAAAACAAAAAATAAAAATAAACATTAAAATCGTGATGTACTAAGCATTATGTACTATTATTTAATGTTAATCTACTTAAAATCTCTTAAAAAACAATTAATGAAACAATATGTACTACTTTTAAATGTTTTTAACCCTAATTAATAAATTTCATCCTTATCCCCCAAAATCCTTATCTCTAATTCCCAAATCCTAAAATTATGAAATTTGAATTCTGATAAACATAATCAAAACAGGATAAACATCTCAATTTAAATATAAAAAATTTAAAATATATAAGATAATTAATGAATTTTAACAAACCACTTAATTTTTTTATATAAAAAACATTATATTGTTAAACCTAAATTAAAGAAATTTATATATAAAAAAAACCATTATCACTCAATAAAAATCATCCAAAATCGTACTGTAAATCAATAAAAAACAAAAAATAAAAATAAACATTAAAATCGTGATGTATCTCGCTGCATTATAAAACACGGATAAAAAACTCTTAAATACAAATTATTAAGCACAAGGTACCATCATTTTATGCAAGATTTTAAAAATCTCTTAATTTACAAATATCAAAACACAAGATACATATTACCACTGCAGACTTCTAACACCCACCAATTTGGCATGTGCAGGATCTTCCTTTTATGCAGACATTTCCATCTATCACTATTAGTTAATATATTATATTACTATAAATTTGTTTTAATTATATTATCAAATATGTAATTGATTATTTTTTTCTATATGTCATTAAAATATATAAGATAAACATAGAATTCTAACAAAATACTTTTTTTTATATAAAAAACATTATATTATTAAGCTTAAATTAAACAAATTTATAAAAAAAACATTATCACTTTCTCAAAACTATCCAAAATCGAACTGTAAATCGACAAAAAAACAAAAAATAAAATGAAACATTAAAATCGTGATATATCTCGCTGCATTGCACGAGTACGCTTCTAGTAATAATAATAAGGGTAAGGGGATATACGGGAAGCAGTATGGGGATTGTGGTGCGTAAAAGAAAAACAATTAAGATAACAGAAAAAATATATTTTGAGGGTTGTAACGATTTTTAGTAACGGTGTTGGTATTAAAGATGAAAAGAGAAATAAAATGCAAATCAAAGTGATGGTAAGCTTATTTCAGAATCTTAGAGACGAGAGTGTAAACTTTTGACAAATCAAGGGGTGAAAACCGTAGTTTATTATTCTAAACAAGATAGTCAATAATTTTATGTAACATAAATAATTGACCACTTTAAATGGACACTTCTTAATTAAATTGCCAAAAAGATCAACCAAATCAAAACAAAATCATGGATGATTAAAATAAGGTGTTAATATATAGATATAGTGCAAATAAAAACAATTCACCGACAAGTGGTTACCTTTTTCTTTATTGTTTGGATTTTATTTGTATTTTTTATGGAATAAATTAATAAAAATTCAATTTTAATCTTATGTTTCACGACTAAAATTGATAACACCTACTTCCTCGAACCCAAAATAAGGGGTTCTTTACGCAACGCTTACTCGGTAAGCGCTTACTCGGTAATTGTTAACATTTTTATTCACTTACCGGGTAAGATTTTAGTCTATTAAAATGACATCTTATGCAACATTTTTATTCGGTAAACGCTTACCGTGTAAGAGTCGTCACTCTCACTTACCGAATAAAACTCTTGCTCCTTTTCATCGCTCTTACCGAATAAGATTCTCAATCATTGTCATGTTCATCCGATTAGCTAATGAGCCAGTAAGCACTTACCGGGTAAGCTTTTAGGTAAACGACCCCTAAATGTCTCATAATGGGAAAGTAAGATTTATTTTTAAAAGTTGACACTTATTGTAACAACCCACACATCCCAAGCTGTAAATTAGAAATAAGCATTGGTTACATGATGTAATTTCTAAACGAAGAAGCTTATCTTGGATGGTGAGATCCCAAGGTAAGGACCCGGATAAAGTTGAACTAGATGATCATTTGAGTAAAAGACTTGGACAGAATTAAGCTCATTATCGATATGACTAAAGACCTGGATAGGGTTGATGCCCGCAACGACTAAAGACTCGGTTTGAGTTGATGTCTGATATGACTAAACACTTGGTTTGAGTTGATGTCCGATATGATTAAAGACTCGGTTTAAGTTGATGTCCGATATGACTAAAGACTCGACTTGAGTTGATGTTTATAATGACTAAAGATCTGAATTGGGTTGATGTCATAGGTTTTTCCATTCTCGAGACATGCTTATAACATAGATATGTGGCCTATTTTGTGTTACCACCACATTCAATGGAAACGGGTCTCCCCCGTTACCGAAATGTGTTGTTTAGGTATTGAGTATTATCCATGTTCCAGTGACATTTTGAGTACGTATCTGCTATCCATGATTTGTGGTTTTAATTATTAAACCATATCCATGATTTTGGATATTTTGGATAATAGAGTTTGTCCAGGTTTTCAGCATTTGAATATAAATCCTTATTTGTGTTTTGGGTGAGTGTTGGGTTTTCGAAGTCATCTTTGAATGAATGTTTGGTATTGGTATTTTCATCACGAAAATGGTGGGCTTTGAGAAAGATGTTTACTTTATATTTTTATACATACCACTTTAGAAATCATGATTTATATTCAGTTTAACGATTTATATGCTTATGATGGAAACTCTTTAACTCACTAGGCGTTAGCCTAACCTTTTTATTTGTCGGCATATGCATCAGGTTCTGGCTAAGGATTAGTACTAGTTACACTGTGAAGAGATGAGTGCTAGTTGTGTGCTTGAGAAGTGAATAGCTTGGTGAATTTTTCCGCATTTATTTTGGGATTAGCAACTTGCATTTGGGTTAAGTAATACCCGACTTTGGTTTAGTCCTTGTATGAGTTTGGAGTTTGTAATTGATGAGGCTAAATATAGAATTTTATTTTGGAGGTATATCAAGTTTTTATTTATAGGGAAAAAATATATATTTTATTAATGTAATATCGAAATTTTAATTAGTTGTTCTTTCCAAATTTGAGGGTGTTACACACACTCCCCATATGCACAAGTTAAGCCATTGCATGTCCCCACCCCATTTAAACCCACCTTTAAAACGTCATACTTTTCATGCATATAGGAAGACAACGTAAAAACATGCTATTCAAATATGAATGTGTATATTTAAAATTCATACATCAACAATTTAGATTCATCTGTCTTCCCCGCTAAGCTCTTTTCTCTCTTGAACTAATTATCATTCAATCGCACACCAACATTACAATCCATGCACAAGAGGGATGAGTCACTGGATTATCTCATAGAGGTTGACTCCCCCAAATCTCGAGACTCTCTAAACGACACCTCGGATCTCACTCGAACGAACTGACGACTAGCACGACATAGGGTCGATGAAATCCGGACTTCAATCGAGTAACCCGAGTCCGAGCACTGGGCTAAGTCCGGGTTCTGGCCGCGTCACCTCCGGATTCGGTCACACCCGGGACCTCGCCTTCTGGGTTTCGGCCTCACTCGGTTCCTTCCAAAATCCGGTATCGATGGATCGGGTTCCTGCATCTAGGGTTTCCCACGTGCGGGAAATGGTACAACCGGGATCCCGTGTCTGGGTTTCCCACGTCTGATCACACCTGGATTCTATTCTATCTGGATATCACGTTTTGATTTTTAACCCTTAATGGGTTTCACTCTCATTCAGGTTCTCCCACCCGGATTTGGGTGATTCCCAGGTTTAGGGTATTTGCCCGAAGAGTTCAACTGCAAAACCACCCCGAATCCAAACAAGTCCATCCCTGATTGATTTAAATCTTAATTTGCAATACAATAACACTCTTAATCTCAACCCAAACTAAAATCAATAGATCAACAATCGAGCTACCAACCCAATCAACTTGAGGTTATCGCTCACTAAACCACCAAAACCAGATCATGAATTCCAAAGCTTTAAAAAGGTTAAAGGAGGGAATGATTACCTTGATGGAGAGGAAACACCACACACTAAGGGGGCGTTTGGTTCACAGAATGGAACTTGATGGAATTGGAATCCAGCAAAGGAATTTGTAACAACCTAAAAATAGGGATAACAAAATTCCGGAAAAACGGACATGAGGTATATAGAAATTGTCATAGCAAGAGCTTCCCAAAAATGGGGAATAAATAAAACCTATTTAATTACAGTTTGTAATTTAACGGTAATAACCAACAACCAACTAATCTAATTTCTACATTAGAAAAGAGATTACAAAAAGGGTGTCGCCTATAGACCAAATGGTTGAATTCTAAAAAAGTGCGCCCAAATGCACCTTCCCCAAGCTCTCACCAAAGTCCGCCTAAATCTGTTTAGAAGCGACGCCACTAGAACCTGAGATACACATCGACACCAAACAAGTGTTAGGCCAAAAAGCCTAGTGAGTTTGAACATGCAAAACCATTCATTTAAGAGGAACATATGCATATAATTACATAATAATAATAATTAGGTAAATTTTCGTACGTGGAGTTAATGGGGGAGGCCCATAGCACAAATCAAGTCCCACCCAAAGAGTCGATACACCTTCATGCCAACTACCATGAGTGACATCCGAAAGGCCTGACACATCCGAGGACTACAACCATGGCATTACCTCGAATGGCGGAGGTCTAGGTGCATACCATCATGGTAGCACCCAAGACTATATTCTCCTAGTGTCTACTGACTTGGTTCGTCCAACAATAATGATAATAGGCCACAAGGCACATAGTTCTCAAGAAATGTTAACAATACCAACCATGGGTACAACATTTAGAATGCCAGTCATACACTTCATATATGGTTCTCATAAACGACATTCATGAGTTTTCCTCCTTTCCAACATATTCACATGTTCAGTTAATTTGTAAACAAGTAATAGTCTTCCAATACTTAGATATTCAATAACCTATTCATGTGAACTTAGGTCAAATCCTTCATATAAGACATTATCTCATATTATTCAATGCAAGAGTGATTCCACCATTATGGTGGCCAAGGGTTACAAATATTCACATAAGAAAACCCTTTTTTGTAGAACAAAGTTCCCAAAATCAATCATAAGGGAGTACCACATAGGGAATACAATATAGATCGTGTAAAGACAAGTAAATGGAAATAAAGAACATAATATAATGTGTATCTAGTTTTAACAAGGTTTAAGAAACTCACAATCTAGGTTTTGGTTGCAAGGAGTGGAGTTCTTGATGATAATACTTCAATAAATGGTCTTAGATGATGATTTGATGAGCAATAAATGAGCTTACCAACCAAAACCCTAGAAATAAATGAGATGGGTGTTTGATTGCTCAAAAATAGCCCCTTGAGAACCCACTCCCATTTTTGAAATGAATTTCCCAAGAATGTGCATCAGATCACGCTTAAAGCAGCCGACTCAACCACACAGACGACATTGCCTAGCGATTTTGCCCAGGGGTGTAACACCTGAATTTTCGCTTAGTAAGTTTCCATTCATCTTTAGTCATCTCTTCATCTTTCGTTTATCTTTTTGGATGAAATAAGTTGTACTTTCGAACCTTAAATCGATCCATGCGAAAATCTCGAGTTTTGACCTTTTTCCGGGCTCGGTACATGTGGCGCGAGAGTGACTCGCGATAGGGACATGTGTCATTATCGCGTGGCACAATCTCCGGGAGAGTACCACCCGCGGTACAATATCCACGAGAGTTCCCTCACGATAGTGACAATGTCACTATCGCGTGGCAAGGTCGCCCGCGACCTCAGGGCTCTTAAATGCCCGAATTCTCAACCAATTCTCATTTTCTCACTTCTTCCTTGTAACATCCCGAATTTTTGTTTTGGCCAGATTTGAAGAAGAATGGAAGTCAGTGGCCTGCGCGAGTGGCCGCACGGCTTGGCCCGCACCATAACTCGTGCGGTGCACTATCTGTTTGAATTTCCAGAGGTTGGCGCGAGTCACGACACGAGTTGATCCGCGCCATAACCTGCGCGGAAGCCCTGAACGGGTTAAGTTGGTTTTTCCCCCCAAATTCATTTATTTCCTATCTTTTCTCCCAAGTTTATCTCCCAATCCTCTCCCTCTTCATTAACTTCATCTTAGGGTTTGGTCTAAACCACCATTTATTCGATTGATTGCTAGAGTTAAGAGCATCATCCAAGATTTCGGTTTGGAAGCTTTACCACCATCTCCATCTTCATCTTCTCCAAGGGGTCAAAATCTAGATTTTTGGGTTTTCTTCTAAAACCTACTTGGTGAGTTCCTACTATCATTTTCTAAACTTTATACATGTCAAAGATTACATTTTGAACTCTTATGTATCTCCATGGTTTTGGATTTAAGTTTTCTATATTTTGACCTAACTTGAGTTTTTGGGAGATTTTAGGGTTCCCAATCATTTTCAAATAAAATGATGGGTTCCATCTTATTTGAAGTAAAATGGAGTTTTACTTACACATTTATGTGAGTACTTGAAGGAATGTATATAATTTCATTTTTATGATTTTCATTCTTATCAGCAGTTAAACTTGAAAATGCATTTTTGGATATAAAATGTCATTTGAACATATGACTAACTATGGTTGGTCACAAATGAAATTGTGACAAGTCTAGACTATTACTAGTGCATCCCTAGGTATTGAGTCGGCTTATATTATTGGGATGTCTTTTCCCCCTTTTGTAGCTATGGATGCATTTGACCTTCGGGGGCCTTTGGTACGGTTATGTGAGATCAGTTACTAGCCATAGGTCATAATGTAGTCCTAGTGAACGAGTATGACTTGGTTTCCTCGAGGGCCCTCCCTCACATCTTAGTACGGACCGACGTTGTTCGTGGCCATGGTTTCCAAATATTTAGCTCACAACTCGGATTGTGGCCTACTTTTGTGTTCCGCTACAATCCTTGGTAAATCGGGTATCCCCCGTCATTGCAAGATGAATTTTCGGACCCAATGGTCCTTATGTGATAAAGATTTCAATTGTAAACTAAATTTTCTTGAAAAGGTTTCTTTTCGGTGCAATTGTTTATGTCTCTTAAATTTTATAAACTGTATGTTCTCACTAGGCTTTAAGCCTAACACTTTTTCTCAAATGATATGTATAACAGGTTCCCTTAGCGGTGGGTTGCCAAGGTCGTGAGTGACTAGCATGGTCTTGAGGCATTTTTTAGATGAATAGTATTTGATGTTGGGCATTTGTTTAAGTCCGTCCCATCTTTTGGTGATTTTGGGTCGACAACCGATGTAATCTAGATAGTTATGCTTAGATTAGTTTGTTGTTGATTTCCATATCCGTTCACAGGTTTTTGTAAAGGCTTAGTACTTTTCCTCTTTTTGGGATGTTTATACCAAATACAAATGTCATATTGCCTAATTTTCCAAATTTTAAATTACTTTATTTTTTTAGGGTGTTACAAGTTGGTATCAGAGCTCTAGTTTAAGTGATCTAGGCATGAATGTAAGATGTCTAGACTTAGACTGAGTATGTTAAGTAATCGATTGTGAGTTGGGTAGAACTTCTAAGATGGGTAGTCTTAGAGTCGACGGAAATTATAGTTATCGAGCGTTGTGGCGATGGTAACAAGAACCTTTATGTATTATATGTTCATAATCTCACTTAGCTAATGTTATTATGAGAATATTTATACGTGATTGTGCTTGAAGCGCCGTTACTATGACAATTGGTAATGTAGTAGTAAGTTCTTTTGTGCTTATTCTGTTAATCTCTCTTACCCTTTTTCGTGTTTGTGTGGCAGCCATTATTCGGTTATGGTGAACACACATAGTCGTCCGTTAGGCGATAGAGATCTTCGCGATGTTAGTTCGCCCGAGCAAAACCCGGTGGTTAGAGTACCGACAGTCGTTCCTCCCGGTATGTCGCCGATATTTACTGGGGAAGTGGAGTAAGTGCCTCGAGTGGAGTTGGCATCCACCAACCCAGTTGTTCAAGAGGCAAACCGTCAAGCTGACATGATGGCCAACGTCATGCAAATGATGATGTCGGCTATGGAGAAGCAACAAGAGGTGTTTCTAAAGATGTTGGAGGACCGTGACGCGAGCCTCAAAAGGCACGAGGAAGTGGTGGAGAATGTGTTGGTTGGTTCTAGAGGCACCGGGAACAGAATCAGAACTGAGGAGCACAGGATTGTTGGTGCTCCGAGAAGTGGGAAGAGTTGCTCCTACAAATCTTTTCTGGGTTGTGGACCACCAAGGTTCTCTGGTTCCGAAGACCCAGTTACATGTGTAAAGTGGATCCGAGCGGTCGAACAAGCCTTTGGTTCATCTAAGTGTGGAGATGACCAAAGGGTAAGGTTCGGTACTCAACTGCTCAGGGATACGGCGCTGACATGGTGGAATGTTATCCAGTCCACCTTCTCTCCTACTGTTGTGGCCCAACTAAGTTAGGCCGAATTCAAGGTGAAGTTATTGGAAGAATACTGCCACGAGAGGGCCATGGATCGAATCGAGACGGAGTTTCGAGCGCTAGAGAAAGGGAACTTGACGGTGAGGGAGTATACCCTTCAATTCATGGAAAAGTTGGGGTTAGTGGGGCATGTGGCCTCCACAGAAAAAGAGAAGATTAAGGCCTATCTGAAGGGTCTACCATCGGACATGATGACCATGGTCCGAAATTCGAAGGCTTCCAACCTTCATGAGACTATTGAGGAGGCACAATTCATGGAAGAGGTTTACGCGAAGAGTAAACCGGAGAAAGTTGTGGTGGCTATGGACAAGAGAAAGTGGGAGAGCAATTCCGTTCCTTCCAAGAGAACCCGACCTTTTGTCGAAACCCGAAGCTTCATCGGTTATCAGGAAGCTAGGTGGTTCCAGAAATGTCTAACCAAACACCACGGTAACTGTATCACCACTCCTCAATATTGCTACAAGTGTGGGAAATCTGATCACACCACTCGTGACTGTCCGATCATAGGGCTTGTCTGCTATGAGTGCAAGACACCGGGGCATATGAAGAGAGATTTCCCGAAGCTCAAGTCGGGTAGAGCACCGGAGAAGAAAGAGAACCCATCTAGGGTTCCGGGTCGAGCTTTTCAGATGACGGCCGATAAGTCCAAGGCATCCGCTGATGTGGTATTGGGTACGTTTCTTCTAAACTCCGTACCTGCTCGTGTTCTGTTTGATTCGGGTGCCAGTTTCTCTTTTGTATCTGAGTTGTTTCGTCAAAAGCTTGTTATGCCCACTAATAGTCTAGAGAATGCGTTAGTGGTAGAGATAGCGAATGGTAGTCAAGTTCTGATCCACGATGTTCTGAAGAAGTGTACTCTCAGAATCGAAAGGAGAGAATTCCCAATCGATTTGATGCCGATGGTAATTGGGGGTTTTGATGTGGTGGTCGGCATGGATTGGTTAGCGGTCAATCATGTCGAGATCGTATGTTCCAAGAAATTAATACGACTTCCCAATCCCAGTGGAGAAGTTGTGGTGATCTATGGTGAGAAAAGGAAGGGTGATGTGGCAATCATCACCATGACTAAAGCGTGCAAATTCTTGGTGAAAGGATGCTCGTCTTTCCTAGCCTACGTAATCGACGCCAAGCTCGAGAAGGCAAAGCTTGAGGATTTGAAGATTGTGCGAGAGTTTCCCGATGTCTTTCCAAACAACTTGCCCAGGTTACCAACCGACCGACAAGTAGAATTTCAGATTGATCTCGTGCCGAGAGCGGTTCCTGTTGCTAGAGCTCCTTACCGGTTGGCGCCATCGGAGATGAAAGAGATGATGGCACAACTCCAAGAGCTTTTGGAGAAGAGTTTTATAAGACCGAGCTCGTCGCCTTGGGGAGCTCTGGTCTTGTTTGTCAAGAAGAAGGATGGCACAATGAAAATGTGCATCGACTACCATGCGTTGAATAAAGCAACGGTGAAGAACAAGTACCCACTTCCAAGGATAGACGACTTGATCGATCAACTCCAAGGGGCGGGGTGATTTCTAAGATCGACTTACGTTCGGGTTACCACTAGGTGAAGATGAGAGAAGAAGACGTTCCGAAGACAGCTTTTAGAACGCGTTATGGCCATTACGAATTTCTCGTGATACCATTTAGTCTAACTAACGCACCAGCGGTGTTTATGGACTTGATGATAGAGTGTGCCGAACATTCCTTGACAAGTCAGTCATTGTATTCATTGATGACATACTCGTGTACTCCAAGAGCGAGTTAGAACACGAGCAACACCTACGCGAAGTTCTCGAAGTGTTGAGGAAAGAAAGATTGTATGCCAAGTTTTCCAAATGCAACTTTTGGTTTGAAGAGGTGCAATTCTTAGGTCACGTTGTCACTCGAGATGGAGTGAAAGTGGACCCCTCAAAGATTGAAGCCATGATGAATTGGGAGCCTCCCAAGAGTCCGTCCGAGATCCGAAGTTTCTTGGGTCTGGCGGGGTATTACCGGAGATTTATTCAAGACTTTTCGAAGATCGCTTCTTCCTTGACAGCTTTAACTCGGAAGAATGTGAAGTTCGATTGGACCGAAACGCAAGAGAAGGCGTTCCAGATTCTACAAAATAAGTTGTTTGAAGCTCCAATCTTGTCGCTACCCGAAGGGTCGGAAGACTTCGTGGTCTATAGCGACGCTTCTAAAATGGGATTAGGATGCGTGTTGATGCAAAGAGGCAAGGTGATCGCTTACGCCTCTAGGCAACTTAAAATTCACGAGAAGAACTATCCTACCCATGATTTGGAGTTAGCGGCGGTGGTGTTCGCCTTAAATCTTTGGCGACATTACCTCTATGGCACAAAATGTACTCTCTACACGGATCATAAAAGTTTGAAATATGTCTTTGATCAAAAAGAGTTAAACATGAGGCAAAGGCGGTTGCTCGAGTTACTCAAGGACTACGATTGTGAGTTGCTTTATCATCCCGGTAAGGTGAACATAGTGGCCGATGCGATAAGTCGGAAGGACTATAGCGGAAGTATTCGGGCTACCCATTCGAGAATCGAGTTAGTGTCTAGTCTTGTTGAGAAGATCAAGACATCGCAGGTAGAAGCATTGTTGGAAGAAAATCTCAAGGAGGAAGTCATGACAAAGCAGTGTTTGCTCTTAACGGAAGATAGTCGTGGGGTAAAACTGTTCAACGGTCGTGTGTGGGTACCCAAAGTTAGGGGTAACCATGAACTACTTCTTGAGGATGCCCACAAATCCAAGTTTTCCATTCATCCGGGAAGTACAAATATGTACCGGGACTTGAAGTTACATTATTGGTGGTCGGTGATGAAACTTGATGTGGCACGTTACGTAGAGCGTTGTGTGACGTGTTTACAAGTGAAGACTGAACACCAATGATTGTATGGGAGTCTTCAGTCCTTAGAGATTTTCGAGTGGAAGTGGGAACATATTACCATGGACTTCGTGACGAAGTTACCTAAAACTCTTCGAGGTCACGATACCATTTGGGTAAGAGTCGATGGATTGACTAAGAGCGCTCACTTTTTGGCTATGCGTGAGACCTTGCCGATGGACAAGTTAGCAAAACTCTACATCGATGAAGTGGTCTCGAGGCATGGAGTACCCTTGTCGATCGTGTCGGATCGTGACATTCGGTTCACTTCGAATTTTTGGGATGGTTTTCAGAAAGAGCTTGGTACGCGAGTGAAGTTGAGTACGACTTACAATCCACAAACCGATGGTCAAAGCGAGAGAACGATCCAAATGCTGGAAGACATGTTGAGGTCTTGTGTCATCGATTTCGGGGGTAGTTGGGACTCTCACCTACCTTTGGTGGAGTTTGCTTACAACAATAGCTACCACTCGAGTATTGGAATGGCACCATTTAAGGCGTTGTACGGGCGGAAGTACCGAACTCCCGTGTGTTGGCTTGAAGCGGGAGAGAAGCAATTTCCCGGACCTGAAATCGTACAAGAGATGGCCGATAAGGTCAAAAGCATCCGGGAAAGATTGAAAGCGACTCAGGATCGGCAGAAGAGCTATGCCGATAAGAAGAGACGGCCGATGGAGTTCCAAGTGGGCGAACGTGTGATGCTTAGTGTCGCCATGGAAAGGTATTATTCGGTTCGGAAAACGTGGGAAGCTGAGTCCTCGTTTCCTTGGACCTTTCAAAGTGCTTAAGTGGGTTGGTTCACAAGCCTACCAATTGGAACTGCCGCCGGAGTTGAGCAGAATCCACAACACGTTCCATATATGTTACCTTCGGAAGTGTTTGGCGGAGGAAGAAAACGTCATTCCTCTCTCAGAGTTAAGAGTGGACGAGGGTAACCGATGTGTAGAAGAACCCGATGCTATCTTAGAAAAGAAGTCTAAGAAATTGCGTCACAAGGAGGTCACTATGGTCAAAGTGTAGTGAAAGCATCATCGAGGAGCCAATGTGACATGGGAAGTGGAGGAGGATATGAAGCGAAGATATCCTCATCTTTTCGTGTAGTTGGGATTTTGGGGACGAAATCATCTCCAAGTTGGGGAGGATTGTAACACCCCGAATTTTTGTTTTGGCCAGATTTAAAGAAGAATGGAAGTCAGTGGCCTGCGCGAGTGGTCGCGCAGCTTGGTCCGTGCCATAACCCCCGCGGTGCACTATCCGTTTGAATTTCCAGAGGTTCGCGCGAGTTGAGCCGCGCCATAACCCGCGCGGAAGCTCTGAACGGGTTAAGTTGGGTTTTCCCCCCCAAATTCATTTATTTCCTATCTTTTCTCCCAAGTTTCTCTCCCAATCCTCCCCCTCTTCATTAACTACATCTTAGGGTTTGGTCCAACCACCATTCATTCCATTGATTGCTATAGTTAAGAGCATCATCCAAGATTTCGGCTTGGAAGCTTCACCACCATCTCCATCTTCATCTTCATCTTCTCCAAGGGGTCAAAATCTAGATTTTTTGGTTTTCTTCTAAAACCTACTTGGTGAGTTCCTACTATCATTTTCTAAACTTTATACATGTCAAATATTACATTTTGAACTCCTATATATCTCCATGGTTTTGGATTTAAGTTTTCTATATTTTGACCTAACTTGAGTTTTTGGGAGATTTTAGGTTCCCAATCATTTTCAACTAAAATGATGGGTTCCATCTTATTTGAAGTAAAATGGAGTTTTATTTGCACATTTATGTGAGTACTTGAAGGAATGTATATAGTTTCATTTTTATGATTTTCATTCTTATCAGCAGTTAAACTTGAAAATGCATTTTTGGATATAAAATGTCATTGGAACCATATGACTAACTATGGTTGGTCACAAATGAAATTGTGACAAGTCTAGACTATTACTAGTGCATCCCTAGGTATTGAGTCGGTTTATATTATTGGGATGTCTTTTCCCCCTTTTGTAGCTATGGATGCATTTGACCCTCGGGGGCCTTTGGTACAGTTATGTGAGATAGGTTACTAGCCATGGGTCATAATGTAGTCCTAGTGAACGAGTATGACTTGGTTTCCTCGGGGGCCCTCCCTCACATCTTAGTACGGACCGACGTTGTTCGTGGCCATGGATTCCAAGTATTTAGTTCACAACTCGGATTGTGGCCTACTTTTGTGTTCCGCTACAATCCTTGGTAAATCGGGTATCCCCCGTCATCGCAAGATGAATTTTTGGACCCAATGGTCCTTATGTGACAAAGATTTCAATTGTAAACTATATTTTCTTGAAAAGATTTCTTTTCGATGCAATTGTTTATGTCTCTTAAATTTTATAAATTGTATGTTCTCACTAGGCTTTAAGCCTAACACTTTTTCTCAAATGATATGTATAACAGGTTCGCTTAGCGGTGGGTTGCCAAGGTGACGCAACGTAGGTTTGCGGAAGGATCGACAAGCGTCTAAACCGTTTTACGGTTGAGAATTACGACGCGTAAAACTCGAAAACTCAAGAGAATACTCTCTAAAATATAAACTTTATTGATTAAAACTTGATAGATGATCTACACCGAAAACTAATAACCCTATTTATAATCTAAATTAAGAAAAAGATAATTACGGAATTAATTAATCTAATCCTAATTTATTAAATAAGATAATTACTAATTAAACTAAAATAAAGGAATTAGAATGGAAAGGAAAGTAAGGAAAGTAAGGAAAGAAGGAAAGTACGATGGCATGTGACTAAGAATTGCATGTGGATGAGAATTGCGGAGGTCACGTGATGGTGGTAAACAATCAGTGGCTAACACGGTTTAGCATGTGGGTTGAACTCGCTTAATAAGCCGCGAGAGACATTGTCATGCGGCTCAAGTCGCATGGCACTCGCGTTGGCTTCTGTTTGCGGCTCATGACTTGGTTTTCGATCTCTATTGCAACCTTTTCTATATTAGGTGTTTTCTCTTTGCCTCTTTTTCTGATGCCAAATTCCGAGCATCTTTCGAGCTCGTTTTTCTCTTCGTGCTCGTTTCTCCTTTTCCCAATTATTCCCGAAAACCGTTATTAACTCTCGAATTCTCCCTGTATCAGTCACCCTCACTTGAAAAACGAATTCATCCGACCCGTAGAACAATCATTTCTTCAAAACGTTTAGATTCACAACTTGGCCTCTAAAATTCAAAAAATTTGACCGGTCTTCAAATCTCAACGGAGGTTATCGTGATCGTCTCCATACGAGCGATATTTTATCAAATTCGAAAGGGTAATAAACGACAAGATTTTTAGTAGGAACTTTTTCGATTTGATTTGGTACCTTAGGTGTTGGAATAATGGAAATATCATATTCGGGCTCAACCTTCTTGACTTCTTGTGACAAAAGTTTCGTTGGCTCGAGATTGTACTTAGCCAGTTCACTTTCGGTTTCTTTAGTGGACGGTCCGAGATTTGGTTCGAACACCTTGGTCTTGGTCAAGATTTCTTGTTGTGGCTCGACCACGACAGGCATGATTTTCTCTTCGAATTTGTCCGGCAAGACTTCGCCTTTTTCGGGTGGCTCTTCTGGAATGGATGGTTGTTTAACGAGAGTAGAAACTGATGGTATAATATGATCGTAGTTGTTGTCCCCCAAAACCACGATTGATTTCTCGTGCATATCCTTTCTCCAAGAGTTGCTGTTGTCGGGTTCGGGATGGAGTTTCTTAAGGATCTGTTCATAATTTTCTGGCAAGAATCATCCCATCATAAGTTGCTTCATTCTCCTCCTAAATCGAACTGGTCTCTTTCATTGTCGTTGTCTTTGCATGATCAATTTATCCCACCAAATAGCGGAGACACTCTTTAGACGGAAAGCAACCAACTTTACCTGTATATCTTTGGGAACATCCATAATGTCAAAGAATCGATCGACTTCGATTTGACAATCTAAGAATTCTTCTACACCTCTGGTTCCATAGAAAGACGGGATGTCCACTTTTATTCGGTTATTATGGTCGTTTCTTTTCAAGTTCACTGGTTCTTCTTCCTTATCTTCTTTGGATTCGGAACTTGAAAAATTAACCCAGTTACGGTGGCCATTACACGGTGCCATAGCCGGTCCTTCAAACCTGTCTCTTCTCCGATGGTTGTCGTTGATGATGTTGGGTTGAAGCCTAGTAACAACCGCTGTCAGATTAGCGAGTGTTGTGGATAAGGCCACATCCGACTCAACCAAGTCTGCTTTGGTAGCGGGCTGTTGATCTACCCTGGTTAGTGAAAATACAGGCGAATCCTGCTCTGATACCAACTGACGCAGCGTAGGTTTGCGGAAGGATCGACAAGCGTCTAAACCCTTTTACGGTTGAGAATTACGACGCGTAAAACTCGAAAACTCAAGAGAATACTCTCTAAAATATAAACTTTATTGATTAAAACTTGATAGATGATCTAGAACGAAAACTAATAACCCTATTTATAATCTAAATTAAGAAAAAGATAATTACATAATTAATTAATCTAATTCTAATTTATTAAATAAGACACTTACTAATTAAACTAAAATAAAGGAATTAGAATGGATAAGGAAAGTAAGGAAAGAAGGAAAGTAGGATGGCATGTGACTAAGAATTGCATGTGGATGAGAATTGCGGAGGTCACGTGATGGTGGTAAACAATCAGTGGCTAACGCGGTTTAGCATGTGGGTTGAACTCGCTTAATAAGCCGCGAGAGACACTGTCATGCGGCTCAAGTAGCAGGGCACTCGCGTTGGCTTCTGTTTGCGGCTCATGACTTGGTTTTCGATCTCTATTGTAACCCTTTCTATATTCGGTGTTTTCTCTTTGCCTCTTTTTCTGATGCCAAATTCCGAGCATCTTTCGAGCTCGTTTTTCTCTTCGTGCTCATTTCTCCTTTTCCCAATTATTCCCGAAAACCTTTATTAACTCTCGAATTCTCCCTGTATCACAAGGTCGTGAGTGACGAGCATGGTCTTGAGGCATTTTTGAGATGACTAGTATTTGATGTTGGGCATTTGTTTAAGTCCCATCTTTTGGTGATTTTGGGTCACCAACCGATGTAATCTAGATAGTTATGCTTAGATTAGTTTGTTGTTGATTTCCATATCCGTTCACAGGTTTTTGTAAAGGCTTAATACTTTTCCCCTTTTTAGGAGGTTTATACCAAATACAAATGTCATATTGCCTAATTTTCCGAATTTTAAATTACTCTAATTTTTTAGGGTGTTACATTCCTCTTCACCTTTCTCTCCCAAAAACGTTTCCCCACTCCCCATTACAAACCCTAACTTACTTTGTGGTCATTTCCTTGGATTCCAAAGTGTTTATTCATCACCAAAGTTGTGACTTCAACCTCAAGGGCTAAATCAAGTGTTCTTCCCTACCTCTTAAGATTCTAGATTTTGGGGTTTTTCTCAAAATCCAAGTGGTGAGTTATTCTCCTCTCTTCTAGATCTTTTCTATTAGTTATTAATGTTCCTTTGGTGACTCTCTAGTGTTTGTATTCCTCAAATTGTGGGTTTGATGATTTTGGAGAAATTAGGTCAAATTAGGGTTTTGCCCAAAATGGAGATTTTGATGTAATATGTTTGGGGGACTATTCTAGATGGTTGAATAAGTATATTCATGATTGGAAACTTGTGATGATAGGTTTTTGGAAGGTTATGCTTATGGATTCGGATTTCTTCAATGAAGCTCAAGTTGGGGTAAAATCTAGATTTAGCCTAAATCTAGCAAGGTGAGTTCAAGTTGATTTGTGAAAACGGTGTACATGCCAAAATGTTCATTTTAAGGTGTTTTGTGTTCTACGTGAACTTGTTAACTGCTGATCACCTGATAAGTTTTGGTTATTTTGAAATGTTTAGTTTTATAAATATGGTGAAACACCCATTTTGGAACTTTTGAGGCATTTTGATAAATAAGCCATTAAGGAAAATGTTTTAATAATGCATTGCATAAATGGGGATTATTTGGTAAGAATGCACTTTTGTGTTGTTGGAAATATGCATAGTTCGTGTTATGAGATGTTTTGAAAGTATCAACACGTGAGTCATTGGGTTTTGGTCATTCCCAACCTCGTGAATATTTCGGACAATGTACATCTTTTGGTTTTGGGGAAAAGACGATTTCCAAGTATTTTGATGGGCAAATCTTAAGCATCGAAAATGAGTTATTTTACGGGTATAAGTCATTTGGTGTAAATGCTCTTTTAGTGTGTTTTGGGAGAAATGTTTAACCTTGTGTTATGAGACGTTTTGAAAGGGTTAATGGTATAAACTTGTTTTTGGGAAAATGATCCGTTTCAACTTAAGTTGTGTTGGAGTTTGGTCGTGTGCGTTCGCATTGTATTTCTTTTGACGATGAGTCATTTGGTTAATTGAGCCTGTGGCCTGGTATTTTACTTTCATTGGGTTTTAGGACATTTGTCCAGTTTTGATAGCTCGACTTAGAGCTTTGGTTGCGATATTGGATGAGGGACTCAATGTAAGGACCATTTATGGTTGAAGTTGATATCCCGTGGGTGTACGTTTAAAGCCACTGAGCCTGACATCCGTTGCACTTGGAATCATTATGTCCAATGATGGAACGCTAGTTTTCCACATTGAAGCATGTTTAGGCAACGGATTGGGTTATAAGTCCTACGTGCTAAGTATTACGATATTGGATGAGGATCTCAACATAAGGACCCTCTATGGTTGAAGTTGACTTTCCGTGGGTGTAAGTTTAAAGACACCGAACCTGACATCCCTTGCGTGTACTTGTTCTTATGACTAGTCATAACAACATAAAATGGGGCTTACTTTGTGTACCGTCACATTTTATGAAATCGGGTCTCCCCCGTCACTGAAAAGTGTTGTTTTGGGTATCGTGTTTAGTATCCATGTTTTCGGTGACGTTTTACAATTGCGGATTATACATATGATTTATGGGTTGAGTATTATGTCCCACCCGTGTTGGGTGTTTCGAGATATAAAGTTTTATCCGTGTTTCATAACTTGGGAGTTTGATTTCTACTCCCGTTTGGAGTGAGTTTTGGGTTGAATTTAATTTACGAAAGAACATTTTATTTTGGGATCTTCGCCCTTAAAATAGTTTGGATCGGAAAACGTTTATATTGGAGTTTCTTTCGCCTAAATTGCATATTATTGGAAAACGAGTCGTCTTCATGATTGAAGCATATCATTTTGAAAGATTATGATTCTAATTTCATTCTTTCTTTTTTTTAAAGAATTCATTTATAAATGTTGAAAACTCTTGAGCTCACTAGGCATTAAGCCTAACCCTTTTTATTTGTCGGCATGTGCATCAGGTTCCGGTTGGGGTTTGGTTCTAGCAACTATGAAGAGTGGAGCCTTAACTTTGTGCAAGTGTAAGTAGTTGGTGAAGTCTTCCGCAGTTTGGAGATAGTGATTGTTATTGGGTTTTAGTAGCACCCGTCCTTATTATAGTGTGTATGTATGGAATGGAATGTGTGTATTGAGGTTAAATCTTAAATTGTGATTGTTGATGAATCAATTATCGATGTATTTAGAAAATATTAAATTAGTTGCTATTTCTTGAATTTAGGGTGTTACAAGGGGCATTGTCGTAGGTACTTAACACCCCTCTGGACACTCCAGGTGACTGTGATAGGCGACAGTGCTCGTGTCACAGTCGCGGGTCATTGTCGCCCAAACACCCCTAGCTGCTGTAATTTTGTGTTTTTTGCGTTAAATAGGTTAGAAACCACATCGAGGTTCTTGGGAGATTAATCTAACTAGATAATAGGAATACTTAACATAAATGCGAGGGGATCGGGTCGGTCTTACCCGAGGTTACTTATAAGGAATATTTCCGGGTGTTACAGAATTTGACTTTGAATGAATTGGAATAGAATTTGGTGGAATTTGACCACGCGTTTGGTTGGTAGGAAGTCAATTCCTCCATTTAAGCCAAGGAATGATGAATTCCTTAAATTGTGGAATTCAATGGAATTGGAAGGATTCCACCGCTTTCATTCCGTGAACCAAACATGGCTTGGAATTTGGTCAATAGAATTGGCCATTCCAATTTTCCTTCAAATTCCTTCCAATTTCATGAACCAAACAATCCCTAATTGTTTTCCCATTTCCATGCTCCTAAAATAAAATATTGCAAGAGTTCTCCACACTCTCTCTAGCCGTCTCCAATACTGATAAGGTAAGAATGAGGGTTTTTAGGGGGGTTTTAACCCTTTATGCCTTTATTCTCACCAAGGCCCTCAAACTTTCACTTTTCACACTACACCCACTAAACTTAGTTTATTTTCAGTATGAACACGATTATTACACTTATTTTGAAACAAACTAAAATACTAATGTAGACATTTATTTTGGAATGAGAAGAGTAATAAAATTAAAATATTGTATTTACATATGAGTGGTATCCTATTACTAGGGGTGTTCGCGGTGCGGTTTGGTGCGGTTTAGGGCAAAACCGCAAACCGCACCGCATGTGCGGTTTGAATATTTTCCCAAACCGCACCGCAAAATGCAATGCGGTGCGGTTTGGTTTATGCGGTTTGTACCTATCGTACTTTATGCTTACGATCCAATAATTCTAAGTAATAGATTAGGTAATTAAATGTAAATTAGTGTAAATTGATTGTAATCCTTCCCATAATTTTAGTTATTGTACTCTATATATTGATAGGTGATCAATAAGATGAGGCAATGGATTTACATTCCTATATGGTATCAGATCCATCCTAACTCTAATACCATCGCCGGCCAACTGTTCTCCTCTTTCCCTGATCATTTTTCTCTCTCTCTTCTTCATGGCCGACGACAAGCTACACCCAGCAATCACCGTCACCAACATTCGTAACTTCATTCCAATCACTCTCGAGATGGAAAAAGGGAAATATTCATCATGGGCGGAACTCTTCAAGATTCATTGTCGAGACTACCAGGTAATCGATCTTATTATTCCCACACCGCGACCCTCTTCACAATCCGGAAAAGACAAACAAAAGGCCATCGATGAAGATCTTTGGTCACGTATCGATGCCATTGTCCTTCAATGGATCTACGACACCATCTCGAATGACCTACTACATACTATACTTAAACCAGATTCTACTGCAACACAAGCTTGGAACGCCTTAACCAACATCTTCCAAGACAACAAAAATTCTCTAGCCGTCTACCTTGAGAATCAATTATCTAACACTCGCCTTGACAATTTTTCAAATGTCTCCTCCTATTGTCAAGAACTCAAGATGCTTGCTGATCAACTGGCTAACGTGGGGGCTTCTGTCCAAAATCAACGACTAGTTCTTCAACTTATCATCGACCTTAATGAACAATTTGATGGTGTTGCAATGATGATCCAACAAAGTAATCCCCTTCTTGATTTCTATGAAGCCCGATCCAAACTTATACTCGAAGAAACAAGAAAGGCAAACCAAGCCACCTCCGCCGCCGACACCGCTCTTCACACCAATACACAATCTTCCGATGACACCAAGCGAACTTCTTATCCACCTACTCACAATGCCCGCTCGCAAGTCTCTTACCAACCTTATCATGGTTGTGGTCGTGGTAGATCATCTAACCGCGGTCGAGGTCGTGGCTCCCCCTTTCCCAATACCACCACTTCATCAAACTACCAGACACCATCGTGGGCCTCTTACTCACCTTGGTCTTGGCCCTCTCAACCATGGGTTTTTCCGCCATGCCCCTACCCAACTACGGCCTGGACCAAACCAAACCAGAGCCATACCCCATCCCCCCCTCCTGGAATCCTCGGTGCAAGACCCCGACAAGCCTACGCAACATCCAATGCCGGCCCGATCCCTACCGACATCGAGCAGGCTCTTCACACCATGACTCTCAACCCACTAGATTCGAACTGGTATCTCGACACTGGTGCCACCTCCCACATGACTCACTCGACAGGTAACTTCTTGTTTTATTTCAATAAGAGCATTGGTAATAATATTATCGTCGGGAATGGCTCCGAAATACCAATTCAAGGTACCAGCCATCAAACCCTCCCTTCTCCATTCCCCCTTTAAAACTAAATAATGTCCTTCATGTTCCTCATATTATTAAAAATCTTCTTTCCGTTCGTCGTTTAACTCAGGATAATAATATTTCTATCGAATTTGACCCGTTTGGTTTTGATGTCAAGGACTTTCAGGCTCGGATACCTATTCTCAGATGTAACAGCACGGGCGATCTATACCCTCTCACATCATCGTCTCTTCATCACGTCACCACTCCTTCCACATTTGTAGCCTTATCTCAAGATCTTTGGCACCACCGTCTAGGGCACCCAGGATCTTCTTTATTACGTTCTCTTCAGCAAAATTCCTTTATTAATTGTGGCAAAATCAAAAGTTCAACTATTTGTCAGTCTTGTGTTTTTAGAAAACATGTTAAGCTACCATTTATTGATTCTACTTCTCGCACTCTCTTACCTTTTGATATTGTTCACAGTGATTTATGGACCTCACAGATTGTTAGTTCGGGTGGTCATTGTTACTATATTCTTTTCTTGGACGATAAAACTAACTTTCTTTGGATGTACCCTCTTGGTCAAAAGTCCCAAGTTTACTCTCTTTTTCTCAATTTTCACAACCTCATTAAAAACCAATTCGAACATCAAATTAAATGTTTCCAATGTGACAACGGGAAAGAATATGCAAATAACTCTTTTCAGCAATTTTGTAACCAACACAATATACTTTTTCGTTTTTCCTGCCCCCACACCACCTCCCAAAATGGAAAAGTCGAGCGCAAAATACGTTCCATAAACAACATAATTCGCACCTTACTTACACACTCATCCGTCCCTAACACGTTTTGGCACCATGCATTACAAATGGCCACCTATATATTAAACATCCTTCCTAGCAAAGTGCTCTGTAACACTCTCAAAATATGCGGAAAATAAAATTTGAAAATTCGACAATATAACGTTTGAAAATAGGATAATTCCATCACCCTAAAGTAGGGGATAATTTAAACCTGTGAATAAAGGGTAAACCATTTCAGAACCCAAGAGTATCATCCCAAACGGGGTATAATGTATGGTAATTACAACCCAATAAATGAAGCATAAGACGAAAACCTACTAATCTACAAGGAGTAACTAGATTATGGTCGGGTGTCGCTATACTTCCAAAATGTGTATCTTCAAAATAATCTGCATGTTGGTCACTACATATCTTCCCAAAAGACCACTCATGACACCAAGGTCGTTCCCTCAATCCCGATGTGCCCCACCGCTAGGATAGCCTGTCAAACACGACAATAAGAACAAGTGTTAGGCTAAGGCCTAGTGAGGTTAAATCAAACAAGGATTAAATAACTAAACCCATTCGAAGTCTCGCGGAGTATGTAGCCATGAGCTAAAACCAACAAACCAAATAAACCATTAGTGATTAGATACGATACAAATAACACCAATCACATATTGAGCTCAACTCCTCTAAGTCTATTGCTCGAAAACATCAAGTCAACCCCTCTAGGTCTATTCTTGAGAGTTCCAAAGTGGGGAACTCTAGCACAAGGGAATTACACCTTACTGCCCATTAGACGTTGCCCGACCGTATAGGTCCACACCTTACTTATCATGGTGACCCGATGCCTATTCCGTGCTAAGTGGTAAATCCCAATGCCCAAAGCGGGGACATAGGGACACCGTGCCTATGGATCCATTGCACTAATACTAAATACCAATAAGTAGCATACACAATGCTCATATAAAACATAGGTATAGATAAATCACATACAAGGGTTACCAACACACGAAGCTTAACACCCAAGTGGGTGAACTTTCCATAATAACAATCCACCTTTAAAACATTATACTCGTTCTACATATAAACCAACATTATGACTATTTCACCAAATACTTATTTTTCCCAAATAGAACCCAACACTTCCATTTAAGGCACCACAACCAAAGAAATCAAAGTGTTTTGTCAAAGGGGGTGGAGGTTAAAGCATCACCTCTTTTATACTTGAGATATTCTCTTCACATTTTCACTTAGGTCACCAAACCCTGGTATTTCCCAAAATCCATATTTAGGTCTAAAAATCAAGAAAGACCAAAGTACAAGAGATATACACATATATTAAAGTTAGGAGAAGAGAAATGAGCTCACCTTGCAAGGGTTATATAAAACCCTAGATGATATGTGAAACTAAAGAAAGTGGTAGAGGATGAATCTTGATCACTTGAACCCTTAGAATCCCTCAATAAATGCCCAAGATTTCCTACACCAAACACAATAACTATCACTCCTCCATTCTTGAAGAACATTGAATGAGGAGGGAGAAAACTTACCCTTTTTCTTCCCCAAAATCGGCTTCAAGCAAGAGGAAATGAGAAAAATGACAAATGAGGTTTAATTTCCAAGTTTTAAGGTCTTAGCCCCCGACCGCGACCTTGCCTCGCGAGAGTGACAATGTCACTCTCGCGTGTCACTCTTGCCCGAGAAAAGTGACCCGCGGTACACTCTCGGCGATTGTGCCCCGCGAGAGTGACACTGTCACAATCGCGAGGGCACTCTCGCACCCTGACCCCCCACTCTCGATACCATTTGGGCGATTGTGCCCTGCGAGAGTGACATTGTCACAATCGCGAAGGCACTCTCGCGCGCCCTGTACCGAAGCCCAAAAGTGGCCGTTTTCAACCCGAACGTTCCCACCTTCGACGCTACACTAAAATTTGGGGTAAGATGTCACATTAGAGACGTACCGAAAACACGGGTGTTACATGCTCGACCATGCCACCCCCACCCATCTTCTATACAATCGCAAACCATCTTACGACCACCTTCACATTTTCGGTTGCTTGTGTTATCCTCTCCTTCCATCCACCACCATCCATAAACTCGAAAAATGATCAACTCCTTGTGTATTCCTTGGATATCCTTCGAACCATCGGGGGTACAAATGTTATGACCTGTCTACCCGTAAAATAATTCTTTCTCGTCATGTTGTGTTTAATGAAACCATTTTCCCCTTCGCTAAACTTACTACTCCTACTCCTCCCTCTTACGATTTTCTTCACACAAACATTCACCCATATCTCATGCATTACTCATCACTTCCTAATGCTTCACCATCAATTCCAGAGCCCTCAAACCAGGCTCCATCCCCTCCTCCCACATCCTCTTTCCCGACGCCATCTCAACCCACATCCTCTCCGCCATCCTCTCCACCTCCATCGTCCTCATCTTCGTCATGCGATAACACCCGTTCACGAACCCAAAATCGTACAACTCACTCATCCGCTTCCCGACATAAATCAGCCCCATCAACTCTGATTCGCTCCATGACAACCCGAAGCATGGCCGGTATTTCCAAACCCAAACAACAATTCAACCTCCATGCTTCCAACTCCATCTCCCCCTACCCCGTAACCCCAAAGAAGCCTTATCTAACCCGAATTGGAAATATGCCATGACCGACGAGTTTAATGCACTTATTGATAATAAGACGTGGGAGTTAATACCACGTAAACCTAATATGAACATCATTCATTGCATGTGGATCTTTCGACATAAAAAAAATTCTGACGGTTCTTTTGAGCGATACAAAGCTCGTTTGGTGTGTGATGGCAGGTCTCAACAGGTTGGCGTGGATTGTGGTGAGACTTTCAGTCCCGTTGTTAAACCCGCGACTATCTGAACTGTGTTAAGCATCGCTCTTTCTCATTCTTGGTCCATTTATCAACTGGACGTCAAGAATGCTTTTCTCCACGATACTTTAAACGAAATGGTTTTCATGCATCAACCCTTGGGTTTCCGTGACCTTCGTTTCTCGGATCACGAGTGTTTGCTCAAGAAGTCCCTTTATGGCTTGAAACAAGCCCCACGAGCTTGGTATCAAAGGTTTGCGGATTTCGTTTACAACTTGGGTTTCTCTCATAGCAAGTGTGATCACTCGCTTTTTATTTACAAACAAGGAATCAACACGGCGTATATTCTTCTTTATGTCGACGATATAATTCTCACCACCTCTTCTGATGCTCTTCGACAACATTTTATTTCTCTTATTGCCAAGGAATTCGCTATGAAAGATCTTGGCCCTTAAGCTATTTCTTGGGTATCGTTGTCAACCGTCATGGTAATACTCTTTTCTTATCTCAACAAAAATACATTGCAGAAATTCTTGAACATGTCGGGATGTCCTCATGTAATCCCGCAGCTACTCCCGTTGACACTAACGCAAAATTGAGTACCAATTCTGGTTCCTCAATTGATGATCCTACTTCATTTTGTGGGGGCTTTACAATATTTAACGTTCACACGCCCTGATATTACATATGTCGTGCAACAAGTTTGCCTCCACATGCATGCTCCGAAAACCGAACACATGCTCGCTCTTAAGAGGATTTTACGGTATGTTAAAGGGACGATCTCTCATGGATTCTATCTTTATAAGTCGACTCTTACGTCTGTTATTTCCTATACCGACGCGGATTGGGGTGGTTATCCAGATACCCGCCGCTCTACCTCCGGAAATTGTGTTTATTTGGGCAATAATCTTCTTTCTTGGTCTTCAAAGCGCCAATCGACACTCTCGCGATCAAGTGCCGAGGCTGAATATCGCGGGGTTGCTAACGTCGTATCCGAAACTTGTGGGCTTCGTAATCTTCTTTTGGAGCTTCATTTCCCTCTCCGAAACGCCACTATTGTTTATTGTGATAACGTTAGCGCTATCTATTTAGCCGCTAATCCCGTCCAGCATCAAAGGACTAAACACATCGAAATGGACATCCATTTTGTTAGAGAAAAGGTAACCCGAGGTCAAGTCCGTGTTCTTCATGTACCTTCTCACTATCAGATCGCCAACGTCTTCACAAAAGGTCTACCTCGCGTTCTGTTTAATGATTTATGTACCAGTCTCAGCATCCGTCCACCTCCCGCTTCGACTGAGGGGGTATAATAGATTAGGTAATTAAATGTAAATTGATTGTAATCTTTCCCATAATTTTAGCCATTGTACTCTATATATTGAGAGGTGATCAATAAGATGAGGCAACGGAATTACATTCCTATAATAAGTTTAAAAATACATTATAAAATTAACGATAATAGTGATCGTAGTCCAAAAAAATAAAGAGTTTCAATAAATTTGCTTCCCAAATACATATTGCAGAATTAAAATTAGTCTAAGAAGTAAAAAGACAAACTTCAACTAATTAGACGTGTGTAAGCAGTTACGATTATGATTTTCAAAAAATTTCATATGATTGTCTTATATATATATAATACTTATCATGGTTTTCAATTGTCAATTTCCATATTGGATCAAATCAAAAGTCCAAAACACAGAGTCAAAAAATATTACATAAATAATATATATGTTATATATAAAATAAAAATAATAAAAAAATCTAAAAAATATGTCGTGTGGTGCGATTTAAACCGCGGTTTGATAACTCAAAACCGCAAATTGCACCATATAGTGCGGTTTGGTAAAAGCAAACCGCATCGCAATAGTTCTAAACCACGTTTCGCGGTGTGGCGTGTGGGGTTTGTACGATTTGACGGTTTGGATGAACACCCCTATATCTACTACTTCATTTTTTTTTGTCCTACACAATATAACAATTTGTTCTTTAAGAAGAAGTGTTTTTATGTTGATATGCTTAAATTCATCGCGTCAATCAACTTACATGTATGAAGCTGTTTTTTAATAATCGATTCACATTTAATTTGTAGCTCATATAATAAATATAGTTGGTCAATCAAATCGTTTTAGTTGTTTGCTTCATAGATTTTAATTTTTTTTAATTTGAAAATATGTAAAAATATTTAATCAGACGAAAATAGTTAGAAATGTTCTCAATTAAAAAAACTAATTTTTTTGTTATTTATAACAATGTTGAAATGATGTTCTCGAGGAACAAATCCACTTGCAATGTGAACTTCATTAGGGATAACATAAAAACTTTTGTTCAATCGCTTTTAATTCTTAGAAAACTTCATGTAAATGCAAGGTAATAGCCATATTATCAAGAAATCATTCGAACTAAAATCTAAACTAAACTACATTTAGCATATAGTAAAACATGACACATGTTTATGCTAAAACAACAACATTCTATATTCATTAATGTTTGTAGAGTAACTTGATAATGATTTGATCAAGCAGTGTTCGAAGCCAATTCTCAAACAAAGTTTATTTTTTTAGCAAATTCATATAATTTGTTAAAAACTAGAGCATAAATGTGCGATAGATGTAACAACAAAAGATAACTTACCAATTTCTTGTATGAAAACATTTGACGAAATTATATACAAAACAAGAATAATAAGCTTTTAAGTATAATCACAAAGTTTTTCAAAACAAAATTCCTTATAAAAAATTTATTGTTAAATGTGATTAGTTTTATTTAGTTTTTTATTTCATCTCAAATAAATATTTTGTGTAATAAAATTAGACGAAAAAGAAGTTCTAAAATAAGATAAATCAGGAAGAAAGTAGTAAAATTAAAATGGTTACCCAAATTAATAAATAAACACAAATAGCCTAGTGGTAAACTTGTCTTTGGCCTAGTGGCCACCTTACTTCCGCAAACGATCCTACCTGGGGTTCCTTTACCAGGGTTCGAATCCGGGGGGAGACAGGATGTCTTTTCCGGTACAAGTCTATGAGGTAGGGCTTGTAGGGTCCACAAAAGTGGACCACGGGGGCCTTAGGTCCCCGCCAATAAACCTTTTTTTTTTAAACTTGTGTGTGGTTATACTACTTGTTTAGTTGTTCTAGTCTTATTTTGCTGTATTTCATTTCTTTTTTAAGTAGTAATAGAAGCGCCTGGTTAAATCTAGTACATGACACATTCGGTGAGTTGATGCCCTTTGGACTTGTGTTATGTTGGATTTTGATCTTCAAGAATCAAGAGTGATCATTATGTATAGTTTTTTTATGTTAATGGTTTTTTTAAGCATAATGTTAATGTATTATGTAGCTATTATTGTTTCTTTTATTAAATATAAAAAATAATCGTTGTAACCACTTGGGTTGTGGTGTAATAAGGCTTCAAGGATGTAGTGCAAATTTAATTTTACTTGTTTTCAAATCCATGTGTTATCAAAGTCTTTGTGGACATGGAGGTTCATCTGCAATGACTCCAGACGATTTATGATTGCCCATTCACCTAGGGAATTAGTCAGTAAGGTTGTAAACGAACCAGACAAAAATGAATAGACGTTTGTTCATGTTCGTTCATTTAACTTAACCGAACAAACGAACGATCACAAACAGTAAAAGAACGAATTTTGTTTTCACAAGATATTTAAAATTTTAATTATTAATTATTGATTTTATATATTAATGTCGTAATATATAAATATATTTACAAGATAAGCGAACATAAATGGACGTAAACGAACAAACCTTAACGAACATAAATGAATGAACGTTCACGAATCTAAATGAATGAACGAGATCATTGTTCATGTTCGTTCATTAAACTAAACGAACAAAATAATGTGTTAATGTTCGTTCATTTATTAGAGTTTAGGGTTTAGAACATAAACGAACTTTCTGCCGAACGATTCGTTGAAAGTTCGGTTCATTTAGAACCCACCTAGCAAGATGTTACAGAAACCCATAATTGCCAAAGAAAAAAGAACATGTTTTGAATAGATGGATGTTAAGATATTTTGGATGACGAGTATCTCTATAATTTTATTGAATGAATTTTAAATCAAGCATCATATCTATACTATATTATAAAACAAGGATAAAAAACTCTTAAATACAAATTATTAGGCACAATGTACCATCATTTTATGCAAGATTTTAAAAATCTCTTAATTTACAAGTATCAAAGCACAAGATACATATTACTACTGCAAGCTTCTAACATCCATCAATTTGGTATGTGCAAGGTCTTCCTTTTATGCAGACATTTTCATGTATCACTATTAATTAATATATTATATTACTATAAATTTGTTTTAATTATATTATTAAATATGTAATTGGTTATTTTTCCAAGATGTCATTAAAATATATAAGATAATCATTGAATTATAACAAAATATTTAATTTTTTTTATATAAAAAACATTATATTATTAAGCCTAAATTAAACAAATTTATAATAAAAAACATTATCATTTTCTCAAAACCATCCAAAATCGTACTGTAAATCGACAAAAAACAAAAAATAAAATGAAACATTAAAATCGTGATGTATCTTGCTGCATTGCGCGAGTACGCTTCTAGTATTATAAAGCACGGATAAAAAACTCTTAAATACAAATTATTAGGCACAATGTATCATCATTTTATGCAAGATTTTAAAAATCTCTTAATTTACAAGTTTCAAAGCACAAGATACATATTACTACTGCAGGTTTCTAACACCCATCAATTTGGTATGTGCAAGACCTTCCTTTTATGCGGACCTTTCCATGTATCAACATTAATTAATATATTATATTAGTATAAATTTGTTTTAATTATATTATTAAATATGTAATTTGTTACTTTTTCTAGATGTCATTAAAATATATAAGATAATCATTGAATTCTAACAAAATACTTAATTTTTTTATATAAAAAACATTATATTATTAAGACTAAATTAAACAAATTTATAAAAAAAATATTATCATTTCCTTAAAATCATCCAAGATCGTACTGTAAATCAACATAAAAACAAAAAATAAAATGAAACATTAAAATCATGATGTATCCCATTGCATTATGCGAGTACGCTTCTAGTTTAAATTAGTTTCCAAATCTCTAATCTACTTAATGAGTATTACCGGAATATATGGAAGTTCATTATTTTACTTCAAGTGATTGTGGTTGATTTGTTGCTATTAATTGAAATAACAATGGCCCAAAAAATTGACATTGATGTGGACTTTTTTTATAAATAAGAATTAATTAATTAATTAATTGTACCTTCTAGAAAATATATAAAAAATTGTATAATGTACAACTTTTCCAAAACATTAATTAATTTAAAAGGAAAATTAATTTAAATATGAATGCAAAGTTAATTGATGTCACGTCTTATGCCATCTATTTCTTGACATTACCTTTAACAATATTCAGAGATTAATTAGGCAATAGTTAAGTGACACAGTAGGAATACGTGGAAATATTGACAAACGTCAAACCCAAAAAGATTTGTAAGTTTACAAGTGTAAGACTCAGGATTCAAGAATATGGAGAAAACTTCAAACTATCTCAGAGAACTTTTATTAAAACTTGATAATTGATTGAAAACAATAAAGGGATTAATCATATTTATAATTAGGCTTAGAGATAACTAAGGAAAGAAACACAATCATAAACCAAAACTATTTATAGGAAATATAATCTTTATATAAGGAAGTAAATATTAAAATAAGGAAGGAAATCGATCAGCTCAATCCAGTGGCAGCAGGACTTGTCCCAAGACTTAAGTCACAGTGAAACTCTCGGTAGTCACTGCCTTGATTTTCCAATGTGGTCCATTTGCTACTCGAACCTTGTTGCTAGTCGCTCCACATCAGTCTACTCCACGTCCGAAGAACTCGACCCCGAGTTCTCATTAGAAAGAAGCTCGTTATCGTCGTGGTAAGCATAGATGTCGACAACGTTAAATGTGTTGGAGATGTGTAGGGAGTCGGGAAGTGTGACCACGTAGGCGTTGTCATTGATCTTCCTTGAAATCTTGAATGCTTCGTATTTCCTAGGTTGCAACTTGTTGTAAATTCCAACCGGAAATTGTTCTTTTCGTAAGAATACCATGACTTCATCTCCCACATTGAAAGTCTTTCATCGTCGGTGCACATCGGCAGTGGCTTTATTCTTTGTACCTGTGACTTTGAGTCATGCCTTGACTTCTTATTTGACGGATTGCACGTCCTTAGACATATTTTCTACAACAATGCTTGCTCCCGAAAGTCGTGGTAGTTTGACCAAATCAACCACATGCTTGGGAGTGGAAATGTAGACTAAGGAAAAAGGGGAACGACCCGTTGCCGTGGAAAAAGTGGAACGACCCGTTGCCGTGTGGGTTGCACTGTTATAGGAGAACTCGATTTGTGGAAGAGCAAGATCCCATTGTTTAGGCTTATCACCACATATGCACCTAAGCATGTTTCCCAATGTTCGATTCGTCAACTCGGTTTGGCCATCGGATTAGGGGTGAGCGGTAAAACTTTTGTTCAATGCGGTCCCGAACAATCGCCAAAGAGTGATCCAAAAGTGGCTCAAAAACTTTGTGTCACGATCGGAAGTGATGGTCTTTGGGACACCGCATAGGCGAACTACCTCCATAAAAAATAACTTGGCGATGTTGCTTGGATCGGCGGTCTTCTTGCAAGCAATGAAGTGCGTCATCTAGGAGAATCGGTCGATCACTACAAAGATAAAGTCGACTCCTGTTTGTGTACGGGGTAGTCCTAAGACGAAGTCCATGGACAAGTCTTGCCAAATATCATCGGGAATTGGTAACGGTAAGTAGACACCGATGTTTTGAGATTGGCCTTTAGCAACTTGACAAATATAATAGTAACACCCCAAAAATGAGGATAACAAAATTTCGGAAAAACGGAAATGTGGTATATAAAATTTCCATAGCAAGAGCCTCCCAAGAGTGGGGAAATATATAAAACCTGTTTAACTACAGTTTGTAATTTAACGGAAGAATAAACAACAACCATCTAATCTAATTCCTACACAGAAATAAGATTACAAAAAGGGTGTCGCCTATAATTCTCATATAGCCTTCACAAAAAGTGCGCCCAATTGCACTATCCCTAAGCTCTCACCAAGTCCCCCTAAACCTTCTTAGAAGCGGCATCAATAGAACCAGAGATACACATAAACACCAAGCAAGTGTTAGGCCAAAAATCCTAGTGAGGTTGTATGACAATTAATACATGCATAAAGTTAATTCCAACATTTACTTTCCAAAGATGGGTTTTAACAAATGGAATCAATGGGGGAGACCCATAACACCAATCAAATTCCACCCAAGAGACGAGATACCCTAGTGTCAAACTCCATGAGTGACACCCCAAGGCCTGGCACATCTGGGGGTACAACATAGGCATTGCCCCAAATGGCGGGGGTTTAGGCACATATTAACATGGTGGCGCCCAAGACTATGTCCTCCTAGTGACCATTTGACTTGATTCATCCATATAACTCACATATAACCAATGAGCACATTAGCTCTTACAGTGAGGGTTCAACACCAATGTGAATCATGTATTCCAAATGATTTATACCGAACAATAAATAGGTGTAAGGAAACATATTATTCTTCGACCCAAGCTTTAACATGCATCTGTAACCATAAAGTTAATGTACTCAAGATAAGTATACTTCCTAAGACAAAATAATCATATTATATATTTGTACCAATATAAATAATATCCTTGACTTGTCCACATTACCAACATATGTACATTTCCACCACATATGTTAACCCTTTAAGCTCAAAGTAACATTAGGTCAAATAGGCAAGATAAGAGAAACCCTAAATTCCATGAGATGAAAATATAAACTAATATGCAAATAAATATATGTATCTCAGTCATAAAAGGTTTAGAATACTCACTATCTAGGTTTTTGATTAAAACCTAGAAAATAGAAAACCCTAGATTGAAAAGGTTGAAACTTGGAAGTGGAGATTGGTTGACTTGATAAGCTTCAAGAAATATTTCTTGGTGTGTAATGAATGCTACCACAAATTCCCAACAACCCCAAAGTTGATATTTATAAGGACTACGCTTTGAGGTAGAGAAAATCGCACTTGGAGGCTCCCAAATCGTCCAACAAAACGAGTGAGAGAAGAGAAGTGTAGTCAAAATCGGTCAACTGATCTATTTAAACCATCAGACTTCGTCGGCGATAGTGCCCGGCGACAGTGCCATGGCACTGTCGCGGTGTCACAATCGCGAGCCTAACAGACCTCTCGGTACATCTCCAGCTATAGTGACTGGCGATTATGCCCATGTCACTATCGCGGTGTCACAATCATCCCACACTCATAACTCGCGGTACATCCGCGGCGTTAGTGACCTGCGATTGTGCCCATGGCACTGTCATACCACACCCCTGAGACCCCGAAAACTTGACCCGATTCGATGACGAGCGTAAGGTTAGACATTTCAATTATGGTATATCATAACTAGAACAATGTAATTAGACTTGTACGTAAAAAGGGTTTCTGATACACAAATTTGCCACAATAATAAAGTGCGAGGAGTGAATACTTATCTTAAATTTCCGGATGTTACAATCCTCCCCACCTAATAGGGATTTCGTCCCCGAAATCACGACAATTCGAATAAGTGAGGGTATCTCTTTTTCATGTCTTCCTACGATTCCCACGTCACGTTGGCACCTCGATGGTGCTTCCATTAGACCTTCACCATCGTCACTTCCTTATGCCGTAATTGTTTCGTCTTTGATTCTAATATAGCTTCCGATTCCTCTACGCATCGGTTCCCGTTATCCACTCGAATCTTTGTCAATGGGATGACGCTTTCTTCATCGGCTAGGCATTTGCGAAGGTAGCAAACATGAAAGGTAGGATGTATTCCATCCATTTCCGGTGGTAAATCCAACCGGTATGCTTGGAGTCCAATCTTCTCTAAAATAACAAGGGGTCTAAGAAAACGGGGGTTAAGCTTCCCGCGTTTCCCAAAATGGATTACCCTTTCCATGGTGACACCTTCAACATCACTCGATCACCTACTTGAAATTCGACCGATCTTCTCTTCTTGTCCGCGTAGCTTTTTTGTCGGTCTTGGGCCGCTTTTAGCCGCTCTCGGATTTCCTTCACTTTATCCACGATCTCTTGAACGATCTCCGGTCCGACAAATTGTTTCTCCCCCGCTTCAAGCCAACAAGTCGGGGTCCTACATTTTTGGTCATAAAGAGCTTCAAATGGAGCCATCCCGATGCTCCAATGGTAGCTATTATTATAGGCAAATTCCACTAACGGTAGGCGTGAGTCCCAATTTCCCCCAAAATCAATGGCGCACGATCTCAACATGTCCTCGAGAGTTTGAATGGTCCTCTCGCTTTGCCCGTCCGTCTGAGGATGGTAGGTCGTGCTCAACTTAACCTTTGTGCCCAACTCCTTTTCTAAACCGTCCCAACGTTTCGAAGTGAACCGACTATCTCGATCTGACACGATAGATAACGGAACACCGTACCTCGACACAATTTCATCAATGTATAATTTGGCTAATTTGTCCATGGACAACTTCTCTCGCATCGCCAAAAAGTGTGCGCTTTTTGTGAGTCGGTCCACCACTACCCAAATCGTGTCGTGACCCTTTAAAGTCTTGGGTAGTTTGGTGATGAAGTCCATCGTGATGTGTTCCCACTTCCATTCCGGAATTGACAAAGGTTGTAAACTCCCATAGGGTCTTTGGTGCTCCGCCTTGACCTGTAAATAAGTGACACATCTCTCCACATAGTTGACCACATCGAGTTTCATCACCGGCCAACAATAATTCAACTTGAGGTCTCTATACATTTTTGTGCTACCAGCGTGTATGGAATACTTAGATTTGTGATATTCTTCTAGAAGAAGTTCACGGTTTCCTCCCAACTTTGGTACCCATACACGGTGTAACACCCTAAAATTTAGAGTAATTTTAAAAATTGAAAATTCGGCAATACGACGTTTGTATTTGGAGTAAACCACCCGAATGGGTAATGTTTGGAAATGTTTACAGAACCTACCCATGAATATGAAAATCAGCAACAAACTAATCTAAATAATTTCTATCTAGATTACATCGGTAAAGCTTTTGGGGGATGTAGTGGAAGATCTCATCTACCCAGGGTTCAAATCCAGGCGTTGCCAAAGCTCTTGTGGCCATGGAGGTTCACCTGCGATGACTCCAGGCCATTTGTGGTCGCCCGGGGATTAGTCGGTGCACGTAAGCTGGCCCGGAAACCCACGGTTACCAAAAAAAAATCCCAAAATAAATTAAATGTTCATACGCCAAAACTCCAAATAACTATCATCCCAAAAATGCCTCAAGTCCACGCTCGTCACTCAAACCTTCGGTATCCCACCGCTAATGGAACCTGTTATACATGATATTTGAGAAAAGGTGTTAGGCTTAAAGCCTAGTGAGAACATACAGTTTATATGATAATTAAGGAAAGTAATTTAAATACAACCATAAGTAATCTTTCCCACCAATAGAGTTTATAAAGGATGCAATAGCCACATAGTGACCTTACGGTCCAAAATACATCTTGCGATGACGGGGGAGATCCGATTTCCAAGGATTGTGGGGGAACATAAAAGTAGGTCACTTTCCAAGTTATTGAGCTCACCATACTAGGATCACGGCCACGTGCTCGTCGACTCGTACTCAGATGTGGGGGAGGGGACCCAATGATCCTAATCATGCCCATTCGCTAGGATTTACATTTACGACCCACGGCTAGTATCTGATCCCACATAACCATACCAAGTTGCCACCCTAGGGCCCAATGTATCAACTAGCTACAACGGGGTTTAACCCAAAGAAATTAAGTCGACTCTATACCTATGGATCCATTAGAAATAGTCTAGACTTTTCACAATTTCATTTGTGACTAACTATAATCAACCATATAGTTTATGTAACAAATCCCAAAATATTTTGTTTACTTTCACAATAATAGACTTTTCCAACTATTATAAATGTAACCATAATCACCATTGTAGCCATTCAACCACCCATATGTTTTCATTTTCCCATCAACACTTCTATTCAAGAAAATCCCATGATATAAGAAAACCATAAATAGAGCTAGAAGCATTTATGTAGGTATTTAACCATAAATATTCAAGTAAACCCGTATTTCACATCACATATGATGAAAACCTTCATTTTAGTTGAAAGTGATAAAAACCCTAAAATCCCCAAATGCAAGGTTAGGTCAAAATCATTCAATCATGAGTATAATTCAAGGAGTAGTTTAGGAGTTCAAAAATGTAATGTTTTTAACATGTATAAAGTTTAAAGAGGAAATATGAACTCACAATATGGGTTTTTATCAAAACCCTAGCAAGACCCTTGATTGAGTAGGTTGAGAACCAAAGTCACTTGAAGCTTTTCACCACTCGAAGACTTCTCTTAAATGTGGTAGATGAGGGGAGAGATTATGGAATCAATGCCTCTTAGGGTTAGATGAATAGGAATAAATGAAGAGGGAGAAATGGGGGCTGAAAATCGCATAAGCAAGAGGGAAGATATCAGATAATAAATTAGGGCTCAACTTTCTCCTTTGAAACCCCAACAAACAACCCCTTTAAACCCGTCGGCGAGAATAACTTGACGATAATGCCTTGTCATTCTCGCGGGGCACTATCGCCCCCCGCGTACCGCAAGTGTGTTGATCTCGGCAAGAGTGACACGGCGAGAATGCCCGTGTCACAATCGCGGGGCATTATCGTTGGACTCGTACTGCGACCCCTTCCACACCGGCGATTATGACCATGGCAACAATGCCCATGGCAAGGTCGCCGGGCACTGTCGCCCAAGCCTCTAAAATTTTGAATTTTGAGCTTTTCACACCAGAATTGGTTTCTCGCGAGACGTAAGATTAACGACAAGAAAATAATAAAGGTTACGATTCAAGATGAAAGATTTAGATGACTCAAAACGAATAATATTAGTTGAAAATTCCAGGTGTTACAATCCTCCCCAACTTGGGAATAATTTCGTCCCCGAAATCCTAACTATTTGAAAAGATGAGGATATCTCCGTTTCATATCCTTCTCGGTTTCCCACGTCACATTGGCACCACGATGATACTTCCATTGTACTTTGACCATAGTGACTTCCTTGTGGCAAGGTTTCTTGGACTTCCTTTCTAGGATGGCATCGAGTTCTTCCACACATCGGTTACCCTCGTCCACTCTTATCTCGGAAAGAGGAATGGCACTTTCCTCTTCTGCCAAACACTTCCGGAGGTAACATATGTGAAATGTGTTGTGGATCCCGTTCATTTCCGGTGGGAGTTCCAATTGGTAGGCTTACAAGCCCACACACTTAAGTACTTTGAATGGTCCGAGGAAACGGGGACTCAACTTTCCACGCTTTCCGAACTGAATAATGCTCTTCCATGGCGACACTTTAAGCATCACACGGTCACCCACTTGGAACTCCATTGGCCTCCTCTTCTTATTGGCATAGCTCTTTCCCGAATGCCTTTAACTTTATCGGCCGTTTCCTGCACAATTTCGGGTCCGGCGAATTGCTTTACTCCCGCTTCAAGCCAACACACGGGAGTTCTACACTTCCGCCCGTATAAAGCCTCAAACAGTGTCATACCGATACTCGAGTGGTAGCTATTTTTGTAAGCGAACTCCACCAAAGGTAGGTGAGAGTCCCAACTACCCCCGAAGTCGATAACGCAAGACCTTAACATGTCTTCAAGTGTTTGAATCGTCCTTTCACTCTGACCGTCAGTTTGTGGATGGTAAGTTGTACTCAATTTTACTCGCTTTCCAAGCTCTTTCTGTAACCCATCCCAGAAATTCGAAGTAAACCGACTATATCGATCTGACACGATAGATAAGGGCACACCGTGCCTCGAAACCACCTCATCGATGTAAAACTTTGCCAACTTGTTCATTGGTAAGGTTTTGCGCATGGCCAAGAAGTGAGCGTTCTTAGTCAATCGATCGACTATTACCCAAATGGTATCGTGACCTCGAAGATTTTTGGGCAACTTCGTCACGAAGTCCATGGTAATGTGCTCCCACTTCCACTCGGGAATCTCTAATGATTGAAGACTCTCATACGGTCGCTGATGCTTGGCTTTTACTTGTAAGGACGTCACACAACGCTCCACGTAACGTGCCATATCAAGTTTCATCACCGACCACCAATAATGTAGCTTCAAGTTTTGATACATCTTTGTACTTCCCGGATGGATGGAATGCTTGGACTTATGGGCATTTTCGAGAAGAAGTTCCCGATCACCACCAACTTTGGGTACCCATACACGGCCGTTAAACAATTTCATTCCACGGCTATCCTCCATTAAGAGTAAACGTTGCTTCGTCATGAATTCTTCCTTAAGATTCTCTTCCAACAAGGATTCTACTTGAGACGTCTTGATTCTCTCAATAAGGCTCGACTCCAACTCAATTCTTGAGAGGGTAGCCCGTATGCTTCCACTATAGTCCTTCCGAATTAGCGCATCAACACCACGTTTGCCTTACCAGGGTGTTAAAGCAATTTACAAGCATAATCTTTGAGTAATTCAAGCCACCGCCTTTGCCTCATGTTCAACTCTTTTTGATCAAAAACATATTTTAAGCTCTTGTGATCAGTGTAGAGGGTACATTTAGTGCCATAGAGATAATGTCGCCAAAGCTTCAAGGCGAACACCACCGCCGCCAACTCCAGATCATGAGTAGGATAGTTCTTCTCGTGAACCTTGAGTTGTCTCGATGCGTACACGATTACTTTGCCTCTCTGCATTAATACACAACCCAATCCTATCTTTGAAGCGTCGCTATAGACCACGAAGTCTTCCGACCCTTCGGGTAGCGACAATATTGGAGCTTCACACAACTTCTTTTGCAATGTCCGAAACGCTTTCTCCTGTGCTTCGGTCCAAACAAACTTCACATTCTTCTGAGTCAAGGCCGTCAAGGAAGTAGCGATCTTGGAGAAGTCTTGGATGAATCTCCGATAATAGCCCGCCAAACCCAAGAAACTTTGGATCTCGGACGGACTCTTGGGAGGCTCCCAATTCATCATGGCTTCAATTTTTGAGGGGTCCACCTTTACCCCGTCTCGAGTAACAATGTTACCCAAGAATTGGACCTCGTCTAGCCAAAAGTTACACTTAGAAAATTTGGCGAATAGTTTCTCTTTCCTCAACACATCAAGAACTTCTCGGAGATGTTGCTCGTGTTCTGACTCATTCTTAGAATACACAAGTATGCCATCAATGAACACAATGACCGACCTATCAAGGAAGGATCGGCACACTCTATTCATCAAATCCATGAACACCGCCGGCACGTTGGTTAGACCAAACGGCATCACGAGGAATTCATAATGGCCGTAACGTCTTCTAAAAACCATCTTTGGAATGTCCTCTCCTCTCACCTTCACTTGATGATATCCCGAACGCAAATCAATTTTCGAGAAGCAGCCCATTCCTTGGAGTTGATTGAACAAATCGTCGATCCTCGGAAGCGGATACTTGTCCTTCACTGTTGCTTTATTAAGTTCGCGGTAATCGATGCACATTCTCATTGTGCCATCCTTTTTCTTGACAAACAAGACCGGAGCTCCCCAAGGCGACGAGCTTGGTCTTATAAAACCCTTCTCTAGAAGCTCTTGGAGTTGAGCCATCATTTCTTGCATCTTCGATGGCGCCAACTGGTAAGGGGCTCGAGCAATCGGAGTCGCTCCCGGTACAAGGTCTATTCGAAACTCTACTTGACGATCGGGTGGTAAACCGGGCAAGTCGTCCGGAAAGACGTCGGAAAACTCGCGCACCACCTTTACATCTTGTACTCAAGATGAGTATACTTCCTAAGACAAAATAATCCTATTATATATTTGTACCAATATAAATAACATCCTTGACTTGTCCACATTACCAACATATGTACATTTCCACCACATATGTTAACCCTTCAAGCTCAAAGTAACATTAGGTTAAATAAGCAAGATAAGGGAAACCCTAAATTTCATGAGATGAAAATATCAACTAATATGCAAATAAATATATGTATCTCAGTCATAAAAGGTTTAGAATATTCACTATCTAGGTTTTTGATTAAAACCTAGAAAATAGAAAACCCTAGATTGAAAAGGTTGAAACTTGGAAGTGGAGATTGGTTGACTTGATAAGCCTCAAGAAATGCTTCTTGGTGTTTAATGAATGCTACCACAAATTCCCAACAACCCCAAAGTTGATATTTATAAGGATTATGGTTTGAGGTAGAGAAAATCGCACTTGGAGGCTCCCAAATCGTCCAACAAAACGAGTGAGAAAAGAGAAGTGTAGTCAAAATCGGTCAACTAATCTATTTAAACCATCAGACTCTGTCAGTGATAGTGCCTGGCGACAGTGCCATGGCACTGTCACGGTATCACAATCGCGAGCCTAACAGACCACTCGGTACATCTCCAGCGATAGTGATCGGAGATTATGCCCATGTCACTATCGCGGTGTCATAATCGCCCCACACTCACAACTAGCGGTACATCTGCGGCGTTAGTGACATGCGACTGTGCCCATGGCACTGTCGCCTGTCACTATTGCGCCACACCCCTGAGACCCCGAAAACTTGACCCGATTCAATGACGAGCGTAAGGTTAGACATTTCAATTATGGTGTATCATAACTAGAACAATGTAATTAGACTTGTACGCAAAAAGGGTTTCTGATAGACAAATTTTCCACAATAATAAAGTGCGAGGAGTGAATACTTACCTTAAATTTCCGAATATTACAATAACACTTTCGGACAATTGCTCGTACATCCCGCTTCAAGTTCGGCCAATGGTACCGTTCAAGAACACTACCGATGGTTTTGTCTTGGCCTAAATGTTCGCCTAAATCTCCTCCATGTAGGTCTCTAATTAGTTTTTCACGAAGAGAAGAGTTAGGTATGCATAATTAATTACTTTTGAAAAGATATCCATCTTGGATGTAGTAGTCGTCCATCGGTGTACCCCTTTTGCATTTGGACCAAATCTCTTTGAAGTCGCCATCTTCTTCATACTTGTAACACTCCTAATTTTGGGAATCTCTGTCCTAATTTGTTATTGAGTGAGGTAGCCGAAAAGAAGACGGAAGGATTTCCATCAGTGTTCCGTGCGACTCTTCGTGCGAGTAGAACCGCGTGAGCGTCCGCACAAAACACTGATCCACCACGACCTCAGTGCTCAAGTGGAACCACGCGACGGCTCGCGCGCGAGCACTGTGCGCTGATAAATGAGCAAATCAGCCCAAACCCTATTTTTCCTCTCATTCTCTTCTTATCAAATGCTCCCAACCACAACCTAGGGTAGGAGATGATTTTTGGCTGGAATTAGGTGGTTCAACCACCATTTCTTCAAGATCTTCATCTTCAACCTAGGATCAACGTCTTCATCTTCTTCGTCATCTCCTCACCATTGTTGACCATATCTTGGGGTTTTCCAAGAAACCCATTTGTAAGTTACTCTAACCATTTCTAGACTTTTGTTACTGTAAAACCTCTCATTTTAACCTCCTAGAACATCTCCCTTGATGTATCTATCGTATTTTGAGTTTCAATCTATTTTGGGTATTTTAGAGATTTGAGACTTTGTCAAGATTAGTGAGAATCTGATTTTGGGAGTTACTCTCGGTGTGTTTTGGTTTGTTTGTGACCTAGATAAGGTTTCTAGTGGTGGATGTTTGTGGATCTGAAGCCTTCATCAAGAAAGCTCAAGTTTGGGGTAAAAACCTAGATTTAGTCTAAATCTAGCAAGGTGAGTTCTAGTTGCTTTGAAAAAGTATATACATGTCAAAATGCACATATTTTGGGGTTTTGAAAGTATATCCATGAATTTACTTCATTTTGATAAGTTTTGTAAATATTTGTACACTTGCACATACTTGTGTTATAAATCCCTTGAAAATGATTACAATATTTTATGAGGTGTTTGAGTCACCAGAAAGGGGATTTTGAACGTATGTTACATGCACATTTTACAATCGATGTGTTTTATGGTTAAATAGGTATTTATACATACTTGGGATGTCAAAGCTTCATAATGGTTGCTAAATGTTTGGGTGTTTTATCCTCAAAAATGATATTTAAACCAACTAATGGAGATCCATTGGATTTATTGGAGAATTTAGGCAACATAATGTGTTAGGTTTTTATTTTGCGAAAAGTTGGGTACAAATAGTTATTTTGGGATTTTACCCTACTTATGAGTTTTGGGATATTGGTGCTTTAAACTATTTCGTCTTTAACAGTGTGAGTAAATGGAAAACTGTCATTCTTGACACGATGAGTATTTTAGGAAATTATGAATCTTACGGTTTAGGCCTTCGGCCAATCATACAATGGAGAAATACCAATTTTGGGAAAGTTATATTTCGGCATATGTAACCATATTGACTTTATTCTTATTGCCAAACGTTGTATGATGCCTTATGGCTTGAGTTATACTCTAATGAGTTTTGGGACGTTGTCCGGTTTAAATAGCTCATTATGGCATTTTATGGAAATGCAATTATTGCACAAATGTTCGTTATTACATGTTTTAGATGCATGAGTTCATTCATATGGAGTCATGTAATGTTTAGACTGTAATGCGTTGGATCCATAGGCATATGAGTCGTTATGTTCATCATGGAGTTTTTGATGTCCATGTTTGAGTCTAGTGAATGGTCCCCAAGTCATGTTGTTATGTAAGCTTGCGGTGGTGCTCTTGGAGAGCCGTATACGGAGCTAAGTCTTGCGGTGGTGCCCATGGTGAGCCGGATACGGAGACTTGTGACTTTATGGTGAGACTCGTCTAGAGGTCGAGTAGACTAGGGTCATTTGGGTATCTTGTGGTGGTTGCTCAATGGAGCCGTATACGGGGATCCATGACCCGTAGTAAATCTCGTGGACATTGATAAGTGGCTTAACTTGGTGTTCCGCCACATTCAATGGAATCGGGTCTCCCCCGTCACCGGAAGGTGTTATTTTTAGGTATTCCCTTACCCGTACTTTCGGTGTTGAAACGTACCATTTTATTTATACAAATAGTATTTTGATGAAATACCTCTTGGGTGCGTTTTGGGGAAATTGGATGGCGAATAATTATTTAAAAAGGGGTGGTTGGCGTTGGTAGACATGTGGTTTGTAAATAAAGCCTTTTTTATAACTTATATTACAAGAACGTGTGTTTTTAGAGTGAAATATTTGTCTAAACGTTTTATGATTTATATGATGAAAACTGTTTTAACTCACTAGGCGTTAAACCTAACACATTTTCTTTTCAACATGCATATCAGGTCTTAGATGGATCTGAGTAGCGAGTGAAGCTTGGCAGAAGTTCCGGTAGGATGGCATTAGAGATGTCGTCCGGTCTTGAGAAGATAGCAGATTTGGTGGTTTTAGTAACACCCGACCGACTTTGTCCCCGTTTGTGGGACTAGATAGTCCTGTTAGAACTCTAATACATGTTGTAATATTTCTTCCCTTATAAACTTTAGATAATTGTTGCTTCGAGCTTTGTATTTAAAGGATTTTTTGGAAGTTTTATTTTTCCTGCTATTTTTCAATTTTAGGGGTGTTACAATATTGCTCTTTTAGAACCTCGAATCCAACGATCTCTTAGGCGAGGGTGATCATTAAAGTGGCTAGTCGACTCAATGCATCGGCTACCCAGTTGAGAACTCCCCATTTGTGTTTAATTACAAAGGGAAACTTTTGTAAGTAACTTACCCACCGTGCATGCATTTTGCTTACCGACTTTTGGCTATTGATGAACTTTAGGGCTTGTTGGTCGGTGAAGAGTACATATTCTTTTTGCACGAGATAGTGCTCCCATTGCTTTTGTAACACCCTTAAATCTGAAGATATCAACTTATTAAAAAATTTCTAAATACATCAATAATTTCTTTGACTACAGATACAATTTGAGAGTTAACCTCAATACACACATTCATCCTATACATACCATCTATAAAAAGGAACGGGTGTTACTAAACCCAATAACAATCACTATCTCCAACTTGCGGAAGACTTCACCAGTTACTTACTCTTGTATAAAGTTAAGGCTCAACTCCTCATAGCACTTGCTAGAACCGAACCCCCGACAGGAACCTGATGCACATGCCGACAAATAAAATGTTAGGCTTAAAGCCTAGTGAGCTCAAGAGTTTTAACATGATGAATATATCTTAAAAGAAAGGAATTCAGTTTAAAGCAAGATCCTTCAAAATATTATACTTCAAAATGGAAATGACACATTTTCCCATAATATGCACTTTTAAAGACAATGCTCCCAAAACACACATTTCTTATAAAACGATGCAACCCGTAACTCGCCCAAACGATATTATAATTTGACACTCAAATTCGTGAAAACGTAAATTATACTTCATATCCCAAAACACGGTTGGGACATAGTACTCGACCCTTAAATAACGGAAAACAATTCATATAAATATGATACACCATTAAAACATGGAACTGAGACTTAATACTCACGCGACCATAAAATGGAATGAAATCCAAATATTAAAGCATGGACAATCAAATATCCAAAATACAGCGGGCCGACAACGGGGGATACCCGTATCCGTTGAGAGCGGAGGAACACAAAAGTATGTCACTCAAACAATGTTGATCGTATGACACTTCACGACACGCTAGCCCAAGTGCCCCTACGACCTCTTGACAAGTTCACCAAAAGAGACAATTGACCTTGGTGGCCGTTACAAAGAACTCCACCTCAAAGGGGCCGGCACACCGGGGACTACAACTATGGAAAATCCCCAAATGGCCCGACACCCCGGGGACTACAACTAAGGAAATTCCCCAAAAGGCCCGGCAGACTGGGGACTACAACTAAAGAAATTCCCCAAATGGTGGAGGTCACAGTACTCACCTCCCAGGCAGCACTATCCAGACTCAACCTTCCTAGTGCCTCCTTGTCAAGTTTCGGTCATAAAACATGAGTCCCGGAGTCCAACCCCGTACCACCCAATTGACCATCAAATAGGACTGACTTACGTGCCTATGGATCCAATGCAACACAGTCTAAAGTTACACGACTACTCATGAATGACTAAAGCACTCGAGTCTGTAATTATCAATAAAATGCATTAAAACGTAAATCACCATTGGACTCTAAATCGAGCCATTAAAACCGGACAAATGTCCTCAATACTCATTTACGTCAACACCGAGCCAAAATGCCCAAAAATTCCTTTGACCGACAATTAACGTCCCCACAATTAATGAAATGTCCTTAAACAATGTTTATGAAGACACATATCTCAAAGACGTGATTAGCCCAAAACCCAACACGTATTGGGACCAAAGGTTTTCCAAAGGGTTTATGAATGCAAATACCCCAAAATGCCTATGACATGAAATAGACTTCATTTGTACAAAAATCACCAAAGATGCATAAGTCATGAAATAGACTCCATTTGTACAAAATCGCTAAGAACCCAAATATGAGCATTTTATGGAATTAAACAACCCAAGTTCACCAAATATGAAAACTTATCAAAATACTCACACTTTGACAAATACCAAGTAAAACCTACTTTTACTTCAAAATACACATTTTGGCATGTACACCGTTTTAACAAATCAACTTGAACTCACCTCGCTAGATTTAGGCTAAATCTAGATTTCACCCAACTTGAGCTCCTTCGAAGGGCACTTGAATCCTCAAGACAAAAACTTCCAAAACCTAGATCCATACATTCCAAACCATAAATACCCATATTTAACCATTTAGAAACATTCCCCAAGCATTATTTACTAAAAATCCCCAACGAGATCAAAACCCTAGTTTTCCAAAACTATCAAATCCGAGATTTGATAAACCAAACACTAAGGAAACATCAATGGAGCATTTATAACATTAAATCAAGGAAGCTTACCATTTTAGATGATGAGACTTTCCAAGGATACCCATTCCAACTCCTCAACCCGAGCTCCCACACGTTGAACTTGATGAGGAAGATGAAGATGGAAGTTTTGTGGTTCAAGATCCCACTAGCTAGATGATGAAGAATCATGTGGTTCAAGGGGGAAAACCCTCAAAATGGGTTAGGGTTCGTCTTTGAGGTTTGGGAGAGAAAAGGGGAGAAGGTAGAAGTGAGAAATGAGGAGAATGGTGACAATTTCGGACATTTAGAAGACCAGACGTCGCGCGCGACCTTGCGACGCGATAGTGACATTGTCACTATCGCGGAGATTGTACCGCGGGTGGTACACCCCCAGCGATTGTGCCACGCGATAGTGACACATGTCACTATCGTGAGTCACAATCGCGCCACTCGTACCGAAGCCAGAAAAAGGTCAAAACTCGATATTCTCGCATGGGTCGACTCAAGGTTCGAAAGCACAACATTTTCCACCCAAAAAGATAGGCGGAGGGCGGAGAAATTACCAACGGAGGACGAAAACTTGCTTACGAAAAAAACGGGTGTTACAGCTTTAAGCCTCGGAAAACGGAAAAAAAAACTATTGATCATAATTGCTCCACTTTTGACGGGTCTCACTTTGCTTTTCACTAAAGAATGCAACCGGCCTTTTCTCTTGAGAAAGGACAGTTCCTTCTCCTACTCTGCTTACATCACATTCAGCTTCAGATACTTTATCAAAGTCGGGAAGAGCATGAACCAGTGTGGTGCTTAACTTGTCTTTGGTCAAGGCAAAGCTTCGGTCTTAACCGGATCCCCATTGGAACTTGCCTTTTTTCAGACATTCGGTGATAGGAGCAGTGATGGTGCTGAAATCTCTTACAAATCTATCGTAGAAGGTTGTGAGGTCGTGAAAGCTCCAAACATTGGATACGGTTTTAGGAGTGGGTCATTCTTTTATCGCACAAACCTTCTATTCGTCCACTTCTATGTCGGCCTCTCTAACAATGAATCCTAAAAATAGGAGCTTGATGGTGCAAAAAGTGCACTTCTTTAGGTTGACATAAAGTTTATTTTCTTGGAGCATGGTTAAGACTTTCCGGAGGTGTACCAAGTGATCCATTTTGCTTCGGCTATAAATGAGTATGTCATCAAAGTATACCACTATGAAAGAGCCGATGAAGGGGAGGAGGACTTGGTTCATTGTCCTCATAAAAGTAATTGGGGCGTTGGAGGTTCCAAAGGACATGACTAGCCACTCGTATAGCCCGAATGGTGTCTTGAAAGTCGTTTTCCATTCATCACTCGGTTGGATCCGGATTTGCTGTTAGCCACTTCGGAGATCGATCTTTGAAAATAGTTTTGCATCGGCTAGTTCATCAAGCATGTCTTCTAAACGGGGGATGGGAAACCGATACTTGATGGTGATTTTGTTGATGGCGCGACTATTGATGCACATCCTCCATTGGTTATCTTTCTTTGGTACAAAGAGAATGGGGATGGCACATAGGCTTAAACTTTCTCGGATGAATCCTTTCCTCAAGAGGTCGTCAACTTGCTCCCTTAAGATTTCATTCTCCTTGGGACTCATGCGATAGTGAGGAAGGTTTGATAGACTAGCACCCGGAATTAGGTCTATCCGATGTTGGATGTCCCTCATGGGAGGCAATTCGGGTGGTAGATCATCGGAGATTAGGTCTCGAAGTCTTTGAGTATTCCGTCAACCTCTTCCGGAATTTCATCATTGACCTTTTCGACACTCATCAAGCCCTTTACGACTATCGGACAAAATACTTGAGTTTCTTTGAAAGAACTTTCGAGAAGTTGCTCATCGGAGGTAATGATTAGAAAGTTCTCACCTTTCTTCTTTGGAGCTTTGTTGAAGTGAGCTACGGGTGTCATAGTGATCTTATGGACGCTCCGTTGGAATAGCATAACGTTGTCTCTTCCTTTATAGGTGATGTCGTTGCCGTATTGCCACGGTCGGTCAAGTAAGATATGACATGCGTCCATATCGAGGACATCACAAAGAACATCGTGTTTGTAGTGTTTTCCTATGGAGAGGGGAACCCTACAAGCTTCAGTAACACGAACTTGAGGTCCTTTCTTTACCCATCCAAGTGAATACGGTGCATCAAGTGGTTAACTTGGTAGACCAAGGTAGTCTACTAACTTTTGAGAGACTATGTTTTCACAACTCCCATTATCTATGATCAAGTTACAAACCTTTTTGTTGACGGAGCAATAAGTCCGGAAAATATTCTTCCTTTGACCTTCCTATTTTGGAGATAGAAGGACCCGTTGGAGCACAATGTTCACCCTTTCTTTGAATTATTCCTCCGCAAATTCAGCTCCCTTGTATTCATCCTTTCCTCCACTTTCACTTTCGTCTACGAACCCGATAGTTTTCCGGTTGCTACACTTGTTGGATCGATGGACCGATTGACCGCGACGATAACATTTAGGCCACATTGGCTTGGCATACAGATTGACCGGTTTTGGTGTAACGGGCTTGCTTTGAGATCCGGTAGTGTTTCGGGCGGATTAGGGTCAAAGGGAGTTTGTCTTGGTACTACGATTTTTCCCTTGTTAAGTGTAGAACTAGAAGTTTCGATGGGAATTCGTGTAGAATACCTGTGATAGGATGAGGTTCGTGTGGACTTCTCCATGAGTTCAACCTTCATGGCTAAACTTGATGCTTTCGTTACTGTCCACACAGTTTGGAGTCCGATCTTCTCTTGTATCGAACTTCTTAGTCCGTTGATGTACCGAAAAACCCTTTGTCCCTCTGTCTCGCCGATCTCGTTCCGTTTGAAGAGTCGTATGAACTTTGTGGTGTTCTCGGTTATGGGTCTCGAGCCTTGTGAACAATCCAAATACATCTTCTAAAGGATTTTCACATAGTCTTTCGGTGGGAACCGTTTCGTCATTAGTTGCTTCATCCTCTTCCATGAACGTATCGGGCCTTGTTGTTGCCTTTGTCATTGGGCTACTAGTTTGTCCCACCATACGGCGGCAGAGCTCTTTAGGCGAAAAGCAACCATCTTTATTTGCTTGTGTTCCGGGATCTTCATGATATCGAAAACACGATCGACCTCGATTTTGCCAGTCAAGGAACTCTTCTACGCCCATGGTTCCATAGAAGTAGGGAATATCGGCTTTCATTCGGTAATCAGGGTCTTTTCGGGGTGGCTCACCTTCTTCATCGGATTCCGAGTCGGAACTTAAACTAGTGGTCTTGTGGTGTCGACCACTACGTGGTCGATTTCGATCTTCATGCCTATCTCGTCTACGTCGTTTAGTGATGTTGGGGTTGATCTGATTGGTGAAGGTCGTAACCCTTTGTCCCTCTGTCTCGCCGATCTCGTTCCGTTCGAAGAGTCGTATGAACTTTGTGGTGTTCTCGGTTATGGGTCTCGAGCCTTGTGAACAATCCAAATACATCTTCTAAAGGATTTTCACATAGTCTTTCGGTGGGAACCGTTTCGTCATTAGTTGCTTCATCCTCTTCCATGAACGTATCGGGCCTTGTTGTTGCCTTTGTCATTGGGCTACTAGTTTGTCCCACCATACGGCGGCAGAGCTCTTTAGGCGAAAAGCAACCATCTTTATTTGCTTGTGTTCCGGGATCTTCATGATATCGAAAACACGATCGACCTCGATTTTGCCAGTCAAGGAACTCTTCTACGCCCATGGTTCCATAGAAGTAGGGAATATCGGCTTTCATTCGGTAATCAGGGTCTTTTCGGGGTGGCTCACCTTCTTCATCGGATTCCGAGTCGGAACTTAAACTAGTGGTCTTGTGGTGTCGACCACTACGTGGTCGATTTCGATCTTCATGCCTATCTCGTCTACGTCGTTTAGTGATGTTGGGGTTGATCTGATTGGTGAAGGTGGTTGTCAGCGTGTTGAGGGTTCTGGTGAAAGTCGTTGTGATCCCATTAAGATATGCTCGGGTGAAGGGTGGTGGTTGGTCTGCCATCTAGAAGGTGAAGAGGCAGTAAAGTATATGCTCTGATACCAACCGACGCATTAGGAATACGCGAAAGAATTGACAAGCGTCAAACCTAAAAAGACTAATGAGTTTACAAGCGTAAGACTCAAGAATGTGGAGAAAACTTCAAACTTTCTAAGAGAACTTTTATTAAAACTTGATAATTGAATGAAAACAATAAAGGGATTAATTCTATTTATAACTAGGCTTAGAGATAACTAAAGAAAGAAACACAATCATAAACCAAAACTATTTAAGGGAAAGATAATCTTTATCTAAGGAAGTAAATATTAAAATATGGAAGGAAATTGATCAGCTCAATCCAGTGGGTAACAGATTTTGTCCTGAGAATTAAGTCTCAGTGAAACTCTTGGTAGTTTCTGCCTTGATTTTCCAATGTGGTAAATTTGCTCCTCGAACCTTGTTGCTAGCCGCTCTACATCATTAAGGATGGGATTTCATTCATTGGTGGGATATGGATAAAACATGTGATTTTGGGACAACAAATTTGTATCCCAAGCAATCATCTTACTTAAACCCTTGTAGTTAATAAAGGTGTTTAAGATTTTTAGTTTATACAATAAAAATTATAATAAATTTGTTAAATTTTGCATTCATATATGGCAAGGGAAAATTGCATCAAAATAGAACTAACTTTCAACTAATTTCTATTTTTGGAAACCAACTTTCAAAATCACCATTTAAGGGTCTGAATCAAACTTTTTGTTTATTTAAGGGTTTGGTTAACCTGGTTCAGCTTAACAGGTAAGTTAATATGACATGGCAAATAATAATTTAAAAAAATATTAGGTGGACATTATTTTGCCATATCATTATGGGTGCTCACGGGTTGGGTTGGCCGGATTGAAGGCACTTGAACAACCCAACCCAATATTTGTAGTTTGAAAAATCACAACCCAACCCAACTCAATCAAAGGTGAAACCCAACCCAAACCGTGTGGGTTGGATTGGGTTGGTCGGGTTGAAACTTTAATACATTATTTTACAATCTAACTAAGTGATTATGTTTAAAAAGTTCAAATCAAAATGGAAATATAAATATAATACTAATAAGAGAAGAAAATGGTAGAAGAATAGTATCTATTGCCTCTTCGGCTGGTGCTCCATAATTAATTTTTTATTTTACAAAATGATATGGAATTTTAGATTTCAAATAAAAAAAAATTATGGGTCATGTCAACATTTTAGATTTATATTTAATTATTTATTATTTATAATCATAATAATAACATGAAATCTTAATTGGTAAAAAGATTTGGATGATGTGACTCTTAAATAAACAAAATGTTTAAAACATACCTTTAAATAATGATTTTAAAAGATAGTTTTCCAAATTAAGAATCAGGTGAAAATTGGTTTCATTTCATTATGCAATTTTCCATTATAAAAGCATTAAGATTAGGGGTGCTCAAAAACCCGATCAACCCAACCCGAAAAAATCGAAAAAAAACCAACCCGAGGTAACCCGAAGCATGATTGATACAAAAATTAACCAACCCGACACTATTGGGTCGGAATTGGGTCAGGCCCATTGGAACCCGACCCAACCCGTGAACCCGAGGAGTAATAAGGATACCTAAAGCGTTTTTTTATTCTTTACATTTACACTTACACGACATTAAGCCGCCTCCATCCATGTTCCATCGTCCTTCCACAAAATCAAAACCTACTGCTTCTTCATGCTTCTTCGTTCTGATTTCTGTGTTCGATTGCTGCATCTTCTTCCATTACAAAGGCTGGTAAGATCTTCTTCTTCGTCTTCGATTTCTGCTTCTCTTCTTCCATTCGATTTCGATTTCTGATTTGTAATCTTTGATTTCTGTAATACCTTCGATTTATGCTTTCTCTTCGTTCGATTTCTCTAGACTTCATCAATTTCTTCTTTGATTTTTAATTTTCGATTTACAGCCTAGCCTATTGGTGTAAACTTCGATTTGTCCAGGTTTTTTTCTGTGTATAACTTTGGATTTGTAAAATACATGTGTATAACTTTGGATTTGTAGGTTGGTCGATTCAAGTATCTTTGAGGTATTTACTTATTTCTCTATTCGATTTACAGCCTATTGGTGTAGATAATAACTTTGTTTGTTGACCATTTTATCTTTGTATCACACTTTACTCGTTTACACTTTACAGTTTACACTTTACAGGTTCAGATTTACACACAGGTTTCAAGCCTTCAAGGTATTTTCTTCCTAATTTTGTTATGTTACTTTACTGTTTATGTATTAATTTGATTTGTTTTTGTTAGTTAACTTTACTGATATAGTGATATGTATGACATTACTGTAATGTATGTACAAAAAGTGAGACCGACAAGATGTGATTGGCTTTTACACATGTTTACTTAGTTTCTTTTTTGTCGATTTCTTTTATATATATTTATGCTTCTATGTTCAATCTTGTGGGTCTATCTTTATCTATGTTTCTTGAATAAAATCAATGCATAGTACTGTGCTCAACCAGTAACTTTAGATTCTTCTTTTTATGAGTTTTTGCAATTGTTCTAATTGAACAATGACTTCTGATTTTCTGATTTATATTTCAAAAAAAAGATTTGGGATTTGATTCTTTTTGGGGTTCTTAAATTTGGTAAATAGAGTTACAAAGACAAGCACCAACTTTACAGATTCAATGCATTAAATAATAGTTTGATATGTTTATGTATGACTTTAATTTGTTTATGTATGACTTTTATTATGTTATTTCACGATGGATGCTAATGCTACTCCGATATCTATTGATAAAGAGATCAAAGAAGAACCAAATACTGATAAAAAGAGGTCGGGTGGTAGAGTATCTGATGTTTGGGCTCACTTTTCAAAAGTAGAGGGTGGAAATCCAAATGATCCTAGGTGTGCTTGCAACTATTGTGGAAAAAACTATGCATGTGATAGTAAGAAAATTGGCACAACTAGTTTATGGACACACATAAGAAAGCAATGTAAGAAGTATCCGGGTAGGGAAACCGATAAAAAGCAAAAGGTACTAAGTTTTCAAAATGGTGGTGATGGTAAGGGAAATTTGTTAGCCGTGACTTTTAATAAAGAAAAGTGTCGCAATGCCTTGGCTAGGTTTGTGGTGAAAGATGAACAACCGTTTAGTGTCGTTGATGGTGAAGGGTTTAGAGAGCTTCTTCAAATATTGCAACCTAAGTTTGATGCCCCTGGTAGAATGACTGTTAGTAGGGATATATTCAAGTTGTTTTGTGAGGAACGTGTTAAGTTGAAAAAAGAGTTGACCAAGGGTGGGCAAAGAGTATGTTTAACCATAGATTGTTGGACTTCTTGTACTCAAATGGCTTATATGTGCCTAACCGCACATTATATTGATAGTGATTGGTGTTTGCACAAAAAGATTGTAAATTTTTGTCAAATTGAAAATCACAAAGGAGAGACCATTGGTAAGGTTATCGAGACTTGTTTGCTTGGTTGGGGATTAGAAAAGGTTCTTAGTGTCACTGTTGATAATGCTTCCGCTAATGATGTGGCTATTAGTTATGTAAGGAAAAGGATTAATGCATGGAGAGGTTCGGTTCTTGATGGTGAATTCGTCCATTTGAGATGTGGTGCTCACATATTAAATTTGATTGTGGGTGATGGGTTGAAAGAGTTGCATGATTCAATTGTTGCCATTCGTAATAGTGTGAGGTACATTAGATCATCTCCTTCAAGGTTACAAAAGTTCAATGCTTGTGTTGAAAGGGAAAAGATTAATTACAAGGGTGGGTTGGTCTTAGACGTGCCTACAAGATGGAATTCAACTTTTATGATGTTAGACGTGGCACTTAAATTTGAAAAGGCTTTTGCAAGTTATGAGGAAGAAGACCACAAGTATTTGATTTACTTTCTAGAAGATGAGAATGGGAAAAAGAGAATTGGACCACCTAGGAGTATTGATTGGAGGTGTGCATCGGCTTTTATCAAATTCTTTTCCACTTTTTATGAAGCTACTTTAAAGTTTAGTGGCACTTTGCACGTCACTTCTAATAACTTCTATCATGAGATTTGTGAGATCCATACAAACTTGGATTCTTTGTGTAGAAGTAATGATTCTATATTGTCTACCATGGCTAAGAGAATGAAGACTAAGTTTGACAAATATTGGGGGGATCCGGATAATATCAACCCAATGTTGTTTTTGGCCGTTGTACTCGATCCAAGGTATAAGATGAAATATTTGAAGTTTCTTTTCGAGTGTCTTTACGATAATACAACCGTTGCCAAGATTATCGTGAAGGTGGAACAAATCCTTAACGAGTTGTTTGAAGTCTACATTGTTGAGTGTGGTGGTGGTGATGATAAGGTTAGTGTAATTTATTTTAATTTATGTGTAATTTAATTTATATACATTTTAATATGTTCATGTTTGTTTGAATTTTTGTTTACTTTGTTGTATTTCTCTTTAATGTGTATAGGTTGCCAAAAACGACTCCTCAACGAGTAATGAAACTCATAAGAGGTCGTTATTGGAAAGTTATATGCAAAAACAACAATTGCAAGTGCCGGAGAAAATGAATGAACTTCAAAGATTTTTGGTTGAAGAATCTCTTGATCCAATGACGACCGGATTTGATATTTTATTGTGGTGGAAGGTAAATGCTAGTAAGTATGGTACTTTGTCTATGATTGCAAAAGATGTTCTTGCCATTCCCGTGTCTACGGTGGCTTCCGAATCCGCATTTAGTACTAGTGGGCGTATTTTGGACTCGTTTAGGAGTTCATTGAGTCCAAAAATGCTCGAGGCATTAGTATGTACCCAAAGTTGGTTGAAGGCGAGTCACGGAGGAATTCAAACGAAGGAGTATTTTGATGAAACACAATCTTATGAGTTCTTGGAAGAAGGTAAACTAAATATTTTTAGCTAATTTATTTGATAATAAGTTGTTAACTTTCGTATTGGATTGTAGATTGCACGACCAACCTCAAGGCCAAGAAGGCGAAAGCATCGGGGTTGGAGACGTCTAAAACAATTGTTGTTGATTGACATATTATCATTTTGTTTAGACATTTTTATATGTAATATGGTAATATTTGATGAACTTACATACTCTAGTGAATTATCGGTCATTCGGTTGTATTTTAAAGAAATGTTTCCTTTATGTTTATATTTCTAAATTTGATTTCATCTTGTTTAAACACAACCCGACCAACCCGATCAACCCGAACGGTTTGGGTTGGGTTGGGTTGTACTTTTGATTGGGTTGGGTTGGGTTGTAAAATTTTTAAACCGCCTATATTGGGTTGATTAGTCGAAAAGCCTCCAACCCGATCAACTCAACCCGTGAGCACCCCTAATTAAGATGGTATCTATCGCAAATCATGCATCCAGTTTCAAAACAAATAACGCGTTTTCTGGATTCTTGTTCATGATCTAAGCTCCAATTAAACTACACCAATCACTTTAATTCACAGATTATAATAACATTTTTTGCAACTTTCTGTTGGAAAATGACATTGGTATATATTTTTATATTAAAAAAGGAAGCATCTTTCTTCTATAATTAATCATATTACAGTCCAAGTCAAGTAATTTGACTCATAATGCACTTCATGTAGTCACAATCCATATATACATCCATATCTATATGCAATTATGCATCATATCATCTGAAAATAACTTAATTTCTTCAACTGCATTTATCTCAAGAATCAAAGCTTTCAAATGTCTAGTTATCAAGTGGTTTCTAGCACCAACAGTGAGGATCAAAACCCTAATGGCAATGAAAATGTTATGAGGGACATACATGCCTTAACCCCATCATCTGTTTTCCCTCCTCTTGGATCATCTCTATCTATGGTTACAAGTGATCATGGAACCTTTCGTGACGATTTTTCGACTACGAGTGTTACTGCTAATAGTACACTTGTGGTGGCAGGATCGGTGATCGGGAGCACGGGAGTTGAAAACGACAACCGGGTGATGATTGGAGAAGAATATGAAGTTGATCATTCGCATAATCGTTCAGTGATGTCGCCGGCTAGAAATGGAAGAGAGGTGTCGGTGCCGGTGAGAAGCGTGAAGAAAGAGGAGGTCGAATCGAAAATAACGGCGTGGAAGAACGCTAAGTTAGCGGAGATCATGAATAGGTTCAAGTGTGAGGATGCGATAATCAAAGGGTGGGAGAGCGAGCAGGTTCAGAAAGCGACTTTAAAGATGAAGCAAGTCGAAGTATATATATATAGATATCATTCATATTGTGCTTTCTTTGATCACTTTATAACACTTGTTGATCTTTGAATGTTTATGATTAATGTTGATGAATTGAGGTTGTTTTTCGGTTGTGCAGAGGAAACTGGAGGAGAAAAAGGCGAGAGCGATGGAAAAGATGGAAAACGAGATGGCGAAAGCGCATCAGAAAGCGGAAGAAAGGAGGGCATCAGCAGAGTCCATAAGGGGAACCAAGATGGCTAGGGTTCTTGAAGTGGCTAACTTGATGAAAGCTGTTGGAAGATCTCCTGTTAAGAACTTCTTTTAATTACGAATCGATCGATATATATACACTAATTAAGGTTAATTTGTGTGGAAGTTGTGTGCAATAAGGACCCAAACCACAATAATTAAGCTTCTTCAATCACCTTTTTTTGGGTTGAAGTACTGTCCCTTAATTTATATCTGTAGTTAGTTCATGTTGTAAATTTTGCAAGAAAGTCTAAAATGGGAGTGGTAGGTTAACGTTTGGTGCTTGAGGTGTGTTTTAGAGTCATGTTTACAAAAACTGTTTAAAGTATTGTATGAAGCTGCAATAATAAATGGAGTAACTTTTATTGTTAGCACCATTAATTTTTTTCTGATTTCGAGAAAGCAACGTTAATGAAAGAAAATATATACATGTATATATATTATTTGGTTCATTTGAGAATGGTAAATATATGAGAAATAGAGAAGTAATCCTAGCCATTCATATGGTCAAGATCGGATTTGACTAGTCAAATATTGCGGCTTTGACCGGTCAAAAGTTGCGGCTATCCCAAAAATAGAAGGACAATTTCGTAAATTTTACAAAACATACGGGTTGTGTTCATATATGAACATGTATAATTCACATATGAACTATATGTTCATATATGAACCAGTGCAATTCACAACTGAACTCTTTTAACTGATTCATATATGAACCTTTGTGATTCATATATGAATCAGTTGAACTAACTAACAGATTATATATGAACCTTTGTGATTCATATATGAATCTGTATAAATCACAAAGATTCATATATGAATCAGTTGAACTAATTAACAGATTCATATATGAATCTTTGTGATTCATACAGATTCATATATGAACTCATCCCGTGTATTTTATGAAATTACCCCTCTACCTTCTATAGACCACACAAGGAATTATCCGGTGCTTCGCGGTCAAAGCCGCAAATGTTGACCAGATGAATGACTAAGATTACTTCTCTATTTCTCATATATTTATCATTTCTCAAATGAACCTCTCCCTATATATATATATATATAGGAATCATCATTCGAAAAGTTAAACATTTTGCGAGAAAATGAGAAGTGTGATATCATATATGATTACACGGTATGTGGGTATGTTTAATCATATATGATTAAACGTCTATTGCCAATGTAACATGTGTCTAAGTATAAAGAAATAGTCGTTAATTTCACATATGATATCACACTTCTCACCTTCTCGCTAAATGTTTAGCTTCTCGTTTGAACCTGACCCTATATAGATATACTCTTATAATCTTGAGTCTTAGAAGTCATAATCACTAGCTTTATAGACTCGTTGGATCGATATGGATATATGTTATGAGAACTAACGGAAACTATTTGGTTGCACAAAGAGGAACTTATGTTGACTTGATACGATCAAAGTTTGGCATTACCCTCCAACCAAAGTCTTTATTATCCATGGTTCGTTGAATGTTTGATTTATTTATAGTTTTAACGAGGGAATATGATGACTATTGTGACTCAGATCGAAGAAGCATAATTTATTTCAAGAAACATCCCATCAATGTAGACAAAAAGAACTTTCAGAATGAATTACTTTGCCCAATTGTTATGGCAAAAAGGCCCCTCATTGTTGTTGATTCGGCCACAATAGCAATTGAAAGCTCTTGAAAGTTTGTTATATTTAAAAGTTGTTAGTATCCACAATCCTAACTTACTTCACTATTTATATTTAAATATTGGAAAATCCATCAAAATAGTTATTTATTGGGAAAACAACAGATTGAAGAAATAGCAAATTTTTTCGAGGTATATAAGAAATAGCCGAGAATTCCGCCAAATCCACTTTTTGAAGATGGTGTCCCAACCATGAGGTTTGCAAACCAATCACATGATTACACGTGGATTCCTCCAAATTTCATTAAAAAGGTCTTTGAGAAAATTTTGACTTCTCGATTTTAGGGGAGGCGACGCAACTTTTTAGTTGGTTTAGGCCTCCCATTTAATATTCCGCTAATTGACGGCCTTGATTAGCTAAATTAACGACTATTTCATTATAAACCTTGAACTTTTGTTCATTTCTTCAATTTGCTTTTTTTTGGTGGATTTCTATTAAATACTTTTTATTGGACCGGGCCTCTTCTCTTTGGGTCTATGATTCACATATAAAATTTATTTTTGATATTTTGAAAATAATTTCAAACGTTATTTTATTGCTTTGTTGGATGGAAGTCGAGCAGATATAGTAACAACATCAACCATTATAACTGATTTTCAAGATATCATGATTTGGTTTTGGAGGGGAATTATCCTCCAAATTTCTGGTGTAAAAAGGTTTATTTGAGAGAACAAGAACACAAATTAAATAAAGCAACATTTTCCATCTTGTTTTTCCTTTCGGTATGTATTATTTAGCATAAGGATCTTAAAATACAAGAAAGAGATATACCAATTAGTCTGTATAAACTAGTCAAGCAAACTCTTTTGTCTTGGGAAGATACACTACAACCAACTGCAGTACATTCATCAACGCACCAAAATATATCATAAAGAACACAATCTTATTCACGAATAAGTAATTTCGATTTGCTTTATTTATTTAAAAGTTGTTACCTATTCTTTTACATATTTCTGTTTTTCAAATAATTTTCCAACAAAGATATTGGATCAACTGCCTACAATTGAAGATAACATTAAAACATAGAGCTTAAAACCCCATATAACAAAAATAAAAGCTGAAAATTAAGAAAAAAAACAAATAATTAAACATCTTTTGTTGGTTTTTCATTTTTTAGGGTCTATCGTTTAGAATTTATTTTTTTCATGTTATTTTAATCAATTTATAGATTTTTATATCATTTTAAAACATGGTTTTTCAGCACTAACATATCATTATCTTTTATACCATTTTATTTATAAACTCGTTATCATTTACCATCGCTTTAAAAATTTTAATCATAATTTACATCAAAAAGTAGTAGTTTGGTTTTTGAGCCCATGAACAAGCCCAACACCCATAAGATTTAGCTTTTGTATTCGAATTCAACCCAGAACCTTATCGACCAAAACCCACAACTAACTGAACAAATATGTACACTTGTTTATATTCCTTGTTCCAAAAATCTATACTATATTATAAAACACGGATAAAAAACTCTTAAATACAAATTATTAGGCACAAGGTATCATCATTTTATGCAAGATTTTAAAATTTTCTTAATATACTAGTATCAAAGCACAATATACATATTACTATTTGAGGTTTCTAACACCCATCAATTTGGTATGTACAGAGTCTTCCTTTTATGCAGACACTTCCATGTATCACTATTAATTAATATATTATATTACTATAAATTTGTTTTAATTATATTATTAAATATGTAATTGGTTATTTTTTTTCTAGATGTCATTAAAATATATAAGATAATCATTGAATTCTAACAAAATACTTAATTTTTTTACATATAAACAACATTATATTATTAAGCCTAAATTAAACAAATTTATAAAAAAAAACAATATCATTTTCTCAAAATCATCCAAAATCGTACTGTAAATCGACAAAAAAACAAAAAATAAAATGAAACATTAAAATCGTGATATATCTCGCTGCGTTGCGCGAGTACGCTTCTAGTATACAATGCAAACAATAAAAAAAATCTTATGTTGTAATTTTAGAACATGCAAAAATTCAATGCATGTTGTTTTCAATTTTAATACATTGCTGATAAGTCATCATCCTAGTCCCATATATAACATATTGATTGATTGTCAATACGATGATTGATTATCTTTTTCCATCAAATATGTCAATTTTCGGGTTGTTAAGATGTAAACATACACCAACTATTTCCATTGTAAGCCACGTAGAAAATACTTTTACTTCATCTTGTGAAAGCATTAATGTTTGCTTATATACATTGTACTCAAATGAGAACCAGAAAAAATATGGAGAACTGTGATTTCAAGTTTCACATGTATTGTTTCACACGTAGCAAAATACATGTGAAACACATACATTATTATTTCATATATGAAACAGACATAGTTGTTTCACATGTGAAATAAAACATGTTCTTATGTTTCATATATGAAACACACACACATGAACTATAATGTCACCTTGAATCCTAGTCTAAAGTGAAACTCATTAAATAGTCAAGAACTTTTTTTTTTGAAAGGAAAAGACAATAACTTAAGATTGGTTCTTATGGTTCTCAATATTCTTGTGGTTATCATTTGATATATTCCCTACTCTTGTTTTGGGGAATTAGAGGATAGGGGAATGAGAATGATTGGGTGTTGCTTTTTTTTTTTGAACGGCAAGTTAACACACACACACGTTCTCGGGGTATTCAGGCTCCCACTTGGGTGTTGCTTTGATATGGTGTAATGTAATAAATTATTACCTACTGAGATTTTTTTGGGGGGAGAGGGGGTGGAGAATGAGCGTAAGAAATAAGAGATAACATCTCATATATTACGCTAATTAGATAAAGAAACCCTTCTCCTTTCGAAATTGCCTTACTATTTGCTCAACAAACTACCTCAACGTTATCGCTAGTACTTCTGAACTTTGATTTTATACCAAAAGCCTCGATTAATTTTGTGATATATTTTTTTTCATCATTAATGACCTTTCTTGTAGGTTCCTTATACATAATATAATGACAATACTCATTCTCAGTCTCAATACAATAACCATCTCGTTCTTATGCTTAGGGGGCGTTTGGTTCGCATAATGGAATTTGATTGAATTGGAATCCATCTGAAAATTTGACTTTGAAGGAATTTGAATGGAATTTGACCATGAATTTGAATGGAATGAGGAATTCCTTAAATTGTGGAATTCAATGGAATTGGAAGGATTTCATCGCTTTCATTCTGTGAAGCAAACATAGGCTTGGAATTATGGAATTGGCCATTCAAATTCCTTCCAATTCCATTAACCAATCAGCCCCTTAGGGGACGTTTGGTTCATAGAATGGAATTTGATGGAATTAGAATCCATCGAATGAATTTGACTTTAAAAGAATTGGAATGGAATTTGACTACGCATTTGGTTGCTAGGAATTTAATTCCTTCTCTTAAGCCAATTAATGATGATTCCTTAAATTGTGGAATTCAGTAGAATTGGAAGGATTTCATCAATTTCATTCTGTGAACCAAATATGGGCTTGGAATTTGATCAATGAAATTGGTCATTTCAATTCCTTCTAATTCCTTCTAATTCCATAATCAAACAACCCTTTATTTTCTGCCATTCTCATGCTCATCCCCATTATTTGAAAGAACTAATTAGGTGATGTTTGTTTTGATGGAATGGTTTTGAAGGATTTGGATTTAGTGGAATGATTTGGAATTGAAAGGATTTGAATTCTTTGATGTGCTTGGTTTGTAGGATTTGGAAAGGAATGAATTTCATTCTTTATAAATAATTCATAAACAATTATAAAAATAATTAAATTACCTTTTTGTTAATTGATTATTACAAAACAAATGTTTCTAACATATTTTAAAATTATGATTCCAAATCCTCAAAATCCAATCAAATCTTGCAAACCAAATGAGACTTTATGGGTCATTTAATAAACATCTGCCTTGGTAAGCGCTTACCAGTTCAATTGCCATATTGTGTGAACATAACAGGAACCGAGAATCTTACTCGGTAAGAGGGAAGGCCAAGATCAAGAGTTTTACCCGGTAAACACTTACCATGTGTAAACGTTTACATTAATCCATTTTGATGACTGAGAATGTTGCCCCATAAGGTAAATGAAAGTTATGACTCTTACCGGTAAGCACTTACCAGTTCAATTACTTTACCAATTCAACATAACAAGGGCTGAGAATCTTACCTGGTAAGAGTAAGACGATGATTGAGAACTTTACCCAGTAAGTGAGGATGATGACTCTTATATGTAAGCGCTTACTGTGTTATAAACATTTATCATCAATCTATTTTGATGGTTGGAAGTGTTACTCTATAAGGTAAATGAGAGTGATAACTCTTGTCAGTAAACATTTATCCAATAAGAGTTTGGTAAAAATGTTTGATATTTATATTGCAGGTAGAGTAAAGAAAAACTTATTATATTATCACTTTCTTTAAATAAATTCCCATGTATAAATGCAAAATAATATATATATATATATATATAGGGTCTCTTTCATTTACTAATCACGGCATTGGTGCTAACCGTGCTAACCAATTTTAGACCAATCAAAAGCTTCCTAGAGTTTATGTCATTCACTCAATGCTATTAAATCTCAAAGGATATTATTGAAATTTTACAATTTTTGGCCATTTAAAATTTTCCATATTTTAAGGAGATTTTTAATTTGGTAGTTATCTTAATATTGAATATAATAATTTTAAATTAAACTTGTAATTTTCTAATTCACGCCACAATTATCTTGTTTCCATAGTTCAAAGATTTTTTTAAATTGGTAGTTATCTTCATTTTGGAATGTAATAATTTATCGTTTCTAGCGTATTCAAAATGCATATATGCACATCAAGACTTAATAATTTGAACAATGCACACATGCACAGAAAACAAAAACATTTTAAACATTAAGTTTGAAACTTAACATATAATCATATGCACAAATGCAATCTTAAAAGTTGCACAAATGCATATATGCATTTTCTACTCTTAAAAGATGCACAAATGCATATATGCATTTTCTGGATTGCATACTCTTAGAACAAGGCACATATACACAAACCAAACATTTTAAACATATTTTATTAGATACTTAGCTTATGTCCACATTAGCAACTCTTAAAAGATGAACAAATGCATATATGCATTTTCTAGATTCCATACTCTTAGAACATGCACAAATATATATCCACAATTCTTACACCATTTTCATATGCATATTCAAAATGCATATATGCACATCAAGGCTTAATAACAGAAAACAAAAACATTTTAAACATTAAGTATGAAACTTAACATATAACCATATGCACATATGCAATCTTAAAAGATGCACAAATGCATATATGGATATGTTGCATATATGAGTATACCATTTACATCGAACTGCATATATGCACAGGTTGCATATATGAATATACCATTTACACTTCTACATTGTTTTATGGTTGAAAATAAGCTACAAACAACAAATTTGGATACCGAAAATGGTGTTAAAAAGAATATAATCAATAAATCATTTTTTTCTCAAGGGAATTGAAACGATCCTCCGATCTGGTTTTGCCCTCGCGGAGGATTTATCGTCGTGGAATCACCCTCACCGGCTCCGCCATGTCTGTTCCGATCAGGTGCGGAAAGTTTAGCAAAGCCCGAGACCCACGAATCTTATACGCAGCTTGATCATAAGCCAACGCTGCATCCTCCGGCGTCTCGTACGTCCCAAGCCACACCCTCGCGCCACGCTTTGCCGAATCCCTTATCTCCGCCGCGTACTTCCCCCACGACCGCCGCCGGACGCCACGAAACTTCCTAAACTCCTGTGGCGCGTGGTTCCCACGTGGGTTTTCCACCTCTTCTGTAATTAAACTCTCATGTTTCACCACCACCGAACCTCCTCCATCAGAAACCACCACTTGCCCTAGCGGTGCACCGCCGCTGCTGGTGGATCCAGTCGCCGAAAAAAGGTTGGAGATTTGGAAATCGTAGAGAAGGTGGTGTTGGATTGAATCGAGAAAGGAGAGATCGGATTCTAGGGATAATGATTCTAGGGGAAGAAATCCCTAAATGTTAGAGATTTTACGAATTTAAAACGTGTTTCCGTAAATAAAGTTGGATTGTTATTTTACCAAATTAACCTTGTGCACTTGTGCATTGTTTTTACTCAATCCCAATGTATAATAATTAATTAAATGAAAATTCAATTAAATATGAGTCGTGGATGATCGCAATGGATGGTTGAGATTGGTTAGCACGGTTAGCAAATGAATGGGTTTCTCTCTCTCTCTCTCTCTCTCTCTCTCTCTCTATATATATATATATATATATATATATATATATAAGACCTTGTTTATTTTTTCATTTTAAGCTCTTAATCACCACTTATGTCTGATTCGGTTAGACGTTTTATAATTAAGACCGTTTGTCTTTTCATTATTTTCAGAGTCTCGTATCTCTTAATATGATCTAGACAAAAAAATGGTAATCTTATCTCTGAAATCTCCTCTTATTTCCATCCAACGCCATTCTTTTGATTTCAACGTTGGTTTTAGCCCAAATGCACCACAAATTTAACCCGAAGATTGTAAATTTGTGTGTTGGATTTACAGAACATCTTGAATCGATTAAATTGGGGCCTCGGTGTGTGAGATATGATTAAAACTTCACAGTCTCGCAAATCTGTCAGCATCTTTCTTTTGTTTCTCTTTTTCGTTTCGTCCTTCGATTATCGATGCTCACTTCAATTAACGTATTTAAGTTGATTTTTTGAGGAATAAAATAGACAGTTATACATATTCAGACGTTTGTCAGTTTACAAAAACAAACAGTCTTTACTAATTTAGATTTTAGACTTCAGCACCACCTTTTAAAAGTCAAAAATGAAATCAGACTTCAGACTTCAACACCTATTAAAAAATAAACGCCACCAAGTTTCAACCTCTGTATATTTTTAAATGCACAATATGATAGATATTTTTTATTTCCTATTAAGTGGAACAATTTCTTTTTTCAATCAATATAATAAAATCTTAATTCTTTTTTTTTTTTTGCTTATTTTGATTAATAATTTATTAATCTTGTAATATTTGAAAATATGTTCAGTTACCAATCGATATAATTTTGACCAGTAACATATTCATTCACCATTATATTTTTCTCCAGTCACTATAGTTTAACAATTTGTCATTAATGCTATTATATGTTTAAGAAAAATTGACTTAAATAGTCAAAATTGAAAAACAAATTGGTCTTAATCATTTCTTTCCCAGTTTTACACAAATATCACTAATTCTGCATATCCAAGCCCACAAGCTAAACGACATAGAAAAATACAAATCTAGTCATTTTTTGCTTAAAAACAAAAATAAAAATACGGACCCAGATAAATAAAATTCTAGAAGAAGTGCAAAAAAATTTATATTTTCTACCCAACTCTGGTAGAGAAATGGTTAGAATACCAATTTTTTTTTTTATCTATTTTGTCTATTTAAGTCAATTTTCCTAAATGTTATTGTGAACATAGTCGCAAAATAAAAAGAAAAAGAAAAAGATTTATCATATTAAGAATAAAATTATGATATAAAATAAAATAAAAATAAATTTTGTCTTTCAAAAAAAGATCCTAGCTTTTCAAGGCTAAACGAAATAGGAAATGACTTTAGCTCGATTTTTTGTCCAATTTGTAATGACGCCATCGAGACTATGGATACACAAAAGCCCAACTAACTAGGTCAACCTAACCCGAAGAGACTCAATATTTAATGGAGTAGTAAAAATCTTCAAATTGAAGATATTGGGTTGGAATTTGGCTAGCGCTAGGGATGCTCAAAAAACTGACAACTCAACCCGAAAAAACACAAAAAAATCAACTCGGGATAACCCGGCATATAATCGATACAAAGTTAGGACAACCCAAATCTATTGGGTTAATATATTTATAAGTTACCAAAAACAACTCGATAACGTCGAGCAATAGATCTCATAATAGGACATTATTGGAAAGTCGTATATAATACGTAAATATTTGATGAACTCGTATATACTCTTGAATCATTGATCGTATTTCAAAGGAAAGTTTCTTTATTTTTATGTTTTCAATGTTTATACACAACCTGAACAACCCTACCAACCCGAACAGGTTGGGTTGCACTTTTGTTTGGGTTAGGTTAGGTTGAAATTTTCAAATTGCCAACATTGGGTTGGGTTGTTCAAATATCTTCAGCCCTATCAATCCAACCCAATAGATTCGGGTTGTCCTAATTTTGTATCGATTATATGTTAGATTACCTCGGGTTGATTTTTTTCCCGGGTTGGTTGGGTTGATTGGGTTGGTCGGTTTTTTGAACACCCCTAATTCCCATTACCTGTCATTTTCATTCTCATTTTCATTCCACTGTGTTAGGACTAAAAGTCCTAGTGCGTGGAAAGTTATATAAAGTATTTATATAGTTTATTTGTTAATTATTAATCGCGTTGTAAAAGCCTTTTATTTAATATTGGGCTTGTTTGGTTTGTTGGGCCTTCGGCCTTTAGGGTTTTTAAGCCTGAGTATTTAAAGTGTGTTTTCTAATCATTAGGGTTAGAGGTTGAGAGATAATAGTGTGTGCTTATCAGGTTTAGAGAGAGAGAGAGAGAGAGTTTTGCTTTTCAATCCTATGTTTGTACCTCTATCAATCATTCAATACAATTAATCTTTCAATTATTCATTGTTACTTGAGCAATCTAGGATTCACAATTGGTATCAAAGGAAAGAGACGAAGATTTGATTCGAAAAAGGTAAAAAAAATCTCTTTTCTCTGTGTTCGATCGATTCCTCAATTAATTTGTGGGTTTCTTGATTTTTGCTAAATCTTTGAGTCTAGTTGCTCCTAATCTCTTTAGTTTAGTTAGATTAAATGATTGGTAAAGTCTCGTCTTCTGATTCGAAGTATTTGGGGGCGTTTAGTTCGCAGAATGTTTTTGGATGGAATTGAATCTGTCAAAAGAATTTGACTTTGAAGGAATTGGAATGGAATGTTGACAGGTTTGACCACCTGTTTGGTTGACAGAATTGGAATGGAATCTGTTAAATGAATTGGAATTTTTCTGTTTGGTTCACAAATTGTAGCTTTAGAATTGGAATGGAATTTTGGTAAATGACCAAAATACCCTTTTTGTTTATTTTAATTTTTTCAACAAAAATTACTTTAATCAAATAGTCATTAAATACTTTAATTTTTAACTAAAATTGTTTTGATTATTTTAGCACACGAATGATGATGAGAGAGAGGAGAGAGGGAGAGAGGGAGAGAGAGAGGAGAGAGAGGGAGAGAGAGAGGAGAGAGAGAAGGGGGAGAGAGGAGAGAGAGAAGGAGAGATGATAGAGAGAGAGGAGAGAGAGGAAACAGAGAGAGAGGAGAGAGAGGGGGGAGAGAGAGTTGATGTCTGCTGATAATCAATATCAGTAGGGTTTAGTTTGGGGTAAGGGGTAATTTTGGAATTATGAAAATAAAAAATTCCATTCCATTGAAATACTTGGGTTTGATGATGGAATGTTAAAATCCTTTAGGTATGGAATTTAATGGAATTGGAAGATTCCATTCCATCGAAAACTTTGAACCAAACAATGGAATGGAATCTGGTCAAAGGAATTCAACATTCCAATTCCACCAGATTCCATTAGATTCTGCAAACCAAACGCCCCCTTAATCTTTAATTTTGAGTTTTTATAGTTCTAAAGTTTTAGTCTGTGTTCTTGATTTTTTTTTTTGTTGAAAATCATTGATTTACTGGTTTTTGGCTTAATAATCGATTGAAAAAGTGTTAGATCTCTGAATTTGATCCATAATCGTTGCTAAAGTTTATTGTTTTGGGTTAAATTTTTTACTTTTTTGTGGTTTTGGGATCTCAGAGCCGTGAAACCGTGTTAAACCCTACCCAGGTCTCGTGAAGCCTGGTTGTCCCAACCTAGGTTGTCACGAACCCTGGTTGTCCCCTTTCCCCAAGCCAGGTTTTCCCCACCCCTGGTTCCCCACCCTCTTAAAGTATCGTCTTAGAGTGTTATTCGTTCCTCTACACCTTTCTTGGATCAAATCGTGATCGTCTCACGATCATTTTGTTCAAGTAACAATGTCTTATTCTACTTATCAACAAGAAATTTCTAATCTCAAATCCAAGATTGTAGTTCTTGAAGCCAGATTGGAAAACAATTACAACGTGCTTATGCAAGTTAATGGTGAAAATGCTGATAATCTGAGTTGGGCACAAAGTTTAAAAAGAGAAAAAGAAAAACTTGCTGAAGAAAATGATGTTTTGAAGAAGCAATTTTCAGAACTCTCGAAAAAGTTTAAAAAATCAGAGAATTTTGAAGCCCAAGAAGAGAAGACTCTGGAACTTGAAGAAAAACTGAAAGCTGTGGAGAGTGAAAATCTTGATCTCAATAATAGGCTTTCTATTTTTGAACAAGAAAAAGTAGGCTTTTCAAAGGAAAAGAAAAATTTTGAGAGAAAGATTCTCGAGCTTTCAAGGAAAGTTTTCGATGAAAGAAAGGTTTTTGAGCTTCAAAATGCAAAACTTTCAAAACAGATTTCTGATTTTGAAAAGGTTCTGATAATTGAGAGAGATAATTTTGCAAAAGAGCGAAAAGGTTTTGAAACGGCAAAGAAAGTTGTTGGGTCATCTGAAGATTTGAAGATGACCTCCCGATCTTCCATTTTATATCATCATACTTAGAATATTTTGAGGTTCTTTTAGCAGCTTGGTTTCTATACAAATGTTCGGTGAAGTCGAAGATCAACCGAAGAAGACAAAGAAGGAGAATATCTTTCAAAGCGGATTGAAGATAGACTCCTCAGCCTAAAGCCAAGTATGCCCACTTGATCAACACCATTGGCCAGGATGGTGCCGATCTCAGTCTTCAGGAGCCGAAGACCTCTTCGGCTGAAGATCTCTTCGGCCAAAGACGTCTTCGGCCGAAGACATCTTCGGAAGCCGAAGATTTCTCAATCTTAGGAGCCGAAGACCTCTCAGTCTTCAGGAGCCCGAAGATCTCTTCGGCAACCAAAGACTTCTTAATCTTCAAGGCCTGAAGATTTCTCTCTTCACATTGTACTTTTCTGACAAAGTATATTTGTGATATCTTGCATTGACGTGGACCTCATCTGAAGATCAGATAAAGTAAGCTTTGTCTCCTACACCATTTCAAGGAAAGGTCTACACCATCCTACAGGTCAACACTTCAAGCCAAAACACCTCAAGACAAAAGGTACATCCTGTACCTTGCTGAAGACCTGTGTCCATCCTTTGCTCAACAGGTGTCCCATGCATTTAATGCATGAGGCACTATATATATGGAGGATGCTTCAACATGCAAGATATCCAGCAGAAACCAGCTCTACTACCTTCAAGTTCTCTAAGTGCCTGGCAACTTTCTCTCTACGAAGTTCAATTGTTTTCTAAGTGTTTTACAATTGTTCTTTATTCTCTATGTGTAAGATTGTTTGAACATATCTCATATGTTCTCTTCCGCAACAATCAAAGTTTTCTATGTGTAATTCTTGATTTCAAATCAATAAGAATTAAATTAAGTGAAAAACTGTGTGTATTGTATTCAACCCCCCCTTCTACAATACTTTTCTTATTTACTTACTGCTATTTGGGACCAACAAGTGGTATCAGAGCGGTTTAGTTTAATTCAATAAACTAGATCCGTAATGGCAGCCTCTTCTTCTTCTTCTTTAAACAATGCTTCTTCTCAAAACACCACTGCTGTTTCATACGACAATGGCTCTATAGCCAAACCACCAAAGTTTAACCCCAATAACTTCTTCTTGTGGAAAAGTCGTATGATACTCTTCTTAGAAGGAGTTGACAGTAGATATCCTACTATCTTACATGAAGGTCCTTTTATTCCTAGAGTTTGGGACCGTTACAATGCTAAAAATGCAGATAAGGCAAAAGCTGATGAGGACTCTTCTGAGGAAGAAAGAACTCCAGCTACTGGGAGATACATTGTAAAGGACCCCAGTAAATAAAATGATGAAGACAGACGTCTTATAGCTCTTGATACTAAAGTCAGAGCCATCATTGCCCTCTCTCTGCCTGATGAGGTCTACCATTCTCTTGTTAACCTTTCTACTGCAAAAGAAATGTGGTCCACTCTGTGTGTTCTTTATGAATGTACGTTTGAGGTGAAAAAGAGCAAAAAGATTGCTCTTGTAAGAAAGTATGAACTCTTCTCTCATGAGAAGGGTGAGTCTCTCTCAGACTACTACAATCGCTTTAACAGTCTTCTCAACGATCTTAAACTTATGGGTCGCATCTATGATAATGAGGAAGTCTTGTGCAAGTTCATGGACTGTCTTCCTGAGTTTTGGGAAAACATTTGTACTTGCATCAAGTCTACCAAGGATCTTGATTCCATGCCTCTCACTGCCTTGTATGGTACTCTCTTTAACTATGAGCAAACTAAATTGCTTAGGAAGTCTATCACAAATGACATTAAAAGCTCTTCTCTAGCTCTTGTTAGTGATTCTTCCAAAAACTCTGTGTGTGTTCCTAAAATCACCTATCCCTCCGATTCTGACTGTGATAGTCAGGAGGACCCTAATGATCCTTCAGAAGCCTATCTTAGTGAGGCTGATGATGAAGGTGAGGAAAACTCCAATAACCCTCATTTCTCTTCTGGAAAATCTAAGTTCTCAAGAAAATCATATTCAACTTTTTCTAAAACCACTCCCTCTGACAAATCAAATGAGGAATGTTACAGGTGTGGGAGGAAGGGACACTTTGCTTCTGAGTGCAGAAGCAGGTCTTCTGATAAATTCAGACTACCCTCCTCTAACCGTATCTCCTCTAGGTTTGTCATAACCAAGTCTAATTCTAATCAACATTCTTTCCAAAAGACAAATATGTCTGTCTCCTCAAACTTTGACCGTGCTGAAAAGTACAAGGCAAAATATAAGAGAGAGAATGAGAAAAATGAAACTTTGCTCAAAAAGGGAAAAGGTCAAATGACTGAAACCCATGATTGGGCAGATGAACCCACTTCTGAAAGTGACAAAGAAATGGTCAACCTCTGCTTCATGGCTAGAATAGATGATGTTGATAAACAGTGAAGCTCAATCCTTCTCTATGGCCATTGTGTCTGCTGAGTGCTCTACCTCCTACCCAGGTACATCCCTCTCTCTCTCTCTCTCTCTCTCTCTCTCTCTTCTCATATCTCTCTTTCGGCCTCTTAAACCCACCAAAGAACAAACCTCCATTATACCTCCCTTCCCTTTCTTCGGCCCTCACCTCACCTTCGGCCCTCAACCTCTCTCACTATCTTCGACCCCTCTCTCTCACTCTTCAAAAGCCTACAGAGTCCACCATTTTCGGAGAAACTGCATCTACTCATGTGAAGTTTGATGATCTTAAGTCATCATCTCTTCATGAGATGATGATTGGTGAATATCATCATGTGTTGGTAAAGATTCTCAAAATCTTTCATCTAACTCAAATCCATATGTTCCTTTCTTCTCAGACACAACCCATCAAAATGATGACCTACCCATCTTTTTCTTCTCTAATCTCTGATCTTCACATAATCATCTTTGAAGATCCAGATCTCTCCTATCCTATTCTTTTCCATTTCTTATCATATCACCTCTCATTCCTCCATCATTCACATCTTCCTCTCAACCTCAAAATTCACCACAAATCACCACACCTTCTCAACCAGACATATTTTCCTACCGATCTTCCATCTCTATTTCCTGAAGAAATCTATGTGAAACAACCGAATGATAGTGTTAAAAAAAAAAAAAAATTGTGGACCGTTTGAAAGTTTAAAAAAAAAAAAAAAACAAATTTTTTTCATAAAATCGGCGTGCCGATTGACGGTTTAAAAAAAAAAATCAAAAAGGTTGTTTTTTTTTACAAAAAAAAAAATATCTTATTTTTACCAAAAAAAAAAAAAAAAAAGGAAGCCGACTTAGTTTTTCAAAAAAAAAAATTTAATTTTCTATTTTTTTGCAGCCGAAGTTTAAAAAAAAAAAAAAAAACTTTTCTAATTTAATTTTTTTTGGCAGCTAAAGATTAAAAAAATAAAAATTTAATTTTTTCCAGCCACCCAAGAATTTTAAAATAATTCTTTTTGTGTGCAGCCGATGTTTTTAAAACAAAAAAAAAAAAATTCTTTTTTAAAACTTTTTTTTTGGTTTCTTTTACACCACTCATCTCTCAACTTCATATTTTTTCCCATCATGATTTTTACCCATGACTCCCCTTTCGGCCCCTACATCTCACCTCAAACCTTCGGCTTCATCCCCCCTCCCCCACCGAAGCCTCCCCTTTTCCCATCACCCACCGAATCTATCTCTCTCTCAACAAACCGAAACACCCCCTTATTTCCTTCACCCTTTTTACCATACACCCCCCTCACTCCTTCTAAGCAACCCCCTACATCCACCGAAAATTCTAAACACCCCACCTTTTTTTTTTGGTCCTAGCCTAAATCAAACCCACACTCTAGCCGATCCCCCACCCCATTCTTTCATTTTCGGCCACCAATTCCCCCCACCCCCCCTTTTTTTTTCTTTGTTCGACCGAAGACCCCCCTTCCTCTCTATCCCTCTCTTTGGTTCTCCTCTCTCTCGCTCTCCCCTTCGGTTTCTCACCCACCACCACTGAACCACCCACCTCTCATTCCCCTTAGCCGAAATCTTCAACCACCCTTACCCCTTAGCCGAAAATTCTTCCCCACACCCCCTTAACCGAAACTCCCCCCTCTCTCATTTTTTTTCGGCTAACACACCCTCCCCCTACCCTCACCCTCTAGCCGAACCCCCTCCCCTCCCTACTCCCCTCCTTTGGCTCCCTCTCTCACCCACCCACCGAATCCCTCTCTTCCTCCCCTCCCTCCCTCCCTTGGCCGAACCCCCTTTACCCCCTCTCCCTTTGCCACCGAAACCCCTCCCCCCCTTCGGTACCCTCTTCTCACCGAACTCCCCCTTAGCCGAACTCCCTCACCCCCTCAACCGAAAACCCTCTTAGCCGAACTCCACCCCTTTCGGCCCCCCCTCCCTCTCTCCTTCGGCCATTCCCTCTTCGGCCCTCACCCCATTTCGGCTCATAATCAAAACCGAACACCCCCTTCGCCGAATATCCATCCACACCCACATCCTCCCTTCGGCGACCGATAATCCCACCCAACCCCTCCCTCTCCCCCTCCCCTTCCCCTCCCCTTCGGCTAACACCCCACTTCGGCCTCTCTCCCTCTTCGGCCCCCTTCTCCCCTCGCCGATCTCTCTCTCTTTCCCTTACCCACTTTGGTAGCCGAAGCCACCACCCCTTATAACCCCTTGTCTTCGGCACCTCCCAATCCAACCCCTCCCCACCTTCCATCGGCTACCGACCACCCCTTACCTCCCTTCTTTTTTGGCAACAACCCCTCCCAACCCTTAGCCGATGCTCTACTTAGCCGAACACCCCTCTCCCTTAACCACCCTCCCACCTTCGGCCTCCCTTTGCCCACTCTACAACCGAAATACCCCCCCCCCTCACACCCTTCTTGGCCGAACCCCCCCTCCTCCTCCAAATTTTTTTTTCGGCCAAAACCCCCCTCCCCACACCCTTCTTAGCCGATCCCCTCTCCCCTATACCCACCGAACCACCCTCATTTCACCCGAATCCCAACCTTCGACCACTACCCTCTTCGGCCCCAACCATTTCCCTCCTAACCACCGAACCCACAACACCCAAATCACCTACACCCAACCCCCTTTCATTGTTTTTTTTTGGCCCTCCTCAATCCCCCCTCCCAACCCCATTCGGTCAAACCCCCCTACCCACCCCATTTTTTTTAATTTTTTTCCCAAGACTTATCATCCATCCCCTCTTTTCTCCTTTTTCTTACACCTCCTACCATTTTCTACCCCCCTTCTCTCTTCCTTTTCTTTTTCTTTCCTGTTAAAAAAAAAAAAACAAAAAAAAAAATTTAAAAAGAGCCTTTAAAAAAAAATGGGCCACTGAATATATGAGTTCTTCGTGTCTTGTAATTTTTCTTGGTGTCTATACCATTTTTTTCTCTGTGTTGGTGTCATCATCAAATAGGGGGAGAAAAATTGTTGTGTCACAAATTGATTTGGTGATGACTCTCTTACCAACACTTAGAAACTCAAGAAGATCTCTCTCAACAAGGGATCTCTATCCACCAATCAAGCTCTCAACCCAGGTATGTTCTCCTTCATAAACTCTCCCGATCTACAATGGGGTGATACTAAAGACACTCCGGTGTCCAAAGGTCCCTCAACTGTAGTGGACCCTTCTTCCCCTTTCTTCAGTGACGCCGGCTAGCACTAAATCCTCAACTGCTACTGGCACCGCCGCACTTGCCCAAATGGCCATACCACCGTAAGAACCTTCAGCGGTTACCCAGGTCACACCCCATATCTCAAAGCGGCGGCACTCTACCTCTTCCCCTCCCTCTCCTCTCAAGAGGCTAAGGAAGGTTTCAAGGGCCAAGCCACCTACTCCACCTACCGATTCTCTACAATCAGCAGGTGTTGAAATTCTCCCATCTGGGCCCGGGGACTCTGCTAAACCCAAAGCCATCTCCTTTGTATCTTCACAAAAGGATACAATTGTAAAATTGGGGACCCCTATTATTCCCTCATCAACCTTTTCCTTGGTTGATAAGGATGACTTGGACTCCTTCCCTATCCAAGGTGCCTCTTCTCCACCTCACAGCCTATCACCCAGGATTCTTAGTCCTGATGCTTCTGCACGATCCAAGGATGAATCTGCCCTTCCATGAGTAGGTTCGGAGGATCCCAAAAATCTTCTGACTTCTTAGTTAAGAGGGAGTATGAGTTGAGGGGGAGCATCTTACCACTCAAGCTTAAACTCTGCTGAAACTAATTTTGTAATGGACTATGTGATCAAAGCCACCTGACATTAGTTGAGGGGGAGTATGAATTGAGGAGGAGCATCCAACCACTCAAATTCAAACAATCCCGGCTACTGTCTTCTTCTGTATCTTTGTATATATTTTTTTCTTTCTATTTTTTTCATTGTATTCATTTATTCGTTTGTATAACTATACTTTTTTCTTTCATTATGTAAAAGTCAGATATACCAAAAAAAAAAAAAAAAAGTCTATGTGAAAAGAACCCAAAAAGAGTAAAGATGGGTCAAAATGAATTTATTCAGTATACTCTTTGTTTTATTCTTTAGTATGGATGTCATCCTCAAATAGGGGGAGATTGTTGGGTTATCTGAAGATTTGAAGATGACCTCCCGATCTTCCATTTTATATCATCATACTTAGAATATTTTGAGGTTCTTTTAGCAGCTTGGTTTCTATACAAATGTTCGGTGAAGTCGAAGATCAACCGAAGAAGACAAAGAAGGAGAATATCTTTCAAAGCGGATTGAAGATAGACTCCTCAGCCTAAAGCCAAGTATGCCCACTTGATCAACACCATTGGCCAGGATGGTGCCGATCTCAGTCTTCAGGAGCCGAAGACCTCTTCGGCTGAAGACGTCTTCGGCCGAAGACATCTTCGGAAGCCGAAGATTTCTCAATCTTAGGAGCCGAAGACCTCTCAGTCTTAGGAGCCGAAGACCTCTCAGTCTTCAGGAGCCCGAAGATCTCTTCGGCAACCAAAGACTTCTTAATCTTCAAGGCCTGAAGATTTCTCTCTTCACATTGTACTTTTCTGACAAAGTATATTTGTGATATCTTGCATTGACGTGGACCTCATCTGAAGATCAGATAAAGTAAGCTTTGTCTCCTACACCATTTCAAGGAAAGGTCTACACCATCCTACAAATCAACACTTCAATCCAAAACACCTCAAGACAAAAGGTACATCCTGTACCTTGCTGAAGACCTGTGTCCATCCTTTGCTCAACAGGTGTCCCATGCATTTAATGCATGAGGCACTATATATATGGAGGATGCTTCAACATGCAAGATATCCAGCAGAAACCAGCTCTACTACCTTCAAGTTCTCTAAGTGCCTGGCAACTTTCTCTCTACGAAGTTCAATTGTTTTCTAAGTGTTTTACAATTGTTCTTTATTCTCTATGTGTAAGATTGTTTGAACATATCTCATATGTTCTCTTCCGCAACAATCAAAGTTTTCTATGTGTAATTCTTGATTTCAAATCAATAAGAATTAAATTAAGTGAAAAACTGCGTGTATTGTATTCAACCCCCCCTTCTACAATACTTTTCTTATTTACTTACTGCTATTTGGGACCAACAAAAGTGCTTGAAAAGAAATATGTTGTGGTTTTCAAAGAAATATCTGATAAACGAAACAACATTGAAAAAGACTTTGAAAGTGAGAGGAAGTTTTTCGAAACAGAAATTCGTAAGCTTTCACAGAAATTGTCTGGATTAACGACAGAGATTTTGAAAGAACAGAAGGTAAAATCCGATTTACAAAAACAATTTGATTCAATTCTCGAAGAAAGAAATGCTTTAGCCGTAAAAGTCAAGAAATTTGAAGAACTAAATTTGAAAGTCGATTTATTTGAACAAGTCAGTCCCGATACTGTTGTTCAGTCTCCTTATTCTTCAAGTTCAACTTCCACAACTATTTCTTCGAAGAGTTGTGTCAAATCAAATGAGTTTTCAAAAGATCGGATTCGCCCTTCAAATCTTTTCTATAATTCTCTTGTTGATAATACATATAATCAAGTGTTTCAAAAAGTGAAAATGCTTTGGAAAAAGAAATCAACTACAGAAGACAGTGGTGGAAACACGTTATACAAGTCTCCTGTAGTTGATTCAAAGTCACCAACTCATGTCTATTCCACAACTAAGTTGATCAGTCTAAACCGATCAAATATCTGTTGCACTTATTGTGGAAATAGTGACTTTGTGGATTCCAGGTATGTCAATAGCTGGTACGGTACTTATAGTATCCCCAATCCTCAGTTTCATAGCTTCAAAGCTAAGGCAACTAACCATCAAGTATCCATCAAAGCATGGATACCAAAACCAAAATCTGTCTAATCTGTTTTGCAGGAATGTCATGTGGGATTTAATTCAGATAATTCACGTCACATGACTACAATCAAGGGTTATGCCATCTTTTAAGGGGGAGTACCAGGTTTTTCCTTTAAACTTTCATCTCAACTTCTGAACACTTCAGTTCAGGACTCGTTCTTAAATGTTCTTTTGACTTCTGATTATCTCTAATCAGAAATTTCACTTCAATGTTCTATCTTGGTGAGTTAAATGAGTGTTAGAGCTTATAATGTTTCTATGGTCAATCCAGAACCGGAAGGACCTACCCAAGAAACACATCCAATTCATAGATATCAGTGAGGGGTCTAGCTTGATAGATGAGTTCGGAGTGAAAAGAATATCGTGAGGATATGACAGGACTTAAAAGAATTATTGGTCCTTACCAAATCGAGTCAGTTATCTGGGTTACCACATAATCTATTCATTCTCGTTCTTTGGAGATGGATATTGAATCAGACATGGACCCAATGTCAATAACTCGTGTCACCCCACCTAGCCACTCAAGTATCTCACAAAAGATACTTGTTTCATATATTCACGGAGATTTACCACATAATCTATCTATTCCTCACTCGGAGGTCTTAGATATTGAAAAAGGAAGACATCAGCTCCGGTCTCCGAACTTCATATTCATCTCACTGTGTCTATTGATTTATGAACCTGCGTCCCAGGTTGAATCAATCGTTGAGCCTAACAGATACATATTTATATTTCTTTCACACACGCACGAATCTTTGTGATTCCAATCGCATATCTGTGTGATATAGCCGGAACAGTTTGAGAAGTAATTTTTAGTATTTTACTTCAGTGAGAACTGGAAGTCCTATCAGAGATACCCCCTTGCCAACTCTGAAAATAGGCCACACAATTATTTTTAATTGTTGTGATAACAGTTACTAATGTGTTTCTGTGTTAGTTGATTACCCCATCTTGGGTACTAAACGTTTTATCTGATATTTTGTTGCTCGTCCATATAGTCTTAGAACATACATGATGCTCAGGATTCTCCTAATCATCATGAGGGGGAGAATGCAATAACAACATCATAAGTTTCAAAGACATATTATCATGTTGAGGGGGAGTTAGCAAAAGCGGAGGGGGGGGCAACATAGCAACATAGCCTATTTTTCTTAAATCTGAGGTTGAAAAGCCATGGATTTCAAGATTACATTGGTTCTTCTATCCTTCATCAAGTGGTGTTTGCTACAAGCTGCTACAAGTTGCTTCCACCTACGAGCTGATTGAAACAACTTCTTAAGCTGAAAATTTATTCAACTGCGGTTCAGAGACAGATTCTTTGTTTTTAAACTGAAGATGCACTATAGAATGTCACGTAACTCTCACAATATCTTTCTTGTGTGTTGATCCGATGTGTTGAGTTTCTACAGTTGAAAGTTGCTCAATAGTGCATTCAGTCGAGGCTATGGTTCATTGGATCTAATTACAAAGTTAAATTTATGAAGACCAAGAGCTTTATTCATGGGGGAGCTTGGAATAACATGAAGACAAGCAACACCAATATGTTTCAGAGATTCAAGAGGAAGAGAAGATCACGAACTGAAGATTTCAAGAAGATAAATCATTTATACAACTTTAGGGGGAGATTGTTAGGACTGAAAGTCCTAGTGCGTGGAAAGTTATATAAAGTATTTATATAGTTTATTTGTTAATTATTAATCGCGTTGTAAAAGCCTTTTATTTAATATTGGGCTTGTTTGGTTTGTTGGGCCTTCGGCCTTTAGGGTTTTTAGGCTTGAGTATTTAAAGTGTGTTTTATAATCATTAGGGTTAGAGGTTGAGAGATAATAGTATGTGTTTATCAGGTTTAGAGAGAGAGTTTTGCTTTTCAATCCTATGTTTGTATCTCTATCAATCATTCAATACAATTAATCTTTCAATTATTCATTGTTAGTTGAGCAATCTGGGATTCACACACTGCTTGAACCGAATGCCCCCAGCCCCCTTACATTCTTATTTGCATAATTGCATGAACCTTCAACTTTCTTCTTTGAGTTTGGTAGCCTTATTTGTATGTTTTCATTTTGAATTTATTTCATTTAAACACAATCGCTTAGCTAAATTGTAAAATGATATACCAAAATTTCAATCAGACAAACCCAACCCGCACAGTTTGAGTTGGGTTGGATTGTACTTTTTTGAGTTGAGTTGGATTGAGATTTTTTAAACGCAAAAATTGGGTTGGGTTGTTTGAATATTTTCAACTCAGCCAACTCAATTCATGTGTATCCCTATTCGAGACTATGGGACATTGCTTATTAGGTTGTGATTTTGATAGGAAGTCATGGGAAAATGTTTTTAAGTGGTGGAATATCAATTGCATGATTCTATCGTCTTTTTTTGGATCTTCTATATTTCGATGGAGGCAACTATATCGATGTTTCTTTGAAAACGTTTTCTAATACGGTTGTAATTTGATCTTTTGGATCATTATTTGTATTTATGGTTCATTGTTTTTTTTCCCTTTTCCTTTCGATTGTTTCCTCGGTTTTTTGTAATCCTAGGTGGTCATGTTGCTCGCAGGATTCCTTGTATGCTCATTGTGTTATATTCTTGTTTGGTTAATACTTATATAAAAAATTGTGAGTTTGTGACATTTCACTTTAGTTATTACTAGAAGCGTACTCGCGCAATGCAACAAAATACATCATTATTTTAATGTTTCATTTTGTTTTTTGTTTTTTTGTCGATTTACAGTACGATGTTGGATGGTTTTGAGAAAGTGATAATGTTTTTTTTTTTATAAATTTGTTTAATTTAGGCTTAATAATATAATATTGTTTATATATATAAAAAAATTAAGTATTTTGTTATAATTCAATAATTATCTTATATATTTTAATGACATCTAGAAAAAATAATCAATTACATATGTAATAATATAATTAAAACAAATTTATAGTAATATAATATATTAATTAATAGTGATACATGGAAATGTCTGCATAAAATGAAGACTTTGTACATACCAAATTAGTGGGTGTTAGAAGTGTGCAGTAGTAATATGTATCTTGTGTTTGATACTTGTAAATTAAGAGATTTTAAGATTTTGCATAAAATGATGGTACCTTGTACCTAATAATTTATATTTAGGAGTTTTTTTTATCCGTGCTTTATAATATACTATAGATAAATAGAGTTGATTAGATGTTCATGAATGTGGCCCTCTTTTGCCACATCAACCTAAGTTCTATCTTGACCGACTCATCCACCACACCTTTGCCAGCTGAATATGTGGTATTCAATCTACGTATATATGTAAATATAAGCGTTTTAATTCATATTGTTGATTGACTTTCACAAATAATTGATTTCTAATATTAAAAAAATCTTTATAAAGAGATGGTTTTTTTTTCTTCTTAATTTTCCATAAAATGATAAATATAAACGTTTTAAGTTCATATTGTTGACTGACTTGCACAAACTATTGAGAAAAAAAAAATTGAATTTCTTTATGATGAACTGTTTTTTTTTCTCTTAATTTTCCATAGAATGATAAAAAGAAATTAAGATTATGATTGGAAAACATAAGTTAACTTATTTGTTGAGCTTATTTTTAAAAGCTCTGTTTTGAATTTCTTTATGAAGTAATGTTTTTTTTCTTAAATTTTCATAAAATGATAAAAAGAAAAGTTTAAGGTTATAGTTGGGAAACGTAAGCTATCTTATTTGTTGAGCTTATTTTTAAAACTTTATTTGGATGCGTAAAATATAGTTTATAATCTAACTTATTGAAACGCTTTGGAGTAGCATTTCAGTAAGCTTGAGGGGTCTTTTGTCCCTTTTCTTTCGATTATACTCTTGATTAATATTAATTATGATTTATTATTAGTAAATATTTATTATCATTAATTATTAATTAATTTTAATTTTCAATTATTAACTAATGTTAATTGTAAATTATTTATTAGTATTAATTTTTAGAATTGTTATTAATTTTATCAATTACTTTTATATTATTAATATTTGATATATTATTCACTAAAAAATAATTATTTAACAATTCTAAAAATGTTTTTTTGTTAATTTCATAAAAGTTAAAAAAAATATTTCTTTTGTTTCATAAATATATTTTTAAAAAAATATTTAATTTAATTATTTTTTATGGATTATTAATTAATTAAGATATGTAAGGTTAACCAACTTTATTTTAATTCATAATATATGTAATGGTTATTTAAAATAATCATTTAATGAAGATATTTTCTAATATTCGTATTTAGTTATTGAAATCCAAAATTTATCTAAACAATCTTATTAAAATTCTAAAATGGTTGTTTTAAAAATTTTAAGATAATAACATGTCATAGATACTCACTTCCATTTCACACCCACTCCTCCTAAATCTCTCCCGAACTCAATCCTTTTTAAATATATATGTTACATTTAACATTCTTATAATTAATTATTTAGTTTACTTTTAATCCCTTACTTTTTCATTTTAGACCTTTATCATATTAACAAATTATACCATTGTAATCATTTCGTTAGTACCTTCGAAATTAGCTCAATATTGAATATTTCTTGATTTAATCATATTATTAAATATCATGAATGTGTACGAATTAATTTGTTTTATATTTCTTAATTTTTATTTTTCATTTTACACTCTTATCATATTAAAAATACACAATCATAAATTAACTAAAATACATTATAAAATGCATTTCTTTTTTTTTTACAAATAATACCATCATAATCGTCAATATTTTCAAAATAAGTTCATAATTGAATATTTTTAGTTTAATAATATTGTAAAATATGATAAATACGAATGGAGATTTTTCAAGAATGATGTAATGATGTATCAAGACTTTTTTAAACTTGTACATTTTACATCATTATCTATATTTATCTATCTACACTCATTTAAAAAACTTTTATTATGGTTATTCTTGGCATTGTGTAGTGGAGAATAAAGCTAAACATGAAACAAGATTATTTTTTCAAGTTCTCAGCTTTAGAATCGAGATGTTTTGCGATGCATCGTGTGCAGGTTAGTATCTAGTAATATATCAAATTGAAATTCTATATCATAAAATGTTAAAATTTTACTAAGTTTTAACATGTCTTTTTTTTTGTCTTTTTCATTTTTTAACCAGATTATTAACTAGTTTTTGTCAAGCGAATTAGTTTATCAACTAGTTTGTTAATTACCAGCTAATTTATAAGTCATCAACTAGTTTGTCAAACGTAGCCTAAATTGCTAAAAATATTGTTTTTTTAGTAAGATACCAATTTATAATTACTTTATTTACCATTAATGATAATTATAAAAATTCTTATGTTACTATGTTTTTATATCTTTTTTTCACTAATCACTAGTAGTATGCTTATTTTTTTGAGTAAAGTTCACTTTTGGTACCTAATGCTTGTCATTTTCAACGGATATCGTTTCTAAACTATGGAAACTCGGATTTAGTCCCTCACATTTGTCATTTCACTTTGATTTTGGTTCTCTCCTCCTAACGGTCGTTAACTTAAGTCCAAGTAAATAAGGGGTCTTATGGTTATTTTACATGTTTTCTTGATTTTCTTGTTTTTATAAAAAACATTAAAGTTTAGGGGTCTGTTACGTAATTATCTTTACCAGATATATATATATATATATATATATATATATATATATATATATATATAGAGAGAGAGAGAGAGAGAGAGAGAGAGAGGAAAGTTCAAATGAAAACTCATTTTTCATTGTGCACGTGAGAACAAATCTCAGTCACTCGATCTCTTTTGATCCAACAACTCATATTAAATAGAGTTTTTAATTTTAAAATGATTAGGGGTAAAATTGGAAGAAAATTTAAATACACGCCTACCATAATTGACTTTTTATTTTCATTTTTAATTAAAAACTTTTTACCCAATTAAAGTTTAAAATAAATTATCTTAAAAATTACTAATATTTTAATCAAACAAATTAAATCAAAAAAACGAGAATTTCGTGTTCTTCGATATGACATCCATCTCGATATAGTTTTTTTTGTCGTTTTAACCGTTTTTTATGTGAAATGCTATATATGTGTTATATTCATTATGAATATTTATGTACGTTCAAGTTTGTACAACGCCTCGACACCGTAAGTATGTAACTCGACATCACCTTCTTCACCACTTTCTTCAACGTCGTAAGACATCACGTTTCTTCAGCACCGTAACCTAACACCCATCAAGACGAATCGAGAACCTATCGAGTAATTCTGTTGTGAATCGGGGAACAAAAGAGAGTGTGTCACGTCTCCACATATTCACAGGTCATTCATGTGTTATTCATCATGAATAATGTATCATTCAGGGTGAATAATTTACGATTCATGAATTCGTGTATTATTCGTCATGAATTTTGTGTAATTCATCCTGAATACTATATTATTCATCATGAATAATGAATGAATGTTCACATTTGTTATTCATACTGAATGTGGGACATCCGGGGATGCGCATACATATTCATAATGAATTAAACCAAATTTCGGTTGTGAATTGGGAAACAAAAGAGAGTGTGCCAGGTGTCTAAACCTTCACGGACCATTCATATATTATTCATCATGAATAATGTATCATTTAGGATGAATAATAGAATATTCAGGATAAATAATACACGATTAATGATAAATAACACATGAATCATGGATTCGTGTATTATTCATCCTGAATACTATTATTCATCATGAATAGTGAATGAATGTTCACCTTTGTTATTCATACTGAATGTGGACACCTGAGGACGTGCATGCATATTCATAATGAATATAACACATATATAGAATTTCACGTAAAAAACGGTTAAAACGAAAAAATTCTAAATGTTGTATTATTCATTCTGCATACGGTATTATTCATCATGAATAATGAATGCACGTTCACCTTTGTTATTCATACTGAATGTGGACACCCGAAGACGTGCATGCATATTCATAATGAATATAACACGTATATAGAATTTTACGTAAAAAACGGTTAAAACGAAAAAAAAACTATATCAAGATGGATGTCATATCGAAGAGCACGAAATTCTCGTTTTTTTGATGTAATTTGTTTGATTAAAATATAAGTAATTTTTAAGATAAATTATTTTAAAGTTTAAGGGGGGTAAATTTTTTTAATTAAAAATAAAATAAAAAGTCAAAAAAGGTAGGCGTTTATTCAAAATTACAATTTTGTCCTTAATCACTTCCTAATTAACCTTATTATATATTAACCATTGATTAGTTTTCTAAGTTTTGATCAATGGTTAAGATTTGTCCTCATGTGCACAATGAAAAATGAGTTTTCGTTTGAACTCACCCCTATATATATATATACACACACGCACACACACAGAGCACCACCACCACCAGCTTCGTTTCCAACCGTGCTTTTCTCACAGTTTCCACAAGGAAACCTCATCACATATATACACACACACATCACCAACACACATTGCAACACACACCACCATGAATGAAACCTCATCGGAGGCACACAAAAAAACAGGGACAATAGGGAACGATGGCTTCATCTGTTACAAACCAAAAATGGTGGTCTTTATGTCGTTTGTAATTACAAACCAAAAATCATCCCTGTTGAGCATTCACCGTAGATGCTCACCGAGAAACGGTGACGAGTTGCGGGTTCATTGGCGGGAGGGAGTTGGACGTTCATCGGGGGAGGTTTCATTGGAGAAGGCCTACGTGGGGTTTTGTCGACGGGGGAGGAGGGGGGTTGGGTTCGCCGAAAAAGTGGGTGTCGACGGGGAAGGTTTTAGAGGGTTGATGATGACGATGATGTGTTTTAAAGAAAGAGTAAATTACATTCTTGGTCTCTGTATATTACAAAAAATATTGTAAAGAGTAAATTACATTCTTGAACCTTGTGGATTACAAAAAGAAAACTTTTAATAGGAAATTGTGAAATTAGATAAAATGACGAAAACATCCCTCATTTAATTGGATTCAATGGAAAATTTTAACGACCGTTAGGAGGAGGGATCAAAATCAAAGTGGAATGACAAACTTGAGGGACCAAATCCGAGTTTCGATAGTTTATGGACGATATCTGTTGAAAATGACAAACGTTAGGGATCAAAAGTGAACTTTACTCCTTATTTTTTTAAGTATTTTTTGGTTAATTAAATAAAATGTTAAATTTTGCATTTTTAAAAGAAAATATTTTATAATAATGTTCACATAAATATTGATGCTCAAACAACTACATAATCCGCGAATTTTCAAGAAAACAAAATTGCATCCACAAATTTCTAATTCGAAACACAAAAATCGAGTCAAAGACAAGTAATTATGAAAACAAACTATATAAATAAACATGAAAATGATCAAATGAAAAAAAATACTTTGAACATAAGAGTTAATATTTTTTAAAATACTAAATTGTTCTTTGAATTTTTGTATTAATTAAGTATTCAAACTCTTTAGTCTTTTGGTTTAAGTAAGTTTTTTGTCATTGAATTGAAGTAAAATGGTGTTTTAGTTTTGAAAAACCAAATGATTTAATAATTCCGATTGGATTAGGGTTTTGATGAACAATTTTTTTTCCAAATATGAATAGGGTATATTTGTGTTAGATGCTCATGAAGTCTTAGGTGCCGTTTGTTTTTTAAGAGGTTTAAAGTCTGAAGTCTTATTTTAGTTATAATTAATAAGAGGAAGTGTGCAAAAAGGTCTGAACGATTCAGACTTAAAAGTCATTAAGAGGTTTTTTAAAAAAAACAAACAACCCTTTAGTCTTTTGAGATAGATAGCCTACTTTGGATTTTATTGATTTGGAGTATGTCTTTTTGGTTTGTTATTTCAGATATGTTGAATGTGCACTCAACACGGCTAACTTGCCTTCAACATTATCTCCAGGGTCGGTTTTGATATTTTGAAGACCTTGTACGAAAAAACTAAATATACGCTTAATTTTTTAATTATATTATCTATTAAGTTAATTTTTACTATATTTTGACATTAAATTTTAATTTTAATGTTATCATGTTAGAGAGTGTAGATTCAAAATTTATTATTGATTTATTAATTTTTTATAATAAATAAACTAATAAATTATCTTTAAATTTGAACAAATTATTTATCTTTATTCTTTTTTGACATTAAATTTTAATTTTAATGTTATTATGTTAGAGAGTGTAGATTCAAAATTTATTATCGATTTATTAATTTTTTATGTTAGTGTTTTTAACTTTCATAACCATCTTTATATATATGTTTTTTAATGGTTGTTATTGATTTGTCTATGAGTGAGGTATAAAGTATGAAATAACATTGTATAGGGGTGAGCATAATCGGGTACCCGCCTATATTTTATGGAACCGGAACCGGAACCGACGGTTCCTGGAATGAAGGAACCGGAACCGCTGGGAACCGGTTCCGGTTCCGGGTACCCGGTTACAATTTTTTTTTAAATCTTAACATTTAATACAATAAAAAGGTAATTTTAAATTTTTAAGTCTAGTGCAAACAACAAAATACCAACTTAAAGTAATAAATACAACAAATGGTGAAAACTAATCCGACAAAAACTAACTATTACATAAACAAATTAGACATTCTCGAGTCTTGACCGTAATAAAACGACTTTCATTACATTTCACGTCAAGTAATCGTGATGTGGGAGGCGGGAGCAACAATGTACAATTGAAAGTGTGTAATTGTAATGTGAATTTGAGAATCGTGAAAGGAAAGGAACCCTAAATGGTAATAGTTTTTTTAAACATATAAAATAATTATAAAAAAACAGCGGGTATCCGTCGGTTCCGGTTCTGGGTACCCAGCGGGACCGGGTACCCGGTTCCGGCGGGTACCCAGTGGGTATCGGTTCCGAAAAAATGAGAACCAGAACCAGTCCTAATCGGTTCTGTATTTTAGGAACCGGAACCAATCGCATCGGTTCCGGTTCCAGTAGTTCCAGAGCGGTTTAGGTTCCAAGAGCGGGTACCCAGTTCCGATGCTCACCCCTAACATTGTATGTAAGTGAGGAAGGGATATGAATAGCAACCATCTTTATATAGAAATGATTAACCATTATTCGTAATTATTAAGCCTATATCAACCAAGAACCTTTTAATACTTTGTCACCATTAATTAAAAAACAATATATTGAAAATTAAAAATGTACAAAAGAACATATGGAAAAAATTAACAAATACTAAAAAATCTATATTTTATTAAATAAGATAATTCATTAAAATAACACTAAACAACTAAAGTTAATCTCATTCTATAATTTTTCTAAAATACAGAATCTAAATTTAAGGTCTCTACAAAAAAATTACACCAAACTCCAATAGTTTCTCTAAATTTAAAGTTTTTAAAAATATTATAAAAACATATAACACATTCATCATCATTGGTGGAAACAATTAAAATATTATATATATCTCCCAAAAAATAAGTTTTAAAGATTTTTACCTTCTCTTTTTTTCCCCTTCTATTTTATCATATAACTATAACATAGTTGTTGTAGATGGTCTAAGACGAATGATTGTGTGAGAAGTTGAGATTAGCGTGAGAAGTGGATCTGAACCGTTGATCACTTTTAATCAAATGCCCTCCCATGAATTGTGGCTTAGAAGAGAATTGATCTGGTACATCTCATCCTATTGTGCATCTATATCTCATCCAACGGTCGATAACCACTTCTCACGCTTCTCACTTTAACCTCAACTTCTCACTGGAACCCAACTCGATGGTCTAAATCCTTATACTTAGAACTCTTAAAAAAAGAAAAGCCAAATGAAGGCATTATTTGTTGGATGATGACAACGAATGGAGATTGAAAACAAAATTAAATATTAAAATATGAATTAAGAGTTTTATTTTTGAATTTGGAGGATTTGAATTATATATTTAAGTCATTCTTATAAAAATTTAAAAATAAATAAATTATTAAATTCTTATATATTTAATTCTCCCAAAAAAATGTATGATAAAACAAAACTAATTAAGAACACAAAAAGTCAGTATTACACATGGGAGGATTTGATCCCAGCAACAATCATACACGACATCTTGCCACTGCACTGGAAGCTATCTTGCTTTAATTATTGTACTAAAAAGTTTATAAGGTAATTTTATTACAAGTAAAAAATCAAAACATATCCCGAGGCCCCCGACGATCGGAGGCCCTATGCGGTTGCACCACTTCGCACACCCCAAGGAACGACCCTGATTATGTAACACCCCGAATTTTCGTTATGTAAATTCTAGCGTTTAGACTTCTAGCCTTGTTTATCGTTCAATCTTAGTGTTCTTGTGTTAAACTTTTCTTGTTAGCACCGCGTTTGGTTTCAAGTTTGAGTTGAGGGTTTTGGTGGAATTGGTGAATCACAGGGGCTTACGCGAGTTACACCGCGACTTGCAAACCGCGACACAAGCCGCGTAACCCATTGCCCTGTTATCTTCTCAGGAGCACGGGCGACTTATGCGGGTTTCCTTCTTTGGTTCTCATTTAATTTCTTCAACTACCTTCCCCAACTCTCTCTCAACCCTCATAACTTCCCCATCCGAAAATTAGGGTTTCCTCACCCAAATCTACATCATTTATTGCTAAGAAGTTGGAGTTTCAACCAAGGATTCGAGTTTTGGACTTTGAACCAAACCTCCATTGTCATCTTCTCTAGGGTTTCAAGCTAGGGTTTGGGTTGTCTTCAAAAACTCACTTGGTGAGTTCCTACTATCATTTTTCTAAACTTTATACATATCAAAGCTTACATTTTTGAACTCCTACATATCTCCTTGGGTTTGGATTTAAGTTTATTGCATTTTGACCTAACTTGAGTTTTTGGGAGATTTTAGGGTTCCTAATCATTTTCAAGAAATATAAAGGGTTTCATCTTATTTGAAGTAAAATGGAGTTTACTTGCACATTTATGTGGGTTACTTGAAAGGATGTATATAAAATCTCACTTTATGATTTTCATTCGTATCAGCAGTTAAACTTGAAAATGCATTTTGGTTATAAAATAATATTGGAACCATATGACTAACTATGGTTGGTCACAAATGAAATTGTGACAAGTCTAGACTATTACTAGTAGATCCCTAGGTATTGAGTCGGCTTATATTATTGGGATATCTTTTCCCCTTTTTGTAGCTATGGATGCATTTGACCCTCGGGGGCCTTTGGTACGGTTATGTGAGATCGGTTACTAGCCATGGGTCATAAGGTAGTCCTAGTGAATGAGTATGACTTGGTTTCCTCGGGGGCCCTCCCTCACATCTTAGTACAGACCGAAGTTGTTCGTGACCATGGATTCCAAGTATTTAGCTCACAACTCGGATTGTGGCCTACTTTTGTGTTCCGCCACAATCCTTGGTAAATCGGGTATCCCCCGTCGTTGCAAGATGAATTTTTGGACCGAACGGTCCTTATGTGACAAAGATTTGATTTGTAAACTAAACTTTTTGAGAAGATTTATGTAACAACCCAACCAGAAATGACAAGATGGCACTTCAAATCTTAATAATATAATAAAAATTCATGTCGAAACGGCCACAAGCTTACAATTTTTAAAGTCAAGGTTCTCAAAGTCAACCTACACAACTGAGATACTAATAATAAATGTCTAAGATGACGGTCTTCTATCTCTTCCCGCTACATCTTTTCCTTGCCCTTATCTGCCCTTCCTAAATCATGCTTGCCTGAAAAGATTTTTAGTTTTGAAAGAGCGAGGGTTAGACCGGAGGTCTAGTGAGTCCCCTCTATCAAATAAGCAACAATTAAACTTTCCAGAACATTTAAATCAACAGATTTATAAACACATAAAGATAAAACACGCTACTGACCACACGACTGTCAAAGACGATGTGTCTAACTCGTATTGCCTTAATTTTGGGACACACCCCCAATGGCATAAACGGGCCACACTCCCCGGTACGAGTAGGCGGGCCACACTCCCCGACTTAGGTCACAATCTCCACAAATAATGTATGCATACATTTAAACAACAACGATTTATAACACACTTAAATCATTTTATAAATATCATGCCATCGTAAATAAATCAAAGTTTAAAAAATTAAAGTTCACATGCTTTTGATACCAAAGAGGTTTAGTTCAGAAAAACTCACCTGGCGTCCTTAGCTCGAAACTCGCGTCTACTTCTATAATCCGGTCCGAAACCTAAAAAGGAAACATTGACCGGTGAACTCTCTCAACTTTCTAAATTATAACAAAGTTGGCCCTAATCCCAAAACTCTCCACGGTCTCCTATTAAAAGAAAACCCGACTTACTAAATCCATCTTAAAGCAATAATTAAAACATCCTATTACACCCAAAATGAAAATGGGTCCAATACATGAAGCCCAACACTAAGACAAATCCAACAAACTTAATCCAATCTAATTTAACTTCAGATCGGGCTTCGGCCCACATTGCCTAATTCCATGGACCGGGGCCAAAAGGGCCGACCGGTGTGTCTTTGTAACCGGGGCCATAGAGCCGATCGGTGTGCTGTGCGACCGGGGTGTCGCCCCCCCTCTCTTGACCGGTGTTAACACTTTGACCGGTGTCGAACTTTAATGACCGGTCCCAAGCAATCCGGTGACCGGATTATCGAACGGAAAAACTACAGAACTCACTAAGGAGACACAGATCTCAGAAAAACCCAGAAATAATAGATAAACCAAATCACAGCTTCCAATCTCGATATTACAACTTGGTATAACCCAAATCAGAATTCAATACTTAAATGGTAAACTCGATTTTACACAAATCCATTAATCATATAAGTCTTTTTCTACCAATCTCCAAACCAAACTCAGAACCCAAGGGAGAAATGATAGCTCAGACAAACAACTAACATATTTTAAAATCAAAAGCTAAACCCTTAATAATGGGAAGAATAGAGTTAGAATTTACCTTAGAAGATTGAAGAACACAATTTATCTACTTCTTTTCCTCCCCCGATCGATTTGCTTCACTCTTCCACTCCCTTCCAAAATTAACAGCCGCCACACCAAATGCACTGATTCCTAGGGTTTAATCCCTCATTTCCCCACTTATCACTCTAGACCCCTCTATTATGTCTTTTCCATTTTCCTCACCCGAACTTTAATTCCTTTTCTTTTAACCCGGTTATTACAATATCCCCCCTCAAAAGGATTCCGTCCCCGGAATTCCTTCGTCAAACAAACTGGAATATCGGTTCCTCATAACCGACTCTAACTCCCATGCCGCTTCTTGACTCTTGTGGAATTGCCACTGAACTTTCACCAGCTGGATTTCTTTGTTCCTCACTTTCTTCACTTTTCGACCTAGAATGGCCACAGGTTCCTCAACGTAACATAGCTTCTCATCTATTCGAATGTCGTCCATTGATACCACCACACCCACCTCCGCTAAACACTTTTTCAAATTAGACACATGGAAAGTAGGGTGTTTCCCACTCAGATCCTCGGTTATAATCAGTTTGTAGGTTACTTCTCCCAACTCGCTCGGTTACAACAACTCCCTTAACTACCAGAATTTTACCGGAGTCAACACCACGACAACATGCATCACTGGCTAAATAACCACCCAATTCGCCACCATAACACATCATCAACTGTAAACATCACCAACAACTCACAATCACGAGTTTCTTCATCATGCAACTTGCCATTGCGAGCAACCCCTCTTAGTACGACATAAGTCCAACGCAGAAGCACCTTCTTTTCTGACCCACATTGTTCTCAACTCCTCGGCATTATCCAAATCTTATATGCTAATATACCTCGCCCTAACGTCATCACTTCAACTTCTCACATATTGGTAGAAGCTTCCACAATTCAAAACCCTCGTAAACCACCAGTTCTAACTGGCCAAATAATACGACGCATACTTCCATTTCTCATTGCATCCACAACCACCCGACCAAATGCGCAATAAACCCCAACTTCACCCGCTCGATACGGATTGACCAACATCATATAAACTCTTCCAAATAGTTTAACACGGGACAACGGACTCACTTTGAATCCCCTTCTCACGTATTGCCAAAACCGACACTATGGTCCTTCGCTCTAAGCACCATATCCCAACACCTCTAACTTCCTCCTTGAGGATTTCAAACCCACTTCTAACGACCGACTCACTGATTAATAGTGTGAACTTTTGGTCAGCTGCACGACTTTGATTAATCACACTCACCCCGCACCGAACGCCATATTCTCTTTCCCATACCCACGCTAGGGATTTATGAACTTGCTAACAGCAGAATCTAAAAAAAAACATATCTCCACATTTTGTGTCACTTGCCAAACTTCTTACTCTCAGATTTCTCACCTTTCCGACATGATATCTTCACTTTCTTATCGTTGCAAGAAACACCGCTCACCCAACATTGCTTACTCTATTCCTCGATGATTCCCAAATGTCAAATCACATTTACATTACTTTGCTTGATCAATCGACTTTTCACAATTCTTACGCGAGATAATCAACCCAACTCTTCCAAAGCATTACCCACTACTCGAAAGCGCCACATAATTCTCGCTCTCTAAACAGGATTACCCACTTTGCTAGAATCCTTTCACCCTAAAGAATACTTCAACATGCCCACGGATTTCCTATCTACTACACGACCCCCTGAATTAAGCAGTTCGACACTTACAACAATCATTCTAGAGATATAAGATAATCCCGCCCCAAAACTTGCCGAAAACCAGAACACACGGTTCCTCTCTTTGATAACCGCCAACCATCATTTGAAAATTATTCTCAACTTAGCAATACCCCAATAACCAAACATTCGCACATCCCAACCACATACCTACCACTTACAAATCATTTTCCATATCTCTTCGGACAAGGACGCTCATCCGATAACAATGACGCCAGTCTTCTACATATCCTCAAGGAAGATCCTTACCACTTTAATGATTTGCACTCCCAGATATGCCATAAAGGCATCACCCACTCATGGTTACAACCACCACTCTACTAACTCATCTCAGAACAACTGCAAATCTCCACGACCACTGGTCACACATACCAATATCGTCATTTTCTCACTGGTCATAATATTAAAATTGGACTTCAAGGCATTTCACGACCTTGTCTTTCCCGAACCTGAATAAATCGCAAAACTATGATCCTCAAATCCCTCCCAACAAGATATCGCTCCTTGTCAGCTCATCGCGACCTGCTGGGATCAAACTCCAGTAGCCTGAAAGATTAAGCATACTGCCTCAAAGACTTAAATGCTCAAAGCACAACCCCTCTAGTTGTGTTATATAAAACTTCGCTCCCACATAACCATCAAAACTTCATCAGTAAAGGACCACCTGATCGTACTAAAGATCTTCCATTTTTTTTAAGATCCACACAATGTTGCCCAATATCGCATTAGGTACACACCTTTTCTGAATAACTATTCACTTCCTCACGAAACTCCTCAAAACTAACCATACTACTTCTTCATCTCCAGCATTCCACCATTCACCACGAAAATGGTTTCTGACTTCCACGGCAACAACCGGCGTTGAGATACTTTCACTATGTCTCCAACCAACAAGGATCCTCAATGAAACCTACATCTTCCACTGCAGCAACTAATTGACAGCAAAATATCTTTACAACTTCAAATTTCACTCCAGACACAACCGTTTGCTGACATCCACATCTCAAGTCATGAAGCCACGGTAAGCCATTAGAGTACAATCATCCTTAATGTCATAGGTCAATGCCTCCATTAACTACCTCCGTTATTCACCACCCTTACTTAGAAGAATATCAATATCAAGGATTTACCACCCTCTGATCGAGCGACACACTTCCACTCTCAAACTTTCATCATTCTTAATTGCAACCCTTTCCCATGACCTAGAGAGTTCATAGCCTTCATGCATTATACACAATTATTTAAACTCTTGACACGTTTGAAAATTTAGAAGATACTTACATTATGAAGCAAAATTGAGTATACACGACCCATCACTGACTTCGCCATGCAAAACAATTTCAAGTATCGTTCAACCTTAACTCCACGACAAATTTCTCTTCACCACACCCAATATCGGTGTTAGCACATTTGAAAATATTTTCGATAAACTTTACACACACGATTTATAAAATACTACAAAATTACTTACACTAAGTGTGTCACACGACTCTCACCCTCATTGTTATGACGACACATGACTGTACCAAACTCACTTATAAAATCATGCGATCAAATGTTGTTTTGATTTTCACAATCAAAAGTTAACTCATTTACGAAGAGATACATAATATTTCCCCACACCAAAAATCGAAATTTATCACCCAATGCCATAAACTTGTCTTTTCAATCCAACACGCATTTGCACACGTCAACACGTCTTTAAAACAACTACCTCGTAAGGCACACACACGCCAAAATATCTGATGTGAATGATATGAAAAGCTCTAGCAATTTATTTAACACACAATGCATGGGACTCGATGACATTGAAGGCTATTTACTCTAACAAGGTCAACTGTTTACATTCACTATAACTATCCCTGACTCCTTGATTCCGACCAACCAGTAGGAGTCCTCTACTGTGCCACAACCTCCGGCACCAACGTCTTCTAACAACCTTGGAAACCCAACAACTAGTCACCACCGTGACTATTGATTCGTAAATCAAGCGTCCCCACTCTGACCCCAAACAAACTCATCAACAATAGCTCATTCCATCCGATCCTCACTACATATTATCAGTCAACACTGATATCGTCTCTCAACCACCATTCAATTAACTACAACAATAGAAGCCTCATCTCTATCCTTCAATTCTTGGATTAACATTCTCCTTCTTCTCACTAATCGACATACCACTTTACCAAACCGAAGACTCCCTTGGAGCGAAAAACTCACCTCTTATCATCATTCTCTTCCTTATGGACTCAGGAGGTCCTTTCTCAACGAAATATCTACATCCCGCACGATATTTATCCTAAACGGTATTAACCTTACCACCATAAGCGAACTCACACAATATTCCAAACCAACTTATCATTCAAAGATACGACTCACTACCCAAAACTACACCCATCCTGGGCTGTTAATATCGCGATATATCGGCGATATATCGCCGATATATTGTGTATCGTCCCTATAAAATAATATCGGTGTAAAATATCGCTCATTATATCGGCCACCGATATATCGACGATATTGACCGATATATCGGCGATATTGACCGATATTTGACCAAAATATCGGCCGATAATATCGATATTTTTGTGATTTTTTGGTAATTCTATTAACGGTGTGGGCTGGGTTTTTCTTTGTATGGGCCTTTGTTTTTTTAAATTTGTAAGAGATCTAATCTAAGTTAGGTTTTTCTTTGTTTTTTTACCATATACGATCAGTTCTTCTTCTTAGTTCTTTCATCTCAGACTGTCAGACAAAGTGGTCGACTTCTCTTCTTAGTTCTTTCATCTCAAACAAAGTGGTCGACTTCTTCAGTTCTTCTTCAACAATCAACTGTTCGACTTCTTCTCTCCTTCTCTATTATGAACACTTTTCCTATATTTTGTTTTGTGAAACTTGTTTAATTGATGTTGAAACTATTTTAAGTTGATGTTTTAATGCATATGATGTGTTTATGGATTGCATACTGAATTACTGATATATATATATATAGTTCTGAGAAATATTACATGAACCGATATTTTTTACCGATATATCACCGATATTTCTGATATATCGTGTATCGGTTCCTGACCGATACACCACCGATATACGATATTAACAGCATAACACCCATTGATATACGATATTAACAGCATAGCACCCACCGATATACACCCGTAATTTTCGGTAAGTAAATGTCACTCAGACATTTCTGTGACCTGTAAACCGTGGGGTTTTGTTGGGGAAATGCATTGTTTAAAGTCCCTCGGAAAATTGGGAGTTTTGGCGTTGAAAAGTCGGATTTTTGGAGTTCGGGGGCACCCGGGCGACCATACCAGCGATTGTGCCAGAGGGCACAATAGCTTGGCACAATCGCCAAGGCTGAGAGCCCGCGGTACACCTCTGGCGATTGTGCCACTGGAACAATCGCCTGGCACTATAGCCGCACGTATCAGTGGATTAAATGTTGCGATTTTCACCATTTCTTCTCATTTTCTCATTTCTATCTTCTCCCCTTTTCTCTCCCAAACCCCAAAACCGAACCCTAACCTATTTTGGGGGTTTTTACTCCCCAAACCACATGTCTACTCACCACCTATCTAGTTGGAATCTTGAACCACAAAACCTCCATTTTCATCTCCCTCATCAAGTTCATCGGTTGGGAGCTCGGGTTGAAGAGTTGGAGTGGGTGTTCTCGGAAAGTCTCGTCATCTATAATGGTAAACTTTCTTGAAATAATGTTATAAATGCTCCATTGGTGGTTTCTTAGTGTTTGGTATCTCAAATCTCGGTTTGATGGTTTTGGAAAACTAGGGTTTTGATCTTGTTGAGGATTTTAGTATGTAAAGGTTGGGGAAATGTTTCTATATGATTATGTATGGGTATTTATGGTTTGGATTTGTATGGATCTAGGTTTTGGAAGTTTTTGGCTTGAGGATTCAAGCGACCTTCAAAAGAGCTCGTTGGGTGAAGTCTAGATTTAGCCTAAATCTAGCAAGGTGAGTTCAAGTTGATTTGTGAAAACGTTGTACATGCCAAAATGTCTATTTTAAAGTGTTTAGGTGTTCTACATGAAATTATCAAATGTTGGGTTATTTGCTAATCTTTGATTATTTGAAGTATTCAACTTTACAAACTTTGTATAATACCTACATTTGGGATTTTGGGCATTTAATATATGTGTCACAAATGAATGTGTTTTGAGGTCTTATTGCATAAATAGATCTTTGGTCAAAGAAATACACTTTTAAATGTTTGTTGGGTTTTATGCATCATTCATGAAATGAAATATTTTATAAAGTATTAATTGCACAATTATGCGAGGTACTTGAAAGAATGTTTATAGTCTCATTTTATGATTTTCATTCTTATCAGCAGTTAAAGTTGGAAAATGCATATTTTTGTGTTATGAGACATTTGGAAAAATATAAGGGTATAAGTTCATTTGGAAAATGGGTTGTCTCAACTAATGTTGAGTTTTGAACTAATCTTACTTTTGGTCGTTGTGTTTGCATATCCGTTGGTCGAGTGCGTTTTATCGTATTTCTATTTCATTTATCAATGGGTCACTGGGTTGCTAAACCTGCGACTTGGTATTTTTAATTGATTTGGGGTCTTTGAAAAATTGTCCAGTTTTGGTAGCTCGACTTAGAGCCTTGGTTGCGATATTGGATGAGGGACTCGACATAAGGACTGTTCGCGGTTGAACTCGAAATCCCGTGGGTGTACGTTTAAAGCCACTGAGACTGACATCCCTTGCGCTTGGAAGTATTGTTCCGGCGTGGGACGACTAGTTTTCCACGTCGAGGCACGTTAGGTACCGGATGAGGTATAAGTCCTTCGTGCTCAAGTATTACGATATTGGATGAGGAGCTCGACGTAGGAACCCTTCGGGGTTGAACTTGAGTTTCCGTGGGTGTACGTTTAAAGCCACTGAGCCTGACATCCCTTGCGTGTACTTTGTTTTTATGACTAGTCTTAACAACATAAAATGGGCTTACTTTGTGGACCATCATATTTTATGGAATCGGGTCTCCCCCATCACCGAAAGGTGTCGTTTTTGGGTTTTGAGTTTTATTATCCAAGTTTTCGGTGACGTTTTGTGTAATTGGGTTTTACCCTTGATTTATGGGTTGAGTATTATGCCCCACCCGTGTTTTGGGTGTTTTGGGATAAAAGGTTTAACTGTATCTTTATAAATGGAGAGTTAAGTTTATATTTACGCTTTGAGTGAGTTTTGGGTTAAAGCTAATTTATGAATGGGCGGCTTACATTAGTATCATCATCTTTGAAGTAGTTTGGTTTGGAAAATGTCCAAATTTGTGTTCTTTGTCTAAAATGAATATTATTGGAAAATGAGTCGTTTTCTCTTGTAAGACGTATCATATTGAAGGACTATAACTTTAACCGCATCCTTTCTTTTAAACGATTATTTTATATATGTTGAAAAACTCTTGAGCTCACTAGGCGTTAAGCCTAACCTTTTTATTTGTCGGCATGTGCATCAGGTTTCAAGGTTGGGAGTTGGTTCTAGCAGTCCTAAGAAGAGTAGAGCCTTAACTAGATCCGAAAGTAAGTATTCGGCAAAGTCTTTCGCTTTATGGAGATAGTGACTATGCATGGGGATTAGTAGCACCCGTGCTTATCATGGACTTTTGTATAGAATGAATGTTTGTAATGAGGTTAAATCTTAAATTGTGGTTGCAGATGATTCTTTTATTGGTGTATTTAGAAAATTTTAAATTAATTGTTATTTCCAGAATTTAGGGTGTTACAAGTTGGTATCAGAGCTTAAGTTTGAGAGATTTAGGTATTGATTTTTGGATGCCTAGACTCAAACTAGCGTTCTTATAAGTGATTGAAAGTGAAGTTGCACATTAGGCGCCTTAATATAAGATATCTTGGAGTTGATCGGGTCGCTAGAAACGGGAAATCGTCAATGGTCGCAAGGATGATCATGTATGGTACGTTCATAATGGCACCTGTCCAGTGTTATGGTGAACCTACATATCACATGTGTATACTTGAACTACCTTAGTATGATGACCGTTGGGGGTAGTGAGAAAGTTTCTAAGCGAGTAATCTAAGGAAAGGTTGATGTCTATAGCGATGTGACGTTGAAGTGATAGTTAAATGCGTTGAATGCATTAAGTTGATCATCTTGAGTAAGAATTATTGGTTGGAATAGAACTATAAGTTCGTTAGACCAATTTTATTTTGAGGAGAAATTGTAAGTTAACCCAATTAGTGGGTTCTTGACTCTAAGATGTTTGATGTATCTAGATGGCAATAGTACGTCGGGAAAATGGAGGAGTGTATTCCTGAGATGCTGAGTGCCGACCAAGTTCATGCACGAAATTTATTTCTAAAATAAGTTTGCATCAATTGTTTCTCATGTATTCGAAGCACAAAGTGTGTTATACTTTGAAGTCTTGGTAAAACATTTAGCACTCATTAAAATTTTAAACTGTGAGCTTAAGCATGCATGGAGTTGTTTGTTGCAAGTTATTACAATTTATATGGAAAAATCTCCCCGTCCCTGTTTTGTGTTTAACGCTATTTTTGGACATCTTAAGATCCGTGTTTTAATGCCACATGTGGTATTGGGCAAGTAATTGTAGAATTTTTAACCTTGACATTGGATCTCCTCCACGTATGTTAAGGTTTTAAAGGAAGAGTTGTCCCACTGTTCTCGAGTCGGAATTTCTAGAGAATTTTAGTCTGTACGAGTCGTGTTTAATTTTACGGGGTATAATCCTACAACCTTTTGAGTTCGTGGGTATATTTTGAGATGCGTGAGTTTTAATTTTTATGGCATATAAATTACGAGCTTTTGGGTGACGTATCTAATGTGAGTTTTGTGGAAAAGGGTCACTTTATCCTACGTGGTGGTTTTAGAGTTTTGACATTTTAGACTTATTGTCGTTTTACGCTTTTTATGTTGAGAAACATAGATTTTGACACCGCTTGATTTTACCGTCAATGAGTTTATGGAAGTTTAGTTGGGTTTATGGCGTTTTATTTTATGACCCTTAGAACCGCGTAATAAAAAGAAATTTTGGAACGGGTAGAATTGCATTATTGTGTGCGTTAATTTACGAGTTTTGTTCAATACTTTGTCTCATGCGAGTCTTGCACCTACATTTTTTGCAACCGTAAAAGGCACCTTGAAAATCTTAATGTCGCATGATTGCATCTTGAGTTTCACGCGGGTATATGTGCATACTTTTGGGTTGGATCTGATTTTCACTCGCGTGAGTAAATATGTGAAATATTTATGTTATCTCATGTTAAACTTCTAATCTAAACGTGCTTCGATTGTGGACTTTCCTGTTATAAATTTTCTGCAAAGCATGAAATGAATTTTCGGATTGCATATCGTTGTAGTTACCATCTTGGTCAAATGTGTTTTATCGAGGCGACTCAAGGCTTTAAACTCGATTTGAAAATTTATTTGCTTTCCAATCATTTTACAAAGTTTTGGGGAATAAACTGATGCATAGGAGACTTGTTGAAGATTTTATGCCGCAACGTTTTCGGTTAAAGAAGGAAAAGTTAAAAGTTAAAAGTTGTGAAGTTCTCTTTTGGAGATGTACGAACGTTTATTACACGTGTTTGGTGCAGAAAGTTATTTTTGGTATACATAGTATAATTTGTAGTATGTTGGGACTCTGGTAGTCCGTTTGAAAATTTTGTTGTGCATCTTATGTTACCGTTTTATTAATGTAAGTAGCGAACAAATGAGTTTTGGAAATGGTTTTACATGCGTAGTGTTGATAATCAGTTTTGAACGGTAGTGTATTTTACTGCACGATTAACTGTTATAAAATTTATGTAGTTGAAAGTTTATAAATTTCAAATTGGCGTTATGGTTGAAAAACCATGAACTCATTAGGGCTATAGACTTAAAAACCCTATCGAAAAAGGATGTTGTAATTCGGGACTGGAAGAGTCCTTGGGAAGCGAAGCGTCGGACGACTTGTGGTTGATTCTGAATTTTGGGTTTCAGATTTTGTTTTGGGTAATGCATGAATAATGGAGATATTAGATTAAGTCTTCTCAGTTAATTAAGAAATGATGTTATACTTTGGTAAGCATGCGGGGTAAGGTCTCACGTGATTATCTGCGCTTGAATTGGGTACGACTTGGTGGGTTGCTCGTTGGTGTGACATTATGGACTATGTTGATGGTGTACCGTCTTAGTGCGTTCCGCGATCAAATGAAGTTTTGTGGATCGTTTGTTAGAAATGTAAGGTTTCGAATTTTAGCATTCTGTTAGGTGTCAACCTTAGTGTAATAATCCGTCTGGAATGGGATTTTTGGGCGGGATGTCCACGTTTTCGAGGTCACCGTTTAGCCCTAAGTGTCGACTTGTTTTCTTGAAGTCAATGGATCTTGGAATGTTTGGAAGTATCCTGGTTGGATTATGGAAAATAATGACCTTTTCAGGGATGAAATTTGAAAGAAGATTAGGCATTATTGATCAAGTACCGATGTGTTTAAGCATTCCTGTGGTGATAAGGATTTTATTTTAGGGAAGGCTGTGAGGTTGGTGTCGGAACAGAGTGAGTGTTGACCGAATCTGGGCTAAGCAGTTACCTGAAGGACGTATTGGTGCACCTTGGAAGAATGTCTTTATAGATATTAGGAATGGATTAGCTGAAATCTGAGAATTTTGGAAGCTTGGTTGCGATCTTTGACGTTGGGTTCGGAACTGTATATGTCCGAAGGGAATTGGTCAGGGTAAAGTTGGAATCATAAATTACCTGGAGGTGGTAATTGTCATCCAAGGTTGGGAGACGACCGTAACCTTAAGAGTAAAGGTTACTTTGGAGAGTGAAGTGATCGCTCGGTTAGGAGTGTAATGTGCCCAAGAGGGGCAACTGATATAAGTATCAGTATAAGAGTCGTGTTAGTGACGCTGGCAAACAGGGTAAGGTCAATCTTTCTACGGGTAAAGTTTCGTGGGAACCTAGATTTCGAGGGCGAAATCATTTCAAAGTTGGGAGGATTGTAACACCCGTAATTTTCGGTAAGTAAATGTCACCCGGACATTTCTGTGACCTGTAAACCGTGGGGTTTTGTTGGGGAAATGCATTGTTTAAAGTCCCTCGGAAAATTGGGAGTTTTGGCGTTGAGAAGTTGGATTTTTGGAGTTCGGGGGCACCCGGGCGACCATACCAACGATTGTGCCAGAGGGCACAATAGCTTGGCACAATCGCCAAGGCTGAGAGCCCGCGGTACACCTCTGGCGATTGTGCCAGTGATTGTGCCACTGGCACTATAGTCGCGCGTATCAGTGGATTAAATGTTGCGATTTTCACCATTTCTTCTCATTTTCTCATTTCTATCTTCTCCCCTTTTCTCTCCCAAACCCCAAAACCGAACCCTAACCTATTTTGGGGGTTTTTACTCACCACCTATCTAGTTGGTATCTTGAACCACAAAACCTCCATTTTCATCTCCCTCATCAAGTTCATCGGTTGGGAGCTCGGGTTGAAGAGTTGGAGTGGGTGTTCTCGGAAAGTCTCGTCATCTATAATGGTAAACTTTCTTGAAATAATGTTATAAATGCTCCATTGGTGGTTTCTTAGTGTTTGGTATCTCAAATCTCGGTTTGATGGTTTTGGAAAACTAGGGTTTTGATCTTGTTGAGGATTTTAGTATGTAAAGGTTGGGGAAATGTTTCTGAGTGTTTAGTTTAATTCTTGTTTCGAATTTCGATCCTGACAAGTGGTATCAGAGCAAGGAACTCAGAAATCAAAAATCATCATGGACGGATCTCATGACAGTGTTCTTGTTTCAAAGGTTCCCATGCTCAAACACAATGAGTTTGACATGTGGAAAATCAGAATCAAGCAGTATATCCTTCTTACAGATTACTCAATGTGGGATATCATTGAGAATGGTCCTTCCAATGGAGGAGAGATTGGAGAAGTTGGCAAGAGACCTCCACCAAAGACTGATGGAGAAAGAAAAATCAGGCAGACTGAGATGAAAGCCTTGAGCACTCTGCTCTTGACATTTCCTAATGAATACCAACATCAGTTTTGCAACTGTGTTGATGCCAGAATTCTGTGGAATGCTTTGGAAAAGAGATTTTCAGGTACCAAAAGCACTAAGAGAAATCAAAAAGCAATTCTCAAGCAACAATATGAGAATTTTATGTCTACAAAGAATGAGTCTATGACTCAAACCTTTGATAGATTCAACAAGTTGATTGGAGAGTTGGACACTGTTGGTGTCAAGATGGACCAGGATGATGTCAACAGAAAGTTCCTAAGGTCTCTTGGTGAAGAATGGGTAATGTATACAGTATCATTCAGACAGAATGATAATCTGGAGGATAAGGAACTTGATGATCTCTACAATGATCTAAGGGTGTTTGAAGCAGAAGTTGAATCGAAGAAAAAGCCATCTGGATACTCTCACAATGCTGCTCTCCTATCATCCACTACTGATTCTTCTGCTAATACAGAATCAGTTAGTGCTGCTTATGGCTCAAAACAGGATGGATCCAATGATTCTGTTTTGGAAGCTTTTCTTGCTAGCCATGCAAAATATTCTCTTATTAATGATGATCTGGAGCAGATCAATGTTGATGACCTTGAAGAGATGGACATCAAATGGCAAATGGCAATACTCACCATGAGAGTCAAAAGATTCATTAAAAGAACAGGTAGAAACAACTTTGCCATGAGAAGAGAAGATGGTGCTGGATTTGATAAATCTAAGGTGGAATGCTACAAATGCCATAATCTGGGACACTTTGCAAGAGAGTGCAAAGGAGGAATTGCTCAACAGCGTGGAAGCAACAATCAATAATCAAAGTCCACTAACTATAACAGGAATCCATCTCAAGCTCTTGTCTCACAAGAAGGAATAAGCTTTGATTGGAGTGATCAAGCAGAGGAGGCAATTCAAAACCAAGCATTGATGGCTGAGGTTTCAGAGTCTTCAAGCACCGCAATCCCCACAGAGGTAAAATATAAACTCTGCTCTAAAGCTTGTCTTGAAATTGTTAAAAAGTACAGGGATCACAATCAGAGCATGTGTGATGATATTAAAAGGTTGGAAAATCGTAGAAGAGAGTCCAATTTGATTATTGTGACTTTTGAAGAACAAATTAAGGCATATCAGGCCAATGAACTTCAACATTCATATGATACCAACTACTGGAAGTGGGAGAAGAATGAGTTAGAGATTAAGCTTGAGAAGGCTAAAGAGGAATGTGAGAAAGTAAGGAGTGAATTTGAGAAGTCAAAATTAGACATTGAAAATTTTTCCAATGCTTCTAAAGCAATGGACAGTTTACTCAAAACTCAAGTTCATGACAAACTAAGGAGAGGTATAGGCTACAACAACACCCCTCCACCTTACAATAATAACTACATTCCACCCACCTCAGACCTCTTAGAAAGACAAGATAAGAATGACTTACCTGTAGAAGCCACAGAAGTAGATCCATTAGACAAAGTAGTGGTTGAGGCAGATTCTGAAGAAGAGAACTCTGAGGGTAAGAATAAGGAAGACCATAAAGATATTCCCTTAGAAAACCACATTCTCACAAATGAGAGGGGCAGTAAACCATTTATCAAGAGTGATAAAGTGGAGATGTCCAAGACAGAGAAATAGACTGTTAAGAGTGAGAAAGTTGAGACCTCCAGGAAAGGGAAGGAAAAGGTACAGGGAGTTCACTACATGTAAACCTCTGTTGTAAATCCCTGTACTTGTCAACAGAACAAGCCCCATCAACATGATAAAATAAGGGAAAATCAAAGAAACAGAAATAACCAGTGGGCTCAAAAACAGGGAATTGATCTAAGCAAAGTCAATAGACCAAAGCCTTGTTTTATTTGTGGCAAGTTGAATCATCTAGCCAAACACTGTTATTTCAATCCTATTAACCAAAGATTTACTTTTCAAAGACAAACACAAAATTCAGTTGGTTATAGGAAGCAATCAATAAATCACATGGCTGCTAATATGAGAACAGTACCAATGAAAACTGGGACTGCAAAATCTCATATTCAGAATAAGTTTGCTAAATCAAAAGAAAATACTCCAAGCAAGTCAAGGAGTAACTCACAGAATAAGAAAGCAAACAACTTTGTCAAAATTTGGGTTCCAAAAGTCAAGAAACTTGTTAGTACTGCTAACAAGGATAGTACTGCTAACCAAGTTAGTACTGCTAACAAGTATAATACTGCTACCAGTGTTAATACTGCTAAGCCTATAATAATGTCAAAGTATTCCATCCATGAGATTCCTAAGCCTGATCATCTCATCAAGACAAATCTTACTGAGCATGAGTATGTTGATGAGAAAGGGCAACCCAAGACCATTTTGGCTTGGGTTCCCTCAAGAAACTAACTGTTTTATCTTATGTGCAGGGCAATCAACAGCTCAAGAGGAAGAGCATTTGGCATGTAGATAGTGGTTGCTCTAGGCACATGACAGGTAACATGGCCTGCCTTCAAATTTTCAAAAGTTTTGATGGAGGACGTGTTGCTTTTGGTGATAATCCAGCAGGAGGTAAGATTAGTGGCAAAGGTATGGTTTCAAAAGGTAAGATGTCCTTTGAAGATGTTTACTATATTGAGCAATTGAGATACAACCTGTTAAGTGTATCACAGATTTGTGACAAGAAACATAGTATATTATTTACTGAGACTAAATGTATTATCCTTGCTCCAGGATTCAAGGTAGTTGATGAAAATATGATACTACTTAGAACTCCTAGAAAGGATAATGTCTATTGTTTGGACTTAGAGAATGTTTCATCAGATTCATCTTTAAACTGTATGTTTTCAAAATCTTCTTTAGATGAATCTTCTCTTTGGCACAGAAGGATGTGTCACATGAACTTTAAAACTATGAACAAACTTGTGAAAAACAACCTTATAAGAGGTTTGCCTCAAAAAGTGTTTTCATGTGATGATCATTGTGTTGCTTGTCTTAAAGGCAAGCAGCACAAAACTTCTCATAAGTCCAAAGAAATAAATACAATCTCTTCACCTCTTCAGTTATTGCATATGGATTCTCTTGGTCCTACAAATGTGATGAGTATTGGTAAGAAATCCTACTGCTTAGTCATTGTTGATGATTTCTCTAGGTTTACTTGGGTATATTTTCTGAGGACTAAGGATGAGACAAGTGGACTGATCAAATCCTTTGTTCTTAGGATTGAAAACCAAACTAATCTAAGGGTTAAAGTCATCAGATCTGATAATGGAACTGAGTTTAAAAACAATGACTTAAACAACTTTTGTGAGAATAAAGGTATTGAGAGACAATACAGTGCTCTTAGAACTCCTCAACAGAATGGTGTTGCTGAGAGGAGAAATAGGACATTGATTGAGGCTACTAGATCTCTGTTGGCAGATTCAAAGTTACCCATTACTTTTTGGGCAGAAGCAGTTAATACTGCTTATTATGTCCAAAACAGAGTTCTAGTAGTCAAATCTCAAGGCAAGACACCTTATGAAATTTTCAAAAAGAAGAAACCTTTTATTGGATTTTTCAAACCTTTTGGGTGTCCTTGCACTATTCTCAACACCAAATCTCACTTAGGCAAGTTTGAAAGCAAAGCTGAGGATGAATTTCTTGTTGGATACTCTTCTCAGAGTAAGGCTTATAGAGTTTTAAACAGTTCATCCAGGATTATAGAGGAAAGTGACAATGTCAAATGCAATAAGAACACACCAAATATGATTGGTACATGTCCTGATTGGTTGTTTGACATTGACTCACTAACTAATTCTTTGAGTTTTAGTCATGTGCAAACTGCAGGAACAAATTCAGAACAGGTACAAGCACAAAAACAAGAGGTTGTGTTGTTCCCCATACCTACTGTTGATCCTGTTGAATTTTGCCAGCAAGATAAGAAAGATGATTCAGACACAGGTGAATCTGAATCAGAACAGGACGCAGCTGATAAAGGTGATGAAGAGGATAAAGGTGATAAAGAGGATGTTCATCCTTCAAGTTCAAGAAACTCAGGTCCTGAAAGGCTCATATTGACAGAAGATGACACTGATGATGAAAGTTCTTCAGTATATGGTGGAAGCACTCAAGAAAAGAATGACTCCAATCTTGATGCAAATCTTAATGAGGAGGCTGTCAATCATACAAGAACTTAGAAGAATCATCCTCCTCAGTTGGTGATTGGTGACATCAATTCTCCAATGATCACAAGGCAACAAAGTAAGATAGGAGGATTGAAAGACATACAGTCAGGCTTGTTATCTTGCTTTCTATCCTAGATTGAACCCAGGAAGGCTTATGATGCAATGAAATACCCAAGCTGGATAGAAGCAATGCAAGAGGAGCTATGGCAGTTTGTGCTGCAAGATGTATGGGATCTGGTTGATCTTCCAAAAGGACACAGGGCAATTGGAACAAAATGGATCTTCAGGAATAAGAAAGATGAGAGAGGGATAGTAATAAAGAACAAGGCCATAATTGTGGCACAAGGGTACACACAAGAAGAGGGAATAGACTATGAAGAAGTATTTGCACCAGTAGCCAGAATTGAGGCAATTAGGCTGTTTCTAGCCTATGCTTCTTTCATGAAGTTCAAAGTTTATCAAATGGATGTCAAGAGTGTATTCCTATATGGGAAAATTGATGAAGAAGTTTATGTTTGTCAGCCTCTAGGTTTTGAGAATCCTAACTTTCCTGACAAAGTATACAAACTAAATAAGGCACTCTATGGGCTACATCAAGCACCAAGAGCATGGTATGACACTCTGTCTACCTATCTCTTGGAAAATGGTTTTGAAAGGGGCATCATTGACAAGACTATGTTCATCAAAAGGAAGAAGAAGGACATCCTGCTTATACAAATCTATGTGGATGACATCATCTTTGGATCCACAAAAGATCATATGTGTAAGGAGTTTGAGGAGCTGATGCACAAAAGATTCTAGATGAGCTCTATGGGTGAGCTTACATTCTTCCTTGGGCTACAGGTTAAATAGAAGACTAATGGTATTTTCATAAGTCAATCCAAGTATGTGCAGGATATCCTTACAAAGTTTGGATTTTCAGAAGCAGAGCCTGCAAGCACACCTATGGAAACATACAAACAGATTACTGCAGATCTTGAGGGGGAGGATGTGGATGTTCATCATTATAGATCTATGATAGGCTCCCTCATGTATCTAACAGCTTCAAGACCAGATATTATGTTTGCAGTATGTGTGTGTGCAAGATTTCAAGTTAGGCCTAAGCAATCTCACTTCCAAGCAGTCAAGAGGATCTTCAGATATCTCAAAGGACAACCTAGGTTGGGTCTTTGGTATCCTCATGACTCACCATTTGATCTGAGTGCATATTCAGATAGTGATTTGGGTGGTGCAAACTTAGATAGAAAGTCTACATCAAGAGGATGTTAGTTTTTGGGTGCAAGAATAGTTTCATGGCAGTGTAAAAATCAAACCACAGTGTCCACCTCTACACCAGAAGCAGAGTATATAGCTGCTGCTCACAAGTGCTATGGATACAGAATCAGATGCTGGACTATGGTGTTACTTTTCTGCACACTCCAATCTTCATTGATAACAACAGTGCCATAAGCATTGTTAATAATCCAGTGAAGTACTCCAAAACCAAGCATATAGAAATAAGGTACCATTTTATTAGGGACTGCAATGAAAAGAAGCTAATTCAGGTTTTGAAAGTACACACAAGTAACCAATTTGCTGATCTATTCACCAAAACTTTTGATGTGGGTAGATTCACATTCTTGGTCACAAGTGTGGGCATGATAAACACTGAATAAGCCTCTTTTGATTTTCTTCATGTACCATTTCTGTATAGAATCTTCAATGTTTTATTTCTCATATTTCATAGTGCATGGTGCTGCTAACCCTGTGTGTTTAAGTGTTTCAGATTACTTTGCTGAATTGGATACTTAGTACTTCTGGCTAAGTTAATACTGCTCTCATTATTACTCCTTCTGACAGTTCAAATATGGTTAAGTATGGTTACTACTGCTAGGTAGTTTATACTGCCAGTGCAAAGTTACTACTGCTTGCCTTATTTCTACTGCTAATCAGTGTTACTACTGCTGGTATGTGTTAATACTGCTAGTCTGTGTTAATACTGCCAGTATGCGTTACTACTGCTAATATGAGTTAATACTGCGGGTATGTGTTAATACTGCTAGGGTACTTAGTACTGCTCTTAACTGAAATCCTCACCATATAAATACCCTCTCTGTCCGCCAAAAACTCTAATGACCCTTTGAATTTCTATTGAGTTCAACCTCTCTCTCTCTCTCTCTCTCTCTCTCTCTCTCTCTCGAATTCTTGCTTAACAGTACGTAAACCCTAGTGTTGATTCGAACCCAAGAACGATGGCAGGACTGGTGTTTGTTGACGATCACAATGAACTTGCAATGCTGCAGAAACCCAAACAAGCTGAGGTCTTCCATGAGATTGTGGATTTCCTAAAATCCTCACACATCGCCTATGCGTTAATTGTCAATCCCACTATCTATGTGGAACATCAAAGACAGTTCTGGGCCAATGCTTCCATTCAAACTGTCGATGGAAATCAGGTCATCCAATCAAGGGTATGTGATAAACTTATCATAATCACTGAAGCCTGTATTCGCACTCATCTACGACTAGATGATGTCTCAGGTATTACTTCTCTGTCCAAGGAAGACCTCTTCCAAGCAATTAGTCGAATGGGGTATGAAGGTCCCACTGAGGTGTATAAGTTCTTTAAAAGCAAATTTTCACCTCAATGGCGATTTTTTGTTCATACTCTTCAGCATTGTATTTCACGCAAAACAACTGGATGGAGTGAGTTCAGCAGTACAATAGCTTATGCTCTTGTCTGCTTATCTACCTCCAGAAAGTTTAATTTCTCACAAATGATTTAATGTCAAACCTGGATACCAAAACCAAACGCTTTTATATGTATCCAAGGTTTGTACAAGAAGTACTGAACAATGAATTGACGGATTTACCCTCTTTTCAAGAGGTGTATGTACCAAAACCTCCCAAAGGGAAGGTGTTTTCCAACATGAGAAGGCCTAGTAAGGACTTCTCTGGAACAAACACACCATTGTTCTCTACAATGATGGTTGTGTCTCATTCCCATGGTGAGGCATCAGGGTCACAGCCCACATCTGACCACCCAACTGATGATCTACCCACACCATTTAGTTCAATTAATACTCCTCAGATCCCTGTTGTCAAGCCAAAATCCCCCATCACACAAACATATATACGGAAAAAGGTACAGAAGGTTCCTTCCCTTCGTGTATATTCACCCCCAAAGCCTACAAGCCCTTTGATGGAGCATTCTCCATCAGAGAATATCGAAAGGGAAACCATAGGGGTGTCTCCCAACCCCATGAAAGTGCTCTCTAAGGAGAAGGATGAGCATGTGGGCAGCAAGGCTCACACTACTGATTCTGCACAATGTGTGGATCAGGACAGTGTGAACATAGCTAAGACCTTCCCCACGGAAACTTTAGGTGAGCAATCATCTAAGGGTCCCAGGTGCCAAGAAACCACGGGGGTAGAAGGTGCTTTTGCTAGGCAGAAGGCCTCTACTAAAAGATCCAAGGATCCTTCAAGGGTGGTAAAAAACACCCAAAGAAGGTGAGGACATATATACTTATGATGAATTGATGGAAACCATTGCAAATGTCAACTTGGATGTAATAAATTAAGGATTGGAGATAAAGGAGCTGCAAAAGGTGATCACTTCCCAACATGTGCAAATAGCCAAACTGAAGAAGATGGTAATCAGGTTGATGCACAAAAAGAAGCAAAAACAGTTTGTATTGAAGAAAAGGGGAAGTGTACATGATGCTTCCAAAAAGGGGGAGAGTCAAGCTGAAGTTGAAAAGCAAAGCCCAGTTGGTATGGAATCTCAGTTTGAGGGGGAGATGAATAGTGAAGCAGAAAAGAAGCTAGCAGCAGAAACAGTGAATGAAGCAGAAACCGAACAAGCAGCAGAAACAGCAAAAGCAGTAGAAACTGAGAAAGAAGTAGAAACTACAGCAGCAACAGAAACAGAAAAACCAGCAGCAGAAGCAGAAAAACCAGCAGCAGAAACTGAACTGACAGTAGAAGAACTAGAAATTGCAGAAACTTTGGTTAAGGCAAAGCATGACACTCCTAAAGCCACTAAAAAGGCTAAGGGAGTGGTGATCAAAGAAGGAGAATCAGAGAAGAAAAAGACAAAGGTTAGTGTTCTAGATGCAAAGAAGAAAGGAAAAGAGAAGATGGTTGAGCCTAAGAAACCAGTGAAAAAGCAGAGGCAAATTGACTTGGATGTAGAGTTGGCAAAGAAGCTTCAAGAAGAGCTTGAAAAAGAGAATGAGATTCAAACTGCCAAAGACAGAAAGATTGCATTGGATTTGGCAAAAAGGCTCAATGAATAGTATCAAAAGAGCTTGAAACTGGCTGCAAAGAGGGTTACTATGAAAGCTTCAAAGAAAATACAACCTTCAAAGAAAAGACAGCCTTCACAGACCTTCCTAGCCAATCAGGAAAGAAGAAAATTATAAACTTCCTGAAAGGATCCATTGGAGTTCCTGAAGGAATTTTTACCAACATGTCATTTGGCAGAATAGAGGAATTATACAAGAAGGAGATGGCCAAACTTCAAGGAGACTTCAGTCAGAGGGTTGAGTTTGAAAGGAAAATGAAAGAAAGACATGATCTGAACATTCAGCAACCCTTTCCCGATAGTGAAGAAGGCACTCCTACAAAAGAAAAGGCAGAAGTAAAGAAAGAGGAAACTTTAGCTCAGAAGATTAGAGCTGTCAAGAGAATGAAGTCTATTGCTTCAAAGAAACAGGCAAAAAGGCTAAGGATTGAGGAAGTTGAGAAAGAGAAGGAAAGTGAAAGAACAGAAGCAGAACCATCATAACCTACTGTTTCATCTTCAACAGAGCATGAGCAGAATCAAGAGCCATCAACTCAACAAACAGAACAGTTTGATTTGTACATGACAGTGACTGATGAAGAACCTCTGAAAGTTGATCCTATCTCAGTGAATGCTCCAGAAATCATTCATTGGGATACTCTGTTGGATAAAAGAACAAAATACTTCGGAATAAAGAGAATGGGTGACAAATTTGAGGTATATTCAACTTGGGGAAAGATAATCAGAAGTTGTACCAGAGCTGATCTAGAAGAAAATGTACAAAGTTGGGTTGAGCTTATATGGTGAAGTGTTGAAAGGAGCTGGGATGAGTCTAATAAAGATGGCAATGGAGTACCTATGCATGATGTTTGACCCTATCAAGGTTGAACATATTGTCAAAGATGTGCATCATGAAAAAGGTTTCAAAAGTATTAACAACTAGATGCTTTTTGAAAGATGTGAAGTTTATGTTATAACAATTGACAAAAGTTTCCATGAATACTACTTGGTTGATAAGGTGTATGATCACAGCAAAATAAAGTTGGAAAGGATGCTGAAAGCAAAGTTGGTCTGCCCTAAAGGTTCAGAAATGGCAAGAATAGTGATAAGAAGAACCATCAATCAAAGTGTAGGATTGGATCCTAATCTTGGAAATTGAGTTGAAGTTTTGAAAGCATCATGAAGACCATATTTTGAAGAACTTAACTTCTCAATTTGAAAAGTTAAGTTAGGGGGAGATTGTTGGGTCTGAAATGTGCTAAGGATGGATACTACTGCTAAGTCTTGTTGGTTACTACTATTGAAGACTTTAGTACTGCTGGACTTAAAGATTAATACTGCTGAAGAATTTACTACTGCTACTTGAAGACATTACTACTGCTAGTAGAATTACTACTGCTTGAAGAGTTAGTACTGCTAGAAGAATAATTAGTACTGCTTAGAGAGTTAGTACGGCTAGTATGTTAGTACTGCTGAAGATTAATGCTACTAGAAGATTAATGTTGCTTATGCTGATAAAGATGGATTGGTTGATTAAAGCAAAAGACAAGGATATTGAAGATAATGATGAAGATAATTATGGAATTGATGCTGAAGATCAATCTTGTTTTAATAATTATCTTGTAATCTGTTTTGTATATATAGTCTAGAAGTCTTAGATTATAAAGTATTGAAAAACACAGTTTTACATATACGTTTTAGAGAGAATTAACCTCAAGATTCTTAGAAATCCTTTCTTTAGAGAAGTAGAGAACGTCTGTTGAGCATGTTCAACAGATTGAGGTATTGTTTGTAATCATTAAGTTAATTCAATATAACTTGTGATTTGATCTCATATATTGTTTCATTGATTTACTGTTAAAGTGTTATTCCACAAACTTCTTTAACATAGTTTCTGAGTGTTTAGTTTAATTCTTGTTTCGAATTTCGATCCTGACAGTCTATAGCGATGTGACGTTGAAGTGATAGTTAAATGCGTTGAATGCATTAAGTTGATCATTTTAAGTAAGAATTATTGGTTGGAATAGAACTATAAGTTCGTTAGACCAATTTTATTTTGAGGATAAATTGTAAGTTAACCCAATTAGTGGGTTCGTGACTCTAAGATGTTTGATGTATCCGAATGGCAATAGTACGTCGGGAATATGGAGGAGTGTAGTCCTGAGATGCTGAGTGCAGACCAAGTTCATGCACGAAATTTATTTCTAAAATAAGTTTGCATCAAATGTTTCTCATGTATTCGAAGCATAAAGTGTGTTATACTTTGAAGTCTTGGTAAAACATTTAGCACTCATCATATTTTTAAACTTTGAGGTTAAACATGCATGGAATTGTTTGTTGCAAGTTATTACAATTTATATGGAAAAATCTCCCCATCCCTGTTTTGTGTTTAACGCTATTTTTGGACATCTTAAGATCCGTGTTTTAATGCCACATGTGGTATTGGGCAAGTGACTGTAGAATTTTTAACCTTGACATTGGATCTTCTCCACGTATGTTAAGGTTTTAAAGGAAGAGTTGTCCCACTGTTCTTGAGTCGTAATTTCTAGAGAATTTTAGTCTGTACGAGTCGTGTTTAATTTTACGGGGTATAATCCTACAACCTTTTGAATTCGTGGGTATATTTTGAGATGCGTGAGTTTTAATTTTTATGGCATATAAATTATGAGCTTTTGGGTGACGTATCTAATGTGAGTTTTGTGGAAAAGGGTCATTTTATCCTACGTGGTGGTTTTAGAGTTTTACCATTTTAGGCTTATTGTCGTTTTTCGCTTTTTATGTTGAGAAACATAGATTTTGACACCGCTTGATTTTACCGTCAATGAGTTTATGGAAGTTGTGTCCATCTACTCCACAGTTTAAGTTTAGGCCCGTCTGGTCACCTAAATCCCTTAAACTATGGCTCTGATACCAACTGTAACAACCCAACCAAAAATGACAAGATGACACTTCAAATCTTAATAATATAATAAAAATTCATGTCGAAACGGCCCCAAGCTTACAATTTTTAAAGTCAAGGTTCTCAAAGTCAACCTACACAACTGAGATACTAATAATAAATGTCTAAGATGACGGTCTTCTATCTCTTCCCGCTACATCTTTTCCTTGCCCTTATCTGCCCTTCCTAAATCACGCTTGCCTGAAAAGATTTTTAGTTTTGAAAGAGCGAGGGTTAGACCGGAGGTCTAGTGAGTCCCCTCTATCAAATAAGCAACAATTAAACTTTCTAGAACATTTAAATCAAAAGATTTATAAACACATAAAGATAAAACACGCTACTGACCACACGACCGTCAAAGACGATGTGTCTAACCGGTGTGCTGTGCGACCGGGGTGTCACCCCCCTCCCTTGATCGGTGTAAAGAAAATCGACCGGTGTTAACCCTTTGACCGGTGTCGAACTTTAATGACCGGTCCCAAGCAATCCGGTGACCGGATTATCGAACGGAAAAACTCCATAACTCACTAAGGAGACACAGATCGCAGAAAAAACCCAGAAATAATCGATAAACCAAATCACAGTTCAATACTTAAATGGTAAACTCGATTTTACACAAATCCATTAATCATATAAGTCTTTTCTACCAATCTCCAAACCAAACTCAGAACCCAAGGGAGAAATGATAGCTCAGACAAACAACTAACATGTTTTAAAATCAAAAGCTAAACCCTTAATAATGGGGAGAATAGAGTTAGAATTTACCTTAGAAGATTGAAGAACACAATTTCTCTGCTTCTTTTCCTCCCCCGACCGATTCGCTTCGCTCTTCCACACCCTTCCAAAATTAACAGCCGCCACACTAAATGCACTGATTCCTAGGGTTTAATCCCTCATTTCCCCACTTATCACTCTAGACCCCTCTATTATGTCTTTTCCATTTTCCTCACCCGAACTTTAATTCCTTTTCTTTTAACCCGGTTATTACAATTTACTTTCGATACAATTGTTTATATCTCTTGAAATTACAAACTGTATGTTCTCACTAGGCTTTAAGTCTAACACTTTTTCTCAAATGATATGTATAACAGGTTCCCTTAGCGGTGGGTTGCCAAGGTCGTGAGTGACGAACATGGTCTTAGAGGCATTTTTGAGATGACTAGTATTTGATGTTGGACAATTGTTTAATTCCCATATTTTGGTGATTTTGGGTTGACAACCGATGTAATCTAGATAGTCATGTTTAGATTAGTTTGTTGTTGATTTCCATATCCGTTCGCAGGTTTTGTAAAGGCTCAGTACTTTTCCCCTTTTTGGGAGGTTTATACCAAATACAAATGTCATATTGCCTAATTTTACGAATTTTAAATTATTCTAATTTTTAGGGTGTTACTGTAGATCCCAGTACAGTGCAATTACGAACAGTTATATCAATGAAGAATAATAATATAGCCACAACCTCTAGTCATATGATTAATATTCAATGAAAGGGTTTAGGTTTACAAAGAGAATATCGGATCAGTAAATGTAAACCTATTGACTAGAGAATTATGAATAATGAGATTAAACTGATAATGAAACTAATAAAGCCTTTTTATACTTAGGCTTACAATCATAATGGGCTTATGGGCTTTTAGGCCCAATTAACTAAATAACTATTAAAGTTTTACACTTTGCACCCTGAACTTCTATTTAACATATAAAACACCCTAACAATCTCCCCCTTTAAATAGAAGTTCGAAGTCATGCCAGTTTGGAACATATGTCTTTCGAAACCCAAAACTGATCTCGAAGTATCGCATTTGAGTTCTGTACTCCAGCCGATCAATGATAACGCCCAGTGCTTGAAGAACAAGTTCCTTGTATTTCGGATCCAATGGCTGAACCCCTTTTTCATCTTGATCAACAGCACGCTTCAACTTGTCTTTAAGCAACATCAAAGTACCATCGCAGAATCTGGCTATCTGACTGAATCGAATAAAGCGCATTTCACCTTTGTTGTTCACGTAAGTCATGCCGAATTCTGGAAACTTTAGAACTGTGAAGGCTGGTACATTCTGGGCATCAGAAGGAATCCTCAAATCAGGTTTAAGCAAATTGATCTTCGGTTGGTTGCTTTCTAAACCAATCTGAAAGTCTTCTACCGAGGCAAGCTTCATTGCACATTTCATGTATCTCTTGACAGTTTCGAGTGCATCTGTAACTTCCCCTGGTTTGATAGTTCTGGTTTTAAAGTCTCTAAGCAGAAATAGCAGATCTTGTGGTTCAAGACGTGGAAAATCAGCTTCAGAAAAATTCCACTTCTCACCATCTTCTCGAGTTACCACAAAGTATGAATACTTTACGCCAATGAAGAAGCAAGCATGAACCTGATCGACAGATGTAATTCGAAGCTTTGACTTTCTATACCTGTCTTTGAAGTAGTTATACACAAATATTATCTCACGCTGCTTTTCCTTGCTTTTCATCGACTGTAGACCATGAAGCACGACTTCATCATATTCACGAATCTAATGGGCAAAGATCTTCTTCTGGCTTTCTTCCAGAAATGGAACTTTAATTTTGACTCTTTCCCACTTAGACGGCTTAGTTGGCGGAGTACTATCTGTTCTCGACACTGGTGATGCAGAAGGAGATCTAACAGGAATATCTGGCTGAGGAAGATCAGGGTGATCTGCAGCAGTGTAAGTCAAAAGCGGAACCTCAACAGAATGTTTTATGACTGGATGGTAATCTTCAGAATTAATAAGCTCATCAATCTCAGCTTGAAGGACTACCAGTGCTCTTTCGGTGTTCGCCTGTTCTTCTGTCGGGTCTGAAACTGCATATGGATCGACGATCAAAGCCCAGTTTTCAGGATCTATCGGTGAACCTCCATCTTGTTCTTCAAGATTTTCAACCATTGGAATATCGTATAGCACTAACTCCATCGACTGCTCCTGTGCCTGTCCTTGCCCTTCCGGTTGAGTACCAGAACCCGAAGCCCTTTCCGTTTCCACCTGAACTGTACCCAGTGACTGTGTCTCTGGCTCGGATAATCTTTGGCGCTTCTCCCCCTCATGGTGATCAGGATCATCCTGATCATCATGTCAGCGCTTGAGCCTCTATGTCTGGCTTCGGCAGGTGTCTTCCACGGATGATAGTCGTTTAGTCAATACAGCTACGGTTTGCAGCAAATACTGAAGTAAGACTTGTTGTTGCTGGAAGGCTTCTGGAGATATAGAGGGTTGGGGGTGGTGGAGTAGGTGTAGATGCTTGGGTTCGGAGTAAGGAAAGTAGATCGACATCTTGGGTAGGTTCGTTTTGAGATTGGGCAAGTAGTTTGGCAAGGAGGATGGACTTGAGGTCATCGATAGACATATCGGCAGCAACAGTAGAGGGTTGTGGTGTAGAAGGTAGTGGTTCAGGCTCAGTCGCAGGACCTTTGCCTTTGATCAGTCGTTTCAACGCATCTACCTCCTCCCTCATTTCGGCTCGCATGATGGTGCGGACAACCTTTAGGGCGCCGTCCATAAATTCCCTTGAGACGAACTCTGGGTGAGTAACTCCTGGGTCACTCCGACTTCCAGTTGTGGTTACGACTGTAGAAGTCGAACCACCTACGTTCACAGCTGGCGTGATGATAGTTGTGGTAGGACTTCTACCCAATCCTCGTAAACCAACCGAAGTTGAAATTATTATAGGTGTAACACCCCAAAAATGGGACTAACAAAAATTTCCGAAAAATGGAAATGTGATATGCATAAAGTGCCAAAGCACGAGCTCATACAAAATGGAACAACAATTGCCTGTTAAGAATAATAATCTCATCCATGACAACATCCATATTCAAGGCTAAGATACCAACAATATCAAAGTTAGTAGTTAGGTCAAACTTATCAGGTGATCAGATCTTCTCATGAAAATGATGTATTAAGTAGGAAAGCACATAAAATATGTATCTCATTTGAAAATAATACAAGAAACTCACAAACTAGGTTTTATAGAAAACCCTAGAAACTTGAGTGGTTCAAAATGAGGAGAAAGTGATGAGTGGAGGTAACTAGCACACCCAAGGCCTTTAATGGAGACTTAAATACTCTTCCCAAATCTTCACCAACCTCAAGGATGTGGAATAAATGTGATTAGGGTTTTGGGGAAGGAAAATCGCCCTTTTTGCCTCTCTAAAATCGGACCAAAATCAGTAAAGTGAGGAATGGTGAAGTCAAGTGTCAAAAGTCAGGTTTTTAAACCCTCTCAGCCCGTCGGCGACAGTGCCGGGCAACATTGCCCATGGCACTGTCGCGGGGCATAGTCGCGCCCGCTCCCATACCCACGGTACAGGTTTGGCGATTGTGACAGGGCGACATTGCCCATGTCACTCTCGCGTGTCATAGTCGCCAGGGGTGTACCAAGACCACCCCCCGGTTTGCGAAAATGCCTCGCGACTATGACCATTGTCATAGTCGCTGGTCAAAGTCGCCCAACACCAAATTTACTGATTTTCGACGATTTTGATAAGGTTAAACATGTAAGAAACTGATAATAATAACACTTAATATAATTTACCAATCATCACCAAACCAGGACAAAATCTCCACATAAAATTATAACAAGGTCACATAAACGCATACCATTACTTACCTTAACTTTTTCGAGCGTTACAATCCTCCCCACCTAATGAGGATTTCGTCCCCGAAATCTAAAACACTAGAATAAATGAGGATATCTCTTCCTCATGTCCTCCTCCAATTCCCACGTCACATTAGCACCTCGATGGTGCTTCCATTGAACCTTCAGCATGGTCACTTCTTTATGCCTCAATTGTTTCGTCTTTGACTCTAGGATAGCTTCTGGTTCTTCTATACATCGGTTCCCGTTGTCCACTCGAATTTATGTCAACGGAATAACACTTTCCTCTTCGGCCAAACACTTGCGAAAGGTAACAAACATGAAAGGTAGGATGGATTCCGTCCATCTCCGGCGGTAAGTCTAACCGATAAGCTTGAAGTCCGATCTTCTCTAAAATCGTGAAAGGTCCAAGGAAACGGGGACTAAGCTTCCCGCGCTTCCCGAAACGGATGATTCCCTTCCATGGCGACACTTTCAACATAACCCGGTCTCCCACTTGGAAGTCCACCGATCTGCGCTTTTTGTCCGCGTAGCTCTTTTGTCGGTCTTAGGCTGCTTTCAGACGTTCTCGAATGCCTTTCACTTTATCTGACGTTGCTTGCACAATTTCCGGGCCTGCAAATTGTTTTTCTCCCGCCTCGAGCCAACACACCGGTGTCCTACATTTCCGCTCGTAGAGTGCCTCGAATGGAGCCATTCCGATACTCGAGTGGTAGTTATTATTGTAGGAGAATTCCACTAATGGCAAGTGCGAATCCCAAGTCCCTCCAAAGTCTATGACGCACGATCGAAGCATGTCCTCGAGAGTTTGAATTGTCCTCTTACTTTGTCCGTCGGTTTGGGGGTGATACGCCGTACTCAATTTAACTTTTGTGCCCAACTCCCTTTGTAACCCATCCCAAAACTTGGAAGTAAACCGACTATCCCTATCCGAGACTATGGATAACGGAACACCGTGACGAGACACCACTTCATCAATGTATAACTTAGCAAGTTTGTCCATCGGTAACGTTTCTCTCATTGCCAGGAAATGAGCAATCTTGGTAAGTCTGTCCACTACCACCCAAATGGACAAATGGTATCATGTCCTTTTAAGGTCTTTGGCAATTTCGTGACGAAATCCATCGTGATGTGCTCCCACTTCCACTCCGGAATAGTTAGTGGTTGCAAACTTCCGTAAGGTCTTTGACGCTCCGCTTTAACTTGAAGGCATGTGACACACCTTTCCACATAATTCGCCACGTCGACCTTCATTACCGGCCACCAATAATGAAGCTTCAAATCTCTATACATCTTGGTGCTACCGGGATGTATGGAGTACTTTGACTTGTGTGCCTCCATCAAGAGCAACTCGCGGTTTCCCCCGATTTTCGGCACCCAAATCCTCCCTTGGAATAACTTGAGACCGCGACTATCCTCCGACAATAAATCCTTTTGCTTCACCATGATCTTGGCCTTGAGATTTTCCTCGCGAAGGGCTTCGGCTTGGCTCCTCTTGATGTTCTCCATAAGACTTGATATTACTTAGATCTTAGCAAACGTTATTTTACTTTCCCCTCCGTAGCTCTTTCGGCTTAAGGCGTCCGCTACCACATTGGCTTTACCGGGGTGGTAAAGCATTTCACAATCGTAATCCTTTAAAAGCTCCAACCATCTCCTTTGTCGCATGTTGAGCTCCTTTTGGTCGAAGATGTACTTCAAACTTTTATGATCGGTAAACAACGTACACTTCGTCCCATAAAGGTAATGCCGCCACAACTTTAAAGCAAATACTACCGCCGCCAGTTCCAAATCGTGTGTGGGGTAATTCTTCTCGTGATCCTTGAGTTGCCGCGATGCATATGCGATCACCTTTCCCCTTTGCATCAAAACACACCCGAGTCCAAGCTTGGAGGCGTTGCTAAAAACCACAAAATCTTCGGATCCTTCGGGCAGGGATAGGATCGGTGTTTCGCATAATCTCTTTTGGAGGGTTCGAAAGGCTTTCTCTTGTGCCTCGGTCCATGAGAACTTCACATTCTTCCTTGTCAGAGACGTGAGTGGCGACGCAATCTTCGAGAAGTCTTGGATAAACCGTCGGTAGTAACCGGCTAAACCCAAGAAGCTCCTTATCTCCGTTGGGCTTGTCGGTGGTTCCCAATTCATCATTGCCTCGATCTTGGTCGGGTCCACCTTTACTCCGTCCTTTGACACCACGTGGACCAAGCATTGCACTTCTTGTAGCCAGAATTCGCACTTCGAGAATTTGGCGAATAATTTCTCTCGTCGAAGGATCTCTAAAACTTCCCGCAAATGTTGCCGATGCTCCTCCTCATCCCGCGAGTAAATCAAGATGTCGTCGATAAAGACTATGTAACACCCCAAAAATGGGACTAACAAAATTTTCCGAAAAATGGAAATGTGAAATGCATAAAGTGCCAAAGCACGAGCTCATACAAAAAGGAACAACAATTGCCTGTTAATAACAAGTTTGTAATAAGACACAAAAATAGATGACAACTCTCTAATATAAGCCTCGCTAGACATAAGATTACAACAAGGTTGTCAACTATGACCAAAATTATTGTCTTCAATATTGGCATCCCAAAATGCTCCCAAGCTCACCACTACAGTCGATTAAGCTTCCTTGGCGCTCGCGCCACTAGAACCTGAGATACATACCAGCAATCAAGTGTTAGACCAAACGGGTCTAGTGAGTTGCATAAAACATGGCATAGTTATATAAAGCATGCAATGAACAATTATGACACTTCAAACACCAAAGTCCATACGGGGTCAATCATGGGGGAGACCCATCACACCGATGAGTTTTATCTAAAGTCAATGTACCTTGATGTTCACTCGCTTGAGCAACATCCTGAAGGCCCGGCACATTTGAAGACTACCTCCCAGGCATTACTCCAAATGGCGGAGGTCTAGGCGCATACCATTATGGTGGCACCTAAGACTACATCCTCCTAGCACTTACTCATGGTTCGTTCTGTGTACTTACAATATCCGTCTCTATACATAATTCCATACCCATAAGATACATGTATAAGACTCCGACAATCTCAAGCGTCATTTAGGTACAAAACTCTAAAATATGCAAATACTCAATATTATCCATGGCTCATCAAGACAAATATGTAAACATGCTCTAACATCAAGAATAGTAATCTCATCCATGACCACATCCATATTCAAGGCTAAGATACCAACAATATCAAAGTTAGCAGTTAGGTCAAACTTATCAGGTGATCAGATCTTCTCATGAAAATGATGTATTAAGTAGGAAAGCACATAAAATATGTATCTCATTTGAAAATAATACAAGAAACTCACAAACTAGGTTTTATAGAAAACCCTAGAAACTTGAGTGGTTCAAAATGAGGAGAAAGTGATGAGTGGAGGTAACTAGCACACCCAAGGCCTTTAATGGAGACTTAAATACTCTTCCCAAATCTTCACCAACCTCAAGGATGTGGAATAAATGTGATTAGGGTTTTGGGGAAGGAAAATCGCCCTTTTTGCCTCTCTAAAATCGGACCAAAATCAGTAAAGTGAGGAATGGTGAAGTCAAGTGTCAAAAGTCAGGTTTTTAAACCCTCTCAGCCCGTCGGTGACAGTGCCCGGCGACATTGCCCATGGCACTGTCGCGGGGCATAGTCGCGCCCGCTCCCATACCCACGGTACAGGTTTGGCGATTGTGACAGAGCGACATTGCCCCTATCACTCTCGCGTGTCATAGTCGCCGGGGGTGTACCGAGACCACCCCCCGGTTTGCGACAATGCCTCGCGACTATGACCATTGTCATAGTCGCTGGTCACAGTCGCCCAACACCAAATTTCCTGATTTTCGACGATTTTGATAAGATTAAAGATGTAAGAAACTGATAATAATAACACTTAATATAATTTACCAATCATCACTAAACCAGGAAAAAATCTCCACATAAAATTATAACAAGGTCACATAAACGCATACCATTACTTACCTTAATTTTTTCGGGCGTTACAATAGGTGTTCCGGCCGGGCCACTAAGGCCTCCAGCAGTAGCCGAGAAGGATACTTGTGTCCTAGGAATAGGAGATATAATATCAAAGGGCTCTAGACTCTGTACACTCAAAGAAGTCGAGGACGGGGGCTGTTGTCCTCTTGTTTCAATACTAGAACTCTCCAAGCGAGAACCCGGTTGCGTATGTGCTAAATCCCCGTGAGAAATTGAAACCACCATCTGTTGAGAGATGGTGGAGTGGCTCTGGGGGGTGTGCAGTTGCGTCGCTAGGTCCACAACGGGTCCTTCAATACCCTGTCTCAACACATGAGACTAGGTAGCAGATGTGGCTACCTGGCTAGATGTAGGCTGGTGGAGGTCAATCGTAGATGGTTGCGCCATCACTCGTGTACGCTCAGTATTGAATTTACTCTTTATTTCCCTCTCTCTGCTCACAATATCATCTTCAACTGATACTCCCTCCGCTCTCCTTGTCTCTCCAGGTGAGGGCTCATCATCGTCACCATCAGATTCAGAAGACTCATCACTTGATTCCGATGCTTCGGTGGCGGTTTCCGACTGAGTGTCGGATGTAGCTGTTTCCTCCTCAGACTTAGTGGCAGAAGAGGACTGAACGTTAGCAGTTTCAGTAGTGGTGTCCTCTTCCACCGTCGGAGATGTTGTTCGTGGCGGTGTAGATGATCGTCGAGAAGTACTGGCCAGGCTTTGTCGAATGGCGCTGCCCACTCCAGATCCCCTCATGAGATTTTCTCTCATCACGCCCATTCCGGGAGCCCCAGCCCTCCGGACTCTACCACCTCTCGTTCGTGGACCCTCATGCCGCTCGGGTCTCACTCCCTGGGGAGGTCCTTCTGGTTCTGGATGGACCATAGGAGCTTGGAGGTTATGTGTGTGCCTATAGTCTATCACACTCAGCGCCGTAGGGCTAGCGTAGGCCAGTAACCTGTCTGGAATGAGTCTGGCGACAAGACCTTCTGGATCAGGACGGGTTGGGATCTTGTGAGTCTGGTTTTGTGGACATGTCGGGTGCGAAGATCGGCGTGCAATGGTAGGATAAAGAACCATGAAGCTGCGGATGATAAGCTGGAGAAATCGCAAGAACGGAATGAAGTTCCGTCTTTTTGTCGCATTTTCTTGTACTTTCTGTACTAGCTCGTACCAGAGGAAGTCGGCATAATCGGCGTGGCGGTGGAATACCACAGCGTTGAATAATCGTAGAATATTGATACTCGATTGGTCGATGCCTTTCGTGATAGCCGAAAGGCACCGATTTAGGTATGTGAAGAGCGTGTACCAAATCGTGGTGAGGTTCTTCCTGTTGAACCCGGAAGGTAGACGTAACATCGAGCCTTAACCCAGGGACTGGATGTCAGAGCAGAGAGTTGCATCCGATATGATAGGGTCATAACTGTCTCTCCCTGGAAATGACGCGGTGGTCGGCAACTGGAGAAACTGTCGAAAGAGATCGCGGGTGAGCAGTACGGGCGTGTGGTCAATCCGACCCTCCAACTGGAATCCATCGTCGACCTCCAGAGGAGTTAAGGAATGCCAGAACTGTTGCAGATATATCAGTGGGACTTCAACTATCTCTGTGAGTGCATATGAGAGAGGATGCCCACGGAGGATCTCGATCATCACCTGATATTGGATAGCAGGTTGGGTGATGTCGAGATGGAAGTTGTTGGGTGTGAGTGGAAGGAACTGATCCTCAGGAATCAGTTCGGCATCCGCTATGGGATCAATCGCCGGATTCGGGTTTTGAGCAATGTTGCCTGCTAAGAATAAACGTGTTAGAGCTTAGGTACATTCAAAAGAGGATAGCTTTGGAGTTAAATGGTCAATGGTTTAAACCATAACCAATTCAAACTCCAAGGCATTAAGCAACTCAAACCCTAATCCGAGGACCAGGGTTATTAACCAGGTCATAAAGATGCTGAAACCCAACTATCACATATTCAACTCACACTTTGAAATATAACTATGGAGCACATAAGCATATAAAAATCCACCAATACACAGATTGCAAGGAATTTCACCAATCGGACCGGTAGGGAGCATCGACCGGTATGGTGTACCGACCGGTATGATGCAACGACCGGTAGAGACCAACGACCGGTATGGGGTGTGAGGGATCCGGGCGATCGGGGTTGTCTATCGACCGACCGGTGTTCCCATGGACCGGTATCGAATAAATCGACCGGTATAGTCAAACAGTAAAGCATAGCGACCGGTGTTAGAGATGGACCGATGTTATATCGGTCGACCGGTGTCAAATTAGGTGAAACAATATCAAAGAATATCGACCGGGACAATAAATCGACCGGGGTCGACCGGTATCAACAAAATCAAATACACAGAACACAACCAAGTTAATTCTTGAAACCACAGACCCCGTACTCAGATGTAGATATCGAAATCAATGCACATACCCATAACAAACTTAAAGTCTATGATCGACCCAAACTTGTATTGACATTGAATACTCCCAATCGATATTACTCAACCCAATAAAAACAAATCAAAATCAACTAGATTTACCATATTAACCAAGACTCGAGACCCCTGAAATCAACACCCATGGACCCAGAAAGGTAAACGATATGGGTGTACGATCGAAGAGCCGCAGCCGTAGGTCGGAGACGGCGGGGATACAGACTGGGGTGGGGAGATAGGGGTAATCGATTCGTCGACCGGAGGAATCGAAAGTTGTCGACGACCGGGATAAGCAACATCGACCGGAGTCGATATATATTCAGAAAGGATAACGATACATACCGTTTTACTACGAGTCAACGAGGGCGAGAGAGAGAAAGGGAGATCGATCGAGAGAGTTGGAGAGATCGAGAAAGCGTGAGAGCGATATGAGAGAAATATCGAGAGATCTGGAGAGCGATATGAGAGAAAGAGGGAAATAGGGAGGCCCCGGGGTGTTTAAACCTCCGGGCGTGATTTTAGGTTGCACACGAGTCAGAAAATGGGTCGGGCCAAGATAGGTTGGGCCGGTTACCGGTACGGGCCGGTCCAAATTCAAACCTTTTTTTTAATAAAGGAAATTAAATTAAAAGAAAAGAAAATTGAACATAAAAAACAAACCTAAGGGAATGATTTAAAAACAGACTTGAAAACAAACGACTCCCCCTCAAATTAGGAATCTCTTACGATAAGAGGATTGTCGCTCCCCCTTGACAAAAGCAGGCAGAAAACGAGATTTACGGAACACTTACCTGCTCCCCCTCGAACGGAGGACTAGAGAACCTTACCAAACATCTTGCGATAGTGCTCCCCTTGACACATGAACAACTTCGATAAACTACCACAAACGACTTACTCTATAAGTGGCGAACTGCTGGACTGTAAAAGCAAAATGAAACAACACGAAGAAAAAGGAAACACACGAGAAAAAACGAACGAAATCTAATTTATTAATACAGAAGTTTGAAACTTGCACATAACTTAATGAGTAAAATGCAACAACCAATGACTGTGAAGATGAGCATCCAGAGACAAGTCACTGGGCAATAGGTCACAGTCATTCGTTATTGAATGAAACTCGGCTAGGTTTGTAGAAACGTCAAACTTTCAGATTCAGCATACCTAACTTGGACACAAGATAATTAAATCGTTTTTCATCCAAGGCTTTGGTAAACATGTCTGCTAACTGATGCTCTGTATTAACAAAGTAGAGTTCGATGGTACCTCTTTTCACGTGATCTTTTATGAAATGATAGCGCACATCAATGTGCTTCGTCTTCGTGTGTTGGACGGGATTGCTGGATATTGCAATGGTGCTCTTCGAATCACAGTAGATGGGGATCTTCGAATAGTGAAAGCCATAGTCTTTCAGCTGGGTGTGCATCCAAATGACTTGCGAGCAGCAACTGGCGGCTGCTACATATTCTGCCTCGGCTATAAAGGTTGATAAGCAGTTTTGCTTCTTCGAAGCCCAACTGACAAGACGATCACCCAGGAACTGGACATGTCCCGACGTGCTTTTCCGGTCCAACATATTTCCGGCGTGGTCAGCGTCTGAATAGGCTGTCAGTTCAAAACCTGTCTCTTTTGGGTACCACAAACCAAGATCAGTAGTACCTTTTAAATAACGAAAAATACGCTTAACTGCAACTAAGTGAGACTCTTTAGGTTTTGACTGAAATCTTGCACACAAGAATGTCGAGAACATAATGTCTGGCCGGCTAGCCGTCAAGTACATCAGAGAACATATCATTCCTCTATAAGTTGTAGCATTCACATCCTTTCCGTCAGGATCGGAGTGTAGCTTGATACTAGTAGACATGGGGGTTTTCATAGGTGAAGAATTTTCCATCTGGTATTTCCGAAGAATATCCGAGATGTACTTAGATTGATTAATGAAAATTCCTGTTGCTAATTGTTTAACTTGAAGACCTAGAAAAAAATTCATTTGCCTCATCATGCTCATTTGAAAATGTTTACTCATGAGGGCTGAGAAGTTCTGACAGTACTTGGGGTTTGTGGAGCCAAAGATTATGTCATCGACATAGATCTGTACAAGAATAATATCGCGTTTTTCTCTTTTAATAAACAATGTGGTATCTATCTTACCTTTAGAGAAACCAGATTTAACTAAGAAGAATGAGAGAGCATCATACCAGGCTCGTGGCGCTTGCTTGAGACCGTATAAGGCCTTGTCAAGAAAGTAGACATGATTAGGTTTTTCAGAACTCACGAAGCCTTCGGGTTGCGATACATAAACTTCCTCCTTGAGAACGTCGTTCAGAAACGCGGATTTCACATCCATTTGAAAGACGATGAAGTTCTTGTGAGTGGCGTAGGCAAGGAACATGCGAATCGCTTCAATTCGGGCAACCGGTGCAAACGTCTCATCGTAATCTATACCTTCTTGCTGGCGATATCCTTTAGCTACCAGACGTGCTTTGTTCCGGACTATTATTCCATTTTCGTCCTTCTTGTTCTTGAAGATCCATTTCGTCCCAATCACCGTCTTATTATTTGGCCGGTGAACAAGATGCCACACTTTGAGGCTCTCAAATTGGTTGAGTTCCTCTTGCATAGCTATCACCCATTAAACCCATAGTCAGAAGATTTGAATTTTGATAATTGTTGCTTTTTAGAGCGACCGGTCTTTTTCTTCTTCTGTGAACGTCTTTTAGATTTAGAATTTGAAGAATTATTCACAGAAGAGTTTTGTGGGGCAGATGTGGAACATTCACCCTTGTAAAATTTTACCGGAGGCTCACAAGAAGAAGTTAGAAAATCAACGTGACTTGGTAGAGAAGGATTAAAATCAAATTGGTCCAATTGACTATCTAGGCACACCTCAGAATTCAAGAATGCTGAAAATTCCAGTTCCTCATCAGAAGGAGCCTTATCACTTGATGAATTCAGGACATCGGAAGAGTTTGTTTCTTTAAGCGGATCATAGGCGGAAGCATTTTTAAAATCAGAACAATGATCCGTTTCTAAAACTTGAGGCTCTTTTCCTTTGTGTGAAAGATTTGGTGACGAGTCACCAAAAAGGCTTTACGGGAAGATGTGTCCGATGATGGATAGGAATTTTCAGATAGATGAATTTTCTCAACTTGGAGAATTGTAGGCTTAGCTTGAGGCTCAGCCTTGTGAAGTTGCTCTTTCATCCGATCTGCTGCCAAAGCAGCCAGTTGTGAATTTAACTTCTTTATCTCTGTCTGAAAGTATTCTTTTTCCTCATCTGACACAGTTTCCTTTTTATTGGAATTGAGACACTCAATTTGGGATAAAAGCTCTTGTTTTTCCTTTTGAAAATTGTCCCTCTCCTGTTCAAATGACTCTTCTAGTTGAACAATTTTCTTTTCTAAAATCAGAGGTGGAACATAAACTATATGGTCTAGTGGTTCCTCCTCAGTTTTAACGGTTTTAGCATCTAGTTCAGCTTGAGTGTAACTTCGAAAATAGTCGTTTGACAAGAAACAGGGGTTTCATCGTTATAAGACGCATTCAAAGAATCATAAACAAAAGGAAGTTGCATGTTAGTAGAGATCTTCCTTCGCAAATTGTCCTCTTCCATTTCCTCATCATCAAGTGGTTTGGTCCAATTGATTTTGTATTCTGGATAGGTTTTGTCAATTCCAAGAAATTCGAACGCGCATAACGTAGGAACTTCGGATAAGGCCTTTTTCAGATAAAATGGGTTATCGTAACCGATACCCGTATCCGCATACTTGGGTTCTTTTGGTGCAATTAGATTCAACGTTTGATGAGATTGACCAATTTTATAAAGTTTCCGTTCAAGATCCTTTAATTGATTAGATAACCTTTGATTTTCATTTTTGTAAGCCACGCTTTGAGTCACAATATCAATTTTCTCATTTTCTGACATACGTAGCTCATAGGTAAGGTCATCTACTTTGGTCTTTAATTCTTTGGATTCCTTTAAACAACTCTCACACTCTTCTTTTAAATTTGAAATTATGCACATGTTGCCAGCAATTTCTATGCTTTGATTTTCAATACATTCAGACTGTGCAGAAACTCGTTTTTTCAGAGATGAGATGAGTTGTTCATTTTCTTTAATGGTTAGCTTGCAGGAGTCTAATTTGTGCACAGTGATTTGCATCTGTTCAATTAAGGCTTCTAGGCAAGGAGCACATACCTGACATGGAGAATTACGATCATCATCATCAGAATCGGACTGTGCTGAATGCTTGCCCATGAAACACAGGTGTGCTTCTTCATCAGCTTCTTCTTCATCAGATACGTTCAGCCAGTAGTCATCTTCAGCCATGAGAGCCTTGCCTACTTCCTTTTCTTTGGCCAGCAGCATCGTGGCTTTGTAGTAATCTGAGTTGCGCACGACAGGATTGCGACAATCTTTAGCAAAGTGACCCAACCGACCACAGTTGTAGCATTTGATCGGCTCCTCTTTTGCTTTTTCTTCATGTCTCTTCTCAGTCTTCTTTCCTTCTTCAACATGTCTCTTCCCTTCATACTTCTCTTTATTATCACGGCGATTGAGAGGAGTAGTGGAATATTTTTGCTTGTTTGAATACTTGTTGAAGAACTTCCTCTTCTGAAATGCTTGAGTCAAGAACAACATCGCTTCTTTAATCTGAGTGTATTCTGGATCCGAGTCACTGTTAGGATCTTCGGGTTCAGAATCACTTTTCACGGGCTCTTTTCCAGACGCGCAGCTGACAGATTTACCTCTTTTATCTGATACAAGTGCTAACGGATCAACCACCGGCTTTTCATCTGCTTTTTGCTTTCCCATCAATTCAAAAACTTCCTCTTCATCCTGGAGCAGCATTTCATAAAGTTCATGTAGAAGAAGCTTCTCCAGGGTTTAAGTATGACGGATATGAGAGACGAACGGTTTCCATTCAGGCTGGAGGTTGTTCATGAACTTGATGTTGTTCTCGGTGTTCGTGTTCGTGATCTTGTTTTTCTGCAGATCGTTCAGAAGCATGTTGAACCGTTCATAGGTTTCTGTGAGCGTCTCGCCTTTTCTAGCTTTGAACCCATCATATCGGGTGATGCAATTTGTCACCTTCGGCTGATTGTTTATGTGGCTACCCATCATCATCTTCTCAATCTGGTCCCACATACCTTTTGCTGTCTCCTTGTAACTATCGATGCAGGCATATATGTCGTTGGGAAGACTTTGTAGAAGATAGGACTTTGCATGCTTTTCAGCCTCATACATGCTCTTCTCTGGAGGGGTAAACTCACCGAGAGTTTTCCGAACACGGCGTTCTGGTCGACCTTCATCAGGATTTCCAGGTAGGACTTTCATTGGCCAGTCTTGCGGCCCCTCTTGCAGACACTTGAGTATATCCTCGTAGTTTGATTTCACTTCGATAAAGTTCATGAAGCGATCATGCCACTGAGGGTATTCTCCCCGATAGAGCACCGAGGGTTTTTTATCTGAACCGATAGCTAAGGCGTCTCTCGAATTCATCTTAAATCTTTAAACTTAAATAGCACTGTAACGATCGTGAGACAAACAGGATGATCCAAAAACAATATATATATATATATATATATATATATATATATAATAGGACAAGGACCCGGTCGAGCAAGGACCCGGTCGAGCAAGGGTCCGGTCGAGCAAGGGCCCGGTCGAAGCAAGGACCCGGTCGAAACAAGGGTCCGGTCGAAGATGGGTTCGGTCGACAATGGTACCGGTCAACAAAGGGTACCAGTCGCTGAGTACCGGTAAAATGGAGTATCGGTCGAACAAAATGGACCGGCCGAACAGGTTACCGGTCGAGACAAGGAACCGGTCAAGCTATGTATCGGTCAACAACTTACCGGTCGCCAAAGCGATCCGGTCGAGACAAGGTATCGGTCAGGGACGGCACCGGTCAAGACAATATACCGGTCAAACAATATACCGGTCAACACTGTACCAGTCGATAGGGCCGGTCGATAACAGATTAACAGATAGATCGATAAACAGATAGACTTAAAGGACCGATAAAATCGATAAATCTTAATCGAACCCAGAAATTCAACCCAAAAATTTAATCGAAACACCAAGAAATCAACCCAGATTAATCAATCGAACTTAACTCAGTAATTCAAACCAAAAATTTGATTTTTCAATAAAGAAACACAGTCGATTGACCTCACTTAAGCAATAATCGAGATTCAGGAAAAAATCAATTAACACAGAACCCAGATTGAAACTCTGATATAACAATTGAATCGACCAATCCCAGAAACAATTATGTAATCGAATTCACTGAAATTAACCAAACTCGAATCGACCGATCTTAAACAAAACTTGATTTTGAAAATTGATAATGCAGGAAACAGATTAATTAAATTGTTTTGCAGATAGTCAGATCAATCAAAACTTAGCAGATACACAAATAAATTCGAATAACACAAATAGTCGATTAAAGGGTTTTAGACAAACCTTTTGGGATCAAACCTTCAGTCTCTTTGCTCTGATACCAATTGTAGATCCCAGTATAGTGCAATCACGAACAGTTATATCAATGAAGAACAATAATATAGCCACAACCTCTAGTCATATGATTAATATTCAATGAAAGGGTTTAGGTTTACAGAGAGAATATATGATCAGTAAAAGTAAACCTATTGACTAGAAAATTATGAATAATGAGACTAAACTGATAATGAAACTAATAAAGCCTTTATATACTTAGGCTTACAATCATAATGGGCTTATGGGCTTTTAGGCCCAATTAACTAAATAACTATTAAAGAATTACACTTTGCACCCTGAACTTCTATTTAACATATAAAACACCCTAACAGTTACAGATTATCTCATTAGAGGACAATACATATTAGCATCTATCGAAAAAACACGTAACTAACTTTTGACTTGTTGCTCGAAAAACTCATATATTCAATCTTTTTAGAGCATTGCATCAATATTTCTATAAAAAGTTAGAAAAGAATATGTTGACGGAGATAAACAATGAACTCGAGTTTATTGGGGCTTTCATGCGACTTACAGATAAATATCTCACCACAAAATATCATCATCAATAATCGTTTTTTGTTATCATGTTTGTCGAACTTCTTGATTTCATGCACTACACACCCAAATACAAATACAAAAGGTAAATCAATCAAGTTAATTGATATTAATAGCATTGATTTATTTTGGCTAAACTATGATAACAGAAGGCGATGGTTCTAAAAAAAATCTCATTCTTGTTTTGTAAGTCTATAATTTACAAATACAAGCACATATGTTTTTCTTTGCTTCCTTAAAACAGACACTCAACAAAAGCGTGTTGACACAACAAACTTAGGAAAGGGTGACCGAAATTGTTGGTTGAAGACAAAAATTCTATAACACCCTAAAAATTGACTGAAAATTTTATAAAAATTTTCGCAATATAACGACTATAAAACGAAGAACCAAAACTTGCGATAAAACATTTCATCTCAAAAGACGACAAAGTTACATAGACGAAGATAACCCAAAAGATGGGGAATAATAGTTGAGGCATTTACACCAAAGAATCGGAAATCAACCATGACAACTAGCTAATCTAAGACATAGGTATCTAGATTAGACCATGCCACAAATCTCCCAAAAATATTCTATACTTTCACTTTTGTACGCCAATTCCCTTAGTATTTTCTTCCAAAATTCTTCGCTATTCGCTCAACCCCCAAAGCTCAGTCTTTACGAGCCCCACCGCTAAAGGAACCTGTAGAAGTGGAACATTCAAGAAACAAGTGTTAGGCTTACGCCTAGTGAGACCAATCATATACATTTAGATAGAGAAACAATAATTAATAAGACAAGATTTATCGATATTACTTTCATGAATTGCTTGACTCTCCCTCGGGAAAGGGTAGAGTATCACCATTTAACGGGGGAGACCCGAGGTTACCATTGTGGTGACGGAACACAAAAGTAGGTCACACACCAATGTTATGGAGCTTCTATTATAGCATCAATGATTATCGAGTTCAACCACCCACGGTCTCTAGTTCGAGCTCCCACTTGGTCTAAGAAATACTCTGTCGCTAGATTATGCACATCATGATTTACAAGGTTATCGTATTCAACCACTCACGGTCTATAGCCCGAGCTCCCAAGTAGCACCCATCTAGCCTAATAGTTATTATCAATTAAGATACCAATTTCTTCTAGTGCCTATGGATCCGTTACACTGTATTTACGTAACAAGAACACCAATATTTCATAATATGCTTGCCATGTATAATTATCGAGTATAATACTCAACATAAGGGAAAGTCCCTTCTTATCAGCAGTTCATAGAATCACCTATTTAATCCCACTTTGCCAAAGTTTTCAAAATCACCAAAGTCTATCCTTTATTTGCACAAAACAACTCCCCAATATCTTTTCAATAAAACATTAGATTGGCCAAAACCCTAGGTCTTGCTTTAAATCCACAAAATCCTCAAATTTATAAAAGTGAAGTAACAATCCAATACAAACCTCTATTAACAGAAATAATGTGCATTTAATGAAAGAAGATTAGAGATTGACTCACAATACTAAGGTTTTGGTTAAAATCCTAGAAATCACCAAAGTAAAAGTGGAAGTGTAACACCCTAAATTAAGGTCATTTTTTTATAAGTGTCATATTAATAACTAGAGGTTCCGATTATTATTATTATTGTTATTATTATTATTATTGTAATTATAATTAAAAAGGGGGGGGGGCAAATCTTTTATAACCTTTTTAATGCATTCAGATGAAAAGAGAAGAAATGGAAGGATTTTCAAATCATGGTGAAACATATGGAATATCTTTTAAGGATGGTAAAATTGGAAAAGAAGTATGGAAAGTGGAAAGGAAAAGGAAGGATAGATGGAGGTAATATATATCATCTCCATATATATGTGTATCATCTCCGTGTGTTTTGCAAATCAATCATGAAGAGGTGGAGTATAAATACTACCTCTCCAAACTTGTAAAGGGGGAGAGTTTTTGCAAGGCAAAGTGAGGAGTAAGGAGAAGAAACGACAAGGAACGATTTGACGCAATCACAACGACGGCGAGGTAAGAACCATTTAACCTTCTCGGTTTTTTTTGTTCTCGCACACATGTCCTTAAGGTTAACCGGATAATGAGATTAAATACCCCGAAACCATAAAAAAAGAGGGGTTATAGGTTGCCGAAACGCAACCGTACGGGAATGTTCGTAAATCAAAACAACCGTATATGGGTCAGACCAGAGGTGGGTGTATGGTTTCGGTCTTGGAAGAGCATAATCGTTTAGCCTTGAAAATGAAAATAAATAAAATATGGGAGGCATTGGAGGAGGGCTGTGTAAATGCCGTGAAGGTGATTGACGAAGGAATTCTTTCATGGCATTGTTCTTGAATTAACTACATGCTATCCAAATGTATATAAGAAATCATGAGTCTTAATCTGCTTGTTTTCCATATCAGATAATTATATAAACTTATGTATACATATAAAAGTCTAGATCAAGTGCAAACATGGGAGTCATGTTTTGTTTACTTTCTGGAAGCCATGGCATGTGTATGCATATATATATATATATATATACTAGATGTGTACCCACGTGATGCAGTGCGGGTGAATCACAATTATGAAAAAAATAGTTCACCCGTCACTAATGTTTCTTATTTTATATTATTCTTCGTCCCTATCAAATTTATTTTTTTAATTTGTTATAGTTTAATTGCAAATCATTAACTAAAATAATAATATGGTATATTGACAAAGTATTTAGAGCATCTCCAACAGTTTTGCTAAAATAGAAAAAAAATGTGTTTTTGTTCTCTAAACCTCTCCAACAGCTTTGCTATATATAATATTGTTTTCCAAGTTTAGAGAATTCTTTAAAACTTGATGGTAGGAGAGAGAAACGATTATTTTAAACAATTCCACCAATAAGATTCAAATTTTATCATTTTATATTAAGTTTTTTTAAAAGGTGTATTAGGATGATAAATTAAAGAATATTATAATAATATAAGTTGTTTTAAAATCTCTAAAATAGCAAATCTGTTGGAGTTGAATGTAAAACTTTTTACATATTTTCACTTTTAGTTCTCAATGTTAGAGAAATTATAGGAAATCTGTTAGAGATGCTCTTAGGAAAAAGTCTCAAAAGTGTGAGTTTTCAAACCCATATATTCACTACTCGTTACAAGAATTGAAATTCATAACTACACAAAACAGAAATTACAATCATATAGTAATTAGTTGAATGAGCCTTATTTATCAATAAAACTTCTAAAAATTGTCCTACAAAATAACTAATATAACACTTTATTTTGAAAATGTCCTAAAAGCCTTGTAAAAACACCTAAAAGTGTCTTATAAACATATTGAGACGTTTTTAGATAACATAATTTTTACATAAACTTAATTTTTTTAATGTATTATATTTGTACGTCAATATAATCTAGACGTTGATCAATAAAACCAATTTTGTTGGAGTGTATATATTTATAATTTATTTTTTAATTAAAAATATATTCCTTTATTTTTTAAAATTAAAATAATGATTCTATTCCATGCTTTGGGAACCTAATTGACTTTTAAAATGATGATTGACGGGTTTTAGGTCTTTCATTATCTTCCCCTTTTTCTATAAAGTTTAAATACAAATGCAGTATGGAATACTGTTATTGTAACCATTGCATATTCTTAAAATAATAAAAACACATTAATTTAATAATAAATTTAAAATAATAAGAAATAATAATTCATTTGTATTAGGTATATATATTTAGTACTTATATTCTTACAAATAAACCATCTTAATTATTTAAAAAAAAAAGGTAATTAACTTGAATTCAAACACATAAAGTGATCCAAATAAGATTGTTTAGAAAGTATATAATCATTTGAGGAATTGATTTTAATGTGAAAAGCAGGAAAAGTAGATATTCATCACATGTAATTGTCCATTTTATCATTATAAATTTACAATAAACTTCAAATATTTTAAAAGTTCAATTAGTTACCAATCAACATCAAAAAAGAGTTTTATTGATAAACTTGGGTCACCAATATGAACACCTACTCCTCACTTTCCTATAATTAATCCTTTCATATCCCTCCTCCACACTAAATAAAAGTGAAAGAAACAAAACAGTTTCTAAATCTCTAAATTTGAAAAGAAAAGAAAAAATTGATGCAAAATGTCTACCAAAAGTATACTTTTTTGTTTTTTATCCTCTAGGCTCACTCGCCTTCTCCAGCCAAAAGTGATGCTGCACATCAAACCAAAAAACGGTTTACCAAATTACAACAAACCAAAGTTAAAACCCATCGAAAACCAAACCGATGAAAAAAGAGACACAAACACGAAGTAAGAACAATGTTAAGAGAGCCGAGAGTGGGGTTTGCGAGTAGCAAACCACCGCGGAGGCCTTGGAAATCATCGAAAATAAACCATTACCGAACAGCAGCGAGCAGGTCCACAGCACTCCAAAACCCCGTTCCCGGCTTTCCCGCAAAACAGCCCCGTGATGTTGTCAAGACATCTTCCAAACAGAAGCTGGCTGTCGAGAGGAGTTTTTACAGCAACTCGTCCCCTGCAGCATCCCCTTTTACGACCCTCGACCCCGCGCTATCCCAACCTACAGACTCCAGCCACGGTAGAACATAGTATATTGTCTGTCAAAATAAAAAAAGGACACCATGTTGTCTGTATCAGTACCAAACATAAACCAATTTAAAAGTTGAATACAATATCACTGAACATATACAATAATAGACATAATGAGAAGTTAAAAGAAATAAAAACTGAATTATCTATCATTTTTCTGTTGAGTATGATTCCACTGAGATAATCGGTTTACCTAACACACCATTGAAACTCCGTTATCGTGTGGATGTTAGATTTGGGATTAGAGTTTAAGTTTCCAAGGGATAAAGGAGATCGTGGAAGATGTTGAGGTTGGGCGGTTTTCTTTTTAATTTGTAGCATGGGATTTGAAAGTTTTGGGTTGGTGGTTGAAAGATTAAGAGTAAATGAGAGTCAGTTGATTGATTTTGATCGAACGATCACAACCTCTTTTCGAATTGTGATCCGTGTGGTGTGTTTTCTCTCCTAGTCCAAAGCATCAAAAGTAACACTAAAAGTTAAAGTAACTTCTTATGGAAAAGTCAAATGCGAGATTTTTTTTTATGAAGGACAAAATTCACAAACATAAAAGTGGAAGGACTTGTACACTATGCTTTCTTAGTTGTAAATTCATAGTTTTTTGAATTTTATGCATAAAATGGTTGTACATTGTGCTTTATGACTTGTCTTTAAGAGTTTTGATATGAATGCATTATAAGGTAGTTATATATATATATATATGTGTGTGTGTGTGTGTGTGTATGTATGGACATATATAGAAAGGTCATGTTATATATATATATATATATATATATATATATATATATATATATATATATATATATATATATATATCATATATACACACGTGTATATCTATAACCCCATGAGAATATATGATATATATATATATATATATATAAGAGCATCTACAATCATGGACCTTATCAAAAGTTCATAACTTTGCCACATCAGCTTTCTCTCTCTGCCACATCAGTTTTCTCTTTCCTACATATTTCATAAACATTTCACTCTCAATAATTAAAAACTAAACATAATTAAAATTTACAATACTGAAATTCATAATAATTAGAAACCCAAAATTGATTATATAGTAAAAATAATTAAAAGTTGATAAAAAACAAATTAATTAGTTTAATTAACTTCTTTTTAAAGATTGTATATTAAAAATAAAAAAAATATTTTGGTTTAAATATTATTGATTAAATAAGATAAACAAATAAGTATGTTGGCTTTTTTTAAATAGCTTTATTGGTGGAGCCTACACTTTTAAGCTTAAGGAACGGTTCATTTGAGAGGACCGCTCCATTGACATGGCAACTCCAGGTCACTCTCTTAAAACAATGGACCGATGAGGTGGCAACCACTGCAGATGCTCTAATAGGTGCAAATATATATGTATAGGTTTGCACTATTAATCCTTCTAGATAACCATGATGCTTAAGTTCAAGATTTGGACTTTTGTCGCTAAAATATTTATTAGGATTAAATAAAATAAGAAAATGAATAAAAATCGTTCTATGGAAATGTATATAAAGGGTATGCTTAGAAAATTATTTCGACTTGTGTAGGATTGGATTTGTCGAGGGACGAGCGAATCTACATTAAGCCAAGGTGAGTTTTTCACGAGATTTCACTGGGATGTACACATGTATAAATTTATTTTTACATGTATGAGGTGTGGTAATTTATACTCATGTGTTGTTAAGGTGTTAATTGCACGTTATTTATAAATGGTGATTTATGTGCATTTAAATTTTTATCTATGGTGCATGCATGATAATTTTTGTTATGTTCATTTAACATAAATTGCATGCATATGGTTTGGGTTTGGGGTTAACAAGGTGCGTTAACCGGGGTAAGAGACCCAATATCGTCTTTCAAGTAATAAAGTGATAAAATACCGAATATTGTCCCACAGAGATTGTTGTAAAAGTACAATAAAAGTGTAATAAAAGAAATGATTTCAGATGGCGAATTTGAAGACTTTGTTTGGCTTGGTTGACAGCTAAAATAAGATAACAAAGAATAAAGATAGCAAGGGTGTAAGACTTGTGGTGAGTATCAAATGCAAGTTTCTGTGGACCAATGCTGTAGGGATGCTACAACATTGTGTCTCTCAGCAACTAGTTCCACCACCTACTTTAAGAACGATCCTCTCGGATTCAGCCGTAACACTTGGATTTAGCTTCTACTAGGCACATCTCTGTGCAGTATCAGAACCAGTGATAGTGTCGAACGGTGCTCTCAAAGTATATGGATAAATAAACAAGTTTATTAAAAATCACTCTCTCGAGTTAATTTTCATATCATCCAAGTTGACGTGTTCCAAGTGGCTTATCTCTAAGTCCACTACACTTTAACACTTTGACTCGTGATCAGCCCGTCGAGAATATATCGATTAGAAAAACATAGTTGCCAAATTTCTTGGTAAGCAACTTTTCCAAGTATACTTCCTATGTCATTCGAATTGACGTGTATTAATGTGGCCCATCTCTGAGTCCACTACACTTTACCACTTTCAAAGCGATCAATTCGTCCAGAAGTGCGTTTGGATTTATAAAACATAGAATGAAATGGTGGAACATCGTTAGTGAGAAACGACGTCTACTTTCTTTTGATTTAAAAACTCATCATTTGCCTCACACCCAAGCTAATTAAATTAGCTACTCATGACGGAAATTAAATTGCAAGAAATATAAAGAGCGGAAATTAAAGACAAAGTAAATTGCATAAAGTAAATGACAATAATAAATTACGGAATGTAAATGTGATAAGCGTAAATAAATAAATAAATACAAGAAAGCAAGAAATAAAGTAAATACGAGACTTATATTAAAATGATTACGAAAATGTAACAATCGGTTTATGAAACCGATTGGGTCTTGAGAACCAAAAGCTTTTAGCTACTTGGAACTTTAGAGTACTTGCTAACTTGAAGTTTGAGAGAATAATCACTACTTGAGATTACTTACTTGCACACTAAACAAGCACCTAAACCCACCTATTTATATAAAAGAAGTTGGGTAATGTCCAATGGGTAAAGACAAACTTGGAGCCCAAGATTACACAAAAGTCAAATAAAAGTACAATAAAGTGTTTTTGACATTTTCCCAAAAATTAAAAGGAAATCTGATGATTTCTTCAAAAATCAGCAGCCCACATCTTCAACAAAAGCCTGGCCCAATAACCATGACAGCTGGATCCATGAAGCCCATCCAAAAGCCTGCTGCCATCCAATGCTGCGGGAATACTGTGACTAACTGCTGCATTATTTAAACATTAAACACAAAATAAACTACTATTTAACATAAAAATAAGTTTCACTACCACATTAAGCCTTATAAGAAAAATATGGAAAATAACATAGAAAAAGACTCAAACTAGGGATTTGAAAATAAAACAACTATCCTAAAAGAGAGAAAAAGAGTGAAAATGCATTGATTTCTCAATGCATATCAGTGTTACAGGAAGGGAGACACCAAGCTTGACCATACTTGAATCCTTGACCTCTAGATGCTAGCAAACCCTAGAAGAGAGTCTAGTGATGATCTTGAGTGAGTTGAGGTTGAGAGTAAGGAGGGCTAGGGTTTGGTTGGTGAAAATCGCACTAAAAGAGAGAGAGAACCGATATCAACATCTGATTTTTGTGATAAATGCGTTCAAAAGAACTAGGGTATTTAAGTCTGCCCAAAATCCCGTTGGCGACTATGACCGGTGATTGTGCCCAGGTCATAGTCGTTGGGCACTATCGTTCGCGATGTACCGAGACCACATGGCCTCTCGTGACATTGCCACGGCGAGAGTGACAATGTCACAATCGCCGAGCATAGTCGTCCACTTGGTACCGAGTGTCTGTGGCTCCCCGTGACATTGCCACGGCGAGAATGACCATGTCACAATCGTCGGGCATAGTCGCCCCCCACTTACACGCGATTGAACTTCGATCTGAATTTCGTACGAAAGCGATTCACCGTCTGAGGTAATTAAGGTGACTCTAAAAATACTAAATGAAGAGTTATACAAAGAATTTAGAGGTCACATAAGAAGATCACATACCGAAAATTACGGGTGTTATAAATTCCGTCTCATGGTATTTTTGTATGTATAATTTTATGTATGTAGTGAGAAATTCAGATAAGAAGGTTACATATCGTGATAAGATAGAAAGGGAAGATTCACAAGTGAATCATTGAAAAAACCAAAAAAATCTATTTGAAGATGCATCTATGATTCGAGATTACATATTATTCATATGGATTCACATATGTATCTTCAAATGAATTTTTGTCCAATGATTCACATATGAACCTGTCTTTAACCTTTTCTTCTTACCTTATCGATATTTAGTCTTATTATTTGAATCGACCGTTATGTATGTATGTATGTATGTATGTATGTATGTATGTATGTATGTATGTATGTATGTATGTATGTATGTATGTATGTATGTATGTATGTATGTATGTATGTATGTATGTATGTATGTATGTATGTATGTATGTATGTATGTATGTATGTGTGTGTGTGTGTGTGTGTGTGTATGTATGTATGTATGTACATACGTATGTTTTATGTATAAAAACAAATGAACCCAATAAATCTGGGATGTAAGTATGTTTGTATTTGTTACGACCTCAAGCGATAGTCCACAGACCCAAGAGACTAGCTCGTCGAGGCCCACCAGAAATAGAAAAACACCAGCCCGTTTAATGGATTAAAAGTCCAAGCCTTGGGTCCGGGTATGAATGGATAGTCAAACACTGGAGCTGAAATCATGGAGTGATGGACCGATTCCCATGCACTTTCTTCCCCACTTTCATGTATGCATTAGAAGTAGGCCACATTTCCCTTATTTGTTGCAGTAAATAAAGTGCATGATAGGAGCATTAGTTGCAATTTCCATTATAAATATTGTATTTCCAATTCAATTTAAAGGAGATAAAATTTGTCCCAAGGTTTCTTCCTTCTTCACACTTTCTTGAAGATTGACCATCTCAAACTAGGTCTATCAATTTGGTGTTTTCATTACTCCGCCTCCCTCCCACAATGCCACCTCGACGTGAGTCGCCCTCCCTCGAGGAGTCTATAGCAGCCATGGTCGAAAACATTGGCAGGCTAATCACCTCCTCTAATGAAAATACTGATAGGATAATCTCCACACAAGCAGCAGCTCTTCATGACCAGAAAACGCATCTAGATGTAGTTGTCAATCAATTGGCAGCTCAATATGCACAAACCACCACCCTACTCACGACCCTCGCTCAAAAGAAACCCAAAACCCCTTGTCATGCCATTTGGCCTTTCCAACGCACCATCCACTTTCCAATCGGCCATGAATGACATTTTTCGAAATGTTTTACGTCGTTTTGTGCTCGTATTCTTCGATGATATTCTCGTTTATAGTCCATCACGAGAAGCAAATTACAATCACCTTCGCCACATTTTCGAAGTCTTAGCTACAAACCGCTATTTTGCCAAACTTGCAAAATGTGTTTTTGGGGTTGCACAGGTTCACGATCTTGGCCATATTATCTCCCATGTTGGCATTGAAGTCGATCCAGAAAAAATAGATCCAATTCAACAATGGTGTAACACCCTGAATTTCATTATGTAACCTTGGTATTCTAGTGTTAAGCTTTTGTCGTTAGCACCGCGTTTGGTTCCAAGTTTGAGTTTGGCTTTTGGTGGTTTTGGACAAACCACAGTGAACTACGCGAGTTGCACCGCGACTTGAGGTCGCGGCACAACCCGCGAAACCCTCTGGATGGGTTTGGTTTTGTGTAAGCGGGCGAGTTATGCCGCGGGTTGAGGTCGCGGCATAACCCGCGAGATGGCCTGGCCGACTTATACCCTTTTCAGCCTAAATATCTCATTCTCTCTAATCTTTCTCTCTCTCTCTTAAAATCTCTCTCTCTCTAGTTGGTTTTCTTTGGATCTTCGAGCTTCCGTTAATCGCTAGTATTAAGTGCATTGCTCGGGGTTTCGGTGTAGAAAGCTTCGTCTTCGCAAGGGGGTCGATATCTGGTTCTTCGGGTTTTCGTATAAACCTATTGGGTGAGTTCCTACTACCATTTTACAAACTTTATACATGTCAAAACTCTTATTTGCGAAATCTGAAGTATTTCTACGGTATGATTTAATGTTCTCTACATTTTGATATAAATGAGGTTTTTGGTGATTTTCGGGGTTCCCGATCAGTTTTGACTAAAATGACGGGTTCCGTCTTATCAGAAGTAAAATGATGTTTTACTTGCCCATGTTTGTGGCTTATTGAAAGAATGTATATAAACTGGTTTTATGATTATCTTTCTTACCAGTAGTTGGTCTGGAAAATGGCATTTTGAAATATAAATGTGTTGAAAGTTGTTTATCTAGCTTTGTTGGTCACATGAAATATTGTGACAAGTCATGACTATACTAGTGGATCCCTAGGTATCGAGTTGGCTTATGGATGGGAAGGATATGCCCCTTCTGTTGTAGTTAGATACATTTGATCTTCGGGGGCAACTTGGTACGGTTATGTGAGGCCGGTTACTAGCCATGGGTCAAATGTAGTCTAACGAATGAGTATGACTGGTTCCTTAGGGGCCTCCCTCACATCGTAGTATGGACCGAAGCGTTCGTGGCCATGGTTCCAGTATTTAGCTCATAACTCGGATTTGGGTGGTCTACCTTGTGTTACACCACAATCCTTGGTAAAGTGGTTCTTTTGTCATCGTATGATGAGTTTTGGACCGAAAAGGCCCGGTTGTGGTGAAATGTTATCTTTTATAAATTAAACCTTTATGAAAAGATTTCCTTATGATACTGATGTTTATATTCCGGGAAGTTTATAAAAGAACTACTTGTGCATTAAATTGTGAGGTTCTGGAAAGAAGGTTTATGGTCTCATTTTAAAATGGATTTCTTTCTTGTCAACAGTTAACTTGGAAATGTTTATTTGAAAGGATTCCCTTTGATACAAAAGTTTATATCTCTTGAAATTTATAAACTGTATGTTCTCACTAGGCTTTAAGCCTAACACTTTTTTCTCAAATGATGTGTATAACAGGTTCCCCTTAGCGGTGTGTTGCACGGGGTTTTTGAGAGTCGAGCGTGGACTCGAGGCATTTTGAGATGTCCATTATTTTGGCAGTGGGCATTGTTTAAGTCTCATCTTTTAGTGAACTTTGGTTCGTCAAGTGATGTAGTCTAGACAGTTATGTTTAGATTAGTTTAGTTGTTATATTATATATCCGTACGAGTTTTGTAAGTCTTAGGATTGTTCCCCTTTAAGGGAGGTTTATACCAATTCGAATGTCTTGATGCCTCTATTTCCGCAGTTTTATTTCACTCTGAATTTTAGGGTGTTACAAGTTGGTATCAGAGCTCTAGTTTAAGTGAACTAGGCATGATTGTAAGATGTCTAGACTTAGACTGAGTTGATAGGCATTGATTGTGAGATTGGGTAGAACTTCTAAGATAGGTCGGTCTTAGAGTTGACGGAAGTTATGTTCATCAGGCGTTGTGATGACGGTAACAAGAACCCTTATGTGTTATATGTTCATAATCTCACTTAGCTAATGTGATTATGAGGATATTTTACGTGAGTGTAATTGGTTTGCTAATGTTATGACAATTGGTAGACGTAGGGTACGTTTCTTTCGTGTGTGTTTCAGTTAAACTCTTCCTTACCCTTTCTTGTGCTTGTGTTTACCTGCTCTACCTTGGTATGTTGACCGTTAGAGTAGTGCGAAAGTTTCTAAGCGAGTAAGCCAAAGTATGATTGTTGTTTGTAACAATGTCTCTTTGGGATGAATGTAAATGCGTAGAACGCATTAAGTTAATCAACTTGAGTTAGATTCGTTGGTGGAATTAGAACTATATCTTGTTAGATCGATTCTATTTCGAGGAGATTTGTAAGTTAATAAATGGGATGGTTGCCCTATGATGCCTGAGGCATCCGGTTGATTATGGTACGTCGGGATGTTGGAAAGCGTAGTATTAAGAGGTGAGTGTCGACCGAATTCATGCATTAAATTTATTTCTAAAATAAGGTTGCATAAATTGCTTTTCATGATCGCCAACTATAAAGTAAATTACCTTATAACGTTTTGGCAAAACATTTAGCAATCAGCATATTTTAAACTATGAGCATAAGCATGCTTAAAATGGTTTGTTGCACCTGATTTCAAATTGTTATCAAAACTCTCTTTATTCACATCCTGTGTTTAAATGCTATTTTTGGATGTCGAAATATCTGTGTTTTAATGCTTTTTGAGTTAATGGGCAAGTAGTTGTGGAATTTTGATCTTGACATTGGATCTCTTCCACGTGTCAATGGTTTTAAAGAAAGAGTTATTCCCATGCTTTTGAGTCGGAGTTTCTTGGGAATTTTTAGTTGTGTGAGTTTAATTTCATTGCGTGCAAGTTATGAGTTCTTTGGGTGTCGTGTTTCATCAAAAATCTTGTCAAAATGGTCGCCTTACCTTGTGTCGAAAAATGGAAATTTGGACACCATTTGATTTTAGCGTTAATGAGTTTTATAAAAATCCAGTTGGATTATGGTGTCTCATCTTACGACTGTTGTGTCGCGTAAATAATTTCAGGAACATGTGCATATGCATCATTGTGTGCGTTAATTTCGGGGTTTTGTTAACAAATGTCAACCGTCGGGTACTATGTGCATTGGATTTAAGTATAATGTTGGTGTGAATGATTGCATAAACGATTTATGTTATTTTTTTAAAACAAGACTTTCGTTCTGATCGTATTTCCATCATTAACTCTTACTGTTAAAATTCCCGCAAAGCATTTAGCGAGTTAGCGGTATTTTTGTCATTGTAGTTTCTATTTTGGTCAGATGTGTTCATCTTTACAACGTGAAGCTTTAAACTCGATTTGAAATTTTATTTGCATCCCCGTTATTTTACCGCCCTTTGGGGAATGAATTGTTGCATATGGGGTAAGTTGAAAATTCTTTTGCTGCAACGCCTCTTGGTTATAGAGGAGGAATTTTAAAGATAAAATTGTGATTTTTCCTTTGGAGTTGTACAAACAATTGTTGCACATGTTGAAGTGCAAGAACCTATTTTCACGTTTATAGTGTAAACTATTGCGTATGTTTTACTCGGTATTTCTCAAGGTGCGTGTATTTTGTTAAGTTTACGTATTAGGTAACTTGGATTGTTTTAAACATCATAAATTGCTCATATTGAGCTTGAATATTTCAACAAGTAAATAGCGCGATTTACATATTCTGGGTGATTTTGTACACGTAAAATCTACATTATGATTTATGCATCTTTGATGATTTTGTGCAAACAAAAGTCTATTTCATGACATATGCATCTTAGTATATTTGCATTCATAAAACCTTTGGAAAATCTTTGGTCCCAATACGTGTTGAGTTTTGAGAAAGCATGTCTTTGTGGTGGGTTTTCATAAGCATTGTTTAAAGACATTTCATTATTGGGGGGAAACCGTTAGATGTCGGCTAAATGTGTTTTAAGGTTTACGAGACTTTCGTTGGAAATTTACGTGAAGTGTTGGGCCTTTGGCTCGGGTTTTGACTGAATGAGTCGTGTGGACATTTGTCCGGATTTATAACCGCAATGAAAGATTTTAGTATGATGGAGTTTATTTGTGTTTGTGGTGAGTTAAAGTTGATTTGTGAAAACGGTGTACATGCCAAAATGTTTATTTTAAAGTGTTTGTGTTTTACATTAAATTGTTAACTGCTGATAAGTTTTTGTTATTTTGAAATGTTTTGTTTTATAAACATGTTGAGACACCCATTTTTGGATCTTTGGTTATTTTGGTAAATAAATCATGTTGAAGTGTTTCTTTGATGATTTTACATATATAATTGGAGTTCAATTGACGTAAGTGTCATTTGGTGTATTTGATCTTATAAACCTTTTCAGAAAATGCATATTATTGTGTTATGAGGCATTTTGAAAACATAAGGGTATGAGTTCATTTGGAAAACGGTTTGTTTCAACCAACGATGAGATTTGAGTTAATTATACTTTTGGTCGTGTTTGCATAATAGTTGGTCAAACGTGTTTCAATATTTATATCGACTTTCATTTGGGTATTTACGTAAACTGTTGGGTCGTTGGCTCAGTTTTGACTAAATGGAGTCTTGAGGACATTTTTGCGGTTTAAAAACAGTTGTGGAATTTTTGGAGTATGATGGCGACTATTTCATGCCATTGGGAATTACATGTTTTGGGAGCTTTGGTTTTTCAGTTGGAGTCATGTAATGTTAGACAGTATTGTAGATCCATAGACAGTCTGTCTGTTTTGTAAAGCCTGAGGTTTTGGGTTACACTTAGTGACCGCTCGGGTTGGCTAGCGAGTAGACAATAGGTGGCACGAGCTACTGAGTTGGAACTCGTATGGATTGGATAGGCACCCGTGTCTGTAAGCCCTTGAGGTGGAACTCGACGGAGTATGGCTAGAGGCAATAAACGGTTTGAAGTTGTGATGTCTGGTATGGCATGGGAACTAAGATCGGGATACATGGTGAAATCCAATAACATCACGGGTGGCCCCATTCATTTGTTCTCGCCACCCAAGATGGAAACGTTTAGAGGTCATGCGAGGAAGTTGTATGGGCGGCCTACTTGCGTGTCCTTCTATTCTCTTTGTGTACGGGTCTCTTCGTCGTAGACCCGGGGTATTTTAAACACTAATGTCATATTTTTACCAACTTTAGTTATGTGGAGTCGACGGTAAATGATGGCTTTAATATTGGGTTCTCCCCACGTATATTAAGGTTTGAATGAAGTGTGTTTTCCTGCATATGGGTATTTAGTTTTCTTTCGTTTTGGTCGTGTGAGTACTGGACCTAATGTCCATGATTTCAGACGTACGGTATGCATGGTGTTACTAATGTTTCATACTTCGAGTTAGCACAAGTTGTATCAATTTATAAAGCATCGTTGAAATGAAGGATCCATCTTTGAAATTGCATAACTTTGAAAAAGGAGTTGTTCCATGTTTTAAAATTCATTATTTGAAAGATTCTATTTTAAAGAGAAGTTCATCAATTTAATTACTTTTACTTATGTAAAACTCTTGAGCTCTCTAGGCGTTAAGCTTAAAGCTTAACCCTTTTTTATTTATCAGCATGTGCATCTTTTCCTGTTGGGGGTTCGGTTCTAGCAGTGCTTTGAGGAGTCGGGCTTAGCCTTGACCTAGATTAAGTGGTTGGTGAAGTCTTCCTCATGTTGGAGATAGTAACTACTCATGGGTTTTAGTAGCGCCCGTCCTTTAAGTCCGAATGTATAGTTTGGTTGTACGTATTGAGGTTAATCCTTTTATTGTGGTTGTAGATGAAGTAATTTTGATGTATTTAGAAAATTTATATAAATTGCTATTTCCAGATTTAGGGTCGGATCGGAGTTGAGTGATAGCAGAATCTGTGTTAACCGATTTCCTGAAAGATGCATTGGTGCGTCTTGTAAGTTTATCTTTATCAATTTTAGGAGTGGATCAATGAAATCTGAGGATTTTGGAAGATTATCATCGACCGTTGGCTTTGAGTTCGGAACCGTGCAGTTCGAAAGAAATTGGTAGATGGAAAGTTGAGGTCGCTAATTTCCTGGAGGTAGTAATTGTCACCTAAGGTTGGGAGGCAACCGTAACCTTGGGAGTAAAGGTTACTTTGAAGTGTTGAGTGTTCGCTCGGTTAGGAGTGAATTGTGCCCAAAAAGGGTAGCTAATGTGGATGTCGGTATTAGGTTCTCGTTAATGATTCTGGCATTTGGGTTTGAGACGATCTTCTCTGCGAACAGTGTTCCATTGAGAAGAGTAGATTTCGAGGACGAAATCATTCTAAGGTTGGGAGAATCGTAACACCCTGAATTTCGTTATGTAACCTTGGTATTCTAGTGTTAAGCTTTTGTCGTTAGCACCGCGTTTGGTTCCAAGTTTGAGTTTGGCTTTTGGTGGTTTTGGACAAACCACAGTGAACTACGCGAGTTGCACCACGACTTTAGGTCGCGGCAAAACCCGCGAAACCCTCTGGATGGGTTTGGTTTTGTGTAAGCGGGCGAGTTATGCCGCGGGTTGAGGTCGCGGCATAACCCGCGAGATGGTCTGGCCGACTTATACCCTTTTCAGCCTAAATATCTCATTCTCTCTAATCTTTCTCTCTCTCTCTCTCTTCAAATCTCTCTCTCTAGTTGGTTTTCTTTGGATCTTCGAGCTTCCGTTAATCGCTAGTATTAAGTGCATTGCTCGGGGTTTCGGTGTAGAAAGCTTCGTCTTCGCAAGGGGGTCGATATCTGGCTCTTCGGGTTTTCGTATAAACCTATTGGGTGAGTTCCTACTACCATTTTACAAACTTTATACATGTCAAAACTCTTATTTGCGAAATCCGAAGTATTTCTACGGTATGATTTCATGTTCTCTACATTTTGATATAAATGAGGTTTTTGGTGATTTTCGAGGTTCCCGATCAGTTTTGACTAAAATGACGGGTTCCGTCTTATCAGAAGTAAAATGATGTTTTACTTGCCCATGTTTGTGGATTATTGAAAGAATGTATATAAACTGGTTTTATGATTATCTTTCTTACCAGCAGTTGGTTTGGAAGATGGCATTTTGAAATAAAAATGTGTTGAAAGCTGTTTATCTAGCTTTGTTGGTCACATGAAATATTGTGACGAGTCATGACTATACTAGTGGATCCCTAGGTATCGAGTCGGCTTATGGCTGGGAAGGATATGCCCCTTCTGTTGTAGTTAGATACATTTTATCTTCGGGGGCAACTTGGTACGGTTATGTGAGGTCGGTTACTAGTCATGGGTTAAATGTAGTCTAACGAACGAGTATGACTGGTTCCTTGGGGGCCTCCCTCACATCGTAGTACGGACCGAAACGTTCGTGGCCATGGTTCCAGTATTTAGCTCATAACTCGGATTTGGGTGGTCTACTTTGTGTTACACCACAATCCTTGGTAAAGTGGTTCTTTTGTCATCGTATGATGAGTTTTGGACCGAAAAGGCCCGGTTGTGGTGAAATGTTATCTTTTATAAATTAAACCTTTATGAAAAGATTTCCTTATGATACTGATGTTTATATTCCGGGAAGTTTATAAAAGAACTACTTGTGCATTAAATTGTGAGGTTCTGGAAAGAAGGTTTATGGTCTCATTTTAAAATGGATTTCTTTCTTGTCAACAGTTAACTTGGAAATGCTTATTTGAAAGGATTACCTTTGATACAAAAGTTTATATCTCTTGAAATTTATAAACTGTATGTTCTCACTAGGCTTTAAGCCTAACACTTTTTCTCAAATGATGTGTATAACAGGTTCCCCTTAGCGGTGGGTTGCACGGGGTTTTTGAGAGTCGAGCGTGGACTCGAGGCATTTTGAGATGTCCATTATTTTGGCATTGGGCATTGTTTAAGTCTCATCTTTTAGTGAACTTTGGTTCGTCAAGTGATGTAGTCTAGACAGTTATGTTTAGATTAGTTTAGTTATTATATTATATATCCATACGAGTTTTGTAAGTCTTAGGACTGTTCCCCTTTAAGGGAGGTTTATACCAATTCGAATGTCTTGTTGCCTCTATTTCCGCAGTTTTATTTCACTCTGAATTTTAGGGTGTTACAAATGGTCCATTCCCACATCTTTTATCGGACTCTGTGGGTTGCTTGGGCTTACCGGATACTATCGGCATTTTGTTCGGGATTATGCCAAGATTGTGTCGCCCATGACTGACTTTCTTCAACAGCAGCGCTTGGAATGGACCGAGGAAGCCATAGTTGCCTTTCAATCACTCAATAAAGCGATGACAACCTTACCAGTATTGGCATTGTTCGACTTCTCCAACCAATTTGATGTAACAATTGATGCATCGGGAACAGGTATTGGAGTCGTGTTATCACAAAATGACCACCCCGTAGCTTTTTCAACAAGAAAATGTGTTCTTGTATGCAATCGGCTTCAACATATGTCCGCGAGTTATACGCCATAACCGAATCGGTAAAACGTTGGCGTCAATATTTATTGGGTCGTAAATTCAATATTTTCACCGACCAACGGAGTTTGAATCACTTGTTATCTCAAGTCATACAAACTCCCGATCAACAAAAATAGGCAACGAAATTAATTGGGTATGATTTTGAAATCCATTATAAGCCCGGAAAGGAGAACCGCACAACCGATGCTTTAAGCCGTATTGATGAACCACAATTTCTTGCCATTTCTACACCTACCTAATTGTGGTTACAGGAGCTACGGAATTACTACTCCAATGACACAACAGGCAAACAATGATTCACCAAGATCAAGAAGGGTAAAATTCCACAACACCAGGTTCACGACGGGATTGCCTATGTAGATGGTCGGTTGTTTGTTCCAGAAATTACACATCTAAAAAACTGAATTTTAGAAGAAATCCATTCATCAGTCCTTGGAGGACACTCGGGCACCAAAGGTACAATTCGTTGCATCACAAGTTCTTTTTATTGGCCTCATATTCGCAAAGATGTTACTCGGTTTATCAATGAATGTTCAACGTGCCAACAAAACAAAAACCCAACCCATAAGCCGTATGGACTCCTTCAACTCTTACCCATTCCAAATTTATCTTGGGACGAAATCTCGATGGATTTCATTACACATTTGCCACCTTCAAATGGAAATACGAAAATATAGGTAATTGTGGATCGTCTCACAAAATTTGCTCACTTTCTACCCTTACCAAAACATTTTACAGCCACCTCATTAGCTACTTTGTTCCTCACCAAATCTACCTTTTGCATGGTCTTCCAAAATCAATACTCTCCAATCGAGACCCGATTTTCTTAAGCCGTTTTTGGAAAGAATTGTTCAACAGATTAGGCATGAATTAAACTTCAACACTCAAGTGCCTACCACCCCCAAACCGACGGTCAAACCGAAGTTGTTAACCGTTGTTTGCAAGCCTACTTACAATGTTTTGCAGGCACCGAGCCAACAAAGTGGAACAAGTATCTTTATTTGGCGGAATTCTGGTATAACACCTCCTTCCATAGTGGGATAAATGTGACACCTTTTCAAGCGTTGTATGGTCGTCCTCCTCCTTCCATACCTAACTATACAGTGGGTTTCTCTTCTAATGCCTCTATTGAAGCCACTTTACTGGAGCATCAACGACTCATTAGCATGCTAAAGGAAACCTTACGTGCTACCCGACAAAGAATGGTCGATTAAGCAAACAAACATCGCATTGAGAAAGAATTCGAAGTGGGGGACTTGGTTTACCTACAACTGCGTGACTACAGACAAACATCGGTTAAAAAGAGGTTATAAAAAAAACTAAGTCCTCGGTTCTATGGCCTGTTTCCAATCATCGAAAAAATTGGCCATGTAGCTTATCGACTGGACTTACCAACGGGTTCGAAGATTCATCCGGTTTTCTACATTTCACTCCTCCGACCTTGTTTGGGAGATATTCAACCCGCAACGGTACCACTGCCAGACTTTGCAGAAGATGAATTAACAACAGAACCGGAACTCATTCTAGACCAAACAGACAATCAAGTGTTGGTGAAATGTAGAAACAAGGAGACCACATAGGCCACTTGGGAAGATCGGTAGGGCTGTAAACGAACCGAACGTTCAGCAAACCGTACGGTGGGAAGTTCGTTTATTTAATAAATGAACGAACATGAACAAATTTTTTTGTTTGTTTAGTTAACTGAACGAACATGAACAATGGTCTCGTTCGTTCATTTACGTTCGTGAACGTTCGTTCATTTATGTTCGTTTATGTTTGTTTATATATATATACTAGATTTGCCCCCGTGTCTTACACGGGGTAATTTAAAAAAAATTAAATCATGCCAAAAAACTTATCTTACAGATATGAATGGTCATCGAAAGTACGATGCTATTTTTCCAAATTTTTTTCCATTCAAAGTTTTTTTTTTTTGCAGCTGGTTATTAAATCATGCCAAAAAACTTTTTTTTGTATTAATAATTGATTTTGAAAATCAATTATTAAAATTTGTGAGATAAAAGTTGAAATGAATTTTGTAAAAGGATTTACATATGTTCGATAATACTTGATTTTCAATTTGTATTACAAAAATAATAATACGAAATAATATTTGATTTTCAATTTGTATTAGAATAAAATATATTTTATTTTATTTTTAGAAAATATAATACATTTTAATTCAATAAAAGATATTCATATTACAATTTTGATTTCTAAATTAGATTTCCGAACATATGCAATCTCATTTTCAACTTTTATCTCATACTAATTTCGACAAATTCCATAGTAATCACGACATATTAATTCGTATATATTTATGATATTTAATTATATAATTAAATTCAAAAATATTCAATGTTGGACTCATTTCGAAAGTATTGACGAAACGATTACAATGATATAATTTGTAAAAAATAAAAATGTTTTTTCAATGCAATTTAGTTCATATACATTATTTATATTTATATGATAAGAGTCTAAAATGAAAAATAAAAAAGTATGGGATTAAAAGTAACTACATATCTAATTATAAGGGTAGTAAATGTAAGGTATAAATTAAAAAAATTGAATTAAGGAAAGATTAAATAAGGAATGAATGTGGATTTGCTAAATGAACTTATAGTGTAAAATGCGTTCAGGTTCATGTTTAGGCGAAAAAATGGAGTCACCAGAAGATGACACGTGTCACTTTCGTTACTTATTTATTATATATATATATATATATATATATTGTGATATTAATGTGTAAAAGCATTAATTAAATTAATTTTTTAAGATTCCTTTTTTAAACCTCTTAAGTTTACCCGATTTTTTCATTTTCTTATGTTATTTATTACGAACGAAATGATGAGTAACGGTGGTTGTTTATTTATTCATTTGTATTCGTTCATTTATGTTCGTTTATGTTCATTTATGTTCGTTCGTTTACGTTCGTTTAGCTCTTAATGAATGAACAAAAACGAACATGAACAAACATATTTTCTTAACGAACGAACATGAACACAAAAAATTCGTTCGTTTACCGTTCGTGTTCCTTCATTTGTTCGGTTAAGTTAAACGAACGAACATGAACAAACCTCAGTTCGTTTTCCTTTACAGCCCCAAAGATCGGTATCATATCAGATACCAATTTCCAAGTTTCGTCCCAAGTGTTATCGATCGCTCAAACCTTGAGGATAAGGTTCGTTCTCATCAGGGGGGTATTGTTACGACCTCAAGCGATAGTCCACAGACCCAAGAGACTAGCTCGTCGAGGCCCACCAGAAATAGAAAAACACCAGCCCGTTTAATGGATTAAAAGTCCAAGCCTTGGGTCCAAGTATCAATGGATAGTCAAACATTGGAGCTGAAATCATGGAGTGATTGTAACACCCGTAAATTTTATTTAAATAAGTTAGGAGTCTAGTTATGCTTGTGTCACTCTAAGAGACTTTATTTGCATATTAAGTTGCCTTTCATGCATAGAATTAATCCTTCAATACTCTATCAGCAGTTAACGAAGCTTTCGGACGAAAATCGAGTGGCCAGACAGTCTTGGCGACCTTGCCAGCGACAGTGACAAGTGTCAAGGTCGCGCGACACTATCGCGAGGGGTCTACGACTCTCGGTACACCTCACGCGAGAGTGACCGCGATTATGCCTTTGGTCACTCTCGCCGGTCACAATCGCTGAGATTGTACCGAGAGTAAGGAGGAGGGCGCGATTGTGCCCTGGCGATAGTGCCAGTGGCACTATCGCCCGTGTGGTATGTCCGATTAAAACCCCCCTCCAGCCTATTTTCACTTCACTTTTCATAAAATCAAGTTTTGGGTTTCGATTGGGAGTATCCTGGGAAGCGATTTTCACTCTCTTTCCCACTCTCTCCTCCATTAATACACTAGAGACTGGTGGGTGCATTAAATCTCCATTTCAACTACTTCTAGGGTGTATCTAAGGGCTAACTTTCAATCTTGAAATCTCAAGACTTCACTTCCTTCTCATTCCATCAATTTTCTAGGGTTTTTATCTAAAACCTAGTTTGTGAGTGTTCTTAATCCTTTCACCCATGAGATACATGTATTTTATTTGCTTAACATTGATTTCCTCCATGCTATAAAACTAGGGTTTCTTCATAATTGAATATTGATATTAATGTGCCTTGGAAATGTAGAACATGTTGGTAATATGAATGAACTATTGGATGGTATTTTGTACTACTATGGCTCTATGATTTTGTCACTTAAGTGTTGGGAAATATTCCCTTTATGAGTAAGCTCCTTCATGAATGTATGCATAAATAGTGGTAAAGTGTAAGCTATGGTGTTCATACAATGTAACACTCTAAAAATTAGCGGAATAAAATTCGAAATTTCTGCAATATGACGGCTATAAACAGATAGAAACCTGGATATAAAACCTACTATAAACAATCCCAAAGTATCATCCCGATGGAACGGGGAATCAAAGTTATAGACATTACAATCAAAAAGGTAAAGAATACACTAACAACCTAGTAATCTAACTTAAATAAGAAAGATTAGTATCAGGTGTTGCTATTCTTCCAAAAGATATGTTCACTATTAAAAAACGCCGGTCTACACATCTCCCAAAAAGACCGCTCTTGACCCCAAAGCTATCTGCTCAGTCCCGACGAACCCCACCGGAAACCTGACCTGTTATACATGTCATTTTAAGAAAAAGTGTTAGGCTAAAGCCTAGTGAGAACAAACATTTGCAGTTTACGAATTGAATATATATAAATAAGTAAAAAGGTTTCTTTCTATACAACAACAATGGTGGTAATAGTAACAATGATGCTCTTTGAAATATAACAATTACCTCTTGGGTTAACGGGGGAGACCCGCCTACTAACCCGAATGACGGAACACAAAAGTAAGCCATTTGATGGGTCAGTAAAGCCAATAAACACATAAAGTACACGCAAGGGATGTCAGGCTCAGTGGCTTTAAACGTACACCCACGGAAACTCGAGTTCAACCCCGTCGGGTTCCTATGTCGAGCTCCTCATCCAATATCGTAATACTTGAGCACGAAGGACTTATACCGCACCCGGTACCTAACGTGCCTCGACGTGGAAAACTAGTCGTCCCAACGCCGGAACAATAATAACCAAATACGGGGTCATGACTCCCAAATGCATCACTTAAATCAAATAATGCTCACATTGTCCACGAATACTTCAACAAGTGTTAATATGCATAAAGAACACAAATAACTATTTTTCCCAAATATAGCTCCCATTCTCTACCAAATGATCATTGGTTGAAAACATAAGCATCTATTACAAATGCTACTTTTAAAACATTATAAATTCTCAAATACAAACTTATCAGTAGTTAACCACAACAGTACCCTTATGAAATCCATGAGTGATACGTACTCAAAGCCATCCTTTCAAAATACATTTTCCCAAGCAAGGTAGATCACTAGTAGCATCAACAAGTTCATAAAACCATATTTCACGAAAATTACTATAAACCCTAAAATCTCCAAAAATTTGTTTTGGTACAAGACCTATAATTTAAGTATAAATAAAAGGAGATACTTAGGCATTTAAAACTCACATTTGACATGTATAAGGTTTAGTAAAAGTGGATGAACTCACCTTAGTAGTTTCCTTAAGAGAAAACCAAGCCCTAGAATGAAGGAGATGAAAAACCACTTGAGAGCTCACCAACAACACTTCCTAAATGTGTTAAGGACCACCATTAATGACTATGTATCGCCATAAATGAAGAAATAAGTCTAGGAGGAGAATACATACCAACCCAGCTGAGAAATCGCCTTTCAAAACCCTAGAATCAGATAAAAATGACTGAAATCGCGACCTGCCTAATTTATACCCCGAAGGGGTCGGCGAGAGTGACATAGCGATAGTGACATTTGTCACTATCGCCGGGCATAATCGCCCAAAGCGTACCGCAGCCAAACCATCTCCGGCGATTGTTCCCTCGCGAGAGTGACATCCTGTCACTATCGCGGGCACTATCGCGAGCAGTCCTATTTTCCTAAACTTCGACATTTCAACTCCCACGAAGATTAAATCCGAAAGGCTCGATAATAACTAATAAACCCATATAATTAGAAGATTCCAAAATGAGAAAGAATACATAAGTTCCCAGAATTTGGGGTGTTACATACAACTACTTGATGATAAACATGGGTTATTGGTTTATGGGCAAAGCATCGATGTTGAATGCGTTTGTAAGAATTAAATGTGCCATTGATCATAATGGAGTGGTATGGATGAATCAAGACAAATGGTCACTAGGAGGACATAGTCTTGGGCGCCACCTCGTTGGTATGTGCCTAGACCCCCGCCGTTTGGGGCGATGCCTATGTTGTACCCCCGAATGTGTCAGGCCTTGAGGTGTCACTTGTGGAGTTGACACTAGGGTATCTCATCTCTTGGGTGGAATTTGTTTGGCGTTATGGGTCTCCCCCATTGATTCCATTTGTTGAAACCCATCGTTGGAAGATATATGTTGAAATTAACTTTATGCATATGTTAAATGTCATTAAACCTCACTAGGCTTTATGGCCTAACACTTGCTTGGTGTTTTACATGTATCTCAGGTTCTAGCGGTGTCGCACCTAAGACGGTTTAGGCGGACTTGGTGAGAGCTTGGGGATAGTGCAAGTGGGCGCATTTTTTGTGAAGACAACATGGGAATTATAGGCGACACCCTTTTGTATTCTTATTTCTGTGTAGGAATTAGATTAGATGGTTGTCGTTTACCCTTCCATTAAATTACAAACTGTAATTAATCAGGTCATTTATATTTCCTCATTTTTGGGAGGCTCTTGCTATGGCAAATTATATATACCACATTTCTGTTTTCTGGAATTTTATTATCCCCATTTTTGGGGTGTTAAAGTGATGGACCGATTCCCATGCACTCCCATCCCCACTTTCATGTATGCATTAGAAGTAAGCCACGTTTCCCTTATTTGTTGCAGTAAATAAAGTGCATGATAGGAGCATTTGTTGCAATTTCCATTATAAATATTGTATTTCCAGTTCAATTTAAAGGAGAGAAAATTTGTCCCAAGTCTTCTTCCTTCTTCACTCTTTCTTGAAGATTGACCATCTCAAACTAGGTCTTTCAGTATTTGTCAAAATAATTATTTGAACATCAAAATAGATTTAAAAAAAAATAATGGAAAACATGCAATTGAGGTGCTTTTATCCTTTTAAAAGTATTGAAAAGAAAAGTAAGACTATAGATTTACATATATAATACACGTAAGCGTTAAAAAGGTTTTATATCTTTTTGCATAATAATAATAATACATGTTTGAACAAAGGATAAAACAAATAGGAAGGTAGATGTTGATTACAACCATTATACAACCCAAGATAACCATAAGAATCCAAAATAAGAATCAAAGTAGGATACGTGATGATCACGAACAAGTTGAAAATAAATCAACTTGTGTATATCATATAATGTGAACAAGGAGGAGCATATGAAACTCATCCTGAGTTTATATGTAATTGACAAATTATTAATTTAAAGAAAAAAGGTATGTCATATGATTATCTCAACCTTATTACTTTATAGGGTTGGGTTCCGGTGAGAATTTGAGGTTAACGTGAGAAGTGTGAGAAATGGTTATCAACCGTTGTATGAGAAATCGAAAATTGATAAACATTAGGATGAGATGCACCGCGATGTACCGAATCAATTCCTTCTAGGCCGCAATTCATGGGAGGGCAATTGATTAAAAGTAATCAACGATTCATATCTACTTCTCACGCTTCTCACGTTAACCTCAACTTCTCATATGATTCTTCACCTCACTTTATACAAGTTTATTGTTCGTCAAATATTTTAAATTAATGATACTGATAAATTTATAACATCTTTACGTATTATCTTTTTTAAGATTATTAGAGCATCTCCAACAGCATTGTTATATTGTTTGCTATAATAGATAATCAAAAGTGAAAAACTCTAAAAATATTACATTCAATTCCAACAGATTTGTTATTTTAGAAATTTTAAAACAATTTATATTATTATAATATTCTCTAATTTATCATCTCAATACACTTTTTAAAAAAAAAACTTAATATAAAATAATAAAAAATGAATCTTATTAGTGGGATTGAATAAAATAATAATTTCTCTTTCCAACCATCAAGTTTTAGATAATTCTCTAAACTTAAGTTTTCTCTATTTTAGCAAACAAGATAACAAAGCTGTTGGAAAGGTTTAGAAAACAAAAACCCAAAATTTTCTATTTTAGTAAAGTTGTTGGAGATGCTCGACGAATAAGTCGTAACGGTTTGTACACTTTATTTGTGAATTAAATGAGATTTGTGATGAAAACGATGTATGAAGTAGTATATTGTTTGTAGAGTTTGATCGTGACCGTACACGTGGTATTTGTGTGGCCGAACCGAACCATGTTCTATTTCCACTAACTGACGTGAGAGACCCACCGAGTAGGCGGCACGGCGGTGGATGAATTTGAATAAGGACCGGTCTCGGACTTGGGCCCATTGGTTGTTGGATTTGGACCAGGTGCCTACACACGCTGCTTATGGCGGCATACATACGCTTTCCCAAATCCCTTTTTCTCTCGTTTTTACATTTTTTTAATTTAAATAAATACATTTACATATTTCTATTTTAGATTTTTCATTTTTCCAAGAAAACGAAAAGTGATTACTAGAAACATATGTTTTATGTACGTACCCATTAGTGGATATTATATAAAAAGATATTATTTATATAAAATAATTATTAAATGTATTATCAAACTTAACACTGAGTTGTCTTAAAAGTATTGTGAAATAATGGGGGTATTTGACCACCGTATTACCCAAATACCCCAAATCTCGTCGAATTTGCCTAAATGCCCATTATGTACGGGATAAGTGGCCGGGAATCCCGGTTTTGGACGTGTTCGGCCGAAATGTGACTCGATCCCGGGGTTAGGGCCAGGATTCCCGGGGTTGTTTTAGGGTTTGAGAAAAAATTAGGGTCAAAGAGCGAATGCCTCAGATCTGGATACTTGTTGTCGTCATCATCATCATCATCTTCATAATTGGTACTTGCCTCGTGATTATCAACATTTATTTCTTCCTGCTGTGAGGCAGCTGTTCCCCCAAGTAGTAATGCATGAATCTTATGAGAGATTGAACGTGCCTTGAACGTCGTCAGAGGAACCTTCTTGCTCTTCAACAACGACAATATAATAACCCTTTTAATCCCCACCGTCAAAACACTTCGATCGGCAACAAGATTTTCGGTCCCGGCCTCCAACCCCGGGATACCCGGCCATAAACCCGGGATTCCTGGCCACACAACCCAACCCGGGATTCCCGGCCACTATTCCCGGACAAAAGGGGTATTTCGGCGATTTGAACGAGATTTGGGGCATTTGGGTAATACGAATTTGAAATACGCTCATTTTAATTAATTTCCCTTTTCTTTATCAATTATGAATTAGCCTAAAAAGTCGTGTTTGTCTTCGATCATGTTATGTTGCTATTGCATTGTGTTTGTCTTCGATCGATGGTTTCAACTATCTTTACAGGTTAGTGTCATTTAGGGTTAAAAAGCAACAATTAAGGTCAATTAGATGGAGACTTTTAATGTTTATGTGAAAATAATTTTGTTGTAACCTTAAATAGGTATTTATTATATGGCCTTGCAAAGAAAATGACTTAACCCCAAACGACCATAATGCATGACTAAGGACTTGTTTGTTAACAGTTTAATTAGCTTAATAAGACTCACAAATTATTCGGTGAACGATACATAATTGTCTGGTAATGGCTTAATTATATATAAAGTGCTTATTTAGTAAGATTTTATAGTGGAGCTTTATACAGAAAGTCAAGTTTTTTTTCCAAACTTGTTCCCAGTTAAAAAAGCACGCTCCTTCCATATATGAAAAAAAATCTTCCAAACAAAAATATTTCTAATTTATATAGACAAATTAATTCACACAAACAACTTTATCTATACAATAATCAATCAAACAACCCCTAAGTGTTGCACATTATAAAGGCAAAACTGACATCTGTCAATTTATTCGTTTTGGTTTTGGGACTTACAGTTTGTCAGGTTTTTTAATTTTATATTTCTTTCATATTAATTATATTAGAAGAAAATAAATTAACCAAAAAATTTGTTTTAATTTCGAGAGAAAAATGTGTGCAAATCATTTAGCCCTCACCGACTTCTAGATGAAAGAAGCTATTAATTAGTACAAGACTATTTCTTGATGAGAGAAACTACCATATTAATTTGATCATTGACTATCAAGATAAGACTTAATTATGATATATAATATTTGCATGTATCACATTCTTCGAAGATGTCCTCATCAACTAAAGTAAAGCATACTTAACATGTCACTAACAATACACTTCATATAAATGTATGTACCACAATAATTTATAAATAATTGCATAACTGAAACACACAATCCTAAATAGTAAAATACCTTAAAATGTAAACGCTTACAAAATATATGATTTTGTTCTCGTGCAAACTTCATTTCTACATACATTTTTTAATTAATACTAATGTAACTGTAAAAGAAAAAAACATATGTAACAAAAATGCCAATAATCAATCACCAAAACATTATGTAAAAGTTGTCAATAATAGATATGACATACAATTTTATCCCCTTGATTACTTACCATGTACAATCTTTATTTAATGATCACCGATGATCAAATTTGTAGATGTGGCAATTCAACACCACGTGTCATTTCTTAATATTGAACATCACCGATAGGAAATGCGATTGATGATATGTAGTCGGTGAATGATGAAATACTCAATATCGAAAGAGAGAACACAAGCTGACTAACTCAAAATACATACACCCGAGTACCCGCATTCCTCCACAAGAATCTAGAGGTGCCACCCATACATCTTAAGCACCACCACACAACACCGTCATTGGCACCAGATACCATTCACACACGGTCATCTATGGCCTCCAGGTTTAATTTTTATTTTTAAATTGGTTTTGATTGCATTGCCCAATGCCCATATGATTTTGATCAATAAACAAAATGGAAGTTAGGGTTTTTATTCTTGATTGGGTTGCTTATTAGGGTTATCACTTTTGATTTATGATATGAGAAATTAAGTTCTTAAATTTGATTAAGAAACTATCAAATGTAATTTGTGTTTAAATCCCATCATTCTAAATGCCATTTTTCACTTTTATATCTTGTTCTACATCATTAAAATCTGTATATTTAGCTCATGATTTTGAAATTCTTGTATGTATATCATTTTTACTCTATTATTATGTTTGTAAAACTTTTTCCCCATGTTACTAATCCTTCTTGTTTATTTGTATTTTATACCATATTTATTATATAACATGCCAAAGAAAGATGGGGTCTAATGTGTATGTTCTAGAATTATATTGACAAAGCTTAAAAACATACATAGACACAATCTAATGCGTATACTTGAGTAATTGTAAATCAAAATATATATGGTAATAAATTTGTAATTAATGATCTTTATTAAGCATATATTTATACATATAGATATGTATATGTATGTATATTCAGACGAAGGATCAAGCGAGAAGACGGGTTAAGGTGAGAACTGAGAAGGTAAGAAAAGATCTGATAACTTAATCACTTTTAGGGGTTGTTTGTTTTTTTTAATAAAATCCTCTTAATGGCTCTTAAGTTTGAATCGTTCAGACATTTTTACACACCACCTCTTATTAATCATAACTAAAATAAGACTTCAGACTTTAAACCTCTTAAAAAACAAACGGCACCTTAATCTCAAACCCATCCATGAATTGTGCTTGATATGGAAATTGATTCGATACATCTCATCCTAATGTGCATCCAAGGGTGGAGATCTCTTGTTACCCTTCTCCGCATAACTTTCAATTCATCAGGACCCAACCCGGGTTGGGTTCCGGTGGAAGTTGAGTTAATGTGAGAAGTGGTTATCAACCGTTAGATGCACATTAGGATGAGATACACCGAATAAGATGCAAAAAGATGCATTGGGTCAATTTCTTTATGAAGTTCGATTAATGGGTGAGATTGAGATTATAAGTGATCAATGGTTCAAATCCACTTCTCACGCTTCTCAAGTAACTCATGATATGTGTTTAATCAATTTAGAACTCTATATGTTGTGATAAGTGTAAGAACTATTATCGTTAGAAATTGTTTCACACGATTTTTTTCCATATAATACTAGAATTTAATATATTGATTAACATATATTTGTTTCATAACATGCTTATTTCATAAATATTTGGTTCACAATGTGAAACTTTTAGGTTGTAATTTTTGTTTCACAAACATATAAAAAATATTCACATTGTGAAACAAAAATATGTTAATCAATACACTAAATCCAATACGCAGATGAGAAAAAAAATCATGTAAAATAGACATGATTCACCGGTTCTTAAAGTTATCACAATTTTATTAGGTTCTTAAATGAAAGTCCCATACATGATATATGTTGTTTCGTAACATATATTTATACAATGTTATTTCATATATGAAACTTTCATAGTTGTTTTGCATGTGAAAAAAACATCAATATATGTTTCACATAAAAACACACACAAACAGACTATGTAAAACTAAATGAATCATTATTTAAAATCAAAATTTAAATTAATCTATACAAATTTAGAGCATCCACAGTGTACGAGCTTTTCACCGAGCTTTTTCATAATTTTTTTCTTACACATTATTGCCATATCAACAACTTAGAGGTTGTTTACCAAATTTTCCATTAAGTCCTGTATGGATAAATGTGTCTGTCTGGATAAATTTGTCTGTCCGGATAAATTGGTGTTGTTGTTTACTTTTTTATCTGAATTAACAGTCTGAATAACAGAAATAACCAATTTACCCCTGAATATGAATTTTAAGTTGTTTTATAAATTGATGTTTATTTTTTAAGCCATATATTCATAAATTCATTAAGTACTTAAATTTCCAAGTTCAAACACAATGTAGCCAAGTTCAAACAAAAAGTAGCAAGTATGAAATCGACATTATAGAAATCATGGTTACAAAAATCTACATTGCAAAAATGTCGAGCAACTATGGAGAAGAAACAAGTATGGAACAAAAATCGACTGAAAAAACAAGTAAGGAACAACAATCGACCGAAGAAAACAGGTATGGAACAACAATCGACTTAAAAAATAAGTATGGAACAACAATCGACTGAAGAAACAAGAATGGAACAACAATCGAGTATGGAGAAGAAACGAGTATCGAACAATCAGTAAAATCATTACCTTTGGAGAAATCGACCAAAGGAAATTATTGTCTAGGGTTGAAATCGAACCAGCAGTGAATTGAAATAGTGTAATCGAACTAGCAATGAACTCGAAGCAGTAAAATCGAACGAGCGGTGAAGGTGAAATCGAAATCAAACAAGCAGTGAAGGTGAAATCGAGCAACTAGGTTTTTATTGCATGATTATTGAGTAGGAGGGTAGGCATGTCTTTATTTTTAAAGGGTGGAAATGTCAAAAATGTGTCTTAATGGGGACAACATATCTTTCCCCTACTTAGTGAATAAGCCAGAAATGTCTGCGCGAATAAGTCGGTTTTGTCATTAAGCCCCAAGTAAACACTCCAAACGTCTGCGCGAATAAGCCGGTTTTGTCATTAAGCTCATTAAGCCCCAAGTAAACACCCCCTTAAAAACCTTTATATACCTCCACTATGTGAAAAACCTCACACAAGCTTTTTCATTACTTTTTTAAACTATCCAGGGTCCTACTATTTTAACTTTATATCATTTTTATTCTTATTTATAAAAATAAATACATTAAAATTCATACAAATACATATTTATTTATATCAAGAAAAAAAGTTATTTTAAAAGTATGTACAATAAAATTAATAAAAATTAGGTTATTAAAAAATATATAAAAGTTGTATAAAAAGTTTGTAAAATAAAAATTAAAAAATGTTAAATTTAAAAGTATGTATAATCGAAAATAAAAAGTGGGTTATTAAAAAATCTGTTAAAATTGTATAAATATGTCAAATTTAAGATATTATTTTAAAAATATAAAATATAATTACTTTCATTATGTATTTATTTATATTATTTATTTAATAATTATATTTAAATAGGATTACTTTAAATATATTAATAAATAAAACTGATTAAATACGAAACTTTTATAAAATTCTATAAAGTTAAAACTGATTAAATACGAAAAAGCTATGAAAAAGCAGGTCGTGCAGTTACGAGCTATGACGAAAAACCTCGCGAAAAACCTCACCCAAAAAAGCTCTTCACTATATGAAAAACCTCAAAAGGGGGTTTTTGTTTTTTGAAAAAGCTATTAAAAACCTGTGAAAAAACACATTGTGGATGCTCTTACAACATATATTGGATTTGTATTTGAAATATATTACTTATATAAAGTTCAAAAAGAATTAGAAAGTATTTTAGGCAATTAGGTAACTAACAATCAAGGGGTGTTAAATTACGTGGATGCCCTCCCCAGCCCCCGGCTACACAACTCAAGTGGTGGGTTACCCAACAGGCCAACATGGATTAAAATCTCATGTCCCAGGTTATAATGTCTCGTTCATATCCATCAATCTCATGAATACACGTCATAGAAGATAATATAAACTTGAATTAAATAAAATCAAAAATATATAAAATCTGATATATCTTAATTTCATTGGTTAGACAGGAATGAGACATGATATTTTGAGACATGATATTTTGTGACAAGATATTTTTATTCACCCAACACCCCTCCCCAAAGAATCTTCTTAGTCCACCTCCTCATAAAATACTCCCTCCGTCCCAAAATAAGTGTTCACAATTGACTTGACACACAGTTTTAGACATGCATAATTATTACCCCTTTTTGGTATCAAATGACATCTTTACCCTTATTTAATGTTTCTTTTTCTTCACAACTCTTATGTATTTGTGCATTAATTAAGGGTAAATGTGAGAATTTAGCTATTTACTTTTTGAAAGTGGACACTTATTTTGGAACAAACATAAATAGAAATGTAGACATTTATTTTGGGACGAAGGGAGTAATACATACATTTAACCATTCAACAAAATACTAAAAACATTTTAATACTGGTGAATGAATATAGATAGGTTTATGGATCGAAAATCAAATTAATTTTAGATATAAAAAAAAATGTATTTTCAAGCAAAAAGGAAAAAGAGTAAAAGAAAGAAAAGGAAATGGGTATGCAAGTTTCTTGAACTGAATGCGACCAAAGAGCCCATCTTCCCCACCCCCCTCAAAACACCCCCCTTTTCCTCTCTCTCTACAAATATGGTTGTCTACGTTCTGTTCTTGCATCATCACTTCTATTCTCCGCCATCTTCACTTTCCTAACCCTAAGTTAACACCTATTTAATTCTTTTTATTATTAATTAAACCAAAGGGATCTTGCGTTTTCAAGCCTTTGTTTCAATACAGATCACTCAACCTTTCTACCTTTATTTTCTTCTTCAGATTTTGTTTTTCCTATTAATATTCATCTACTTCAGGTATTCTTCTTCAAATCTCTTCGTTTCTTTCTTTAATTTCAGCTTCTGGGTTCTTGTAAAAATTCATTTTTTTGGTATGGGTTCTTTAGATTTGAAACGAAACAGAGCAGTTGTATTCTGGGATGTTTCTGTATTCTCTTAATTTACCCTGTTCAATGCTCATGGTGTTTGTATTTCTATTTTTTGTTGGTTCATTGCATTTTTAGGGTTGTGTAAATTCTGGGTTTTGGGTTTTGATGTTCATATCAATATTCCCAACATTTAATTTGTAATTTAGGCATTCATCTATTTAATCAATTAATATTGTTTTGCCTGTTGCATAAATGTGGTGTTCTTTCCAGCCTTCATGGAAGATCTTAATAGTGGGTTTGTGTTCTTATTTAATTGTTTAACTTGTGATGGTTGTTTTCATCAGGTTGAATCTTAAGTCTGTTGAAGAAGTTGTATTAATGGTGAGTGAAGTCTTTCATTACTAGGTTTTCATGAAATCCAATGCCAATTTGTTCAATGTTTTGATTTTTTTTTTGGTTGTTTGGAAATTAGGGAGAAGCTCCAGTTTTCTTTGTTGATGATATCCAAGGGAGTTTTTCAAATGGATTTGATCTAAAACTCGCGGGCTTCGAAACAGCCACCGCTCTTGGAAACAAAACAGTATGATATATCTCAACTTTTATTCGGTAGGGTTGGGTTCACGTGAGACCATATTTTTACACTTAAACTTCACATCAAAATACTGTAAAGGTAAAAAAGAATCCGAACCTTCACAGCAAAACACGGTGAAGGTGTGAAGTTTCAAGTGTAAAAATGTGGTAACACGGGTCTCATGAAAACATACTGGTCTCACGTGATTACAACTTTTATTCCGTATATCATATATCTCAATTTTTATTCAGTATGTCATTGGTGGGAATGATGATCCAACATCAAACGGAGTTCGTATTCTCAACAAATCGACCGGTGAATGGTGAGTTTTGAGTCTTTCTCACAGTGTCGTGTTAATTTGATTTTATCTTTGTTTTGATGATGATTTTATGACATAAAGATCTTGTTTTTTCTCGCTTGCAGGGTGATTCCAACCGTTCTAGGAACAAAACCGAAGGCACTCAAAGGCCATTCAAGTTTGCTTTTGAATCAAGATAAAATCTTGATCATCAAAAGCAATTCCAAATCTAATGAATCTGTTTGGTTTCTTGAGGTGGGTGTTTCTAAAGTAACGGAATTTATCAAGAAATATGTAGGTTTTGCGCGTTTCTTGATTTTGAACAATGTTTGTTATGTGTTGTAAGGTGGACACACAATTCATTAAGGATCAGAAAAAGAAATTTGATACCGAAGTAGTTGCTTGGAGTAAGGGAGTTATTGGTGATGCTGAACGGCCCATCGTGATTAGTGGCCCTTCTGGGGTGGGAAAGGGTACGTTAATTAATCTGCTGATGAAAGAGTTTCCGACAAAGTTTGGATTCTCGGTTAGCCACACGACTCGTGCTCCAAGGGAAAAGGAGCAGAATCGAGTGCATTATCATTTCACCAAACGCAGCGTTATGGAGGAAGAGATTAAAGCTGGCAAATTTCTTGAGTTTGCCGCAGTCCATGGAAATCTTTACGGAACTAGCATAGAAGCCGTTGATGTAGTTGCTGATGCCGGAAAGGTCTATATCTCTTGCATTCTTTAATTTGTTCACATTATCTGTCAAATTGGATGATAGAATGAGAAATATTGGTCAAATTGGCAAATAACTAATTGTATATATATATATATATCTGGGTTGGGTTCACGTGAGATCAGCCTGTTTTTATGGGACCCGTGAGATCGCATTTTTACACTTGAAACTTTACAATAAAACACTGTGAAGGTAAAAAAAAGTCCGAATCTTCACAGCAAAAACAAAAAAGACTCTGAAAGTTACCTTCAAAGTGTTTTGCAGTGAAGTTTCAAGTGTAAAAACGTGGTTTTATGGGTCTCACGAAAACAGGTTGGTCTCACTATCTATCTATACTATATTATAAAAGAGACATAAAAAAACTCTTAATTACAACATTTTAAGCACAAAATACAACTAATTAAAACCAATTACTTAATTTACAATTTCATAATACATTGGTACAACTTATCCAAGCACAATATCTCACATCATCATCTATTTGTGGAATGGATACTCATTTATTAATATAAATATTTGTTTTTTATATTTAATGGACGGTTTGATCAATATTATCTACTATTGTCAATATTTATTTTTTATATTTATTGGACGATTTGATCAATATTACTATTATCAATATTTATTTTTTATTTTATGATTTGTTCTTAATATATCTATATCTATATTAGTTATAATCTCATAACTAATATATCTATACTATATTATAAAAACATGCATTGATCTAATAAATATATTTAAAAATAAATAAAACAGGTAGTTTATCTCATAGTGTTTATCCTGTATTTAATATGTTTATTTGCAGTTAGTTATACAAATAAAAACATGGGACTTTAATAAGTTATAATTATGTTTCATTAACTTGTAATTTTGAATTTTAACTAATATATCTATACTATATTATAAAGCATTTAAGCTAAACTCTTAAAAACTAATTTTTATGCATTAGGTACCACTTGTTAATGCATATTACTTAAAATCCAAAAGTACAAATTGATTAAACATAAGTATAGCTTATAAAAGCTCAATGTTTGAATTCGTGTAACTAACTGCAGATAAGCACTTATTTTTATTTTCTAAAATATCTAAAAATTTTAACTATTGATATAACTAATCGATAAATATAAGAAAATTCGAGATAAAACACCTTATTTTTATTTTTTATTGAAGTATGTTATCTTTTTAATTTTAAATACAAAATATCTTAAATATAGTTATCATTTAAATTAAACATTTTTTGACCCGTAACAAAATTTATTATTATTATTTTTTATAAAAAACCATAATTAAACTAAACTAAAATATATTTTTGTTTTAAATCTAGGTTTCTCAAAATCGTAAAATAAAATAAAAAAAGACTAACAAAAAGTATGAATAATGATCGAGGGTTCGAGTTCTAGATTTCAGAAACCCGCTGCATTGCGACGGTACATTTATAGTATATATATATATATATATATATATATGGTAATTAACACTTCTAAAATGCACAAATCAAGCTACAATATGATGGGATCATGGGAATTTTAATTTTGATTCAAAAATGTCGGTCATAGAAGCATGCTGAAATGAGTTTTTCTCATTCGTTTGTTTAAACTAGCGAGTCTGGTTTTGTTGTAGAGATGCATCCTTGACATTGATGTTCAAGGGGCAAGGTCCGTGAGGGCTAGTTCACTCGAAGCTATTTTCATCTTTGTTTGCCCACCCTCGTTTGAAGAGCTTGAGAAGCGCCTTCGTGCAAGGTTTGAGCAATATCTTGAAACCCGTTATCAAAACAATCTTGTTTTTCTTATCTTCAAGTTGACTAAACAAGCTCTTCACTTTGGTCAACAGAGGGACAGAAACCGAAGAACAGATCCAGAAAAGACTTAGAAATGCTAAAGCTGAGCTTGAACAAGGAAACTCTCCCGGCCTTTTTGATCATATTTTGGTGAACGATGATCTGGAAGCTTGTTATGAGCGACTTAAGGTGAATAATATATATATATATATATATATAAATATAACATTATTATGATTTGAAATCTTGTTTAATCTGTTTGTGATTTCATTGTAGAATATCTTGGGTATTAGTGAAAGCATGAACATTGCCCCCAAAACCCGTAAGTGAAGTTTCTCATTTGGTTATGTATCGTTTAAATTCAAATTGAAATGATTCTGATGAGGTGTTTGCATTGTTGAATCCAGCAAATAAGGTGTTTGACTTTCCCGTTGACCTCACATTGTCCAAAATCAACGAAAACGTCTTGATAAACTGTGGTCCTGCTGAACAAAGGTATGCATACATCTTTAGAATAAGTTCAAACAGAGGCCATTCATTATGAATATGAACATATTCATATAATGAATAAACTCATTATGAAGTCGTTTGATGGTCAACACATGTTCTCTTATACAGGGTTGTGCTCGATTTATCATCAATGAAAGGAGGGGCACCTGGACGGACAAGAGGACTAAATATGTACGCTTTTGATCCGATTACAGAAGGCACAAACGGCTGCAACTTCTAAACCTGAGTACCAACTCTCTATTCATGAATTCCCATTTTGTTTTCTTATTTTAAGGAAGACAAAAAAAACGCAGTAACTCGTAGTTAGATTTCCCGTTTTCCGGGGTCTTTTAAAGTCATTTAATCGAGGATTGGAGCAACTTCTAAAAATTCAATTTTGAAGAATGAGAAAGGATACGAGTCTTGGTTAATACGTCGTTAGGCAGCGATATGAATCTTAAATTTTTCGGATTATCGGATAAATGCAAATTATGAACTTTTAGACGATATTTTTTTACAAAAAGAAATGATTTGTTTTGAACAGAATGTTGGATTTTGCAATCTTTTGAGTGATATAAAAAGGGAATGGCATCAAGAATTGATCACAAGAAGACAGAGAGATAGGGGACCCAAAACATTTGGTTGATCAACACCAAGATCTTTTGGTTGTTTGTGTGTCTAAAAAAATGATGATGTGTCGTTCTATAATTGGTCTATAGTTTGGCTGCTTGCAACTGCCAGAATGGGCAGCTTTCCACTTGCAAATATGTGGTTGGGAAACAAACAGTCCACGTGATAAAATCTATGTTATAAATGGGTAGTAAGATTATTTATCCAAAAATTTAAAATTATAAGATCGTGATGTCTCTTCGGTGCCGAGATATCAAAGAAGTCCATGCTTTTGAATCCTCAATGTAACCATCAATTATATCAAATCTTTAAATCATAAGAAATTACATACCAGGTTTTTTTATATGTATTTTTGCTAATACGGTGATTATTTTATAACAAAATAAGATTATAACGAAATAACAAATGAGATTACGGGATAAAAAGTGTCACAGTGTTTGCCTCCTTGGCCTTGGCCAAGAAAATAAAGTGGGAAAAGGTGGAATGTGTTCGAAATTTAAATTTAAAAAAAAAAAGGGAAAAGGTTACCCCCTTTTTGTTCATCTTTATTCACATTTTTTTTCTTGGACTTTATGGACGTTATTTCCAAATTCCAATTCAATTACAAATTGGTTAATATATTTCTTAAAATATGAAAACTAAGGCTGGTTTATCCAAACTCTTACTCGGTAAGTAAGTGCTTATCCATTAATTGTTTACCATAGTAATATTCAAGACTTTGACTTACTTTACGAGGTAAGATTGTAGTCCATCAAAACGGTATCATATGTCACAATTTACCTGGTAAGGTGCGACAAAGAATCGGTGAGTCACCACTCTCACTTAATGGAGAAGACTCTCCATCCTTATCATCACTCTTACCGGGTAAGATTATCCAGTAAGGTAAATAACTTGGAAAGCGCTTACCAGGTAAGCGTTTAGTAAACAACCCCTAAAATGTGATAAAATAAATAAAATTTGAGGTAATTTTTTTATTAGTTATTTGGCAATAAAGTTGTACTATAATTTTACTCTTTTGTAGTTTATATGTGTTTATATTTAAATTAAAAATAAGTAAATTTATAACAAAACATATTGGCGTTTACTAAACGCTTAATGGAGAATGTATTTATAATTGTTTATATTTTTTTTTAATCGGAAAAAAACCAAAAAAAAACAAGAGGTAAAAGGACTAAAATGGTCCTTGACTTAACTGAGTTAACGGATTTATTTTAACGATGTTAGTCAAATGGACCATGAGGTCCATGACCATGACAAATTAAATACTACATGTTAGGGGTGCTCACGGGTTGGATTGATCGGGTTGAAGGCGTTTCAACAACCCAACCCAATGCTGATGGTTTGAGAATTTTTAACTCAACCCAACCCAAACAAAAGTGCAACCCAACCCAACCCGTTCGAGTTGGTCGGTTTTGTCGGGTTATGTTTTAACAAAGTAAAAGCAATATTGAAAACATAAAAATAAGGAAATATTTCTTTGAAATACGATCCATCATTCAAAAGAATATACAAGTTTATCAAATATTTAGGTATTACATAAGTTTCCAATAACTTCTTCTTATGAGTTCCATTGCTCATTATTGTCGAGTTGGTTTTGGTAATATATACATATTAAAGTGAAATATAAATAATTTTAGAGAAGTCGCTAAAACGTTTATCTGGTTATCGGGTTACTTTGAGCCTAACCCAATATCAACCCAATAGCTTCGGGTTGTCTTAATTTTGTATCGATTACATGTCGGGTTGCCTCAAATTGATTTTTTTTTTCCGGGTTGATCGGATTGGGTTGGTCGGTTTTTTGAGCACCCGTACTACATGTACCAAATCCATAATCTATATTATATTATAAAGCACGGATAAAAAACTCTTAACTACAAATTATTAGACACAATGTACCATCATTTTATGCAAAATTTTAAAAATCTCTTAATTTACAAGTATCAAAGCACAAGATACATATTACTACTGCGGGCTTCTAACACCCACCAATTTGGTATGTGCAAACCTTCCTTTTATGCAAACTTTTCTATGTATCACTATTAATTAATATATTATATTACTATAATTTTATTTTAATTATATTATTAAATATGTAATTGATTATTTTTTTTATATGTCATTAAAAATATATAAGATAATCATTGAATTCTAATCAAATACTTAATTTTTTTATATAAAAACATTATATTATTAAGCCTAAATTAAACAAATTTATAAAAAAAACATTATCACTTTCTCAAAATCGTACTGTAAATCGACAAAAAAATAAAATGAAACATTAAAATCGTGATATATTTCGCTGCATTGCGCGAGTACGCTTCTAGTAAACTTATATAGTCATAAAAAATGTTTATAAGTTAATAAATTCATAATTCACCCTATTTACAATTTTATAGCAAGTCTAAAATCTCAATTTGGAACGAAATAAAGCAATTTGACGAAAAATGTTTATAAGTTAATAAATTATGTTAAGCATTTTAATTGACATTGAGCAGAAATAAATTAACTGACATGATCTAATTAATAATTTTTTTTGTTAAAATACAAAACTAGGAAAATAAAAATCTATGCATCAATTTCTTCACGATTATTCAGTTTTGACTTTTAATGCGTTCATGATATACATAATATTAATTTGATTTTTTTATAATTTATTTATCCACGATGAATAATATATTCTTGAAACATTCCAATTACTCAACTTGGTTTACCTTCTTACCCAAGTATTATGACTCATTCAACATAAACTCTAAATACAATGAATTGTGACACATCAAACCCTAAATATTCTACCTTTATCATATTAATTATTATGTTACGTATACTCATTTAGAATCTAATAATTTAAGAGGTGTTTACCAAACGATTATAATAAGACTCGAGAGTTCTATACGGTAAAAGACATATTAAGGATTGAGAATCTTACCAGATAATTGAGAAACAAGACTCATACCTGGTAAGCGTTAAAAAGCGTTTACCAACAATCTATTTTGATAACTGAAAATGTTATTTCATAAAGTACGTGATAATGGTTACTATTACCGACAAGCGGTTACCCAGTTGGCGATTGGTAAACAGCCCATTACCCTTAACCTTCTATACAAATTTGTTCCTATAGATTTTGCTTTTCCATTTTATAATAACATCAATTGTATGTTTGCACCTTCTTATTAGCCAACGCGTTTTTGAAGAATTGCATTCCCTAGTAGCAAGCTTTCATGTTACACTAGTGTAAATTAAGAATGAAAATTTGATACAATATAAATGGCTAAACATACTAAAATGTTTTTGATATATCCTTTCGGCAATACGGGCAATTAGAGAGAAAATCAACTTTGTTACAAAAGTAATTACAATCACATAAATTAAGGTGGACCCGAAATTTTCTCGTGCACTAACGTCATTTGATTATAAAAAAACAAATGTATAGGAATTCTACACGATAACAATACACATCAGTTACTGGCCTGTGCAAGGAAAGGTCTCTTGTTCGACCCCTTTTTCACCGGTATTTCTCCCAATTTATTTAAACTAACCAAAAGGGTGTTAGCCTAGTGGTAAGGCATGTGGACTAGCTAGTAGCGGTCTCATGTTCGAACCCTGGGGGACGCATCCTGGAGGTACGGGGGCTTCGACCCCGGGCTGCATGCTTTAGCAGTCGGGCTTCGGCCCATATTGCCAGGGATTAGTCTGGGCCCAATGTGGTCTGGGATACCCTCTCCAAAAAAAATTTATTTAAACTAAAATATGGGGGAAAATGCCAACAACAAGATTGAACTCGCAACATACACGAACCATGCCACCACAAGTTTGTGTTTTTAGTGTAGTTTCATAAAATATAAAAGCACACAAGAAATAAAGCAGATGTACCTTTCTTACATATGTTTAGGGATGACAAAAAATGATCCAACCCGCCAACCCAACCTCGAACTCAACCCAAAATTAGCAGGTTGGGTTGAGATTTTCAACCCATTTAAGTTAAATGGGTCAACCTGTCTAACCCATTTATGTAAATGGGTTGTGTTGGGTTGAAATTTTCAACCTGATTTCAACCCACTCACAACATGTTTTCAACCCATTATAATACTACATAACTATATTTTATTTTTAATTATTAATCATTATTTAATTATAATTAATAATTTAATATATGTTTACTGATTAAAAAATTGTTAGAAAAAAAAATATGGTTCATAAATGGCTAAATCAGATTTGACCTAGTTGACTAGTTCTATCTTTCACTCTTTTGTAATTTTTCACGTCGCCTCATCTGCTCCTCATACACGTCGCCTCCTCATACCTTGAAAACCCTAGGTTCAGTCTTCCAGTTCCACAATGAGTCGGCAACTTTAGGCTTTAGGCTTCCACGGCGAGTCGACCTATATTTAAAACTTTTTTAAAACTAGGAACAATTTATTTGACTTTGTGGTTGTGGAAAACTTTGAACAATTTATTTGACTTTATGGTTGTGTGTTATTGAAAATTTGAATAATTCATTTGACTTTGTGGTTGTGTATTTGTCATGAAATTAAGTAGTTTAATCTTTTTTATTTTATTTAAAATTTTAAAATTAAATGATTCAACCCATTTATTTAACAGGTTGGATTGAGATAATTATAAATAGGTCAACCTACTACCAACCCATTTAAGTAAAAAGTTGGATTAGGTTGAAAATCTCATAACATTTAATTAAACAGATTGGGTTGAGTTGAGATTTTCAACCCAATTAATAAATGGGTTAAACCCAAACCCAAACCCAAACTAACCCATTTCCACCACTACATATGTAGGTCCATCCCCCATCTCAAGTCATCCTCGATTACACCCACACTTCATAGACTTAAATTACAAAAATCGTCATATAGGTTTGTGGAAATTCGGTTTTCACCCCTAACTTTTCGAAATTGCAATGACCATCAAGGTTCGGACTTCTGATTTTATTACGGAAAATCGGAAACCATCCTTGACCATTAGGGTCATTAAGTTTTGTAAGTCACTTAAGCGCAATTTGGTAAAGCATGTTTTTCAATAAAAAAATGTAGTACATATAGCATTTTTACAAATATGCCAAGCATTTCACAATAACAACACAAAAACCTTTGAAATTTATACCCCTCGTTGTCCCTCCTTGTGCACACCATCTCCGGCAACCGTAACGAACCACCACCCCTTATATCCGGTGATTGTACCCAACCCCCATCTCCGATGACACTCCCTCCACCTCTCTCCACCCACCAAAGCAACCCCTCTACCTTCATCTCTTTGTGGGTCTCACCAATTGTCGTCTAATTTTCAATCGCTGTCTCATTAATCCTTTGAAGGCATGGAAATGGTGAGAAGAAAGTAGATGATGGAGTCGCCGGAGAAGAAGAGGTGATGGAGATGGTTGATGGGATATTTTGAAACCAAAACTTTACTCTCCTTATAGACATAAAACCTGTAATAACCTTTTTATATGAAACCTGCTTTCGACAAACCCTAACTTTGAAACTCAATAGGGGTTGTACTTTTTTAATATAAAAGTTTAACCTAAATAGTTTATAAAATATTATAGATTAGTATTCCTTTTAGCAATCATGATCACTTAGGGGTTGTTTGTTTAACCATTAAGCGCTCTGATTTCATTCTGAACAATTACCAAACAACCATATTTCATATTGCACTATATCATAAGAGTTTTTTAATCATTCTGACCCCTTAATCATTCTGCAACATACCATTCAGCAACTGTTAAACAGCCCCTTAAAAAACAACATTGTATCAATTCGTATGCATCAATGCAAACGAATGAAAGTGACAATGGAGAAATAGAGAACACATTCAAGTTATTGAAGATAAAAGAATAATGAACAAGTCTATCTTTCCTCCTGTTAAACGCAAATCCCCAAAATTGTAATTGTAAGAGACGTACATAAAAAAGCTATCAGAAGACCTTCATGCAAGACCAAAGGCATTGCAAGACAAACCTAAAAGAAGACTGGCACATCTAAGGATCGGCGATGGTGACTTCAACCTCCACACCAGGTTCAATAGTGATTGAGGTGATTTGCTTCACAACATCTGGTGAGCTGAAAAGGTCAATAACCCTCTTGTGGACACGAAGCTCAAATCTGTCCCATGTGTTTGTTCCTATAAAACCAAATAAAGAAAATAAACCATCAGATGAATCAGAAAAGACAAACATAAAATGAATCGGATACACGATATCAATCTATACACAACTACACAAGCTCCATTTGCATAGAAACAGACATGCAGCCTGCATAACTTAAAAGTATAGCAGATATATTCGAGAAACTTCAGGAAAAATTGGATTGAATGTGAAGATCCCATCAAAAGAAATAATTCAAAATGGAAGAGGGGGAGAAAGGTAAAATGGAGTAGTTGCACAATGGTGGCTGTTATCTACTAAAAGGAATGGAAGTTACCTTCACCACAAGGTGACTTCCTTGTTGTGATGTTAAGAACCTTGGTTGGCATTCTAACAGGTCCTTTCACTCGTAGCTTCTTGTCTTTGGCACCACGAACCAAATCCGAACAAACTGTGATTTAAAACAAATCATTAAAACTCTGATCACCAAAAGGTTAAAGAACACACAAAGATGATTGGCATCACAGAAGCAGAACCTATATGGTACCATATCTAGAACGTTTCCCCCTGTTAGTTGTTCAGATATTAGTGATCAACATTCTACCATGATTGAACCAGTAAAATCCATAGTTTCAAATTTAAGGTTGCTTCAATGTCATCTCCTCAAATACCATGATTGAACCATTAAAATCCATAGTTTCAAATTTAAGCTTGCTTCAATGTCATCCTCAAAAGTTATAATAAAAAGAAGGAAAATGAGAGATGCTGTAACTAAAGACAAAGTTGGTGAGGACTTTCCCAAGCTAAATTTGATATGGACTCGGATCAAAATCTTTTCTTCGATTGTTCAATTTGCGACAATGAGGGCTAATATAAAACAAATTTTCATATAAATTGCATAAAACATAAAGTTACAGGGATGTTACATTAGAACATTAAATCATAAATGCACTAGAAATAACACGAGAGCATTATACAGTTTACAACAATGACAAAGTTGACCTCTGTAGTTAAAAGAAACAAGCATAACAAGAACAGATGACATAAATATCAAATTGCAAATAATATATGGTTGGAAAATCTGATACCTTTTTCAAGGTTCTTGACATTCTTAGAAGAGAGGGTGATTCTAATCTTGTGAATTTGTTCTTGGGGCTCTTCTAGCCCGGGCTTTGTTGGCTTCATTGCTGCATACGCCATCTTTTTGTTTCTGCTACACTAAAAACATAAATTTTCCAATCAATTCTAGAACAGGATACCTTCAGCACAATCAAAATAGTTATAGTTCTAAAGTATGGCAAAAACTAGTGGCAAGTGCACTAACACATATTATCTTAATGATTCTATGTACAGTGTGGGCGTAACAGGATTGGGGGTGATTAATTCATGAGCAATAAACAGAGCGAAAGCTAGGAAATATTTAGCAAAATTTTATGCCTTGTTCCCCTAACCATTCGTGGATCTAGCAGTCACTGGTAACTCGCAGAAAGACAAAATAGAAAGCGAACCCTAAGTATACATTTCATAAATTAGATGGAATTGAATAGGCTAGATAAACAGAGATCAAAAGTACCTGCAAAATTACAACGGCAAAGTGAAGCTGCTTGGTCCTCTTGCCTGATGGATGCTCGAAATACAGCAGATGAAACCCTAGGTTAGTTTATAGCGTAGTGACGTCGGAAAGTATAAAGGCCCATAAAAAATAATTCGGCCCAATATTAAGGGTCGTTTTCTTTGGGCCCTATTGAACTCGGCCCTACTTCAGTTTTTAAATCTTTTACGAAACTTTTATTTGATTTTGGTTTTTTTCAATTTTAGTTTTAAAGTACAAAATAATCAGATTTTAAGAAATAAAATATAATTGGAACAAAATGGATTGCATATGATACCCACTAAAAGTCCATGATTTTAAATTTGTTGAGGATTAGTTAATTCAGTTTTAATTCTTGAATATCAGTATAATCTTGGCTTGTCCAATGTGTGTCCTATCCTAATCTTGTTATCTTGTAAGTTGAATTCCATCCAATCTCTCTCTTTTATATCTGTTAGGTCCTTTCATTTTATCGTCAAGGAGATCCATAAAAAAAGCATTATTTTAGATATTTGGGTAAAAAGTTGATAACCGACAGTCCTAACCGACTCCACATGAAATCTGTCTCCAAAGGCACCAATGTTGCTGGGTATTAGACTACTATCTAGTCCCACGTAGGAAACCCTTAAAACTTATGTCATGTGGGTTTATAAACCTAAACCTATACTAGTTATCAAAATGGAGAAGAACCCAAAATAATGGTTGACATTAGGCTTTACTGAGGAATACACTAGATATTTAATGGTCGATGAGCCTTGCTTGGGCCTTGATTGTCATGTATATAAACCTTCATTTTGACATGAATTCCTGCAAGAATTCCCTCCATTTTCTCTATATCCAAGAACAAATTATCGATTCTATAATTGATGTGTATCAATTCGATCGAGTAGTTATATCCTCTTGACTATATCCGGAACCAAGAACGATTGGGGACGAAATTTCGTCTTAGGACACAACATCAGCAAAGTCAAAAAGTTATATAAAACGTTCTTGGTGGAAAAAAATGTGAATGAAAGATCCCACTAAATTGAATTGGGTCCAGGAATCTAAGAAATAGTGAGAATTCTTGATCTCTCTCAATATCTCTCTCAATTCTAAAATTCAGAACTATGTCATTAAATTCCTCCTGATTTATTAGAACCAAAAGAATTCCATTTAAGCATCTCATTGCTTTAGTTGAAAGATTCCATTTGACTTCTATCCGGAGTTTATCATCTAAAAGGTACACTGTTTCTTGTTCTGTTCGACTTTTCTAAAGTTGTTTTATAGATTTTTCGTTTATTTTGTGTTATCGCTACGATTGGTTCTATCAAACGTGTGAAGGATTTCTTGGCTCAATCAGCGACTGAGGCTAGGGCAGACTCGGGTTAAACCTGAACCTTGTCTTGTATTTAGGCATTGTTTGGCAAAAAAAAAAAACTAACTTTTTTTTTGTACATGTTTGGATGACCATAAACTAGCTTATAAGCTAGCTTATTGAAAAATTATTCATAATAGCGTTTTGAAAAGTTAGCTTATCAGCTAGTTTGCCAAAACATAGCCTTAGACAAAATTGTCCCATCCCTATACCAACCGAAATTGTAGGCGATTTTATATATTGTTAACACCAAGACGCCTAAACTTGAATTAATTCATTAGGTGGGAATCCTAAACAACTGGTACAACATCTATGTTAGCCTCCAATATAAACAAGAGCAACGCAAAAATTAAGTCAATGCATTAGCATCCTAAACGTCCGACGACTCTGATCCTGCACCGTCTTCTTCCTCCCACACTTTTTTCCGGCAAGCGTTCGGCGGTGGCGGGGGATCAACCGCCACCGCACCCTCTAACACGTTCACTATCTCCCCCATTGGCGGCCTCATCCTCTCATCCCGCTGAAAACACCAAAACATTATTCTCAAAACACGCTCCAACGTATCGCCATCAACACCTCCATCCATCGTCCGATCAACAATCTCCGCCCCATCGCCCCCGGCCCATTTCTCGTAAGCCCGATCACAACCACCGTCAGCCTTCGGATCGCCACTTACCACCGCCAAGACCACGGTTCCATAGTCCAGTATGTCACTCGCACCCACTCCACCTCCATGGCCAAGAAAACTTCCCAAACCAAACTCGTTAACTTTAGCGTCTAAATTCTCATCCAAAACCACGTTTTTACAGCTCAAGCTTCCGTGGCCGACGAACTCTCGACATCCCATGTGTAAGTACGAAAGTGCCCTTGCAATGGCTAAACAAAGATCCAATCTTTTTTTCCATGTTAACCTCTTGCGTATCTCAGGGTCTTCCAAACACTTTTCGAGTGAGCCATTTTTCAAGAACTCGAAAACAAGAAACCTACGACTCGAATCACAACAGTAACCCTCTAATCTCACTAGATTCTTGTGATGAATGCTTCCGAGTTTCAGGACCCCGCATCTGAACTTTCTTGGATCCACGTTCACCGCGCTATAGTCTTTTACCACAACCTGCTGGTTTTCCGGGAGAATGCCTTTGAACGTAGTTTTCCCGATCGGGTGCTTAAAATTCTCGGTTACTTCCTTCACGTCGTCGTACGACAAAGCAAGAAAAACGCTCGGGTCAGGGCAGTCTCCTTTGAGGGTCGAACAAGCCCGAGTCGCGAAACTAGATCTTCTCCGATATATCCAAAAACCCATTAATCCTAAGTGGATCACGATGAACACGATGATCGTTCCGCCACCGACTCCGACCACACAAGAAACACAAATCTCGTCGTGTCCATCTTTTCTCGGAAGAGTGTTTTGTGATGGAGTTTCAGGTTTCGGGAAATTGGGTATGACGGCGATGGGATCGGTACATCTTTTCACGAAAGAAACGGCGATCACGGACGAACCCAACTGACCGCTAACGTATTGCGTTTTCTTGATCCTGCATTTTGCGGTGCCGTCGTTGGTGAAGGTTGCGGCGGTGCAAAGATGATCTTCTTGGCATAAGTGTTGGCACTGGCCGGAGCTAACTTGAGAGACGATCGTTTCGTTAGGTGGGTAAATCGCATATAACGAAGTGTGATAGAGTTTAATGGTGTAAGAACCCGATTTACAGCTTTGTTGATAAGGAAGCAAGCATTTCGAAGATGGAACCGACGATATAGAAAACGGGCATTTACAAACCGGAACTCCCGATTCGTTAAACGAACAAATCCCGGTAGAACCACAAGTTGCAAAAACATCACATTGATTCTCGACAGCTTGCCAAACTAACCGCCATGAACTCGAGTTTTTCGTCCATGAGTATAGCCGAAGATTTCCGTCCACATCCAACCGAAGGATCCGAAACTTGACATCAGATTCACCATGATCTTGGCCAAACACCGACCAAACTGGGCTTGACATTTCATCGAACAGTTGGAGGGCTCCCTCAGAAGCAAGCATAGCTCGCAGAGGTGATCGCGAATTGGCTGCTGTACTTCTCCAATAAACAACATCATTCTCCCACTTGAGCTCCAAATCACCCAACACCCCGATTCGAAGACTGTAAAAACTTGAAATCGAATTTCGACTAGCAGCTCGCAGCACTTGAAACGACGATAAATTCTGCCCGGGAAGCAGCGTATCGGAGGGAGTATCGAAGCTTTGCCAAACAATCTCTTTATTGGCTTTCAAAAGAACCAAATTGCCATCATCTTGCAGAAATGCTGAAGAAACAGCTGAATTGGTGGTTTTGCTAGCCCAAACAACAACTCCCCTCATGGAATCAAAAAGAACCAATTCCCCATTTTTGTTGAGCTCAAAATAAGACTTGTCTCCTACTCTTAAATCAGCACCAGCAACCCAAACAACTGGTTGTTTCTCAACTGGGATCAAACCTGAACTTATTCGGATCCCGATACCATACTCATTCAAGTGATCAAAGAACCCGATCGCGAAATCCCCATTCGGAGAAACCCAACGATTCTTCGCCTCCACCGATAGCCTCGAACCCAATTGAATTTGCGAAAAAACGCGCGGTAAAAGAACGATAATGAGCAAAAAGATTGAAACAACAAGTGATGATTTCTTCCTTCCAAGCATACCTGCATATGCTTAAAAAACTGAAGTCTTGATGTCTGCACATTCAAACAGTTAAAAATGCTTAACTTCTTGAATATATATAACTGAATTTAGCTTTAAAGATTTCATCAAGAAGAAAACTTAAATTGTTGTTGCTATGCTTAAAACCTGAACTTTATAATAATAAGAAAATTAGCATGTGAACAATGAAGAATCAATTTTGATCATTTGATGGTCCACCATAACAAAATATTCAAATGGGTATATGATCAAATGTTATGAATTTATTGATTCAAATGGGTCCCAGATTATAAGATGACACCTTTTGTAGCTCAAAAAAGAATTGAAGTTGAATAAAGAATGATGCTTTAACAGTAAATTAATGTAGCAGTTTATTAATTATAGCAAATTTGGTGAAGAACCACCTTATGAATATGTATATGTATCAGATATTTATAGTTGAATGTTTAATAATAATAATGAAAATAATATTATACTATTGTTTGTGAACACAATTGAAAGTAAACCATAGAAAAAAAAGGATGAAATGGAAAATACAATGGGAACCCACAAATTAAATGGCTAAGAATGGTACAGAAATGAGGAATCTAAATAAGGAAAACCTTCAAAAATAAAAAAAAAAATTGGACCCATTCAATCACTTTCATATCTAAGTTGATGCAAAGGTCTCACAAGCAGGAAACCAATGTTTGATTGCACTACCAAAAGAGAAGAATAAATAGTTGAGGAGTAAATACAGAAAAGCAGAGAGATTGAGATGAATCTAATGGTGTAATTTCACAGATGAAACACAAGATTTGGCAACAACAACAAAAGGTCCAGAATTTGTTGATGGATATTAAAGATTATGAGCTAAAATAAGCAAAAATGAGAAATAAAAAAATTTGAGTAAAATGCAGAAAAAAAGAGAAAAATTAAGCTGACACAATCAATTCAATCAAGATTGAGCAAATAGTATAGAATCTTTGGGCATGAAAGATAACTTAAAATGCAGAAAATAGAAAAAAAAATCTAGAATTAGTGGGTATGAAAGATTATGAACTAAAATAAAAGAAAATGAGATTTCTGATGTTAAAAAGAGGGACATTGAGGTAAATCTGATAGTACACTTGCACACAAACACACAAGATTTAGAAAGAAAAAAAAAGTCAAGATTCTGTTAATGGGTATGCAAGATTATGAATTAAAATACTGAAAATTTGAGTTAGATGCGAAAAGGGGATTTGAATTGCAGAATAGAAAAAAGACATTGTGATGAAGATGTGACAAACCAGGAATTAAGGAGAAGTGAAAGCACATTCATTTATTAATGATGTTTGAGTCGCCGGAAAATAGTTGCCGGAGGTGGAGAGTTTTCCGGCGAGTACACCCGTGATGGAGTGGGAGCAAGAGTACAGAAAAAAGTGGACTGGTCATGAAATGAAAAGGAGTTGTGGACTTTTGTAGCTTCATATTTTGTCTTTTAGTACTAATTTACCCTTTTATTTTTATTTCTATTCATAATTCAGAACAAGTTACATTTTTGGTCCCTAGGTTTTGCAGAGATTCAATCCCTCCCTATTGTACGTTTCTAGTCAATTTCTTTTTTATTTACTTAATTATCTTTTTGTAGTAATATTTTACTTGATATATATAGTTTAACAAAATGTTTACCTTTTGGTTGATACTTAGAGGTTTGATTTTTGGTTTAAATTTTAAGTTTTTTTCTTTTTCAAATCAATAAAAATAAATAAAGGTGTCAACCACCAAAAAGAACACTAAAGTCACTTGAACATGGAGTATTTTAGCAGTTAAATATTGACAAAATTGTCAAGTTAGATGTTACTCGTACATTAAAAATTGACAAAAGACTGAAGTAAAGTTATACTTTTTATTAAGAAAAATGTATTGAAATTATATCAATTTATGTTTATATTTATATTAACAAGTAGGATAAGGTATGATGAAAAATATATATTTTTTCAAAAGCATATATTTAGTGATCACTTTAAAAATATATATCATGCAAAATGCATTTGAATTTTGAATGATATATTGAATATATAAACATTTTATTGCTATTTGATGTTGTAATATAATAATGTGACGAAACAATTAAAAAAACAATAGTCATTCTATCATGTTACTACGTTTTTATATTTTTAAATTATTTTGATCCAAAAAAAATAAAATAGTTATTAATTTGTAGGGTAAAATAAATAAATACATAAAAAGTCTGTAACGACTTGGAGGAGCAGGTGGAGAATGTCGGGGAGGGGTGGGGGATGCAAAAATAAAATTAAATTTTATTTTTGAATTTTGTTTTATGAAACACATCATTACCATTTATTACACTTTTACCTTCCACCCATGTATTGCCAATCTATGTCGATTTTAGTTAATTCAATTATTTTCTTCTCATTTTAATGCTTTATTTATATTACAAGAATTATTATTATTATTATTATTATTATTGTTTCTTGACAATTTCACTCATCTTAATTTGTCTGTGCTGGTTTTTCATAGGTTTTAATTTTAAATTTAATATGTTGGATATTTTATTTTTACTAAAAATAATAAGATTTAGTCTATAAGTTCAAGATTTTTTTTCAACAAAGTTCAAACTAGTTTTTCTATACTTCATTTGGTGTTTCCGAAACTCTTTGGTTTTCTCCAACATTATTATCGATTATTGGAACCCGTTTAAATGGGTTTGCTTCTTTTGGTACTTTTCGGTGACTTCAAGTTCATAAATGTGTGTGTTTTTTCGTGGGAGAGCTCGAGCAAAAAGAAGAAAGCTTGTAAAGTTTGGAATTTGTGGGTTTTTTCTTTTTAAAACTTGCAGGTATGAATCTTTCCTTTATTTTGTAAGTTTGAAATTTGATTAGTTCTTGGGTTTTGGTTTTGAAGAGTTTGAGGTTTAAGGGTGTATTGAAATAGTTGAATTGTTGTCATTTGATCTGATATTTCGGCCTTGGGGATTTGTTTTTTGAGTTTTAAAGAATGCTCTTCAGTCTTCATATTTAGAAAGTGAATATTGGGTTCCTCCATTTGTGTGTGTTAGACTTAAATCACTTTTGGTGATTACTTGAAATTTTTTGTTTAGATGGAAGTTGTATGTTAAAGTTATGTTGGGAAGTTCTTTGAATCCCAAAAAACAGTTTCTATGGAAGTTTTATGCTTTTAAAAGATTGGATTTGAGTTTGTTTCGACTTTCTAGAGTTGCTGGCCGAAATAGTGAACCATGTGACCTAGCCCGCAACTTATTAAGAGTGGCTAGTCATGTAGGTCACTGTGGTGATGTTTTTTCGGTTTTTGCTTTGAGTTGTTTTGGGGGGTTTTCCATGTATCAATTAGCTTCATTAAATGTTGTTTAGAGTACTGGATTAGATTGAATCATTCAAATCGTGATCTATGCTTCCTTATTCATACTCAAGTGTTCGGTTTTGAATTATTGCGTTCGATTTGATAATTCATATCACTTAAAGTTTTTAAGCATCATATATCGTGATCATAGTGAGTTTTCTTATAACCTTTTTTCGAACTGAAATGCATTTATTATCTAATGGTTATTACTTCGATGTTTTACTAGATTGATATATTTGGATTATTACCGTTAAAATCTGTGATATGATGTTTGAATTCATGTTGAAAATTATACATATGATTTGATGATTTTATTTGGGCTAAAGGGACTTGCACAATAGAATCCCTTGTGCATTATGAGTGTGATGTCCGTGTAAGGGGGTATATATTTAGCCCACAAATTCATTTCGTGTGGTGGGCCATTGTTGATATTGATTGCGGTCTTATCGGGGTGTGCATTGTTTTAGAATGGCAACTGTCGTGGTTAGTTGTCGGGGAGGGATGTTGTGTTGTGTCTGGTGCCAACTATATAACTAAGTAGGTTGTGCCTGGTGCCTACTATTTGATTAATTAAAATGGGGCTATGTGCCAACTTTATAACTGATTTGTAGAGTCTGAAAAGCCTAATTTATGATTACTGATTTCAAAGGTTTTATATTATCTGAATTTTACTGAATTCTTGAAGGATTTATTCACTAGACCGACCATATGGTCTAATCCTCAATTTTGTTTTAAAAAATATGCATTTCAGGACAACAGCGTTTAGAGGGTAAAAGAAAAATATAAGACTTTCTATTTAGATTTTCATGTGAAGACTGTCTGAAATTTTTTATGAAGTATGATTTTGTGAATCTTTTATACGAAGATATTAGGAAAAAGTCCAAAAAAACCCAATGGACTTTATTGTTTGTAGTGATTAAGTCCTTAGACAATTTTTTGGAACAAATAAGTCCTTAGACATTCCAAAACACACTAAATAAATCCTTGGACTTTTTGAAACCTGTTAAATACATCTTTATTACTTAAAAATGTAACTTGCAACCTACATAATAGATAAAACTACATTTAAAAACAAAAAAACAAAAAAGATGTCACCTATTTTATTCCCTGCTGATTAAAAAATGAAAAAATTAACTAAAATATCAATCTCATCAACAAAATTCATTTTTCTTTTTGCCTTAAGAGTTGTTTTTGGTAAAAAAAACAATAATAAAAAAAAAATAGAAAACATATTTATAATTTGTTATTTAATTACTTTATATCTTCAGCTTTTTTAATTTCAGTTAACCTTTTATTATATTAACACACATAATCGTATATTAACTAAAATGCATAAAAAAGAATATGTTCTTTTTTTATATTACACCACTATAATTGTCTCGTCAATGTTTTTAAAATGAGTCTAATATTGAATTTTTTGGATTTAATCTCATATTATTAAATATCATAAATACGTACGAATTATATTTAATATTTACACTTTCTATCCTTTTAGGGTTATTTATTTAATAATATAAGATTAATCTGTAACTATAAGTATTAAAAATAGTTAGTACGTATTTATGATATTGAATAATATAAGATTAAATTCTCATTTTGAACATATTGACCAAACGATTGTAATGATATAATTTGTAAAAGATGATACCAATTTTTTTTATATATTTTAGTTAATATACGATTATATGTGTTAACATAATAAAAATGTAAAATGAAAAAGTAATGCATATAATATAAATCAAATAACTAACTATAGCTTTATAAGGACGGAAAGTGTATTTTTTTCTAAAACTATAAGCAAAGTAAGTATTTATACATAAAATTTCTATGTAAGGATGTTTTTTATTTTATTTTTTGGAAAAAACAATCCTTACGTAGAAAAAAGAAACATTATTATGTGCAAACTTTAACTATTTTAGAGAAAAAAAAAAGCTTTGAAAAGTGGTTAAAAAATGAACTTGGCTGATGAGATGGACTTATTTCAGTTAATTTCCCCATTTTTAGTTTGTAGGTGGATAAAGCAGGTGACATTTCTTTTTTGATTTGTAGTTTTACCTGTTATGTAGGTTACAATTTACATTTTTTAAGTAATAATGATGTATTCAACAGGTTATCAAAAGTCCAAGGATTTATTTAACAGGTTTTGAAATGTCAAAGGACTTATTTGTTCGAAAAAATTGTCCAATGACTTAATCACTCCAAACCCTAAAGTCCGTTGAGTTTTTTTGAACTTTTCCCAAGATATTATTAGCAAAAAAGTTTGAGTTAGATTCCAGATGTTTTTATAGTTTTGTAAAATGGGACCCAACGTCTATTTCTAATATGGTTTGTTTTGGATAATTCCAGTGTTATATGTTATTTGGAAATGCCACAAACCTTAGATTTCACTAATAACATCTTCAAAATATGGAGGAGGGTTAAAAACAAGAGCAAGTCGCAAAAGCTTATATAGCAAACGTCTAAGAAGAAACCTGCGATTCACTAACCTTCGTTTTCGTTTTCGTCTTCGTCTTTTTGGGTGTGGCTTCTCGAAATGCCGATGGGCAGAGGTCGTTAATGATACATATATCGCAAGAAGGCCGAAGAGGGGTACATATAGTCTGTCCAAAACCCACCAAAAGAGGATTTATCGGCACCCATTCTTCCTTAGGAAGCCACAATTGCAACGACTCTCGTGTCTCCTCCGGTGTCTTGGTGCGCTCTTTTGAACCGTTCCGTGAAACCCAACCGAGCCGGTTACAAATACGGTGGACATGAGTATCTACACATATCCCTTGAACATTATTCCAAGCTACATTCATCACCAGATGAGCCATCTTCGGACCAATTCCTGGAAGCGACAGCAATGCCTCGAGTGTTTCCGGGATATCTCCATCGTATTTCAACATGCATATTTTCGCTATTTTCTTCATGTTGGTAGCTTTTCTTGTGTAAAATCCAACCGGGTAAATCAAGTTTTTTAAGGTTGATTCATCAGCCTTCTCGATTGTTTCTGCTTTCAGAAGATCGTTCTCAAGAAGACGTTGTATGGCTCCATGGTTGACGTTATCTTTGGTCTGACTCGATAGAAGCGAAGATATCAAAACAGCAAATCTTCGTTCTTTAGGAGGAAGAGAACTACCAGCTTTCTCGCACCCCATAGAGTCTACTGGAGCATCTTCTGAAGATCTCATTTTACGAATTCCTTCAAGAACTCTTTCCCAGTTGGGAGGTGGTTTCACCTTAGTTTCATCTACTTTTGAGATGGGTTTAAATTTTGTCAGAGATAAGTTATCACTCGGCTTTCTGTATGCAAATTCTTCGATATCAGGCAGGCCACGTAATTTCTGGTCCTGAGGCTCTAATTTTACAGCATTTTCTGTAACTAATTCAGGCTTTCTCAATCTCTTTTTCCTGACAAAAACACGGATCTCTGATACAGAACGATCTTTAGAAGATTCGGAGTTTGCATTATGCTCAGTAGATGTCGTTTCTGCTTTTACAGATATTGCGGTGGTATGCATTCTATTGGGAAGGTTGGTTTGTGCCAAAGCTAAAGAAAGAAGCATGTGGTTTCTGTGAAGAAAGAAGCCCTTCTTAATACATCACATGTTGACAAAATCCTGAAAGAGGAGATAGTAAATTATCTGCTATATGAAGTGCGGTTTACACCCATAAACAATTCATTCAAGAAGTTTGAACTGTTACAGAACATGATATTTCCGGTTCCATGGCAGTTCATACCATCAACATCCATTGGTGTTAGGAGGGAATGGAGACATTCAGGCAGTATTGAAAGAAAAGTGAACAATTTGATGAATTTAACAAAACGGATGACATAAAATTACATAGGAAAATGGAAGAGAACACCAATTTTCTATGAACAAGGACATGTTTGTGTGTATTGAGAAGTTGAAAACATCGAAGCATCTTGCACTAAATGTGTAATTTATTTTAGAAATTTGATTGCAAAGTGGGCTCTAATGATTCAATACATATTGCAAAACTAAAGGGAGCCTGAGGAGTTTACAAGGAGATAGAATCATATCAGCAAAACTATTGCTGGGGAGATAGCTATGACTGTCATTTCTGGAAATGCCATTCAAGAAATAACTGAATCAATAAAAATACACTTCTTGGATAACTTAAGGACTTAAGGTTGTTTGAGGCATACTAGTTAGCAAGAAGCTTTCACTAGAAAGTGATCTTAAAACTTATTGTCATTTAGGTACAGATGGTAAAGGTTTTGAAAGAAATCTTTAGAGGTTCTCTGTATGGCAGTAAGAATGAAGGTCAAGAAATCTTGAAATTGCAACATCTCCTTTAGAAATGCGATTCAATAATCAATTGTAAAGATCAAAATGCTAGTCACATGAACCTTTTCCCTCACTAAGAAACATAAATAACCGGCATGCATAACAACCAATGTCACATAGGCAGATAGGCTATTAGTGGTAGTCATTCATTTTAAGCAATGTGTTACAAGAAGTAAGGGGTGTTGATAGAATGTGGAAGGATATAACCATATGTGTTCAAGGGGTAGCAAAAGAGTTGGTCAAAGAAAGTGGAGACAGGAGACACCAACTAGATAGTGGAATGAAGAGGTACAAAAAGCCCATTCACAAGAAAACCTGATGCTATGAACTCTCTTGTAGTTATATAGTTGTTAAGAGTGTAGAAAACCTTATGCTATGAAATTTTATTCGGGTTTTTTTGGTTGATTTCGTAAAATTTCTCAAGTTTTAGGATTTGATTATCGTTATCCTTTACCTTTTTTCTAGTTTTCTAACTTTGTTTCCTTATGCATCTAGGATTTTATTACTAAATAGGGTGTTTTACAAATTAAAATTAGCTTAACCAAATTAAAAGAACCTAGATTGATTTAAACAAATTAACATTAACAAGAAAACAAGACAACAACTTAGGTTTGACAAAATTAAAAATAATCTAAGAAAATTAACGTCAAATTAACACAAATAAATCAATTTAGGGCAAATGACTAATCTCAAATTCACGCAAATGAATCAATTTAGGGCAAAGACAACAACTAAAAGATAATCTACAAACTCAAAAGAAACTAATAAATCGTGTAAACATTACTTTATAACATTATAACTAATCAATTTAGGACAAATGACTTTTATCAAATTTAGGGCAAATTACTGTTATCAAATATAGGGCAAAAATATAGATAAGCGTAAAACTCAATTACTCAAATGTAAAAACTCAAAACAGACAAATAAATCATGTAAACTTAATTGTATAACATTAGAACTAATCAATTTAGGGCAGATGACTAATATCAAATTTGGGGTAAAATTTTAAATTTAAGTTAAGATTTGGGACAAAACCTGAATGAAAGATAGAGAGAGTGACTGAGTGAGTGTAAGAGCATTAGAGAACTGGCCGGAGTCGATGAACAACAGTGGGCGCTGGGCAGAGGCAGAAGGTGAGCCGGTGAGCAGAACTCGGCGCTGTTGATGTTCGTTTAAATTTTCTTTTTTAAATTTTGAATCCCTTCTCTCGTGCTCTTTGTTTTAGAAAAGAAAAGTATCCCGGAGCACCCCTTCATTTTTTAGTTTGGTGCATCTTTACACCTTTTATTTATTAAATATTTCAGAACACCCCTCAACATTTAGCAGGTGTACCTTTTACATCCCAAAATCTTTTTTCCTTACAAATTTAGATTGAAACAACTCCATTCCCCATCCTATAGGTCCAAACCCAACATACACGAGTTGAATTAGCTTATGCTTTAAATAAATACATTAGTAACTAGTTGAGAATTTTCAAAAGACAGTTTAGGTCGAGTTAGGTTATGCTATAAATAGCTTTTAACAAGTTAATTTTCTTAAAACCACATTATTTGGATTAGGTGTTCAAACGTTTTTTTTTTTTTTCACCCGACCCATTGGATCCCTACAGTTGAATACTATTAGCACAAAAACCGGATCAGTTCCCGAAAACTGATTTTTGTCATTAATCAGGTTGTTAATAAAAATACCATTTTTTTAAATTTAGTAATCAAAATTGTAAAGAAATTTTTCTGCTTTTGTATTTACAGGAGACAATTTTATTTAACAAAAATAGAAGGGCAATCTTTACTTGAGTTCGTGTTTAGTGTAATAAAAGAGCTTTTTTTGGTTTCAAAATTTGTCATTTTAATACCAAACTACCTGATTATCAGGTTGGCATCCTACATGACTCGGTAATGACAATTAAATATTACATAAAAAAAACAAAAAGTAATATGAGATGGCATAGTTTTAAAACAAAAACAAAAGAATAAGAAAAACTCATCTTTTCCAATCCATTCATCAACAACTCTACCAAACATCATCCTCCCCTCCATTGGCTTAAATCTCTCGCTGACTACAATAATACAAAAACTCATTTATCAATTTTCTAAAGAAGGTGCAAATGTGATCCGCCCTTGCTATGTTTCTCGAACAACAACGTTTGATCCAATCGACAGACGCGAAGTCATCTTCTACAAACAAAACAGGTTCGTTGTTGAACTATAACAACTACTCGAATAAAAAATCAAACCCAATATTAAATGAGTATGTAATTGGTTGGGTACTCACAGGCTGTGTTTCTTTGACTTTTTCGTCCGTTTATCGGCTTTCAAAGATAATGAATCCTCTTTCTCCATTTCATATCCTTTCCTCTTCTTGGTATTACTGCACCCAAGAAAAGTTATCTTGTAAACACGTTTAAATATACAGAAACATTCATTTAACGGACGTGGTACTACAGGTTCAGATCAAAAACCTCGCATCTTCTGCAGGTTTATCCAACCAGCTGACGCTTCCTGTGTGAGGTTGAACCAATGATCCCGATATATGGAGTGTTTCCTCGTCAAAACTACAACCAACTTTTAACGTCAGCTCATTTAAGGACTAGAACAACATTAATTTCCATAATATGCACTTCTATATAACCAAATGTAAACATCTATAAATCACATAATCACATACAAAGAAAAGAAAATTTGAGAGGCCTTCAATGCACATTTATGAATTAAAACGTATGAACCCATCAAATAGATAGATGGAAACCAAGTCTCATACACACAGATGCTTGCACATGTCTATACAACAGAAAAAATTAAATAAAGATATCCCTAGATATAACTAGAGCCATGAAAATGAACATGTTTAGAAAATGAAAGAACGTATCACCTCTTGACTACAAAACGTACAACGGTTCCAATCTCTATCTTATGGTGTTTATCGAACGTGCTAGCATAAACTTCCTTTCCATGTTTCTGAAACAAGATGCATTCACATGTTGTTAGCATTAGTTCTTTTAGGCCAACACGATGTGTCCATGTGTGGATACAGGAAAGAAGAGAATCTGTCAAGCACAAAAAGCTAAGAGCAATAATGTACTTACAACTTTGTAACTGAATTCTTCACGAATATCTTCTTCTATAATGGTCGCCGAAGAAAAACCAAGAACAATAATGTGTATAGACTGCTCCCCAAGTTTGGCAACCTTTCCTTCTGAAAGATATGATCATAAGTTTGTAAAAGAACAAATTTCAGCATATGAAGAAGTAACCCAAAAAAGGACTTCAGATCTTGTTAAGCATGATTTCGAGAATACAAATGTAACATTAGATAAACTACATGTAATGCTACATATCATGAGTACCTAAAAGCATGTCTGGTTTTGGATAAAAAAGTAATAATCGTGCTTGTAGTCTCACACCGAAGTAAGGATTTAGGCCTGGAAGAATCTTTGCCAACTCATTTTTGGTAGAAGCACTGTAAGCTAGCAAAACACCATCGAATGTCTCATTGAACCTGCCAAAACGAATCCAAATAAATAATACAATAAGATAGAGAAACACTAATGGTATGAAGTTATCTTCCCTAAACAATTCCTTGCTATTGATGTGTAAGTTTCAATTGATGTGTATGCATAGGCATCGGTTAATCTTCTTTTGCTATAGTTGTGCATCAATGTTATATTTCCTGAATGGTGGAGAATTACATGAAAAAACAAAAGAGACAAGGTCGATGACATATATGAAATAAAGAGGAAGAAAAGACGAAGAATTACTTGAAAAGCATTGAACTGAGTTCACCAAAAATGGCTTGAGAGACGTTTTTTGACTTCGATGGGTGTAAATACACCACCAATTCCGCATCGGATACCTTCAATCCCTCCATTGATGTTCTTGTAGCTGAAACACCAAAACCCTAATTAAAAATCATATACGCTAGTGTCCAGGGTTTAAAGTTTAAACCCGCTAAGGTTGTTTACCAAATTTTCTATTTGGATAAATCCGTGTGTCTAGATAAAAGTATGGTATTGTTTACTTTTTTTTCCTAAATCAATAGTCTGACCGTTTTACCCTTCAGTAAATAAACATTGTTTGATACTTCTAAATGACAAAAGAACTACAATATTATAGTTTGCACACAATTCTTAAAATTTAAGGTTGGATCAACTTACAAAAGATGCCAATTTACACAACTTCTAAAATTGCCCACATAACATACTGTTTATAATCTACAGTCACTTTATCACATCAAGAGAACCAATTTACACAATTCTTAAGATTTACCCAAATAAAAATATTGTTCATCATCTCTAGCCAAACCCAATTTTTGTCCTTCAATATTCATAGCAGCTTCAAAACCATTTGAAAACAGGGAGCTCAAATAATGTTTGAATTCAATTCTTCAAATAAATCAATATGGTAATCTTTTTACAGAGAATGAAGCAAAAGATATCACAACCTCACCAAAAGAGACTGTAACCAGTCTTTAATCTTTCAGATTACTCTTCAATTAGTCTGTGTTGAAATCAAAAGAAAACCAAATGGGACAATCGAAAAGAATAAAAAATTGAGAGTTGCAGAAGATAGACGGGGGTGGCAATCAGAGTTTTGATGGCTGAACTTGGACAAAAAATGTGGCAATTGAGAGTGTTTAGGAGTCTCCTCCACCGCAACTGCACCAGCCACACATACAAACACCCCATAGAAGAAGAAATCGATGTAGAAAAAGATAACACATAGGAGAATGGAGAAAATTATACCTTCCTAGATGAAAGGAGGGTCGACGGTGGCCGGAATAGAGGGACGACGGTGCAGACGACGGTCGTCGGATAGGAGGTCGACGGCTAGGGTAGAACAGAGTATTGAAGCCTTGACACCTTTTATTTATTAAATATTTCGGAATCAATTTTTAACAGACGCACCTTTTACATCCCAAGATCTTTTTTCCTTACAAATTTAGATTGAGTAGGTGTGCAGAACCCCACTCCCCATCCTATAGGTCCGCCCTTACAAACCGATGTGCACGAGTTCAATTGGGTAATGCTTTAAATACAACGGTAACTAGTTGAGAATTTTCAAATCACAATTTAGGTCGAGTTAGGTTATGTTATAAATAGTTTTTAACGAATTGATTTTCTCAAAACCGTATTATTTGGGTTCGGTGCTCAAACGTTTTTTTCAAATCGATCAAATCCAACCCATTGGATCCCTAAGATAATCGATCAAACCTAACCCATTGGCAGGGCCGGTCCTGAGATTTCGAATGCCCATGGCAGAAAGTCAAAAAAATGCCCCCTAATGTATGATCATAAATATGTGGAATCAAACATATATTGTCACACGGCTGTACACTGGATAAGGACGGAGCCAAGAATATATTTCAGGGGGAATTCTCTTAGCAACTAAAATAAGAGTTCGGACTGAAATAAAAAGGGAGGGTTGAGACACTAATGGATTCCGGTCAAGATCTTAATCCAAAAATATCAATAACAAAAAAGGATCCAAACTAACATTTGCAGGTTGTTGCTAGTGAACAACAAGCAACTATGAACAGCCATTACAAATTGCATATTGAAACAATGGCATAACAAAACACAAATTGGGACCATCTTAGTTAGATTTAGTGAGAATTCAATTGAAACTATTTTGCTAAATCAACAATCACGATTGGGTTCTACCAAGTACTTGATATCGTCAAACCCTACTTGACCAATCAAGCATTGTTAATGTGTATGAATAGACATGTTAGAGTCATGTTGTATTTAATCTTATCTTTTTGTTGAGTTATATTATGTGCATGCCACAATAAGCCCTTTGTGGATCGAGTCAACCTCTTACAAATTGGCTAGATTATATCCTGTCGGACTAGACTGGAGCCAGTCGAACTCTATTAACTAGCATGATTGGACCAATCTGACTGAGCCGGTCGATCTCTATTAATAAGCATGACAAGACCAAATTGCCAACTTACAGTATTAGAAGCACAACTCATATACATGTATTGCATTTCTGTTAGCCAAACGATTGTCGAATCCAAAGGAAGGGTTTAAATTTTTACCATGAACAGTAGCATATAGTAGCAAACCATTTTACCATGAATGGTCATCGATTAACAGTAGCTATAGTAGCAAACATTTACCTTAAACCATGGAAACTAATCGATTAACAGTAGCCTATAGTAGCATTACAGAAAACGATTCAACAGTAGAAATCAATTGAAAAGAAATCTAAACCACAGAAAACGATTGAAGCACATAACAGTAGCATAATCGATTGAAGAGAAATCTAAACCACAGAAAACGATTCAACAAAACTCGAACAGATAAGTCAGACGAATCCACAGAAATCGATTGAAGAGAAATCGCACCCACAGAAATCGATTTAACATAAATCCAAACCAGAGAATGGTGGATACGATGAAGAACAGTGACAGAAATCGAAACCGGTCAGATTTCGAACCCACAGAGATTGAAGAACAGTGACAGAAATCGATACCTGTGGAGACGATGAAGCGATGGTAAACTCTGGTAGATTGAGCGATGGATTGAAAAATTAGGTTTAGGTATCTCACGTATCAGATACATGGTTTAAAACAAAAGGGTAGCTTAGATTTTTTTTTTTTTTTTTTTTTTTGTCTCATGGCATACCAAACCTATGGGATTCAATATATCAATATCTTAGTTCTCGAAAAAAAACTAACAACATGTTTGGTTTATTTTAAGGAAAAAAGAATGAAAATAAAAATACATGAATATGATAATAGTAAAGAGCATTTGCATTGATGCTAATGAAATAATCGTATGAGAAGTTGAGTTAACGGTGAAAAGCGTAAGAAGTGGATCTCTTTTAATCTTAAGCTCTCCCATTAAGCCCTCTCATTAATTTCGGCTTAGAAGGGAATTAATCTGGTGCATTTCATCCTAATGTTCTTCTATTTTTCATCCAACGGTTGATAACTACTTCTCACCGTTAACTCTACTTCTCACCGGAAACCAACTCAAACAAAGAATTGTTATATATAGTATTTTTAATATAAATATATCTCGTGCAACTTGAAAATATAAAATAAGTTCCATCCAATTGAAAATACAAAATAAATCCCCATTCAATATCGAAAGATGGACTAAGCGATAATAAAATTTTCATTCTTCCTACTTTGGACATGGATAAAAATTAGTGGGTTTGGGTAACGGACACATTACATTATATCAAATCAAACCACATTTTTATTATTCATTCCTCACCCCCTAATACGGTAATACCCCAACCAAATGCCTCCTAATCTTTTTTTACTAATATGCAAGCTTATTGAACCAACAAACGTATAAGTGGTTATTGAATCTTGTAATTGGATTTATTTATATCAAACCTTAAATAATTTTTATGTCCTTCAAATCTTAATTAATTTTTATTCGATGTAGTAATATCATTGACTACTGAGTCATAATAAACGTTTTAAATCAAATATCAAACTAACAACCACAAATAGAAAAAACTAAATGTTAACTACGATTTACTAATATATTAAATCTAATCATAATAAAACCACAACGTGAAAATAACGATTATGTCCATCCAAGGGTGGCTCTTGTGTTGGAGGAGATGGGAAATCGTCCAGGGCAGAGGTCTAAGGGCATCAGGGCCCAATCCTTTTATATGTGTTACTACTTACTAGGCAGCATTTTCTAAATTTTTTTATCTAAATCTGCTCTCGATCTCGACCTGATTTGTGACGTTCTCGCTCTTCGCGCTCAACTCCAGCATCTGCTCTCGGCCTCTCGCTTTGCCCCTTAACCTCGGCCTCTCGATCTCACGAGTCACGATTTGTGATGCTCTTGCTCTCGGCATTGACACCAACAACATTCATCTCATCAGATCCAATTGGGGGATTATATGTGAAGTTTGTCCCCCTCACCATATTTGCCTAATTGGAAACACTTCTGAGCACTTTGTTCCAACTATAAATAAGATCTTTCAAGTTGGCCTCATTTTTGTTGCTAATAGACTAAAACAAATATTCGTATTATAAACAAGTCATTTTACATTAAAAGTGATCATTTTTTGGGTGTGACTTGTTTTGCTCCTTTTTTTTTATATTTCGCTGATTTTTTTAGATTTGGGGCATATTTTTGACTCTCCACCTACGCATCCAAAACCATATGACAGACCCTCTATCCATCAAATCTCAATGCGCATTGGTGTTCCAATAAGAAGATTAATTGAACGAGTTGATATGATTTACTGGGAAAAAAAACTATTTTTATGACATACAAACATTCAGGTATAACACTAATAGCAAAGTCATCACTTTGTGTTTTATGTATTTCAAGATTAGCGTTTGATTAATGAAAGTTTTGGTAAGAAGGACAAGAACTAGATCAATTCGACATGAAGGATGATTCATGGATGTGGATATGTTCAAATCTTTTTTACTTCCTCACCGTAACTCTTTTTTCGTATGTCATTGGTCTTCGATAATTATGCAACAGTAGTAATTCTGGCAACCATATATAAAGTCAAACAACCGGTTACAAGAAACGACTAGTGTTTGGGATTGCTTATTTAAAACAACTTGTGATTATTTTGAAAAGTGTTTGTCAACTTATGCGGTGTTAAACCGGAGTTTTTAAAAAAAAGTGTTTGGATTAAAAAGCAACAAAGTCTTCGGTTTCATACACCCGGTAAATTCGTTCTTTTAACATTATGTGTATGTTGACTTGTTGTTTCATTCGAGTAGTACTTGAATTGCATGATTCTTACCTTAGTTGGGTTGCCACCACTGGGCAAACAATAAGATTTGAACACTTTGCACTGAATTGCATCCATTATTCATCATGTAGCGCTATCATATATGTCATTCTTGAACCACACTCCCTGCGTTGATTCTTTTACCCTTACCCGTAGTCAAGCATTGAGGACAATGCTCATTTTTAGCTTGTGGGTGGGGTATTTGTTTGTTTTTTTTACTTCTTTTCTCTTTTATTTGAGCATTCATGCATTTAGTCATAATTCATGCATATTTTTTTTCTTGCATTTTTTTTTTGCATTTTTGCATCATATCATTGCATTGCATAAAAATTTTAAAAATCCAAAAAGATTTTTGTCGTTTCTCCACGATTTTAGAGCTCGTAGTAACCATCTCTCACTTAACATCAATCTTTTAATTAGGCATACTAATGTACTTTATGATTTACTTTAACCATGATGTAAAGATTTTTTTTAGAAGTGCGGTTTTCCCTTAGTTAGTCATTTGCACGCCCTACTTTGCATATTGTTCCACGTAACTTTTAGGATTAACTTTCTTACCGTAGTCCCCCTATATTACGCCATGACTACTTGGATGGACTTTACCTTGTAAAAATTTGGGCCGTATTGGATTGACACATATATAATCGATCCCATTTTCTTCTCTTGTGTGTTACCTCCCATCGAGGTGTATTTTTAGGTTTTTGATTTGTTTCTCGTCTAAGATTATTATAATATTTTGCATAGAGGTCATCTTTTTCTTAATACCATCCATATATAAAAAAAAAATCCTTTTGCACCCAAATTTGAGCCTAAACACTCACCCTTTTTTTTACCACCAAACACACTTAAACCACCAAAAAAAAATGCACATATAGTTCTCCTTTAAAAAAAATTAATAACGGATTGAAGCAATTTTAGTTTGAGTAGTATAGACAAGCATAGCTTGTGGGTTCATTAAAAAAAAGCAAAAAAAAAAAGGTGCATTTATATAGTTAGTTTCGCAAAGAATAAGTTGAGATCCGTTGAAAATTGTAGGAAGGAATTTATGTGCACAAAAACAAGCCAAAATATTCTTCAAACCCCAATAACCAAACTTAATCCCTACCTTAACCTTTAACCTTACCCAAAAGTCCTCATATTATGCAATTTTTATGAAAATCTTCAGACTTGAGAATTGTCTCAAACGCGTTAAGAGTGCATTTCATATTTCTCGATTGGGTAGACATTGAGCGTATACACATCCCTAAACACACTAGAGTGATTTGAGCGAAATCGCAAGTTTCCGTCATTGTAGATCATATTTCCCATCCCTTAGCGGTTACGGTAATGTTTGTAAAATCCTATTAAGTGCGCTTTTTTGCAATATGTTTTGTTTGGTGTTGTGTCAGTTTGACATTTCGGTGAAATATGTGTTTCTATTACTATTTTCATCTGAACACATGGTAGCAAGTTACATTTGTACATGGGAAATCCTAACATTAGATTGTGACTAGTGAGCTCGTGTATTAACTCGCTCGATTTTTTTTTTGTGGAGATCGTTGCTTGTTTTTCTTTTTTCTTTTCACACATTCCGTAATAAATTATAATATCTTTCTTGGGGACAAAAATGTTTAGCTTGTGGGTATTTTGTTAAGTGCATTTTATGCATTCATCATTTTAGTTTAAAATTGCATTTTGTGTCGTGTTTAGTCGTTTGCATATAGTTTTTATTTTATTTTTAGTTAATTTTCGTATAATCGTCGTTGGGGATATTACATTGGCATTTTTGTGGTTTTCTCGGGTTTTGACAGGTAATTCACATTGAAAGCGTGAACATGGATGACGATGGATTTAAAGTTTTTGATCGATCTTTATTTGGTGGGCAAATCCAAGAAGAATGACAAATGTTGGACCAATTTTGAAAGAAATAAATTCAGCAAAGGAGCTTTTGAAAGAGAATAAATCAAATGGGGCTATTTTTGAAAGAGCTGCAAAGTTGAGGGGTAAGATTTGAAAATTATGTTTTATAAATAGTTTTTTTTTAGGTTTTGAAAAAAAAAACTCTCTTTCTTTCACCTCCATACAGCCGTTTCTGTTTTTTCATTTTTTTTTTTTTTTAGTTTAGCCTTTTGTTTTGATTTGGAGATCAATTGTTAGGTTTAGTTTCTTTTCCTTTTCTTGTTAGTTCTTTAGTTTAGATTTTAGGTTTAGTTTAGTTTTTATTTACTTGTAATTTTTCGTTCCTTGAGTCGATGAAGATGTGATATTTCGGCGGATCAAAGATGAAGATGGAATGTGACAGGTTCTTATCAACATTCAACACCGTTGTAACGCTTCGTTTCTTTTTTTTTTTTATGTTTGGATTTCTCTCCCTATTATTACTTCTCCCTTTTAATTTTCTTGCACCGCTCTTAATTTTATTTACCGCTTTCGTAAGCTAAAAACGATTTTTGGAGAGTGACACTCCTTGGATCGATCTTTATAGTTTTCGTAGATTAATTTTATTGTTTTCGTTAGATTTATGTTTGCGTTTTATTTCGTAGTTTAGTTAACGTTCATTTGGGTAATCGTCACTTTGGATAGACATTGTGGTATTGATCAATTGTTTTTATAAATAACTTTTGAGTTTTAATTGGTTGATTTTTCATATAACGAAAGTTAATGTTTGATTAACCAATTTTTATAAAACGTCTTTAGTTAATTCGATTAGTTTTAGATGAAACGAAAGTTTTAATCTTTTACTTAGATTAAATTGATCGATGACAACGGCTCTAACATTTTCGAATAGTTAGGGACGTTGATTGGGAAAAATATTCGTTTTAAATCATAAAGTTTCTTCCCAACGTACACATATTGCGAAAGTAAATATGAGTTTTGGGTTAGAAAAACTTCTCCATCTCGAAAGAGAGTTAAAGTAATTTTGCATAACGAATTCCCACCATTACTAAAATCTGAAGTTGACATTACCCAATGTCCGTTAGTTTGTTTTTCTTCCTCCTCTTGTTTATTTATTTAATTAGTTTTAACATAAAAATCAAAATATTGATATTTCATGTAGCTAGACTATAGTCTAGAACGAGTCCGTGTTTAGTCCATCGTCTCCATGTGATCGACCCGTATGCTACAATACACGTACGCTTACGGTTATAAATTTAAAACACATCACTTATACATATAAAATAACCAAAAAAAAGTCGTAAACAATTTTCAAATAAGTTGATAAGTTAAAACCAAATGACTTATAAAAACTATTTTTCAACGGTTTGACAACCATTTTAATTTTTCCTCGTTCAAACACTAAAAAATGTATCCAACCTCAATAAGCTAAAAAGCATAAGCAATCCCAAACACCCCAGATACCAGGACTTTTCGATGCTGCTTCTACTCATCAGACCGGTAACAATGGTGGTGGGTGAAGGATTTCTTTGATCACCAATTTTCAAAATCTGCCATCTTTTTCAGTTGCAGAGATCAAGGAGAAACAGTAGAAATGAGTTCTACAACTAGAATTTGCTACACTGATGTATTACCATTCACAGCAATGGTGATGATCGAATGTATCATCGTAGGCGGAAACACATTATTCAAATCAGCAACTGCTCAAGGAATCAACTCATACGTCTTCACCACTTACGTCTTCCTCGTCGGTTTCCTTTTCCTCTTACCTTGTCCATTATTCATCCGCAGGCAATTTTCGATTTCTAATCATTTCATCACTTCGTATTATGCAAGATCCCCTTATTTCCAATTTCAACTTCTTTGTTTCGATTTGTTTTGCAGAAGTTCAAATAACCAGGCGCTGAATTTCTCCATCGTTGTCAAGCTTTTCCTTCTTAGCTTGATCGGGTAATTCATCTTGAACTCGGTCTTAACATCTGTAGAAATTATTGAATTTGCTATTTTGACTCTTTCGATCTGATTAGGACGGAGGAATTTCTAGTAATGCCAAGGGTAGATGGAACCCTAATCTATTTTAAGCATTAAAATCACACCCGTAAGAAGACTGTTAACTATAGGAACCCTAATCTTTTTTGTGTTTTTATTGCTACTGGTAACAATCAATCAACAATATCATTGATTCAAATGCTTGTAAATACCAGGTACTTGTCTCAGATATTTGGATACATTGGTATCAAGTACAGTTCTCCAACACTTTCTTCAGTTATGAGCAATCTGGCACCTGCTTTCACCTTCATACTTGCATTCTTCTTCAGGTACTCATATACAAATTTGATTGTAGCCTTTCTTCCAGAGTAACACTTAGATTTATTTGTTCAAAATGATGATCATATGACTTGAAAAAAGAGAAAATTGGCTTCAAGTCTCCTTTTACTTCTGGTCTACAATCAAGTATCCTTTTGGTCTATCAGGATGGAGAAATTGAATTTACGAAGCTATACTAGTCAAGCAAAAATTGTGGGAACAATAGTGTCAATATCGGGAGCACTTGTAGCGACGCTATATAATGATACATCAGTTACCGTATCATCAAATTCCTCGAGCTTATATTGGATTATCGGTGGGATTTTACTTGCAAGTCAGAACTTCTTACTTTCATTCGTTTTGGTTTCCCAGGTACCAAAATGACCTATTCTCTAGTTCAAAATTTCCGAATGCTATCATATTTAGGGAACTTGAGTATTTTCAGTGAAATTGCAGGCACAAATCATGATGGAATATCCAGTGGAACTAATGGTTGTTTTTGTATTTGGATTAAGTGGGTTGATTGTAGCTGCGTTTGCAGGGTTAATTATGGTGAGAGATTTAGATGCGTGGAAACTGAAACCTGATATGATGTTGGCTTCTATAATTTACATGGTGAGAAACTTGAGAGCATTTGCTTGAAGATGGGTAGCCTTCTTAGCTTTAGAATTTTCCTTTGTGTTGTATTTCTGAGTGTCTTCTTTGTTTATAGGGCATATCTACTGGATTTCTGAATGGTCTCATTCAAGTATGGGCTCTGCGGTTGAAAGGCCCAGTTTATGTAGCCATGTTCAAGCCATTGTCAATTGTGATTGCAGTTGGGATGGGTGTCATCTTCCTCGGTGATTCTCTCCATCTCGGAAGGTCCTTCCTCTCTCTTTCTCTCTCTAGCATAGACAACTTGGAAACTTTGTCGCTTTAGGGTGATTTTGGTACACAACGGTACTGGACAAGACTGAATAGACGAGAGTGAAGTAGGCAGGTGTAAGTGTTGTGGAAGGTTTTTTAGAGTTTTAATTTGACACCGGTAGTTTAGTAATTTACCGTTCTTGTCCCATTTCCCTGATCTTTATTCCATCTATTTTGGTGGGGAAAAATGCATTTTTGTCCTGATCAATCTTGTCTTGTCCCGCCCTAATTTCGCACCAAACCAGAACAAGTTGTTGTTTTGTCATGTCCCGTTATCAGACGCACCCTTTACTCCAACAAAATTGAGTTTATAGGGCGCCAAAGGTGTTTCAGTATCCTAATAGACCAGTTTATAGGACTTAATTTTATAGGACTAAACCTTTGTGTATACCTATCTGAAGGTGTTGTAATAGGTTTACAAGACACTTTTGAGCGTTTTAACAAGTTTTTTAGGATACTTTTTGAAACAAAGTGTTGTAATAGCCCTTTTATAGAACATTTCTAAGAAGTGTCCTATAAACACATCTTTTTATAGGACCTTTTTTTTTGTAAGACACTTTTTCAAACAGTGTCCTATAAAAGAGCTAACATGACACTTTTCAAAAGTGTCCTAAAAAGCTTTTTATGACGCCCAAAAACGTTATATAACTTATTACAATAACTTTAAATAGGACACGGTCCTATAAAGTAATCTATTAGGACACTCGGACATTTTCGGTATCCAATAAATTAACCTAATTATGTTGTAGTGCTTATAGGTTTTAGTACTTTTGATTTTTTTTTTTTTACAACGGCGGTTTTAGTACTTTTGATTTGAAATTGGAGGAGGATTAATAATATGAAACAATACAGCAAAGAGAATAAACTGAAAATTTGGTGCATGCAGTGTTGTTGGGGGGATAATAATATCATTAGGGTTCTATGCTGTTTTATGGGGAAAAGCTAGAGAAGATGGCAATCATGTTGATGACAAGGAAGCAGCTTCATCCACCCAAACCACCTCTCTGCTGCAACAACATGAATGAGGTGATATAAAGTACATCACCCTCTTTCTTTCTAGCTAACATAAATTATGAATGAGGATCAATAAGCATGCTTCTGTGATCTTTAGGGTTGTTTGTTTTTTAAAAAAAACCTCTCAATGACTCTTAGTCTGAATCGTTCAGACATTTTTACACACCACCTCTTATTAATTATAACTAAAATAAGACTTTAGACTTTAAACCTCTTAAAAAACAAACGACGCCTTAATGATTATTTGGCCACCTTTAAATGATGTAACAATTTGTTTATATTTAATTAATGAATATGTGAGAATCAAAATAACCAAGGGCGGAGCCAGGATTTAAGGATGGGGGAGCACCAAGTTTAAATAATAATTGGCTCTATCCGTCGCTTCTTTGCCCCTTCCTTTGCCATTGTCTCCCTACACTGTTTCAATGTTTTTTTAACCAAAATTTTACATTTATATCCAAGGTTTTAAAAAGCGGAATCGTGCCTCAAGGCGTTTTCCCTCAATGAGGCGAGGCGTAAGCCTCGAGGCGGTCCGAGGCGTAAGCCCCGAGGCGGAAATATATGCACTACACAATATATATATATATATACACACACACACTAATCTACATTCCACTGCTTCTGCTAAGAAAATATATGCAATTAGACACACTTGACACTTGGGTACTAGACACATAATATGTTAATATGCTCACAACTCATAAAGAAAAGGATGTTAAATATCAACAAAGCGTGAGTAGAAGTGTGACTGTGACCCTCACACGTAGTAGAGACTAAATGTAAAAGTAGTGTATCCAGTAGATATATATACATAAGACTTCTGTGAACCGAAGAGAATTGAAAAAGAAAATGCAAAGAAAACGGGAGAAAACTGGAGCTCAAGAAGGCCAATAGACAAGTAGCATAGGGGGCTTAGGAGAACCGGAGAAGAACGAGGTTTTTCAAAAAAGAAATAGAGAAGGGTTTAGTCATTTTTAAAATAATTTAGCCTCGATATTGAGGCGTACGCCTCTCTACCGCCTCACGCCTCACCGCCTCAGACGACCGAGGCGTATGCCTCGTCTGGGGATTGAGAGGCACCGCCTCAGGTGCGATTTTGGACCGCCTCGCCTTGAGGCGCGCCTCGAAGCGTAAGCCTCACACGCTTTTTAAAACCATGTTTATATCTAATTTTTGATAATTTCAATATAAGTGTTTACAGTTTATATTTCAGGTTTCGACTACCAAACTACCACAAATCAAGGTTCTAAATGGCGTGAGACGTGGCGTGGTGGCGAAGTCAAAGCCTCAAGCCTTACGAGTTATGGCGAGGCCATGGCGTTTTTCAAGGCGTGGCTAAATGAGGCAAATCTGTATATAATTTATATGTATACTAGAAGCGTACTCGCGCAATGCAGCAAGATACATCACGATTTTAATGTTTCATTTTATTTTTTGTTTTTTTGTCGATTTACTGTACGATTTTGGATGATTTTGAGAAAATGATAATGGTTTTTTTTATAAATTTGTTTAATTTAGGCTTAATAATATAATTTTTTTATATAAAAAAAAATAAGCATTTTGTTAGAATTCAATGATTATCTTATATACTTTAATGACATCTAGAAAAAATAACCAATTACATATTTAATAATATAATTAAAACAAATTTATAGTAATATAATATATTAATTAATAGTGATACATGGAAATGTCTGTATAAAAGTAAGACTCGACACATACCAAATTGGTGGGTGTTAGAAGCCTGCAATAGTAATATGTATCTTGTGCTTTGATACTTGTAAATTAAGAGATTTTTAAAATCTTGTATAAAATGATGGTACCTTATGCCTAATAATTTGTATTTAATAGTTTTTTATCCGTGTCTTATAATATAGTATAGATATGTGTATATGTTTGTGTTCATACAAGTGTCTTGAACAGTAATGATCAAGTTATTAACAATTTAAATTCATATCAAATGATAGACAAAAGAATTTCTAAATTATAATAGATACTAATGGACAAATTCCAATCGAATTTCGAAGTATACAAATTCGAAGAATCGAAAGTACACAAATTTGTAACGCCATAACGCACCATGGCGTGTCATAATGAGCTCGACGCCTTATCTCGACGCCAAGGGGTAAAACGTGGCGGCAAGGCCACGCCTCGGCGCCATGGTGGCACCAATGCACGTTTTTTTAGAACCTTGCCACAAATCGATGATATTATTGTCATTTTGATTATTTTACTTGAATTTGATATTTATTTTTTTATTTATATAGTTGTGCAGCTTACATCCGAGGTGATGTGAACTCTTTCATGTGGGTCAAAAATAGAATTAGAAGGAGGGAGGTCAGGCCATCACTTGGGAGAAATGGCGATGTTATCCTAAGAAAGGCAGTGTTAGGACTCTTGTGGTCTATGGAAGTCAAATATGCACTCTTTAGGAAGAGAAACATGTCATTATTTTATTAAAAATTCTATCTAAATTTGATAAAAAAAATGTAAACATTTAAAAAAATAACGATAAATAATTTGCTAACGTTTTGTTAATTGTAAATGTGAAAAAGTTTCGTTTAATGTGCTCAAATTTTTTTGAACAACATGAATTCATTCCAACCCAACGACCTAGCGAGAAGCTAGTAGAAGGAAACATTAAACCAAGATGGTTTTGCAGTTTTTTTAGTAGATTTATAATCAAAAGAGAGACTATGAAGATTTAACCTCTTAGAGGCATGAAATTAAGAGAGAGCCAAGTGTCCAACCCAATTAAATATGTAAGCTATTGGGTCCACCACTTTCTAAAAAGAAGTTATTACTATATAAAAAAATTAAAATTAAAAAAACTAGGGGGAGCCATTGCAACCTCTAGTTCCATGCTAGCTCCGCCATTGAAAATATGTCATCTTTTTAGAACTAGGAAAAGCAAGGAAAATAATGCATCAATTGAATCCAATATTACATCACTCCATGAAAGAAAGTTAAATACAAAATACTTGCAAATACAATTTCATCAATAGTTGAGACTCTCGTAACAATTATAATGAATTGCAAACTTACATTGTAGACATTTAAAGATCAAGCCATATTTTAATGAATATTTACACTTGATGCATCAGTCGCAATCCCTTGAACAAATGAGAGAGGGTGTGGATGATCTTCAATGTTATAAATGCCCCCAGATTTTATGTTCACATACAGGTGTCTTCTTTGATTATAAAAGGAGGGAAATGCTCTTTCGCATTCAAGTATTAATGGTGCACAAGCACAATGTATAGATTGAGCACACTCATAGCAATGGTAAAACCAACACTTTGGATCAAATTCCTCCTCACAAATTTCACAAAAGTATATACTCTTATGATTCTCAATTGGGAAGTAACTCAACTTCAAAGGGTGCTTGTCATACTTGTGCCTAATTGTTTGGGGTAAAAACAAAGCACACTCCAAATGTAGATCAAAATCACAAGTACGACAACTAAATGAAAATTATTCTCGCCAAATAACTTGTAAACATGAACGACAATACCTGTAATTGGGTCTTGACTGAATTCTCCAAATGAGATGATTTGGATGAGCTTCATGTCTTATTTTTTCAGGTATAAATGCACAACCAACATCGATGTGGTAGTCACATTCGACACAACTATAGACAAATCCATTGCATAGTAAGTTGCAAATAGCGCATCTGAAGACACCTAGAAGCTTATGAGAGACAATTGGTAGGAGAACAAGAGTATGTTGAGGGTGACCTGGGTGGTTATGCACTTGATCGGGTAACCGGGTGCACCACTCATGGAGAGCAAAGTTGCATGACTCATCCTCATTGGCACACTTGTAAAACGGTATGTTGGTGATTGGTCTCACACATCCATTACATAACAATTCAATCTTTTTCATTGGGTTATGACAGGATAATAGTTTCGTTCTTGAGGAGATTGGCTTTGCTATATCATTGCATTGTGTGTCAACTAAAATCAGTGGGTGTTGATGACTCATGTGTGTTGGGTTCCCCTCATCTATTCCAAAAGTTTGATATCCATTTTCTTTGAGAAATATATGTTTTAGCATGCTGTATGTTTCATAAGGCCTGGTAAATTCAACCGATCTAATAGGGAAAAAGAGATAATAGAAGCCAAAATTGTGTGATTTAATTTGTGTGATTGGTAGGTTTGTCATTGGAATAAATTGAACCGATCCAAACGGTATGTTGGTGATTGGTCTCACTCCTAAGAGAAAAAAAAAAGAGATAATAGAAGCCAAAATTGTGTGATTTAATTTGTGTTTGGTAGGTTTGTCATTGGAGAGAATTTGAGATATAAATACCTCCTTTCATGTCTTAAAGACCCTTGTCTTTATTATTAACAGGATGGACACATCTGCAACTAATAATTAAATCACTTTTTAGATTAAAAAGATGAAATTAGTTATCACGATTTTTAATAAATTATATGAGAAGTTGAGAACAAATTTTTTTCCTATTAGTCGTCATTTATTGATTTTCGTATCAAACTTGTTATAATAAAATAAGACAAATCGTAAGAAAATGAAATCAATCAATTTTGTTTTTACTTGTATTTTGAAATGTTATATTTCGAAAGCTAATTTAAATGAAAGCAAAATTGGTTAACCAAAATGACTTTTTTTGAAATCCAGGACTAACAAATCAACTTATCGAGGTACAAAGGTTATCGAGATTCTAAATTATTTGCAAAGTTTATATAAGCCCTAAATTGATTTTCCAAAATAATAATGTCTAGATTGTTATATTACAAGTCGTTTCTATCCAATTTAAAAAGATGATGTATTATATCAATGTCAATTGTACACATTTTAAAAGAATATACCTTTCCGCTAAGTCACCTTACCTTTTCCAGAAGTATGATACATTCCTTTTAAGTCACTCATACACATTCCAAAATGATGATCGAAAATCTAAATCATCCATACACATTCCAAAATCCAAAAGGACGCTTTCCAAAATGATGAGTATTCCAAAATAACGATACTTTTCCTCTATGTCACTCCCATTCAAGAAGATGCTACGTTTCTTTCGTCACTATAACTTATTGCAAAAGAAAATAATATAATTTTTTCTTTATCTTCAATATCACACCTATTTATATATTTTTTTTAGCTTTAATGTAGATAAACACAAAGATGTAAACAAATTATTAGAAATTGTCACATATTTGTTGTTATAACTTTGTTTTGGACAATATAAATTGATCATTATTATTAGTGCTACGTGATATTTTGGTAAAATATTGATTACCGATAATCCCAACCTTCAAGGACACCAATGTGGGGGAGATTTTTTAGCTCACTCAACGAGCTAAGGCTAGCAGGAACCCAAGATTAAACCTAGGATTTGCCTTGTATTTGAGGAAAAAGTCGCTCCACCCCTTTACCTACTAAGTTACACGCATAAAAAACTAAAATTATTTATCAAAATTTCTGATAAAATATATTATTTTATTAGTTTGTCTTTGTTGTTTTTCTGCATCAAAACTTGAATATAATAAGATAAGACAAATGGCATAAAAATGAAATAAAATTTGCTTTTATTTATATTTGGCAATCTCATATTTCAAAACTTCTTATTTAAAGGATACATTAACTAAATTAATGATCCATTTGAAACAAAAACAAAATTGGTTACCAAAAATGATTTTTGTTAAAGCCGAGACTAATTACATCAACTATTCGAGATAAAAAGGTTATCAAGATTTTAAATTATTTGCAAAGTTTGTGTAAGGCCTAAATTGATTTTCTAAAATAGTAATGTCTAGATTAATAGACCACCCACTGACCCACATGGGCTTTCAAATGCCCTTTCAAATTGAATTGCAGTGCCACATAGGATTGACAATTGCAATTGTTGCAATCCTACTTGCAAGGCCACGTGGCCACTACAAACCCTTTTTTGATTTTTTTTTCATTTAAATAAATTCCAAGTATATATTTTCTATTGGTTAATGATTTTAATTTATTTTTTAATTAAATTAATCTTTCTTGTTTTAAAAAAATTATATTTTAATTAAAAAATTATATTTCTTTCATTATACTTTATTTGAAATTAAAAAATTATATTTTAATTATCATTAAATTAAAATAAAGAATTATATATCATGTTATTAACTAAAAAAATATAAATGTATATAATAATTTATAAAACAATTAATAAATGTTGTAGTGGGGACCACTTTTGAAAGTATATGTGGATTGCATGTGTGTAGAAGGTAATTGCAAAAGCTGATGTGACATAATTGAAAGTGTAAATGAATTGCTGGGATGTGGATGGTCTTATGTTATAATGGGCTCTAAGTAGGATAATGATTACTCCTACGGTCCTACCCAACTTAAAAGGATGATAAATTATGTCAATATCATTTGTACACATTCTAGTAGCCTTTTGAAAAGTTAGCTTATAAGAGCATCTCCAACAGCTTCTCCAAAATGGAGAAGTAAAAAGTGAAAATCTCCAAAAAAAATCACCTTCATCTCCAACAGATTCTCCATTTTAGAGATTACACAATTAATTATAATATTAAAATATTCAATACAACTCATAAAATATTATTTTTCTCTCCTAAACATTTATTTTAAACCAATCTCATTGGTAGAATGAGTAAAAAATAATTTCTCTCTCATTTGTAATCATTTTTGGAGATATCTCCAAATTTGGAGATTTTCATCTTCTCTCTCATGTTTTCTCCATTTTGGAGAAGGTTTTAGGGAAGCTGTTGGAGCAAAAAAAAACCAAAATCTCCATTTTGGAGAAGTTGTTGGAGATGCTCTAAGCTAGTTTGCCAAACAATGCCTAAAAAGGATATACCTTTCCCTAAGAGCATCCACAATCATTAATCTTTTTAGAGGTTCATGAATTTGTCACATCAGATTTCTTTTTCTATCATATCAGTTTTCTCTTTCCTACTCATTTAATAAACCTTTCATTCTCAATCATGAACCGGTTCATAGTTTATATAATAAAAATTATAACGGTTTAAAATTACTTATTGTAATTAAAAGATAATAATAACTAATTATGAAAATAAAAGCTATATTAATAAAAAGAATATAAATTGCCCTTAACTATATAATAGTTAAAAATTACTTATCTATACTATATTATAAAGCACGGATAAAAAACTCTTAAATACAAATTATTAGGCACAAGGTACCATCATTTTATGCAAGATTTTAAAAATCTCTTGATTTACAAATATCAAAGCACAAGATATATATTACTACTGCATGCTTCTAACACCCACCAATTTGGTATGTGCAGGGTCTTCCTTTTATGCAGACCTTTCCATGTATCACTATTAATTAATATATTATATTACTATAAATTTGTTTTAATTATATTATTAAATATGTAATTGGTTATTTTTTCTAGATGTCATTAAAATATATAAGATAATCATTGAATTATAACAAAATACTTAATTTTTTTATATAAAAAAACATTATATTATTAAGCCTAAATTAAACAAATTTATAAAAATAAAACATTATCACTTTCTCAAAACTATCCAAAATCGTATTATAAATCGACAAAAAAAACAAAAAATAAAATAAAACATTAAAATCGTGATGTATCTCGTTGCATTGTGCGAGTACGCTTCTAGTTATAATTAAAATACAATAACTAAAATTACAATAAAATATTATTTATTATAATTAAAGATAAAAGTTAAAGACTATTATTATAATAATAGTTGTAATAATTAAAATTACATTATTATAAAGGATCAAATATATTTTTAACATAAAAAAAACAAAAAAAAAAAGATAACAAACCGGTTTCTTTGCATGGAACCAGGTCCATGCCACATGGCAAAGACCGGTTCTACCCAATGGTCATCAAAAAAAGAAGAAGCGGTCCATGGACCGTAAGGAAACTTGCGCTATGGATGTCCTAAATCACTTATCTTTTCCAAAAGTTTGATACTTTCCCTCTAAGTCACTCTTGTACATCCCAAAATGATGATCTAAATTACTTGTACATATGCCAAAAACGACAATATAATGTTTCTTATAAATAAATCTTAGAGTAAACTACGATTTTAGTCCCTGTGGTTTGATGCTTATAACGGTTTTCTTCTCTGGTCTTTCAAAACTGCTTTTTTAATCCTTGTGGTTTTTATTTGCTTCTATTTTCATCCCTCCCTCCAATTTTATTAATATTAAATGTTAATTCATTTAAAAATTAAATAAACAAATTACATATTTGGTCCTTGTAGTATATAAACTTTTACATTTTTATCCTAATTTATATTTTTTTTACTTTTTCTTTATTTACTGTATTTCATCAAGACATTTATTTTTCTATTAATTATATTGTATATTTTCATAATTATTATAACTTTAATTATAAAAATAATCAAATAATTTCATTAAAAATATTGATAAATACATGATATTTTTTTCAAAGTTTTAGGTTTAAATCTCCTAAAATTAATATTTTTTTATCTATTGATTTATTAAAGCTATTTCTTATTTTAAATTATCGTTGAAAAAAGTTTAATAAAATTCGAGAATAAAATAATATTATTTTATAACAACCGGTTGTTTTTTGTTAAATGTAATTTACTATTTACTCCACTATTCTAAATTCTCATTTAATCTTCATTTTTTATTAATTAATCAAATTTGTTTAATATTTAAATAAGACATACACACATAAACACACACACACACACACACACCATTTTAAATTAGGTTATATATTAAAAACAAAAAATAAGAAAATAAAAGAATAAGAAGATTTCAATATGTTGTTATAAAAATCATGCAATGGGTCATGACGTGCCTCAAAATTAACGTGACGTCAAACACAAACATTATTTAAAACCTTGATATATATATATATATATATATATATAGAGAGAGAGAGAGAGAGAGAGGATCAAACGAGAACGGTATCTATTTAAAATGAACACGGCAATGACAACTCACATACAAAATATAAATGATTTTACATGTGATTTCCGCGACTTTAAGTCGCGGCAAAAGTCGCCCGCATACTGCGATTTTGTACGACTTCCCCGCTAATGTAAAATCACTTATGATTTTGTATGTGATTTGTCGTTCTCGTGTTTTTTTAAATAGATATCGTTCTCGTTTGAACCCGATTTTCTCTTTCTCTCTCTATATATATATATGTGTGTGTGTGTGTGTGTGTATGTGTTTATTTTAAATATTAACAAATTTGATTAATTAATAAAAATAAAGTTTAGATGAAAATATGAATAATGGGAGTAAAGTGAATTTACCAATAAACAACCGGTTGTTATAAAATAAGATTTTTTTTCTCGAAATTTATTAAACTTTTTTTCAATGGTAATTTAAAATAAATAAAAAACTTTAATAAATCAACAGAAAAAATATATTAATTTTAAGAGATCTAAATCTAAAGCTTTGAAAAAAAAATTCATGTATTTATTAGTATTTTTAATGAAATTATTTGATTATTTTTATAATCAAAGTAATAATAATTATGAAAATATACAATATAATTAATAGAAAAATAAATGTCTTGATGAAATACAATAAATAAAGAAAAAGTAAAAAAAATGTAAATTAAGATAAAAATGTAAAATTTTATATAACACAAGGACCAAATATGTAATTTGTTTATTTAATTTTTAAATGAATTAACATTTAATATTAATAAAATTGGATGGATGGATGAAAATAGAAGCAAATAGAAATCATAAGGACTAAAAAAGTAGTTTTAAAAGACCAGGGACGAAAATCGTTATAAACATCAAACCATAGGGACTAAAATCGTAGTTTACTCTAAATCTTATCCATTTTAAAAGGATGAGTGTTTCCGGTATGTCACGCCTATGTATCAAAAGGATGATACTTTTCCTCTATGTCACTCCCATTCAAAAAGATGCTAGTTTCTTTAGTAAAATCTAACTATCGCGAAAAAAAAAAAATCTTTATCTTCAATATCACCTTTTTAATGTTTCTATACACAAAGATGTGGAAATATTTTATGAAATGTCTCATAATGGTTGCTACAACTTCGATAGTAGTTGTTCAAAACCAGTGTTCAAAAAGGCGTGCTATGGCGTGCTTCATGTCGTAAGACGCGTCTCCGTCGTTACGAAATGACTCATAACGTTTCTGTAAGGCGTGACTCACGCTATGGGCCTATGGCACCTTAAGGCACGCCGAGGCACGCATTTTTTCTAAGGCGTGACTTTTTTTCAAAAATTTTATTTATTTTTTATTTTTTTATCTACTTTTGTGTTTTTACATTTTTTATGTTTAGATTTAACACTGTTATAGATTTATCTAATCACATCACTCACAGTTTCATGAAGTCATAGACATTATGGACTCACGATTAAAACGAAGTTATAAAATTATTTTTCTAAGCTCTATTTTAAATATTCAATCAAAAACTATTTTTATACTAGTAATTTATATGATTTTTCTTCTTCCAATATGAATGTATATTATTTAATATCATTATTTGATTATAATATTTATACATATATATATATATATATATATATATATATATATATATATATATATATAAGTAACTAGAAGGACACGTGTCGCCTTCTGGTGAACCCATTTTTTCATTTTCCCATTTAAACGTGTATCTGGACGCATTTTACATTATAAGTTCATTTAACACATCCACATTCATTCCTTCTTGAATCTTTCCTTAATTCAATTTTTTTTAATTTATACCTTATATTTACTACCCTTATAATTAGGTATATAGTTTACTTTTAATCTCTTACTTTTTTTATTTTTCATTTTAGATTTTTATCATATAAACATAAATAATGTATATGAACTAAAATGTATTAAAAAACATTTTTTATTTTTTACAAATTATATCATTGTAATCGTTTCGTCAATACCTTTGAAATGATTCCAATATTGAATATTTTTTGATTTAATTATATTATTAAATATCATAAATATATACGAATTAATGTGTCGTGATTAGTATGAGATTTGATACAAATAATCACTAAGTTGTCTTAATTTTTTTTTTTGCTATTTCATATCAATTTTTACTTCAAGAGTTTTTTTTATAAAAACCCCATCCTTTTTAAATTTTTATACAAGAATTTTGATTTTTATCATGAAGTTTTATAAAATAACATTTTTAATTTTTAATTTTATTTTCTTGACATTATGATATTTTAATTTTAAAAATATTAATTATAGATGATGAAAATATAATTAGCAATAGAACAAAGAATGTTGTATATAAAGAAATATTTGGTAATTTATGATACGTGATTCTTATTTTATTAATATTTTAACTATGCACTTTTCCATAATTTTATTTACGTTCTATTATAAATTTTGTTTTATAAATTTTTAATATTTATTCATATTTTTTATTAATTTTTTGCAAAACATCCTTTGTGAAAATTGTCTAAAAGAAACAAAAAAAAAACTCTGAAAAGAAAAAAACTTGAAAAATAGAATCATACTTTCGATGATCATTCATATATGTAAAATAAGTTTTTTGGCATGATTTAATTTTTTTAAATTACCCCGTGTAATACACGGGGGCGAATCTAGTACGTATATATATATATAGGGGAGCGATCATGGGAAAACCATCCTTATGTAGCAAACTTTGCAAACCCATTTAGACCAATCAATGAATTTCTATTTATTTTTAATTTTTTTTAATTAGAGGGGTGTATTGGTAAATTGATTTGAAACGGTTTATAAATGGAAGTTATGATTTTGAGTTATTTTAGGATAGATTACTTAGATTATATGATTTTGAGTTATTTTAGGATATATTATTTAGATTATCCTTTTATTTATGTAAAAAACTTTTTTTTTATTCTAAACAATTATCCGATTTTAAATTTGAAGAGGAGTTTGAATTTATTTATTTTTTAATAAATTTTCAAATTTCATTAATATTTGCATCCAAAATATTTATTATTATTATTTACATCTAAACTTTTTTCATCAATAAATTAATGAAGGATAAAAATTTAATGATTATAACATCATGTAACAATGAACCTATTGATACTTAATGAAATTGTTTCATGGATCAATCATTTTTGATGCAATTGATGAAATTGTTGATATAACTGATTTTCACAGATATTTTTTTATTGCAATTGATGAAACACCCATGAAATATGTGAAATTAAATTCATGAAACAGTTTCACAGTCATAACTTATTTGGTTTATCACAAGTAAAATTGATTTAATTGTTGATATTATATTTTTTGTTGATAAAAAAATATTAATTTACGTTAATTAAAAGTTTAATTTTCCTTAAATAGAATACTAATTTTCATCAATTGAAAATATTAAGTGGGACGATTTGTTAACTAATTAAAAATATATTAATTAACTTTGGACGATTTTATCCTTCCTAAATATTTTTATTAATTAAAAATATTATATTTTAACTTTTATTAACATAAATAACTTAAATGAATCTTGACCCTTAATTGATACAATCAATGGTGGTTAGATGGGTTGCAAAGTTTTCATTATAAAGATGGTTTGTAAATGAAACCACCTCTCTCTCTCTCTCTCTCTCTCTCTATATATATATATATATATATATATATATAATTTTGAATGTGACATACAAATTTGTCGCCTTATGTCAAGCCTTGAAAAACGTCGCGTCCTTGTTGTGGCATGTAAGGCTTAAGGCTTGACCTCGCCGCCACACCACGCCTCACGCTATTTTGAACCATGTTCAAAACACAATCTAATGTTGAATTAATCATATAGACAACCAAACTTAAATGGGATAACATGTTAAACAAGTTTGTATTATGCTTATATTCACATTATATATTTCTCAAAATTTTAATTGGTTTCTGTATTTTGTATATCATATATGCTTTGCATTTTAAAAAATAAAATAAAAGTTAGATTGTTTTTAAATGCAATTCTTTTTAAATTCTAAGTTGTTTAGAAAATACACCATTTTTTATTAAGATTTTGATTCAAATGAACTTATTTTCCCATGGCTATCAACACAAAGTTATTTATGTTTTGTAAGGCCATAAAGATTAACCTGCAATGACTCCAGATCATTTGCGGTTATTCGGGAATTAATCGATGTACGTAAACTAGTTGAAAACCAACAGTTACCAAAAAAGAAAAGTCATGTATGCTCTATCATAAAAAAAAATTCGGTTAAAGTCATTTCATTTTCTACATTTTAGTGAAATTGTTTTTATTAGTATAAAATGCATATAATAAATTATGCTCTATAACAAATTAAGGTTGTCATTGTGCATTTTATTTTAGTCGTAGTTGTCCAGACTAGCTTATGCAAATCTCGACTAATCACATAGGTTTCTGGAGAACAATCAGTAAAATCCCTAGTGACTTTTGAGAGACTCGAATCGCGAAACCAATTTTCACATTTAGTTTGTATCCATTAATCCATGTCGGAATAAAACTTAAATAGAACAATCACTTAATTACTACGGATGATTAAATAAAATGATTACAGAAGTCAATGCTTGGTCTCTATTAATTTCATCTTTTTTATTATATCATTTCGCACTTATGTAAAAAAGAAAGAAGATTACAAAATACTTACAAATACAATTCAAACAAATTCACAAACTCTTAAAGAAAAATCCTACAACATCTACAATGAATTGCAAACTTACATTTTAAACACTTCAAAATCCTTTTGTACATTAATAACCGGTTACATAGTTTACAACGACCATCGCTCTCAATTCCTTGAACAAATGAGACAGGGTGTTCATGATCTTCAATGTTATGAATGCCCCCAAACTTTATGTTCACGAACTTATAAATCCTTTGATAAAAGTATGAAATCGGAGCAGTTTCAGACTTAAGTATGATTGGAGCACAAGCACAATGTATAGACTGGGCACACTCATAACAATGATAAAACCAACGTTCTGGATCGAATTCCACCTCACAAATTTCACAAAAATATTTACTCTTGTGATTCTCAACTGGGAAATAACTCAACTTTAAGGGGTGCTTGTCATACTTGTGCCTGATTGTTTGGGGTAATAACAAAGCACACTCTGGATGTAGATCAAAATCACAAGTACGACAACTAAATGAAAAATCATTTTCATTAAAAACTCTTACACATGAACGACAACGATGTCTACGAGGTCTTGATTGAACTCTCCAAATGAGATGATTTGGATGAGCGTCATGTACTATTTTTTCAGGTATGAATGCACAACTAACATCGACGTGGTAGTTACAATCAACACAACTGTAGACAAATCCATTGCATCGTAAGTTGCAAACATCACATTTGAACACACCCAAAGGCTTATGAGGGACGGTTGGTAAGAGAACAAGGGTATGTTGAGGGTGACCTGGGTGGTACTCCACTTGATTGGGTAGTCGGGTGCACCACTCATGGAGAACAAAGTTGCACGACTTGTCCTCATGGGAACACATGTAAAAAGGCATGTCCATAATGGGTTTCAAACATCCATTACATAATAATTCAATCTTTTTCATTGGGTTATGGCATGATAATGGTTTGACATTCAAGGATGTTGGTTTTATGATGTCGTTGCATTGTGTATCAACTAGAGTTAGCGGGTGTTGATGACTCATATGTCTTAGGTTCCCCTCATAAGTGTCAAAAGTTTGAGATGCCATTTTTTTGAAAACTATGTGTTTTGGAATGCTATATGCTTGATCAAGGAACGGGAAATGGAGAAGATCTGGGTGGTCAGCATCTATAAAGTTTTTAATGGTTTTGCCAAGACCTACTGAAACATATAAACTCGTGTCAACTAAATAATCAATGACAAACCACAAAACTAGAAGCAATCAAAAAAAGTATATGATCAATTTACCGTTAGGCAAGATGATGGACATGAACGATTCCCCTCTTGATGTTGCACACTCCAAATGGGCATAGTATCTGCACTTGTCACATTTATAAATCCAAAGACTCTCATTGTAAAAAAAATCCCCGCATACCCTACACCTGGGATCAAAGTTAGCTTTTTGAACTGCTGCTGGGAAGGAATAGACAAGGGTCAGTAAGTGGATATGAGAGAATTCATCATGCGTAGCATGTTGAATCGACAACTTTTTTGGCAAAGAAAAACAATCGGTATGGATGAAGAAGTTACAACACGTGATACAAAGATAAAAGATCCCTTGTTGTTTTTTCCCACAAGCACTACACTTGCATAAAATTGGTTCAGAGATTAGCACTAACGGGTGTGTGTGGCTAGGGTGATGGAAGATCTTTTTATCGGCTGTTAAAACGCAATTTATATCAACATCAAAATCACATTTAGAACACCGATAACGTATTTCTTGAGGCTTATGGTGTTTTCGACATATGTTACACCTCCAACTTACCAATCTTTGTAGAAGGGTAAGAATATGAGCATCGTGGGATGTGTGTCTTAATGTTGGTGGAAGCTCTGAACAAAATTTGTGAATTGAGTAGTCACATGAAGCACTACACTTGTAGTAGTACCTATGGTGCTTGTTGATTTCTTGGCCGCACCGGCCACAAATACATTTGAAGTCCTCTATTGAAACCATATCACTATCCGTATCATTATCATCATCATATTCTTCTCGAATTTGTGAATATTCGAGCTCCAAGTCAATGAGAATCAATGGGTGTTGGTGTTCAATCACATCCATTTTAATCATAGTTATCAAGACACAAGGTAAGGTAATTTTGAGCCAAATAACTAGAAAAACATGAGATTGGCAGAGAAAAGTCGCAAAGAAATGATAGAAGAAATGTCGAAGAAAAGAGGTTATATAAGCCAAAATGTTTTATTTGTTTTTGATGCTTTTCTTTTTCTGGAGGGAAGTGATATATTGATGCTTGAATACACTTGTTGGAATTGTATACGATACAACCTTATCTTTATTCTGAAGTAATTTATGGGTGGAATATTCATCGAATTCCACAATTTAAGGAATTATCATTCATTGACTTTAGTAAAGAGATTGAATTCCTATCAACCAAATGTGTGGTCAAATTCTATAAAATTCGATTCCAATTTTTTCAAAATTAAATTCTTTTAATAGATCAAATTTCATTTTACGAACCAACCGTCTCTTAAGAATATAACACATATTTTAAAGATACATATATTCCTAATTGATTACAAGAGAATAAATCAAGAAGATATTGACATCATATCAAGAGTTGGAATACAATTAAAGATTGATTTGGTATATGTATGTGGGTGCCCATTTTCAATTCAACACAAAAAGTGGCCCACTTTCTCTACAAAATAAACTATGTGTACTTCCTTCTTTACCAATAAAGTTCAACCCACCACCATTTATCGAATTGAATGAAGCTACTAATGTTTGTTAAATTCCTGGTAGGTTTATATATATTTTCATCCCACATCTCCAAGCTTTCAGATCTTCTTAATTCCGTTTCTTTTCACTTTTTCTTCTAATGCTTACTAATGTTGTGTTCTCGAAACTCATTTAATGAAGGAAACGAAAGGAAAATGGAAGGAAAGGGAAGGAAAGTACAAAAAACTCGTGTTCTTGAAACTTTTTTAGGAGAAAAAGGAAAGGAAACGGAAGGAAAAAATTGATAACTTTCCTCCCAAATGTGGGAGGAAAGAGAAGGAAAGAAATTAAAACCATTTAAAAAATTACTGAAATTATTAAAATTACAAAACTACTCAATCTTTCATTATAAAGAATATATATTTATAAGGGTATATTTATAAAAATGACATATTTCTTTTCTTTCTCTCCTGTTCAAGAACATGAAAAACTGTTTCATTTCGATAACGCAAATGAAAAAATTATTTTTCTTTCCTTTCTTTTTTCTCCCTTTTTTTCCATCTCTTTCTTTTCTTTTCTCTCCAGATTAGGTAACACAATGTAAGTAATCCACAATAAGTATACGGAGATTTAAGATGTGTGTTTAACGGCTGCCCTAAAAAATCGGTATCGACTGTTCCCCTACAGGAATCCACTCTTTGAAATATCCAAAACAATAAATGAAACATGAGACATAGACATCGTTTGATAAAAATAAACTAACTTATAAGTTACCTTATTTTTTAAATATATGTTTGGATGAACATAAGGCAACTTATAAGCTAGCTTATTGATAAACTACTTGGAGTAGTTTGGAGTTTTTTATGTCTTTTTCTAATTATACCCTTATTAATATTAATTATTATTTATTAACTATTACTTATTATTTATAAATAAATTTTAATTATTAAAAATTAATTATTACTAATATTAATTGAAAATTATTAATTAAATTTTAATTATAAATTGATGTTAATTTGTAATTATTGTTAATAATTTCAATTATTTCTATATATTTTTTAAAATATTAGTCAATATATTTTAGTTATCAGTTATTATTATTATTTTTTAATTACTATTCAATTTTATTTATTTTTATTCATATTATATTTAATGATTATTTAAAATCATAAGTTAATGTAGATTTTTCTTCTAAAATTTGTTTTAATAAAATCAAAATTTATGGTATATATATAATTATAATAAATCCTAAATTCTTTTAATTTATTTATTATATTATTTAATTTTTCTTTACTATCTTGTTTGTATTAATTAACATCTTATATTACTATAAATTTGTTTTAATTATATTATGATATACAAAATACTGGAAGTAATTAAAAATTTAAGAAATATATAATGTGAATAATATATAAAAGTTAGAATGCTCTTCTTTTCTTTTTCTAAATTCAATTTGTTTTTTGTTTAAATTTGAAGTTGTTTCGACAATACATTATTTTTTTATTTTACTAAGATCTTCAAAATTTTATTTTCCATTGGCTATCAACACAAAGCCATTTATGCTCTATAATAGAAATTCGGTTAATGTCAATTCATTTGGTACATTTTAGGGAGAATATTTTTATTAGTATAAAATGCATATATAATTAATTAAGATTATCATTGTGTCTTTTTTTCAATCGTAGGTGTCCGGATCAGTTTACATACACCTAGACTAACTCATAGGTTTTTTAAGAACAATCAGAAAAATCTCTAGTAATCAATCTTGGAAAGACTCAAACCGATACTAAGAAGGAGCTTCAGAGATTGTAACGCCTGCAATTTCGGTATGTGGTTATTCAAATATTTTGGCCTCGAATCCTTATTAGAAATATTTGTTATGATTATTAGAGGCCATTTGTGTATCGTGTTCATCGAATCACATTCGCATGGAAATCAGGCCGAAAATCATACGCGGGTAGTAGGGGCGCGACAATGCTCAACGATTGTGACAGTGTCACTCTCGCCGTGGCAAAGTTGCTGGTATAGGGAATCCCTCAGTACAGGTGGGGCAACCTTGCCCGACGATTGTGACAATGTCACTCTCGCCGTGGCATAGTCGCACGGGGCCTACGGATCTCGGTACATATCGGGCGACAATGCCCACGACTATGACAGATGTCACCGTCGTGGTTGGGCCTGGGCTGAGTATTTAATGCCTAGGTCGAACTTTTCAGCCATTTATCACAACATTAAGTTTGGAAACCGAAATCTCTCTACTTTTGTGGATTTTCCACCTACCAAACCTCCTTCCTCATTGATTTCAAGCTATAGATTGCTAGTTCATCCTCAAGATCTCACCTAGGGTTCTTTATCATCTAAAACTAAGGAGCTAAGTCTTGGGTCAAGCTAGTGTATCATCCTCCTACAACTATTTGGTGGTTCCTAGGTTTTGTCAAACTTGGTATTGTGAGTCAATCTACAAACTACCTTTATTAAATACATGTATAAATTGTCATTAAAGGTTTATGTCAAAGTAACACTTCACTTTTCTACATTTGATGATGTAACACTTTGAATTTCAGTTTAAAGGGGGAAACTGCAGGAAAACAGTGCCCCGCGCGGGTTAGGTCGCGCCGTAAGCCGCGCGGAGCACTGTCTGAGTGACCATCCAGTGGGCGGCGCGGATGACCGTGCGGGTCAACCCGCGCCACAACTCGCGCACGCCCTGACGAATTAAAAAGGGGATTTTCAGCCATTTCATTCATTTCCCTCATCTACTTCCTCTTGGAAAACTCTCTCCTCATTCACTCCTTCCCAACATCGATCTAAGGAACCTTCCAACCATCATCCACTACATTTATTGCAAGGATCAAGCTTCCTCAATCAAAGGTTTCAACCAAGAATCTCAAATCTCAAGATCATCTTCTTCCTCCATCCATTTCTAGGGTTCATCTCAAGTTTCTAGGGTTTTGATATAAAACCTAGATAGTGAGTTCTTCTAACCATTTTTCAACTGAGATACATGTCTTGTTTCTTCATGTTCATGAATATATATATGATCACTTGATAAGTTTGACCTAACTGCTATATTTATGATTATTGGGGATGTCTGACTAATGTGCACCACATGAAGTATGATGGGTTTATTGTTAGTATTATTGTGTAACATTATGGGTTTTATGAAGATTATTGTTGAACCTACATGTATTGATGTTTTGGACTTAATATGGGATTGGAATCATGCGTAATCTTATACATGTATCATGTGGATATATAAGGTATATAGAGATGGTTATTATACATATATATATATATATTGGAGGAATCGTGAGTATGTGTTAGGAGGATGTAGTTTTAGGTGCCACTATGACAGTATGCACCTAGACCTCCGCCATTTGGAGTACTGCCTGAGAGGTAGTCTTCAAGTGTGCCGGGCCTTTGGGATGTTGTTCATGCGAGCGAACGTCAAGGTATATTGACTTGAGGTAAAACTCATTGGTGTGATAGGTCTCCCCCATTGATTCCCATATGGCCCATGTCGACTAAAACGTTCTATAAATGTTCATATGTTTGCTATAAATGTTATGCCATGCTTTTGTGCAACTCACTAGGCTCGTTTGGCCTAACACTTGTTTGGGTTTGACGTGTATCTCAAATTCTAACGACACGACCGCCAAGAAGGTCTAGTTATCATTGATGCGAGCTTGGGGACATTTTTGGGACGCCATTTATAGAAAGCTTACCTTTGGATTGGATCACAACCTGTATTAATCTTGTTCCTAGTTAGGATTTAGATTAAAGGGTTGTTTTCCCTCACATTGTTATTCATTACAAACTTGTAATCTTAACAGGCGTTTATTGTCTCCCCTTTTGGGAGGAGCTCATGCTTTGGCATATTATGTTACCATGTTTCCCTTTTATGGAAATTTTTGTTTATCCCAATTTTTTGGGTGTTACAGATGATTTTGGAGATTTAGGTCAAAATCTAAGGTTTTGGCCAAACTTGTTGTTTTGATGAAATAGTTGTGAAGCGTGATTTTATGCTCTCAAATGATAATCTCTTGGTGATTTTGAAGGGTTTCAGTGAGCAAAACAAAATGGCCATTTTACGAGTTATTGGCAAGCAAGGGGTTTTCCCCCCTTTTCATTGAAAGTTAAATTTTTGTAAATGTTACATGGAAAGACATACTATGAGATGTTTGGAAATTTCATTGGAATAAACTATAGTGTAATGGATCCATAGGCACTAGTAGTATTATGTGATTTACAATGGTGACATTATATTTGGCTAGATGTGGGGTGATACTTGGGAGCTCGTGCTATAGACCGTGGGTGGTTGAATACGATAACCTTGTACTTGATAATATATATATATATATATATATATATATATATATTCTAGCGAGTAAGTCATTCTTAGACCAATTGGGAGCTCGAACTATAGTCCGTGGGTGGTTGAACTCGATAACCTTTGGTGCTATAATAGAAGCTCCGTAACATTGATTCGTGACTTACTTTTGTGTTCCGTCACCTCAATGGTAACCCGGGTCTCCCCCGTTATTTGGTAAAACCTTACTTCCTCCCAAGGGAACTTAAGGCTTGAAACCATAATATAATTTGGCTAAAACTTGCATTGGTAACAATTTCTTAAATTGATATTTTATTTATGTTGAACTCACTAGGTGTAAGCCTAACACTTGTTTTCTGAAATGACATGTATTTACAGGTTCCTTTAGTGGTGGGACTCGTAAAGATTGAGCACCATGGATTGAGCAAGTAGTGGAGACGTTTTGGAAGTAAACTTGAGTGTTTGGCGTACAGAATGGAATAGAGTACTTTTGGGAGATTTGGTGACAATGGCTTAATCTAGATGATTACGACCTAGATTAGCTAGTTGTCATTTATAATTTCCAATTATAGATGTTGTATACACATTAACTATTTCCCCTTTTATTTGGGTGATCTCTGTCTATTTTAATCTTATCATTCGCAAGCTTGAGTTTAAAATCTCCCCTATCTTTAAGGGTGTTACAACATTTTCCAGGTTTATGTTCCTTAAAGTTTATGGACATCCTATTGTAAAAAAATTAAATTTACTCTAAAATTTAGGGTGATACAAAGACCCACATATTATTGTGTGTTGGATCAACCTTTTAAGAAAAAATGTTTTTCTCGTAACTCACGTACTAATTACCAACATTTCTATGCTTACAGTAGCACCATAATATTATATTATGCTCTCTTAGAGCATCTCCAACAACTATGCTAAAATAAAAAAAAAGGTGAGATTTTATCAATTTTTTTGCTCCAACAACTATGATATATCATATGCTAAGATAGAGAAAAGAGGAGAGAGAAGGTAAAAATCTCCCAATTTGGAGAAGTTTCTAAAACTCCATATTGAAGAGAGGAAATAATATTTAATTCATTTCCACCAATAGAAGACATTGAAGTTGTGTGTTTAGGAGAGATAAATAATATTTTATTAATATAATTGATGATAGAAGTGATAAAATAGAGTAGTTGTTGGAGTTAGTTGTAATTTTTTTTAAATATTTCAACTTTTTATACTCTGTTTTAAAAAAATTATAACATAGTTGTTGGAGATGCTCTTATGTCACTCTCTCAAGTATATGTCAGGTTTATATATTTTCTTTAAATTTATTATCACCATCTTCCTTTTTCTTCCCAAAACAATAATCATAATTCATATTAACTTTTCTCCTCACTTATCTATTTAAGAACCGGTTACAATGATTAAGATTTTAAATTTTTTACCAATTTATAAATTTTGAAAAATGAAGTAACTTTAAAACATAAGAACCAGTTACAATGTAGATTCTCAAAATTTACCGGTTTATAAATTTTAAAAAATGAGTAACTTTAAAACATCATGTCGATCCGAATTACGAACCAAAAGTTATGGCCTTTCGAGGTTACTACGGAAAATTGATTTATGTTCCGTTTTATTACATGTCTCTTTCAATTTCAATTTTATCGTTTTGAATTGTTAGTTAGTTGATATATAAACTTAACGTTAATATTGTTGATTAACTAGAGATTTGGAACAAAAATCCCGATAATACGAGAGATTTAAAGAGGAGTTTTTTCATATTAGTAAGATTCGACGTTTATCATGTATTTAAACTTGTTTATTAATTGATTTTAACAAATTTGAATATAAAGTTTTAAAAATACCATATACCTTGTAAAAAAAACATAGAGGAATATCATGTATTTAAATAAACGATTGATTTTATTAAATTTGAATATAAATTTTTTTCAAAAAAACATGTCGATGGAATTTACAAGTAAAAAATGTCAAAAAAGAAAAGAAAAGGTAGAAGTCAAAAGTCAAGTATACGATCCGACGGTCCAGATTCTCTGTGAGTTCCTTGGAAGGACCTCATTGGTTATTAGACGACACACACAGATTGCCAGCTTGTACGGTCCAGATCCAAACTTCAAACCCCAAAATTCATTTTGAAATTTCAGACTTTTACCGCTAATTCCCCCAAATCTCCGCATCATATAATTCCTGAAAACCCTAGATCCGAAAACCACACTCATCCAGCAATAATCTTCGAAGAAAATCTACTCAAATGGCTCGTACCAAGCAGACAGCAAGAAAATCTACCGGAGGAAAGGCTCCGAGGAAGCAATTGGCCACCAAAGCGGCAAGGAAGTCGGCTCCAGCCACCGGTGGAGTCAAGAAGCCGCACAGATTCAGGCCTGGAACTGTGGCTTTGAGAGAGATCAGGAAGTACCAGAAGAGTACTGAGCTTTTGATCAGGAAACTTCCGTTCCAGAGGCTCGTGAGAGAAATCGCTCAGGATTTTAAGACCGATCTACGATTCCAGAGCTCCGCTGTGGCTGCTCTCCAGGAGGCTGCCGAAGCTTACCTTGTTGGACTCTTCGAGGACACCAATCTTTGCGCTATCCATGCTAAAAGAGTCACCATCATGCCTAAGGATATTCAGCTTGCTCGGAGGATTCGTGGTGAGAGGGCCTAGAGTTTAATTTGTAACTTTTAACATCTAGATCACAACTAGTTTGGTGCTGATCTTTGTGTTTTGATTCTATCTGAACATGTTAATCGCAATTCAAATCGTTATCTCATCTCGTGCAGTCAGTTTACAGTTTAACTATCCATGATCCTCAAATAAGCTCAACAATGATAGTTATTTTTGAGGATTCATGGTCCATTAGACCATCTCCAACCCATACACTAAAAATAACATCAAAAACATTAAAATTGGTGGGATCTTTGACACTAAAAAAAATTCCAACTCCAACCATACTTCAAAAAAAACATCAAATATTCTAAACCCAAATAAAAAAAATCTTCATTATTATTAAACATTTTTATATACATTATCTAATATTTATAAATAATTATTATAGTAAATAAATAAATAATTAATGAGGTCTCGGTCAAAATAAAATGATAATTTATTAATTAATAAATTTTACATTACTAGGAAAAAAATACATCAATTCAAATAACATAAATTAAAAACATAGTTAAATGATACTAATTTTCCGAGTTAGTATATCCGTCCCACAAATGTTCAATCAATACATCTCGAAGTTCAAAATGAGCGTTTTTTTCTCTAATTTAATATGTAATATGTATTTTTAATTTGTTATGAAATTAGTTTTTGTCAATTTTATTTAATGCTATTTTTTTAATTTAATTTAATATATAAAATAACATTTATTATAATTAAAATTACAAACTATATCAATTATATTTATAAAAAAAAAGAAAAAAAAAACATTTTAAGTGGGCCAAATAAAAATGCAGTGTGAATAGTGACACACCAAATTTGGTGTGTTTTCATTTGGGAATTTCATTCACGGCAAATTCATTTGAAGAATGGAGTATGGTTGGAGATGACCATACTGCAAATCACTAAACTTGCAGTATGCTTGGAGATGCTCTTATATTTTGAGGCCTAGCGGCATATCATTTTTTTCTTCTTTTTGCTTCTTTATTATTTCTTCTCTGATGATCTTCCTTTTTTGATTGTGATAGTATTTTGTGTGGTACAAATTGAAAAGCAGCAGATTAGCTGTGATCATAATGTGCATAAGATTAGTTTTTCGTTCATTATGTGTTTCTTGAGATATGTTGGGGCAATGTTTTGAAGAGTTTTGTGATGTATGGATTGAGAATGGCGAATTTGAATCACTTGTAATGATTAAGCATATATCATTGTATAACAAAAGATTCAATTCAGATGTTTGCCTTGTAATATGTTCTACGCAATTCCAAGCAACTACTCGACTTCATGTCGATTGCAACTCTACGATTTGGTGAGAGTATCTGAACATGTATTAGACCCAAATCCCCCTATCGTGATGAGTAACAAGAGATGTAAATTCAACAAATATGAGTGTGTAATCAAAGCAAATTTAGTTTATATAATGTTTTTGGAAGTAATTCATATGTCAAGGAAATTGGAATTTGAGGAATTCATGATTATATTGAACTGGGTTGGCCATACATTTGGATGTCATGAGATAAAATGGAATTTTATTGCATTACTTTGAACCTATTTTTGATTCGGTAATGCAACTTGGGAAAATAAATAGGGAATTTTTCAAACAAAGCCTAACAAACTTTTTCATGTTGAATGATTAACTTTTCAAACTTTTTTTAATAAGTAATCGAACTTTTTTTATTTTGAATGATTAAATCCCCGAATAATTGTTTTTGAATAAATAAACCATTAAACTTTTATAATATAATTAGTCACATCTCTTTAATCCAAAAAAATTACTTGTAACTGCTAAAAATATCATAAGGTAGAAAAAGAAAGACTTAAATCAGTTTTACCGTTTTCAATTTCTACGTCATTCAAACATCTCGCAATTAAAGTCATCGCTCCCCCTTGCAACCCCGTTGTCTTCCATTCTCTATCAGTGTCGAACCCATCACTGTTGTTGGCCACTGTCATCAATCTCCCTATTTTTATCCATTTTTTTTTGTTTTGTAAATTCTCCTTTTTTTTATCTATCTATGCGTACTCCATTAAATTGTTGTAAATGAAAAAGAATCGAAAGACAAAATAACAAATCAAAAAGAGGGAGATCTCGATGGTAGGGGCTAACATTGGCGATAGGTGGTATGGACAACAAACGATGATGGGGGCAGCGAAGGAGGGGGGGGGGGGGGCGGGGGAGAGCGATGACAAGGTGCAAGAGTTCGGATATTGTATAATTTGGGAACGATAAAAATGATTTTTTTTTACTTTAAATTCTTCCTAATCGGCTACTAGTGGGTTTTTGGGTTAAAATATGTAGGTGGCAAAATTTTATAAGTTTAATGATTTATTTAAAAATTGTTAATGGACTTAGTTATTAGAAATAGAAAATTTTGTTAGATTTTTCTAGAGTTTTTCCAAATAAACATAAAAAATAATAAATGACATAAAATGTAAACTTTTTCTCTCCTTCACAAAATTGATACACTCCTATTGGTTTTAAGACAATTTATCCCAAACTGAACGGAAGAAAGAAAGATAATGCCAAAGTATAGGGGCACAAAATGCTAGTGGATAAAAGTTAAGGGGTAAATAGTTACACAGAAACAAAGTAAGGGAGCTAAATGCAATTTATCCAGAATAAGACCTGTTTAAATTTCTTTTAAACAGTCTCTGCTTCTGGTACAAGCCCTAGATGGTGAATCATGTTCATCGTTCTTCTTCCATTATATCTCTAATTGATTCAAACTCTGGATGTTGATTTATCGTTGATTCAATATAGGTAATATTTCGAACACTATTAGTGGTTTTGTTGCAAATTTGAATTTTTCTTCCATCTTCCCAATTTCGAAACGCGAATTCATCTATGTTGAATTTCCAATATTGTTGCGATTGTTTTTAAACTTGCAAGTTTTCTTTCTGTGAAATTCTTTAGGTGTTGAATGTATCTGTTCAATAATCCACGCTGTTCTTTTCTGATCATCTTGCTTTCTGCCTTTATATGGTTATGCTAAACAACATTTGGAAGCGATTTTCAAGAAAGAAGCCAACATTTCATTACTTTTTATGATCATTCTAGGGTTACCTTTTTTTTTTTATCTCTTCCAGGATTTTCCCAGTTTGGTTGGTTATCGTGGAAACTTTCATTGCACTACTCCTTCCATATCCAAAAAGTGCATATTTGATTTGTGAATATTCTAAACATTATATCATTTCGAATGTGGACTTTTGCTTAGTTTTGTTATTTTTACAATTTTTTCATAGTCTACAATGCTTCATAATGTTCGTAGAATTGGTATTTGATGATATGAAGGATGGTGATTGCCAAGGTTACTGAATGTGATGTATGATTTCTGTGGCCTACTAGCAATACTTCAGAAAGAGCAATGGTTCTCTTTACTTGAAACTGTATCATTATAATTAACTAACGTCATCTCTTTCTTATATGACTGTCAATGGGGGGATCTATCTAGATTTGAATATGCAATTCTTCATTATTTTATTTGAACAGTTGATCATAGTTCTTTCTTTCCTAGAGCTATAAGAATAAAAATTAGGTTATCATTTTGTGAAAATTAGAAAGAAAAAAAAACTCATAGCAATCAAAATTGAGGTTTTCCCTTTTGGTCTACCTTATTGACCTTTAAATGTTTGCTATACGTGATAATTGATATAATTGATTTAATGCTGTTTTTGTTTAATCAGAATATAATTCTGATGGAAGCAAAAGTGAGTTTCCTATAAATAAAGAAAATCGATAAATGGGTAAATACATTTTAATTGGATAATTTATGCTAATAAGGATTTTGATCAGTGTAATTTTATCGACATTGGTAGCTGTTAAATCAAATAGTTAAATTTGTATTCCATAGCGTTTCATGCAGGAATACTAAAATAACCAAAAGGATTTTATAAAGTTAGGACAAAATTGATAGTACAAGTATTATTAAAGGTAACTAGTGGAAAATGAAAAGGTTTTTGCACTAAAATATTTAAGGCATTTCCAATTTTTATGTAGTAGATATTGATATGCTGCTAATGAGGCATCTTCACGTTCTTAGAAGACTGAGATGTGAAGTGTTGGACTAGAACTGGGGCAGTCTACATGTCATTCTCTCTATTTTTACCGGTCTATTGATCATGTTTGAAGTCAGAGAATATTTATTTGCTGGTGTAAATAATCCAATTAGAAACTTGTTTCTCTAATTAGGGGTTGTTGTATCTTGTAGGTTATCACTTTTAATCAGCTTTGGTATTTCAAAGATCTCTCGAAGTTAAAGTGTGCTGAACTGCTTTACATTTATGTTTACAGATGAATTAGACTCGTGAACAAGAGAGCAGAGATAAACAATTATTTCAGTCACTGAAATTCTAAACAGTGATCTTCATGGCTGCTAAGTGTTCTACTGCTCCAACCGTTCAATGGAATTGGGTCATCGAAGCATTAGCAAATTTTGAACAAGTAGATACATCTACTTTAATTGGTATGTTCAATACTGCCTTTCCTCTGTTACTGGAAACCTTTTTATGTATATGATCTTTTCCTGGAAGAGAATGATATCTCATACTTTCCATGTTTCAGGTCTAGTGAAAATGGCTCCTGCGATCTCAGGAAATCTGGGAAAAGATGCAAGGGAGATGGTATCTATAAGAATCTTGGAGAGCTTGTTTGGTCATGGTAATGAAGCTACAGTTGATGGTGATTCTTCTCAAAACGCTAAAATCCGTTTTGATGCATCAGAACGCTGTGAAGATGTCCTTCAGCAGATACTAAATGAGGTGATATTCCCTGAAAAAGTAGGAAGGGAGGGAAGCAATAAATTAGAGAGTCCAATTTGTGCTAAAAATCCTAGTTTCTACTTATGTAGTTGTTTTTGTGTGTGAATGTAGCAGACACCTGAACCGATGGCTAAATTGGAAAAAGAAAAATGGGATGTTCGTCCTTTCCTAATGCATAAAAGGTCTACCTTGCCTAAATGTATGTTGAAGAAGGTGAGCAAGAGTTTCTTTTCATTTGCTATATCTCAAATGGTAGAAGAAAAAGAAGGGGTTGGTAGTTTGATTTACATATTGCTACCTGGCCTGTGTTTTGCATGATAAAACAGTTGAAGGAAGCTATTCTTGAAAGTAGTCATCCACTTCTTGCATCATTGAAAGAAAGGAGTAGAGTAATTGCAAACGTATCTGAAAATACAAGTCCAGGGAATGATGGCAATTTTAATGTCCAAGGTACAGTTAAGGACGATTTAGCTTTTTTGAACCCTAGGAAAGATAAAAACAAATTTCAAGAAAAGGTGTTGCAAGAGGCTAATAAAGTAGGGAAAACTGCTGGAGCAACTACAGAGCATACTGGAAGAGAAGAATGTGAAATGGCTATAGAACCCCCTCTAAAAGGACCCGTTGGAAAAAAATTGATGGAACATGATGCACATGCTGCATCAAGGATGCTTCTACATAGTTTTGATGTCGCTAATGCTCAGCATGATCGACAGCAGCTTCATTGTGATGATGACAATTTGCCCCAAGACACACATAGGGAGGGACATGACAAAGGGGTATCAGTTGATAGCATGGAAAATTTAGAGTTTGTTGTTAAATCTAAAGTCCCCAAGAACAGTATTCAACCAAATGTTTTGGATGGTGAACCCTCCATGAAACATGATGGTCGACTTGAAACAAGTAATGATAGTGATATAGCTGATGACGAGAACACTGATATTGCTGCTAAGAAAGAAGCCTTTTTAAACTCTCAATGCAGTCTCAATCAGGATTCCTTGGCTATGACTGAATGGTCAGAGATAAATCTTTGTATGAAATGTAATGAAGGTGGCCAGTTGTTAGTTTGTAGTTCTGACGCCTGCCCGTTACGGGTTCATGAGAGCTGTTTGGGCTCTGCTGTCACACTTGATGAAAATGGGGAGTTCTTCTGCCCATTTTGTGCATATTCTCGTGCAATATCTAAGTACCTGGAAGCTAAGAGAAAGGCTTCCCTGGCCAGAAAAGATCTACAAGCTTTTTCTTGCTTCACTGTCAACTGTAGACCAAACAAGTCCTCTAAGAAACAAAGCGAATTGGAGATAAACGAAGGCAGAAAAATGGGAGCATTTGGTGAAACAACCAAAGGAAATGGCAATGGAGATACTGTGAGTAGAGCTAACAACATAAATTGTATGTCAAATAAAGAAGATTCTACCCGAGCTGATCCTTTGATGCCAATTGTTAATGATGATCCGTTTTGTGGAGAAAAGGAGGCAGGTGTAGCCAGTGCAGATAATTCTGTGCTACCTGAGCCTTCAAGTTCATGTGTTAATGATGATCTTGATAAAGGGGTGTCTGTAGCCAATCGAAGTATGAAAGAAGCTGAAGAGGTGAGGCAAAATGTGGGCAAAGGGTGCGAATCTCCTACAAGGATGGAAGAACATCAGCTTTCTTCGCAAGATGTTAATGATTGTGGACTTAAGAGCCCCTCTTTCAATGCCAATGGGAGTGATCTCGTTACTGGTGAACGTGCTGAAATGCAGCATATACGAACTGGTTGCTTGAATCAGCAAACTACTGACTTGCCTCAGAATCCAATACCCCAACCAAGTACTCCAAAACAGAAATGCAAGGAAAAAGAAAGTCATAGGTCTGTTGAGTCTAGTTGCTCAAGAAAACTCCGCAAGAGGAAAGTGCAACAGTAAGTCGTTTTCTTCGGGAAGAACTCTTCGTATTTTGCAGTTTCGTTCCTTTATAAACCAAATATGCTATTTCTTCTTGACATTTTAGTGTTCCCTTACCTGAGTAAAACACGTGCCTCATGTTTGATTCTAATTGTTAATTCCTCTTTGAGGTTTGGTGATGACAATTGATGAACCTCTTGTTTTAATTTGTAGCACCTCTCCATCAGTTCCGTCATCAAGGCGAAAAATACTCCCATGGACAAAATTAGAGGAAGAAACACTGAAGGTACTTGGATTTCTGAATATGTCTGATTTTTTTTTTTATGGCCATTGAGGATACATATGTAGACGTTCATGTAGTTTCTTTTTTTTTTACATATTTCTCGATGCCTAGAACATCTGATCAACCTTTTGCAATCTGTGTGCACAATCATATTGACCGAATGTTTGATGTTAAAATGCTAACAGTAGACAATCATAGGCATAGTATCTTGTAGTGATGAACACATGGTGGATGGATTATATCATTCGTTTTGTTATTACAGATAGCACTTCTATTTAGCATATGTTTATTTTAATGATCGAGTTCTAGAGATGTAATCCATGTCCATTGTTTCAACCTTGTCAGGAAGGCGTGCAGAGATACTCAAGTGTTAATAATAAAGGAATTCCATGGAAGGAGATCTTAGATTTTGGACGCAACGTGTTCCACAAAGGCCGTACACCTATAGACCTAAAAGACAAATGGAGAAACGTATGCAAAGGAAGCCCCAACTCGAAATAAAAGGTTCTTGTAACTTTGTGATACATGTACAAATTGTTGCTTTTATTCGTACACGGTTGATTCTGTTTGTGTCTTGTCTAATGAAATGTCTGCCCTTTTATTGCATAATAACGTAAACAGATGCTAACCCTGTTATTAGCGATAAACTTGACATAATTCTATGATGCATCACCATTTTAATGGTGAGGAACAAGCTGTACCATTGTGTACTTCCCTTGCTGTTGATCTAAAATGGGATATTGAAGTTGTAGAACCACATTTAGAGACGGTCTATCTTCAAAGAAGTGAGACAATGCTTGAATATGTTATGGATCCCAATACCCTTTTAAGTCAGGTAAATATATGGAATCCCAAAACCCTGAAAAGGTTAGAACCTTTTTATTAGAAAGCTATCTTGACAATTACCACATGGATGGGCTTTTCATTTTGAGGACCTGCTCTACTGGTTCCAGCTGCCCGTCCTTGAGGAGTTCTTTGCTCTATGATGCTCTCCGGGTCAAATTACAGATTGCTGGAAAAACTTTCAGCCACTTGAATCCCATCTACCAGTGGTGTTTTGTGTCCGTTTTTCATGTACTATTATTTTGGCTAGCCTTAAGCACGAGCATCGTATCAGGTTCTGACTTCTGAATTCATTGTTTATCTTGGTTTTTGCCTTCCTTGTGCAGGTTGCTACAAACAGACGGAAGACAGATGAAATGGTCTCCACCAAGGTTTTTGGGGTGAAAAGTATTTGGAACCAGCCTAGCCTCAATTGTGTGAGCGTTATCGTCCTTGGCTAGTTGTTTAGTACACAAGGATCTGCTAAGATTTTTGAGATGTTGGTTTGGACTCTTCTCTTTTTCGGTTTATTATATAATGAAAATTATACGTTGATAGAAACTTGATGTTTTTACGTTTTTTAAAACCCATATTAGCTTGGTTAGAAAAACATCTTAATGAATCTCGCCCAACATGTTTGCTAAGGTTATTTATGTATATCTATCAAGTACAAATGTTTGATAGAATTATTTTTCTAGAATCCAATTTTATCTTTGCTACGTATTCCTTTGAATTTAGGTACAAGTCTTGACACTTGTCCACTTAACCAATGTTTCATCAGGCTATGTTTGGTATATTATAAAATTTACTGTCCCATTTTTGATATGACATACGACATGAAAAAAACTAGATATGTTAAAGAACTCATTATTCTATGTTTGGCATGACCTCATACAGGGTTTTTTTTTGTTAAATATGGTATTTGTTTTAATGGTCACCACCATCCACCTCTACATCAGCCACAACTACCTCCTCCACCATCTTTATGTCCACCACCGCCTTTACCTCCACCACCATTATCGTTGTGACAACCTCCACCGCACCTCCGTCAATTAATAAGAAATTTTCAAATGAATAAAACATAGTTTTTTCTTTTGTACAAACCAATTTTTTTCGAACTAGTATTAATTATATCAAATTCTTCATTCAAATTTGATACCATTATGTGTGTATTTATGTATACGAAAATTGTGCAACAGTGTTTATAAATTAAATTATTTAAATTCTTACTTATTCGTGTCAATTATAACTATTACATGATATATAAAATCATTAAACAACTTTTAAGGACAACTTATATAGTCCTATCGTATTCTGTCCTAATCGTACCAGACACCAAATACAGCTTGTCATCCCAAAGACTGCCTTATAAAACAATCATTCAAAACAAAAACAAGCTGTTCCAAGCGTACTTCATTCAAACATTTCATTTAAAAAGCTTATCAAACGATCATTTCTCATTGTGCAACCATATTATATTTGATCAATCCTGACCAAATATTTAATCATTCAAATAATCCAGAAACAAAGGTTCATGCTTTATTCCACTATGTTTACACGACAAATGAAGCTACTGCATCAACACCACACATCACCAGCATTTATGCCACAGCTTCGCAACACAAAAATCCAAGCATCAACAGTTGCACGTCACCAGATAAATAACCTTTCTACTTGATCAACGATAGTTAGAAATATGACAGCAATGGAATGAGATCGGTCTCATTTGTATATAAGAGCATCGCGTCCAGGTCCAATGCCAATGTAATGAATTGGCACACCAACAAGTTCTTCTATTCTTTCCACATACTGACGTGCAGCCTTCGGTAGATCAGAGTAGTTTCTTATGTTAGAAATATCGGCCTGCCATCCTGGCAGAGTTTCGTATTCCACCTAAACACATACATGAATACTCTTAGAATGAAGTAGTTTCTTATGTTAGAAATATCGGCCTGCCATCCTGGCAGAGTTTCGTATTCCACCTAAACACATACATGAATACTCTTAGAATGAAACAAAAGGCATTCAAATCACAAACATCTCAATTTGCATATGAGCACAACATATGCTCCTACCTTCCCATAAGAATCGCAATAAGAAATGTTTGATTGCTAGTTAAATGTCTGGAAATACCCTTCCGTCATGCCAAACTACAGAATAAGTGTTTGAAATGGGTCCCCCCACCCCCACAATTAGTTGAGAAATGCTTCGTTACCAAACACTTACCCGGTAAGATGTAACACTATCATCTACTCACCGGGTAAGATTTTAGTCCACTAAAACGGCATCGTATGCAACATTTTACCCGGTAAGCGCTAACCTTGGTAAGAGTCGTCGCCTTCACTTACCAGGTAAGACTCTTGGTCCTTGCCTCACTCTTACCAGGTAAGATTAGTAATGTGACTTGGTAGGCGCTTACCCGGGTAAACGTTTGGTAAACGGCCAGACTCACTTACCTAAATTGACTAGTTATACACAGATGTGCATTTCTACTGTGGAAGTAACATTCATGGAATCGGTTAACAACCTTCCTGTAAATCCTACATGATTAATAATACAAATAAAATTTAGAGGAAAAAAGAAGAATATGAAACTTGCCTTTGACTGCTCAAGATCACTCAAATCAGCAGGGAATGAACTGATGGGTGTGCCATCTGTATGTTTGTAAGAAACACCCAACTTAATCTCACGAAGATCCGACAAGACATCAAGTTTGGTGAGATTCAGAGCAGAAAACCCATTAATCTGACAAACATATTTCAGAGCAACTATATCAAGCCAACCACAACGGCGAGGACGACCAGTGGTTGTGCCAAACTCCTGCCCAGCAAGACGGAGAAGATCCCCACCATTACCCAATATTTCTGTAGGGAAAGGTCCAGATCCAACTCTAGTAGTGTACGCCTTCACCTGCATCACGAAAGCAATTAAAGACTATAACTTATCACTCCCTCCTTCCCCAGAACATGTTCATATTCTACTTTCAAAAGTCAAATAAGTTGCTTCTTTTAACATTAAATTCGCTAAAGAAAATGTCTCTTCAAGCAAATATTAAAATGGAACCCTTTTGGAGCTGCAAAAACCAAATATGAATATAGAACATGCATATAGACACACTATACGTAGGCCTTTATAGGATCAATTAAGAATAAACAAAGACCAAATCATACGTACCACGCCAACCACGTCACCAAGGACTCTAGGAGCAATGCCAAGGCCAGTGCAGATTCCACCAGCGGATGGACTGGAAGATGTTACAAAAGGGTAAGTCCCAAAATCAATATCCAACATAGTTGCCTGACCACCTTCCACCAGAATCTTCTTCTTCTGCGATATAGACTCATTCATGTAATACACCGTATCACAAATGAAGGGTTCCAACCTCTCTGCAAATTTTTTGTATTTCTCCACTTCTTCCCTGAGTATTTCAGGGGTATATTCAAAACCCTCGAATCTTGAAGCTGCATCCGATAATAAAAGATCAAGCTTCTCAGGGAAGGTATCCATATGCCTCAAGTCACTCACTCTTATACCGTTTCTAATGACCTTGCTAGAGTAACAAGGCCCAATTCCTCTCTTGGTAGTGCCAATAAAAGACTTAGCTAGCTCGGCTTCTCTAAGCCCATCTATTTCTTGATGATAATCAAATAACAAGTGAGCACGATCGGAAACTAAAATCCTTCCCTTACAGGAAATCCCATTAGATTCAAGACCATCAATTTCTTTAAAAAGTCCAGGAAGATGCACCACAACTCCATTCCCAATAACACACATTGTATCCTCATTTAGAATTCCTGAGGGTACAAGATGAAGTGCAAACTTCTTGCCTTCAGAATTGTAGATAGTGTGTCCAGCATTAGCTCCACCCTGAGAGACCAAAATACAACTCAATCATCATCACTGTTCAACACATTTGTTGATTACAAAATTGTTATAATTAAATAGAATTAGTTACTACTTTGTTGAAACTTTATAACCAAAACCTAAGGAATGCCAACAATGTAAGTTTAATTCATTCAGGCTTCAGCCCCAATTTTCCACAAACCTAACTTTGATAACCAATGTAAAATGGACAAGTTCTTCAGAATATTAACTTCGAACAAATACGATAAACCAATTACAAATGCCTAACATAATTTGTGTCCATTTGAATTAGAAATTGACGGCATTACTTTACATGCACAAAATCAGAATCTCAAGTTATTTATTCAAAACGATCTGTTAAGCAAACAGTTACGATCACACGAAAGTACCTGACAGCGAGCAACGACGTCGAAGTGCTTTGCCAAGATGTCAACGAGCTTTCCCTTTCCTTCGTCACCCCATTGGCAACCCAACACTCCCGATACCTGCGCTAGTGACCGGATTCGAGTCGGTGTTTCACCACTCTGTTCTTCCACGCTCACGATCGGGGAAGCGGAACATGAAATTGAAGCATTTCTCCGATGGTGGTGGTGAAAAAAGGTTTGACGGAAAGCGGCGGTGCTGTAGTTACTACCACTGCCGTCGAGAGACCTGAGAGAAGTGGTGATAGGGTTTGCGTCTAGCTTCACAGAGGTGGCGTTCATGGCGGTTAGAGTGAAAAGCACTGAGAAATATTCGCGAGGGTTTCGGCAGTAAAACCCGAGAGGGGGTGGCGGAGGTTTTGGCTTTGGAGCAAGTTATTAGGTTAATTACGTTCAAGCCCTCCAATTACTGGAATTTTCAAAATACCCCCCTCTGTTACTGTTCTTTGAATCCAACCAACCAACCCTTCTTGAACAAATACTTTCCTTTTAAAAAAAAATAGATTTCAATAAATATTGTATTTTTTTTTAAAATATAAGTACTCATATTTTCGTAAAACACGAAAAGTATGGAATCTGATTTCGAAAATCATTAGTTTGAATATATTATAAATTCCAAAAAAAAAAAAAAATCAATAAATCTCTTTGGTTTCCAAATTGTGGTAAAAATCAATATACTATATATATAGATAACCATCAAAGGATTTTCATAAATTCACAACAATTCTTTTCTAACCTTGTTTCTTTTTCAATATTTAAACCCTTTTTACGGTTTATATTATATTTGTATTTGTCAAGGATCACTAATGGAGATTCGACGTGGTCGGGGAAGACCTCGTAAGAGACCTATTGACGATAATCTTCATCAAAACATGTTCATGTTTTCCTTCTTTACTACAGTACCAAGAAAACGAAGAACCAAAAAGATCGTCAAAGAAAGCCCTTCTTACAATCTTCTATCCCCTCAAATTTCGGACCGTTGTCTCTCGTCAACAACAAGCGATGATAGTAAGACGATGGTGACTGTTAATCGCACGGTTTCGCATACTCCAGCTTTTCCACCATTGTTATCGATGATCGAGATTCCAGGACCTATTCCGGATCTTGATACAATTAATTTCGATGCAAATTGGATCGATAATTTCTTCGACGACGTATCGGACTTTTGATATTTGAATTTTCCAAAGTTTTTTTATAAATATTTTTGTTTGTAAAAAATATTTATTAATAAATACGTAATTCAATCATATTTGTAAGTGGGGCCCAAATTGCAGGTTTTTCTACACACCTCATCATATATTGCTTAAAGTTCCAAAAAATTATTTTGGATTCAGTTTAGTATTATATGGTATCACATCAATGGCTTCTTCTTCCTACAAAAAGTACCAAATCAGAGCTCGAAACCCTAACCCTAAATCCTCCGTCTTGCTGGTAATCGACATGCAGAACTACTTCTCCGCCATCGCCAAACCAATCCTTCCATCAATCACCACCACAATCGACGCATGTCGCCGTGCTTCCATCCCGATCATCTTCACGCGCCACCGCCACAAGTCCCCTGCCGACTACGGCATGCTCGGAGAGTGGTGGAACAACGACCTGATCATGGACGGCACGCCGGAGTCCATGCTGATGCCGGAACTAGGGCGGCGGGAGGAGGAGGAGGCGGTGGTGGAGAAGAACACATACAGCGCGTTTAGGGGAACGCAGCTGGAGGAGCGGCTGAGAGAGATGGGAGTGGAGGAGGTGATCGTAACGGGAGTGATGACGAACCTGTGTTGTGAAACGACGGCGAGAGAAGCGTTTGTGAGAGGGTTTAGGGTGTTTTTCTCGACGGACGCTACGGCGACGTCGTCGGAGGATTTGCATCAAGCGACGTTGAAGAATATGGGTTATGGGTTTGCTTATCTGGTTGATTCCAAGACACTTTTGCATGCATTTTTTTCGTAAATTTTCTTTGGATTGCTGTGTTTAAGATGAATGATGTTTGTTGTTGTTTTTACTAATAAATTAATTTGCTATTAATTAATTGTTAATGTAATGAGGATTAAATTAATAGCTTCTGATAATTGGCCCATGCTGTGATGATAGAGATGAAGATGTTGCAATTCTTGATTCCTCAAGAGAGGTTTTTAGGAGGATTTTATGAATCAGCATATATAGCAGAAAGATGATTGGTTTTTGTTTATTAACGAGGTGGGATTAATGCCCGCACGTTGCTGCGGATGGAAAGAAATATTAAGACCATAAATTTGAGCATGACCAATTATGAGAACAAAACATTTTGTGTCTGTTAGCAGCATGACTATAATTTATAAAATGCCCTATGAGGATGATGTGTGTATGATAGGAAGCGAAAATAAATTGGCAAATGGTACATTACATCATTAAACCTAAAAAAAGTTACATTGTTATTAAACCTAAATTAAATTATAATAAAAATATGAATTAAACAAATTTTACATCATTATTAAACATAAAATAAATTATGATAAATTACTTTATTAATAAATAAAAAATTGGTGCGTGAATCACCTACGACTATGTGCTTGGATTGATGGGGAAGGCAGAAGGTTTTGGGTTGGAAAAGACACAGTCATTGAGATGCGATGCATGTTAAGGGATCTTTATTTTATGCTTATATAATAAAAATAATTTTCATAATATAACTTTTATTTATTTAAATTAGAAAATGAAAAAGTTATAAATGATCGAAATGTCATTTACTTAACGGTCAGGAGCTAACAACTTTTAGTTTCGAGGACCAAAACGTTACGCAAATGCAAAATCGAAAGTCTATTTTGGAATCAAAAAATTATGGGGACTAAATCCAAGAGGAAAATAAAACTATAGGGACCAAATCTGTAACTCTACAAACATAGGACTAAATCTAACAGGGAGATAAAACCTCAAGGACCAAATCTATAGTTTACTAAAAACCTCAAGGACCAAATCTGTAAGTTACTGTTTACCAGTACTGTTCATGAACAGTACTGGTAAATGTTAGTATTTATAATGTAAAACTTTAAAAAAAAAGTTATAGAAATTAAACTTATATAATAATGTTTACAAGATTTAATCCAAGAAAATAAATTACAACAATATTGAATTACAATGAATAATGCTTGAAAACTAAACAGAATTGCTCAAGAACACAACTGATGCATACAGTGCCGAACCAGGATTTTTGTGAGGTGTCCATCTTTAAATTGAATCAAAGGCCGTAAATTCATGCGCACCATTTTGACAGATATATATATGGTTGATTTTGAGAGATTTTTTCGGCTTTTAGTTGATATTTCTTGTATTTTCTTATATCCCAGAACATCCCTAAAGTTTTAGTCGTACACGGGTGCATCTTTCACTCTCCAAAATATTTTATTTACGAAAATAAGTTGAGCGGAGTCCTTGTGAAAGACCCCGTACAATGCTTCATAGGTCCCTCCCATTCATTCATGAACTGTCTTGTCCGTGCCATCAAGAGCTTACGTACGACCTCGTTGTGTATCTTGATTAATTGGATTGTTTCTTTATAAATTCCTATAGGAAGGTTTTGTAGCACTACACCTAGGAATCAACAACATGAAAAATTTGTTGTGAATTATTTGTTAGCAGGCTTGGGACTGGAGAAATATCTGAAAAGATAATCACTATATGATAAATAAAAGAAAATAAATAAGATTATATGTTTTCATCAATTACATTTTGAACCTCGGAGACCAAAGGAATAACTCCATTAAACCTTCGGTTATCAATTAAATGAGTCGTGGTCCATTACTTGTAATCCTCCAATAGTAGCCACCAAATTTACACTTTAGTCACGATTATCAAAATAATTCTAATAGAATGGTCCTACAAATAAAAATAAAATTAAAAATATGTAGTGAAAACTCAAACCAAATAGAAAACACCAAACACACAACATATGTACGAAGCTAACAAACAAACGTGAACACTAGAGAGACGAATAAACATTTTTATTTTGAATAAATGAAGTCTCTGGACGTTTTTTATAATAAATAAATCACTGAGCTTTTCAAATTTTGTTATCTACATCCTTTTAACCTAAACAAAACTATTTGTAACCAGTTAGGAAAGTTTTAAGGTAAAAAAATAACTTAAATTAGGTTTATCATTTTCAAACTCTATACTATTCAAACCCATCACACCCAACGACATCGCTCCCCCTCTGTAACACCCAGATTTTTTTTGCAAAGTAAGTTTCCGCCTTCGTTGGTAATCCCTCCTCCTCCCGTTTATTTTCTTGAGTGAAAAATGTTGTGCTTTCGGACCTTAAATTGACCCATATGAGAATCGCGAGTTTTTGGACATTTTTAGGCTTCGGTACATTCGGCACGATTGTGCCACGCGATAGTGACAATGTCACTATCGCGAGGAGGCACCAACTCGCGGTACAATCCGCGCGATTGTGTCACGCGATAGTGACAATGTCACTATCGCCAGGCAAAGTCGCGAGCGGGTGCAGACAAGTTAAATTTTGATTTTAGCCTCATTTCTCATTCATATCTCAACCATTCCATTTTAATTCACTCTCTCTCAACCTCTCCTTCCAAGAACCGAACCTAGGGTTCCTTTAACCCTCATCTACCTCTCTTATCTCTAGTTGTTGGTTACTTCATCAAAGGGTTCAAGTGGAGCATTTATTCACCATCTCCATCTCCATCTCCATCTTCTTCATCACCCTTATCAAGTTCTAAGGTTTCCACCCAACCCTTTTTATCAATTTGAAGATTGGAAACTTATGGTTCGTTTTGGTAACCTACTTGTGTTTTGATTGGTGGATTCAAACTAGTAGTTGAGGTAATCTTCTCCTTCTTCAAGTATGGAAAATTAGGGTTTTTGGGGTATAAGATGAAATGTTCATATAATACTTGAGAAACAACTCTAAGGGTTGAATATGATTATTTATGGTCGGAAATGTGTGGATCTAGGTTTTGGAAGCTTGAGTTGAAGAGTTTGAATGGATGTCTTCGGAAAGCTTTGGGTGAGATCTATGCTTTGAAGGCCAATGGTTGGGGATTGAAAACTAGGTTTAACTTAACCTAGCAAGGTGAGTTCAAGTTGATTTGTGAAAACGGTGTACATGCCAAAATGTCTATTTTAAAGTGTTTACATGTTTTATGGAATTATTAACTGCTAACCATCTGATAAGTTTTGGTTATTTGGAAGTATTCAACCTTATAAACTTATAAAACACCCACATTTGGGATTTTGTGTATTTTGATAAATAATAATATATTTTGGGTATTTAAATGATTTATTTCATGGAGTATAATTTTGAGTATAAATGCATTTTATTGTGTGTCATGGGGTGATTTGAAAGGATAAATGGTATAAACCCACTTGGAAAATGTTTTGTCCAAATCTAAATCATGTTGGAGTTATTTGTGTGTGTTGAAGTATGAGTTGCATTATTTCGGGTCGTTTACGTTTGATTTCATTTTTGATTTTCAACGTTGGATCTTTGGATTTGTTGAGCTTATGGCTCGGCTTGGATTTTGTTGGGTCTTGGGGACACTTGTCCGGTTTTGATAGCTCAATGTAGAGCGCTTGGTTATGATTTGCATTTATTGCATCTTATTTGGGAATTACATGTTTTGAATGCGTTAGTTCATTCGTTTTGAGTCATGTAATGTGTCAGCCCCGTCTGCTATGGATCCATGAGCACTTTTGTTAGTTTATTCGGTGTTGGGACGACTAGTTTTCCACATCGAGGCGCCTTAGGCATCGGATTGGGTTGTAAGTCCTTCGTGCTAGTATCAATGGGTGTATGCTGAAAGATGCTGAGCTCGATACTTTTATTGTTTGTCCAATGGTGGAACGCTAGTTTTCCCCATTGAGGCACGGCTAGGCCTCTTCGGTATGGTGTAAGTCGTCCATGCTAGTATCTATGGGTGTATTCTGAAAGATGTTGAGCCCGATACTTATACCAATTTAACGTAACGTGTGGCTTAGTTTGTGCACGTCACATTATACGGAATCGGGTTTCCCCCGTCACCGAAAGGTGTTGTCTTTGTGCATGTGCATCATGTTCCAATTCAGGATTAGTTCTAGCGGCTGTGAAGAGATAAGTGCTAGTTGTATGCTCGAAGAGGTGACTAGCTTGTTGAAGACTTCCGCACTTATATTAGAGATAGCGATTGGTTTTGGGTTATAGTACACCCGACTTTAGTTAGTCTTTATGTAAGACTTTATTTACTTGTTGATGGTTCAACCTAGAAATGTATTTTAATTATGGACTGGTAGTACGGGATTTTATTATCCTTTTAGGGTGCGTTTGGTTTGCGGGATTGGAATGGAATTGATTGGATTTCAAGGAGGGATTTGGATTTTGAGGGATTTGGATTTGGGGGGATTTCAAATCCCTTCATGTGTTTGGTTTGTAGGATTTGGAATGGATTTCAAATCCATTCCTTTACAAGTCTTGCTTGGTTTGTAGGATTTGGATTGAGTTTTTTTTTATTTGTTTGTTTTATAAAGAATTTATTTTTATTGGTAAATATCGAATTTGGATCGATACAATTTGAAGTATGGATCACGCTTTAGAACCCATCGGATTTGGATTTCAAATCCAGGCTCAATGCCAAGGATTTCCAAATCCATCATAAGAGGGATTTTAAAATGGTCAACGGATTTGAAATCCGGTCAACGAAATCCTTTCCTGCAAACCAAACGCAGGATTGGAATGGATTTGAAATCCAAATCCCTCCAAATCCATTCCAACCCCACAAACCAAACGCGCCCTTAAGGTATTGTTGAAAGTTTTAAATTAGTCGCTCTTTCCAAATTGAGGGTGTTACACCCTCGCTGCCCCATCGTCGTCCATTCTCCATACTGTCCATCATCGGTGTTAGGCCCTGCCATCGATCTCCGTCTTTTTTTTTTTGTCTTACGATTCTCTATCGTTTACAACAATTATAAGAAGTACGTATAAACATATCAAAGGGGGGAAATTTAAAATAAAAACTAATCAACAAGAGATAAATCAATGGCAGTGATCAACGACGATGATGGCAAATGATAGAGAGCGAATGACAATAAGGTGACGAGGCTTATGAATGATGTAGGATTTAGTAAAACTGATTTAGGTTCTCTTACTTTAACACCTCACTAGCCGATGTAGCTTTTGGGGAGTAAAATAATGTATGTAACATGTTGGTGATTTTAGTGACATAAATCATTTTAATGTGATTGTGATTTTATGTGAGATCGAACTAGTGATAAGGTAGACATAAGTAAGTTAGGTGGTGCGGAGTGTACGCTCACAAATGTTGCCTCTATCACCTTAAATCTTCATAAGGTGGGAGATCAAAGGGGTTACGCCCCTTTACGGGGTCCAAGGGGCATAGCCCCTGGCGGTGGTCCTAGGGGCAACGCCTAAAACCTTTACGGATTTTAAGAAGATTTTTCTCAAGTGTTTTAAGTTTCAGAACATTTTGCATGAATTTCAGAATGTTGGAAACCTTCTTGAAATTATACGTAAACTTGGTGAAATTACCTAAGTATAGTTCAAAGGCACATGGACTTTCTTTGCTCAAATTTCCCAACTGACAAGAGTCGGTGCCTCTTTTTCTTATGATTAAAGTCTTTGGACCTTTAGGGCCTCTGGACTTCTTCTGACGTGTTTCTTCTGACTCAGAGTCTCTGAGTCAGTTGTAACGGTTTTCTAATCTTACCCGTTAACGATTATAACCGTTGTGCAGTTATGTCTTAACCTTTTAACCGCTCATAGTCGTCGATCTCTCATATAAATATGTGAACAAGAATTTGGGTGTATACAAGGAATCGATCTTACAGCCTTTAAGTTTAGATTATTCATTTGGATTATTCCAATACGAAATTCGTGATACCCAAGGCGAACAAGGATGAATTATTGTATTCGGAGCGATTCAAGTGATTATCCGGTCAACATATCATCTCCAATCTCCAATCCCCGATCTCTAACATAACCAATTTATAAAAGTTTGATTGTTTATTTACTAGGAAAAATGTTCAGGAATGTAATCACTCAAACGGAGAAAGTTCAATGATTTATTCATTAAAAAAAATAGTGATATAATCATTCAAATAGGAAAGTTCGTTGGGTTTTTTTTTCGACTTTTCCAAAAATAGAACACAAGTTTTCGAGATAGAAAAGTCAAATCATGCATTTTAAGGCAGAATACCCAACCAATTGACCATAACAAAACTTGGTCGACTCAATAGCCAATAGTAACACATGTCCCAAACAGAACCTCACTTGAATAAATAGGGCTTGCTATTCATACCCCCTCCTCCTTCGCATATCATTTTACTCCTTAGCCACTTCCTCACTCACATACCCCTATAGAAGAAGCATGAATAAAATTCACCAACAAATAAATCTGACCCAAATCATGATCACGATCCATTAATTGTAATCTTCCAGTATTAGTCACCAAAACTTATTACGCTTTAGCGCTATAAACACATAGTGAGAATAAATAAGAACTTACCATGTCAAGATTGAAGAAATATGAATAATTTTAATGGCCTCCAAAAACCATAACCACATAGAGTGAACGGGTAGCCACTTTCTCATATTTTTTTTATAACTTAAATATATAATTACTAGTTTTTTTTTCTAAAGTATCGATGTATTCTTTAAGGAACAAACAATTTTTAAAATTTTAGAGTCTTTGACTTAACAATATCTGGTAATCTAATCTTTCTGAAGGTTAATGCATCCAACTTCGCTAAAGATAGACGTGTATGCAAGTTTTATCTATTGTATATACTTTAAAAAACAATCATTTTAAATTCTTGAACAATAAAATCAAGTAAAGTAAGGAAAACTATTGACACATTTCAATAATACAATCAGTGTACCTAGTTTCAAATATTACATACAAGAAATTATCTTTAAAAAAACAAATTCTTTAAGATATCAGAATACAAATCCTTGTAAATAAACGAGTTATAAATCTACAACAACTGACGATGGAGAGTTAAAAGTCTGTTTAATTTCTCTACCACAAAATTTCCAAAATTCACTACTCAATGATTTTGAAGCCACAAATGGATATCCACGTGGAGTAACACATGAGGTTCTTCAGATACTTCCAGTTCAACTCATTCTTACGCCCACGCAACAAACTCATACACCACAATTACAAAAGAAAAGATTCATCTTTCAAGGATCTTTCTTTCTTTTTAACAGTTAAGATTCACAAATATCAATCACACCTTCTTTATTCATTTCCCTAAAATCTTCAAGTCAATAATGGATGCTCTCCACCGCTCCAATCTTCATCTTAAAAACCCTTGTCCCATTTCATCAATTTATACAAAAAACCCTCAAACATCCACTTCGATTTTGTGCTATAAATGCAGATTTTCTTGTTCCAGTTTCAGTGGCAAGTTTATAATAGGATCGACACCAACTCAAGCTTTACTGAAGACAAAACCCAACCCGCAACAAGAATCAGTTAAATCCAATAAGAAGTTGGTTAATTCAATTGCTAAAAGTTTGATCGGGCTTGCTGCTGCTGTTTCTGTGTGTTTGGATAATTCTCCGGCTCTTGCTGAATCTTTGACAATAGCATTCCCAGCTTCTCGGACTCATGAGGTGTTTCATCATCTTTCTTCGTTAAATTGTTTGGAATATATATATATACATATCTACATAGAGGAAGGTTCAATGGAAAACCCAAAAAAATGAAAAACTGGGGAATACCCTGGTAACCGTGTCAGCACGAGTGCATACAAGTAATTGAAGTTGTTTTTTGGTTTTTATAAACGTGTGCATGTTACAAATTACTACATGTGAATACCGTCCAGATGAACGGTTACCAGGGTATTCCTCAATTTTTATTTTTTTGCAGTTTTCCCCTGAACCTGACCCTATATATATATATATATATATATATATATAAGAAGCTTACGAGGGTAATGATTTGTTTTGGCAGGTGAATGCGGTTCAACGAACTCTTGTAGAGACTTGGGGTTTGATCAGAGAGACTTTTGTTGATCCAACTTTTAATCATCAGGGTAGGATTTGTTTTCCATTATACAACAGGATAATCAAAACTAGAACTTTAAAAGATGATCAAATAGAAAATACAAGTTATTGAATATTTATAGTTTTAAGGCAATAACCTGATCATGAGATATTACAAGTTTTGATGAAGAAAACCATGTTTTGCAGACTGGGATTCACAGCTACAACAAACAATGGTGGAAATGCTTCCTCTTAGAACAGCAGATGCTGCATACAGCAAGATCAGAGGAATGCTTTCTACTCTTGGAGATCCCTTCACTCGCATTATCAGCCCAAAGGTGCGTCAACCAGATTCCAAGTTTTTTTTTTTTCATTTGGGAAACCAACGGAAATCTAATGCTTAGTAATAATGACTCGTACGTGCAGGAATACCAAAGTTTTAGAATTGGAAGTGACGGAAACGTGCAAGGAGTTGGTCTCTTTGTCAATACTGAACCAAAAAACGGGCATCTGGTTGGTGACTCCACCCACTTTTTCTCATATTATACCTGTAAATATGCGACTTATTTGGACTTTCTTGTATCAGGTTGTTCTATCTTGTGTTGAAGGTAGCCCTGCTGCTCGAGCTGGAATACATGTGGGAGATGAATTAGTTGAAATAAATGGTATGATAACAGCGGTTTATTTGGGATTTATCTGTTTTCTTGTTTGGCAACGGTATACTTTTCATCTTGCATTTGATAAGTTTCCCAGAAATCTTTTCCGAGTTAAGTCAAAAGTGTGATATAAATACTGAATCTTGTTGACAACCAGGAGAGCGGCTTGATGGCGTTAGCGGTGAGGCAGCTGCACAGAAGCTCAGAGGTCATGTTGGTACCAGTGTTACAGTCAAAGTGCACAACGTAAGCTTTACGTGAATTTTTTTACAGATTTGTGCATAATCTGCAATTTCTGATGTTGGTTTGTGTTCTTCAGGGCAAAAAGTTGGCCATTGACTCTAGTTTTCGAGAGGTTAAATTGCCTCGTGAGTTCATTAAGCTTTCACCGATATCGAGTGCCATCATTCCTCATAGAACTTCAGACGGGCATGTGTCCAAGACTGGATACGTAAAGTTGTTAGCCTTTTCTCAGGTGCTTAAATTGTTTGAATCCTGTTTTAGTTTATATCACATTAACAACAGTTAATGGTCATATTTTTAAAGTGATGGGACAACTCTTGTAAACAGACTGCTGCTGCTGATATGAAACACGCGATTCGTGAATTGGAAAATCAGGGTGTCGAGTCGTACATTTTGGATCTTCGAAACAATCCGGCAAGTGCCCAAAAGTTGACTTTTCTTAAAAATTTCTAGTGATGTTTTGGTTTATATTTTTTTCTAAGACCAACACAAGTGTGTTATGCAGGGTGGTTTGGTGAAAGCTGGACTAGATGTTGCCCAAATATGGCTAGACGGGGATGAGACTCTCGTAAACACAATAGATCGAGATGGGAATATGCAGCCAATCAACATGATTAACGGGCATGCTCTTACACGTGATCCACTAGTAGTGCTTGTAAGTTTTCTTGAATTCTCTTTACATTTCAATCAGATTTTCAAGATTTTGACAGAACAAGTGTTGTTTCTGCATATAGGTGAATGAAGGGAGTGCAAGTGCAAGTGAAATCTTGGCAGGTGCGCTCCACGACAACGGCAGGGCAAAACTGATCGGCAACAGAACCTTCGGGAAAGGAAAAATTCAGGTGATTCTATGAATCTTTTTTCCATTTGCAAGTGTGTAAATGACATTTGTTCAGCATGAACCTTGTTTTGACTTGTTTTAAATGATGTATTGTGTAGAGTGTGACTGAACTTCACGATGGATCGGCTCTCTTCATCACAGTTGCCAAGTACTTATCGCCAGCACTTCACGACATAGATCAAGTCGGCATAGCACCGGATGTCCAGTGTACGACAGAGATGCTGAAAGATTCAGGGGTGATGAGGAAAAAGAGTGGAGGGTCCTCATCATTGGAAGGAGATTCTTGTATTTTGGTAGCAGAACATGAGTTGGACCATCAAGGCTCTGCATCCTAACTTTAGCTATTATATAAAATCTTACTGTACATATTTGTATGTATACAGCTTTTGCAATCAGATTATATTGAAATAAACTCACATCAACAAAACCATCATTGCATTTTCTTTATAAAAAAAGGGGAAAAGAGACACCATCATCCAGTATTTATAAACATTCAAAGGTCCTAAACAAGTCTATGAAATGAAGGCAAGATGCAGAACATAACCTACAAGAGAGGATACTAGAAAAGTTGGGTACAATTACTTGGATTTCTTAGAACCCTTGCGTTTTTTAAGTTTTTCCCTGGCAGCTTCAAACTCTTCTTCAGTAGGTTCTGAAGATGGTTCATCTCCACCGTATTTACCGACTAAGGATGAGAACATCGCATCTAGCCGCCCTTTCCTCTCACTTTGCCGCTGTGAAATGATAGCGTATAGATCATCCGACTCTTTCTTTGATCTGTAACACCATCATGAGTTAGTTTCTCAAAACCAAAGTTTCTAAACATTATGACCAAAATTCTAGAAAATATCGACTCACTTTCCCCTACGTTGCAATGGATTTGTCGGTGGCTTTGTTTCAGAGACCTGTTTAGCCCATTTTTGGTATGCTTTTGTTGACTTCACCTCTCCTGCAAGTGAAGATGAACTACATGATACAATTTCTGAAATCACAGCTTCTACATTTTTTCATCCACAAACTGAATCAAGGTTTCTCTGTTCTATTCCTTCAACTCAATTAAATGAATCAGAAACACTTACCAGTTGAAATTGCCTCATCAAGGATATCCTTGAATCGATGTGAATCAAGCTTGGAATCTGAGCACAGCATGGAGCAGAAGAGCCTGTGGAGATTAAACATGAGATTCAGAGAACTGATCTCAAAATGAAATCTAGTATAGGATAAAAATGACTACCTGTTCATATGCCCTTTGTACTTCTTGTAAAGATCAATCAAATCAGTTTTCTCCGACTCAGATCCTCTGTAATTGGCTTCAAACTCTTCAATATCAGCTTCTGTAACCTACACAAGCATTTGTGTTGTTCACCTTATAACAGGAAATATAGAGAGTGTTGTACATGCTTCTGGGTGTTCTATACAAGAAACAGACCTTTTTGTACATAGACCGGAAGAAGTCCTTCAAATTTTGAACCACGTCCCCAGCAAGATCCTGTTGGTGAAAAGAAACCAATGAGTTCAACATGATGATTGAGAAAGCTCCAGATAATATCATTATGATATAACATCAGCTACAATCCAAAAAACGTTCATCATGTAATCACTGATTCAGAGGATTTAAGGTTTTGACGTCAACTTCATGTTATTTCTGGTATGAAACGTCCTTTTGTGCATAATTACATAGGTATAATGCAATTGAGTAAATCTATGGCACATGCTCATGTAACCACCAAACGTATCTTATATCCTTTTCTTGAAGAGAGATTGTAATTATGAGAGAAAACAAGTATTAACTTGCTTTCTATCCCACATGAAGGGATTGAGGTGTGTTGGATGGTAAAATGGTGGTTGCTATAGATTTTCCCTTATATGACGGGAAGTACTTGTGATTGATAAAGAAAATGATGAACAAATATATGTATGCGTGTGTGTATAAGTATATATTGTTGAATGTGTGTGTTGGTGTGCTTACATGAGCATAACATGGGCATGCAGTAAGTGTTTTGTATGATACCGTCACCAAGTTTTCACTTGATTATCAAAGGCTTTTGGCCTAGCAGTATCTGGACCTTTGTCCTCTTAGGGGTTCAAACCCACCAAATGTGAGGAAGGTGTGTGAGTTTATTTGCCATATATAAATATTATATACTTCAAAAGAAGTGTTTTGGTTATTCCTAGGAGAACTTCCAAATAGTAAAAGGTGGAGGTTACTCACAGCATCATCAACACAGCCAGTCTGATCATAAAGTGCCCGTTTCTCCTCATCACCAAGTATCGAAATAACTTTCTGCAGTTGCTGAAATTTTTCTTTGGCATCCTACATAAAGATAGGAGGAAGTTAAGAATAGGTTACAGTGACTGAAGAATTATTTGAGAATAGAATGGACCAATGATATATCAATTTTCACCTCATCACCAGGATTTTTATCAGGATGGAGCCGCAATGCCAACTTATGATATGCCTTCTTTATTTCCTGCTGAGATGCAGTTCTTTCCACCCCAAGAATCTAGAAGGCAGAGTTATTGTAACATTTGCTTTTTGGCTCCAAGTTCAGATATAAGCATTAGATAGGCTACCACCACTACAGGGATATATAATAACATCTAAAGCAAAAAACTATAAACCAAAAATAGAATATTATCGTGCACCCCTGCTTCACCCATATAGTTCTAAACGTTTGAACCTGACATCTTCACTCTATCTTTTGAACAAGCATGAATGCTGCTTTAAAACATCATAAATTCAAATCATGCTTCATTTTCAATCTCCTTCTAAGCTTATGAAAGACAAAATTGACTGAAGCATTATGCAGACAATAGGAGTTGAAGTAGCATAATGCCCCTAATGAATAGATGGTCCCATGAGCATGCAAGAAAGGTCAAGGAGGACGGGACATAGTGGAAATATGTGCATCTGTTAAATCACAATAAAAATGTTTACAGAAGACTCAAAAACTTCAGATCATTGTATTGTGTCACCCCTCCTTTTAAATCATGAGAGAAACATTAAAAGTTATTGGATTCAATTTGTCAAAGAATATGTATGTTGTCCAAGCGAAGCAAGTACCGTCTATATAACAGAAAGCACCAGAACTTATGAGCAATACCTAACATGGACTCAGCCAACTGAAAACAGGAATCTCTAGGCAAAGGCAAAAACTCATGTTTTAAATCAGATTGAGAAGGATAAAAAAGACAGGACGGCTTATGACAATCACAAATGGTTTTTCAAATAGCCAATCCATAAATCATCGATGACTAATTTAGATGGAAGGTACCATCCTGTAAGGCTACTTCATAAGACGATGAAATTCCTAGTCTAAACAGTTAAACGGCCTAGAATTTATCACCTGTCTTTTTCACAAATGAATGTAAAGTTTCTTTCCATCAAATATTCTGCATAGACTCTTATATAATCTCTTTATCAAAAAACACTCTTTTATAATCTTACATGTTGATCCATGGCATTTGGTATTTACGGAATTACAGTAGAGAATCATTATCAGATCAATTAGTGTTATCCAGAACCTAGGGTTTGATGCTTCAATGTTGGTATTACTCCAAATAAATCAGTATGGAGCAACACAAATGCATACAAACAGGGACACATTCCTCACTCTAATACTAAATATATTTAATTGGTTGCCTTTAATCATGCACTAAATCTGCATCTCATGAGCATTGTCACTCGGTAACATGTCAAGTGATAAATACGTTACAGCTTGTGAGCATTTTGCATCCAGGTCCAGGTGTATTTATCTATGTTCTTTTCAAAGTTATTTTATCTGTATTAATGTGCATAATTATCCCACACTAATACAACCAAGCAAAAGTAACGCCTTTCAGCTATTTGCCATCAAGTCATAACTAGTATCCAACATAACAACAGCAAGTCAAGGATAACAGTAAATGGCAACAGAGAGCAAAGTAAAATTCTTATAGTATATAGGCATTCCTGGGATTTAGGTGCTCAATTTCCCACGTGTTATTCTATTCTCGATCTGAAAACAGTTGTGCGGCTAGGATTAATAATTGGATGAGAAAGGGAGGCAATCCAAGACAGTAGGAAATTCATCATAAATGAAAGTATGAGGCAATGCTGGTTCAAGTGTGTTTTTCAAAAAAAAAAATTGCTTAAATCGAAACTTCATGAAAAGGAAAAAAGAAAGAGGTGGGCGGTTAAATCTTATAGCATTCTGCGTTCCATATTCTTCAGATTCTACGCCATATCCTGCTCCTTGAGAAACTTCCAACAGATAGAAATTCTTTATGGCAATAAACAAGAACTCTAGCCAACCAAATCAAATTGTCCTTTCAAACAACCATTTTTAAAATCATTAGCACCAATAGTACCAGCCATCAAAAGGTTCTACTGGTTACTCTCCAAATTCAATTCCCTAAAATACTTACTAATACCCAATATTATCCAATTTTCATCAAGAAATCAATACTATTCGTCATCAACAAATATCAACTGACATCCCGAAATTGTTATAGCACAGTGCTTCACTCAAAAAGATTTAGCAACAAATGAAAATAAAAGTCCTTGAAAAAAACTAGGGTTTAGGGGCAGTTAACATATTTTGAGACAAGAACGATGGTAGATTAATTTTTAATTACAATCTCCTGCGCCGAGTGTATCTCATAAGGTCATTTTATCTAGAGCCCTAAACTAATAGGAAGTCAAATCTGGAAAAGATGCCCTAAATCAACGACCGAACCATAACAGTTTAAATTAAAAAAAAAAAATCGGTAATAAGATGTTAGACGATTAACAAGGAAGAAAGAATCAAGTTTTGTTTTTTTAGCATTCGAGTGTAAGATACCTCGTACAAGCTCTTATCATTTGAAGAGGATGAAGATTCACCCCGATTGTGTTGCTGTTTGTGTTCATCTTCTTCTATGTTTTCTTCATGAATCGCAGTCTTCTTTCTTTTACCCATTTCAAACCAGAGAATGGAAGTAAGTAAATCAGAAGAGATGGATGGCAGAGTGTTTTAAAAGGGGTTGTGGGGGTGGGGGTTTCCCGCCATCACATTCCTAAATCCCGCCATGACCGCAGGTGCTCCATGCCAAAACCAAGTGGTGTGTAAATTCTTTGGTTAGATAAAACTTTATATTCAAATTCAATAAATACATTTTTTCTAATTGATAATATTGTTTGTGAGAGATTTGATTTTAAATAAAATTTATTAATTTTAACGTTAAAAAACTTATTTTTTAACGAACAAAAAACAATGTTATTAATAATAACTTGTAAGCAATATATGCCTCTGGAAAATAATATGCTCATTTTATATATCAAAGTGTTTCAACTGTGTTGTTATTTTTGTTTTAAAAATAATTTATATATTAAAAATAGATCAAAACCATGCATGGTTTAATTGAATATTTGAAAGTGAGACATGAACTTTGATAAGTATATATAAATCGTTCTTGTTCTCATTTTGTGATGAAAGTGTTCTCTGGTCACTAACTCTGTTAACAATCTCCGTTAGAATGATGGACGGTTTAGTCTTTTTACTTCTTTTCTTAAATATTTTTTAAAGTATATAATATATAATTTATATTATTGTTATTGTATATACAACATATATATATATAGAGAGAGAGAGAGAGAGAAAACTCCAATTTTGGTCCCGGAGGTTTGTTGATTTCTTTGAAAGAGGGACATGTGGTTTCATAATTCAAGTTTTGTTGCTCATGGTTTGGATATTGCTCTGAAAGAGGGACCTGGTTACTAACACCGTTAAAAAGCTCCGTTAGAGCCAGTGACAAAATCGTCCAACCATGTTTTTGTCATCTTTTTGCAATTTTTTTGTTTCTCTTGTTTTTTTTTGTAAAAAAGCATCAACTCACAGGTACCAACTTGTAATTATATATATACACACACAAACATCGTCCCATATACACAGGACCCTGGCAAACTCTGGCCAAACACCTGCACGTCCTTCAAAACTCCAACCAAACTCCGACCACATATCTCAAACGTCCAGCCTCTCCCTCCTTATCCATCTCCGATAAAACCCCATGGCACCGACTTTAATGGAGTCGAGATTATCGGGACAAATCATAGGGGCCAAACCGCAGGGACCAAATCACAAGGGTGACTTTGTTCTCCCCTAGTTTGGTCTGAGCAAAAAATTGAACCCACCTAGAGGGGTTTCGCAATTTCGCCTAACAAAAATCAATAAAATCGCTTGACAATGCCGGAGGTTTAGGAGGGGCGGGTGTGTGGTGAATCGTATGTATAAAACCGTCCCGGTGAATCAGTGAAAATTGTCCATGAGTTATTGGTTGGAGTACCTCGTCCCCTGTGAATCGTATGTGTAAAATCGTCCCGGTGAATCAGTGATAATCGTCCCCGAGTTCTTGGTCGGATATATCGTGTCTGGTGTGTTTTGTGATTTGTTTTCAATAGGGATAATGGTTATGGTTATGTGTTTCTGTGATTTATTTCCAACTGGGTGTGCAACCTTGTAGGTCGTTTAGGAAAGATGAAGACGAAAAAGATAAGGATAGTAGGACAAATTTTGGGAATTTTAAGTTTCATAGCAATAAGTTACTGGGAGCTGTTAATTCTTTAATTCCATCCATGTTGTGTGGTGTCTTCGTTTATATATATATATATATATATATATATATATATATATAGGATTAGGTTCATTTAAGAAATGCTAAATATATGAAAAATAGAGAAATGTTCCTAGCACTTTATTTGGTCAATATTTGCCACTTTGACCGTGAAGCACCAGATAATTTCTTGTGTGTCTGTAGAAGATAGAGGGTAGTTTCGTAAAATACGCGGGACGAGTTCATATATGAATATGTATTATTCACATATGAATTATGTGTTCATATATGAATCAATGTAATTCACATATGAAATCTTTTAAGTGATTCATATATGAACTATACGTTCATAAATGAATCAGTTAATTAGTTCATATGTGAATCACAAAGGTTCATATATAAATATGTTAATTAGTTCAACCGATTCACATATGAACCTACGGTTAATTAATTCATATGTGAATCAGTTAATTGATTCATATATGAATCAGTTAAAAGAGTTTATATGTGAATTACACTGATTCATATATGAACTCGTCCCGTGTATTTGTAAAAATTACGAATCTGTCCTTCTATTTCCGGAATAGCCGTAACTTTTGACCAGTCAAAATCGTAATTGTTGATCAGTCAAAGATGCAATATTTGACCAGTAAAAGTCGATCTTGACCAAATGAAAGACTATGATTACTTTTATATTTCTCATATATTTAGCATTTCTCAAATGAACCTCTCCCTATATATATATGTGGGATCTGTGGGTTTTGAGTGTTGATGGTGTGAGGAATTTGGGTATGGAGGAGAAAGGATGAGGATAGGGGAGGGTTTGAAATGGAGAGGGAATGGGTGGTTGGAATTTGAGGGAAATAATGGTTGTCGCCATTGTTGTACCTTCAATCCATGGGTATACATAAATACATAACATAGACGTACACACTTACATATCACACACACACATATATATATATATATAACTAGATTATTAACATATTTGGTTCCGAAGTTTTTATGATTTTATATAATAAAAAGAAGAAACAAAAAAAGTGCAAAAATATGACAAAAATATGGTTGGACGATTTTTCCCATGGCTCTAACGGAGTTTTTTAACAGTGTTAGTGGTCAGGTCCCACTTTCAAAGCAAAATCCAAACATGAGGACCAAAACTTGAATTATGAAATCACAGTCCCTCTTTCAAAGAAATCAACAATCCTCAAGGACCAAAATTGGAATTTACTCATATATATATATATACATATATAGGGTGCGTTTCTTTTGCAAACCAAACAATTTGTACAAACTATGCAAACCACTATATTAGGAAACAATAGATATATTTATGGATAATAATTATGATTCATTAATAATGATTGTGATATATATGAAAAATGTTAAGTTTATTCATTATAATCATGATTTTAAATTAGGAAATGTTAAGTTTATTTATTATAATCATGATTTTAAATTAGGAAACATAATAAAATCATATATTCATTAGACTTGATGAACGGCTAAGATTGGTTTGCATAGTTTGTACAAATTGTTTGGTTTGCAAAAGAAACGCACCCTATATATATATATATATATATATATATATATATCATACACGTATAAATATGGTCACTAGACCGTCATCCAAATTTCCGATCACCACACGTATAAATTCTATATGATATTTTCTAAAATATATTTAAGAAAATAGGTAAAAAGACTAAACCGCCCCTCACTCTAACGGATATTGTTAACGAAATTAGTGACAAGGGACCACTTTCAGAGCAAAATGAGAACAAGAAGGACGATTTATATCTATACTACTTTATAAATAAGATTTGCCAAAAATCTTAAAGTCTTATAAGTAAAGTCTTAAAAACAATATTTTAAGCATGATGTACAACTCTTCTAAACATGGTTTACCTTATCAATACATAGAGTACAACTTATGATGCCATTGAAAATTCAAAATCAACCGCCCCTTCGTTCCCTTGAGAATTCACGCGCTCAATGTATTTTAGGTTTCCAAGACACGCTTTCCTCCCAATTCATTTTCCCAAACGACGATTCAAGGCTCTTTTTTCCCCTTCTCTTCCCGGTAAACCACTGTCTCCTTCCATGAACATCGGCTTCATCTTTGCCCCATGTTGTGTAACACCCTCAAAACTGAAAATAGCAACTAAATTAAATTTTTCTAAATACACCAATAAATAATTCCTCTACGAACATAATTTGAGATTTAACCTCAATTACACACATACATTCTATACATACAATCTATACTAAGGACGGGTGCTGCTAAACCCAATAATAGTCACTATCTCCAAATCGCGGAAGACTTTATCAACCACTTACACTTGCACAAATCTAAGGCTCAACTCGGCAAAGCTGCTAGAACCCAACTCCCAACTAGTACCTGATGCACATGCCGACAAATAAAAAGGTTAGGTTTAACGCCTAGTGAGTTCAAGAGTTTTACATGAGAAAATATAACATTTAAAGAATGGATCCCACTTGGAATCATGACCGCTCAATTGATGTACTTTAAAACGTATAAAATAACTCAGATCCAATGTTATGCACTTTCAAAGATGGACACCCCATTTCAAACATGATTTATAAATTGAAGTAATGTAGACTAACTCGAAATATGAATATGAAATGACTTCCATTTAAGATATGCGGATAAAACGTTATGTCCCAAAACACCCTAGCACGGGTGGGGCAATTATTCGACCCATGAATCGTTATCAAAACCACATATACCGTACGTCCGAAAACAAGGACACTAGGTCCAATACTCATGTGACCGTAAAGAACCAATGACAATAAAATAAGACGTCCTTATATTTAAAATACTGATAGCCGATAACGGGGAGACCCGTATCCGTTGAGAGTGGAGGAAACACAAAAGTATACCACCCAAGCAACGTTAATCGCATGACACCTCCCGACATCCCAGCCCGGTGTCCCTACGACTTCTTTATCAAGCGTCACCCCAAGTCAGTTGACCTTGATGGATCATTCCGAAGAACTCCATCCCGAAGGCCCGATACACTTAAAGACTACCTCCCATGCATTACTTCAAGCGGCGGAGGTCCTAGCGCCTACTCCCCCGGCAGCACTAACAGACTCAACCCTCCTAGCGATCGCTTGTAAAGTTTTCGGTCATAAAACATGGGTACCGGAGTTCAACCCCGCAATACCCAATTGACCATCCAAAACATACTGACTTACGTGCCTATGGATCCAATGCAACACGGTCTAACCTTACCGGACTACACCCAAATGACCAAAGCACTCGGGCCCGTAACCAACCTCAATACGCAACAAAGCGCATTAGTACGTATGTCATAACTTGACTCTACATTGAGCCATATAAAACCGGACAAATGTCCTCAAAACTCCTTTAAAATGACATCGAGCCAAAAGACTCAAAACCCCTTTTGACCAATGATTAACTCTTGTCAAATAATAAACGTACTCGACCCATACCATGAAATCACACGCTCCAAAATACTTGGATGGACTCCAACACAGTTTAAGTTGGGACAAAAGGTTTTCCAAATAGATTTACGCTCTTTAATCTTTCAAAACGTCCCATAACACAAAATTGAACCTTTTACCCAAACAACACTAAGAATGCCTTTTAACCAACTAATCCCATTTATGCAATAAGTTACCAAACACACCCATTTATGACTCCTTTGTCAAAATGCCCAAAAATCACAAGGATATGTGCTATGTAAGTTTATAAGGTTAAACACTGTCAAAATAACCAAACTGATCAGCAGTTAACAAATTTCATGTAATACGTAAAACACTTTAAAATAACCATTTTGGCATGTACACCGTTTTCACAAATCAACTTGAACTCATCTTGCTAGATTTAGGCTAAATCTAGATTTTACCCCGCTTTGAGCTTCCTTGATGAAGCTTGAATCCTCCAAGCCAAAACCTCCAAAACCTAGATCCAAACATTTCCAACCGTAAATAACCATTTTCCACTATATAGAAACATTCCCCAAACATATTACACCAAAATCTCCCTTTTGGTCCAAACCCTAATTTTTGACCAAAATCTTCCAAAATCTTACAAACCGAAAGTGGAGAATATACTACTTAGGAAATCATAAATGGAGCATTTATATCTTATATCAAGGTTTAGAAATATAAGGGATACACTTACCACTTAAGTTTTGATGAAAACCTAGAAACCCAAAAATCTCAAATGCTGGAGATGAGAACTCAACCTTGCATCAAAGGAGGAAGCAACCGATCATAATATGGAGAGGGAGCACCTTGATATTCATGGGAAAGCCCCAAAATCGGTTAGGTTTTATGAGGAAGAGAGGGGAACCAATTTGGGAGAGAATGCGAGAGGTTAGAAGTGATAAAATTAAGAGAATGGTTGAAAATCGGGTTTTAATCAACATCAAAGATTTTCGGCGACATCGACACGACAACTATGCCCTTGGCATAGTCGCGGGGCATAGTCGCCCGCTCCCACAAGCCCGCGGTACCATTCCCGTGATTGTGACACGGCGACAGTGACACTTGTCACTGTCGCGGACACTGTCGCCCAAACTCCCTCGAGCCTCGAAATTCGACCTCTTTCAACCGCAAAGCTCTCGACACCGATATGGATCAAAGGCAGTATGTCCCAAAGCACAATTCCATAAACGGGGAACCTTCAGAGACCACAGAGTGACTTCTGCTTACCAAGAATCACGGGTGTTACATGTTGCCTTCCGATCGACCTTCACCCTTATCATCTGAGTTCGGGTCGGTTCTTCTCCTTCCTTTGGGTTTAGGTCGAATATGGAATCACCAACACCATTATCACCATCACTCATTGCCACCGGTACCGCCTATGTGAACCAAGGATCTCCGTTCGAGTTTAAATTTCTTCATCTTCAAGATTTCGATCAGATTTCTCATCTTAGGTTCGACCAAATTTCAACGGGATTTCAAATCTTAGGTTCGGATTTCGCCTGGATTTCGACCAGGTAAGAGTTTGACCTAATTATTCTGAGCTTTTCAAATAGTTTGAAATCAGATCTGATTTTATGAGATGGAATTCAAATTTTCTATTTGTTTCAATAATTTCCCCCTTTGTTGGTTACAATTTTTCTTTATTTTGTAAAATGGAATTCAAATGCTTCTAAATTTTAAGTGGTGTTTCTAGCTTCCTGTAATAGGCACCAAAAGCTGAGCAGGTAATTTATTAATTTATTTCCTCTTCCTGTGTGTTGATATTCTTTTTGTGTGTTCTTCCTTCTTTCTGTTTCCTTATGTGTGTTGATTCCTTTTCACTTCTGTTTGTGTCTCCTTGTGTGGGTTGATTTGTTTTTTTTTCCTCTTCCGATTATAGAAGGTGTTTGAGGGAATGCAGACCATGAAGGCCCAATTTCTCCATGGAGGAATCCTTAAGACAATAATTTAGGTATGTTTCAATTCAAACATTCGCTCTTCAATTACAAAAATGAATCTAGATTAGAAAATTATGCCTCCATCCCTTGCAAACAATGTTCACACTTGATCAATGTTTATTCTTGGTTTTTTAGGTAAAGATTATTTGTTCTTGATTTTTTGAGGTAAAGCTTCAACAGTGGTATATGGATCTAATGGATATCCACCCTTAAAATGGAGACAATTAGTTGAGGTAAAACCTATAATTAGTCCCCCATATCATACACAACCATCATTAATCAAAGATCCAAGAAAGCTAAGTTATCATTACCAATTTAGAAGGCTAAAACAATCTTTGCAAACTCATCCGAAACATGTGAAGTCTTGTGTATTTTATGTGTGGAGGTTGGGCCTGTATTTTATATTCGCCTGGTGACATTAATTATCCAGGGGGCCGGTGCACTCTTCGATCCATTGAATCTTTCTGTAGGTCCATTTGCTTTTCAAGGTTGGGGTTTGCTACTTTGACAAATAGAGCTGGATTGGCTAATAGAGCATATAACACTGACGGGGAACAAATAAAGTACATGGTATGATCTTCATTGTTATCTTGGTATATTATATCTTCAAACTAACCCCTCCCTTGACTCTTCTCACATAATTGATCAGTTCAAACTATTGTTTAATTTTATATTTTTATTAAATCATCTGCCTTGCTATCTTGATTCACTGGGATGATCCTCATGTAGTTCCTGCTGACAAGAGTAACTAGTTGAAGTTTCAGAGCTCTTCACTCGAGAATTGAGTCAATTGACAAGAGTAACTATAGCTTCCCCCCTTTTTATTTAATGCAATATCAATTATTGTTATACTCCACTTATTTTTGTTACCCAATATTGGCGAAAGAGGTTTGACACACTGTTTTTTCAGTGCAAGAATTGTGTGGCGTAGGTTGTAGCTCCTTCCCCATCCTCCACCCAAATAAAAGAGAAAGAAGAAGAAAAGACCACGTAAATTGTAGTGCAAGTCTTAGGAATCATGAAGAAAGTACAAGAGTATTAGTTCATTCTTGATGTGATAAAGTTGTTTAATGTTTTGTGCCAATATATTGAAGAAACGAAAGAACTTGCAATGAAGGGATTGATATTTGATGGCCAATAGGCACATGCTGGATTTTATTTCAAAAGAATTACCGGAGAAGTCAAGGATTATTGGGGTGGTGAGTTTTGCGTCATTCCTTATTCTAACTATGTTTTTTTAAGAAATTCACTACTACAAATATGACTTTTATAAACGGTTGTTTTGGGCTTTATACACGGTTTTGGAACCGCGTATAAGGCCGATGTTTGTAAAAGTGTCGGACTTACTTTTATACATGGTTTCAAAACCGTGTATAAAACTCATTTTTTATACACGGTTTCAAAACCGTTTAGAAAATGAATTATAACCGTGTGTAAAAGTCACAATGTTACACGATTTTTAGATGAAATCGTTTAAAAATGTTCTGCCAACCGTTTAAAGAAGTGCCTATCTTACACGTTTTTTAGATGAAATCGTTTAAAAAAGTCTTACTAACTGTTTATAAAAGTGTCTATCTTACACGGTTTTTTGCTAAAACCGTTTACAATTGTAATAATTTTTCACGATTTTCATAACAAAACCGTGTATAAATGTAACCATTTATAAAAAAAATTGTAGACATTTGTACACGGTTTTTTACTAGAACGTGTATAATGAGTTATATTTATATTTTTAATATTTTCATCGATTTTATTACTATCCATTATTTCAAATGTTGGTGAAGTTGCATTACATCTGATAAGCTACATTTCCAAATACGATTCCAATTGGAATAATGGAACATTTCAAACACAATTCCAAATACAAAAATCAGCTAGACATGTAAATGTAACATCTCAAAGTAACCATTAACCACTAAACTTTAAAGATCGTCAACGTAAATGTAACATATTAAAGTAACCAAACATTATTGTAATGTTATTTGCTTCAGTACCTGTATAACTAACAGAAATCACTTTTTACCTATATCTTGGAATTTCTTTTAAACATTTGAAAGTGAGTTTTATAGATTGGATGTTGTTGAATGTTTTTTTTTCCGAGGAAGTTAAAGAGAAAATAGGAAGATTGTCGCCAGAGACGTTTGAAGATTTTGTGAAGCCTTACCAAATAAATGTGGAAGAGGTGGGTGTCTTGCGATGTTTGCTTGGCTAGGATTTTAGAAATCACTTTTTTCCTATATATTGGAAGTTTGAAACTTCTTTTTAAAAACTATGCCTAGAGTCTTGATAAATGACGATTGTGCTTGTAGCGTGAAATGGAAATACTAAGAGATGAATGTTTTATTCTGCAGTATGGAAGCTATCGACGGATAATGTGTATGGTTACAAATTATTATATATTCTATTTGTTTACCTTTGGTTTTTTCTTTTGAGTTTGAAATAACATTTAAATTGGTTTCCATTGTTTTTGTAATTGTAATTGTAATTTAATTATAAAATTTGGAGTTTATGATCTCGATTTACAAAAAAGTTTGACATCCCGCCGCATTGCGCGGGTATCCAACTAGTACTTATTAAAGTTTAGGTCCCATTTTCAAAGATTTCACTAAACTTCAGGGACCAAAATTAAAGTTGCTAAAAAAATCATATGGTATACGATTTCAATATTGAAATAATATCTTTTTGAAACTTTACCATCTATTGTATACTTAAGGGCTGTTTGGTTGACGGAATTGGAATGACCAATTTCATTGACCAAATTCCATGCCCATGTTTGGTTCACGGAATGAAAGCGATGGAATCCTTCCAATTCCATTGAATTCCAGTGTTCCACATTTTTAGGAATTCATCATTCATTGTCTTAAGTGAAGGAATTGAATTCCTACCAACCAAACGCTTGGTCAAATTTCATTCCAATTCCTTCAAAGTCAAATTCCTTCGATGGATTCCAATTCCATCAAATTCCATTCTGTGAACCAAACGCTGCCTTAGTTTTTCAAAATTAGATAAAAATCCAAAAATATTTTCATATAATTGAAATCATTCAAATTTATTTGTAAATGACGAAATAACTCAATCCACTATTTAAATAAAAATAATTAATTCCAAAATATTATTTTGTTGATTGTATATACATCAAATGATTTATCGATATAAATGTGTATTTTTATAAATGTTACTGAAATAATATGTTTATTAATGGTTTGAATTTTTTATTGAATAAATAATAATATATCATACAAACCATTATTACTTAGAGCATCCACAGTGTGCTCGTTAGAAGGTTTTTGAGAGGTTTTTGGGAGGTTTTTCATAAAGCAAAAACCTCCTTTTGAGGTTTTTTACATAGTGGAGAGGTTTTTCAATTGAGGTTTTTCGTCATAGGTCGTAACTGCACGACCTGCTTTTTCGTAGGTTTTTCGTATTTAATCAGTTTTAACTTTATAGAATTTTATAAAAGTTTCGTATTTAATCAGTTTTATTTATTAACCAACTTTATTTATTAATATATTTAAAGTAATTCTATTTAAATATAATTATTAAATAAATAATATAAATAAATACATAATGAAAGTAATTATATTTTTATATTTTTAAAATAATATCTCAAATTTGACATATTTATATAATTCTAACAGATTTCTTAATGAACCAATTTTTATTTTCGGTTATACATATTTTTAAGTTTAACATTTTTTAATTTTTATTTTACATACTTTTTATACAACTTTTATATATTTCTTAATAACCTAATTTTTATTAATTTTATTGTACATACTTTTATGTATTTGTATGAATTTTAATATATTTATTTTTATAAATAAGAATAAAAATGATATAAAGTTAAAATTGTGGGACCCCGAATAGTTTAAAAAAGTAATGAAAAAGTTTGGGTGAGGTTTTTCACATAGTGGAGGTATATAAAGATTTTTAAGTTGTTGAGGTGGCAATAATGTGTAAGAAAAAAACTATGAAAAATTTTGGTGAAAAAGTCGTACACTATGGATGCTCTTTGTAATAACCACACCTGTGAAATAAATTGGATTTTGGGGTAGTCTTTGCATAAGGTCTATAAGAAATGGGGTCTAAAATGAAAAAGAGAAATAAGAGGGATTTAACCCTAGGATTTAGGGTGATCGAGTGTTGGCGGCTAGCATTTTGGGAAAAGAGCGAGAGAGAGACATTGGGCCGATCGATCGAAGGGAGAAAGAGGTTGAGATTGTCGGTGTTCATCCAATCTTGAAGGTAATTCCTAATTCTATTGTTCTTATTGTTGGGTAAGGATTGTCAATTGTTTCCATAAGATTGTTAGTTGGTCATTTTTGAAATCAATCGTTCTTTGGATCCTGGGTTTAATTTTGATTATTGATTTACAAGCATCTGTTCGGTTAAGAGGAGTGATGCATCGAGTTCTGCAGATTGATATATGTTTTTGGGTTGGGTTATTAATTTTTAGTAAGAAGGTTGATTCTGTGATATCGGTGTCACCTTCGGGGTTTTTCTTTCGAGCAGTTGTCATCGGTCTAGACGCCGGTCACCTGGGTAGACATCGGTCGATGCACACCGGTCACCTGGGTAGACCCCAATCGTTGGCACCGGTCACCGGGGGGGGGGGGGGGGGTTAGACCCCGGTCGCGGTCCACACCGGGCGGTCACGTTGGACCCCGATCCCCGGTTTATGTCAGGTGGGCCGAAGCCCGGATTTAATCTTTTGGGAAAATTTTTATTGTTGGGCCATATTTTAATGGGAGACCGGCCCATTTCATGTTTATTTTTAGGATTCAAGGTACTTTGTCTCGAGTTGATAATCTTGTGGTTCGAGGATATTTTAGGGATTAGGTGATGTGGGAATTTTTGTAACATCCTAAAATTCAGAGTAAAATAAAACTTCTCACAATAGGCAACATGACATTAGCATTGATATAAATTCCTCATAAGTGTATCAGTCCTTTGGATTTTACAAAAACCTGTACGGATCTAGAATTTATCAACAGACTAATCTAAACATAACTATCTAGATTACATCAGTTGACAATCCAAAATTCATCAAAAGAATGTGTAACACCCTCAAATCTGGAAATATCAACTTATTTAAAATTTTCTAAATACGTCCATAAATGAATCATCTACAACCACAAATTCAGATTTTGCTACAATACACACCTTCTATCTATTCTTACAGTAAACAATAAGGACGGGTGCTACTAAAACCCAAAACATGTCACTATCTCCAACTCGCGGAAGGCTTCACCAATTACTTACGATTGCAAGACTAAGGCTCAACTCTTCATAGCACCGCTAGAACTGAACCCCCCGCTAGGAACCTGATGCACATGCCGACAAATAAAAAGGTTAGGCTTAACGCCTAGTGAGCTCAAGAGTTTTAACATGAATGAATATATCTTTAAAAGACAGGAAATCAGTTTTAAAGCAAGATCCTTCGAAACATTATGCTTCAGAATGGAAACGACACATTTTCCATAAAATACACTTTTAAAGACAATGCTCACACACATGCATTTCTTGTAAAACGATGCAACCCGTAACTCACCCAAAACGGGGTCATAGTTCGATACTCAAATGTGCTAAAATGTAAATAATACTTCTTATTCCCAAAACACCCAAAACCGGGTGGGACATAATACTCGACCCTTAAATAACGGAAACAATCCATATAAACATGATACGCCATTAAAACATGGAACTTAAACTTAATACTCACACGACCATAAAATGGGATGAAATCCAAATATTTAAGCATGGACAATTAAATATCCAAAATACAGCGGGCCGACAACGGGGGATACCCGTATCCGTTGAGAGCGGAGGAACACAAAAGTATGCCACTCGACAACGTTAATCACATGACACCTCACGACATCGCAGCCCAAGTGTCCCTACGACTCCTTTACCAAGTGTCACCCCAAGTCAGTTGACCTTGATGGATCATTCCGAAGAACTCCATCCCGAAGGCCCGGCACACTTAAAGACTACCTCCCAGGCATTACTTCAAGCGGCGGAGGTCCTAGCGCTCACTCCCCGATAGCACTACAGACTCAACCCTCCTAGCGATCACTTGTAAAGTTTCCGGTCATAAAACATGGGTACCGAAGTTCAACCCCGCAATACCCAATTGACCATCCAAAACGGACTGACTCACGTGCCTATGGATCCATTACACACCGTCTAACGTTACCGGACTACACACGAATGACCAAAGCACTCGAGCCCGTAACCAAACTCAATACGCAACACCGCGCATTAGTACGTACGTCATAATCGGACTCTACATTGAGCCATATAAAACCGGACAAGTGTCCTCAAGACTCTTTTAAGCCAACATCGAGCTACAATGCTCAAAATCCATGTGACCAATAATTATCGGTCCCCCGAATAATGAAATGTCCTTAAACAACGTTTATGAAAACACATATCCCAAAGATGAGCTTAACCCAAAACTCAACACATAATGGACCAAAGGTTTTCCAAAGGGTTTATGAATGCAAATACACCAAGATGCATATAATCATGAAATAGACTTCATTTGTACCAAAATCACCAATATGTATAAGTCATGAAATGGACTCTACTTGTACAAAATCCCCAAAATGCATAAACCATGATATTACTTATCAAGATGTACAAATCCCAAATATGAGCATTTTATGAAACTAAAATAAACCAAGTTTACCCAATATGAAAACTCATTAAAATACTCACACTTTGACAAATACCAAGTAAAATACATGTTTACTTCAAAATCCTCCAAACTTATCAACAGTTAACCATTTCATGTAAAACACTTTAAAATAACCATTTTGGCATGTACACCGTTTTCACAAATCAACTTGAATTCACCTTGCTAGATTTAGGCTAAATCTAGATTTCACCCAACGAGCTCTTTTGAAGGCCGCTTGAATCCTCAAGCCGGAAACTTCCAAAACCTAGATCCATACAAATCCAAACCATAAATAACCATATCCGACCATGTAGAAACATTCCCCTAACAATATACCAAGAAACCCCAAATAATAACAAAACCCTAGTTTCTCCAAAACTACCAAATCCGAGATTTGAGAAACCAAACACTAAGAAACCATCAAGGGAGCATTTATAACCTTAATACAAGAAAACTTACCCTTGAAGACGATGAGACTTCCGAGAACACCCAATCCAACACTTCAACCCGAGTTCCCAACCGTTGAACTTGATGAGGAAGATGAAGATGAAGATGAAGATTTTGTGGTTCAAGCTCCCAACTAGCTAGATAATTGAGAATCATGAGGTTTGGGGAGAGAAAAACCCCCAAAATAGGTTAGGGTTCGGTTTTGGTGTTTGGGAGAGAAAAGGGAAGAAGATAGAAGTGAGAGTGAGGGAAATGGTTGAGAATCGCGACTCTTAAAAGACCCTGGGGCCGACCGCGATTGTGCCCGGCGATTGTGCCAGGGCACTATCGCCCAAAACGTACCGCGGGCACACCCCCGCTGGCGATTGTGCCCGGCGATTGTGCCCAGGGCACTATCGCCAGGGCACTATCGCCCAGAGTGTACTGAGGCTCGATTCTTCCCATTTTTCGCACAGACCACTCATGACGCGATAAGGCTTAAATAGGTAAGATATAGGGGATGAAATCCTACGATAAGAAACAAGAATTTCTCAAAGGGTTGGCTTTCACAGACAGGAATTTACGGGTGTTACAGAATGGGACTTAACAATGCCCAACTATCAACACACTTTAGTCATCTCAAAAAAATGTCTCGAGACCAAACTCGTCTCTCAAAACCCTGTGCATCCCACCGCTAAGGGAAACCTGTTATACATATCATTTGAGAAAAAGTGTTAGGCTTAAAGCCTAGTGAGAACATACAGTTCATAAATCTCAAGAGATATAATTAAATGCATCAAAGTAAATCCTTCCAAAGGTTTAGTTATGCAAAACACATTTCTTTGATAATATACGGACAACCGGTCCAAAACACATCTTCCGATGACGGGGATTACCCGATTTACCAAGGATTATAGTGGAACACAAAGTAAGCCACAAATTCGAGTTATGAGCTAAATACATGGAACCATGGCCACGAACGCTTCGGTCCGTACTACGATGTGAGGGAGGCCCCCAAGGAACCAGTCATACTCTTCGTTAGACTACATTTGACCCATGGCTAGTAACATGTCTCACATAACCGTACCAAGTGCCCCCAAAGATCAAATGTATCTAACTACAACAGAAGGGGTACAACCTTCCCAGCCATAAGTCGACCCGATACCTAGGGATCCGCTAGTATTAGTACAGACTCGTCACAACAACCTATGTGACCAACCATAAATAAACATATGGTATAAACACATTTTATAAACAAAATGTCATTTCCAGTTCAACTTCTGGTAAGGATGAAAATCATTAAAAATGAGTTCTTAAACATTTTTTTCACATATCCACATAATGTGCAAGTAAAACATCATTTTACTTCAATAAGATAAGATCCGTCATTTTAGTCAAAACTAATCGGGAATCCCGAAAATCACCAAAAACTTCATTTATATCAAAATGTATAGAACATGAAATCATACCGTAGAAATGCTTCGGATTTCGCAAATAAGAATTTTGACATGTATAAAGTTTGTAAAATGGTAGTAGGAACTCACCAGTAGGTTTTAGGATAAAACCCGGAAAACTAGATAACGATCACGACGTAGAGGTGAAGCTTAAAACACCGAAACCTCGGATCGAACACCAACTATTTACTACCAACTCTAGAGAGAGAGAAACCATAAAGAGAGAGAATAGAGAGAACGAGATTTGAGAGAAATGAGATATTTTGGAAACTGAACCCTTAAGTCGGTTCAGGGGGATTCGCGGGTTATGCCGCGACCTCCACTCGCGGCATGACTCGCCCGTGCCATAAAACCCTAAAACCAACAGAGGCTTTCGCGACTAATGCCGCTACTACCCCTCTCATGCAAGTCGCGAAGCTCGTAAACCCACAATCAACAGTGGACATCGCGACTTATGCCGCGACTACAAGTCGCGAGCAAGTCGCGAAACTCACTGGAAGTTCACATTTTCACCGAAAACCACGCATTCGAACGATAAACTATAAACGGTGATAACGACAACGGTTAAACACAAGATTACAACGATATGTATAATGAAAATCCAGGGTGTTACAATTTTGGTGTTAAGGTCAACCTTACTATAAAATAGAAAGAACCGCGAGTTCACCGGCCAATGTATTGTTTTATGGGTTTCGGATCGAACTTTAAAAGTAAGCGCATGATTTAAGCAAAGGACATCAGGTGAGTTTTCTGAACCAAAGTCTTTTATAATGATAAAGTTATGTTTTATGTAAGTGATTTTATATGCAAGCTTTGAAATGATGTTTCTTTAATATTTACTTGCGAGATTTGCTTAAATGTTAAAGATGTTTCTATTATTGTTGTCAAAGTGGAAATGTATGCATACATGGTCCTAAGTGTGTAGGCTCAAAGTCGGGGGGTGTGGCCCGCCTGTGCTCATACCGAGGGGTGTGTTCCGTTTATGCCGTTGGGGTGTGTGTCCCAACAAAGGCAGTGTGAGTCACATACACGCTGTCACCTTAGGGTGACGGTAGTGTGAGCGAAGAAGTTTGCTGAAAGTTAAAGGTTTTTCTTTGAACCTGAAAATGGTTTATTTTATGTTAAATTCTTGAATGTTTGATGAGTTTAATGTTGTTGTAAGAGGGGACTCACTAGACCTTTCGGTCTAACCCTCACTCTTTTCAAATTTAAAACCCTTTTCAAGTAAAGAGCGGCAGTGGGAGGAACGGATAAGTTTTAGGAGAAGATGCGAGCTGAAGCTGTTTTAGAGGGCCTCCATTTGTAGACTTTTGTCAATGAATTCTCAGTTGTGTATTAGGTTGTCTTTCTGAAATCCTTGTATTTTAGATGTGTATAAGACCGCTTGGCATTATTATTTAGTAAAGTTGGTTCTGTCTTTAGTCGCGTGAGTTGGGTTGTTACAATTGGTATCAGAGCCATAGTTTAAGGGATTTAGGTGACCGGATGAGCCTAAACCTAAACTGTGGAGTCGGGGACACAACAGAGATTTAGGAAGCCTTTAAGAAAGACCTTGATCATCGTGAGGTGTGATAACAATAGTGAGTACTCTCATGTAAGGTAAATTCAGAATTGCATCTGGCCAATGCCATTGTGAATTTACAGGTGCATGGGCATACTCGATTGCTATTGTTGAGTGTGGTTTGGGGTAGAGAGTCTATCTATAAATTGATAGTGTTAGTCTAGCGTGTGGTGGGAGTTCGTTTTTGGTTGTAAGGTTAATACCGGTTGGGATGTTTTCTGTGCGGGATGTAGATATTTCGTTGGGAAAGGACCTTTTAGGTCCATAAGAGGATAATGCTTGGAGGTGAGCTTCTCGCTCCAAGGGAGTCTTCGGTTGGTAGATTGTTGTGTCGATTAGTGGGAATCAGAAGAGTGTTAATCTAAGAATTAAAGGTTAGAAATGAGGCTTTTGGAGCCATAGTTATTTAAGGAGTGGCAAGCAGGGTTGAAAGCAATATCAGTGCTGACTGATAAAAAAAAAGGAGTAAGGACATAATGGAAGTGAGCTAGTGATGGTAAGTTTATTTGGGTCATTGTGAAGACGCATGAAGTGCGAATTTTTGATCGCGGTGGTAAGTGGTAGTGGATCATGCTAGGAGATGGGGAAGTGTGGGTGATGGAGATTGTGGTAAATGTGAGGGCCATGCTTGGTCGGTCGGAAGAAGAGAGCTGTAATTGAGTGTGGCAAGTGCAAACAGTGATCCTACTAGAGGAAATAGCCTTCAATGTGTAATGAGTCTCATGCATTATGTTTTGAACAAAATGTTGGTGTCCATCATGTCAAAATTTTTGGGTAAGAGTGTGCCTTGTGAGACATTCGTTTTAAAAACAAGATAACGTGTGTAAGCGTGTGTCCGGTGAAAAGAGCGGGTTTAATGTGTGATGCATTGAATATTGAATTTGATAAATGAAGAATCATTTCACTTATTTTTAAAGGAGTCGACAATTTGTGGAAATGTAATATCATCTAATCACCTGATTCTTATTGTAAGTGAAATTTTATGAACCGCATAGGAAAGTTTATTGAAAGTATTTTCAATAGCGTCAAAATCGATTTTCGATTGGGTGAGACCTATTTCATCATGGAGACTGAGGCGAAACGATCCTCGAGATAGTTTTGTACGGCTAATCCGTTATGCCGATGCGGTATCATGTATACTCAGGCTCGTTTCATAACGTAATATCTTCTCATTTTCAAAAGTCAACCGTATAAATTTATTGTGTCGTCATGCATGAAGGCTATGAACTCTCTAGGTCATTGGGAAGGGATTGCATTAAGGAATGAGGAAGTTTTTAGAGTGAAAGTTGGACGTTCGTGCAAAGGGTGGTCGATTCTTGGTTTTAATGTACCTATTAAGGAAAGGTGATAAACAGCAGGAGTGGGTATTGTAGGCCTTGAATCTTTGATGTTTAGAATGTTGTAATATAAAGGCTTAACCGCTTGCTCGGTGATTTGAATCGTGAATGGCGGCAAAAAGGTTGTGTCTGTCGGGGAATTTAAAGTCGTAAAGATAATTTTTTTGCAGTTAGCTACTGCAGTGGAAGAGGTAGGTTTCTTTGTGGATTCTTGTTGGTTGGTGACATAGTGAAAGTATCTCAATGAAGGTTGTTGCTGTGGGAGTCAGAATTCATGTTTGTGGTGAATGACGGGACGCTGAAAATGAAGAAGTAGCTATGGATGGTTTTGAGGAGTTTTCGTGAGAAAGCGAGGAATTATTCAGAAAAGGTGGATACCTAATGCGATGAGGAAAACTGGTGTGGATCTTGCAAAAGTGGAAGACCGCTATGGTTCTTTATCGACGAAGTTTTGATAGTATGTGGAGTGAATTTTTTTTCATATAGCGCAACTGGAAGGGGTGAGCTTTGAGTATTTAAGAATGCGAGGTAGTACGATGAATCTTTCAAACTACTGGAGTTTATTCCAGAAGGTCGTGATGAGCCGGCAAGGAGCGAAATCCTGGTGCAGGGCGTTATTGAGCATGTTTCTGTGATTGTTCAAATTTGGGGAGAACAAATTCGTGAGATGACTTTATTTCGGGTATTAGTGTTTTGATCAGTGCAAAGAGATTAGTATCTGGTAGGGGTGAGGATTGTTTGGAGGAGTAGCGTTCGGACATGTCATTGGTGATAAGGAGCTTCTTGAGATTTATCAGGGTATTGGTGTTGTTGTTATGAGTAGAGTGTGAATGAGAATCTTACTCGGAGATTTCTGAGGAGTTTTTCGGAAGTGGCAAATATGTTGCTAAGAAGTATGGGGGTAGAGTTGGCATAGTGGTGGTGCTAAGTTGATATTATTGATCGATCGACTGTGAGTGGCTATCTAAGGGAAGGAACTATGTGCCCTGGTTCGCGGCGAGTGAAGACGGGTTATCTTTTACCGATAAAATATTGAAGGAAATGTCGAATGGATTAGTCCAGAAGGTTTTATAGTTGGTAAGAACGTCTGTGAGGTGGTCGAAGTATTCCTTGAGTGTGAAGGAAATTCTAGCGGGTAGGTCATTCCTGTTTGGGAAGTGAGAAATGCGCGACGCTGCCTAGCGTTGGGGATTGTTTTGGAAGGGTTTGGTTGAAGAACTTGAAGGAGAATTGTGGGTAGTCGTTCGGCTAAGCATGGTAATGAAAAGAAAAATGTGTTTTGGTACTTTTGGGATCGTCAAGTAAGTAGCTAAGCCGAGGGCGAGAAGTTTGTCAGGAGGTTCGAAAATGTGGAGTTATGTTTCAACCTTGCCGTGGTAAGTTCGTGAACTCTGGTGAGGGTGCGGGGGAGAGATTTGGTGCGTGTTGGGATTTTGGGGTTGAGAAGTCTAAGTCGGGTGAATTGATCTAAAAGCTTGCATCCATTAGTAAGTGATCCTTGGTAGGGTGTTGGATGTTTCCGAGAGGAAAAGGAAAATGTTGGTTATTGCATTACCTGTCGCCCAGTGTGGAGATTATTTGAGGTAGATGGGTGAGAGTAGTCACTCCGTATTTAAACAAATGGAACTTGGATTCATTGCAACTACGCTCGGACAGATGGATGGTTGCGATGAGAATCGGAAGTATGGATCGTTTAATTCAGACAGTTGGAGTTGGTGGACTATGAAAGGGATGAAGTGTGAAAGTTTTCCTTCCTATGTGAAATTTGGGGCAACGACGTTTGGAATTAATGTATGCATAACGCGTGTGGGTTGCACAACACTGTTGAGTGGGACCAGTGTGACTCGGGAGGGAAAGTGTGCTTTTGGTACTAGAAGTAAGTGGTTTTGTGGGAAGATATTTTTTTGCTATGATAGAGTACTCAATGAGGGTGATTCTTAACAGTGGATTCATGGTGATGTTTAAGGTTGGCACCGTGTTATGTTGGTGAATCGAGGGGTCATTCTTGTAGGCAGGGACTTATGTCGTTGTGACGCCATTTCTGATAAAGTTCGTCCTACTAAAGAAGTAAATTTATATGTGAAAATCTTAAGGAGACACGTTTTAAAACCGTGAGTCCGGGTGTGTGGACAAAGCGGACAATATCTGGTACGGTTGGCCTGGGATGTTACAGATGGGTGTGTGAAAATCTTCGGTTGGTGCTTTTGGTTTGGTATGTTGCGATGATATGTTACAGTTGGGATGATATTGGATCAGTTGAGTTGATATGATTTGGTTCGGTTGGTTTTCAGAGGGTACGACTTTGGTTTTGGGTCGGAATGTTTTGGAGCGTTTGGGAGAAGTTAAGTTGATATGATTGAAAGAACGCAAGCCTTGTGAAAGACGATCTAGTAACCGTCGGAAGATGTACGCAACTAAGCGAAGGAAGCCAATAGAGCTTGAAGCAGGGGACAATGTGATGTTAAAAGTCTCACCGTGGGAGGGAGTCATTCGTTTCGGCAAGAAGGGTAAGTTAAGACCAAGATTTGTTGAACCATTTTCTATCTTGGAGCGCTTTGGGGAGGTAACATACAAGCTGGAATTACCCATGGATTTACGAGGAGTTTACCCCGTTTTCCATGTATCTAACCTGAAGAAAGGTTTAGCAGATAGCGATGTTGCCGTACCATTGGAGGATATCCAAGTAGAGGAGAAAATAAGTTATGTGGAGGAATCAGTGGCTATTTTAGATCGTAAGGTGAAGAAATTAAGGAATAAGGAAATTCAACTGGTGAAGGTTCAGTGGAAATTTCACAAGGGGCAGGAAGAGACTTAGGAGTTGGAGTCAGCTATGAGAACTCAATACCCCGGTTTGTTCAGTGTATGAATTCCGAGGACAAAATTCTTTTGAGGGGAGAATAATGTAATAACCACACCTGTGAAATAAATTGGATTTTGGGGTAGTCTTTGCATAAGGTCTATAAGAAAAGGGGTCTAAAATGAAAAAGAGAAATAAGAGGGATTTAACCCTAGGATTTAGGGTGATCGAGTGTTGGTGGCTAGCATTTTGGGAAAAGAGCGAGAGAGAGACATTGGGCCGATCGATCGAAGGGAGAAAGAGGTTGAGATTGTTGGTGTTCATCAAATCTTGAAGGTAATTCCTAATTCTATTGTTCTTATTGCTGGGTAAGGATTGTCAATTGTTTCCATAAGACTGTTAGTTGGTCATTTTTGAAATCAATCGTTCTTTGGATCCTGGGTTTAATTTTGATTATTGATTTAGAAGCACCTGTTCGGTTAAGAGGAGTGATGCATCGAGTTCTGCAGATTGATATTTGTTTTTGGGTTGAGTTATTAATTTTTAGTAAGAAGGTTGATTCTGTGATATCGGTGTTACCTTCGGGGTTTTTCTTTCGAGCAGTTGTCATCGGTCTAGACGCCGGTCACCTGGGTAGACCCCGGTCGTTGGCACCGGTCACCGGGGGGGGGGGGGGTTAGACCCCGGTCGCGGTCCACACCGGGCGGTCACGTTGGACCCCGGTCCCCGGTTTATGTCAGGTGGGCCGAAGCCTAGATTTAATCTTTTGGGAAAGTTTTTATTGTTGGGCCATATTTTAATGGGAGACCGGCCCATTTCATGTTTATTTTTAGGATTCAAGGTACTTTGTCTCGAGTTGATAATCTTGTGGTTCGAGGATATTTTAGGGATTAGGTGACGTGGGAATTTTGGTGTTAAGGTCAACCTTACTATAAAATAGAAAGAACCACGAGTTCACCGACCAATGTATTGTTTTATAGGTTTCGGATCGAACTTTAAAAGTAAGCGCGTGATTTAAGCAAAGGACATCAGGTGAGTTTTCTGAACCAAAGTCTTTTATAATGATAAAGTTATGTTTTATGTAAGTGATTTTATATGCAAGCTTTGAAATGATGTTGCTTTAATATTTACCTGCGAGATTTGCTTAAATGTTAAAGATGTTTCTATTATTTTTGTCAAAGTGGAAATGTATGCATACATGGTCCTAAGTGTGTAGGCTCAAAGTCGGGGTGTGTGTTCCGTTTATGCCGTTGGGGGGTGTGTCCCAACAAAGGTAGTGCGAGTCACATACACGCTGTCACCTTAGGGTGACGGTAGTGTGAGCGAAGAAGTTTGCTGAAAGTTAAAGGTTTTTCTTTGAACCTGAAAATGGTTTATTTTATGTTAAATTCTTGAATGTTTGATGAGTTTAATGTTGGTGTAAGAGGGGACTCACTAGACCTTTCGGTCTAACCCTCGCTCTTTTCAAATCTAAAACCCTTTTCAGGTAAAGAGTGACAGTGGGAGGAACGGATAAGTTTTAGGAGAAGATGCGAGCTGAAGCTGTTTTAGAGGGCCTCCATTTGTAGACTTTTGTCAATGAATTCTCAGTTGTGTATTAGGTTGTCTTTCTGAAATCCTTGTATTTTAGATGTGTATAAGACCGCTTGACATTATTATTTAGTAAAGTTGGTTCTGTCTTTAGTCGCGTGAGTTGGGTTGTTACACTCTTATAAGTAATATATAAGAGCATCTACAATCATGAACCTTATCAAAAGTCCATAGATTTGCCACATCAATTTTCTCTCTCTGCCACATCAGTTTTTCTTTCCTACACATTTCATAAACCTTTCACTCTTAATAATGAACCGGTCCATAGTTTATACAATAAAAATATAATAATAATAATAATAATTTACTATTATAATTAAAAGACAATAATTAAAATAATTTTAATAATTAAAAAACAATAATTAAAGCTTACAATAATTAGTCATAATAATTAAAAGTTACAATAACTAAAAAATAATTTTAATTACTATTTGTTGTATTTGGTGAACTTGTATCACTGATGGATGAGTTTAACAAATTCGTAAAGTAGTAAATTTGTGTAGTTGAAAGTTAGTAATTAAATTGTGCAGTAAATTTGTATAGTTGGAAGTTGTAATTAATTTATGTAGGTAAAAAATTGAAAATTAATTAATTAATTTTTAAATTATAAAAAAATGAATCGGTGAAATCAAATATTTATTAATTGATTTTTAATTAATTAATTCTATTAGGTATTTGATATGAAATTTAGTTGGTGGAGCCCACTATTATAAATTGATTCACCATATGGAGCGGTCCTCACAGAGGAACCGCTTCTGGTGATGTGTCATGGACCTCCAACTTTTCAATGGTATGGACTTTTCTCTTTGGTTCATGGACTTCCACGTTGGATGGAAGAACCCACCATTGTGGGTGCTCTAAAACACTTCACAAAATAGAACATGGCAATAACCTTAGGGGCCGTTTATGGTTTACCCAAACGCTTACTTATTAAGTGATTATTGCTAAAATTTAACATTCTTGATTGCCTTACCGAGTAATATTTTATCCATCAAAACGGCGTCGTATGCAAAAATTTACTCAGAAAACGTTAACCGGATGAGAGTCATGACTCTTACTTACTAGGTAAAATTCTCAGTCTTTGTCATCGCTCTTATAGGATAAGATTATCGGTACGTTCTATGTTCATGTGTAAGATAAGTGACCTCTTAAACACTTACCGGGTAAACAATTGGTAAATGACCCCTTGTATTTAGTTTGGCATTGACCAAACCCGACAAAGAGTCTCGTAACCGGTATTTGGCATGCCTGGGAATATCAATGCAGGCCCCGTCACTGGTCACCTAGTAACCGAGTGCAAATTTAGGATTTATATTCAAAATAACTTTTGTTAAGTGTAACTACGTAAATACATAAATAAATAAGAAGTACACATATAAAATATTGCGGTACATAAAAAAATAAAAAGTACACCCTTAAATAACAACTTATTAGATTATTATGTTTTGGTACCACAATAAACTAATCCAAACATTTTTTTATAAAACTTTCTTTGTCACCACATAAGTAAATAAACACTTAAAAAAAAGTTATTTTAAATAAGTAATCCCAAACACCCCTTTTTAAGTTATGATATAAAAAATTGGAAATGGTTAAAGAGTGGGTCTGGGCTGATGTTGGCCCAAGACGGGCTCAGCCCTGATTCCAACCCTGCCGACTTAATCATGCCCACTGTAATATGCATCCATTACAATGCTAAAAATAACTCCGACAGATTATTTTTAGAAATTAAAATCTTTATATATAAAAAAAGCTTCTCTATTTTAAACATTACAATATGAATTATATTACTATAAAATATTATCTTTCTCTTTTAAACATTTAATTTCATTGATAAAAAAAATAAAAAAAATCAATTTTTTTACAAATCTCCAACTTATGAAGAATTTCACATTCTCTATACAATTTTTAAGTTCTAAAATGACTAGCCCACACAAATTATAAAACCAATCATTACATTTATTACCATATTGTCCCTTGGGTCACGTAAACGAACTTGTATAAAAAATGATTATGTGCAGACAAATTATCTTATCCATTGATGTCGTTTAATTTGGTTTTTTGCTTCAAATTTTTGTATATCAATATCTTCTGTAACTACTCAACGTCTTTAGTTTCGTTCCCTTTGCTTGTTTTTTCGTTTGTTTAATAAAAAATTTGTTCAAATTTAAATAGAGATGATATAAATAATAAATGTGTATATATATGTAAAATCTGGTTTAATGAGAATATTGATCAAATAAGAGAACACGATAATGTACAACCCACATGTGATTTTCTACTAAAACCACACTAAATTAACGTGTAAATTCACATGTGATCTACTTGACTTTGGTCGTAACCTGAAGTCGCGAGCCAAGTTGCCCGCTCACTCTTGCGTTGATCGTGTTATGTAATCGCATGCAATTCAAGTACAAAATCACATGTTATTTGGCCGTTTTCGTGTTTTCTTATTTATATGGTCTCGTTTGATCCACACACACATGCTATATGTGTGTATATATATATATATATAAGGATCATGTGAGAAGTGAGAAGAAAGAAAGGATTTGGACCCTTGGTCACTTTTAATCTGAAACTCACCCATGAATCGCACTTGACACCCATGACTTTGTGTGGCGTTGGGCACTACACCGACTCCACCATACAAACAAATCACATATACTAGGGCCGACCCAAACGCCTCCTAAATCAAAATTCCATCACACAAGGTCAGCTCTCCCAAGAGCACAAAAGAGGAGACGTCGTGGTCTGATCACACCGCCACAATTAGTTGCACGCCATCAGTGCCACAATGATGTTGGTTAACAAAAGAAAGCCCACCTCCCCACCCCCCCTCTCTTTCTCTCTCTCTCTCTCTCTCTATATATATATCTATATCTATACTATATTATAAAAACGACATAAAAAACTCTTAATTACAACATTTTAAGCACAATGTACAACTAATTAAAGCCAATTACTTAATTTACAATTTCTTAATGCTTTGGTACAACTTTTTCAAGCACAATATCTCACATAATCATTTATTTGTAGAATGGATACTCATTTATTAATATAAATATTTGTTTTTTTGGTGAAGGATTTTATAAAATAGATTTTATATTAGCATAATCTATTTTAAATGTAGAGTTTACATTTAGATCTATATTAATGAGATGTAATATAAAATCTTTTTTCTTCCGTATTTTTTATATTACATCTCATAATGATTTTCCATATTTTATTTTATAAAATCTTTTTCCATATTTTATTTTAAAAAATCTTTTTACATAATGAGATGTAATATACTCTTTTTTCTTCCGTATTTTTTTTTGCTAATATAAAATATATTTTATTTTATAAAATCTACACGTATTTTATATTAGCATAATATAAAATCTACACGTATTTTTTTCACGAGCATTAAAAGAAGAAAAAAGAAGGTTGATATGAATAAAAAATAAAAAATAACGAGATACACTAATAAATTATCGTATTCTTTAAAATAAAAATATTCCACAATACTTTCCAAATTAACCAAGTGTAAAGAAAATAAAATGGAAACGATGTAGATATAAAATATTCTTCCATATTTTTAATATATTTACATTTAAATGTAAAATCAAAAATGAAAATAAAAGATTTTAAAATATTCTCTACATTCACTATAAATATATATAGCTTCTCTATGTATCATCCGAGTACAAGAAGAAGACGAACGGTCGGGTGTCAATGGCGAAACCTGCAACTGAACAAAAAGTATTCCACTATATTTTTGTTTATTTGAAAAACTATTTTTTTATATTTTATTTTATTTACTGAGGATTTGTTTATATTTTCAAAACCCACAATCATATTTTTCGAAGTAGGGGAATAAGATATATATATATATATACATATCTTTATTTTTATCGACTAATACTATGAGGTATTGAAGTCAATAGTCAGATAAATTTTCAAGTGGTACTGAGTGAATTTGAACTATACCAGTTGAGTTGGCGGTTACAAAAGATAGAAATCATTTGTTTTCTTTGTCACATTTGATGTGAGTTGAATGTTGTTAATTAATCTACAGATTTATACGTTCAAAGTGATTGTCAAGTGTTGTCGAGGAGGTTTCAGAAAAATTGCAAAATCTGTAAAAACGTATTATCATATTTATAATTATTTCAATAATAGTGATATGTTGTGAGACATGTCGTTTGAGTTTTAAATAATATAATACAAAACTATTACCAATATTATTGCACAAACTCATAACAACAAACGATTAAGAATATATGCAAGTTAACCACTTATGAAAATACATTCGTTTTTCACATTGTATTTCATTAACTGTTAACAGAGAAATTACGTTTTATTTTAACTCGGTTGAATATTCCAACAAAAATTTTATCCTCTCGTGCAATGCACGGGCCCAACACTAGTATATATATTATAGAGAGTGTTGTGTGTGACAGGTTCATACGATAATAATAACCAAATAAGAGAATACATATGATTTTACACTACAATCACATGTGATTCATGTGATTTGGCCTCGACTTACGTACACCTTTGCATTGACCGTTGGTGTAAAATCACATGTGATGATTTCGCCATTTTTATATTCTCTTATTTGATTATTGTTCTTGTTTGAACCCCGCATCCCCCTCTCAATCATATATATAAACACTAGTGAAAGTATGTGGAAGAGATGCAAGAAAGATGTGAGGTGGGGTGAGCATGGGAAACACAATTAACAAAAACTGACCCCATCCCACCTCCCCTCTACTGTGTCAGGATGCTTATAGTATATTGTTTTTACCTCTTCATTACCAACAATTTCATATCATGTTTATTAGATCATGCATCCATTTTTACAATAACGACAAAAATAACCACTCTTTATAATTCCTATCTTCACTACCATCCATCATTTTAATAATCACAATTATAGTTTGTTATTTTGCCTTTTAAATTATGTGTTGTCATTTTTAAAGTGAAAGTTAAGTATTAAATATATATGTTAAAATTAGTGATATATTTGTACAAATAAATGAGACAGGATTTGAGTCTGGCAATCACAGTATGAGGGTTGTAATTTCTTGGGCTTGTGGCATGTGGGCGTTGGTCTCTTAAACCAACCATTTATCGAATATATGTATACTTGATTTACCTCTTATATTGTGTTTTTGGGTTGAGGTGGTGTGGTTCAACTCGCAGTTGCCATTTATAAACTTTTTTGCACAAACAAGATGTAACTATTTTTTGAAAAAGAAAATGATACACAAACATAAAATGAAAACCAAAAGAAAATCAACCAATAAAAAACACAAATGGTTACTAAACTCTTAAATCTTCAAAGCTTTGATAGAAAATCAAAAAGCAATCGAGCTGGAACACTGTTGACTAAAACAAGAGATTGAGCTCTAAAATTGAAATGGAAAATTCACATTAGGTTTCAAACTTTAAGAAAACATGATATTGCTTTGTTTTTATTCAATAAAACAAAAATCTGAATAAATTACTTCAAACATTGCACCTCTAGCGTTAGAGCTCTTTAGTGATGATTCGTAGCAAAATTATTTATTCCTTCAGTACTTTTCTGTTATGATGATGTGCTTGCAACAAAACACCATGTACAACTAGAGATACATAATGTAATCCTGTACTACAATTCGTCCAATATATTCACTCTTATAAAATATGTAAAAATACGTGTTAATAATTGAATGGATTAAAAATGAGTTGAAATCAAGAAATATACGAATAAAATAATTGAAGATAACACGAAGATAAAACCAAATATAAATATGAAAATTTAAACCAAACAATATTTTTTCTTATGAAAAAATAATATAACCTCTAATAAAATTTTATAATATCAAACAAAATCAATTATTTTGAAATAAATGATGGAAAGAAACATTAACATGTGGGTAGTACCAAAAGGGTGGTTTGACCAATGTTATTAGTCATTAGATGCCAAAGCTTACCCAATTTTGAAGGGTTGGACACCAATCTCAAATGGTTGACTCACCTTGGATTCTATGTTAATTCACCAACACCACCCCTCTATTGAAATAAATATATAAACAATTCATTTGACAAAAAACAAATAAAATAGCATATTATCATATTCACGTGGTGAAACAAATACATGTAAAACTATCATATTATGAAACAAATATATGAGAAAAAATATATTAAATCCAAGTATTTGGTGAAAATATATCATGTGAAAAAATATTTTTATATTGGTTCTCACATGTTTGTAACATATTTGTGGTTTTCATTTGATTTAGCCCATATATATATATATATATATATATATATATATATATATATATAGGAGTTGTTTAATTTGCAACCCTTAAAAATGTTGCAAACCTTGCAACTCACATCTTAACCGTCGGATTAATGATCGGCGGTTACAATAGATATGAGACCCAATATTTTTAATTAAAAAAACAAAAAAATAAAAATAAAATAACCGTCGATCATGAATCCAACGGTTAAGATGTGAGTTGCAAGGTTTGCAATCTTTTTAAGGGTTGCAAAATATCCTTCCAATATATATATATATATATATATATATTTCAACCACTAAAATTACAGAAACACATTTGTTCGTTCAACCAAATTGTTTTGGAGATGAGTTACGCGACTTGTTGTTTTTTTTTGTTTTCTATTGTTCGTGGTTTTATTATTTTTCTAGGTGTTCCTTTTGTTCGTTTTAATTTTATCTGTTTCTGCTTCAGTTTCTCACAACAAGAGTAGGTGTTGTTCTCTCTCTTTTGTTTAATATTATTGTCGCCTTTAAAAGTAATTAAATTTTTTGATAATATTATTTTTCTAAAAAGTTAAAAGTAGCATTTGAGTGGATTGAATAGCTTGTAGATATGAGATGGTAAACATTAAGCTACTTGAAAATATCAATTGACTTTTCCCCTTAGCTCAAACTTTGTACATAAAATTTAAAACAAATTTATTTATGAACATTTGTAATTATCCCACGGTTCAAAATTATTTAATGCATAGCTATAACAAAATGTTAACTTTGGTTAAAAAGCAATCAGTGGATATCATTGAAAGCTTCGTAAGATGTATGTATCTCAAATAAATGATGTGGACTTTTATTACGTAAAATGAGATCTAATACAAATACACCATTTAAAAGATAGTAGTTCTTTATAAAACCAATAAATTAATCATCAATATTAAGAAAATGTAAAGTACAGACTTTAACCTTTGACATAATTTTTACCCTTATGTAAAAGACAAGTCAATAAAAAAAAAAAAGTCATGGATGAATGATATTATTAAGTACACTTGAGAACCATATATTCGTCCTTATCAAAATGTACAATTGTTATTAACATGGTCACTTATTATTATGTCCTATTTGTCTCCTGAGTGAGAACTATAACAAGTGATTCCTAACCTTTAATCAAAATTAAAACAATGTTACATACTTTTTATGTTAAAAGAACTAAATACTTATCAATAATAAAATAAATCCATATATTTTTTGGCCCAAAAGAAACATTTTCTTGATATTTACCAACAAACATTTTGAAATTTATATAATTCTATCAATTACTTTATATGTCAAAAAGTGAAAAATGTCGAAAAGAAAGGAGGTCTAAAGTATTCACCCAAAAGACGTACCATATACTGGGTGAATTTTCTCTTAAACACTAGCATGTTTCCAAGACAACACTTCCATATATTTGATCAATGGCATTCTGAATTACCTCAAACCGATAAAAGTTAAAAGACGATATATGTAATAAGTAAGTAACAAGACTTCAAACGGTCCGATAGAACTAACTAGAGTGAGACTTGTAACAACCTGTACTTTATAATTACATCAAAATAACATTTTTTGTCCAAAAACAGCCCCAGGGCTTACATTTCAGAGTATAAGGTTTACAAATATAACCTATTACACAACTGAGTCAAAAAGGAACTATTACAAGGAGTCTTCTAGCTCCTGGATATAGCTCACATCTTCTCCTTACCCTTATCAGAACCTGCTACCTTTCGATAACCTGAAACAGGATTATAATTTTGAAAGAGCGAGGGTTAGACCGATGCTCTAGTGAATCCCCTCCAAGCACTACTATAACAGTTCAAATATTATTTAAAACATTTAAACTAAGCTTTATATCTCACAAACGTAACTTGCTTTATTAATCAAACATTAATCATACTTTACGCTTCGCAAGCGTAACTCAATCTACTGGCCATCACTGACCACTCTTTACGCTTCGCAAGCGTAACTCAAGCTACTGACCAACATTGCCGTCAAAGACGGTATGTCTGTCTCGTACTGCCTTATTTTAGGGATACACCCTAATGACATAAACGGGCCACACTCCCCGGTACGAGCAGGCGGGTCACACTTCCCGACTTAGGTCAAACTTCTGAATCAAATGTATGCATACATCTAATTAACACATTATATAAAACGCGTTTATATAACATAACATGAATATTCAAACATAATTAAATCAACCTTCTTAACTTTTGATAATATAAACGTGCAGTTTAGAAAATTCACATTTATCAAATAACTGTCAAAATCGTAAAAGATTTAGTTTGAAAGACTCACCTCAGATTCTTCTTGCTTAAAATCTGTCTTCTAACGATTAACACCACCTACGATGGTATCGAAATAAAAAGAGATAAGCTAACTCGCACATAACACTCTTTCCCTATCTAAGCATTTCAACACACTGTGCGACCCGATCAAGACCCCTCAGGTCAAGACCTCTCCGGTCGGAACTTCTCCGGTCAAAACCTCTCCGGTCAATACACCCCGGTCGATACCGGTCGACATTATACCGGTCGACGACGAGACTGGTCGCCAACATACCGGTCGACGAGACCGGTCAACACAACACACCGATCGCCCTGGGTCCGGTCGACACCGGTCACCCTGGGGTTCGATCCTATCCGGTCGACCTTCATACAGAGTCGGCGACTCAAACCCAGAAAACCTTAGATCTTTAAATCGATCAAATATACGGTTAAAAACTTGAATAACAAGGCTATTTACCGACTATAACACTTAGATAGAAGTATAAGGGCTGTTTGGTTGGTTTTCCATTAAGTTCTGTATGGATAAAGTTGTATGTATGGATTAATCTGTCTATATAGATTTAGAAGGTTTTTATTTGAGAGAGTTTTTTCATAGATGGAATGAACGTGTTTTTTAATGGGAGGGACTGGTTTGGCAAAACTTGACTTTCTGCATAAAGCTCCCCCTTAAAATCTTACTGAATAAGCCACTTTCTATATCATTAAGCCACTACCAAACAGTCATATATATCTGACTGAATAAACTTTGAGTCTCATTAAACTCATTAAGCTGCTAACAAACAGACCCTAAGACTAGAATCATACCTTTAATCACAAAGAAACCGTACAAATCGTCAATACCTAGTCTCCCTTCTCCCTGTTCTCGTTTTCTTTCGGTCGCTTCAGAAACTTTCAGACTTGAGTTATGAAAATCAACTATTAAGGGTTAAGGTTATATATAACCAAAGTTTCAAATAACCCCCTGAACTTTGGGTCTCGCTTAACTTTTCACCCAACTTCCAAAATTTATAAAATTTTCGGACTAAGATATTACAATCTCCCCCCTTAAGAGAATTCCGTCCCCGGAATTCCATCGCTACACAAATGGGTATACTGAGATCTGATGTCCGCCTCCACTTCCCATGTTGACTCTTGTCCTTTGTGAAATTTCCACTGGACTTTCACTAATCGGATCTCCTTGTTTCTCAACTTCTTTACTTTGAGGTCCGAAATTGTTACGGGTTCCTCAATATAACTTAATTTTTCATCTACCTGAATGTCTTCTAAGGGAACTACTACATCTACTTCTGCCAAGCACTTTTTCAAGTTTGACACATGAAATGTGGAGTGAATCCCACGCAAACTTTCTGGTAGATCAAGTTCGTAGGCCACTTCACCAACACGTCCCGTGATGGTAAATGGTCCAACAAACCTTGGTCTCAATTTTCCTTTCTTTCCGAATCGGACTACCCCTTTCCAGGGCGAGGCTTTCAACATTACTTTGTCTCCTATTTAAAACTCTATCGGGTTCCTCCGCTTATCTGCATACATTTTCTGACGATCTTGAGCTATCTTTAATCTTTCTCGAATCTGATTGACCTTATCGGCTGTTATCTGAACGATTTCCGGTCCAGCTAGCTGTTTTTCACCCACCTCATTCCAACATAAAGGTGTTCTACATTTACGTCCATACAATGCTTCGAATGGAGCTTCTCGAATACTAGCATGATAACTATTGTTGTAAGAAAATTCAATCAACGGCAAATGAATTTTCCACGAACCCTTAAAATCAATGACACATGCTCGAAGCATGTCTTCTAACGTCTGAATGGTTCTTTCACTCTGGCCATCGGTTTGTGGATGATAGGTCGTACTCAGCTTGAGTTGCGAGCCTAATTCCCTTTGTAAACTTCTCCAAAAAGCTGATGTAAAACGAGCATCCCTGTCTGACACAATTGACGATGGTACTCCATGTCTGGTTACTATCTCATCTATATACAATCGAGCCAACTTCTCTAGTGAGTATGTCTCCTTGATTGGTAGGAAGTGGGCTGACTTTGTGAGTCGATCCACTATCACCCAAATGGCATCATGCCCCTTAGGTGATCGCGGTAACCCGGTAACAAGATCCATCGTAATCTCGTCCCACTTCCAAACTGGAATTTCTAATGATTGAAGCTCCCCATAAGGTCTCTGATGCTCAACTTTAACTTTCAAACATGTCAGGCATCGCTCGACGAAATGAGCAATATCTTTATTTAAACCTGGCCACCAATAGCTTTGTTTCAGATCTCTATACATCTTGTTGGTTCCCGGATGTACTGAGTAACGTGATTTATGCGCTTCTTCCAATACTTTCTTCCGCAGTTCTCCTGCTTTTGGTATCCATACTCTCTTATTGAAGCACTTCACTCCGCGATTGTCAACAACTAACGAATTAATAATTCCAACTATTCTTTCACTTTTCCAGTTTTCCTTTGACGCTGCTTCTTCTTGGTACTTTATGACTTCTTCTAAGAAATTGGAAACGACATCAACTCGATAGGCCACCACTTTTGTTGTATCTCCATGATCCTTACGACTTAGAGCATCCGCTACCACATTGGCCTTGCCCGGATGGTACATGATATCACAGTCGTAATCGCTCAACAACTCCATCCACCTACGCTGCCTCATATTGAGCTCCTTTTGATTGAAGAGATATTGAAGGCTCTTGTGATCCGTATAAATCTGACACTTGATCCCGTACAGATAATGCCTCCAAATTTTCAAAACAAAGACTACCGCTGCCAATTCTAAATCATGCGTTGGGTAATTCTTTTCATGTTCTTTCAACTGACGAGATGCATAAGCAATCACCTTACCTTCTTGCATTAACACACACCCCAAACCCAAATTTGAAGCATCACTATAAATTACAAATCCTTCCGTTACGTTAGGTAGAGACAAGACATGCGCACTACTTAGACTCTCTTTCAACTTACTGAATGCTTCTATCTGAGCTTCAGCCCATACAAACTTAACATTCTTCCTGGTTAACGCCGTTAGTGGCGTGGCTATCCTTGAGAAGTCCTGAATAAACTTTCGATAATAATCCGCCAATCCTAGGAAACTTCTTACTTCAGATGGTGTTTTTGGCACTTCCCACCCTTTAATGGCCTCAATCTTAGCCGGATCAACCTTAATCCCATCTTTCGATACCACGTGACCTAGAAACTGAACTTCTTTCAGCCAAAATTCACATTTTGAAAACTTGGCATATAGTTTCTCGTGCTTAAGCAATTCTAATATCGCTCGCAAATGAGTTTCATCATCTTCTTTGGACCGTGAATAGATCAGTATATCATCTATAAAGACTATGACACACTTGTCTAATAACGGACTACATACTCTATTCATCAGGTCCATGAAAGCTGTCGGCGCATTGGTCAGACCAAATGGCATAACTACAAACTCATAGTGTCCGTACCTCGTACGAAAGGCAGTCTTAGGTACATCCTCCTCCCTCACCTTCAATTGGTGATACCCAGATCGTAGATCTATTTTCGAGAAGTAGCTTGCTCCTTGGAGTTGATCAAAAAGATCGTCAATTCTGGGAAGCGGGTACTTATTTTTTACAGTCATTTTATTGAGCTCCCGATAGTCTATGCACATTCTCATAGACTCGTCTTTCTTCTTAACAAACAACACCAGCGCTCCCCATGGTGAAGTACTAGGACGAATAAACCCCTTGTCGAGTAACTCCTGCAGTTGAGTCATCATTTCTTTCATTTCTGTCGGTGCCAATCTATAAGGTGCTCTTGCTATTGGTGCCGCTCCGAGTACTAAATCAATACGAAATTCCACTTGCCGATAAGGAGGCAGAGTGGTTAAATCTTCCGGAAATACTTCTGGATATTCACTTACCACCGGAACTGACTCTAATCCTTTTTTCTCCTTCTTAGTATCTATTACATAAGCTATGAACCCCATACACCCTTTTACTAGACATCGCTTAGCCTTAATCATTGAAATCAAGCACGACTTTCTATCCCTCCGATCTCCAAACACTACTATCTCTTCTTTACCTGGTTGCGCTATACGAATTAATTTCTTATTGCATACTATATGACATCATTAGACGCCAACCAGTCCATTCCCACAATGACATCAAATTCTCCCATACCCATTGGGTACAATCGAAGTGGAAATGACTGCCCACCGATGACAATACTACACCCATCATATACTTTTCCCACTACGACTTGACTATCATCGCCCACTTCTACTTCAAACTCATGCCTAAGCTTTTTGGGCTTCACATGCAATTTATGCACGAAATTTGGAGACACAAACGAACGGTTTCCGCCTGAATCAAACAACACTTTAGCAAAATTCGAATCTATAGAGAAAGTACCTATTACCACATCCGGTATCTCTGCCGCTTCTTCTGCCGTCATATTAAAAACTCTAGCCCTCGCCTTAGCTGACTCCACCTTTTTCTCACCTCCCTTATCTACATACCCTCCGAACGTTCCCTTTTTCAATTGTGGACAATTAGTCCTGATATGATCAGGAGATCCACACTGGTAACAAGACCTTGAACCTTGGCAATCACGAGCCATATGCCCAATCTTTCCACATTTATAACAACCCTCTTGATCAATCTTACATTCTCCTTTATGTCTTCGATTACACTTGCTACATGGCTTACTTTCAAACTTATTAACAAACCGTTGATCAAATTTGGCAGATTTAAACGTTTTGGAGTCACGGACAGTTCCGTCCCATTTTCTTTTGTCTCCACTTCTTTCCGTAGCTTGTCGATCCTTTTTCTTCTCCCTCATTTCAGCTGCATTTACTGCCACTTGAAACGTAGACAGTTCCTTGTTCGAGACAAATTCTCGAATATCACTTCTCAGCCCAAAGACGAAACGTTCTATTCGCCTTCCTTCATTAGGTACATAAACTTCTGCAAATCGAGACTTCTCTATAAACTTTGTAGTATATTCACGAACTGACATCCCCTTTTGCTCCAAACTCAGAAACTCTTCTTCCAACTTTTTAATTGCCGCCAGAGGGTAAAACTGCACTTTAAATCTCTTTACAAACTCAACCCAAGACATTTCTTTGGCTACCGCCGAATTTTGTCTTCCTGCTTCAACATCCAACCACATTACAACTTCATCTTTCAACATTGACAATGCATAAACTACTTTATCTTCCTCAGCACACTTACTGGTATCAAATGCTAGCTCCATCCCCTTTACCCATCTTAACGCTATTACTGGATCACATTCCCCTTTGTAGGTAGGAGGCTTGCAGGCAACAAACTCCTTAAAACTACATCCTTTCCCAGTTACCGCTTTAGACGTCACAATGGGGTTTGACTGAGGGTGGCTACCCCCTACAGTTACTGGTGAGTCCGCTACCTCGGTCACTACTCTTTCTTCACTCTTTTCTTTTCTTGACGAGACCTCATTAGTGCGCTGAGCCAATAAAGCGTTCAACGTTTCCTGTAATTTTTCCATTTCTGTCGCGAAGGTTTCTTGGGTAACAAAACCCTTAGTTCTACCTCCACCACGATTTCTTATCTGCTTTCAGCCCCTCACTGAAGCTGAACTTTCCTGATGAGAGGTTTCTTGCTCAGATCTTACTTCTACACTTTCAACTTGACGAATACCACGAGTCGTCTTCCCGCCTCGAGTTCCCACAGTGGAAACCCGTGCCTGAGTAGTCGCCTTCTGAACCGTTTTACCTCTAGGTCGACCGCGACTCTTTCCTCGGTTAGCAGTCGGGTTGACAACAGTCGTTCGCTCTTCGACAACGACTTCATTAACTGGTTCAATTTTAGGATTCGGCATAGACCTACTCCTTGTTACTCGCTCAGACATAATTCTGATAAGAAGAAACATAAGACATTCAATTTAACATGCTACACATTACGGCAAGTTAAGCACAAGCATGTACTTGTAAATTCACAATTACACTAGCCAGATGAAATTCCAAATTTACCTTACATGCTAGTCCTTACTACCTTAATGTTGACTTCCTATGGTCTTCCTACTTCTCAGTTGTGCTTCTACTTCCTCAGTTTAAGTCTAGGACCATCTGGTCACCTAGATCCCTTAAACTAATGCTCTGATACCAATTGTAACAACCTGTACTTTATAATTACATCAAAATAACATTTCCTGTCCAAAAACAGCCCCAAGCTTACATTTCAGAGTATAAGGTTTACAAATATCACCTATTACACAACTGAGTCAAAAAGGAACTATTACAAGGAGTCTTCTAGCTCCTGGATATAGCTCACATCTTCTCCCTATCCTTATCAGAACCTGCTACCTTTCGATAACCTGAAACAGGATTATAATTTTGAAAGAGCGAGGGTTAGACCGATGGTCTAGTGAATCCTCTCCAAGCACTACTATAACAGTTCAAATATTATTTAAAACATTTAAACTAAGATTTATATCTCACAAACGTAACTTGCTTTATTAATCAAACATTAATCAGACTTTACGCTTCGCAAGCGTAACTCAATCTACTGGCCATCACTGACCACTCTTTACGCTTCGCAAGCGTAACTCAAGCTACTGACCAACATTGTCGTCAAAGACGGTATGTCTGTCTCGTACTGCCTTATTTTAGGGATACACCCTAATGGCATAAACGGGCCACACTCCCCGGTACGAGCAGGCGGGTCACACTTCCCGACTTAGGTCAAACTTCTGAATCAAATGTATGCATACATCTAATTAACAACATTATATAAAACGCGTTTATATAACATAACATGAATATTCAAACATAATTAAATCAACCTTCTTAACTTTTGATAATATAAACGTGCAATTTAGAAAACTCACATTTATCAAATAACTGTCAAAATCGTAAAAGATTTAGTTTGAAAGACTCACCTCATATTCTTCTTGCTTAAAATCTGTCTTCTAACGATTAACACCACCTACGATGGTATCGAAATAAAAAGGGATAAGCTAACTCGCACATAACACTCTTTCCCTATCTAAGCATTTCAGCACACTGTGCGACCCGATCAAGACCCCTCAGGTCAAGACCTCTCCGGTCGGAACTTCTCCGGTCAAAACCTCTCCGGTCGATACACCCCGGTCGAGACCGGTCGACATTATACCGGTCGACGACGAGACTGGTCGCCAACATACCGGTCGACGAGACCGGTCAACACAATACACCGGTCGCCCTGGGTCCGGTCGACACCGGTCACCCTGGGGTCTGGTCCTATCCGGTCGACCTTCATACAGAGTCGGCGACTCAAACCCAGAAAACCTCAGATCTTTAAATCGATCAAATATACGGTTAAAAACTTGAATAACAAGGCTATTTACCGACTATAACACTTAGATAGAAGTATAAGACTAGAATCATACCTTTAATCACAAAGAAACCGTACGAATCGTCAGTACCTAGTCTCCCTTCTCCCCGTTCTCGTTTTCTTTCGGTCGCTTCAGAAACTTTCAAACTTGAGTTATGAAAATAAACTATTAAGGGTTAAGGTTATATATAACCAAAGTTTCAAATAACCCCTGAACTTTGGGTCTCGCTTAACTTTTCACCCAAATTCCAGAATTTATAAAATTTTCGGACTAAGATATTACAAGACTTCTTATCTTATATCTAAATAGAATCAACGATGGCCCCAAACATAGGATGTGACGAGTCACTGGACAATGGGATACATAAATCAAGCATGTTATTGTTATATCATTATTTACACACTGTAGAGAGTATAAAAACATCAGAATATGTGATTACGGTATAAATACTCCTACATTTACTTTTCTTGGTTCTACTAATCCATAGGAGTTATTGGAGACATCAAATTATGGTACAAAATTGGGTGTATGAACATGTAGCTAGCACATGGACGGATTTACTTAGGTGCATACGGTGGCACGTGCCACCGTATTGTTTCTCCGCCGTAAGGTAGAAAATTTTAGTTTTGTGAAAGGTACAACCGTATCGTTTTAGAATGTGCAACCGTATTATTTTAGTAGTGCAACCGTACCTCGTAATCCCCAAAAAAACTCTTGAAATCAACCAAAAATACCAATGAAAATCTCTTGAAAATCAACCAAAAATACCAAAAAATTCTCTCGAAATCGATAAAAAACTTAAAAATCCCTCGAAATCAAGCAAAAAACTTTAAAAATCCCTCGAAACGGTGGAATTAGGCTAAAAACACATTGGACGATATTGAACGTTGGTAAAAAAAATGAAGACACATCGATAAAACCGTATGAAAAAAAATGGTGCCACCGTATGAAAAAGTTTTTGAATCCGTCCCTGAGCTAGCATGGATGGAAAAAGAGAGTTGGAGAGGGAGATGGAGAGGGTGAGGGTGGGATGAGGAGAGGGTTAGAGAATTGGTATATATATTTTTCTTTTTTATGCCGCTAACTCTTACCCTTGTGCTCACATCATTTCACCAAGGTTGATGTCTTCACAAAATCAACCACTTTACCATTGGGGTATAAGACATGTTTCCATATATCCTAGATCCCACCCCCTATACCCTACTTTCCAGTAGGAATTACTGAGTTACTTTTGCTTGCTACATCACATCAATCGACATATTTTAGTTGTTTGATAACTGAACGTATTCAAATACCTAACATTTTAGGATGAACTAAATGATTTAGTAACTTCATTACGCCAACCCTTGAAGATTAAAAAAAATACATTCTTTACACAAGTTCAATTATATCTTATAGAAACACCATAGAAATTGTTTCTTGTATGGTTTTATTCTGATGGTACTTTTCTAAAAAAAGAAAGACTATAGAGAACTCTCAAGACTTGTCTGTGTTGTAATTCATTATTCCCCATTATACTCTATTAACTCTTTTGAAAGCCATATCCATTTGTTAGAAATAATACTCTTTAAAGCATATGAAAAACACACCTTATATTTGTTAGATAGTATAAGGGTTGTTTTGTACTTTTGTATTTTTTGGTTTCTTTTAGGGTTTATTGTCTCCTTATATATAGTTGTTGTAACCCTTTGTAATAATCATCTCTTCTAATGAAAACCCTAGCCGTTTTTTGGCAATTCTTTTCGTCTTTTAAAGTTATCATGGTATCAGAGCAGGATTAATCTCTTTTCTTCTCTAAAGTACTGTTAATCTCAAGCACTGTTGTGTGCGGATCCAAGTTTTTTTTTGTACTTTTGTATTTTTTGGGTTTCTGTTCGACGACGCTAGGTTTTCTGTTCGACGGTTCTAAGTTTTTTTTTCTTTTTTGTTCGACGCTTCTTTCTAGATCTAGCATTCTCGATTCTTGTTCAAGGATTCTGTTCGAGAATTGATTTTGGCATACGATATCTCTATACTCTCTGTTCTCTTTTCCTTCCTTTTATTTCTCGTTTGCAATGGTTGGAAAGGATGATTTTCTACAAGCCATTAGTATTCGTTTGGATGAAAAAAATTACTCCTATTGGAATTATGTCTTGAAAAATTTTCTGAAGGGCAAGAAGATGTGGGGCTATATTTTTGGCACTATTGTGAAACCGAAAGAAGCAAAATATTTGGAATCTTGGGAAGTGGATAATTCGAAAATTATCACTTGGATAAACAATTATGTTGAACATTCGATTGGTGTTCAATTGGCAAAATATGAAACAGGCAAGGAAGTATGGGATCATCTTGAGAGACTGTATACACAGTCTAATTTTGCAAAACAATATCAATTAGAAGCTGATATCCAAGCACTCGAACATAGAGATATGTGTATTCAGGAGTTCTACTCAACAATGACCGATTTGTGGGATCAGATAGCTCTTACTTAACCTGCTGAATTGCGTGCTTTTGAACCCTACATTGCTCGTAGGGAAGAACAGAGATTGGTTCAGTTTCTTATGGCCCTGAGAAGTGACTTTGAAGGACTTCGTAGTAACATCTTGCATCGCACCCCACTCCCTTCAGTTGATTCAGTAGTAAGTGAATTGTGTTGGGTTACGGGATCTCAAGCACAACGGAAAATAAAACCGTAACCCTCCAAGGACCCATACGAACCGGAATAAATCGGGTGTTTCGAAATTATACCTCACAGTTAACGGGACTTTGAATCACAACAACAAACAAAGCTTGATGCCTCCACGGTATCCACGCAAACAATCCGAATCCTTTGCCTTCTCGTGATGCTAGTCACGGTTTCAAAAACTTAGAAAGAAAAGTGAGCAATAGTTGTAGGTGATTTTTGAGAGAGAATTGCATGACCAAACTCTTGCAAAATGTCATATATTTTATATAAAGATGGAAGTATGGCCTAAAAATCACCATCATCTCCACGCCTTACTTGAGTGTAAGAGTAGCCATGCACTATCACTTTCTTACACAACCATACCTAGTCAACTTATTTAATGTCCACCAAAATAATATCTGATTTTTATTTAATCAGGTTAAATCAATACAAATCATATATAATAATTAAACATTTTAATTATTGAAACTCCTTATTCGGATATGTTCAAAGCGTGTGACCCAATGGGTTCTCGACATGTTGGTAATAAATATAAATCTTGTATTTATAGTTATAAACGATGAGCGGCATATAGCAATACATCATCGTCACCCATATGACGAGAATTGGTGATACAACAAATTATTGGTTTGTAGTCAATTTTAGTTTACACATTTAATTCTTTTGTCCTTGATGTCCAGATTGAACACGAGACATTGAATTTGTCATTCTCGTTATGTCCAATCTCTAGTTTCTTGATTCCTTGATATACTAATAAAAACAGAAATTGATATCTCATATTATTTATCTGAGCATGCATGCATTTCCATAGTATGTATTTATCAAGGGGCCCAGAGACATCACTCCCGTCATAAAGGAGGGGCAAATCCTGTCTCGATACATGCTAGTTCTACCATGTGATTTATAACTGTAAGTTATTATATGCCCACAACACGTGTCACACAGAGATACTGCTGAGGAGTATGTAAATCTATAGGGTCACACACAAAGAATGCGTTTGTTTCCATTTGTAGAAACCCGGATTTTATAAAAAATATGTGTTAAACTGTAATTATGATAATTACAGGGTGAAAACGTAATTATGTTAATTACGGGGAATTATCTGTAATTATATAATTATATTTTAAAGTTTAAAAGGATAATTATATATACTTATATAATTATATTTTAAAGTTTAAAAGGATAATTATATATATACATGTATATATATATATATATATATATATATATATTTGAATTTGAATTTGAATATTACAGATAATTACTAAACCTTATTTAATCCTCAATTGAATTATAGTCTAACTATAATTCTTCTGATATAAATAAGGGGTTAGACTAACCATTTGATATACAATTGAGTTAGAAAAACCTTTCAGAAAAATACAGAAAAGAAACTCTTTTCTTTTCTGTAAAACACATATAGATCTAGGGTTATTGGGCTAGCACCCGGTGGAATTTCGCGTGTTCGTGTGTGGATACCGCTAGAGGAAACCTCGATTGGTTTCTAAGTGCTCAGCTAGTTCAACCACAACAGATCTGAAAAGGTACATCTCTAAACACCCTATGGTGTGGTTCTTATTTAATTAAATGCATCATTGGATCCGATTGGGTTTAAGTTTTAGAAAAGTTTTCTATTTAATTTTGTAACCAAAATTCTTTTTTTAATTTCCGTTGCGTATAACGGTTACAATTTATTTTAAAACCCAACAGTGGTATCAGAGCCACTTTGAACATTTAATAAAAAAAAAAGGGAAACATAAGATGTTATATGGCGATAAAATTTAGTATATATGTTTATATATTAGACCCATCCTAATAAACAATATACGTTTGTATTTTTGGTTAAATAAAATAAATAAAACAACATGAAAGGAAAAGATAAGAGGGTGTCAATTATTAAAATAAAATGAAGTAGTCGACTCTTGTTTGATAAATTAAAAGGGTTTTCAAAACCCTAATGAGATATTTTCTATACCAGCAGCCACATCTCCAAAAAAGGTTTGAGAAACCTTATCAAACCCCTCTCCTTTTTCTCATGCATTTTCCGACTTGGTTTGCGTTTGTTGCCGTGTTTTCTTCTCTAAGAATTCAAATGGTCGTTTTGGATTTTGAGTCAAGACTTTATGTCGTTTGTTTTAAATCGGTTAAAACTTTGACATTAATATAATGGTCACTTTATTTATGTTATTTATTTGACCAAATTATTTTAATTATGTTTAAAATTATAATTAATGGGTTAGTAACCCACAAATTATAAGATTGAGTCCAATTAAATTTAGATTGCCATATAATATTTTGTTCCAGTTTTGGCCTTTATATTTATGTTAAATTATATCGGCCAAATATTTATATATGTATAATATATGGTTTGCCCCAAAGACTCGTGGTTGATTTATTTTTATTTTGGAAAATTAAAATGTATTAATTGCATGAGATGTAATTTTAATTTTCTAGATAGGTCCAAATGTAAAATAGATTAGGATATGTTATCTTTCTATTGTAAATCATCCGAAGATGAAGTTTCAAGAAATCAAGACGGAGACCCTGGAGTTCACCAAGATGGCGAGGCCAGTGGGAGAAGATTGATGATGTCCTTAGATATTGACCGTGGTTGTTATGTTGACTCACAACACCACATTAGGAGCAAATCTATATATTATCTTGTATGTTTATTATGTGTTTGTTTTTTTATTTATTGATTTATTATTGTTGTGATAATTACAAACGCTTAAAATAAAAATCAAACGCAAAACACTTTTAAATCGGTAAATAAAATATGACATTTTAAATTGATATGTTTATCAAACTCAAATCGATTTAATAAAATAAACTTTTAAAACAAGATTTTAGAGATAAATTCAAACATTTTAAAAGAATTAGAATGTTTTCTAAAATTAAATCTTTTTTAAAATGTAAACTTAACGCCACCCATTTAAGGTACTTGTCAAGCATACAGGATCCCGGTATGGTTAGTGCTCAGCCAATCATGCCGGTTGAATGTAGTGTAAGATAAGGAGCCAAATTAACGAGATTTAAGTGGACAGTTGTTTGGCCATTCACTTAAATAGTCGTATTTTGGACGACTAATCCTAGTAAACCCTAAGACTAGTATTTAGGTGGGATCACGATACCTTAGTATGGTTTGTTTACTTGAGAATATCATAGACAGTTGCTTGGCCATTTATGAGTATTTTCAAGGCGTTGAAGTGGGATTAAACGTGCCAATTTCAATATATGATATATTGAATAGGATCCCACGACATCTAAGAGTTATGTTGAACATAATTGGATGATGCCTACCTAAATAGCCTAATTTCATAGACAGTTGCTTGGCCATTTATGGAAGTAGGTGAAATATGGATCTTAGCTCAAATCAATTTTTTTAAAAGGTTAAATTAATTTGAGATTTTAAAAGAATTACTAAAATTGAACTTATTTTGTAGATGGCCGCTAACGCCTCCAACCAAACTGTATGCACAAACGGCTTATCCCAATTTACATTACGATCAATCCTTGACAAGGATAAACTGAACGGTACGAACTTCATGGACTGGTTTCATTTCTTGAGGGTCGTCCTTAAGCACGAAAAGAAGTTGTACGTTCTCGAACCCCCCCCCCCCTTCCAAACCCTCCTGCCAGAAATGCTTCAGTCGAGGTCAGAGTTGCTTATGATAAGCATCTCAATGACTCACTAGATGTTAGCTGTCTGATGCTAGCATCCATGACTCCCGAGCTACTGAGGGAACATGAAGACATGAATGCTTGGGATATGATATCCTCTCTGAAATCCATGTTTCAGTTACAAGCAAGGCAAGAGAGATTCGATACAGTCAGTGCATTGCATGCTTGCATGATGACTGAGGGTTCATCAGTCAGTACCCACGTTTTAAGAATGAAAGGGTATATTGACCGATTAACCCGTCTTGGCTACCCACTGGGTCAAGAATTGGCACCAACATGGTTCTCAATTCTTTATCCAAGTCATATGACCAGTTCGTTCTGAACTATAATATGAATGGTTTGGAGAAAACTCTCACGGAGCTTCACGGCATGCTTAAAACTGCTGAGAGAAATATGAAATCCAAGTTGGATTTATCCAAACCAAAATAGGTGTTGATGATCAAACCTAAAGGTGGGATAAACAAGAAGAAAAGGGTGGTTACCAAGGGTAAAAGAAAAGTTGGAAGCTCCAACAAGGAAAAGGGCAAGGGAAAGATTCTTGAGGAAGCAGTTTGCTTCAACTGCAACAAAAAGGGACACTGGAAGAGAAACTGCCCCACCCTATTGGCAGAAATGAAGAAGCAGAAGGCTAATGGAGCCGGACCTTCTGGTATGTTTACCATTGATTTATTCACTTCTGATTCTGATTCCTGGGTATTGGATACTGGGTGTGGTACTCATATTTATACTACTTTTCAGGGACTAAGAAGTGAAGAGAAAATGAAACCAGGCCAGATGGAGCTTCGAATGGGGAATGGAGCTAAGGTAGCTGTTATTGCTCAGGGGACTTATGACATGAAGCTGCCAAATGGTCTTATTTTAGCACTTAGCAAGTGTTTATATGTACCTAGCATTACTAGGAATATAGTTTCTTTTTCTCGTTTGCAACAAACTGGATTTATGTTTACTTTCAGTAATGATTCAATTTCAGCTTATCTTAACAATGTTTTGTATTTTGTGGCCAAACCACACAATGGTATTTATGAAATTGATATGCAAAATAGTTGTAATTATGAATTAATGTATAATGTAAACAATAAACGAATTAAGTGAGGCTTAAATCAGACCTATTTGTGGCATTGTCGTCTTGGACACATAAATAAGAAACGCATAGCCAAACTCCAGGCGGACGGAGTGTTGGAATCATGTGATGATTCATATGATGTATGCGAATCTTGCTTAATGAGCAAGATGACAAAAGCGTCTTTTAAAGGCAAACCCGAAAGGGCAACAAAACTATTAGGGATTATACATACTGATGTGTGTGGACCTTTTAGTTCAACCACAAGAAATGGTCATCGCTACTTCATTACTTTTACTGACGACTTCAGTAGATACGGGTATGTTTACCTAATGAAAAACAAATCTGAAAGCTTTGAGTTTTTTAAAGAGTTTCAGAATGAAGTAGAGAATCAACTTGGAAAAAAGATAAAGACACTTCGATCGGACCGGGGTCGGGAATATCTAAGCCAAGAGTTTATTGACCATCTAAGAGATAACGGGATAGTATCCCAATTAACTCCTCCCGGAACACCGCAACATAACGGTGTGTCCGAAAGAAGGAATAGAACCTTGTTAGACATGGTTCGCTCTATGATGATTCGTACTAATCTGCCTAAAAGTTTCTGGGGTTATGCCCTAGAAACAGCTGCCCGAATACTAAATAGTGCGCCAACCAAAAAGACCGATAAAACCCCTTTCGAACTATGGATTGGGAAGATCCCAAAACTGTCATATATGAGAATATGGGGTTGTGAAGCTTATGTTAAGCGGGAAGCTTCTGGGAAGCTTGATTCAAGGTCTGAAAAATGCATCTTTGTAGGATATCCAAAAGAGACAGTTGGATATTACTTCTACAAACCCAGCGAGAACAAAGTTTTTGTTGCACGCCGCGATGAGTTTCTAGAAAATGATTTTCTATCGAGAACCACAACGGGGGATACAGTAGATCTTGAAGAAATTCAAGAACCACAAGATGAAACAATGGTTTCTACTGACAATCAACATGATGTTGATCCTCAACAAGTTGTTGAAGGTAATGACGAGATACAAACAATCCGAAGATAGAATAGGAGTCGTCAAGAGCCTGAGAGATATGGTTATCTTATTGGCAATGATGATACGGTTCATGATGAACCCGTAACCTATCAGGAAGCCGTATCAGGTTTAGAATCTGATAAATGGCAAGATGCCATGAAGGCTGAAATACAATCCATGTCAGATAACCAAGTTTGGAACTTGGTAGATGCACCTACCGGCTGCAAAGTTGTAGGGTGCAAGTGGGTATTCAAAAAGAAAACTGACATGAATGGGATTGTACATACCTATAAGGCTAGGTTGGTAGCTAAAGGTTTCACTCAGACTCATGGAGTAGATTATGATGAAACTTTTTCTCTAGTAGCCATGATTAAATCCATCAGGATACTTCTTGCCATAACTGCATTTCATGATTATGAAATATGGCAAATGGATGTTAAAGTCGCGTTCCTTAACGGAACTTTAAGCGAGGACGTGTACATGGTACAACCAGAAGGTTTTAAACATCCAAATTTTCCTGAAAAGGTATGTAAGTTGCAAAAGTCCATTTATGGACTGAAGCAAGCATCTCGTAGTTGGAATCTTAGTTTTGATGAAAAGATTAAAGAATTTGGTTTCTTAAAGAACGGAGATGAACCTTGTGTATACAAGAAAGTCAGTGGGAGCATAGTAGTATTCCTAATCCTATATGTCGATGATATAATGATCATCGGAAATGACATCCCTACCCTTAAAGGTGTAAAAGCCTGGTTAGGGAAGTGTTTCGCGATGAAGGATCTAGGAGAAGCAACTTATATCCTTAGTATAAAGATCTATCGTGATAGATCGAAACGCTTAATTGGATTAAGCCAAAGTACATATATTGACAAGATCTTAAGACGCTTCAAGATGGAGGGTTCTAAAAGAGGAAACTTGCCAATGGTACATGGTGTACATCTGAGCAAAACTCAGAATCCTATGTCTAAAGAGGACATGAACTGCATGAAGGGTGTTCCCTATGCTTCGGCCATCGGTTCAATCATGTATGCCATGTTATGTACTAGACCAGATGTCTCGTATGCCCTAAGCATGACGAGCAGGTATCAGTCAAACCCAGGTGATGCTCACTGGGTAGCAGTAAAGAATATTCTAAAGTATCTAAGAAGAACCAAAGAAATGCTCTTACTGTACGACGATCAAGAAAGAGATTTGTGTATTCAAGGATACACAGATGCTAGTTTCCAAACCGACCGAGATGACTATAAATCACAGTCGGGATACGTGTTTGTGTTAAACGGGGGTGCTGTGAGCTGGAAGAGCTACAAACAAAGCACAATAGCGGACTCAACTACAGAATCGGAGTACATTGCAGCGTCGGACGCCGCAAAGGAAGCTGTTTGGATGAAGAAATTCATCACAGATCTGGGAGTAGTCCCCAACATATGTGACCCTGTCGAGAGATATTGCAACAATGAGGGTGCCATTGCTCAGGCAATGGAACCAAGGTCACATCAGCGCTCCAAGCCTATCATGAGACGATATCACCTAATTCGAGAGATTATTGAAAGAGGTGACATAAAGATATGTAAAGTTCGATCATAAGACAATCCAGCAGATCCTCTTACCAAACCTTTGAGTCAAAGCAAGCATGATGCTCACATTAGCTCAATAGGCTTGAGGTTTTGTAATAATTTAGTCTGATTTGTAAAATTTTAGTAATCTTTTACTTTGTGAACATTAAAACAGTTATGTTTTACAGTTATGGAATCTTGGATATGAGTATTTAATTAAAACATCTATGTGTTCGTTTTAGCATGTTTAACTATCCTTAAATGAATATGATGATCATATTATTTAAAATTGTCCTTGATCACTTATTACTAGGGGACTAGTAATAAATCAAGATCATTATGAAGTCTGGTCATAGTCCAAGTTGGAAGTGCACTAGGTGCAACCAGAGTCACATGCGCTTGTCGGAGCACAAGGCGTTGGACAAGACCCACGGTCAAGATCACCTCATAGATCAACGTCATAAGGTGAGTCTTGAAATAGTATAACACTATTTATCCTCAGATCTGAGATGTGCATTGGGATCTAATGCACAAAGAGTGTTATACTTTGATATAGTCTAACGTTACCCTTGACCGGGTAATCATAAGGGCTATATTAGGTATAACATGAATTGTGTAGTTAGTCGTGTACATGCAATATGAGATTTGCTCCTCTCAAGATGAGAGAGATATTTCTGGGCCCCTCGATTACATATTATGATTTACATGCATGAACAAGTGGATTAGTTGGACTAATGACACTTGTATAATCAAATATGTTGGGATCGAGAAACACAATCTTTGAACTATAAATGATGAAATAGATCTATGCCTTAAGTTCAAAATAAAATATCGTGAAGCAAAAGGATAATGAATGATTCTACTATATGATTGATTAGATCAATCAAATTGCTCGAAGGTAAAAGCACGTTTACATAGCCTTGGGGGCGGTGACGTGTTGCTAGACGCTTACCATCGTCTGTGTTACTGTGTATCGTGTGCAAGTGGGAGAATGTAAGTTATTATATGCCCACGACACGTGTCACACAAAGATACTGCTGAGGAGTATGTAAACCTATAGGGTCGCACACAAAGAATGCGTTTGTTTCCATTTGTAAAAACCCGGATTTTATGAAAAATATGTGTTAAACTATAATTATGATAATTACAGGGTGAAAACGTAATTATGTTAATTACGGGGAATTATCTATAATTATATAATTATATTTTAAAGTTTAAAAGGATAATTATATATACTTATATAATTATATTTTAAAGTTTAAAAGGATAATTATATATACACACACATATATATATATATATATATATATATATATATATATATATATATATATATATATATTACAGATAATTACTAAACCTTATTTTATCCTCAATTGAATTATAGTCTAACTATAATTCTTCTGAAATAAATAAGGGGTTAGGCTAACCATTTCATATACAATTGAGTTAGAAAAACTTTTCAGAAAAATACATAAAAGAAACCCTTTTCTTTTCTGTAAAACACATATAGATCTAGGGTTATTGGGCTAGCACCCGGTGGAATTTCGCGTGTTCGTGTGTAGATACCGCTAGAGGAAACCTCAATTGGTTTCTAAGTGCTCAACTAGTTCAACCACAACAGATCTGAAAAGGTACATCTCTAAACACCCTATGGTGTGGTTCTTATTTAATTAAATGCATCATTGGTTCCGATTGGGTTTAAGTTTTAGAAAAGTTTTCTATTTAATTTTGTAACCAAAATTCTTTTTTTAATTTCCGCTGTGTATAACGGTTACAATTTATTTTAAAACCCAACAATAACATACCCAACAATAATTCTGTCACCCAGTTACGGAATGATTAGAACAAATGTCAAAATATATTACTCACACATAACAAACTCCATATTCCTCAAGTCAAAGAATTACATGTAAATTGACCACATGAGAAACACTTATGACACTCACATGACATCCAATGAAGTGTTCTCATAGCGAGTCACTCCCGATACACAAAATCTCCCTTTTGTACCCATATGCAGATTCAATATCTCTATATGAATCCCTACATATGCTAGTCATTATCATATTACTTCAACCTTAAAACCCAAAATAATATTTAACTATGGACATTTAGAATACATTATTCTAAGGTTATTTATTATGAATAATTAAATACACAGAATATAACATAAACATAATAAATTGGGCAATGCCTTTTATTTATTTATTAATTTCATGAAACAAAACTAGAATTGTTAGCCGATGAAACTCGTCTAAAGACACAAGCAGGAAAGGGTATTCTTCCAACTCCAAGTCCTTCTGTTTTGGCTGTTCCTCATAAACCCTTTGCTTTAAATCAGAATAAGAGTCGTCCAAGAGTTGGATTTGATGAATGCAGTTTTTGTAAGAGAAAAGGTCATTGGAAGTCTCAATGTCCAGAACTTATGGGTCGATATCAATCACAGCAGTCTAGTAATCCGCGACAATCACATTGTTTTCCTCCTCAAGTTAGCATTGCTGCCACCGTTCCTCCATCTGGGTCAACTACTAATCCTACTCTTGCATCTATAACTGAACAACTCCAGAAGCTTCTTGATGTTCAGTCTCATGCCATGCCTGTCTTTTCTCCCATAGGTCAGTCTATTAATAACGAATCAAGTATGCATCCAACAACATGGATTCTAGATTATGGTACTTATTTTCATATGTCTCCGAATTCTAAATTATTTGCTTCTTTAAATCCTATGCCATCTGTGCCTATCATGACCGCTGATGGTACTCCTATGCCATTAGCAGGTATTGGTTTTATTATGAGTTCAAAATTTTCCCTTCCTAACGTATATCATATTCCTAAACTCTCATTGAATCTTGTGTCTGTTGGTCAATTATTTGATTCTAGTTATAAGGTATCATTTTCTCCCGATTCTTGTTATGTGCAGGATCCACGTACTCAGAAGCTGATTGGGACCGGCCGTAGGCGTGGGGTCTTATAGGTGTTGGATGAGTTGTGGTTATCAGTAGCAGTAGCTCATAGTGTAGATCTATCTTCTTTTCGTTTGTCATCTAAGTCATTTAGTTTTTATTTATGGCATTCACGCCTTAGACATGTTTCAGCTTCTCGTTTAAAATACTTAGCTTCCTCTGGAATTTGGGAAATTTGCAAGTTCATGATATTTCTAATTGCAATGGTTGTAAACTTGCAAAATTTTCAGCTTTACCTTTTAAATTAAGCAAATATCTTTCTGTTGCACCTTTTGATTTGATTCATTCTAATGTATGGGGACCATCTCCTGTTCCTACAAAAGGAGGATCTCGATATTATGTCTATTTTATTGATGATTATACTCGGTTTTGTTGTATTTTTCTCATGAAACATCGTTCAGAATTCTTTGATATTTATTGTCGTTTTCGAACATATTTTAAAACCCAACATTATTCTGTGATTAAATGTTTTCGATGTGATTTGGGAGGTGAATATACTTCCAATAAATTCTGCGAATTACTTGCTTTTAATGGAACTATTTACCAGACCTCTTGTACAGACACTCCTAGCAGAATGGTGTTACTGAAAGAAAACATATACATATACTTGAAACCGCCTGCTCTCTCTTGTTGTCTTCTTCGGTTCCTAATCAATTCTGGGGTGAAACCGTTCTTACTGCTGTCAATCTGATCAACAAAATTCCATCATCAATCACTTCAGGTTTATCTCCCTTTGAAAACTTTATGGTTGTTGCCCTGATCATTCATCTTTACGTGTCTTTGGCTGCATTTTCTTTGTTCTTCGTCCACATGTAGAGTGTGATAAATTATCTTCTAGATCTGCTGTCTGTGTTTTTCTTGGTTATGGTGACAGACAAAAAGGTTACCGTTGTTTTGACCCTACCTCTCAGAAATTATATGTGTCTCGTCATGTTGTGTTTCTTGAGCATATTCCTTTCTATTCCATTCCCATAAATGCACACAACTTGACAAAGTCAGATGTAATTAATATTGATCCATTCTCTGAGCAAGTAAACTCTACTCAGACTTCAAATATTTCTCCAACTGAAGAAAATGCTACTGGTACTCCAATACCTGACACTGTTGCCCCTCCTCATACTACTGTCACTCAATATGCACCTGAGACTGTGGATCCTCCTCAACAATCCCAACGCCCTCGTAAGTCTACTCGTCTACCAGAATTTGTTTATTTTACTTTCTCCCTCTTTTATTTCGTTCTTAGCTTCTATACACTCCCTTTCTGAACCTTCCTCAAATAAAGAAGCAACTACTGACCCTCTTTGGCAGCATGCTATAAGCGATGAACTCTCTGCTTTGCAAAAGACCCATACTTGGGATTTGGTTCCGCTTCCCAACGGTAAGCGTGCCATTGGTTACCGGTGGGTCTATTAAATCAAGACCAAATCTGATGGATCTGTTGAACGATACAAAGCCCGTCTTGTAGCTAAGGGCTTTACTTAGGACTATGGCTTGGATTTTGAGGAGACTTTTGCTCCTGTAGCCAAAATGACTGTAATTCGCACCCTTATAGTTGTTACTGCTGTTCGCAAATGGAATATTTCACAAATGGATGTTAAGAATACCTTTTTGAATGGTGACTAAAATGAGGAGGCTTACATGTGTAATAACCATGACCAATTTAATAAAAGAAGGGAGTTTGGGAGAGTTTTTGCTTAAGCCATAAATGAGAGAGGGGTTAGATGTAAAAGTGGGAAAAGGGGGTTAAACCCTAATACTCCTCTCATTCTAATCCATTATGGTTGAAGGCGGCTTGTTGAACCTGAGAACTTTGTAAGAAAGGAAGCGACTAAAGAGAAAGTTAAGGGAAGGTGGACATTGAGGAAGTTCTTGCCAATTGTTCTTCAAGGTAAGCTTTATCCCCCGTAATGGTTATCTTTGTAGAAGAGAATGCTATGTTTTGAGTGTTTATGAAAGGGATATTTGTTTCTACTGTGTTCTTAAGAGGATGGGGTTGATTGTAATTTTTCCCTTGTGATTGAAAGAGTTGAGGCTTTAAATCCTTTCTGTGAGATTGAATAATAAGGAGGATTGAGGTTTTGTGTAATCGATTTAGGAAATCTCATCCCTAATCTCTGGAAATCGCTTTTCCAATAAGGGAGAGTCGACGGCGTCGATTCCCTAATCGACCGCTACCCGATTAAGAGAGGGGGGACCCGAGTGTAGCCGGGAGGAATCCCCAACCCGGGCGTGTGATGCCGGGTGATCCCGGGTGTTGTGCGTCGAGTGACCTCGGGTGTGATGTGTCGGGTGATCCCGGGTGTTGTGCACCGGGTGACCCCGGGAGTGATGTAACCCGGGTGTCCCGGGACTTGCTCCACCGGGCACCCCGGGAGTGGTTCGATCGGGCGACCTCGGCTACCGAGCGGTCCGAGAGTTCTTCTGAGAGGTATTGGAACTCCGTTTTTCAGTCGTAAAGAGGGATCTTTAGGAGAGGGGTTTTCGTTTGTGGCCTTGTGGGTAAGTAAATGTCTCACCAACCGGTTATCTTTGTACCGTAGGGGGGAATCATTACCGGGCGATAGCGTTAACTGAGGATTTAAGCGAGAGGCGACAGGTGAGTTTTCTAACAAAAGTCTTCCTCAATTATTTATGTTATCGAACATGTGAATTTTATTTAATCATTGACGTGTTTATGCTATTGTTGTACTTGCGAGATTTATTGAAAGTGAGTTCTGCCTTATTGTGTCGTTGGTGTGTACTATGTAACACCCCGAATTTTGGACCTCTTGTATTTGGATAAAATCTTGTGGAATGTATTTACGATCATCTCAATCTGACCTTACTTTATTAAAGTCTCGATTTTGGTTAAGTTTAAGCGTTTCTGAGTTGGCGGTCAACAGCCTGGGGGAGTGCGGAGACTGTGCCCGTGGCATTGTCGTGAACCATCAACCACTCTCGGTACGAGTGGCGCGATAGTGACCGGCGATAGTGTCGAGTCACAATCGCGGTGGTAAAGTCGCGGGCCAGGGGACACCCACGGTACAGTCCGCGCGATTGTGCCTCGCGGCTGTGCCTGTGGCACTGTCGCGCGAAGGGGGCGGACGGGTTTTTTCTTAAAAATGAGATTTTTGTGAGTTGGGTCTTTTATTTGTGAAGTTCCAGCCTTGAGGTTGTCCACACACACTAAAGGTGCGATTTTCACACACTCTCCCCCTCTTCTCTCTTCATTTAATGGTGGGTTGTTGAACCATTAATGTATTGTGTTTATTAGGGTTATAGAATCATAGAAGCTTTTACTCATCCAAGATTCAAGCAAATCCAAGTCTCATTCCATCCACTACTCACTACTAGGGTTTGCTTCATTTTAGGGTTTTGTATTCTAACCCTATCTTGGTGAGTCTTCTAAACATTATCCATTTTACTTGTATTATTATTTGCTCATATGAATGTTACCAAGTATTCTAGCAATCTAAAGCTAGGGTTTTGTGTACTAACCATGTGTGGGAGATTTGACATTGTGAGAACCATTTAATATGAAAAAGGCCTTTCTATGTATGAAATAATGTAACAAGTAAATGTTATGGTGAACGATCATTTATGGGTATGGGAAATGTGTAAAATTATTCTTATCAGCAGTTGGATTTATATCACCTAATGTGGCCACTATCTTGCCATTCAAGTAGTAGAGTAAATATGTACATGAAATAAGCTTTAATGTGCCTTTAAATGAAATGTGTACATTGCATGGAAGGTGTTACTTAAGTATATGATCATGATCTAAATGTGGAAGTTATGTCTAATCCCTTATGCACGAGGAATTAGATGGTTGTTATAAATGTTCAATTGTTGGCCGTGGGGCCTTTTAGCGAGTAGGCAATAGGTGACGCAAGTCTTCGAGTTGTAACTCGTCTACTTTGGATAGACACCCATGTCCGTAAGTCCTTGAGGTGTAACTCGATGGAGTAAGCGCCAGAGGCGTAAACGGTCCGAGGATTGTGATGTCTTGCATGGCATGGGAACTAGGACCGGGATGTGTGGTGAAACCCAATAAACATCGCGGGTGACTCCATTCACGTGTTCTCGTCACCCAAGATGACACGAGTCTCCCCTGTTATTCGGGAGTTATCACTTGTGTTATGTACAGGAAACGATTTTGTATCCCAAATGGGATGTTGGCATGAGTCTAATCTAAAGGCGTACTGGTAACACTTAATTACATTGCTACCACCTCTTTGATAAAATTGTGAACGCTTATTTATATCTCTAAGACTTTAAGCTAACACTTGTGTATGTGTTCTTTGACTCACAAGTTCAGTTAGCGGTGTGTCTAGGGCACCTTGATCCACCAAGAGCACACCTAGGAGCACCCATGGTTCGGGCAACTTGGGATTTTTGAGAGAAGAGCGTTTTGTAGACATAGCAACACCCACATTTAATCTAGTTGGGCATATTGTTCTAGATTAATTAGGTTGTTGTGTATTACGTTTCATTTCTTGTCACCACTATTGTTGTTGCAAACTAACCCACTTCATGGGGTTTTAGTTGTTTATAATTACAGGTCCTAAATCCTTATTTTTTGCCGTCTTGATGCCGAAATTTCAAGTTTTATTTTACTCCAATTTTTAGGGTGTTACATACTGTATGCATACATTGTAGTTGGCGAGTATGGCTTAAGTCGGGGGGGGGGGGTGTCCCGTTTATGCCAATGGGGGGTGTGTCCCAGAATAAAGCAGTATGAGCCAGACACATTGTAGCCTATGTGTGACTTCAGTGTGTGCCGAAAGCGTGATTTGCGGGTGTAATGTTTTCTAAAAACTGAACTGATTTATAATTGCTTATAAATTTTTTATATAATGTTATGGTTTGTGATCTGTTATTAGAGGGAACTCACTAGACCTTTCGGTCTAACCCTCGCTCTTTCAAAACTAAAAACCTTTTCAGGCGGACGAGAAGTAGGAGGATCCGGTAAGGGGAACAAAAAGATGTGAGTTGGGAGCTTATTTTAGAAGATTGCTAACTTTAGTCCTCCAGACTTAACCTTTCTTTTAAATTCTCAGTTGTGTGATAGGTTGTTTTCCGCAAACCTTATGGTACTAAATTGTGGATTTGGGATCGTTTTGGCATGTATCTATTTGTAAGTCGATTATGCTTATTTGTGAGTTTTTGGGTTGTTACAACATTGATCCTCCTCCCGGTGTTCCTCATAAAATTGGTGAAGTTTGCAAGCTTAAAAAAGCGTTATATGGGCTTAAATAGGGCCACGAGCTTGGTTTGAAAAATTTTCTGATGTTATTCTGTCTCTTGGATTATCTGCAAGTGAACATGATTTTGCTTTCTTTGTCAAACATACTTCTGTAGGTCGTATATTGCTTTCATTTTATGTTGATGATATGATTATCACCGGTGATGACCTTTAAGGAATTCATACCTTAAAGTCGGAATTAGCTGCACAATTTGAGATGAAGGATTTGGGTCCTCTTCGATATTTTTTGGGTATTGAAGTTGCTTCATCTCCCGGAGGTTATAAACTAATTAAAAAATAAAAACCAACAAAAATGGATTTGAAAACATATGTATACATGAAGAAAACCAAATCAGATGAGTTTGATATATTCCACATAAAGGTAGGGTTTGTGGAGTATAATCTACATATATTTTGCGTTTACCCATAAGTAGTGGAGAGACTCTTTTTGTTAAAACCCTCGACTTGCAAAACAAAAATACAAGGAAAAAGTGGCACACAAAAATAACAAAGAAGTGTGTGCAAATAAACAACAGATAGAACGAACATAAAATGGATCTTAGATTCTGAGACACATAGGTTGGACTTAAGATTAAACTAGCAAAAGGAAACTTGCATATATATATATATATATATATATATATATATATATATATATATATATATATATATATATATATATATATATATAGAGAGAGAGAGAGAGAGAGAGAGAGAGAGAGAGAGAGAGGCCCATTCATTTGCTAACCACGACATTGGTGTTAACCGTGCTAACCGATCTCATCCGTTGATTGTTAACATCTATGGTCCACAATAAATCAGATTTTCAATTTAATTATTAAAATTTAGACGATTTGGAATTTTTTTTGCATATAAGCACAAGGGTAAAAAAGTAAAAAAAAATCATGTATAAGGAAACACCACGTGTTACCAAAAAACAAGGAGAAAAATTAGGGATTACACCCAAAATTGATTGAGAGTAAAATCAATGGACTGCTACATCTTTCTCTCTCTTCTCATCACTCTCTCTCTCTCTCTCCACCATCACCTTCCTTCTCTTCCGAACAACCACCACCGCCAGTCGCCGGAAAATCGTCTGTCACCGGAAAACGTGGGGTTACAGTTGATCGGAGAGACACTACAACTGATATCCACTTACAAAACCGAGAACCCGGAACCGTTTATCAACACACGGGTGGCAAGATACAGAAGCATGTTCACTACCGAAGTTCGATTTTGGGGTTTCAGATCTCTCTCTCTCTCTCTCTCTCTTCGACCCCCTGGTGAAACCCCGTTCTCTACCGAAGTTCAATTTTGGGGTTTCAGATCTGAAATTCAATTTGGGGTTGAACAGATCTAAAGTTCGATTTTGAAACCATTGTTTTTTAAATCTATCAGAGTTCGAACAGAGTGAAACAATGTGCATAAGTGCACATAAGCCTCTAAATGTAATAATTAATATTTGCACTTGTGCACATTCTGCAATTATGCACCATGTACACTTCTGCACAATCATAGTTTTGCACATATTTACTTTATGCACTTCTGCACGTATGCACACTATGCACGATATGCTCTTATGCACAGTCAAAATAATGCACTTTTGATTTTCTATACTTATCAACATTCTGAACTTATGCACAGTATGCACTTCTGCATTTCTGTACTTTGTGCACTTATGCATAGTTTATGTGCATTCTGCACTTATGCACTTGTGCACGGTTTATGTGCAATTCTACACATTATGCAGTAAATTATAGACAAAAATCGTGTATCTTCTTCAAAATTTAAAAAAATTATTGTCAAAAAAAGAATTAAATAACTACCATGAATAAATAAGAGAAAATAAGGAAATAAAATAATGAAGATTCCATGATTAAATATGAGAGAAATAAGGAAAGAAAATAGGAATATGAATATTAATATAAAATACCAATTTTACCCTTTTATTCATCATGAGGCGTGTACATCTACCAAAAAGAATACTCAAATTTGATTGACTAATAATTGGTTAGCATGGTTAATACCAATGAGTTGGTTAGGAAAAGAAGGGGACCCTATATATATATATTAGCATATGATTAAGATTTGATTATTCGATTCTCAAATATTTACCCGTATCCGTTTATATATATTATATACATATATATAATGAGTCAAATAAATAGAGCAGGGACGGATTTAGAATTTTTTTATACGGTGACATCATATAATACAAACAAAAAACAATAACAAAAAACACAGTTTTTATCGACGTGTCTTCATCTTTTCATCGACTTTCAATATTGTCCGATGTGTTTTTAGCCTAATTCCACAATTTCGAGGGATTTTTAAGTTTTTTTAATAGATTTCAAGAGATTTTTTTGGTTTTTTTGGTTGATTTCGATAGTTTCTTTTGGTTTTTTGGTTGATTATGAGGTACGGTTGCACCTTCTTGAAGTTTCCAAAATAATACGGTAACACCTTTCAAAACGATACGGTTGCACCTTTCACAAACATAAATTTTTTAACCCTTCATCGGAGAAATAATACGGTGACACGTACCACCGTATTCAATACACTAGATCCGTCCTTAAAATAGAGGTATGTTATTATACAACCCTTTTATATTGTGCAACCTATACAACTCATTTATCCACCACTCATTTTATTTTTAACTTTCTTTTTCTTTTTCTTAATTACAAAAATTAAAATAAAATGTAGTAGATAAAAAGGTTACATTTAAACGTCCTTTCAAATAAATATACCAAAAGTGTAGGGGTTGGCAGTTGACTTTTTGTGAAGACTGTCGTTGCTTTCAACTTTTTAACTACTTTTAAGTCAAAGCTGTATTTGTATTTGTAACATCAAATCTACCGCTGAATTTCTCTCAGTCCCCATTCCCCTTTCTACCCATCACGTGCTTCACATGATTTTCCCACTTTTGTTTTTTTCTCTCTATTATTTCAAAGAATATGGGGTTGTTTGTTTACTTCTTAATAATTCCATTAAGAGACAACCTCTGAATCGCTAAGAAGTAGATCTTGTTTGACAAAAAAAAGTTTGTCTCTTAATGGTTCCAAAACCCTCTTAATGGTTTTGTACCTTGGGTCTCTCTTAACCATTAAGCACCCTGATTTCATTCTAAACAATTACCAAATAAGCATATTTCATTTTGCACTATATAATAAGAGTCTCTTAATTATTCTGACCACTTAATGATTCTGCACTAAACCATTCAGCAATTGTCAAATAGCCCCTACATATATTAAATGAAAGAATTTCTATTAATAACTATTTTATCTTTCTGTAATTACTGTAAGATATTTATATCATCAATTCTTGAACACACATTTCTTTAAAAAAATTATTTTTTACACCAAAATCAGTGTTTTCAATAATAATAGATAGAGAAAATGTTGTGGGCCAAATTTAATAGCATTAGAGTATCTCCAACAACTTCTCTAAATTGGGGATTTTTATATTATAACAGATTCTTAAAACTTCTTCAAAATGGAGAAAGTATGAGAGAGATGATGAAATTTTTTAAATTTGAAGATATCTCAAAAAATGATTATTTATGAGAGAGACATAGTTTTTTATTCCTTATACCAATGAAATTGTTTTAAATTAAATGTTTATGAGAGATAAATAATATTTTATGAGTTGTATTGAATATTTTAATAATATAATTAACAGTGCAACCTTCAAAATAGAGAATCTGTTGGATATGAAGATGATTTTTGTTGAAGATTTTGACTTTTTACTTTTCCATTTTGGAGAAGTTGTTGAAGATACTCTTAATACATTTTAGTGATTATAAAATGGTAAAATAAGTAAATAGTTTTGCGTTTTAAAATCGTGTATATGTATCAAGGATTTAAAAAGTGACCAATTTACATGTGATTTTGGATTTAAATCACATTCGATTATAAACACAATTAACGTAAAGGTGTGCAGGCAACTTGGCTCGCATCCAGGTTCTTGCGTAATCACATGTGATTTTATAATAAGTTGGTTGTTTTCGTGTTTTCTTAGTTGGTCATTGTTTTCATTTGAGCCTCTTCTCTCTCTCCCTCTCTCTCTCTCTCTCTCTCTCTATATATATATATATATATATATATATAGAGAGAGAGAGAGAGAGAGAGAGAGAGAGAGGTGATTTCATTTGCAAACCACCTTTATAATGAAAACTTTACAACCCATCTAACCACCATATATTGTATCAATCAAGGGTCAAGATTTATTTGAGTTATTTATGTTAATAAGAGTTAAAATTTAATATTTTTAATTGATGAAAATATCTAGGAAGGACAAAATCGTCCAAAGTCAGTTAATATATTTTTAATTAATTACAAAACCTTCCATATTAATATTTTTAATTAATGATAATTAATATTTTTATTTAAGGAAAATCAAACGTAAATTAATGTTTATTTTATCAACAAAAATTAATATTTTTAAAGATAAAATCAATTTCACTTGTGATAAACCAAATAAGTTATGACAGTAAAACTGTTTCATAAATTCAATTTCACATGTTTTATGAGTTGTTTCATCAATTGCATCGAAAAAGATATATCTCTGAAACAATTTCATCAATTATATCAACAGTTTCATCAATTGCATAAAAAATGATGAATTCAGGAAACAATTTCATTAAGTCTCAATAGATATTGTTTATAATAAAAAATTTTGTTTTTTACATAAAGAAAAAAACAATCTAAATAATTTATCCCAAAATAACTCCAAATCATATAATCAAAATAATCTATCATAAAATAACTCAAAATCATAACTTCCATTTATAAACCGTTTCAAACCAATTTACCAATACACCCCTCTAATTAAATAAAAAGGAAAATAAATAAAAATTCATTGATTGGTTAAACTGTGCAAAGTTTGCAATATAATAGTGGTTTTCAAAATGATCGTTCCCCGTTTCATTGATTGGTTACGCGAAGAATCATGTGAGAAGTTGACTTGAAGACACATGACACACCTCTCCACATAATTTGCCACATCCAGCTTCATCACCGGCCACCAATAGTTCAACTTTAAATCCCTATACATCTTGGTACTACCGGGATGTATAGAATATTTCGACTTATGCGCTTCTTCGAGAAGTAATTCCCGATTTTCACCAAACTTTGGCACCCAAATTCGCCCTTGGAAGTGTTTAAGTCCTCGACCATCTTCCGTCAAAAGTCCACTTTGTTTCACCATGACTTCCGATTTGAGACTTTCTTCTTTGAGCGCTTCCAACTGACTCGCCTTAATGTTTTCCCAGAGACTCGATACCACATCGATACTCGTGAGGGATATCTTAACATTACCATCATGGCTCCTTCGGCTCAACGCATCCGCCAACACGTTGGCCTTACCGGGATGATAGAGCAAATCACAATCATAGTTCTTTAGCAACTCAAGCCACCTCATTTGTCGCATGTTGAGTTCCTTTTGATCGAAAATGTACTTGAGACTCTTGTGATCGGTAAAAAGAGTACATTTTGTTCCGTACAAATAGTGTCGCCATAACTTCAAAACAAAGACCACCGCCGCTAATTCCAAGTCATGAGCCGGGTAGTTCTTTTCGTGGTCCTTTAGTTGCCGTGACGCGTAAGCTATCACTTTCCCCCGCTGCATCAACACACACCCGAGACCCATCTTGGAAGCATCGCTATAAACAACGAAGTCGTTCGATCCATCAGGCAAGGATAAAATAGGAGCTTCGCATAATCTCTTCTTGAGCGTCTGAAAGGCTTGCTCTTGCGAGTTAGTCCACAGAAAACTGACATTCTTCCTGTGAGGGAAGTGAGTGGCGAAGCTATCTTAGAGAAATCTTGAATGAAGCGCCGATAGTAGCCCGCCAAACCTAAGAAACTCCGGATTTCCGTCGGAATCTTTGGCGGTTCCCAACTCATCATCGCCTCTATCTTTGCCGGGTCTACCTTCACCCCGTCTTCTGACACCACGTGACCCAAGAATTGGACTTCTTTGAGCCAAAACTCGCACTTGGAGAACTTCGCATACAACTTCTCTTTTCGGAGAACTTCTTGCACTTCGCGCAAGTGCTTCTCATGCTCCACTTCATCTTTTGAGTAGATCAAGATGTCGTCGATAAAGACAATCACGAACTTATCCAAGAATGGCCGACACACGCGGTTCATTAAATCCATGAATATGGCCGGAGCATTGGTCAAACCAAAGGGCATCACCAAAAACTCGTAATGACCATATCTCGTCCGAAAAGCTGTCTTCGGTATATCTTCCTTCTTCACTCTGACCTGGTGGTATCCGGATCTAAGGTCGATCTTTGAAAATCATCCCGCTCCTTGCAATTGATCGAAGAGATCGTTGATGCGAGGTAGAGGATACTTGTTCTTCCCCGTTACTTTATTCAATTCCCGATATTCGATGCACATCTGCATGGACCCATCCTTCTTCTTCATAAACAAGACCGGAGCTCCCCAAGGTGACGAGCTCGGTCGAATGAATCCTTTCTCGAGAAGCTCTTGAAGTTGCGTCATCATCTCTCGCATTTCTGTCGGAGCCAAACGGTAGGGTGCACGAGCTATCGGAGACGCTCCCGGTGTGAGGTCGATTTGGAACTCCACTTGGCGTTCCGGCGGTAACCCGGTTAAATCTTCCGGAAAGACATCCGGGAAGTCTTGCACGATCTTCACGTCTTCTACTGACATCTTCTCTTTCTTTGCGTCCACCACATAAGCCAGATACGAAGGGTAACCCTTTGCTAGAAGCTTACGAGCTTTAAGGGAGGAGATAATAAGGTTGTTTCTCTTCCCTTTCTCCCCGTAGATGGTGACCACACAATTTTTCGGCAAAGGAACTTGGATCATCTTTTTGGAGCAAAAGATGTCAGCCTTATGCCTTACCAACCAATCCATGCCTATGACTACGTCGAAACCCCCTATAGCCATAGGTAAATCACAATTGTAATTGAACGGAAAATAAATAACAACCACCTAATCTAATTTCTATATCTAGAAAAGAGATTACAAAAAGGGTGTCATCTATAAGCCCAAAGGACTTCTCCAAAATGTATGTCCAATTGCATTTCCCCAAGCTCCCATCCAAGCCTACGCCTGCTTAGAAATGGCGCTACTAGAACCTGAGATACACATCGACACCAAACAAGTGTTAGGCCAAAAATCCTAGTGAGTTGAACAAGAAGTAGCATATTAAAGCATTTACAATTCTTATCAGCAGTTAACCAATTTTCAGTTAAATGTGAAGTCAACGGGGGATACCCATAACACCAATCAAGTTCCACCCAAAGAGCCGATATACCTTGATGTCAACTACTACAAGTGACATCCGAAAGGCCCGGCACATCCGAGGACTACAACCATGGCATTACCCTGAATGGCAGAAGTCTAGGCACATACCCACACGGTGGCACCCAAGACTACATCCTCCTAGTGTCTACTGACTTGGTTCGTCCAACATAATTTATTAATCGGCCTCAAGGCACAATATGACCAAGAATATTATCCATACCAACCATGGGTACAATATTACAAGTCATTTAATATGAAGTCTATAACAAGACAAATATGACCACATTTTAATCTTGTGGTTTTGACCCATAAAATGGAGTCCCAAATAATATATCATCTTCAAAACAATATACACATATACATATCCCAATAACTCAAGGCATGACATAAATGAACATGGCTCGTAAAGAAATCTCCCAAATACTTGAACATATAAAATGAACATTTCAAATAGGATGTAAGATGATAACAAGTAATAGAATATGATGTGTATCTAGTTTTAACAAAGGATTAGTAAACTCACAATCTAGGTTTTTGACCAAAACCTAGAAAAGATGAAAACCCTAGAAGGTGAAGGTGAGACTTGAAGATGAGAAATTGAGCTCCAAAACCCTAGAAAATCTTCTTTGAGGAGAGTTATTGCAAGCAATCAATACCCAACCACCAAGAGGGCTTGCATTTAAGAGAGTTAGGGTTTGATGAGGAAAGAAATCAAGTTTCTTGGGAGTAAAAGCGCCAAAGTGAGAGAGAGGTATGAAAGTGAGAAAATCAGATGAAAAAGGGGGTTTTGGGGAGTGCAGGTCGCCCCGCGACTTGTGCCGCGACTTGCACCCGCGGCATAAGTCGCCCGCTTCCACTGAGAGTTGCACTCTAGTGGGTTACGCGACTTGTGCCTCGACTTCCACTCGCGACGTAAGTCGCGTGAGTCACTGTTTCCCAAGGATGATTTTAAAGCTTCCAAACCAAACCAAACCAAATAACCAATTTAAACAATATACCAATTAAGCATATAATTTCTACTTCGATAAACGCATAAACACAAGATTCACAAAACCTTATACTTACCTGAATTTCTGGATGTTACAGAATGTAACACCCGGAAAATCTTAGTAAGTAACACCAAGATTTTAACCCTCAATCCTTGTTAATTTAATTTAAGACTAAACCCTTCTTGGCTAGTAACCGAGTCTTGAATTCTAAACCGTAAGTGTGAAATTTCAAGTCGGATCCATCGTAGAAATATCGGGTTTTGGCAGTGGGGCTAGAGTGCCAGCGACTATGACATAGGTCATAGTCGCACGTCAAGGTCGCAGGCCGAGGGATGGTCTCGGTACCTCCCAGGTGATAGTGATGGCGAGAGTGACATGAGCATAATCGCCCTGTCACAATCGCGCCCAGGGGATGGGCCTCGGTACACCGAGCGTGAGAATGACCCACGACAATACCCTGAGCATAGTCTCCCGACACTTCTAGGTTATATAAAATTTGACAGATCGGTTTTGGAACCATTTATCACCCAAATCAGTTGTGTGTGCGTCTTCCAAGCCCTATGAGGCGATTTTCTTGTCTCTCAAGTTCCATCCTTGTTTATTACACTCTAGGGTTGTTGGATTCTTGGTGGGAAGCATTAAAGACATTCTTGGAGTCATTTAAGGAGAAGATAAGGCTTGTACAAAGTCAACTCCTTCTCCATTTCTTGGGTTTTGCAAGTTATTAGGTTTTCTTCCCAAAACCTAAGTGGTTTTTGGAAGTTTTGGCTTGGGGATCCAAGTCTCTTCAAAGGAGCTTAAGTTGGGGAAAATCTAGATTTAGCCTAAATCTAGCGAGGTGAGTTCAAGTTGATTTGTGAAAAACGTTGTACATGCCAAAAATGTCCATTTTAGAGTATTTATGTGTTTTACATTATTATTATCAAATGTTGAAATCTTTGATGAGTTTTGCTATTTGAGCTAATAAGATTTTATAAACCTTGTGAAACACCATATTTGGGATTTTTAGATATATTGACAAATAAATCATAAATGAATGTGTTTTGGATAATTTATCTTATATATGGAGAGTAATTGGTAGAAATGTACTTCTAACGTATGTTTTGAAAATATGAAAAGGTTATGTTATGGGACGTTTTGAACGTGTAAATGGTGCGAGTTCCTTTGGAAAAAAAGGTTTGTCCTAACCCAATGTCGTGTTTTAGATTATTCATGAGTTTAAAGTATGTGTTTGCACAAACGTAGTTTGTTTACGTTTTATCACATCCTATGGATTTTAACATATGGTCATTTGATTGATTGAGATTAAGGCTCGGTTTTTGTCTTTATCGGGTCTTGGGGAGCAGATCAATGGCTTTTGAACACAGCAGTTCAAAACCCGTACTTCAAAGTACAGGTCGTTGACTTCTAGACAAAACAATCTAGGACTCGTTCTTCAAAGTTTAAAAGAACATCGACTTCTGATTATGTACAGATCAGGACTCGTTCTTCAATGACAAGACAATGGTTCTTGAGCAAAACAACTCAAGACCCGGACATCAATGTCAAAAGAGGCTTCTAAGTAAATTAGCTTAGGACCCGTACTTCAACGAAGTATGGCTCTTGAATACAACAGTTCAAGACCTGCACTTCAGTGATCAAAAAACCTTACTCCTGTGCTAATAAGAGATTGTACTCAATACTCCAATGAGGAAATCAACCATCAAGGGGGAGTACATATTTGTCTGAAATTTTATGCATATCTTTTACACTGATAATTTTCAAATGCATAATTTCAGGGGGAGTAAAAGACTTATGACTTCTGATTATTTCTGATCAGAACTCGTACTTTCATAGTTTTACTGCTTTTTGTCTTTTTAATTTCAGTGAATAAAATTGCTTTGACTATGACATAAGACTTTTGCAGTTTTTGAGAGATGCTTACAAGATCATATCATTATGCTTTTAAGCTTTACTTCATGAGATGTAAGATTGCACTCAAAAGGTATAATTCTTTATCTTAATCTCATATATGGTTGAAAGAAGGACAACTTTCAATCATAGAAAACATTGTTCTTAAAAGTTCAAACCACTTCCCGATTCTCAAACGAATTCATGAATTGGAAGTGTGACTTTAAATGTTTTCAAGATCTACATTGTGCTTTAACTAATATAGTTAAACCAATTTGAGCATCACATGCTTTCTAGGAAAACTTGATTTCATTATGCTAGGACTTAACACAACTTCTATGGAATCACATTAACTAGTGATTTCTACCCAATAAGTTAATCCATAGTGATTGAGTGTGAGAAGTCGAAAAGAAATGAGTGTGGAATGTGTGATGAAGTATACAGAAAAAGAGAGTTTGGTTAGAGTGAGCTAAATGTTTAAAAGAAAGAGGGTGTGAGAACAGAGTTAAAAGAATATCAGAACTCTGCACCAACTTTTTCTGAGTCGAGCAACCACAATTCTAATGTTTCACAATTCTTTGGTGATCATTATTGAAACAGGCAACTAGCCCATGCCAACTCTTGATCAAACCTCACCAACTACTCATTTTCTTCTTAAAAGGAAAGTGTTTCACATTTTCAAAGGGGAAGCAACACATTTGCTATCTGATTTTCATTTGGAAAGTCTGGATATTTAAAAGAAGGAATTTTGTCCCACATTCGCACTTCAATCATGCACATTGAGTCTGTGTTTAACTCACTGTTGTCTCAGTGGTTTACACAATGTTGAGCCTAACTATAAGCAATCATCCGTGCTTAATTCTTTCTATCACATGCACGAACACACAAGAAATTTGTTTCTTTGTCATAACGTTCATACAACTTGCCTTTGTGGTGTTTCGATGATTGAATGGAAGCCCTGGGGGAGTGAACATCAAAAAGCTCCTTTCCAATGTGTATTTGTTACACACAGTGACTTAGTGTTATTGACAGGCATATTAACTGATTCATTTGTTGATTCAGGTGTTACACGATTATTTTGTCTGGATTTGCAAAGATCTGGATGAATATCTTTTGAATTGACGGATCAGAAACTCCTGTTGAAAGACATTTCTTGCTAAATGTTTTGATGAATTCGTTGCTCTTTTCATCAAAAAGGGGGAGAAGAGCCTACCAAGAAATGTGAAAGATCAAAGGATTAGAGAATTCTTCAAACTATTCTGAAGAAATGGGAGAAGTGCTAACCAAGAAATGCGAGTGATCAAAGTATTCTGAAGACATGCTGATTTGACAGAAATTTTCTTTGAAGATACTTTGCTAAAGCATTCTGAGCTAAAACTGAAGATTAGTACATATTGAAGACAAAGAAGGAGATTGCATCTTCTGAGCTGAAAGAGAAGACTGAATTGCTAAATCATTTTAGTAATGATCTTGATCCAAAGGGGGAGATTGTTAGATCACAGATTTATTGGATTCAAGATCATCCAATCTGAAGACTGGAATATGAAGCTACAGCTGAAAAGCCACTCTCGATATTAGTCTAATGTTAAGTTTGTAATAATTGTCAAAGTTAATTATTGTGTTAATTATAGTATTTAATATTAGTCCTAAATATCTTATAATAGATATTTAGTTTAGATATTATGTTTAGATATTATGTTTGTAAAAGTTAGGTAGATATGTGAGATATCAGATCTCATAACATATCTCATTATCTCAAATCTTATTACAATCTGATCCTATCATCGCAACCTACATTCAGAGAAGAGAGAAAAGAGAGAGAGAGCTTAAACAGAGAAGAACATCAACCTTGTAATCGTTTGTGTGTAATCAAAACAGGTTGGTAATCTATCATATTTGTGTTTGTATCATCTGGTAAAGATCGTGTTCAATCATAGGGACCGACAAAACATTTCCTAAATGAGTTTATACTATTTATTCTTTCAAAAATGTCCTATAACACAAAATCAAACATTTCTCCAAAACACACGATAAAAGTACTTTGATACTAAAAAATCTACCTTTATAAAACAAATCATTAAAATGCCAATATTTATGATTCATTTATCAACATGCCCAAAATCCCAAATATGGTGTTTTACAAGTTTATAAAGTTAGACACTTCAAATAGCCAAAACTCACCAAATGACTCAACAGTTAATAATTCAATGTAAAACATATAAACATTTAAAGATTGACATTTTTGGCATGTACACCGTTTTCACAAATCAACTTAAACTCACTGTAACACCCGTGTTTTTGTGTAATTCTAGATTCCCAACTTGTTGAAATTGTGACCTTTAATCGTTTTGTTATACTCCTAATCGTGGTATCTATCCCTTTTGTCGTCACATAAGTCGCGGGTTTGAAATCTCGGGTTTTTGGGTTTCGGTACCTGTGGCGCGATTGTGCCACGCGATAGTGACATAGTGACAATGTCACTATCGCCAGGGCACTCTCGCGGGGGACATACCACTCGCGGTACAATCGGCGCGATTGTGCCCGCGATAGTGACAAGTGTCACTGTCGCAGGGCACTATCGCTGGAGACGTACCGAGAGTTCCATGGAGCGGGCGATAGTGCCCCGCGATTGTGACATTTGTCACTATCGCCGGGCAAGGTCGCGGTCGGGGATCTGAGGTATAAAATCGACCCAAACTGATTCATTTCTCATTTATTGCAAGTGTGGAGCTTGGATGGTACGATTTTCAGGCGATTTTGTGCCCTAGGTGAGTTCCTCCTCACCTCTCTCTTCATTTACTCTTAGGTGTTGTGTCCTAACATCATTTACTCCTCTTCTAGGTTGTCAAGTGATCATTGTGAAGATCTCGACGTTCTCAAGTGCTAGTTCTCTCCAACTAGAAATTCTAGGGTTTCGATATTTAACCCATTGTGAGTACATACTTCCTTTTTATTAAACTTTATACACATCAAAATGCATTTTTAACTTCTAAATATCTCCTTGTTTACATTTCCATTGTTGATGAGATTTTGACCTAACTTATTGTTTTGGGAGATTTTAGGGTTTCTTACCATTTTGTAAAATATAGATACAACCCATGTCTTGGAACTACAAATATGATTGTTGTCACATTTGGATGAGTAAATGTTCAACTTATGGCTTTTTAGCCAAGTTTATATTTTAAACATATTATGGGTATTTTGGTTGAAAGTAGTATTTCGGGAAAAGGAAATAAATGGTTTAAAATGAGGTAGTCCATGTTTACATTAAAATGGTTTTACATATATTTGGAAATGAGAAAATAGCTTATGATTCATGTTTGAGCTTTGTATTTTCTTATCAGCAGTTAACCATAAAAATATGATTTGGGAACTAAATGGTATTATGAACTATATGTTTGATTATAGTTGGTCACAAGTGTTATTGTGACAAGTCTAGACTACTACTAGTGGATCCATAGGTATAGAATCGACTTATTATTTGAGGGTAATTCCCATATGTAGCTAGTTGAGACATTGGGCCCTAGGGTGGCAACTTGGTACGGTTATGTGGGACCGTATACTAGTCTGGGTCGTAAATGTAAATCCTAGCGAATGAGCATGACTAGGGATCATTGGGTGCCCTCCCCCACATCTTAGTACGAGCCGGCGTGTTCGTGGCCTTGATTCTAGTATGGTGAGCTCAAAACTTGGAAAGTGGCTTACTTTGTGTTTCGCCGCAATCCTTGGAATTCGGGTTTATCCCGTCATCGCAAGATGAAGACTGGGCCGGAAGGTCACTATGTGTTTATCAAACCATTTACAAAGACGGTTGTCGAAAACAATTTATTCATGTTGCATTTAATTCTTCTTACTATCTTTCATATAAATGTATGTTCTCACTAGGCTTTAAGCCTAACACTTTTTCTCAAATGATGTGTATAACAGGTTCTCTTAGCGGCGGGTCGTCAAGAGGTTGAGAGAAGAGCGTGGTCTCTTGAGGGTAATTTTTGGTTGTTTAGATATTTTGGAGTTTTGGTTTGGAACAATTTATTCATATTTTTGGTATTGGGGTGACAACCTATGTAATCTAGATAGAATTGGTTTAGATTAGTTTGTTGTCGATTTCCCATGCATATTATACAGGTTTTGTAAACGCATACTCTTTTACCCTTTTTGGGTGATTCACTCCAATTACAAATGTTATATTGCCAAATTTTCAATTTTCAAAATTACCCCAAATTTTTAGGGTGTTACACTCACCTTGCTAGATTTAGGCTAAATCTAGATTTTACCCCAACTTGAAATTCGAGAAGCACAATCACTAGGAATTCACCAATGGAGTGTTTATATCTTATAATAAGGTTTAGAAATAGAGAGAATGAACTTAACACTTAGGTTTTGGTGAAAATCTAGAAAACCCTAAAATGAAGCTTGAGGTTGAAGATGAAGATGAAGACTCTTGATCCTAGCTTTCAATCCTTAACTTGATGATGGTTTACCACCATAATACCCAAAGGTTTGAGTCAATGATGTCCCAAAACATCAAAGGATGATGTTGGGTTGTTCTTGAGAGGTTTTGAGAGAGTTGGGAGAAGAATGAGAAGCGAGAAATGAAGAAAGGGCTGAAAATTCGTATTTAACAGCAGCCTGTCCCCTTTGTGCGACATTGCCCGGCTACAATGCCCTGGGCAATGTCGCTGTGGTGTACCAGGCTTCGGTACAATCTCAGCGATTGTGACAGTGCGACTATTACACTATCATAGTCTTTGGGCATTGTCGCAGGACCCTTCCCAACCCCGAAACTCAACTTTTTCAACGCCAACACTCCCGATACTCTAAGAGATTTTACATAATGTTTTCCCAACAAAATCCCACCATTTACATGTTCCAAAAAATATCCGGGTGACCTTTACTTACCGAAAATTACGGGTGTTACAATCCTCCCAACCTTAGAACGATTTCGTCCCCGAAATCTATTTCTCACCCAAGGCATTTCATTACCACCCTTAGCACTTATTGGGTTTCCTCGGTCCCCAAAAGGGTAATGAACTAATCGTAGACCTCAAAGATGCCATTCTCCCAAATCGACCGTCTCCCTTCCCAAGGAATTGTCTCTAATCCACTTCATCCTTTTGCTAAAACTTGATGACTTCCTGACGCAACCGCCATACTGATTTTCGTAAAGACTCCCACATCCAATATTCACCTTGATGTGCTATACTCATACTATAGTGAACGTCGCACTTTACTAGAGAAATTTCTAACCATGCGACCTCGGTTGCTTCCCAACCTTAGGTGACACCTACTACCTCCAGGGTAGCTTGTGACCTCAACCTCTCTTTGACAAATTCATTATAGTTTAACACGATTCTAGGCCCGAATTTCAATGGTCTACACCAAACTTAAAGAATCCCCAAAATTCCTTAGTGAATCTCCCTTGCTATTGGCAGAGCCTTCCTTCTAGGGACGTGCCAATACGATCTACATGGAGTCAGTTTATTCAAATTCGACTGTTGCGCAACTCCAAACTATACTCAAACATCCAATATTCATCCTCTATAAATCTTTACCATAACCAGACAATCTTAATCATCGATACTTAATTGCTAACGTCTAATACCCTTAAAGTTGCCACATAGTGCAAGCACACAGGATTCCTCGGAAGTGCACTGAAGCACCCCAACGATCATTGTCCTCAAAATCAGATGTCGACACCCCAAAATCCCAAATATGGTGTTTTACAAGTTTATAAAGTTAGACACTTCAATTAATCAAAACTCATCAAATAACTTAACAGAAGATAATTTTATATAAAACATATAAGCATTTAAAAATTGACATTTTGGCATGTTCACCGTTTTCACAAATCAACTTGAACTCATCTTGCTAGATTTAGGCTAAATCTAGATTTTCCCCAACTTGAGCTCCTTTGAAGAAATTTGAATCCTCAAGCCAAAACTTCCAAAAACCTAGATCCACAAGTTTCCAAACATAAATACACATATTCAAGTGCTTAGAATCATTCCCCAAACATCTTATATCAAAATTTCCATTTTGGCCAAAAACCCTAATTTGACCTAACTTCCCTAAAATCATCCAAACCAAAATTTGAGAAAATACAACAACTAGGAAGTCATCAATGGAGAATTTATAACTGATAGTAAAGTTTAGAAACTAGGTGGATGAACTCACCACTTAGGTTTTGGTAAAAACATAGAAAACCCCAAATTCTTGAAGATGAAGGTGATGATGAGCTCTTGATCTTTGCTTCCAATCCACCACCAAATAATCTTATATATTCCCAAAACTAACAATCTAACATTGAAAATATCTCAAAAATGAAACCATATTATTTTGAATCGCCCAAAACGGAGTAGAAATGAGCAAGATATGAAGAAATGAAGAATGGGGCTGAAAATCGCGACTTTATGCACACTGCTACCTCCATGCGATTGTGCCATGCTATAGTGACCATGTCACAATCGCGGACACAACCGCCAAGATTGTACCGAGAGTTTTTGGCCTTCAGCGATTGTGACATGCTATAGCGACAGTGTCACAATCGTTGGCTTTATACCTGAGCATGTACCGAACACTGTTTTGGCCACAACTTCTTCGTTTTAGCTCCGATTTTGCTCCGGAAAGAACTGTTGGACTCGTATTTGAATTTCTCATCTACCAAGACTATAAAATATAGTTTTAAGCCCAAAATTCCATTTCCTCTATTTATCTTAAAATATCGATTTCTACATTAACTTGAAATAGTACTTACCCAAAAATTACGGGTGTTACACCATTGTCATAATTACATGGTGTAACACCCTAAAATTCGGTAAGAGCAACTAATTTAAAATTTCAATATAACATCAAATGAGGGACAAGACTTCCTCTTATTAAACAAACTCAATACACCTCAATATAAAAGTCTATCGTTAATCCTCGGTGTATATAAACTCCAATAATATACAAGGACTAAACAGAAGTCGGATGCTACATGTCCTCAATATGAGTTGCTCTTCATAAGCTAACGCGGAAGGCTTCACCAAACTACTCACCTTACGAGCACACCACTAATACTCCTCTCTTTAAATGGTCACTAAAACTATTCCCCAATGGAGCCTGTTGCACATGCCGACAAATAAAAAGGTTAGGCTAGCGCCTAGTGAGTTCAAGAGTTTTACATGAGTAAAGTTCTTTAAAAATGATGAACTTCGCTTAAAGTCATGACCTTTCAATTGATGTATTTTAAAACGTAGAAAACAACTCTTTTCCAATGTTATGCACTTTCAAAGATGGACACCTCATTTCAAACATGCTTTATAAATTGATGCAACTTAAACTAACTCGAAACATGAATATGAAATGACTCCTATTTAAGAAATGTGGATAAAACGTTATATTCCAAAACACCCAAACTCGGGTGGGGCAAAATACTCGACCCATGAATCATCATCAAAACCACATATACCGTACGTCCGAAAACATTGACACTAGGTCCAATACTCACGCAACCGTAAACGAAAGGAATCTAACTACCAAAACATGGGGTTGACGTAATTCATTCAAACCTTAATATACGAGGAGGAAGATCCAATATTAAGGCCCTCATTCACTGTCGACCATAAAGAGACAATGACAAAAAAAAAATAAGACATCTTTATATTTAAAATACTGGTAGCCGACAACGGGGGAGACCCGTATCCGTTGAGAGTGGAGGAAACACAAAAGTATGCCACCCAAGCAACGTTAATCGCATGACACCTCCCGACATCATAGCCAGGTGTCCCTACGACTTCTTTAACAAGTGTCACCCAAGTCAGTTGACCTTGATGAACATTCTGAAGAACTCCATCCCGAAGGCCCGACACACTTAAAGACTACCTCCCAGGCATTACTTCAAGCGGCGGAGGTCCTAGCGCCTACTTCCCCGGTAGCACTAACAGACTCAACCCTCCTAGCGATCACTTGTAAAGTTTTCGGTCATAAAACATGGGTACCGGAGTTCAACCCCGCAATACCCAATTGACCATCCCAAAACAGACTGACTTACGTGCCTATGGATCCAATGCAACACAGTCTAACATTACATGCCTAACCCCGCAACACCAAAATGCAACAAGGTATATTAGTACGTATGTCATGATGGGGCTACTTGAGCCATTCAAAACTGGACAAGTGTCCTCAAGACTCTTTTAAGTCGACACCGAGCAAAAATGCTCAAAACTTCTTTTGTGACCAACGATTAACGACTCCCCAAAAGAATAACGCAATTGACTCACTTCATGCAGACACACTCCCAAAATACGTGTGTAGACTCCAATGCAGTTTAAATTGGGACAAATTACTTTCCAAATGATTTTATGCCATTTACTTCTTCAAGACGACCCATGACACGAAATTACGCATTTCTCCAAAACAAACACCAAAATGCCTTTTTAACCAAATAATCTCACTTGTGCAAAAAATCACCAAACACACCCATTTATGACTCATTTATCAAAATGCCAAAAAATCTCCAATATAGTTGTTTTACAAGGTTTATAAAACCAAACTTCTCAAATAACCAAAACCCATCAAGTAACTTCACAAATGATAATTTCATGTTAAACACATAAATACTTTAAAATAAATATTTTGGCATGTACAACGTTTTCACAAATCAACTTGAACTCACCTTGCTAGATTTAGGCTAAATCTAGATTTTACCCCAACTTGAACTTCCTTGAATAATCTTCAATCCACAAGCCACATCTTCCAAAAACCTAGATCCACAAGGTCCAACCATAAATATTTATATTCAACCATTTAGAAATATCCCCAAACATTTTACATAAAGATCTCAACTTATGTCAAAACCCTAATTTCCACAAATGAAGAAAATAGAATGTTACCTTAACCATGACTCCAATCCACCAACCAAAATGCTTCTAGATCACTAAAATGAGCCATACACTCCCAATCTTCAAAATGATAAAAAGGTTGGGTGAAAACCCTAGAAATTTGACGAAGATGATGAAGAAGGTGGAGAGGGTGAAGATATCTTAGCTCAAGCTTCCACATTTTACTAGATGAGGGAGAATCGCTTGAAACACTCTAGGTTTGGTGTTTCAAATGCTCAAAATCAACAATGGGGGTAAAGGGTTCGGTTTAGAGAGAAGAGGAGAGGGTATGGTTGAAGTGGATGATGAAAAAAGGCTGAAAATCACGTTTTAAAGCAACCAAGGATCGACGGCGATAGTGCCCCACGAAAGTGACATATGTCACTTTCGTTGGCACTCTCGCTGAGAGTGTACCGCAAGCAACAATGCCCTCTGCGAGAGTGACACACGATTGTGACACATGTCACTTTCGCTGTCACTTTTGCCCAGACTCCTCGAAGCCCGAAAATCCGATCTTTTTCGACACTAAGGCCCTCGACACTCTTTGGAACTTTTAGTAGTGTTTTACCAACATGAATCCCGCCAAACACAGGGTACAGAAACACCTGGGTGCCCTTATACTTACCGAAAATTACGGGTGTTACACATGGCACATTCGTTGGGACAACCAACCACTTGGTAATCGCCGTTGCTATTGTGACATATGTCACAATTTCATGGCACTATATCCGGGACTACCACACTTTCAGTACCATTAGTGCTATTGTGACAGATGTCACAACCACATGACACTATAACCATACTCCATATGTGGTTCTTCCTTTACTGATTCACCCAGTTCAACACTTTTCTTCAATTGAGATAAAAAATCAGGGTGTTACAAAGAGAGTAGCTTGGGTGAAGCCTTCCACACTTTGGGAATAACAACTTGAATTGGGTTTAGTAACATCCGACTTTACTTAGTCTTGGTATAAGCCTCTAGTCAATGATCTTATGGGGTTAAATGTATGATTAAATTGAGGTGTAACACCCTCAAATATGGAAATAGCAACTAATTATTTTTTTTTCTAAATATATCAATAATTGAATCACCAAAAATAACAACTTAAGGATTAAATTCAATAAACACAATTCAAACCTTATACAAGATCTATAATGGGGGCGGGTCTTACTAAACCCATAAACGATTGCTATCTTCAAATGTGCGGAAGACATCACTCAATAGCTACATCCTTCTCGAGCATCTAAATAGCATTCAACACTTCACGGTGCTACGTGAGACAATCCCCAACTAGGACCTGATGCACATGCTGACAAATAAAAAAAGGTTAGGCTTAACGCCTAATGAGTTCAAGAGTTTTCAACATGAATAATAATTTGTTAAAAAGGAAATAATGCAACTTCAAACACAATATTTCAAAATGATTTTATTTAAATATGAAAACGACTCATTTTCCAATAACATGCATCTTTAAGGACGAACGTCTCAATACAAAACATTATTTATAAAGTGATGCAACCCAAAACTCACTCAAAACGTGAATAGAAACGGACTTCCAATTTATAAAAACATGGATAAAACTTTATATCCCGAAACACCCAAAACACGGTGGGGCATAAAACCCAACTCATAAATCACCGAAAACATGGAACTAAAATTCAATACTCATGCGACCATAAAATGGAATGAAATCCAAATGTTAAAGCATGGACCATTAAATATCCAAAATACTGTTGGCCGACAATGGGAGAGACCCGTATCCATTGAGAGTGGAGGATCACAAAAGTATGCCACTCATACAACGTTAATTGTATGACATGTCCCGACATGAAGTCCAAATGTCCCTACGACTCCTCATCAAGTTTCACCCAAAGAGTCGGTTGACCTTAGTCTCTATCCTCATGGATTTTTACCAAAAGGCCCGACAACATTCAAGGACTACAACCATGGCATTACCCCGAATGGCGGAGGTTCTAGTGCCTACCCATACAGGGTAGTACCACCCCTGACTCAACCCTCCTAGTGTCTACTTGAAAGGTTAAGGTCATAAAACATGGGTCCTGGAGTCAAATAAAAAATGACTTACATGCCTATGGATCCAATGCAACACAGTCTAAAATTACACGACTACACAGGAATGACTAATACACTTGAGCCTGCAATTATCATTAATATGTTACAAGATGCATTAAGATGCAAATCATAAATGGGGCTCTACATTGAGCCGTTAAAACTAGACAAATATCCTCAAGACTCTTTTTAAGTCAAAACTGAGCTAAAATGCTCAAAATCCATTTGACCAACAAATAACGGTCCCTAAATAGAAAAACGTATTTAAACGACGTTTATGCAGACAGATACCTTGAAGATGTGATTAACCCAAAACTCATCATGGATTGGGACAAAAGTTTTTCTAACCGGTTTATGAAATCAAATACACCAAAAATGCATAAATTTATAAATTAGACTTCATTTGTACAAAAATCACCAAAAATGCATAAATCATGCTATTTACTTATCAAAATGTCCAAATCCCAAATATGGGCATTTCATGATTTGAAAACAACCCAAGTTCATCAAATATGAAAACTTATCCAAATACTCAACATACTGACATTTACCAAGTAAAACATATTTTTACTTCAAAATACACATTTTGGCATGTACATAGTTTTCACAAAGCAACTTGAACTCACTTTGGTAGATTTAAGCTAGATCTAGATTTTATCCCAACTTGAGCTTCCTTAAAGAAATCTGAATCCTTAAACCAAATCTTCCAAAAACCTAGATCCATAAGTTTTCAACCATAAATTAACAAACCCAAGTACTTAGAATCATACTCCAAACACCTTTCACCTTAAATCCCCATTTTGGTCAAAACCCTAATTTTGACCTAACTTTCCCAAAATCATCTAAATTGAAAACTTGAGAAATAGAAGCATTTGTAACCCAAGAATGGAACATTTATAACCTTGCATAAGGATTTAGAAAGAATTAGGATAACTCACTACTTAGGTTTTGGTAAAACTCCAAAAAAACCTAGAAATCTCTTAGAATTGAAGGTGAACACTTGGTCTTGCACTTGAGGTTGTAATTACAAGCTTCGATGATGAATGACACTTTAAAATCTAAGGAAATGGTCCCAAAATGAGCTAGGGTTCGATAAAGATGACGGGGGATCGATTTAGGAGAGAAATGGTGAAGTGTGAGAAGTAAGAAATGAGAGAAAGTTGAGAAAAACGGGTTAAAAACCCTCTGGTGCAGGCTGGCGACTATGACAATTATGCCAAGCGACATTGACACTGTCATAGTTGCCTGACATTGTCGTTGGGCCTGTACCGAGGCCCGAAATTCGACTTCTCCAAACCGTAACGTTCTCGACACTGATAGGGATCTAAGAAAGTATGTTCCAAATCACAAATCCGTAAATTAGAAACCTCAAAAGACCACGGAGTGACTGTTACTTACTGAAAATCCAGGCGTTACATGAGGTATGTCCAAGTATGGATTTGTAAAAAGGGATTTTTACCTTTTACTTGATGAAATATCGAAATTTTTAATTAGTTGTTCTTTCCAAATTTGAGGGTGTTACAAAGAAAACACGAGAACGGTCGAGTACATACAAAATCATTTATGATTCACGCGACTTTGTTGCGACTTAAGTCACGGACAAAGTCGCTCGCGTCCATTTTTTTAGTTGTTAATGCCGAATCATATATGATTTTTTACATGATTTACTATTTTTTGTTTTCTTAAATAGCCAGTGTTCTCATTTGAACAATCCTCTCCATATATGTAAACCCAAATAGTATAACATGTTCGAGTGGATGGTGCATTTCATTCTATACAATAAAAGCAACAACTTTTTTTCTTTCATTCCAATGTATTAGATAATTTATTTCCTCTCCTATTCCCTTATAACAAACATTGTATTTGATACAAGGAGAATCCAAGAGCTATTAAGGTGTTTCTTCTATCTTTGGAAAAGAAGAAAACGAGCTCGAAAGAGACTAGGAAATTGAAATCAGAAAAAAGGCAAACATAAGCTACCGAGAGTTTCACCGAGATTTAAGTCTCGGGATAAGTCTCGCTGCCCATCCAGTGCCTACCAAGAGTTTCACCGAGAGTTAAGTATCGGTACAAGTACCGGTGACGACTGGATTGATTATTATTATTTTAATTACTTTGACTTAGGATAATTATTGTTAGTTTTAATTATTATTAGGATTATTATTTTGTATCATTTTTATTAATTATTTAATTACTTTTATTGTTGGTTTAGGATTAGGATTATATTTAAATTTAATGTTAATAGTTATCGCTTAATTAGTTTAGCTATAAATAGGGTTGAATGTTTTCTTTAATATTCCGAGATTATTGATAAAAAAGTTATCTTTTATAGTTTTATTTCTAGTTTAAGAGTTTTCTCTTAATTTTCTCGAGCGTTTCGTTGTAAAGCTCGCTATCCTTGGATCCAGACGTTTGTCGATCCGTTCCCCGCACTTCCCCGCTGCATCAGTATTAGTGCTTAACTGTTGTGTCTTCTTAAGAACCTCGGTAGTATAGTCATTACGGTGAAAAATTTTCTATCGGTTCAGGAAAAATAACAATAATAATAATAATTATATCAAGTACATTTTATTAAAATAGAAATTTCATTTATAAAATATCAATTTTTTTTTACAAAACCACTTGCATTAACTAACATTATTACGATGTTGCTATCAAATAATGCAAACAATTCGTTAATTTTTTTTATTTTACATAATTGAATATTTTTAATGATATTAATTTGCAATCAACAACAAATTATTTTGGCCATCTTCTATAATTTTTAATTATGTTTATCAATTAAAAAATATGTTGATTTGAGGGGTTTTAAGATATCTATTGGTTAGTTAAGGAATATGTATTAAATACAATGATTAATAAAATATCATTTATTCAACGAGATACCTAAAATTAGATAATCATACTTAGAACATGATTTTTTATGAAATTTATAAAGAAATCAATAACTTAAAAAAGCCCCCTGTTCATTAATAAGATATAAGCCCTTTAAAAATTTACAAACATTTTTTCTGTTAAATTATTCAAGCAGAAGCTAAAAAGATACCTTTTTCATTGAGTACACCAATTTGTTTCCTGTTTGTTATTTTGAAATATTATCTTTTTGGATACAATTTTAATTATCCTTTTGACTTATTGGTAGCATTGTTTTAAAAGGCTCATTATGACTCTTGTTGTCATCCGTCATCGATTTTGGCTTATCTGATGCCACGTTAAAAATATGGTATGCCATGATCCAATAAATAGTATTTGACTATTTGTAACACTATATTTGCTATTTCTTACGAATTGCTTTTTAATTCTTAGTATATAATAGGGAAAAGTTTAAAAAACCTAATAAACTATCATATTTTGCATGATTAAGTCTTTGAACTATTTTAACTTTCTCATTTTGAATGATTAAGTCCCTCAACTATTATTTCGAATGAAAAAACAATTAAACTTTCTAATTTTGAATAATTAAGTCTCTAAACATTTTTTTTAATAAATAAACCATCGAACTTCTAAAAATTGGTTACATTTTTTAAAGGTACCTGAAAGTGGAACTGACGATGAAGGTTTTAAAGTAAAAACAAATCTAAATCAGTTTTACCGTTCTCAAACTATACGCCATTAAAACCCCTCACAGATAATCGTATCACTCCGCCTCGCCACTCTCCGTTGCCCTAACGTTGTCCGTTCTCCATATCGCCTAACACCTTGTTGCCCCTGCCATCGATCTCCCTCTTTTTGATATATTTTTTATCTATCAAAAGAGGAAGAATCAAAAGACAATCGGTTACAAGTAGATTTTTTTGGATTAAAATGATGTAAGTAACCAAATTTTAGAAGTTCGATGATTTAATTTATTGAATAAAAATGTTCAGGGATTTAATCATTCAAAATAGAAAAATTTAATAGTTTTTTCATTTAAAATGAGAAAGTTTAATGTTTTTTTCATTCAAAACAAATAGTGCAGGGACTTAATCATTCAAAATGAGAAAGTTTAATGGTTTTTTCATTAAAAAAAACAGTTCAGTGACTTAATCATTCAAAATGAGATCGTTTAATGGTTTTTTCATTCAAAAAATTAGTTCAAGGACTTAATCATTTAAAACGGAATAGTTTGTTGGGTTTTTATAAACTTTTCCCTATATAATATTATAACATAATTAAAATTATTTAATATTATTTACATATTTTCATTAAACCATGTATCAAATCAAATACTAATGAAAGAAATACTTCATTTGTTCAAAAAATCAAAGAGAGAATTACAGTTTTGGTTCTTAAGGTTTCGTATTTTCTTTGAAAGAAGGACCTATAGTTCAATATCTCAAATAGTGGTCCCTGAGGTTTGGATTTTTGCTCTGAAAGAAGGACCTCCTCACTAACCCCGTTAAAAATCAATGTTATTGGTAGGAGTATTTTGGTCTAATCACATTTTTCCTTTTATTATCCCTTATTTTGCACATTTGTTATGTTTTTTCTTATTTTTGTAAAAACCATAAAGATTTAGGGACCTGTTATGTAAATAATTATATATATATATACTAAACCACAGGGAAGACCGGGGACACCTTCCCCTCCTTTTTTTCCGGCATACGTCCGGCCAAACCTCGTTGTTCTCATTGTTCGATATGTGACAACTGTGTGGAACGATTTGATCACAGGGACGATGATTTGGTCCATGTGATCGCCGACGATGACAAATCACAGGGACAAAGGAGGTGGTTACGGTGGCAAATCACAGGGACGAAGGAGGTGGTCACGATGACAAATCACAGGGACGATGGTGGTTCTTGATCAGAAAGTTTGATGGAAAACCCACCTCCCTCGGTTCCATATGTTTCATTTGGTTATGTGATTTCAGTTTTCAAGTTTTCACAGGGACGATTTGGTGCTGAATTTTTAAAGTTTTTTGGTTGGAGATATGTAATTGATATATCTATCATCTAATTTTAATGGAATTAATGCTAAGTGTTCAAAAAACATTTTAATTGATTTTTCAGTCCAGGGCTCAACATCTCCTTCAATTCGTCTCTGTAAAAAAAACATATACAGAGTGTGTATAAGATCAACAAAACGATCCAAACTCATTAGAGAATCATCATCATCCCCAAAATTAGAGTATCATTATCATCCCCAAAATTGCAGGTTATTGATACTCTGATATTTTGACAACTGCAAATATGTGATTGACACAATTGAATATATTCAAGTTGAAAGTGGGATTGTAGTGATTACAACGAGAAATGGATTGTGAGCATGGTTGAGGTTGGAAATTGAGGTTGCTTCCATAGTTCCATTGAAATGGATTTGTGAGCATGGTTGTTGAAAAGGTCAAACTTGTTTTCCCTCCCCTTATTCTCTCTCGATACACCTATCCTTCAACTTCTTATTCCAATAACATATCTCCGTGGTTTAGCCCTCTGATTTGGTCCCTGTGTTTTTTTTTTCCGGCTGACGATGCTCATCGGAGTTATACGGGGGTGGAACTTGATCCCTGTTCCAATTCCACCATCTGTTCGTTGTTATTCCGACTATCAGATTCGTTATCGGAGAAATTCTTGATCATTCCACCATCTTCAAACTCCATTTTCTCCACTAGTTTCCCCTCAATTTCTTCCACCAAAATCGATTTTGTGATCTTTACTTGTCAAAGAATTACTATGAGTTAACCACACCTCCTTCTTCACCATTTTTCCTCCCCCATCACCACACCCCTTCTTCACCATTTTCCTCCCATTGTGTAAATACATATGTATATATATACATATACATCGATAGAGGACCAAATCACAGGCCAATCTCCCACCACCATACCCCTCGTTTTTTTTACTGTCACCATCCACCTGCAACTTCCCACCACCATACCCCTCTGATTTGATCCCCCGTGTGGTCGGTGTAGAAGGTTTCACCAGAAAAAAAATGGTGCAGGGGAGGGGACACAGACCACAAAAAGAATTGCAAAATTAGACAGAAAAAGTGATTGGACGAAAATACCCCCGACTCTAATTGAGTTTTTTAACGGGGTTAGTGAGGAGGTCCTCCTTTCAGAGCAAATACCAAACCTTAGGGACCACTATTTGAGATACGGTAGTATAGGTCCTCATTTCAAAGAAAATACGAAACCTTAAGGATCAAAACTGTAATTCTCTCAAAAATCAAACGTAGTGTACCACTAAAATATTTAAAAAAATTTCTTAAATAAAAAATATGAGTATTATGATAGTAGTAGTAGTATTTTAGTACCAATAATGGTAAAAGGCAAAGGAATAAAGAAAAGAAAGAAGAAACATCTCCCTGCATAGTTTCTTCACGGGTACTAACTTCTTCTACACTTACACTCTTACTACATACATACCAAAAGACAAAACCCACCCATTGACCCATATCAATATCATACATACATACATACATACATTCATTCATTCATAAATGTCACTCTCACTTCACGGATCCACTTTTATTTCCTTATCCAACCCTCTTTCTCTCTTCATTCTCCAATGCCAATGGCTTCCTACTCCACACTCTCACTCACATTCCTAATTCTTTCATCTCTCCTCATCTTCACCATTAATGCTTCTTCTTCTGAACAACAACAAGAACCAGATATCTTGCTCACCTTCAAATCCGCCATTGATGATCCCATGAACTACCTCTCTTCTTGGTCCAACACAACCACCACTCACCACTGTAACTGGACTGGTGTCACCTGCACCACCACCACCATTTCTTCTCTCACCCTTCAAAATCTTAATCTTTCAGGTGAAATCTCACCTTCCATTTGCCAACTCTCCAATCTTATCACACTTAACTTGGCTGATAACTTCTTTAACCAACCCATTCCTTTGCATCTCTCTCAGTGTTCTTCTTTAAACACTCTCAACCTTAGTAACAATCTCATCTGGGGTACTATCCCAGATCAGATTTCTGAGTTTAAGTCTCTAAAGTTTCTTGATTTGAGCAAAAACCATGTTGAAGGAAAGATCCCAGATGGGGTTGGGTCATTAGTCAATCTTCAAGTTCTTAATCTAGGTAATAACTTGTTTTCAGGTAGTGTCCCTAATGTTCTTGGAAACTTTACAGAGTTAATTGTTCTTGATTTGTCTGTAAACCCTTTTATGGAGAGTGAGATTCCAAGTGATGTTGGGAAGCTTTTGAAACTTGAGCAGGTTTTGTTGCAAAGATCTGGTTTTTATGGTGAAATACCAAGTTCCATTGTTGAATTGAAAGGTTTGACCTTTGTTGACCTTTCCCAGAACAATCTTTCTGGTGTTTTGCCTTCAAGAATTGGGAGTTCTCTCAACAAGTTGGTTTCTTTTGATGTTTCACAGAATAATCTTTTTGGGTATTTCCCAAATGGGATTTGTGAAGCAAGTGGGCTCACAAGTCTTAGCCTTCATACTAACAGTTTCAATGGGACATTACCCAATACCTCCATTGCTAATTGCTTGAATCTTGAAAGGTTAGAGGTTCAGAACAATGGGTTTGTTGGGGATTTCCCAAATAACTTGTGGTCATTGCCTAGAATCAAGCTTATTCGAGCCGAAAACAATCGGTTTTCGGGTGAAATCCCTGAGTCAGTATCAATGGCTTCTCAATTAGAACAAGTACAGATAGATAACAACAGTTTCATTAGCAAAATCCCTCATGGTCTTGGCTTGGTTAAGAGTTTGTATAGATTTTCTGCCTCACTTAATGGCTTATATGGTGAACTCCCACCCAATTTTTGTGATTCACCTGTTATGAGCATCATCAATTTCTCACACAATTACATTGCAGGTGAAATCCCTGAGATCAAAAAGTGTAAAAAGTTAGTTTCTTTATCTTTGGCAGACAACAACTTTGTTGGTAGAATTCCTGTTTCATTAGGAGATTTGCCTGTGCTAACTTACCTCGATCTTTCGCGTAATAACCTCACCGGCGAAATCCCGCTCGAGCTTCAAAACTTGAAACTTGCCCTTTTTAATGTATCCTTCAATAGATTATCGGGTAGAGTTCCTGCTTCGTTGATCGCAGGCCTTCCCGCTTTATATATACAAGGAAATCCCGAGTTGTGTGGTCCGGGGTTGTCTAATTCGTGTTCGAATGAGGGTTCTGATCGTAGAATAGCGGGCATATCGAAACTGGCTTGTGCATTGATCTCACTAGCTTTGTTAGCTGGAATACTGAGCTTGGCATTCGGGTTTTATGTTATTCGTAGATCTTCTAAGCGAAAATCTGAAACGGGTATTTGGAGATCAGTTTTCTTCTATCCACTTCGAGTTACTGAGCAGGATTTGATCATGGCAATGGATGAAAAAGCGTCTCGAGGTAGTTCCGGAGCTTTTGGCAGAGTTTATATCGTGAACTTACCTAGCAACGAGCTCGTTGCTGTGAAAAAGATACTAACTTTCGGAAACCCGTCTTTCAAAACTTTGAGAACCGAAGTGAAGACGTTGGCCAAGATCAGGCACAAAAACGTAGTCCGAATCTTGGGGTTCTGCCATTCCTACGATTCAATCTTTTTGATCTACGAGTGTCTGGAAAAAGGGAGTCTTGGTGATTTGATTGGCAAAGGAGAGTTCCAGTTGGCGTGGAGTTTTCGTCTGAAAATCGCCATCGGAATCGCTCAAGGGTTGGCTTATCTTCACAAGGACTACGTTCCGCATTTGCTGCACCGAGATGTTAAATCGAAAAACGTTCTTTTGGACAAAGAATTCGAGCCTAAACTTACAGATTTTGCCTTGGATCGGCTTTTAGGTGAAACTGCATTCCAATCCTCCATGGATTCTAAATCTGCATCTTCTTGTTACATGGCACCAGGTATACATACAAACATTTCATTGTCCATTTTCATTCTTCATTGTGTTTTTTTGGCATAATTTTATGTATTTTTCTTGTTTAGATGCTAACTAGTAATGCCATTTGAGTGCAGAATTTGGGTACAACAAAAAGGCTACAGAACAAATGGATACATACGGATTCGGTGTGATCTTATTAGAACTTGTAACGGGCCGAGCAGCCGAGCAAATGGACTCAAGTGAAGAGTCTCTTGATGTTGTGAAGTGGGTAAGACGGAAAGTTAACATCAGCAACGGCGCTGTTCAAGTTCTTGACCCGAAACTTACGACTTCGTGTCAACAAGATGCTTTGGGAATGCTTGAAATCGGTCTACAATGCACGTCGGTTATGCCAGAAAAACGCCCTTCTATGTTTGAAACCGTGGCAGCCCTTCAGTCTCTCGGCTCAAAGACTCGCCTTCCAAGTCTTGATTTATCGGCATCTTCGCATTCGGTTCCGGTTTGATGTAGGAACCAAGAAACAAGAAAGCCATAAAATCAAGCTATATGTAAATTACCAAGTTTGCACTGTTTTATATACAACATTATCCTTTAGTTTCCTCTTTATGATCACTTTGTAATATGCCAAAAGCAAATTGAGTTTTGCTTCCAATCCAAATAACTCATCACTCAACATTAATTTAATTTATCATACAAGCTAACTAGTAAACAAACAACAATTTAGCTTAATCCATACAGACAACTTAATTTATACAGACAGCTTAATCCATACAAGACTTAATATAAAAACAACCAAACAGACCCTTACAAACGAATGGTTCACGCTCTTCCGGGGCTCTTAGGGTCGTGGCGATCGTTTGCTCCAGTTCCTCCGTAATCCGTGTTTTCAAGATCCATTCTTCTGGTCGTTAACTCATCCAACTCCGATCGCTCTTCGTAACTCCTCGGGTTCATTTCATCCTACAACCCTCATCAAAAATTAATCACATCCCACCATTTTAAAAACAACACTAATTTCTCTAAACAAGAAAGAAAAGATATATTAGAAACAGAAATTAAGAACCTGAAAATGTATTTCTTGGATTGCAACTTCGTTTTTCATCCATCGAAAACTTCCTGTTCATCAAAAACCAACAAAAAGTTACGGTGGGTTATCGAAGATAAGTTAGAGGTCGTAAACTTGTGATTATATCGAACGGTAATCGGATCTTACTTGATGCAGTTGCAGAGAAGTTGAAACCCAGAAACAGTAGAAGAAAACAAAGAAAACCAAGCTTGAAAAGCTTCATGTTTGATTGAGTTTTTGAGAGGAAAGATGAGGAGGTAGGAAGATGGGAATTTAAGTGTATGTATGTATGGACAAAAATACAAATAAAACATATAATGAATGATGGATGTCTCATGACAACTACCCTACATCTCAATTAAGTCAACTTCTCTTCAACAATTACAATAATATTAATAGTCAAAACATTATTGATCTTTTTTTCCTAATGAAATTTGATAATACAACTATTATTTGATACGTTTTTTATGGGAAAATTAGTATAAACAAAAAGTTATTTATTAGGTATGTTTACATTCTATCTAAAGATACTAATATTGTATAAATTAAAAAAAAATTAAAATAGTTTTTTTCATAAAGAGTCATCATGATAGGCATGGTATAGTAGTTCTTGACATGCACAATCCATGAGGTGTTTGAGTCAACAATCTTTATAAAATAAAATAACAACTAGTTTTAGCTATAAAAAAGTTAGTTCTTAATGATAAATTAGTTAGATTAAATGACATGTAAAAATTGTCTAAAATGATAGATTTGTTGGTTATTATGTAAAAGAGTAAAGTTGTCCAGTTTTGGTCCCTAATGTTTGTACATATGGATATCGTCTCTAAGCTTTATAAACTCGGTTTTGGACACTTATGTTTGTCCATTTCTAACGGATTTTATCCCTTTATCTGATGACCGTTAACTTTTTCTATTAAATCTGATTAATGAGGGGTATTTTGATCATTTTATGTTTTTCTTGAAATTTTCTATTAGAATAAAAATTATAAATCTCACCACCACCCACGATATCTTTTCTAACCCCCACCTGCAAAAAAAAAAAAAAAAAAAACACTCCATCACCACCATCAAACAAATTTTGTAAATCAAAGACGAATTCAAGAACTTCAACAACTAAAATTCAACAAAACTTCAAAACATATTTTATTCAACAATCAAGATTCAAAAATAACATAACTTCAACATATTTTTTATTCCAAATCCTAAAACTATAAATTAAACACTAAAATAAAACCCAAGATCCATGACATGCCTCTCTCTCTCTCTTCCCCTCCCCTTTCTCTCTTTCTCCTGAATTTGCAGAATCGTTAAAAATCAAGTCACCGAGTGTCAAATTGGTAGAACCAACAAATGAAAACTCATTTCCATGAAACTCTAAGGGGGCCTTTGGTTTAATAGATGTTTTTAGGGATTTGGATTTCGTGGAAGGATTTGGAATCTTTGGTGTGTTTGGTTTGTATGATTTGGAAAGGAAGTAAACTCTATTATTTATAAAAAAATATATAAATAATTAAATTATCTTTTATTTAATTGATTATTAGAAAACAAATGTTTTAAACATTATTATATACAAATCCTACGAAATTCCGTAAAATCGTAGCCACCCCCGTGGGATTTCAAAATCCTATAAGATTTCAAAGAATTAAGGATTACAAATCCGATCAATCATGCAAATCAAACATGTGGTTGAAATGGATTTGAATTCCAAGTCCCCCCCCAAATCCTTTCAATTTTTACAAACCAAACGGACCCTGTAGCTTTAGAAAATCCAACTCTATGAAAACCCACTTCCAAGATCAAACATGTAACACCCTCAAATTTGGTAAGAACAACTAATTAAAAATTTCGACATTTCATCAAGTAAAAGGTAGCTCTCTAAAATAAAACTTTCTATATAACTTCAACAAATACAAATTTCTGCCTTATACAAGGACTAGACCAAAGTCGATGTTACTTAATCCCAACTATGAGTTGCTCTTCCTGAAAACTAGTGCGGAAGACTTCACTAAGATATCCACCTCTTGAGCACACGACTAGCATTCCTCTCAGCACAGTGTCACTAGAGTTATTCCCAACCGGAACCTGTTGCACATGCTGACAAATAAAAAGGTTAGGCTAACGCCTAGTGAGTTCAAGAGTTTTTCACATGAGTAAAGATATCTTTGAAAAAAGGTAATGCAATTTAAATCATAATCTTTCAAGATGATATGCTTTGAACATGAAAACGACTCTTTTCCAATAATTTGTATTTTGGGCAAAGAAACACCAATATAAACGTTTTCAAATCCAATTACTTCAAGGACAAGGTCCCAACATATAACCTTCTTTCGTAAAACTAATTTCAATGTAAATTCACTCAAAACGTGAATACTCTCCATTTACGAAAATGGGGTTAAAACTCTATATACAAAAACATCCAAAACACGGGTGGGGCACAATACTCAACCCATACATCATGGATAAAAATCTATTTATACAAAACGTCACCGAAAACTAGGATAATAAAACTCAATACCCAAAGTAACACTTTTCAGTGACGGGGGAGACCCGATTCCATAAAATATGACGGTACACAAAGTAAGCCCATTTTATGTTGTTAAGACTAGTCATATAAACAGAAGTACACGCAAAGGATGTCAGGCTCAGTGGCTTTAAACGTACACCCACGGGATATCAACTTCAACTGCGAACGGTCCTTACGTTGAGTCCCTCATCCAATATCGTAATACTTAACACGTAGGACTTATAGCCCAATCTGATGCCTAAACATGCCTCAATGTGGAAAACTATCGTTCCATCATTGGACGTAATGATTCCAAGCGCAAGGGATGTCAGGCTCAGTGGCTTTAACCGTACACCCACGGGATATCAACTTTAACCATAAAAGGTCCTTACGTTGAGTCCCTCATCCAATATCGCAACCAAAGCTCAAAGTTGAGTTATCAAAACTGGACAAATGTCCTAAACCCAATCATAATAAAATACCGATCCATAGGCTCAAACAACCAAATGACCCAACAGTTTTCACAAATCAACTTGAACTCACCTTGTTAGATTTAGGCTAAATCTAGATTTTACCCCAACTTGAGATCCTTTGAAGAACACTTGAATCCTCAAGCCAAAAACTTCCGAAAACCTAGATCCATACATTTCCAACCATAAATACCCATATTCAACCATATAGGGTCATTCTCTAAACATTATACTTGAAGATCTCAATTTATACCAAAACCCTAATTTCCATAGTTTAAGAGAAGAGAAGATTACCTTTACCAAAGCTTGAACCCATCAACAATACTCTTCTAGATCTCCAAAATAAACCTCAAACTTCTAATCTTCAAGATGGTGAAAAGAGTTGGATGAAACCCTAGAAACAATGGTGAAGAAGATGAAGATGAAAGGTTTATAGCTCTAGCTTTCAAAACTTGCTAGGTGAAGAAGGATCATTGATTTTAGAAGGAAGACACCCAAAATGATTTAGGGTTTGATTTTGGGGTTTGGCGGTCGGTTTGGGAGAGAAATGGGGGAAGGATTTGAGGTTAGGGTGAAAAATGGGGTTTGGGGCCGATTTTTTCCGTTTTTGTGCACACAGCGGCTCCGCGCGGGTGGCGGCGCGGGTCCACCCACGCGGAGCACTGTTGCCCGAATTTCTTGCCCGAACATTGTTTTGGTCATAACTTCTTCGTTTTAGCTCCGATTTTGCTCCGGAAAGAATCGTTGGACTCGTAATTGAATCCTTCATATATCAAGACTATAAAATCTAGGATTCAAGTCCAAAATCCTTTATCTTATTTTTTCCCTAAAATACTAATTTTTGTATTAACTTGAAATGATACCTTTCGAAAATCGAGGTGTTACAAAATATCAACTCAAAAATAGAAGCGAGAACAAAGTATCACTGTCTGAGAAGATTACTGTACAAAGCCTAGATCACCGTTGTTATAAACCCACTGAGCCACTCCAACGGGAATGTCAGAACTTTTTAATGACCATCTTAAAACCCTTGTCTTCATCCCTACACTTCTAGGAAATCAATCCCACTATGGTTCCATCTTTCTGTTGAAAAAGAACTTGAGCTTTGTGATTCAAGCTTCTGAGTTTTGAAGGAGATTCTATTTTGATTCAATTCCATTTTTTTGTTGTAAAACAACCTCTGGGTTTTGTGATTCAAGCTTTTGAGTTCTGAAGGAGATTCTATTTTGATTCAATTCCATCTTTTTGTTGAAAAACAAATTATGGGTTTTGTGATTCAAGCGTATGGGTCTTGAAGGAGATTTTGAGCTACTATTTTGGATTTGGTCGAAAGAAAAAACCTTTTCCTTGTATTTGGAAGGAAAAGTTGGTGTTATTTTGGGTAAAAGTAATGCTAACGGTTCGATTAATGTAGGGTTTTTCTTTGGAATGGAGGTCGCCGGTTGGAATGGAGAAAAGCGCCTAAGAAAGGGCTGAGAGGGAGCGGGGTAATGCAATATGATTATTATTCTGATGAAAAATTCAATTGAAAGGTAAAATGACCAAAATATCTCTCAGATAACTGAACTTAGCAGTCGATAGACAAATGGATGAAATCCATTGAAAAATGACAAACATGAAGAACCAAATCTGAGTTTATGGAGTCTAGAGGCGATATCCGTTGAAAAGTACAAAAAATAAGGATCAAAATTGAACTTTATTCCTATGTAAAATATACGGCATAATCGAAGAAGATGAAAAAAACTTTGGATTTTTAAACTGTCACTTAGAGTAGTTTTTCAGAAAATAATTTTATAAGTTATTTAATAATCAATCGAATGAGTTTTTTTTTTTTTAATAAATAAAATAGCTTATGATTACTTAAATATGCCTTTAATTTCGTTTTTGAATTTATATGTGTTGTTCAAGATTAACAATCACTTTTATGATTAAGATTAAAATAAAAATACAATGGTACAAGTATTGATTATTTTAATTGTGAAAAAAATTGGAAACAAAAATAAGGGAATATTTAAGAAGGTGGGTGAGATCCCACAAGTTGCCTAACCAAATTGATCACACTTTATATCCCAATCCATTTATTTTGATCTCACATCTGTATCCATCCCAATGGTCCACTTCCATATAGCTGCCTAACTTTATTTATTACTCATTTTGGATTACACCAAAGCGTATAAAAAAAAAATTCATATCCATATATTTAGAGGTTGTTTACTTACAACTTAATAAACTTAATAGTTTGGACGATTTATTCGTTCATGAGTGTTTTTTATGGTTTAATCGTTAAGTCATTAAGCTATAATGGCTATATGAAATAAACCGGGACCCCTCAATTGTCCTCATTTATCTACTAAAAAAAATTAATACCAGAAATGCGTAGAAATAATCGAACCATTTCTTTGCTTTCTTGAAACCCATTGGGCTCCGTCTCTCAAACAAACATATTTATCAAGACAAACAACTTATATGGACTTAATATAGTATATAGTTAAAAAAAATCATTTATAGGATTATAGCTTGAAAAAGATGTCTGTCTTAATAAAAAATAGGATGTTAAATTTTACTTATGTCATGTTGATATAAGATCGAAAATAAATACTTTTCAAAATATAAACATTTAAAAATGTGTTTTAAATGAAATAAAATAAAAGATGCTTTTTGTTAATATGCTATTTTGGATTTTAATTTACAATGATAGATATTTTTAAAAAATTCTACTATTTTTATTCGTTTAGGAGGTTGTTACACATCCATTAATTATAACATCTGTTTTGATAGATTTTGGTCTCAAATAATATTTAATAATCACTTGTCTAAATTCCCCTTTCCAAACATTTTAAACATGGAAATAAGTAACAAATTTTCTAGTATCTCTTAATATTTTATCAAACAAGATTTACCATTAACTTTTAACGGTTTAGAGATTTCCTCTTAATTGAACCGTTAGGAAGCAAACAAACCCTTACAACAGATGTAACAAAACTGGCAACCATCGAACCCAATTAGAACTAGTTAATTTTTGCCCACGTCTACAACCACAAATTTCGAGTGTGGCAAAACCCAAACCCTGTTATAGAGTTTGGTATTCTCGCATTTCACTAGGCTGTGATCATCACACGTGACCAACTCAAATTCATATGAGTCCTTCATGTTGTAGCCCAGTGGTAAGGTAACATCCTAGGGGGTCAGTGAATGGTATCCCTGACTACCCAGGTTCGAACCTCGTGGTGAGCATCCTGTGACATCCCATGATCATGGACCTGCCACATAGTGGTATCCTTAATTGGGTTGGGTCGTGATCGACGGGGATTAGTCGAGTGACACCCTTAAGTGGGAGCCCGGATACCCCGGGAACGTGTGCGTGTGTTAACTTGTCGTTCAAAAAAAAACTCAAATTCATATGATCTTATTAAATTACTTTAATTTTTTTTATAAAAGAAATGAAGTTCCAACCGAGAAAAAATGAATCAAGTGTGAAATCCTAAAATAATTATGTATTTTACATGTTTTTATAAAAAAATAACGACAAATTTAATGGTCGATACTGCAACGACAACCCGAACACAAGAGTTACCGTTGTTACCATGGCTAGAGCCATGAGTCCACAACCGGACTACTTGGGGCATTTCAGTCCTTGATCCCATGAGAATAAAATGAAATCCGATCAAAAAATAAATTGATCGTACTGATTTAGGTTCATTTTAATTTTTGAGTACTTTTTAAATAACTTTACAAGAAGCGGTAAACAACATTCAATGGCGAAACTTTTGGTATGCATCAATCGATAAAGAACATTGAATTCGTTGATTCAAGCTTAGAGCATGATATATTGACCCAATCTTGATCAACTTAAACAAGCCCAGCTAGTTTAGGCCACTGACAAAGAGTCAAACTATCATGTGTAAATTCAAGTTTCTAAACTCAAACCACTCTTATGATGTGTATCTTTGTATGTATGTATTGATGTATATATATACTAGGCACATACCCGCACGATGTAGCGGAATGTAAGTAAAGAACGAACAATTAATTTTATTTCCTTATAGACATGTCATCAACAATCAACCATGACCTAAGAATCACAACTTATGAAATCATAAACCCATAAAAATATTCAATAATTAATTTATATTACAATTATTGACGAAAAAAATTATAATGATATATTTTATAATAAGAATGAAACGTATTTTACGATTATGTATTTTTAATGTGCTAACGGTGGAAAAAAGTAAAACGTATGGATAGAAAACAAATTAGTTCGTAGATATTCATGATATTTAATAGTAAGGTTAAATTAAAAAAATATTCAATATTGTGCTCGTTTTAAAGATATTGATGAGACGATTATAATGATATGTTTTGTAAAAAGAAGAAACGTATTGTTTATTCCATTCTTGTTCGTATATGATTATTTATGTTAACATGATAGGTATGTAAAATAGAAAATAAGAAAACAAGAGATATAAAATAAATTAAATAACTAATTGTAAGGGTGATAAACGTAACATTTAATTGAATTAGGAAGTGAAACATTGAGAATTTTTTTTTGGCTTTCAAAGGTTTGTAAAAAACTGTATTAGAATTTTTATAATATAGTAGAGATTACCGTGATTTATTTATAATAAGAATGAAACGTATTTTTAATATATTTTACGATTATGTATTTTTAATGTGCTAACGCTGAAAAAAATAAAATGTATGGATATAAAACAATTTAATTCGTAGATATTTACGATATTTAATAGTACGGTTAAATTAAAAAATATTCAATATTGGGCTCGTTTTGAAGGTATTGACGAGACGATTATAATGGTATAATTTGTAAAAAAAGAAACATATTTTTTCATTGTATTTTTGTTCATATACAATTATGTGTGTTAATATGATAAGAGTGTAAAATGAAAAATGAAAAAATAAGAGATATAAAGTAAATTAAATAATTAATTATAACAGTGGTAAATGTAATATTTTTCCAAAAACCGTTTTTTCCAAAAACTACCTTTTTCAATAACCGTAATAGAATTTTAATATATAGTATAGATATAGATATAGAATATATATATATAGAGGAAGAATCATGCGAGACGTTAAACATTTTGCGAGAAGGCGATTAGTGTGATATCATATATGATTACATAGCCTGTATGTGTGTTTAATCATATATGATTAAACGTCTATGTATTCCCAATATAACATGTGTTTAATCATATTTGATTAAACTTGTGTATCACGTATGATTAAACTTGTGTATCACGTATGATTAAACACTTCTCGCCTTCTCGCAAAATGTTTAGCTTCTCGGTTGAACCTATATATATATATATATATATATATATATATATATATATATATATATATATATATATATATATATATAGGGGTAGGTTATTATGCAATCCTTTACATGGTGCAACCCCTCTATCCACCACTCATTTTATTTTTACATTTTTTAATTAAAAAGGTGAAAATAAAATTAGTGGTGGATAGAGGGGTTGCACCATGTAAAGGGGTTGCATTTGAACACACCTCTCTCTCTATATATATATATATATGTATATATATATATATATATATATAATTCTTTCTTAAACATAAACAAAACCTTTCTTTGATCCAAAACCCCTATTCACAAGTTTCAGAACCCAAATTTCTAGATTTCAGAATAGCGTTTGATTTGAATCCCAAAAACCAGTAATTTATCCATCTCCAACATCCCAAAGGGTCCTGCTTTTTCTTTCCTTCTGTTGAGTTGAATTAGAACTTAGAAGTCTCATGATGACCAAACCTCACGAAGAAGATCGTACCTTGCATTTCCTTTTACTGCACGGAGGTTTTCGATTATATATTCTTCAACTTCCTCATCGCTCGTATATTCTTTCGTCTGGATCATGGACTCCCTTCTGCTCAATCCAGAAGCTTTCTCAATAGAGAAAGGAGGTTTATTGTATATTATCGTTGCAGCTGCATAAGGAAAGCTGCTGAAATTGTCTTCTGATGATCTATGCTCGATCATGGACTAAACAAACCAGAAAAAAGAAAGAGTCAACAAATAGGAAGGTGACAACTATTCAGGATCATATGCTGTTTCTCGTTATTAAGTCCGAAAAATATCAAATATGCTTGTTAACTTTGAAAGCAAATAGGGTCATACCTCAGCATCTAGTGCCTCCAATACTGTGTTTGGAACTGGATCTGGGCAGAATTCATCTGGAGTAAAATTGCTTAGTATTCGCGTAAGCAACGGAAGACTAATTGATGGACATACCTAGTAACATTGTGAAAGATTTGTATCAGGTGGATTTTGATATTACTCATTACGAATGAGATAGCCGAGATAGAAGGCAAACCTCGGCTCTGATTGATCTGTCAAGAAGCATGTCCTTCGGTACCATTAGAAGACCACTTAATGAATCAAGAAGATGGAAGCATTTTAGTTCATCAGTTCTAGTCTTCCCAAGCTCATCGTCATCATCAGTGTCCATCGAGAACTTATCAGTGAGCCATCTAGACCAATTGCCAACCTGCCATGGAAGTAGATCACTTTAGTTTCTGATAGAATCTCCTGAACTAATTGAAGAAGATGATTTAGCAATGACTTTGCTTCGCCTTTCGTTTCTAACTACATGTGAAGTACGTACCGCCTTTTTGAGTTGTGCCCCCGAACCAAAGCTTAGATCCCCAGCTGGAATAGGCAAAACTCCGGATGCGGGGATCATATCTGATACAGGACCAGTTGGAATTTCATGGGCAGGCTCGTGGAGAATGGCATTGAACATGGCCACATCAAGTCTGGCAACACACTGCTCCATTACCTGATCATATCGTACAAAATTAAAGATCTCATAATGCTCTCAAGCGGTTAAAGCTGAAAATAGGTGAGCGACTATACATGAAAGTAACGAAGGTTTGGTTCATTTCAGCGCAACTGATTAGAACTTACCATTCTTGCCAACACTGGGAGGCAACCACATTCGTGCCCCCCTGCACGAACAGGACAAAGTCTCTTGAATGCATCGTGGAAAGTATTTTGCCATACATTAATGGAAAAGTTACTCTGTTGCTGGCCACTGAAAGTGGGTCCTAGTAATTTCCACGTAGTTTCTTTCATGTTCCTCTCAGCAGCTAGAGATTGCATATTAGGCATCAAGGTCTGCACCCATAGGACCATAAGAAGTTAAGAACTTAGTAAAAGCAAGAGATATTGCAATTGAATTTGTACTTTGATTAACCTCATGACCTCATCTATAAACTTGTTCCCATGGAGTTTAGAACCTATTTATTGCAAGGTATTTAGGAAACATATCTATAAGCAGACAATCAGTATGATGTAACCACTTAGAACGGAAGCTTCAGTGGCCACTCCATTTAATATCCTTATAAAGTTACGTAGTATAAAATGAAAACACAAGTCTTGTATTCTAGAGTTTGTACCTGCCACCATATAGACTCGACTATCCGTGAAAAGATCCCCGACTCAACTTTCTCAAGTTCTGATGTGAAGGTTCTTGTTTCTTGCCACTCATCATCGAACTCCATGAAATCAAGCTTATTGGATACTGTTGTCGATGAACTCAATTGGCATGAACTTCCAAATGCTTGGGTAACTATTTCCCTCAATACAATAATGTTTGACCACCAGAAAGTCAACCTGCAAATGCAAAGTAGGATTGCATAATCAGTCTCCTATATTGAGAAACATAAATTCAATGCCACCTCAAAACAAAAATTAGTTTAAGTACCTTGGAACATCATTCCCACAAGACTTTGAAATCAAACCAAGCGCTGATACAGTGTTTCTCGCAATTGAAGCCCGCTTTCCTTCGGACAAATGCTTGCTCGCATGATTATAAAGTCTAGAAAGGCGTTGAGCAGGGGTGTGCACCTTGTGTGCTGAGCTACAATGCTCTTGGACTACAGAGTAGAGAGAAATTTCGAGAGCAGCAACTTCGCTTAACTCCCCTTCAAGCTTCTCAATCCTCATTTCCATTTGTGTAATCTTTCGATCTAAAGCCTCTTTCGCTTTATGTTCAGTGTTCTCCTCAGTGTGAAGTGTTCCATCATCACTTCCAACACTTTGTATCCCATTTGAGGCCTCATCCAAGATATCCACTTCCTTTGGTTCTCCAGAATCTTGCTCATCAACTCCTTCAGAGGATATGGATGAAGGAGTTGATGATGGTTTTGGATGAACTTTCATACCTTTTGAGTTGTTACCAACAGAGTATTGGGCTATGTTACTAAGAGATTCTTTAGTATATCTTTTTGTTTTATTGGAAATATCAGATGATGTGTTAATCTGTAAGTTATGCAAATCATCCTCAGTAGCCCGTGAATCTCCACTGCAGGAGACAGAATCAGTCATCGTTTCAGAGTCTGATTCTTCCCTCCCATCATTCGGTTCCTTATTTAAATCTGTAGAGGGTTTGTTATATCTATATCTGCTCTCTTGGTTAGTCTCTTGAAGGCTTTTAGAAATTCGAGATGCCGCCTCAACCAATTTTTCATAAACTTCAGAGGGCTTTGCACTCTTCTTTGTGTCACTCACCACAATACTGGAGTTCACTCTCGCAGATGAAGCTTTCTTATCTGCTTCCTTTGCTTTCAATGTTTTGGTTGGCTTTTCTTGTTGCAGCTTATTCTCCCTGCTTACTATTCTTGCAGAACGTTTTGTTTCATTATTTGTAGGAGTTCGCTTCTTATCTGTCTGCTTCATACTTAACATATAGTCTGTTCTTCAACTGCCCAAAGAAAATATCTGATGAGCCAACTACAATATGTTTGATTACAAAATAATTTACATATTTTAAAACTAGATAAGATCAGAAAAAGCATCATATAACTGGGACAAAATTCAGCGCCTAAAGCATGAAAACATTCCAATGTTGAGCAATGTAGAATGTAACTTCTCAACCCACATCAGCGATAATTCTGGATTGTGAGCTCATTACAACCCCTTGAAGTTGGTTTATGAAAAACAACCTAGCATACTTATATATGAGTCATATGTATGGGTCCACATCACGGAAACAGTACCTCTTGGGGTAGAGGAGACCCCAAGAGAAAAGGTCTGCATACATCCTACCCCATATCTTACCTCTGCCTTGAAATTTGGTGGGTTTGATTTATTGCATGGAGACACAAGAGACCCTACTCATCTCCTGGTGATGATGATTTCTCAATTTAATTATATGATTATGTTCTGTGTCTTTCCTTAATGTTTCAGCTATCTGGCCTTGAAAGATAAAACTTTTAGGGCGTGTTTGGTTTGAAGGGATTTGGATTTCGTGGAAGGATTGGGAATACAAGGGATTTGGATTTGGAAGGATTTAGAATGTTTTGTGTGTTTGGTTTTTTGGATTTGGAATGGAATTGAATTCCATTTTTCATAAATAATTTGTAAAACAAATTACAAATAATTATAAAAATAATTAAATTACCTTAATATTAATTGAATATTGGAAAATAAACTTTTTTAACATATTTTAAAACATTATTAAATACAAATCCCTATAAATCCCAACTACCCCACAAGATTTCAAAATCCTATGTTTGAGGGCTTTCAAATAAATCCTAAGATTTCAAATCCGAGCAATCCTGTAAACCAAACATAGGATTAGAATGAATTTGAATTCCAGATTCCCCAAATCCTTTAAAAACCAAATGGTACCTTAAAGTCTAACATGTCCCACAGCAGTTGTACTCACAATATTGAGCTCCTAATAGGTCCCAGTAGTGGGCTACGGTTATTAAACCATTGATTCAGTTGTTAATTAGGGTTTTGAAACAGAGGGTTATGTTAAATTCTTCGGGATTAACCAAACTAAGGGATGATAATGTAACTTAGCACCATTGAACAAGTTAGCAGAGTGCATCAAGTTCAACTATTTGTTCATCATACAATTACAATCTAACAGAGTAAAAATTCCTAAAACGATTAAACTATAATCATATTCATAATCATAATCATTCAAGGTCGGTGACACAGATGTGATCCACAACAGATCGGAATAACACAATGGTTTTTAATTCTCAACTGTAACTTCAAATACGCAAAAACACAATAGGCATTAGCAGATTGAAAAAAAAAAAGAAAAAGAAAATGTAAATCGAATTGAGCATAAATAATAAATTTGTTGAAAGCATTGAGTGATCGACATCGATCATAAGTTACCTAGAGGCAACAATAGCATACAAAAGCACATAGAGATGGAGAAAATCCAGAAGACAAATTCAATAATATTTAAACAAAATGGAGAAACAAAGAGAGGAACGAAAGATGAGTACCGACGGTTTGAATCTTGGTGATGAAAGCAAGAAAGTGAGTGGAATGTGGACTCCCTCCCTCCCTCCCTCTCTCTCTCTCTCTCTATATATATATATATATATATGTGTGTGTGTATATATATGTATGACTGCATCCTCTCTTCTTCCATGGGTGCATTTGCATTTCGATAGTTGTAATGTCTCTATCATTTATATTATATTTTATATATATATCAATTATCATCATATTAAATCTTAATAATTTAACTTTTATTAATATGTTGGTTAATTATATTTACTAAGGTTATTGTTGGATTGATTTATGATTTAATTTTGAAATGGATATATTGGTGAGGTGGGCAGTCATGAGTTGGTGGTAGTCAGTGAGGGGGAATTTTCGGCTACGTTACGCCTTATATTCTCTGTTTGTCAAATCAATAATTACTTAGGGAGTCTAAATACACTTTATTTTTTGCTAAATACATCAAATGATTGCAAAAATCATTTGGTTTTTTTTGTTATTTCGTCTTTTAGTTGTCTTTTTTTTTATTATATATTTTTGTTTATATATTTTTGTTTTGATTTGAAAATAAATAAATATTTATAAATATAAATATTACTAATTTTTTTAATTATATAATTATAAAAATAAAACATAAATATTGCGATTTAACATATAAATAGAACATAAAATAATCTATATTACATTCGATTATTCTAAAATAACATTATCCGTAGTACAATTAACCCGTAAAAGCTTCATGTACTTCTTTATTCGCTCTGAATACGGGGTAGCCCATCCAGCAGCACACGGATAACTGTAATGGAAAAAATGTGATACAATTTGCGGAAACGGATATCCTTCTTTCATATCTAATTTGACATAATGGTTACCATTAACGTATCCGATTGTAAAAACAACATGTTCATACCACACTGGAGGAGTGGACCTAAGCGGCAAGTACGTCCCACTGTTGGTCATACTTATAACATGTAATATCACATTATATTTTGAAGCAATCAAGACACCTATTTCAGGCATTGTCATCCAGTGTTCAAATGGTGCACCTTGATCTGATCGAAAGAAGTTTAAAGTGTTGTAAGTAATATCCCAATGTTCAGCTCCAAAAGCGTTGATGTACTCTGTCTTGTAAGTATCTAACTCTTCCATCAAGTTATACCGAATTGTGGGCAATGCATCTTCATGAAGACCCATCCAGACAGCTATTGCTCGAAGAGACGATTATAATGGTATAACTTGTTAAAATTAAAACGTATTTTTTTTAACCTATTTTAGTTAATATACGATTTTATGTGTTAATATGATAAAAATGAAAAATGAAAAATAGAAAAGTAAAAGGTATAAAATAAACTAACTAAATAATTATAGGGGTATAAAATGTAAATATATATTTAAAATCATTATCACCTACCTACTCCCCTATGTCTTTTCCCCACAAAAATTTACAGTGCCACGAATTTAATTTCTTACCCATCTCCGGTGAGTCTTGGTTCACCAGTGAATCCCTCTTCATTGTTACAAATTTATAGAATAAAATCAAAAGTTACAAATTTATGTAATAAAATAAAATCAAAAGTTACAAATTTTATAAATTTAAAAAATCAACACACACACACACACACACACACACACATATATATATATATATATATATATATATATAAAGATAAAGATAAAGATGATGATGATGATGATGATAATAATAATAATAATAATAATAATAATAATAATAATAATAATAATAATAATAATAATGAGGAGTGGATCTAAGCGGCAAATACGTCCCACTGCCAAGTTAAAAAACACTATGAAGGTAAAAAAACCTAAACCAAATTAAAAAAAATCAAACCTTCACAGATAAAAGACTGTGAAGGTATATCCGAACTTTCACAGTGAAAACGCTGTGAATGTAAAAAAAATCAAAAGTTACAAATTTATAAAATAAAATAAAATCAAAAGTTATAAATTTATAGAATAAAATAAAATTAAAAGTTATAAATTTTATAAATTTATAAAATCAAAACACACACACACATATATATATATATATATAAAGATAATAATAATAATAATAATTTGTATTAATGATTGAATCGGAAAACTAAGAGGGACTATTTGCACCAAAAAGTGCAAATAGCACTCCCCGTTACTTATTACCCCCTTGGGAATTCACTTTAATCTCACGACACTCCCAAAACTTACCATTTTTTACTTTTTACTCTTTTTCAACTCCTTCTTTTATCATCAATTTCATTTATACTACAATTTTATCCAGTAAAAAATAATTAGAAATAACGTGTTACCGTGGTCTAATGTAAAGTTTGAAATAATGTTCAAACAAATTTGTTTTTATATATTGTGAACATATAATTGTATAATATGTTATAAAATAATTATTGTTTTTGTGGAATTTAAAATAAAATAATTAGATATATGACTAATAATCAAGCTAATAAACTCTAAAAAGGAATAAATATTTGAAAATGATAAAAAATAGAACTTTGACTTCAATAAGAATTTGAAGATTTATATTGTATCATGACACAATACTATTATAAGACACATAATTTATGTAAAAATATTTGTCTAAAATTTTAATAAATATTTAAGAACAAATACGATTGATTTTTTTTTTTCTTATGTAAACACTTGTTTCTCGTACGTCTTAATGCTTCTTGTTTGTAAGGAGAAAAATTAACAGGGGGTGTTGCTAAGAAAACCGAAATGTTTGGGGTAACTAATGTAACTTTCCAAAATTAAGGGGCAATAGATGTAAATTTAGTACTTCACCACCGTCATGAGCTTTGACCCACCGATCGAATATAAGATTCTTTGTCGATCATGTTAAATCTCTAGCAAGGGAGTATTTATTTGGTTTAGTTTAATCCCTTTATTATTTTGATAAATATGATTTGATTAATGATTAACTATATATAATTAAATTGTATATATATTTTCTACCAAAATTTGGTCGAAGTTGGTATGGCGGTGATGATGATGAAAGCCATGCTCCTCCAAGATCATAAAAAAATTGTTTCCGATTTGTTAGAACTTTTTGTATCATAGTAAGAGGTTTTTTAAGAGATTTTTGGTTAGATATTGCTTATATGTTTTTTAGATTTTTTTTTTATTCAATCAGTTTTAATTTTTAGAATTTTATAAAAGTTTCGTATATGATTAATTGTATTTATTTTTTAAGTTAATAAAAATAGATAATTTCTTTTGTTGGAGAGTTTCTTTTAAGAATTTTTAATTTCTAAGATCTAAGAAATCCAATTTAAACTATAAAAAATAAATCTAATTTAATGTAAAGTCTCTCTCTCTCCCATAACATATATGCACATACGCGTGCTCACACACATAGATCTACGAGATCTGGTATAAATTTTATGAACATGTGTGAAAACCAATTAAAACAACAAAATTAAATTTATACATATTACTCGTGAACACCTTAATATGGAATTTCTTAACATTGTTTTTATTGTGTTCATCTTGTTTACATATTTAGTTGTGAATGTGTCTGCATATATGTTACAAGAGAGAAGAATAGAACATAGAATATTGGTTAAGACCTTGGGGATGTGGTAGAATATCTTATCTACCCAAGGTTCGAATCCAGACGTATACAACAATTGTGGTCACTGAGGTTTAATCAGGGATGATGTCTTACAATCATAATTTGCCAAGGGATTAGTGTAGGCATAACTTATGACACTCTTCCAAAAAGAGAGAGAGAGATGTATATAATATATTTATGGAATTTGAATTTTTTCTAAAAAATGCGGTAGTTATCTCATTAATTATAACACCAATTATTTTAAGTTAGCGACTTAGAATGGATCTCATGAATCTCACAAATTCTGGAGTTTTCAAATAATTAAGTCTCTTCTTTTGTTTTCTTAAATCTTCTCTTTAAATAGTTTCAACGATTTAGTTTTTAGTAAGTTTAATCAAGATTCATTTTTCCAATTTTTATTTATTATTGATGATATTAATTTCGGTTTATAAAATTATTAATTTTATCTTTTAAAAAACATATTAGATATTTAATTAATAATCAACCTAATTTACTTGACTCACTATGTAACTGTTCTACCGGTAACTCCAAGGTAGGATTCGTTAATGTTCATCCTTTCTTGTAATTTAAGAAACTTATGTCGTTATCTTTGAATTAGAGGGGGTTGATTGTGTGAAAAATCCAAAGTTTGGGCCTCGATACGAGTTCGGCGACTGTGACCGGCGACCTTTCTCGAGTCATAGTCGCGGGTGGCATTGTCGCGCCCCACACCCGACCTTCGATACATGTCCCGCGAGTGTGCCCAACAATTATACCCATGGCACACTCGCCCTATCACTATCGCGGTGGGGAGACTGGCCACGGTACAATCTGGGTGAGAGTGCCCCGCGATTGTGCCATGTCGCCCGGATTGTACCGTGGCACAGTCGCCCGGGCATAGTCACGAGCGGGGGGCTGGGTCTAAATACTCAACAAATCCGATTTCTTGAAAGGGTTTTCATTTTAGCATTTATTTGGGGAACGATTTAGCACTCTCTCTTAGGTCGATTTCTTCCTCTCTTCTTCCCTACCATTTATTGCTCACTTAGAATATTTTCAAGGGCATTCATTTTGGTTCACCAACCTTCAACAACCCTTACTAGTGGGAGTTCAAGTGCCTGCTAGCTTAAAGTCTCCATCTCCTTTCAAAGTTTCTAGGTTTAAACCACAACCTAGTATTTGTGAGCCATTCTTTTCTAAACTATATACATGCTAAAAAACTTTTGGTGTTGATCCTTAAAACTCCTTTAAAACCACTCATATGATTGTTGGGTCAAAAACCCAGTTTAAGATTTATGATAAATTTTCTAGGGTTTGGATTTGGTTGGGATTTCTTAAAGCATATGAGGTCAATGTCTTACTAAGCGGATATTTATGAGTAACCATGTTTATTCCCATCTATTTTACCTTCATTTGAATTATGGATGAATTTAGGGTTTTGAGAGTAAATTGGGGGACTTTGTGTTCTTTGTTCTTTGTTTAAATCAAAGTATCTAGTGATTTCTCTTAATGTTATGTTACTTACCTCAAAATGTGGAACTTGGCAAAGGAAAGGGGTGAAAGGTTTGGTACATTGTGTTTTATGCTCATTATGATCTAACAAATATTTTGATAGATGCATGGATTTATATTTATACAAAACAAAGATGTGTACACGATAGACTAAATGTAATGGATCCAAAAGCATACGAGTCTTATCACATTAAATTGTCGAGATGTACCAAGAATAGGCATGAGGTCAATATGGGTAATAGTTGTAGACTTTAAAGTCGGGCAACGATCAATAACCATTAATTGTAATTCCTTGTGTAGCGAGCAAAATCTAAAATCAATGGAATGATGGTTGATTTGTAATGGGGCTCTTGAACGTGAATGTGCGACCTACTTTTGTGTTCCATCACCAACAAATAAATCAGGTCTCCCCCGTTATTGCAAGATGTGTATGTATTATAATTGTGGAAAGAAGGAAGTATTTATGCTTTGAAGTGTATCAAGTTTATGTTTTCCGGAAATTTATATTTACTATTTCAATTGCGAATTGTCTGATCTCACTAGGCGTTAGCCTAACAATTTTTCTTGAATGTGGCATGTATAACAGGGCCGAAGGTGTAATATCCGGGTTAAAAAGTGAAGAATTTAAAATTTGGGTAAGGGAGTAGAAAGGCCCATAGTCAAGGGGTCTAGAGTGAAAAGTTGGAATAGGGGGATTTTAACCCTAAGGGCAAGGGTTTTAGCATTTTGACGGCTGATTTTTGGAAAGGTGTTTTAGGGCGATTTTTAGAGAGAGACCAAGAAGAAGGAGGTTCTTCAAGAATTACAAGCTTGATTTGTCACCACTTCAAGGTAAATCTTCTTGTATCCAGAAATTTCTATTTTTCTTCTAGATGTTAATCTTAATAGTTTTGAATTGGAATTGTTCTTTAAATCTGAGGTTGGGTGTTTTGGGTTTGGTAATCTGGGTGTTTAGAGTGTTGGGATTAAGACTTGAATATTCTCCTTGTAGTAATTGAGATATGGAGAAGTTTGGATTCCATTATTGATTAATTGAGGCTTTGGATTCTGTGTTTAATCGCCATGGAATCGACCCAGGTTTTGGGGGACCGAATGACCCCGGGCGGCACTGTGGTGCTGGGCGATCCCGGTCGTTGGGGTTCCGGTCGCTCCCCAAGCACCGAACAATCTCTGCATTGGTCGACATCTGTTTGAAGGCATCGGTCACCGGGGGAATGGAGACCCCGGTCGTAAGTCGCTGCGGTCACCGGGGGACTTAAGCCCAGTCGATTTGTCACACTAGTCACCGGGGGGGGGGGGGGGTGACCTCAGTCGGCATCCACACCGGGCGGCCACCATGGCCCCGGTCCCCGGTTTTGAATGTGGGCCGAAGCCCATATGTAGTTTTTTTGATAATTGTAAATGCTGGGCCTTGATTTGTGGAAGTCCGACCCATGTTTATTTTGTTGCAAGGACTTAAGGCATCTCGTCTTTAGGTAATTTGGTGGGCTAAGTTTCGTATAGAGAATAGATGAAGTCGGGATTATGGTGTAAGGTCAACCTTTTGTTAAAATAGAAAGAATTGGATGTTCACCGGTCAATGTTTCCTTTATAGGTTTCGGACCGAATTATAAGCGTAGACACGAGAATTGAGCTAAGGACGCCAGGTGAGTTTTTCTGAACTAAACCTTTTTGGTAACGAAAGCATGTAAAGTTTAAGTTTTTAAACTTTGATTTATTTACGATGGCATGTTTATTATGAGATTATTTAAGTGTGTTTTAAATCGTTGATGTTTAAATGTATGCATACATTATATGTGGAGAATGTGACCTAAGTCGGGGAGTATAGCCCGCTTACTCGTGCCGGGGAGTGTGACCCGTTTATGCCATTAGGGGTGTGTCCCAAAATTAAGGCAGTGCGAGTTAGACACATCGTCTTTGACGACCGTGTGGTCAGTAGCGTGTTTTATCTTTATGTGCTTATAAATCTGTCGATTTGAATTTTTTCTGGAGAGTTATATTATTGCTTATCTATTAGAGGGGACTCACTAGACCTACGGTCTAACCCTCGCTCTTTTAAAACCTAAAAATCTTTTCAGGCAGGCGTGAATTAGGAAGGGCAGATAAAGAGAAGAGAAGATGTAGCGGAATCAGATAGAAGACTGTCATCTTAGATTCTTCTTATTAATATCTCAGTTGTGCATAGGTTGCAGTCGCAAATCTTGAATTTAAATTGTAAGCTTGGGGCCGTTTTGGCATAGAATATTACGATGAATTATTAATTGGCTCTTGTTTTGGTTGGGTCGTCACAGAAGGATAGCGGGGCGGCGGGCATGTGAGTGGAGGATATATTGTCAGTCGAGGCAACTTTTGGGCACGGTCTATAGAAGGAGACTTTTGGAGATTTTGTTGATTAGAACATTTTCTTTTGATGACATTGGCGACATCCGTCTGTAATCTGGAATTCACGTTTAGTCTAGATTAGTAAGTTGTCGTTTAATAGTCCACTCTATTTTTGTAAACTCCATTATACCCTCTTCCCCTTTGTTGGGGTGATTTATCTATGAATACTACTCCACGTTTTACACATTTTCAGGTTTAAATTTACCCCTATTTTTATGGTGTTATACACTATTTCTTATCATGTGAAATATTGTTATCGGGTAAAATTTAAAACAAGGTTGTATGCTAAAATTTATTCTCTTAATTAAAGATTGGACAATTTATTCAGTCATCATTAAAGAGCTTCCGTTGCTATCGCCGTTATTGATCTTGATTTCAAGTTCATGGTCATTTTGTTGATTTCATTCTTGTTTAACAATTGGTCGGTTGAAATGATACTTGTATGTGTTTTAGGGTTCACTTCTTCATGGTTTAGGCAAATGATTTGTTTGTCAATTTATTTGGCTTGTTTTTCCTTGTTTTTAATTGTTATTTCATCAATTCGATTTTGTTCAAATTTGAATCGATACAGTTGATTCATTATACTTTAAACCTCCGGTTAAATAGACATATAAATGAACATTTAATGATTAATTGTGAGCCAGATTTCACCATAAAAAAACGTGATTGTGTCCACAATAAATCTAAAAGAACGGGTTGGCATTTGGTAACAATTCTAGGAATAAGTTACTTGATACGAATGCGAATAAAAGCTATTGATTTTAATACTACAAATTAGTTATAATTCTTGTGTATAATAAATTGATACAAATACAAATATAAACTACAATGAATTTGATTTGCACGTTGTTTTGTTCACATGATATGTTGCTTGCTTCATTGTGTAGCTATGGAGCATGTGATGTTGCTTCATCATTATTATGATATCTTGTAATGGTTAAAAATGCACTGACATGCCATTTAATTTCTCTTCATATATAAACTTGGTAAATACTCATATTTCATTAAATGATTACTCAAACAAAAAGTTAGGATATGATTTAATGTCATTCAATAAACAATCATTTTCATTCGATATTTAATATAATCATAACTTTTTTATTTTTTTTATATGATTAAGGTGCCGTTTGTTTTTTAAAAGATCTAAAGTCTGAAGTCTTATTTTAGTTATGATTAATAAGAGGTGATGTGTAAAAAGGTCTGAACGATTCAGACTTAAGAGTCATTAAGAGTTTTTTTTTAAAACAAACAACCCCTAAGTGTTTTTAATAAATAAACTGTAGAATTTCTAGAAACTGATTATATACATCTTTGCAACACAAAAATGCTACTTGTAACAGCTAGAAATACTTTAAAGTAAAAAAAAACATAAACCAATTTTACCATTTTTAAACTCTATGCTATTCACACCCCTCACACCCAACGCCATCGCTTTCCCTTGTCGTCCTATCATCGATTGCTCTCCATCACCGTCCATCATCAATCTTCCTCTTTTTGATATATTTTTTTTTGGTTTTTTGATCATTCCCTCTTTTTTGATCCATTTATATGTACTCTATTAAATTGTTGAAAAAAAGAGAGAATCGAAAGACAACAAAAAAGAATCAAAAAGAGGCAGATCAATGACTAGGGACAACAACAACAATGTGTGGTGGTGAAAAGTGGACAACAGCTGGGCGACGGGGGGAGCGATGGCATTGGGTGTGAAGAGTTTGAATGACGTAGGATCGGTAAAATTGATTTAGATATTTTTAACTTTAAAACATTAGTAGCCAGTTACGTGTAGTTTTTTTGGGTTAAAAGATGTACCTAACCGATTTCTAAAAGTTCAATATCTATACTATATTATAAAGCACAAATAAAAATCTTTTAAATACAAATTATTAGGCACAAGGTACCATCATTTTATGCAAGATTTTAAAAATCTCTTAATTTACAAGTATCAAAGCACAAGATGCATATTACTACTGCAAACTTCTAACACCCACCAATTTGGTATATGCAGAGTCTTCCTTTTATGCAGATCTTTCCATGTATCGCTATTAATTAATATATTATATTACTATAATTTTGTTTTAATTATATTATTAAATATGTAATTGATTATTTTTTCTAGATGTCATTAAAATATATAAGATAATTATTGAATTCTAACAAAATAATTATTTTTTTTATATAAAAAAACATTATATTATTAAGCCTAAATTAATCAAATTTATAAAAAAACATTATCACTTTCTCAAAACCATCCAAAATTGTACTGTAAATCGACAAAAAAATAAAATGAAACATTAAAATCGTGATGTATCTCGCTGTATTGCACGAGTTTGCTTCTAGTTTACTTATTAAAAAAAGATGTTCAAGAACTTATTACTTAAATGAAAAAATTCAATAATTTATTTATTATTAAAAACGTTTAGAGACTTAATTATTTATATCCGGAAAGTTTAATGAAGTTTCCTCAAATTTTACCCAAAATAAAAAATGATTAAAACGAATCATATAAACACGTAGAGCTGCTATTTATGTGGACTGTTTGCTCCGCCACCGACAACTAATACATTTAGGGGCCATTTAAGGGAGAACTAAGTTATTTGTGGTAACCGTGAGATCCAATATTAACCACAAATCAGAAGATAAATTAGAAAATCAATAATTTTGGTAATTTTAATTAAAATTTTTAATTAAAGGTATTTTAGGTATATTTGAGATCTCCTCTCTCTTCTCTTCTCTATCCCGCAAATATTATTCCGGTGAATACACGATGCCCACTGTGATACACTTTATAAACATCGAAATTACGTGATGCACAATGTGATACACTTTGTAACGATCGAAAATACATGATAACACACTATGATACCCTTTTGTAAACATCGAAAATACGTGATAGCGCACCGTGATACATTTTGTAAAGATCGAAAAAACATTGAAAATAAGTGATGCACACTGTGATACACTTTGTAAAGATCGAAAATACAGGATAGTACACTATGATACCCTTTTGTAAATATCAAAAATACGTGATAGCACACTGTGGTACCTTTTTGTAAAAGAAAATAAGAAAATTTAGGAATTAGGTTATATTTTAGGAATTAAACAAATTTACTAAAATATCATTTTCTATTTATTTAAAATTAATTTTAATTATTCCAAATGTGTGGCTTATATTGGATCTCACAGTTACCACAAACTACCTAGTTCTTATTTGATTAAGCCCCTATATATATATATATATATATATATATATATATATATATTTTTTTTTTTTATAAACTGAAAAAAATTTATAAAATTGACCATACATTTTAGCATTTCGTAGATTTTTCATAATCCTCTTTATTTTTTTAATTATAAAAATCTAAATGTTCTGTTTTTACGACAAAGAAAATACTTAATTGCATAAGCCGTTGTGTACATGTATGATACAAGAGAATGTAAACTTTTGTTGTAAACCAGAATGAAAATTTATGACAATGATTAGATTGAGTGAGCGCAGAGAGTCTTCGTTTGGAAAATTATCAGTAGAGTATACTACCATAGTAGTAGAACTCAACCTTTATCCCGTATAATAATCATTTGGGTTGTGGCGCACAAGTAAGGGTCAGGGGATGTAGTGGAAATCACATCTTCCCCAAGTTCACATCCAGACATTACCAAAACCCTTGTGACTATGGAGGTTTATCTGCAATGACTCTAGTCTGTTCGTGGTCGACCAGATGATTAGTTGGTGCATGTAAGTTGATCCAGAAACCCATAGTTACCCAAAAAAGACATTTATCATGTATTTAAATTGGTTTATCTGTTGATTAGCAATTAGTTTTATAAAGTAAAATAACAAACTAAAATTTTCATACATATAGAAAAAGCGATATAAATACTTTATGATATAATAAAGATAAACAAACAGTTTTTAAAATTTAGCATCAAGATAAACGTCAAAAACTTTCCCATAGACATTATTATTGCAATAGAAATTAGTCGAACCATCTTCAATTAATTGCGACCAGCAGACAAGAATTGGTCGAGATAAGTAACATATTAGTTCATTGTTATAGGAATCAAACAAACATTTCTTATTATTATATGAGTAAATTTGGGTGTTGGTCCTTATGTTATTTTTAACGAAATTGGTCAATAACCATCGTTTATTATAAATCTTCATTTATCATAAATTTGGATATGTAAGAACATATTTGTCATAATTAGAGATCAATTTCGTTAAAAGTAATATAGTTCAGGAACCAAAATGATATTTACTCTTATTATAGCAACATATTTATCAATTGTAATGGTTGTATATGGTATTATATAGAAAAGAATTCAATTTTGAAGTTGGTCTTCATCTGCAGCTTGTTAACATATGTACCAAAAAAAAAAAGAGTAGCAACAGCAGCCACGAGAGAGAAGATTGACGCCATGTTTAGGCTACTAAATAGTCAGTTAATTAGCTCCTCAAAGGTCACTAGTTCAAGTTCGTCAATAGATGCAATTACAAGATACATGCAAGCTAACCGGACATTGACGGTTATCAAAAAGAAACTCTTACAACCATAATAGTTCATCACTATTAAAAAGGTCCAGATAACCAACACCAAAGATAACTTATTTAACTTTCTTTAGTCCTGTGGTCATTTAAAGTTCCCTTGGCTATTTGTTGCCGAGACTCAAGACGTTCGATGGCTTTCTTGGCGGGCCCAGGTCTCTAGGGTTAGATCAGGCTTGGCGTTGAGTGCTACTCCGAGGATGACAATTGTTAGGAAGCTCCCGGTCCACCAACCTCCTTCACTGACCAGGTGGGAGAGGGGTCCGGTTTAGAAAGTAGCCGTTGGGTTGGTCCTGGTGGTCCAACAGCTAGCACCACGTCGAAGAAGGGTGGAGGTCAACCGTGATCTTAGCATGCCTCTGATGGCGGGAAATGGAGTTCACAGACGGCATTTCTCTGATGATGATACCGAAATGAGGATCTCAGTTTCAGAGGACCTACTCGTGATATACAAAAACCATATAAATTTGATTAAAAATAAACGAACCACAACAAACCCATTAAATTCCTTTACATTTAGGTATATAACTTTAAATGAAATTTAAATACACGACGCCTTGAACCATTAAGAAAAAATGGCTCCTTAACTTATGAGAAGATCATGTATTTGATTAAAATCTCTTTTAAACTTGTATACCTAAATAAGAGTGGCTGGTTCCGTATAAAAATGTGTACGACAAAATTGCATACCGTGTCATTAGAAAATGTTGCTAGAAACGTATCGATTCACCAATAATCTCCACACGAACAAACGCCACCAACAATATGATGAAATCGGTTTTTATCCCTCATAAACACTTCTCTTTGACAAACCTGAGACACAACCTTGGCAAAACTATGACAGTCAACACACACCCGAAGGTTTTTCATGATCCTTATCGGCTTTCCTTTGGGGCTAGAAATCAGTCCAAAGGCCAATGCCAACTTTTCGCTATGGCCTAACAGTATCTTCTCCTTCTGCTCATCGTCCACATCATATAAAACACGACTCAGATCAGGAGAATATCCGTTTTCCTTGAGTTTTACTGATAATTCGTTCATCTTATCGTAAACCTCCTCCATTTTTGGATGTGATCGGTCTCCTGCGTGAAAAGTGTGAAGGGTTTGATCAATTTCAATCCAACTTTTTCCTGGATCTTTTGCAACAGCCTTCTCTTTCATCAAACTTCTTATAGTTCTCACATCATCCCATCTTCCTCTAGAAGCAAACAGATTAGAAAGAATCACATAATTCCCAGAATTTTCAGGTTCTATCTCTAATAACCGATGACCGACAATTTCGCCAATATCAACATTTGAGTGCACCAAACAAGCCCCTAAAAGAGAACCCCAAATGGCAGCATTTGGCTCCAGAGGCATCTGTTTGATAAATTCATATGCTTTTTCCACTTGACCTGCACGACCAAGCAGATCAACGACACATCCATAATGTTCGATATCTGGCACAACCTCATCTTTTCCACTCATCATCTCATCAAAAACTTCTAACCCTCTATTCTCCATCTCTCCATGACTACAACCTGATAATATAGCCAAGAAAGTTACCTTATCAGGTTGAACCTTGTTTTCTTTTCTCATGAGTTCAAAGAGCTTAGCCACCTCTTTAGCCATTCCATGCTTACTGTATCCCACAAGCATTGCATTCCATGAAATGACGCTTCTCTCAGACATTTTATCAAAAACCCTCCTTGCATAAGCGAGTTGCCCACATTTTGAGTACATATCGATCAAAGAGTTCTCAAGAATCACATAAAATGGAAGTTCGGACCGAAGAACATGACTGTGAATTTGCTTTCCCATTTCATATGCTGCAAGTCCAGATAATGCGGTCAAAACACTAGCATAGGTAACGTAATTAGAAGCCATTCTTTCCCTCTGAAATCTACGGAACAGCTCCAAGGCGTCTTCATCAAGACCCAATTGGGCATAGCCCGAGATAATGGCAGTGCAAGAGACAACGTCCCTTTCTGGTAGGTCTTCAAAAACAGAACGGGCTTCATGGATCCCTCCAGCTTTGGCATACATGTCAAGAAGAGAGCATCCGACGTATAAATGGGATTCAAAATTGTTTTTTATTATAAGATTATGGACTTGCTTCCCATGCTCCAGCCCAAAAACTCCAGTGCAACAAGTGAACACAGTTGCAAATGTGTACTCATTTGGCTCAGTACCTAGAATAACCATATGCTATTGTAAACACAAACATAAAGAACTAGTTTGAGTATATACTATATAGTTCCATTTAATACTAGTGTGTCAACGGAATTCATAAATACAAAGGCACCTATAGGATTTATCTAATGCTAATTTGATTTTCAGATCATCATAACTCATAAGCAACAAGTGTACAACATAAAGAGATAGATATAATCACATAATAGGTGTTGTATCAGTATGAACTTTAAGATATATGCTGTATAGATTTATAATTACATAGAAAGTTTCCTTAATCTTAACCACACAGGAATTTTCCTTTCGACTTGTAATAAAATCATGATGTCTAGATCCCAACTGGGTGATAGAGAATGCAAATAGCACCAATAAAAAATTTCTAAAAGATGTATCCAAGTCGATTATCAGCCTCATTGTCTCTCTCCCTTGCACTAAACAAGTATTTTGGATCCAAACTTGCAACTACCAAAATGTGGGATAAATGTTTGTGGTCAAGCTAACCGTGGTCTTCAAAGTGAAAAAGTGAATTTCGAAAATTTCTCTAGAAATAACAAAGGGGAAAGTCCTTACAAACAGTAAGGTTACTCCTTTGTAACTGAGTCGTGGAAACAACCTCTTTTTGCCAAATGCAAGGGATAGGCTGCACCCACAGACTTCCCCTTTAAACCTTGCAAAGCCGAGAACCTTTGTGATCATGGTTGTCTTTTTTCTTAATAAATAAAGAAAGATCCACTACTAAAGATAAATAAACTGAAATTGTGCAATTGAAAGAAGTTCAATCCTTAGGCCTCCGTTAACAGTCTATAGTCCAAAGCACCAAAAAAGCAAGGGTAGGTATGGAACCTCTCTTGAGTCTTGACCCTCGCCAGCCCCTTGTCTCTTGCCAACTACTACACAGACATTTTTTAACACACAAGATCCATTGCATGAAATTTATACTTTCTCGCTAACGACATGTTGCACAAATATATGGGTGTGGATGTGTGTTAGCAGTTAGCACATATAAATACTTTAACATATAGTGATGCTGACGAACCTTCACACCACATTGTTCCCTCACCAGGACCAGTTTATCCACCTCTCTCTCTCTCTCTCTCTCTGATATTTCATGTGCTTCTTTACTATGTTTAGGGTGACGTTGTCAAGTCACACTCTTTTACATTCTCAGACATCTTAGCCCATGGTTCTATGAGAAATCCTCAAATTTTAGTTTTAATCAACAAGTTTCCAATATTGTAAGGACCTCTTCTTTTGTAGACTAATCTAGCGTTAATGGGTGATCATTGTTTTGAGGCAGACATTATCCTTTTGCAGGCAAAAGAATAATTAGACATCCAATAAAATCCTCAAAGTTCGAGAAGTAATAGATATATGTAGTTAAATCTGGTTAACATTTAAGAAATAAGCCAGACACTTGGTCTAATTAAAATCGATGGATCCATTTCCACAAGCAAAAAGAACGTGAACCTCAACAAAAAGAAGTAACAAGTAACAACTAGATATAAATGTGGCAACTTGTGTGTGGAATAGGCTTTTTCACAAGTAATATTCATTGTCTGATATTTCAATCAGATTTTTTCATATATTTACAGATTATATGATATATCATATACTACAAATCTACAATCAAGTTTTGTATTCTTCCAAAGACTAAATATAATGTCATGATTTAGGGAAGAGGGGGAGAAGGTATCTTGAAGCCTCAGAAGCAATCAGTTTGGTGAAAGAAATATGCAGCATTCTTATTTTGCATACTGTAGTCGGTACGTTAGACATTCAATAATAATTAGAAATACAAATTCCATCATTTGACATAGAGGAAGGGTTCCTCAATGAAAGATGTAGATCTTATGTCCTCCAACTATGTTGTACAGAGTAATATGTCATGCTCATATGAATTCGAAATTGCAAATTTGCATTACAATATGACATATATCAATAGAATGCAACAAGATTAAAACATAAACTCAAAAGGATACCTGATCTTAACATCATCACAAGAAGATTCAAAGCTTGAGATGCATACCCTCTCTTGGAATAAGCAGACATCATAGCGGTCCAAGATACCACATTTCTATCAGGCATTTCATCAAACACCTGTCGAGCATCCCATAAATAATCACACTTATTATACAAAACAAGCAACCTCGTTCCAAGATACAAGGGCGGTCTATACTGAGTTTTGATCATATGGGCATGAACCCTCTGACCTCCTCTGATAGATTTATGTTTTACACACTCATTTAAGAGAGTGTCGTAGGCTTGGAAATTCATTTGAAGGCCTAATTTGGCCATTTCTGTCAGCGCATAGTTGAGGTGACCGTTGGAACACAAAGTTTGTAAATTTGTTGATAACTCTTGTGGGAAAGAAGAAGAAGCAAGTTGGCGGGATGATACCGAATAAAATCCATGTCTAATAAGAACATCGGAGGAGAAAAGGGTAACTTTCCGGCGCATCGTGCTTAAGAAGAACTTGAAGAGATACAATCACCTCTTACCGATTCGCGAATAATTCTAAAATTACGGACCATTTCGAATTCATTAAAGTCGCTGATAATAATACGTTCTAAATACATATATACGTTCAGCTAGACACATTCATTTTAATTTGTCGAACAAATTACATATATCATTTGAGATTTAGAGTAAATTACATGTTTGGTTTATGTGGTTTATATGTTTTAACAGTTTGGTCCTACTTTGAAATATCTATGGATTGTATCCTCGTGGTTTGCATTTTATAACGCCTTGGATCCTAAAACTAAATCTATCCAAAAAGTTCTATTAACTCACTTAGTTTAGAAAGGTATTTTAGTCATTTAATTTATTTTTTATTTTCCATTAAAAAACACAGGGACCACAATGATCACACATGTAATTTAGTCTTTTTCTTTCTGTTAAAACCATAGGGACCAAACACCTTGTCTCGGTGGAACCAGGACCACCGGCACCGGCGTCTTCTCATTCATCCGTCGGTGAAACCTCTATCGTCTCCCCACCGGCACCAGCACCAACACCATCCCTCCATTTTTTCCAGCCACTACTCCTCATCCCACCACTGTGGCATCATTGTCCCCAACATCATCGTTCCCGCAAGAGAAACTCCATCACTGTGATATCCCTCCTGGTTAGAAGAAGAAGAAGACCAGGGATCGTCTTCGTTGCTTGATTTTTGAAGATGTAATCCAAAGTCCAAACCCCAATAACACAAACCTAAATCAAGCCCTATAATCAAACCTTCAAAGAAACTCTAAATCAAAACCCAAATAAACCTTAAATCAACCCCTAAAATTAAAAGAAAATATAGAACAATATTTGGGCTAAATCTGGAGAAGCATATCAGTTTACAGGTTCGAGAGAACAAGAGCTTCAAACAAGGTGAGCGAAGAACGAAGAAGGGAGCTCACAGATCTCGAAATTCTTACCGAAGTTACAAATCGATCTTCAAAAACCAAGAAATCAGTTGGGGAGGAAGCAGTGCTCGAGGGAGGAAGTGGTGTTGGGTGGTGGAAATGTGAGAGACTGTGGCGATGGAGTTCGCCGGCAGGGCCATTCTTTGGGGTATGCGGAGTGGTCCTATCGCACAAGGCCTCCGATTGTTGTGGGGCCTAAAAATATTTTTGAGTTTTTTACATGTACTAAAGTTACTATATAAATAATTTAATGCAAAGTTTTACACAAAAGCAGCTTTAACGTAATGGCAAGAAGCTCAATGTCAGTTTGTATGCTTAAATTCTACCGAGGTTTGAGTTCCCTACGCAATTATAAATTTTTTTCAATCAATTTTGCTTTTAAAAAAATAGCTTTCTTTAAATCTTTTTGGCATATAAACCGTTTAACCATTTTTTTACTTTAATATTTTTCTTATTCTTCTGAGGATGACTTAAATATATTATTTTTTCTTATTCCTTTTACTATAATAATTAAATTAATTATATGATTGTTTTTCAAATGTTTTCTATACGATTTATCCTTCAAAAATTTAATAAAAATACCCGTATTTCAAACATCTATTACCGTATTACCCAAAATCTCTACCGTTTTGCCGAAATACCCACTTAGGCCGGGATCCATGGCCGAGATTCGACCCATCCCAGGGTTGTCAAATTTTTTGAGAAATAGAGGGGTTACCCCGAGATTTAGGGCGATATCCCGGGGTTGGGGGTGCAAATTTTAATTGAATTTAGGCATATCCCGGGGGTTGAGGTAAAAGATCGATTATATATGAATTTAATATATATATATTTACATTTTATAGCCCTATAATTATTTAGTTAGTTTATTTTATACCTTTTACTTTTCTATTTTTCATTTTACACTTTTATCATATTAACACATATAATCGTATATTAACTAAAATGCGTTAAAAAATACGTTTTAATTTTAACAAGTTACACCATTATAACCGTCTCTTTGATACCTTCGAAATGAGCCAAATATTGAATATTTTTGGATTTAAGTATTTATTATATATTATATCTGGTTTAGTTTTAATATTATTATTATTGTAAAAACTTTTAAGAATTATCGATTATACAGAGACGACAATTTCAATATATTTATTTTTAAAATGAGGATATTTGAATTTTACTTTTATGTTTAATGGGTCAATGGTAAAAAAAATCAGATAAAAACATAAGGTGAAATGATTGACCAAATTTAAGACATGTTTGTTAGCTTCTTAATATGTAATGGGAGTCCTACCTTATTTGTTAGTTTTACATGATTTTTGGTAGTGGTTTAATGACATTCAAAAATATTACTTATATAGTATATATGATATATAATAAAATAATTAAATCCAAAAATATTCAATATTTGACTCATTTCGAAGGTATCGAAGAGACGGTTATAATGGTGTAACTTGTTAAAATTAAAACGTATTTTTTTAACGTATTTTAGTTAATATACGATTATATGTGTTAATATGATGAAAGTGTAAAATAAAAAAGTATAAAGTATAAATTAAACTAACTAAATAATTTTAGGGGTATAAAATATAAATATATATTAAAATCCTATTAATTTGTTACCCACTTCGCCCATCCCGGCCTCTATCCCATAAATTGTAAATTCAATTAAATTTTTTACCCCAACCACGGGATATCGCCCTAAATCCCGGAGTAACCCCGCTATTTCTCAAAAAAATTGACAACTCCGCGATATCTCAAATCTCGGCCCACAATCCCGGACTTAATGGGTATTTCGGCAAAAATGAAGAGATTTTGGGCATTTTGGTAAGATACGATTGCAATACGGGTATTTTAATTAAATTATCTTCTTAATTTATATTTTATTTTTTAATTTTGTATAATGTTTTTTCTAAAATGTTTTGAGATAATAAACTTATAAATATTTTAATAATATAAAGAGTGAATTGTGGATTTGGTCCCTGTGCTTTGTTACTTTCTTTGACTACGATCCCTATAGTATGTTTATTGTGAATTTGGTCCCTATAGTATTCAATTTATCTTGGTCATGGTCCCTCTGACTAACGCATCCGTTAACTCTATTAAATCAAGAACCATTTTAGTCATTTTTGCCTAATTTGTGTCTTTCTATGATAAGAAAAATAAAAAATATATATTTTTAACGACACACACACACACATATATATAGATATCAAAATAAATAAAATAGGATGTTATTGTATGACTTGATTCTTTAAATTTAAAAAAAAAATAATTATATTAAATATGATTTAATTTTATTATTTTATTGTAATGGTGGAAAAAGATATGATTTTATTGTTTTAATGTAATTAAAATTTTAATTTAAGCAAACTAGATCATAAAATTATATCTTATTTTATTTAGAACGAATAAAATAAGATATGTTTTTATGATTTGATTTTAAATTAAAACTTTAATTATGTTAAAGACGATATAATTTTATTGTTCTTTTACTATCATCACAACAAACAAACTTATTATCGATATTTTGACACCCAAATCATTGAAAACCTGAGAAATGAACTCTAATTTTATCATCTTAAAATTAGAGGTTCCAATTTTCATATTGTTTTTCAGTCAAAAACTAAAAATCAACTGTTTAGATTTTAACGAAATAAAATATTTAAGTTACGAATATTTTAACCCACAATAAAATTAACAAGTGTAATAAACTAATAATTACACATTTCTAAAACCGTGTGCCTTTTTTATTATGAACATTTATTTTGGAACAGAATGAGTACTGAATAATGATAAGACCATGTCGTATCTTTCTATTGATGGATGTTGTAGTTGATCTTCGCTATTTTCTAAATGCTAACATGTTTTCATGTTGGTGTTACCTGACATATGATGCTCTATGTTTTGCCTTGTGGTTGTGTGTTAAAATATTCGTAACTTAAATATTTTATTTCGCTAAAATCTAAACGGTTTGTTTTGAGTTTTTGATTGAAAAACAATATGAAAATTGTAACCTCTAATTTTAAGATGATAAAATTATAGTTCATTTCTCAATGGTTTTCATTGATTTTGGTGTCAAAATATCGATAATAAGCTTGTTTGTTGCAATTATAGTAAATAAACAATAAAATTGTATCGCCTTTAACATAATTAAAGTTTTAATTTAATAAATCAAATCATAAAAACATATCTTATTTTATTCGCTCTAAATAAAATAAGATATAATTTTATGATCTAGTTTGTTTAAATTAAAATTTTAATTACATTAAAACAATAAAACCATAACTTTTTCCACCATTACAATAAAATAATAAAATTAAATCATATTTAATATAATTATTTTTTTTTCAAAATTTAAAGAATCAAGTCATACAATAACATCATATTTTATTTATTTTGATATATATATATATATATATATGTGTGTGTGTGTGTGTGTGTGTTAAAAATATATTTTTAATTTTTCTTATCATAAAAAGACACAAATTAGGCAAAATGACTAAAATGGTCCTTGATTTAATGGAGTTAACGGATGCATTAGTCAGAGGGATCATGACCAAAATAAATTGAATACCATAGGGACCAAATCCACAATAAACATACTATAGGGACCGTAGTCAAAGAAAGTAACAAAGCACGGGGACCAAATCCACAATTCACTCTAATATAAATAATGTTGAAATTGTAAAAATAAAATAGTTATCGGAGTTGAATGTAATCTATACTATATATTAAAATTCTAATTCGGTTCTTGAAAAGTAGTTTTTGGAAAACGGTTAAAATTAAATATTACATTTACCACCCTTACAATTAATTATTTAATTTACTTTATATCCCTTGTTTTTTCATTTTTCATTTTACACCCTTATCATTTAACACAAATAATCGTATATGAACAAAAATGCAATGAAAAAATACGTTTTTTTTACAAATTATATCATTATAATCGTCTCGTCAATACCTTCAAAACGAGCCCAATATTGAATATTTTTTAATTTAACCGTACTATTAAAAACTATGAATATCTATGAATTAGTTTATTTTTTATTCATACGTTTTATTTTTTTTCACCGTTAGAATATTAAAAATACATAATTGTAGATCAACTAAAATATATTAAAAATATGTTTCATTAGTATTATAAATTCTAATATTATAATTTTTTCGTCAATAATTTTAATATAAACTAATTATTGAATATTTTTATGGGTAACATAAATTTGTAACATTATATATATATATATATATATATACTATCTATATCTATACTATTATATTATATTAAAATTTCAAAATTCAATGTTACATTTAATATCTTTATAATTAGTTATTTAATTTACTTTATATATCTTACTTTTTCATTTTTCATTTTACACATTTTTTATATTAACACAAATAATGATATATGAACAAAATGCAATGAAAAAATATGTTTCTTTTTTTATAAATTATACTATTATAATCGTCTCATCAATATGTTCAAAACAAGCCAATATTGAATATTTTTTAATGTAACAGTACTATTAAATATCATGAATATCTATAAATTAATTTATTTTCTATCCATACGTTTTATTTTTTTTCACCTTTAGCATATTAAAAATACATAATCGTAGATCAACTAAAATATATTAAAAATACATTTCATTATTATTATAAACTAGGCATATATCCGCGCACGATTTGGCGCGAAAAATCGTGAAATCGAAAGAACAATTGACAAAGGTATGTACCCGCTCGTGAAACATCTCGAAAACAAAATGACAACAACGTTTCATTTTAAGTTTGTATTTCTTCGTCCTTATCGATACTTTAGTCTATGATTCACATATAAGTGCACCAAACGACTCAATCACCGTGTTTTCATAGACTAAAATATCGATAAGAACGAAGAATAGAAACTTAGAATGAAAACGTTGTTGTCATTTTTATTTCGAGATGTTTCGCGAGCGGATACATACCTTTGTCAATTGTTCTTTCGAGTGCACGATTTTTCGCGCCACATCGTGCGCGGGTATATGCCTATATAATCTATATCTATACTATATATTAAAATTCTAATACCGTTCTTGAAAAGTAGTTTTTGGAAAACGTTTTTGGAAAGTTAAAATTAAATGTTACATTTACCACCCTTACAATTAATTATTTAATTTACTTTATATCAATTGTTTTTTCATTTTTCATTTTACACCCTTATCATGTTAACACAAATAATCGTATACGAACAAAAATGCAATGAAAAAATATGTTTCTTTTTTTACAAATTATACCATTATAATCGTCTCGTCAATACCTTCAAAACGAGCCCAATATTAAATATTTTTTAATTTAACCATACTATTAAATACTATGAATATCTATGAATTAGTTTGTTTTCTATCCATACGTTTTTTTTCAACGTTATCATATTAAAAATACATAATTGTAGATCAACTAAAATATATTAAAGATATGTTTCATTAGTATTATAAAGGGAAAATTGCATCAAAATGGAACCAACTTTCATCTGATTCCTATTTTGGGGAACCAACTTTCAAAATCGTCATTTGAGGGTCTAGGCCAAACTTTTTGTTTATTTAAGGGACTGGTTAACTTGTTTAACAGGTAACCGGTAATTAGGCATGAGTTGGCATATAATTATTAAAAAAAAATATTAGGTGGAATTAAGTATTATGCCAAATCATCATTATTATTAAAAAAAGAAATTAAGAAATTAAAATGGAAACTCAATCGTCCCGCCTCTCTCTTCCCCATCGTCCTGATCGTTTCCTACAGTTCTCCTTCTTCCATCGCAACCCTAGCCCCATCTCCTACCGTTCTCCTTCTGCCGTCTGCGCTCAAGCATTCTGTCGTCGCTCCTCTCCGATCGGCGCTGTGTCTCCCGTCGGCGCTCCATCTCCGGCAGCCGCTCCATCTCCAGCAATCACTCATCAGGTTTCTATAATCAATACTCCCTTCTCCATCCCCTTCTGTTTTACGAAGGTCAATGAATGTAATAAAAGGAACTAACGTCCGCCATAGCAAACAAAAGAAACCAAAAAATCATACTGTGTTTTTTCCGCCATAGCAAACAAAAGAAACCAAAAAATCATTCTTTCTATTCTTTCTGGGATTATGAGGTAGTTTCCTGGAACCCAATTGATGCTATATTATTCTTAGCAAAAAGAAACATTAGACACTAAACTACTTATTTAAAGTTTTAATATTTAACTATATTCAAATTTGATTGTTCCCTTACTTCCCCAATACACAGACTACACACAACAAAGTTCATTCAATCTCAAGTTCACTTGTTTTACATGCACTAAAATAACACTGGATCAACAAAAACCAAAACTCAACACCACCTGTCGGATGATTTTCTGCTTGTTATTGGTCATTGTTCCTGCGTTTTTTTGTCATCAGATTTCATTTTGAAAGTATATTTCAAAGAGTTTATTTTCAGGTTTGAAAAGCAATATGAAAAGCAATATTATTGAAGAGGATAATATTTTCGATAGCGATGATGAGCTTAGCTTTTCCAGCGATGATGACGAGGTTGCTAGCGTAGATCATTTATCGGAAGGGGATGATGAGATTAGAGAGCTTAGAACGAGGAAAATCAATAGGGAGATGGAAGATATTAATGTTGAACATACGATACATTCTTCAAATGAAAATGAGGAACAACCACAACCATATCAACATGATGATAGCGTGGAAAGAGAAAACGAGGAACAACCACAACCATATCAACATGATGGTTTTTTGACTGAATTATGTGATGAGTACGAAAGGGAGAGGTTTGTTGAAGATATTAATTCCGACAATGAAAATGGGATGGTTGATGAAGACGAAGACAAAGGCAATGAATTTCCAATTCACAATCCAAATGTTCCTTGGAACTTAATGAAGCCTCAAGTTTGTGAACGATATGCATCGACTTTGGAGTTAAAAAATTGTTTGACAAATTATGCACTTGCAAATGGCCTTCAACTTAGGTATGCTACTTATCTTATTTACCTACATACAATGCTTGTTATGTAATTAATAACCTTTTTTTTAAACATATTATTATAAATTCAGGTATCTAAAAAACAGCAAAGATAAGTTACATGTTGTTTGTGGACCACCAAAAGAAGGATATGAAAGTAGTTGTCCATGGAGATTGTGGGCATCTTGGATGAAGGATCGACAATGTGCTAGACACATATATGCTAATTTCAGGAAAAAGTACACCGGCATACATTTCAGATCTTTGTTTTGGGCTGCATCTAAGTCGGGGACACCACAAGAATTTGAAGGAATTATGCAAGAAATTAAAAGCTTGTCTCAACATGCTTACGACCATTTGATGGAAAGACAACCGGCGACATGGTCAAGGGCTTTCTTCAAGACTGACACATCATGTGATACTGTAGAAAACGGAGCAAGTGAGTGTTTTAACTCTTTGATTGTCTCATCTAGGAGAAAGCCTATAATAACTATGCTCGAGGAGATTAGAGCTCTTGTGATGGAAAGAGTGGTTAGGATGAGCAACAAAGCATGCAAGTGGGATGGTGAAATTTGTCCAAATATAAGAAAGAAAGTTGAGAAAAATAAAGAGTTAATGCGGTATGTTGATGATTAATGTGTTTTATGCATATAAGGTAATTTATTTATAAATTTTACATTATGGTTACCTAATATATTTGCAGATTTTGGCGTGTTGCTCCTAATGGTGGGAATCTTTTCGAAGTAAGACAAGGACTAGAAGGCTTTGTTGTCGACACTCAATCCAGAACATGCACTTGTAGGAGTTGGGCAAGTTTCTGGAATTCCTTGCCCGCATGCTGTTGCAGCGATACTTCATTCACGAAGATCCAGCTAAGTTTGTGTCTCCCTTGTTCTCAACGATAAATTTCATTAACACATATAATTGTAGGATAAACCCTTTAAATGGGATCAAACTTTGGCCAAGGACACATTTTGCCAAGCTTTTCCCCCCAAAATCCAGACGCATACCCGACAGACCTACAATAGCCAGAAGGAAAGATGCAAGTGAAGGGGGTAGTCAAAGTAGAAGAAGTGCATACGACCATGAAGTTGTAGCCAAATCAGGGCAGAAGATGACTTGCAGAAATTGTTTGGAGGTTGGACACAATTCAAGGAGTTGTAAAAATCAAAAGAAAGATGCTACGATTCGACCGAAAAATCCAATTGGTAGGCCAAGAAAAAACAATACACAAGAGGAAGATTTAGTTAATATAAAATGAAGGGGTTCAAGAGGAAGGGGTTCAAGAGGTATCGGTTCACAGGATTCTATTATAGGGGTAAGTATAATAATTGGGTTCACGTTGTGATTGAATATATATATATATATATATATATATATATATATATAATCGAATATTGTAACTAAAAAATGTTTATTTTGCAGAGTTCACGTGTTAATTCTGAGATGGGTATACCAACTATTCCTGATGAAGTTCGATCAGTTCCACAAGCCGCCGTCAAATAATGAAGATTTTCCTCCAATTTTCTAATTCATCCGTGTTTTGTTATCGACTTTATTCTAATCTTAACAATTTGAATGTTATGAACTTTTATTTTGGTTCATCCATGTTTTGTTATCGACTTTATTCCAATCGACTTTATTACATTTTGGTTGCCAAAGTCGATTTAGAATTTAAAATTGATATGGATTTGTTGGTTTAATTTGATATTTGTCAAAGTTTTTTTTTTTTTTTTTTTTTGCATTGACAAGAAACAAATTTTAATTTCATTTGTGAAAAAAATTTGAAAAAAAAATCTTTACGAGATATGTGGAATCAAAAACAGTTTTTGTTAGATTTTTCTTATTAAATTAATTTTAATTGAAATAAAAAACGAGATATTAAAATAAAAAATGAGATGTGGAATAATTATTTTTCAAATAAAAAAATTAGGTGCCATGTCAGAATTTTAGATTTATTTTTATAATTTAAAATAATGATGTGGAATCTTATTTGGCAAAAAAATGGGGTGATGTCATCATTAGTAGGTCAACAAGTTAACCAGTTCCTTAAATAAACAAAAGGTTTGGCCTAGACCCTTAAATGACGATTTTGAAAGTTGGTTCCCCAAAATGGGAATCAGATGAAAGTTGGTTCCATTTTGATGCAATTTTCCCTATTATAAATTCTAATATTATAATTTTTTCGTCAATAATTTTAATATAAACTAATTATTAAATATTTTTATGGGTAGCATAAATGTGTAACATTATATACATATACTATCTATATGTATACTATTATATTAAAATTGTAAAACGGTTATTTTCAAAATTCAATGTTACATTTAACATCTTTACAATTAGTTATTTAATTTACTTTATATCTCTTAATTTTTCATTTTTCATTTTACACCTTTGTTATATTAACACAAATAATGGTACATAAACAAAATGCAATGAAAAAATATGTTTTTTTTTACAAATTATACCATTACTAGGCATATACCCGTGCGATGCAGCAGAATGTAAGTAAAGAACGAACAATTAATGTTACTTCCTTATAGACATGTCATCAACAATCAACCATGACCTAAGAATCACAACTTATGAAACCCTAAACTCTAATCCCATAAACATATTCAATAATTAGTTTATATTACAATTATTGATGAAAAAATTATAATGATATAATTTATAATAAGAATGAAAGGTATTTTACGATTATTTATTTTTAATGTGCTAACGGTGGAAAAAAATAAAACGTATGGATAGAAAACAAATTAGTTCGTAGATATTCATGATATTTAATAGTACGGTTAAATTAAAAAAATTTAATATTGGACTCGTTTTGAAGGTATTGACGAGACGATTATAATTGTATAATTTGTAAAAAAAACGTATTTTTTCATTGTATTTTTATTCATATACGATTATTTGTGTTAATATGATAATGGTGTAAAATGAAAAATGAAAAAACAAGAGATATAAAGTAAATTAAATAAGTAAGTGTAAGGGTGGTAAATATAACATTGATTTAAAACACAATATTTTATACAATAACATTTACCCCCAATGTTACATTTACCACCTTCATACTTATTTATTTAATGTATACTTTATATCCCTTGTTTTTTCATTTTACACCATTATCATATTAACACAAATAATCGTATATGAACAAAAATGCAATGAAAAAATACGTTTCTTTTTTTACAAATTATACCATTATAATCGTCTCGTCAATACATTCAAAACGAACCCAATATTGAATGTTTTTTAATTTAATCGTACTATTAAATATCATGAATATCTACGAATTAATTTATATGATTCACATATAAGTGCATCAAACGACTCAAGCACCGTGTTTTCATAGACTAAAGTATTGATAAGGGCGAAAAAAATACAAACTTAAAATGAAACGTTGTAGTCATTTGGATTTCGAGATGTTTCACGAACGGATACATACCTTTGTCAATTGTTCCTTCGATTTCACGATTTTTCACGCCACATCGTGCGCAGGTATATGCCTAGTTTTTTTAAAGACATTAAATTTAGATTGTCATTTTTAAAAAAAATTATAAAATTTAGTTGTTTAGTTTTTTTTTAATGATATATCTTATATTTTTTTGAATATTTACTAGATTTAGAATTTTTAGTATTTGTCTATTTTTTCCATATGCTTTTTGGCACACTTCTAATTTTTAATATATTGATTTCTAATGACGATATTTTCTTGTTGATATGGATTTTATAATTAGAGATAATGGCTGATCAATTATATAGAAAGATGATTGTTGTTCATATATATCTCCTCCCCACTTACGTACCATGTTATTTAATATCTCCTATCTCCTCACAGACCCCTTATTTGAGGAGTTATGAAATTTACCTCTTAATAGTTTCATTAAGAGACATCCTATGAATCATTAAGAGATAAATCTTGTTTGGCAAAAAAATAGTCCGTCTCTTATAGGTTCAAAAACCCTCTGAAATATTTTGTATAATGGTCTCCCTTAACCATTCAACGTCCTAATTTCATTCTTAACAATTACCAAACAACCATATTTCATTTTGCACTATATCAAAAGAGCCTCTTAATCATTCTGCACTAGGGGTCGTTTACCAAACACTTACCCAGGTAAGTGCTTACCAAGTCATATTACCTTATGGATGAAGATGACAATGACCAAAAATCTTACCCGGTAAGAGCTAAGACAAGGACCAAGAGTCTTACTCTGATAAGTGATGGCGAAAACTCTTACCACGGTTAGCACTTACCGAGAAAATTGTTGCATACGATACCGTTTTGGTGGACTAAAATCTTACCCAGTAAGTAAGTGATAGTGTTAAATTTTACCGGTAAGGGCTTCTTGAGAAAATTGTTGCATACGATACCGTTTTGGTGGACTAAAATCTTACCCACTAAGTAAGTGATAGTGTTAAATTTTATTGGTAAGCGCTTATCCGGGTAAGCGTTTGGTAAACGACCCCTAAACCATTTAACAACTAATGTGTAACACTCGTAATTTTTATTCAGTCAGTAAAAGTGTGCCTGGGCCAAAGTAGAAATTTATAAGGATAAACCTTGCGTATGGGAGGATTCACCTTAGATCTCTAAAAACGTCGAAAACGTTTTGGGCGAGAAAAGTGGACTTTTGGGCTTCGATACGGGTTGGGCGATGGTGCCCCGCGATAATGACAGGATCACTATCGTCGTGTCATAATCGTCGAGGCGAAAGCCTCTCAGTATATCTTCGGCCAGAGTGCCTTGTGATTGTGACATGGTCACTTTCGCTTGGCACAATCGCGGAGAGCTGGGAGCTCTCGGTGCATTACCATCGAGAGTGCCTCGCGAGAGTAACCATGTCACTTTCGCTTGGCACAATCGCATTCGGGGCCAGATTTCTTAAAAATCAAGTTTTAGCCTTTTTTCTCATTTGTTACTCCACCCATCTCATTCTTCTCTCCCAAGAACTGAACCCTTAACACCCCCATTGTCGATTTTGAGCAATTGAGGCACCAAGACATGGGATTCCAAGTGATCCATTAACCTCTAGCAAATATTGGAAGCTAGAACTAGAATCCTCTCATCTTTATCTTCTTCATCACCTTCATCAATTTTTCTAGGGTTTCATCCAACTTTCCACCATTTTGAAGATTGGGAGTTTGTGGCTCGTTTTGGTGTCTTAGAAGTGTTTGATTGATAGATTCAAGTTGTGGTTGAGGTAATCATCTCTTCTCTTCATTTATGAAAATTAGGGTTTCGATATAAGTTGAGGTTTTCATGTAAAATGTTTGGGAAACGATTATATATGGTTGAATATGAATATTTATGGTCGGAAATTTATGGATTTAGGTTTTTGGAAGTTTTTGGCTTGAAGATCCAAGTTTATTCAAAAGAACTCAAGTTGGGGTAAACTCTAGATTTAGCCTAAATCTAGCAAGGTGAGTTCAAGTTGATTTGTGAAAACGGTGTACATGCCAAAATGTCTATTTTAAAGTGTTTATATGTTTTACATGGATTTGTTAATTGCTGATCACTTGATAAGTTTTGGTTATTTGAAAGTGCTAAACTTTATAAGTTATAAAACACATACATTTGGGATTTTGGATGTTGGGTCATCTGAAGATTTGAAGATGACCTCCTGATCTTCCATCTTATATCATCCTACTTAGAATATGTTTAAGGTTCTTTTAGCAGCTTGGTTTCTATACAAATGTTCGGTGAAGTCGAAGATCAGCCGAAGAAGACAAAGAAGGAGTACATCTCTCAAAGCGGATTGAAGATAGTCTCCTCAGCCTAAAGCCAAGCATGCTCAAGTGATCAACACCATCAGCCAGGATGGTGTCAATCACATGTCTCTCAGGAGTATGAAGGTGTCCTCACATCTTCAGGAGTCGAAGACCTCTCAGGTCTTCGGCAGCCGATGATCACATCTCTCCTTAGAGTATGAAGGTGTTCTCACATCTTCAAGGAGCAGCCGAAGATTTCTCAAGTCTTCGGTAGCCAATGATCTCTCCTTAGAGTATGAAGGTGTTCTCACATCTTCAGGAGCCGAAGATCTTTCAAGTCTTCGGCAGTCTATGCTTAAGGATTTCTTTCAAACACATTGTACTTTTCTGACAAAGTATATTGTGATATCTTGCATTGACGTGGACCTCATCTGGAGATCAGATCAAGTAAGTTTTGTCTACTACACCATTTTAAGGAAAGGTCTCTACCATCCTTCTGCAGGTCAACACTTCAAGCCAAAACACCTCAAGACAAAAGGTACATCATGTACCTTGCTGAAGACCTGTGTCCATCCTTTGCTCAACAGGTGTCTCATGCATTTAATGCATAAGGCACTATATATATGGAGGATGGTTCAACATGCAAGATCACCAGCTCTCAAGCATTCAAGCTCTCTAAGTGCACTGGCATTCTCTCTCTAAGAAGTTCTTATTGTTTTCTAAGTGTTTTACAATTGTTCTTCATTTCTCTAAGTGTTAGATTGTTTGAATAGATTTCATCTATTCTCTTCCGCAACAATCAAAAGTTTTCTATGTGTAATTCTTGATTTCAAATCAATAAGAATTAAAGTAAGTAAAAAACTGTGTGTATTGTATTCAACCCCCCCTTCTACAATACTTTTCTCCTTTACTAACTGCTATTTGGGACCAACATTGGACATTTTGATAAATAAATCCTATATTTTGGGTATCTTAATGATTTATTTCATGGAGTATATTTTTAGTATAAATGCATTCTATTGGGGTGATTTGGAAGGATAAAAGGTATAAACTCACTTGGAAAATGTTTTGTCCCAGTCTAAATTATGTTGGAGTTATTTGTGTGTTTTGAAGCATGGGTTGCATTATTGCGGGTCATTTACGTTTGATTTCATTTTATGATTTTCAACGCTGGGCCTTTGGATTTGTTGAACTCATGACTCGGTTTGGATTTTGTTGGGTCTTGGGGACACTTGTCCAGTTTTAATAGCTCAATGTAGAGCGTTTGGTTATGATTTGCATTCACTACATCTTATTTGAGAATTACATGTCTTGAATGTGTTAGTTCATTCGTTTTGAGTCATGTAATGTTTTAGCCCCGTCTGCTATGGATACATGAGCACTTTTATCACTTTGTCCGATGATGGAACGACTTGGTTTCCACATCGCGATACGTTAGACATTGGATTGGGTTGTAAGTCCTTCGTGCAAGTATCAATGAGTGTACGCTGAAAGATGCCGGGCTCGATGCTTTTATTATTTGTCTAATGGTGGAACGCTAGTTTTTCCCATTGCGGCACGGTTAGGCATCTTCGGTATGGTGTAAGTCCTCCGTGCAAGTATCTATGGGTGTATACTGAAAGACGTAGAGCCCGATACTTAATACCAATTTAACATAATGTGTGGCTTACTTTGTGTACGTCACATTATATGGAATCGGATCTCCTCTGTCACCGAAAGGTGTTGTCTTCGGGATGAGTCTTTTATATATTTGTTTTCGGTGTACATGAATTTATTCCATGTTTTATGGGTTGAGTATTAATCCCCGTCCGTGTTTTGGGGTGTTTTGGGATATGAAGTGTTATTTACATTATCATAAATTGGGAGTCGATTTATATTCACGTTTTGAGTGAGTTTTGGGTTGCATCGGTTTATAAAGAATGTTGTATCGGAGTGTTGCCATTAAAGAGGTATATTATGGGAAAACGAGTCGTTTCCATTTCTAAAGTAAATCATTTTGAAAGACCTTGATTTGAACTGAACTCTTTTCTTTTAAAGATATATTTATTCATGTTAAAATTCTTGAACTCACTAGGCGTTAGCCTAATCTTTTAATTTGTCGACATGTGCATCAGGTTCCGTTTTGGGTTAGTGCTAGCGACACTATGAAGAGATGAGTGTTTGTTGTAAGCTCGAGAAGCGATTTGCTTGGTGAAGTCTTCCGCATTGGTTTTAGGAAGAGCAACTTACATTTGGGTTAAGTAACACCCGACTTCGATTTAGTCCTTCTATATAAGACTGTAGTTTTATAATTGTTGTGGTTAATCATAGAATTTTAAATTGAGGTATATGGAGATTGATGTATAAGTGGAAGTTTTGTCCTTTAATTGATATTATATCGAGATTTTTAATTAGTTGCTCTTACCAAATTTGAGGGTGTTACATAATGATACCATTAAAAGGTATTTGTCTGAATCAGTGATATATAGAGTTGTCTGGCATGATTTTTAAAAACTCTGAATGGTTTACAAAGTTCAGACTATGCTCTTTTCCTACGTTGCCCTTCTCCCAAAACCCGCTCAAACGATGCTTCATTCTTGATCAACATTGATTCTCTCCTCAATACACTCGATTCTCTCATCAAACGACATCACAAAACCCTCCTCAAAACCCTCGACTATTATCATCGATCTTCTCCATTTCTTCAAAATCGATCTCACACCAGACGGGGATGGGGGCAACATCGATTTCTGCTCATTTCCTGCCTTTGCCGATTGAAAGAGTCAAGACCATTTTTTCTCCTCACTCTTCACCCCTGCCTGCAATTTTTTCTCCTCACCATTGATCTTCTCCATTGCTTTTGTGCAAAAGGGTCTGATTTGCAATACATATATATTAAGTTTGCTATATGATCCTAAGATGTAGACTTGTTAGTTGATTTGCATTCTTGATGGCACAAATGGCAGATACTGCCACTTTCAAATGCATTTTATAGAGGATTGATAGATCTCATATCCCCATCTTGTTTGAAGTTGTTTAACACCGGGTATTTGTTCTTTTGGAGTGTACATCTGTGAATTATGCTTGTATATGTTAAGCCATTGTTACTGTTTTCTTTCATTGCAAGAGTTATATGCAAATGAATTGATTTTTTTTGGTTTTACTAATGAAAAATGGATGTTGTTGAACCATAATCAAGGAAACTATTGATGTTATGGATATGATTGTCAGGAATTAATTAAGGTTATATATTACCATATAATTTATATGGTAATCATACTAGGGAAAAATAGCAATTATATAATTTACCATAATTGATAAGTTCTCTTTGTAGAGGAGATTAGTAGAAAAATAGAGGACATGTTTGATTTGATTATAGTGATAGAATATTGAGTTTACATATGATCAAGCCTAAACAAAAATTGTTACCAAATGGGACTCCACTTTTGGTGAGTTTTAGTTGCGTCTAATCCTAACTAATGTACTATTAGCTGCAGGATCATATGACCATAAGCCCTTATGCTTATCCTAATTTGAGCGTTGCAGGATCATATGACAATCATCTGGCATCCGCATCACCGGGATGTTTTATGAAGCTTGGAAAGCCATATTGCTTGGTGACGCGACAAAATCTCATGCAAGAAGTTGCTAGATCCCGGTGGCATATTGAATCCTTACAAAGTTATCCCACGATCGAAATTATTTGATGGATGGTTGAAACTTGTAACTTATTTTAGATTCTATCTTTTTGTATCATAAATAAGGACTTTTCATGCTTTTAGATCCTTCGCCTAATGTTTTAGATATCCTCATTCTTTATTTTACATCAATAGCACCATTTTCACGCTCTTGTAAAATAAGTTAATTAGTTTTTTTTTCTCTTTCATTTGTAAGGTACAAATGTCGTTGGTGAGGGTTCACAAGCAAAGAGAAACGTTTCTTGATGTGTACATTGTTATGTTCATTTGGATTGATAGATATCATGTATTGGCTTGGATCATTAATTATTTTCTATTTTCATTTAGAAATTTCATTCAAAACTTTTGTCAAAACGTTAATTTTTATTCAACACAAGACTAAGGTAAAATGGTAATTTTATGTCATTCAGACTGTTAATTCAGAATTGTTTCGAAACAATCATTTTCTATCTGATACTAAATCATACGGAATCTCTTAACCATTCTGGCCACTTAATTATTATGTACTAAATCATCCAGATACTACCAAACAGCCTCTAACATTAATTAAAAGTTAAAGAATCAATTATAAACTTTGAATCTACACTAACGTAATAACATTAAAAATTAAAATTTAGTGTCAAAAGAGAATAAAAGATGAACAATTTGATCACATTTAGGAGAGAAAAGAAAGGAAACGGAAATAAAATAATAATAAGTTTCCCCCAAAACTTTCCCCGCAAATGTGGGAGGAAAATGAAGGAAAGAAAAAGAAAGAAATTAAAACCATTTAAAAAACTACTAAAATTATTAAAATTACAAAACTACCCAATATTTCATTATAAAGAAAATATATTTTAAAAAGGGTTTATTTGTAAAATAACATCTTTCCTTTCCTTTATCTCCTGTTCAAGAACACGAAAAACTATTTTCTTTTCTTTTCATTTCATTCATTTTCTTTCCCTTTCACGAATACAAATGAAAAAATTATTTTTCTTTCTTTCTTTTTTTCTCTCTTTCTTTTCCATCTATTTCTTTTATTTTCTTTTTTCTCCAAATTAGAGAACAAGACGTTAACAGATGTACAAATAATAAAGTTTTAAGGGTTTTGAAGGCCCTCTTAGACTTTTATTTATCTGGGAGCCACCATTTAGCTTAGGTTTTATTTTTCTTCTCCATTATAGATATCAAGAAGAATACATGATGGTCATGGATTTTGTAGTCAGTCAGATTATGGCTATGTTTGGCAAAAAAATAAGCTAGTTTTTTTTTTCTGGTACATGTTTTGATGATCATAAGCTAGTTTATTGAAAAACTACTCATAGTAGCGTTTTAAAAAGCTAGTTTATCAGTTACCAGCTAGCTTATAAGCTAGTTTGCCAAACAATGCCTATATCTATGAATCCTATGGGTATATTTCTATCTATTCTATTCTCTTCTTATTTTATTAGTTGAGCCTAGTTTATTTACTTTTATTTATCGTTACTTTTATTTGTGCTGTCTTATTTTTCATTTCATATACTATAATAGTATTGCTTGCTTTATAGGTTTTGGTTCTTGGATGGTAACAATTCTTAGATCTACAACTTATTGCTTTCTTTGATTGATGTCTTATTTCGTAATCTAACTTACATTCATTTGGGTATTGATAGAAACATTCAAAAACTAATGATCAAAAACTACAACAAAAATTGATTTTATCATACGCCTAAAATATAGAAGCGTCCTAATTTTTTATTTAGTGGACTTAAGTTTATAGGATCAAACCAAAAAGCGTCTTATCTAAAAGTGTTACAACACGTTTATAGAATGCTATTTAAGTGTTTTAACAACTTTTTATATGACGCTTTTAAAATAAAGTGTCATATTAACTATTTTATACGACACTATTTAAACAAGTGTCCTATAAAAAGATTTTACAGGACACTTCTCAAAAGTGTCATATAAAATAGCTTATATGAACTTTATTTTAAAAGAGTCCTATTGTAACACTTTAGATATGACGCTTTATAGTTTGGTCATATAAACCTGAGTTTTATAAAGTGTTCTATTAGGATACTTACACAATTTAGACGTTTGATAAAGCCAATTTTGTTATAGTAAAATTAATAGAAATATACATATTAGCATAAATATATATAAACAAATTAACTCTAAATATACATATTAACATAAATATAAATAAATTAACCCCATATATTATCAAAAATAAATATTACATGAAGAAAATATAATGGGTATCTGCCCATGCATACCAACATTCAATATAATTATAATTATATAATTTAGAGGTTTTATAAAGCCAATTTTTTTGTAGTAAAATTAATAAAAATATATATATTAGCATAAATATATATAGACAAATTAACTCCAAATATACATATTAACATAAATATAAATAAATTAACCCCATATATTATCAAAAATAAATATTACTTGAAGAAAATATAATGGGTATCTGCCCATGCATACCAACATTCAATATAATTACAATTAACATAACCCTGCAATGCATTCTACCATGAATCTAATTTCATCAACATACCTTTATAGAAAGAAAAAAAAATTCTCATTGGCGGTTGTTGAGATGATAAATAATAAATTAAAATTGTCTTAATCATAATATAGATTGTAATAATGGTAAGTCAGTTCGAATCCATTGGTCGTGACTATTATTCAACTTCTACATTTTTAGTAAAATGAGAGGAAGGAGAGGGGGATCGAATTTGACATAACTAAAATTAATCATACTAAATAAAAAATAAATATCACTTTGGTTGTGGTGCGAACACTTTCATTGATTCCTATGGGAAAATGGTAAAGTAATACAAACTGGCTATAGTTGTCAACAAACTCTGACAACCTCAATTTTCCCTTAAATAAACATTAGCAAAACAAGCTTTTCAATTAAATCTTAATCACAAACAATCTCTTAACTAAATTCGCAAGTGTAATTAGCCTTAGCGAATTAGGAAAATCACCAATTCAAAGCAATAAGCTCACAAGCTTGGCTTATTAGAGCTCTGATTGCAAGAATTCAAGAAATTGATTTGAAAACCTTATTGAGATCAAATGATTTCAGTTGCCACTTTATCAAAATCCCTAAATGATTACGTATCTAGGCTTTTTGAATAGCTATTTTCTAAAAGAATATCAACTAAATGATCAGATTAATTCATAACTCAAATGAGAATGACATTCATATAGAAATCAAGAAAATAAACTTGTTTACACCATCTTACATAGGAATCTTGTTAAGTGTATTTTATGCACCTAACTTTGTTTATTTTAGTTGTATCTTTTATGCATTTTAGTCCTTAGTTTAGTCCTTTCATGCCTTTTTATTATTTTTTTCCATTTCTTTTTCTAATCATGATTGGAATGGGTTTTGGTAAGCTTTTGTGCAAATTATACGAAGTGTTGGAGGCGGCATGGTGGATGATTTGGAAGTATTGAAGAGTGATGCCGAGAAGGAAGTGAAGAAAGCGAAGATAAACACCCGAGTTGATGAAGAGATGGAGGAAAAAGTTGAGAATTTGAAGATCGGAGATTTTGCACACTTCGCGGGCACGAATGATAGCTTCATGGACGCGAAAAAAACCCTATTTGCTTGTGGGTGGGTGTTTTCATTTCATTTCTCTTTTATTTTTGCATATAGTTCCTTTTTTATTTCATTTCTAGGTTGCATTTCGAGAAAAAAAAATCCAAAAAGATTTTTGAATACTTTCTATTGTGTTAAGACTCGTAGTACACCATATCTCACTTTGCATTTTTTAGTATTTTGATTTACCAACTGCACGTTAACTGTTTTCCATTTTGTTAAATAATTTTTTTAGGAATGATGTTATCTTACTTGTCACTTACACACACCGTTAAGCATGTTGTTCCACGTAGCCTTTTAGGACTAGCTTGCTGTAACACCCTAAAAATTGGGGTAAAATAAAAACTTAAAATTTCTGCAATAAAACGCCTAAAATAAGGCGAATCCAAACCTGTAAACATGATGACTAAAACCCAAAAGAGTTGGGGTAGTTCTATATTGAAGTAGCGAAATAATTAAGACATATACATGACAACCTATTCAATCTAGAACAATTAACAACTAGATTAAGGTGGGTGTCACTATGGCTTCAAAAACGCTTTGTCTCGATTTCCCAAAAATTCCCGGTCCAAGGAGGAATCCTAGGTACGATCCTGGTGAATCAAGGGGCCCTACTCGCACCACTAGCGGAACCTGTGAACCATTTAAACATGAACACAAGTGTTAGAACGAAGTCTAACGGTTATTACGCCGGTACTAGTTATAATGTAAATAAGAACAATAATTAAATGTTACTGGCGCCCATGCATTGAGATCAATGCCAAAACCTCCCAATCGGGACATTGAAATTTCCTGTACATTTATAACATAGATAATTTCCAAATAAAACGGGGAAATCCCGCGATGTAGATTGGATTTCACCGTCCAGCCCCGGTTCTAGTTCCCATGCCACGTCGGACATCACAATCCTCAAACCGTCTCTGCCTCTAGCGCTTACCCCGTCGGGTTACACCTCAAGGTCTTACAGGCAAGGGTGCCTATCCAATCTAGCCGAGTTCCAACTAAGGGACTTGCGTCCCCTATTGTCTACTCGCAAAGCCCAAGACAATAAACATGCAATATACTATGCATACCCTCTAAATCCTCGTGTACAAGGACATAAACATAAGGCTTTCCATAAAGACTATGAGCAAGTATGGTTAACAACTATCATGTAAGCATATTCTTGGCACAGATAATATAAACATGCTTATTTCCATATCCATCATGGTAATCTAAAGCTCATTTAGTCGCATATGAATCCCCAAATAATAAAATGACCCCAACTGCTGATAAGAATTTATGTATTGGGTTTTAACATTTAGAAGAGTGGTCACTTAGGATAGTCTATCTTTCATTCATGAAACTTGCATAAAGGAACCTCACAAAGTATGTAGACCCTAATTATACTCACTCTAAAATAATGAACATGGGAAACATATAAAACCCTAGATTTTTAGGTTAACATATACAAAACATAAATCTCATCTAAGCAAGTAATAGTGCAAGTATGAATGTTTGTAAGTTAAGGAAACTTACCTAGATTGATCCAATAACCAAACCCTAGAAAGTCCAAAGAGATGAGAAGTAGGTGATGAGAACCTTGGTTCACCAAAATGGCTAGAACTTGACTACCAAAGGAGAGAAACCCTAGGTTAGCATTTAATACACCCAACAAGATCCTAGGGAGGAGTAAATGTGGAAGAGATGAAGATTGGGAGGAAGAACCTTACCTGGTTGAGAGTTAAAAATCGGCTGCCAAAACCCTAAAATGTAATAAATAAATTCTCCTCAAGAAGTGAGGCTTTTAATGCTCTTTTTCCCCCGACCGCGATTGTGACACGCGAGAGTGACAGGGCACTCTCGCCTAGAATGTACCGTGGCTCTCAGCCCAAGGCTTGTTTTGGTCCCTCGCGATTGTGACTCCGCGAGAGTGCCACTGGCATTCTTGCCAGGCACTCTCGCCAGATTTGTACCGAGAGTCTACTCCCCCGGGCGCGATTGTGACACCACGAGAGTGACCCTGGAACTCTCGCTGGTCACTCTCGCCGATACTGTTCTCCACCAAAATTTGACATTTTCCAACTCCGCAAACACGACGAAACTTTGTTGATATCATCTGAGCGAAACCAAATTAAATTACAATACAATATAATCAAATATTCCGAAATTCGGGGTGTTACACTTGCATACCATAGTCCCCCTACATTACAAATGTGACTATAGTGGATAGATTTATCTAGTGAGATTTTGGGTCTTTTTGGATTGACACATATATAATCAACCCCAATTCTCATTTCTTGTGTGTTACCTCCCATCGAGGTGTAGTTCTAAACTTTTGAATGGTTTCTCGTCCAAGTTCATCATGAATATATATAGAGTCCTTCATTTCATGAAAAATTAATCCCTAAAAATTCAAAAATATTTTTCCCTTTGTAACCCTATTTGAGCCTAAACACTAGCATTTGTTTGTAAACCTATACACCCATAAAAATGCACGTTAAGGTTGAATACTTCGAAATGATAGATGAATTTGACATTAGTCTAGAAATAAACACTAGCATAGCTTGTGGGTAGTTTGTTGAGCCCCTAAAACAAGCATATCTTGTGGGTTCATGAATCTACAAAAAAAAGAGCAAAAGTAGAATAAACCTTCAATCCATTAAAAAAAACATTAGGAAAAGAACCCTTATGTCCATACAAAAAGAAAAAAAAAGATTTACCCATAAACCGATATCCCTAACACCAATAAACGAGCATAACCATACCTTACACCTTACACCTTACCCCAAAGCCCTCGCTGCATATATTGTCATGGTAAAATTTTGGACTTGAGAATAAATTCAACCGTGTCAAGACTGAATTCCATTGTCTCGATCGGAAAGTATTTGAGCGTATACACGTCCCTAAACACACTTGAGAGCTTAGAGCGATATCGTGAGCATCCATCTTTATAGATGACTATCCCTTCCCTTAGCGACTTTGGTATGTTTGCAAAATCTTCTTAGGTTGCGATTATTTTTTGCAATATACTTGATTGGTATGTGTTGGTTTGACGTTTTGGTAGTCATATGTTCCTACTTACTTTGCTTTAATCCAACTCATGACATTTAGTTGTGTTTGTAATCTTAATGCTTGATTATCCTTAGTGAGATTGTGGGATAACTCGTTTTGACATCTTCGGAGGTTTTCGTTTTTTTCTTATTTCTTTTTTTTTTCACCCGAATATGTTTTATTTCTTTCTTGAGAACAATAAAGTTTAGCTTGTGGGTTTGTTAAGTGTTATGCACCTAACTTTGTTTATATTAGTTGCATTTTTTATGCATTTTAATCCTTAGTGGGATAACTCGTTTTGACATCTTCGAAGGTTTTCATTTTTTTCTTATTTCATTTTTTTCACCCGAATATGTTTTCTTTCTTTCTTGAGGACAAGAAAGTTTAGCTTGTGGGTGGTTTGTTAAATGTTATGCACCTAACTTTGTTTATATTAGTTGCGTTTTTTATGCATTTTAATCCTTAGTGTAGTTCTTTCATGCCTTTTTATTAATCTTTTCCATTTCTTTCTCTAATCATGGTTGGAATGGGTTTTGGAATAGTTTTTATGATTTTGGTAAGCTTTTGTGCAGATTATACGAAATGTTGGAGGTGGCATGGTGGATGATTTGGAAGTATTGAAGAGTGATGCCGAGAAGGAAGTGAAGAAAGCGAAGATAAACACCCGAGTTGATGAAGAGATGGAGGGAAAAGTAGAGAATTTGAAGATCGGAGATTTTGCACACTTCGCGGGCGCGAATGATAGCTTCATGGACGCGAAGAAAACCCTCAAGAATTGAAGTTTACATTCTGTCCACTTTCGGGGGCGCAAAGAAATCATTCGCACCAGTGAATAGTGTCTGAGAAATTTTTCTGAATTTTCTGTTTTGCTTCACGCCAGTGAACGATTCCTTCATGGGCGTGAACGGGCCAATTTTTTTTGGGCTTTTTAAACTTTTGGGCTTGGTTATTTAAACCCTTTTTAGGGTTTGTTTCTTGGGGAGCCGTTTCATTTTTTTTAGAATATAGACAACATACGGCTATTTTCGATTGGAGGCTCTCTCTAGTTGATTTCTACATTTCTTGGGGAAGAAGATCGTCGGACTTGAAGCTTATGCCATTGGAGATCGATTTACTTTCGGTTTTCATACATTTTTTAGTATCTTCTTCCCTACCCCTTACTTTATTTGATTAATATTTCTTATTTTGTTCGAATATTATTATCTTAGTTGATCGTTCTTAGTTTTTCTTCTTTGAATCTCTCTTAATCCTTATTAGTTTATATCAAGTTTTGATTTTTATGCATCTTTCTTATCCCTTACTTCGTAACTCTCTATTTTTATGCATCTCTACTCTCTCTACTCTATTTTAATTATCGTTCTTGATTCCTCTTTGCATCATTTTTAATTTTCTGCACCCTTTTTATTTTCTACACATTAGGTTAGGTTTAATTTTTTGCATACGTCCATCTAATTGTTCATTGTTCTTCTTTGTTTTAGTTAATGTTAATCGCTATTAGATCGTGTCTAATGTAGTTGTCTTGCTAGTTTGTTTATTTCCATTATCTTTGATTTTGTTGAAGTCTAAATAAGTGATTTATTTCTTGGTCTTAATTAGTAATCGTTTTATTGGGTAATCGACTCTTAGGATCGAGGTCTTGGTATTTGACCAATTGTTCTTAAAACGAATGTTGGGTTTTAATCCATTTTGATTCTAACGAAAGTTGGAGTTAATTTAATTGGTTTTTAACAAAACATTTAGTCAATTCAATTAGTTTTTGATGTAAACGAAAGTTTAATCTTTTAGTTGGATTAAATTGGTCAATGACAACGACTCTAACATGCGAATATTTAGGGATGTTGATTGGGAAAAATTATTTGTTTGAAATCTTAATGTTTCTTTCCGATTTACATATATTGCGAAAGTAAATATGTGTCTTTGGTCTAGAAAAGTTTTTCCACCTCGAGAGACGGTTAAAGTAGTTTTGCAAAACGAATTCTCACCATTACCAAAATCATAGGTTGACGTTACCCAGTGCCCCTTTAGTTGTAGTTGTCATTTATTTTGCTTAGTCTTGTTTTTATTTCCTTCATTTTTGTATCTCCCCTTGATCTCATTTAATTTATGTCTATTTAGTTAAATAACCAATTCATTTATTCAATTCGCATAGCTAGGCCATGATTATTGAGTAGTTAGTGTTTAGACCGTCACCTCCCTGTGATCGACCTGTATACTACAATACCCGTACGCTTGCGGTTGTAAATATTAAAACTATCACATCAAATCTCAAATCAAATACATCAACAATCTAAAGCTTGACTATTGTTGGAAATAGAAACATGTTATCAACTAAATTAAATTGAATTAAAATGGTAGAAATCGCTTTAATTCTTCTGCCTTGCTCCAAATACCGTCCCTAGATATGCTCTTCTCTGAAATGGTGGTTTCAAACTCAATTTATACCAAAAATATGGAAAATTGCTCAAGATTCGAAAATTGGTGAAATTGGTCCCTGCAATGCGTTATGCGGCCCTAGCATGACATGGTAGCATTTTTGTACTTAAATTCATAAGCATTATGCAACCCTGGCATGGCAGGGTATCATTTTTCTCTATTATGTCTTTCTTTGACCACTTGTCTGTACAACCATCTTAAACACGCAAACCATTTTTCCTCGCGTTTTATATATTATATTAACCTGAAGTAGAATGATAAAAACATATTTAGTGGGGTTCTTTTAGCCATGGAAATGAGTATCATGTAGGGGATTCGATCATAAATATATAGCAAATTTGACACTTATCACTCATCTATATTATTTCTCTCTTGTTATATATTTATATATTTGTTTTAGAAAAGACTAATCATCCAAGGAAATGAAATAAAAATTGTTGAACAATATTATTAAAGAGAGAAACCAAGAAAACGACATATATGTCGGTTTTCATGAACAAGAGTATCGTTGTTGTAAAATTAACAAAAGAATCAACTACACGGAACGTTATCTTCTTTAATGGGTAAAAAAAAGGTAAAGAAGTGGTAATAGAGAGAAAGAGAGAAAATAAAAAAGATGCTTTCATTCTTTTGAGTAAGAGTGACATAGAAGAAACGAATTGTTATTTTAGAATTCATAAAAAAAACATATTCTCCTTTAATATCTGATTAGTTTTAACTGTATATGCTGATTTCTTATGAGCATTATGCTAACTTTTTATATACTTATTAAACCGTTGGATAAACACTTTCATGATTTAAAATCATGAATATCAACTCCTTTTAGAAGTGAACAAAGAGAAATTATTTTTACAAACAGTAATCGATTTTTGTAATTTTTTAAGTGTCTGTCACATTTTAAAATATGCAATTATATATATAAAGAATTCAGTTTTAACCAAAACTCGCAACCATTCATATTTTATTAACTTTAACATCAAAATCAACTCTTAAATATATGAAACCGGCGATGGCTACTGAATAACCTCCTTTGAATTTATCAATATCATGGCGATATCAATTCCGTCATATCTGAAATAAATTCCTGAAATAAATAAGTTGGCATACAAAACTTGGTTTTGTAAATTAGCTCAAGATATAATTTCTTTTTTTTCTTATCTTGCCATACATAATATTCGAAGTTTTTAAATTTACATAAGTGATCAATGAACCTATCTTATAAAGCTCTTGCTAGACAGAGGGTCTAATGGAAAATCTATATAAAAAATATTAATTTTATATAGGTAAAAGCAAAAAGAAAAAGAAAAAGAAGAAGGATGCTTGAACAAAGAATACATTTTTTTTATATTTCAAAACTGATTTAAATATTACAAGTATAAAAAAGAAAATATCAAAAATTAAATATTAGATATTAGATAATTTGTTTATTAATAATGGTAATTTATTTTATATATATATATATTTAAAACTATAATGACATATATAAAATACAATTGAGATATTTAATAATATAAAACCTTAGATTTTAAATTAATATGAAGCTAAGACGCATGTTATATACTTCCACTACAAAAAGTGGAAGGATGAAGAGATCTTACAATCTCTTACCTCCAAAACCACCCTATAAATAGTAACAATTTTTGCTTATTTTATAACCATTTTTTGTTTTCTTCACCTGCAATTTTCATTTCGTCCAAAAAACATTTGCTCTTGTGTCTTGTTCCTCTTTTTTTTTTTTGGTTCATTTTTCAATAAAAAAAGAAAAATTCAATGTTTGAACATCAACATCCATTGAGTCTTGTAGATTTACAACTAGATGATCTAAACTATGAAGAAGAAGAAGACAATGATGATGAGAAACATGATTTAACTATAAAACAAGAATTACGATGCCAATGCGACAGGTGTGGCCAAGAAATCAATTGGTTACATAGGTATTACTACAAGTGTGACCAATGTGTCTACTCGATCCACAAATTCTGTGCACAACTTCCACCAACATTGGAACATGCTTCCCACATTGCTCATACTCTTTTCCCCTTCCAACTGAATTTCGATTGGAGGTGCGATATTTGTCAAACCCTTCATGATCGCAAGTACCTTCTTTATCGTTGTCCTCAATGTTATTTTTACATTGATGTAAGTTGTGCTGTGAAATGGCTTAAAAGCAACATCATTCATCACCCTAGCCACATGCACCCACTAATTTGCATGACCAAACGGATTATGTGTGAGTGTGATGCTTGTGGGAAGGAACATAAAGGGATCTTCTATCAATGTACCACTTGCCCTAGCTTGTTCTTCCACAGCGATTGTGCTTTCCTGCCAAAAAAGTTGTTAATCCAAGATGCTACAGATGATTTTTTCTTTCACACTCATCCACTCACCCTTGCTTATTCCCATCCAAAAGCAGATCAAAAAGCTAAATTTTATCCTCGGTGTAGGGTATGCTTTAATTCATTTCCCAATGAGAATCTTTGGATTTATAAATGCGACAAGTGCAGATACTATGCGCATCTAGATTGTGCAACAGCAAGAGAGGAACCATTCATGTCCATCTTCTCGTCTGCCGGTAATTAATTAAATTTCTTATCTATTTTTATATAGTGGTTTTTCATTGATTATTTATAAGTGACTGGATTTTATATATACGATTCATCAGGTTTTGGCAAAACACTTAAAAACTTTGCAGACGCTGACTATCCAGATCTTCTCTATTTCCCGTTACCTGATCAAACAGATAGCATATTGAAACACATATTTTTCAAAAAAATGGCACCTCCATCCAATACAACTTATGAGGGGAATCTACAACATATGAGTCATCAACACCCACTAATTCTAGTTGGTACACAAGGTAATGATGAGATTACAAAGCCATCCTCCTCAAAAGTCCAACCATTATCTTGTCATAATCCAATGAAAAAGATTGAACTGCTATGTAATGGATGTTTGAGACCAATCACAAACATGCCATTTTACAAGTGTGCAAATGAGGATGAGTCATGCGACTTTGTTCTTCATGAGTGGTGCACCCGGCTACCCGATCAGGTGCTAAACCACCCAGGTCACCCTCAACATGCCCTTGTTCTCTTACCAAATGTCCCTCATAAGTTTTGTGGTATGTTCAAGTGTGTTGTTTGCCGCTTACGATGCAACGGATTTGTCTATAGTTGTGTTGAGTGTGAGTACCACATCGATGTTAGTTGTGCATTCATACCTGATAAAATAGTACACGAAGCTCATCCGAATCATCTCATTTGGAGAGTTCAATCAAGGTCAAGTAATAGTAACCGTTGTCGTTCATGTGTGACCAGAGGTTTTTCTGAAAATGGATTTTCCTTTAGTTGTCGTACTTGTAAATTCGATCTACATCCCGAGTGTGCTTTATTATTACCTCAAACGATTAGTCACAAGTTTGATAAGCACCCCATGAAGTTGAGCTATTTCCCTATCGAAAATCATAAGAGCCAATATTTTTGTGAAGTTTGTGAGGAAGAATTTGATCCAGAGTTTTGGTTTTATCATTGTTATGATTGTGCCCAATCTATACATTCTGCTTGTGCTCCATTAATACTAGAATGCAAAAGAGCTCCTGCATCTTCTTACTTTCCGAAAAGAATTTATAAGTTTTTGAATATAAAGTTTGGGGGCATTCATAACATTATAGATCACTTGCACCCTATGTCATTTGATCAAGGGATTGAGAGTGATGGTGATTGCAACCGCTGTTTGCGTTCGTTGTGGTACAAGTTGATCTTTAAGTGTTTACAATGTAAGTATGTAATTCACTTTGAATGTTGTAAGAGTTTCAACAATTGGTGATTTTATGGGTTTCTTTTCCATTTGTTGGCATTGTATTTATAGCTATTTTGTACTTTATGTGTCCTATTTATGTTAATTGTTGGCATTGTACACGAAGCTCATCCGAATCATCTCATTTGGAGAGTTCAATCAAGGTCAAGTAATAATAGCTATTGTCGTTCATGTGTGTCCAGCAGATGTTTTTTTTAAAATGGATTTTCCTTTAGTTGTCGTACTTGTGAATTTGATCTACATCCCGAATGTGCTTTATTATTACTTGTGTCCCTGTGATTCACGTTCCAATCAAGCAAAACAATTAAACAATAATGAGATTACGCAAACCTGATATTGAATTATCAATCGATTCGAATGGTTACAAGGTTTGTTCTCGATCAAGCTCTCTGTTTCTCTCTAGCGCCGCAGCTCTCTCTCTCTCTCTCTCTCTCTTTTTTCTCTCTATTATTCTCTCTATTATGTGCGGCTACTTGTCGACATAAAACAAACCTAAAACCTAATAATAACCAAAAACCTATTTTAAGGAAAAGGACTAAAAACGAAAATACAAAATAAACTTTGACTATTTATTACAAAGGACCTAGACTATTTATTGAGAGTCGACTTTTCCAGCTTTGACTTCAGATTTCCATCTTTAGAAATTGATGATCTTGAATCCAACAAAACTGTGCTCTAACAATCTCCCCCTTTGGATCAAGATCATTACTAAAAAGATTTAGCAATTCAATCTTCTCTTTTGAGCTCAGAAGATGCAATCTCCCTCTTTGTCTTCAGAATGGAGCAATCTCCTCAAACGATGAGAATAAAATCTATTGGAATGAAATTATCTCAAGTTTTAACTCAGAATGCTTTAGCAAATCATCTTCAAGAAAACTTTCTTCAAAACAACATATCTTCATAAATTCTTTCAAAAAACTTGTGTTCTCCCCATTTCTTGGTTGACGCTTCTCCCCCTTTTTGATGAAAAGAGCAACGAGTTCATCAAAACTCTTCTTCAAGAAATGTCTTTCACCATTGAGTTTGCATACAGAACCTCGGATTATCCGTCAATTCATAAAGATGTGCACCCAGATCTTTGCAAATCCAGACAAAATAGAAATATAACACCTGAATCAACAAATGAACCAGTTAAAATTGTCTGTCAGTAACACGAAGTCACTGTGTGTAACGAATACACATTATAAATGAGCTTTTATGATGTTCACTCCCCCAGGGCTTCCATTCAATCATCGAAACACCACAAAGGCAATTTCTATGAACGTTATGACAGAGAAACAAATTCTTTGTGTGTTCGTGTAAGTGATAGAAATAATTAAGCACGGATGATTGCTTATAAGGCTCAAAATGTGTAAACCACTGAGACAACAGTTAGTTAAACACAAACTCAATGTGCATTAGTGAAGTGTGAAGGTGGGGCAGACTTCCTTCTTTTCAATATCCAGATTTTCCAAATGAAAATCAGATAGCATATGTGATGCGTCCCCTTTGAAAATGAAACATTTTCTTGTTAAGAAGAAAATGAGTGGCTGGTGGGGTTTTTGTCAAGAGTTGGCATGGGCTAGTTGCCTGTTTCAATAATGTTCACCAAAAAGATGTGAAACATTAGAAATGTGGTTGCCCGACTCAGAAAGTAGTTGGTGCAGAGTTTGATATTCTTTTACTCTGATCTCACACCCTCTTTCTTTTAGTCATTAAGCTCACAGCTAACCAAACTCTCTTTGCATTTTCCCTCATCACTCATCCACACTCATTTCTTTTTGGACTCCTCACATTCAATCACTAAAGGATTAACTTCTTGGGTAGGAGACACTGGTTAACGTGAACCCATAGAAGTTCATTTAAGTCCTAGCACACTGATCCCATGTTATCCTATAAAGCATATGTCGCTCAGATGATTTAACTTGATCAGTTAAAGCTCAAAGATGAAGCAGAAAACATTCAAAAATTACACTTCCAATTCAAGAAATCTGTTTGAGAATCAGGAAGTGGTTTGAACGTTTAAGAACATGTTTTCTTATGATTGAAAGTTGTCCTTCTTTCAACCATATATGAGATGAAGATAAAGAATTTTACCTTTTGCGTGCAGTCTTACATCTCATGAAGTCAAGCTTAAAGTCATAAAGATATGATCTTGTAAGCATCTCTCAAACTGCAAAAGTCTTAGGGTCTAGTCAAAGCAACTTTATTCACAAAAATTAAATTGACATAAAGCAGCAAAACAATTAAAGTACGAGTTCTGATCAGAAACAATCAGAAGTCATAGCCATACTCCTTTGACTTGTACGCTCCCCCTAAAATCGTGCATCACTAACAAATTATCAGTAATCACAATGCATACATTAGATATGCTCCCCCTCAAAATAACATTAACCATCTATGAGGTATTTCTCACACTCCCCCTGAGATCATGAACAGACTGTTAAAGTGCAGATATATTTCAGAAATAATGATCAAAAAATGATAAAAAAATTTACAATGAGAAAACTTTAATAGGTAACCACTGATTATGTCTTAAGATTTAGCATTCCAAGCCTAGAGACAAGAAAATTGAATCTCTTTTCGTCTAAGGGTTTTGGAAACCCTTCTGGCTGCGAGACATAGACTTCCTCCTTGAGTACACCATTCAGAAAAGTTGTATTAAAGTCCATTTGATAGACGGTGAAGTTCTTGTGGGTTGCGTAGGCTAAGAACATCTGAATTGCCTCTATACGCGCCACTGGAGCATAAGTCTCGTCATAGTCTATCCCTTCCTCTTTCCTATATCCCTTGGCAACAAGTCGTGCTTTATTTCTGATAACGGTACCATCTTCATCTTTCTTGTTTTTGAACACCCATTTCGTACCAATGATGGTTTTACCTTCAGGTTTGGGTACGAGTCTCCAGACTTTAAGTGCTTCAAACTGATTCAGCTCATCTTCCATCGCAGTTACCCAATCTGAATCGGCAAGGGCCTCAGATACGCGAGTAGGCTCGATCTTGCTCAGAAAGGAGTCATGCATACATAGATTCAAAGTGGCAGACGTAGTTTGCACCGGTTTGGATGGATCTCCAATAACTTGGCTTATCGGGTGCTCTTTGGTCCACTTGTGTTCATGAGGGAGTGGATTAGATGTAGATTGATCATGTTCAGCATCTAGGAATCCACTATTATCTCCTTCAGATGGTTCAGAATGAAAGGGGGTTTCAGTTGAAGTAGAAGTTGCAGTAGGTACAGCTTGGTCAGTCTGTTGATCAGTCCTTACAGTACATCCTACTGAGTCAACTACTTCTGTCTCTTCGGTGTTGGACACAACTTCAACTATCGGAGTAGGCATTTGAACTGGAACTTCTTGCCGAATCGGGGAATTGGATTCAGTAGAGATATATGAAGTGGTTGGATGAGTAGTCATCAAGTCTTCTATCCTATCAACCACAACAGATTTAGGCACATTAGATCCACGAAATTCATCATAAAACAGTTCAAATAATAAATCCAAATCAGATAATTTAGAAGTAGACGATGAAGCGCCATCTGATTTATTCGCTTGAGGTGCAGGTCCTGGACTGGTTGGCCCAGAAGCTAGTACTCCGGTTATCACGGGTTCTGAACTGAATTGTTCAGAAGCTATTTCCTCATCGAATGTAACGTTGACGCTCTCGATCACAGTCTTCGACTTCTTCAAGTAAACACGGTATGCAGTAGATGTAGAGGAATAGCCAATGAAGATTCCCTCATCCGCCTTAGCACTGAACTTGTTCAAATTCTCGCTGTCGTTTAGAACATAACACTTACACCCAAATATATGAAAATATTTGATTGTAGGTGTCCGGTTGTTGATTAACGCATACAGAGTCTTCTGAAATCTGCGGTGTATCATGGAACGATTCTGAGTGTGACACGCAGTTGAGACAGCTTCAGCCCACATAAATAGAGGTAAGTCAGATTGGCTGAGCATAGTTTGAGCGGCCTCGACTAGTGTACGATTTCGCCTTTCGACTACTCCATTTTGTTGAGGCGTACGTGCAGTAGAGTATTGATGTGATATCCCGACCGATTCGAGATATTATTCAACTATTTTGTTCTTGAACTCTGTGTTGTTGTCAGTTTTAAGAATCTTGACTTGTTTCTGCAGATTGACTTGGGTCGTCTTCAGAAATGTAATGAGAACTTCGGGCGTCTCATCTTTAGACCGTAGAAACTTGACCCAAGTGTATCGCGAAAAGTCGTCAACGATAACTAACACATACTTCTTTCCGCCTAAGCTTTGCGTTCGCATAGGACCGCATAAATCCATATGCAACAACTCTAATGGAGAGCTGGTACTTGGTTCAGGCTTTGGTTTGTGTGGAGCTCTCTTCATCTTTCCCTTTTCACACGCTCCACACAAGTGTTCTTTTTCATACTTCAGCTCAGGAAGTCCTTTCACTAGCTTTCCACTGACCAGTTTGTTGATGTACCGAAAGTTGAGGTGAGAGAGTCGTCGATGCCATAACCAGCTTTGTTGCATCGAGGCTTTTTGATAATAGACATACCTGATTGTCAGCCTGGACCTTTGACAAATTGATGGTGTAGAGGTTTGACTTGCGAGTGCCGACCAAGAGTTCTTTCCCGTCTTCAGTGCGTACCGAACATTTCTTGGCCTTGAAATTCACCTCTAAGTCTTTGTCGCAGAACTGGCCAATACTGAACAGGTTGTGTCCTAAGCCTTCAACGTAGCTCACCTTCTTAATCGTGACATTTTCGTGTACAACATCACCATATCCCAAAATTGGTGAAAACTGATCATTTCCAAAACGAACTGTGCCGCAGTATTTATCTGTATAATTAGACAACATACTCTTTTGCCCGGTCATATGCTTGGAACACCCACTATCCAAGTACCACATATGACGGGTCTGCACAAAACAAATCATGAAATAAGAGGTTTAGGTACCCATTTATAAATGGGACCTACAGTGTCAGTACATGATTTTGGCACCCATTTAAATTTGGGCCCGCTTTGTCTTTGAAAACCATATGAATGATAAGAAGAATGATAACGATCAGAGGAAACATTATATGAGCCATACCAAACATCAGAATATTTACGAGAAGCATAATCATATCCACCAAAATTTGAAAACTTTTTATTAGATGGAGCTAACTGGAATAATTGCTTTATGGAATATTTCTTGCGAGAATCAACAAGATTAGATTTAGAAGTAGCAACATTCACAATCAATTCATCTTTACTAGAAGTCTTTTTATTCAAATTAAAACTAGAACTAGATTTAGCGGTCTCGTCTATCTCCTGTTTTGGTCGCCACACCAACTTAACTTCATGCCTTTGCTTTCTCACATCTGAAACATTTGAAACTTTTGGGTTAGATATGTGAGATTCAAAAGAATGCTTCTTCTTTGGCTTGCCAGTGGTGATCGGTTTATGTGAATACTGAGATTTTGTTTTCTTACCTTTTCCATTCTTCGATTTCACAGAAACTGATTTATCAACTTTCGTTGATGTTTCACCTTTTTCAAACACACTGGGTAAACCGAAAGAATTAACAACACAAGATGAATGATCAGGAAGTTTGGTAGTAAAGTCAAATTGAGCAACACATTCATCTAAAACACCATCAGAGTTTAAGAAATTAATCTCATTATTAAGTAAACCAGATCTATCATCAGATTTTAAAGCCTTAGAGAATTTAGAAAACTCGGTATTTTTGAACACTGTAGAAAATACAGTTTGTTCTAAGTCCATCAAAATTCTTTCTTCTGTAAGAGTATCTTCGAGTTCAGAAATTTTACTTTCCAAAACTAGAGGAGGGACGTAAAGCTTACCTTCGATGGTCATGGCCTCCATTTCTTTTACAGAATAACTATCAAAATAGTCATTTGAAAGAAATTTTGATTTATCAGAACTATAACTATTATTCAACCTCTCATAACGAAACGGAAGTTGAACTTTAGTTGTGTTCTTTCTTTTAGCATATTCCTTGACTTTATCCTCTTCAGACAGACTAGTCCAGAAAACTTTGAGTTCAGGGTATTGAGGTGCCAGTTTCATAAATCCAAAATCATAAAGAGCAGACACTTCAGATATACCCTTTTTGAGGTGGTGTGGGTTCTTGTAACCAAGTCCCCAACACTCATGTTTCTCTTTAGGTTTGTTCAAATGAATAGTGTGTTCAGTTTGACCTAAAGTATATAATTTCTCTTCCAACGCATTCACTTTGTCAATTAAAGATTTCTTTTCTTTGAAGTGGAAGAGTACATTTTAGAAAGCTCTTTAGACTTAAATTCACACTCTCTATATTTTGAAACAGTTTCAGTTAACTCTTTATGAATTATAGTCTTCTCTTTTGCGTTGGTGTCAATGTTTTTGTGCAAAGTTTCAATTAATACATTTTTCTCAGCAATATCATTGCTCAGTTTATGTATAGATTGATTTTTCTCATTAATGACACATCTCTCACGCTTAAGTTTAGACTCTAATTCTTGGAGTTTAGACATCATAGCATGCATTTGATTCAGAAAATCAGATTCAGTTAAGTCACATACCTCTTCATTATCTCCTTCATCAGAATCAGCTTCAGCTTCTGACTGCTGCTTACCCATCAAGCACAGATGTGCTGTCTCGTCCTTCTCTCCTTCTTCAGATTCTTGGTCTGAATGGTCGAGCCAGTATTCATCCTCGGCCATTAATACCTTTCCAGCCTCCTGTTGCTTGGCTAGAAGCATCTTATTCTTGTAGTAGTCGGAGTTCCGGACTTTAGGTTTTCGGCAGTCCTTGGCAAAGTGACCGAGTTTGCCACAATTGTAGCACTTTGTTGGTTCTTCCTGCTTGGGCTCTTCGGCCCTATACTTCTTCTTCTCTTCTGGTCTCTTTTCTTCAACTTTCTCCTTGTGTTTGTAGTTATTCGGACCAGACGAGTACCTCTGACTGTTGGAGCTAGACTTTTTATAGAACTTCTTTTGGAAGGCCTTGGTTAGCATTAACATAGCTTCCTTCATATTTTCACAATCGTCAGAGTCATAATTCGCCTCATTATCAGCCTCTTCAGATTCAGATGCTATCATCTTCTTCTTCTTAGACTTCTTCTTGACCACAAGTGCAACTGGATCAGCAACTGCTTTTTCAGCCTTTTTTATCTCAGCCTTGATCTCATCCACCTCTTCCTCATTCTGTCTGAGGATTTCATAGACTTCATGAAGTGGAATGTCGTTCAGATCTTTCAATTGCCTCATCTGTCTGGTGAATCTCTTCCACTCAGGCTGGAGGTTGCTGAGAAATTTCACATGCAGCTCAACTTGAGATTTGTTGATCTTGTTCTTGCTTAGCTCGTTCAACAATGTCACAAATCTGTCATAGGTGGCTTCTAGTGACTCTCCAACTTTGGCTTTGAATTCTTCATAGTTGTTCAAGCAGTTGGATACTTTGAGTTGGTTGCCGACTCTAGATCCGATCATCATCTTCTCCAATTGATCCCACATTTGCTTGCCGGTAGCGTTGTAGCTATCAATCTTGACATAAATTTCATTCGGTATGCCTTGGAGAATAAATGATTTTGCCAATTTGTCACCCTTGTGTCTTCTCTTCTGCTCATCAGAGTATTCATCAAGTGGTAGTGGATACTCTCTCTCTGTTTCTTCACCATTCTCTCCAGCTACAGTGAGTACCTTGGTTGGAGGTGTCATGATTCCTTCTTTTAGGGATTTTCTGATGTAATCTCCCAGACCATTTCGATCGATGAAATCCAAGAATTTGTCCTTCCATTGCTCGTACTCGCCCTTGAAGAGTACTGGTGGCTTCACATCAGTTCCGATAGCAAGAGATTCCCGAGATGACATCCTTACTGATATTGATATAGATAAGAACTGATATTGAATGTTAGTCAAAATAAAATCAAATAAATATAGATTAATACTGAAAAATGAGAAACAGGAGCAAAAAGGCAGAAATGCGCCAAAAGGCAGTGGCGCAAAATAAGGTTTTGCGCTAGAAGAGTCTGGCGCAAAAAGAGAGTTTTGCGCTAACAGCAGGTGGCGCAAAACACAGGTTTGCGCGAATAGAAACTGGCGCAAAATCGAAATTTGCGCTACAAGGAGTTGGCGCAAAAGATGGCTTCACTCTAAGTGACTTGCGTTCAGAGATTTGCGCGAGATAAAGCCTGCAAGATTTGGAGTTTTTGGCTAGATGGAGTTGGCGCAAAATTCAAGTTCACACTAGAATAAGTTGGCGCAAAAACATCCTTGATGAATTTTGTGCGAGTAGAGGGTGGCGCAAAAAGGCTTTTGCGCGAGAAGCAGGTCGCGCACAAATGAGATTTGCGCGAGAGGTTGATAGCGAGAATCTGGTGATAAACTTTTGCGCGAAGAGTTAGTGTTGCAAACTAACTTTGCGCGAGATGAAGGTCGCGAGAGATGGACTTTGCGCGAGGAACTTTGCGCGAAGAGGAAATGGCGCAAAAAGGAGTTTTGTGCGACGAACTGATGGCGCAAAACTAAACTTTGCGCTATGGTGAGATGGCGCAAAAGTCCCTTTGAATCTGGCGAGAAGCACACGATGAACTGGCGCAAAGTATATGAACTGGCGCAAAACGATAGAAACTCTAAAAAACAACTGAAAAACTCGAATAAATCAATCTAGACTTTGATTGACACCACGAAATTTTGTCAATTAGCTCGCCTAATCATTTATTGCAGATTACAAGCAAGAAATTTCACAAATAAACACTTTAAAAAAGATTTTGATCTAAGAACCAGTGCACAGTCTCGTGAAACCAAAAACACCAAAAATCATCAAATAGACAATCGATTAATGTGCAATACTCAAATAGACCAATACCAATTCAATAGTATAAGCAAAACGACTAAAACCCAATCAAGAACAGCTTGAAAGAACAATCACACAATAAAAAATAAATCTTGACAGATGAAACAGTACCGAAAAGAAAAACAATTTCTTTTTGATTTCAATCTGTTAGGCTCTAATACCAATTGTGTGTCCCTGTGATTCACGTTCCAATCAAGCAAAACAATTAAACAATAATGAGATTACGCAAACCTGATATTGAATTATCAATCGATTCGAATGGTTACAAGGTTTGTTCTCGATCAAGCTCTCTGTTTCTCTCTAGCGCCGCAGCTCTCTCTCTCTCTCTCTTTTTTCTCTCTATTATGTACGGCTACTTGTCGACAGAAAACAAACCTAAAACCTAATAATAACCAAAAACCTATTTTAAGGAAAAGGACTAAAAACGAAAATACAAAATAAACTTTGACTATTTATTACAAAGGACCTAGACTATTTGTTGAGAGTCAACTTTTCCAGCTTTGACTTCAGATTTCCATCTTCAGAAATTGATGATCTTGAATTCAACAAAACTGTGCTCTAACAATTACCTCAAACGATTAGACACAAGTTTGATAAGCACCCCAAGAAGCTGAGCTATTTCCCTATCGAAAATCATAAGAGTCAATATTTTTGTGAAGTTTGTGAGGAAGAATTTGATCCAGAGTTTTGGTTTTATCATTGTTATGATTGTGTCCAATCTATACATTCTGCTTGTGCTCCATTAATATAGAATGTAAAAGAGCTGCTCCATTTTCAAGAAGAATTTATAAGTTTTTGAATATAAAGTTTGGGAGCATTCATAACATTGTTCAAGGAATTGTGAACGATGGTCCATGCCCCAAGTGTTTGTTTCAATTGAATTATCATATGATTTTCAAGTGTCTTCAATGTAACTTTGCAATTCACCTCAAATGTTGTAAGAATTTTAGCAACTAATGATTTGTTGGTTTCTTTTCTATATGTATTAAGCATCGGCAATCAACTTGTTCATTTTGTTTATACATTAGATTGCCAATCAAAGAGTTGGTATCTTGTAAGATTCGTCATTGTCACTCTTTATGAGAAAAATAACATGATAAAAGTTGAAATGAGCGTAAGAGTGTTCGTCGTTAGTAATTTAATGAGTAGCATCTTTTTTTCTTCTCATTATTTCATAAATAAAAATAGACATAGTTTTAAACTTATATAATTTTTAAAAGAAATCCTCGTATTGAAGAAATGTCTTGTAAAAACAAGTGTACAATAAAAACATGTGTTCATACTTCATAGGACAAATCTCAAAAGTGTTATGTAAAATAGCTATCACGAGTCATGACACTTTATTTTAAAATGTTCTAAAAAACTCATTAAAACTCCCAAAAGAATTATAAAAAATTATTTTAACACTTTTCGAATAGTACATTTTATTGTTGGCCCTATAAATTTTAGGTTCTATAAAACAGTTTATTAAAACATTTGACATTTCTAGTGTCATATAAACCAAGTGTTTATTGATTAAAGGAGAGACCAAATCCGTATAGAAATGAAAGTGGAGGGAAGGGAAGGGATAATGGACGAAACTACGTCTTATTAACCACACTATAAGGAACGACGTTACTAGCAAGGACCTAATCTGTTATAAAATTCAAATTAGAGGTCCATCTTTCATTAAAAGAAAACCAAGGACGATAGCCGTTAATTTACGTAAACCACATGGAGAAAATTTGCATTCAACTCTACGATTTATAAAACTTTCTCTGAATTTCACAAAACTAACTAACTAACTAATAACCAAATGATAAATACCTTAAGGACTTAAAATAAAGGTAATAATTGAGTTCTACTAACTAGACAAAGCAGTTTATCATTATCTTTATTCACAAAAAGTGAAACATCATTAAAGTTAAAATAAATTAGATAGTTATTTTTTAAATCTAAAATTTCTAAATTATAATAAATATTTATTACACAATTTATACAAAAAAACCAAAAATTTTATAAAATCTATAACATATATAACAACAATATTGGTATATTTTTGAGGGTTTTATTTTATTTAGTTTTAAATTAGCAAAACATGTTCCATCACTACTTGTAAAATAAGCCATAGCAAAGCAAAATAAACCCTGATCATATTAAAAAAAACCAGAGTCGGTTGAAGTGCGACCCAAAATCTAAGATAAAGCTCAGTTTTAAGTTGAAAGTGTGGCGCAATTTAAGGCTCCAATTAAACTGCCTTTACTAGACTCGGATAAAGCAATGTAATTGTGATTTGGTCATTTCTAGCTTTTTTATGCCTTTTAGTGGGTTTTTTTTTATCTTGTTATGTGAAATGATATTTTTACCCTTAAAAACTAGTTGTCATATTGAATTATTGAGAAAGTAATTAATTTTGGGTGATTTAGTAATCAAAGTTCGGACATTTTAATGTTTTAGATACAAGTTTATTTTTATGTATTTATAATTGAAGCTGTATTATTAAGAGTTAACTTTAATTAATATAATTGGAACTACTTTTTTAAACTTGTTAAGTTACTAGAGTTTGACTGTTTGAGTGTGTTAGAAAGAAAAAGAAAGGGCAAGCACTCAAAGAGCCGAACCCAAAATTTTGCCTTAGGGTCTGTTTGTTAGCTGCTTAATTAGCTTAATGAGACTCGCAGCTTATTCAGTCAGATATATGACTATTTGGTAGTGGTTTAATGATATAGAAAGTGTCTTATTAAGTAAGATTTTAAGGGGGAACTTTATGCAGAAAGCCATATTTTTTTCCAAATCAGTCCCTCCCATTAAAAAACACGTTCATTCCATCTATGAAAAAACTCTCTCAAATAAAAATCTTCTAAATTTATACAGACAAATTAATCCACATAGACAACTTTATCCATACAGAACTTAATGGAAAACCAATCAAACAACCCCTTAGATATTTTTTGATACTAAATCGAGCTTTAAAGGCCTGAGCCTTGTAACATCTCTTATCCCAACTAACTAACATAGTGATATTTTTTCAAAAAAAAAAAAAAAAAAAAACATAGTGATATTATTCTTTTAATGGTATTTTTAATCATTCACAAAAAAATGAGCTTTGTAGTTTTCAGTCTTATGGGATTATGGGTTTATATCTTCAACAAAAACAAAAAATTCCTTAATAATAAACAATATATCTATATCATACACAATTGTATTAATATTTTCATTTTTCATCACTTTGGGTGCATCAAATCCAAATTTTTAAATCGTCATTGTTTGGATATGTAACACCCGGAATTTTCGGTAAATGGAAAAACTTTTCGTACCTTTTGGCTATAAACTAATGGGTTTTATTTAAGGGATGTTTGACCTTTAGTCGTTAAGCAAATCGAGAGGTTTTCATGTGAATGAAAATTTCGGAGTTTTGGGGTATGGCGCGATAGTGCCCGACGAGAGTGTCGAGGTCACTATTAAAGGAGGTGGTTGAATGAATTAAAGGAGCTTGGAAGCTAGGATTCGAGTGGAGTTGTTTGAAGTCTTGAAGTTGCAAGTGTTCTTCTCATCTTCCTAGGGTTTCTTTGGTTTTTAGTTGTGATCAAAACCAACAAGGTGAGTTCAGCCTATTTTACAAAACTTTATACATATCAAACCTTGTAGATTTCGTTTCCTATAAATATCTCATGACTCTATTTCCCATTTTACAAAGTTAATCCCATTTTGAGAAGTTTGGGAGATTCTAGGGTTTTGGTTATTTGATATACGTTGTGGAGATTTCATATATATGTTTATGAACTCATGAATGTAACAATGGTGATTCTTCAAAATTGTTTCTACTTATAATGCCTTTGGATGATTTTGGTAAAACTAGGGTTTTTATTATTGTTCTTATTTTGCTCAAAGGATGTGTGGAGAATGATATTATGCATATTAAAAATGTTCATTGTTGGGTGAATGAGTTTTGGAAAGCTTAAAATTTTATGGTCAAGTAATAGCCTCATTAATGTCATTATGACTCATCTTAAATATGGATTATTTGCATAGAGACATTTGATGGTCGAATTCTATGAGGTGTTTGTGTCTTGTAAATATAGTAGACTATAATGTAATGAATCCATAGGCATAGAAGTCTTTTTGGTGTTGTTGGTTTGGGACGTTGAATTCCTATGTTGTAGCATGTAATAGGCATTGAGACTCTATGGGAAAATAAGGCGTGGAGCGTCGTCCAAGAGCAGTAAAATGTAATTCCTTTGTGACTAAGGGGCCGTTTAGCCAAACACTTACCCGGTAAGCACTTACCGGTTAAATTCAATGTTATCACTTACCTTATCGAGTAAGATTTTAATCTATTAAAACGTATCGTAGGCAAAACTTTACCCGATAAGCGCTAATCGGGTAAGAGTCGTCGCCCTCACTTACCAGGTAAAACTCTCGATCATTGCTTTCGCTCTTACCAGGTAAGATTATTGGTCATTGTCATATTCAACAGTTAAGGTAATATAACTTGGTAAGCGCTTACCCAGGTAAGCGCTTAGTAAATGGCCCCTAAGACTAACTCGGATTTTGGATATCACTAGGTATAGACCTAGTGTGGTTGAACGTGGGACTCTACAAGCAATAGACTTGGAGTAGTTGAGCTTGATATATTGTTTGATTATAATCCATGAGTACGACTTATTTAACATGTATTGTGGCTTACTCTTGTGTTCCGTCACTAATCATGGAAATCGGGTCTTCCCCGTCATCGCAAGATGTTTATGACTTCTTTTGGAAGTAAATTGTGGTTCAAATGGTTTAATGGGTTGATTTAAAGCTCTGTTTCTGATTTATTTATCTTTAGCTTACATTTATAACTGTTTGATCTCACTAGGCTTTAGCCTAACACTTTTTTCTTAAATGACGTTTATATCAGGTCATTTTAGCGGTGGGACTCCTCGGGTTTAAGCGGAGAATCAGATTGTCAATAGCAACAATCATGTTGACCCGACCAGACAGATGGACATGGAAGGAAGTAAGAAAGTTTTGAAATATCTGATCATATAAGGGACTGTCCAAGGGACTGTACCTCCACAGATGCTATCAAAAATGATTTTTTTTCACGTTTTTATATAGTTATAATAACTAGAACTCTTTTAAAAAACTTACCTAAGTTTCCAGAAACGAGGATAATAAAAAAATACCAATTGACAAGTAAGCAACATCGGAAGGTAGCAGAACGAAGTATTGCGAATGCAATAGTCCCAGCTGCCAGAGTTTTTTAGAGATTGAAGTAGGTCGCGAGCCAGACAGGCTAACGAGCGAGTATTGTTGCTTCAAGGATATGAAAAGGAACCGTTGTTAGGAGGACTGTCCGAGCTCTTGATGGCACGTTCAAGCGAGTTTATGAATGAATGAAATCAGTTGAAGGAGATATTATAGTATGTTCTCCTTGTATATAGTATAGAACAAGGTTGGGATATATGGAGCAAGGTAGTATATGACGACTAATCTCATTCTGGGGCAATGTCATATGTGACGATCAATCTCTTTCTCAACCTGTTGACTTAACGGTTTGACCGCTCCGTCGTTGGGGCTTACACCTTGTGACTCACTCATTTGGTCGAGCGTTCCTCGGGCGTCGATCAATCCTCAATCACAGGCTGCTCTGTCATTGTCTGATTTTTGGTTGTCTGATCACACTCGAAATTATGTATCTACTTCCGTTCCTTTCCCAACTATAGTGGAACTTTCCCGAAGGAAATCTTTGATCTTCTTGTCGGGAAAGAGTTTTATTACCAAGTTCGATTACCATAAGTGGAAAAAGCGGTCTTCCTCGCTTGTTCCAATGTTTGGTGAATCAGTCAATGGAAAATTGCTAGCAATCTCAGAAGCAATGCCCCTTAGGGAGATCTAGCTTATTGGTCTAGTGCTTCCGGGCGTGTAGCTTCCCAGGTTTATTGGGTTTTGGAATAAACGATTTTGGTGAAGAATAGCTATGGCGAGTATTTTTGTCGAACAAGATTCTTTGAGAATAGATAGCGACACCCGTCTTTAATCTAAGCTAGGTTAGTTTAGATTAGTAGGTTGTTGAATTTATCTCCCATATTTGTTTTGTAAACGTCTTATCATTTCCCCATTTTAGATGATTCATTTATTTAAGTTTTAATTTATGTCCATATTCAAGTTTAAATTTACCCTTTTTAGATTTGTAATAGTTGTTTCAAAATGAAATTCAAAGCAATCACTCCAACCGACAAGTGGAATGTGGTGGCTCAACCACAAGCGTGTTGTGAGTAGCCATTCTTGGATTGAAGGTCGGAGAAAGATTCTTTAACGATGGGCGAAGAGAGAGCGAGTGATGTGATAGCGAGTGGTCTATAAGTGGGAGAGGAATTAATAATGGGAAGTTCATTTAGCCTCACTTTTTTACTAAAATAGCCATGATATAAAGCAAACAACTCATGCACAACATCAAATTTTATTTTTAACAAAACTATTTTTAATATTAATTAAATACGTAAAACATCGTTATATTGTCCCTTGTTGTATCTAAGTATATATATATATATATATCTAACATGTAGAGTCCAACTTCAACGGTTAAAACCGACATCATCACGATGAAAGTTGTTTTGACACAAACATGTGAGATGCCATTTGCAATATATATTTTACCTCTTTCCTTAGAAAATGAAATATTCAACCCAACAAATTAACAGAAGAGAAAAAGTTATACAATTAAAGAATATTACTTTTTTCCTTCATATATATTATTGATTACTTATCGGTTGAGGTGATTAACAATTTTCACTTTTAAAATTGCTAGGAGGAATATGTTGCAATTAATACAAGTAATGCATATCTATCTTTTCTTTTGGAAAAAGAAAAAGGAAAAGGAAAAGCAAAAGATGAGAAAACATATAGAGAAGAAAAGAATATATATTAGGATATTAATTATCAAGTTAAAACTCGTGGGAGACAATTTAATTTAATATGTGTGTTTAATATAACTATTTAATTTAATTTATATTTTATTTTATTTACCGAGAATTTGTTTATATTTTTCAAAACCCACAATCATATTTTTCGAAGTAGGGGAATAAGATATATATACATATCTTTATTTTTATCGACTAATACTATGAGGTATTGAAGTCAATAGTCAGATAAATTTTCAAGTGGTACTGAGTGAATTTGAACTATACCAGTTGAGTTGACGGTTACAAAAGATAGAAATCATTTGTTTTCTTTGTCATATTTGATGTGGGTTGAATGTTGTTAATTAATCTACAGATTTATACGTTCAAAGTGATTGTCAAGTGTTGTCGAGGAGGTTTCAGAAAAATTGCAAAATCTGTAAAAACGTATGTTCATATTTATAATTATTTCAATAATAGTGATATGTTGTGAGACATGTCGTTTGAGTTTTAAATAATATAATACAAAACTATTACCAATATTATTGCACAAACTCATAACAACAAACGATTAAGAATATATGTAAGTTAACCACTTATGAAAATACATTCGTTTTTCACATTGTATTTCATTAACTGTTAACAGAGAAATTACGTTTCATTTTAACTCGGTTCAATATTCCAACAAAAAATTTATCCTCTTGTGCAATGCACGGGCCCAACACTAGTTTTTTATTAAATATAAATAAAATGTTTATATAAAAAGTGGACAATATTCGACATGCATCTACTTTACATTATTAGTGGGCGATGTGACTTGTGAGCACCGACAAGACAAATTATTTGATATAACATTCTCTGGTTTCATTATTCAAGAACAAGATCACCAAACACAAACCCTTCAACTAAAATCCCCCTTGATGATCTTTTCCATGCATGTTGGCCCTTAATTTGTTTTTTCTATTGGGTTTCAAAATCATTCATTACTAATTACAATGGAAGTGATTGAACATGAACACCCATTGAGTCTCATTGATTTGGAGCTCGAACATTCCCAACTTCAAGAAGAATATGATGAGGATAACGAGACGGATGGTGATATGGTAGCAATAGAGGACTTCAAACGTACATGTAATCGTTGCGGCCAAGAAATCAACGAGCACCACAGGTATTACTACAAGTGTAGTGATTCATGTGACTACGCAATCCACAAGTTTTGTTTTGACCTTCCACCAACATTAAAACACGAATCCCACAATGATCACATTCTCACCCTTCTACAGAGAAAATCATATTGGCATTGTGATGTTTGTAGAAAGCAACATAAGCCTCAAGAAATAAGTTATCAATGTCCTTCATGTGATTTTGATGTTGATATAAGTTGTGCTTTGACAGCGGATAAAAAGACAATCTACCACCCGAGCCACAAACATCCTTTACTTCCAATCACTATACCAATTTTATGCGAGTGTGGTGCTTGTGGGAAAAAACATCAAGGGATCTTTTATCAGTGTATCACGTGTTCTAACTTCTTCATCCATACGGATTGTTTTCTTTTGCCAAAAAAGTTGCTAATTCAACACACTACGCATGATGAATTCTCTCATACACATCCACTCGTCATTGAATATTCCTTCCCAGCAACAGTTCAAGCAGCTAAATTTGATCCCAGGTGTAGGGTATGCGGGGACTTTTTTAATGATGAGAATCTATGGATTTATACATGCGACAAGTGCAGATATTATGCCCATCTAGATTGTGCAACATCAAGAGAGGAACCATTCATGTCCATCTTCTCGTCTGCCGGTAATTAAATTTCTTATCTACTTTTATATATGATTGCTTCCATGCATTTTGTGGTTTTTCATTGATTATTTATAATAAGTGACTGAATTTTATACGGTTCATGATCAGGTTTTGGCAAAACACTTAAAAACTTCGCAGATGCGGAATATCCAGATCTTCTCTATCTTCCATTCCCTGATCAAACATATAGCATATTGAAACACATATTTTTCAAAAAAATGGCATCCCAAACTAATAATACAAATTATGAGGGTAACCTAAGACACATGAGTCATCAACACCCGCTCATTCTAGTTGATCATACACAAGGCAGTGATATTACAAAGCCATCCTCCTCAAAAGTCAAATTGTTATCTTGTCATAATCCAATGAAAAAGATTGAACTACTGTGTAATGGATGTTTGAGACCAATCACAAGCATGCCATTTTACAAGTGTGCCAATGAGGATGATGAGTCATGCGACTTTGTTCTTCATGAGTGGTGCACCCGGCTACCCGATCAGGTGCTAAACCACCCAGGTCACCCTCAACATGCCCTTGTTCTCTTACCAAATGCCCCTCATAAGTTTTGTGGTGTGTTCAAGTGTATTGTTTGTCGCTTACGTTGCAACGGATTTGTCTATAGTTGTGTTGAGTGTGAGTACCACATCGATGTTAATTGTGCATTCATACCTGATAAAATAGTACACGAAGCTCATCCTAATCATCTCATTTGGAGAGTTCAATCAAGACCGAGTAGAAAATTTTGTGTTTCATGTATGGGAGATTTTGATGAAACTGGATTTTCATACAGTTGTCGTACTTGTGAATTTCATCTATATCCCGACTGTGCTTTGTTATTACCCCAAACTATTAGACACAAGTTTGATAAGCACCCCATGAAGCTGAGTTATTTCCCTATCGAGAATCATAAGAGTCAATATTTTTGTGAAGTTTGTGAGGAGGAATTTGATCCAGAGTTTTGGTTTTATCATTGTTATGATTGTGTCCAATCTATACATTCTGCATGTGCTCCATTAATACTTGAATGCAAAAGAGCTACTGCAGCTTCTCGCCTTCCGGAAAGAATTTATGAGTTTTTGAATATGAAGTTTGGGGGCATTCATAACATTGAAGATCACTCGCACCCTGTGTCATTTGATCAAGGGATTGAGAGTGATGGTGATTGCAACCACTGTTTGCGTTCGTTGTGGTACAAGTTGATCTTTAAGTGTTTACAATGTAAGTATGTAATTCACTTTCAATGTTGTAAGAGTTTCAACAATTGGTGATTTTATGGGTTTGTTTTCCATTTGTTGGCATTGTATCTATAGCTATTTTGTACTTTATGTGTCCTATTTATGTGCAAAAAAAAAATTGAACGGCAATGCGGCATCGAACCCACGATCGACTACCACGAACACACGCACGCACACCGTCCCGGCGGTATCGGACCTTCCACCTGGAGCAGTCCCCTAGTCCGCCGCGACCGCAAAATAATATGATAAAATATTGAAATTAAGGCAAAAGTGTTCCTTCATATTTTTTTTTTAACAACAAATTTTATAAAAACACATAAAACTAGCAAGAGGCTAGATTACAAACACGAGGTAATGGCAGCACTCGCATTACAACACCAATCAGTCCAACTAAGATTGCTATCTAACGAGGCCCTATTGCTAACCCGATGAAAAGCAACAGATTAAATCTTGTTAGCAAGCAATAAGGGGCTAACCAGCCTTGTTAGTGAATATTTTCTCGTTTCCGTATTCCCAGACCTTCCGTAAGAACGGCCACATGTGTCTAAAACCGGCCTCAGTTTAATATGAGAGTTGCTGCCATTCGAGGTATTAAAAAGTTGTTCTATCCCAGAACAATCAACCGGGAATATACTCCACCAAACATTCAGGGGGTATTTGGTTCACAGAATGGAATTTGATGGAATTGGAATCCATCGAAGGAATTTGACTTTGAAGGAATTGGAATGAAATTTGACCAAGCGTTTGGTTGGTAGGAATTCAATTCCTTCACTTAAGACAAGGAATGATGAATTCCTAAAAATGTGGAATTCAAATGGAATTGGAAGGATTCCATGACTTTCATTCCGTGAACCAAACATGGGCATGGAATTTGGTCAATGGAATTGGTCATTCCAATTCCTTCAAATTCCTTCCAATTCCGTGAACCAAACAACCCCTCAGAGCTTTCCGGACTTCTATTGAGTGTTGTTCACTCTTATATTTATTTGATGCATTACTAGTAATCCAATGATTTACCATTCTTGTTTTCTTCTAGCAATTTTTCAAAAGGATTTAGATTACTAAGGGCTGTTTATTAAACACTTACTTACTAGGTCATTTTACTTTATCGGATGAACATGACAATGATTGAGAATCTTATCCGGTAAAAGCCATAACAAGGACGAAGAGTCTTACCCGATAAGTGAGAGTATCAACTCTTACCCGGTAAGCGTTTATGGGATAAATTGTTGCATATAATGCCATTTTAATTCACTAAAATACTACCGATAAGTTAAGTTAAAGTGTAAGACTCTTACCTGTAATCGTTTACCGGGTAAGTATTGCATAAACGGTCCCTAAATTTGTAGTCAAATTCATTTTTATAAAAAAAGAGAAACATAAGTTTACTTCATTAACAATCGACATGACAACATACTTCATAATACCCGTGAGTTTCACCCCAAGAAAATGTTTAGGGTATGCTTATCAAACTCATATTTTGGGTAACATTCTCGGCTATCAAAATTATTAATTGTTATATGAATTGTTCAAACTCACTAGAATGTTTTGGGTAACATTCTCGACCATCAAAATGGCTTGTAATCGTCTCTTACCCAGTAAGTATAACACCCCAAAATTGGGACAAACAAAAATTTCTAAAAACGGATATGTGGTATATAAATGTCAAGACACGAACTTTTCCAAAATGGGAAACAATACACGCCTTTTTAAATACAAGTTTGTAATTTAATGGTAAGAGATAACAACCTACTAATCTAATTCCTATCAAGAAATAAGATTACAAATGGGTGTTGTTTGGGTAAAATTTCCAAAGTCTCCGACCGACATAAGATTCATACGACCAAATTATCATTAGATTAAATCTTAACGACCAAATACCGTAACACTTACGATCATCATTTTTAACGGCGATCGCAAGATTACCTGCGACTCATAACTATTAACTAAAGACCAATTAGACATAGACCTTCCTTCAGTAATAACTATCGACCATCGTAAGTTTCCTTATGACGCCAACTTATTAATGTACAACAACGTTTTTCTTTGTCTATTGAATACAGGTCTCAAGTCATTTATGGTCCAACGGCTATAACTGAAGACAGTCATCATTAGATTAATAATGACCAAATACCGTAAGACTTACGATCGTCATTTCTAACGACGGTCGCAAGATTACCTGCGACTCATAACTATTAATTAAAGACCAATTAGACATAGACCTTCCTTCAGTAATAACTATCGACCATCGTAAGTTTCCTTACGACGCCAACTTATTAATGTACAACGAGCATTTTTCTTTGTCTATTGAATACAGGTCTCAAGTCATTTATGGTTCAACGGCTATAACTGAAGACAGCCATCATTAGATTAAATCTTAACGAACAAATACCTTAAGACTTACGATCGTCATTTCTAACGACGGTCGCAAGATTATCTGCGACTCATAACTATTAACTAAAGACCAATTAGACATAGACCTTCCTTCAGTAATAACTATCGACCATCGTAAGTTTCCTTACGACGCCAACTTATTAATGTACAACGAGCGTTTTTCTTTGTCTATTGAATACAAGTCTCAAGTCATTTATGGTCCAACGGCTATAACTAAAGACAACCATCAAGGTCATTAAATGCATGGGTCGTTACTCACATTGAGGCTCATTTATGACGATGAAGACTATATAAGCAAGGAAAAGCTTATTGGGAGAACAAGTTGATACCATAGCACTGAACCACACTATAGCAAGCAATGTTATTCTCTCTCAAAGAAACTCACGATACTTAAATTCTACTTACGACACATGAAGCAATCTCACAATTAGTTTACTTGTTTTATCTTATTGTAACCATTTGTACTTTCGATCACTGTTTCTAAATGACGACATCCATGTTTGACGTTCATAGTGCATTGACGATCTAATTTGTCGTCCGCGGTTTTTACCCTTGATGGGGTTTTCCGCGTCACTAAACACTTGTGTCTTATTTACTTTTCTTTGTTTATCGTACGATTTGTCTAATATTCCTTTTTTTGGTTGTTAAATCTCCACACCGACTTTAAGTCATTCTGAAGGGTAATTTTTGGCATTAACAGGTGTCATCTATAACCCCAAAAACAGTGTTCTTCAAGAATGGCGCCCCAAAAGTGTATCCCCTAGCTCAGGCTTAAAGTCTGCCGAACTCTTCTTAGCGACCACGCCGCTAGAACCTGAGATACATGTCGACACCAAACAAGTGTTAGACCAAAAAAGGCTAGTGAGTTTGAACAATTAATATATTTGCAATTAATAATTAGAATTCATCTAAACAAGCATGTAACTCATTATTTGGAATCAATGGGGGAGACCATAACACCAAGCAAATTTCACCTAAAGAGTCGATTTACCTTAGTGTCTACTCCCACGAATAACACCACAAGGCCCGACGCATTGAGGACTACCTCCAAGGCATTACCCCAAATGGCGGAAATATAGGTACATACGTCCAAGGTGGCACCACAAAATTTAATCATCCTAGTGCCTAGTTGACGGTTCATCCACAATTTCCATATACCTATATATATATATATATATATATATATATATATATACTCTAAGCAAATTGTATAAAATCCCAATAAACGTAAGCTTGTGGTTCAACCAGTACATACATTCCATATAACATAAGCCTTGTATAATATTCAAAGACCTCTAAATAGGTCAAATAGGCATGTAACACTATTACGAGATTTATATGAACTTAATATCTCGGACTGTTATCAAATGGTGACCAGCGCAAGTATATGTTTATCAATCTATTTTCGTCTTTTACAAGTAATAAAACGGTAAAATACTGAGTATCGATCTACAAGGAAATGTGTAAAAGCTTAATTAAAAGTCTAATGATTTTAGATGACGATTTTGAATAAATATTGTTGAGTGGTTTTTAACAACTATTTTGACAGAAATTAACTTCTTTAAAAAGGAGTAAGGGTGTAGGGATCCGTTAAGATTTTCAACAATTAAATCAAGTAAAACGTCACAATTAACAAAAAATTCCTTAATAATAAACAATATATCTATATCATACACAATTGTATTAATATTTTCATTTTTCATCACTTTGGGAGCATCAAATCCAAATTTTTAAATCGTCATTGTTTGGATATGTAACACCCGGAATTTTCGGTAAATGGAAAAACTTCTCGTACCTTTTGGCTATAAACTAATGGGTTTTATTTAAGGGATGTTTGACGTTTAGTCGTTAAGCAAATCGAGAGGTTTTCATGTGAATGAAAATTTCGGAGTTTTGGGGTATGGCGCGATAGTGCCCAACGAGAGTGTCGAGGTCACTATTAAAGGAGGTGGTTGAATGAATTAAAGGAGCTTGGAAGCTAGGATTCGAGTGGAGTTGTTTGAAGTCTTGAAGTTGCAAGTGTTCTTCTCATCTTCCTAGGGTTTCTTTGGTTTTTAGTTGTGATCAAAACCAACAAGGTGAGTTCAGCCTATTTTACAAAACTTTATACATATCAAACCTTGTAGATTTCGTCTCCTATAAACATCTCATGACTCTATTTCCCATTTTACAAAGTTAATCCCATTTTGAGAAGTTTGGGAGATTCTAGGGTTTTGGTTATTTGATATACGTTGTGGAGATTTCATATATGTGTTTATGAACTCATGAATGTAACAATGGTGATTCTTCAAAATTGTTTCTACTTATAATGCCTTTGGATGATTTTGGTAAAACTAGGGTTTTTATTATTGTTCTTATTTTGCTCAAAGGATGTGTGGAGAATGATATTATGCATATTAAAAATGTTCATTGTTGGGTGAATGAGTTTTGGAAAGCTTAAAATTTTATGGTCAAGTAATAGCCTCATTAATGTCATTATGACTCATCTTAAATATGGATTATTTGCATAGAGACATTTGATGGTCGAATTCTATGAGGTGTTTGTGTCTTGTAAATATAGTAGACTATAATGTAATGGATCCATAGGCATAGAAGTCTTTTTGGTGTTGTTGGTTTGGGACGTTGAATTCCTATGTTGTAGCATGTAATAGGCATTGAGACTCTATGGGAAAATAAGGCGTGGAGCGTCGTCCAAGAGCAGTAAAATGTAATTCCATTGTGACTAAGGGGCCGTTTAGCCAAACACTTACCCGGTAAGCACTTACCGGTTAAATTCAATGTTATCACTTACCTTATCGAGTAAGATTTTAATCTATTAAAACGTATCGTAGGCAAAACTTTACCCGATAAGCGCTAATCGGGTAAGAGTCGTCGCCCTCACTTACCAGGTAAAACTCTCGATCATTGCTTTCGCTCTTACCAGGTAAGATTATTGGTCATTGTCATATTCAACAGTTAAGGTAATATAACTTGGTAAGCGCTTACCCAGGTAAGCGCTTAGTAAATGGCCCCTAAGACTAACTCGGATTTTGGATATCACTAGGTATAGACCTAGTGTGGTTGAACGTGGGACTCTACAAGCAATAGACTTGGAGTAGTTGAGCTTGATATATTGTTTGATTATAATCCATGAGTACGACTTATTTAACATGTATTGTGGCTTACTCTTGTGTTCCGTCACTAATCATGGAAATCGGGTCTTCCCCGTCATCGCAAGATGTTTATGACTTCTTTTGGAAGTAAATTGTGGTTCAAATGGTTTAATGGGTTGATTTAAAGCTCTGTTTCTGATTTATTTATCTTTAGCTTACATTTATAACTGTTTGATCTCACTAGGCTTTAGCCTAACACTTTTTTCTTAAATGACGTTTATATCAGGTCATTTTAGCGGTGGGACTCCTCGGGTTTAAGCGGAGAATCAGATTGTCAATAGCAACAATCATGTTGACCCGACCAGACAGATGGACATGGAAGGAAGTAAGAAAGTTTTGAAATATCTGATCATATAAGGGACTGTCCAAGGGACTGTACCTCCACAGATGCTATCAAAAATGATTTTTTTTCACGTTTTTATATAGTTATAATAACTAGAACTCTTTTAAAAAACTTACCTAAGTTTCCAGAAACGAGGATAATAAAAAAATACCAATTGACAAGTAAGCAACATCGGAAGGTAGCAGAACGAAGTATTGCGAATGCAATAGTCCCAGCTGCCAGAGTTTTTTAGAGATTGAAGTAGGTCGCGAGCCAGACAGGCTAACGAGCGAGTATTGTTGCTTCAAGGATATGAAAAGGAACCGTTGTTAGGAGGACTGTCCGAGCTCTTGATGGCACGTTCAAGCGAGTTTATGAATGAATGAAATCAGTTGAAGGAGATATTATAGTATGTTCTCCTTGTATATAGTATAGAACAAGGTTGGGATATATGGAGCAAGGTAGTATATGACGACTAATCTCATTCTGGGGCAATGTCATATGTGACGATCAATCTCTTTCTCAACCTGTTGACTTAACGGTTTGACCGCTCCGTCGTTGGGGCTTACACCTTGTGACTCACTCATTTGGTCGAGCGTTCCTCGGGCGTCGATCAATCCTCAATCACAGGCTGCTCTGTCATTGTCTGATTTTTGGTTGTCTGATCACACTCGAAATTATGTATCTACTTCCGTTCCTTTCCCAACTATAGTGGAACTTTCCCGAAGGAAATCTTTGATCTTCTTGTCGGGAAAGAGTTTTATTACCAAGTTCGATTACCATAAGTGGAAAAAGCGGTCTTCCTCGCTTGTTCCAATGTTTGGTGAATCAGTCAATGGAAAATTGCTAGCAATCTCAGAAGCAATGCCCCTTAGGGAGATCTAGCTTATTGGTCTAGTGCTTCCGGGCGTGTAGCTTCCCAGGTTTATTGGGTTTTGGAATAAACGATTTTGGTGAAGAATAGCTATGGCGAGTATTTTTGTCGAACAAGATTCTTTGAGAATAGATAGCGACACCCGTCTTTAATCTAAGCTAGGTTAGTTTAGATTAGTAGGTTGTTGAATTTATCTCCCATATTTGTTTTGTAAACGTCTTATCATTTCCCCATTTTAGATGATTCATTTATTTAAGTTTTAATTTATGTCCATATTCAAGTTTAAATTTACCCTTTTTAGATTTGTAATAGTTGTTTCAAAATGAAATTCAAAGCAATCACTCCAACCGACAAGTGGAATGTGGTGGCTCAACCACAAGCGTGTTGTGAGTAGCCATTCTTGGATTGAAGGTCGGAGAAAGATTCTTTAACGATGGGCGAAGAGAGAGCGAGTGATGTGATAGCGAGTGGTCTATAAGTGGGAGAGGAATTAATAATGGGAAGTTCATTTAGCCTCACTTTTTTACTAAAATAGCCATGATATAAAGCAAACAACTCATGCACAACATCAAATTTTATTTTTAACAAAACTATTTTTAATATTAATTAAATACGTAAAACATCGTTATATTGTCCCTTGTTGTATCTAAGTATATATATATATATATATCTAACATGTAGAGTCCAACTTCAACGGTTAAAACCGACATCATCACGATGAAAGTTGTTTTGACACAAACATGTGAGATGCCATTTGCAATATATATTTTACCTCTTTCCTTAGAAAATGAAATATTCAACCCAACAAATTAACAGAAGAGAAAAAGTTATACAATTAAAGAATATTACTTTTTTCCTTCATATATATTATTGATTACTTATCGGTTGAGGTGATTAACAATTTTCACTTTTAAAATTGCTAGGAGGAATATGTTGCAATTAATACAAGTAATGCATATCTATCTTTTCTTTTGGAAAAAGAAAAAGGAAAAGGAAAAGCAAAAGATGAGAAAACATATAGAGAAGAAAAGAATATATATTAGGATATTAATTATCAAGTTAAAACTCGTGGGAGACAATTTAATTTAATATGTGTGTTTAATATAACTATTTATTAGTAAGAAGAATCATTGTGTGAGAATATATAGGACTTAAAATGAGAAATGTAATCTAAACTTTTGATTACTTTTAATCTTAGAGCATTTTCAATGCAAGATTCTTATAAGTAAAAAGTTTAATTGCTTGTAAGAACTAGTATTGTAGAGAGTTCTAAATAAGAACTTTGGTTCTTACCATAAAATTTGTGAGATATGACATGTTCCCTATTGTTTTATTTTATTTTTTTGACTTTATAATAATTATGGAAGTTGAAAAAAAATGTATGAGACCTATAAAAAGAGGTTTTATAAGAACTACTATTGTAGACATTTGTATTGGTTCTTATTTTGATGAGTTGAAATTGACGTGACAACAAACAATGTTAAAAAAAAAGAACCTCCATTGGAGATGCTCTTACCCTCATCTCATGAATTACGCTTCTCATGGGAATTGATCTGGTACATCCCTTCTTAGCCTTCTCACTATAACTTCCATTCTTATCAAAACTCAACCCTTATTGGCAGGGGTGTAAACGAGTCGAGTCGAGTAGTAGGTTAATTGAGTCGGGCTCAAAAAATTAGTACTGGCTCGAGCTCGATTAACTTTTCAATGTAGGACTCGAGCTCGAATATTTTTTGAGTTATCGAGCTTGATGCTCGTTTATGGGTTCGAAATCGCGATCGATTAACTCGTTTATCGGCTTAAGCTCGATAATTTTTATATTTTTATTGTATTATTAATAAATATATGAACATGTTTGGCTCGAAAAAGGGTATGCTCGAATGGCTCGGCTCGACTCGACTCGAAAAATTGAATCAAGTTTTCAAACGAGTCGAGTCGAACATTGGTATTATAAAGTTCGACTCGATAAGTTAAACGAGTTCTATTTTGTGTTCGAGATCAACTCGAGCTCGAGATAAACGAGCTCAAGCTCGAGTAGGTCGTTAAAATATCGACTCGTTTACACCACTACTTATTGGTAATATATCTCTTTATATTTTACAAATATGAATTTTAAACGACTAATAACCAATTATTAAACTCGTTCAAATATAAAATATGTATCGATCCTTATTTATATAACATCATACTTTTTAAAACTAATAATCAACTGTAGAGTACTCTCTCGCTATCTCAAAACCATAACGTAAAATCGAGAGAAACAAAAATAGAATAATAGATCACTGAGAATTGAAGGTTTAAACCATATAGGCATATATAGGCATTGTTTTATGAGTTTTTATGATAAAACTATTTATAGAGAAATTTTTGTAGTAAATATATGCCTATACATTTTTATAGTAGTATAAAGTATCATATTTTTTTCATTTATTGAACCATTAAACTCTCTTACTTTTGTATTTGGTAAGTGTAAATATGTCAGGCCAAATGTATAGATATTGTCCGGTTTATTTACATCTAGACTTACAGTTTTAAAACTTGTCTGACAAAGGTGGTATTCCGGTCCTTTAATTTACACATTCAAAGAAAAATCTATTTGTTACCTCCGAAGAGGGAAAGCATCAAAGAAAAATCATATACCCTTACAATCCACCCAGGTCACACACAACATACCCTTACAATCCATTATAATAAGGGTGTGCTCGAGTGCACTATTTGCTATTTATATTGCCTATAGTTGTAACCGATGTGAGTGGTACCACATTGATGTGTGTCGTGCATTCTTACCTAAAAAAATCACACATCCGAATAATCTCATTTGGTTGTGCTTCGTTAATAACTCGGTGTGAGGCAGCTGTCTATTCCTATTAGAACAAAAATGTTTATAAGTTTGTGAATATAAAATTTGGAGGGATTCATAAACTTGAAGGTCATGCACACCCTTTGTCATTTGTTCAAGGGACGACTAAGCATGTTTTATGTATCTTTTGTAGGAAGACAGTGAATTCCCCAATCAATGATCTTAAGGTGCGGACAATGTAAACTTGATATTCATTTTGCTTGTCACCATTTTTTGAGTTATTTGATCATATTAAGCGGTTATTCTGTCCTCTCCATCCTCGAAGATAATAAAGGTAAACCAGAGGGTAATCAAGAAGACCACTGTGTATTGATATTCATTGTAGGTAAAAAACAAGAAAAGGCAGATACATATATATATACAAAAGGTTCTGCCACCAAAATACACTGATTGGACAAGAGAGAATAAATCTAAACAATTATGTACGGATGGATAATGAGGTAACCGTTGCCAGGCTGTAAAGGCAGCAATATTATTTCTTTTTGTTATTTTCTTTATCATGCCCCCTCAAGCTGTACTGTGGTTGGGAGACAACAGGCAGCTTGCTTTTGAGATATTGAAAAGTTGCTATTGGCAGAGATTTTGTCAAGATATCTGCAGTTTGTTCCTTTGATGGTATAGACCTGACTTCAACTTCTCTATCTGCAACTTTGTCTCTGATGTAGTGAACATCTATTTCAATGTGCTTTAATCTAGTGTGAAATACAGGATTGAGAGCCAGCTGTCTTGCACCAGAATTGTCACACCATATTATAGCAGGTTTGATATGCCTAATTCCGACTTCTTTGCAGAGAGAGAGAAACCATGCAATTTCAGTGCAACCTTGAGCCATTGATATGTATTCGGCCTTTGTGCTTGACCTGGCAACTGCCTTTTGCTTTTTGGAGGACCAGGTGATTAAATTACCACCAAAATATACCAAATACCCTGACGTGGACTTTCTATTGTCTAAAGATCTAGCCCAATCAGAATCACAATGGTACCAACAAGATACCTCAAAATACGTTTGCAAGCCTTCCAATGATTAACTGTGGGAGCTTGTAAAAATTGGCTCAATTTATTCACAGAGAAGGCTATGTCTGGCCTACTAAGAGTAAGGTATTGTAGTGCTCCAATTATGCTTCTGTAAAGAGAGACATGCTTAAACAAGGGGCTATCATAAAGATGAAGATCATTACCTTGATAGATGGGAGTAGGATAAGGTTTAGCCTGTAACTTATTGGTCTTTTCAAGAAGTTCAATGGTGTATTTGGTTTGAGACAAGTATATACTGTTTGGACCCCTAGTTGTCTCAAAACCAAGAAAGTAAGAAATGGGACCCAATGTTTTAAGAGAAAAGTGAGTTTTAAGAGATTGGATTATATTAAGAACAGAAGAAGCATTACTTCCGGTGAGAAGGATGTCATCTACATAAACTAAAACGAGTAAGAGAGCGCCTTTTTCGTTAAAGTAGAAAAGAGATGGATCAGAAACAGAGTTTTTGAAACCGAGTTGAAGAAGAGTCGATCGGAGTTTGGCAAACCAAGCACGGGGTGCTTGCTTTAGCCCATATATGGCTTTGTGAAGATGACAAACAACATTAGGTTGGGAGGGATCTATGTAGCCAGGAGGTTGTGACATGAAGACTTTTTCAGATAAAGGACCATTTAGGAAAGCATTGTCAATATCAATTTGTTGAATTTCCCAGTTGAAGGTAACAGCAAGAGAGAACATCATACGGATAGTAGAGGATTTGACGACCGGACTAAACGTCTCAAAGAAGTCAACACCCGGGTATTGTTGAAAACCTTTGGCAACAAGACGAACCTTGTGTTTATTAAGAGTACCGTCAGATATAATTTGTTTCGAAAAATCCATTTGCAGTCGATTACATTCATATCAGAAGTATAGGGAACAAGAGACCATGTGTTATTTTTGATCAAGGCTTTGTATTCATTATCCATGGCCTTTTTCCAAGAGGATTCATTGAGAGCTTGATGAACAGAAGTAGAAACAGAAAAAATAGAGGCAGAAGTAGGCAAAGAGGAGGTGACAGAATATAATTTAGGCTTGAAAATTCCGGCTTTGGACCGAGTGATCCATAGGATGCAAAGATGAACATGATAGGGGAATGTTTTCTGGAGGATGTAAGTCTTCATGATGAGATTCTGTAGACACACTAGAGGGAGAAGTAGTAGAGTTGTGAGGATTTGAAAGATGATAAGAATTGTCATTAGTTGTGACAGGAGATAGAGGAGAGTAGGCAGCAGAAGATTGAGTGGAATCTGGGTTCTTTAATGAAACGGTGGAAGCCAGTGTAGGTAGTTTAATGGTGCAGGCTTTGAAAGCTTTAAAGATGTATCAAGAAATGAGGAGTCATAAGCAAAAGGAAAATCAATTTCGTTGAACTTGACACTTTTAGCAATGTAAATTCTTCCTGATGGGTGCAAACATTTGTAGCCCTTGTGTTGTGGACTATACCCAATAAAAACACATTTATGGGATCTGAAATCAAGTTTGTGAGTGAGATAATCACGAATGTGTAGAAAGCAAGCACATCCAAAGACTTTGAGAAAGTTAAGGTTAGGTTTGCGGTTGAACAATATTTCAATTGGAGATTTGTTGTGAAGAGTAGGAGTGGCAAGATGATTTATTAGAAAAGTGGATGTTGAGAAGGCTTCCCACCAAAAATTGAGTGGGGCTGAGGATTGGGAGAGGAGAGTTAAGCCCATCTCGACTATATGTCGATGTTTTCTTTCAGCTTTCCCATTTTGCTGGTGAGTATAAGGACATGGGTGTCTGAATTGTATGCCAATATTTTGGAGAAAAGGGATAAGAGACCTGTATTCCCCTTCCCAGTCAGACTGAAGTATTTTTATTTTAGTCTCAAATGTCCTTTCAACAGAAGACTGAAAATGTAGAAAAGTTGATTTAACATCAGATTTGAGTTTGAGAGGAAAAATCCATGTAAAATTGGAGAAATCATCAACAAAATGAACATAATATCGATATCCATCTTTAGACATAACTGGGGCAGGATCCCACACATCAGTGTGGATTATTTCAAGGGGTTTGGATGTCTTTTTGTTTGATAAAGGATAAGAAAGATGTTTGGATTTGCCTATGTGGCACGCATCACAGAAAAAAGAGGATGACAAGGCTTTTAGTTTAACATTTGGCAACATAATCTGTAATATATTCGAATTTGGATGCCCAAGTCTCATATGCCATACATCAAGTTTTGAATCAAGATTACAAGACTGACTACTGGAAAATTGAGATTCACTTAGATAGTTGTGTGATGTCACACTTGATTGAAAGGAAGATTGATCGTTCTTGAAACCTTGAGAAGACACAGTGGAAAGAGACTTGAGAGGCTTGAACTGATATAAGCCATCTTTAAGTTTCCCCCGAAGAACTTCCTTCTTTGAAATCAAATCCTTCACAACACAATAATCAGCATGAAATTCAACAGACACAGAATTGTGTTTAGTAAGCTGAGAAACAGATAGAAGATTTTTGGTGATTTGAGGAACACAAAGAGTGTTTTGTAAAGAGAGTGAGTGAGGGTGAGATTTAGAGTGATAAAGATGACAAAAACCAATGTGTGTGACAGGTAGACCTTGTCCATTACCAACTATCAATTTAGTATTATTACCTTTGATCTCAGTCTTCTGATGCAGATTGTTGACATCTGGTGTTACATGAGATGTTGCCCCGCTGTTAATATACCATGTGGAATCATCTATTTTGTGGCTTGAGGACAGAAGAGCTTGGTCACTTCGAGGAGTCTGGTATGAAGGTTGATGAGAGGCTTGGAAGGTAATGTCATACCTATGATAACATTTTGCTGCAACATGTCCAGCTTTGTTGCATATTTGACAGAGGGGATTTGGTCCTTGTCTTCTACCACCACCACCACCACCTCTGCCTCTACCTCTTCCTCGTATAGAAGAGAATCTTCCACCATTGAAGGATTGACTGTTGTTGTTGAAAGGAGAAGTAGTGAATAATGGATTACTGTTGTTAAAAGAGGGATTACCAGACACATTCAGTGATCTTTTCAGTTGAGTGGCAATATTTGCAGAGGGCATAGTTGAAGCAATACTTGAATTTAGTTGTTCAAGTCTCATTTCTTGACTTTGTAGCATGTATTGGACCTCTTGCAATGTGATCTGGTCATGTCGAGAGGTTAGGTTTACCACCACACTGTCATATTCATGGTCCAGTCCTCCTAGGATGTATAGAATCAGATCATCATCGGTTATATGTTGCCCAGCTGCAGAGAGACTTTCTGCTAGGTTTCTCATCTTCAATATGTAATCGTTGACAGAAAAGGCTCCTTTCTTCTGGGATTGCAACTGGAAACGCAGTTGCAGAATGCGAGCCTTTGAGCTAGTTGTAAACAGGATATTGAGGGTATCCCAGACATTTCGAGAAGTTTGACAGTTAACAACATGCCCAAACATATTTTCTGAGATGGAATTGAGGAGCCAGCTGAGGATAGCTTTGTCAGTTCGAATCCAGGCAGTGTAGGTTGGATTGGGTTGAGGGTTTTCGTTTTCAGAGGCTTGATTGAACTGGGGTAGACATGTTTTTGTGCCTGAGATAAAACCTTCTAGGTCTTGAGCACGAAGTGCTGGTAAAACTTGGGATTTCCAGAAGGTGAAGTTGAATCGATCAAGTTTAATGGTAATAGGTGGAAGAAAAGATGAATGAGAGTGGTTTGGGAAGGTGCGAATAGGAGGAGAAGAAGTATTGTTATAAGGAGGAACAACATTACATGTATTCGTGGATGATTGCTCTGATGTAGCAGCCATTTTTACCACCTAGGGCTCTGATACCAAGATAATAAAGGTAAACCAGAGGGTAATCAAGAAGACCACTGTGTATTGATATTCATTGTAGGTAAAAAACAAGAAAAGGCAGATATATATATACAAAAGGTTCTGCCACCAAAATACACTGATTGGACAAGAGAGAATAAATCTAAACAATAATGTACGGATGGATAATGAGGTAACCGTTGCCAGGCTGTAAAGGCAGCAATATTATTTCTTTTTGTTATTCTCTTTATCACTCGACCACTGTCACCATAGACCATAGTGATTGCTTCGACCACTACCATTCCACCTTTCTCCGTTTCCTTATTGTTGTCTGATGCATATCGAGTGTAGAATTAATACATACTGATACAAAATTGTCTTCTTTAATTACTTCCATCGATCCACACTTTCTAGCGGAGTAGGAGGAACGTACAATTGATCAACATGTTTCTTTAATTAATCCTAAGGTCGTGAAAACTGTAAGTGACTAATGCTTCCAAAACAAAAAGTTCTCACTGTTCAATTTCATAGTCATAAAATTCGTCATGTTTGGAATAACAAATGAATTGTTGTTGTTTGTGCTTCTTTCTTGATCATTTCCTGACACCTTGACTTGAATTCACTGTGATTAGGATCGAAAAGCAAGAGAATCGAAACTTTGAAAACTCTGATGATTGTACAATTTTTGGATTTAAGAACTGGATTAGGATTCGCAGCACGTACATATAGAAATGGAGCTCTGATACTATTAAATTGCATAAACATAAAGCTACCTAGCTAGAGAAAGAAATATATATTGTAGAGATAAATAATTTTGTATCTTTTCATGTAAGCTTGTAATCAAGGTACAACACCTATTTACATAGAGAGATTACTACAACAGGTTAATTTGTGAACACACATCTAACCACTCCAACGACCCAACTGCTTTGATGACATCACCATAACTAACACACAACTAACTCTTAACCTCTTCTTCCATCTAACTAAAAGGTCCACGTGTGGTAGAAATGGATTACATTTGAAAATTGATATCTAGTTATTTTAAAGGACAACAAAAATGAAAGAATTAATATATTTATTTTCGGTAGTTAGAGATGACAAACAGTTAATTAAACATGTAAATGGTAACTAAACAGATTATAATATTACCTAACTTGTAATTTGATAAAGTAAGATACTCACACTCATTATTTCAATTTCAAATTCAAATTCAAATTCATACCCACATAACATTAAAAAAAATATATAAGTTTGCTTCTCAAAGGTCATAAGGGGGTGTTTGGTTCATGAATTTTGAAGTAATTGGAAGGAATTAGAATAGGTAATTCATTTGACCAAATTCCAATTCCTTTGTTTGGTTCACATATTGATCATAATGGAATCCTTTGAATTCCACAAATCAAGGAATTTATCGTTCCTTAGCTAAAGTGAAAGAATTGAATTCCATCCATCCAATTCCTATCAATCAAATGTGTGGTCAAATTCCATTCCAATTCCTTCAAAGTCAAAATTCCTTCAATAGATTTCAATTTCATCAAATTTCGTTTTGTGAATCAAACGCCCCTTAAGTTTCTTCGGTGTTATTACAAGGTTTACATGACTAATAACTTCATGATTTCGTAAAATTAATCGAGATGAACGTAAACTGAGTTAAACACCTACAGCTAAAAAAAGAATCTAAGTAAATAATACTAACTCTAATATACTTATATTGTTTTCAATAGAAATTTTGGCCAATTGTATTTTGGATATTTACAAATAGTATAAGAATAACTACTTGTGTATGGTTATAAATTTTTTTATACATTTACATATTTATAACCATATTAATTTATTATTTTGGTGCATTTATTATGAAAAATAATATATCAACTAAAACTTAATGAATTTTAATAATTTTAAAAAATTAATCAATGGAAATCAACGTATACTGTAAAATTTTTATATGTATACGTACTTAGAAGTGAGTTCATACGAAAACAATATCTATTTAAGAAAATACGAAAATAGCGAATCACATACAAAATCATATATGATTGACGGTGACTTTGCGGGCAACTTAAGTGGTCGGTCAAAGTCGTCCCCATCCATTTTTTTGGCTGCCAATGCCGAATCATATATGATTTTGCACGTGATTTGTTATCCTCGTGTGTTCTTAAATAGTTAGCGTTCTTTTTTTTTGGAAGGAAAGATTCCGGCAATATATTAAGACGAATAAAATAGAACAAACAAGGTCAAGGCGAAAGTCTTATCGAAACAGAAACAGCCTAGCCCAAGGCAAATTACACAAGGCAAAATTCCAAAAGAAAAACTAAAATCAAGAAGATTTAAATCCCCATACAAAAGAAACGGTTCCAACGGGACCAACGAGCCCACCACAAAAAACCCCATCTAAGTAACGAATTGAACTTGTATTTGGCTTTCTCTTTCCAAGCTAGTCTGTTAAGCACCACTTCCCGAATGATCTTCACAATGGCATCTGCCGATCTTTTCTTTTTTCCAAAAAGTCGGACGTTTCTTTCCTGCCAAATGTAGTAAACAGTAGCAGATATGGATAACTTATGCATGGCCCGATTGGGGAAGCAAGACCCATTCATTAATTCTTGCAGAATTGTATCCCACGTATTGGCAAACTTAGACATGTCAGCATCCGTTTTGATCGCGTTCCAAACGTCCTTCGAAAAAGAGCATTCGAAGAAAAGATGGTTGTGTGAGTCGTTACCATTCTCGCACAACGTCCTTCGAAAAATAGTTAGCGTTCTCGTTTGAACCTTTCTCTATATACTTATATATGTATATGGGTGAAGGATCGTGTGAGAAGTTGAGGCTAACGTGAGAAGCGTGAAAATGGATATGAACCATTGGTCACTTTTAATCAAATGTCCTCCCATGAATTGCGACTTAGAAAAGAATTGATCTGATGCATCTTATCTCGATGCATCTCATCATAATGTGCATTCATTTCTCATCCAACGGTTGATAACCACATCTCATTTCTCTCACGTTAACCTCAACTTCTCACCAGAACCCAACCCTATGTATGTATGTATATCCACACCCACAAACTATTTAATTTATATAGTATTTTAAAAATAAAATAATTATGTATACGAATAATCTATATGTATAATAAATAAGTAACTAGAATAACACGTGTCGCCTTCTGGTGAACCCATTTTTTCATTTTTCCGCCTAAACATGTATCTGGATGCATTTTATATTATAAGTTCATTTAGCACATCCACATTCACTCCTTAAATCTTTCCTTAATTCAATTTTTTTAATTTATACCTTATAATTAGGTATGTAGTTTACTTTTAATCCCTTATTTTTTTTATTTTTCATTTTAGACCTTTATCATTAAACATAAATAATGTATATGAACTAAAATGCATTAAAAACATTTTTATTTTTTACAAATTATATTATTCTAATTGTTTCGTCAATACCTTCTAAATGAGTCCAATATTAAATATTTTTGAATTTAATTATATTATTAAATATCATAAATATATACGAATTAATAATCACTAAATTGTCTTCATTTTTTTTTTTTGGCTATTTCATATCAATTTTTACATCAAGAGTTTTTTTTATAAAAACCCCATCCTTTTTAAATTTTTATACAAGAATTTTGATTTTTATCATGAAGTTTTATAAAATAATATTTTTATTTTTTTATTTTTATTTTCTTGATATTATGATATTTTAGTTTTAAAAATATTAATTATAGATGATGAAAGAATAATTAGGAATAGAACAAAGAATGTTGTATATAAAGAAGTATTTGATAATTTATGATACATGATTCTTATTTTATTAATATTTTAACTATGCACTTTTCCATAATTTCATTTACGTTCTATTATAAATTTTATTTTATAAATTCTTAATATTTATTCATATTTTTTATTAATTTTTTTGCAAAACATCATTTATGAAAACTGCCTAAAACAATGACATTTTATAACCAGTTGCAAAAAAATAGAAATAAAAAACAATTCTGAAGGGAAAAAAGTTTGAAAAAATAGCATCGTACTTTCGATGATCATTCATATCTGTAAGATAAGTTTTTGGCATGATTTAATTTTTTTAAATTACCCCGTGTAATACACGAGGACGAATCTAGTAAGTAATATACGATTTTAATCATCTCCACCTTCGACAAACTCATGTGTGCCGTTATATACTTACTACAACGGTAAACGTCAACGAACCAAACGTTCAATGAATCATTCCTAAATTTATAATAAAAAAGTATTTATGTTAATATGTTTATTTAATAAGTTTAATAAATAAAAATTAATTATTTTTTTTTATTCATGGAGATCTTCTTGTGAGAACTTATAAAATTATGTAACTTTGAGAACTAGCTAGTGTATCATGTGTTATTTCAAATGATTTTTTTTTCATCTAAGACTAGGATTTAGAAATTAGAATATTGATCGATTGGCTTATATTTATTTCACATGTGTATTTGTTTCACAATATGAACATCCTTAATCTATTTGTGAATCAAAAGTTACACGTAAAAATGTTTAAAATTATGAACCGAATACATATGAAACAAACATATTATGAAATAAATATATGTTTATCAATACATTAAATTTTAGCGTTAAATAGAAAAAAAAAATCAAATAAAACAATAGTTTAATATAAAAGTTCTCACTCTTATCACAATATATGAAGTTATCATTTGATTACACCTCTTTTATTCATTTAACTAAATAAACAAACATGAATAATGGTTGGTTATGCAACCTTGTTCTTTTTTATTAATCATCTTAATTATTTTGATTTCTTCTAAAATTGATTAGATTTAATTATATTTTAATAGTTATTATTATGTTTGAATACTAACTAAATCTGGACAGATGGTTAGAAAATTTATGCTTTAGAACCATAAAAATGAAAATAAATAAACAACTATATATACTTTGTTATAGTCAAATTTGATACCGAAAATATGACAACTAATAAAAAATTTGTACCCATACATTTTATTGAAGAAAATAATAATTTCAAACTTTATTTTTTATTAAATATAAATAAATGCTTTTTAAAAAGTGGACAACATTCGACATGCATCTACTTTACATTATTAGTGGGTGATGCGACTTTTGAGCACCGACAAGACAAATTATTTGATATAACATTCTCTGGTTTCATTCTTCAAGAACAAGATCACCAAACACAAACCCTTCAACTAAAATCCCCCTTGATGATCTTTTCCATGCATGTTGGCCCTTAATTTGTTTTTTTCTATTGGGTTTCAAAATCATTCACTACTAATTACAATGGAAGTGATTGAACATGAACACCCATTGAGTCTCATTGATTTGGAGCTCGAACATTCCCAACTTCAAGAAGAATATGATGAGGATAACGAGACAGATGGAGATATGGTAGCAATAGAGGACTTCAAATGTACATGTAATCGTTGCGGCCATGAAATCAACGAGCACCACAGGTATTACTACAAGTGTAGTGATTCATGTGACTACGCAATCCACAAGTTTTGTTTTGACCTTCCACCAACATTAAAACACGAATCCCACAATGATCACATTCTCACCCTTCTACAGAGAAAATTATATTGGCATTGTAATGTTTGTAGAAAGCAACATGAGCCTCAAGAAATAGGTTATCAATGTCCTTCATGTGATTTTGATGTTGATATAAGTTGTGCTTTGACAGCGGATAAAAAGACAATCTACCACCCGAGCCACAAACATCCTTTACTTCCAATCACTATAACAATTTTATGCGAGTGTAGTGCTTGTGGGAAAAAACATCAAGGGATCTTTTATCATTGTATCACGTGTTCTAACTTCTTCATCCATATAGATTGTTTTCTTTTGCCAAAAAAGTTGCTAATTCAACGCACTACGCATGATGAATTCTCTCATACACATCCACTCGCCATTGAATATTCCTTCCCAGCAACAGTTCAAGCAGCTAAATTTGATCCCAGGTGTAGGGTATGCGGGGACTTTTTTAATGACGAGAATCTTTGGATTTATACATGCGACAAGTGTAGATATTATGCCCATCTAGATTGTGCAACATCAAGAGAGGAACCATTCATGTCCATATTCTCGTCTGCCGGTAAAATCTTATGATTGATTCCATTTTGTGGTTTTTCATGATTTATTTAGTGACTAGTTTTTATATATATGGTTCAACAGGTTTTGGCAAAACCATCAAAAATTTTGCAGATGCTGACTATCCAGATCTTCTCTATTTCCCGTTCCCTGATCAAACATATAGCATATTGAAACACATATTTTTCAAAAAAATGGCATCTCCATCCAATACAACTTATGAGAGGAATCTACAACATATGAGTCATCAACACCCACTAATTCTAGTTGGTACACAAGGAGGTAATATTGAGATTACAAAGCCATCCTCCTCAAAAGTCCAACCGTTATCTTGTCATAATCCAATGAAAAAGATTGAACTACTATGTAATGGATGTTTGAGACCAATCACAAACATGCCATTTTACAAGTGTGCCAATGAGGACAAGTCATGTGACTTTGTTCTTCATGAGTGGTGCACGTGGCTACCCGATCAAGTGCCAAACTACCCAGGTCACCCTCAACATTCCCTTGTTCTCTTACCAAATGCCCCTCATAAGTTTTGTGGTGTGTTCAAGTGTGTTGTTTGTCGCTTACGTTGCAACGGATTTGTCTATAGTTGTGTTGAGTGTGAGTACCACATCGATGTTAGTTGTGCATTCATACCCGATAAAATAGTACACGAAGCTCATCCGAATCATCTCATTTGGAGAGTTCAATCAAGACCGAGTAAAAAGCGTTGTCGTTCATGTGTGAGAGGTTTTGATGAAACTGGATTTTCATACAGTTGTCCTACTTGTGAATTTGATCTACATCCCGACTGTGCTTTGTTATTACCCCAAACTATTAGACACAAGTTTGATAAGCACCCCATGAAGCTGAGTTATTTCCCTATCGAGAATCATAAGAGTCAATATTTTTGTGAAGTTTGTGAGGAGGAATTTGATCCAGAGTATTGGTTTTATCATTGTTATGATTGTGTCCAATCTATACATTCTGCATGTGCTCCATTAATACTTGAATGCAAAAGAGCTCCTGTAGCTTCTCGCTTTCCGAAAAGAATTTATAAGCTTTTGAATATAAAGTTCGGGGGCATTCATAACATTGAAGATCACTCGCACCCTGTGTCATTTGATCAAGGGATTGAGAGTGATGGTGATTGCAACCACTGTTGGGATTCGTTGTGGTACAAGTTGATCTTTAAGTGTTTACAATGTAAGTATGTAATTCACTTTGAATGTTGTAAGAGTTTCAACAATTGGTGATTTTATGGGTTTCTTTTCCATTTGTTGGCATTGTATTTATAGCTATTTTGTACTTTATGTGTCCTATTTATGTGCAAAATAATATTATAAAATTTTGAAATTAAGGCAAAAGTGTTCCCTCATATTTTTTTAACAGCAAATTTTATAAAAACACAGAAAACTAGCAAGAGGTTAGATTACAAACACGAGGCAATGGCAGCACTCGCATTACAACACCAATCAGTCCGACTAAGATTTCTATCGAACGAGGCCCGATTGCTAACCCGATGAAAAGCAACGGATTAAATCTCGTTAGCAAGCAATAAGGGGCTAACCAGTCTGTTAGTGAAGATTTTCCCATTCCCAAACCTTCCGTTAGAACGCCCGCAACACCGCGTCTAAAACCGGCCTCAGTTTAATATGAGAGTTGATGCCATTCGAGGTATTCAAAAGTTGTTCTACCCGGGGACAATCAACCAGGAATATACTCCACCAAACATTGAGAGCTTTCCGGACTTCTATTGAGTGTTGTTCACTCTTATATTTATTTGATGCATCTAGTAATCCAATGATTTACCATTCTCGTTTTCTTCTAGCAATTTTTCAAAAGGATTTAGATTACTAAGGGGCGTTATTAAACACTTACTTACCGGGTCATTTTGCCTTATCGGATGAATATGACAATGATTGAGAATCTTACCCGGTAAAAGAGATAACAAGGACGAAGAATCTTACCCGGTAAGTGAGAATATCGACTCTTAATTCACTAAAATTTTACCCGATAAGTTAAGTTAAAGTGTAAGACTCTTACCTGTAATTACTAATTACTTACCGGGTAAGTGATGCATAAACGATCCTGAAATCTGTAGTCAAATTCATTTTTATAACAAAAGAGAAACATAAGTTTACTACATTAACAATCAACATGACAACATACTTCTTCATAATACCCATGAGTTTCACCCAAAAAAAAAATGTTTAGGGTATGCTTACCAAATTCATATTTTGGGTAACATTATTGGCCATCAAAATTATTAATTGTTGATATATTAATTGTTCAAACTCACTAGAATGTTTTGGGTAACATTCTCGACCATCAAAATGGATTGTAATCATCTCTTACCCAGTAAGTGTAACACCCCAAAAATTGGGGCAAACAAAAATTTCTAAAAACACAGATATGTGGTATATAAATGTCAAGACACGAGCTTTTACAAAATGGGAAACAATACACGCCTTTTTAAAATACAAGTTTGTAATTTAATGGTAAGAGATAACAACCTACTAATCAAATTCCTATCAAGAAATAAGATTACAAATGGGTGTTGTTTGGGTAAAATTTCCAAAGTCTCGACCGACATAAGATTCATACGACCATATTATCATTAGATTAAATCTTAACGACCAAATACCATAAGACTTACGATCGTCATTTCTAACGACGGTCGCAAGATTACCTGCGACTCATAACTATTAGCTAAAGATCAATTAGACATAGACCTTCCTTCAGTAATAACTATCGACCGTCGTAAGTTTCCTTACGACGCCAACTTATTAATGTACAACGAGCGTTTTTCTTTGTCTATTGAATACAGGTCTCAAGTCATTTATGGTCCAACTATTGAAATTCGATTTCCTTCCTTTGTTATCTCCTATAATTGTGCAATTGTCGTTCCTTTGATATCGGGTTCCCCTTGATTCTAGGGTGATTTGTTTCCTATTTTTGTATATATATTGGCTCTCCCTGCTTGTAATCGATATGTGAATATACAGAAAGACCAAATTCTTTATGGTATCAAAGCAGGTTCGATACCGCTCTTCCGATCAAACCTAATCTAAACCTTGATCTTACCCATGGCCGGCGGTGATGATAACGCCAGCAAGAACGACAAGAACAGTCCAGATGTGGGCTCTCCTTTCTACATTCATCCGTCGGACTACCCACGACAGATGCATGTTAACGATGCTCTCACAGACAACAACTACATCGATTGGGTGCAGGAGATGGAGAATTTTTTATTCGCCAAAAACAAAATCGGCTTTGTTGATGGGTCGATCAAGAAGCCGGAAAAGGATGGAGCAGATTACATGGCGTGGATGAGGTGCGATGCCATGATCAAGGGATGGTTAACGACTGCAATGGAGAAAGAGATTCGGGTCAGCGTTAAATATGCCTACACTGTTGTCGAGATGTGGACTGACCTTCGTGAAAGATTTGGAAAACAAAGTGCACCACGTGCATATGAACTGAAGCAAACCATCTCGAACACCCGACAAGACGGTATGACCGTTTATGCATATTATACTAAACTTAGAGTGCTTTGGGATGAAATCCAATCCGTTCTCACCATCCCACATTGTTCTTGCAATAAACGTACCTGTGGACTGGGGAGATCTCTTAATGATCTCAGAGAACAAGAAAGACTTTATGAATTTCTCATGGGACTAGACCCTGAGTTCTCGATCATTCGGACACAAATTCTAGCGATGAAGTTGGTTCCATTCCTTGGAAACACATATCATTTGGTCGCTGAGGATGAGAAACGAAGATCCATAACCAGTGTTAAAAGACCCACTGCTGAAGCAGCGACGTTCCAGGCCTCTTTAAACGTGATGGAAGTTCTAACCAACAAGGCAATAAGTTTGTAAAGAAGAATCTAAGACAAATGGAACATTGTACTTTCTGTGACAGAGATGGGCACACTCGAGAAGGTTGCTTCAAACGCATAGGCTACCCAGATTGGTGGCCAGTAAAGAACAAACAAGACAAACCCAAGCCAAGGGCTGCCTTTGCAGAGATCGAATCGAGTCCCAGCGCGGGTCTGACCAAAGATCAGTATCAAGAATTTCTTAAACACTTTACTCCCGTGGAAAACCAAACAAAGAACGAGATCCCACCTACAACCAATATGGCAGGTAAAATAAATCCTAACGATTCTTGGGTTGTTGATACAGGAGCTACCGAGCACATGACCAACAGAGCCGACATTCTTGAAAACAAGACCTCTTCTGCTATCGAAGAGCCGGTTATCATTCCTAATGGAGAAGTTGTGACCGTTGAAGGAAGAAAAGATCATGTCTTATCTAATGGAGCTAAAGTGAAAGAGTTCTGCATGTTCCTGATTTTAATTGCAGCCTCTTGTCCTTTAGCAAACTTACAAATGATTTAAAATGTGTCGTAAGTTTCTTCCCGAATTTCTTTGTGATGCAGGACCTAACTTCGAAGACCTTGATTGGAGCGGTTAAATGCGTGAATGGTCTATATCGGATGGGGATGCTTGGACACGAAAGGAAGGCTATGATGTCGAAAGGGAACATATGGCACAAGAGGTTAGGGCATGCTGGTGAAGAAAAATTGAGTCAAATAAGTTTCCTCGGAAACATTTCGTTTAGAAATAAAGGGCATATTTGTGATTCTTGTGCAAAGTCTAAGTTAAGAAGACAACCTTTTCAAGTTAGTGTTACTAAAACCAATGCTTGCTTTGATTTGTTACATTGTGATATATGGGGGAAGTATCGAACACCTTCGTTCTCAAGGACAAATTATTTTCTCACCATAGTTGATGATTATAGTAGGTTCGTTTGGGTCTTTCTCCTCAAGCACAAGCACGAGGCAAGCAAGTGTTAAATGGATTTTCATAAGATGGTAAAAACACAATTTGAAAAGGACATTAAAAGAATCAGATGCGATAATGGCGGAGAATTCACGTCTAATCAGATGATGAACTTCTACGCTAATCATGGTATAATTTTAGAAACCACATGCCCCCACACTCCACAACAAAATGGAGTTGTTGAACAAAAGCATCGACACTTACTCGAAGTTTCCCGGACCCTAAAAATTGAAGCTTGCCTTCCCACAAAATTCTAGGAGAATGTATTATAACCGCAACATATATTATTAATCGGTTGCCTTCTAAAGTCATTGAGAAAAGAACTTCATTAGAAATCTTGTATGGTCACTAACCAAGTTACGATCACATGAGGGTCTTTGAATGTTTGGCTTATTATCGCAGTACAGAAACAAAAGGTGATAAGTTTGAGTTGAGAGGAAGGTCTGGAGTTTTTGTTGGATATCCCCATGGAACCAAAGGTTACAAGATTTATGACCCAAACCACAATAAAATTGTTGTGTCAAGGGACGTGAAATTCGCAGAAAACGCCTTCCCTTTCAGCACTAACGTTGAACGCAGTGAAGAAAATGATGAAGATGTGGTCGATGCTCCTTATGACTTGGAATACGAGTCATACCAAGAGTGTGGAGACAATGATGAGGCCACCAATGGAGGAGGTTCGGACTTGGGTGAGTCTACTAACCTGGAAGGTGATCCCATGGAAGAAGGTGATTCTAACATGGAGTTTGAACGCCATGAAACCAATCAGAATGAAGAAACTCATGTCGAAGGTACTAATATTGAACAAGGCAGAGAGAAAAGAAGCAGGTGAAGACCCAAACACTTGGAGGATTATGAGGTCAAGCTTCCCCCATCTCTAGATAACTCTCAACCCGCTCCAAGTCAAGAGAACCCCATGGTATATCCCTTGGCGAACTTTGTTTCTTATGAAAAAATTTCTAAGTCTCATAAAGCTTTCTTAGCGGCCATCACTTCAAACGATGAGCCGAAAACCTTTGACCAAGTTGTGCAGGACCAAAATTGGAGGGATGCAATGCAAAAAGAGATTGGATCCTTGGAAGAAAACGAAACATGGTCCGTTAAAGACTTGCCAAGTGGAAAACGTGCCATTGATTCTAAATGGGTCTACAAGATTAAATACAAACCAAGTGGTGAAATAGAAAGATACAAAGCTAGACTCATTGCCAAGGGTTTCACTCAGATGGAAGGCGTTGATTATCATGACACGTTTACCCCGGTAGCAAAGTTGGTGACGGTTAGAACCCTCCTAGCTATTGTCGTAAAAAGGGATTGGATCATTCACCAATTAGACGTCAACAACGCCTTTTTGCACGGTGATCTCGACGAGGAGGTCTACATGAAGATGTCGCAAGGTTATGAGAAAGGGGGAGCAACCAAAGTTTGCAGACTAAAGAAGTCCCTTTACGGGTTAAAACAAGCTTCAAGAAATTGGTACCAAAAGCTTGCGTCCGTTTTGACTGAACTGAATTTCGATCGGTCTCATGCTGACCACTCACTCTTCATATACAAACAAAACGGGATATTCATTGTTTCTCTTGTATATGTTGACGACATGATCATATTCGGGAATAGTGCCAATAAGATTGAGGAGACTAAGGCTTTTCTGAATAAAAGATTTAGCATCAAGGATCTTGGAACTCTAAAATACTTTCTCGGAATTGAAGTTGCCCGTACAAAGGATGGGTTGGCCCTAAACCAAAGAAAATATATCTTGGACATCCTTGAAGAAACTGGAATGTTGGGGTGTCGGTCGTGCCTATTTCCTATAGAACAAAACTTAAAGTTGAGCCGAGACAGCGAAGAACCACGTGTAGATGCTAGCAACTATCGAAAGTTGGTTGGTAAGTTCTTGTATCTACAAGCTACTAGCCCTGAACTCACATACGCTGTTAACGTGTTGAGCCAATTCATATCGGACCCCCGACTAGATCACTTAAATGCAGCCACCAGAGTTCTACGGTATTTAAAAGCCACGGCTGGAAAAGGTTTGTTTTTCCCAAAACAAGGAGGCACGAAACTTGTTACGTATTGTGATGCGGATTGGTTGGGATGTCCCTTTACTAGAAGATCTAGAACGGGGTACGTATTGTTGTCGGGAGGAGCTCCTTTATCATGGAAATCAAAGAAACATTCCATTGTTTCTCGATCATCAGCTGAAGCAGAGTATCGTTCTATGGCTGCAACTGTTAGTGAGATTATATGGATGTGATAGTTGTTGAATAAACTCGAGGCTGAACAGAATGAGCCAACCCCCCTTTTCTGCGACAACCAGGTTGCTCGCAACAACGCTAACAAACCGGTCTTCCATGAACGTACTAAACACGTTGAAATAGATTGCTATTTTGTCAGAGAATGGGTCGAATATCAAAAATTTGTACCCCTTCTAATTAACACGAAGATGCAAGTCGTCGATCTGTTCACTAATGCTTTAGGCCTTCAACAGTTCGAGTCATTCTTGACAAGTTGGGCATGAAAAATCTACATGCTCCATCTTGAGGGGGAGTATAGAAATTCGATTTCCTTCCTTTGTTATCTCCTATAATTGTGCAATTGTCGTTCCTTTGATATCGGGTTCCCCTTGATTCTAGGGTGATTTGTTTCCTAGTTTTGTATATATATTGGTTGTAACAACCTGAACATTTATATATAATAAAATAACATTCATTACTAAATACTGTCCCAAGCTTACTTTACAGAGTACAAGGTTCTTAACTATCAACTATTACACAACTGAGTCTCAAAAAGATAACTATTGCAGGAAGTCTTCTATCTCCTGCTTAAAGCTCAAATCTTCTCTTTACCTTTATCTGATACTTTTCGATAACCTGAAACAGGATTAAATTTCGAAATAGCGAGGGTTAGACCAAAGGTCTAGTGAGTCCCCTCCAATCACTACTACAACAGTTCAAATATTAATTAAAACATTTAAACAAAACTGTATATCTCAATACATAACTTGCTCTTTAAATCACACTTTAAAACATTTTATGCTTCGCAGGCATAATTAAATCTATTGGCTATCACTGACCACTTTCTACGCTCGCAAGCGTACTTTAAACTACTGACCAACATTCCCGTCAAAGACGGTATGTCTGTCTCGCACTGCCTTATTTTAGGGACACACCCTAATGGCATAAACGGGCCACACTCCCCGGAACGAGCAGGCGGGTCACACTTCCCGACTTAGGTCAAACTTCTGACTCAAATGTATGCATACACCTAGTCCTTACTGTATATAAAACAAGTTTATATACCTGAGCATAAACATGCCAAACTGATTAAATCAAACTTTTGAAATAAATCTGCATAACTTTCAATACAATAAATGCGCAGTATATAAAACCCACATTTATTAAAGAACTGTTCAAATCATAAAAGATTTAGTTTGAAAGACTCACCTTTAATTCTTCGGAATTAAACTCTGACTTCTATCGATTAACACCACCTACGATGGTATTAAAACAAAGGTAAGCTAACTTGCAACTAACACTCTTTCTTTTAAAAGACTCACCAATTGAAATCTACAGTTTTTAACCCTGTCAAAACCAATCTGATTAAAAACCTCTTGAACCAATTATCAAAATATCGGTCGAACACATAGACCGAATAACACTGGTCAAACCATAATACCGGTCTAACTTCTATCGGTCATTTACAACCTACCGGTCGAATCATTCCCGGTCTTATACAACATGCCGGTCGAATCATTCCCGGTCTTATACAGCATGTCGGTCGAATCCCATCCGGTCCTTTACCATATCGGTCTAAAGCATTTGACCGATACATCATCTTCCGGTCTAATACACTTCCGGTCTTAAACACTATATCGGTCTAAAGCTTAAGACCGATACCTCATCTTCCCGGTCTAATCAAGAACATAAGTCGGCTTATTACAGTTTCAAACCCAGAAAACTTTTGATCCTTAAATCGATAAAATATACGGTTAAAAGCTTGATTAACAAGACTATTTACCGACTATAACATGCAGATAGAAGTATGAAGCTAAAAACATACCTCTATTTGACAAAAACGGATGATTTCAAAAAATCTCCTTCTCTTTTCTTCTCTGCTTCTTGCTTTCTCTCTTTCACTCTTTGAAACTAAGGTCGGTTTATCAAAATATCAGAATGAGATATAAATCTCATTCATCTGATATTTATGAGATAAAACCAACATTTTCAAATAACCCCCTTGCACTTTGGTTCTCGTTACACTTTTCACCCAACTTCCAAAATTAACAAAAAATTTCAGATATGGATATTACATTGGCTCTCCCTGCTTGTAATCGATATGTGAATATACAGAAAGACCAAATTCTTTACCAACGGCTATAACTGAAGACATCCATAAAGGTCATTAAATGCATGGGTCGTTACCCACATTAAGGCTCATTTATGACGATGAAGGCTATATAAGCAAGGATCAAAAGCTTATCCGGAGAACAAGTTGATACCAGAGCATTGAACCACACTATAGCAAGCAATGTTATTATCTCTCAAAGAAACTCACGACACTTTAATTCTACTTAATTACGACACACGAAGCAATCTCACAATTAGTTTACTTTTTTTATCTTATTGTAATCATTTGTACTTTCGATCATTGTTTCTAAAGGACGACATCCCTGTTTGACGTTCATAGTGCACTGACGATCTAATTTGTCGTCAGCAGTTTTTACCCTCGATGGGGTTTTCCGCGTTGTAACACCCTCAAATCTGGAAATAGCAACTAATTTACAATTTTCTAAATACATCGATAAGTGACTCACCTACAAACACAATTTAAGGTTTAACCTCAATATACATATTTCATTCTATACATACAATCTATAATAATGACGGGTGCTACTAAAACCCAAAACAATCACTATCTCCAAACTACTGAAAACTTCACCAACTACATACACTTGTGTAAAGCTAAAGCTCAACTCTTCATAGTACTGCTAGAACCAAATCCCCAACTGGAACCTGATGCACATGCTGACAAATAAAAAGTTAGGCTTAACGCCTAGTGAGCTCAAGAGTTTTCAACATTTATAAATGAATCGTAAAAGAGGAAATAATGCAATTAAAATCACAATCTTTCAAAATAATATGCTTCAATCATGAAAACGACTCGTTTACCAAAAATTATGCATTTTAAACAAAAGAGGCACCAATATAATCGTTAACCAAACCAAACTGTTTTAAGGGCTAAGATCCCAATATAAAACGTTCTTTCATAAATTTAGATTTAACCCAAAGCTTGCTCAAAATGAGAATAGAGAGAGGACTCCCAATTTTATAAAATGCGGGTAAAATGTTATATCTCGAAATACCCAACACGGGTGGAACATGACACGTAACTCATAAACCATAGATGAAAACCCATATAAATAAATATCGCCGTGAACACGGACATTAGACCCAATACTCACACAACCATAAAAGAAACCAAATACCGAAACGTGGAAATGACGTATTTCATTCGAACCTTAATATACGCGGGGGGAAACCCAATATTACGGCCATCATTTACTGTCAACTACTCAAACCCATGATGATAAAATACGACAATTAACATTTAAAATGCTAATAGTCGACGACGGGGGAGACCCGTTTCCATCTTGGGTGACGAGAACACGTGAATGGGGTCACCCGTGATGTTACTGGATTTCACCACATATCCCGGACCTAGTTCCCATGTCATACCAGACATCACAATCCTCTGACCGTTTATGCCTCTAGTCATACTCCGTCGAGTTCCACCTCAAGGACTTACAGACATGGGTGCCTACCCAGTCTAGACGAGTTACAACTCGGAGACTCGTGTCACCTATTGCCTACTCGCTAGCGGCCCAGACAGACGGTCAACAGTTGTAACCTAAAATCTTAGGTATTCCAAAACAGACAGACTTACGTGCCTATGGATCCATTACAACACTGTCTAACATTACATGACTCCAAATGAAAGACCAAAGCTCCCAAAACATGTAACTCTCAAATGACACGAAATATGCGTCATCATACTCAAAACCCCACAACGGTTATTAATCCGGACAAATGTCCTCAAGACTCAATTTAGTCAAAATCGGGCCAAAGGCCCAACAATTTATGTAAACCCCCAAATGAAAGCCAATATAAACATGGACACGCGTTTGACCAACTATTATGCAAACACAACGACCAAAAGTATGATTAACTCAAATATCATCATTGGTTGAGACAAACTGTAACACCCTAAAAATAGGGATAACAAAAACTTTCTCAAAGAGGAGAAATGGTATATAAATTGCCTTAACAAGAGCCTCCCAAAAATGGGGAAATAAATAAACTTGTTTAATCATAATTGTAATTGAACGGACAATAAATAACAACCAACTAATCTAATTTCTATATCTAGAAAAGAGATTACAAAAAGGGTGTCATCTATAAGTCCAAATGCCCCTTCCAAAAAATATATGTCCAAGTGCATTTTCCCCAAGCTCTCACCCAAGAAACTATGCCTGCTTAGAAACGACGCCACTAGAACCTGAGATACATATTGACACCAAACAAGTGTTAGGCCAAAAATCCTAGTGAGTTGAACAAGAAATAGCATGTTAAATCATTTACAATTCTTATCAGCAGTTAACCAAATTTCGTTAAATGTGGAGTCAACGGGGGATACCCATAGCACCAATCAAGTTCCATCCAAATAGTCGATATACCTTGATGCCAACTTCTACGAGTGACTTCCGAAAGGCCCGGCACATCCGCAGACTATAACCATGGCATTACCCCGAATGACAGAGGTCTAGGCACATACCCACACGGTGGCACCCAAGACTACATCCTCCTAGTGTCTACTGACTTGGTTCGTCCAACATAATTATTTAATAGGCCCCAAGGCACAATATGACTAAGAATATTATCCATACCAACCATGGGTACAATATTACAAGCCATTAAATATTAAGTCCATAACAAGACCAATATAACCACAAATTTAACCATGAAGTTTTAAACGCATCGAATGGTGTTCCAACAAGATATCATCTCCATAACCAGATACATACATACATTACCCAATATGTAGAAGCATGTTACATATAAACATGTGTTCATAAGGAAAAGCCCCAAATACTTGCATTTAATATGAACACTTCAAATATGAAGCAAGATAATAACAAGTAGTAGAATGTAATTTGTATCTAGTTTTAACAAAAGGATTAGTAAACTCACAATCTAAGTTTTTGACCAAAACCTAGAAAAGATGAAACCCTAGATGAAGATGAGACTTGAAGATGAAGCTTGAAGACTTGAGAAGCCCTAAAAATGATCCCTTGAGAAGAGTTAATGCAAGAATCAAATATCCAACCACCAATGGATATTGTATTTATGAGGGTTAGGCTTTGGTGAGAAAGGGAACTGATTTTGGAAGCTCTAAAATCGCCAAGAGAGAGAGATATGAAAATTATGAGAAAAAAATCGGATAAAAGGGATTTTGGAGACCAGCAGGTCGCCCCGCGACTTGCACCCGCGGTATAAGTCGCCCGCTTGCTCCAGGGAGAAACACTCCAGTGGGTTACACGACTTGTGCCGCGACCTCCACCTGCGACGTAAGTCGCGTAGCTCCCTGTTCCCAAAGAATGGTTCTAACACTTCCAAACCTAACCAAACCAAATAACCATTTTAAACAATATAGCAATTAAGCATATAATTTCTACTTCGATAACTACATGATCATAAGATTAACAAAACCTTATATTTACCTGAAATTTTGGATGTTACACAAACCATTTTCCAAATGAACTCATACCCTTATATTTCCAAAATGCCTCATAACACAATAATATGCATTTTCCGAAAAGGTTTATAAGATCAAATACACAAAATGACACTTACATCAAATGAACTCCAATTATATATGTAAAATCATCAATGAAACATATCAACATGATTTATTTACCAAAATTCTCACAAAATCCCAAAATGGGTGTTTCACCGTGCTTATAAAAGTAAACATTTCAAAATAACCAAAACTTATCAGGTGATCAGCAGTTAATAATTTCACGTAAAACACGGAATACTTTAAAATGAACATTTTGGCATGTACACCGTTTTACAAATCAACTTGAACTCATCTCGCTAGATTTAGGCTAAATCTAGATTTTACCCCGAACTTGAGCTCCTTTGAAGAATTCCGAATCCACAAGCAAAACCTTATGAAACCTAGATACACAATTTCCACCCATAAACAAACACATTCAACCATTTAGAATTGATCCCCAAACACTTTACATCAAAATCTCCATTTTGGTCAAAACCCTAATTTTGACCTAAATTTCTCCAAAATCTTCCCAACCGAAATTGAAGTAATAAAACACTAGGATATCATCAATGAAACATTTATGTCTTAAAATAAGGTTTAGAGGTGGAGAGGATAAACTTACCACTTAGGTTTTGATGAAAACCTAGAAAACTCTACCATGGAGCTTGAGGTTGAAGAAGAAGATGGTGGACTCTTGACCCTAGCTTCCAATGTTCACCACATGATGATGAAATACTTCAAGAACACAAAGATTGGACCCAAAATGATTTAGGGTTTGAGAGGAAAGAAGGAGAAACGGTTTGGGAAAGAAAGGGAGAAGTTTGGGTGTGAAAAATGAGAATGAGGGTTGTTAAGTCTAAATATTGTATCCAAGATTTAATAGGAAAGTCATAGTTAAAAAGTCAACATTGTCATTGTATTGTACAAGTCAAAGTTGTATTTGGTTCCTTTGTCCTTAAGCCTTGTAATAGTGTTGGTAGTATATATATAGGTTTTGTTGTCTTGTATTTGTATATGGACGTCATTGTAAAAATTCTATTTTGAGAGCATTCTATGAAGATGAAATGAGATCCATGACACAAACTCTCTCTCTACTTTCTCTCACTAGAATCGGATTGATCTTGGATTAACAATTGGTATCAGAGCTAGATTCGGTTCGAGAGATTGAGAGATTATCGTTCATCACGCTGATTTCGAGATTAAAATCAGAAAATGTTGTGATTTTCTTGATTTTTCAAGAAATTTCAAAATTTCTGATTTTTCTTGATTTTGATCTTGTTTGTGGACAATTTTCTTCGCAGATTGGCTCGTTGGATCCGTCTATTGATTTAGGATTTTTTTTTATTCACGCCGAATTGCAAGAAAAACTCGATTTGGACTTCAATTTGTGGATCTACAGATTTCGAGTTCTTGAGTCACAACTTCTCTGTTCAAAATGGGTTTGATAGTTCTTGGTTGTTATTGTGTTTAATTTTGAATGCAAAACGTTTCTACATTGTTATATTTTACAGTTGCATTTTCAATTTCACATAATTTCATCAAGATTTGATGAATTTGAAGATTGTTAGAAATTTGGTGTTCTTGACTGTGAAATTTTTTTTAAGAGTGATTTTGCAAATTAATGTTGATTAGATCTGTTTTTGTGCAAAATCGTTTCTAAAAAGTGTTTTTGGACATGAATTCTTCAAAGATTTTAAGTTTTAATGTCTAAATTTCATGTTTGAAATTTTGGAGTTCTTGGTGTTCTTGAAGATCTTCAAGTGTTCTTGAATAAATCTTGGATTTTGATCCATATTTTTGATGTGTTTGTGATATATTTTGATCTTTAATTGTTAAAATTGATTTTACTTGTGAGGTTTTAAAATGTGCAGGTCAACAAACACGTGAGTTTGAAGAAATTAAAAGTCAACTATCCATTCTTGGTCAACAAGTGAAACTATTCTTTACTTGGAATGAAATTTGGTTAGGTTTGCGCAAATAGTTTCTTACGCAAACCATACTTCTCGCATTGAAGCTCTTACGCAAACACAGGTTCTCGGATTGAATACCTTACGCAAACCATACTTCTCGCATTGAAGCTCTTATGCAAACACAGGTTCTCGGATTGAAGCCCTTACGCAAACCATACTTCTCGCAATCCATACCTTACGCAAACCATACTTCTCGCAATCCATACCTTACGCAAACCACAGGTTCTTGCAATGAAGCTCTCACGCAAACCTCAGGCTTCTCACTAAAACTTCATCGTTCAAAGTCACGAAGTGGGTCTTCGTATAAGGTGTTTTTGATCGCTCTAATTGGTCCTAAATTGTTCTACTTGTCACAAGGATTCCAGAACAAGTTTCGGATTCGATTTTCGTTAAGAAACGAGTGAGATTCGAGTGTTTGAAGTTTCGCCGGAAAATGACGTTTCTGAATTTGTGAACAATGTTTTCGGCATATTATCTTCTAATCGTGTGTGTTAGTTGATTTCTATCGATTTCCAGGTGTTTAAAAGGTTTAAAATCACGAAAGATCTCGCCAGAAAATCATCTCGCCGAAGTAACTTTGTCGTTATCCACAGCCCGTAAATCACTGCATGTTCAAATATTTTTCGTTGGAATCGATTTTGGAGTGAACAAGGAGTATTTTCCAACTTGTTTCATCGATTTTCGTCGAGAAACGAAGAAGATATCGTCGATTGAAATTCACAGATTGTTTTCGGAAGAAGATGAACAGTGACTTGACGAAGTCCGTTAATAGCTCGTTATCTCCGTTAGAAATCTGACTTTTTGGTCCTAGAGTGTTAGTTTCGTTAGTTTTCATTACATTTTTAGTCCTTTTTTCAGTTAGTAGTGTTAGTCTAGTTAGTATCTTTTAAAGTTTGTCTTTTTCGGTCCCTATAGTTAACTTTGTTAGTTTTTTCTGTTAAATGTGTTACATTTTTAGTCCTTTTACGTTAGATTTGTTAGTTTTGTTAACTAGTTTTTAGTTTTGGCAGATTTATTCCCTGTAGTATTAGTTTAGGGGTTTGACAAATCTGGTCCCTCAAGTTCTAACTTTGACAAGTTGTCACATTTAGCCCCTGTAGTTTTTATCTTTTAGGTTTTTACATTTTCAGTCCCTCTAGTATTTAGTTTGTTCTTTTGTCATTTTTAGTCCTTCTAGTTTTATAAGTTGTGTGTTTTTACGTTTTTAGCCCCTAGATTTTATATTTTGTGTTTTTGTCATTTTGAGTTCTCTTTTTTCGTCGAGTCTTAGTATTTTCTTTCAATTTTAGTCCTCGTTTTTTGTACTAGTTTCGTATTTTGTCGATGTTAGTCCCTTTTTTTCATTTTTTTTTCTTTTTTAGTTCATTTTATGTAGATTTTGAGCTTATCCAGTTAATCTGAGAATTTCAAGTTTCATTTGGTTTGCGAATTTCAGTTCTGTGTTTTGAAAGTTCCAGTGATTTGAAAGTTTCAGAGTTAAAATTTAAAAAAAAAAGTTTATTTTTTTGTGTTGATCTGAGTTTGACTTTCAGTCAAATTCTTCTGAATTGTTTGGGAACGATCATTAATATCAAGCTACTCATTCAAAATGGGATTTTTTACAGATCTTGAAGAGAAGAATAAAAAGCTGGAATTAGAGAAAGTTAATCTGGGTCATGCTATTGACTTTCATTCTCAGAAGTCAAAAGAGTATTTTGCTGAAATCATCTCATTGAAAGAAGAAATCAGTGCTTTAAAGACTCTCAATGAAGATCTTCTGAAAAGATCTTCTGGGCTGAATGATGAGAAGATTCTGAAATTGGAATCTGAGAACGCGGAGCTTAGAAAGAATTTATCTGACCTTGAAAAACAGCTTGCTGAAAATAAAGCTGATTTTGATTCTGAAAAGAAAGGTTTTTCAAAGAAGTTCTCAGATTTTTCAAAAAAGTGTTTTGAAGAAAAGAAGTCAATTGAGCTTAAATGCATTAAACTTTCTCAACAAATATCTGATTTTGAGAAAGTACTTATTTTGGAAAGAGAGAAGTTTGCTCAAGAAAAGAAGGTCATAGAACAGAAGAATGTGGGATTCTTTAAGGAATTATCTGGCCAGAGAAATGATTCAGAGAAAAGGTTTGAAGAAGAACGATCAATCTTTGAGACTGAAATCAAAAAGATGACTTCAAAGTTATCTGAACTATCTGCTACTACACTAAAAGAGCAGAAAATGAAGTCTGATTTCTCGAAAAAGATTGACCAGCTTGTGAAAAAAAGAGACAACTTTGCTTCAAAGATCAAAGAGATTGAGAAGTCTGCCTCAAGATCAACTCAGAAATCTGTCTCTTCACAAAGATTAGTTAAATATTTTGATCAGATTCGTCAAACTAACATTTACTATGATGGATATGTAGATGATTCAGGTACATCTTCAAGAAGAAGAAGTTACAAGAAAGAGAAACTGTTCTGGCAGAAGAAACCAGTTAAAGATGAAATGTCAAATGAGCTGAAAGGGAAGACATCATGTGTACATACACACAAAGCAAAGAAGAACAAAGAGCATAAAGGTAAACCTGACCTTATATACTCAAGAGATCAATTATTCAGGTTTTCAAGTAATAAATTTTAATTTTTTTACTGCTGTACACATGATCATATCCACAAGACCAGTGATCATTTCTGGTATGGTTCTTACTCGGTTACCCCCACACGAACTGCAACTAACATTTCTGGACCCAAATACCAGTGGGTACCAAAACCGAAAACTGATTCTATGTTGCAGGCACCACAAGCCAAGGGGGAGTAAGAGAACAATGGCTTTTGAACACAACAGTTCAAAACTCGGACTTCAATGTCAAGATTATGGCTTCTAAGTACACAGCTTAGGACCCGTTCTTCAAAGGAGTTTGACTTCTAAACACAAACAGTTTAGGACTCGAACCTCAGCGATCAAAAGACCTTACTCCTGTTTTTGCATCCGATGGATATGATGGTCTACATCCCAAGAGAATTGATCTGATCTCTATCCTGTACTTTTTCACTAATAGATTTTACTGATATGATGGTCTACAATTCAAAAGGGAGTGTCTGATCTCTATCTTGTTTTAACTGACATATTTCAGATGCCTAATTTATAGGAGGAGTAAAGGTGATGACTTCTGATCACATGACAGATCAGGACCCATTTTTCAATGATCAGAGAAGGATATTCTGCTAATATCTAGGGGGAGCTCAAAAGACCTAAATCATTATATCATGATTTGAGGGGGAGCTGAAAAGGTAAATATCTTCTGTCCTAGATCTCTGATTGTTTGAAAGAAGAACAACTTTCAAGCATGAAAAATAGTTTCTTAAATGTTCAAACCACTTCTGGTTCTCAAAAGATTTTATGAATTAAGAAGTGTAATTTTAAATGTTTTTCAAATTTTGAGCTTAATGTTTAACTGACCGTGTGTTTCCAAAGATCAATACTTGTGTATTATCATTGTCCATATACTGTCAAGTATTCACACACACCGGTTCAGTATTTCATTTGATTTGTTATTACCATGTCTCAAATTCAACCAATTTTTCGATGGTAATACCCCCGTTTGCGTTCAAAGTTGTTGAGCATCATTCATCTTTTTCATATTTGTGCTTTCATTGATAAATTATTTATATTCGTTCATATAAACAAAATTTCCAATTCTTTGATACCCTAACCTTTTGATTTGATCTGATTGATTCATTGTCAGATTCTCAAAACAATTCTCTTGATTTCATTTCTTTCATTCAATTTTCTTGTTTTGAGAGATCTTCAAAGTTCAAATGCTCAAATTTCATTCATAATTTTAAATGAGCATACATTCTGACACTGATATCATACTCTTTGTGCTTAACTGTTCAGTTAAATTTTAGGACTTACATAGGATTCGTGTGTAAGCTTAAACAGAACTTTCATGGATTCACGTAAACCTGTGTTTCCTACCCAGGAAGTTATCCTTGAGTGATTGAGGGGTGAGGGGTCAAAATCAAAGAATGGGGGAGATAACTCATCCGGTTGAGTTATTCTCATTGTGCTGAGTGGAAAAATGGAAAAGAGAGTTTGGTTAGAAGTGAGCTTTAATGTTAAAAAGAAAGAGGGTGTGAGAACAGAGTTAAAAGAATATCAGAACTCTGCACCTACCACTTTCTGAGTCGGGCAGCCACATCTACTAATTGGTTCACATTCTTTGGTGACCATCATTGAAAAAGGCAGTGAGCCCATGCCAACTCTTGTTATTACCCCACCAACCACTCATTTCTTTCTTAACAAAGAAATGTTTCATTTTCTTTGGGGACGCAGCATATATGCTATCTAATCTTCACTCGGAAGATTTAGATATTGAAAAAGAAGAAAAGTTGCCCCACCTTCGCACCTCTTTCATGCACATTGAGTTCGTGTATTATCTGTTGTTGTCTCAACAGTTTACACAATTTGAGCCTTATGAAACACAATCATTATGCTAAAATTCTTTCATACACAAGCACGAGCACACAGAAAATCTGTTTTTCTGTCAGAACATTCAAAGATAAACCTTGTGTTTTTCAATGATTGAATGGAAGTCCTGGGGAGTCATCATCAAACCAGCTCCTTACAATGTACATTCGTTGTACACAGTAACTTTGTGTTCCTGACAGGCATTCCTAACTGTTTCATTTGTTGAATCAGGATTACACGTTCATTATGTCTGAATTTGAAAAGATTCGGATATATACAGTTCATGATTCGGCTCTTCAGATCAAAGTGCGGAAACTGTCAAAGGGGAGATTGTTAGTTGATCAAGGGGGGAAATCAAAGTCTGTGCTGAAATTGAAGATATTTTGATGATTATGATGCTCTCAATCATCAAAAAGGGGGAGAATTATACAAAGATCAATTTCAAAGTTATGAAGAGTTGTCAAAGTTTGTCAAAGTTCAAAATGCTTCCGCTATTTCATTGTCAAAAGTTTCTGAAGAAAGAATGTTCAATGTTAAATCAAGATGATTCGTGAAAGTTTGTTCTTCCAAAGATGGTTCTGAGATCAAAGTGATGAAGATACAATTTCAGAGATTTCTCAAGGTTTCAAAGAATATCTCAAAGTTTCTTCAATGTTGTTTCAATGTTTAAAAGTCAAAGTTTCAATTCTGTTTCGCTTTCAAGACATGTTGACTTTCAAAGCTTCAAAGATTAAAAAGACTTTTCAAGATTCTTCAAAAGGCTGAAAGTGTGAAGACTGTGAAAGTTTCAAAGCTGCCAGAGATAAAAGCTGAAGAATCAAGAGCTGAAGATCAATATCAAATTTTTATTAAATCTTGAATACAAAGGGGGAGATTGTTAAGTCTAAATATTGTATCCAAGATTTAATAGGAAAGTCAAAGTTAGAACGTCAACATTGTCATTGTATTGTAAAAGTCAAAGTTGTATTTGGTTCCTTTGTCCTTAAGCCTTGTAATAGTGTTGGTAGTATATATAGGTTTTGTTGTCTTGTATTTGTATATGGACGTCATTGTAAAAATTCTATTTTGAGAGCATTCTATGAAGATGAAATGAGATCCATGACACAAACTCTCTCTCTCTACTTTCTCTCACTAGAATCGGATTGATCTTGGATTAACAAGGGCTGAAATCCCGCACTTAACAACACCTGCCCCCCATCTGGCGACAATGCCCAGGGCATTGTCGTTGGTCATTGTCGCATGGAGTCCCCTTGCTCCTGTTTCATGCATCGACTTTACCCGGTGCGACTATGACACTGGAGTCCCCTTGCTCCTGTTTCATGCTGCGACTTTGCCCGGTGCGACTATGACATTGTCATAGTCGTCGGGCATTGTAGCCAAGCCCATACCAAGCTCCGAAACTCGACTTTTTCAACGCCAATACCCCCGATACTCCAAGGAACTTCAAACAATGATTTCCCAACAAAAGTCTCGTCGTTTATAAGTTCCAAAAACGTCCGAGTGACCTTTACTTACCGAAAATTAGGGGTGTAACACGCGTCACCAAACACTTGTGTCTTATTTACTTTTCTTTGTTTATCGTACGATTTGTCCAATATTCCTTTCTTTTAGTTGTTAAATCTCCACACCGACCTTAAGTCATTCTGAAGGATGATTTTTGGCATTAACAGGTGTCATCTATAACCCCAAAAACAGTGTTCTTCAAGAATGACGCCCCAAAAGTGTATCCCCAAGCTCACGCTTAAAGTCCGCCTAACTCTTCTTAGCGACCACGCCGTTAGAACCTGAGATACATGTCGACACCAAACAATTGTTAGGCCAAAAAAGGTTAGTGAGTTTGAACAATTAATATATCAATAATTAATAATTAGAATTCATCTAAACAAGCATTTAACATATTATTTGGAATCAATGGGGGAGACCATAACACCCAGCAAATTTCACCTCAAGAGTCGATTTACCTTAGTGTCTACTCCCACGAATAACAGCGCAAGGTCCGGCGCATTGAGGACTACCTCCAAGGCATTACCCCAAATGGCGAAGATCTAGGTGCATACGTCCAAGGTGGCACCACTAAACTTAATCCTCCTAGTGTCTAGTTGACGGTTCATCCACAATTTCCATATACCAATATATATATATATATATATATATATATATATATATATATATATTTACTCCAAGCAAATTGTATAAAATCCCAATAAACGTAAGCTTGTGGTTCAACCACTACATTCCATATAACATAAACCTTGTATAATATTCAAAGACCTCTAAATAGGTCAAATAGGCATGTAATACTATTACGAGATTTATATGAACTTAATATCTCGGACTGTTATCAAATGGTGACCAGCGCAAGTATACGCTTATCAATCCATTGTCGTCTTTTACAAGTAATAAACGGTAAAATATTGAGTACCGATCTACAGGGAAAGGTGTAAAAGCTTAATTAAAAGTCTAATAAAAGAAATGATTTCAGATGACGATTTTGAATAAATGTTGTTGAGTGGTTTTTAACAACTATTTTGACATAAATTAACTTCTTTAAAAAGGAGCAATGGTGTAGGGATCTGTTAAGATTTTCAACAATTAAATCAAGTGAAACGTCACAATTAATTTATCTAACCATTAGCTTGTCTAAGACACTCTTTCGAGATTGAGAAAGGCTCGCATCCATAGACTTAACTCTAATGTTTCCAAAATAGAAAAAGTCTAGGCAATGGCATAATTTATTCCTTATATAAGTTATATGGAATGAAACAAGTTTCCTCATATGTAAATAACTCTCTCGAGTATATATCTCCATATCATTCAAGTTGACGTGTCACGACGGCTTATCTCTAAGTCTGTCACACTTTAATCATTTTCAACAATGATCAACTTGTCAGGAAATGAATTTATAAATATAACTTTGAATGAATGAATGGAAATAATTATTAATTAATAATTTCCACCATCAAAAATTGGTTTTAATCTTAATATTATATTCAAATTACTATAAATTAATTTATATTATAAATTATTCATTAATATTAATTAGAGTGAACTGCAAATTTGGTCCTGTGGTTTGTTGTTTTTCTCACATTTAGTCCCTACAAAATTTTTATTGCAAGAAAATCCCTATGGTATACAAAAGTGCTCGGATTTGGTCCATGAAGCTAACGTCCGTTAATTTACAACTGTTAAATGCCCTCATGTGCCTTGCACATGAGGGTATAATGGTCTTTTTAACCATATATTCCTTTAACCCTAGGAGACTTCCTTTCCCTTCTCAACCATCAGCCGCTCTCTCTCTCTCTCTACACCACCGACCACCCTCTCTCTCTACCACCGACCACCCCCTGTCTCTCTCTACCACCAATCACCCCCTCTCTCTCTACATCATCGGCTGCCCTCTCTCTCTCTGCCACCGACCACCTCTCTCTATCTACCACCGACCCAACCTTCAATCAAACTCTTACCGCCATCGCCACTATTCCCTGTGGTTTGATCTCCCATGTTCTCCACCTTCTTTGGTGTACTTCGTCCCTGTGATTTGATCTATGTAACTCCAGGGATCTCCACCTTCGTCCCTGGAGAGTAACTCACCCCTTGGGGTGGTTTTGTTTTCAGATCGGAGGCGGTGTACTCACTAGAGATCGAAACCCATTTCAGGGATCGAAACCCATCTCCATCCATCCACCCTCTATATCAATCCTCGTCGCCCATTTTGCAAGAGATCTAGGTTCAGATCGGAGGAGAATGGAGGTTTAGAACAGTGGTGAATGGAGGTGAGCAGTCGGAGTTCGTCGCCGGGAACGAAAAGGGAGGGTGGGTTTTTGTCGCCGGGAAATTAAGGAAATGGGTGAATAAATTGCATTTTGGTCCCTGTGATTTGTTATTTCTTTGATTAATTGCCTTTTTAATAGAAAATTAAATTCAAAAGTAAAATGACCACAATACCCTCGTGTGCTATGCACGCGAAGGCACTTAAACAGACTTGAAGTAACAGGCGTTAGTCACAGGGACCAAATCCAAGCACTTTTGTATACCATAAGGATTTTCTTGCAATAAAAATTTTGTAGGGACCAAATGTGAGAAAAACAACAAACCACAGGGACCAAATTTGCAATTCACTCTATTAATTATTAATTATTTAAAATTATTATTAATCTTATAAATTATTTTTATAATAGTATTATTCAATATATTTAGTCGTCAAAAAACATTTATATAAAATTTAAAAATATTTTTAAAAGTTAGGTCAAAAATCCCACAATATGGGTGTCTGCATAATAGCACCAAATGAGTTTCCATAAAACTTCTTCAAAATACTTTAGGTATAAATTCATGAGTTTAAGACACAAGAGTTTACACCAAAACACTTAATGACCTCCAAATATGTTAGTTGGTTCCTTTTACCAGATAAAAAGGGTATAATCAAGCTGAAGTATGAAATAAGGATGGGTAAATAACTAAACATATAGGGACATGTATCTAGTTTTACAAAGCATTAGAATTCACCACTTAGGTTTTAGAAAGAAAACCTAGAAACTTGCAAACCCTAGAAATGTAGGAGAGGAGATTTGAGCCTTGAACTTTTGTTGGTTCTTCACACAAGATAACCCAAAATTGTTTTCAATGCACCATAAATGCTTCCACCAAAAACCCTAGGTTGAAATTAATGAGAAAAGGGTTTGGAGGTGAGAAAATCGCTCCCCACACTGATTTCTGCAATAAATGGAGAAGATACCAGCTAACAAGGGTTTTTAACCCGTCCTACCTAACAGGCAATTGTGCCTAGCGAATCTGCCATGGGGCACTGTCGTCGGCACTTTCGCTAAGAGTGTACCGCCGCTCGGTCATGACCCGCAATAGTGACCTGCGATAGTGCCATTGGTACAATCACGATCACTCTCGCTCAAAGTATACCACTAGTGGATCTTTGGTACGATTGTGATGGCCATTGTGCCCTTTGTGTCACAATTGCGGGCACTCTTGCCCTGGTCGTACCGAGACTAAAATATGACATTCCAAATGTCAGCGAACTATGCTTTTAGGGTCGACGCGTCGAGGTTTAGTCTTAGCATTTCCCATAAGACAAACATCGAAATAAAACCACATATAATATAAACAAGATATTTCATCTTTCACTTAGGATTTCGGGTGTTTCAGTAAGTGATAATCGGGTAAGACTTTTCTCCCTCTCACTTTTTAAGATTCTCGTTCCTTACTATGCCTCTTATCGAGTAAGATTCCTGATACTTAACATACTCATTTGATAAAGTAAAGAATCTCTACAAAGCATTTAGCTAGTAAGCGTTTGGTAAACGCTCTTGAAAATGATAATGATTCATAATTATGTGTCCCCTCGTAGAAAGAAGTGTGCCCTTAGACACGTCCTCATCGTCAAAGGAAAAGAGAGGAAAGATTCATAGTTCCTATTTCCATTTCCATTGATAAAAGAGAAAAGAAATAGTTGCCTATTCACATCTTCTTTTAAAAAGTATGAATGCATCCTTGCAAGTATATAATAGAGATGAAGGAGTACCATAAACTATATACGTAAAAACAAATGATTCATATGTGAATCATTGGTAAATTGAAACGTGAGTTCACACATCCATCTTCATATGTGAATAAGTGGTAAGAAGGTAAGTAAGTCGATGTAATTCACATAGGGGCGAAACACAATGAGGGCCTTGGGGGTCTAGTCCCAAGGGCAGACCCACTATGGTACATACTGTGGCACAGATTACCGTTTCGTTCATCCATTGTAGTGTAAAAAATTAGGGTCGTAGAAGGTGTCATTGTATTATTTCGTTAGGTGCAACCATATATTTATTGAAACTACCATAATAACACAAGTTCCTCGTGGTAGAGATGGCCTACACAGTTTCTCCCGTTCTAGGCACGGGTTCAAAATCATTTTTTATAGTTTTTTGTTTTATTATGTTTTTGAAAAAATTGGGATACAAGACTCAAACACATGACATCACATACGAAAAACAATGAACTAACTAACCATCAAACTAATGATGATTTTTGAAAAAATATCCATAACTTCGTTTTTTATAGTCAAATGGTGTCACAACTTGAAAAAATTCTTACGTCCACCTCTACATGGCTATGTGTTTTAAGCAACAAATAGTATACATTAGCATTTTAAGTATCTGTGCCAACCCCTGTAAGAGATCACCTGTTTGAGGTTGACACTCAAAAATTTTGGTTTTCATAAAACTTGTTAGTTATTAGTAGATGATAGTCTAAAAACATAAAAAGCAATTTTAGTTATTAGTAGATGATAGTCTAAAAACATAAAAAACATTTTTTATAAATTTTATTAGTAAATCATAGTCCAAAAACGAAAACAAAAAAACAATCGTTTTGTACTACTATGTTTTGGTCCCAAAAAATTTATAATATGATCTTTCGGCCCCAGGGATAGGATTTCCGTATTCCGTTGTTAAATTTACATATGCATCTTCAAATAATTATTTTTGGGTTTACCAATGATTCATATATGAATCATTAACTTATATTCTAACTTTTTTGTCGTTCTTATGTGAACCTTCCTTATACTTGTTAGGGTGTTCAAAAAAACCGTTGGACTGCTCAAACCGGTTGAACCAAGTCAAACGGGTCCGTTTTTGGCTGTTTGAGCGGTCTGACGGTCCGGTTCGGTCTGAAAAATAGTCAAACCGCTCGGTCCGGTCTGGTCTACGATTTGAACATTTGTTTGAACGGTCTAGACCGAATCGACCGCCAACAATATACATGTATGAATTGTATTTATTTTTCATGTTGTAGCTTTACTTTTATGGCCAGTTAAAATTTTTTCTTCAAAGACATTATGTTCTTTAATTTTCATTTATAAATTGGCAAAATTCCGAAATTCGTCAAAAATCAAATTCAAAATTCCAAATCGCCATCCGCTTTACTCAATATTTGTCCAAAATTCCAACAATTGTTGGTGAATTTGTTTAACCTTCTATCATTTGCTCAATGTCTTTTTTTAATCTTAGAGATAGACATTTTTTTATAATTTGGTATACAATTTTTCTAATAGTGCTATATTAATAGAAATTTCATTTTAGATATAGATGTCATGTTTTTTTATTAAAGTCAATAGTAGGCCCAAACTGCATAAACCGGTCAGACTAGACCGCTTTTTATGGTCCGATTTAACCGGTTTAGTTATTTGTTGCCAAACCGTTTGGTTTAGAAATTTTCGAAACCGCCATAACAGTATGGTTTGTGGTTTGAGGGGTTAAACCGTCCAAACCGGACCACAAAGACTCCTAACACTTGTATACAACTACATAAACATAATTATGGTAATTGCAATATTATCTATTCAAATTCAATTCTATATGCTTACACCTATTCCTATTATCTATATCTATATTTATACTATATATTAAAATTCTATTACGGTTATTGAAAAAGGTAGTTTTTGGAAAAACGGTTTTTGGAAAAATATTACATTTACCACCCTTATAATTAATTATTTAATTTACTTTATATCCCTTATCATATTAACACACATAATTGTATATGAACAAAAATGCAATGAAAAAATACGTTTCTTTTTTTACAAATTATACCATTATAATCGTCTCGTCAATACCTTCAAAACGAGTCCAATATTGAATATTTTTTAATTTAACCGTACTATTAAATATCGTGAATCTCTACGAATTAAATTATTTTATATCCATACATTTTATTTTTTTTTCAGCGTTAGCACATTAAAAATACATAATCGTAAAATATATTAAAAATACGTTTCATTCTTATTATAAATAAATCACGGTAATCTCTACTATATTATAAAAATTCTAATACAGTTTTTTACAAACCTTTGAAAGCCAAAAAAAAATTCCCAATGTTTCACTTCCTAATTCAATTAAATGTTACGTTTATCACCCTTACAATTAGTTATTTAATTTATTTTATATCTCTTGTTTTCTTATTTTCTATTTTACATACCTATCATGTTAACAGAAATAATCATATACGAACAAGAATGGAATAAACAATACGTTTCTTCTTTTTACAAAATATACGATTATAATCGTCTCATCAATATCTTTAAAACGAGCACAATATTGAATATTTTTTTAAAACGAACTAATTTGTTTTCTATCCATACGTTTTACTTTTTTCCACCGTTAGCACATTAAAAATACATAATCGTAAAATACGTTTCATTCTTATTATAAAATATATCATTATAATTTTTTTCGTCAATAATTGTAATATACATTAATTATTAAATATTTTTATGGGTTTATGATTTCATAAGTTGTGATTCTTAGATCATGGTTGATTGTTGATGACATGTCTATAAGAAAATAAAATTAATTGTTCGTTCTTTACTTACATTCCGCTGCATCGCACGTGTATGTGCCTAGTATTACAGAAATGAGGTAGAGACTCCATGATCGTATTTCCTTTAAATTTCTGATGATGATTTGTATATATGATAACCACCAAAAACACAAATCATCACCACTTTCCATGAACCAATTAAATATTGGGTACAAATAATAAACTAATGTCGCGTTTGATTTGCGGGATTGGAATGGAATGAATTGGATTTCAATGAGGGATTTGGATTTGGAGGGATTTGAAATCCCTTCATGTGTTTGGTTTGTAGGATTTGGAATGGATTTCAAATCCATTCCTTTACAAATCTTGTTTGATTTGTAGGATTTGGATTTGGATTGAGTTTTTTTTAATTATTTTTTTGTTCTATAAATAATTTATTTTTATTGGTAAACGTCAGATTTGGATCGATACAATTTGACGTATGGATCAATGTTTTAAAAACCGGGTCGACCCGGCCAGTTGAACCGGTGAAGAGACCGGGTTTATGCCATTTTATGACCCGGATTGAACCGGCCGGTTCTATTAAAAAACCGGTTGAACCGGGTCATAACGAACCGGTATCGAACTGGTTGACCCGGTAACAAAAGTTAAAAACGAATAGTCCAATAGATAATACGTATTAGCGTTAAAAACCAACACTCCAATGTCTCAAGATCCATGATTAGGTTTGATCGTTATATTTCGTTTGGATGTATTTGAATTGATGAAAAACTTATGCTTATGTGTGTTTATTTAATGTTTTTGAATTGATGTAAAACTTGTTGTTATGTGTTTTTTTAATGTTTTAACTTGTGGACATCAATATTTTGGTTATATATATATGCATGAAAATGAAAAATACAAATAAATTCTTGAAATCGGGTTGAACCGTGACCCGGTTACCACACCGGTTCAATCAAAAAACCGGTTTTTAAAACATTGGTCTGGATCACGCTTTAGAATCCGTCGAATTTGGATTTCAAATCCAGGCCCAAAGCCAAGGATTTCCAAATCCATCATATGAGGGATTTTAAAATGGTCAACGGATTTGAAATCCGGTCAACGAAATCCTTTCCTGCAAACCAAACGCAGGATTGGAATGGATTTGAAATCCAAATCCCTCCAAATCCATTCCAATCCCGCAAACCAAACACGCCCTAAGGGTGCGTTTGCTTTGCGGGAATGGATTGGAATGGATTGGATTTCAAGTAAATATTTGGATTTGGAAGGATTTGGATTTGGGGGATTTGAAATCCCTTCATGTGTTTGGATAAGAATTTGAAATCCATCAGGCTTTAGAATCCATCAGATTTGGATTTCAAATCCAGGTTCATTGCAACGGATTTTGAAATCCATCATGTAAGGGATTTTTAAATCGTCAACGGATTTCAAATCCGGTCAACGAAATTCATTCCTGCAAACCAAACGCAGGATTGGAATGGATTTGAAATCCAAATCCCTCCAAATCCATTCCAATCCCACAAACCAAACGGGACGTAAGTGTTGATGAACTAATCATATTTGGCAAAAACTAGTTGATGATAAGTTGATTGAGTCGGTAATATTTACCTCTGCTAAAAACATAGCATCGAGATCAACATGTTGGTGATTTTATTGTCACCGGCCATTTAGGTGTAATTGGAAGTAACATGAGTGTCAGTTGGGTTTCAAACTGTGTTCTAATACAAGTCAGGAGGTGCAGAGTGCACATTTGTATATAAGGCGAGTTTGATCCCGGACACGACGAAATGGCAGGGGTCAAAGCATCGCGCCCTCTTGCGAGATCAAGGGGCAGATGCCCCTGGCGATGGTCCCGCTGACCGATCAGCGGGCGGGGTCGAGGGGTGCCCTCGAGGGGTTTGGGGCAGCGACCCAAAAACTCTACACAATTTTGGACTTGGAATACAGTGAAAAAACATGATCAAAATAAAAAAATAAAAAAAATAAAAAAATCTTCAAGTCTGATCAGTTTTAAAGATCAAAGTGAAGTGTTTTCAGGCTTAGTTCTGGAAAACTTGGACCAGAGGCTCTAGTCAGGTCTATCTCTGGTCGCACGTATAAGGTGCCTAAGTCGATCACCTAGTCAGGAATGACCAAAGGCTCTGGATGGTCGCACCAGAGGCTCTGGTTGACGGCTCTGGATGGTCTTTTGTCTCACCTCTGGTCTCGTATAACCAGAACTCTGGACCTGCACGTCGAGAACTCTGGACCTGCACGTCGACGTCGAGAACTCTGGTGGTGAAGTTATTGTTAACCTATGATCTTAGCTAAAACGGTTGTAACCGTCCATTACTGCTAATAACTTGTCATGATTGTCATTTCAGTTACTTTTCCTCCTTTTTCGAATGGACCTAATATATATACATATGATATACTTATGTTTTGGAACTCATGAATTTGAACGACCTTCAAATACTCACCTGTAATCTTACTTTCATTTTTGTGCCTAAATATGAAAGTGTTCTCAAGTCTTATCCCATGTTAAATTTCGTGAAACTCAGGCATAGGGTCGAAATATCAATTCGAAAAGTGAACTCACACGATTCTCAAGTTATCCAGTTATTTGATCGATACTTACACCCTATATTCTTACCCCGTTTTTCTAACACAACATCCGTTGTTGGGTAAACAGCAACCAATGTCAATGATAAAAACTGCGGTGATACGAAGAATTTGGCATCAGCAAAGGCCAAAGTGTTTATAAACCATTAAGAGGGCTGACTACTTGATATTGTAGGGGATTGTACAAGGTTGGTAATCTCCTCGAGTACCATTGCCGTCCCACAAATCTGCAAAAATCGACAAATGGTTTGTTCGATTCTCAATCGGTGAACAACCCTTCAAACCCAACAACATTGTGTTCAAAGTCAAACATCAAGTAATGTTCTTAATCAATCGAATTTAATTAAGACTTAAGAGAATACTAATCTTCCTAACACTTTCTAATTTGCAATTGTCAATTAAAAGTTGTTAAGAATGTTGATTCAAAACAAGATTCACTCTGGTTAATTAAAGGTTGTCAAGGATGTTGATGCTGTGCCCTTTTTCTTGTCACAGGTTATTGTTTCACCTCAAAACAAGATTCTAAACGAAAAATATTACCGATAATTTTACAAGAGCATAAATTAAATCAAACGAAACCTGGTAAGCCCCATATAGAAGGTAGGATGTAAGTAGACTTTACTTCTACGTACAAAACCCGAGAAGCAGAAATCTGAACTATGTTGTTAGAAATTACAAGTAATGTTACAAACCCAATAATCAATATGAGCAAAAGAATCAAAATATACCGAACCCAGGTACCCTTTCTTCCTCATCGTCTATCAAATTGTTGACAATCGCTATTACCATCCTGCACGATTAAACTACCCATTAGCAAACAACAGATAACCGCCTCCATCCCACAAAAACCATATAAAAATGTTAACCTCGAGTAGGATCTAAAAACAAAACACCAAGTAAATATATAATTTACTGATATAATGTACGGATTATGGAAGGAATGTAAGTAACCAATAGAAAACATCTGACCTGATAATGACTAGAACAAAGAGAATCAAGTAAAAGGCAAGCTTAGCAATCCGATACTTCTTTTCAGCATCAATGAATCTGAAAACTTCAGTTACATCAATAAGATGTCGTTTTTTGGAGTATCTGAAACAGACGAAAATATAAACATAAGAGGGAATCATCAGGGACTCGAGAAAAAGAAGCACTTAGTTGATGAAGTCCTGCAAGTGGAGCAAATGACATTCGGGTTTCTTTTCCCAGTAACATCACATCATATTGTTGATGTACCAGAGAGATGAGGAAATCGGTGTTATAGTTCATGTTACGTGCAACTGTTATTTAGGCCAGGGTGCGATTGGTAAATTTGGTCCCTTGGTACTCTCTCTCTCTCTCTCTCTCTCTCTATCTATCTATCTATCTATCTATCTATCGCTCTTCCTCTGTTTTAATAAATAATTAATTGATCCTTTTGAACCTAACAAAAGATTAATAGGAAAATGTAGGGCTGTAAACGAACTGAACAAAAACAAACAGAGACTTGTTCGAGTTCATTATTTTAACTTAACCAAACAAACAAGCGAACGGTAAACGAACGAAATTTTTTGTGTTCATGTTCGTTCGTTAAGAAAATATGTTTTGTTTGTGTTCGTTTATGTTCGTTCATTGAAGAGCTAAACGAACGTAAACGAACACAAATGAACAAAACACAACCACCGCTACTCATCATTTTGTTCGCAAAAAATAAGATAACAAAATTAAAAAAAAATGGGTAACAAAAGGAATTCTTAAAATTTAATTTAATTAATGATTTTACATATTAATGTCATAATATATAAATATATTTATATATGTAAACAAACATAAACGAACGAAAACGAACATAAATGAAGGAACGTTGAAGAACGTAAATGAATGAACGAGACCATTGTTCATGTTCGTTTCTTTAACTAAACGAACAAAGAAAATGTGTTCATGTTCGTTCATTTATTAAATAAACGAACATAGCCGAACTTCCTGCCAAACAGTTCGCTGAACGTTCGGTTCGTTTACAGCCCTAGGAAAATGTAAAATACATCAAATATATATATAGGGTCGGGATCATGTGAGACCAATTTTTTGGTGAGCAGTGAAAATACGGATCTTCATCTACATTCATTTACCTACTTGTATCACCATAACTAAAACTTTAACAAATTCATGTATGTGAAAGTTCGTCAAGGTGACTAAACGTGAAAGTGAAGGTGAAGGTAGATGAAGGTCCGTGTTTTTTTTGAGCCATCGGTTGAAGGTCCATGTTCTTTGTGAGCCATCAAATAAAAAAACTCATCCAAAGGCTTAGAAGCGTTCTCACCAAAAAATTTGTTTACACATGATCACAACTATATATCATTATACGGGTGAACCTTGGTAGGTGAGTAAAAAGGAAAAAACTTACAGCATAGTACTGTATATGGCGATGGGGAGTGTAAGCAGGAACATGAACCAATGACCTGTGACAAGGAAAAGGGCACAGCATACACCATGGAGTAGCATCTCAGGAATTACCACAGCATTAATGCGAGATGATGAATCATATGGGTTCATGTAGTCAGCTTCCAAATCTGTTAAGCACACAATCTACAAGTTCACTTCAATAACATTAGACAACAAGCTGCAACAAACTAGACCATATAATGAAACAAAACCAATTCAAGCAAATGTGATAATAAAAGGTGGATTGAATGATTTGAACTCAATTTCAAGCATGTAGCTAACAATTAGTTGAAAAAGAAACAGGCAAATGGATGTTATGTCACTTAAATGCATTAGACAAGATTGCTCTAAATTGGTTTACCAAAGGGGCTTTGGCCTAGCGGTATCTGGACCTTTGTCCTCCTAGGAGGTAAGGGGTTCAAACGCACCAAAAGCGAGGAGGGTGTGAGTTTATTTGCCATATATAAATGTTATATACTTCAAAAAAAAGATTTAAGAATATTGCATTTTTTATTGGGACCCAAAGTTGGACAAATACCTGAAAGGAAAAAAAGTGTAATCAAACTAGAGTTTCAATAATCTATCTCCAAGTTTTCCAATACATCATTTTGGAATGTTAAAAAGTACAACATTATATTTGTTAACAATCTGATTCAATAATCATTCTCTTTGCTCGTAGTATTGACAGTTATATGCATAGAGTTATGAAACAAAAATGCCACTTTTTGGCTCAACCGATACCTAACCTAGTCTTCGAAACCAGTGAGGGTGGGCTCAATGCTCGCCGTTAACAGGGTGTATGAGTGTCTTTTCCATTTGAGTAATAATGCACACACAAATTTTTCTTTGGTTGAAAGTAGCCAGGTCTGTAAACTTGATTTTAAACTTGCTTAACATCATCGCCGTCGGTAGCATGCAAATGAAATTGATAATCGAGATAGACTTAATGAAAGGTCATGACTCACGAAAGACATATCGACAATGAGCAAACCTATTAAAACCCCCCATCATAATTAGACAAACAAGATTTTAAAATCTTAATGTACAAACATATACTTGTATCCGTGTCTTCATCAAGAATTTCAAAGAAACTTTATCAGCATAAATTAAGAGGAAGTCAAATATATTGAATAGACTTTTCCTTATAATCTCATCTTTTGCCAAGTTTATTAAGAGAAAAATACTTGTTCTGCTTTTCTATTTCTTATTCTAGTTTATTTTCCTTCAGTTTTTCAAAACAAATCTATTTGTTTTGAAAAACTGTAGGAAAATGAACGAGAATAAGAAATTGAAAAGCATAATAAGTATTTTCCCCTCAACAAAATTGGTGAAAGATAAGATATATAAGGAAAAGTCTATTCAATATATTTGATCTCCTCCTAGTTCGTGCTGATGAAAAAATTTTCTCTATAAATACTTCTTAAACCTCCAACTTCTTACTCCGTCTCCTTCTCTCCTTCCACATATTTACATGCACTATTCTCTTTGTGATCTACTCGTTAATTCATTTTATGAATCTTTCAAATTCTTATTGAAGGCACGAATTTAATTATATGTTTATATATTAAGATTTCAAAATCTTGTTTGCTTAATTATGACAATGATGGGGTTTTCGGTAGGTTTGTATGGGTCTGGTACTTTGGTCATTGTTGATATTTCTATCGCAAGTCATGGCCTTTCACAAAGTTTGTCCCGATTACCAAATTCATCTGCATGTTGCATGCTATCGACGATAATCATGTTAAGCAGGTTTACAGAACTAGCTATCACTATCAACCAAAGAAAAATTGGATCAATGGGATAAACTCTTCTTCTTTTTCTTCTTCAATGTCATATACATTATTGCATCCACCCTTAGTTCTGTATGATCGATCGCTATCATTAATTTGTGGGTTCAATGGTCATTGTTAACCTTGTGAAGTTTCTTTCTATAATACATTGTTAGTTAGATTGTATCTTCCTTTCTCTCCTAGTGTTTCACATGCAATGATGCAAAGTCCTTGTTTGAACACATCCTATGTTAGATATTTCAAATATTAAATCATTACTCATATGCTCAAGCTCAATTCCAATTTCCATTACGACCGTACGTAGTGACAACGGTACAAAGTTTTTTAACAGCTCTCTATGTGATTTCTTCCACAAAGTCATAAACATGGCATCATTCATCAAACTTTTTGCCTTACATACCCCAACAAAATGGGAGGGTTGAAGTACACAACAACTTCTCGAAATGGCAAAATCCATTCAATTCGAGCACACTTTTCTAAACATTTTCAAGGATAATGTATCCTAGCCTCCACTATCTCATCAAGAGATTACCTTCCATAGTTCTACACAATATATGCTCTCATTAACTCTTGTACAACACCACTCCAAATCTAGTACGCCTCAAAATCGTTAGATGCCAATACTATCCCCATAAACACCGAGTTGTATCTTCATAATCAGAAAGGCTATTTGCTATATGATCTAACCACCAACCAAATTTTTGTTAGTAGAGATGTACTCTTTAATGAACCCATTTCCACATTCCACAAGCAAGTAGATTTCCACTCCATTAACTCCAATCTACACTCGACAAGCTCAACTAATCAGATGCCTCAGCCAACTCAAACCCCCTCTCAAAGAGTCAGCCCTACCTCACCCACACCTTCATGACAACACCAACAACACCACTCTCACTCCCCTACACTCACTCATATTCCATCTAACATCCAACACAAATTTCCAACTTCCATGACTTTTCCAAACCCGTCTTAATCCCACCAATCAACTACCCAAAAATGTACTTCTCCTTGCCACAAATTCTTCCACTCAACCACCTACTTCTCTTATCTCACACCATGGGATACCACAACCTCCACGTTGGGTGTCACATGGATATAAGAAATTACCATCCAAGCTTAATGACTACCATTAACCCCTTCCCAAATCCCTTGTTAATGTCGTCCTCACCAAAACACCATTGCTCCAAGTTCATAGACTATTCCAACATAGTTCACCAATCCCTCAAACGCCTCATCAATTATATTGATAGCATAGTGGAACCACAAACTTTTACTCAAGCATCACACTATCACAAGATGAAAGGTGGGTAGAAGCTATGGATAAAGAAGTAACGGCCCTTGATTTCAATAACATGTGGGATCCAATCACCCTCCCTCCGGAAAAAACAACGGGTGTATAAAAGGGGTTGTTAGGCAGTTGCTGAATGGTTTGGTGCAGAATGATTAAGTGGTCAGAATGATTAAGAGGCTCTTATGATATAGTGCAAAATGAAATATGGTTGTTTGGTAATTGTTTAGAATGAAATCAGGGTGTTGAATGGTTAAGGGAGGTCAGGCATTCAGAGGGTTTTAGAACCATTAAGAGGTAGATTATTTTTTTACCAAACAAGATTCACTTGTTAGCGATTCAGAGGTTGCCTCTTAACTGAACTATTAAGAGGTAAACAAACAGCCCCTCAATGCGATGTTGATGGTTCAACAAAAAGGTTCAAGTCTAGTTCGTTGCCAAGCTTTACATGGAAAGATGAAATTAACTCCAAAGAGATATTTGCTCTCATAGCAAAGATGGTAACAATTAAAACTCATCTTTTTTGTAGTTAATCCTTTCTTGGAACTAATTCTTTTTACAACCCCGGGGGATCTCAAGCAAATATCTTCTCCAAATCCCACTGGAGTCCAAACCCTAGCTACCCCGGTGGGATTCGTGTGAGATTTAATAGTTCTAGAACATTTTAGATACAAATAAATAGCTTTTGTATGACCCCTGTTCCTGTGAAAATACAATTTCTTCTCCCTAGTGTTTCTCTCTTTTTTTCTGGTTAGTATAATAATGCTTATACTCTCAAAAAAGAACCACTAGAAAAGAAAATACCCACATTATGCTATGGAAAATAACTGATTTTTATTGATTGGCCAGAAAAAAGGGGGAACTACAAAATCAAAACCCTACAGCCAACTGAGGTGCGAAGAAACTAAACAATTTCTCTAAGAAATCACAATGGCATATCTGATCAAATGCATGAATCAATACAGAGAAAGTGTATAGAAGATTATGATGATGATACGATTACCTGATATAGATTAGAGGCGATGAGGGCCGTGTTCATTATAAAGAAGATAACCCATAGAATCACTTCCCACGCCATTAATAACGATTTACAGGCTGAGACACACAAAACCTCAAAAAGTATTAAGAAAAAAGATCTCTCCTTGAGCGTTGTAAAGGGGATGAACGAGCGAAGAACAGTGTGTTTTGCCTGTTTGTAGGGTTTACGATTGAAGAGTATTTCAGCAAAATAAAGAAAACCCAGACTTTCTGGGAGTTATAAACTCCATTGTCTGCCATCCTTGGATCTTTTGAAGTTTGAGGGCTAATTACATTCTAGTCCCTGATTATTGAGTTTTGAGATGATTATGATGAAAGATTTAGGTTAAACTAAAAGGGCAAAATGTGTGAAAGGGGACCTTGTACTTTTATCATACATAAAGTGTTTAGGTTTTAATTAGGGGTGTGTAAGGAAATCAATCGATCAAATAGGAATCGATTGATCCAATTAAAACCGATTAATCATAATTGGATATTCAATTGTAATTTGATCGAATCTGATTGAAAATCTCAACATCCAATTTTGATCGGTAGGTTCTTTGATGACAGTTCATAACCAACCAACCGATTGAAACAAACTGACAAACATCCAATAATCATCCGATTACCATCCAACTATCATCCCTTAATTTGTTTGCAAATTGCTTAAGTCTAAAATTGTTTTGTGTTGGTTTTTGAATATTTAGTCTCACTTGTGTTGGTTTTAATACAAATTAAAAATGGTTAATCAATTTGTTTCATTGTTTGAAAATTAGATTAAATTAACACACTTGATGGATCTGATCCAATCTGATCATCCATTGGATGTTGGATGAATCTAATCTCATTCGATGGATATTTAATAAATGGAATCGAACCGATCCAATCATCTATTGGATTGGAAAAAAAATCCAACATACAATGGATGTTTGATCGATTCGATTCCTTTCACATCCATTGGATGTCAACCAATGAACATCCCTAGTTTTTATCCTTACAAATTCTTTAGCCATATTTGGCAAATTATTTGGTGAGATTATTTTAAGAGTTTGTTTGGAAGGATAAAATGTACTTTATAAGAGCATCTTTAAGAGGTATTCTCACTCTTTCAAGGTTTAGAGATTTCTATACTTTTTCTTATCTTTTTTTTTTTAGAGCAGGGTTTAGTATAGTTGATGAAAAATACTTTTTTCAAATCTCCAAAATATCTAATAGCATATCTGTTAGAGATTATTGAAACGTCATTTGGAGTAGTGTTTCAAAAAGCTTCAAAAGGATTTATCGTTTTCTTCTAATAATGCCCCTAATTAACATTAACTTTATTTATTAATATTGATTATTAATTATTAATAATTTGAATTGCTATTTAATATTATTTTCATATTATTAATTAATTTCAATTGTTAATTAATATTATATTCAAATTACTATCAATACATTTATATTATGAATTATTTCATTAATATTAATTAATTATTAAAAATTATTATCAATCTTATAAATTATTTTTATATCAGTATTATTCAATATATTTAGTCGTTAAAAGACATTTACATAAAATTTAAAAATATTTTTATAAGTTAGATAAAAGTTAAAGTTATATTTCTTTTATTTCATAAATATAAAATTTTGATAAATATTTAATTTAATTACTAATTTTTTAAATTATTAATTAATTAAGATATGTAAGGATGGTCAACTTTGGCATTGTTTGGCAAAAATAAACTAGTTTATAGCTGATAGATTAGTTTTCTTTCTTGTAATCTATTAGTTTAACTTACAGTAGTTAGTACATCACTTGTACTTGTAATTTTCATACCTTGTAATTCTTTTCTTGGATTAATGAAAATTTCAGTGAAGTACTTAACTCTATCAGTACTGTAAAAGATCCCTCAAAATAGTAATTGGGATATGTATGTTATGAGTCCTGATTATTCCATCATTTTGAATTATAAAGTAATTTTCTTCAGTTACTTTGTCATTATCAAATAGGGGGAGATTGTTGATCCAAACTATCTCAGTGATTTGATAACGACCATTTTCTATACTTAGTGAAAATTACGTTTAATATGTATTAGTGTTTCACCATCAGCGATCAGACTGAGTCTGTTCAGTTATCGCTGATAGTCTTTCTTATAAACATTTCATATGTATTAGTGTTTCACTATCAGTGATCAAACTGAGTCTGTTCAGTTATCGCTGATAGTCTCTGATGTAAACAGTAACATAATCCCTGAAGACAAGTCTCGCGTCAACAGATGTTCATAGCTGAATCGAAGACGAAGTTGCTGAACAAAGAGAAGTCTACTAGTGACCTGATGCGGATATCAGTGAAGCAAAGACAACTCTACTTATACGCGAAGGAACATGAGGAAAGCTTCAGCGATCGCTGAACTCTTGATGTCTCTGAAGAAAGAGATATTTAGCGATCAAATGATCACTTAGCTTATACCTCAAGTTTCCTTTTGTCTTACCTTGCACAACCTTGTACGATGTGTCAGAACGGACATGTCTCTGCCACAATTCGTACACAACTCTATCTACTACACTGTTCATGATCCGGCCGAAAGCATGTCTCCCAAAGCCAATCAGTGAACGCCACGTGTAAAGTGCCCTGCCATGCATTTAATGCATAGGGTATATATAGGAAGATCACCCCTCCATCTGAGGGTGTGCTCAATCCTTGAACCCCAAATAGAAACCTTTGTTTTCTATATTCCTTAATCCCCCATTCTCTGAAATTCTTGTGCAACCATCTTAGTGTTTTCTTAAGTTTGTTTAGATTGAGTCTTACTTAATCTTATTCCGCAACAGACTTGTAAATTGTGTTTGATTTATCAATAAACAATTTATTAAACTTTAATTTCTGTGTTTGTATTCAACCCCCCCCCCCCCCCTTCTACAAACTTGTTAAGCACCTTCGGGACCAACAAGTGGTATCAGAGCAGTTTGTTTAATCTAATAAACAAGATCTTGCTTTATTCTCTTCCTTGCTATTCTAAATGGCACTTAACACAAACACAAACTACTATGATAATGGTTCACTTTCTAAACCTCCTCGATTTAGCAGAAATAACTTTTCTCTATGGAAAAATTGAATGATGCTATTTCTTGAAGGTGCTGATCCTACTATACCTGAATATATAGAAAATGGACCCTATGAACCTGTTAGAATTATAGCTGCAGTTCCCGCTACTGCCACCACTGAAGTTGTCCCTGAACGTTATGTCGTTAAGGAAATAAGATAGTAGAGTGATGAAGACAAAAAGAAGGTAGGCATAGATGTTAGAGCAAAGACCATTATCTCAATGGCTCTGCCTGATGAAGTTTTCCATTCCATCATGCATCTGAAAACTTCTAAAGAAATGTGGGAAACCATATGTGTTCAATATGAAGGCACTACTGAAATCCAAGAGACTCGAAAGATTAACTTGGTAAGACAGTATGAAAGTTTCATCGCTGGTAAGAATGAATCTCTCTCTAACGTTCATCAACGGTTTAACTGCTTAATCATTGATCTAAGAACAGTTGGTAGGACCTATTCTAATTCTGAGGTCTTAACAAAATTCTTAGAATGTCTTCCTGAAAGCTGGGACAGTTATTCAATATGTCTTAAGCTGACAAAAGACTTAAATTTTCTCTCTCAAAGCACTTTGTATGGAATATTATTCAACTATGAGCAATCGAATCTCTTGAAGAAGAATCTTGTAAAAGATTCTAAAGACTCCAAAAGCACTCCTGTTGCTTTAGTCTCTTCAGAGACAATTCCATCTCAGCGATCTACTCTCACCATCACTGAGTTAGATTCTGAATCTGAGGATCTATCAGACCCTGATCTTTCAGAGTTTGATGAGTCCTTGGCACTCTTGACAAACTCTTTTAAGAGATTTGCAAGAAAGAGCAACTTCCGAAGAAGTAAGCCTCTCTCTCTTACTGAAAAGCCAAAATCAACGCATGTTGATAAGGCTACTGCCACTTGCTATAACTGTGAAAAGATTGGACACTTTGCTAGTGAGTGCAGGTCTAAAAAGGTCTTCAAACCTTCTACCTCAAGAAGATCCAGTGATGACAAATACCTAAAGCTGAAGAACAAATATCAAAAGCTAAAAATCTACAAGCAAAAAGGTAAAGGTCTCATCGCTGAAGAACACGACTGGGCTGAATCAGAAGAATCAAGTTCTGATGAAGAAGAAGTCGCTAATCTTTGCCTCATGGTTGAGATTAAAGAAGAAGTGGAATAAGCATATGAACCTTCCATGAGCTACATATCATCTCAGGTATCTATCTCTACAAATCCCTCTCTGCCTGAAGCTGAGAGAAGTCGCGATGTTGATGTGCTGACGATTGATCTTTATAATGCTCTAAACGACAAAACTCAAGTTGAGAACAAAAATGCTCATTTAACTCAAGAGCTAGAGAAATGTCATGAAAAGATCAGAGAACTAAATCTTTTAGAAGAAAAGTTGAAAGATCAAGTCATTATAAATGAAATTATCAGCATTGAACGCGAACAAGCCATCGTTGCTCTAAAAGCAGAAAAGGCTCATGTTGAAAAATGGTGCAACCAATCAACAAAAATCACAGAGATAATAAATGCTCAAAATCCTGATGGTGATAAAATCGGTCTTGGTTTTTGGAAACCACATGACAAGATTAAAGAAGAAAGTTCCATGCTTAAATTCGGAACGTTTGTGAATTCTATCTCTGACACTTCTTACAATCAATTTTATCCCTGTGCTTCTTCTAATCCCATCCCTGAGGGAATATCCAAAGGCTCTAAGTCTGTGGATAAAGGAAAATCAATTCTTCATCCTCAGAAGGCTACCAGGAAAGCAAAGTTGAAGGTTCCTTCTAAACCTTCAGCAAATCAATCTTATAGCTCTGTGATAGAAATCTTTGATCTCTGTCCTCCAAAGCTAAAGATTGATCTTAAACCCACGAGATCTGAAGAAATGAAAATTCCTCCCAGATCTCATGAGAAAAGCCTTCTTGGACCTAGACCTGCTCATCTTAAACTTGCAAAACCTTCTACTTCTGGTCCTAAAACCATTTTCAAATATAAAAAATGCTATCACTGTGGTTTTACTGACCATATTGCAAGTAAATGTCCGACTGCCACTAAAGCTGATAAAACAGCTAAAGTGAAGATAAATGCCTTTAAGGCTGAGAAGGTCACCAAAGTTGAAAAATCAACCAAGGTGAAAAATACCACTAAGGTTAAGAAATTAACCAAAGTGAAGATTACCACTGAAGCTGAATCTTCATCTGCTGAAAAGACTGCTGAAACTTCCATATCCACTAACTCTAAAGGACCCATTGAAAAGTGGGTACCAAAAAACGCTTAATCTTCCTTATGTGTGCAGGGATCAAAGGGCATCCGGTATCTCGATAGTGGATGTTCTCGTCATATGACTGGACAAAAAGACCTGCTCACTGAATACAAGGAAGAGAAAGGTCCCTCTGTGACCTTTGGTGGAAATGGAAAAGGATTTACCCGAGGGTTTGGTGTCCTCAGCAATGGGACAACTACCTTTCGAAGAGTCGCTTATGTAGATGGACTGAAGCACAACCTTCTGAGCATCAGTCAGCTATGTGACAAAGACTATGAAGTTCGCTTTACAAAGAAAGCATGTTCAGTGGTGAATGAGAAAGGAAAACTTGCTCTCAGTGGCTATTGCAGAGAAAATGTCTATGTAATAGATATGGACTCTACGACCACTGAAAACTTATGTTTTCTTTCTAAAGCCTCTTCTGATGTCAACTGGCTATGGCACAAAAGGCTTTCTCATCTAAACTTCAAAACCCTGAATTCTCTCTCTTCTAAGGAACTGGTTTCTGGTCTTCCTCAGCACTCATATGCTAAAGAATCTCTCTGCTCAACATGTGAAAAAGGAAAACAAACAAAAGATAGTTTCAAATCTAAACAAGTTTCCTCAGTGACAAGTCCTCTTCAGCTCTTACATATGGATCTGTTTGGCCCTGTCAACATCCAATCAATAGCTGGAAAGAAATATACGCTTGTCATTGTAGATTAATTCACTCGCTATACCTGGGTTATCTTTCTTCACAGTAAGAGTGATACTCCAGAAGAACTAATATCCTTTGTTAAAAAGATGGAAGTGTTGAATAATCTTACTGTTCGTTCAATAAAAAGTGATCATGGAACTGAATTTAAAAACAGTTCCCTGAACAATTTCTTTGAGAATAAGGGAATTTCTCATAACTTTTCCTCAGTACGAACACCTCAGCAAAACGGAGTCGCTGAAAGAAGAAATTGAACGATCATTGAAGCTGCTAGATCAATGCTCAGCGATTCTCATCTCCCTACTCAATTTTGGGCAGAAGCTGTAAACACTACATGTTTTACTCAAAACAGATCGCTGATAGTAAAGCGATTTGGAAAGACAGCTTATGAACTTTTTCATGGAAGGAAGCCTTCTATCAGCTTTCTTCATATTTGTGGTTGTCAGTGCTATATCTTAAACAACATAGATCAACTTGGAAAGTTTAACCCAAAAGTTGATGATGGAATATTTCTAGGATATTCCTCCATCTCCAAAGCCTACAGAGTTTTCAACAAAAGAAGACAATCTGTGGAAGAAACAATTCATGTCACATTTGATGAAACTCGCTCAGCGAACTCTAAACCAATCACTGACAATGAAGAGTTAAATGCTTGTATGTTTTCTCATTACAGAGAAACAGAACCTTTCTTCTCAAACCATCAGCATTCAGATCCTCCAGCCGCTGATGATGATCCAAACATTATACATCCTAACGCTGAATCCAACTCATGGGTTTCAGCTGAACCTCTTAACACACTGCTACCATCAGATCTACCTTCGTCTGAAAACCTCTCTGATAACAACAGTCTATCCACTACTCAACAGTTAATTGCTGATGAACCTCAAACGTTCTCATCAGTAAACATCCCAATTGTTGAACCAACCTCTGAGTTAAGCGATCATGCTCCTGCTCAGCGATGGACCAGAGATCACCCAATAGATCAAATTCTTGGTGATCTCGATGCAGGTATTCAGACACGACGAAGCTCAGGTAATATCTGTCTCTTTGTAAACTTTCTCGATACAGTTAAGATGTTTTTCAAAATATAAACCTTAATCACTGAACTTTCTTCAAATGATTAAAAGCTTTTTGAAAAATAAATTTATCACTGATAATTCTAGTCAGTGATCCTTCTTAAAAGAAAAATCTATCCCTATCTTTACCATCAGGGATACTTTCAAAAAGAAATCTATCGCTGACTTTTCTTCAACGATAATTTCAAAATGGACAAATGAACAGTCTCTCTCTCTTCTATGACGTCATTTGAACCGACAATCCACGACATTCCTTTTTCTGACACGTTCGTCTGTTGCCCTTCCATCCAATCAACTTCGTGGGACGTGTCCATGTCATGATGAGCTTTTGTTTTCCCGCCTCTCACACTCTCTCTCCTACTCTCTCACGTATAAAAAGAATGTTTATCCATTCTTATCGTTTTACGCTTTCTAGAAATACTTTCAAAGCAAGAAAACTCTCTCAAAAGCATTCTAGCATTCTCAAGCATTTGTCTCGTCTCCTTCAAAGATCAACAGGTTATTCTTGATCTTCTACTTATTCTTGTTCTAAATCTTTTTACATAATACTCCATTTATGGACTGCCATTATGTGTTTATAAGATTTTATTCACTCAAAACCATTTTATTTTGATTATCTTTATTCAAAATCTTTGGTATTTCTTCTTGTTCTTATATCTTGTTCTTATAACTTTTTAATCTTCAAATATGTTGATTTTCTTATGTTTCTTTCCTCAAATAGAAACTGGTAAAATCTTCTTTATTTTTAGACTAAAACCTTTCTTCTACTCTTCTATCTGTTCATATTCAGAATGGATCAATCTGCACTTGTCGCCTCTAAGAACGTCAAGTTCGCCATCACTGACTCTGAGCTTCCGAAAAACAATCATCTTGCTCGCCTTGATTTTGATGGTGTCAAATACCCACATCTGAAAGAAGCCGCACAGTTTCTAAAGCAATCTTGCATTGCCTACGCTATCACTGTGGATCCCACACCTTCAAAAGCTCTTCTCCAACAATTCTGGTTTACCGCTGAAGAAACCTCTATCACCAACAAAAAGGGTGAACTGGTTCCTGCTATTTCCTTCAGCACTGAACTTGGACCAGAGATGATGACTGCCTTAGGGCTAAGGAAAGCTCTGCGATTTTTTGACAAACCCAGGAATGGATTCGATGCCTTGCCCACTAATGTTGAACTCATCCAATTCCTGGATGCTATGGAATACTCTTGGGAACCCAAGCCAAGGACGGCAATTCCCAACAAGAAGCTGACTCTCGTGAAGAAGGCGTTCATTCCTTCTCAGCTTAACTACATCTTCTCTCACTTCATTCAGTGTATGAGTGGGAAGAGTGGGTCACTGGACCAAGCCAGCAAGATTCATGTCCAAATGGCCTACTCCGTGATCGCTGGAAGAAATTTCGACTACGCAACAGCTATCTTTGACGATCTAAGGTCAAAGATAGAGAAGACAGAGAGGGATCCCAAGGTCCCATATGTACGCTTCATCTGTGCGTACCTGAAGTTCCTCTACTTACCCCACTAATTCTGATGCAACTTTTCCCAAAGTGGGTCAACGCTTCCTGGAGGTCAAGACGCTCCCCAACGAGGTAAGTATTTATGAACTTCGCTCTCGGCTCTCTCTCCTCACTTCTTCGTCTTCAGCGGCCACGTAGAAGGTTCCTTCTTCTGCTATCCCTGCCGCTACCCCTTCCAAACGACCATCAACTGGCTCCCTTGGTCCTTCGAAGAAGGCCAAGGTGACCAAGGAGAAAGGTACCACTAGCTCAATACCTAAGGATGTTTCTCAACAAACCTCATTGGATGCTTTCGTGGGTCTCTCCTCCACATCCTCAGCGATACCCACATCAACCGTGCCAGCGACTACGGTCGCTGTCACATCAACAGTGACACCGCCCATCATCTCAGCTCATCCACATCCTGAGGTGACCACTACGGTAACTATCCTTATCCCTACTTCTATCTCCATCTCTCATCCTTCTATTCCTTTGGTCTCTGACCCATCATATACTTTTTCACAACCACAGCTTGGACCCATAGGACCTGAACATCAATCTTTTGAGGAATCTATGCAATTCTACAAAATGTTTGATAATTCAGGTACTCCTATAACCTTAAACACTTCTCCCAACTCACCATATAAGCTTGTTTCTCAAAAACTAACTTATATTTCAGGTCCTAGTTTGGCGACTGTTGACACCAATATCAACAGTTTGAGTGCAAAGGTGGAGTCTCTAACTGCCTCTCTCAACAACAACACCAGCGCTGTTCATACCGCTGGTGAAGCACTGAAGACGCTGACAGCTCAATGTGCCTCCAAAGCTAACGTCTCTCAAATCGCTACTCTTCAAGAAGCGATTGTCAAAGTCAGGGAGGACTCCAAGCAGCAGTTTGATACCCTGTCTGCAAAGGTTGACACCTGCAATGCTCTTCTTCAGCAAGTCCTCGACCAGCTGAAGGCACCAGCTCCAATTCCTGCTCCTTCATTTACAGAAGACGATCGCACCGCTCTGGACGTAGCTGTGGAGTTTATTCATCAAGCTACGTCAGATATCCCTGTAATTGAAGACCGTCTCACAGAACTGGAGGCTGAAGTCTGGAAGTTGGCCACTGCAGAAACATCTACTCCTTCAAAAGATCTCTCCCTCCGTGATAATGACAAAGAGGGGGAGAAAGAAGCTGAACAAAATAAGGAGAAAGAAGCTGATGCTGATGAACAACTAAAGGAAACTCCCTCTCATGTTGAGGGGGAGATAGCTGCTAAGAAATCCCCTTCTACCATCGATGAGTTAATCGATGAAGAAGAAGAGGAGGACGATGAAGATGAAGCCCTTGATCTTGAAGATCAAGAGGAAGATCCTCATCAAGATGATGATGATGACGATGAAGAAGATCAATCTCTATGGTGTTCTTCAGCCGTCACTTCATTAGCGATAGCTTCGAAAGAAGTTATCAAAGCAGGGGGAGTCATGAGACACCTTCAGGAACCCCTTCCCAAAGCAAAGGTGCAACTGCTGAGGGAAGCCTGAAGATGATTTCACTATCTGAGGAGAATCCTTCTCAGGTATGCCTTACCCTCGTTCCTTTATTCTTCTATAAAAATCCCACCCCTGTTTCTTTCTAGCCTTTATCTCTCTTCTTCCCTAAAAATAAACTAACCTTTTTCATTTTCTGACCAGACAGTTATCTCCCCTGCTTAAGGGTAAAGAGCTCCAAATAATCCCAGTTGTTGAAGCTGATGACCAGATAATCCCAATATATGTAAGAGAGATTGATGAAGAGGATGAAGAAGAAGAAGAGTCCCTGCAACATCATGGAAGGCCCTATAGACCATCTCACTGGTCAGAGGAAGAGAGAAAGAAAAGAACAGAGATGATTTCTCATCTGGAGAGTCAACGACGAAAGGTCCCCTCTCAATCAACGGATCTAGAGTTCCTGACTGAAGCTGAAATCGAAGAATCCTTCAGGGCTGAGAAGCTGATAGCTGACTGTCAAAGAGATGCCTCCCCGGCTCTCAAAATTCAGTCTTCTCAAGTCAAAGATAAGAAGCTGAAAAGCAAACCAGTGGAATTCCAGGCAGCTCTTTTGAAAGAGATTGAAGAGGAACGCTCAAAAGAAAAGGCGGTCAGCGATAATACAGTCGATTGGTGCAAGCATAAAATTGACTATCGCTCTAACCCAATTAAGATCGTAGCTGTTGCTATCTCTGGGAGAAAGAAGAAGGATAAACTTTCTGTCACCATGGAGATTACCAGAGAGGATGGAAGCTGCAAGGCGATGTTCGTTTCAAAGCTGGAAAGCCTTGGCTATATGGAATGGCTTGAGTTCAAAGACGCACTGAAGAAATCAAAGTCAATCTACAGAGGTTATGTTGAAGGGATAAATGATGCTCTCAACAACAAAATCGCTGCAATCCTAAAAGTGTCGTCTGCTCTTCCTTCTAAGCCAAAGCAGATCAGAAGAAAGCCTGTCTCCTCCTCGTCTGAAAATGTCGCAGTGATCAGAAATGAAACCTCCATCAAGTTCTCAAGAGAAGCTCTGTTCGGTTCTCCTCCTGATCTTTCAGTTCTGGATCTATCTCTGCCTCCTGGTGGACCATATGCTGCGGGACAAGTACTTGAAGAACCTTTTGGAATCTTCTTCAGAGATGACGAGGAACAACTCAGATTTCAAAGAGTCTCTGAAATTACTATCTGTCCCCTCGGTCTTCTCAAGGATCTCATGTGCTTATGGTGTACTCTCTCTCCTGCTGCTGAGCAAATCATAGCGATCATAAGCAAAAAATCTTTAGAGCGAAGGCAAAAATGAGAAGAAATACCTGAGTATTTGATCAATCCTCCTAAACCCTCTTTAGATAGCTAATAGATTAGTTTTCTTTCTTGTAATCTATTAGTTTAACTTACAGTAGTTAGTACATCACTTGTACTTGTAATTTTCATACCTTGTAATTCTTTTTTTGGATTAATGAAAATTTCAGTGAAGTACTTAACTCTATCAGTACTGTAAAAGATCCCTCAAAATAGTAATTGGGATATGTATGTTATGAGTCCTGATTATTCCATCATTTTGAATTATAAAGTAATTTTCTTCAGTTACTTTGTCATTATCAAATAGGGGGAGATTGTTGATCCAAACTATCTCAGTGATTTGATAACGACCCTTTTCTTTACTTAGTGAAAATTACGTTTAATATGTATTAGTGTTTCACCATCAGCGATCAGACTGAGTCTGTTCAGTTATCTTTGATAGTCTTTCTTATAAACATTTCATATGTATTAGTGTTTCACTATCAGTGATCAAACTGAGTCTGTTCAGTTATCGCTGATAGTTTCTGATGTAATCAGTAACGTAATCCCTGAAGACAAGTCTCGCGTCAACAGATGTTCATAGCTGAATCGAAGACGAAGTTGCTGAACAAAGAGAAGTCTACTAGTGACCTGATGCGGATATCAGTGAAGCAAAGACAACTCTACTTATACGCGAAGGAACATGAGGAAAGCTTCAACGATCGCTGAACTCTTGATGTCTCTGAAGAAAGAGATATTTAGCGATCAAATGATCACTTAGCTTATACCTCAAGTTTCCTTTTGTCTTACCTTGCACAACCTTGTACGATGTGTCAGAACGGACATGTCTCTGCCATAATTCGTACACAACTCTATCTCCTACACTGTTCATGATCCGGCCGAAAGCATGTCTCCTAAAGCCAATCAGTGAACGCCACGTGTAAAGTGCCCTGCCATGCATTTAATGCATAGGGTATATATAGGAAGATCACCCCTCCATCTGAGGGTGTGCTCAATCCTTGAACCCCAAATAGAAACATTTGTTTTCTATATTCCTTAATCCCCCATTCTCTGAAATTCTTGTGCAACCATCTTAGTGTTTTCTTAAGTTTGTTTAGATTGAGTCTTACTTAATCTTATTCCGCAACAGACTTGTAAATTGTGTCTGCTTTATCAATAAACAATTTATTAAACTTTAATTTTTGTGTTTGTATTCAACCCCCCCTTCTACAAACTTGTTAAGCACCTTCGGGACCAACAGTAATACCCAGATTTTTTATTATATTTTGGTTGTAGTTAGACGCTTAGTTTTGGTTTCATTAATCTCTAATTTGGTGAGGTTTTACTTGGTTAAAGTTTTGGTGGAAAGTCGTGCGAGAAAACTTTGAAAAACGTCAAAAATTGAAAATGTTGTGGGTTTAAGGTTTAGGGTTTTACCTGGTTAAAGTTTTAGTTATGTTTTATATTTTACAATTAATTTATATATTATAATTTATTATTTATATTATAAATAAATAATGTTTAGTATTTTTTTGTGATATTATAAATTATAAAAACATGTAAATATAAATTATAAAGTAGTTGGTGATGTGACAGTGAGGACCACTTTAGAAAAATGTATATAATTTAATTGATTTGAGATATTATTGCAAAACTAATGTGACACTTTTAAAAAAATTGTTATTTTATTAATACAGATATGGTTGTGCATCGGTTGGGTCGGGACCCATAATCAAAAACCCGGTCGGATATCGGATGATAGGAACAAACCTCGAAATCCGTCCGAAAAAAGGTACTAACCCGAAAAATTCAGATATCCGATATTCTCGGGTTTATCGGGTCGGGTTCAAATATTAGGGTTTAGGGTCATCTAAAATCAAAACTCAAAAAATCGGGAAAAAAAAACCCGATGAAGAAGCCATACCCATAATCAATGTGGAGATGTCCGGAAGCCATACTCAAGATCTGTAAATCGATGTGGAGATGTCCAAAATCAAAAATTGATTTTGTAAAAAAAAACTCCAACACAAAATCGATGATGTCATCCATTGAGAGGAGCAAAATCGATTGCGATAAATCGAAAAAACATAAACTAAAAATCGTTTGAGATGAGGAAAATATAAAAAATAATAATAATAAATCGAGAGTATGAATATTACCTGCAAATTTGACTTGGGTCTGCATATTCGTATCAGCCCAGGGATGAGGTCTGTAAGCTCGTCGGAGTCGGAGGTGTTGGGAGAGACGAGGTCACGAGGTCATCAGAGTCGGCGGTGGTGGGAGAGACGAGGTCACGAGTTCGCGGTGGTGAGTAGTTGAGAGAGTAAGAGAGACAACAGAGAGAGAGATCGATAAGTCGATTTGGTATTTAGGTTTAGGTTATTATGTTTATAAAAACAGATTTTAAAAAAAAGTTCGGGTTTTTCGGGGGGGTCGGGTGATTTGGATACCCACCCCGATCCGTAATACCCGCAAAAAATATCGGGTTCCGGTGCTCATCCCTAAATACAGATAGTCAAAAATGTATTAAGAGCATCTCCAACAGCATTGCTAATTTTTTTCAAAAATAGAGAATGGAAAGTCAAAATCTCTAAAAACATTTTTTTCTAACTCCAACAGTTTTTCTATTTTAGAGAATAAATCATTATTTATATTATTATAATATTCCATAATTTATCATCCCAATACACTTTTAAAAAAACTTAAAATAAAATGTTAAAAATTGAATGTTATTGGTTGGATTGAATAAAATAATATTTTCTCTCACCAATTTATAGATTATAGAGAATTCTCTATATTTAGAGATTTTTTGATCTTTCTCTATTTTAGCAAACCATATAGCAAAACTGTTGAAAAAAAATAGCGAAGAAAAAGTCAAGTTTTTCTATTTTAGCAATGTTGTTGGAGATGTTGTAACAATGTATAAGAGTAGAATTAGCTCCTACAAAATAATGCACATGCAATGATGAAACCTATGTCATGTTTTTTTGGTGGTTGTACTGTTTTGCTTCATCATTTTATCAATGGTAAGTTTGACATTGGATTCGAAGATGATATTCAACAGCATTGCTAAATTTTTTTTAAAATGGAGAATGGAAAGTCAAAATCTCTAAAAACATTTTTTTCTAACTCTAACAACTTTTATATTTTATAGAATCAATCATTATTTATATTATTATAATATTCCATAATTTATCATCCCAATACACTTTTAAAAAAAACTTAAAATAAAATGTTAAAAATTGAATCTTATTGGTTGAATTGAATAAAATAATATTTTCTCTCTCCAATTTAGAAATTATAGAGAATTCTCTATATTTAGAGATTTTTTTATCTTTCTCTATTTTAGCAAACCATATAGCAAAGCTGTTGGAAAGAAATAGCAAAGAAAAAACTAAAATTTTCTATTTTAGCAATGCTGTTAGAGATGCTCTAATTCACATGGTTTATATATCTGAACTAAAAAAAAGTTATAATTTTTTATAACTCGTAATAATTATGAAATAAGGCTTTAAGAAATGATAATAAATGCTTAAGTTGCCACTCTGGCTACCTTTTGGGGTTTCTTAACTTCGTTTCAATTTAAAAGACAATTGCTAAATTATCTTTTTGGTCAAATATGTAGAAAAGCAACAATAAACAATATCTATTTTACTGAAGAAAAAAAAATCCATCTTTTTAATGATTACGATATTTATATATTTTAGGGTTTTTAACCGATAGCTATGATGAGTTGTTTGCCTTGTTTGATTGCATTGAATTGGAATGATTCAAAGGTGGTCATGATTATGTCACAAGTTTATTTTGTTCGGAAAAGAATATGATGTATTTGATTCACTCCATATTGACTGAAATGTTCAACTGATAAAAGGTATTCAGTATCCATGTCATTTGGAGCTGGTTATTCCACTTTAACCATTTCTTCTTTCTTTGTAAAATAAAAGCAGTCTCTCATGTCTACCTCCATAGAAGCAGCTGGTCTTGTGAGGTCGAACAATAGCCTTCGCTTATTCCTCTTGATCTTTTTCCAATATTCCTCCCAAATTTTTACTAGGGGTGTTCTTGATACAATTTGGAGTCAAAATTGCAAAACAAATTGCATATGAGGTTTTGAACCTTTTTTCAAGCCACAAACCAAACCACATATGGCTCAAAACTGCATGATATTGCGGTATGGTGCGATTTGTGTTGTTTATACCTAAATGTGATGCATGAGAATTGACAATACATAATTTCATACTCTTATACTCCATACAATGCAAAATTTCATAGTCAATTTATGAAATATACATAAGACATGTTAACTGATTTTAGACCTATAAAGACTGATGATGGATCCTAAAAAGCACTGTTAAAAAGGTCTGACCCAATAACTGGTTATAAGCAAAAACCCGTATTGGTTCTAATTTTGATAATGGGACTAGTCCTTAACCAGTTAATAAAATGGGGATAAAACCAAAAACCGGTCCATGGGTTAACCGTAAAACAATCTAGTCAAGATCCCGTTTAAGCCTAATTTATGAATGCTTTTTAGTTTATCCCGATTTTGAACTTGTCAATAACCAAAAACGGTAACTTCTGACCAAAAACGCTTAGGTTTTTTTTTCCTACTCTCCTTTCACTTCTAAATAGCTAATGTACCTCTCCCACCAAGGCCACAACTATATTTCATGGTTGAAGCGATCAATTTGCTATAGTATAAATACTTTGTTCTCAAAATAAGTTTCTATGACGTTCTCACTTTTCTCGATCTATATTATTGTATTCTTAACTCTCTCGACTCTTTCTAAGAGTTGTTATGGCCTGATCTATTTATACATATCTAGTCCATATTAGTGATGGCCATCTCGGCCCGGCCCGGTCGGTTAACCGAGCCCGGCCCGCTTGAAAGCCCGGCCCGGTGGAAAACCGGTTTGGAGCCCGAAAACATGAACCGGTTCATGTTTTTGGAGGATTTGGCGGCCTGGCCCGGCTCGGCCCGAACCCGGTTCACGGCCCGGTTTTTGGCCCGGCCCGGCCCGATTCGTATTTTTTTAAAAAAGAGAGCCGTTATGTTACCGTTTATATACGTTTTTTGACCTTTTTTGTATTTTTTACCTCCCCAAACCCCTATAAATACTTGTATTGTAAGTTTGTAACTTAAAATTATATATAAAACGTATTTTTAAAGTGTATTTTAGTGATTTATTATAAATAAAACGCATTTTTAAAGTGTATTTTAGTGATCCAATCCAATTTTTATTTTTTAAAGCTTAGTAATTAATTATTATATAAAGATTTTTTTTTTAAAATACGGAAAAATGCTCGGCCCGATCCCGGCCCGGTTTGGGCCCGGCCCGGCCCGGTTTTCCTATAACCGTTTTTTTCCAACATTAAACGGGCCACACATATTCGGGTGAAGCCCGGCCCGGCCCGGCCCGGGCCCGATTTTTGGCCATCACTAGTCCATATAATAGAAAGTGAAAAATGGTGATGCAAAAAATAATTTCAATATACATTAAAATTTTAATCAAACTTTTAAATAAATCCATAACCCCAAGATGTAAGAAATCGGTTGAGATGATAGACTATGCTTTGATTAATTGCGAGGAAGTGAAGTCATTATGGCTTCAAACGGAACGATGGTGGAATGTTAGCCTTTCGTCGATCAATTCGGTCACACGGAGGCGTTGGAATTGGGCGGTCAAGTATGTTCAAGCAACGTGGCCGTGAAAAGGTGGAGAGCGATGGTGGGGTGTTTCCTTTACTTCATATGGTCACATCGAAATAGAGTGGTGTTCGAGAAAGAGCTAGGGAAGATCTCGGAAAATCTATTCTTGGTGCAATTAAAAACCTTCGAGTGGATCAAATGGAGATACCGAGTTCTCCTTACCGACATGGCTAGTTGGTTGTCGAATCCCGGGCTAATCTAGTTTCGATTACTTGTAAGATTGTCTCGATTTCAATAGGTTTCCGGGGGGGGGGGGGGGGTTGCCTCTCGCAAACTTTCCTTCAGATGTTGTTTGTGTTTTTTTTTCGTGGTCGTTTTTTATTTTGTTTTGAGGCGGATCTTACGTGTATCTTATACGGTTTGGTGTTTAATAAAGTGGTTTTTGTCGTTCAAAAAAAAATGAAACAAACAAAACGAAGCTCCTACTCTAAATTAACTTACCACAAATTATTAGTAAATCTAGCATTTAATAGATGAATAATGTAAAAATATTTATGTTTAGTTTATAAAATATAATATATTATTAATTAATAATAATTATATGTGGTGCGACAGCGTTTGAACAATGGTTTACGTAATTTAAACCGCATACCGAACCACATAACGTGGCTTGTTTGCAAAAATATAAACCAAAAATCGTGTCGCAGAAGTTTTAAATGCTGAAATTTAATTCAGTGTATAAATTATACGGTAAAATAAACACCCATAACTAGTCCGACTTGTCATCGTGTTGCCTCTTCTTTGTTATGCTACTTTGCCTTCAATTTTTTGTTTGGCCTTGAAGAAGATGGAGAAGAGGCAGGGTCGGCCCTGGGCCTAGGCCAGTGGGGCGATGGCCCAGGGCATCAAAAAGGGTATGGGCATCAAATTTTTTAGTTAATTTCTATATACTAGGTTCATCTTGGGCTAAAAAAATATTCGTTAAGCCCAAAGGGCAGGGCCTGTTTCAACAAAAGGGAACGATAATGGACCAATTCTTCTCTCACTCGCTAAATCTATCGACCGACTCTTCTTTCACTCGCTCTCAATCTCAGACTCTCGTCTCTCGCTCCACGAATCACGCCAATACGCCATCTTGAATCTTCGACTCTGGATTGAGGATTTCAATTTCATCGTGTCTTCACTCTTCACTTAATCATTCTCGATTCTTCACTTCTCCTCTCTCGACTCAGGTTTGGGGCAACAGCGATTTAGCCATTTAGGGACTAGGGTTATTGAATAATGAGGTATTTGTTTTATTGTTTAGTTTAGATTAGTTGGATGTTTAATTGTTTAAATTGTTGTTTTCTGCTTTTTGTGTTATTTAATTTATCCATCTACTGATTTGGAGGTTTTAGATACATCACCATTGAAGTATTAAGTTTTCATAGGTTGATACAGTTTAGCTAGATTTATTTCTTACTCTGTTTGCATTAAGTTGCTTGCATAACTTTGTTCCTGGGTTGGTGCCACTGCCAATGATTGGATTTGGACCCTAAACATTCTTAAATGAATGCATCTTATCTATTTATCCCTCCTTTTTTGGTGGTTGGTTGACTGGCTTTGTTTCTTGGTTTTAGTTTTGTGAATTATTTTCAATTTTACGGTGTTCTTTTTATGATATAAAATGAATTATAGCATAAAAAAATCAATTTTTAACCATCACTGATTTGTATCTGGTAGAGCACTCTTCTTGTCCTGCATCTCACTCATGGAATGTTTAATTGTTTAAAATGTTGTTTTGTTGTTATTTTGTGATGGTTATTAACTTGTGATTTCACTGATTTGTTAATGGTTGCAAATTGCAGAAACTAGATTAATTCAAGTATTCATTGTTCAACTTCTAAGTTTCTAACAAATTAGGCAATTTCACAAACCACGACTAAATCAGGTGTTATCCTTCTAATCTCTATTACTCTATATCTATATCGTATCACTTGTTTAGTTGTTTAAGATATGTATCCTCGATCACAACCCTCGAGTGCTCAAAATAGAAAACGAAAAAAAAAAGACAAGTAGAAATTGCTCAATCTATGTGAGGTTCTTTAAATAAGTTTATTGTTAGACAACCAAACCCCTTTAAATTGTTTTTCGTTTGCGTAATAAAGGGGCATTTTTTTCCCTTTCGCCATGGGCATCCAAAATCTCAGGACCGGCCCTGAGAAGAGGAAGGAGCAAAGGAGCCAAGAGTTTATGTTGTGTTCTTGAAATATTTTTTACGAAGAAAAAGGGAGAAAGGAGAGAAAAGTAAAAAAAACTCATGTTATCGGAACTTTTCGGGAGAGAAAGGAAAAAAAATACAGAATCAAAATAATGATAAGTTTCTTCACAAAAAAGGAAAAGAAAAGAAGTGAAATGAAATAAATTAAAATTCTTAAAAAGATCATCAAAATTATAACAACATCCAATCTTTCATCTTAAATGATATATTTTTAATGTGTATATTTGTAAAAAATAACATCTTTTCTTTTATTTCTTTCCTATTCAAAAACATGAAAATTTTTTTACTCTTTTCCTTCCATTTTGAAAACACAATTTAATATATATATATATATATATATATATATATATATATATAGGGAGAGGTTCATTTGAGAAATGGTAAATATATGGGAAATAGAGAAGTAATCTTAGTCATTCATCTGGTCAACATTTGCGGCTTTAACCGCGAAGCACCGGATAATTCCTTGTGTGGTCTATAGAAGGTAGAGGGGTAATTTCGTAAAATACACGGGATGGGTTCATATATGAATCTGTAAGAATCACAAAGATTCATATATGAATCTGTTAATTAGTTCAACTGATTCATATATGAATCTGTTAGTTAGTTCAACTGATTCATATATGAATCACAAAGGTTCATATATGAATCAGTTAAAAGAGTTCAGTTGTTAATTGCACTGGTTCATATATGAACATATAGTTCATATGTGAATTATACATGTTCATATATGAACACAACCCGTGTGTTTTGTAAAATTTACGAAATTGTCCTTCTATTTTTGGGATAGCCGCAACTTTTGACCGGTCAAAGCCGCAATATTTGACTAGTCAAATCCGATCTTGACCATATGAATGGCTAGGATTACTTCTCTATTTCTCATATATTTACCATTTCTCAAATGAACCAAACACTATATATATAGAGAGAGAGTCGGGTTCAAACGAGAACAATACCTATTTAAAAGAACACGAGAACTAACAAAATCATTAGTGATTTTACATTAACACACGAAAAAAGGACTTTGGCCGCGACTTCAGGTTCGCGTGGCTTTTTTGCACGTTAATGTAAAATCACTAATGATTTTATTAGTTCTCGTGTTCTTTTAAATAGTTATTGTTCTCGTTTGATCCTCCTTCTATATATATATATATATATATATATATATATATATTCCGATCATTTATTTCCCTTTTTTTCTCTTTTCATTTCATTTATTTTTGAGTGAATTACATTTTTGGTCCCTCATGAATGCCTGGATTTCACTTTTCGTCCCTCCAATTCTGAAAGTACATTGGTGGTCCCTAAAAGCGAGATATGGTGTCCACACTCGTCCCTGGCGCTAACGCCGTTAGTCTAGGCTTCGTTAGAGCAGCCATGTGCCCCTCACGTGAGGGGCATTTTGGTCTTTTTAGTTGTTTATTCTTCACCCACACCACCATCACCACCTGCCGTCATTAGCCCCCTCCCAAACTCCACCTGCCACCACCCACCGCCACCGCCACCGCCCAACACCACCACAAAAACGCTATGAACATTCAAAACTTAAAACCTTGAATTTAAATTTGAATCAAGTTCATACAAATCAAATAACAAAAATATTCATACAAACCAAACCCATTTTACAGCAAGATGATATAAATTTAATAACAACCCAACATAAATCAAACCTTAAATCAAAAACCCTAAATCCAAATTCAATCCCAAGAACACTTAACAAATCTCATATACAAATCATGAACCAAAATCCAAATATGGATTGAAAGAAAAAAGAAAAGAAGGAGAAGAGAGATCTAGAGGGAGGAGGTGGTTTTGGAAGAAGAAACATAAATCAAACCCTAAATCCAAATTCAATCCCAAGAACACCAAGAACACTTAACAAATCTCATATACAAATCATGAACCAAAATCCAGATATGGATTGAAAGAAAAAAGAAAAGAAGGAGAAGAGAGATCTATAGGGAGGAGGTGGTTTTGAAAGAAGAACATAGATTAGAGTTGGGAGGTGGTTTTGGGAGGTACATCTCCTAATAATGTTTTTCAGGGACCAAATTCATGTTTTGCTTTATTTTAGAAAAGAAATAAAAATATAAAAATCTTAATTTAATTATATATTTTAAATAAAATTTTAAAAAAGGGTAAAAAGACCAAAATGCCCTCACGTGAGGGGCACATGGCTGCTCTAACGGAGCCTAGACTAACGGCGTTAGCGTCAGGGACGAGTTTGGACATCATATCTCGCTTTTAGGGATCACCAATGTACTTTCAGAACTGGAGGGACGAAAAGTGAAATCCAGGCATTCATGAGGGACCAAAAATGTAATTCACTCTTTATTTTTTCTCCAAATTCGGAAAGAAAACGTTAGGATGGGTTTTTAACATTTGAGTTTAAAATTTTATATTTGAATCATATAATATTTAGGGGGTGTTCGGGATTGCTTATTTAAAACAACTTTTTTTAAGTGCTTATCAACTTATGTGGTGATAAAAAGAAGTTTTATAAAGGTGTTTGGATTAGCTTATTGTGGTACCAAAACTTAATAAGCTAATAAGTTGTTATTTAGAGGTGTTTGTGATTGCTTATACATGTAAAATAACCAAAAAGATCATAAGATGTTTCAAATAAGTTGATAAGTCAGATTGATTGAACTTATCAAAAACTACTTATTAACGGTGTGGAAAAGCTAAAAACACTTTTTTTTGGAAATGGTGTCATAGGCTATGTCTAGACTAATCCATTGACAAATTATAACTATAAGACATCAGCCCTGATTAAACCTCAGTGGCCACAATTGTTATGTACGTCTGGATTCGAACCCTGGACAGATGGGATATTCCACCACATCTCCTAGGGTCTTAACCATTACGCCACAATCCTTGTGGTTACCCTTTTTCCCTTCAAACCCAAACACTAAAAATAGCTTATTAACAGTAAATAAAAGTTATAAGTCAATAAGGAGTTTAAATAAGCAATCCCAAACACCCTCTTAAATTTAAATAAATAGAATTGAAACTTTAACTTTGAGATAAAGTTACATTTATATTTGCGTGTAAGAGAGTAAATTCATCAAACCCTCTATTGAAAGTGTAAAATAATACTATTCAGAAATTTAATTATTCATTGAAAACATTTATTAAACCACTACCTTTTCTTTCATTAAATCATACATGTTTTTCTCACAATGATCATGTGAGAATAAGATTTAAGATGAGAAATATAAGATGAGATTTAGGACCTTGATCACTTTTAATTAGTATAGATCTAATAGTTCAGATTAGGTACCAAAATAATCAAGAATTAGTCTAAAACATACTTTCAATTGATCTTTAATTAGGATTAATCCAAAGATAGAAATCTGATCTTACCCTTTTCACGATAATCATTATTTTTACTTAAAACCAACTCTTTTACTATTTGCTAATTTTGTATTAAATTACTCAAAATCTATTAAAAACCCACTTGAAAATAGTAGAATTAATACTTGTGGTTCATAAAAGTCAATGTCTAAAAATATTAAGGGGTTGTTTGGCAATTGTTGAATGGTTTGATGCAGAATGATTAAGTAGTTAAAATGATTAAAAAACTCTTATGATATATTGCAAAATGAAATATGGTTGTTTGGTAATTGGTCATAATAAAATCAGGGCACTGAATGGTTAAATAAGACCCAATATACAAAACCATTTAGAGGATTTTGGAATCATTAAGAGACAATTTTTTTTTTTTGTCAAACAAGATTCACCTCTTAACGATTTAGATGTTGTATCTCAACGAAAACATTCAGATGTAAACAAAAAGCCCCTAAGGTGGGTTATTTGAACATTAAAAATCCAACTCTAACCACGCACTAAAAATTATCTTTAATATTATAATAATAATAATAAATATCTTTATATATTATACTTTTAATCAATATATACATATATAACTACAAAAACTTAATATTATGTTAATATATATATATATATATATATATATTTAGGGTCAAATTCAGGGGAAAATCTCAAAAATACAGAAAATTGAAGAACACTCTTGTAACCCTTCATCTTGACGGCATGCACTTGTGCATACAATTAATTTGTAACAAAACAACATAATTACCTGTATGTACTAGTGCATATCATCCAGATGAAAATTGAAAGACTATCAAAGTGTTCTTCAGTTTTCTGTTTTTTGAGGTTTTCTCTTGAACCTCCGTCTATATTTTTATTGACCTCTAAATATAGAGACCTACTTTAATCCTATTTTTTTTAGTGTTTTAATGTTGAATAAAAATGAAAACACCTGTATTTTTATGTCTTTTCCTGGTTATAGATGGTCTAGATTATAAGTTGTAACCAGTAAAAAGGTACATAATAAATTAATAAAATAGTGATTTATTTCTTTGCTCCCTCCGCTGTTTCATTATTTTACATTTTTATATATATTTATTCATTTATGTCAGATATTACCCTTCTATTTACGTGTTTGTTCTTTTTATCCCTTCCTGAACTGAATTATTGCATTTAGGTTCAAACTCCTTAAACTCTTAATAGTACATCAACATGATTTGTTACGCCTTAAAAAGAGAGAGTCTAATTTACAATGTAAGAGTTTAACTATTGAAACAAATACATGTTGAACAAAATATAAAATATATACAAACACAACTGGAGGCCTAACTTTGATGTTTTGGATCTCGATTTAAGTTGATCCCAATTTATTGTATATTTTGGGCAACTTTGTTTCATTTTGTTTTCAATCATATTGTGTAGAAAAGGGAGCTTCTTCCGTTACATACCTTTATCTATAACACCTTACTTTTAGGATAGCATTTTTATTGAACTTTTAGCATGACTTATTCGTAAATTCATGTTATGTCATTATTATAACCTATTTACATCTGAATAATATGATTCCGAAAAGATAAGTTATGCAAAAAGCCAAATATATGAGCTAGTCTATATACATACAAATAATTTTCAAGATGACACAAATACAATTCTCATTAAAATACTACATGCAACTAAATCATTTTCCCAAATAAGTCATCACACGTTGTATCATCCTACCGTATCATGTACTACTTTTTTTTCCGCTAGCACTATCAAATGCACCCGTACCTTATCATGGAATACAAGTCGGCAAACAAAACAAGTCGGGCCTCAAACTTGATGAGTTCAATAGTTTACATTATAAAACCTTCAATCAAAATTAAAACTATTCATAAATTAAAAAAAAATGCATGATTGTAAATATTGGCAATAAGCAAACCCACACATTACTTTTTCAACAAACATCAATAAAAGACGTGGTTTTTGAAATCAAACACTATTTTTATAATTTATGAAAATTAGGGTACCTTGTTATGTGAGTTGCTGAAGCTGAACTCACGGATCAACCCACGTGAATGGCTGGACGTTTTTATACATTATTTTTCCCCAAATATTTCTCATTTTCTCATCCAAACTTCTTCTACTATCTCCCAAACCGATTCCCTTCTTTTCCCTTCAAACCCTAACTTATTTTGGCTCAAATCCTTGGATTTTGTGGAGGTAAAACATCATCAAGCGGTAGGATTGAAAGCCATGGTCAAGGATTCACCATCTCCATCTTCATCTTCAACCTCAAGCTTATTTTGGGTTTTCTAGGTTTTCATCAAAACCTAAGTGGTAAGTGTATCCCTTTCATTTCTAAACCATGAAATAAGTTATAAATGATCCATTGATGGTTTCCTAATGTTTGATTTCTATAAATTTCGGTTTGGTTAATTTTGGGAGTTTTGGGTCAAAATTTGGGTTTTTGCCCAAAATAGAAATATTGATGTTAAGTATTTGGGGAACAATTATTTATGGTGGAATATGTATATTTATGGTTGGAACCTTGTGAATCTAGGTTTTGGAAGTTTGGTCTTGAAAATCCAAGTGTTCTTCAAAGGAGCTATGGTTGGGGGAAAATCTAGATTTAGCCTAAATCTAGCAAGGTGAGTTCAAGTTGATTTGTGAAAACGGTGTACATGCCAAAATGGTTATTTTAAAGTGTTTTATACGAAATGGTTAACTGCTGATAAGTTTGGAATATTTTGAAGTAAATTATGTTTTACTTGGTTATTTGTCAAAGGGTGAGTATTTTGATAAGTTTTCATATTTGGTGAACTTGGGTTGTGTTAACCTCATAAAATGCTCATATTTGGGTTTTGAATGTTCTAACGAGTAAATATCATGGTTTTCACATTCATGGTGATTTTGTACAAATGAAGTCTATTTCATGTTATACGTATTTCAGGTACATTTGTATTCATAAACCCTTTGGAAAATCATTAGTCTCATCTCGTGTGGAGTTTTGGGTTAATCTCGTATTTGAGATATGTGTCTTCATAAACGTTGTTTAAAGACATTTCATTATTTGGGGAACCGGTAATTGTTGGTCAAATGGATTTTTTAGCATTCTAGCTCGGTATTGGCTTAAAAAGGTGTGGGGATATTTGTCTGGTTTTAATGGCTCGATGTAGAGTCTCATTTCATGGTTTACATCTTAATGCATTTTATTGCATATTTATAATTACATGCTCGAGTGCTGTTGTCACTCAGGTATAGTCGGGTAATTTTAGACTATGTTGCATTGGATCCATAGGCACATGAGTCAGTCTTATTTGATGGTCATTTGGGTGGTACGGGGTTGGACTCCGGGACACATGTTTTATGACCTTGTCCGTTCAAGGAGTACACTAAGAGGACTGAGTCCGGGTGGTGCTATCATGGCGTGGAGTAGCCATTGGATGGGCGTTTTGGACCTCCGCCAGGTGGGGCAATGCCTTGGTTGTATCCCCCTTGGGCCGGGCCTTGGAGCGGTATTCTCGTTGTTATATCGCTAAGGTCAGTTGACTCTTTGGTGTAGCTTGAAGGGAGTCGTAGGGACACTTGGGCTTGTGTCTCGTGAAGTGTCATACGATTAACGTTGTATGAGTGGCATACTTTTGTGTTCCTCCACTCTCAACGGATACGGGAAGCCCCCGTCGTCGGCCCGTCGTATTTTGGATATTTAATTGTCCATGTTTTAATATTGGGATTTCATTCTACTTTATGGTCGCGTGAGTATTAAATTGGGTTTCATGTTTTCAATGACGTACCATATTATTTAAGAACCGTTTTCCTTTACTTAAGGGTCGAGTATTATGTTCCGCCCGTGTTTTGGGTGTTTTGGGTTATAAGGTATTATTTACATTTCCATGAATTGGAATGTCGAACTATGATCCCATCTTGGGTGAGTTCCGGATTGCATCATTTTTATATGAAACGTGTGTTTGGGAGCATTGTCTTTAAAGGTGCATATTTTGGGAAAATGTGTCGTTTCCATGTTAAAGTATATTATTTCGAAGGATCTCGCTTTAAACTGGTTTCCTTGCTTTTAAAGATTTATTCATTCATGCTAAAACTCTTGAGCTCAGTAGGCGTTAAGCCTAACCCTTTTTATTTGTCGGCATGTGCATCAGGTCCCAATTTGGAGATAGTGGCTATGCATGGGTATTAAGTCCTCCGCATGATTGAAGATAGTATTTGTTATTGGGTTTAGTAACACCCGTCCTGTTCATAGAATGTATGTATAAGGTGAATGAGAATATTGAGGTTGATTCTAAATTTATGTTTGTAGTTCAAGGTATTAGTTGATGTATTTAGAAATTTTAATTGAGTTGCTATTTTCAGATTTGAGGGTGTTATACATTACGATAGGAACTCCCAATTCTCTGGCAAATACAACCCTTTTCATCATGTCTTCGCATGTACCCGCAGTAGCATTCAAGTAATGCCCTTTGATTTCACCTGTTTCAGCTTGTGCTTTATAAATAGCTTCGGCACAAAATAAGAAACGGTCTCTCCAACGCATAAATGGTTGGGAGTTCACGTTCTCATCATCTTTAGTAAAATCAAGGCCACCACGAAGACATTCATTACCTTTAGTTGAAGTGTGAAACTCGAGTCCTAAATCCTAGTTTGAGTTGGTGTTAAAACTTAAAACCCAATTTGAAATCATTGGCTCCTTGATTCTTGCTTGTACCGTATTATTTTCCTACTTCTCTCTTTTGATTCCAACTTCATGATGAAGAACAAAAACAAGAAAAAGAAGTTGTTGATTATATTTGCATACCTCAACTTTCATAATTTAAATTTTGACCACCAAAGTTTCAAATATGAAAATTTCATTCCATGACTTGTATTTTTCTTAAAATACTTGATATTTGAAACTTAATTTTAACATCTCAAATACATATATCACAATCCAAAAGATTGCTTTATAACCCACTATCACCAATTACATCGAATTATAGTAATTTTTAAATTTTTTGGGATGTTACATTATCTTAGGTATATAGTTTCATGATCCTATGAACAATTTTAATTTACAAATATTTTCCTACATGCTAGAAAACGACAACTTTTCTTTTATAAACACCAATGTATTTTAAGAAAAAAGATATTTGAAATATTTTTGTAATATATGTAGTTTTTTTAGAGGGGTAACATATGTAGTCTAAATACATTATATAACAATAATACAATTTAAATTACAAAAACCCTTGTTCTTTTGAAATGAATACAACCGTTACATTGTTCATTACTCATGAGGGGTCATTTAGTTTTTGCTAGAAGTATTTTGATCATTGTATAATTAATCATATATAACTTGTATGTGTTATCATTTAAACTAATCTAATGCCATAAGCATTTGATTTGATACGTTTTTGAAATACAACCATTGAAAAACAATTGACGATGATTTTGTTTGCTCAAAATGTAACTTTTCATCAAACCGAAATAAAACAATTTGATTAACTATGCATGGTTATAAGATTTCTTTACAAGTTTTTAAGTTTTACATGTTACTTAACAGAATACATACAACTACTTCATTAATAAACATAAAAAAAGTTATGACAATATTTTAATTATCATTAAGAGCACATTTCACGTTTAATGAATGATTAAATTTTCTATTAAATGTCAATAAAAAATTGAATTTTTTAAAAGGAGTGTTTTCAATGTTGTTATTTAAAACTCCAAGGAGCTTATGTGTCACTATTTATAATCACATAGGTTCTTTTACAATAACATAAAGTTAAGGGATCTAAATGAACATTCACACACATCCCCATGTTCTTCATAAAACACCAAAAACTACAGTACTCAGCCACTAAAATTCAAACTCGTTCATATTCCTCCACCAACCTCGAATCACAACTCAAACAAACCATAAATTCAAATTTCACAATCACACTCGATCTCTGCAACTTAACTTCTCGTTGCATTTCAAAAAACCATGATCATGATCTTCAAAAATTGAAATCAACACCATGAATTTCACACAGTTTCTTCTGTTCTTCTTGTGCAGTTTCACAACATTCATATCTCTTTCTTCTTCTTTACTGAACTCTGATGGGATTTCTTTGTTGGCACTCAAGGCTGCCGTTTCCGGCGATCCAACTAACTCACTCGCCAACTGGGTCGAGTCTGAGTCAACTCCGTGTAACTGGGCTGGTATCTCCTGTAACTCCGACCAATTCGTCACCGGAATCTTTCTTCCAAACAAGAGTCTCACCGGTTACATCCCGTCGGAGCTCGGAGCCATTCTATCTCTCACTCACCTCTCTCTTTCAGGAAACAACTTCTCCAAACTTATCCCCGATCACCTCTTCAATGCCGCCGGCGGTCTACTCTCGGTGGACCTCTCGCACAACTCTCTCACCGGACCCATACCGGAAAATGTGAACACTTTGACATCTCTCACTTTATTGGATCTTTCTTCCAATTTATTAAATGGGTCATTACCGGAATCTCTAGGTGATCTGACCCATTTCTCCGGAACGCTTAATTTGTCGCGTAATCGTTTCACCGGAGAAATTCCGGCGTCTTATGGGAAGTTTCCGGCGATTGTTAGTTTAGACCTTGGGTATAATAATCTCTCCGGAAAGATACCAGAAGTGAGTTCTATTGTTAACCAGGGTCCCACCGCGTTCACCGGAAACCCGTTTTTATGTGGATTCCCATTACAAACGCAATGCTCCGACCCGGAAGCTCAGAACCCGAGGGTTCTGCCTAACCCGGTTAGACCCGAAGATCCCGGTTCTTTAACCGGGTTATCGGGTAAAAAGAAGGGCGGTTCAGGGAGGGTTATGGTACCTTTGATCGCCGGCGTATTGGTGGTTATCGGTGTAATGTCTGTTTTTTCCGTGTGGGTCTACCGGAAAAAATGGAGGTTTAGTGATGGGAAAATTAGAGAAAAAGAAAAGTTGGAAGAAGAAGAAGAAGAAGGGCAAGATGGTAAATTTGTTGTGATGGATGAAGGGTTTGGTTTGGAATTAGAGGATCTTTTGAGGGCATCAGCTTATGTTGTTGGGAAGGGTAGTAATGGGATAGTGTATAAAGTGGTGGCGCGACGGGGATCGGGGGCGGCGGCGGGGGCGGTGGTTGCGGTGAGGCGGTTGAATGAAGGGGAGGAGAAGTGGAAGTTGAAGGAGTTTGAGAGGGAGGTGGAGATGATAGGGAAGGTGCAACATTTGAATATAGTGAGGTTGAGAGCTTATTACTATACAGATGATGAGAAACTGCTGGTTTCGGATTTTATCAGCAATGGAAGCTTGTACTCTGCGCTACATGGTAAGTACATTCATTACTATGCTGCAGTATCAGGTTCTAATTGATCTTCTACTTGTTAATATGAAAAGAAGTATGTTTTGAATGAATGATTCTAACAATTAGAGAATAGAGATGTTCAATGGCTCGAAGCCTGATTACCTGAGCTCCGATCCCGATCCCCAGTCTGGAATAGCCTAGGACTTTTAGACCAAGTTAAAGCCTGGTTATGGGCGGATAGAATTAGTGGCGGACCCAAGATTGTTGTCGAACGGGTGTACCTTTAAGTAAGGTTGATCAAAGATACGTAAAGTCGTGGCTTGATCCCGTGGAAAAGTCAATGCAGTTTGACCCCGGAAAAAATTAATTGTGGCGATTTGGGGATAATCTTTAAGATGGAATTGACCTATAGAGTATGGCGTAACCAAACGTGTATATCGTTGCAAAAACTTTTGAAATTGTTTAAAATCGTTTGTTGCAACCTAAATTGATATTTTATAATGGTTTGTATGCAAAAGAAACTATGAATGTCACAACTAGAAAGCTAATTCATTGAAAAGATAATTGTTACTAAACTAGTCTAATCATTTGTTTTGCTTTTGTTACAAAGATAAAGACGAAAATGCAAACCCTTTGTTGCCGTTATCGTGGGCAGCGAGGTTAAAGATCGCACAAGGCACCGCAAGGGGTCTAGCCCATATTCATGACTGTAGCCCTCGAAAGTATGTTCACGGGAACCTAAGATCGTCCAAAATCCTTCTCAATGGTGACTTTGAGCCCTTCATCTCTGGATTCGGGATCAACCGTCTCATGCCAGTCACCAGCTCGAAGAACCGTTCAGGAAAGCACAATGTGGCTCCAAATGCTCGATTTTCAGGCCAAAAGGTCACCCAAAAATGTGATGTGTACTCTTTTGGGATCGTGCTTATTGAGATTTTAACGGGTCAGGCTCCGGACAGTGGGGATAGTAACGACGGAAAGGGTTTGGAGGGAATTGTGAGGACGGCGTTTCGGGAGAGAAGGATGTTGTCGGAGATTATTGATCCGGCTCTTTTGAAGGAGGTTCAGGCAAAGAAACAAGTTGTGGCTGCGTTTCATATTGCGCTCAATTGCACCGACCTTGACCTTGAGGCTCGACCCAAGATGAGAATGGTCTCGGATAGCCTTGACCGAATCAAACTTCATTGAGTTTTAATTCGGATCCTATTTGTTTATATCGTTTTTGTTTTATGTTATCTGTTCCAATGTAAAAACGTAAGGTATAAAGATATTTTATAATGTAAAACGTTTTTATGACTTACATGAGTAGAAAAAGAAGGGAGAGGACATGAAAGAAATATCGACTTGTAAAAGTTTTCTTCCTCTTGGCACATTTTGTGTATCGGGTGTTATATGTATTTTGTTTAATTAAAAGGTTTAATATATTAGAGTGCCTTTGAAAATCGAATAAATGTTTTAAAATGGTGTTAAAGTATTTTTAATAGATTCTTTAAAATCTCTCTAAAATAAAGTAATCAAAATTCATAATCTCTATAAAAAATAATTGTTAGGACCAATCTATAGAAAAACATAAAACAAACAAATATACTACCCAATTTACACAATAAAATCGAGAAATGTAAAGAATTGTGTACCTTTTCGATTAAAAAACATGAATTGATTGATGATAAACATATATAGGCCTGTGAATTGCAGTGTCCAAAGACGAAATTTCGTTTCCAATCGTGTTTGGTTCCGGACGTCATCTAAAGGATACAACTATTCGTTTGAATCATGCACGTCAATTTATCCCTATTGAATTAATAATATGTTCTTGAGGATAGCGATGTAGAAAACTAAAAAATGGAGATAATTTTTGTGTATCTTGAAATCTGGAGAAGGAAAAGGTATATATACCTTTTCCTTTCAATCAATTTTAACTACGTGGTAAGTTGCATTAGGGATTGTTTCATCGAACGAACGCGAGTTTGGCCACGGGTTAAGCCACACGAGAACTTGTGTTGTTTTATGTTTTGGCCAACTTTTGGCTATTAAATATATATCATGCTCCTCTCTAAAGCCTAATGCAAACTTAGGCTTTCCTCCATTTTGATAACTAGTGTGAGTTTAACCTTATAAACCCACACAAGTTTCTAAGTCTTTTCTATGTGGAACTAGAGTTTTGGGGCTATTCCGTTCATTTTCTATTAAGTTTTGTATGAATAAAGTTGTCTGTATCGATATAGTTGTTTGTATAAATTTAACTAAATTGATGTTCAGTCATTATGCTGAATAAACAATCTGAATGGTATAAATGACTATTTTACCCTTTAGTTTATATTAAACAATCTTTGTATATACAATTTTACAATATAACAAAAATATTGCAACAAAATTTAAGGAAAGTAGTAGATCAAACAAGAACAAGAAAATTATAAGAACTTTGCACACAAATCATCAAACAACAAATTTTTTAGAGTGAATTTATGTAGATCAATCATATTACATGGAACACTCATATCAATAACAAGCAGCAAATAAAATATAACCATATGTTGAATCAAATTAAACCCCCCAAAAAAATCGATGAACCCTAAATAAAAAATTAATCCCAAGAGCGGTCATCAAAGAGGTGCTAGCCTAGTGGTAAGGCCCTGGGGGGATAGTGCATGGTATGCCTATCTACCAGGGTTCGAATCCTGGGGGATGCATTTTGGCGATACCCAGACCTTGGGTCGGCCTTCGGGTCGGGTCGAGTCTAGGTTTACGGGCATACCAGTCTATGGGTATGCGGGTTCGGTCTTGACCGGGCTTAGTCGTACCTGGGCGGGTCCAGTCCATTTGGGTTGGACCGGGTCGCCGCGGATTAGTCAGTGCTGCCCAATTGGATGCCCGGATACCGCGGGTGCGTGTGTGTGGGCGTAGCCCAAGTTGCCATACAAAAAAAAATCCCAAGAGCGGTCAGAACCATATTCATGAGGAGCAGGTGAGGTATGGAAGAAAACCTGGAGGGCACAAATTAGATATGGGAGAAAATATGCGAGGGAAACTGACAAATCCAAAAGAACCCCTGTCGGTTTTTATCTCAGGGCTCTTCTGATCACAGATGACGACGACGGGGGAGAAAATCTTATTGTTGTGGAGGCACATGTTTTTGTTTAATAGGACAAGGGGTATTTTTGGAATAATGATGGCTGAAAGCTAAGGACAAAACTATTTTGGCTGACCAAACAAGCACCCGACTAAAGTATTAAGCTACAACTGAACATTCATGTATGGCTTACCGGATAAGCCATACAAGCTATACAACTCATGAAGCCACCAACGAACAACCCATTTGTATAATACCCAACAATAATCACGTTCAATTCAAAGAGTTTCTCATTTTAAAATTTACAACATTAATCATATTATTAAAATATTTTATTGTTCCATTTTAAGCATTTAATTTCAAGGTTTTTATTAGTGTAATATAATAGAAAAAATATCTCCCACATTGTAATCATTTTTTAGAAAGTTATTCAAATTTAGAGAATTTTACATTTTTTGATATTTTTCCATTTTAGAGATGGGTGTTTTTGGAGCATATTTGGAACAAAAAACTTACTCAAAATCTCTAAAATCTTTATTATTTTAGAAAATTTGTTGAAGATACTAATAAAAGGTTAAAGTCAGGTTCAGGAGAAAACCTCAAAAAAACGAAAAACTGAGGAACACCCTGATAGCCTTTAATCTGGACGGTATGCACTTATGCATACAAGTAATTAATTTGTTTATTGTTTTTTATGCACAATTGCATATTATGCACTTGTGCATATGCATGTTATAAATTACTTGTATGCACAAGTGCACTGTGCATACCGTCCAGATTAAAGGTTACCAGGGTGTTTCTCAGTTTTTCGTTTTTTTTGAAGTTTTCCCTTGAACCTCCCTCTAAAAGGTTATTGTTGTTAACTAGTTGCCCAATTTTTAAATTGATGTTACTTATATTAAACTAGAAGTGTACTCGTGCAATGCAGCGAGATACATCACGAATTTAATGTTTCCTTTTATTTTTTTGTTTTTTTATCGATTTACAGTACAATTTTGGATGATTTTGATAGAGTGATAATGTTTTTTTTATTTATAAATTTGTTTAATTTAGACTTAATAATATAATGCTTTTTATAAAAAAAAACTAAGTATTTTGTTAGAATTCAATGATTATCTTATTATATTTCAAATTCTTTATATTAAAATTGAGATGTTTATTCTGTTGTTTTGATTATGTTTATCAGTTAGTTATGAATTCAAATATATAGCTTTAGAAATTTGTACTCACGTATCATGACTTGTAATTTTGAATTTTAAGTAATGTGTATCAATAAACAGTATTTGATGCATAAGAACTTGTTTTTAAGAGTTTTTTCGATATTTTAATAATAATGTAATTTAATAGTTAAATAATATAATGTTTTTTTATAAAATAAACATTAAATATTCTGTTAGATTTTCTTAATTATATTTTAGATCTTTTATATTTAAAATTTGATTTTTATCATGTATTTAGTTATGCGGGGAGTTGAAGTGGTTAGATATAAGGATTGAAAGTTAATAAATAACATTAAAAGTAGTACGTTAAACTTTATTAGTTGTTTTTAAGAGATTTTAAATAATTAACTTTAAATAACAATACATATAGCTTAGTGAGTTATTTTTAAGAGTTTTTTATCCAACCTTTATAATATAATATAGATTTATCATACTTAGTTTTATGTTCAATTTTAAACTCAGAAAATTACAAATAAAAAATAATACACAGTTTAAATCCTTTTTGCAAGTTTTTTTTTCCTTATAATAAAAAACAAATACAAAGTTACTTTTATTTTAATTTAGTTTTTTCCATTAAAACAATCACAACTTTAACATAAAATCATTACAATTAAAACCCCACAAAGGTAAATGCAAAACAAGATAGGCTCAGAGCATTTTCAGCAGCTATGCTATAATCTTTTTAAATTAGAGTATAAAAAGTTAAAATTTCTAAAAAAAATACAATCAACTCCGACAGCTACTCTATTTTAGCAAGTCTACCATCAATTATATTAATAAAATATTATTTATCTCTCTTAAACACATAACTTCAATGTTTCATATTGGTAAAAAATAATTAAATATGATTTCTCTCTCTTCAATATGAAGTTTTAGATATTTATCCAAATTTGGAGATTTTTATCTTCTCTCACCTCTTTTCTCTATTTTAACATATGATATAACATAGTTGTTGGAGCAAAAAATTTGCTAAAATCTCTTTTTTTCTATTTTAGCATAGCTATTGGAGATGCTCTCATGTGATGTTATGTTATTTATCCAGTCCTGACTCCCGACATTGGAATCCAAGTAGCAAATTTTTACTAAAATAATCATTTATCGATAGGGAAATTAATTAAAATGGGCGTATTTCAAATCCGTATTACCCAAATGCCCCAAATCTCGTTAAATTCGCCGAAATACCCCTTTTGTCCTGGATGAGAGGCCGGGATGGGGCTCGATCCCGGGATTGGTTGCGAGGCCGGGAATCCCGGGGTTATGTCCGGGAATCCCGGGGTTATTTGTAAATAGAGGGGTTACATTTTCATCATATCCCGGGTAAAAGATTCCTTTTTTATAAGATTTTAAAATATATATTTACATTTTATACCCCTATAATTATTTAGTTAGTTACTTTATACCTTTTACTTTTCTATTTTTTATTTTACATTTTCATTATATTAACACATATAATCGTATATTAACTAAAATGCGTTAAAAAGATACGTTTTAATTTTAACAAATTACACCATTATAACCGTCTTTTCGATACCTTCGAAATGAGTCCAATATTGAATATTTTTGGATTTAATTATTTATTATATATTATATCTGGTTTAGTTTTAATATCATTATTATTGTAAAAACTTTTAAGAATTATCGATTATATAGAGACGACAATTTTAATACATTTATTTTTAAAATGAGGATATTTGAATTTTATTTTTATTATATATTATATCTATTTTAGTTTTAATATCATTATTATTGTAAAATCTTTTAATAATTATCGATTATACAGATACGACAATTTCAATTCATTTTATTTTAAAATGAGGATATTTGAATTTTATTTTTATTATATATTATATCTATTTTAGTTTTAATATCATTATTATTGTAAAATCTTTTAATAATTATCGATTATACAGATACGACAATTTCAAGATGAGACTCCCAGATATAATATATAATAAAATTGTCGTCTCTGTATAATCGACAATTTCAAAAATAAATGTATTAAAATTGTCGTCTCTGTATAATCGATAATTCTTAAAAGTTTTTACAATAATAATGATATTAAAACTAAACCAGATATAATATATAATAAATAATTAAATCCAAAAATATTCAATATTGTACTCATTTCGAAGGTATCGAAAAGACGGTTATAATGGTGTAATTTGTTAAAATTAAAACGTATCTTTTTAACGCATTTTAGTTAATATACGATTATATGTGTTAATATAATGAAAATGTAAAATAAAAAATAGAAAAGTAAAAGGTATAAAGTAACTAACTAAATAATTATAGGGGTATAAAATGTAAATATATATTTTAAAATCTTATAAAAAAGGAATCTTTTACCCGGGATATGATGAAAATGTAACCCCTCTATTTACAAATAACCCCGGGATTCCCGGACATAACCCCGGGATTCCCGGCCTCGCAACCAATCCCGGGATCGAGCCCCATCCCGGCCTCTCATCCCGGACAAAAGGGGTATTTCGGCGAATTTAACGAGATTTGGGGCATTTGGGTAATACAGATTTGAAATACGCCCATTTGGGTAACGAGATCGAGCCCCATCCCTTATCGATAACTATTAATTAAATATTTTAAAGATTTAATTATGGATTTGGTTCTAGTGGTTTGTTAGGTTTTATGAAAATGGTCCCTAAACTTCATCTATTAAAGACTAGGATTCGACGTATGTTGTTTTGTAACGAATTGGTCCCTCATTCTAATGGCCATCCACTTCATCCGTTAGAATTAAGGGCAGTTCCGTCATTTTACTATTCTCACCTCTTAACATTAATTTTATTTTTGTTTTGACTTTTGTTTTGTTTTTTTTGTTCTTATTTTTGTAAAACCCCCTGAACTATAAGGACCAAATACGTAAATAACTATAATATTCATGTATATATGTATATATACACACCTACAATCATGGGGATGTCGTCCCTAACGTTTTACTCCGATGGACCCCTCCCTATTTCCCCCTCTCGCTCTCTCGCTCTTTTGCTCTTTCTCTCTCTCCCATTGTAACATGAACCCTCCTTATCCTACTAGTGACCTTCCCCGGTGATAACCACCTTCGTAACCCATCACCAACCGTCAAACTCAAACCACCACCACATAGAAAACACACACACTCACTCATAGAGATGGAGAAGTGGGTGTGGAGGGTTTCATCAACGACCGAAGATGCCTGAGATGAAGATCGAATTGAGTTGGGTATGTGTGCTCTATATCTATAGGTGGGTGTGTTGTGTGTGTGTTTATATGTGTCAGAGATTGGTGGCGGTGATTGGCGAATGGGGATTTTGCCGGAGATTGAGGGGCTTCAGTAGACGAGAGAGAGAGAGAGAGAGAGAGAGAGAGAGAGAGAGCAAGATGATGGTGAGGGCTTCATCAGCGGGGGGGGGGGGGTCAGTAGATAAGAGAGAGGCTCGTGATATCACCAGAGGGAGAAGGGTGAAGGTCACAGTGGAGGGGAAGGTCACGTCGGAGCTGGGTGGAGGTCACACCAGAGCTAGGTGGATTCACACCTGAACGTGCAAGAGTGAAATGAGGGAGATGAACAGTTAATTACATAGTGGTCCTTAAAGTTTGAAGGGTTCTACAAAAAGAAAATAAAAACAAAATTTAAAATAAAGAAAAAGGCAAAATGACGGAAATACCCTCACAGTTAACGGATGAGTGGATGGCCGTTAGAGTGAGGGACCAATTCGTTACAAAACGACATCGACGAGTCCTAACCTGTAATAAATGAAGTTCAAGGACAAATTTCGTAAAACCAACAAACCACAGGGACCAAATCCATAATTAACTCTATTTTTAATAAAAAGAAAAGAGTGAATTACACTGGTTGTCCTTGTGGTTTGTCTAAATTTTGGATTTGATCCCTAAAGTACACTATCTACGGTGGTGGTCCCTAACTTTATAATTTCATTTCACTCATAGTCCCTCTTACTTAACGTTGTTTGTTTCATCCATCACATTGTTTAAAGTAAGGGGGAAATTAGTCTTTTAATAAAAAATGAATTATGTATTTTAAAACACTTCAATGTGAATTCAACGAACTTCATCTTCACGTTGAATTCATAATTAAGAAATTAAGCACATTAATGGCAAATAAATTGCATTACTTCAACCTGAATTGAACAAACTTCAGTTGAATTCACAATTAAGAAATTAAGCACATTAATGGCAAATAAATTGCATTGCATGAGAAACTATCAACAGCAAGAATAGAACATTCCAGAACCCCCAAAATACCTACTCTTTGTGTGCAACGAAATAAAAAACACAAAACCCTAAAATCTTGTAGAAAATCTAAGCCCTCTCACCTCTAATCCTCCTTGCCAATTGAATATCTCTGGGCATAATTGTAACCCTCTTGGCATGAATAGCACACAAATTGGTATCTTCAAACAATCCTACCAAATAAGCCTTTGCCGCCTCCTGAAGCGCAACTAGCCTTTGAAAGGGAAGCTTGCGGATAAGTAACTCGGTACTCTTCTGGTACTTACGAATTTCCCTCAGTGGCACCGTCCCTGGTCGGAATCTGTGTGGCTTCTTCACTCCTCCGGTTGCCGGAGCTGATTTCCTAGCCGCCTTCGTTGACAGCTGCTTCCATGGTGCCTTTCCACCGGTCGATTTGCGAGCAGTTTGCTTTGTTCTTGCCATCTCTTTGTAGGAATTCGGAGAAACTGAGATGGACGATCGACGAATTTGAAGACGAGAGGGACGGGGGGTGAAAGTCGAGATCTTGAAGATGAAGTACCTTGAATTCACGTTGAAGTGTTTTAACATAAATAATTGATTTTTTTTAAATAAAAGACTGATTTGCCCCTTAATTTAAATAATGTGTTGGATGAAACAAACGGCGTTAAGTAAGAGGGACTATGAGTGAAACGAAATTATAAAGGTAGGGACCACCACCGTAGATAGCTTACTTTAGGGACCAAATCCAAAATTTAGACAAATCACAGGGACCACCGGTGTAATTCACTCAAAAGAAAATTAAATTATAAACAAAAATTAAAGTTAGCAATATTAACTAATTAGGGTTGGGTTCTGGTAAGAATGAAATTTATATTGAGAAGGGTAAGAAGGGATCTCACCTTTGGATGTATATTAGGATGGGATGTACCGAATCAATTCCCGTATCAAACATGATTCATGGGCGAGTTTGAGTTTAAAAGTGATCAATGATTTATCTTTTCTAACTTTCTTACATTAACTATGTTTCTAACACGATCATTCGTCTAATTAATTATTAATAACGAAGAAAAAGAATATGATTTTGAATTAAAGTTCCATCAGAAAATTAAATACTGTATGATTTTAAAAAACTTTGTATTTTATCTCTTGGGACAGTTGGCTTACGACTCCGTTCCAAAATCCTAGTTGGTTTAGTTATTGATGTTTGTTTGCCTTTTCATGTATTTTTTCTCCCTTCTTTGTTTCTTTCAGCATTGAGTTGAGTCTGTTTTAATTGTTACATCTCATTATTTCTGATCTTCCCCTGCTGTATAATTTTTATTGCCTTTTTAATATATTTTGTTGCTTATTAAAAAAAAAAATCCTATTTCCATAGAAAATTTGTTAACTGAAAATGGTTATTGCTATTTGCTACGGTGTTACTTTGACTTATTTTTTTTGTTTAAAGAAATTTGACGAATTTACATTTCCAACCCCACAGACAAACAAACATAATGACCACAATCAGGGGCAATATAGTCACTTCCCGCCAAGTGCCAAATTGCAAACACATTTGAAATTTGAAAACTTCCACTGAAATCTCAGCCTCATTTCGTGCTCACTAATTAAAAAAAAATTATCCAAGAATAAATTTCACATTTTTGGAATATCAATTCAAAATCCCAAATTTTTTTTTGGGGGTTCAATTTTAGGTTTATATATAACCGCCTAATTTTCGTTTCAAAATTCGCCATTTTCGCCTCTCCTAAAGTCCTCCTCTTCTCCAACCTCTTCAAAACTAAAGGGCCACCACCATTGTTTCATCTGAAGATCTTAAAGATCCACACCACCAAAATACACAAAGTTATCAGGTAAACTGTACTTCACTTTCAATTCAACAATTTAACACATGGGTCGCTGAGAAATGATACTTTCGATGTAAAAACTATGAGTTTCAAAAAATGTGCATTTCCGGCGACATTTCTGAATCGACGGAATAGTTTCCAGATAAATTTTATTGATAGCTTTTAATTGAATTCAAAAACCCCAGTTCCAATTCGTGAATAGATCTAGGATCGCTGAAATGAAAATTTTCCTTTTGAAATTCCCCGGAGATCTTGTACCACCATTGATTCCATTGAAAAATTGCTATTAGATTTCTAATTTGTAGTTTATTTTTTGTGTAGTTGAAAAGATCATAAAATGCCGGAAGCAAGGGATAGACTATTGAGGCCAAACAACGAAGTTGCAGAGATGCAAAGTCTTCGTAGGACGCCGGTCAGTATAGGAATCCTTGTGGATGTCGATGATAACGATAGGAGTATTCGCCGCACTCCTTTCCGGTGGGGTGCGACACCGTTGACAGGTGGTGGTTCAGGGCAACCGGTAGGCGAGCCTCATTCTACTATTGGTGCTACAGCTAGAGGAGGTGCCGGTGGTGGAAGGGGTCTATTCGGAACGCCGCGGACGGTTTATAGACGTGGCGGCAGCCGGAGTCAAAATACGCCGCCGTCCGGTAATAGTTTCCGGCGAGGTAGAGGTGGACGTACTGGGCAGCAGAGTGTGTTACCTTCTTGGTATCCGCGTACTGCACTTGGTGACATAACTCATGTCGTTCAGGTATGATTCTATGAAATAGCTTTAAAACAATTCGTATTTGGTTCTGATTCATAATTGTAGATCTTAGTATGTTGTGATTGGGTTTCTATGTTTCCATGTAAATAAGGGTTTAGTTAATTTGGCTTTTATCAAGAGTTTCTTGATTTCTTTCTTACTGGGTCCATCATTCAAAACCTATTGTTTTTGTGATTGAATCTTTATGGGGTTAGGGTTTGAAGTTGGAATTAGATTTTCAGAAGTTTTTCTTGGTCCTTTCAATGGCCAATCTTGATTGTTAAATGTAGGGGCTTCATTAGTATGTTAAATGTGTGATTATGGGTCTCCAAAATTTTGGGGCCTAATTTTACGTTGTTTAGTGTCTTTAATCTACGAATGTAAAACTATAGCCCACGTTAGTGCATCTCTAATTTATAATAATCGGCTCTATACTTTGTATATATGTATCTTTGTTATATCATTTTGCATTGGTAATCAAAAGTTTTAGTTATAACATGGCCTCCAAAAAATTGGAACATCCCTTTAAATGGCTTTTAAAGCTTATTTTATAGGTGTCAATTCTTGAAGATTCATAAATGTGGTACTGATTATATATGATGAAATCTTTATATAGGCTATCGAGAGAAGAAGAGTGCGATTGGGAGATGGCGAAGGCCGATTTTTTGGGAGCCCAACCCCAATAAGGATTCATCATCATCATCACCCTGCTGCTCATGATCCTTCTCCATCAGATGCTCAACTCGAGCATGACATTTCTTTAGTGACTCCAAAGCCATTAGCATCTAAAACCTGTAAACCATCTACATTGGGTGGCCAAGAAACAGATTTCTTGACACCCCAGAAGAAGCTGCTCAACTCCATTGACATTGTTGAAAAAGTGGTGATGGAGGAATTGCAGAGATTGAAGAGAACCCCATCTGCCAAAAAAGCCGAGAGGGAGAAAAGAGTCAGAACTCTGATGTCGATGCGGTAAATGACCTATAATCTTTCTTAGATTTGGTGTCTACTTAAAGAAAGCTCTACTCTTGTTGAGCAGAATAGAATCACGGAAGTTTGTTTGATCGATCATCTACTGATGATTGGGGAGATTTGCAGACAGAGGTATGTTTGATTGATCATCTACTGATGATTGGGATGGGCTCCAAGTATGCTAATTGTTCACTTTTTTTCTTGAAAGGTTAGTTTTTTTGGGTATAAACATGAGGACAAATGATGACTGATATTTTCTTGTATCCATCGGCGTTTAATCTGTAATATGGTTTGTTGAAACTATTGATTTCAGTAATAGTATAGTTGTTTTAGACACAAAGCTACAAGCAGATGGGTTAACTAGAATTTCTTGTAGTTACAGTCTGTAAAAACCTTGGCCATTTTAAGGGTAGGAACTGCTTTTTTTCTTCTTGAAGTTGGTTGTTGTGCATATTGGTATCAATGGTTGAAGTTGATAAAATTTTACCATTTTGGTGCTTGGGTTGAAGTTGCTGCTAAGAGCAACTCCAATTGCATGGTAAAAACTGTATTTTACTGGATGGAGTGCTACAAATATATTGCAAAGTCACCGGCGAAATGTTGTGTTGTGAAGAGAAAGAGCATGTTAAATAATGGGTTGGTGTAATATTTAAGGTATATATATATATATTAATTAAGGATCTAATAATCATATTAAATCAATAGTATAAAAGGGTATCGGGTTCATTGGATTGGCTTGGGTTTTAATGGTCCTAACCCAATACCTATAATTTGAAGATTTTATAACTTAATTAGGTATCGAGTGACTTCGGGTTAGGTTAGTCAGGTGTTTGTGCATCGCTAATATTTGGTTTCTCGTTCAAATGACATATACACATACGCCATATGGTTGGAGTTGAATCAATTTTTGGCATTAGTGTCCCGACTAGTGTGGTGTTTCGCATATGGTTTAATAGAATCTTTAATGACAAGACCAGCTCTTAGTCTTTTTTCTGGCATCATTTTTTACGAAGAAACATAATATAATGAACAGGGGAGGCTAATGACACCCCTAACCATTGCTAAAGGCACCTGTAATCCCTTATCTCCTCGTTACATTTTTTGTTTTTTATTATTTTTTACCGTTTTATCTTTTTCTCTAACATAAATAGAAATCATGTTTAATAACTATTATTTAATTAATTATAATTTTCATAATTGTTTTCTATTTTGAAAAACGGAAACATGGACCAAGTATAGTTTTTGTTCACTGCTATATACCATGTTAAGATGTAAACACAAACATAAAGAAACAAGATTTTAATAAGAATCAACGTTTTAATTTATATAGATTATTCCACGAATATATTAAATTGAGATAAAAATAGATATAAACAATTTTTGGGACTCAAGCAAGAATGTTCTTTTTTTCTTATGGAGATATCATTGTTCTTTCCGTTGCCTACGATACATCCAGGCCCGATCCTGACAAATTTTGGGCCCTGGGCGAGATGTAAAACAGGGCCCTCGATAAGTACGAAAAAAATTATTTAATATACCGCTTTGTATCATAAAAAATAACATTGAATTCAAGAAATACGAATAATTTATATAAACCATTTTTCCGAAAATTCCTAGACACAAAATCAATCAATAATTATTTATAAATTGATATGATCTACCATATCATTTTTCCATAGCATCATTAATTTGTTCCAACGTCAAAAACATCCTTATGATATATATTTAATATATAGATTGACATTATTTGCGGTGTGACTGTTCAGAGTACAACTCTATGTAAATCAATATAAATCAGTTGTGTTCCCATCTCACCTCATCCTAATGTTTTTCTATCACCATTTTAAACATTTAGGGTTAAAACAATCCTTTTTTGAATCATCAATCTTAGAATCAAAAGCTCATGTTGGTTATAGTTTGAGATATTATTATTGTTTTTGAGATATGAGAGTACTTAAGATTCATCCACTCAATATTAGATTAGTAGATAATAAATAGTCAATAATGTCTGAAAAAACAATGTGTAGATATAATTGGTAATTTTTTACACAAAGTAGGAGTTCTCCTGGTTAATATGAAGAAATTTACCATATTCTTAAGAAAATATAGAATTCATATGGATTGAATAATCAAAATAGTCAATGGAAGATGAATGATGAATAATATATCAATGTTTTTTAGGTAAGTAATTTTAGACTTTGGTACTAGATATATAAAAAAAAACCACTTAAAGAAACTATAATCAATACTGTAAAATGAACGACCAATTAACTTTTCACATATTTTTTTCATTTCGAGTGTAATTAGTTAATACATGTTTGGACCCTTATATAATACAAAATTCTTTGACTTATATTAGTACTAAAAAAATTGTCTCTTTTGTTAACTAATTTTTTTACTACTATTATATAGTTAAAAAAAATTGGGCCCCTATTTCTCGTTGGACCCTGGGCGTACGCCCGGCCCGCCCTCCTCCAGGGACGGCCCTGGATACATCCAAAACTAAATTTAAATAAAAAATTATATCAAATAAATGTTAGTTTTTGATCAAATAAAATTACACAAGCAAAATGAGCATGGCAATTTGCATTGCATAAAATGATCAAAATAAATCAATTTAGTTTTTTTTATATTTCTTTATATAACACTTTAAAACTAACCACGTGTATATTTTTCACATTAAAAAAATCGAATTATAATATAACTAGAAGCGTACTCGTGCAATGCAGCGAGATACATCACGATTTTAATGTTTCATTTTATTTTTTGTTTTTTTGTCGATTTACAGTATGATTTTGGATGGTTTTGAGATTATTAAATACAAATAGTATAGATATATACATTTCCTCTTTGTATTGTTAACTGATTTCTAGATTTATTTTATGAGAAAAAAAACTTCGTTTTCATTTTTTAAAAAATAATAAATTTCATCTTGTTGTGACATACGACCTTACTTTATTATTAGAGATCGAAACATGGATTTCACAATTTCTTTAGGAATTTATTTTTAGCATGAGTGTACGGGGTAACTTGTATGTATTTCAGCTAATTCCAGTAGAACAGTTAAAAAAATCTACAGTGGTTTTGCAGGGCTTGAATCGATGACCCCTAAGGAAAAATACTCAAATGCCCAAACTTTATTACCGATTGAGCTAACCCCATAAAATTGTATACCAATTATTTAGTAAACTATTGTGTATCTATTTAATTATATGTTTTTGAATCACTATTTCTTGTTTATTGTTTTACTTTTGATTTTTCTTACTTTTATTTTCATCTTACGATTACTATTTTGGTTGTATTCAAGAAATTTATATATAATATGAATTAAATATACTCGTTGAGTTTCAGTAATAAGTTGAGGTTAACGTAAAAAAACGTGAGAAGTGGTTATTAACCGTTTGGATGAGAAATGAACACACATTAAGATGAGGTACATCGGATCAATTCCATTGTAAGGTGCAATTCATGGAAGAACATAAGATTAAAAGTGATCAACGGTTCATATCCACTTGTCACGATTCTCACGTTGACCTCAACTTCTCACACGATCTTTCGTCTTAAATATATGGATTGTTATATAGGCCATGATTATTTTGCAACCCAGTAAAATGCCACAATCTCGTGCAACCCTCATCTAAACCATTCACTTAGCTTTTTATATTTGGATTCTCAAATTGATTTCATTGAATGTCTACAGCAGATGTTGATGCACATAATGGTTCATGCAACGTATCGGATGAAAGTGATACTTTAATGAAACAATATGCATTCCATGTTAGTGTATACATTTAATGAAATATTATGCATTGCAGATAAGATTATTGCATGAAACCGGTAATCATTCGGTATCCACATAATAAATAGGCTAAATGAATGATTTAGATGAAAGTTACACAAGGTTATAACCCTTTTACTCGGTTGTAAAATAAAACACCCCATGTTAGGATTTGCATATATATATATTTCAAAGCACAAACAATTTAAAATCCATCTTATATTTCAACATTTCAATCCATAATTTCCCACCTCCAATTCATTTCCAGCCATGGTTGACCTCCATTTCTACTTCATCCTCTTCCTCCTTTCTCTCATCTCCATTTTCTTCATCCGCCGATCGTCCACGTCATCTTCCCGGTGCAAATCCCGGCTTCCTCCCACCCCTTTTTCCCTTCCGGTCATCGGACACCTCCACCTCCTTGCTCCAATCCCTCACCAAGCTTTACACAAACTCTCCACTCAATACGGGTCGGTTTTCAGGTTCTTCCTCGGATCCGTACCTTGTGTCGCCGTTTCTTCACCCGAAATCGCGAAAGAATTCCTTAAAACACACGAATCTTCGTATCTAGACCGACCCCGAAACAGCACCATTGTTTACTTAACCTACAAATCAAAAGACTTCATGTTTGCACCTTATGGTTCTTACTGGAAACTCATGAAGAAACTGGTTATGTCCGAGCTCTTAAACGGTCGAACACTCGACTTACTCCTTCCCGTTCGCCACGACGAGATTAATCGGTTCGTGAAGTCGCTATCGAAAAACGCTAAGCTCGGAAAGGCTGTGGATCTTAAAGGTGAGCTTTTGAAGTTGACAAATAATATGATTTCGAGAATGCTTATGAGCGAAAGGTGTTCGGAGGACGAGGATGAAGCGGGCGATATACGGAGGCTGGTTACGGAGATATCGGAGATTTCTGGTAAGTTTAACCTCACGGATTATATCTGGTTTTGTAAGAATCTTGATTTACAGGGGTTTGGAAAACGGGTGAAGGAGATACATCGGAGATTCGATGTTTTGGTAGAGAAGATTATTGTTGAGCATGAAGATGAAAGGAGGAAGAAGGACAAGGATGAAATGAAGGATGTCCTTGACATGTTACTCAAGATTTCAGAAGATGATAACATGGAGATGAAGTTGACTAGAGACAACATCAAAGCCTTTATTCTGGTAATTAATTTCATGTCATCATTTTTTTTACAAAATCATCTTTATAAGAACTCAAAAATATCTAAATACTCTAATTGATTATCGACGGTGGATCCAATAATTTCTCTGAGCGGGTGCACCCTTAAAGTGAGTCTACAAAATCGCAGTTTGATCTAAGGGAAATCAATACGGTTTGACAATAGAAGGGTCAATTGTGTTGATTTTCGGAATATAGTACATTTTTTAAAATGTAATCGATCTTGATCTTTAAAATAAAGGGTTTGTTTGAAATGAGATAAAAAAGGATGGTTTTTAAGATGAACTCGCTTCGAGAAGAAAAATAAATTATAAAAAGGGTCATATAATCCAAATGGGAGAAAAATTAACAAAAAAGTTTAGGGCCGACCCTGGAAGATAAAATATAAATTTTTATTAAAGTAAGATTTGAACATATAACCTCTTGCATATAAAGTAGGGGTGTTCATCTAAACCGCACTGCACCGCAAAGCGCAGTTTAGAACGTCCGCGGTGCGGTTTGTGGTTTGCATTTTTACCAAACCGCACTATGCGGTGCGGTTTGCGGTTTTGAGTTATCAAACCGCGGTTCAAACCGCACCGCACCGCACATTATATATATGTATATATTTTTAATTTTATATATTAAATACACATATATGTATATATAGAATAATTGCAATATTTATATAATATGTATTTTAGAATCGGACGTATTGAATATTTTTATTTTTAGGGACTACGATCACGTTATCGTTGATTTTAAAATGAAAATTTTATCTTATAATTATTGAATTGTAGGTGTAAAATGCGTAAGGTACAAACCGCATAAACGAATGCGGTGCGGTTTGAGGTATATGCGGTGCGGTTTGCGGTTTGGAAAAATGGTCAAACCGCATATGCGGTGCGGTTTGCGGTTTTACCCCAAACCGCACCGCGAACACCCCTAATATAAAGTGCTAGCCTAACCATCACACAAATATTTAATATTTAATTTATGTTATATATTTGATTTCAATGTACTTAATGACACCCCTCAAAATCAAGCGGGTGCACCTTTCAAACGTCTATTTTTTTTCTCCTCTTGTAATAATCGAGTGAACAGGTGCACGGGACGACGCTCCCCTCTTACTAGGTCCGCCCCTATCGATTGCTTTATAGGACCATATAATTGTACATCCTATTACGTACAATTGTTTGGTCCTATAAACTTACGTATGTTCTATAAAACAATCTATTACGATATTTAGACATTTTTGACGGCTTATATAACGCAGAATTTGTTGTAGTTTGTATAACCAACAAAATGAAAAGATGGATTCAACCTAATTTGTTTTGGTTAAAGAACTTATTTGTGGCAGGGACAGATACAACTGCACTTACTATAGAATGGGGTTTAGCAGAACTAATCAACCATCCCAAAATAATGAAGAAAGCAGTGGAAGAAATCGATCGAGTGGTCGGAAAAACGAGACTTTTAGAAGAATCCGACATACAAAACCTTCCATACCTCCAAGCAATAGTGAAGGAAACCCTAAGGCTACACCCTACAGCTCCAATGATCCTAAGAACTTCAACAGAAGATTGCACAGTGGGAGGCTATCATATTCCTGCAAAAACTACTGTTTTTGTGAATGTTTGGGCCCTCGGGAGGGACCCAAAGAATTGGGACGATCCACTTGTATTCAGCCCTGAAAGGTTCGAAGAGAATCAAGTGGATGTTAGAGGACAACACTTTCATATGTTGCCGTTTGGGAGTGGGAGACGAATGTGTCCTGGGACGTCGCTAGCAATGCAAGTGGCACAAGTGACGTTGGGTGCGATGGTTCAGTGTTTCGAGTGGAGGGTTGGGGAAGAAGGTAGGGTTGATATGAAAGAAGGACTTGGGATCACACTTCCTAGAGCTAACCCTTTGGTGTGTGTTCCTGTGGTTAGGCTTGATTCAGTGATCCCAATGACTTCAATGTGAGATATGATTAACAACCGGTTAGAAATTCCATCTAGATCGTATCAGATATGGTTTTTTCAACTATATGTTAATCGAGATAGAGTTTGATTAGAACTACGTACATCTGACACTCTGAGTCCCCACCTTCAAGTGAGATATACTGGGTTTATTTGGTTTGACATTTGGATTCTAACAAATACTGTTGCTTTAATGTTTTCTTAAGGTGTTACGAATATGAAAATTTACTTATTTAATTACTTGTTAACAATCACTACAAAATACAAATAGATTCATCATTGTTCACAAGTTTAGTTTACTAACTATGTCTTATCATAAAGCATTAAAAATTATTCAACTAACAGTTGAATATATCAATTTCATCGTAACTGTTAAGAGAAAATGATTTATGGTACTCTCTTTTAAAATGCGATGGTATTATTTATACACATGGGTGAAGCCCATTGAGTTAGGACTCTAACTAACATTGTACATGTATATAGGGATGTATAATTAATGGAATGGGTAGACCTTTGATAAATATGTCTGCAAACAGTTGAGTTGAAGGGACAAGGTGGATTCGAACATGACTTAATTGACCTTATCACAAACAAAATGGATATCGATCTTTATATATACATCATGGTTTGCAGGACGTCATGTTTGGTTGGTTGAGAATCTCATTAGCATATTTGGTGTTGACGAAAAAAACATATCTTATAGCAAATCGGTACGAAGATGTTGGAGGATTTGTTTATAAACTGCATAACCCCTTCAAAATGTACAACAAATCATGCAGTCTAGAACTTTTGCGGTTTTTCTTTTTATTACCACACTATGTGGTTTGGTGTGTGTGTATATATATAACATTTTTATGACTAAAAATGACTGTTTTGACGGTATTTATATATTCAAAAATAAATAGTCCATGGTAAGTATTGACATTTATTTTAAATATTATTGAGATTCTGAGAGTTTGATGAAGGATGACTGGTTGTTTTAGATGGGTTAATGATCATGGACTATTAGTTTGATGAAGGGTCATGATGAGTGAAAGGGGATGTTTGGGCTTGGAGATGTTAGATTTTCTGTATGGACTGTGTGGATTAATCCGTCTTTATATATTGAGAAATTTTTTGTTTGTAAGAGTCTTTTCATAGATGAAAAGACCGTGTTTTTCAATTGGGAGGTGTTGGTTTGAAAAAAAACTTTAGTTTCTGCATAAACCTTATTGAATAAATAATTTTCTACTTCATTAAACCAATACCAAACAATTATGTATAACTAACAAATGTGAGTACCATTAATATCATTAAGTTACTAACAAGTATACCTTAGACCGATTGGCCATGGTTCGAATCCTACGGTCAAGGCCGTTCCTAAGGATTTTGATGCCCTGTGCGAGATACTAAAAAAATGTCCCTAAGCGGTTTTAAGTAAATAAAACGACAAAATCATCAACTAATTCTTCAACTGAATTTTCAATATTGTCAACAAACTCATTGAGATTTTCAGGCACATTTTCAGACCTAACGAAATATCTATTTAATGATCCCTGTAAAGTTTGAGCAATTTCTTGCTGTTTTTTTTTTCTATTTTGTGCACCTGAAGGTTGTGATCTAGAAAACATGTTTACTACTAGTCGAGTATAGAAGGATAAAACCTGGATTAAGATCGTGCTTCGTTCCTTTCTAGTTTTCCCTTTTTCCAAATTAGTACCGGTACACTAGAACCTTTACTTCAATATGCAACTTAAAAGACAAGTAAAAACTATAATTAGTTTAACCAAAGTTGTAAACAAAATTCAAAAGACCAAAGTAACTCAGTAAGCCATTGACAAAAATCACAAAATCAGTAAGCCAAAGTTGTAATCCATTGACATAACTAGTAAACCAAAGTCGTAAGCCATTGACATAATCAGTAACTCAGTAAGCCATTGACAAAAACCACATAATCATTAAACCATTGTCAAAATAAGCCAAAATCAGTAAGCCATTGACAAATGAGCTTTAATTTCATCTTCTTAAAACTAGGGTTTTTTTCCCAAATTTCCACCATTATCAATTTTAAACACAATGACATAGATTATCAGTAACCACACAAGAGTTTCTAAAACTAGGGTTTAATTATCAATTATCAGTAAACCACACAAAAATTGGAAATTGGAAATACAATGAATTTAGATTTTAGAAACAAAAATTATACCTGGGACAGTGAGACTTAGGAAGAAAATCAAGAAACAACTCAACAAGAAATAACAATCTTCTAGTGTTCCACATAAGCACAGCCGCACAGATTGGGAAGAACCGAAGAAGTGAAGAACCGACAATGAAATATTGAGAATTAAAGCACATAAGTCAGAACTAACATAAGAAATCCACTTGAGATTTGAGAAACAACGAAAGATTGAGAGTTGCCTTTCCTAAATGCCTAAATTGGTCGCATAGGTGAGACTGTGATGTGAATCGGCCGTGTATTTTGTATATATAGTCATCGACGGCCGACAGCAAGTATCGGCCCATACATCGTCGGCCTAACGACCCTGATCCTGTGCCTCTGGAATTGGAACACCGTATTGAAAATCGGAAGAGTCGATGTCGATCGACGCTAGAAGGCAGAAGCTTAAGAACGTTATTTACTTTTTTTTTCATTCTCCAATAAACAAATATGAGCTTTGATTTTTGATATGGGCTTTGAATTTTGATATTAAAAATACAAACCTACCAATAACCAAATATGGATTTTTTTTTTGAGCCCAAACCCAAATTATTAAACTTATATTACCGATATATAAAAATTTGATGCCCCTATCGGCTTTGATGCCTCGTGCGGTCACACGAGCTACACGCCCCCAGGGCGGGGCCTGCCTACGGTCCGAGCAGGAGGAATGAATATCATATTGTATCATTAAAGATAAGATTTGGGTTGACTTGAAAACAAGAAAAAAGAAACAAGAAACCATGAAAACGAGAGAGACGTGGGTTGTAAAAAGGCCTTATCCACCCTGTCACCATATACCCTCCTCCCCGCCCACAGTTTCGGTTTTCGGATTCTCCAACCAATTTTCAGTCATAAACCATTTCTTCTTTTGCTGCTAAATACTAAATAATCCCTTACTTAATCACTTGATCATCTGGGCTTTATCCCCTTCTCGAAACCGTTTATTCCATTCAACTCAGATCCTAGTGTACAATTTCAGTCTAATTTCTCATTTGGGTTGCTTCAAATTCACGCAATTCAATCACAAATCCAATCTTTTGATGAATGCGAGCCTTTGAAATCAGTGGGGTTTGATTTGAGATTGATGTGTATTAGTTAAAAATCAAATCTGTTCATCAATTCAAGTGATCTGCTTGCTGGGTCTGTTTCCGATTTCTTGTAAATTGACAAAAAGTCAATTTTTATTTTGAAATTGTCTAGGGTTTTTTTCTGGGTTGATTTCAAGTTTTGAGTATGGTGGCTATAAAGCTTGGGATGCTTCACTATGTATTGGATCATGTATATGGTGCTTTCATGCACAGAACAATGCTAAGCCCACTGTTTTTTTCAAGAGGATGGGGTGGTACACAACTTGATCTTTTGGAGAGAATGATTAAACAGATTTTTCCAGTAGTTGGAGGCCAGAATTTGCCTCCAAGATTGATTCAACCCATTTGGAGAACAGTTTGGGAAACCAAAAGTGCTTGTTTGAAAGAAGGAGTTTTCAGGACTCCTTGTGATGAACAGCTTATTAATGCATTGCCTCCTGAGAGTCACATTGCAAGAGTTGCTTTCCTTGCCCCAAAATTTGTGCCACCCCACACAATGGCTTGTGTTGTTCATCTTGCAGGTATAAGTTATAAACAACAAACTTAAATTTACTGTTTTGGAGATGAGTGGATTTAAATTTCTGAATCTAGATTGTGTTGGCTTTTATTGTGGTTTTGTTACTAGTGAATTTAATGAATAGAAGAAGTGCATGAATCTGATGTTTTTATGATGATGCAAGTGTTGAAAGTGAGCTTGTTTTATTGTTAAGTGAAATCTAGTTTGAAAATCTTTCAAGAAACAAAATTTTCGTTTAATTCGAGTGGTTGTTGCTTAAAATAGTTATTACCCTACTAGTCAGGGTTTCATACATATCTGCTATCATTAAAATCAATGGAAGATTGTTTCTTTGAATTGAATGCTCATGAGGTTGTGTCATCAAAGCATTTTATACTAAATGAATGCAATTCGGTTAATAAGCTTGAATAAGTTGTTGGTGACTTAATAGCAGAGAGCCATTGTTGAAGTAGGTGGACACAGATAGAGTTCTAAGTGAATTGAAGAAGAGAAGATGAGGGAGAGAAAGAATTGTATTGCAACAACCAAATGAAAGAGAGGGTTATACTGGTCATATATACAAAGCTAAAACAAACTCCAACTATTGTTTGAAACATATACACATTGTTCCTGCATTCTGTTTCTCTGAAGCCCAAAAAGAAATATCCATTAACTTATTTCAATGATCGAGCCACTTTTCAAGATACAAGGGATGGAGGACTCTTTTAAGAGAAGAATCCCTTGACCTGGAGTAGCCTTCTACTAACTTAAAGCTCCAGCTAAAGCCTAAAATCAATAAGTTGTAGAAGATGCCATAAATTGGCTGCAAGTGTAATTTGTGAAGACCAAATTCATCTTCTTATGGACACATGGTCACTCATGAGTTTTCCAACTAATCTTTTGGATAAGGGATCTAGGAACAAATAGCATGTTGATTCATGTTGCTTTAAGAGCATAGAAGGTACAATTTGGCTGCATTAGAACATATGTTGGCTGATTTCTTGTGTATCTTAACAATCGTTATAACTAGTATACAGAAAGAAGCAAACATTGTTCCTGATCTATCTTTGCTATGTGAGATAATGAGATTTTGGAAAGGACTGAATATTGACATGATAAATTACAGAACAAATCATGTACTTTACATGATATCAAGGCCAGACTAAACTTTTATTTGTCAGTTGTGAACTACTAACATTTAGGATTGCTACCTTTCTAACACTAGAATTTTTGTTAAAGATTCCTTCGAAGGGGCATGTCTCCGGAATTTAGAGTTCTTTTAGCATGATTATGTTAATTGTTAGGTGTGTTTTTATTGAAATCTGTTAGATTTCTGTAACAGGAACCTTTTTTTTCTTGTTAAATAAACTTTATCAACCTTATACATAGAGCCGATTAGAAAAGCACATTGAGAAATTTGTCAACACTAGGCACCGATGCAGTTTATGAGTGTAGTTCTGTGCTTCCGTTTGCTTCGATATTGGTGCTCGATAACTAAAGCATTTGTTGTAGTATTAATCTGATTGACCATTTGTTGTAGGCTTTTCTTCTTCCAATTTGGGTCTCACTTGTCACTTGGCAACCAGTTTTTGAAGTCTCGTTTTCAATCAGCGTGCCAGATTCCCTTTGTCCTATGTCTTTTTACTTCAGTTCTTTCATGCCTATTATGTTGAGATCTCTTGTTTCAGCTTTTTGACATTTTTGGGTTGTGAAATTATTATATTTTTCAGGTACCGGGGACCATAGCTTCGAGCGAAGATTGCGTCTTGGTGGGCCACTTTTGAAGGAAAACATAGCAACCATGGTTCTTGAGAGGTAATAACCAATTCCATGAATCGATTCAGCTGCACACATACCATCTTTCATTCATTATAAAACCATGCAGCCCTTTTTACGGACAAAGGCGACCATTGCTGCAGAGTGGTTCGAAATTGTTATGCGTGAGTGATTTGCTGTTACTAGGGAGAGCTACCATTGAAGAAGCACGCAGTCTGCTACATTGGTTAGATTCTGAAGCAGGTTTCGGGAAAATGGGGGTTTGTGGTCTAAGCATGGGTAACTTTTCAACTCTTTACTCTGCACCTTCAGTCACCTTTTTGTGGTCTTGCTTTCCGGCCAAAAACCAACATTTCTTGACACATTCACCCTTTGTTACCATTAACGTAACACTATGTTCTTTTTGGGACTGTTACAAATATTTTGCCAAGATTTTGAAGGTTTGATTCGACTTATGTTGGTTAGGTGGAGTACATGCAGCGATGGTTGGATCGTTACACCCTACACCGATTGCTACGTTCCCATTTCTGTCTCCACACTCGGCTGTTGTGGCATTCTGCGAAGGGGTATTGAAGCATGCGACTGCATGGGAGGCACTGAGACAAGATCTTTCGGCCGCCATGACACCTGATGAAGTCCGAGAGCGGATGCGACAGGTGTTGTCTCTCACAGACGTCACACGCTTTCCCGTCCCTAAAACCCCCAACGCCGTTATTCTTGTTGCTGCTACTGTAAGTGCTTATGGTGTTTAGACCATCTCCATCAGAGTCTATAATTTCCCAAAAATGTAGAAGCAAAATTAAAATCTCCAAAAAAAAGTTGAGTTTAACTTAAATAGTTTCTCCATTTTGGAGGATCTGTTCGAGCAAAAAAAGAAAAGATAGCATCTCCAACAACTTCTCCAAAATGGAGAAAATGGAGATTGTTTTGGGCAAAATTTTGCTCCAACAGATTTTCCAAAACTTTCTCCAAAATGGAGAAAATAGGAGAGAGAGCGCAATTTTCTCCAAATTCATAAAAACTTCATTAGTATAGATTTATTGCCCGTTCTAGGTCTTTAACCGAAATTAGGACTAGGCATGGAAAAGCTTGATCAACGTCCTCTCCCGATGTTCGAAATGTGGAGGTACCTTCACCGTTATCTGCGAGGATACTCCAAAAACGATTATCAAGGGAGAGATGATATTTTATTGTATCCCATCAATGAGAAACCTTGAAATGAAATGTTTAGGTGGGAGAAATTAGGGGTGTCATATGCGGTTTGAACATTTTTCCAAACCGCACCGCATACACCTCAAACCGCATCGCAAAATGCGGTGTGGTGCGGTGCGTTTTATGCGGTTTGTACCTAACGCACTTTACACCTACAATTCAATAATTATAAGATTAAAACTTCATTTTAAAATTCATGATAACGTGACCGTAGTCCAAAAAATAAAAGCATTTAACACGTCCGATTCCTAAATACATATTACATTAATATTGCAGTTATTCTATATATACATATATATGTGTAATATATAAGTTAAATATATATATATATATATATATATATATAAAGTGCGGTGCAGTTTGAACCGCGGTTTCATAACTCAAAACCGCAAACCGCACCGCGTAGTGCGGTTTGGTAAACATGCAAACCGCACCACGGAAGTTCTAAACCGCGTTTTGCGGTGTGGTGTAGTGCGGAGTGGGCGGTTTGTGTGGTTTAGATGAACACACCTAGGAGAAATAATATTTTATTAAATATATAGAATATTTTAATAATATAATTAATGAGTTATCTCTAAAATGGGAATATGTTGGAGATGGATGTAATTTCTTTTGAAGATATTGACCTTTTATACCCCATTTTAGATAAATTTTGGAGAATCCATTGAAGATGCTCTAAAAACACCAAAATCTCTAACATCTATATTTTGGAGAATCTGTTGGAGATGCTTTTGCTAAACAAAAACAAGCCCTTAATTTGTATCTCAAAAAATATTGTTTTTCAGCAGCATATGATACTTTTGAGTGGGATATACCGGGTTTGTTTTAGTTTTGATATTTTGGGGTTTGATGCTTGTTAGGATGATGGATACATCCCTAGACACTCGGTGTTGGAGGTCCAAAGAGCTTGGCCTGGATCGGAAGTGAGATGGGTAACGGGTGGGCACGTCTCATCGTTCATTCTCCACAACAATGAGTTCCGTAGAGCAATTGTCGACGGGCTCAACAGATTACAATGGAAGGAGTCCCCATTATGACCCTAAACCATAGGGGTAGAGGAAAGATCTGCCTATATTTTACCTTAGGTTTGTTTCCGATTTCTCTTGTTCATGTTCTGTGGTTTCCCCTTTCTCCTTGTTACAAATGCTGATGTCACATTGTTTCTATGGTGGATTTGATTTGATTGATTAGCGCCATTTTTCATACATATTACATTGTCTAAAGTTTCCTTACTTATTTTAAGGAAACAAAAATACCGACTTGCATGGATATATTGTTTGAAATATAATAGTTGGTTTAAATAAAATAATTTTCGTAAACAAAAATACAGAAAATAGGATATTAAACAGAGTAAATTACAGATTGGTCCATGTGGTATGCTGATTTTTACGAAAATCATCCCTAGACTTCATTTATTATGGATTTGGTCCCTGTAGTATGCATTTTCTGTTGGATCTAGTCCTTGGACCAAACGGCCGTCTACCAAGTCTGTTAAAATCAGGGGCAAAATGGTCTTTTTGTTACTTTTCTCTATTTTAATCATTTTTTTAAATTAAGGACAAAAACGTATACATTTGAAGTTAAAGGACGAAATAACCAAATTGTATAGGGGTCCTTTTTGTTAATTTTCAAAACTCAAGAACTTGGTCGGCAAACCCTGCATCCCTTCTGCCTATCCCGTTCTCTGGCGACCCAACATCCCCTTCCCCCTCGCCTTCTCCAACAACTTAGAACCCGGAAATGAAACAAGAAACCCTGTCACCCCCCTTATTCATGTCGAACGGCTGTTGGCTTCCCCTCTTCCAGTCCCGTGACATCCCCCCCCCCCTTCAATCTTTCGTTGGCCAACAACCACCAGAAACCACCTTCCAGTCCCGTGACACCCTCCCCTTCAATCTTTCGTTGGCCAACAACCACCAGAAACCACCTGCTTGACCATCTCCCACCCCTGCACCCCCTGACTTTTTGTCACCATTCTCCATCACCTTCATCATCCCCCACTGCGTCGACACCCTCCCCCATCAACACCACCCACCTGTACCACCACGATCCACCATATCCGATAACCACCTTCACCACCAGTAAGCTCTAGTTTGATTGTTGTCAATGAACAATGGTTGTGTTTGTTCAAAGAAGTATGTGTTTGTGGGTGTTATAGAGCGATGATTGCAGTCTTATGTGTGTATGTTACTTCGGAGAGGATGATCGGAGTAAATTCCGTTCGATGGAAACGATGGGTTGTGATTGGAACAGTGAGCTAGGTGGGTTCACAGTGGTGTGAGGGTGAGGGAGAACGTAGTCGACCGGTGGTGTGAGGTGGTTTATTGGATCATCCCTTGTAACTTTATTGTTTTAGCCCTTCAAAGTTTCAATATATTTATTTTGCCCCCTGATTTTAAAAAAATTAATTAAAAATGTTAAAATCCTAGAAAATGGAAAAGGACCCTTACGCCCTCAACTTTAACTGAGTTGGTAGATAGTCATTTGGTCAAGGGACTAGATCCAACAGAAAATACATACCATAGGGACCAAATCCATAATAAACAAAGTCTAGAGACGAATTTCATAAAAATCATCAAACCACATAGACCAAATCCATCACTTACTCTAGTAAATATTTTGCATGGATTCAAAACATTCACCCTTGGTCCCTTGTTCTTTCCATACGATCTATAATAAGACTTATAAATAGGGGTTTTCACGGTTAAAATTTCACCCAAAAATGAAGACCTCATTCTTCACCATCGTCATTACCATTCTCTCTCTCTCTCTTCAGATTCTTCTTCAGCAAAGTTGAATCCCTCATATGTGTTGTCTTCGCCGCTTTCCTCCCCGTCTACTAATGATGTCGTTCTTCGGTTAGTGCACTCGTTTGATCGATGTCCCAGTTGGCCGCATCGGTAACACTTTGAACTCATCGGCTTAACATTAAAGTAAAGTGTTTCACACTTTTGGTTTTAATAAGAATAACTCTCTTATTGATGTTTAGAAAATAACTCAAAACTAAACACCCAAAACTTGATATAATCATTGTCACATCTCAACAATGATATATATAGTACTAGCACACCTTTGTTAATCCTAATTCTATTAGAACTAGATAACTCCTAATTCTATTGAGAATATAATAAACTTTCCTTATTCTAAAAACTTTCCTTATCATAAGCTTTCCTTATCATAAGTTTTCCTTATCCTAACCAAACTTGTTAGAGATATCTTGATGTGAGTATTCACTTTCGAAGCTTATCCAACATTCTCCCTTGTAAGCTTTGACTTGGTCTTGGACATGTCTTGAACACCTATTAAGCTTCTCATTTCACAAAACTTGATCCGTGCCAAAGCCTTAGTTAAGATATCTGCCTTTTGCTCAACTCCCGGTACGTGTTCCACATCGACTAGCTCCCTTTCAATACACTCTCGTATAAAATGGTAGCGTTTATTTATGTGCTTGCTTTTACCATGAAATACAGGGTTTTTGGTGAGTGCTAATGCAGACTTGTTGTCAATTTTGATGAGGATTTTCTCGATCTTCCAGCCCGTGATCTCGCTTAAAAGGTCCTGAAGCCATATGGCTTGTCTAGCAGCTTCTGTCGCTGCCATGAACTCGACTTCACACGATGAGAGGGCAACTGTGTCCTGTTTTTGTGAACACCAAGTAATCGGAGAAGATCCAAAGTAGAACATATGACCCGTAGTGCTTCTTCCATCATCTTGATCAATATTGTGACTACTATCGCTATACCCGACGATATTCTTTGATCTTTCCCGATTAAACTTCAGTCCAAATGCGACCGTTCCCTTTAGATATCGAAGTATTTGCTTCATTATTTCACCATGTGATTTGCGAGGGCTTTGCATATACCTGCTGGCGACTCCAACAGAGAAAGCTAAGTCTGTTCGTGAGTGTAATAAATACCTTAAGCACCCGACGTTCCTTCTATAGCTCGTAGGATCTATCTCTGTTTCTTGTTGTGCTTTTGAAACTTTTAGTCCGAACTCCATGGGTATTTGAGTTGGATTGCAATTTTCCAAACCGGCTTCCTTTAAAATCCTTCGTGCGTACCCTTCTTGTTTAATTTCGATTCCGTCTTCTCCTTGATGTACTTCAATACCGAGATAATAGGTGAGTCTTCCGAGATCCGACATCTCAAACTTAGATGACATCCCGACCTTGAATTCACTTATGACTTTGAGTGTGTTGCCTGTTACAAATAAATCGTCTACGTAAATGGCAACAATGAGAAGGGTTCCTCCTTCTTCTTTGCGATACACAGAAGTTTCTTTCGAACACCTTTTGAATTTCATCCCTTTCAGAATTTGATCCAACTTTGTGTTCCATGCTCGTGGAGCTTGTCTCAAACCGTACAAGGCTTTCGAAAGCTTATACACCTTGTGTTCTTCGCCTTTCACTTCAAAGCCTTCGGGTTGGCTGACATAAACATCTTCCTTTAATTCTCCATGCAAGAATGTTGTTTTCACGTCTAAGTGATGAATTTCCCATCCATGTGATGCCGCCAATGCAATCAACAGTCGTATGGTTTCAAGACGAGCAACCGGTGCAAAAACTTCATCAAAATCTATGCCGGATTCTTGTACGTATCCTTTAGCCACGAGCCGTGCCTTGTACTTGTTGATAGTACCGTCCGCATTTTTCTTAATTTTGAAAACCCACTTGAGACCGATAACTTTTACATCGCTCGGTTTATCAACTAGAAACCATGTCTTGTTTTGGTTGATAGAATTGATCTCTTCTTTGCATGCTTGTCTCCACTTTAACAGACCCTTTGCTTCTTTATAGCAACTTGTCTCATTGTCTATTGATAGTAGAAGTCTCTCACATTCTACGGAGGCTTGAAGGACATAATCATCAAGGTAACGAGGTTGGCTTACTTGACGGGTCAATCTTCTTAGTGGTTGTTCGTCTTGGGTTGTGTCACTCTCATTATCGGGATTGTGATTATCCGTATTATGTTCGTGATTCTCGAAGTTGGTGGACTCGGCGCTTTCGGTTTCGTTTTGACCTTGGTGTTGATCATTGATCACGGCAGGTCCTTCTCCGGTATCTACAACCTCACCCCATCTCATGTGAAACATTCCTGGATCCTTTCTTGGCTCGTCTCTTGTTTCATTCCAGGTCCAGCTCGTCTTCTCGTCAAAAACTACGTCACGACTTACCACTATTCTTTGTGTCGTTGGGTTGTACAATCTATAGGCTTTGGATCCCGGCTCGATCCCGAGATGCACTAGTGATTGTGATCTATCGTCCAGTTTCTTGAGGTTTGTAGCTTCCACCTTTGCGTATGCTAGACAACCGAAGACCTTTAAGTGTTCTAGGTTCGATTTCTTCTCTCGTAAGCATTCGTAAGGTGTCATGTTCTCAATGGCTCTTGTGGGTACCTTGTTGATTACATAGGTAGCATGGCGCACTGCTTCTCCCCATAAATAATTTGGTACTTTCATTGCCTTGAGAATACTCCTTGTCATCTCCATCATCGTCCTGTTTCTTCTTTCTACCACACCGTTTTGTTGTGGTGTGTAGGGAGCCGTGAGTTGTCTCTTGATCCCGCTTATCTCACAGAATTCATTGAACTATCTTGAGATGAGCTCTCCTCCTCTATCAGTTATTAGAGTCATGATCGCTTTCCCAAGATCATTCTCTACTAGACTTTTAAACGCCTTGAATTTACCGAAAGCTTCACTTTTTTCTTTTATCAAGATCGTCCACATGTACCTCGAGAAATCATCTATAATAACAAATATATATTTGTTATGAGCTATGGTTGGTGGTGTAAGCGGACCACACAAGTCTGCATGAAGAAGTTCTAGTGGTTTGGAAGCTCGAAACATAGATGCCTTTGGAAAAGTTTGACGGGTTTGTTTCCCGACTAAGCATGACTCGCACAACTTCTTTTCTTCTTTGATTTCTGGTAGGCCATGAACCATCTTTTGTTGGGACATAGCTTTGATTGTTTTAAAGCTTATGTGTCCCAACCTTGCGTGCCACCTCCAAGTATTGTCTTCTATCCTTGTGTGTAGGCATATCGGTTTTCCAATCTTTAGACTTATTTTGTAAAGTCTATTTGGCGAGCGTACGACTTTTACCAAGAGTCTTCCACTTGGATCATGGAGCGTCAAGTAGTCTTGTTTCATCCTAACATCACACCCGACTTCCGTAGCTTGTCCTAAACTCAGGATATTGTTCTTAAGTTCGGGAATATAGTAGATATCGGTGATAAATTCTTGTTCATCCGTTTTGCTTTGAAAAAGTATTGACCCTTTTCCTCCTATTTCAACACAAGATCCATCCCCGAACTTTACCTTGCCTTTTATATTCTCGTTGAGTTCAGAGAAGTATGTCTTGTTGCCGGTCATGTGGTTACTTGCTCCATTATCGAGATACCAAACTCCTTCTTTCCCTTCCTTGGTTTCATAGTTCTTTGGTATGAGATTCTCTTCGTTTAAGAACACGGTTTCATGCATATAAAGGGCTGGATCAGCTTCTTCTGTCTCCGCTTTATTTGCTTCTTGTATCTTTTGTGTTCTTTTAGGGCATGTAGAGGCGAAGTGACCGAGTTTGTCACAGCGATAGCACATTATTTTTGATCTATCCTTCTTTTCTCTTGTCTGGTTTTGATTATTCTGATTTGTTGTTCGTTCCTGTGAGTTGAATCTTCCTCTGCCTCGTCCTCTGTTCCCTCTGCCTCCTCTTCCACGTCCTCTCCCTCGTAAATACGTAGAGCTTTGTTGATCTGAATTTGCGAATAACAACTTGCCTTTGTGTTTCTCCGTGATTCTCCTCATCGAGAATTCGTTCTTCATAAGCCTTGAGTCTTCCTATAATATCCTCAAAACCTGTCGTTTTCATATCTAGAACTTGCTCGAGGGAGGCTATAATATGGATGTATTTGTTTCTTGGCAAACTATTTAGGAATTTCTTTACGAGTTTAGGTTCCTCAATCGTTTGTCCAAGAGAGGTTGCCTTTGTTGCTAGCTCCGATAACCTTCCCGCAAAAGTATATATTGTGTCCGAGTCCTTCATCTTGACCCTTTCGAATTCGGACATTAGAGTTTGTAGTCGCGCTTCTTTGACACGGTCGGCGCCTAGGTGCCTCATTTTGATTGATTCCCATATCTCCTTTGGAGAATCTAGATCGCCTACTTGCAAGATCATGGCTTCCGGGATGGATTGGAAGAGTAATGCTATTGCAACATCTTTCTTATCGGATTCAACTGTTCCGGGTTCAATTGCTTCCCACACCTTATGGATTCGTAGCAATACTTTCATCCTCATGGCCCATACCGTATAGTTTGTAGAGTTTAGCATAGGACATTGGATTGAGATCGTCTTGTCTAATTCCTTCGGAGGCGGAGGCGGTCTGGCTTCTCCCATGGCTCGGTGAAATCAGATTATTGGCACAATTTTGCGATCGAGACTTCGAGTTGATCGATTCGCCAAAGCTCTAATACCAAATAAAGTAAAGTGTTTCACACTTTTGGTTTTAATAAGAATAACTCTCTTATTGATGTTTAGAAAATAACTCAAAACTAAACACCCAAAACTTGATATAATCATTGTCACATCTCAACAATGATATATATAGTACTAACACACCTTTGTTAATCCTAATTGTATTAGAACTAGATAACTCCTAATTCTATTGAGAATATAATAAACTTTCCTTATTCTAAAAACTTTCCTTATCATAAGCTTTCCTTATCATAAGTTTTCCTTATCCTAACCAAACTTGTTAGAGATATCTTGATGTGAGGATTCTCTTTCGAAGCTTATCCAACAAACATACGGATTGGGGGTCTTGGAAGGCGTAGGCTTTCCTTGCGGTCCACCACTAGGATTGTCGGTATTAACTTTGTGAGGAAGGTTAGTGTCTTGAGTGGGGCTCTTTCCTTTATCGACGGTGGTGCTTGAGTTCTCGTTGGACCCTTGAAATCGACGATAAGAATTGGAGGTACGAGCGGACTTCTCCATTAATTCAGCTTTTAAGGCCAAACTAGAGGCTTCGGTTACGGTCCACACGTTTTGGAGTTCGATCTTGTCTTGGATCGAGGTCTTCAAGCCATTGACGTACCGGGCTACTTTTTGGCCTTCGGATTCTCCGATTTCATTACGATCGGTTAACCGTAAGAACTCGGTGGTGTAGTCGGTTACGGATCTCGAGCCTTGGTTACAACCGAGATACATCTTGTAGAGGATTTGTTCGTAATCTTCGGGTAGGAACCGTTCTATCATCACATGATCGAATCGGACCTCTTCGTTGTCGTTAGACCACTAACTTGTCCCACCATACTGCGGCGGTGCTTTTAAGACGAAAAGCAACCATCTTTATCTGTTTATGCTCGGGTACTTCCATTATGTCGAAGAATCGATCGACTTCGATCTGCTAGTCTAGGAACTCTTCAACTCCCATAGTTCCAATGTCTGTTTTCATTCGATAATCGTGCTCATTCCTTCCGAAGTTGACCGGTTCTTCTTCCTCCTCCTATTCGGATTCAGAACTCAAAAGATCAACCCGGTTACGATTGCCATTGCGTGGCCTCATAACTGGTTCTTCAAGCCTGTCCCTTCTCCGGCGATTGTCGTTGACGAAGTTGGGTTGAAGCCTGTTAACAGCCACCGTCAGATCAGCGAGTGCCGCGGCAAAGGCCGTGTTCATCTCGGCTAAATCTACTTTGGTAGCGGGTTGTTGATTTGCCATGGTTAGTGAAAAGACAGGCGAATCCTGCTCTGATACCAACTGGCGCAGCGTAGGTTTGCGGAAGGATCGACAAGCGTCTAAACCCTTTTGATAACGAGAATTACAACCGTAAAACTCAAAATTAAGAGAAAACTCTCTAAAAAGCTAAACTTTATTGATTGATAACTTGATGAAACAATAAAACGATTAAGCCTATTTATAACCTAAACTAGGAAAAAGATAATTACGAAATAAACTAGTTCTAAACCTAAGGATAACTAAGATAATTAAAAAGGAAATTAAACAAAGCTAAAGCTAATTAAATAAATCAAAAGACTTTGAATTGAAAGAGGAAAACATGTCACACGGATGTCATGTGGAGAATTGGTGGATGATAATTGTGATGGATGAAAATTTGAAACTGGAAGGTCACGTGATGGGTGGTAAACAAACACAGTGACCAACGCGTTTACTCCGTGAGTGGAGGCCGCTAAGAAAGTCGCGAGAGCCACTGTCATGCGGGTGTCATGCGGCTCAAGTCGCTTGGCACTCGCATTCGCTTCTGTTTACGGTTTTCGATTCGCTCTTCAATTTTCGTCGCCATTCTCTCTATATCAATTCTCCATCACCTTCATCCTCCCCCACTGCGTCGACACCCTCCCCCATCAACACCACGATCCACCATACACCAACACCACCACCCACCTGTACCACCACGATCCACCATCTCCGATAACCACCTTCACCACCAGTAAGCTCTAGTTTGATTGTTTTCAATGAACAATGGTTGTGTTTGTTCAAAGAATTATGTGTTTGTAGGTGTTATAGAGCGATGATTGCAGTCTTTGTATATGTGTTACTCCAGAGAGGATGATCCGAGTAAATTCCGTTCGATGGAGACGATGGGTTGTGACTGGAACAGTGAGCTAAGTGGGTTCACAGTGGTGTGAGGGTGAGGGAGAGGTGTGAGGTGATTTATTGGATCGTCCCTTGTAATTTTAATGTTTTTGCCCTCCAAAGTTTCAATATATTCATTTTGCCCCCTGATTTTAAAAAAACAAATAACTAAAAAATGTTAAAATCCTAGAAAATGGAAAAAGACCCTTATGCCCTCGACTTTAACGGAGCTGGTAGACGGTCATTTGGTCAAGGGACCAGATCCAACATAAAATGCATACCACAGGAACCAAATCCATAATAACTAAAGTCTAGGGATGACTTTCATAAAAATCATCAAACCACATGGACCAAATCCATAACTTACTCTAGTAAATATTTTGCATGGATTCAAAACATTCACCCGTGTTCTTTCCATACGATCTATAATAAGACTTATAAATAGGGGTTTTCACGGTTAAAAATTTCACCCAAAAATGAAGACCTCATTCTTCACCATCCTCATTGCCATTCTCTCCCTTTCCCTCTCCCCATCTCTCTCCCAACGTTGCAACGTAAAAGACGAAAAAACCCTTCTCAAAATCAAGAAATCACTCGGAAACCCCTACCAATTATCCTCATGGAACCGAGCCTCCGATTGTTGTAGATGGTATCACGTACAATGCGATCTCTACAACGATCGCATCACCTCCCTCACCATCTACTCCGCCAACATCTCCGCCCGAATCCCCGACGCCCTCGGCAACCTCCCGTTTCTCGAAACCTTAATCTTCCGTAAACTCACCAACCTCACCGGCCCAATCCCCTTCACGATTACAAAACTCACCCGTCTCAAAAACCTCACGTTCAGCTGGACCAATCTCTCCGGTCCCATCCCCTCATTCCTCAGCCGACTCACCAACTTAACGTCACTCGATCTCTCCTTCAATAATTTCACCGGTACGATCCCGCCTGAGCTGGCTACGCTACCAAACCTCCAAACACTTCACCTGGACCGAAACAGATTAACCGGACCCATTCCGGAATCGTTTGGGACGTTCACCGGGAAAGTTCCGGCCATTTACTTGTCTCATAACCTGCTGAACGGGACCGTACCCAAGTCGCTGGCTCGAGTCAACTTCACGTGGCTAGACTTGTCGAGAAACAGTCTACACGGAGATTTATCGGTGTTTTTTGGGACTAATAAGACCATTAAAGCAGCTGACTTTTCGAGGAATATGTTCGAGTTTAACTTCTCGAAGGTGGTTGAGTTTCCGGCGAGTTTGTCGGCGTTGGATTTGAATCATAATAGGATATACGGGAGTTTGCCGGTGACGTTGACGGGAGTGAATTTGCAGAGGTGGAATGTGAGTTATAATAGACTGTGTGGTGAAATTCCGGCGGGAGGGAATTTGCAGAAGTATGATAACACGGCTTATTTTCATAACCGGTGCTTGTGTGGGTCTCCATTGCCGGCGTGCTATTAAAATCAAGAAAATCTTCAAGATTTTCGGACTTTTTATTTTTATTTTTGTAGTATTGAAGTGGGTTAATCGACCACTTTTGCCTTGATTCTTATTTTGATAATGATAAATCATCATGATCGTTGATCGGTTAATATAACCAAGTTTCTAAAATTCTATATTTTTAGGACCCAATTACGTACCATATATGTCGTAAATAAACATTGAATTGACATTGCAAATAAGCATTTGGTTACGTTAATTTTGTTCATGTAATTATAAATATAAACAAATTTTTATCCAATTCCTTTTCGCATCCATGTCGATCCAAAGTAAAAGTAACGAGTTATAAATGTTCGAAAAATGTAAAAATGTTATATCATCAAACGGTAACTGATGATCGGTTCAGCCAGTCATTTTGGTTCTAAAATAAAATTTTTAAAAACTTCGTTATATTAATTGGTCATTTTGATTCACCGTCAAACAAAATAAAACTCGATTAATTAAGTTTACCATGTGGCAAATGCGACGAAAATATTTCATGAATTTTAGAGACACTTATTCGATTTATGGACGTATTTGCTTATAACCATCCTTTTATAAGAATAACATATAATTTAATAGAAATTTGACGAGTTTAGCTCCAAATCTGATGTTACTTCTATAGTTACTCTTAACAAAAGTATGTTTTTGTAATTTATGTGTGTGGGCTCAAGTCCTGCAAGGCTGTTCTTCAGGACCTTGAGATTAGTCAAGATACGTATAAGCTGGTTCAAACACCTATAGTTAAAAAAAATTGAGTTACAAAAAGTATCACCCATGTTATTTTTCCCCCTTTTTTTGCTTTTATATTTTTATTAACCGTCAAATAGTTTATTTTTGCAAGTAGTAATTTTCTGGTCACGGTTAGTTTATAATCAAAATTAAATTACGATATTCTATAAAATCAAAACACAAATGTTAGGTTCGATGTCGCTCAAAGATGTTTGGTTCTTGGTATATTGCAATGTTCATGCACAATCAATGTCACTATTACAATATCGTATATCTTGTAATTTTACGATGTGTATGTCTGTATGACTACTATTAACATTTTGTTATGCAGAAGTAATAGCAATGGAGGTTAACAAATGCAACATACGTGAGATCGAGCGTTGATCATGTGAATTACACAAGATTTGTGTGTTTCATCTCCTCAAATTTACGGGTTTAATTGGTTTTCATTTCATTTTTCATCGTAGCTGGATTTGTACAAGTAATTATGACTTGACGACCCTAATATTATAAGTTTCAATATTATCTTGTGGAAGCCATAAGTATCATTTTTGTATAAAAATATGACGATTATGATACTAAACCTTGTAATTTCGACTTCTAAACATTAGTGCAATGCTATACGGAGCCATATCGATCATTAAGTTCTAATTCGTTCGCAAACTTGTTTCATTTGAAGCCGTGTATAAATTAATTTAGGATTAACCACCACGAGGATTCGTGATATTGATTTAGTTTTTTGTCTATACGTGGAGCTGTGGAGTGATAATTTTCTATGTATCACGATTTTTCTTAAACATGCATGACTGCTAACTAACGATCCACACTGATACCATGTTAACATACAAATATTTCTCGTTAAAAGTTAGTATTGTCAATAGACAAACGAAGAATAAATTAATTATATAACTATTCTAATTCAACACTTGATCTAGATTAGAGGGTAAATTAGTCATTCATTTCAACACCAATTTGTCTAAATCCATATAGTCAACTTAATTAATACACGGCTTAATGAAAAGAAAAACAAACATCATCTTAACGAGCCCCAACCAAACAAACATACCGTTGAACACGAAGAACCTGAAGCCCTCGACCTGTTAAATTTTCACCGTGTAGGAATTACCCCTTAAAACAGATCAAAAGTCTCTAGGTTGCAGAAACATTCTGCATTCCTTTTCTCCAACCTTTTTCTTCACATTTTCAACTGTGATCTCTCACAAGAAAACAACAAAGAACCCAAGTGAAGGTAACATGGGCCCTTGGAACCAGCACCATGGCATAGGCAGCCCCATAGACTTTTGGTCCCAACCCAACTCAACACAACTTGCATGTTTTATGAGAAGTAACCAATTAGCCCATTTGCCCAAAGGTGAGCCAGGTAAAGCAATGACTCCTGCCATGAATGAACATTTTCAGCAGTGCCGTCAATAAGGGTGTATTTAATAGAAGCTGAGCCGATACTGGCTCGGCTTGAAGCTCAACTTACGAGAAAACAGGTTGCGCTTGTTGCTACTTGCTAGCCAAAGCTTGCTCTATTCTTGGCTACACAGCCTTCACCTGTAAACCTCAGCCCATATAAGTTCAAAGCCTAGCTTGCTTGATATGGGCTCATAAAATTTAAACTAAACCCTTCAACAAATTACAAACAATTTTTTTTTAAAATTTACAATAGGACCCATGAGATTAAGACTAGTGGCCCAAACAATATAAATTACGTTGTGCCTTGTACAGACTTGGCTAATTTAGGCTTGTCGGGCAAAGACCAAGCCATACTAGGATTCTGGGACTTAGATAGTCAAACGACCCATGTTTAGTAAGGCTTGGCTCAAGCTTGCCAATCTTTCTGACAAGCCGACTCTTAAGGGGTTAGAGTTGGGCTTGTATAATCTAAACCCTAGTAGTCAGAGCATCCACAATGGTAAGTTTTTTCCAAAAAAAAGTGGGACCCACAAGCTTAGGTAGCCAAGCAAAACAAGCTTATTGAGATATTGACAAAAAAAAAAAAGTTTTTTTGTCCGGAGCTTTTTCACCATCCTATGTGGCCAAAAAACTCTTCAAAAAGCTCCATTGTTGATGCTCTGAGCTCTTAGGGGTTTTGAAATGTCATAAAAACCTATAGTTGATTGACTTTGATATTTTCGGAAGTAGCTTTTGGAACAATAAATACAAATCTTCAAATAACTAGGTCTCCTTTGTTAGCTTGATCATCATAATATTTAACAAAGCCCATCACATACCAGCATGGAAGTGAAGATGCTGCCATATAGACAAGTGGAGTACATATTCTCCATTGAATTTGCAAGTGTCAGAGAGAAGAAAACTTGCCAAGAATAAAGGTGAAAGTTGGGTTTATCTCAAGAATCTCTGCATCAACACAAAAAGATATCCAAAATCAGTAATGGCATAAAGAAGAGAATAAAGATGAAAGAATACCATAAAAGCATCTTTCTCCAACCTATCATCAAACCTTTCTGCTTACCACTGCTTTTACTTAACTTTGCATATAACTAGTTTCTTTAGCTCTTAAAATATTTGATGTAATTTGGTCTATAGATTTAATACCATTGGCAAGACCAAAGAGACAAGGTTTTATCTGATGGGTAGTGTGGAGTTTTGTTATTGCTTTTCAACAGAATCTAGCACAGCCTAAATACACTTGAATTTTAAGTCCAAAAAAGCTTATTTTTGTCACAGCTCAGATAGAGGCCTAAATACAGACTGTTAACTTGATTCAAATCATTTGGTATGATTAGCACTTTTCCATCAATGATCATACAAAAAAGCCCACCATTTCTCTACTTCTGTTGAGACTAACCACGAAGAAAGGTATCAACTTACAGTCACGCGTTTAAAGAAAGCAAACAGCTGAAGCATCTTTTTGTAGGTTCTCCTTCCACTACATTTTTAATGATTTCATTGCAAAAATAAGAAAGGCAAAGATTCACAACGAACAACTACAAAAAATGGTTTCACATCACATGTTTCAGTTTCCATGGAAAGCCACAGTTTCACAGCAGCAAAAGAAACTGAAAATGCACATAAAACTGGAATTGTGAGGCTCATCTAGAAAGCAGAGATCAGACTACATTTGTAATCATCAGCTTCACTTCGGGTTGCCAAAGAACGTAGAGCCTACTAGTCCACTCAAAAGTATAAACGGTTTTACACCTCCTGTTCCGTAAAAAGGTACTCATCTTTACAGAACGTCTCATCAAGAACACTAATTGTCTTGTTCTATTAGAAATGAATTGTTACTTGAAAATATATTGTCTTTAGCATAGTTTAATGCACTTTGCTTTTAGTAGTAATTGTCAAGATAGTCTACGGTCCTCAAAACTAACGACTAGTTTTGGTGGGTTATTTTCAGGAGAAGAACAAGATGGGTTCTAAACCGGCTGCAGGAAACCAAGATGACTACAAAATCAAGGACACAAAGCCACAGTTGGGTGAGAGATGGCCACACGGAGGAGTAAGGGGAGGAGGAGGGTGGATAAGCAGTGACAGAGTAACGAGCACTTACGATCTTGTGGAGCAGATGTACTATCTTTATGTTCGAGTTGTGAAGGCAAGAGATCTTCCCATCAACCCCTTGACAGCAAGCTGCGATCCCTACGTTGAAGTGAAACTCGGGAATTACAAAGGAAAAACACAGCATTTCGAGAAGAGAACTTACGCAGAGTGGAAGCAAGTATTTGCTTTCTCAAAAGAAAAGATACAGTCTACAGTTCTTGAAGTCTATGTCAAAGATAAAGATATGATAGCTAGAGATGATTATCTGGGGAAGGTGGTGTTTGACATGAACGAAGTGCCTACACGGGTCCCACCGGATAGTCCGTTAGCACCTCAATGGTATAGACTAGAGGACCGGAAGGGAGAAAGAAAGATTAAAGGCGAGATCATGCTTGCGGTTTGGATGGGAACACAAGCTGACGAGGCTTTTTCTGAAGCTTGGCATTCGGATGCCGCTACAGTCCATGGGGAGGGCGTTTTTAGTGTAAGATCAAAGGTGTATGTTTCACCTAAACTTTGGTACCTCAGGGTCAATGTGATAGAAGCACATGATGTTGAAGCTCAAGACAAGTCCCAACTTCCTCAAGTTTTTGTAAAGGCTCAACTTGGAATTCAGATCCTCAAGACCAAGCAGTCTCCAACGAAAACAACCAATCCGCTCTGGAACGAGGACTTGGTTTTCGTAGCAGCAGAGCCTTTTGAAGAACAGTTGGTACTTACACTCGAAAACAAAGCGAGTTCAAAAGAGGAGATTGTGGGCAGGATTGTTCTGCCACTCCACGTCTTCGAGAAGCGGTTAGATCATCGACCTGTTCTTTCTCGGTGGTTCAACCTTGAACAGTTTGGTTTCGGTTTGCTGGAGGGAGAGCGAAGAATGGAGCTTAAGTTTTCAACTCGCATTCATCTCCGAGCGTGTCTTGAAGGTGGTTACCATGTACTAGATGAATCTACTATGTACATTAGTGACCAACGGCCCACTGCTCGTCAACTATGGAAAAAGCCAATTGGGATCCTCGAAATAGGAATTTTAAGCGCACAGGGACTCCAAGGAATGAAAACAAAGGATGGAAAGAAAAGCACAGATGCTTATTGTGTGGCTAAATACGGACAAAAGTGGGTGAGAACCAGAACCATACTCGAGAGCTTCAATCCTAAATGGAACGAGCAGTATACATGGGAAGTTTACGACCCATGTACAGTTGTCACTTTGGGAGTCTTCGATAACTGCCATTTGGGAGCCACTGAACAGGCGGGAGGAGGAAAGGACTCGAGAATCGGAAAGGTAAGAATACGATTATCAACACTAGAAACAGATCGAATTTACACACATTCTTACCCACTTCTCGTTTTACAACCTTCCGGACTAAAGAAGACAGGAGAGCTCCAACTAGCCTTTCGTTTCACTTGCTTGTCTCTAGCCAACATGATTTATCTTTACAGTCAGCCTTTACTTCCCAAAATGCATTACCTGCATCCGTTAACGATAAACCAACTCGATAGTTTGAGATATCAAGCCATGAACATCGTAGCCGTGAGGCTAGGCCGAGCTGAGCCTCCACTTAGAAAAGAAGTGGTTGAATACATGTTGGACGTCGACTCTCACATGTGGAGCATGAGACGGAGTAAAGCAAATTTTTTCCGAATAGTTTCCCTTTTCTCGGGTGTGATATCAATGAGCAAATGGCTCGGAGATGTTTGCCATTGGAAAAACCCCATCACTTCGATCCTAGTTCATGTCCTATTCTTCATATTGGTCTGTTTTCCGGAGTTGATCCTTCCAACCATCTTTCTCTACATGTTCCTTATCGGAATATGGAATTTCAGATCGCGGCCTCGACATCCTCCACACATGGACCCTAAACTATCTTGGGCAGAAGCAGTACAACCTGACGAACTAGATGAAGAATTCGATTCTTTTCCTTCGTCTAAGCCTCAGGACGTAACAAAAATGAGGTACGATAGGCTTCGTAGTGTGGCGGGAAGGATCCAAACGGTGGTCGGCGACATTGCAACACAAGGAGAAAGGTTTCAGGCTCTACTGAGCTGGAGAGATCCGAGAGCAAGCTGTCTGTTTGTAGTTTTCTGCCTTATTGTAGCGGTGGCTCTATATGTGACACCTTTCAAAATTGTTATTTTGGGTACAGGTTTGTTCTTGCTAAGGCACCCAAGGTTTCGAAGCAAGATGCCTTCAGTGCCTAGTAGTTTCTTCCGGAGATTACCGGCTCGTTCCGATGGCATGCTTTGAGAAAGAACTACAGAATGTTTGGGATATGGAATACCATCTAGTTATATAGCTAAACAGTTGCTATTTTGTAATATGCTTTTAATGTTTTGATTCATTTGAAGGTTCAAGTTTTTAATGCTTCAAAATGTAACAATTTCTTCTTCATCAAAACACATTATTCAATGAGAGTTCATTTACATACTTTAATACCAGAAAAAAAATGGACGAATTCAACTTGCGTGAACGGCAAAAATAGAATATGAAGTATATTGTTCATAGTTGAAGCATACAGACACTAAAAATCAATAAAATAGAAAGGACAAAGTAGATCATTATGAAAGAATACCTAAATCGAAGCCAATGCCATTGGCAATGAAGTCTTCATCGACACAATTGGGTTTCCTGTTCCTTCGAAAACCTCGTCGTCGTTAGCTTGTATCGGCGGCAACTCACTCTTCCCTAACCCACCACCGTCGTCTCCTTCTACCCTAAACCCTAAGTTATTTGTTTTGAATGCGTTAATAATAAAAGATTACTGATAATTTAGGTTTTTATGTACAAGAAATTGTGTGTATGGAGATGACATACGAATCCTTTTGGCGGCCACAAAGGTTTTAAATAGTGCCTAAACTCAAACCAAGAGATTTTCACTTCGACTCTTAATCGTAATGTCATAATCATACAAAAACTTCTTAATCATCTAATGATCATTCATCTAGTTATTAAGAATCTATTAAACAATTCTTATGTTTGGATTAAATGCTGAATGTAAAATGATCGTTTGATATATGGATGCAACATGCAATTTCTTTAACGGTTCGTCTATATCACGACATGCTCGTTGCTTTCATTTGGGCAAGATGCATGTGAAAAGAGGTCCTTAATAACTATATTTTTTTCTTTTTATCATTCAATCAATATTATTTCTAAATTAATATTATCAACCATTTCGATTTCTAAATTCGTTCCACTATTAAACACATCCTATAATATACATTTAATATTTAGATTGACATCATTTTTGATGACTATTCAAAGTAACACCCTATATAAATCGGTTGGGTTTCCATGTAACCTCATCTTAATGTTTACATCATCATTTTAAACTTCTACGTCTTTTTTGAGTCACAATGTGTGTGTTAGTGTTTTGATAATATTGTACAACAAATTAAATTTAGATAAATTAATAAAACTATGAAAATAAAGAAGAACCATAGATACCAAATATATAGAGCTTATAAAAAATTATATCTATAATCGGGATTAAATATCTTGAATCTCTACTCACCACTTTCTTCAATTTTTAAAGAATTTGTGTTCGACTCTTCGGGGTTGTTTGTTTTTTTTTAAAAACCTCTTAATGACTCTTAAGTCTGAATCATTCAGACATTTTTACACACAACCTCTTATTAATCATAACTAAAATAAGACTTCAGACTTTAAACCTCTTAAAAAACAAACGGCACCTTCGTGTAGGGGAATAGTTGTAACGGGTTGTTTGGTTGATTAAGTCTTGTATGGATAAAGTTGTCTGTGTTGATTAATCTGTCAGTATAAATTGGGAAGTTTTATGTGAGTGAGGTAAATTAGGGTAAAACCATGAGTGAGGTTAGGGGTGTCAGGAAAAACCGAAATAAACTACCTGAAATGAATGAACTTTGGGTTATTCGGTCTCGATGTATTTGGTTTGGTTATGTATTTGGGTTATTTGGTTCAGTTATGTTTTTTTATTCTATTCGGTTATAAGTTTTTATTCGATTCAGTTTTTGGTTATCGGGTAGTTTGAAAAATGTCGAAAACCGATAACACCCTTAAGTGAGGTAAATACGTAGATGTTACGGGGCTTAACGTGGCGTTGGAGACACGCCTTAGGCCACGGTGCATGACGTGCCTTTTAGAACCCTTCCGACCCTATTATCAAAACTCTTGGATCTGCCACCAACCATCATTGCCATATATTGACCTTTTTAGAAGAAAATCAAACCTTGTGCCCTTTTTTTACTAGGACTAACCAAAGAGGAAGCAAAATAGATCATGTTATGCATCCATGAATTTTGTTTACCAAATAATATTTGTTGTAGTAAAAGAGCATGAATTATAAATTGTAACACTACACTGATCTCATGTGTGGAAATGAAGTTACCTTACTATGAAAAGATGGTTAAATATAAGGATATATAGAATGTAGCATATATCATCTATGGTAGCGTTGTCAACAAAATTACGATTAGAATATTCCTATTTCCTAGCACTCATGGTATATTAATTGGACATGTTACAAGTTTTAATTGCAATTAATCTCAAAATTATCATCAAAAAGGCAAATTGCAATAAACCATCTACTTTGATGCGGTAATCCAAACTAACTAAGAAAACTCTCGTTATTTGTCTTTCTGTACATCCATCCTTTATCCATGTGAGTAAATTAACATAATCAATAACTACAACCAAGAAAATGGTCAAAATAGGTAAATGTATCCAGCTTACACCTAATTAGGGTTTATCCGAGAATTACAATGATATGATATAGCCGCAAGTCTTGTCGTCATTCCCAACTTAGAATCCATCGCATCCAAACATGTTTTACATTTACATGCATAATGGTTGAAGATTAAAAATTGAAGAATGAAGAATAATGTAAGTTGAAAACACGTTTTACACTTTACAACAGGATGGCATCGCAATTCGTAAACATGTTTTACACTTTACAAGTTTTCTTATTTCTTTTCTAGCTTGCCGGTAGGAAGTAGAAGGTGAGGGACTAAGCAATGATTGTATCTATACCAGCACGTATTCATCGATTAAGATAGAAAAAAGAGTCATCATACTCCTCTAGAACTTGCGATCTAGATATGCCTTACAATATTGGCTTCCGAATAGAATATTAATCTCTTAAATTATCACCCTTGTTTTTTTTCCCTTATTACCCTTTCTTTCCACTTCAATTTGATACTTTTCTTTGATTATAATCCTTTGTAGCTTTGCATAACTTAAGAGTTAATTTAATCTCTTTGGAGTGCTCATACATACACAATTCTTTGGGACAATTTCAAGGCAAGCCCAACAAGTAAATGAACTAATCATTAAATTTCAACTCCAAATTTGATGGAAAATGCAATGTTTAAGCTCAACACTTCAAGCAAGAATTACGCCAAAGCAACATCTTCGATCCCAGTCCCGACCCCAAAATTATATTCAAAGTGAGTTAGAAAATTTATGTCCTTAATTTATATATACTTTTATCTTCAAAATCGATCAATCAACTTCTTTCTCTTCTTTAATTATTATATAAATAGTGTCGCCATCTTAATTCCTTAAAAATAATATATCTATCCTCTAGGAAGGAGTTCAATTCCCAACAATAACAAAATAATGTGAATAATGCGGGTCCGAGCTTATAACTCCTAGAGGCCATGACCGGGTCAACCGACGTGACAATTAATACGCATAACTTTTGATACGAGGCCCACAATACATGGATTTAAAACTTGAAATGACGAGCACACCTTAGGTAAGACCCAAAGGGACCTACAAGATTTTTTAGTCCAAAAAATGTCGCAAGTTTATGGAATACTTTTGTGTTTTCTTGTTATGGTTTTTATTTTTAATTTGGGATTGTATGTTTGGCCCAACATATTTTCCTAGGCCCGTTTAGTTTGGGACCTTTGTTTGTATGTTTTAGGTGTAATTTGGCTGGTCATAGGTTGAAAACATAAACTTCCATTCAAAATTTGAATTCATTGTGAATTCGACTTTGAAGCATAGAGTTCAGTTTTCATTGAATCAACGAGCTTTAGAAAAGATTAATCTCGAGTATTCACATAATCAACAGGATTAGTATTCGGCTCAATTATCGTACGTTGCATCAATGAATCAGCTTAAAACCTTCTTTTGGCCATTTTCACTTGAGCCTTTACCATCTCACCTATATATCTCCGTGAAGAATTAAAGCTTTGATCTCCACGTACATAATTCTAAATCCACTATTAAGCAACCACATATTATCTTTAATTTTTTTTTCAGTTATTCACATACAACATATGCCAGTTATCTTCTCTTTTTTCAGAAGCTAACACTGGTACGCCTAGTTATTCATGAGGTACGAATCTTCTTGCAAAGCTTTTACTACTTTAGCATTGTCGTTTTCCTTTAAACCAATGTTTTTTTTTCCTTTTCTCAACTTGCCCGCAAAATACTACACATTATTAGGGTTAGACGTTGAGAGATAATATAGTGTGCTTATCAGTTTTAGAGAGAGAGATTGTTTTTCAATCATATGTTTGTAACTCTCTCAATCTTTCAATACAATTAATCTTTCAATTATCATTGTTACTTGAGCAATCTGGGATTCACATGTTTGATTCAATTGGAGATGAGAATCGATTCCATCAAGTGTAATTTGTAACACCCATCGGTGGCAAATTATTTTTTGACATGATCGGAAGCATGTTAACCATTAATTATACATCAAAGTTGAGCGGTTAAAGATTGATGCTTATGCAACCTTAATGTGTAATTTATTTTATAGTCGCACCGAATAAAGTCATGTCGGGTTTTTCAATTTTTTTTATAAATCTAATAATTGTTTTTTTCCCTCCCCTTTCTTCTTTTTCCAAACGGACTAGGCTAGACCATGATTGGACTTTTTCAAATGGGAAGACAGACCATTGCTATGGGTTTAGTCTTTACCTTGCCAGATCCAGGCCCATTCATATTTTTTTTGGTTTGTGTCCCTCTCATTCGTCTACCTGGTCCCTCTTCAGGATGAATATTCATCATGAATAACACATTCATGAGGAATATGGAAGTGTTATTCATCACATATCACACATTCATAATGACTATAAACGTGTTATTCTCACGAATCACACATTCATGATGAATAAGACGACCATATTCCTGATAGATATGACACGTGACGCGCAGTGAGCGGATGCTATGTTCCTAATCAATTTTAGATTCCTAAGTGAACCTACCCCTCATATGAGGAGACTAGGTGAACATGGTACGATACCATGTCTTTTTGCTTATATCATGTACCAACCAATTATAATTTGTATGCAAAATTTTACATCGTATAGTAACAAACTCTATTTGGTACCAACTTTTTTCAGTTAGTACATGTCGGTTCGGTTTTGTACCAACATTGCAAAAGTTAAAGCTACACGTTTATTTTATATTGATATATTTATCAAATAGATGCATAAAAACCTTTAAGCATTAAAATAACACGTTGATATGTGTTGTATCATTTATTCATACATGTACAAACATTAATTACCTTTATATAGAGAATAAAACCATTCACTAATAATAATTACAAAAATAACCTTAATTAGAATTTATAATAATATAAAATAGAATTTTAAAAAATAAAAAACATGATTATTAAAATTTAAAATCAAAATATGCTATATCATTGATTAAACTTTAATTAATAAATAATTTAAAAAATAAGTCAATACGGTATGGTATTACGTGGTATACGACTTCAAATACTATGTACCAACCAACTTTACATAGTTGGTACTACCAACCAATAACAATCGGTACCAATTAAATTGGTATGGTTGGTACATGAATTGGTTGGTGTGTCTTGGTATATAATTGACTAGAGTGTGTGACATAATATGTAAGTGTGGAAGACAGGTCAATGGAATAATAGCGTCTATAAAGAAAGGATATGAATTAAAGAGTCATTGATCCAACAGTACCCAAGTTAGCGGTAGAGCTCGGCATCCTAAGAGGTCAAGGATCAAACTTCACCAAATGTGAGAAGTGTATGTGTATATTTACCGTATATAAATATTATATACTACCACATGAAGAAATGATGGAAGGGAGTACATGATGCTTGAAATTTGGTCATAGATGCAAACATTTTGTGTTCCGAGAAGGTGGCATGTTGAGAGATCGGAAGACATTTAGAGATAGGATCCTGGTGTTTGTAGGTAAATTTAGTGAAATTATCGGTCTATTTAGTATAGTTGGATTCACAGGATAATATGGGGTTGTTAGTTAAGTTATAACACGGACTATGAGGTGTGAGTACACACTCGTCCAAAACTCGCTATCATCGGATAAGAAAATTTGGCAGAGTTCAATGAGGTCAGGCCTCCTTACAGGGTCCTAGGGGCAGTGGCCTTAACAAAGATGAAATAAAATGGCAAAAAAAATTTAAAATGTCCTCGAGTTTATTGGCAAAGATCATGGTTGTTTGATCCATGAATCAAATTCGTGACAAAGTGCAAACCACAAGCTTTTTTATGTAATAAATGAAGTTTAGAGGCCAAAATTGTGATTATTGTCATACCACATGGACCAAAACCATAATTTACTCTATTCAAGTTCAAGATAGCATTTATGTTCAATCCCATAATCTAGAAAGCAAATCAAACACACATGATTCAAGTTTTGACTGCTCCTACATAACAGAGTAGACACAACCCCACACTTTAAATAATTGATAATGTGGGGAAATAATGATTCATATAGAGGCTAGTTGTGAAGAATTGGTGTGTAAATAATTGATAATGTGGGGAAATGTCATATAATGATTCATATAGAGGCTAGCTGTGAAGAACTGGCGTGTAATGGCGATCGATAGTGTAAATGGCCAAGAGAGGAGTTTCACCCTAAAATTGTTCATGACGTTGAGCAGATATTAAAAGAGTATGTATCGTGCCAAGAATGTGTAGATGGTTTCTTTCGACATTACCATCATTTTTAGATCTATAGGACTGGATTTGATGGATAATGAGCCGGCCAAAACGGTATATGTTGGTTTCTAAATAGACAAGATAAATAAGAAATAGATTCAGTTTAACTATTCCTAATTTACCACAAACAACCAAAAGTCCATGTTTATCAGATGTCATATCTGGCCTAGTAATAGATACATTACATAAATAATCAAGATACAGGAATAATTAACTTTATCCATGTTTTGTTGTATCTAAAATGTCCAGAGACCATGAAATAAATTAAATATTACATAGAGAAATAGTAACATAATTGAAGGTTACAATCAATATATGTGATACCCAATTGACCTCCAGGAAATGATAAAAACAGGCCACATTCCAAAACTGACTTCCAAAGGAACATTGTCTACAGCTGTAATATACACAAATAAACAAGCCCCTACCCTACCCTACCCTACCCCACATTTTCTATGTTTTTGCTTTGGACTGGAGTCTTCAAAAACAAACAACACTTTACCCATTTTTATCTCCTTTTCTAAATATGTTGTTACAGTAACACTTGTATACTTGTTCTGCATTCAAGAATGTAATTTGCTCAAAAATTATCAAGTGTCTGCCAATTAGTACTTTGAAGAAATCAGAAGTTCAAGAACCTAAAATTATTCTTTTTTGTACTTGAACCCTTAAATAAATAAAGCCAAGGGATACTAATCATCTTCCTACTTAGCATTATATATATATATATACACACACACCAATGCAACTGTGTGATAATTAATAGTTATTAACCCTAAGAATAAAATATGTTCCTTTGCACATGGGTTCAGGAACTTGTATATGATTCTTTCCAGGAGTGTATCTTTGTCTGCTTCCATCACTCATTATTTATTTCACTACTGAAACTAAAACAAATAATACTACCAACTTGCTAAAAATAATAACTATATTCATTCTGCATGGTGTCACAGTTTGTCACAATATTATTGTAATTTTGTCCCATACCCCCAAAAATACAAGATTCCTACTTTCATCACCATCAACCTTTGGACTAAAATAGAATTACCCAAGTGTTTAAGGAACTCCAAACTTTCCAGTATGAATGCTCAAACAAAAAGCATTTCAGTTTCCAAGCATCCACAAATCCAGACAACTACTTAACCAAATAAGAACACATAATTTTCTATAGACTCCAATAGTCACACAAAGCCATTAGCTATGCATTTTAATCAAATCCATTGCTAGGTGCTCATTTACCAAGAAACCAACAGAGCAGAAATGAAAATTCCCTCCTAATTAAAGAAACATCTGATAGAAGTTTACTGCCAGTCCAAGATATTTAATAACTGCCATGACCTACTAATTAATAACAACTATGGATAGATTCAAACAAAAATCACAACCTAAAAAACTACAAACCAAAAGGTGACGCAGTCAAATTTGAAGTTGAGAAAGACGACCTTGTGAAACCACAAGATGTACAAATGCTGTTGTTATCTTTCGTACCAGGATTGATATTTTTTTGCTGGAAAGAAACTCCTTTTTGATTCGACACCTCTCTCTGGACTGCAAAAGACAAACGAATGGATGATCTTGGTAAACGAAGCCGAGCTTTTCTCATAGCATGCAATCAGTCCTCGCTGGTAATCTTCTAAAGAAGTTGAGTGGGACCGAAGGTAGCCTGTGGCGGAACCTTGGATGTCTTAACACATAGAAGCCAGTCAGAAGGGCCACAACTTGGAAAGGTGTGACATACAGAACAATAGCAGCGATTAAACAGAAAATTACAAACAGTGCTGTGGCTCTTGGGTCTCTCCAGCTGAGTAAAGACTGAAGCCTCTCTCCTTGTGTTGCTAAATCACCAACCACCGTCTGAATCCTTCCAGAAATACTCCTCAGACGGTCGTACCTCATCCTTATGATATCAGGAGGACGAGATGTTGGAAAGGTATCGAATTCTTCATCTAGTTCATCAGGGTGAGCATTATCTGCACAAGAGAGGCGAGTGTCCATGTGTGGAGGCTTCTTTGGTCTCCATCTGTAGTACCAAACTCCAATTAGAAAGAGATAGAGAAAAATAGTGGGCAGAATAAGCTCCGGATACAAGACCAATATCAAGAAAAGGATGTGGATGAGGACAGTGGTGATGGGATTCTTCCAATTACATATCTGATCAAACCATTTTCCAACTGCAATCAAACCACCCAAAACTCCCATGATTCTGAAGAAATTAGCTTTACTTCTTCTCATGCTCCACATGTGGGAACCCACATCCAGCATATACTCCACAATTTCTTTCCTCAACGGTGGCTCGGCCCGGCTGAGCCTCATGGAGACAATCTGAGTGGCCTGGTGCCTCAAGCTATCAAGCTGGGTGACAGTTAAGGGATGTATGTAGTGCATTTTGGGCAACAGTGGTTGTGAGTACATGTGCATCATATTCAGCAACGATGAGCAAGTAAACCTCACTGCCAAATGAATCTCACCCATCTTTTTAACCCCAGATGGATGCAAAAGTAAAAGTGGGTAAGAATGGGTGTAAACACGGTCAGTTTCAAGGGTTGAAAGACGAATCCTGACCTTCCCAATCCTTAAATCCCTTGCCCCTCCAGCCTTATCCCCACCTTGCAGATGGCAGTTATCAAACACACCAATGGTTATAACCGTACATGGATCAAAAACTTCCCAAGTATACTGCTCATTCCATTTCGGAGTAAAACTGTCTATTATTGTTCTTGTTCTGACCCACTTTGTCCCATACTTGGCCACACAATATGCGTCCGTCGTTGCCCTTCCATCTTTTGTCTTCATTGGCGTTAACCCATTAGCGCTCAAGATTCCCACCTCAAGAACCCCAATGCTACTCTTCCATAACTGCTTAGCTGTTGGCCTAAGATCGCTACTGTAGTGAGTAGATTCATCAAGGACATGATAACCACCTTCCAAGCAAATTCTCATATGAATCCTGCTAGCAAACTTGACTTCTTTTTTCTTTTCCCCATCAACGATAACATGTTTCTCCAGATTAAACCACCTTGTGTTGATGGCTTTATGATCTAACCTCCGATCCACATATTGCAAAGGAATTGCACACATTCCAAGAACTTCATCCTTGTTAGGCGCAACCCTATCTTCCACACTCAAAATCAAGTGCTCTTCAAATGGTTCTGCAGCTACAAACATCAAGTCCTCATTCCACATAGGATTGATAGACTTGTTCATAGATACTCTAGTCCTCAAAGCCTGATTTCCAAGAATGGCCTTTACAAAAACCTCAGGGAATCTAGTTCTATCACTGGGTATCAAGTCCTGTGCTTCAATCACATTAACTCTGAGATACCAAAGTTTAGGTGAAAGATAAACCTTTGAACGGATATTGGCAAGACCATCAGCTCCACCAACAGAAGCAGCATCTGAATGCCATGCTTCAGGAAACGCTTCATCAGCTTGAGTACCCCACCACACAGCTAACATTAGCTCTCCCTTGAACTTGTTCCCTTTCTTATCTTCCAATCTATACCATTGAGGAGCCAGAGGACTATCTGGTGGCACCCTCTTTGGAACCTCACTGAGATCAAACAAAACCCAGCCCATGAAATCATCTTTCATGACATCTTTATCCTTTACAGAGACCTCAAGCGTAGTTGACTGAATCCTGTCTCTAGAGAAAGCAAACACTTGGTTCCACTCAGGATTCGACTTCTTCTCGAAATGGCGAGTTGTTCCCTTATAGTTTCCCAGCCGAACCTCGACATAAGGGTCACAACTACCAGTGACATCTTTCGCAGGTAATTCCTTTGCTTTCACTACACGTACATATAGATATTGCATTTGTTCCACAAGGTCATACGTGCTAGTGAGCTTATCCCCTGCGGCCTTCTGGCCACCGAGGTGGGGTTTGGTCTCCTTGAGTGAGAAATCATCATGGGGAGGAGGAGGTCTGTGCATCATCTGGTTTTCTCACAACTGAAAATAATAAACACACAAATTTAACAAAGAAAAGTTTTCAGACACTTAAAACTAGGACTACTAATTATGTAACTGAAGAAAATAAGTGGCAGACAAAGTTTTACTCAGGTCCTAGTGGAGTTTGGAGCTAGGATTATCATAAATAAAAGAGGAAAAAAAACGTTATAAAATATATCTATTAATTAACACCTGAAATATTTAGAAAAGCCGAGTCGAAGGCTTCAGATCTAAATGCATCTGACCTGCAAAAAAAAGGAAAAAGGTAAAGCAAATAAATCAAACCCTAGTTTAGACACATACACACGCAAAGAATCAACAGAGTACTAAATGTTCAGCTATAAATTCAAACCACTAAAAAGAAAAAGGAAGCAGATAAGAAATTCAAATCTGAATAAAATAGAGACAAACATTCATAGCTGAAAAATGAAATTGTGTAACAGGCTAATTTTTTTTTTTTCTAAACGTAATAATCACAATCAATAAAAAAACCCTAGAATCACATGAATGCAGGTTCGTTCATCAAACGCTGTACGAAAACAGCATATAGATACATTCAAATGGGAATATGCAAAGGAATGTGTATATACCTCAATAACGATAGAGAGATCTTATGGTAGATCTGTATGGATTCTTGATAAGGAATTAATTCATGAACATAATGGAGTTGCTTTTTATAATTTGTGGGATCAGATTCATCAGAATATATAGAGGATTTGAGGCAAAGAAAGGTGCGATGGCAACAGGGTTTTAGAGAGAGAAACAAGGGTTTTAGAGAGAGAAAAAAGCGGAGGAGGAGGAGGTGGTGGTGGGTATGTCTGTCTGTGCATTTTCTGTCTCTTTAAGAAAGAGTGCAACAATGTTAATTTGGGTGAATTGCATTTATACCCCCTAAACTTATGATTAGTATTCATAGAGGCCCCTTCATATCAAGAATATTTGCACTTCAAGAAAATATATTATATATTACTTTTAAATTTTAATATTATATATATATATAATATATTACTTTTAAATTTTAATCTCATGTCCTCCCATGAATTGTGTCTTAGAAGGAATTGATTCGGTGTTTTTCATCCAACGATTGATAACCACTTCCACGTTTCTCACGTTAACATCAACTTCTCACTGGAACCTAACCCTATAGATTTTTTTATTATATCTTGTATGATCACATATATGAAAAATGTAGTGTTGTAAAGAGATGTTTTTCTTTTGATTATGTATTCCATCTAGGGGTGCTCAAATTTTCTACCAACTCGGTAACTGATACATAATCGATACAAATTTTGTCCAAACCATATCTATTGGGTTGGAAACGGGTTGGATCCAAAGTAATCCAACAAAAACGTGTACGCTTTTACTTTTTTTTTATGGTTTTAGACTTTTAACGACTGTTCTTTTTATCAATTCTCAAGTCTTCATATATTAGTCGTAGCTTAGATCTATCCACGAGACCATGCCGATTAAAATCGCACGAATTTAACCTTTCAAATCTTCAAAAATATTTAACATCGATAGAATCAAGAGGCAATTAAAATATTTAATACTCTTCTTCTATTTTTCTCTTCTCTTATTAGCTTTATTTTTATTTTTATATTTCCATTTTGATTTTAGTTTTTTAAACGGAGTCATTTAGTTAGATTGTAAAATGATGTATTAAAGTTTCAACCCGACCAACCTAACCCAACCCGCACGGTTTTTGTTGGGTTGGGTTGAGTTGAGATTTTTCAAACCGCAAACATTGGGTTGGGTTGTTCAACTGTCTTTAACCCGGCCAACCTAACTCATGAACACCCCTAATTCCATCTAAAATGATTTTTTAGAGGTAATTAATGATAAAATCCCTAAATAAAGAATATATTGGAGTTGAACGTAATTTATTTTAGAGATTTTGACTTTAGGTTTTTATTTTAAAAAAATTATAGAGGATCTGTTGGAGATGCTCTTACAAAGCATCCGATTGTCGAGGGCTTATGACAACTTTTGTTATGTTTTGTAAGAGCATCACCAATGGAGCTTCTTATGATAACCTATTTTTTGTACTTTTTTCTGCGAACTCACTAAATTAAGAACTTCTATTAAAGTTCATAACGGTAGTTTCTATAAGAACCTTTTTTGGGGTCCTATGTATTTTTTTCAATATCAATTAATTATTATTGATTTATAATAGATATCAAATACACTACTAAAAAAAGAGCTATCACCGACGGACGTTTCCGACGGATTTTCCGTCGGAAAAATTTCCGACGGATTTCAAAAAAGTCAACAAAAGTCAACATCACCTTAAATCCGTCGGAAATCCGCCACAAATCCGCCACTGAAATTTTACGAAAAATAAATATTTTTATTCTCTTTAATATTTGTGGCGGATTTGTGACGGATATTTTATCCGTCACAAATCCGCCACAAATATTTGTTTAATTGAAATTAAAATACTTAATTAAATAAATTAGTAACTAAACAACCAAATTAGAAGAAAATTAAATTAATTCTAATTAATTTCCGACGGATTTCCGACGGAAATTAATTAATTTTAAATTAAATTAATTTCCGTCGGAAATCCGTCGAAAATTAATTCGATTTTTAATTTTTTTTTATTTTAAAACATTTTCTTAAATTAAATGGTTAAGATATATATATTTTTTAAAATCGAATTAATTTCCGACGGATTTCCGACGAAAATTAATTCGATTTTTATTTTTTTTATTTTAAAACATTTTCTTCTAATTTTAATTTTAAAACATTTAAAAAAATAAAAATCAATTAATTTCCGACGGATTTCCGACGGAAATTAATTTAATTTTTAATTTATATAATTAAATTAATTTTCCGTCGGGAATCCGTTGGAAATTAATTCGATTTTTAATTTTTTTTATTTTACAACATTTTCTTCTAATTTGAATTTTAAAACATTTTAAAAAAAATTAAAAATCGAATTAATTTCCGACGGATTTCCGACGGAAATTAATTTAATTTTAAATTAAATTAATTTCCGTCGGAAATCCGTCGGAAATTAATTCGATTTTTAATTTTTTTTTTTTAAACATTTTCTTAAATTAAATGGTTAAGATATATATATATATATATATATTTTAAAAATCGAATTAATTTCCTACGGATTTCCGACGGAAATTAATTCGATTTTTAATTTTTTTTATTTTAAAACATTTTCTTAAATTAAATGGTTAAGATATAATTTTTTTTTAAAAATCCAATTAATAAGTCAATAACAATCATAATGGGATTTTATGGGTTCAACTGGGATTGATGGGTTATATTGATCTTAAGTCGGTTCAATTGGGTTTAAATCGGTTTTGTTGGGCTTAAACTGAGTCAACTGGGCTTAAATTGGTTCAATTGGGTTTTAATAGGTTATATTGGGCCTTAATAAGTCAACAATGTTCGTAATGGGCTTTATTGGGCTTTGATAGTTCTATTGGGCGTAAATCGATTCAATTGGGTTTTAATCGGTTATATTGGGCCTTAACAAGTCAACAATGCTCGTAATGGGCTTTGATGGCCTTTATTTTGCTTTGATTGTTCTATTGGGCTTAAATCAGTTCAATTAGATATATTGGTCTTAATAAGTCACCAACAATCACAATTGGCTTTGATGGGTTCAGTTGGGCTTAAATTAGTTCAATTGGGCTTAAATCGGTTGTATTGCTCTTTGATGGGTTATATTGCGTGTGAATCGGTTAATTGAAAAACTAATGATGGTTTAGTTTTCTTATCGAACCGACTGCACACATATATGTATACAAACACGTAATAAGTCACATATGGTTTTAAGGTGGGCCTTAATAAGTTTTAAAACGTCATATTAGGATATAATGGTGATTTAGTGGTTCGTATTGTGATATAATCGTTCTTAGTTCTTTTTTCGACCTTAATAGACAACATATACATCTATGAGTGGATACGTACACACAAACACATAATAAGTCCCCACTGGTGTTATTGGGTCTTAATAAGTCATAAAATGTCATATTGAGCAATAATGGTGGTTGAGTGGCTTATATCAGGGTATAATGATTCTTGGTTGTCTAGTTGACACGAATACACGACACATGCATCTATGAAGTCGATACGTGTAAAGAAACACATAATAAGTCATTACTTGTGTGTTTAGGCATTAATAAGTCAACAACGATCATAATAGGCTTTGATGGGTTCAATTGGGGTTTGATGGGTTATATTGATCTTATATCGGTTATGTTGGGCTTAAATCAGTTTAATTAGGCTTAAATCGGTTCAGTTGGGTTTTTAGGTTATATTGGGCCTTGATAAGTCTACAATGCTCATAATGGGCTTTGATGGGCTTTTATTGGGATTTGATGATGAAGTCGGTTTTATTGGGCTTAAATCGATTCAATTGGACTTAAATCGGTTTAGTTGGGCTTAAATTGATTCAATTGGGCTTAAATCGGTTGTATTGCTCTTTGATGGGTTATATTGCGTGTGAATCGGTTAATTGAAAAACTAATGATGGTTTAGTTTTCTTATCGAACCGACTGCACACATATATGTATACAAACACGTAATAAGTCACATATGGTTTTAAGGTGGGCCTTAATAAGTTTTAAAACGTCATATTAGGATATAATGGTGATTTAGTGGTTCGTATTGTGATATAATCGTTCTTAGTTCTTTTTTCGACCTTAATAGACAACATATACATCTATGAGTGGATACGTACACACAAACACATAATAAGTCCCCACTGGTGTTATTGGATCTTAATAAGTCATAAAATGTCATATTGAGCAATAATGGTGGTTGAGTGGCTTATATCAGGGTATAATGATTCTTGGTTGTCTAGTTGACACGAATACACGACACATGCATCTATGAAGTCGATACGTGTAAAGAAACACATAATAAGTCATTACTTGTGTGTTTAGGCATTAATAAGTCAACAACGATCATAATAGGCTTTGATGGGTTCAATTGGGGTTTGATGGGTTATATTGATCTTATATCGGTTATGTTGGGCTTAAATCAGTTTAATTAGGCTTAAATCGGTTCAGTTGGGTTTTTAGGTTATATTGGGCCTTGATAAGTCTACAATGCTCATAATGGGCTTTGATGGGCTTTTATTGGGATTTGATGATGAAGTCGGTTTTATTAGGCTTAAATCGATTCAATTGGACTTAAATCGGTTTAGTTGGGCTTAAATTGGTTCAATTGGGCTTAAATCGGTTGTATTGCTCTTTGATGGGTTATATTGTGTGTGAATCGGTTAATTGAAAAACTAATGATGGTTTAGTTTTCTTATCGAACCGACTGCACACATATATGTATACAAACACGTAATAAGTCACATATGGTTTTAAGGTGGGCCTTAATAAGTTTTAAAACGTCATATTAGGATATAATGGTGATTTAGTGGTTCGTATTGTGATATAATCGTTCTTAGTTCTTTTTTCGACCTTAATAGACAACATATACATCAATGAGTGGATACGTACACACAAACACATAATAAGTCCCCACTGGTGTTATTGGGTCTTAATAAGTCATAAAATGTCATATTGAGCAATAATGGTGGTTGAGTGGCTTATATCAGGGTATAATGATTCTTGGTTGTCTAGTTGACACGAATACACGACACATGCATCTATGAAGTCGATACGTGTAAAGAAACACATAATAAGTCATTACTTGTGTGTTTGGGCATTAATAAGTCAACAACAATCATAATGGGCTTTTATGGGTTCAATTGGGATTGATGGGTTATATTGATCTAAGTCGGTTCTGTTGGGCTTAAACTGATTCAACTGGGCTTAAATTGGTTCAATTGGGTTTTAATAGGTTATATTGGGCCTTAATAAGTCAACAATGCTCGTAATGGGCATTGATGGGCTTTCTTGGGCTTTGATGGTTCAATTTGGCTTAAATCGATTCAATTGGGTTTTAATAGGTTATATTGGGCCTTAACAAGTCAACAATGCTCGTAATAGGTTTTGATGGGCTTTTATGGTTCAATTGGACTTAAATCGATTCAATTGGGGTTTAATAGGTTATACTGGGCCTTAACAAGTCAACAATGCTCGTAATGGGCTTTGATGAGCTTTATTTGGCTTTGATGGTTCTATTGGGCTTAAATCGGTTCAATCAGATATATTGGTCTTAATAAGTCACCAACAAATCCTTTACAAATATTTGTTTAATTGAAATTTAAAATACTTAATTAAATAAATTAGTAACTAAACAAGCAAATTAGAAGAAAATGAAATTAATTCTAATTAATTTCCGACGGAAATAGTTTAATTTAAAATTAAATTAATTTTCCGTCGGAAATCCGTCGGAAATTAATTCGATTTTTAATTTTTTTTATTTTACAACATTTTCTTCTAATTTGAATTTTAAAACATTTTAAAAAAAAAAATAAAAATCGAATTAATTTCCGACGGATTTCCGACGGAAATTAATTTATTTTTAAATTAAATTATTTTCGTCGGAAATCCGTCGGAAATTAATTCGAATTTTTAAAAAAATTGTTTTCCCCCCAATTTTTATTTTACAACATTTTCTTCTAATTTGAATTTTAAAACATTTAAAAAAAAATTAAAAATCGAATTAATTTCCGACGGAAATTAATTTAATTTTTAATTTAAAATTAAATAAATTTTCCGTCGGAAATTAATTCGATTTTTAATTTTTTTTTATTTTACAACATTTTTTTCTAATTTGAATTTTAAAACATTTTAAAAAAATTTAAAAATCGAATTAATTTCCGACGGATTTCCGACAGAAATTAATTTAATTTTAAATTAAATTAATTTCCGTCGGAAATTAATTCGAATTTTTAAAAAATTTGGTTTCCTCCCAATTTTTATTTTACAACATTTTCTTCTAATTTGAATTTTAAAACATTTTTAAAAAAATTAAAAATCGAATTAATTTCCGACGGAAATTAATTTAATTTTAAATTAAATTATTTCCGTCGGAAATCCGTCGGAAATTAATTCGGATTTTTAAAAAATTTGGTTTCCCCCCAATTATTTCCCTCCCTTAATTTCACCCTCTTCCTCTCCCTCTCAAATAACCCTTCCCTTTACAATACCCCTCACAAACCCACCTCTCATTTTTCCTCTCAACCTCACCATCAACACCAAAAACTCGCCGGAGGACTTAGATAAGAGATGCTTCTTGTCAACAACTTCGGGGCTACATCTCGTTTTTACACTGTTACTTCTCTTATTCACACAAGGTATCGTTTTTTCGATTTATTTTTTTTAAAGATGTTTTCTTCTCTAACATAATTGTTTTTTAAAAAACCTTAGATATCTTTGTTTTATAATATTCAAATCTTGTTAAAAAACTTCAAATCTGTTATGTTTTATTTTTTATCAATGGTTTTTGAAGATCTATAACCACTGCATGTACATGTTTTCTATTTGGGATCTACTTTTTATAAAAAAAAAATTAAAATCCGTTTTTTGTAAAAATATTCCAAAAAAAAATACCACATCTAATTTTATAAAAGTTTTCAGATCCGATTTATTAAATATTATTTTTGTATCAATGCTTCTTTTAAGATCTACAACTACTACTTTCTGTTTAAAAAATTATTTTGGAAATGTTTTTTTATTATCAATTTACCGATCTGTTTTTTTATAAAAAACCTTGATATGTTTTAAAAATATTGAATATTTTATTTTTACCTTGTTATAATTTTTGCAGTTCAAATTCACTGGAAATTTGGCATCAATGTTAGTTACTTATGAAGGACGTCAGATTTGCAAATGCAAATACTAGGAGAAGAAGGATATGTATGAAGATTCTCATACTTTTGTGTGGAATGCTAATTTTAAATTGTTCTAGATGTACATTATTTTTAATAGGGTATTTTTTGTTTGGAGATGTAAATTATATTTTGATCTTAATATATTTGTAAAATGTTTATGAGGTTTATTTAATATCTATTATTTATAGATGTATGCGTATGCGTGTTTGTTTTGTTTTTTTAAATAAAACAAATTTTATCAACGATTTAATGACAAAATATCTGAGGGTGAAATTAATCAAATAGATTCAAATTTATAATTTAAAAAAAATTTCTGACGGATAATTTAAATAAATATTTTAAATAATAATTTTAAAAAACAATTTTAAAAAAGAAAAAAAAATTCCGACGGATTTCCGGCGGATTTCCGGCGGATAATTTAAATAAATATTTTAAATAATACTTTTAAAAAACAATTTAAAAAAAAAACAAATTTCCGACGGATTTCCGGCGGAATTACCGACGGATTTTTCGTCGGAAATTTGTTTTTCTTTTTTAAAAATGTTTCTTTATATATTTTTTAATAAATAAACGGTTAAAAATAAAATAATTAATAAATTTTTATCCGTCGGAAACTAATTAATCAGATTAAGAATTTGTTAATTAATCTGACTTTTTTTAAAAAAATGGGAAATTAATTTCCGACGGATTTCCGACGGAAAAATCCGTCGGAAATGATAAATCCGTCGGAAAATCCATTTTCTGGCGGGGCATTTTTTGACAGCCTAATCCGCCAGAAATCCGCCGGTAATTTGATTTTCCAACGGATTTTGCCGTCGGTAATGATCTTTTTTCTAGTAGTGATACCTTATTGAAAAAATTGAAAAAATGTCACTTCACACCAAGCTAAAAGTAATAATCAAGGTCCCTTGGACAAGAACTCAAAAAATGTGAGGTTCATATAAGAACTCTCTACAACGGTAATTTTATAAGACATTACACTTTTTGCTTTTAAAAACCTCCCATTAGAAATGCTCTAATTGGGTTAGTAAATAGGTTATGTTCATTGTTTTAATCCACTTGGGTTTGATTTTCCAGCCATCAATGTATTTTTCATATTTTAGATGTATTTAATAAGTTGGGGTTTTATCTTTTTATGTACTGGTTTGATTCCTTTTATAACTAGTCTAGTAGTTGTTTGTCTTAGAATGAATTCGAATATGCATGTCCATATTGGCATACCACTTTGAGCATGCTTCTAAATCTTTTTGAAACGTTATTCTTGGATCATGCCTCAAGTGATATTAAATGTTTTGGCTTTGATTTCAATTGAAAACGGGCTTCTAGGAAATCTTGATTATAAAGTATGATTAATAGATGATTTAGATTCTAAAATAATAAAACATCAATGTTTAGAAAATAAATATGCCTAGTTGTTTGTCTACTTTAGGAAAAATATGTGTGTTTTTGTTCACCGTCCAGGTACTATGCTATTTGTGTTATATATTATATGTTGTACTTATCAACAAATTAATAATACAATATTTAAAAAGCATAAATTTAACGACATGACAGTTGGTTTGCCTTTTATTTGAATATTGTTTATAATTATTTTGTTTTCACATATATTCTAACTTTTAATATTTATTTTCAAATTTATTAATAAGAATTTAATAAAAATATATTTGAAAAAAAAATATAGAACCATGTTTAATTTTTCACATAAGGCCTGCAAAATCTCATGGTTGGCTGTGGACATGATGTTGGTATGTATTGATATTCACCCACGATGTATATAAGACATATATGGTGGCATTTAGGCTTTTTCTAAAACTAAGTGGATTTTTGGGGACCAAAATATGACGAACAATAATTTGAAAATGGAAGTTGATAGAAATATGGATTCTTTAAAAGTTTATTTAAGGATTTATTAAAATTGTAGGTAGAGTTGAAATCTTAAATCATTGAAAAATTTAAGGGTAGTAATATACGTTAATTACACGTGTATTGATGGTGGTTACGTGGCTTATTTTTGGAACGAGTTGGTGACCAGGTAGAAGGGTCAAATTGATGACATAAACACAATATATCTTCTATTTTAAATGTATCAACTCGAAAATAAAACACACGTAAATAACAAGACAAAAGATAACAAATAAATGGAAGACATGTTTTTCAATCTCAACATTCGTGTGTGGTTTTTCTTTTGCAAAGCATTTTGACATAAAGTTTGTATATCTTGGTAGTCAAATTTATCCTCTGATTGGTTTCAATAACGATTCTATATTACAAGATAATGAGGTGTTGGTCATAACTTTTCATGATTTGAGGTGCCAAATGGGATACTTGATGACCTTATTTTGTTGAGTGAGAGTGGTGGTCGAGTATAAAGTCATTTACAACAAGAATTACCGTGATAACTCAGCAAATTACTACCAATATTTTTACAGAAGTCAGGGGTATTGACCTTGTAGTGAAATATAAATGCAAATATCCCTACTCGTTAAATTAATTAATTTTGAAAATCAAGTACATTAAACGTTGATGGTTTAAAAAATGACACAATAATTAAAGATGCATACATGTAGTTTATATATATCATACATAATTAATGTACCTTTGGCCCAATACAGAAACGTATTTGCACTATTTTAATTACACAAAAAGATGTCGTTTTAATCAATATCATAACTAAACATGGTTAATAATCCATGTTTCTTTTCAATCATTTTATCTCGGTCTCAACCACAAGAGAAAGTGATTGGACCTGTTAATTTATTTCTATTATAAATAGAAATAGTCATATTTTGACCCAAAAAAGGATGAGTGGATTAGGAAGAAAAAAAACAAATATTTTTTCCCTAATACATAATTAGTGACGTTCATACTTTTGTGTAGTGTATTTGCACGCATTCCCCATAAACTAAAAATCATAATATTTGAGGGTGAAAGTGAAAAAGAAGAAAGTAAGAGGGGGCTCAATGAAACTAATTCAGAGACAGGGTGTTATTGGGACAAGAGAACAATGGTCCGAACGATCCACGTGCAACGTCCGTGACACCTTCATTTCTTTAGTGACAAAAGAATGGATCAGGAGATGACATGACAAAGCAAATGTTGTTGATATTCTTTTTTCAATAAAATATTTGAAAAAGAATTCATTAACAATTAAAGGTGTTTGGTGAACAAAATATATAAAAATAATGTATATTTACAAATAAAATAAAATAATTGCTCTAAACAATAACATATATTTAACGAATTCCTAATTTGGTCATTCTATTAAAAGAAACATCACATCAAAACCTTCCATCGTCCTAAACACATGTTTTTAGAAAAAATAACAGATGTTCCAAATTTTAATGTTGAGTAAATTATAATTCTGGTTCCTGATTTTATACATTTCTTCGAAAATGTTCTCTAGGCTTTAATAACTACGGTGAGCGTCCCTACTGTTTGCATTTTGCTTTGAAAATCGTCTCTGATCACTTACTCCGTTAAAATTGTTCATTAGAGTCAAAGTATTTTCGTCCAACCATGTTTTTTTTTCCTCTCTTTTTGCAATTTTCTTTGTCTTTTCTTATTTTTGTAGCAACCATAAAACATTAGGGACCTAATTGTAATTTACTCTCATTTATATATATGTATATATATATATATATATAGAGAGAGAGAGAGAGGGACAATTTCAAACGAGAAGACAATCAATTTGCGAGAAGGCGAAAAACAATCTCAACCTCCCACCTCATCAAATCTTATAGTTGTGATTTACTTGCCAAAATTAGGTTAAAAAGGGTATAAAGGTAATTTAGATTTTTAATGATTAATTAATTATTTGAATCCTTCATTAATCTCAACATATCGTTAACAATAATATATAATTAATTAAATTAAACCCATAAAAATCTTTAATATATATCCTTTATTCTTTCACAATTTTCTTAACTAATTTTTCTGGTGACTTTTTGGATCCATGATAAATTTTCTTTATGTTTTACGTCAAATATCACATGTGATAAGATACAAATGTTAATATATTATCATATGTGATAATATATAGAAGCAAATCTATTATCCAATGTGGGTATTATGTAGTATCACATGTGATTCTATATAGACATGAACATATTATCAAATTACATAGCTAAAAATCAGTATAGATCTATTAGCATTATCACATGTAATCATGAATCTTTTACCAATAACATATATGAGGGGTAAAACATAAGAGAAATATTACTAATATCATATATGAATCTATTACCAATATCATATATGATTCAATGCATAGGGTAAAACACAAGAGTACATTAATAATATCACATGTGATAAAATGGATGGTAATAAGAATTTGTTATAGATATCATATATGATTAGCAACACAAAAAACCACAATATCACTTGTGATTAAAAAAAGAAAAAACATCAAGCATATGTATTATATTACAATATCACTTGTGATTAACAACTTAAAGTCGTTAACAATATCGCATAAAATATCGTTGATAATATTACATATAATACTATACAAAAAACTAATCTATGCATCTAGCTTTCGAGACAATGAGACTTGAAGATGTGATTGAGGACCATTATTAATTTTGTATATCATTATGGCCCTAGCTTGAATCGAGTTTATTAAGCAAAAAACCATGGTTTATAGTGTTGATTTATGGCTTCGTTTGCAGTCAGATTTGTGAGTGTTGGAACCATGGGAGATGAAGATAATCGAACACAAAAATTTGTGTTGATTTAGACTCAAAACTCGTTGATTGGAACCATCAATCTTCTTCATCAAAGCATCGATTGGAGTCTCTTGTCGGAGGATCGGTTTGAGTTTTCTTCGTCGAGGTTGCTACATGGGTCACCGATGGTTGATTCGATGGTAGGTATCGATGTTTATAAATAGTGAACATGAAGATGATCAAATGGTTGATTTAGTGGAGGGTTGAATATCTTGGATTAAGTGGAAGAAGGTTATGGTCGGTCTTAAATTCAGAGGACTTGGTATTGGTAGTATCATGGCATTTAACAGTGCTTTGCTTTTCAAGTGGATTTGGCGGTTTTGGTCAGAGGACGAGGCACTTTGGGTTAAAGTTATTAAATCCATTTATGGCACGAAGGGTCTAATTGGGTCAAATTTGTCTAGGCAAATTTCGAACTCCACTTGGGTTTCTATATTAAAATCAACCAACTCTCTAAAGGATAAAGGCATTAATCTTTTTTCTTTTTGCAAGAAAAAGGTGGGCGATGGTGGATTGACCGCGTTTTGAGATGATGTATGGCTTGGGGACTCTTCTTTTAAAAATTCAATTTCCTAGAGTTTATGCTTTAGATTTGGATAAAGCGGCGAATGTCAAGTCTCGAGTGGAGTTAGGGTGTTGGGATTTGTGTCTTCGAAGGGAGCCAAGAGGTGGGGTTGAGGCTGCACACTTATGCGAACTTCAACAAATTTTGTCTCCCTTTGTACTCTCGAATCAAAAGGATAGATGGGTGTGGATGTTAGACGGGTCGAGCGATTATTCGGTGGCTACGGCTAGGCGTTGTATTGACACTCACTTTTTGGAGGTTGAGTCACTTCCTAGTAGATGGAATAGACTTGTTCCCATCAAAGTTAACGTGTTTGCGTGGCGGTTGCGTCTCAATCGGCTCCCTACTCGGCTTAATTTGGATAAAAGAGGAATCGACGTTTCGTCTCTTTTTTGTCCTAATTGTGATTTCGGGGTAGAGGATTGCAGTCACCTTTTCTTCTTATGTTCTGTCGCTAAAGAATCATGGGCTCTTATTGGTCGATGGTGGCAAATTGATATTCCGACTCTTTGTTCCTATTCGGATTGGGTTTCTTGGATTGATTCAATTTGGCTGAAGAAAGAGGTTTTTGGGTGTTTCGAGGCCGTTATGCTTATCACTCTGTGGTCTGTATGGATTTTTCGAAATGGAATTCTCTTCGGCAACCCAAAGCCAAAGAAGGCGGCGATCCTGGAGAACATTATAACCCGTGCTTACTTTTGGATCAACCATCGTAGTACCAAATTGTCTATTAATTGGGTCGGTTGGCTTGCAAATCCTTCCCTTGCTACTCTCTCTTTGTAATTGTTTCTTTTTTCTAACTTCTTGCTAGTTTTATAAAATTCTACCGTTCTAAAAAAAAGTGGATGGTTGAATGTTGAATAAGAATGATAAGAGGTATGGACAATGAAGAAAGCATGGGCTGTTAAGGATGGAATGGTTTAAAAAGATTTAAAAAGATTTGTTTCAATCAATTAATTAGGAAGATTTGCAATCCTTGTAAAATTGCATAACGTATTATTTTTAATTAGAAAATTGTTTTCTTTTCCATCTTTACCCTTTAAGGCCTTTAGTCCTCTAATAAAATATCATTAACTTTAAGATAATTACAAGATTATGAATTTACTTTTCAATCCTTGATTAAATGAGGTGAGATTACTTGCAAATTGATGGTCTTCTCGCATGATCCTATATATATATATATATATATATAGGACCGAAGACTTCTCCGGCCAAACCCCAAGTCTCCTGCCATGACAGGGATCACCACCCCCTCCCCCTCCTCTTTTTCCCGGCACCACCTCCTCCCACTTCTCCCCCATTTTTCGAATCAGATATGCTGCAACCTTCAAAAATCCAACAGATCGGTGGATGGTGGTTCCGTGGAGCTTCACCCGGGGGGGGGGGGGGGGGGGCATGGTTGTGATTTGAATCAGATGGGTGGAGGTGGTGGTGGTTTGTGGAGTTTCACCGGGGGAAGGGGAAGACGGTTGTCTTTAAATCAGATCGATGGAGGTGGTGGTAGTTCTGTGGAGTTTCACCGGGGGGAAGGGATATGGGACTGGGAGTGAGAGGGAGATCGAGGTGGTAGTTCCAAATATGGCATCATTGTGGTTGTGGTGGTGGTGGTGGGGGGGGGGGGGGGGGGAACGCCGGAGAAGACCGACAAAGATGATATGTTGGTTGGTCAGAGATGATAGTCAACAGCCCTTCAGGTGGTTCACCGGGGGAGGGGGAGGAACGATGGATGATGGGTAGTGCAGTGGTCGATCGTCGGAGATGGTCTTGGTCACCGGAGATCGCCGGAAACGGGGTCAGGTGTCTGAGATGGAGATGACCTTCACTGTGTATACATAAATTAATATTACTATTTTAATAATAACTAGAAGTATTCTCGCGTAATGCAACGAGATACATCACGATTTTAATGTTTCATTTTATTTTTTGTTTTTTTGTCGATTTACAGTACGATTTTGGATGGTTTTGAGAAAGTGATAATGTTTTTTTTTTATAAATTTGTTTAATTTATGTTTAATAATATAATGTTTTTTATATAAAAAATAAATATTTTGTTAGAATTCAATGATTATCTTATATATTTTAATGACATCTAGAAAAAAATAACCAATTACATATTTAATAATATAATTAAAACAAATTTATAGTAATATAATATATTAATTAATAGTAATACATGAAAATGTCTACATAAAAGGAATGCTCTGCACATACCAAATTGATGTGTGTTAGAAGCCTGCAGTAGTAACATGTATCTTGTGCTTTGATACTTGTAAATTAAAAGATTTTTAAAATTTTGCATAAAATGATGGTACCTTATGCCTAATAATTTGTATTTAAGAGTTTTTTATCTGTGTTTTATAATATAGTATAGATATCAATACAAATTAAAGTAAATTACAATTTGGTCCCTAGTGTTTTATGGTTTAAATAAAAATAAGAAAAAAACAAAGAAAAATTGCAAAAAGAGAAAAAAAAACATGGTTGGACGAAAATACCCGACTCTAACAGACAATTTTAACGGACTTAGTGACCAGAGACGATTTTCAAAGCAAAATGTAAACAGTAGGAACGCTCACTGTAGTTATTGAAGTCTAGGGACCATTTTCATAGCAACGTGTAAACCTCAAGGACCAAAATTGTAGTTTACTCTTTAATGTTTGATTCATTAGAACCGTGTAAACCAACACCCAAAACTCCCAATAAGAGAAAAATGGAACCTCCTATTGTGTACCAAATAAAATGTGGTTGTTTCTTTTCTCCCTATATGGATAGAAGTAGATGAACCGGAATTAATTCTAATTCCCACACAATGAAAAAAAGTAAAAGGCCTTGAGAAGAAAATGATCCTATTTCACCACTGTATATTGCTAACATCAAGAAATGGAATAATCAAAATCACGAGTAACAAGCGATAATGGATAGTCTTTTCAATTTTGCTTGTGTTTTCTTTTAACCCTATGTCCTCCCATCGTTACTAACCTTCACAACATCATCCCTCAATCATCGCGTCCCCACAACTACCGTTGTGGCTCTCTGTTTCCTCCAAACTACCGTCGCAATCCGATCCAATTATTTGTAGGAGATTCAACCTCAAACCCTCTTGACCCATTATCTCCCTCATTGAGTAGGAGTTTTCTTCAAGCTAGTTGACATCTATGGGTAGTGGTTTGTTTCATGGTAGTGGGTTGCATGCTTTAGCAGTCGATTTCATTACCAAGGGATTAGTTGGCCCATGACACCCTTTCCCAAAAAAAACTTTAGTTGAACACAATCAATGTCCTATTCATTGGGATAGAAGAAAAGAATGTAAAAAACTTACCCCAGCAAACCTATACAGATCCTATTTGGTTTAATTTTGTCTTGAACATAATATATTAAGAAATTCGATTTTAATTTGAAATGATGAAACATTATATTTTTGTTCTTGGTGAAATGATAAATACTAGTTTCAACATGGAATGATATAACCATTTGATTATACTGATTTTACTTTGCTTGGAGATGGATATTATGGTGGTGGTTGTTTCCATTTTTGTTTGTACGGTTGTTTTAAATGGTTATATACTTGTTTTTTTCATTTATTAAATATGTGTACATAACAGCATACAACCAATATATTGTTTTAAGAAAATTACATGACTTTAATATGAATTTTATAAAATACGCCAATATTAATAAAATAAAATAAAAAGTCGAGGTGGTTGTTCAATCAACTTTTATTGAAGTGGAAGTGTAAAAAAAACCCAGCGGTTTTGAATGCACACATGAAATGAAACAGATCCAAATGTTGAACAATGCCGTATATGGTCATCCTCTACAAACCACTACAAATGCACATATATTTAATTCCTAAAATGGAATTACATTACATACATCACTCACTCTAAACAAAAACCCACAATGAGAGAAACAAATTATGATCAAGTAAGATCATCGTCGTCCTCGTTCTCCTTCTCCTTCAGCAACAATTTCACTCTCAACAGAAGGCTCGTCTTCCACTCGTCCTATCATAATAAACACGCATTCAGATTTCGCGGTAATAAATATTTTGATGAGGTAAATATGCATACAGCTCATAAAAAGAAGCCTTTCAATAATAATTGGGAAAATGTGTCTTCTTTCAGTAGAAATGGACAACAAAGTACTTCAGTAAGCGCTTCTGACTGCTAAGCTAAGTAGTGTTGCACAAGGCCCGGGCCTTCCAATCCCGTTTTCAGTGAGTAAAGAAAAAGACCCGGGCTTTTTAGGCCTAGGCCGGGCTTTGGGGTTGAAAACGACCCACTCGGGGTTTTTGGGCTTAACAGGGCTTTTTCAGGCCAGGCTTTTCCAGATCAGGGCTGCCCCAAAATCTCAGCCTAATCAGGCTTTGAGGCCTGGCCCGGACCGGGCTTCGAGCTCACTGTTCGGGCCAGCGGGCTTCAGCTTTTTTGTGCATCTCTACTGCTAAGAATATACAAGGGAGTTCATTTTCCAGAATACAAGTAACATGCTTTCTTTATAATGGGGGAAAAGTACCTATGGCAATTGTAGCTCCTTTGTACCAAGGAACACCCTCAGGCCTCATCCACCCCTTCTTTAAAATAGTTATATATTGTGTGTTTATGTTTTAATAGAATATAAGATGGATGCATATTCTAACCACATCAATTCAGTGTAAGAAAGATTGACTGCGAACTCACTCAAGGGTTAGAGGTTTTCTAATCGTTTCTGTCGTCGTGGTCGACGAGGAAGAAAGAAACGAATGAATGTTCTTTAGGGAAACTGAGATAGGCTTCTAGTCAACCGATTAAGACTACTACCACTTTCTGATATACCATTTCCCAGTATCCTGTTTATTTTAGTTTTACTGGGCAAGCCCTAGAAGAAGAGAAAAATAGCAAAGGTAAAAGACAACGAGATTGATGACAATTGCGATATTCTATTACCAGCTTAGTCATGCTGTCAAATTCCTTCACAGCATCAGTGAACTTTGCAACATCTTCTTCATCCACCGCAGCAGCTAAATCCTGCCATCAAGAAAAAGAGAAAATTCCTTTATCATAAGCATAGTCCATGGACTGAAAAGCTTATAAACTTTTACACCTGTTGTCCAAGAGCAACAAACTTATTACTCATTGTGATTTGTGAAAATGACAATAAGCGAGCTTTTTTTGTTATGGAACAAGAATTCATGCTGTTGAAGCACCTCGACGCTTTATATCCACACAATTTCAGTTCTGGGAATGGGATATATGAGATGAATTGCCTCCAAAAATTTGTTTCAAATCAACAAAACTTAACAGAGGGAACAGCTCATATTAGCTAATCTTATTATACCAGTCTTACTGTAATGCCAACAAGTATCAAATATTATTCTTTCCTGAAAAAGTATCAAATATTAGCACTAGACAAGAGAAAACTGATAACCACATATTTCTTACAGCAGAGTGCTTGTGAGATCATCTTTGACAGGCCAGGTGCTCCCCCCTACCCCCCCCCCCCCCCTCCTCTTTTTTCCCTTGGACCATTTTGTTTATGCTTTATAAAGGTTGGCGGTGTAGCTATAATTAAAAAAACAACAATATTGCACTAAAAACGGTACACCGCAAGCATGACACCTATATCTGAAGTTCTGATCAAATCCATATCCTAAAAGGTTAAGATGGAAAGAACCAATAGCATCATTACTTAATGGAGCATTAAATATGAACAAGTGTTTCGATAATACCAGTGTCATTTAAGGTGTGAGGCACACCAAGGAGCAAAGGTCGGTCCTAGTGTCCTACAGGGTCCTAGGTGTGAGGCACAAGGCAAGGCACATGCCTATCGAAGTACCAAACCAAACTAATCCAGTAAAGTGAGGAGCTAAACTTTTTTAAAGTTCAATGTTATATATATACACACACATACACGTGCACACACATATATACATATATATATATAGGGTCAGGTTCAGAGGAAAGCCTCAAAAATTAGTAATTAATTAGTTTTTTGGTTTTTATACACATGTGCATATTATGCACTTGTGCATATGCACGTGTGCATGAATCTCAATAATTAATGTATATAAATTCAAAGAACTGCAATTCTAATTTATAACTAAATAAGTTGAAAAAATAATTTGCATTGGCAAAAGGGAATTTAAACAGAAACTAAAAATAAAATAACAATCGAAAACAAATTTTGCAATCAATGAGCTGTGTATACACCAAAATTATATCTGAATACAAAACGTGCTTTGAACAGATAAAAGATGAACATCACCACAAGGCAACAACAGCAATGAGGTGATTTTTCCAACTATTTTATAACAGATGTATTCCATTCAACAAAAAGTGATGAATATATACAAGAAAATTTTCAGATGTATGTACAAAAATCTCATGGTATTCAAGTCATCAATGTATAAAACGAATATATTTAAAATATTTGGTTATTCAGCAGGTTAGGGCCAATGAAGAGCACATCATATATATAAAAATACCAAAAAAAAACATTGAAGAATAGTGAGATGGTCACAAACTCATTACCTAATGAATCGATAAAACCTTGTTGCTATTAAAAAATCAAGATAAGTAACTGCCGCCTCTCAAACACTGAACAATAATTTCTTTCTCGAAAATGCACCCTAAAAAATATCTACTTATCTTGACTGATGTGACTCACATAAGAAGTCCCTTGCCTCATGCCTTGAGCAAAGGCGCACACCACATAAAATGTGCCTTGCCTAGCCAAGGTAAGGCCCTAAGCCTACGCCTCGCTGTGCCTCGAGCCTAGGCATGCCTTTGATAACACTGGATGATACGGAAGTGAGACTGTAACATATGAAAGCCTCTTAACCGTCTGGACTTTTCTGTAGCCAAGAGAGCGAGCAAAGTACAAAACAGAGCATCACTTGACTTTTAGGGCACGTTTTCGTTGCATAGGATGTAGAATACAGATTTCTTAGGGAGCATCTTTGGAGTTAGAACTCAAATTTTGTTTGTTTTTGTACTTCATGTACATGTAACTGACTTCTTTTGTCCTTTTACTTTGTCCTAATATTTAATATTGCTGCAGTACTTAAAAGATATAAATAGCATGATGAGCTTTTAATAACATACCGATAGCAATTTGTATTCACGTGTTCCTGAAAATGTCGGATCCAGTTCCTGCAGAAACAAGCAACACTTTCAGTCAGTACACCAAACCTTGAAGTAAACTTGATGCCTGACAAGAGCTAGGGTTGACCTGATAGCGCTCCAATGCATTTGTGATTGCAACAACATCACCTTTACAGAGTTGGCAAATGCCAGCATTAAGTAGATGCCCTCTAACTCCATATTTTAGCAAGTTATTGTTGAGAGACTGTCGTGCTATCGCTTCATAAATCTCTATAGCTTTCTGATATCTGGAGAGAAATTGTAATTAGTCTACAGATTTACATAGACTTCATGGGTGTTAGAGCCAGTGTACCATCTACTTCTGTTGCCATTACTTAAAAAACACCAATATTGTATCTGGTGCAAAGTTAGCCACTACCTTATCCAAAATGACCGTGACTGGTCAAACTCTTTGAGACAGATGAAAAGGTAAAAGAAACGACATGCAATGAACCAAACCATATACTAGTGTTGTCAACTAAATTCCTCAAAAAAGACACTTGCAGTGTATTTTGCAATGGTGAACAAACTGAATATGGATCCAGGAATTGACGAGTACCCACAGATGTATTTCATAGTAGTACCTATTATCAAGAATCATATAAGATTTAAAAAACGAACACCATATGCAGTACCTATTATTTTCCTTAGTACATCATTTACCAAAGAGAGAATATAGACTCCATCACAGATGACACGGAGATCAATTGCTGCTATGACATCTTAGCATTCCATATCAGGCTCCAATTCTAATTCATTTTTTGATTGCGGCATCTCATAGTTCAAATGATGGACCAATGATTCTAAAACCCCCATTTATTTATTTTACATTAAATGAGAATAATATATATCAAATGCAATAGACGGTTTAATCAATGTAGTTAACAAAGCAACGTAGAGCAAACCAATATACATGATGAGACTGAAATAATTAGTGACATATTGTTTCTTATAATGCATACTTCATGAATGCTCAGAAGTGAGTTTTAACAAAACTCAACTTCAAGAAGTCACATTTTAAATTACCTACAAATTTATAATTAGCTGGTAAAATTCGATATAGATGAGCACATTTTACACAGTATGAAATGAAGGTTGTGCAGTGGATATGATTAGTCCATGGGCTCAAAAGTACAAGGATCACTACAGATAAGAAGTAGACTAACTGTTCCAATTGAGCTGAAAATTGTGCGATTTTCAGCTTGCACTGGTTTGCAGAAGTTGTTACTTCTTCACCTTGGAAAAGATCGGCTGCTTTGTCATAGTAAGCGATAGCCTGCTCCAAATTTTGCTCCTGTTCATATAACTCAGCAATTTCCTGTGCAAAATGAAGGCAAATTACTAGCCACTCATCATATGTGTTGCATTAAACATGATAGCTAAGATATGTGACTGCTCTTAACTATAAGGTTAGATTCATATACAAACTGTAACACAGTTATTGTTCAGATTCTACTTTGAAGTTAACCATATCAGCAACAACAATAACCAGCCGCCATCCCAAACTAGTTGGAGCATGCTGAGAGTTAACTTATAGGAAACAATTACAAGCAACTATGATAACTTAACATTAAAAATAACTGTATCCTCTAGGTTATCTAAAGAATTTTTTTTTTGCAATTTTAGGGTTTAAGGATGCATGATAGGCAATATGTAATTATTGTTAAAATATGACAATTAAATTTTCTTAATCTTTCCCAAGCTGCCGCTGGTAGATGTAAAGCTTGTGGTTAAACCTCAACACTTTTCAATTGATAATACTAAATCAGATTATGTATGATTAATCTTACCAGCTGCAGGAATATCAGAATTCATTCTTGAAAAAGACCAAGCCTGAAATATCTACAAATCTCAAGTTTCATTATCTAGTGCTCTAGTGAGGACCTTACATGACAATTTTACTACCAGTCCATAAATGAAATCAGTTATACCAACAGATAAGTGACATCAAAATCGAGATCTTTAGTAGGAAAAAGTAGAACCTATGTTCGCTAAACCTAAAGAAAAGGAAGAAAAGCAGAAATCCATCTCTTTAAAATTCATTGACATATCAAATAAAAATAAAAAGGTGATGAAGTGGCCTATGTTTGAAAATCGAGAGTACACAAGACTCTTGAGAAACATTAATCCACAGTAACGTGATTGCATGACTACAGCAGACATATGTTGTACCTTGCAATATCTGGCAGACATGCTGAGCCTCCCAATTTCCATGAATATATTTAATGCTTGCTCTAGGTGAGCTATGCACTCTGCAAACATCCAACGGTAACAACATAAACAGTTTCTAAATTTAGCATGGACAAATAATATATTTTATATTCCTATGTTTTTACATTTAGGTGACAGGCCTATGTGGAGCAAAAAAAATGATAAATCAGGTCAAGAATAAAGATAAAAACAGAGAATAATATTAACAAGGGGCATCCCTTATCAAGCTATCAGATTCAGATAAAATCTTGATGAACACGCCAAAAATTGACCATACTCGATTAGAACTTATAATACCATAAACCTTACAAATAGACCAAAGCAAAAGGTTCATATTTAAACTAGTTTCTTCACACTGAATGTCTCTAGCCACACACAGCAACTTCTAAATCAAAGCAGAAAGCAGAAAAGCAGTTGCCACAAGAGAAGGTTAACTTTCTCAATCTGTATTGACTGAAGATATTTTCAGTAGTACATCTTATTATATCTTGTATTCTTATACAAATTTATCATTTGACAGGGTTGAGCAACAGAGGGAGGTACGGGAGGCAAAGCATCACTCACTCTGTGTGTTTAAGCAACTAAGTTTGTTTCACCAAGCCACACCAGCTCATTTGAAAGTTCAGCAGAGTTTATTTGATGCAAAAAGTTGCAAACCAAAAAATACATATGACAGCATTTTGAATTTTTTGTCAGGAAGTATGATGCTTAACATATGACAGACAAACATATGAATTCATCATCACTGATTCTACAGGAACCTTGTTTATTGGATAATCATTGTTGCCAGAGTCATCTGTATTAATTTGTGAATTGAGAGGTTCTACAAAACTAGCACCAAGAACATGGAATGGTGCTTTGGGCTGGGATAGCTCAACTGGCCAGGCTTCGGGTTTGCTCCCCATTAGTCATCAGTTTGAGTCCCCTCAGGGACACTGGAGGTTTGCCCGGCCGTTAACTTCAGGCTCATGGGATTAGTCGATGTGCGCACAAGATGGCCCGAACACCTACGGTTATCAAAACAAAAGGAACATGGAATAGCACACCATATTGGATAACTGGGCCTTGTCAGATCCAACTAACTAGTGCGAGCTTGACATAAAAAACAACCTATAACCTCGGATAGATATTATAACTATGAAAAAACATGAAAATTGAAATTGGCAAATATGAATGATTTGCTTACGCTGTGTTCTTGAGTCTTTTTTACGAAGGAAAGGAAGGGAAAGGGAAGGAAAGTATGAGGGAAAGAAAAAATCTTGTGTTCTCGTGTTTTTAAAATAATATTGATTTTCTTGCCAAAACTTTCCTCCCAAATATGGAAGGAAAGGGAAGAAAAGAATTTATAACAATTAAAAACATTTATAAAATTACACATTTACCTATCAATTACATTCCACTATAAAATGTAAGGGTATATTTGTAAAAGTGACATCTTTCCTTTCCTTTCTCTCCCGCTCAAGAACATGATTTTTTTTCCTTTTTGAAAGGCAACCATAAAAAAAACTAAAAAAAGAACAACCGAGTTCACCAAAAGCAGAACAAACAAAACTACAAAAGCAAGCACACCCACCTTCTACAACGCATAGAAAGGAGGGAGGCAACAAAACCCAAACCAAACAAAAAACCGCACGCACGGGGCTATGGAGACAGCGAAAAGACAAGCAAAAAGATCCCGAAACAACCAAAAATTTATTCTTTCCTTCCTTTCCCTTCACTCTCAAGAACACAAATAAAAAAAATCTTTCTTTTTCCTTTCTTTTATTTTCTTTCCTTCCAAAATTCATGAACACAGCGTAATGAGCAGTAGATGAAGTATGTTTGCAGGAAATTGATGTAAACAGATGCATCCAACTAATTAGTGCATGCTTACCCTTGATGTTTGTTTTCTTGTATGAATGAGCTGCATCAGCATAAGCATTAGCAGCTTCATGTTTGCTATCCATCTAGAAAACACAAATTTTCAGGATTACAATAGGGTCCATAAAATGATGATATGATGCAACTATGCAAGTGGGACAAGCAAATGAGCTATGCAAAGCAGCATTAAGCACTTACTTTCAGATGGCACTCGGCCAGCTTGACATATACAGATCCAGCTTGGTCCCCTGAAAAGTTATATTTCAAGATTAGCAAGCAAAAAGAAATAAACATCATGCAATGTCTGTAGCTCTAATTTTTCAGCTTTGTCTCATTCTTCTGTACACATCTAGGTACATATGGGAGTTCAACCAAGCCAAGACTGAGCTTACTCAGCTCGTCAAAAATATATATTAGGCTCATATTCGGTTCATGGCTTATCAAGCTTAGGCTCACCTTGCCATAACCTTGAACCTTGGGTTGGTTTCTAGAGGCTCAATTCCTATGGGATCGCATAAGCTCGAGCCTTGGCTCAGTCGATATAGACGCTGCCGTATGGGCTCATATAAATTAAAAGCAAATCCCTTCAGATAAGATACGAAACAATCTCCCTTCAGAAACTATAAGATGTCCCCCAGGAGTCAAAATGGTTTAAAGTATATAAATTACGCTCGAGTGGCTGATAAAGGTATGGCTCAGGTAGTCTCCTAATTAGGCTTGTGCATTCAAAGAAGCACCAGCCAATAAGTTCTTCTAAGAAAAAGTAATATGTATTTTTGAGCATTAATACTAACAAGATTTGGCCAGCTTGTAACAATTGGCAGCTTTTTCATATAAATCACCAGCATCTTCATATTTGGACCCAAAGAAGCCCCAGCCATTGAGCTTCTTCTCAGCTTTCTTCTCAAACTCCTGACCTTTTGCTATTTGATCAGACATTCTCACTAGGTCCTGGCTTGCAAGATGTTTCTCCCACTCTGTGAGTTCACAAATAAAAAAAGAAAAGAGAATATTAAGTTAAACAAAAAGAAGAAATTCAGGAAATTGGTTTGGCTTTCCTCCTTCTGTTTGCAACTTTTACACTTTACTGGACGAGTTTAATCCCTCCTTTTGTTGTAAGTGGACAAGAAGGAAATGATATGTAGGTATCTAAAAGTCTTATCACACTCTAAACAAGAACTAAAAATAACAATATACATTGGAGCCTTGGAGGGTAGACCACTACTCACTCCACCAAGGCAAAAGAAAAAAAAAATACTTCCCAAAATAGTGAGTATGCCTGGGATACAGAGTTACAGACTAGTGAATTTAAGTTAAATCGGTTTGTATGCAAGGTAAAAACAAATAACTTGTAGGCTGTTATGCATAGACACTATAAAATGATATCGTTAGTCAAGGTAAAAATGAATAGCTAGTAGACTATTAATCTAGCAAACAAAGACTACAGAAAATGAGTGAACTTTATACACCTGATTAGTACTAAGAATACCCTAGAATATTAATGTATGCTTCTAACATTTGAAAACAAAAGAATATCAACAATTGAGCAAGTAAACCACAAGGGTTGTGGCGTACGGGTTAAGGTCCCGGGGATGTGGTGGAATATCCTATCTGCCCAGGGTTCGAATCCAGGCGTACACAACAATTGTGGCCACTAAAGTTTAATCAGGGCTGATATCTTACAGTCATAATTTGCCAAAGGGATTAGTTAGGCATAGCCTAGGACACCCTTCCCCCCCAAAAAAAAAAATAGAGCAAGTACAAATGTACAATAACTTATTGATTAGATTTCACTTAACTGTCTACGGTTCCATTGCGTGTGCTCAGGGTAGAAGTTTTGTATCTCACTTCTTGGAGCAAGGAATTTTTCATATACTAAAATAAAACAAATTCATGGTTTCAACAGAGAAATACTTTGATCTTTTAAAAAACACCAGTTATATATGCCTTACCAAGTTTACAAACAAGAGATGAAGTTAAAAGATTCAGCAACTATGTTAGATACAGCCATACAGCCAATATTCAATCTTTACAGGTGAAAGGATCTTTAGAACAGAGGAATTGATCACTCCATCGTATAGATGTCAACCTCCCAGAGATATGGAATTCACCTAGTGATAACCATACAGTACCTAGTCTTCACTTGTATTCAAATAATATGACACTTTCACTACATATTAATACTGCAGATTGTTATGTTCAATGACACATTGCAATCTACATGCCACAAGCGAAGAAAATGAAGTAGGTTTTGGGAGCATGGAGTTCAAACATTTGGGGTTGAAAGCACAGATCATTCAATTCAAATGTTAGGGGCCGTTTACCAAACTCTTACCCTGGTAAGCACTTACCGGTAAAATTCAACACTATCACTTACTTACCGGGTAAGATTTTAGTCCATCAAAACGGTATCGTATGCAACAAATTTCCCGGTAAGCGCTAACCGTGGTAAGAGTCTTTGCCCTCACTTACCGGTAACACTCTCGGTCCTTGTCTTAGCTCTTACGGGTAAGATTCTTGGTCCTTACCATATTCACCCGGTAAGGTAACGTGACTTGGTAAGTGCTTACTCGGGGAAGCGTTTGGTAAACGGCCCCTTAAACTAAATTTCTAGTTCCCAAACACACCGTAGGAGGCAAGTTTAGCATATCAATATATTCAAACATTTCTCAGTTTTATACAATCGGGGAAACGGGAGAAGAACGGCTTTGTGCCATTAGAATCCTTTTCTGCCAGATAGCCTTGACCTAGCTTCCCGGAAGAATCTTCAGAGCTTAGAAGCACTCTTTGAGACTCTGTCCGCCCTTGAATGTGGAATAGAAAAAAAGGGTAACCAAACAAGTAATTTTAGTAGGTTTCAGCGGCAAGCAATCCATGATCATAGGCAGTAAACTGGTCATCTAATCTACTACGTGGGCATAGTTAAACTGCTTTGATACCTTGAATTTAAATGTCCGTCTACAAGTATCAAATTTCATCTCAGAAACTTGATTAACGAACGCATAGAATATCATTAGCAGCAGCAAGATATAAGTAGTAGCTTTTAGAAACACGCAATTAAACCCTAAATTGAGCACAAGGAAAATTAATCTAAAATTGTAATGATCATCCACTAGTATAAAACGAGTAGAATCTATTGAACAGTTTGGAGTAACTCAAACAAATTAAGTTATTGGAATTCCTTTTAAGCAACTAATTAAGTATTTATGGTTCGTAAATGAAGAAAAATACTCACAAGTAATCGCAGGAGAGGTAACGACAAACAACGAGGATGAGGACTGGATGAAGACGACGATGATCAAGATCTCCTTCCTTATTAGATACGTGAAAAGCGAATAGATTTGAGAAGTATGGTGGAGATTTTGATGACAAGGGAAGTGGGGGTAGAAGAAATATAGGAGCAACCCGGGATAGATAGAATGAATCTATAGGGATGGGGGTGTATTTGGTTGGGTTATTGGAAGTTATTTGGTTGGGTTATTGGGTTATTGGTTGAGAATATATTTTTATTCTCACATAATCTTTAGTCCGGGGTATCATTCATTGATGTTGGTCGGTTAAACTAGTATAATTAAGAGTGAATTACATTTTTGGTCCCTCATGAATGTCTGGATTTCACTTTTCGTCCCTCCAGTTCTGAAAGTACATTGGTGGTCCCTAAAAGCAAGATATGGTGCCCAAACTCGTCCCTGGCGCTAACACCGTTAGTCTAGGCTCCGTTAGAGCAGCCATGTGCCCCTCACGTGAGGGGCATTTTGGTCTTTCCTCTCTCGCTCCCCCTTCGTCTCGACTGCATCCCCCCTTCGGCGACCTTCCACCTCCTGTTCCCACCTTCCTAACCATCACCGATGACCATCAAATCTCTTATCCACCATCATCAATCAATACCTTTCCTTTCTCCGATCAACCCCTCCCCCACAAACCTACGATTAAAACCTTTCTCACTTCAAACCACCACCGTTCCATCCCAATTATAACCTGCAAAAAAATAGCCAAAACTTGCAAATCGATCAAAACCCTTCGATTAAAACTAGGGGTGATCCCTCTCCATCAACAACCTGCAAACAGTGGCCAAAACCTTCAAATAGATCGAAATCTGTGAATCGCTGCCAAAACCTATATCTATGAAATCGGTGGGTTAGGGACGAGGGAAACTTGTGAATCGGTGCGTCTATCAATAGCTTCCAAAACCTGTATCTCCGACTGATGAACGCCAATGAAGGCTATCTCCAGCCTCCCAACCACACAGTCACCCAATCTCAATCGACAACCCCCTTGCTGTCATCCTCACCCACATCCGTAGGTTGAAATTCCAACGCACAAGGACGAACTCCAATCTCCACATACAACCTATAAGTCACGACCAACACCCTGTTTTACCTTCAACTTCGAGACCCATCTCCATATCCGACCAACAGGGAGACTCAACTTCATCCAAAGAAAAGCTCTTACCAAACACGAAGATGAAGACGTGGGGGTGGGGGGATAACCAACGAAAAACTCTTACCAGTTACTAGTGGGTTCCATAACCAAAAATGGAGATGACACATAGGGTGGGGGAGATGACGTGGTGTTATATATATATATATATAGAGAGAGAGAGAGAAATCTAAAAATCTTAATTTAATTATATATTTTAAATAAATTTTAAAAAAGGGTAAAAAGACCAAAATGCCCCTCACGTGAGGGGCACATGGCTGCTCTAACGGAGCCTAGACTAACGACGTTAGCACTAGGGACGAGTTTGGGCACCATATCTCGCTTTTAGGGACCACCAATGTACTTTCAGAACTGGTGGGACGAAAAGTGAAATCCAGGCATTCATGAGGGACCAAAAATGTAATTCACTCTATAATTAATGAAGATTTGCTTTGTTTAATAATTTTAATACAAATATATTTGTCCAACTTGAAAATATAAAAATATATTTCATCCAACGTGAAAATAATGTTTCATTCAACATCGAGAGATCTAGGGTAAACAATAAGGGGGCGTTTGGTTTGCATAATGTTTTTGGATGAAATGGAATCTGTCAAAGGAATTTGACTTTGAAGGAATTGGAATGGAATGTTGTCAAGTTTGACCACATGTTTGGTTGACAGAATTGGAATGGAATTTGTTAAATGAATTGGAATTTTTCTGTTTGGTTCACAGATTGTAGCTTTAGAATTGGAATGGAATTTTGGTAAATGACCAAAATACCATTTTTGTTTATTTTATTTTTTTTTAACAAAAATTACTTTAATAAAATAGTCATTAAATAGTTTAATTTTTAACTAAAATTGCTTTGATTATTTTAGCACACGAATGATGATGAGAGAGAGAGAGAGAGGGAGAGGGAGAGAGAGATGAGAGAGAGAGGAGAGGAGGGAGAGGAGAGGAGAGAGAGAGAGGAGAGAGGGAGAGGGAGAGAGGAGAGAGAGAGAGGAAAGAGAGAGAGGAGAGAGAGAGGATATATTGAGAGAGAGAGAGTAGAGAGAAAGAGGAAGAGAGGAGAGAGAAAGAGGGAGAGAGAGGAGAGGGAGAGGAAATGAGAGAGGGAGAGAGAGAGGAGAGGAGAGAGAGAGATAGAAGAGAGAGGGAGAGAGGAGAGAGGCAGAGAGAAGAGAGAGGGGGAGAGAGAGAGGAGAGAGGGAGGGAGGGAGGGAGGGAGGGAGGGAGAGAGAGAGTTGGTGTCTGCTAATAATGTTGAACGATAGTGGTGGGCGATGGTGGTGGTTGCCGAAGGTGGTGGTGGGCGATGGAAGTGGCCGGAGGTGGTGGTCAATGGTGGCCGGAGGTAGTGGCCGATGGTGGTGTTGCATATTAGGATGAGGGGCAATTGTCCAAAAAAAATATGACATTTCATTCCAACGAAATACCACCTCCACCCCAAAGAATGTTAAATTCCTTCATTTGTGGAATTCATTGGAATTCAACATTCCAATTCCTTAAAAAGAATGAACCAAACGATGTAATGGAATATGGTCAACGGAATTCAACATTCCAATTCCATTAGATTCCATCAGAATCTGCGAACCAAACGTCCCCTAATAGAATTTCCACTTCTTCAATTTGGTCAAAAATATAAATTAATGAGTTTGAGTAATAGGTTCATTGTTTGTATTATATTAAAACCAAACCACATTTTTCATTATCATTGTCATTCCTTACCCTCATAACTAATTTGTAAGTATACCGTAAATGCTAAATCATATTAAAAGTATTTCTATCATACTCTCTAAAAATTATTGTAAATGGGAGATTAAAATAATTTTAAAAAAATTATCCAACTCCAACAACTTCTTCATTTTAAATATTAGAAGTATACTCGTGCAATGCAGCATGATCTATCTCGCTTTTAATGTTTCGTTATATATTTTGTCTTTTATCGATTTTATAAAATTGTTTTATAACGATAATGTTTTTTTTATAAATTTGTTTAATTTAATTTTTTATTTTAGTTTAATTCTAGTTTAATAATGATGTAATTTATTTTAGGTTTAATAATATATTGTTTTTTATAAAAAAAGATAATTAAATATTCTGTTAGAATTCAATATTCTAATTATATTTTAGATTTTTTATATTTAAAATAAGATGTTTATCATGTATTTGATTATGTTTATCAGTTAATTATGAATTCAAACATTTAACTTTAAAAAGTTGTACTCGTGTATCATTTACTTGTAATCTTGAACTTTAAGTAATACGTATCAAAAACAATATTTAATGCATAAAAACTTGTTTTTAAGATTTTTTTTTTCTCAAATGTTTTATAATATAAGTATATATCAGCATCAAATAATATGTCAATTAAAACTAGATGGTAAAAAATTAAATATAAGTAATATATACTAAATATCATAATGTCAAGAAAATAAAATTTAAAATGTTATTTTATAAAACTTCATGATAAAAATCAAAATTATTGTATAAAAATTTAAAGAGGATGAGGTTTTTATAAAAAAAAACTTTTGAAGTAAAAATTGATATGAAATAGCCAAAAGAAAATTAAGACAAATTAGTGATTATTTGTATCAAATCTCATACTAATCACGACACATTAATTCGTATATATTTATGATATTTAATAATATAATTAAATTCAAAAATATTCAATATTGGACTCATTTCGAAGGTATTGACGAAACGATTACAACGATATAATTTGTAAAAAATAAAAATGTTTTTAATGCATTTTAGTTCATATACTGTATTTATGTTTATATGATAAGAGTCTAAAATTAAAAATAAAAAAATAAGAGATTAAAAGTAAACTACATACCTAATTATAAGGGTAGTAAATGTAAGGTATAAATTAAAAAAATTGAATTAAGGAAAGATTTAAGGAGGAATGAATGTGGAGGTGTTAAATAAACTTATAATGTAAAATGTGTCCAGATACATGTTTAGGCGGGAAAATTAAAAAATGAACTCACCAGAAGGCGACACGTGTCCTTCTAGTTACTTATTTATTATATGTATAGATTTGTAAGTTATATATTTATAAAATTGAAATGTCAAGATTAAGGATAAATTTAAAACTAATATTAGATTAAAATTTCATGTCGCTATCCACGTCAACAAATAATATTGAGTTGGAGGTCACATCACTCGCCACATGGTAACTGATTAATGCTTAAATCAATTACTCAGGTACTTAAATGTTTGAAAATTCACATCTTAGGTACCAAAACGAATGTTTTGAAAGTACGTTACCCAAAACAGGAATTAGGGTAAAATACGATACATTTTCATGCAATTTGCCCTATATTATAATAACCATAAAAACTTTTAACTGAAGGTATTATTTGACATGATTTTTTCTCATTTAAGACTACATTTAATATATTGATAAACATATATTCGTTTCACAATATGTTTGCTTCATATGTACTCGGTTCACAGTTTGAAACTTTTTTACGTGTAACTTTTGTTTCACAAATAGGCTAAAAAGGTTCACATTATGAAAAAAAAAATAGATGTCAATCTATACCCCAAATCATAGTCTTAGGGGCTGTTTGACAGTTGCTGAATGGTTTAGTGCAGAATGATTAAGTGGTCTGAATGATTAAGAGGTTTTTATGATATAGTGTAAAATGAAATATGGTTGTTTGCTAACTGTTCATAATGAAATCAGGGCTCTTAATGGTTAAGGGAGGGTCAGGATACAAAATCATTAAGAGGATTTTGGAACCATTAAGAGACAACCCCTTTTTTTGCCAAACATGATTTACCTCTTAACGATTCAGAGGTTGTCTTTTAATGGAACCATTAAGAGGTAAACAAACAGCCCCTTAAATGAAGAAAAAAAAATCATATGAAATAACACATGATACACTAATTCTCAAAGTTATCACAATTTCATAAGTTTTCAAAAGAAATACTATCTCTTTACATATATATATATATATATATATATATATATATATATATATATATATATATATATACTAGAAGTGTACCCGCGCAATGCAGCTAGATACATCATGATTTTAATGTTTCATTTTATTTTCTGTTTTTTGTCGATTTACATTACGATTTTGGATGGTTGTGAGAGAGTGATAATGATTTTTTATATAAATTTGTTTAATTTAGACTTAATAATATAATGTAATTTATTTTGGTTTAATAATATAATTTTTTTTATAAAATATTCTGTAAGATTTTTTAATTATATTTTAGATTTTTTATATCTAAAATATGCTGAGAGTTATTTTAGGGGAGTTAAAGTTGGAAATTATTTTAGGAGAGTTAAAATGGTTAGAAATAATCATTGAAAATTAATGAATATCATTAAATGTAGTACATACAGCTTTTATGGTTGTTTTTTAAGTAATTAGCATTAAATAGCGGTACATTAAGCTTTAAGACTTGTTTTTAAGAGTTTTTATGCCATCTTTATAATATAGTGTATATATATATATATATATAGAGAGAGAGAGAGAGAGAGAAGTGGATTCAAACGAGAACATAGTGTATTTAAAAGAATAAATGGACGGTTCTTAGCCAATCATTTTTTAAATTAATTCTGAAAATAATAGTTTCTAAAATTAAGAGTAAAATGGCAATAAAGTTATATTATGCTATGAATAATTTAGGATAGTATTAACTTCCAAAAAACATGGATTATAATATTTAATTCAAATCAAAAACGTATTTATCCTTTTCCTTTATTAAAGCAAATCCGGTTAATCCATTTTGGTAGTTCACCTGGTCTGTTTGTTTTTTCAAGCAAATCACGAATATGTAATACAAAATCACAGATGATTATATGGTGTACAATATGCAATCCAAAATCATTTATGATTATATTGTAAAGAAATTTGACAGATTGTTTAAGTGTAATATGCATCACATGTGATTATACCTTATAGTAATTGGACATATTCTTATATTTGATATCTTTCACTTTATCATATATGATTTTATGATAAATAGTTTAGATAAAATGATGTTATTAGTTTGCAACCCTAAATCACATATGATTTTGTTCTAAATACTTGACACAAAATTCATACTTAACACCAAAATCATATGTGATTTTGTACTAAATAACTTGGCTATAATACTTAACACCAAAATCACATGTGATTTTGTTCTAAATCCTTAACACCAAATTCATACTTACACCAAAATCATATATGATTTTGTACTAAATAACTTGGCTATAATACTTAACACCAAAGGCATATGTGATTTTGTTCTAAATACTTAACACCAAATTCATACTAACACCAAAAATCATATGTGATTTTGTACTAAATAACTTGCCTATAATACTTAACACCAAAATCATATGTTATTTTGTTCTAAATAACTTAGACAAAATGTTTCTATTAGGTTTGCAACTTTAAATCATATGTGTCCATCAAAATAAGATCATAAATAATCAAAACTAAAAAACAAATGACCATGATTGATTTCCTGAAATTTCCTGAAAATTTCATCCATATAAAACTTGTAAATTTTATTAATTCATAATACAAACAGGTAATTAAAAGGACCTATCCAAAGGATAAATAACCCACATCCTCAAATGCACAAAAACAGAAAAATACAAACCCTAACTCACGATAATAGTCGATGTTTCCATATAAATTGAATTGATTCGATTGAGGATTGAAGTCGACGAATACTAAAGGTCGCGTACAGATCAAACAGGGTTTAGTAGCTGAGAGATGGAGGGTTTAGGGTCGAAGTTCATGCCGATGATGATGATCCTTTCGTTGATTTGTCATTTGTCTTCAGAACCACCTTCGATGATTTCCTCTATTGTGGATGCCGCCATGAAATAGTGAAGAAGGATTCATCAGAAGAACGTGATTGTTTTAGGTTTAAATCGAGAGAAGAAGGATTCATCAGAATAACGTGATTGTTTTAGGTTTAAATCGAGAGAGAGGGAGATAGAGAGAGAGAGAGAGCTAATAATTAGGAAATCAATTATATTTAGTAGTTGAAGATTATCTTAAAATAATCAGGAGTAAAAAAAGACCAAAATACCCTTTTATAAATTTATTTATTTAAAATTTTAATTATTTGTTTAATAATTATGATTGGTCTAGAATTGTTCCTTTATTCCTTTAAATCATTATCATTCTCGTATGAACCTATCTCTCTCTATATATAGGGTCAGGTTCAGGAGAAAACTCTAAATAAATGGAAAACCGAAAAACCACGAAAAAACAAATGAAAAAGTATATGAATATGAATGTCAAATTAACGAGAAAAATATGATCGTTTATTTGGTGTAATTTATTTCGCTCGAATTTTGTTCATTTTTCGTATTTTTTCGAATAAAAAATAGGGGGTGGAGGTTTTTTATTTTAAAAAATATTGTTGTAATCGTCTGTTTAATCATATTCATCAGATTAGATTAATCTAACGATTGATAATGTGTTTTTTAGTTTTTAATTTATTTGAGGTTTTTCATTTACTTGGAATATTATATATTATATATATAATATTCCAAGTAAACTGAGCGTTCTTGTTGCAAAACATTTATTGTATTAGTTAATACTAGAAGTGTACTCGCGCAATGCTGATAGATACATCACGATTTTAATGTTTCATTTTATTTTTCGTTTTTTGTCGATTTACATTACGATTTTGGATGGTTGTGAGAGAGTGATAACGATTTTTTTATATAAATTTGTTTAATTTAGACTTAATAATATATTGTAATTTATTTTGGTTTAATAATATAATTTTTTATAAAATATTTTGTTAGATTTTTTTAATTATATTTTAGATTTTTTATATTTAAAATTTGATTTTTATTCTATATTTAATTATGCTGAGAGTTATTTTAGGGGAGTTAAAATGGGAAATGATTTTATGGAAGTTAAAATGGTTAGAGATAATGATTGAAAAATAATAAATAACATAAAATGTAGTACATACAGCTTTAATGGTTGTTTTTTAAGTAATTAACATTAAATAGCGATACATTAAGCTTTAAAACTTGTTTTTAAGAGTTTTTTATCTCTGTTTTATAATATAGTATAGATAGTATAGATATTAAAAAAATCAATTGTATCTAATTGGACAATTTTAGTTATGTATTTGTGATTTTGCTGTAAAATATATTTTTAAAATTTATTACTTTGAACTCTTTTTCTTTAAATTTAGTAAATATAATTGTTGGATTGTAATTAAACAACTATGATAACAATTTTGGCTTTTGGATAGCTTAATCCGTAAAAGTTTGGGTTTATTCTTTAGTAATCATCAATTCAAGGCTTCAAAAGTTCTTAGTGGTCTCTATTATGGAATCAACGACTTCCTCCTAAGATGAGTTTATGATCTTCTTATGGAGATTCTTCAATAATGCCTTTCCTATGGATGACAAGTTCAGATACATGGGCTTTCAAATGACTTGTAAATTAAATTTCTATATTATAAGTCAATAAGATTATTTACTTTGTTTGTTTTGTCGGTTTGAGGGTAGCTTGTCCACATGGATTCCATAAAGATCGTCGTCTCGTTGACAAACTACGTGGAGAAAGAAAGTCTATTGGATAGGAACATTTAAGGCTAACTCTTTCTCGTCTTCATTAAAGTATTAAAATGCAGTTATTGTCCGCTCACATGTATAGAAGGTTTGTGTTATATAGTATACGTATATCTAACACTCGTAAATTTCCAACGAGAAAAGGTTGCTCCGAGTCCATCTTGTGGTTTACGAGCATAAGCCTTGGAAAGGAAATGACCTACTTTGGATCTTCAAAGCGATGAGAGAGTTTCGGTCGAAAAACGGAAAACTTCGGGCGTCGGCAGGCCCTCGGCGACAATGCCCGCGATTGTGCCACAGAGCACTCTCGCACGGCAAAGTCGCGACCAAGGGAGCACCCGCAGTACAATCTTGGCGACATTGCCAGCGATTGTGCCACGGGGCAAGGTCGTGTGGCAATGTCACGGCCGACCCCATGCTATGTTTAAAATCCCATTTTCACTACCATTTCACTTATTCTTCACCCTCTCTTATCCTTTCTCTCCCAAAACGAACCCTTTTGGGTTATTTAGGGTTTTCAACCATTGGAGACCACAATCCTTGAAGTTTATGGAGAATTTTCATCACTAAGCTAAAGATTTTATAAGAAAGCTTGGAACCCTTCATCTTCTTCATCATCTTCATCAATTTCTAGGGTTTTCACCTAACCCTTTTCATCATTTCGAAGTTTGTGAGTTTATGACTCATTTTGGTGACCTAGAAGTGCATTGTTGATGGATTCAAGTTGTGGGTAAAGTAACCTTCTATTTTCTTCATCTATGGGAATTAGGGTTTTGAGATAAGATGAGATCTTCATGTAAAATGTTTGGGGAACAATTCTATATGGTTGGATATGTATATTGATGGTTGGAAACTTGTGGATCTAGGTTTTGAAAGTTTTGACTCTGAAGATTCAAATTTCTTCAAGGAAACTCTAAGTGGGGTAAAATCTAGATTTAGCCTAAATCTAGCAAGGTCAGTTCAAGTTGATTTGTAAAAACGTTGTACATGCCAAAATGTCCATTTTAAAATATTTATGTGTTTTACATGAAATTGTCAACTGTTGAGTTATTTGGTAACTTTTGATTATTTGAAGTGTTTAGCTTATTAAACTTTGTAAAATACCCACATTTGGGATTTTTGGGCATTTTGATAAATGTGTCATAAATGAATGTGTTTTGATGATTTATTGCATAAATAGATATTTAGTCAAAAATGCACTTTTAGTGTTTGTCGGGTTTTATGCATCATTCATGAAATGGGATGTTTTGAAAGTACGAATGTGTGAGTCCTTTGGTTCTGGTCAATCCCGACCTTGGGAACATTTTAGAAATAGTAAACCTTTTTGGGTTTTGGGCCGAAGGCCAATTGTGATTTGAGAAACAAAGATTTTGGGAAAAGATGTATTTGGATTATACAACCTTATTGGCTCGTGTATTTTAGCCGAACGTCTATTATGCCTTTTGGGGCTTGATTTATACTCAGGTGAGTCTTGGAACATTTGTTCAGTTTTGGTAGCTCGATAAGGAGCCTTGGACGTATGGTGTACTTAGTTGCATCTTATTTGAGAGTTACATGTTTTGAATATGTTAGTTCATTCGTTTGAGTCATATAATGTTTTAGACTGTAAAGCATTGGATCCATAGGCATATGAGTCAGTTAGTTGGTTTAGTTAGGGACTTTATCCTCATTTTGGGACTGGAAATTGTTTATGGCTAGCGGGAGCTCGAGGTATAGATCGTGGGTGGTTGAACTCGATAACCGTGTAACCTTTAGTGAAGGACTCGAGGTATAGATCGTGGGTGATTGAACTCGATGCCCGTTTGCAATCCAGTTTGGTTATTCATCGTGGAATTTATTGTTCGCGTTTGAAGTCTAGTGAGTGGTCCCCAAGTCATGTTTTTATGTAAGTTTGCGGTGGTGCTCTGTAGAGTCGTATACAGAGCTAAGTCTTGCGGTGGTGCCCATGGTGAGCCAAATACGGGGACTTGTGGCTTTTGTGGTGACACTTATCTAGAGGTCGAGTAGACACTAGAGGCATTTGGGTATCTTGCGGTGGTTACTCGGTAGGGAGCCGTATACGGGGATCCATTACTCTATGTGAAGCTCGAGACCATCGAGAAGTGGCTTAACTTTGTGTGCCCGCCACTTTCGATGGAATTCGGGTCCCCCCCCCCGTCACCGAAAGGTATTGTTTTGGATATTGAGTTTTATTATCCATATTTTCGGTGACGTTTTGTTTATATGGATTTTTATCCATGGTTTATGGGTTGAGTATTATGCCCCACCCGTGTTTTGGGTGTTTCGAGATATAAAGTTTTATTCATGTTTCATAAATTGGGAGTCCGTTTTCTATTCTCATTTTAAGTGAGTTTTGGGTTGAATTTAATTTACGAAAGAACGTTTTATATTGGGATATTAGTTTTTAAAACAGTTTGGTTTGGAAAACGTTTATATTGGTGTCTCCTTCGTCTAAAATGCATATTATTGGAAAACGAGTCATTTCCATATTTGAATAATATCACTTTGAAAGATTATGATTTCAATTGCATTCTTCTTTTTACGATATATTTATTAATGTAAAAAACTCTTGAACTCACTAGGCGTTAGCCTAACCTTTTTATTTGTCGACATGTGCAACAGACTTCGTTGGGAATAGTTTTAGTGACACTGTGAAGAGAGAAGTGCTAGTTGCGTGCTCGAAGAGTGTTTAGCTCATGGAAGTCTTTCGCATTTGTTCTGGGAAGAGCAACTTAGTGTTTGGGGTTAAATAACATCCGACTTCGATTTAGTACTTGTATATTATTGGAGTTTATATTTGTTGAGGTTAGTTATAGGATTTTAACTTGAGGAATACCGAGTTTTGAATTGTATGAGGAAGTTTTGTCCCTTATATTGATGTTATACCGAAATTTTAATTAGTTACTCTTACCAAATTTGAGGGTGTTACAGTATATAATCTTGAAATTACAGTTTAGCTATCGTGGTTTTCAAAATGCTCGGAATTGGTCCCTCCCTCTAACAGACTTTAAAGCCCCTGTCAAATGAAAGGCATTTGAGAGCTTTTCCATTAGTCTCTTATTTTTTTCCTTTTAAAAAATAAAATTTAAATAATACATATTAATTATTATATAATATAATATATATTTATATACATACATACGAAACCCCTTCCCTTCCCCCCCCCCCCCCCCTTACAAGTTTGACACCAACAACCATCACAATCCTTCCTACCTCTTTCATTCCCCTAACCTCCAGCCCTTCGATGAAATCGATCTTCATTGAATAACTTGTAAAACCAAAACAATCGTGACTAATTGCTCAAAGCTCCCCTATTTATCAAGCGCATCCACCATTATTTTGACCATTGTGACTAACTCCGGTACATATAGTCAGTTTGTTGTGTGTAATTTTGTTTCACTTGTAATTTCTTATAAGTGTTTGACTTGTGTGTGTTAGAAACATTTATGGATTGAGATCATTTAATAGATAATAAAAATTACGGCATGTATCGTTGGTTGATCTTGCTGATATTGTTAGGGTTGAGTTGTAGCATGTGATGAAACAAGCATATATTGTTTGTAGCTAGATAATTCTTTGTGAATGTTGATTAACTATGAAATAATATTTGTTTGGTATTGAGTTAGGGTTGAGAGCCTCACTTTGGCACCCATATTATAACATGAAGTACTAAGGTCTACATAAATGTGATGGATGAACGACAGTATGGGGAGGGGTTTTACTAGACGGAGTGGCCAAGTAAGAGAAGGTGGTTGACATGATTTAGATCAATGGGGAAGGTTTAGATGGAGGTGATCGTTATGGTTTCAGTTCACAATGGATGAATTATTTTGATGTGCTATTCTCCGCATGAATAAAACCAAGGTGGTCGTTATGGTGAAGAAAACAAGAAGAGGGGCATGGTCACACTGACGGAGCCACATGAGAACAAAGGGGTGCATATGTTCCCTTTGGATATTTGACAACTTTTTTTTTGATATAGTAATAATACGAATCTTTTATGTACAGTATACCTATTTGCTATATAGAACTATTGCTTGAGAAGTGATCCTCATGGAGATCCAACTACCCTAGTATGTCGGAATCTATTATCCATTATCTTGATGATGTAACTCCTAAATCCTAATCACCATTTTATCCCCAAATTAAATAACACAAAATACTTTGAAAGGTTTTCATCGTAAGGAGCTCATAAAGTAAGAATAATATTTTTGTATTTTAATTAATATATAAAAGTCAATATTTATATAGTTTAAGTCCAAAAACTACAACTAGCAAAAAAAAAGTAAGACCTCGCAATCGTCCGCTTGCAAAATTTGTGGCTATTTGATATAAAAATTCAAAAATTGGTTATTTTGCAATAAGTCCCCTCCCAAAAAGGTTATCTAAGGGTTTTTTTTTTTTTTTTTAAAAACCTCTTAATGGCTCTTAAGTCTGAATCGTTCAGACCTTTTTACATATCACCTCTTATTAATCATAACTAAAATAAGATTTCAGACTTTAAACCTCTTAAAAAACAAACGACACCTAAGTGATTAATTCCTTTAACAACCATGTGTCAGTATTTAATAAGAGAAAACAACCGGTATCAATGGGTTAACGATTGTGTGGTTACTTTTTTTTTTAAAATTTATTTTGTTTTTCTACTCGATGCTCCCCTGGGCTCCGCCCCTGCTTGGTCACGATGGAACTGGTGTGACTGAGATGGACGAGAGTGGTGACAATGGAAGTGAAGTTGTTCGTAGGAGATGGAGTTGCAAGTTCAGAGACTATAATTTGGGGGAAAGAAAAGGGCCAAAGTATTGGTAGCTAGAGTTGGGTTGGTTGTCGGAGTTTCTTTGAGGTTGCAAGTTAGGGACGAGAAGGGGAAGGGGAAGGAAGATGGGTGGTGAAGTCATTAAAAGATAAAATTATTTGAAAACAATAAAAAAATGAAAAACAAAAATATAATTGTTCTAACTTTGTAAATAGAAAAATAAAAGAAAACCGGTAAAACACCGAAATGCCCCTCAGTTAACGGATGAAAGTTGACGTCCGTTAGAAGGATAGACCAAACCTGAGCGTTTTTGCAAACAATGATGACCAGCCTTTAGTTTCACAACCGTAGGGTCGAAAATCATTACAATTGAGAAACCACAGGGACCAAAACCGTAGTTTACTAAAAAAAAAATTAAAATAGACTCAGAGCATCTCCAACAACTTCCCCATAATTTCTCCAAAATGGAGAACCCAAAGTCAAAATCTCAAAAAAAATAAAAAATTACATCAATCTCCAACAGATTCTCCATTTTTGAGATAAATCATTGATTATAAATATTAAAATATTATTTACATTTAATAAAATATTATTTCTCTCATCTAAACAATTTATTTTAAAGCTTCTCATTGGTGTATATAATAAAAATAAATTTCTCTCCCTTGGTAATATTTTTTGAGATATCTCCAAATTTGGAAAAAATTATCCTCACTGTCCTATTTTCTCTATTTTGAACAAGTTGTTGCGAAAGTTTCTCAAAATCTCTATTTTCTCAAATTTGAAGAAGCAGTGGAATGCTCTCATGTAACATGACCATAATATGCAACATTTGAAGCCTTGATATCCTCCCGCTCCGGCGATTCATCCGCACCATTGGCGCATCCTTGTGTGATATCGGCGGCCGATTTTACTTTCGTCTTCTGCACAACTAATCTCAGTACACCACCGGCGAGTGAGTTCCTTCGTCTTACTTTTCGAAATCTTCCACTGCTTTGTTGCTCGAAACCCTAGTCGCACTTATATGATATATTCTTATGCTGTAGCAAACTGATCGTGTCAACTTTTGGAATCAAGTTATACAGGCCATTTCAGACCACATAAAAAGCTGCCAAAAATTCAGAGACCACGAAACCCTAGCCGAAATCTTTTACAAGTCTGTTCATTTTTATTGAGATGGCCATTTTGACAACATGTGATCCCCAAAAATAAATCTAAAAAAGGAAATGGAGGCTATTAATTTAATATAGTAATATGTCTAGATATTTCTTTCAAAACAAATCAGTGAAGAATTTGACCTAAGGTGGTGTTTGTTTTTTTAGAGGTTCTGAAGTCTTATTTCACTTTTGATTAATAAGAGTTGGTGTTGAAGTCTGAATCAATATGACTGTTTGTTTTTGTAACGTCTAGAGGCATCTTAAGAGAAAGGAGACCATATGAAATAAGGCGGCGATAAGGGATTTTAAGAAGTTAGGTCACCACTTCTTATTTCAAATGTATTTAAGAGTTGAAAGGTTTTGAAATATGGGAAAAAACATACAGTTTGAAACTTGACCGATTCAAGATTTAAGACCCATTAAGAGTATTTTTTTTAAACAAACAACCCCTAATTAATTGTTTCTCGATTTTTTGAATACTTGGAGTAATATGTCCTAATTTATTGTTTCTTTATATTTTGAAGCTTTATTATGGAAAGATATTTGAAAAGAAAAGTATCATCTGAATCCATTGATGTAGAATCGTCAAGTGCAAGTGTCTAAAAATATTTCACAATCTAGCTCTGATTCTCCGATTGCGGATATAGTTGATTTGAATGATCTTCCTTGGGATCCATCAAAGATGAATGCGTATCAAGTTTTATTGAATGCTTCGGTTGATGTTGGTAGATTCTTGTTGAATAATGCGTTACCATTTCAAGGTCGTGATGAGTCGGAAAATTCATTTAACAAAGGACTTTTCTTGCCAACATTAGACTTTATTGGAGAATCAAATGAGACTATTCGTAACGCTATATTACAAAATGCTTTGGGGAACAATCAAATTGCGTCTCCAAGTTTTCAAAAGGATATTGCTACCTGTTTTGTAAATGAAGTAATGAAATCAATTCTTGAAGAAATTGGAGATGATGTGTTTACTTTATTAGTTGACGAGTATACCGATGCTTCTAAGAACAAACAATTGCTCGTGGTTTTACGATACGTTGATCCATGTGGATTTGTTAAAGAGAGTTTTGTTGGCATTGGTCATGTGATGGAGACATCTGCTTCAGCTCTTAAATTTGTCATTGATTATTTATTTGATAAACATGGATTGAGTTTGAAACAGGTACAATGTCAATGTTATTTACTTTATCTTTTAAATCTTTCACTTAACCTTTTTCTTTGTTATCTCTCTAAATCTATTATTGAATCTTTGAAACAGGTAAGAGGTCTATGTTATGATAGAACAAACTATATGCATGATGAGTTCGGTGGGTTGAAAGCTTTGATCTTGAGAGATAACCCTTCGGCATATTATATTCATTGGTTTGCTCAAGAACTTCAGTTAGTTGTTGTGGCGGTTGCAAAAAAAGACTATGGCGTTTGGAAGTTCTTTGATATGTTAGACATGGTGATGAATGTGGTATTAGCTTCTTGCGAACGAGAAGACGTGATTCGAGAAAGTTACAGAGATAAAGTGCAATGAGCAATTGGTAAGCGTGAAATTGAGTCTGGAAGATGGCTAGATAGAGACTTTTATAACTTACGAGGCGAAGATACACAATGGGGTTCTCATCACAAAACAATTTTAACCTTGATTGCTTTGTTTCCGGAGGTTGTTAAGACGCTTGAATATGTTGAAGAGGAAGGTCATTATACTTTTAGCCAACATCAAGCTTATAATGTTCAAGTATATTTTGACACATTTGATTTTGTGTTCTATTTGCATTTAATGTCACACATTTTAGGGGTAACAAGTTCATTGTCACAAGCTCTTCAAAGAAAAGATCAAGATATATTGGAAACAGTTTCATTGGTAAAAGGAACCAAACGACAATTGCAAATGTTTAGAGAAAATGGGTTTGATCCACTTTTGGAGGAAATCTATTCTTTTTGTGAAGCACATGATCTTGAAAAGTTGGATATGACAAAAGCTTACGTTGATGCAAGAAAGCCGAAGCAAATGACCAACATTACCTATCGGCATTATTATGAGCATTATATCTTCGACACTGTCGTGGATATGGAAATTCAAGAGTTTGGTAATCGTTTTAATGAGGTAAGCATTGAATTGCTTAAAAATATGCCGGCTTTGAGTCCGTGTAACTCATTTTCTCATTTTAACACATCAAGCTTATTGAAGTTGAGTGAGTTTTATCCATATGATTTTAGTCAAATGGAAAGGATGACTCTTGCTCATGAACTTGACCTCTACTATGACATTATGCATCGAGATGAAAGATTTGCCAACTTGAATGGCATCGCCGACCTTGCTACATTGATGGTGAAAATAGGAAGACATATCTCTTTTCCTTCGGTCTATCGTTTACTGAAGCTATTTTTGGTTTTGCCTGTTGCAACCGCTTCAGTTGAGAGACGATTCTCTAAAATAAAGCAAGTCATATCAGATTGGTGCAACCGAGGCCACCATGATTTTTTGAATGCTTCGATAATTTGTGCCACAGAAAGAGAAGCACTTGCAAAAGTTATGAATGAAGATATAATTAGCAGCTTCCAAAAGATGAATTGTCACATGGAGGAATTGTAGAAGGTAAGTTATTTTTTTTTAGAGTAAACTACAAATTTCGTCCCTGAGGTTTACAAAAAACTACGAAAGTGGTCCCTGAACTTCAAAAACTGCAAATTTCGTCCCCGAGGTTTCGATTTTGCTATGAAAGCAGTCCCTCGTGGCGTTAGTCCGTTCAAGTGTCCGTTAAGAGGCACCATGTGCAAGGCACGTGATGGGCAATTTTGTCTTTTCGTCTATTCCCTCCCATTTAAACCCTTGCCGAACGTTTTCTTCTTCTTTCTGTTCTTTCTGTTCTTCTCCTTCTTTTTGTTCTTCTCCTTCCCGTCGAACAACAATGGTGGTTTGTCACTGTGGTTTACCTGCAACGATTCGAACATCATGGACAACTAAAAACCCTGGACGTAGGTTTTATGGGTGTCCAAGGAAGGTTTCAATATGTGATTTTTTTTCTTGGTATGATCAACAGTTGTGTAATCGATCCGTTGAGGTCATCCCTGGATTGCTAAGATCAAAGAACAGAGTTGAAGCTTCCCTCAAAGCAAAAGAAAATGAAGTCAAGATTTTAAAATTTTTATTAGTTTGTAGCTGGGTTATGTTTATTTGTACAATCTTCTTGTTGACCTAATTGAGTAGGATGGAGCTGTAATGTTTGTAATGCCTTAACAAAATCAATGAAAAAGTTTCTTGTTTCATCAACATTGAGATTAATTGCAATGTTATGTGTGATGTGTAGTGTTCTGTTACAGAATAATTGCACATGGGAAGTGTTTTGCAAGACTAATTGAATGATGGAGCTGTAATGTTATGTATTTCCCATTTGTAATAGAACAGAGTACACAAAAGGAACAAATGTTCTGTTACAGAATAATTGCACATGGGAAGTGTTTTGCAAGACTAATTGAATGATGGAGCTGTAATGTTATGTATTTCCCATTTGTAATAGAACAGAGTACACAAAAGGAACAATTTTGTTAAGTACACAACAGATTGTTCCCTTTGTTCAGTACACCAAAGGGAACAATTTTGTTAAGTTCATCAATATCCTTGACATACATTTGCATTAATTGACAACAAAAGGAAACAAGTTTGCTAAGTACACAGCAGATTGAACAACATTGTTAAGTACACCAAATGGAACAATTTTGTTAAGTTCATCAATATCCTTGACATACATTTGCATTAATTGACAACAAAAGGGAACAAGTTTGTTAAACTACAAACCACATCTGCCAATAAGTTCAAAACAAACACATACAAAATACAGACCATATTGTTTTGATTCAAACACACCCAAAATACTACATAAACATACACTTGTTCCATAAACTGCCAAAATACAAACCAAATCTAATTTCCTTTGCAAGTCCTTGAATTATGACCTTGCTTCTTGCACTTTGCACATGTGACAGACTTTCCACCCCTCCTCAGCTTGCTTTGCCCCTCTGTGGACTTCTCATCAACACCCTTCTTTCTCTTCTTCTTTGGCCTCCCAACCTGCTTATGGTAGGTTGGTACAATCAATTTTGTTGGACAGTCATATCTAGGCCAATATGCTTTGCCATTGATAGGCTCTACCTTGAACATGTACATGGTTTTCCAAGTTTCAATCCAATAGGCTCTATTAGCCCATTTTTCAGGCAGTTCAACATTTGCTCCATTTAGGGCCATATTTCAATTTGTAGCAACAACATGCTTACAGGGGATTCCAGTTAGTTCCCACCTCCTACATGAACAACTTCTTGCATAGACATCAACAATCACTTGATCATTCCAAGGACCACATACCTCATACTTGTTTCCTCCATTCCATATCACTCTGTATTGGGCTGCTTCATGCTTGATTTTTTCCATTGTCTTTGTTGTTGTTGGAGTGAGTGGTCCCTCACATTTCTCTATTACCTTTAGCACATGTACAATCCTTTTCATAAGGTAGTGTCTAATGTACTCCAAGGCTGATATAATTGGTTTATCTCTAGCCTCTACAATCTGCTTGTTGAATACTTCACACATGTTGTTCAGCAGTACATCAGAATGACACCTACCTGAAGGAAAACAAAAGCATAGTGTTGTCTATGTGAAACATTCTTAAACTTACTTTAATCAACATAAGAGTAAGTACATTAAGTTAAGTGTACCTATGAAATGTGACCTACTCTAGTGTTGAGGAGGGATATGATTCAACCATACATAACAATCCTGATTAAAGTTTTTTAACTCCTCCATTGCAGTTTGGAACTGGGGTACAGTTGTAGCTGTTGCACATTTCCAAAGATGGTATTTGTAAGCTTTCCCCTTCCACTGTTGTTTCATGTTCTCATGAATGTGTCTCAGGCAGAATCTGTGTACATAATCAGCTTCCTCTACTCTAAATGTACATAATCAAAAAAACAGGGATACTTACCATACACAAAAACGGGATAAAGCTCATCAGCTTCTTCCTTTCTAATCATCCAGGAGCCCATGATCGAGAAGTTACTTTCAATAAACTTAAAAGATGAAGAATCGAAGCTCAAGAATTTTTGGTCCAGGTTAACAATGGAGTTGGGGATGACGTAAGGATGATGATGAGGAGGGTTTTCTTGAAATTGGAAAACCGGTTAACGAGAAGGCACATAAATGGGAGGGAATAGACGAAAAGACAAAATTGCCCATCACGTGCCTTGCACATGGTGCCTCTTAACGGACACTTTAACGGACTAACGCCACGAGGGACTGCTTTCATAGCAAAATCGAAACCTCGGGGACGAAATTTGCAGTTTTTGAAGTTCAGGGACCACTTTCGTAGTTTTTTGTAAACCTCAGTGACGAAATTTGTAGTTTACTCTTTTTTTTATAATAAGATGGTACTTTTTCTAATTACTTTTTATTTTATTCTATGATAATTATTTTGTGCCACTGTCAAACATAAATTTCTATACCAGCTACTCTGAAGGAGAAAATTAAATAATGTACTCACTAAAATTGACATGACATAATTATAGATTTCTGAATTATAGATTTTGTATTTCTGCAGACCCTGCACTCATAAAACCTGATTTACATAAATAGCTAAACTATGACTATTCTTGCTTGCTTTACATTGCAAAATAAGTTTGAATCTTTTTCATTTTCCATCAGGGAATTCATGCATAATTATTGAAAGATTTAGATCAAAGTCTTTCATTTGGATTTTTCAATATGCTGGGTTTTTTTTCCTTAAATATTCAACGAGATTCTTGTCTCCGGTTTCTTTAATATGTCCATCTTTTAGTGAAGTAACTCGAAGGGTGATTGTAAATTTAGGATTTCAAACATAAATGGAATCATCGTTGATTGTTTTTCGTCTTTCTTAAAAATTTCTTATGAATGTGTTGTTTTAATCACTTCAAACAAAGTTTAGTTTCAATCTTCTTTGTGGTATTCAAATATTTGAAGTTTGAATCAAGTACTCTTTGATCTTGAATCCTAGATCCTAATTTCCACCCAAAAACACCATTAATCCAAAAATTTATACCTAGGGCAATGCATAATTATGGATTCGAAGTTGGGTTTTTGTAATCAATTTTTCACCAAAATATGCATATCTCAATTTCGATAAAGTCTGAAAGATGTTAAAGGAAGTACAACGATTGGATTCCATGGATATCAAACCTCATATTAACAAACAATGCTGACCAATTTTTGGTGTTCATGTAGAATTGTTGGTGATAATATCCCTCTTATTTTTCTTTTTGTCTTGTAGCTTTTGATAACTCTTCTCTTTTACTGTATATTTCTCTAAGGATCCGATGGCCGGGAAAATTCAATGAAGAATCTTTTGTAGTCGTGGAATTTAACAGAAGAAGAATAGTAAGTGTAAAGAAGAAAAAGAAAAAAAGTGGTCTAGTCTATCTATGGCATCCACAGTGGCTGAAATTCAAATGGACTGGAAGCAATTTTGAAGATCAGATAGACATATAGCTCATAGTTGGTGATCCAATGAAGCGTGAGTGTGTTGAACGGAAAGACCTCTCGTATGGATCAAATTCAGTCTCTGCACCTGTTCTACTCTTACGGTAGTCTTCTAGCATATGTGACAGTGATTCCATGATTTCTGACATTGGTGGTCTGAATCTCTTCTCGGCCTGTATTGTTTAACAAGATATATTAACTTTTAGCACATATTTGCACCATGCGTTTCAATTTGCGTTGCTTTTATCTTTTACAATTTAGATGAAAATTACCTGAGTACAGAGTGAAACCACATCAGCAAACCGTGAGAGAGCCTTGGGGGGAATTGATTTTCGGATGGCTGCTTCAACCATCTGATCCAAGGACTCGTTGTCATGAAGCCGGGAAGACGCCCATTGCACTAGGGAATTCTCTTCTCTTGTTTCATCTCTGTTTGTCAAAAAGTACGAAAACATGATCACGTAATTAACATAACCTAATTGCATAATAGAATTGAAATAGATCAAGATCATGTGTGGCTTTACCCCTCAAAAGGCTTCCTTCCAGTTAAAAGCTCCAGGAGCAGCACTCCAAAGGCATATATATCATCTTTCTGGTCACTAGATACTGTTTGGTTGTCTTCAGGAACAATGCAACCCATATCCGTTTCAGAGGCCTATTTAAATCATATCATTATAAGGATTGATTGGTTTTGTGCTGTATGTATATTAGTAAACAAAACCATAAACTAGTTTATTGTCTGCACCTTCCTCTGTCCACAACTACATATAAATTGTATACATATTTTACCAATAAAAAATCTTTGCTGTCACTCAGCAGGAAAATTGTGTGAAAAACACTTTAGTATCCAAACGTATAATGACATTAGTTCAAGAAAATAAGAAATATCCAACCATTCATGTTTGCATATATCCTACCCTTCCTAGACTCTACCTCTGTGTGCGATATATGGGGTTCGTTAGGTTTCATGTACCTCGGCTTTAGCACTGTTGATTGTTAGGGGCTTCAAAACAGCTAGGCAGCAGTCGCAAATGCGTGGAGTTAGATCTTCATCAAGCAAAACATTAGCCGCCTTCAAATTTCTGTGAGCCAAAGGAGGAATGCATGTGGAATGCAAGTAGCTGAAAGATGGATTCAAAATTAGTGCTCGAAAGCGAAAAGAAAACTTGGAAGGAGAGAGACATGAGATGCTTACGTCAAAGCTCGAGCTATTCCGAGAGCAATTCGAAGCCGCATTCCCCAAGATAATGGCACGTATGTGTCGGAATGCAATGCATGATCGAGGGAAAGATTTCTTACATATTCATACACAAGCATATGTTGTCCCTGCTCTGTGCAGTACCCATGAAGATGTATGATGTTAGGATGCCTTAAGCGGGATGCATTCCAAATCACCTCCAAAAACTGCTGTTCTTCGAGAAGAGAGAGGACCACCGTGCTGATGCACTTCACGGCAAAGATCTTGCACAAGACAAAAAAGAATCAGAATGAATACATACTGCCACTTTTTTTCTTGATTTAGATTAAACGGTGTGAAGGATGTACTTGTCCATCAGGGAACTCGGCTCTGAACACGGACCCAATAGACCCTTCGCCTAAAAAATTAGTTCGGTTGAAACTATTTGTCGCTAGTTGCAGTTCAGCGACAGTGTATAATTTTGCACCTATTGGCATTCTACTCCTCTTAGCAAAACTTCTTCTTCTATTCACTCTCACAACTTTAGTACGAACCGGAGGTACATGCCTTGGGCCAGCAGTAGGTGAACTGATAGCCGAGACTTCCGGGCTCTCCTCAGGAGCTGTAGATGAACAATCTGTAATAGAAAAGAAGGATAATAGACGATATTGTTTAAGAATTAGCTAGAGAAGATGATTGTAATTCTTCATTTAACAATATGCAATTATTAGTGCCTCTTTGAGCTTGCCTTTGGCCATACTGATTGGAAGGGAATGGCGTGAACCTTCACTACTTTCTGGTCGTCTTCTAAACTCTCTAGCACGATTATGGAAGCGAATCTTGATGAAAATTGCTAAGCACGCTACCAAAAAGGTAGCTCCACCAACCATACTCACTACAAAGCCTACTTTTTTCTTCTTGTGCCTGCCGGATTCAGGCAAAGGATCATTCATAATAGCACTTGACTCAGAAGATGGTGGAGCGGTAATATTCGGATCAGGCAGATTTTCCATAGGGAAATCCCAGGGTGGACTATTGTTCCCTTTGTCAAACATATTACCCCCAAACCTTCATAGAGACAAGGCAAATGTGATTGAAATGCAAAAACTAAAAAAGAACATGAGGGAAAAAACATTGTGGTAACTTACCACAGATTGTGTATAGATTGGAATTGTTTTGGAATAATACCGCTAAAATGGTTATCTTGTATGTTCCTGAAATTTAAGCATTTGAATCTTTATCATCACCAAAACAAACAGATAACACCTGAAAGATGTTGCAAACAACTTACAGATCTGTTAGTTGAAGGCTAGCTAGAAAGATTACTGATCCTGTGAATTCGTTATGCTGCAAGAACCTGCAAACTCATTCCATTAATCGATAAAACTAACACCAACGATACTTGAAGGCATATAATTTTTCTAAATAATAATCAATTCTAAGGCACCGACAGTCTTGAGAGTCCTCTCAGTGTTCCAAATGAACTTGGTAGGTCTCCAATAAATTCGTTGTAAGATAGGTCCCTGTCAAAGAAGAGTCGATTTAATGCAAAAAAGGGAACAAAAAATCTGGTTTTCCTGTCATAAGGGATGATGTCATATTATAGTGAAAGAGGTCAGAGACCAATATATATATATATATATATATATATAACTAGTGCTTTGATTCATATTGAGAAAAGAAGTTCATATCATACATTTCTTTGAGACATGCTAGGCCTGTAAATACATTCCCAACAGGCCCTGACAAAAAATTGTGGCTCAAATTCCTGCAATGAGAATGATCGTGACTGTTTGATAGTAGTTGACGGAAAATTTAGAGGGGGGGGGGGGGGGGGGGGGGAACTTACATATGTCGAAGATTTTTCATGGAAGATATCGAGTAAGGTATATATTGGCTTAAATTGTTGCATGCCAAATTTCTGCATTCACAGAGAATTTTACACATAAATAGTTGTAAAAGAATTACACTTGAATGAAGGTACATTCTGTATCCAAACATCAGTACAGTGAACCTTACAAGTGTGTTAGATTCAAAGGCAGGCCGTATGGAATTTCACCGTAAATGTTGTTGTTGCTAACATCCCTAGCATAGAAACAACCAACATTTATATATTTATATAAAATTCATATGAATTTGCAATTGCATGATCAAAAGAACTTACAAATGCTTCAAGTGATGGAGATTATTGAGCTGGTAACCAAGGTTTCCACTAATGTTCAGATTGTCAAGCTTTCTGCAAGTTAAGTGAAGGTTGGTTCATCTTAGAATATCATGAAAGTTTACTCCCAAACAAAGTCACATTTCCAGTAGTACAAGTTGTATAGACTTTTATATGTTTAGAATTGCCACTGTTTGAAAATCAGAATTTTTCCGTAGTTTAGATAGCTACAACTTCATTCATAATGAATAGAAAAGAACACTTGACTCTTTCAAATGGTTGGTATAACCGAAATTAAGAAGGAATCGCTAAACTCACATTTGGATGATGGAAGAACCAGAACATGAAACTCCAGTCCATGCTTCTTGACAGGGATCACCACCATTTGATTTCCATCCCTTGAGCTGTGGTGGAGTATTAAAAGACCTATACAGATCTTGAAGAGCTTTAACTGCCCAGATTACACAAATGGATTATTAATAGGATTCATCCCTAGGTTACCATACAGTACTGTAGAACAAAGCCAAAATTAATTATTTTCATTTTACTTTGTATCAATGCTATCTTGAACTGGACCATCGTCTTATTCCAAAAACCCATGATTCATCGTTTATTTGGAAGCATCGATCAATAACGTAAATTTAAATAAAAGAAGAATTCCAATCTTTCATGCCATCGTTCTCTTTAAGAATGATGCATGCAGTAAATCCTATGACCATAAAGGTGCAGTGCTTCATATAACGAGAATCAAAAGCTCTGGTTAATTCACCATTATCAGTAAGAACATAAATTTTACCCTAACTTGGAAGAAAACGAGACTATGGTTCTTAATAGAAATTCAGTAAATAGTTCACTCTGAGAACATAAAAATCAATAAAAATCTGAGAATCAAGAAGAAATACCGTCGGAATTATCAGTATGGGCAGAACCCTGTGGAATCAGAAGCATCAACAACGCAAATACACTCAAGTACAAGCATCTACAGCCACAAATCATCATTGAAATTTATCTCAGTAGACAAATTAGCCAAAGAATTCCTTAAGAATCGCCTGAAAACACAAAAAACAGAACATCTCAGAGAAATTCACATTTCGCACAAAATCTAGATCAAACAATACAACTTATTCACTGTTCGAAGAGGCAAATATAGACGTACACTATATGTATCAATAGCAGAAACCGACGAATATGAAACCAATCAAAGAATTGATTACAGAAAGTTAGGGTTCTTGATCATATACCTTCGAAGAAGCCTGGAAAATTGTCATCCAGTGAGAGAAAGTGTTGAAGAGAAAGAGGGAGCAGCAATGGGTGAGTTGCAGGGAACAAGGAGCGAGAAAAAGAATATTGGGTGCCACGTCAGCAAACGTACAGTTAGTTTGTTACGTTCGCGCGCCCTTTTGTGGTACGAATAAAGCTTATTGTAATCTATGCATTAAAAGTTGTACACCAAGGGATGAATTCGTAATTTTAATTATTTATTTGAAACAAAATAATGTTCTGGTATACTTTTCCCATTTATAAATTTTTGGGAAAAAATCATCAGTTTTGGTTCTTAATATTCATTAAATATGTAGATTTCTAGGTAAAAATTAGTCATTTCGATCGATCAAAAATAATTTATATTTATATTTATATTATATTTTTGAATATTTTTCATAATATGTATGTGTAATATGATTTTCTCCATTGATAAACTGATGGAGCATGTGACTGTGGAGGTTGAAAATTCATGTTCTTAATCATCAAAATGAAATCGTCAAGACTCCAACTCCATCTATGCTTTGCACCAACTCGAATCGTCTTGACCTTTGTTACCAAATATTTGCTATCTCCAGCCCTTTCCTTTTTTCAAGTTGAAATTAGCTTTATGTAAAACTGTGGATATCAAGTTCATCTTATTGTGTAAAAAAAAGAAATTATTACTGACTTGCCAATTAAAAGTTGGTTTTATAGTTAAACTTGATGGGATGGAAAGAGTAGTTGATAGGGAGGGCATAGGAAGAAGTGCGATTTTAGCTTAGTTTCACTTGAGGATGGACTTTATTCAATTGAATATGATCCATCAATGTCTTTGCTTCAAGCATTCTTCATCTGTGTTGAAGTTGTAAGTAGTCAGAAGTTAACTCATATATTTCAAATGAATTACGTTCCAGATGAGAAAGCCAAAGTTTGGGAGGAAAACCTTGGAAATATACATTTCAATGTCATCAATGTCGCATGTTAGGAGAGTATAGTTTTTATTATAGTAATAAAAATTACAATAATATGGTTTTTATCTTGGGTGGTGATGGTACACTAGTAATATTGTAATGGGAATGTAATATTATCGTGTTACAAAGTTGTAACCTAAAGCTGTGAACATGTACCAAAGGGTCAAGTGATCAGTGGTATCTGAGATCAAGTGAGAAATGTGTCTGTGTGTATGTGTGTTTTCCCGTATATAAATATTATATATTAAAAAAACATATATAATGATTGAGCTAATTCACCCCTTTTTAATAATTTACTTTCTTCAGATTCACAACTTTTCAAAGAGATATTTGATCAGTAACAATATATTTTCATTTTATTATAGGTTATCTTGTATCTTTTATATATCATGTTTTCCCCTAAAAGTGGAAGGATTCAAATACTTTTAAACCATCCCTCACAACCTCTTGTCCAAAGGGGTTTCAACATTGTGGTTAGTAGAATTAGTTAGACATGAACGTTTAAACACATCTCTAGATCATGAGATGCATGTGGCTGATTTAGATTTGAATGTGGTTGACTCTTTGTTTCATAGTTGATCTTGCTTCAGTTTGCGTTCTTACATGCCTTCTTGGCTCATTGCAGGGACGGACATAGAGGGTGGTTACGGTGGCACGTGCCACCGTATCATTTCTCCAACGAAGGGTAAAATTTTTATGTTCGTGAAAGGTGCAACCGTATCGTTTTCGAGTGTGCTAAAAAAACCATAAAAATCTCTTGAAATCAACCACAAAAACCGAAAAAATCTCTTAAAATCAACCAAAAATACCGAAAAAGTCACTCAAAATCGATAAAAAAAACTTAAAAATGTCTCGAAATCAAGCAAAAAACTTTAGAATCCCTCGAAACGGTGGAATTAGACTAAAAATACATCGGACAATATTGATCGCCGGTAAAAAAAAATTAAGACATGTCGATAAAAATCGTATGAAAAATATGGTGCCACCGTATGAAAAAGTTGTTGCGTCCGTCCCTGGCACATTGTGGCTATTTATTCATCGAAAATTTATCTTTTGTGCACACCGATGTCCTTTAACAATGAACATGCGTTGGCTTATATTAGCTTTAATCAATTAGGAGATGCTTGATGAAGATAATGATTCTAGAGATTGCTTTATGTAACACCTCAAAAATGGATCAATTTATAATAAAAAAAATAGAATTTAATTAAGGGATTTAATAATTAATTTTCAAAATATGTTTATAATTTAGGAAGTTGAGAAAATTGGGTGCTGATTATGAAAATGAGATCATCAACCGTTTGTTAAGCCAATAAACATTTTGGAATTTTATAATCATTGGAAAAAAAAGGATTAACCTTGCCATTTTGGTTGAATCTATAGGCAAATGTGGCAAAACAAGAAGTAGAGGGTTGGTACGATATTCGAAAACTCGTTTCTTGGTATATGGTTTAAGTAATGCTTATTTTAGTCGGTTGGTAGGAACCGTGAACGATGATAGTCAAATAGTACGACTACGACATTAAACGGTATCAAGACTTGAAACCCGTTGATGTCATGTCTTCAATTTTGGCTAACCGAAGCATGGGACTTAAGGACAACTAACCATAAGGGTATGGGGACTAAGAACCGGACTCGAAGTTTGGTAAAATATCGTAGGAGATGGAAGAGTTAACAATAGCCTTGCAACCGAGGCGAAATGGGTTTTTGTTTTCGATTGAGTTCTTGGGTATAAAAACCCACACGGTTATGGGTTTGAGTAAATGCATGGTTGGAGAAAACAACAGGACCGAGTTGTTGGCTTTGGGTCGGTTTGGTTGCAACAGTTTGTCAGTTGTGATAACTGATAAACGTAGAAAAAAAAATTGGGTTCGGACCCTCGCCGACCCATGAGGTAAATGTAACCACCGACCCACATTAGCGGCACCTTCATGAACATCTTATATACATTATTATTTGAGAAATTTCTAAGAGAATGGTTTTGTTGCATATTGTTTACCATATTGAAAGGAATATTGGGTTTAATATTCCTAAAGTAAAATAGTGGAAATATATATATATATATATAAATATATACATACATATATCCCAAATTTGGATATGCTAATTGGGACGAGGTGTTTATATAATTGTAAAATGGATTAATGTGTTATGATTGGGATTAGAATTAATTTGAGACGCAGTAAGTAGGATTGAATGATTTATATAATTTTTAAAGGGGTGAACCGACATTAAAAATATTTTTATAATTGGGATAAAGCGTCATAATTTATATAATTACTTGGACGCTTAATTATCCGAGGGGGAGGGTACATGGTCATACGTTAAATCGTTGACCAAGTCGACTGTATGGTTCATCTTGAGTTGACTCGTTTGGCTTTAGTTTGACTGTATGGACCAAAATCACTAGGTTTGACGTTCTTGACATAGCTTTGATTTTTGGGAAAGTCAAGTCACTAATAAAAGACATTGATACGTTTGTTATAGGTTACCTTTCGAGGGCAAAGGATTTAACTATTTCGCGCTATTCAGGTGAGTCTTCATGAGACTTAAACTGTGATGTATGCTTACATACAAATTATTTGAGCATTATGCTATTTTGATGTACATGTTTATGAGTTTGATACATGTATGTGAATTATTATTATGGGTTGCATGCTATTTGTTTACGCGTTTTAAACATTAATTGACATGTTATAAATGGGCTATGAGATTCAATTGGGTATGGGAATGGGTCGATACGTCGTAAGGGGTGGCAATTCCAAGGGATGGGTGATCGGACAACAGAGAACCGTATAACCCGGGAAAAATGTCGACGACAGTAAGACCTTAACCCGACGGTTCAATTTTAGAGATCTCATTATTATTTAAAGGTTTTTTTTAAACAAATATGCATATCATTTTTATATTGGGTGTTTGTTGGTTACTATGCATGATGGGACATATATGATTTGTGCATGAAAACCATGAACTCACTGAGCTTTGTAAAGCTGACTATTAGTATGCATCTCAGGAGCAAACGGTTCAAGGATGCACAAGGGCAAGGTTCTCTGTAACACCCGTAATTTCCTAAAGAACAATTTATGATCAGCTAAGGAAAACAGTCAGCGATCGACCGAGAGAAACGATCGGGGAGCGGTTTAGCCGAAAGGTGAGAAGGTGCACCAGGGACACGCGCGGCTTGGCCCGAGGCCTCAAACCCGCGGCTAAACCCGCGCAACCCACTGTTTGTGTGCAACTATGTAGCACATGTGACTTGGCCCGCGACTTCAATGTCGTGGCCAAGGCCACGGGAGTGGTCTGATCGATTTAATACCCATTTCTAAGGTTTTCTCATTTCCACCTCCCCTTCCCACTTCTCTAATTTCGCCCCCTCTCTCACTTCTCTCCTTGGGCGATTTTGGGAGCTTGATGATAGTATTTTGGAGCATCCATGATGGATCTATCCTAAAGTCACATAAAGGTTCGGTATTTGGAAGCTCGGGTTGAAGAGTTGGATGGGTTTCCTTGGATAGCTTTGGGTGGAAAGTCTCAATATCTAAAGTGGTAAGTTCCTTGAGTAATCTAAGCTTTAGTATAAGGATCTTTGTAGATCTAAGAGTCTTACTTGATATTGGTTATTCTAGACTTGAAGAAATGAGTTATCTGGAAACCCTAGCTTTTGTTGGTGATAGCTTGGAAATGGTGGAATCTACATTTCTGGAGGTTAATGGCTAGATTTGGAACCTAGGTTTAACTTAACCTAGCAAGGTGAGTTCAAGTTGATTTGTGAAAACGTTGTATATGCCAAAATGTTTATTTTAAAGTATTTATGTGTTTTACATGAAACTATTATTTGTTGACTCATTTGGTGGCTTTTGATCATCTGAGTGTTTGGCTTCATAAACTTTGTAAAACCCCCATATTCGGGATTTTTGGGTATCTTGGACAATGAGTCATTTTAAAGTGTTCCTGATGAATTATTGCTTAAATGGATCATATTTGGTTAAAAGGCATTTTTAGTGTTTGTTTGGGTAAAAGGTGTAATTTTGTGTTATGGGACGTTTTGAAAGGATAAAGAATATAAATCTATTTGGAAAACCTTTTGTCCCGACTTAAATTGTGTTGGAGCCCATTCAAGTATTTTGGAGCGTGTGATTGCTTGGTATGGGTCGAGTACGTTTATTATTTGAAAAGCGTTAATCATTGGTCAAAAAGAGGTTTTGAGTATTTTGGCTCGATGTCGTTTTAAAGGAGTCTTGAGAACACTTGTCCGGTTTTATATGGCTCAATGTAGAGTCCAGTTATGATGTACGTACTAATGCACTATGTTGCGTATTGAGGTTGGTTACGGGCTTGAGTGCTTTGGTCATTCATGTGTAGTCCGGTAAGGTTAGACTGTGTTGCATTGGATCCATAGGCACGTAAGTTAGTCTGTTTTGGATGGTCAATTGGGTATTGCGGGGTTGAACTCCGGTACCCATGTTTTATAACCGGAAACTTTACAAGTAAGCACTAGGAGGGTTGATTCTGGTGGTGCTACCGAGGAGGTAGGCACTAGGATCTCTGCCGCTTGAAGTAATGCCTGAGAGGTAGTCTTTAAGTGTGTCGGGCCTTCGGGATGGAGTGTTTCAGAATGTTCATCAAGGTCAACTGACTTGAGGTGAAGCTTGTTAAAGAAATCGTAGGGACAATTGGGTTGTGATGTCGTGAGATGTCATGCGATTAACGTTGCATGGGTGGCATACTTTTCTGTTCCTCCACTCTCAACGGATACGGGTCTCCCCCGTTGTCGGCTATCAATATTTTAAATATAAGGATGTTTACTTTATTGTCATTGGTTCTATATGGTCGACAGTGAATGAGGGCTTTAATATTGGATCTTCCTTCTCGTATATTAAGGTTTGAATGAATTATGTCATCCCCATGTTTTGGTAATTAGATTCCTTATTTTTTATGGTCGTGTGAGTATTGGACCTAGTGTCCATGTTTTCGGACATACGAGATATGTGGTTTTGATGATGATTCATGGGTCGAGTATTTTTCCCCACCCGTATTTGGGTGTTTTGGGGATATAACGTTTTATCCACGTTTCTTAAATGGGAGTCAATTCATATTCATGTTTCGAGTTAGTTTAAGTTGCATCAATTTATAAAACATGTTTGAAATGAGATGTCCGTCTTTGAAAGTGCATGACATTGGAAAAAAGTTGTTTCCATGTTTTAAAGTACATCAATTGAAAGGTTATGATTTCAAGTAAGGTTCGTTCTTTTAAAGATATATTTACTCATTTAAAACTCTTGAACTCATTAGGCGTTAGCCTAACCCTTTTTATTTGTCGGCATGTGCAACATGTTCCGGTTGGGAATAGTTCTAGTATCGCAGTGAAGAGAGGAATGCCCTTTGTGCACCCAAGGAGTGAATAACTTGATGAAGTCTTCCGCACTAGGTTAAGGAGAGCAAGTTGTATTTGGGTTAAGTAACACCCGACTTCAATTTAGTCTGTATATTATTGGTGCTTAATATCTGTCAAAGTTAACTATAGAGTTCGTATTTGAGGCATATAGAGTTTTGGATCGTAAGAGGAAGTTTTGTTTCTTATTTTGATGCTATGTTTAAATTTTTTAATTAGTTGTTCTTACCAAATTCGAGGGTGTTACATTCTCGCCTAGATATTGATAGATTTTGGATGTTTAGAGTTTATTTTTGAACTCATTTTGTAACGTAACCTGGTACGGGAGAGGTTAACGTTGGGTTATTAATTATATTTAAATTTAGTAAGACTTCCACTGTGAAATGACTTTATTAGCCGTTTTGTTTTGTGTTATTTAATGAGATTGACGTGATACAACTCATGATGAAAATGAGAGTGTTACACTTTCTCTATACATTTATTGAGATTCGAGAGGTAGAGCCGGTCCTGAAATTTTGGAGACCCTGTGCGAAAACTAGACGAGTTCTTAATTTTTTTATTTAAATTATTTATTAAATTATCTTTACTACATGTCAACGTTTATTTGATAATAAATCGACGAATAACTCATCTTTGACTTTGAACAAATTGTTTATCTTTTCTTCTTTTCGATACAAAATTTTAATTTTTACTATTATTATATAGTGTGGATTCAAAATTTATAGTTTCTTTATAAATGTTAGCGTTTTTTAAATTTCATAACTCCTCCTACAAGGTGTTCGTAAGAGAGGTAGATTGTAAGAAATAACATGTATGTGAGTGAAAGAGGGTATATGAATAACAATCATCTTTATATAAAAATGATCAATCATTATGGTAATTGTGAAAACACATATAAAAAATGTTAAAGAAAAACACTATATTAAAAATGTTCCAAAAAAATATAAAGAAAAAATCAATAAATGTTAAAACAACTCTAAGTGCTATTAAATATTCAAATAAAATTATAAAATAAATCATTACAAAAACATGAAACAATTAAAGTTATTCAAAACATTTCTAATAGTTTTTCTTAGGGTTGTTTACTAACTTCTGACCAGGCTGACTCGGTCAGCACGTCTGACTCGGTCAACATTCAGAGCGTTTACCAAATACCCGGATCTGACCGAGATCTGACCGATGATCTGACCGAGCTCTTACCGAGCCAGATCAAAAATCTCGCTTACCCGGGTCAGATTTCTAATTTCCAAAGCTCTCCTCGGTTTGAACGTGCGATCTAGGGTTTATCGCCTCCGCCTATCGCCGCCTCGCCTCTCGACGCCTCCGCCTATCGCTGCCTATCTACTCCTCCCTCCTCCGCCTCTCTCCTCCGCCCTCCTCCGCCTTCTCCCTCGTCGCTCTCAGCCTCTCTTCACGACGCCACAGGTATTCTTTCTCTCTCTTTTTTTCATCGATTTCTTCCTATCTTTTTATTTTTTTCATAAATCGATTTCTTTTTTTTTTTTTTTCAGAAATCGATTTATGAAATTATGTATCTGGTTGTTGTATCTAGGTTGAACGATTTGGTGATATATAAAATTTGTTTTTTTCTAATTTCTGTTGGGTAATATTCCTGTTGCATTTTGTTTTGTTTCATGATTTCTAAGGGTTTATGTGGTTTTACTTATTGGGTAATCAATTGCTTAAATTTCATGAAAAACCCATGTAATCAATTGCTTAAATTTCATTACTTCTTGGGTAAAACTTGATTTTCTTGAATGAGGGAATTCAGTAGAGGAATATTTATCAAACTTTCTGTTGAGTTTTGTTTTGTTTCATGATTTCTAAGGGTCTATGTGGTTTTACTTATTGGGTAATCTATTGCTTAAACATTATAAATCATAAAATCCTATTGTCTTAATAAATCATACCTATTAAGGGTTCTATTTATGTCATTAGTGAGTAGTAACACTGCATGTCTGCATCAACTGCACTACAATCCACAACATTTGGATGCTTGCCCTTTACTATTTTTGGAAGCGTTTGAACTATGAAGAACTTGTTTTACATGGTTCTGTTTCATATGTGTTAATAATCTACATAAATAGTTCACTCCTGTATCCCTAATTTTAAGAACTTTCATGATCCTTTGTCCGAATACCATGTTTCTGTATTCTTGCAACATAGGCCTTGTATACTGACAAGAGGTATCAGACACTAATTTTGCTGTGGAAAACCTACCCAATTGACCATTAGTTTTTCATCAACAAGCTTAATAGGTTTAAAGTTTATAAAATATAGTCTCAAGGGACCATGTTTTGGGCTCTTTTTGTGCTTGGTCATGATTGGTAAATCTTTAACTTTTCTCTTTTTATCTTTAACATTAATCTTGAAATTGGAAATGCTATGATATATTGTGTAAGCAGAAGGACTACTGGTAGCTAATGTTAACCATTTTGCATCAAAAGAATGGTATGAATATTAGGATTAAAAGGAATCTACTGTTTGACTACAAAAGTCAAAAGGGGTATGCTTGAATTCTGTTATTAGTGTTGACTTTAATGGTCTCACTAGTCATTTTTAAGGTTCAAAATTGATTGAAATTTATCTAGATGCAATGAAATTGGAAATGCTATGATGTATTATATAAAGAGAAGGACTACCGGTACCTAATGTCAGCCATATTGCATCAAAAGAATGTTTTCGATTTAGGATTAAAATAATTCAACTGTTTGACTACAAAAGTCTAAAAGGGTATGCTTGAATTTTTGGGATTTTATCTTTGTAGCCCCTTAAGAGGTATGATTTATTAAGACAAGAGGAATATTTATGAAACTTTCTGTTGAGTTTTGTTTTGTTTCATGATTTCTAAGGGTCTATGTGGTTTTACTCATTAATCTTTTGCATAACGAACTCAAGAAATGGGTTATTAAGACAATAGAATTTTATGATTTATAGTGTTTCTTGATCATTTAGGTACTTTTTGACATAGGTATGGAATCGTATGATGAGTCGTCGGAACCTAAAAAATCGAGGGTTAGTTGGAAAGATAACGTGGTAAAAACATTCTTAGAGTGTTGTGCACATGAGATGTCCATTAATGGAATCCAAGGCGGTAGCCTTTAGATGCATTAATGGAATAACATAGCAGAAACATTAAAAAAAAACTCACAACTTCATTGTGAATCAAAGGCAAATGAAGAATCACTATGATTATCTGAGGGGGAAGTATGCGGTGTATTCTAGGCTAAAAAATAGAACGGGTAATGTTTATAACCCAGTGACCAACACATTCAATCTAACTGAAGAGGAATGGAAGGCAGAGGCGAAGGTCAATTTCTTCTCGGCTTTTTTAATTTTAATTTTCTTATATTTTTCTTTTAGTTATATGTTTTTATTTTTTTATAAACAGTTGAGTAAATATGCTGACAAGTTGAGGAATGCACCACTATTTTACCCTCATCTTTGTATGCAAGTTTTTGATGGAGTGGCGGCGACGGGTGTTGGGAGTTGGGGATCGTGGTCTAAAAATCAGAACCCTTCACGTGCTGCTAATGTTTCTAACCCGGCTTTAGTAGTTGATGATCAAAGCTTGGATACTACACACGCACCACCTATTTCAGATCATGCACCACTTGTTTCAGATCATGTACCACCTGTTTCAGATCAAGGACCACCTGTTTCAAATCAAGGACCATCTAGCTCAACACAAGAATGTTCCTCTCGTTCTCAATCCAGAAAACAAAAATCTAATCAACCGTTGGTAAGGGAAGAGGAGTTGGCTCATGTGGTGACACATGTGAAATCCATTTTTGACAAACCATCGGAGGACGGTGATATGGATGCTTGTATGATGAAATTGGATAGGCTTGGGTGGGAAGATACACCGTTGTATGACATTACACTTTACCTCTTTAGCCAAGGCGTGGACTATATGAAAATCTGGCTGCGTTTAAAGGATGAGAGGTGTGAGTCATGGGTTAAATTTACGGCACGCCAACTCAACTTAAGTTAGACTGACTTTTGGTTTTTGTGGATGGTTATCGAACTTTATGACTTTAGGTTTTTTTGTGGATGGTTATCGAACTTTGTGATTTTAGGTTTTTTTTGTGGATGGTTATCGAATTTTATGACTTTTTGATGTTATTTATGGACGTATATGGAACATTGTGTTATTTATGGACGTATATTGAATTTTGCTGATTGTTATTTTGATGCTTTTGTTGTTCTAATTGTATGTTAAAGATCTATGTCATATATAAAATATAATATGATGTTATCTTTTGTATTTTATATTTGCAAGGTCATGGATCGTAATCAGTTAATGATGATTGTGGTGATTGCATATTGGTATTTGAGAAGAAGAGCTGAAGCAAGAATAAAAAGAATAAGAGATAACAACTCAAATTTGACTGGACATGCATATACACTAGAATTATTACGTGGGTCTAGTACGCAATGTCATGAACTGATGCGTCTATCTCGCGATGCTTATATACTCTTGTGTAACCATTTTAAACAAAACAATTGGTTGCAATCAAGTCGTCGTATAAGTGTTGAAGAGAAGATGACAATGTTTTTAACTATTATTGGTCATAATGAACGTTTTAGAATGGTTAAACGGAGATTTCAACATTCCACACGGACTATACACACATATTTTCATGAAGTATTAAATGGAATGATGGAATTCGCAAGAGAAGTCATAAGGCCGACGTCCTTCGATGGAACTTTGAGCATGTTAGAGAGAGTTAGAAACCTTAAAGAAATATTTCCGATATGTTATTTGTTTTGATACTTTGTAAAACATTAAAAGTTTGTATGATAATATTATATATAATTTGTGGTTTTCTTACAGGGGGGTATAGGTGCACTAGATGGAACTTTGATACATGCAGTTGTACCCTTAAATCAACAAGCAAGATATAGAGGAAGAGGAAGAGGTGATTGCTTTCAAAATGTTTTAGCAATGTGTGATTTTAATATGATATTCACATATGTTTGGGCCGGATGGGAAGGCATTGCACATGATGCTAGAGTATTGAGGGAAGTTGCATTCGACCCAAATTCGAGATTTCCGTTTCCTCCACCAAGTATGTATCATTCTTTTCTAATAGTGAGCTTATTATTTTTTTGTGTCTTTTAATTGTATTTGTAAATGCAGATAAATATTATCTTTGTGATGCCGCATACCCCAATACCCGTGGTTTTTTGACTCCTTATCGCAATACGAGGTATTGGTTAGCTGATTTTCGACGCAGACGTGCGGTAACTAAAGAAGAAAAGTTTAATCATGCACATGCACAACTTAGAAACGTTATTGAACGTGCGTATGGCGTCTTGAAAGCAAGATTCCCGATTTTGAAGCAAATGACTTGTTATCCTTTTCCAAAACAAATAGAGGTTGTGGTTGCTTGTTTTGCAATCCATAATTTTATAAGAAGATGTAATATCCAAGATCAATTGTTTATGGAATACGATGAGAGTGCCATGTTTACTGCTGAAGAGGATCATGGAGGAGGCAGTGAAGAAGAAATTGTTGAAGTACAATGGGGGGCTTCTCAAGACAACAGATATATGGCTAATCTGCGGGATCAGATTGCGACTCAACTGTTTTCAAATAGTTCAAATTAATTTTTTTTTTGTCTTGGATGAAAAACAAACAATTTCTTTTTGGTATTAAAATGTTTCATATCCCGTTTGTATTTAAATATGAATGACTATTAATATGCTTCGTCGTTTTGTTTTGAAGTTGAAAATTGCATCTTGGTGTCTAATTTGGCGGTTAATTATATAAAAAAAGATTATAATGTTGATAAGCAGTTGTTGAAGTATAAAATTTGTTTTTTTTCCATTAGATGATTGATAAAAGAAATAATTACATTTTATTTAGCATATAACTAAAAAAAATGGCTAAAATGGTCATTTTGTTGTTGGTAAGCACTTACCACAAAACACTTGAAAACGCACTTACCCAGACATCACTTACCAGCCTCTTACCCCAGACAGCACTTACCCGGGTCAGCACTCTTACCCGGACAACACTTACCCAATAAGAGTTAGTAAACAGCCCCTTAGTTTTTCTAAAATAGAGAATTTCAAGGAAAAAATAGATTCAACTCAAACAGTTATTCTATTTTAGTAATTTCGGCATTAGTTATATTATTAAAATCATAACACATTTAACCTTACTATTCGAACAATTGAAACAAAATATATTTTTGCTATTAAGTTTTAAAAGTCTCTACTTTTTCTATTTTCTTATTCTATTTTAACATACACTTTAAGTTAAAGATGATCTAAATTCTTAAAACTAGAACTTTCAAAAAAAAAAAAATCCAATGAAGATCAATGAAAATAAAATTAAGAATAAAAATAAGAATTAATACTTTAAGAATTTGAACATGAAAAGTAAATTATAAAAAGAACTTACTAAAAAAATTATTATCCAGTTAATAAAAATTAGGGAAAAAAATAAAAAATGTTTATATATTTAAGTTCTCTATAAAAAAGAACTAAAAAAATGGTTTAAAATTTGTATAAAATCAGTTCGAAGGAAAATTTGTAATAAAGCAAAGTTAATTTTAAAAAATAAATGCATGTCCAGAACAGACTACTACATGTCAATAACTTGCCAGTGCGCTGTGAATGACTTTGCTTTTACGTTTATATTAATTACTTTATATAGCAATTATATTATAGGTAAAAAATTAAAATAATATTCGGAGGCCCCCGACGAGCGAGGGTCCTGTGTGGTAGAACACTTTGGAACACCCTAAGGAACGGGCCTGTCGAGAGGGTGAAAGTCTTATAAAAGTTAGAGTTCATAGAAAAAATAATAGAGCAAATATATATCTAGACTAAACTATGAACAAAAAATAGAAATAGCCCTTGAACTATATTCTCCTTACAATATTACTAGTATACCATCACCACCCAACATACAAACCCATATTATTGTTAATATTACTAACGTAAAACCTATACCCTCCCGACAAGCAACGCCAGTGGTTTTAACACGTTTTTCTAGGGGTGTCCTCCCAACTTTTGACTTTCTCATTTAGAACGTATCACTTGGAGGATATGAGTTAACTTCTCGTTATTTACAACCGATGTACAAATGGATAATGCTTGGAGCAAAGACATAGATGGATCGTATTCAAGCAAGTAGAGTCCATCCTCAAGTGAAAACAACTAACTAAAATTGCACTTCTCTTTATGCCATCCTTGTTCCCTGCAATGCAACCACCACCCATTTATCAACTAATCTTTTCATCCCATCAAGTGTAACTATATAACAACCTTTTAATCGAAAATCCTCTAATATTTTTTTTGTCGTATGCAACAACGGAATTTTGATATCCATAGATTTGCATAAAACTAATTCCAACTTGAAAAAGAAAGGTTGGAGAAAGCAAATACCTGGTACCAATGTGAAGACAATATAAGGTAATGAAAGAATAGATGGAGGTTACGGTTTTGACTATTTTATTTTGATGATTGAGAACATGAAATGTGCAACCAATGTTCCGTCCTCCACAGTCACATGCTCCACCAGATCTCCATTGATCTATCAGTGGAGAAGATAGTCCACCGTTTGGCAAACTATGGCACTATAAGGGAGAATAACCACCATCCTTTCCGATCTCCCTATATCTCCACAAGTCTCATCACTTGGATTATTCACAATTATAGTAGCTACTTTCCCTTCTAGCATGGAATCAATTGTTTTTCATCTCCCTACACAATATTGCTACTATATATTGTTGGTCTCAAATAGCAGTAAGTAAATAAGAAAAATATTGTAGAAGGGGGGTTGAATACAATACTCACAGTTTTTCACTTAATTTAATTCTTATTGATTTGAAATCAAGAATTACACATAGAAAACTTTTGATTGTTGCGGAAGAGAACAGATGAGATCTGTTCAAACAATCTTACACATAGAGAATGAAGAACAATTGTAAAACACTTAGAAAACAATAAGAACTTCGTAGAGAGAAGATTGCCAGACACTTAGAGAACTTGAAGGTTGTAGAACTAGTTGATCTTGCATGTTGAATCATCCTTCATATTTATAATGCCTCATGCATTAAATTTATGGGACACCTGTTGAGTAAAGGATGGACACAGTGTAACACTCGGAAATTCTCAAGGTAAGTATTTGTTTTCCTTTAATTCATTAATTGTGCCTATGTGAATATATGAGCCTTTGGACGCTAAATTGTCGTAGAGCATATCTGTTTTATCGCTATTTCTAACTGAGGTTATGCTGGTACTAGTTGGGAGCTTAGACGTGTGAGGAACCTGTCAAAACAGCAGGCTCACTGTGTTCGGCGACAATGCCCTTGGGCAAAGTCGCGGTGGGGGAGGTGCCCGCGGTACGCTCTCGGCGACAATGACCCTCGCGATTGTGACCTTGGCATTCTCGCCTGTCACAATCGCCGACGTGGTACCGAGAGGTGTAGGAACTCGGCGACTATGCCCGCGACAATGCCACATGGCAAAGTCGCCGGGCAATGTCGCCCGCGACGTCCAGCCTTCTGTTTTTAACCCAAATCTGATGCCTCACTTCTCACTTATTCATTTAAAATCGGGAACTCTCTCATTTGGGCGATTTTTGGGGGTTTCACACACTCACACATTTATTGCTAGGGTTTGGGGTTGTTGGGGTGATCCTTGGCTCATCAAGTCTCATCAAAGTGTATTTATTGAAGGTCTTCATCAAGTTCTCATCTCAATCATCATCAAGTCTCATTTTCTCAAAACTAGGGTTTCATCTTTTCTAGGTTTTGGTCAAAAACCTAGATTGTGAGTTTACTAAACCTTTGTTAAAACTAGATACACATCATAATTTCCTACTTGTTACCTTATCTCTATATGTTCAAATGTTTGGGGGTTTCTTCATGAAAATAGTTGGAAGATGTATGTTTATGGGTGATTTGCATTGATTATTGTTATATGTATCATTATCTGGGATTTGACTCACAGATACATAATGTGGGTACCTTTATATGTCAAATGCATGCAAACATGGGTATTATGATGATTCTAGTTGGAACACCATTTTGGTGATATGTTTATATGCATGTTGAGCATGATTTACATTGGGTCTTTTGTTAGACATCACGAGGATAAGGTGGTAATATTATACCCGTAGTTGGTATTGAATTATGTGGATTGAAATATATCTAAAGGACCCCTTATAAATGTTATGTGGACGAACCAAGTCAGTACACTATGAGGATATAGTCTTGGGCGCCACTGTGATGGTATGTGCCTAGACCTCTGCCACTCGGGGAATTTTCTGAGCGATAGTCTTCGGGTGGGCCGGGCCTTTGGGGTGTTCCTTATTAAGGGCATCAAGGTATATCGACTCTTGGGTGGGACTTGATTTGTGCTATGGGTCTCCCCTATTGACTCCACATGGGTTGAACTCGGGTTAACTGCTGATAAGAATTGTAACTGATCATGCATGATTATTATTGTTCAACTCACTAGACTTTTTGGCCCAACACTTGTTTGGTGTCGATGTGTATCTCAGGTTCTAGCGGCGGCGGTCCTAATCAGGTTTAGTTGTCTTGGGGTGAGAGCTTGGGGAGTTGCACCTGGACGCGTTATACTTTTGAACATAGACCGTTTGGGTTTATGGATGACAACCCTTTTTGTATTCTCTTTTCTAGTTGTAGAAATTAGATTAGCCGGTTGTTATTTTATTGTCCGTTAAAATTACAAATTGTGATTAAACAGGATATATATATATATATATATATATATTCCCCATTTTTGGGAGGCTCTTGCTATGGCAATTTTAGTATACCTCATGTCCGTTTTTCGGATTTTTGTTATCCCTATTTTTAGGGTGTTACACACAAGTCTTCAGCAAGGTACATGATGTACCTTTTGTCTTGAGGTGTTTTGGCTTGAAGTGTTGACCTGCAGGATGGTGTGGACCTTTCCTTAAAAGAGTGTAAAAGACAAACTTACTTTTTCTGATCTTGGGATGAGGTCCACGTCAATGCAAGATATCACAAATATACTTTGTCAGAAAAGTATAATGTGTTTGAAAGAAATCTTCAGGCATCTTCGGCTCCTGAAGATGTGAGAACATCTTCAGCTTCTAAGGAGAGATCATCGGTTGCCGAAGACTTGAGAGATCTTCGGCTCCTGAAGATGTGAGAACACCTTCATACTCCTGAAGATATGAGATTGACACCATCCTAGCCGATGGTGTTGATCACTTGGGCATGCTTGGCTTTAGGCTGAGGAGACTATCTTCAATCCGCTTTGAGAGATGTACTTCTTCTTTGTTTTCTTCGGTTGATCTTCGACTTCACCGAACATTTGTATAGAGACCAAGCTGCTAAAAGAACCTCAAACATATTCTAAGTAGGATGATATAAGATGGAAGATCAGGAGGTCATCTTCAAATCTTCAGATGACCCAACAATCTCCCCCTATTTGAGGATGACATCCATACTAAAGAATAAAACAAAGAGTATACTGAATAATTTCATTTTGACCCATTTTTACTCTTTTTGGGTTCTTTTCACATAGACCATTTTTTTTGGGTATATCTGACATTTACATAGTGAAAGAAAAAGTATAGCTATACAAACGAATAAATGAATACAATGAATAAAGAATGAGAAAGACAAAAAATATATACAAAGATACAGAAGACAGTAGCCGGGATTGTTTGAACTTGAGTGGTTGGATGTTCCCCCTCAATTCATACTCCCCTCAACTAATGTCGGGTGGCTTTGATCACACAGTCCATTGCAAAATTAGTTTCAACCGAGTTTAAGCTTGAGTGGTAAGTTTCTCCCCCTCAACTCATACTCCCTCTTAACTAAGAAGTCAGAAGATTTTCGGGATCCTCCGAACCTGCTCCTGGAAGGGCAGATTCATCCTTGGATCGTGCAGAAGCATCAGGACTGAGAATCCTAGGTGATAGGCTGTGAGGTGGAGAAGAGGCGCCTTGGATAGGGAAGGAATCCAAGTCATCCTTATCAACCAAGGAAAAGGTTGATGAGGGAATAATAGGGTCCCCAATTTTACAATTGTATCCTTTTGTGAGGATACAAATGAGGTGACTTTGGGTGGTTTAGCAGAGTCCCCGGGCCCAGATGGGAAAATTTCAACACCTGCCGATTGTGGAGAATCGGTGGGCGGAGTTTGTGGTTTGGCCCTTGAAACCTTCCTTAGCCTCTTGAGAGGAGAGGGAGGGGAAGAGGTAGAGTGCCGCCGCTTTGAGGTGTTGGGTGTGACCTGGGTAACCACCGAAGGTCCTTTCGGTGGTATGGCCGTTTTGGCAAGTGCGACGGTGCCAGTAGCAGTTGAGGATTTAGTGCTAGCCGGCGTCACTGAAGAAAGGGGAAGAAGGGTCCACTACAGTTGAGGGACCTTTGGACACCAAAGTGTCCTTAGTATCACCCCATTGTAGATCGGGAGAGTTTATGAAGGAAAACATACCTGGGCTGAGAGCTTGATTGGTGGATAGAGAGCCCTTGTTGAGAGAGGTCTTCTTGAGTTTCTAAGTGTTGGTAGGAGAGTCATCACCAAATCAACCAGAGAGCCAACAATCTTTCTCCCCCTATTTGATGATGACACCAACACATAGAAAGAAATGGTACTGACACACAGAAAAATTACAAGAACGAAGAACTCATAAATTCAGTGGCCCAATTTTTTTTTATTTTTTTTAATTTTTTTTTTTTGGGGGGGGGGGCTCTTTTTTTTTTTTTTTTTTTATAACAGGAAATTAAAAGAAGAGAAAGATAGAAGGGGGTAGAAAATGGTAGGTAAGGGTGGTGAGAGATGGTAGAGATGGAAGGGATGGAATTTGAATTTTGAAAAATAAAGGGAATGATGGTATAGATAATAAGAAGAGGAAGAAAGGAAGAGATTGATGGGAGAAAAGAAGGGAAAATGGGGAAGGGAGAGGATTGGTAGGGGAAAAACTTGGGAAAGGTGGAAATAAAAAGAAAATGAAAAAAAGGAAAGGGAGAAGAAAAGGTAAAAAAAAGAAAGGGGGTGTTCGTCCGAGATATGGTTGGGGGGGGGGGGGGGTTCGGCCGAAGGGTCTTGGGGGGGTGCCGAAAAAAGTATAAGGGGGGAATTGGGGTGTGGTGGTTCGGTGGGGGGTGAGGGGTGAGGGGATGAGATTTTCGGTGGCTAGGGGAGGTATAAGGGGGGTGTTTCGGTTTTGGCGGTGGATGGGCCGAAGGTATGGTCTTCGGTGGGAGTAGGGCCGAAAGGGTGAGGAGAGAGGGGTTATTTGGTTTTGGTGTTGGGAGGGTGGGGTGTAGGCCGAAAGAAGGAGGGAGAGACCGAGAGAGGGTTGGTGGCCGAAGAGGGAAGAGAGGGGGGAGGTGATCGGCTAGGAGGATGTCGGGGTGGGAGCCGAGAAGTAAAAGAGGGAGGGGTGTGATGGCTTCGGTAGCCGAATGGAAGGAGATAAGGGGGGGGGGTGTTGGGGGTCTTCGGCTAGGAAGGGAGAGGGAGGGGGAAAGGGGTGTTCGGTTGAGAAGGGGTTATAAGGGTGTGTGTGTCTTCGACGGGTGTGGTGGTGTGGGGTGCGGCTAGAGGGTGTTTGGGTTGGCGAAGAGGGGGGGTGGGTGTGGGTTCGGTGACCGAAGAAGGGGGGTGGGGGGTTGTTCGGTTACCGAAGAAGGGAGGAGTTCGGCGGGGAAGGGAAGGGGGGGTGATTGGCTAGGAGGAAAAAGGAGGAGGGAGGGGAGAGGGGGTCGGTAGCCGAGGGTGGGAGGGGAGAGGGGAGGGTTCGGCTAGGGGAAAAAAAAGGTGGTTGGGGTAGTGATCGGGTAAGGAGTGAAGGGAGGGAGTTCGGCTATAGGTTGTTTGGCTAGGAGGAGAGATCGCCGAAGGGAGAGAGATTGGCTACGAGAGATAAAAAAAACAAAAAGGAAAAAAATGTTTTTTTTTGTTATAAACAAAATGTTATCGGCCATAAAGAAAAAGGAAGAAGAAAAGAAAAAAAAAGGATTTTTTTTTAAAACTTAACCAAAACGGCAAATTTTTTTTATTATTATTATTATATTTTTTTTGTAAAACCCATCGGCAGCCAATGCTTTTAAAAAATAATTTTTTTTAAACATTCATCGGTAGCCGACTTTTTTTGAAAAAAAATAAGTTTTTTTTTTAATTTAAGAAATACATTCGGCAGCCGCCGTTTTTGAAAAAAAATTGTTTTATTTGTTTATTTAATTTTTAACTCACAAAAGTAAGTTTTTTTTTAAAAGATTTTTTTTTTAAACTTCATCGGCTGAGCCGATTTTTCATAATTTTTTTTTTGTTTTTGTTTTTTTTAAAACATCGGCAGCCACCTTTTTATTTAAAAAATTAGATTTTTTTTTATTTCTTGGTTTTTAAAACCGACCGATTGAAATGATTTTTTTTTAAGATCACGAAAAAAGTAAGCTTTCCCATCATGCCCATCTCATATCAAATTTATGAGAGAGACAAACTCCGGACAAAGAGATTCAACGATAACACTATATATGATGTCATCCACATAGATTTGAAAAAGAATGATATTACCTGCTGTCTTCTTGAGAAACATGATGTTGTTGATTTTACCTAGAGAGAACTTGTTTTCCAGAAGAGAATTGGACAAAGTATCATATCAGCCTTGGAGCCTGTTTGAAGCCATATAGAGTTTTGTCCAATTTATACACATAGTCAGTAGTATATGGAGGATCTTCAAGACCATTAGTTGTTTCACATAGATTTCTTCAGGAACAAGTCTCCACACTTTATTTCTCTCAAAAGGAGAGAGACCTTCTTGCATTGTTGATCACCAAAGGTTTGATCAATGGGGTGATCTTTTGCCCATTTTGTGTCAGGAGGTAGAGGGGGAGGAAATGAAGGTTGTAGATGATAGTTGGATGGGACATCTTCAGGAGAGAGAGAGATGGAAGATCGACAGGAATAGGTGAAAAAGGAAAGGTTGAGAAGGTGGGATGATTTGTGGTGAATTTTGAGGTTGAGAGGAAGAAGGGAATAATGGAGGAAGGAGAAGTGATATGATTAGAAATGGGGAAGAACAGGATAGGAGGGATCTTGATCTTCAGAGATGACTATTTGAAGATTGGGGATTGAAGATGAGGAGATAGGTAGGTCACCATTATGATGAGATGTGTTTGAGGAGAAAAAGGAACATATGGTTTTGAGCTTTATCAACACATGATGAAATCCACCAATTTTAATTCATCATCATCACATGAATAGATTCATTCATGCATTTTCTCCGAAGATTGTAGACCCGATAGGATTTTGAAGAGAGAGAGAGAGAGGCCGAAGAAAGGGAAGGGTAGAGATAGAGAGAGAAAAAAGGATGTACCTAGGTAGGTGAGGTAGAGCACTCAGCAGACACAAGGGCCATAAAGGAGGATTAAGCTTTACTATCATCAACATCATCTATTTTAGCCATGAAGCAAAGGTTGGCCATTTCTTTGTCATTTTCAGAAGTGGGTTCATCTGCCCAATCATGGGTTTCAGTTATTTGACCTTTTCCCTTTTTAAGCAAGATTTCATTTCTTTCCTTCTCTCTCTCTCTCTCTCTCTTATATTTTGCCTTGTATTTCTCAGCTCGGTCAGACTTTGAGGAGACAGACATATTTGTCTTTTGGAAAGAAGGTTGATTAGAATTAGACTTGGTTATGACAAACCTAGAGGAGGTACGGTTAGAGGAGGGTAGTCTGGATTTATCAGAAGACATGCTTCTACACTCAGAAGCAAAGTGTCCCTTCCTACCACACCTGTAACATTCCTCATTTGATTTGTCAGAGGGAGTGGTTTTAGAAAAAATAGAAGTGGATTTTCTTGAAAACTTGGATTTTCTCGAAGAGAAGCGAGAGTTACTAGAAATTTCATCACCTTCATCATCAGCCTCACTAAGATAGGCTTCTGAAGGATCATTGGGACCCTCTTGACTATCACGGTCAGAATCGGAGGGATAGGTGATTCTAGGAACACACACAGAGTTTTTGAAAGAATCACTAACAAGAGCTAGAGAAGAGCTTTTAATGTCTTTTCTGATAAACTTCCTAAGCAGTTTAGTCTGCTCATAGTTGAAGAGAGTGCCATAAAGAGCAGTGAGTGGCATAGAGTCAAGATCCTTGGTAGACTTGATGCAAGTACAAATGTTTTCCCAAAACTCAGGAAGACAGTCCATGAACTTGCACAAGACTTCCTCATTATCATAAATGCGACCCATAAGTTTTAGATCATTGAGAAGACCGTTAAAGCGGTTGTAGTAGTCTGAGAGAGATTCCCCCTCTTCATACGAAAAGAGTTCGTACTTTCTAACAAGAGCAATCTTTCTGCTCTTTTTCACCTCAGACGTACCTTCATAGAGATCACACAGAGTGGACCACATTTCTTTTGCAGTAGAAAGGTTAACAAGAGAATGGTAGACCTCATCAGGCAGAGAGAGGGCAATGATGGCTCTGACTTTAGTATCAAGAGCTATAAGACGTCTGTCTTCATCATTGTATTTACTGGGGTCCTTTACAATGTATCTCCCAGTAGCTGGAGTTCTTTCTTCCTCAGAAGAGTCCTCATCAGCTTTTGCCTTATCTGCATTGTAACGGTCCCAAACTCTAGGAATAAAAGGACCTTCATGTAAGATAGTAGGATATCTGCTGTCAACTCCTTCTAAGAAGAGTATCATACGACTTTTCCACAGGAAGAAGTTATTGGGGTTAAACTTTGGTGGTTTGGCTATAGAGCCATTGTCGTATGAAACAGCAGTGGTGTTTTGAGAAGAAGCATTGTTCAAAGAGGAGGAAGAAGAAGAGGCTGCCATTGCGGATCTAGTTTATTGAATTAAACTAAACCGCTCTGATACCACTTGTTGGTCCCAAATAGCAGTAAGTAAATAAGAAAAGTATTGTAGAAGGGGGGTTGAATACAATACTCACAGTTTTTCACTTAATTTAATTCTTATTGATTTGAAATCAAGAATTACACATAGAAAACTTTTGATTGTTGCGGAAGAGAACATATGAGATCTGATCAAACAATCTTACACATAGAGAATGAAGAACAATTGTAAAACACTTAGAAAAAATAAGAACTTCGTAGAGAGAAGATTGCCAGACACTTAGAGAACTTGAAGGTTGTAGAACTGGTTGATCTTGCATGTTGAATCATCCTTCATATTTATAGTGCCTCATGCATTAAATGTATGGGACACCTGTTGAGCAAAGGATGGACACATGTCTTCAACAAGGTACATGATGTACCTTTTGTCTTGAGGTATTTTGGCTTGAAGTGTTGACCTGCAGGATGGTGTGGACCTTTCCTTAAAAGAGTGTAAGAGACAAACTTACTTTTTCTGATCTTGGGATGAGGTCCACGTCAGCAAGATATCACAAATATACTTTGTCAGAAAAGTATAATGTGTTTGAAATAAATCTTCAGGCATCTTCGGCTCCTGAAGATGTGAGAACATCTTCAACTTCTAAGGAGAGATCATCGGTTGCCGAAGACTTGAGAGATCTTCGGCTCCTGAAGATGTGAGAACACCTTCATACTCCTGAAGATATGAGATTGACACCATCCTGGCCGATGGTGTTGATCACTTTGGCATGCTTGGCTTTAGGCTGAGGAGACTATCTTCAATCCGCTTTGAGAGATGTACTCCTTCTTTGTTTTTTTCGGTTGATCTTCGACTTCACCGAACATTTGTATAGAGACCAAGCTGCTAAAAGAACCTCAAACATATTCTAAGTAGGATGATATAAGATGGAAGATCAGGAGGTCATCTTCAAATCTTCAGATGACCCAACATATATGACCCACTCTCTCACCACATACAAGTCTTTCTCTGAAGCACTAAACTCAACTTGGTATGAGTGACAAATCTTCATTTGTCAACCAATATTATAACCGACGTGGAAACTTTTTCCAACCTCCAAATTTCTTTTGTTCTCATGTACAGAGTAGAATGCGTATAGTGGTGGAGCCACCTTGTGGCCAAAAGGGCCTAGACACCCCCTAAGATTCAAAATAACTTTTTTTTATATATCGACCTTATTGTTATGATGGGGTTTAAAATTTAAATACACGAAGTCTCTCTTGGTACCTTGAACAAGTATGAAACTAATTCTATCTTTTTTGTGTGTTGGTATCAAATATATCACTATGGTTTCGCATATTACAATGTCATATTGTGAATCTATAAAACATTGACCCAGTCTTATAAAAAAGTTGAGTAGAAGTATTTTTGAATTTATCATTTCCTCAATATCATATCGTTGTGTTTTGTCATTTTAAGAAAGTTAACATTCGTTTTATTTTTAAATTATTTATTTATTTATGATCGGTGTTCCACCTAACTCTTAATCCTGATCCCATCCCTAAATGCATACATCAAGCTTGAGTCATCCTTGTCAGTAATTTTTTTTGCAACAACTAGAATGTCGTTGTTGCTCTCCTTGACAAGTTTGAAAGAAAGGGATTTCATATATAATATTAGTTTTAGAAGAGATGTATATCAGATCATTTGTGTTTCTTGGTCTGAAGTGGTTCGTTCTCGTTTACATTGGCAAGACTAAGGTAGCGTTTTTTTTAAGAGGACTGAAATCTAAAGTCTTATTTTACTTCTAATTAATAAGAGCTGGTGTTGAAGTCTGAAATCTGAAGCAACAAGACAGTTTGTTTTTGTAACATCTGGATGAGTCTTGAGAGAAAGGAGAGCATATGAACCGAGACAACGATAAGAGGTTTTAAGAAGTTAGGTCGCCACTTCTTATTTCAGATGTATTTTAGAGTTAATAGGTTCTGCAAACTAGAAAAAAACAAACAGTCTGAATGTAATATGTCTGAACGATTCAGACTTAAAAGCTATTAAGAGATTTTTTTGAAAAAAACAAACAACCTTTAAGTAGAATTTAGGTCTAATTTTGATTTTTGAACCTTTTTAGTTGAATGAGCTTCTTGATTATTTCGTTTACAACTTCATCAAGCCTTACTGCATCTGCAATAGTAGTTATAAGTGCTATTACTCAATTTTTTTAATGAAGAAGACCTTTATTGAGCCTCCATTTATAGAGTAGAAGTAGAGTAATCCCGCCATGCGGCGATGATAGGCACAATTCTGACTAGTTCTCCGCACTACTTTTCTGCAGTTGAATACTATCATGCATATTTTGTGAAAAACTGACTGGCTCTGGCTATCTTGCAGAGCAAACAAAAGATCCCCAAATCACACTGCATGTATGAACAAACAAACTTTACAGAACCGTTTCACCTAATTGATCGTGGTGAAGTCAACAATAGATTCGACGGATCATCCACATCACCAGGGGCGGAGCCAGGATTTGGGTCTAGGGGGAGCATATATATATTGAGAGAGAAAGAAAGGTTCAAGTGAGAACACTAATTATTTAATAAACACGAGGACAACAAATCATATGCAAAATCATATATGATTCGGCAATAACGGCCAAATAAAAAAGTGGACGCGAGCGACTTTGGCCACGACTTAAGTCGCCGACAATCATATATGATTTTGTATGTGATTTGTTGTTTTCATGTTTTCTTAAATTGATAACGTTCTCGTATGAATAAAAGATGTTTTATCAAAAATATATTCTGATGGCTGAAAATAGTACCCGATAAGGCAACTAAGTAGTGCTCTTGCCAGCAAACATTTACTAAGGGGTCGTACCAGAAGCTTACCCGGGTAAGCACTTACCTCTAAAATTCAACATTATCCCTTACTTATCGGGTAAGATTTTAGTCCACTAAAACGGTATCGTAAGCAACAATTTTTTCGGTAAGCGTTATCCGTGGTAAGAGTCTTCTCCCTCACTTACCGGGTTAGACTCTCGGTCCTTGCCTTAGCTCTTACCGGGTAAGATTCTTGATCCTTGCCATATTCATCTGGTAAGGTACTATGACTTGATAAGTGCTTATCCGGGTAAGCGTTTGGTAAACGACCCCTAAGCGTCTGGTAATCGCATAATCCTATCGAAATTACAAATATCCTAAAATCTAAAAGAGACTCTGGATTAGTCGGTGCGCGTAAGCTGGCCTGGAAACCCATGGTTACCAAAAAAAAAGAGGCTCTGGAAGCATGAGAAGTCAGAGGGAGCCAAATCTAATTTAGATGTTTAAACCATGAGTTTCTACCATTTTATATAAATAATTATTATTATATTTATAAAAAAATTAAAATTTTAGGGGGAGCCACTGCACCTCCTGGTGCCTTGGTGGCTCCGCCCCTGCACGCTAGGATTTTGGAAGGACATTTACGAGAGTGAGGTGAGTACAGTAGTCTCATTGTTATGTGAAGAAACTAAAAAACTTGCGAAGCAAGCACAATCTAGCAATCTGTTTTTTGTAATAAATAAATTGCAAGCATGCAAGTCGGTAAACAATTTCCCCAATTCCCAATCCTTCAAAATGACAATATAGTAAACTACAAATTTCATCCTTATGGTTTGTTAAAATTAACACTTTTTGTCTCTACATTTTTAAAATTACAAATAGCCATTGTAGTTTGAAAAAACGTCTATATTTGATTCTATCTCTTTAGCGATCGTTAAAATTAAATTAGTAAAATTTATGTCCAAATTTATAGGGGTGTTATTCGGTCGGTTAAATCGATTTTCGGTTTAATCGGTTTTCAAGCTTTTTAAAAACTAACCAATAACCAAACCAAATAAGGTTCGGTTTAATCGGTTTCGGGTTATTCGGTTCGGTAACCGGTTAAACCGAATAAGGATTTATATTTTTTCGTTGAACATTTGCTCAAATAATGTTTTCAAATCAAGTGTTCGTTGCTTATAATATATAATTGTATCATACATTCATACTCAACAACTGACTTATATTAAGTAAAATACACCATCTATCAAAACTTATTTCTACCACATGACATTATTTTTCTTCATACGACGATGTAATTCAAGCATAAAATGTAATCTAATAATAAAACATTATCTACTCTCAATAAAAAAGCATTATATATCAATAAAATATGTAAAATAATAATAGTATAGCATGTCTTAAGTTTATTTTTTATAAACATGCAATATATAAAATATTAGTAGAATGTGTTATTCGAGGTATTCGGTTTAACCGAACTAGGAAAAAAATAACCGAAAACCGAACAGAATAAGGATCCTTATTCGGTTAACCGAACCGTTTAACCCGAAAACCGAATAACTCGAAACCGTTTAGCCCAAATTTCATTCGGTTCGGGTGGGTTATTCGGTTTCGGTTATTTTTGACACCCCTACAAATTTATATAGATCTCATTGACAAACTTTATTATTAGTGTTTCAATTGTGACATAACAACCCCTGGGTTGAAAATAAAGTAGATTGGGTCAGAAAGAAACGAGACCTTTGGAAAGTAGTCTAGTAATGGCGGAAGAAGAAGACGACGATTACATGGGCGACCTCTCTCAGTTTTTACCTTCCCAATCCCAAGTCCCCCCAAATCCTCCCGCCCAAAAGGTGACCTATCCAGTTATATATACTTATTATCTTGTACATATCAAATCAATATTGATTCAAAACCCTAATTTTTTCAATTTGTATCAGGTTCCTACCGTCGTCAATGGCGGTAGTAAAGCAACTAGTTCACAATCTTCAAAAAAGAGACCGAAACCCCGAAATTGGCAAGAACAACGAAAGCTCAAGCGAGAAATCAAGCAAGTAGAAGAGGATGAACGAACCCTAGCTAGCCTAGAATCAGCAATCCCACAGTCCAACATTGGTTTCAAAATGTTGAAGCAGATGGGTTACACCCCCGGGTCTGGTTTGGGTGGTTCGGGTCGGGCGGAGCCTGTGGGGCTGGAGATACGGAGGTCCAGAGCTGGGATTGGGCGGGAGGATCCTATAAAGGAGAAGCTGAGAAAAGAGGAGGAAATGTTGTGGGAGAAGAGGAGGAGAGAGGAGGAATTGATGTCGGATTTCGGGTGTCGGGTTAAGGAACGGTGGCGGAATAAGAGGGTGGTTGTGAATTTTCACAAGGCTAAAGGGGTTTTGGATCAATTGGAGAACAAAGAGGTTGTGGAGGTGGAGAAGAAAGATGATGATGATGATGATGAAAAAGAGGATGAAGAAGAGGAAGTGATTACAGAAGAGGTAAATAGTTACATTTATTTGAAAATCTTATATATGCATATTTCTCTTTGATGATTTTGATTGAATTGAGTTCAATTATACAATAATCAATTTCAAGTGGAGTTTGACTGTAAATTTTGATGGTTTAGTTTAGTTGCTTAATGTTTTTGTATATACTGAGTAGGTAGGTACTTGCATTTGGGCTAGCTGATTGTTAGCACTTTTAATGAAAGCATGGTTTTACTGCCATTGGCCATTGGGGATTAGTTTTTAGTTCAGTTTTGTTATGTTTAGATCTTTGTTTTTAGACTAATCACCTAGAAGTCCAGATTGCAATCAAGAGTCTGTCTCAGAATAATATGAACTATTGTTACCCGATTTGGGTTTTCAATGTAGAAATGTTGGTGTCAATCTCTCCCTTCCTATATTTACTTGTATATTGTGGTTGTTATTGTTGATATATTGCTAGAAATTGTTTATTGTGCTAGTATTTGATCATTACCGCAGCCCATTTCCGCTTAGTTTCAACTTGGATTGGATTTGTTCTTGAAGATTTGGGGCTGTTTGACTTGTCAAATATTGACTTCATGTTTTTCACAATACTGTCCTTGTTTACTGCTTTTGTTGTCTGCTTGGACACACTCTTTTGCTAGTAATCTTTTCTTATGCGTTATGCTCTCAAGTGTGTTTTCAAAATACTCGCTACTTTCAAAGAAATAAAACTTTTGGACAAAACTTCTCTCAAAAAGTTTTGTGCAAACCTTGGGTCTTCACAGAGTATGAAGATGATTCATTGAAGAAAGCCTCCTTTTTACATAACTTTATAACTTCAATGAAATCAAGAAACTTTTTCATTGAAAATGATAGAGGAGATGATATGCACAGATTGTTCAAGAAACTGTTGAATTGAAGCTGGTTAAATTTACTGAATGATGATGAGATTGTGTAGAGCTGGTATACAAAGTACTTCTCTTGTGGAAGTGGTGAAAATAACACTGTAAATATGACGATGACTCTGTAATGCAGGATTTGCACGAGATATTGATGAAGCTGAGGGATGATTTTCAGTACTGTCTCTTTTGCGGATGTCAGGTGTGTTGCCATATTAAGCTTTCAAGTTTTATCATATTCAACCACTACATATATTCTTATGATTTGTGAGTTCTACACACCTCGACAATGCACCCCTTTGATTGCTAGCTTAATGTCGGTAAAGCAATCTGTACAGAGGTAGGGTCTCAAGAGGGTAAAAGAGTTATAAAGAAAGTAAAGATTTTTGTGAGATTTTTTTTGTGGCTTCTACACTTAGTTTGTTTGACGTTTGTTTACTCTATTCCAGTATGAATCAAGGGAGGCATTGTTGGGTGATTGTCCTGGCATAAATGAAGATGATCATTAGAGGTAAAGCATCATGATACCAGAAGGAAGTAAGCACTGAGAGATGAATGATGATGAAAGATTTTTGCATTTAGGTACAAATTCATGCTTCTGATAATTTCATTCAAGAAACTAGTTTTCTATATGTAATTTTATACACAATCGTAGTTGTATCTTAAGTTCACCGCATGATAAGTTCATTGAAGGAAGTAGTTTCTCTTGGCATGCAGCATTGCTGTTGACTATGTGTACCGTAAGGATAGCAACTCAAATACACACATAAATTGGGTGAAGATGGAAGTTTGAGTCGCCGGTTGAAGCCCGCCATTGGAAGATATATCACACCCGTATTGCCTTGTTGGAGGAGATAAGAAGTCGATAAACCATAGATCCTTTTTATAAATCTAGTCAGAAATATTAACAGTTGTGATGGATTAACGATGTATTTCTATTGTTCTTTATGGAATACTGGCTCCTTCCAAGAAATGGGACGGATTGTGGTCGAATTGAGTTTTGAAGTTCTTCGGTGATAATTAATCCTCAGCTAACATTGTTTATGTTCGTTTGATAAAATGGTTATTTCGTACTATAATAAAAGGGTGTTCTAGCGTTTTTGTAAAATGAATTGTGTTATTGTTTGAAGCCTTCCCTGTGGCTGTATATATAATTTCTATATCATGAATGCAAATCATAGAAAACAAGACTCTAAAATAATAAATTATGTATAATCAAACCATATCAAAGTATCAAATCCCTATATATAAAAGCAATAATAAAAGAAAGAAAACTAGCAAACTGCCTCAGCAACAAGTCTTTTTGTAACACCATCTTTGCAGCTGCTTGTTGATCCAAATACTGCTTCATTTGCTTCTATAGAGCATGTTTCTTTTCCAACACATGCCTGCAAAATTCAATATATATCTTCATATCCATTATATTCATGATAATGAATCTATAGATGCAAGTAGTTTGTATGTATATATGTACCTTTTCAACTATGGATAACGCATCGGTTTGTTCTTGACACGAGCCTTTAGCAAACGACCCACAGCTTCCTTGGACATCTCCGAATGAAGCAAATCGAATAGAAGAAATTGGTCGACGGTCACACGAAATCAACATCGTTTTGTTTTCGTAAGCATTACCACAAACCGTTCCAACCCTCATGGTTTGGAAGTTGACCGACAATGGGTTGCCTCCGTATTCTTCAAAAAGGACCAATTCGTTCTCACCATCCACCAAAAACGAGCGAGGAACATGGTACCTGTATGATCGTAACATATCCAAAGGAGTTGAGACACAAAACAAATTAAATCGATAAACCACAAGCCCTAAATATCTTACCACTTTTGTGTAGGTTTACCACAGTTGGAAGCACATTTGTTATTATTATATCGACCACGATAATCACAAGCTTCGGTGGAGCACCCGGTTTCTTGAGCGATGAAACTCGGCCAGTATCGACCAATGTTGTTACCGTTAACCCAAGCGAACCCTTTTCCCAATCCTTCCAAATCCAACGACACAGGATCATCGCCTAACGGAGCCTTGAATGTTGTCTGATTAATTGCAAACAATTCATAAATCAAAACATTCATTGAATTTGAACAAAAAACAATGGTTTTAAGATTAATTAAATACCTTGTACCAAGTCATCCTTTGAAAAATCGGAAGATCATCGACTCGCCATTCGGAAGAATTAGTAGTCGTATAGAATTTTCGGTCAAAGCCATCCAAACCAACTTTGTAATACCATTTTCGGGTCGACAAATCCTTGATTATCGTTTCTTCGCCTTTCTTTCCCACGATCACTACTGGACCCGGGATTCCGTTTTGAACTACATCAAATTTCGGTCCATAATTCTGCATAAAATTCTCTTGTTATCGAACAAAAGCGAGTCGAAATATTCTCAATCTAATAATATCAACTGTTTATTAATTAATTACCTGGAACCCGATCGTGGCACTGAGTAGAGTAATCTTATTAGGGCCGGGGTTCAACTTAATTTTCTTGTCGAAAACATAATTAAAAACACCATATGTAGCACTTTCGGTACCTATATAAGAAGGAGTTTTCAGTTAACTCGGATTTTAAAGATGAATAAGAACCAGTCGAATTAAAATTGCGAAGAATAGTTACCAATATATTCGCCATTTACGTATGCATGAAGTACTTGGCCCGTAGTGTTAACGCGAAGACTCATATCATTGCACCATATAGGGTCATTTTTATCAAGAAACAAATTAGTCATGTACCACAAGTAATCACTAACATCTTCTGCAACTTTCTGATCGATAAGTTTCTTGGCGCTGGTTCGACCATCGCCTCTAAGCACCAAATCATCGATGATTTCCGGCCTCCACACCCACTTCAATTCTGCAGGTTCGTTTTCTGCTTCATTCACATGCTTCTCCATCGTCCAAGTTTGAGTATTCACCTATGAATAATTAATTCATCAACAAAAAGAATAATAAATATAGGGAGGTTCAGGAGGAAACCTTAAAAAAAGGAAAACTGAAGAACACTCTGGTAGCCCTTCATCTGGACAGTATGCATTTGTGCATACAAGTAAATTATGTTGTTTTTTTGGTTTTTATGCACTTGTGCATACCGTCCAGATGAAAGACTACCAGGATGTTCTTCAGTTTTCCGTTTTTTTGACGTTTTCCCGTGAACCTAACCCAATAAATATATATGTATAATTGTATATGGATTCATTAATTCGGGTTTAATTTCTTGAAAATTTCCTTACCTTAGCAGTGTTATAAACCTCTTGCTTACAATCAGATAGTATACTAGCAGACCAAGCCGGAATATTATACTTTCTTCCTTCATAAACAACTTCAGCATCTACAATTGTGTTGGAGTTGACAAAGATGCAACTTTGTTCATTGGATGTCGAATATATCGTGCCCTTATAATACCAAAAATTACGATCATTAATTAAAGTAATTAACTAGCGGGTATTTCTTGAAAGAAAAGAAAGCGAAGATAAATTAAATATATAATGAGTTACCGCAACCGCATTGCCAAAATCTACGTCAGTAATATTTCCATATGTAAGAATCTTTTCCATGGAATGAAGAACATCATGAAGCTCTTTCAAATGCCCATATTTTGGTTGATTTAAGTTACCTATATATAACAACACATTAACATCTAAAATTGTTAGATTAAACACATGAAAATTGGTTCTCATCTAATTAATTTAATTAAAGACGGTTATGTTTTAATTACCGTATTCGTCGAGTGGTGCATCGTAATCGTACGAAGTGGTGATATACGGACCTCCGGCAGTTCTTCCAAAATTGGTACCACCATGGTACTGATCAAAACATATTAGCATGATTAAATATAAAGTGAATTAAGAAAATTAATTAAAAGAGATTGAAAACCATTAATTATAATCATTTAAAAAAATATTGTAAATACCATATAATAATTTTGGAAAGTGCCACCCCTTTGAAAAAACTTCGCAACAGCAAAAGCAACATCTTCAGCTGTTCTCTTTGGGTCTAATCCTCCCCAATTTTTAAACCTAAAATTCAAACAAATTTTATTTATAAATTATACCATCAATATATATAATATACAAAAGATATACATATACATATATATATATATATATATAATCTTGAAAAATATAATTAAGTACTAACCATCCAGTCCAATTCTCAGTCCACATTTTTGGGCTGTTGGGGTTATTTGGAGTGAAAGCATCACAATACCATCCGTTGCATGTATTTATCTAATAAAAACCAAAATTCATCAACACATATTATGTAAAAACAATATAAATTAATTCTAATAATTACATTTTTAATTTTGAAGAAAACATTATATTTACCATAGGTTGTGGAGCATCATCTTCTTGACACATGATCCATGGAACTCCTATATCGAGCGAAGTAGCCATTTTCGCACACCAGTTGATATAATCTTTCCCCGCATCTCCGTACGACGAGATTACATTGCCATATTCGTTCTCAATCTGTTGTTTACATATACAAAATATCGTCGCACGGTTTTTTTCTTTAAATGGAATCTATATACTCACTCCGTCCCAAAATAAATGTCCATATTTCTATTTAGGTTCGTCCAATAATTGTTCACTTTTAAAAATACATAACTATATTCTCAAATTTATCTTTAATCAATACACACATATTTAAGAGTTGTGAGATGAGAGAAATGAAATAAGAATAAAAATGTCATTTGATTAATTAACAAAAAAAGTATAATAATTATGTATGTCTAAAACCGGGTGTGATTTCAATTGTGGACACTTATTTTGGGGCGGAATGATATATATGGGCAGGTTCAAACAAGAAGCTAAACATTTTGTGCGAAGACGAGAAGTGTGATATCATATATGATTAAAGACATATTACATTGGCAATGTACATAAATGTGTAATCATGTATAATATCATATTTTTCACCTTTCTCGCAAATTTTTTGACTTTTCGCATGATCCTTCCTCGATTTATATATATATATATATATAGACACATGTAACAAGAAGATATAGAAGAAGATTAATAAACCTGAGCAAGAATGATGGGACCTCCTTGGACAGCAAACAGGTTCTCTTCTTTAACCATGTTGACTATCTTTGTAGTAAAAGTTTGCATCTCATTCTAATTAATTAATCAATAATAAAAAATATATAATTAATTATTAGAATATATGATTAATTATAATTCATTAATATGTAGATGGAGTTGATAATGATACCATGAACGCAGTATTCGCAGTTCGAAGCTCAATCCCAGGTATGCTATGCAACCACACAGGAAAACCTCTAAAAGATTATTAAAAACAAAATATTAATTGTTAATAAAAATCATATAGTATATATGAATTAATAACCAACGTAACTTGTATTAAAATTATAGAGGAAAAATATATATATAAGTACCCATAATTCCATTCAGCACAAACATAAGGTCCGATACGAAGAACAGCATAAAGCCCTTCATCTTGAATGGTTTTAAGAAACCTTATAAGATCCAAGTTGCCAGAAAAATCATACTCACGAGGAAGAGGCTCGTGAGCGTTCCAAAACACATAAGTTTCGATAGCATCAACACCACCCTCCTTTGCTTTTCTAATTAAATCAGACCACATCTACAAACAAATATTATATATAATTAACAAACTATAGATATAATATAATATATATTAAAAAAATGAAAAATTGGAGAACACCTTGGTGACCATTTATCTCGATGGATGGTATGCATATGTGCATACAAGTAACTTGTAACAATCACATGTACATATGCACATGTGCATGATGTACACGTGCATAAAAACTAAAAAACAACTTTCATTACTTGTATGTTCATGTGCATACCATCCAGATGAACAGTTAAAACACTATAGAAATAAGTTTGCACGCCATTAATCCATTACCTGAGAAGTGCTACGAGGGTAGTGAATGGAACCAGAGATGATGATTCGACGTTGGCCATCGATGGTGATTGCTCGCCCATCATGGGATACGTGAGTAGCATTGGTAGTAATGCATAAACACCAGTAGAGAACAAGTATGGAAACCACTAGCAATTTGGAACAAGCCATATATAGGTTGATGATGATGAATCAAAATAAGGGTATTTGCATTTGGTATTTATAAAGAGATTTAAGGGCAGAAACAAACTACTACGATATATTTCAAAATAATTTTGAAGATTATCTTTGAGAGAGTAAGAGGACTTTCCGAACAAAATTTGTAGGATTCTTCTGTTGGGTCAAAATTACGATGATCTGTTCGTTTTTAACCGATTCAACATTTTCGGGATTCAGTGATCAAGTAGAAGAATGGTAATCGTAGTTGGACCCAAACCAACTGCCATAAAACTTAACGTTGTTCTAGTAGGATAATTCACTTATTATTCACCCTAAAATAATATCAATATGATTGTTAAACTAAAGATAATAAAATGATTTTTTCAATATAATTTGTTTTGTTTCACTTATTGTTGTATTAGAAATGTACCCTCACAATGCAGCGGGTTTCTGAAATCTAGAACTCGAACCCTCGATCATTATTCATACTTTTTGTTAGTCTTTTTTTATTTTATTTTACGATTTTGAAAAATCTAGATTTAAAACAAAAATATATTTTAGTTTAGTTTAATTATGGTTTTTTATAAAAAATAATAATAAACTTTTTTTGTTACGGGTCAAAAAATGTTTAATTTAAATGATAACTATATTCAAGATATTTTATATTTAAAATTAAAAAGATAACATACTTCAATAAAAAAAATAAAAATAAGATGTTTTATCTCGAATTTTATCGGTTAGTTATATCAATAGTTAAAAATTTTAGATATTTTAGAAAATAAAAATAAGTGCTTATCTGCAGTTAGTTACACGAATTCAAAAATTGAGCTTTTATAAGTTGTACTTATGTTTAATCAATTTGTACTTTTGGATTTTAAATAATATGCATTAATAAGTGGTATAGTACCTAATGCATAAAAATTAGTTTTTAAGAGTTTAACTTAAATGCTTTATAATATAGTATAGATATATTAGTTAAAATTCAAAATTACAAGTTAATGAAACATAATTATAATTTATTAAAGTCCCATGTTTTTATTTGTATAACTAACTGCAAATAAACATATTAAATACAGGATAAACACTATGATACTATTTTATTTATTTTTTAAATATATTTATTAGATCAATGCATGTTTTTATAATATAGTATAGATATATTAGTTATGAGATTATAACTAATATAGATATAGATATATTAAGAGCAAATCATAAAATAAAAAATAAATATTGATAATAGTTATATTGATCAAATCGTCCAATAAATATAAAAAATAAATATTGATAATAGTAGATAATATTGATCAAATCGTCCATTAAATATAAAAAACAAATATTTATATTAATAAATGAGTAATCATTCCACAAATAGATGATGATGTGAGATACTGTGCTTGGATAAGTTGTACCAATGTATTATGAAATTGTAAATTAAGTAATTGACTTTAATTAGTTGTATTTTGTGCTTAAAATGTTGTAATTATGAGTTTTTATGTCTCTTTTATAATATAGTATAGATTCGCCGAGTTTCGATTTAAAAATTAGATGGAAATATTTTTATATTTTAGACGGTTAAGTTTAGATTGATTCTTCAATTTCTTTTTTCAAGGTTCACTTCTAATGTCATCCCTCAAATTTCTTATCAAACACATGTATAATTTGAAGAAAGATTAGATGGAAATTTGTATGTTTTATATCTACTAGAGTGAAAATATATTAAGGGAATGCTTGGGATTTCTTATTTAAAACAACTTATGTTTTTGTGTAAAAGTGTTTATCAACTTATGTGGTGTTAAACCGAAATTTTATAAAAAGTGTTTGGATTCGTTTATGGTGATATTAAAACATAATAAGTTAATAAGTTGTTTTTTAAGAAGTGTTTGAGATTACTTGTACATGTAAAATTAACAAAAAATTTGATAGATTGTTTCAAATAAGTTAAATATTAATTACTCTGTTTTAATTAAGTTTTTTTTTTCTTTTATGTAAAGATTGGATAAAGATGGTTACAAAATATTATTTGGGGGGATAAAGCTGATTATAAAAATACGAATTATCTGTAGTAAATTTGATAAGGGTTGCATTTTTTTTAATTTGTTGGATTAAAATATATAGAAAAGGAAGAGTTAGGGGTCAGAGCGATGAGATGCAAAGTAGAGGGGCCTGTTTTAAAAAAACGTAAACTTTTGAATGGGGATCAACCCCCTGTTTTCGGTCAACAACGGTTTGGGTCAAGTTTGGCGCCGTTAAATCACGGATTCGAGCGAAAAATAATGGCAGAAGTTTCGTATTTTATATACGACCATAAGCCCTCTGCAATTTCGAGAAACGGTTGAGGAACAAGTGAGGAATCGGAGAAGGAAGGAACTAGGGTTCGTTTGATTTAGATACGCGATTGGACGTAAGATTCTACACCAAACTTGGTGATTCGTATATGGTTGAACTCGTGTTTGGTTTGTCTTTAGTATAGTGTGAGTCTAGAGAGCCAAGCATGGTCTTTTATCGCGAATTTTGACCGGAAAGCTGCAATGGCGGTGGTTCACGGCGGCGGGGGTAGAAAATTCTCCAAACCGAGAATGCTAATTGATATTAGTTGCTTTAAATTATGCTATGAGTTAGTCGTAACTAGTATTATGGATTTATGAAAACGAAACGGTGAAAATGAGATAGAAATCGACCCAATTTGGCAGAAGACCGTTGCCCTGTGTTGTTACACTGCGTCGGGTCAAGGGGGAGGGCAGATCCGGGTCGGGTGGGTCCTTTCTCTTGGGCTGCTCCATTTGTTCCTACGATATGGGCTTATATCAAGAGCCCAACAGTTTAGTATAAGCTCAATCCAATTATGTTATGTAAACACACAGGTAAAGTAGTTGGAGGGACCAAATCTGTTAATAAAAACGAAAGTTGAAAGAGAGGAGGGCGACGGAAATCAATTAACGACGTTAGAGAGAAGAACCATATCCATTATGAAAATGAAATTATAGGAATGTTCCTCGTTAAAAATCCTTTTCAGGAATCTTATTCGTTAATTTATAGACCAAATTTACATTTAACTCTAAGTACGGTTGGAGTTTTGTACCATTCTTTTATGAACGTGAGGGATTGAATTAAGACATAATATTTCAATATTTGAACAACAATATATTATTTTAAATATTTTTTCACTATTCTATTTATTACATCATTTTCATAAATTTTAATTAAATTATCTAATTTGAGTAGTCATTTGGAACAAAGATGGGAGAAGGTACACTTTGAGAAATATAATTTTAATACATCAACCTGCATTAATAATTTATGTTAGATAATTTGACAAAAATAATACAAATGATATGTGTAATACCTTAAATTTGGAAAGAACGACTAATTTAAAATTTTGATATTATATCAAGTAAAAAGGTAAAACTTCCTCCTATAAATCAAAACTTAATATACCTCCAATTAAAATTCTATAATTAACCTCAACATTTATAAACTCCAGTCTCGTACAAAGGCTAAACCGAAGTCGGGTATTACTAATAACCCAGTGACAGTCGCTATATGTAAGCATGTTCGTCTTTACAATTTTTGCTAATTAATGAGAAGAAACAAATCTTTGTGTGTCATCTATATATTGTGTGTAATAAGAACACATGTCATTCATTTCTTACATATTTGATTGTACAATGTTATTTCTCTGGATGAATTGAAACATGAGTCTAAGGTAAAATTCAAATAGTTATTATAAATATTTTGCTTTGAAGACATTACAATAAAATTGGCATGTTAGGATATTCAACAGTCTTAATGTAATACTTCTGTCGTCTCAAAATAAGTATTCACATTTCTATTTATATTTGTCTGATAATAAGTGTTCACTTTCAAGAGTAGATAACTAAGTTATCAAATTTACCCTTATTAATGCACACATATTTAAAAGTTGTGAAAAAAGATAAATTATATAAAAGTAAAGATGTCATTTGATTAACAAAAAAAATGTATAATAATTATGCATGTCTAAGACTGTGTGTCATTTCAAGTGTGGACACTTATTTTTGGACGGGAAAAGTACTTAATATGACTTTGTAGGACCAACAACGGTTCTTCTTATATAAAACTGTTACAATAAATTGTTAGAACGAATTTAAGTCACCTAACAAGTTTTATTCTTTTTTAAAGTATATAATAATTATATACGACAAATGCAACAAATAAACTCACACTGTCACACACCCTCCTCACCTTTGGTGAGATTTGATCCCCTGACCTCCTAGGAGGCCAAAGACTCCGATATCGCTAGGCCAAATGCCCTTTGGTAACAAGTTTTATTCTTGTGAAACAATATTTTTTTATGATTTGTTCGATAACCTTGTATAATTTAATAAGTAAATCGTCATATTAGTATTATTACAAGTCGCTTATTGAAAAAGTGTTTTATAAGACGATTTTTGAAAAAGAAATTCACAAAACATTTTCAAATAAGTGTCCCATAAAAAAAATTATATAGGATTATTACGTTTTGAGTTATACTAGGTTTGTAAGTTTGTCATAACAACTTAGGGAGCGTTTGGTTTGCGAGATTGGAATGAATTTGGAAGGATTTGGATTTGAAATCCATTGCAATCCTGCGTTTGGTTTGCAGGAAAGGATTTCGTTGACTGGATTTCAAATCCGTTGACCATTTTAAAATCCCTCATATGATGGATTTGGAAATCCTTCGCATTGGGCCTGGATTTGAAATCCAAATCCGATGGATTCTAAAGCGTGATCCAGACTTCAAATTGTATCGATCCAAACCCGACGTTTACCAATAAAAATAAATTGTTTATAAAACAAACATATAATTTAAAAAAAAAAACTCAATCCAAATCCAAATCCTACAAACCAAACAAGACTTGTAAAGGAAAGGATTTGAAATCCATTCCAAATCCTACAAACCAAACACATGAAGGGATTTCAAATCCTCCCAAATCCAAATCCCTTCTTAAAATCCAATCCATTCCATTCCATTCCAATCCCGCAAACCAAACGGGCCCTTATTGTTCAATAACGATAAAACTTGTTTGGTTGTCCATCCTCATGTTAAAAAATTATTGTAACGTATTCATATAACACTGACATTCATAATTGTTGTTCATATAAACTTTAAAAATTGTTAAATACTCTATTGTAACACTTTAGCATTTAAAAGACCTATTTTATCTTAGAAATGTAAAAAAGATAGATCGATAGTAATTTGATTATTTTTGAAAGAAAATGAATTAACATAGAAATGAGATATTTATATATAGTCACACATTTAAATACTTTTTAATTAATTGAACAAAAATAATAATATGTATCAACTATTTTAAGACAAAGAAATACAAGATTAAAAAAGTATAAAAATGTCGAGATATAAAAACATACCAAATTAAACAATATATTTTTGGAGGTGGGGTGTCCTAAAAAGAATATGATACTAGAATGTATACAGGTGTTCTTTAGGGGGTGTTTACTTGTGGCTTAATGGGCTTAATAACTGATTGGGTTTATTCGCACAGACATTTTGACATGTTTACTTACAGCTTAATGGAAAATATGTGGGCTTATTCGCATAGTCCAAATAGGTCACTTGTCCACATTAAGCCCAAAATTTTACCTCTTTACCCTTGATAAAAAGAAGCACCAACAGAGAACTAACCTAGCCGCTTTCTTCCTAATCTCCTCCACTCTCTTCTTCAAGACATCGATATCCACCATTTTACTCTCTTCTTCTTCACACGCTCCTCCTCGATCTTCCTATTTCTTCTCCAGGAACCATATTGGGCAGAAAGAGAGTTGTTACGGTAGCGATTGAGGTTGTCGTTGGGTTGTTTCTGGACAACGACGACGGAAAGGCGAAGCAGCCGTCGGTTTGTTTCTGGGTTGAGGCGGAGGGACTATGAGAATACGTTGTTCATGGTAGTGGTTTTGATTAGGTAAACCACCATGCTTCCCAACCCTAGTCGAAACTCTCTTTTCATCTCTTTCCAATCCTTGATCAGAACCCTCATCTCTCTCGATTTTGAACTTGGTTTTTTGAGATTTGAACTTGGTTTCTTGTTCGACTGGTTTGGTGGATAGATACTATTTGTAAATTGATGATAAACTGCAGAGGTTGAGGTTGTCATTTGATGGATAGATACTTATGGAGAAATCAACAGAGCATAGATACTATTTTGGTTGTATATTGTCAATTTGTAAATTTATGATAAACTGGCGTAAACAAAACTTGGAATAACAAAATTGATTGTGATTAGGTTAAAAAAGTTGTGTTCAAGTATATGCTTGATGATGTTGAGAGATGCAAACCAAACCATGAATCTGATGAACTGGTGGGTAAAATGGTCATTTTTATCATTCAGACTACTGTTCAGAAAAAAAAGTAAACACTATCACATTTTTATTTGGACAGACAAATTTATCTATACAAACTAATTTATCCATACAGGACTTAATAAAATTTTTGGTAAACAACCCCTTACTCTAAAATAAAAACTATTTCTTCCAAAAACAAAACAAAATATCGGTTTAGCAGTCAAGTGGGACAATTTTTATAGAAATATTATTATGTTCTAATCTATATATATTATAAAGCACCGATAAAAAACTTTTAAATACAAATTATTAGGCACAAGGTACCATCATTTTATACAAGATTTTAAAAATCTCTTAATTTATAAGTATCAAAGCACAAAATATACTACTACTAGAGGCTTCTAACACCCACCAATTTGGTATGTGCAAAACCTTCTTTTTATGCAGACATTTCCATGTATCACTATTAATTAATATATTATATTATTATAAATTTGTTTTAATTATATTATTAAATATGTAATTGGTTATTTTTTCTAGATGTCATTAAAATATATAAGATAATAATTGAATTATAACAAAATACTTAATTTTTTTTTATAAAAAACATTATACTATTAAGCCTAAATTAAACAAATTTATAAAAAAAAACATTATCACTTTCTCAAAACCATCCAAAATCGTACTGTAAATCGACAAAAAAATAAAACGAAACATTAAAATCGTGAAGTATCTCGCTGCATTGCGCGAGTACGCTTCTAGTCAAATATAATTATTAATTTAATTTGAGTAAATTACATGATTGGTCCCTATAGTTTATATAAAATCACCTTGTTTCCAGAAACTGCTTTGCAACCCATTATAGAAACGGAATCGACTCCCCATGACTGTCGCCTCCTCTACTACCCGTCTACTGCGAAACGCACGTCCAACATAACCCCTACCGTCCCCGTCATCATCACCCTCTTCTCTCCTTCGCGCTTCAGAGCCAGGGTCTTCATTTTCATCCAGATGCAGAGATCTCTCGATTTGTTGTTGCTTTATCTCGATCTATTCATCCAGATCTGTTTCATTTTTGTTTTTTTATGTTAGATGATGTTCATGATTGATTTCTTTGTTTTTGGTTTCTCTGTTCCATTGTTGATTTATTTATTTCAGCTATTTCTTTGTTTCTAGTTTCTTTAACTTCAAATAAATCTTAAGAATGTTTAAATTGTTATCACTTGTTGCTTAGTTGAGAAGCAAACCAGAAAAGGTGATTCTCATATTGCACAAAATAGAAAAGGTGATTCTCATATTGCAATGAATTACTTTAGTGTAGAGAACATTGTTTAATATGTACTTCATGCTCCAATAATTTTGTTGGTTGAAAGCTAACTAGTAGGTAAGTGATGAGTTAACGATTGAGTTGAGAGAAAGGTTTTGTTTGTCACAGGAAAGGGGTAAAATGGGTTTATAGTTTCTAGTTCTTGTCTTCTTTGTGTTTTTTGGTTCTGGATTTGAAACTAAATTGGGTTTTAAATAAGGTTTTTTGGATGAAATTTGATTTTTGATCATACTGTTTCATTCATTTATTTTGTTTTTTTAATTGATGTACTAACAAGGAAGATGGAGATGAAGATAGGGAAGGAAAAGGTATTCACTGGGCATGATGACCTGAGGTTTGTCGAAGAAATGGGGAAGAAGCCTCACTGTAGTTTGTATAAATATAAAAAAAAGTACAAGATAATATAACAAAACGTAATAATCATATTTTGGTCATTGTGGTTTACATGTGGCGGTTCCCTGGTGTATGAAAATGTTTTCTTTTGTAACACCTGGAAACTTATAATAATTCCTTGTGAATAAATGGTATCTCATTTTGGGGGTTTTGATAATTGCGTTAGAGATGTAATGCCTTAACTCCTTTTATCGTTTTGTTTCGAACTCAAGGGGTTTTGGTTGGAAGAAGTCGAGGGTTGGTACACAGCCGGGGACTATGCTTGCGAATGTGACACCAAGTCACTATCGCGGGGCAATGTCGCACGGAGTGTACCGTGGGCATTGGAGAGTAGGCGACTGTGCCCTCGACTGTGACACCAGGTCACTGTCGCGGGGCAAGGTCGCTGGATTGGTACCGAGAGGGGGTGTTCTCGGGCGACTGTGCCCTTGGCACTGTCGCATGACACTGTTGCGGACGGGCTCCAGAGGCTATTTAAATGTGCAACTCGATTTTACTTGGCATAATACTGATTTAGAAGTTGCTAGGTCTGGTTTTCTCTCAAGAAACCTGGTAAGTCTCATCTCTACACCCTCTTGCCATTAATTTCTTCCACCTACCCACATCTTAATCATTAATTGAACATTTTAGGGTTATTTAAACATTTAGTGGAAGAAACCCCAAGTTCTCAAGAAAGGAAGCATCCTCTCATCCTCTCCTCTAGTTCTTGGATTTTAGTGTTTTAAGCTACAACCCTACAAGGTGAGTTCATTCTTATTTTTATAAACTTAATACATGTTAAAATGTGGGTTTTAACCTTCTAAACATCTCCTCTTTGATTTCTTCTTGATTTGGATGGGATTTCATCAAAAACCTAATTTTGGATATTTTTAGAGTTTACTTGGATAAATATGTTTGCAATGGTGAATAACTAATATTTTGGGTTATATGTGGTTTACATATCTATAAAAACATGTTTTCTTCTGATTCTCAAGTTTAAACATTTTGAGTCAAAAACTAGGGTTTTGAAATATTGATACTTATTGAATAAGAACTTGTTGGGATTGAGTAATGTGTGTGGAAATATTATTCAAAAGACTATGTGAAACCCCTTTAGAATCTCATGAAGGTTTATATGAAATCATGATTGTGTCTTGGATGGCATCTTAACTGTATAAGGATATTGGTTGGTTTTGATTATATGGGATTGACTATTTGGTTGCATCCAAGTGTCAATACTTCATAATCATTTGCATCATTACGTCCGATGATGGAACACTAGTTTTCCACATTGAGGCACGGTTAGGCATCGACTGTATGGTATATGTCCTACGTGCTAGTACATGTCATTGGATGAGGAAATCTCGACGTAATGTAACACCCCCAAATTTGGTAAGAGCAATTAATTTAAAATTTCGATATAACATCAAGTGAGGGACATAACTTCCTCCTACAAATCAAAACTCAATATACCTCAAGTTAAAATTCTATAATTAACCTCAACAAATATAAACTCCAATAAGATACCAGGACTAAACCGAAGTCGGGTGCTACTTAACCCCAATACAAGTTGCTCTTCACAAACCAACGCGGAAGACTGCACCAAGCTACTCACTTTACGAGCATACAACTAGCACTTCTCTCTTCACAGTGTCACTAGAACTATCCCCAACCAAGACCTGTTGAACATGCTGACAAATAAAAGGTTAGGCTAACGCCTAGTGAGTTCAAGAGTTTTACATGAATAAATACATCTTTAAAAGGAATGAGATTCACTTAAGATCATAATCTTTCAAATGATTTACTTTAAACTTGGAGACGACTCTTTTCCAAAATCAAGCATTTTCAAATATGGACACCTCATTACAAAGCATTCTTTATAAAATGATGTAACCCCAAACTCACTCGAAACGAGAATAGGGATTGACTCCCAATTTTAGAAACGTGGATACAAATTGTATCCCAAAACACCCAAGCACGGCTGGGGCAAAATACTCAACCCATAAATCATGGTTAATAACCCACACATATATGATACGTCACCGAAAACATGGACACTAGGCCCAATACTCACCCGACCATAAAATGGAAGGAAACCAAATATCAAAACATGAGAAAGACGTATTTCATTCAAACCTTAATATACGCGGGGAAACCCAATATTAAGGTCATCATTTACAGTCGACCACACAAATCCAACGATAATAAAGTAAGCCGTTAACATTTAAAATACTGTTGACCGACGATGGGGGAGACCCGTATCCGTTAAGAGTGGAGGAACACAAAAGTATGCCACCCTTGCAACGTTAATCGTATGACACCTCAAGACATAAAAACCTAAGTGTCCCTACGACTTCTTAACAAGTTTCACCTCAAGAGACAGTTGACCTTGGTTAACATTACAATGAACTCCACCCCGAAGGCCCAACACGCTTAAAGACTACTTCCAAGGTATTACTTCAAGTAGCGGAGGTCCTAGTGCCTACCTCCCCGGTAGCACTTCCAGACTCAACCCTACGAGTGCCTACTTGAAAAGTTCACGGTCGTAAAACATGGATTCTAGAGTCCAACCCCGAAATACCCAATTGACCATCAAAACATACCGACTTACGTGCCTATGGATCCAATGCAACACGGTCTAACATTACATGCCTACACATGAATGACCAACGCACTCGAGCATGTAATCAACCTCAATATGCAACACGATGCATTAGTATGTAAATCATAATCGGGCTCTACATTGAGCCATTAAAACAAGACAATTGTCCACAAGACTCTTTTAAGTCGACACTGAGCTAAAGTGCTCAAAATCCTTTTGACCAACGATTAACAATCCCCGAATAATAAACGCACTCGACCCACGTCATGCAAACACATGCTCCAAAATACTTGAATCGACTCCAATACTGTTTAGATTGGGACAAATGGTTTTCCAAATGGATTCATACTCTTTGTTCTTTCAATACGCCCCATAACACAAAATCAAGTCTTTCCCCCAAACAGGCACTAAAAGTGCCTCTTTACCAAATAGTTTTCATTTATGCAATAAATCATCAAAACACATTTATTTATGACTTATTTATCAAAATGCCCAAAAATTCCAAATATGGGAGTTTTTACAAGGTTTATAAAGCCAAACACTTCAAATGATCAAAACCCACCAAATAACTCAACAAATGATAATTTCATGTAAAACACATAAACACTTTAAAGTGAACATTTTGGCATGTACAATGTTTTCATAAATCAACTTGAACTCACCTTGCTAGATTTAGGCTAAATCTAGATTTTACCCCACTTAGAGTTTCCTTGAAGAAACTTGAATCCTCAAAGCCAAAACCTAGATCCATAAGTTTTCCAACCATAAGTATAGATATTCAATCGTATAGAATCGTCCCCCAACATTTTACATGAAGATCTCAACTACACCAAAACCCTAATTTCCATAGATGAAGAAAATAGAAGATTACCTTAACCAAAACTTGAATCCACCAACCAAAATGCCTCTAAGTCACCAAAATGAGCCACAAACTTCCCATCTTCAAAATAGGTAAAAAGGGTTGGGTGAAACCCTAAGAAGCTTGGTGGAGAAGATGAAGATAGAGGGATGATGGTTCTAGCTCCCAACTTGCTAGATGAAGAAGAAACACTTAGTTTTAGGAAGAAAACCCCCCAAATATGAGCTAGGGTTCGAATTAGGGGTTGGGGTCGGTTTGGGAGAGAAAAGGGGAGAAGATTTGAGGTTTTTGAGAGAAATGGGGTTTGGAGGCCGAATTTCCCTTTTTATCAGCGCACAGCGCGCACGCGAGTGGTGGCGCGACCTGACCAGCGCGAAGAGTCGCACAGTGTAACACCTCAAGAATTTGAAAATAACAGACAAAATAAAACTTCCAAAAACTCTTAAATACAAAGCTTTGAAATAACAAATATCTAAAGTTACAAGGAAGAATCACTATAACAATGTATCAGAGTTCTAACGGAACTATCTAATCCCACAAACAGGGACAACATTAATTGGGTGTTACTAAACCGCCAAAGCTGCTATCTTCACCAAACCGGATGACGTCACTAATTCCATCCTACCGGAACTTCTACCAAGCTTCACTCACCACTCAGGTCCATCTAAGACCTGATATACATATCGAAAAGAAAAAAGTGTTAGGCTTAACGCCTAGTGAGTTAAAACAGTTTTCATCATATAAATCATAAAACATTTAAAATGAACATTTTACTCTGAATGAGGCCATTTTAGAAATACTGATTATAAAGAGGCTTTATTGGCAAATCAAGTTACTTCTACTTTCCAAACATCCATTTTAAATAAATAATCGACGCCCAAATTTCTCCAAAACGCACCCACACGGTATTTCTCCAAAAGATTCTTTGTGTAATTAAAATGGTACATTTTAACACCGAAGGCGTGGGTAAGGGAATACCCAAAATAACACCTTTCGGTGACGGGGGAGACCCGATTCCATCGACTGTGGCGGACACACAAAGTTAAGCCACTTATCAACGTTCTCGAATTTCGCATAGACCATGGATCCCCGTATCCGGCTCCTCTGAGCTACTACCGCAAGATACCCAATGAACCTAGCGACCACTCGACCTCTAGATGAGTCTCACCACAAAGTCACAAGTCCCCGTATCTGGCTCACCATGGGCACCACCGCAAGACTTAGCTCCGTATACGGCTCTCCAAGAGCACCACCGCAAGCTTATATAACAACATGACTTGGGGACCACTCACTAGACTTAAACATGGACATCAAAACTCCATGATGAACATAACGACTCATATGCCTATGGATCCAATGCATTACAGTCTAAATATTACATGACTCCATATGAATGAACTAACGCATCCAAAACATGTAATAACTAACATTTGCATAATAATTGTATTTCCACAAAACACTCCATAAGGAGCCATTTAAACCGGACCACATCCCAAAACTCATTAGTGTACAAATCAAACCGTACGGCATCATAAAACATTTGATACTCAAATAGAGCCAATATGGCTACGTAGGCCGATGTACAACTTTATCAAACCTTCCCAATTAAAAAGGTATCCTCTCCAACAAGCTCACACTTTTAAAATCAAAGGACTCAGAGTTCTCGAATATAAAACCTGTAGATTAAGTAAAGCCCCAAAATGACTATATTTCCATGATCGTTCTTTAAAATACCTAACTCACACTAAATTCCATTTGAAATCATTTGTACTCCAAATCTCCCCATATTAGGGACCCAAACAACATAATACCCAATTTCTTCAAATATTCAAGAAACATGAATGGTAGATCAAAATCCCCTTTTTAGTGACTCAAACACCTCGTAAAATATTGTGACTCGTTTCCAATGATTTATAACTCAAATATATATAGTGTACAAATATTCACAAAACTTATCAGAATGAGATAAACTCATGGATATACTTTTAAACCCAAAATAAGTGCATTTTTGACATGTATATAGTTTTTCAAAGCAACTAGAACTCACCTTGCTAGATTTAGACTAAATCTAGGTTTTACCCACAAACCTGAGTTCCTATGAAGAGGAGATCTTGGATCCTTTCACTAGCTTAAAAGCTTTCTATAGATCCACTACCACAAACATTCACCAAGTTATACCAAACCCTAAGAATGCAAAACAAGATGAAGAACACCAAACCCTAATTTTTGAGATGGAATGATGGGTAGATTACCTTGATTATACACTCTTGGATTCACCCAATAACTTCAATCTACTTCCTTCTTCACTTGAAAAGCTCCAAAAGACGAAGCCCTAGGTTCAAGAACCTCTCAAATCGGGTTTGGGATGAAGAAGTTATGAGAACAATGAGGTTAGATCCTGAAAATCGCGATTAAAACCCTCAGACAGGTTCCCACGACTTTGCCCGCGACTTGCAAGTCGCGGGGCAAGTCGCCTGCTTCCCGAAACTCAATTCCAGTGAGTTTCGCGGCTTGTGCCGCGACCCAAAGTCGCGCACCAACCCGCGACATTCCAAAAATACGTTTCCTCGCGTTCTTCGCGCCTGATTTGATTCCCGATGGTTCCATTATGAAACTTACCTGATTTCCCCATATCTTTACGTCCCAAGAGTCAACCGACTCTCGTAACACCGTCGAGGATAATTCCTAAAATTACGGGTGTTACACGCAGACCACTGGAGTCGTGAGGAAACAGAGCCTCGTGCGGTTCGTGGCGCAGCTCAACTCGCGCGGAGGGTCGCACGGGGCAGTGTTGGTGATTTTCGCCTTCTCTTCGACCAACGATTTCGGGGTGTTACACGTAAGGACCCTATGTGGTTGAAGTTGACATTCCGTAGGTGTACGTTTAAATGTACCGAGCTCGACATCTAATGCATGTATTATTATGTGTTTTGGTTTTACTAACATGTCAAATGACTTACTTTTGTGTTCCGTCACTTATATTTGTAAGCGGGTCTCCCCCGTCAACCCAAGAGGTATTTGTATAAAAGCAATATTTAGCCTAACACTTTTTTTTAAATGACATGTATAACAGGTTTACTAGCAGAGGGACTCCTCGGATTTGAGTAGAGAGCTCTGAAGGAATAATAGCATTTTTGGGAGCATAAAGAGGCGTACATTGGGTATAACAATAATACATTTTTGGAAGTGTGATAGCAACACCCGTCCATAATCTAAACTTAGTTGGTCTAAATTAGTAGGTTGTTGTGTTATATTTCACTTAGTATTTGTAATGTAAACGCCAAACAATTATTCCCTTTTTTGGGTGATTTGTTTATGATAGTTTCGCTTATTTTCGCATTTATTCATGTTTAAATTGACCCCTATTTTTAGGGTGTTACATAAACGTTCTTTTATAATTCGATATACTATTTTCTAATAATGTTATATTGGTAGAAATTTTATTTTGGATATAAAGTTTATGTTTTTTTAGTTTAAAGCGCATAAGAGGCCTAAACCGCCTAAACCGATCAGACCAAACTGCTTTTTTGTGGTCTGATTTGACCGATTTGGTGACTTGTTACCAAACCGTTCGGTTTGAAAATTTTCTAAACCGCCATTTATGGTTTGGTTTCTGGTTTAGGGGTTAAACCGCCTAAACCGGACCGCAAACACCCCTAGTCTTACCTTCCTAACTTCCGTAACAAATCTGTAATTTTATGTTTTAATAAAATATAAAAGTAAAAGTAAAAAGTTGTTGTGTTTGTATTCAACCCCTTTTTACAAACACATCATGTGTAAGTCATTGTATTCCACGACCAACAATACAAATTATTAAGTTTGTAAAAGAAGTGAACTCTACATGTATATATTAGTGTTCTAAAAGGATTGTCGTAACAAACGTCGTGGCGCTAGTGGTGGCAATGGGTCAGATTGGGTTGGGTTCGGGTTCAACCCATTTATTAAATGGGTTGGAAATATCAACCCAACCCAATCTGTTTAATTAAGTGGGTTGAGATTTTCAACCTAATTCAGCCTGTTACGTAAATGAGTTGACAACGGGTTGACCTGTTTATGATTCTATCAACCCAATTAAATAAATGGGTTGAACCTGGGTTGACCCATTTACTTTAAAAGTTTTAAATAAAATAAAAAGGATTAGACTATTTAATTTTATGATAGATACAAATAAATTGTTCAAAGTTTGAATAAAATACAACCACAAGTGCAAATAAATTGTTCAAAGTTTGAATAAAGCACAACCACAAATGCAAATAAATTGTTCAAATATCATTGGAAACCTTTATTTTCTACTTTCTACTGTTTCTCAACCGTATTAATCACATATAACAGTACATGAAGTGTTCATGTAATGCTTCAAAGCTCCCCAATAGTTAAGCAAATAACAGGTTAAAGCTTTATAGAAAGAACGGACACATATGGATACCTTTATAGAAATCGAGATGGAAGCCTTTATAGAAATCGAGATGGATACCTTAATAGAAAGAACGGACGCAAGTCGTTGAAAAGTATCACGATTCACGTATGGACATCGACAGTAGTATCACGATTCAAGTTATCAAGTATGGACATCGGTCAGTTGCATGTCGTATCACGATTCAAGTATGGACGTCGACAGTCGGCTAGGTTTTTCCATTTTTTAGAGGAGACGACTGTATGAAGGAGGACGTATCAGTATCACGTATGGAAAGGAAGCGGTTAGGGTTTGACACTTTGACTTCATATTTCATATTTGAATAGAATAGAATAAAAATAAAATTATATAAAATTTTAAATAGATACTATAATTTAATAACGATATTTAATTAAAATTTAAATAAAATTATATAATATTTTAATGGGTTGAAAACAAGTCGGAAATTTCAACCCATCCCAACCCATTTAAATAAACGGGTTAGGCGGGTTGACCCCCTTACTTAAATGGGTTGAAAATCTCAACTCAACCTGCTAATTTTGGGTTTGGTTTGGGTTGAGTTGGCAGGTTGGGTAACGTTTTGCCACCCCTAAGTGGCGTGCCATTGCTCAAGCTTGTATGATCTGACGCTACATTAAGATTGTGGCACACACCATGGTCTATAATGCAAGGTTTTTGTAACGTGATATTTGATTTTCTCACTTTTTAAAATGTCTTACTTGAGAGTTCTTAATGTAAAACCTAATTTAAATTGTTTTAATGTCATTGACTAATTGAGTAATAATAGAATATATAACACTATATATGTTATAAATATATGCCATCATTAGTCACGCCACATTATGACATTAAGACTTGAGGCTTGACATCGCTACCACGCTACACCTCACGCCATTTAAAACCTTGGTACGAACACACACACATATATTCATATTTACACACTACAAAAGAAGTTAAAGAGTAAATTACATGATTGGTCCTGTGGTTTGCATAAAATCACATTGTGCATCCCTAAATCAAAATAGTTATGAAAAACGTCCTTGTAGTTTACATTTTCACGTGCCTTTGGTCCCTATACCCTAACTCTGTTAAGTTTCTTTTGAGGAGTAAGTTAACTAGGAGGGTATTTTAGTCATTTTACTCCATTTTCTTATTTCCATTAAAAAACAGGGGAAAGATGTAAGATCCCACATTGGTTGGGGAGGGGAACAAAGGTTGCCTTATAAGGAACTTGATACCTCCTCTATCAGACACCTTTTAAAACCGCGAGTCGAGGTGTGTGAATAAAACGAACAATATCTAGTACGGTTGACCTGGGATGTTACAGTTGGTATCAAAGCCGAGAACCAGACTAGTGTGCCAACGAGAATGCTGAGCTCCCAAGGGGGGTGGATTGTAAGATCCCACATTGATTGGGGAGAGGAACAAAGGTTGCCTTATAAGGGACTTGATACCTCCTCTATCAGACGCGTTTTAAAACCGTGAGTCCAGGTGTGTGGCAAAACGGACAATATCTGGTACGGTTGGCCTGAGATGTTACAGTTTATATATTAAATTATAAAAAAAAACATTGAGCAAGTTGAAAAGAAGTTAAACAAGTCCACCAACAATGGTTGAATTTTGGACAAATATTGAGAAAGTTGAAGGACGATTTGGATTTAGATTTGAATTTTTAATGGATCTTAGAACTTTGTCAATTTAAATAACACAGGGAATTGAGAAAATTAAAACTAAAGACATATTCTTTGATGAACTTTTTTAATGGAGCTATAAAAGTTGAGCCTACAACATGAAAACTAAATATGATTAAAACATGTGTATTTTTGGCGGTCGGTTCGATCTAGACCGCTTAAAAAAAGGGTCAAACTGCAAACCAGACCGGACCGATCAGTTTGGCTATTTTTCAGACCGGACCGCCAGACCGCTCAAACCGGCAAAAACGGTCCGATTTGGCTTGATTCGACCGGTTTGAGCGGTCCAACGGTTTTTTTGAACACCCATATGTAAGACCTGTGATCCTAAACAATATGACTAGTGAGAAATTTGCTAATACTGAAAGAGTAAGAAAAGAAGACACTATTTCAGATCTGAATAACTAAGATAGTCTTCAGATATCATGGCGTAGATCTGAAAGAATAAGCACTTAGCTATTCTTCAAAGGGATAAGTTGCATATGATCCAGATACCGCCTTTTATTGCAATCCATGCATTAAATGTAGCAATGCAACTTCAACGCGTGTGCTCATTTGATTTGTTGATTCATGTATCTTTGTACTCTTCATTTCAACCTTTTGATATGATGTAGACATTTGTTGTTTCAAATTTCAACCCATAATTCGGTATGTCAAGTGATCAAGAAGTATGGTACTATTAAAATAATACTTTTGAACTTGTTTTGGTTGACATGCTGAGCATGTTCCTAGGGCTGGTAATGGGTAAGGGTAAACCCGTTACCCGTTATGTTTCGACCCGTTGGATAAGGGTATGGATAAAGAAAATTTTATCCATTTATCCACTTATCCATTACCCGTTTACCCGAAATTTTAGTGGGTATGGTATGGATAAACGGTTTTTCGTTATCCATTACCCGTTACCCGCTACGATATAATATATATGTATGTATAATTATATAAAAGTAAATATTAGTGTATATACACATAATTATATTAAATTAATTATTAATATTTTCTTATAATGTTGTCGTATATTAGCGTGTACTTTAATTTATTTTTTATATTTATCGAGTAAAATATTTAATGCTGATTAAATGAGAAATAAGACGGATTTAGAAAAATAAATAAAACGAAAAGTGTTAGTCTTACAATTTTCATATTGTTTTTAAAAATATTATACTATGATTATATTTAGAGTAATAAAATGTTTACAACAATAAATTAGATATAAAATAATAACTATATTTATGAACTTACGTTTTACTTATATGTTTGAGGTTTAACAATATCAATTGTAGTCCAAAATGATATTTTGTTTTACCATTTATCCATTACCCGTTTCGTTACCCACAACTTTTAATGGGTAGGGTAGGATACGGATAAGGGTTTTATAAAATGGATAATTACCCGTTTCGTTATCCGCTATTTTAAATGAATTGGATAACGGATTAACCCTTACCCTACCTATACCCTACCCGTTGCCAGCCCTACATGTTCCCATACAAGGACATGGGTTGGAGACTTGGTTCCAAAGTTTCCTTGTCTAGTCTTCATCCATACTTTAATGTGCATAATGAAAATAAATTAAGTGAATATTACTTACTATGGTTGACATGTTAAACATGTTCCCACACTAAGATTTAGAGTTGGTAAAGGAAACTTGGTCCCAAAGTCTTCACTTTAAGTCGGGTTGCCATATAGAATTTGTCAAACTATCTAACTTATCTGTCTTCTGATCTTTTCTCGGCTTAATGATAAATCCAATCCACTTTGGTGTCTATCTAACTTCTCTTTGATTAGTCTTCGATTTTGCTGAAGGCGTTTTGCTTGATCAGATAACATATTACAAGATAAGACTTACAAAGAAAGTCTTATCTAAAAGGATGATTGGGTATCTGAAATACAAGGTATACTTTAGATACACCAAAAATACATTCTTATCAATTATAAAGTGAAAACATCGGATACTATTATAAGTTAGAATAAAACGTGATTTCTTCAAAATCAAGATTGGTTGACCTGTGAATATAGATCAATCGGATTCTTTCCTTTGGATGGAGAATTCTCACATTTTATTTAAGCTATGGATATGATATTGACTAGGATCCCGAACCTTGAGCTAATATTTTTCTTTTGTTGAGCAAGGTTTGGATGTAGTCCTCTGTGTTATATCCGAAAGATATAGTACATTGGATATAAGCACTTGTGTTATATTCGAATATTCGATGGATAATGTATATCAGATATAAACACTTTTGTTAACACTTGTGTCATATTCGATAGATAATGCATATTGGATATGACTATTACAAGGCAAGTGTTCAGAATTTTTTCTAAATGTTTGGTCGGATGCTATGAGTATTATATACAATTCTGATGGTTGAGACCAACACGTATAAACTTACTGATCAATTTTCATGTGTTGTATATAAGAAACAACATGTGTGAAAATATAATGTTTATACAATGCCATTTCATATATAAAATATTCGGGATTGTTTCTTCAACATATAAAATAGTTCTTAACATTTCACATATTAAAAAACATTGTACTTTTTTCATGTAACATTTATATGTGAAACAATACATACAAATTGGCCTGTAAGTTTATACAATTTATTAATTTGTAAATAATTATGCATCTACATATATGTAATTGTTTATTTGTTTTGCAATTTATTTGTGATTAAAAAAATTTATAAATCTGTAATAGAAAAGGTGATGAAATCGGTTAGAGCATCTCCAACAACATTGTTAAAATAGAAAATTTTGGTTTTTTCTTTGCTATTCCTCTCCAACAACTTTTCTATATGGTTTGCTAAAATAGAGAAAAATAAAAAACTCTCTATATATAGAGAATTCTCTATAATCTCTAAATTGAAGAGAGAAAATATTATTTTATTCAATCCAACCAATAAAATTCAATTTTTAACATTTTATTTTAAGTTTTTTTTAAAGTGTATTGGGATGATAAATTATGGAATATTATAATAATATAAATAATGATTGATTATCTAAAATATCAAAGCTGTTGGAGTTAGAAGAAAATGTTTTTAGAAATTTTGACTTTTCATTCTCTATTTTAGAAAAAATTTATCAATGTTGTTGGAGATGCTCTTATAAGTTAATGACGTATTTGTGAATAAGTTAGTGATAAAAATGTATATTTAATAAAAGATTAGTTGCCAAGTAAACTTCACCATGTGTCATTGAATGTGCAGGTTTGACTTCTATTTACCAATGTCATTCTTTCCTAAAATCTAAACTAGGACCAAAAAACAAAAGAAAAAAGTATGCTAATGGCATCCTTAGGGTTGCTAATGGCATCCTTAAAGCTATAAACCATCATTACTTTAGTTTTGTTTTGTCTTTTTATTTGTAATATTTTTATTTTTTTCTCTTTTATTTATTTATATTATATTATTATTAAAAATATTTTATATATACTATAAAAAATGTAAGTAATAAAGAATTTTATTTATTTGTATTATATTATTAATATATATATAGGGGTGGTTTTAATTGGAAACCAAATTTTATTGGAAACTTTGAAAACCAAATTTCAACCATTGATCTTTTTAATCAATGGTCAAGATTCATTTGAATCATATATGGTAATAAATTAATTAATTTATTAATAAAAAATAATAATAATATGTCAAAAGGGTAAATATGTCTTTTTCTTTTGTGTTTCAAATTTGGCAACAAAGATGAAATCTATGCTATATTATAAAGCACGGATAAAAAACTCTTAAATACAAATTATTAGGCACAAGGTACCATCATTTTATGCAAGATTTTAAAAATCTCTTAATTTACAAGTATCAAAGCACAAGATACATATTAATACTGCAGACTTCTAACACTCACCAATTTGGTATGTGCAGGGTCTTCCTTTTATGCAGACATTTTCATATATCACTATTAATTAATATATTATATTACTATAAATTTGTTTTAATTATATTATTAAATATGTAATTGGTTATTTTTTGTAGATGTCATTAAAAATATATAAGATAATCATTGAATTCTAACAAAATACATAATTTTTTTATATAAAAAACGTTATATTATTAATCCTAAATTAAACAAATTTACAAAAAAAAAACATTATCACTTTCTTAAAACCATCCAAAATCTTACTGTAAATCGACAAAAAAAAACAAAAAATAAAATGAAACATTAAAATCGTGATGTATCTAGCTGCATTGTGCGAGTACGCTTCTAGTATGCTTAAATATAGAAAAGCGTATATTTCTTAAAAAAAGCATATAAAGACTACCTTTTTATTACCTATTTCACTTTATTAATAATATGTAAAAACCGAATTAAGTTTCATTACCATTATTGTTTCATTACCTTTCCATTATGTTTCATTATATCAAATCTGTTTCATCAGATTTCACTATATTAATATTTTGTTTCAATTTATCAGGTTTCACTATATTAATATTTTATTTTATTACCTTTCTATTATGCTTCATTATATCAAATCTGTTTCATCATGTTTCACTATATTAACATTTTATGTTTCATCAAGTTTCACTATATTAATATTTTGTTTCACTATATCAAATCCATTATGTTTCACTATATTAATATTTTGTGGATGGAGGTAATATTGAAGATTTCATATGAAAATAAATTTTCATTCATTGGATGAATCAATCACTGATTCATAAGAATCAGAAAAAAATAATTTGATATGTAGCTTACGTATGAATCAATTTGTGTTTACCTAAATTAAATGTTTTATGTTTAAATTAATAAATGATCAATATTACCATATATAAAATATATTAAAATTAAATAATTAATATTATAATAATAATAACACTTATCATATATATTATGAAATTATGCAAAAGACTAAAATAATCTTATCAATTAAAAATAAAAATAAAAAAAGGAAATTCAATGATTGATTAATTTCGGTTTCAAAGTTTCAAATGTAAAATTGGTTTCCAATTGATCCCTCCCATATATATATATATACTATCTATACTACTATATAAAAATTCTAAAACGGTTATTGTACAATCTTTTGTACAATAACATTTACCACCCTTAATCTTTTATACAATAACATTTATCACCCTTATAATGTTACATTTACCACATTTACAATTACTTATTCGATTTATTTTATATCCCTTACTTTTTCATTTTTCATTTTACACCATTATCATATTAACACAAATAATCGTATATGAACAAAAATGCAATGAAAAAATACGTTCATTTTTCTACAAATTATACCATTATAATCGTCTCGTCAATACCTTCAAAACGAGCTCAATATTGACTATTTTTTTAATTTAACCGTACTATTAAATATCATGAATATCTACGAATTAATTTATTTTCTATCCATACGTTTTATTTTTTTTCACTGTTAGCACATTAAAAATACATAATCGTAAAATACGTTTCATTCTTATTATAAATTATATCATTATAATTTTTTTCGTCAATAATTGTAATATAAACTAATTATTGAATATCTTTATGGGTTTAGAGTTTCATAAATTGTGATTCTTAGGTTATGGTTGATTGTTGATGACATGTCTATAAGGAAGTAACATTAATTGTTCGTTTTTTACTTATATTCCGCTGCATTGCACGGGTATATGACTAGTATTATAAAACACGGATAAAAAACTCTTAAATACAAATTATTAGGCACAAAGTACCATCATTTTATGCAAGATTTTAAAAATCTCTTAATTTACAAGTATCAAAGCACAAGATACATATTACCACTTCAGACTTCTAACACCCACCAATTTGGTATGTGCAAGGTCTTTCTTTTATGTAGACCTTTCCATGTATCACTATTAATTAATATATTATATTATTATAATTTTGTTTTAATTATATTATTAAATATGTAATTTGTTATTTTTTCTAGATGTCATTAAAATATATAAGATAATAATTGAATTCTAACAAAATACTTAATTTTTTTAAATAAAAAACATTATATTATTAAGAGTGAATTGTGGATTTGGTCCATGTGGTTTTATGATTTCTTTGACCATGGTCCTCATTCTATGTTTATTGTGGATATAGTCCCTGTGGTATATATGCAATATATTGTGGTTAGGGTCCCTAAACACTAACATCATTAACTTTAAAGGGTTAAATGCATCATGTGCCTTGCACACTATGGGTATAATAGTTATTTTACTTTTCTTTTTCAATTTATTTTGTACACCTTTAAAACAAATAATACTAAATTGTGAATTTCGTCCTTATGCAATTACTCATCATCTTTAAAACACATTTATCACCTCTCTTAATTTTTTTTCATCCAATCTTCATTGTCAAAGTACAAGAAAAACTAACTTGTTAAAGTGCAAAAAAAAAAAATTACTTGCCTTTAAAAATAACAATTTTTGAACCCAACACTACATCCTAAAAAAGACAACCTATCAAAATAATAATTGTTTGAAACCAATATTACATCCCTAAAAAGACAACTCATCAAAATGACAATTGTTTATATCAACATTTATGTAGTAATTTGTTGGCAACCGTTTTGTTTATTTTCTTGACGACATCTAAGTGATTTGAGTAGGAAGTACATTAATTTTTTTTCATAAAATGCATAGACCATTTGGAAACCATGATGTGGGAAAAGGCTTATATGCATGTCAGTTGACATCTGTAAACACAAATATATTATGACATACGAGGTTGAAGGGAAAACAATAGTGTCATAAGAGCATCTCCAACCGGCCGTTAAATCGTCTATCAAAATTTATTTATACCAAAGTTAACATTTTAACATTAATAATTTGTTTTTAAAATTAACATATTTATATTAAGTAAATTATATATAAATTTAAGAGTGAATTGTGGATTTGGTCCTTGTGGTATTCAATTTATTTTGGTCATGGTCCTTCTGACTAACACTTCCATTAACTTTGTTAAATCAAAGACCATTTTAGTCATTTTACCTATTTTTTGTTCTTTTTTGATAAGAAAAATATAAACAATATTTTTATACACACAAACACACATGCATACACACATGTATATATATATATATATATATATAACGATATTAAAATAAATAAATAAGACATTATTGTATGACTTAATTGTTTAATTTTTTTTAAATTAATTATATTAAATACAATTTAATTTTATTATTTTATTGTAATTGTGAAAAAAGATATAATTTTATTGTTTTAATGTAATTAAAATTTCAATTTAAACAAATCAGATCATAAAACTATATCTTATTTATTTAGATCGAATAAAATAAAATATGGTTTTATGATTTAATTTATTGAATTAAAATTTTAATTAAGTTAGAGACGATTTAATTATATTATTCTTTTACTATCATTGCAACAAACAAACTTATTGTTGATATTTTAACACCAAAAATCATTGAAAACCGTTTAGAAATGAACTATAATTTTATCATCTTAAAATTAGAAGCTCCAATTTGCATATTGTTTTTCAGTCAAAAACTCAAAATCAATTTTCATATTGTTTTTAGTATGATAAAATTAAAGTTCATTTCTCAACGGGTTTTAATGATTTTTTTGTATTAAAATATCAACAATAAGCTTGTTTGTTGCAATGATAATAAAAGAACAATATAATTAAATCGTCTTTAACTTAATTAAAATTTTAATTCAATAAATCAAATCATAAAACCATATTTTATTTTAATCACTCTAAATAAAATAAGATATAGTTTTATGATCTGATTTGTTTAAATTGAAATTTTAATTACATTAAAACAATAAAACTATTTATATTTTTCCACAATTACAATAAAATAATAAAATTAAATCGTATTTAATATAATAATTTAAAAAAAATTAAACAATTAAACAATTAAATCATACAATAATGTCTTATTTTATTTATTTTAATATCGTTATATATATATATATATATATATATATATATATATATATATATATATATATACATGTGTGTGTGCATGTGTGTATAAAAATATTGTTTATATTTTTCTTATCAAAAAAAGACAAAAAATAGGCAAAATGGCTAAAATGGTCCTTGATTTAACAAAGTTAATGAAAGTGTTAGTCAGAAGGACCATGACCAAAATAAATTGAATACCACAAGGACTAAATCCACAATAAACATAGAATGAGGATCATGGTCAAAGAAATCACTAAACCACATGAACCAAATCCACAATTCACTCTACATTTAATATATATTTGATGTTTTTTTAGAGTCTGATTGGAGTTGGGGATTTTTTGGTGTTGATGGACTCACCAAATTTGGTATTTTTGTGTTAAATTTAGTGTTGTGGTTTGAGATGCTTTAAATAGTCATATTTGAATTACACACCAAGTCACTTGACACTTGCCGGGGATCCATACAATTTCAATTAGCATTTTAATATCTAATGCACTATATAATGAAGTTTGGATCTCCAAAATGAAGATGATTATATCACATTTCCAAATGGTCTATGTATTTTATGAGAAGTATTAATGTACTTCATACTCAAGTCACTTAGATGTCATCAAGAAAATAAATAAAATCGTTGCCAACAACTACTACATAAATATTGATATAAAACAATTGTCATTTTGATGGGTTGTCTTTTTGGGGATGTAATATTGGTTTCAAACAATTGTTATTTTGATAGGTTGTATTTTTTAGGATGTAGTGTTGGGTTCAAACAATTGTTATTTTTAAATGCAAGTAATTTTTTTTTTTGCACTTTAACAAATTAGTTTTTCTTGTATTTTGACAATGAAGATTGGATGAAAAAAAATTAATAGAGATGATAAATGTGTTTTAAAGATGATGAATGATGCATAGGGACCAAATCCACAATTTAGTATTGTTTGTTTTAAATGTGTATAGAATAAATTGAAAGTGAAAAATAAAATGACTATTATACCCATAGTGTGCAAGGCACATGATGCCTTTAACCCTTCAAAGTTAATGATATTAGTGTTCAGGGACCCTAACCACAATATATTGCATACCACATGGACCATATCCACAATAAACATAGAATGAGAATCATGGTCAAAGAAATCACAAAACCACAGGGACCAAATCCACAATTCACTCTATTATTAAGCCTAAATTAAACAAATTTATAAAAAAAACATTATCACTTTCTCAAAACCATCCAAAATTGTACTGTAAATCGACAAAAAAATAAAATGAAACATTAAAACAGTGATATATTTCGCTGGATTGTACGAGTACACTCCTAATTATAAATAGGGGTGCTCACGGGTTGGGTTGGCCGGGTTGAAGGCACTTGAACAACCCAACCAAACCCAATGTTTGCGGTTTGAAAAATCTCAACCCAACCCAATAAAAAATGCAACCCAACCCAACCCAAACCGTGCGGGTTGGGTTGGTTGGCCGGGTTGGTCGGGTTGAAACTTTAATACATCATTTTACAATCTAACCAAGTAATTCCGTTTGAAAAAATTAAAATTGAAAAGGAAATATAAAAATAAAGCTAATTAGAAAAGAGAAGAGTAGACAAAGAGTATCTCTTGCCTCTTGAATCTATCGATGTTGAAGATTTTTAAAAACTTGAAAGTTAGATTCTTACGATTTTAATCGGCGTGGTCTCGTTGACAAATATAAACTATGACTAAAATAGGAAGACTTGAAAATTGATAGAAAGAATAGTCGCTAAAAGTCTAAAACCATAAATAAAAATAAATAAATAAAAAGCATCGGGTTGACGGGTTGGTCGGGTTACTTTTGGCTCAACCCGTTTCCAACCCAATAGATGCGGTTTGGGCAAAATTTGTATCAATTATGTATCGGGTTACCTCGGTTTGAGTTTTTTTACGTTTTTTCGGGTTGGGTTGGCCGGGTTGGTCGGAAATTTGAGCACCCCTAGTTATAAAAAATGTAAAGTAATAAATAATAATGTTGGGATGTAATTCGGGTACAATCTGATGGTGCCTACCAAACACTATTTACTTTCAACAAACCGTCGTTTTACACAAAAGGTACAATCAAGTAATGTGTCCCCCTTTATATATTTTATTTTTGCTTTTATTTAAAAATAAATAAATACTTATAAATATAAATACTTTTTTTTTTATAATTATATAATTATAAAAATAAGACATCAACATTGACCAAAAGGGTGTTAGCCTAGTGGTAAGACATGTGGATTAGCTAGTAGCGGTCTCATGTTCGAACCTTGGGGGACGCATCCTGGAGGTACGGGGGCTTCGACCCCGGGCTGCATGCTTTAGCAGTCGGGCTTCGGCCCATATTGCCAGGGATTAGTCTGGGCCCAATGTGGTCTGGGATACCCTCTCCAAAAAAAAAACATTGAGATTTAACATATAAATAAAACATAAAATAATCTATATTACATTCGGTTATTCTAAAATAACATTATGAGTAATACAATTTACACGTAAAAGCCGCATGTACTTCTGTATTTGATCTGAATATGGGGTAGCCCATCTAACAATACACCGATAACTGTAATGGAAAAAATGTGCTACAATAGTAGGAAACGGGTATCCTTCAAACCCAATTTGGTTATCGAGAGAAAAACCTTGGGGTTTTAGAGATTTGTGTTCTTGAAATTTGCAGAGAGGCAATAAGAGAAACTCCAGTAACGGGAGAAAAAATTCTGGTCCCTGCATATGGTTCACGAGAGAAGATGGCCGGAAAAATTGGTGATTGCATGACATAGAATTGAGGTTGGGGTTAGGGTCGGGATACGAAACTTAGATAGAGGAGGTAGAAAATTAGTATGATAATATATATACACATATATACACATACATACACACACACACACACACATATATATATGTATCTAATATATATATATATATCTAATATATATATATTTGAAGCTTTATATTTAAATAAATTAACAAAGTAAAAATAAATGCAAATTTTCTTTTTGATATTATATGTTTAATAAAAAAATATCACTTTTATTTATATTTCTGTAATCGGATTTTATTGCATTTAATGGAATTTGACTAACATAAAGAAAAATATATTTTACAAAATTATAATAAAACCAAAAGTTACATAATTATAAAATAAAATAAAAGTAATAAAACACACACACATATATATATATATATATATATTTATTCTTAATTTATAATTTTTACTTTATTGTTATTTTAATTATTTGTAGTTTGACTATATATTAATAATCTCACGTTAGTCGAACTTAATTTTCAATATTTTGTTTGTATATTTCAATTCTTTAAAGATATACGAATTTATCTTGATTTCATTTGTTTTCTTAACTTGAGATTTTTTTAACGCTAATTCTTTTTTTGTAAATTTAATAGTTTTTAACTAAATATAATTTTTTTAATTAATATAAGCTTTTTATTTTAATAAATTAGATTTATGATTAAATATATAAAGTATTTTTTGAATTACATCAACTTTTTGAGCATATTACACTTTTGGTCCCTATAGTTTGTTTAATTAAAGATCAATTAGTCCTTTATAATGGTTGCTAACTAATTTTGTTAATTGGAGGAACCATGGGTGTTATAAAAATGAAAAGTTAGCGACCATCAATGTAGATAGTTTGTTTTAGGGACCAAATCCAAAATTTGAACAAACCACAGGGACCACAAGTGTAATTCACTATAAAATAAAATAAAAGTAATAAAACATATATATATATATATATATATATATATATATATATATGTCAAGTGGAAATGATAATCAAAACCTTAAAAATGATTGGTTCGATTTCCAATTCATTCAACACCCTATTAAGGGGTGCCATTAGCAATGCCCAAAAAAAGTAGTAAACTTGTAGTATTAAATTGCCTTATTTAATTATCTTATTTTTATTTTCTATAAAAAATATAATTAAGAGTGAATTGCAAATTTGGTCCCTGAGGTTTGTTGTTTTTCTCACATTTGGTCCCTATAAAATTTTTATTGCAAGAAAATATCTATTGTATGCAAAAGTGCTCGGATTTGGTCCCTCAGACTAACTCTATTAAATTCCCTTCCGTTAAACCCCCCTCATGTGGGCATTTTAGTCCTTTTGCTTAGTTTTTTGTTTTTTACTAAAAGCAATAAACCAAAGGGACCAAATTTGCAATTTACTCTATATTATATTATGTCTAGTATTATAATATAGTGTATATATATAGTACATGTATACATCGTCTCCAACCTCCAATTCTAATCCCTGCCACCCCCTCCCCCTTCTCATCGGCGTCACTCCCTTCATCTGTCACCCACCAACATCTCCACCCTCTGATGCCCACACATACACACACCACCATCGTTCGTACATAACCACCGCCACCCTCTAAACACAAGGACAAAAATGACGTTTACTCTACACACTCTCTACAACCCCCCCTCATTGCAACTCCCTACCTAAACTCACTAGTTTTTCATTATAGTTGTTAGCATTTATATAGCTCAAAGGCAAACCCATCTTCTTTCTGCAACCATGCCTGCAAAGATCCTAAATATTGCTCGAAGTGCTTTGGTCAAACTCGTCACCGTAAACGTCGGTCGAGTTGGACCAACAAATCTTGACGTGATCCAATAAGTCGAGTATATGAAATAATATAAAAATGCTAACAGTACCCTTACTCTCAAGGATGATCTTCTGTGTGTGTGGGATCGATGGAGATGGTTATTGAGGAGGGTCATGATGCATGGACCAATGGGGTTGCAGCGACAAGGGGAAGGGAGGTAATCATGGAGGGGGGGGGTCACTGATGAGTAGAGGATGATGGTGGTTAGGCATGGGTAATATATATATATACATATATATATAACCTTGGAGGGGGGTCACTTATGGGTAGAGGAGACGACGAGTCTCTGTTTTGGTGAAAGAGACCGTGGGATTAGGAGAAGGGGGGTTGAGAGGGCTGGTGATGGGAAGGGAGAGTGGGGATGGGTGTAACACTCTAAAATTTAGGCGGAAAATAAAATTCGAAAATTTGGCAATATGACGTTTGAAAATAGAATAATTCCATCACCCTAAAATAGGGGATAATTTAAACCTGTGAAATAAGGTAAGTCATTTCAAAACCCAAGAGTATCATCCCTAACGGGGTATAATGTATGGTAATTACAACCCAATAAATGAAGTATAAGACGACAACCTACTAATCTGCAATAAGCAACTAGATTATGGTCGGGTGTCGCTATACTTCCAAAATGTGTATCTTCAAAAATCAACTATATGTCGGTCACTATGTATCCTAAAAAAGACCACTCACGACTCCAAGGCCGTTCCCTCAATCCCGACGTGCCCCACTGCTATGATGGCCTGCCAAACATGACAACAAGAACAAGTGTTAGGCTAAAGCCTAGTGAGCATAAATCAAACAAGGATTAAAGTACTGAACCCATTCGAAGTCTCGCAGAGTATATAGCCATTAGCTAAAACCAAAAAATCAAATAAACCATTAGTGATTAGATACGGTACAAATAACACCAATCACATAATGACCTCAACTCCTCTAAGTCTATTGCTCGAAAACATCAAGTCAACCCCTCTAGGTCTATCCTTGAGAGTTCCAAAACGGGGAACTCTAGCACAAGGGAATTACACCTTACTGCCCATGAGACGCTGCCCGACCGTATAGGTCCACACCTTACTTATCATGGTGACCCGATGCCTATTCCGTGCTAATGGTGAATCCCAATGTCCAAAACGGGGACATGGAAACACCGTGCCTATGGATCCATTGCACTAAAGGCCAAATACTCTAAACATGCCAATACATACCATGCTCACATTAATCATGTATATAAATGAATCATATATTCAATGGTACAAATCATAAAGTCTTGACTCTTATAGATGCGAGGACTAGAGAGTATAACCCAACAACAACATTCCATATATATATATATACCATATAAAAATTATGATTATCAATAGTTAAACCAATACTTACATTTTTCCCAAAACCCTAGTTTTTCCACTTTGGTTCCTCAAAATCCCATGGACTTAAGATTGATCATTAAAGGAGTAGAAAACATAGAAAACCACAAACCTTAGTCCAAAGAAATATTTCTCCCATTAATACTTGGGATTACAAAACCCTAACCTCATACTCACATTTATGTTAAAGGACTTGGATGACCAAAACACATAAGAATATTAATACATATACCCATAGAGAGGTTTAGAGGATGGAAGAACTCACCTTGCAACAAATGTGTTCAAACCCTAAGAATGGAGGAACAAAAGATGATGAGAATCACTTGAAGCTTCAACTCCTTAATCACTTGAGGTCAAAGCTTACCCAAAACCTAGATTGAACCACCAATAAGCATTTAATGCTCTTAACCAAAGGAAATCAATGAAGAGAGAAGAGAAACCCTACCTCTTACCAAGAAAATCGTCCAAGCTAGCTCCCAAATCAAAACAATGAGTTTTTAGGTCGTGAAATGAGTTTTAAAGGGTCTGCACCCCGACCGCGACATTGTCTCGCGAGAGTGACAATGTCACACTCGCGTGTCACTCTCGCCCGAGATTGGTGACCCACGGTACAAACTCGGCGATTGTGCCTCGCGAGATTGACACTTGCCACTCTTGCTTGGCACTCTTGCGCCAACTCCCAATCTCTCGGTACACTTCCCGCGGTTGTGCCCCGCGAGAGTGACCTCTGTAATAATCGCGAGCACAATCGCATGCCCTGTACCGAAGCCCGAAAATGATCGTTTTCGACCCGAAAGTTCCCGCTCTCAACGCTAAGCTAGGTACTAGGGTAAAATGCCAAAGTAGAGACGTACCGAAAACACAGGTGTTACAATCCTCCCCAACTTGGAGAAGATTTCGTCCTCGAAATCTCGGCTAGGGAAAAAGGTGAGGGTACCTCCGCTTCAAATCCTCTTCAGCCTCACACGTCACGTTAGCACCTCGATGGTGCTTCCATTGGACTTTTACCATCGTGACTTCCTTGTGACGAAGCTTCTTCGTCTTCCTTTCTAAAATCGCCTCGGGTTCCTCAATGCACCGATTCCCTTCATCAACTCTGATCTCGGAGAGTGGAATAACATTCTCCTCCTCCGCTATGCACTTACGAAGATAACACACATGAAATATGCTATGGATCCCATCCATTTCTGGAGGGAGTTCCAATTGATAAGCCTGAAGTCCTACCCGCTTAAGTACTTTAAAGGGTCCAAGGAAACGAGGACTCAACTTCCTGCGCTTCCCGAATCGAATAATCCCCTTCCAAGGGGACACCTTCAATATAACGCGATCTTCCACTTGGAACTCTATCGGTCGCCTCTTCTTGTCGGCATAGCTCTTCTGTCGGTCTTGGGCCGCCTTTAAGCGTTCACGTATGCATTTCACCTTATCCGTCGTCTCTTGCTCAATTTATGGTCCGGAAAATTGTTTCTCCCCCGCTTCTAGCCAACATACTGGAGTCCGACATTTACGACCGTATAAGGCTTCAAACGGTGCCATCCCAATGCTTGAGTGATAGCTATTGTTGTATGCGAATTCCACCAAAGGTAGATGCGAGTCCCAACTACCTCTAAAATCAATCACACAAGATCTCAACATATCCTCCAACGTCTGGATTATCCTCTTGCTTTGGCCGTCGGTCTGAGGATGGTAGGCCGTGCTCAACTTCACACGTGTGCCCAATTCCTTTTGTAACCCATCCCAAAAATGTGACGTGAACCGACTATCGCGATCCGAGATAATATATAGCGGTACACCATGTCGAGATATCACTTCATCGATGTATAATTTTGCCAATTTGTCCATCGGTAGAGTCTCCCGCATGGCCAAGAAATGAGCGCTCTTGGTCAAGCGGTCCACTATCACCCAAATGGTGTCATGTCCTCGCAGAGTCTTCGGCAATTTCGTCACGAAGTCCATCGTGATGTGCTCCCACTTCCATTCCGGGATCTCCAAGGATTGTAGACTTCCATAAGGTCGTTGGTGCTCGGCCTTTACTTGTAAACAAGTCACGCATCGCTCCACGTAGCGCGCCACATCAAGCTTCATGACTGGCCACCAATAGTGCAATTTTAGGTCTCGGTACATCTTTGTGCTTCCCGGATGGATAGAATACTTTGACTTATGGTCATCTTCGAGGAGGAGCTCTCGATTGCCCCCGATCCTCGGCACCCAAACTCGCCCATTGAAGAGTTTTACCCCTTAACTATCTTCTGTCAAAAGTAGATGTTGCTTCACCATAACTTCTCCCTTGAGATTCTCCGCTAGCAAAGCTTCAACTTGTGACGCTTTAATCCGGTCAATGAGTGTTGAGGCTAATTCGATTCGTGCAAAAACGGCCTTGGAACTCTCCCCATAATCCTTTCGGCTAAGGGCGTCGGCGACAACGTTTGCTTTTACCGGGTGGTAAAGTAACTCACAATCGTAATCTTTCAATAGTTCCAACCACCTTCGTTGCCTCATATTCAGTTCCTTTTGGTCAAAGATATGCCTCAAACTCTTGTGGTCTGTGTAAAGAGTACACTTTGTACCGTAGAGGTAGTGCCGCCATAACTTCAATGCAAACACCACTGCGGCTAACTCCAGATCGTGGGTGGGATAGTTGACTTCATGCACTTTGAGCTGCCTCGATGCATAAGCAATTACCTTACCCCTTTGCATAAGGACGCAACCCAAACCCATTTTTGACGTGTCACTATATACTACAAAATCTTCAGTCCCATCAGGCAAGGATAGAATTGGAGCTTCACAAAGTTTCTGTTGTAGGGTTCGGAACGCCTTCTCTTGATTCTCGGTCCATACAAACTTAACATTCTTTTGTGTTAAGGTCGTCAATGACGAAGCTATCTTCGAGAAGTCTTGAATGAACCTTCGGTAGTACCCCGCTAGTCCTAGAAAGGTTCGGATTTCAGACGGACTCTTTGGAGGTTCCTAGTTCGTCATCGCCTCGATCTTCGCGGGATCCACCTTCACTCCTTCCCTTGTAACCACATGACCCAAAAACTGCACCTCTTGAAGCCAGAATTCGCACTTCAAAAACTTCGCGTAAAGATTCTCTTGTCTTAGTACCTCCAATACTTCCCGGAGATGGTGCTCATGCTCCGACTCTCCCTTAGAGTATACTAGTATATCGTCGATGAACACTATCACCGACTTGTCAAGGAATGGCCGGCACACTCGGTTCATCAGATCCATGAATATTGCTGGCGCGTTGGTTAGACCGAACGACATTACTAGAAACTCGTAATGACCATAACGTGTCCTAAATGCCGTCTTTGGAATGACGTCCTTCGCCACCTTCACTTGATGATAACCTGACCGTAGATCAATTTTGGAGAAGTAACTGGCGCCTTGCAGTTGATCAAATAAATCGTCAATCCTCGGGAGCGGATACTTGTTCTTCACCGTCACCTTATTCAGTTCTATGTAGTCTATGCACATCCTCATCGAGACATATTTCTTTTTAACGAACAGGACCGGAGCTCCCCAAGGCGACGAGCTCGGCCGTATGAAACCCTTTTCAAGAAGGTCTTGAAGTTGCGTCATCATCTCTTGCATCTCTGTAGGGGCCAACCGATAAGGAGCTCGGGCAATCGGAGTCGCCCCCGGAATAAGGTCAATACTGAACTCCACTAAACGGTCGGGTGGTAAACCGGGTAAATCTTCCAGAAATACATCAGAAAATTCACGCACCACCCTAACTTCTTCCAGTTTCTTCTTCTCAAGCTTGGTGTCGATTGCATACGCCAAGAAGGATGAGCATCCCTTTGACAAACATTTTCGCGCCTTAACCATAGAGATGATCGCCACATCGCCTTTCCTTCTCTCTCCATAGATTATCGTCGGTTCTCCATTCATAGTGGGTAGTCGGATCATCTTCATAGAGCACACGATTTCCGCTTGGTTCTTAGACAACCAATCCATTCCCACAACTACATCGAATCCACCGATTTGCATGGGCATTAAGTCTATAGGGAATTCCTTCCCTTCAAAGTGAAAAGTGCAACCTCTTACGATATCCCGGATCACTACTTGACTACCATCAACTATTTCTACAACTAAAGCATCCTCTAGACTACTCTTAGACTTGCCAAGCTTTGGATAAAATACATCTGATACAAAAGAGTAGCTAGCACCCGAGTCAAACAATACACATGTAGGTACGGAGTTTAGGAGAAACATACCCGACACCACATCGGTTGATGCTTTGGCTTCTTCCGCCGTCATTTGAAAAGCTCAAACGGTTGCTCTCGGAGGCTCTACTTTCTTCCCACCGGCACCTCCGGTCTTCAACTTTGGGCATTCCGCCCTAACGTGCCCTTGCTCCTTCCATTCAAAACATATTTGCCCCTTGACGGGACAATATTTAAACATATGCCCGGGCTTCCCGCACTTGTAGCAAGTCCCGGGGACGAAGTTACACGGGCCGAAGTGTTTTCTCCGGCATTTGGAGCACCACTTGGCATCACGCCTAGGATCGGCGCCACGATGATTGTTGTTGGCATACCTAGGTTTCTTTGAGGGCATGGAACCCCCTTCCCATCTTCTCTTCTCGACTTGCCGGCTACCTTCCTCTTTCCCTAGGTTGTAAGCGTCTTCCATAAGTTGTGCCTCTTCAATTGCCTCACAAAGAGTGGAGGCTTTTGACACCTGCACCATTGACATCATGTCGGATGGAAGACCCTTGATGTATGCCTTGATCTTTTCCTTTTCCGTCGGGACTAAATGTCCCACTAGCCCCAGCTTGTCCATGAACAGACGGTTATACTCTTTTACCGACAAGTTACCCTTCTTGAAGTTTCTGACTCCTTCCACTATTCGGTCCATCGACCTCTCGTTGCAGTACTCCTCTAGCAAATTCTCCTTGAATGTTACCCAAGACAGTTTGGCCAAAACAGTCTCTTCCACCAAGTGAGGGACGCACCCCTCAGCATTTGTGAACCGAAGACTGCTTTCTGTTCCTCTCCGCATTCACTCGATATGAAGTCTTGTTCCATCTCCCGTAGCCAATTCACACAAGCTATAGGATAATCTGAACCATTAAATTCTGGTGGTCGGCAACCCAGAAAGGCCTTGAAAGTGTAACTTCTTGTCTCTTGTTTGACTCCCGGGTTTGCGGTCTCGTTAGAGGGAATCATAGGTCCGGTACCCCCGGATCCCGCCACAACAACGTTCTCATCCACCGTTTCATGCCTACGGTTGTTAGTGTCACGGTCCTCTAGGAGTTTGAGGAACATTTCTTGCTGTTGTGCCATAGCTCGGTTCATAGCCAACATCATACGATCCATCATCCTCGTCTCTGCCGTCACCTCCTCCATGATGGGTTCATCTGTTTCTAGGTTGCGACGGGGAATGTGCTCGGGTCCCCCGCCCAATAAATTTACCACGCGAGGGGGTTCTTCCACAGCAATCACCCGCGATTGGTCGGCCGTGGATACTATGGCCTCTTGACCTTCCGGTCGGTTTCTGGTATTAACCATGAGTCTGCCACACATAGATATACCACAGAATGAGAGACAAGCTCACATATATAATACAAAACGTACTATTACACTTATCAAATATCATACCAATAGTAGATCAAACATACTCACGTAAAACATCTTCATAATAACGTTAGCTAAGTGAAATTATGAACACATGATACGTAAGAGTTCTCGTTACCATCACTACAACTTTTAACTTGTGCAAGTTCCATCGACTCTAAGACCAACCTATCTTAAGAGTTTTACCCCATCTCACGGTTCATAGCTTAACAGTCACAACTTAAGTCTAGACATCTTACATTCATACCTAGTTCACTTAAACTAATGCTCTGATACCAACTTGTAACACTCTAAAATTTAGGCGGAAAATAAAATTCGAAAATTTGGCAATATGACGTTTGAAAATAGAATAATTCCATCACCCTAAAATAGGGGATAATTTAAACCTGTGAAATAAGGTAAGTCATTTCAAAACCCAAGAGTATCATCCCTAACGGGGTATAATGTATGGTAATTACAACCCAATAAATGAAGTATAAGACGACAACCTACTAATCTGCAATAAGCAACTAGATTATGGTCGGGTGTCGCTATACTTCCAAAATGTGTATCTTCAAAAATCAACTATATGTCGGTCACTATGTATCCTAAAAAAGACCACTCACGACTCCAAGGCCGTTCCCTCAATCCCGACGTGCCCCACTGCTATGATGGCCTGCCAAACATGACAACAAGAACAAGTGTTAGGCTAAAGCCTAGTGAGCATAAATCAAACAAGGATTAAAGTACTGAACCCATTCGAAGTCTCGCAGAGTATATAGCCATTAGCTAAAACCAAAAAATCAAATAAACCATTAGTGATTAGATACGGTACAAATAACACCAATCACATAATGACCTCAACTCCTCTAAGTCTATTGCTCGAAAACATCAAGTCAACCCCTCTAGGTCTATCCTTGAGAGTTCCAAAACGGGGAACTCTAGCACAAGGGAATTACACCTTACTGCCCATGAGACGCTGCCCGACCGTATAGGTCCACACCTTACTTATCATGGTGACCCGATGCCTATTCCGTGCTAATGGTGAATCCCAATGTCCAAAACGGGGACATGGAAACACCGTGCCTATGGATCCATTGCACTAAAGGCCAAATACTCTAAACATGCCAATACATACCATGCTCACATTAATCATGTATATAAATGAATCATATATTCAATGGTACAAATCATAAAGTCTTGACTCTTATAGATGCGAGGACTAGAGAGTATAACCCAACAACAACATTCCATATATATATATATACCATATAAAAATTATGATTATCAATAGTTAAACCAATACTTACATTTTTCCCAAAACCCTAGTTTTTCCACTTTGGTTCCTCAAAATCCCATGGACTTAAGATTGATCATTAAAGGAGTAGAAAACATAGAAAACCACAAACCTTAGTCCAAAGAAATATTTCTCCCATTAATACTTGGGATTACAAAACCCTAACCTCATACTCACATTTATGTTAAAGGACTTGGATGACCAAAACACATAAGAATATTAATACATATACCCATAGAGAGGTTTAGAGGATGGAAGAACTCACCTTGCAACAAATGTGTTCAAACCCTAAGAATGGAGGAACAAAAGATGATGAGAATCACTTGAAGCTTCAACTCCTTAATCACTTGAGGTCAAAGCTTACCCAAAACCTAGATTGAACCACCAATAAGCATTTAATGCTCTTAACCAAAGGAAATCAATGAAGAGAGAAGAGAAACCCTACCTCTTACCAAGAAAATCGTCCAAGCTAGCTCCCAAATCAAAACAATGAGTTTTTAGGTCGTGAAATGAGTTTTAAAGGGTCTGCACCCCGACCGCGACATTGCCTCGCGAGAGTGACAATGTCACTCTCGTCCGAGAATGGTGACCCACGGTATAAACTCGACGATTTTGCCTCGCGAGATTGACACTTGTCACTCTCGCTTGGCACTCTCGCGCCAACTCCCAATCTCTCGGTACACTTCCCGCGGTTGTGCCCCGCGAGAGTGACCTCTGTCACATTCGCGGGCACAATCGCATGCCCTGTACCGAAGCCCGAAAATGATCGTTTTCGACCCGAAAGTTACCGCTCTCAACGCTAACCGAAAACACGGGTGTTACAATGGGGTTCTCGGTGATGATTGGAGCAAGCAATAGGGGAAGAAGTTTGATCGGAGGTTTGGGTCGGAGACGATCGTCTCTGGTTTATTCCGTGTGTATATGTATGTATATATATATATATATATATATATATATATATATATATATATATATATATATATATATATATATATATATATATATATGGTCACCTTCTATTGTTAACCAACTCATTAGTGTTTACTATGTTAACCAATCATGCAATCACAACCGTTCATGTATGAGATCAATGACTATAACTTTTTTAGTTTAAATAATGCAATAAATTAAAAAGCTCGCACGCTTACTAAGTTGTGCATACATGAAGAGGGGTACAATGGTAAAAAGAATAGGATAGTTAAAGAAAGAAACAGGAGATTAATATGGAAACCAACTCCAAAGTTCTATCAACATAATTTCCAAGATTCACCTTCTAGATTTGAAATCATTTTTTTTAATTATTGAAAATATGTAAGATAACTCATGTTTGATCTGTTTATTTATTGTGTGTGTACAGAAATTTAAATTGACTTCGACGAATTGTATAATTATATTTTTGCACATATGCACAATACATCATGTGCATAAGTGCACGTTGTTTCAATATTAACTATTGGGCAAAGAATCACTGCATGGTAACTATTTGCAATTGAACATTGTGCACATATTGTGCATACATGAACATTTTGTGCATATTGTGTATACGAAAAGGTTGTGCATATATAAACATTTTGTGTGCCTTCTGTAGGGTGAAAATGTGTAGGGTGAACATTTTCCCTATTTTTATCTATAAAATTGAAAATCATACGACAAAGAATAAGAAATAATCTTCAATAATTTAAGAAATTATTGATAAAGGATAATACCAAAAAATTATAATTAATAAACTACCATGATTAACAATGAGATAATTAAGGAGATTACTTCCTCCATATGGCACTTGAAAACTATTCTAATTTTACCCTCCCTAAAATATGGTCTACGGATTTACACAACATGGAAAGGAGAAATCTCATTGGTCAATTTTTGGTTAACATGGTTAACACTAATGTGTTGGTTAAAAAGAGAATGAGCCCCCCCCCCCTCTCTCTCTCTCTCTCTCTCTCTCTATATCTATATATATATAATTTAGTAAATTACAAATTTGGTCCTTGTGATTTGTGGTTTTTAGTGAAAAAAGGCAAAATGACTAATATGCCTTCATGTGCAAGTCACATGGGTGGTTTTAACGGAGGTAGCTAACGGTGTTACTTCTCAGTGACCAAATCCGAGCACTTTTCCATACCACAAGGATTTTCTTGCAATAAAATTTTATAGGGATCAAATATGAGAAAAAACAACAAACTATAGGGACCAAATTTGCAATTCACTCTATAATTAAATAATTGAGGTTAAGCAGGTTTAGAACATTTTATAACCCAATCCTAGTTACCCAATTATTTCAATTCAAAAAATTATAAATTCGACCCAACCCATCCAATAATATTTTAGGTTGGGTGAGGGATAGCACTAGTAATTTTTTATACAGTGACATTTTTCACGAACTTAATTTTTTTTTCTATATCGTCCGATATGTTTGTAACCTAATTCCATTGTTTCGAGAGATTTTAGAGTTTTTTACTTGATTTCGAAGAATTTATAAGTTTTTTTTATTGATTTCGAGAGACTTTTTTCGGTTTTTTTGGTTGATTTCAAGAGTTTTTTTTTTGGTTGATTACGATATACCGTTTCACATTCTTAAATAATACGGTTGCACCTACTAAAACGATCACGAACCTAACTTTTTTTATCTTACGACGGAGAAACAATATGATGCACATGCCAACGTTGGCACTTAACTAGGTCAGCCCTTGGGTTGGGCTATCTTGATCTGATTAGTTTTAAAAATTTACAAGCACATAATTATTATCTAACAATTTTTAAAAATCAGTAAAATTTCACTCATTCATTCATTATCATACTTCTGGTAGGTCATCATTAGAAATACATAACTTTGAACTCGTGATTTTTATTTAATCATGCAAAAAAATTAACTGTCCAAATAAGATTATGTAAAAACAAAATCACCAAAATGGTCATTTTTGGTAAAACAAAAAACAAAATAATCAAATAGCCTGTTGTAAACATTATTGACAAATAGTCAATAATTCCACAAATAGACTTAGTGAGTTTAAAAAAAACTGTGTATCTTCATTAAGATTATGGTCCACCAGCTGATTAACAAAATAAAACAAAAAGACGTATATTTAATTAGAAAAATGACTAATTTATTGATTTTCTCTTATTTAAAATATACAAAATGATGTAAAAAAATGAGACATCCTTATCATCAATGTAGGATTTAAAAACCCAAGAAAAACACAAAAGGGTTTAAAAGTAAAAGAAAGAAAAGCAACACTTCAAAATCTGTAAAAGTGGTTTTCAACTTTCATTTGAATTACCAAACATCTTTGGGCAAGAGAAACAAATGTTGTACAACATATATTTCAGTGTATCATAATTTATTTATTTTCAAATTATTAGTAATTTTGATTTTGATTCACAAATGTTTTAAATATTTATGTCAAATTAAATATTAATTTTTTTAATAGAAAGAACACAATTATATCATGATGATAAAAAAAAAAAAATACTTAGAAAAAAATAATATAACAATTGTAGGTATAGTAATCAAGATGTCTTATAAATACCACTTGAAGTGAGACCCCCTACAAAAATGGCTACCTCATCTTCTCATTCTTTCCCCATGAGAATGCCTCAACCATCTTCTTCTTTAGCTACCTCCATGAAATTTAAAACCCTAATTCACAATTTCATCTTCTCCCACCTATGCCGACTCACTCGTGCCCTCACAAAGGTGAAGTCCATCCTTGTTGATCTCCTCAAAGAAGTGCATCTCAAAAATATCAAATTCTTGGAACCGTTGATCTTGAAAAGAAACAAAAACAAGAACAAGGTTTTTTTTGGTTCATTTAGGTTGCACTATAACTGGTGCTCGTCTCATGTAGTCCCAGTGACATCAAGTGCGATGCATGATACATATAACAGCCATGGGTATTATGATTCCACCTGGAATTCCTACGTTGGTCATGAGACGGTTTCGGAATCAAAACTGTCTGGGTACCTCCATTGGCTTGAAGAGAGGAACAAGGATGATCATGGTGTTGATGAGATCGATGAGATCGACATTCTTGCTGACAAATTCATAGCACATTGTCATGAGAAGTTTAGGTTGGAAAAACAAGAATCATACAGAAGATTTCAAGAAATGATGGCTAGAAGTATATGAATTTAAAGGTTTGTTTTAGTTACTTTGTAATAGGGTCATTATAGCTTGGTGTTGTGGTGGTATAATTGATACGATGAATTCACGGCTTTCGTAAAGTTTGGTTTGATTCTAGATTGCAATTTTAAAGGGACTGGTTTGGAATTATGTAATTCTCCTATTATGAATGTTTATAGGTACAACATCTTTAGAAATCATGTTTCAAATAGAAGCCCTAAACTTGACATGGTTTACGTTATATTCCCATATAATTAGATTATTGATCTAGTCATATCTCTTGGATTTTCTTTTGAAGTTCGTTTCTTCTACCATTCTACTATTTAATTAAGTGGGTGTTCTCTTGGACAATTCTATCCGTTTTAGTACTTTTCCTTAAACTTTTGACGGTGGCAACTTTTTAGAACTTCTATAAAATGAAAGAAGAGACGGGAAACACATAAAAGAATATAGGCGAGAGACAAGATACTATAAAAATTTGATTTTTATGACTTTTTTTGTATTACACTTCTCAAACACATAAAAGAACTTCTATCACGTTTACCCCTTTGACATGGATACAAGGCGTGGAGCTCGTTATGGCACGCCATGGCGGGTTATGACGCGTTATATATGGCGTTAAAAATATGTGTACTTTCGATTCTTCAAATCTTTGTATTTCGAAATTCAATTAGATTTGCCCATTAGTATTGATTAGAATTATAAATTTTTTTTGTTTATCGTTTTATATGAATTTAAATTGTTAATAACTTGATCATTATTGTTCAAGACACTAACATAAAACACACAAATATATATACATATATATTATATACAGATTTGTCGCCTTAAGCCACACTTTGGAAAATGTCATGACCTCATCGTAACTCATAAGACTTGAGATTTGACCTTGCCGCCACGACATGCCTCACGCCATTTAGAAAAGTAATTTATTTGGACTTTTTTGTTTCTTCATTCTATTGTCATGTATACTTGTTAAATTGTCTAATTTTGTTCCAAAACTTATTATAACACATTTGTACATAAGATATTTTTATTAAGTCTATAAATTTAAAGTTTTCCTTAAGTATTCTATTAGAAAGGTTGTAGACATTGTAAACAAGCCGCTTTATTGTAGACATGCATTTTCTTTGTCGATATATGGATCTCAATTTATTACATAAACGAATATCATATGATAACTAAAATTAGGAATGAAAAGGAAATGGTAAAATAATTGTACTTGGTTCGTTTAGTCCACTTTATACGGTTCTTAGTTAATACATTTTTTTGGTAAAAGAGTATCCCAGACCACTTTGGATCTGGATTAATCTCCTGGAAAACAGGCCTACGGCCCGCGAGCATTCATCCCGTGGCCACAATGCTGCGAGTGGGGCTCGAACCCAGACAACCGCTATGAAGTTCCCAGGCTCTTACCACCACGCCAACCTTGTGGTTAAATTAATTAATCCGTAAAAATTCATGCAATATGAAAATAAATTTTAAATTAAAAATGAAAGACTAAATTAATTAAACAAGTGTTATATAAATAATTGAGATAATTAGTAGTTTTAGTTTAATTTATAATTTATTTGATTAACAAAGATATGTAAGTTGATTTATCACATGTTGCATTGTGGGTTGTTGGATCTAGCATTTCTATTTTATATATTATGTAGCTTTAGACTAACACATGCACGTACGTATGCATCCATGCATGATACATGTATACCCTAGAAACACACATGTATACATATATACTTTTAAGTCGTATAAAAATCATCTAAAAGTTGGAAACCAAAAAAACTAGTTTCATAAATGAAATAACACATATGAAAATCAACTAAAATCATCCAATTATAGATATACATGTATATCTATAAAACAAGACATACAAACTGGTTTTTAAAAACTTATATGTGTGTGTGTGTGTATTTTTGTAAATTTTTATACATAGTGTGAATGTGTGATGCAATTGGGGATTAGTTAAGAAACCATACGTTGGTGTCACATGCTTTACCAACTATGCTTAGTTGGTCTTTGCATGGACCATTTCAAAACAATGATATTATATATAGCATCTTATATATTTATACGTATAATAACGACCACTTCCTTTTAAGCAAAAATATAGTCTTTGAAGAAAAAATTCACAACCCACAACTAGGAATAAACAATATATATGCTTTAACTAATTTTGTTCAAACGCAAGACAATTAATAGCATTAAAGAAAACATGATAGTACAAGGAGAGTGATAACAAAATCAACGAGATATGTGAGACGTAGAATAACTAACGTCCGATGAAACAAAATCAACCAAACCAAAACCAAAAATTGATCAAAACGGATCTAATATCAATCATTTATGCAAGTCTTGAGAGAATAAACAACATGAAAAAATTGATTCAGGTTAATTATGAGCGAAAAGTGATGGTATTGCAAATTTTAGACGTAAGAATCATTTAGTAGTAGGGAGATTATAACTTTTCAATCAGAACTTGATTCAAGAATATTTTTATAAGTTAACATATATTTTTTTAAAGATCTAGATATTGACAAAATTTGGAAATCCATGTGTCGTGTAACTATCAGAAGGCCATGACTTTTTACTCGTAACTCACATTGATATATATTTTTTGAAGTTGAGGTCATGAAATGTTCAAAACTCGTTAAGCTATCATCTCTTATTGTAGGCTATTGCAAATTCTCATAAATAAAGTTTTGTCTGATTCAAATGTATATGAAGTAAACTTAACCAAAAGTTAAAAAGAATCTTAATTAAGTTACATGTTAATTTTATTAATCAATTTATACCAAACAAAATGCAACAAGAAAGAAAGAGCCTGCAGAAGCAGAAACTGTTAGAAAACGATAATAAATAACGAAGTAAAATAGCAAATCGAGGACGTGATAATCACTGTCCTTAAGGATTTATAGCCCCCACTATTTAGCGTCGGTGGTTCCAGACTAGATTCCTCCCAGGATTCCCTCGATTTAAAGTATTACGCAACGCTCGTAATACTTCCTATGAACATAATAAGATCAAGTAAAAGAAATATATATGCGTCTATGAGAAGTTTGAAGTTAGTGTTTGTACATATATGAATGAAAGAAAGCTTCATGAGAAAATGATGGATAATCAATTTTTTTTAAAAACAGCCGTAGGTATGCATATATATATATATATATGCAAGCCACCCACAAATCCTTATCTTTAAGATAAGGTTAAGTTTAAAATCAAAACCACCATTAACTACTTTCATTAACTACCACCATTAACTACTTTCATTAACCACCATACATATATTTTTCTTTTACTTATTTATTGATAAATACTAATAAGCTCAATAATCCCCCACTTAGTATTTATCAATAATTCCCAACAACGCTATACATAAATCAAAGTAGCTTTCGCTTTGGACTTTGATATAGTGAACATCACTCAAATAAATTAACGAAATTAATGGCGGCTTGCAGCATTTGAGCCATGATTTTATATGTTAAACTTGGAGAAATGACACATATAACTTGTTAAAAAAATGTTCATAATTAGGTAGCACTTTTATGGCTATGTGCTCTCCCGGTTTCATGGACATCTACAAAAATTATACCCATTTTTGTTAGGAGCGGCACCACTCCTTATGCCCACATAGGTGAAGTCCTTATATTACATAAGAATTACTTCATTAAGAGTTTTCACTCACCCTTAAAAGAAATTACTCACTTGTTTACTAATACCAAACAACTGTCCAAGTGGTGATCAACGACTTGTTTTTACCACATTGAACCTCTAAAATAGATTTTAGTCTAAGTAGAGCACTACTAGATAATTGCTTATTTCCGACCAAGATTACTGACGGATCACCGACGGAAATGAAAAATTAGCGACGGATACACTATCCGTCGGTATCGTTCAACATTTACCGACGGATATTAAATTATTATTATTTTTTTAAATCCGTCGGTAATCCGTCGGTAATTTATATAATTTAATAAATATTTTTTTTTCTGACGTCCGTCGGATTACCGACGGCCGTTAAGAATCCGTCGGTAATCCGTCGGTAAATTTAATAATTTAATAAATATTTATTTTTTCTTTGATCATATATGTGTGTATATATATGTATATATGTATGTATGTATGTGATCATGTATAGTATGTATGTACTTGTACATATGTGTTCATGTATGTATATACACATGTGTACGTATGTGATCACGAATGTATGTATACCATATATAGTATGTATGTACATCATGTACATGTATATTACATATGTGACCATGTATGTACGTACATGTACATATGTGTTCATGTATGTATATACACATGTATGTATGTGATCATGAATGTATGTACACCATGTATATGATCTTGTATGTAATATGTATGTATGTACATTTGTGATCAACCGAATTAAAGCCCAACCGGATTCGTTTAAAGCCCAACTGGATTCATTAAAGCCCAACTGTGTACGTTGAAGCCCAATTGGATACGTTAAAGCCCAACTGGGAACGTTAAAGCCCCACTTAATCCATTAAATCCCAACTAAATCCATTAAAGCCCAACCAGATCCATTAAAGCCCAGTCGGGTACGTTAAAGCCTAACTGGATCCATTAAAGCCCAACTGAATTCATTAAAGCGCAACTGTGTACGTTAAAGCCCAATTGGATACGTTAAAGCCCCACTGAATCCATTAAAGCCCAACTGGTAACGTTAAAGCCCAACTAAATCCATTAAAGCCCAACCGGGTATGTTAAAGCCTAACTGGATCCATTAAAAGCAACTGGTATATTAAAGCCCAACTGTGTACGTTAAAACCCAGTTACTTCAGGGGTATTTTAGTCAATTTAAATACAATTTGATAAATTAATTAATAATTTTAAATATAATTTGATAAATTAATTAATTAATAATTTATTTATTAATTTTAATATTAAATAATATATTAATTAATAATTTATTTAATAATTTTAATTTATCCGTCGGAAATCCGTCGGTAATCACCGACGGATTTCCGTCGAAAATCTGTCGGTGAATGTCCGAAAATTCTAAAAAAAATAGCGGGCTTTAAAGCCCTAATCTGTCGATTTATCCCTCTCTCGACCTCCATCTCACTCTCGTCTCCCTCGTCTCCCTCTCTCAGTCTCTCGACCTCCATCTCACTCTCGTCTCCCTCGTCTCCCTCTCTCAGTCTCTCGACCTCCATCAGTCTCTCGACCTCCATCTCTTCCTCTCGTCTCTCGATATTATCTCCTCTGGTTGGATCGTCTCCGCTTAGGTATGTTTTTTCTCAATCGATCGTCTCCATCTATGCATAATGTTTCAGTTTTTGGTCGATTTTATATGTGTCTGCTCGATTTTCATTGTGATTGTGCTGGATTGGTAGACAATCTGGTTTGTATTTTTGGTTCTGTGTGTGTATGTTGGTGGACAATCTGATTTTCATATGTATGATTCTGTGTGTGTGTATGTATGAATCTGTGTGTGTGTGTTTTTATGATTCTGTGTGTGTGTATGTATGAATCTGTGTGTGTGTAAGTATGAATCTGTGTGTGTGTGTGTGTGTGTGTTTGTATGAATCTATGTGTGTGTGTGTTTGTATGAATCTGTGTATTTTTTGTTAATGAATTAATATGTGTTTTTGTGTGTGTAGATTGAAATTGAGTGAAATTTGGTGCCGCTTCAGAGACATACACATACACACGATGTTAGGGCTACTTTTTTAGTTAAATAGAAGTTCAGGGTAGATTATGTCAAGTTATTAAAGTTGTAAGCTTGTTGGGCCTTAAAGCCCATAAGCCCATTAGGCCTGCGAGCCCATGTATTTAAAGTTATTTCTGTTTCATTTGTTAGGTCAGAGAAATTCATTATTCAGTTTTCTAGTCATTAGGTTTACATATCCTTATCAGAAATTCTCTCTGTAAACCTTAACCCTTTGAAGTATTATCAATCATATGACTAGTTGCTGTGGCCTATAATCTGTTCATCATTGTTTATATTACTTGTGATTGCACTGCATTGGGATCTACAATTGGTATCAGAGCGAGGTCGCGGGTTCGAGTCTCCCAGTGTGCAAATGCTGGGGGGGGGATTGTTGAGGAGAAACCCCAACATTTGCTGGGAATGCCACAAACATCCAGCGCCCTCACCTTCGACTCGGGAGTACGTAACTGGCCGGGACTAACAGCCCGACCCGCTGGCTCCACGAAAGTGGTGCAGCCCCTCATGTCCGCCTGTCGCTTAGTACGGGGCTTTGCACGCGCATCGGTCCACATAATCCATGTGGATTAGCTCAAGGGACCGAGAAGTACTCGGAACGGCTTTCGGCTTGTGAGACGCCTTTTTCATTTTGCCCTTTTCGCAGGCAGCGCACAGATGATCTTTTGCAAACTTGAGGTCAGGCATACCTTTGACATGTCCACCCAGCACCAACTTGTTGATATTCTTGAAGTTCAAGTGCGACAGACGACGGTGCCATAGCCAACTTTGTTCAGCAGATGCTTTGGACAACAAACAGACTTCCTTGTCAGGTTTCAAAGACGAGAGGTCGATCGTATAGAGGTTGGTGCGTCGCGTTCCAGCAAGTATTTCTTTACCATCCTCAGTGCGAACGCTACACCGTTTAGCCTTGAAAGTAACCTCGAGATTCTTGTCGCAGAATTGACCGATACTGAAGAGATTGTGACCGAGACCTTCGACATAGAAGACTTTCTTGATCGTGATGTTATCTTTGACAATATCGCCGTAACCCCTGATGGGAGAGGAGTGATCATTCCCGAATCGTACATTCCCACAGAACCTCTCGGTGAAGTTTGTGAGTAGCTCCCTTCTTCCGGTCATGTGTTTGGAGCAGCCTGAATCTAGATACCACACATGACCGTCCTGCAAAACAGGTTATTTCTTTTTAGGTACCCATTCGTAAATGGGTCCTTTGGGGTTAGATTTAACACCCGACTTAGAGACCCGTTTAGAGTTGGGTCTTTGTCTTTCACGGGAAACATCACAATGAGAGTGATTATGAGCAATATGATATGAGCCAAACCAATCAGATGCATAACGACTATCAACAAAATCATTTGATCCACAATAAGAACAACATAGACAATCATGAGACAGTTGAAGTAATTGCGGAATTGAAGAAACTTTTAAAGGAAGAGTTCCATTACATTCAACTAGAGGTTTAGAAATAAAGACATCATGATTGTTATTGTTCTTTCTAGACTTTAAGACAGGATCAACTAATTCTGATGTTGCCGAGCTCTCTTTTGACTTCTTAGCTACCCAAGCATATTTCACTTCTTCCCGCCGACCATACGTATCTGAAATGCCGTTAAACCCATAGTCAGTGGATTTGAAAATTGACGATTGAGACCTTTGAGAGCGACCGGTCTTTTTCTTCTTCTGTGAACGACTTTTAGATTTAGACTTGGAAGATTTTGAAGAATTGTCCACAGAAGGTTTTTGCGGGGCAGATGTAGAACATTCACCCTTATAAAATTTAACCGGAGGCTCACACGACTCATTTAAAAAATCAACATGGCTAGGTAGAGAAGGATTAAAGTCAAATTGGCTCAAATTGCTATCTAAGCACACCTCAGAATTCAAGAAAGCAGAAAACTCTAGTTCCTCATCGGAAAGGACCTTTTCACATGAGGACTTCAGAACAGTGGAAGAGTTTGTTGAGAGCAGATCATATGCGGAAGCATTTTTACAATCAGAACACTGATCTGATTCAAGACTTTGAGGCTCTTTTCCTTTAGTTGGTGAAGAGTCACCCATAAAAGCTTTGCAGGATGATGTGTCAGAAGAAGGATAAGAGTTTTCAGACAGATGAGATATCTCACTTTGGAGAATGGAAGGCTGAGCATGAGGATCAGCCTTGTGAAGTTGCACTTTCAGATGATCTGCTGCCATAGCAGCCAGTTGTGAGTGCAACTTCTTTATTTCCGTCTGGAAATATTCTTTTTCCTCATCCGACATAGTCTCCTTTTTGTTGAAACTGAGAAACTCAATTTGAGATAAAAGACCTTGTTTTTCCTTTTGAAAATTTTCCCGTTCTAGTGCATACGATTCTTCTAGCTGAACAAGTTTCTTTTCTAAAATTAGAGTTGGAACATAAACTTTGGGATTTAAAGGTTCCTCCTCAGTTTTAACGGTTTTAGTATCTAGTTCAGCTTGAGAGTAACTATGAAAGTAATCGGATGACAGGAAACGGGGTTTGTCAGTATTATAAGTAGCATTTAATGAATCATAAACAAAAGGAACTGTCCGTTTAGAAAGAACAGAGTTATCTCTTCTCAACTTATCATCTAATTCTTCCTCCTCAGTGGGTGTGGTCCATCGTATCTTATATTCTGGAAAGATTTTGTCTAATCCAAAAAATTCAGAAGCATATAAGGTAGGAACTTTGGATAAAGCCTTGTTTAAATAATTAGGGTTATCGTACCCGATACCCGCATTTCCGTACTTTGGTTCTTTTGGTGCGATTAGCTTTAGCGTTTGATCAGATTGACCAAATTTATAAAGTTTCTTTTCAAGCTCTTCTAACTGATTAGATAACCTAATGTTCTCATTTTTATAAGCCACGTTTTGATTTATCAAATCAATTTTCTCGGTCTCAGACGTACGAAGCTTATTGGTCAGGTCATCTACTTTGGTCATTAGGTTTTGTGACTCTATTGAACAACTCGCATTCTCTTCTCTTAAATTAGAAATCGTGCACATGTAGCTAGAAATTTCTAAGCTTTGTTTTTCCATAAAGTCAGACTGCTTAGTGACACGGTTTTCCAGATATGAGAGAAGTTGTTCTTTTTCTTTTAAAAGTAGCTTGTAAGAGTCAAGTTTGTTCAAGGAGAGTTGCATCTGATCAAGTAAAGCTTCATGGAAAGGGGCACATACCTGGCAGGGAGCATTATGATCTTCTTCATCAGTATCGGATGGTGATGAATGGTTGCCCATGAAACACAAATGAGCTTCAGCATCCTCAGGTTCTTCATCCGACACTTGTAACCAGTAATCGTCTTCAGCCATTAGAGCTTTACCGGCTTCCTTTTCTTTGGCAAGAAGCAGCTTGGCTCGTTAGTAGTCGGCGTTGCGCACAATTGGCTTGCGACAATCTTTGGCGAAATGACCTAACCGACCACAGTTGTAACATTTGATCGGTTCGTCTTTCGGCTTTTCTTCATTTCGCCTGTCAGGTTTCTTACCAGCTTCAAAACGACTATTACCTTCAGACTTTTCTCGATGATCACGTCGAGTAGAGATTCTTTGCTTATTAGAAGTCTTGTTAAAAAACTTCCTCTTTTGAAATGCTTGAGTGAGAAAAACCATTGCTTCTTTCATCTTGGAAAGTTCTGGATCCGAGTTGCTATCGGGATCTTCAGGTTCAGAATCACTCAGCACGGGCTCTTTTCCAGATGATCGGCTGACGGACTTGCCTCTTCTCTCAGATACGAGTGCTATTTGATCAATTGCTGGCTTTTCTTCTGCTTTCCCAATAAGTTCCATCACTTCTTCTTCATCTTGAAGCAACATTTCATAAAGTTCATGAAGATACAGCTTCTCCAAGGTCTGAGTGTGACGTATATGGGAGACGAACGGTTTCCACTCAGGCTGTAAGTTGTTCATAAACTTTATGTTGTTTTCCGTGTTCGTCTTTGTGATCTTATTTTTCTGAAGATCATTCAGAAGCATATTAAACCTTTCGTAGGTTTCCGTCAGCGTTTCACCCTTTCGTGCTTTAAACCCATCATATCTGGTGATACAGTTTGTCACCTTTAGCTGGTTATTGATGTGGCTTCCCATCATCATCTTCTCTATTTGGTCCCACATCTTTTTCGATGAGTCCTTGAAACTATCTATACAAGCATAGATGTCATTCGGTAGACTTTGAAGAAGGTACGATTTTGCCAGCTTTTCTGCCTCGTACATATCCTTTTCTTCCTTAGTAAAATCACCAACAGATTTCCGAATCTGACGCTCTGGCCTTCCTTCAGCTGGGTTTCCCGGTACCACTTTCATTGGCCAATCTTGTGGACCCTCAGTCAGGCATTTGTATATATCTTCATAGTTAGATTTTGCTTCTATGAAGTTCATAAATCGGTCATGCCACTGAGGGTACTCTCCCCGAAAGAGCACCGGGGGCTTTTGGTCAGAACCGATGGCTAGAGCATCCCTTGAGTTCATCTTTACTTCTTAACTTAAGAGCACTGTAATGATCGTTAGGCAAGCAGAATGATCCAAATACAATAAAATAGAAAAAACATAGAAAACACTTGGTCTAATCAGAAAAACAGGTCAAACAATATCCGGTCGAAGGTATGCCCGGAGGAAGCAGGTATCCGGTCGAAGGACACGTCCGGAGATACACTTATCTGGTCGAATGATACGACGGGGACACACGTATCCGGTCGAAGGACACGACCGGAGGAACTCTAATTCGGTCGAAGGGACAAGACCGGGGAAACTCTATTCGGTCGAAAGAGTTTGACCGGAGCACAAGTGTCCGGTCGAAGGAGGAAGTCCTATTCGGTTGAAAGGACAAGACCGGAACACACGTGTCCGGTTGAATACTCAGGTCGAAAGACTTTAAATTAGATAACCACAAATAAAGATAATATCGAATAACCAAAATCGACCGAAGAACTCGAAGAGTTCGACCGAAGAACCCGAAGAATATCTGGGATTCGACCGAAACCAAAACCCAGATCTTCTCCTTCGATCGAAAGAAACAAACAATACAACAATCAACAATTCGACCGGATGCGATAAAACATAGAACTCACCTAGACCGATGATTTGCAAAAATATGAACTTTCCAGATTCGATCGAAAGAAATTAATTTTCCAGAAAAAATTCGTTCGAATAAACCAGATGAACAGTAAACGATTCAAGCAGATTAAACAGATACTTGATTAGGGATGTTTATTAAAATCAAATAAACATATAACGCAAACACTAACAATCAATTTCTGCAAATAAAGCAATTATCACAAGTAATTGATTTTAGGGTTTCAGTCAAACCTTTTTACTGGATCAAACCTTTTTGCCTATCTGCTCTGATACCAATTGTTAGGTCCCAAGGCTTGAGCTTCCCAGGAGGTCACCCATCCTAGGATTGCTCTCGCCCGAGCACGCTTAACTTGTTAGGATCAAGCGCTTACCACTACACCAAAAGCAATTGCTGGTGGTGAAGGCGCAACTTTATTTCCTTAAATCACAAGAAGTATGCCCTGGTGATGGTTGATGATTTCTCTCGTTACACTTGGGTCCGATTTCTCCGTTCAAAGGACGAAACTCCCGAGTTGATAATCTCTCTGCTGAAGAGCATCCAAGTCAGTCTCAACCAAGTAGTTCAGACCATCAGGACGGACAACGACACTGAGTTCAAGAATCAAATACTCACCGGTTATCTCACTTCAGTGGGTATCTCGCATACTTTTTCCGCCGCTCGTACTCCTCAGCAGAATGGGGTGGTAGAGCGTCGAAACAGAACTCTAGTTGAAGCAGCACGTACGATGTTATCTCATTCCAAGCTACCTCTATTTCTTTGGGCGGAAGCAGTTGCTACCGCTTGCTATACTCAAAATCGGTCTATCATCAACAAGCGGTTCAACAAGACTCCGTACGAGATCATCAATAAGCGTATCCCGAACATCAACTACTTTCATGCTTTCGGATGCACCTGTTTTGTCTTAAATGATAAGGATGATCTTGGCAAATTCAGTCCCAAAGCGGATGAAGGAGTGTTTATCGGCTACTCTCAACAAGCAAAAGCCTACCGTGTCTACAACAAAAGGACGAAGACCGTCGTTGAGAGCGTAAATGTGACTTTTGACGAGGCCCCTGACATGGTTTCTGAACATCTCAATTTAGAACCCGCGCTTACTGGTGTGTTAGCTTCCGGACAATTCCGTACGGAGGCTACACAATCTCCAGTGGATCCACATCATGCGTCAAGAGCACATCTGTCTGATTTGGATTTACTGTTTGAATTCTTTTATACTGACTTATTTAATGTTAAGTCTAATACTACGACATGTGACAGGAATACTGCTCAAGCACCAGAAGTGACACAAGTCACGGGCCCTACCGACTCCGGTGGTCCATCCTCGCCTGGTGCTCCATCCTCTACTGCCAATGATCAAGCTTCCCCGAGCTCAAGTGTTAGACACTCTCTTGCTCAAGCTCTTGATGACGGTGCTACTGAACCAACTCATGTTTCCGTTCAACTTCCTGCACCGATTTCTGTCGAAGGTGCTCTCGAAGCTTCATCTCCGGCAATCCCGGAACTTTCCATAGTTTCATCTCCAGCTGAGTCGTCCTCTACTCCTAGTTCGACTCCCACTACGAAGCTTACACCTCACAAGCCATCATCCCTCGAGGCAGTTCAGGATTTACCCCCAGGTGGTCATGTGGATTCCGATACCTCCCATCAGACATATCAACCACATCCACATACTACCAAATGGACTCGAGCACATCCTCTTCATCAGATCATTGGTGATCCCTCCACACCAGTTCAAACTCGATCCACCACCGCCAATGACTGCTTATTTTCCTCGTTCCTCAGCCGTATCGAACCTTCCACTGTCTCTGACGCACTGACTGATCCGGACTGGGTAATTGCTATGCAGGAGGAACTCAACCAGTTTGCGACCCTCAAAGTATGGCGCCTAGTTCCCCGTCCTAAGAACAAGACGGTGATCGGGACTAAATGGATTTTTAAGAACAAGAAGGACGAAAACGGCATCATTGTTCGGAACAAGGCGCGTCTAGTGGCTAAAGGATATCGCCAGCAAGAAGGAATTGATTACGATGAGACGTTTGCACCGGTGGCCCGCATTGAAGCGATCCGCATGTTCCTCGCCTACGCCGCTCACAAGAATTTCATCGTCTTTCAAATGGACGTGAAATCCGCGTTTCTCAATGGCGTGCTCAAGGAGGAAGTTTATGTCTCGCAACCCGAAGGCTTCGTGAGTACTGAAAATCCGCATTACGTCTACTTTCTTGACAAGGCCCTCTACGGTGTTAAGCAAGCGCCACGAGCCTGGTATGATGCACTCTCATCCTTCTTAGTCAAGTCTGGCTTCTCTAAAGGTAAAATTGATACTACTTTATTTATTAAAAGAGAGAAGAATGATATCATTCTTGTACAAATTTATGTTGATGATATAATCTTTGGCTCCACGAACCCCAAGTATTGTCAGAACTTTTCTGCCTTAATGAGTAAACATTTTCAAATGAGCATGATGGGGCAAATGAATTTTTTCCTGGGTCTCCAAGTAAAACAATTACAAACAGGAATTTTCATTAATCAATCTAAGTACATCTCGGATATTCTTCGGAAATACCAGATGGAACAATCTTCATCTATGAAAACCCCCATGTCCATTACTCTAAAGCTTCACTCCGATCCTGACGGTAAGGATGTGAATGCTACTATTTATAGAGGTATGATTGGCTCTCTGATGTACTTGACGGCTAGTCGGCCTGACATTATGTTTTCGACATTCTTGTGTGCAAGATTTCAGTAGAAACCTAAAGAGTCTCACTTAGCTGCGGTTAAGCGAATTTTTCTATATTTAAAAGGTACTGCTGATCTTGGTTTGTGGTATCCAAAAGAGACAGGTTTTGAATTGACAGCCTACTCGGACGCTGACCACGCTGGAAACATGCTGGACCGGAAGAGCACGTCGGGTCATGTTCAGTTCTTGGGCGATCGTCTTGTAAGCTGGGCTTCCAAGAAGCAAAACTGCGTGTCCACCTCCACCGCCGAGGCGGAGTATGTAGCAGCCGCCAGTTGCTGCTCGCAAGTCATCTGGATGCGCACCCAACTCAAAGATTATGGATTTAATTACTCCAGGATTCCCATCTACTGCGACTCGAAGAGCGCTACTGCTATATCAAGCAATCCCGTCCAGCACACGAAGACGAAGCACATTGATGTGCGCTATCACTTTATAAAAGATCACGTGGAAAAAGGTACTATCGAACTCTATTTTGTTAATTCAGAGCATCAGTTAGCAGACCTATTTACCAAAGCCTTGGACGAAAAACAATTTAATTACCTTGTGTCCAAGCTAGGTATGCTAAATCTGAAAGTTTGATCCGTTCGCAGCTCTCTACGAGTTTCATTCAATAACGAATGACTGTGACAAATGCACCAGTGCCTTGTCTCTGGTTGCTATTATCCACACTCCTTGGGTATTGCATTTTACTCGTTCAGCTCTGTGTCCGTAACGAACTTCTGTATCAACAAAGTAGATTTCGTGTTTTCCCGCTTCTTTTGTGTTCGTATGTCTGTTTCTGTGATTATGTGTGCAGTTTATCTCTTGTTCGCTGAAAAGTGCAAGGTGGTTTGGGTGGTGGATCCACAACCCGGTAATGTGTTCAGGAGGACCACTAGCATCAGTTGGTTGGTAAGTCTCACGGATCCTCTATTCGAGGGGGAGCAGGTAAAAGGGTTCTGTGGTTGGACTTCCTCATGGTAATCATTCAAGGGGGAGCTAGGTCTCGTGTCTGTTTATTTAAGTCCGTTTATTTTTATGTTTTTTTTTCCTCCCTTGAATTTTTTTAGTAGTTTTATATATCTCCGAAATCTCCAAAAAGATTTTTTAAGGTTTGTTTCTTTGATTTTGTTTTGTTTTGTGGTTTGGTTTGTTTGTTTGTTTGTTTCGGCCCATAGCCTACCCGCCCCCCCCCCCCCCCGGCCCAATCCCAGACTCGGCCCAAGCCCATACAACCTTCGGGGGTTTATAAACCCCGGTCGAACGGTTGTCGTTCTCATTCGATCGATTCCTTCTCTCGTATTCTCCCATCTCTCTTTCGCCCGGACTCCATTCGACCGAAACGACATTCGACCGAATCTCTCGTCTCCATCTTCTTCATTCGACAAGGTAGGTGTTATCATGTTTAGATGTGTTCAATCTGCATCGATCGATTGTAATCGATCGTTTTACGGTGTTCAAAGATCTGGATTTTCCCCGGGGATGGACCTGGTGTCGATATGTCTTCTCCGGGGGTTCTTTCTCCGATCTAGGGTTACACCCCGGTCGAATACACCCCCGGTTCTGGTCTTTCATATTCTCCGGTCAAAGACTACCTCCGGTCGAAGGCACCCCCGGTCATTTGGCTCCTCCGGTCGACTAACTTCCGGTCTTAACCTAACCCCGGTCTTAACATGTCTCCGGTCTTAGTGACCTCCGGTCGTAGACCTCCTCCGGTCGAAGACCCAATCCGGTCTTATTGACCTCCGGTCGAACACCTCATCCGACCGAACATTTATCCGGTCTTATTGACATCCGGTCGAACACCTCATCCGATCGAACATTTATCCGGTCTTTTTGGCATCCGGTCGAATGCATTGTCCGATCATGCTTGTATCCGGTCTTAGAAAAACCCCGGTTGAATCTTATCCGGTCGAACCAATTTTTTTTGGTGCTTATATTTTTTTTAATATGTTGTTTACGAGGAAATTTTTATTGGTGCTCGTGCAAGTCTATGCGCCTTGGTGACTGACCCTAATTCACGAGTAGGGTTTGCTCTTCCAATGTTTGGAGTTACTATCCGGTGTGATCTAAATCATGACTGAATAACTCCAACGGCTATTATCTTTTTCCAAACCTGCGTACTAATCTGTCAATTCTTCACAGGTACAATGGCACAAAACCAGCCACCAGCGATTGACCCAATCGCAGATGCGGAACTGATTCTCGAGGATCAGTTCCTTCCTCTTACAGCCAATAACTACCATCTCGATGTAACCCAACCTGCTATTCAACATCAGGTTATCATCGAGATACTCAAGGGCCATCCAATCGCCTATGCTCTAACGGAAACTGCAACCGTACCAATTCTATACTTACAGCAGTTCTGGCATTCTCTCCATGCGTTAGAGGCCGATGGAGGATTTCATCTTGAAGGACGAATAGATCACACTCCAGTGCTTCTCACATGTGATCTTTTCCGTCAATTTCTTCGGTTACCGACCGCCGGATCCGTAGCCGGCCGCGAAACCTTTGACCCCATGGTCACTGATGCTACACTGTGCGCTGATCTTCTCTCCTTGGGTTACGGCGCAGAACTTCGCATTCCATCAACCTTCAACCGCAAACATCTATCAACAATATGGTATACGTTGTTCACATACATCAATCGGTGCCTTTCGTCTATAACGAAGGGCATTGATCAGACGAGCGCCCCGATTCTTCGCATCTTTCACGCGGTGGCTTTCAATCGCCACGTGGACTTTGCCGACTTTCTCTGGTTTGAACTCATTCAGAGAGTTCGTTCTACTGCATCTCGCCGATCAAACTTCATTCCATTCATGCGGTTCCTACAGATCGTTATCCGGAACTACATGAACCTGTATCCCGAGATACAACGCCGCTCTACCCACCCGACGTGTCCACAACATCCAACGCGCAAGATTCCCTCCCGTGCTGATCTGGAAGGTGTTGTCGCCCGACAAATCCCAGTCGGGGTACTAGACCATGCTCGTCCCACGGCACTGAGTGTGATAGCTTATAGGCACACACACAACATTCCAGCTCATATGGTCCGGCCAGGACCGGCAGGACCTGCCCAGGGAGCAAGACCTGAGCGACGTGAGGGTCCGCGTCCACAAACGAAAGGCAGGAGCGTCCGGACAGCTGGGGCTTCCGGACAGGGTGTGTCGAGAGCTATTATTGTGAGGGGATCTGGCGTGGGCAGTGCCGTTGGAACGAGCCAGCCTAGTTCTTCAAGACAACCACCGTCACTGCCACCAACCACGACTCAAATGGCAGAAGAGGCCACAGATTCTGAAACCATTCATGTTCAGTCCTCTTCTGTCGCTACTACTACAGACACGGCAGCCAATTCCGACTCCGAAGAAACTCAGTTTGAATCATCGCCATCAAATGAAGAGTCTTCTGACTCCGATGGTGACGATGATCAGCCCTCATCTGGAGAGATAAGGAGAGCGGAGGGAGTCTTAGTTGAAAATCAAGAAGTGAGCTGTGTGAGGGAAAGGTGGAGTAAACTGCATTCAGAGAGTACACGAGTGACGGGACAACCATCTTCGGTTGTATCCCCCCTAGCCACGTCTAGCCAGGTAGCCACATCTACTACCCAGTCTCATGTGTTGGGACAGGGTATTGAAGAAGCCGCCGTGGTTGCACGCCCAACCAATCCACTCCACCATCTCTCAACAGATGGTGGTTTCACATTCTCACGGGGATTTAGCACATACGCTATCGGGCTCTCACTTGGAGGGTGCCGATATTGAAACAAGAGAACCGCTGCCCCCGTTCTCGCCTTCTTTGCATGCACGGAGTCTAGAGCCACTTGTTATTCATGCCATTCCTAGGACACAGATTCCTTTTTCGGCTATCGCCGGTAGCCTAAGTGGCCCGGCCGGAACATCCATAGTAAACCCACCTTCGGGTAGGTTACAAGGATTGGGTGGAAGTCCTACCACGGCTATCATCACGCCAACCGTGAACGTAGGCGGCTCGACTTCAACAGTCGTAGCTACAACGGGAAGTCTAAGTGACCCCGGAGTTACCCCACATGAGTTTGTCTCAAGGGAATACATGGACGGCGCCCTAAAGGCTGTCCAATCTATGATGAGGGAGGAGATGGACAACATCAAATGAATGGTCAAAGGCAAAGGTCCTGCGATTGAGCCGGAGACCACACCTATTCCACCTTCTCTATCAGCCACAGATCTTTCCATACCTGAACTCAAATCTATCCTTCTCGCCAAACTTATAGCCCAATCTCAAACCGAACCCACCCAAGATGCCGATTTGCTATCTCTACTTCGTTCTCAAGCATCCACACCTACTCCACCTACACCCCAGCCTACTGTCTCTACCGAAGCCTTCCAGATCCAGCAAGCTATGCTTCAGTCACTTCAGCAAACCGTAGCTGTTTTGACTGAACGCCTTTCAGCAGTGGAGGATACCTGCCGTAACCAGGCAGAACGGCTCAAGCGCCGACATGATGATCAGGATGATCCTGATCACCATGAGGGGGAGAAGCGCCAACGTCTATCTGAGCCGGAGACACATGTAGTGGAGTCAGAACAGGTTGAACAGGGTACGGGTTCGGGTACAAGAACAGAGGGACAGAGACAGGAACAGGAACGGGAACCGGTGACAGACTTGATACTATACGATTATCCGACGGTTGAAAAGCCTGAGGAATTTGAAGATGGTTCTCCGATAGTTCCTGAAGATTGGGCAATAATACTAGATCCGTATGAAGTGACGGACACGACAGAAGAATGTGCCAATACTGAAAGAGCTCTGGTGGTTATGCAAGAAGAAATTGATGAAATACTGCATCCAGATGATCAGTCTTCTGCCGTGATTCCTTTATTGACCTATCCAGTTAATCACCCTGATTTTTCTTCTACAGTTTTTCCCGAGAGATCTCCTACAGCTTCACCAGTTAGAGAACCAGTTAGTACTACTCCAGTTCGTCCATCCAAGTGGGAAAGAGTCCGAATCAAAGTTCCTTTCCTTGAAGAAAGTCAGAAAAAGATCTTTGCCCACTGGATCAGAAAGTATGATGAAGTCGTTATCCATGGTCTACAGTCAGTGAAAAATAAAGAAAAACAGCGTGAACTTGTGTTCGTGTACAGAAAGTTCCAGCACAAGTACTCCAAGACAAAGCTCAGGATTGTATCAGTTGATAAGATTATACCTGCCTACTTCATGAAGGTTAAGTATACGGACTTTATGGTTACTAGAGAAGATGGTCAACAATACTGCTTTTCTGATGCTGATTTTCCATGTCTGGAGCCACAAGATCTGCTGTACATATTACGTGACTTAAAGACCAGAACCGTCAGACCCGGAGAAGTCATTGATGCACTAGAAACAGTGAAAAGATACATGAAGTGCGCAATGAAACTTGCTTCGGTGGAAGATTTTCAGATTGGGTTAGAAAGTGATCAACCAAAGATTAATCTGTTCAAGCCTGATCTGAGTGTTCCGTCTGATGCTCTAAATGTACCTGCATTCACAGTTATAAAGTTTCCAGAGTTTGGTATGTCATATGTGAACAACAACAGTGTTCTACGCTTTATCCGTTTTGATCAGATTGCCAGATTTTGTGATGGTACGTTGATGTTTTTGAAAGACAAGTTGAAGCGTGCGCTGAGTCAAGATGAAAAAGGAGTTCAGTTACTGGATTTTTCATACAAAGCACTTGTTCTTAAAGCACTGAATGTTATTGAAGAACGACTGGAGTATAGAACGCAAATCAGATATTTCGAGATCAGCTTTGGTTTCCGGAAAATTTTTGTTCCTAACTGGCGTGACTATCAACTTCTATTTAAAGGGGGAGATTGTTAGGGCTACTTTTTTAGTTAAATAGAAGTTCAGGGTAGATTATGTCAAGTTATTAAAGTTGTAAGCTTGTTGGGCCTTAAAGCCCATAAGCCCATTAGGCCTGCGAGCCCATGTATTTAAAGTTATTTCTGTTTCATTTGTTAGGTCAGAGAAATTCATTATTCAGTTTTCTAGTCATTAGGTTTACATATCCTTATCAGAAATTCTCTCTGTAAACCTTAACCCTTTGAAGTATTATCAATCATATGACTAGTTGCTGTGGCCTATAATCTGTTCATCATTGTTTATATTACTTGTGATTGCACTGCATTGGGATCTACACACGATCGACTCCTGACTTCTTGACGTGATTTAAGGTACCAAAATAATTTTAGACGTTATTCCTTAATTAATTTATGTTGTCATTTAATAGGAAAATCTGAGATTAGTAGTAATGGAATTATTTGATATTTGTTATGTTTGTAAACCCAAACCTTTTCGTTATGTTTGTTTCTCGTTATGTCTGTTTTTGGGATATATGACAACTATGGATAATTATAATTATGACAGTTTATTGTAGATTGGGAATTTGTATGAGTATATTGTAGATTGAAATTGATATGGGTATATATTGTAGATTGAAATTGATATGAGTTCTTTTAGCTTATGAAAAACATTGTTATGAGCACGAATATATCAAATGTTTTGTTAGCTTATTAGTTGGGTTGTCATTTATTGGACAAACATTAGGTTGATAAATGGAGACATTTGGTATGATTTAGGATTTGATTATACTTGATTTTATTTATTTATTTTAGTTGGGTTGCCAATTGTTGGGCAAACATTAGGTTGATATATGGAAATATTCATTTTATAGCCGTTATGCCACCAAAATTTTAAAAAACATATGTTTGACTTTCCAATAGTCAAACCATTACACTTAGAGTTTTAGAGTCATCCAAAACTCCTCTAAACCTATGGTTTGACTTTCAAGAAGGCAAACCATTACATGTAGTGTTCAATAGACTTCTAACTTCGTTGACACCTACGGTTTGACTTTTAAATAGTCAAACCATTACACGTAAGGTTTTTAAACTTTTCAAAACACCTTTCTTTGATTGTAACCTACGGGTTGACTTTCCAATAGTCAAATCATTACACTTAGAGTTTTAGAGTCATCCAAAACTCCTCTAAACCTATGGTTTGACTTTCAAGAAGGCATACCATTACATTTAGTGTTCAATAGACTTCTAACTTCATTGACACCTACGGTTTGACTTTTAAATAGTCAAACCATTACACGTAGGGTTTTTAAACTTTCCAAAACACCTTTCTTTGATTGTAATCTACGGTTTGACTTTCCAATAGTCAAATCATTACACTTAGAGTTTTAGAGTCATCCAAAACTCCTCTAAACCTATGGTTTGACTTTCAAGAAGGCAAACCATTACATGTAGTGTTCAATAGACTTCTAACTTCATTGACACCTACGGTTTGATTTTTAAATAGTCAAACCATTACACGTAGGGTTTTAAAGTCATCCAAAGCTTATCTAAACCTACGGTGTGACTTTTCAATAGTCAAACCATTACACCACCTCTATCTTGATTATGTCGATTAACTACTTCTTTCTTTGTTGTAGTGGTTGAATATGTCGACAGATAGAGGATGGATGTATAGAAAGAACGACAGTCGGGGGTTTCTTAGCGTCGACTATATTGTTGCAATAGACAGTTTTTTGGACTATGCATATGCCGATGAAAGGACTGTTGAAAGGAAACTTACACGTGATGGGATAGTCCTTCGTATTAGATGCCCTTGTAAGAAGTGTCAAAACTTACGCTATAAAGAAATGACTGATGTGAGGCTGCATTTGATGAAGCACGGTTTCATGCCTGATTATACCACATGGTGGGCACATGGTGAAACTTATTACCATAATGAAGGGCATCAAGACGTGGGTCAATCTTCTGCTCCGGTAGTAGATCATAATGAAAGTTATGTTGAAATGGTGAATGATCACATGATACATGATGGCATGACATGGGAAGAAGAAACCCCTAATCCTTCTGCCCAAGGATTTTATGACATGTTACAAGCTGCTGACGAGCCACTATGGGACGGGTGTCCAAATTACTCGAAATTAGGAGCTGCACCGAGATTGTTGAATTGGAAGGCAGAATGTAATGTACCCGAGACGACTTATAACCGCAATGTTGCTATAATTAAAGAGATGTTACCCGAGGGTGATAAACTACCTGGTAACTTCTATGAGACGAAAAAGAGTTTGAAAAAGCTTGCTCTGCCAAAACAAAAGATCGACGCTTGCAAAAACCATTGCATGTTATTTTATAAGGATGATGCTGAGTTGACCCACTTCCGAGTGTGCAATGAATATCATTTCAAGACAAGTGGTCGAAGCAAGGTCCCTAACTTAGTGATGACGTACTTGCCGATTGTTCCTAGACTTCAAAGATTGTATATGTCAAAGAAGACGTCTAAAGAGATGACTTGGCACAAGGATCATCAGACATAACCTGGTGTGCTGGTACATCCAAGTGATGGTGCGGCTTGGAAGCATTTCGACATGGTAAATCCTGACTTCGCTTCTGAGGTCCGTAATGTGCGTCTTGGCTTATGCACCGACGGTTTCAACCCGAATAGTTCAAATTCGAATCCGTATTCACTTTGGCCAGTGTTTCTTACCATCTACAATTTACCTCCTTGGTTGAGTTTGAAAGATTCATACGTGAAACTTGCATTGGTCATTCCAGGTAGAAAGAGCCCCGGTCAGAATTTGGATGTCTTTCTTAGGCCGCTAATAGATGATCTCAAGATGTTGTATACAGTGGACGCTCTTACGTATGATGCTTATCGTAAGAATAATTTTGAGATGAGGGCTATACTTCTATGGACCGTCAACGACTTCCCTGCCTACGCAATGTTGTCGGGTTGGAGCACGCATGGCAAGCTAGCCTGCCCGTACTGCATGGGTACAGTCGATTCGTTTCAGTTAAGAAATGGAGGTAAATCTTGTTGGTTTGACCGTGTTAAAACATTCTCTATTTTGCCGTTCTTATGTAGACATTTTTCGTGTTAAACATTCTCTATTTTGCTGTTCTTATGTAGACATTTTTGGGTCTTATGATTTATGTACACTTATATCATTTTGTGTTAACCATTCTCTATTTTTAGATGTCTGGACACCCTTCTAGGAGTAGTAGGGGTAGTAGGAGTGGTAGGGGTAGGGGCAGTAGCAGCTCCGCTGGGTGTGGTGACCCCCAGGCCGATGAGTTCACCGGCGACGACCTAGATAAGATCCAGTTCGATGACAGAGCAGCGGGCTCGAGGGTTAGAGGCCCGAATGTGGCATCACAGACGCCCCAGCCTAGTCAGCGACCGCCACTTTTGTTGTATGATGCGGGCGGGTAAGTAGATGTGATATATTATTTATTCTAGTACATAATAAACCGATCCTAATGTTTTTTATGTTGTATATTTAACAATTGTGAAGGTTTAAGGACAAGTCGGCAGTCCGGAGGGCCATTGCCGTCTTTAAGTCCATGTTTGATGGTCCTTGGGCTCATTTTAGGGATGTCCCTAATGAGCACTATCCACGGTTGCTGGATCGATTTCGGGTAGGTATTTTAATCTATTTAACTTATTGAGTGGATTTATTTTTACTTAATCCAAACAACGAGTTTGCAGTTGTATTATAGTTGGCCTCTTGAGATGGACGCCGATGTATTAGCTGCATATCGGCGTCACCTAAATAATAGGTACGCCGACATGATGAGAGATGCACGTGTCTTCTCCGAGGAAAGGGCTTTAGCCATTGATGGTGTCCAGTTCGACGGACGTGACTACAGGATTCTTGCGCCACACCCTCCAGAGTGGATCCAGAGTGAGTTTTGGGTCCGGATGATTGAGCAGGTTTGTTTTGTTTTGAATACTTGTATCTGGTTGTACTAGGATTTATATTGATTTATGTCTTCTTTTTAACAGGTATGGAACACCGACGCGTTCCGGCGTGTAGTTTCAGCCAATACGGCCAATCGGGCCACCGAGTATGAGGGGATGACATCTAGACACTGTGCTGGATCTATTAGTATCCCTATGCATCGGGACCGCTTGGTAATTTATCATACACTACACTAAATGTATATAATTGATGAATATATGTACTATATACATGATTTTATTACCTACTAACAATTTAAGTTGTGTATTGTATAGAGATGCATGGGGTCGTGAGCCTACCAGCGACGAGGTTTGGGAGGCTACACACTGCACCAACAGGAAGCTTGTTCCGGGTGCGACTAGTCCGTCCATGGATCCTCCGATCTACGTTTACCCAAAGGCGTCTCATATGGCGGTAAGTTCAATTATGCATGGCTCAATATTTGTTTATTTTATAAGATCGATAGAAATTATAGCAAACTTAGTTTGGGCTGCCATTGTTAAGCAGACGATAGGATTGTTTTCATAAAAGCAGGTCATGGATATATGTTCAAATCACAGTTGAAATGTTGCCGAATTTTCTATAGGTTAGTTGACTTGAAAATGTCTAATTTGGTAAACTGTAGGATGCCTACCATCAGGTTAGGGAGGAGGAGTACCCGGACTTATCTCCCGGCACTGTACCTCCCAATGACGCCGAGTTGTGGGAGCGTAGTGTCGGAGGACGGCGTAAGGGCCGTTTTTTTGGATGGGGGACCAGTTAGGATCCCTATTATGCTATGACCGGTGATTCAGGTGCCAATTCGAGCGGGAGCACGCGCGACCGTCGCGATGAGGAGGTATGCTTGTCAAATGGTGTTTAACATTGTTAATCATATGTTTGTTAAATGTTGTCTGACATTGTTCTATATATGTTTGTCAAATGTTGAATTTCAGTTGGAGGAGCTGAGGCAGAGGTTAGAGAGAGAGGAAGCAGAGAGGATCCAGATGCAGGAGCGAATGGATAGAGATGAAGTAGAGAAGAGACAGATGCATGAACGAATTGCTCAGTTTGACGCGTTCATGATCAAGTTTAACAGTCAGCACCCCTTCCCCCCCCCCCCCCCCCGTAGGATTACGTTTATGTATTTGTACATATTTTGCACACTTTTAGAATTAGTAATGTTTAAAAATTGGCAGGTTTTGTATGGGATAAAAAACTGGAAAATTTTAATTTTTAATTATATTTTTAAAAAAAAAATTTTAATTACCGACGAATTATCCGTCGGTAATCCGTCGGAAAGTATTTTTTAATTTAATTTTTATTTAATAAATAGCCGTCGGAAATCCGTCGCTAAATCCGTCCGAAAGAATCCGTCGGTAATCCGTCGCTAAAAGAAGACCGTCGGTGATCCGTCGGGAAAAACATCGCCGTCGGTAACCGTCGGAGATTCGTCGAAAAATATGACCGTCGGTGATCCGTCGGTGATCCGTCGGTAATTTCCGTCGGTGATCTGTCGGTAATTTGATCGCCGACCACCTCTTTTCCGACGGCCATTTACCGACGGATCACCGACGGATTTACATTTTACCGACGGATCACCGACGGATTCATCCGTCGGTGATAAGCCTCTGTTTTGTAGTGGAGGTTGGGTTCCTATCATTGCCACTTTATTCTAAAAGTTTCAAACCCATCTCTCTTGTAGTCTTAACAATTAAATCCCTTGAAAGGCCTTTCGTAAATGGATCCGCAAGATTACAACAAGAACGTATGTACACAATAGTAAGTATCCCATTCGTTATTAATTGTTGTACATATGCATGTCTTAGGCTAATGTGTCTAGATTTTCCATTGTATATCTTGTTATATGCTCTAGACAATGTAGCCTCACTATCGTAATGCTAGGAGATGGATGGCATCGGTTGTGGCCACAACTCTATGTCTAATAACATATTCCTTAACCATTCAGCCTCCTTACCCGCCGCTGCCAAAGCTAAGAACTCGGCTTCCATGGTGGAATGTGTGATACATGTTTGTTTCTTTGAAGCCCAAGAAACAACCCCTCCACCAAGTGTAAAAATCCAACCCGTTGTGGATTTATTATCATTACCACTAGTAATCCAACTAGCGTCCGAATAACATTCAAGTACTGCCGGAAAACGATCATAATGTAAAGTTAGTTTTCTTGTTCTTTTGAGATATCCAAGAACCCTTCCAATCGCTTTCCAATGATCATTATTTGGATTACTTGTGTATCTTGATAACTTGCATACCGCATATGCTATATCCGGTCTAGTGCAATGTGTAGCATACATCAGACACCCAATTGCACTAGCATATTCTATTTGAGCAACAACTCTACCACTATTCTCAACAAGTTTACATGAAGAGTCATATGGGGTATTGGCTTCTTTAATATTTAAATGCTCAAACTTATTAATAAGTTTATCAATGTAATGGCATTGATTTAAAGAATAACCCCCACTATGTCTTTTAATTTTGATGCCCACTATAGTATCAACTTCATTTAAATCCTTCATTTTGAAACAAGAAGCCAAAAAATCTTTAGTTTCATAGATACCCTTCATGTTAGTTCCAACAATAAGAATATCATCTACATATAAGCATAGTATAACACCATAGTCCTTAGTAAACTTAGAATAGATACATCTATCAGTAGAATTATGGGTAAAACCATTTGATAGAACCGCCGAATCAAATTTTTCATGCCATTGTTTTGGCGCTTGTTTTAACCCATATAACGACTTTTTAGTTTACAAACTTTACTTTCATTTCCAGGCAACACAAACCCTTCGGGTTGTTTCATGTATACCTCTTCATTTAGGTCACCATTCAAGAATGCCGTCTTTACATCCATTTGATGTATAGGCAAATTATAGATAGAAGCTAAGGTAAAAAGCACTCTTATTGATGTAATCCTAGCCACCGGTGCATAAGTGTCAAAGTAGTCCACACCTTGCCTTTGGTTAAAACCTTGAATGACCAATCTAGCTTTAAAAGTTTATATGGATCCGTCAGTATTATATTTTATTCGAAATACCCATCTACACCCAATTGCTTTGGAACCCAGAAGCAAATATGAAATTTCCCAAGTATTATTGGAAATTAAAGAATCCATCTCGTCATTAATGGCCTCTTTCTAAAAAGTCGCATTTCTAGAAGTAATTGCTTCTTGATATGTTTTAGGTGTATCTTCTATATTAAGTAGAATAGGTATTTTATTTAATACATTATTTTCTCTATCACCTTCAACAAGAAAAGTAATAGCTTGAGAATTTATAAAATCAGGATCCAACGTCTTTTCCTTTCTAGCCCTTTCACTTCTTCTAAGTATATTAGAAGATTCCGGAGAATTTCTTTTATTATTTGAGTTTACAATAGGGCTAGAAATACTTTGTGATATTTGAGGGTCAATGTCACTTGTTGAATCATGACGAAATTTGTTCTCAAAGAACTCAACGTCCCTATATTCAACTATTATATTAGAATCCAAATCCAAAAGACGATAGGACTTAATATACTTCTTAAAGCCTTTGGTCCTAATTTTGACATTTTAGGTAGTGGTACCTTATAATATGCTAAACATCCTCAAACTCTAAAGTAGGAGATATTAGGCCTTCTAACTCTCCAAAGTTCCTAAGGCGATACTTTAAGTTTCTTAGATATAATTCTGTTACTTACATGACACGCTGTAAGCAACGCTTCACCCCACAAGTTGTTTGGTAATTTAGCGTTAACCAACATTGCATTAATCATATATTGCAATGTACCGTTCTTCCTTTCCGTTACACCGTTTTGTTGCGGTGTATAAGGTGCGGTCATTTGATGTATAAGACCATGCATTTCACAAACGGAAGTAAATTCGGTGGAAAAGTATTCACCGCCTCTATCACTACGTAAGATTTGAATTTTCTTACCCGTTTTTGTTTCTACTTCGGCCTTATAAATCTTGAATGTCTCAAAGGCTTGATCCTTAGTTTTAAGCAAATATACATATGTAAATCTAGAAAAGTCGTCTATAAAAGTAATAAAATATATATTCCCACCTCGAGTTAATTGACCATTTAGTTCACAAATATCCGAATGAACTAACTCGATGATTTGTGTATCTCTTTCAAGTTTAGGAAAGGGTTTTCTTTTCATTTTAGTTTGGACGCAAATCTCACATTTTTCACTATGCTCTTTATTAAATGAGATGATACCTTGTTTGGACATGTTTTTCATGTAACTATAATTAATATGTCCTAATCGAGAGTGCCATAAATTAAATGAAGAACTTTCAACATTATAATTATAACTAAATAGGCAATCAACAAAGTAAGTAGAACTTGAAATTTTATTAATAGATAACTTGAACATCCCATCACAAGCATAGGCTTTACCGACAAACAAACCGGCCTTAGATAAAATCACTTTGTCAGATTCTATCACAGCCTTAACACCATTTTTACACAATTTGAATCCCGAAACAAAATTTTTTCTAATTGTAGGAACGTAAAGAACATTATTGAGAACCAACTTCTTTCCGGAGGTAAGTTGAAGTTCAACCTTTCGGAACCAAGAACTTTGGAAGTATGGTGGTCTCCCATCATTATTTCGTGACCCTCCACCGATTCCTCATAATCTTTAAAAAAGGCCTTGTTGTTGCAAACATGTGTAGAAGCACCGGAGTCATACCACCAATCATTAGAAGTAGCAATATTTGTCATATGCACTTCTTGTATCATTCCAACATTTAAGTCGGAAACCATAGCGGGAATTTCCATAGTGTTCGTATTCTCGACCATGTTTGCGTCTTCCTTTTCTTTGTTGTTCTTCGTATTAGGATTTGGTACATGTTGCTTCTTAGAAACCTTGCAAAAGCGTTTAATATGACCCTTTTCGCCACATTTGAAAGACGTCACTTCCGACAAAGGTTTCTTGCCCTTCTTGTTTGTCTTGTGGGAGTTCAATCTACTTTGCGTTTTTTGTTTTGTGCCCTTGAAGATTCCACATAATTCACCTTGGAAGTTGACGCACCATTCATGTCCTTTCACGAGAATGAGTTTCTTCCTCAATCTTTAGATGTTTTTGTAGTTTCTCAAGATTAATATCCTCCGTTGTGTGCATCAACTTCTTGCGGTAATTATGCCACGATGGGGGTAATTTTGCAATTATTGCCCCTACGAGAAGTTTCTCTGGAATCTCGATCTTTAGTTCCTTAAATTTGGACACAAAGACAAGCAATTCGTGAACTTGATCAAGGATAGATCCTTGATCCTTCATGGCAAATTCAAAGAAATTAAAAACAACAAACTTATCTGCCCCTTGCTTCTCGGTGTTGTACTTGTTTTCAAGAGAATCCCATATCTCCTTTGCGGATTGCATTGGCGTAGAAATCGTACAAACGATCAGTGAGAGTAGTAAGAATGTAGCCACAACGTAACATGTCGTCATGCGCTCTTTTGCGAAGACTTTCATCATCAATTTCAGCAATTGCTCTTCGATCCGGTTCCAAACCGTAGTAGACATTGAATGCCGTAAGCATAAATTTCATTTTTTTGTGCCATCTTGTAAAACTCATGCCATCCATTCGATCGAGTTTAATCGTATCTTGACCGAGTATTTTCAGAAAAGTTCCCGTTGAATCCATGATTATAAATCCTTAAGATTGTTAGAAAACGATAATAAATAACGAAGTAAAATAGCAAATCGAGGACGTGATAATCACTGTTCTTAAGGATTTGTAGCCCCCACTATTTAGCGTCGGTGGTTCCATACTAGATTCCTCCCAAGATTCCTTCGATTTAAAGTGTTACGCAACGCTCGTAATACTTCCCGTGAACATAATAAGATCAACTAAAAGAAATATATATGTGTGTATGAGAAGTTTGAAGTTAGTGTTTGTACATATATGAATGAAAACTTCATGAGAAAATGATGGATAATCAATTTTTTTTTAAAAACAGTCGTAGGTATGCATATATATATGCAAGCCACCCACAAATCCTTATCTTTAAGATAAGGTTAAGTTTAAAATCAAAACCACCATGAACTACCACCATTAACTACTTTCATTAACTACCACTATTAACTACTTTCATTAACCACCATACATATATTTTTCTTTTACTTATTTATTGATAAATACTAATAAATACTAATAAGCTCAATAGAAACACCGGAGCCAAGGAATTTAAATCTTCAAGACATTGATGACAATCAAATTTTCAATGAAGTTTATAAGGCGGAAAACGCCACCGGTTACCGGAAGTCAGATCCGGCCAACGTAATGGAAGGCCAACGATCATCCAAAGGTAATTTTTCCGAGGGGAGCAGCCTGCAAAACAATGATGACAAAGGTGTGGCGTAGGAGGATGAGGGGAGATCCAATTCCCAAAATTCGGCGGTGAGGTCGTTTTGTAAAGAAAAAGAAAAGCTTATGTATGAGACGGGCTGTGGGACTAGTAAAAAAAATGGTCCATGTTGACTTCAACTTGGGAGGACCTGGGCCATTAAAGGAGGTGGGTCGTCTAGGTGATAAAAAAGAAAACAGCTTAAACAAGGGTAACCTTTAAATTATTGATCAAGTGGCCCAATCCAATGGAGAGAATGTGGCCCACAGGGAGTCATGTACGACAGAAAAATTGGACAGAGTGCAGGCTGATTTTGTAAACTCTGGGAAGGTGAAAGGAACAAATGGAAAAGGGACATTCAGTAAAAATGGTGAAAAAGTGAGATTAAAGAATTGTGAGACGGTAGGTCTAGGGAGGGGAAGAGTAAGTTTCCATCTTTTTAAACAAAAGGCGAGGGCAAAAAGTCTGAAGGGGGGTCAGAAGCAAGAATCAAGGACGGGGGATTTTGACAAAACAGGAAAATGTAGAAGAAAGACATGAGACAACAGTAGATCAGTCTCACACGAAATAAAAAGTGTACAAGAATAAGAGGATCTGGAGAATTTTGGATCAAAAATCGGATTAAACTGGGACGGGGGTGATTCGACAGACCATAACGGAGGCGGAGAAGGAGCCCATTAAGCAGGTAAACATTCGATCGTTGATAATTAATCTGATGAAGATTCTCTCTATTAATGCTAGGGGTGAAGGATCGAGTGAGAAAAGGAGATAGATTAAAGAACTGTGTGTGAAGAAAAAAGTGGACATGGTGGGTATACAAGAAACTAAACACAAACGATAGGAAGATAATCAAGTTAATGCATTGTGGGGTCATGATGATGCAAATTTCATTCATTCACATGCGACGGGAAACTCGGAAGGTCTAATTCTTATTTGGGATAGGAGCATTTTTAAATGTGAGTTCGTCATTTTTGAAAAAGAAATTGTGGCGGTAATTGGGACATGGAAAGAGGTGAAAGGGTATGTCGGTTTTGTAAATATCTACGGGCCGAGAGAGCAAAGGGAGAAGGAAGAGCTTTGGAAAAAAAATCAAATATTTGTGTAGTAAAGAAGAGGTAAAGTGGTGTGTCTTCGGCGACTTCAACGAAGTAAGGGGGAATCATGAGAGATTAAATTCAAACACTAACAAAAGGGGGGTGGAAAGGTTCAATTCATTCACTATTAATAGTGGTTTGGTGGAAATCCCGTTGGGCAGTCAAAAATTCACAAGAGTAAGCGACAACAGAAAAAAATTTAGCAAGTTGGATCGATACCTAGTCTCTTCGACTTTCAACTTGGCATAGAGGAACTTGGGAGTTTTGGCACTAGAAAGAAGGTGGTCGGATCATTATCCGATCTTGTTGGGTGACACAAACATTGATTTTGGCCCGAAACCGTTCAAGCTCTTCGACATATGGTTAATGGATGGGGACATAGAAAATATTGTGAGAAAGGAATGGGATATTAAGATGTATTCAAAGAGGCCGGATTGTGTTTTTAGAGACAAGCTCAAAAAGGTGAAAAACGTTTTGAAAACATGGTGCTCCGAAAAGCTAAAGAAAGTAGACAACATGTTGGAAAGCAACAAGAAGAGGTATTAAAGATAGAGAGAGAAGCCGGTTTGAGACCTTTTGATGATAATGAAAGAGATAGATGTGTTGCGGCGAGGAAAAAGTGGCTAGAAGCAGACAAGAAGAAAGCGGATATGGCATTACAAAAGGCAAAGATCAAATGGATAGAAGAGGGTGACGAGAACTCGAAACTCTTTCACATGGCCATAAGAAATAGAGAAAGAAAAAACGGAATTCGAGGGCTAAATATAAACGCGGTTTGGACGGAAGACTCGAAAAGAATCAAAGACTACGTGTGGGAATATTTTAAAGAAAAATTCATCTCTAGTGCGGGTAAAGGGTCGAAGTTGGTAAGAACAAATTAAAGAAATTGACTTCGGAGGATGCAGAATTTTTGGAAAGACCGGTTACAGAGGAAGAAGTTTGGGAAGCCGTCAAAATGTGCGGAAGCAATAAATCCCCGGGGCCGGACGGGATTACATTTACGTTTGTTAAGAAATATTGGTCTATCATTAAACCCGATCTTATGAAGGCAATTGAGAATTTTATGGAAAATGCGGAAATTAGCCACGGATGCAATGCCTCCTTCATCACTCTCATACCAAAGAATTCAAACCCGACATGTCTAAATGACTATCGACCAATAAGCTTGATAATCGTTTATTACAAAGTTGTGGCGAAGGTTTTGGCAGAGAGAATGAAGTTAGTGTAGGGAAAGTCATTGGTGAAACACAAGCGACGTTCGTCAAAGGAAGGAATATATTAGATGGTGTGTTGATCGCAAATGAGGCGGTGGATTTCATTCGTAGATCGAAGAAAAGAAGAATGGTCTTCAAAGTGGATTTTGAAAAGGCTTACGATAGTGTAGAGTGGAGATTCCTTCTTCAATCATTATCCTTGATGGGATTTGGATTAAAATGGTGCACATGGATCAAAGCTTGTTTGACGTCATCTTCGGTTTTGGTCTTAGTCAACGAGTCCCCAACAAGAGAGTTTAAAATGGAAAAGGGCCTTAGGCAAGGTGATCCGTTGGCCCCTTTTCTCTTCCTAATAGTAGCGGAGTGTCTAAATGTTTTAATGATGGAAGCAAGAGAAAAAGGAGTTTTTGAAGGTGTGACGATTGGTAAAGACGACATAATTTTCTCACACCTTCAATATGCCGATGACGTGATTTTCTTTAGTAAATGGAGTGTTAACAAAATTAAAAACCTCTTGAAAATTCTCCAATGCTTTCAAAAGGCTTCCAGGCTAAAGGTCAACATTAGCAAAAGTAAGATTTTCGAGGTGGGAGCAAATCTTGAAGAAATCAAAACTTGGGTGGATAGCTTGGGATGTGGGTTAGAGGAGTTACCATTCTCTTATGTTGGTCTCCCGGTTGGTAAAGTCATGAATAGAATTGAAAATTGGACGGACGTCATTAAGAAGGTGGAGATAAAGTTGGCGACATAGAAGGCTAAATTGATCTCGATTGGCGGTCGACTAACTTTGGTTAAATCGGTACTAGGGAGTCTTCCGTTGTATTTTTTCTCTCTTTTTCGTGCCTCGAGTGGAGAGATCCGTGAGATAGAGAGTGTGAGGAGTCGGTTCTTTTGGGGAGGGGGAAGGGTCAATCTCTAGTACGGGGTGGCTTGGGTAAAATGGGAGAGGGTGATGAGAAAATTTGAAAAGGGTGGGCTTTACGTGGGGAGTTTGAAAACTTTAAATTGGAGGTTGCTAGGAAAGTGGTGGTAGAGATTTGCATCGGAAAAGGACTCACTTTGGGTAAGGGTAATCAAGAGCTTGTACGAGAGGGAGGGGGATTGGCTAGCAACGAGGTGGTGACGAAAGGGGGGCGGTCAGTGTGGGGAAACATCATTTGATTAGGAAAGGACGTAGGAAAGTTGGGAGTTGATCTTAAAGCTTTACATGGGAAAGAAGTGGGGATAGGGGACGAAACAAGTTTTTGGAAAGAAAGATGGTGTGGAAATGAGGTGCTAGGCGAGAAATTCAATAGGCTCTTTCAACTCGACACTAGGAGGGAAGATAAGATTGCCGATAAGGGAACTTGGGTAGAAGGAAAATGGAATTGGGTGTGGAGATGGATAAGAGAACCGAGAGGAAGGGAGGCGGGAGAGCTAGAAGACTTGAATGCCCTCATGCAATTTTGGAGTCCGAAAGTAGACATAAAAAACCGTGCAAAGTGGTTGGGGCATGGGATTTTTACGGTTAAAGAGTTTAGGGACTTACTAGACGAGAGAGTGGCGGTGGGAGGAGATCAATTTGAAGTCACCAAATGGTCGAAGGCGATACCGAAGAAAGTGTGCATCTTTTATTGGAAAGCAAACATGGAATGGAATTTTGGTAAATGACCAAAATACCCTTTTTGATTATTTTAAACAAAAATTGATTTAATAAAATAGTCATTAACACTTTAATTTTTAACTAAAATTACTTTAATAAAATAATTATTAAGTACTTTAATGTGTCTAAAAAATGTACACAACCCAAGCATATATAACAATTAAACCAAATAACGTTACTGTTTGGGTAAAATTCCACAAGTCACGGCCGACGCAAGAAAACCAAAACGTCTCCAATCTAAGGACCATTCTTGTATTAAGATAAGGTCCTGACGATCACACACATCGAAAGTCATTGTCGTCCCTGATGACGATTGTCGAGGGTTTCTCACGTCCACGACTAGAAGGAACCCCTTGATAGATTTATATCTCACGATCTGTGTAATGTAACTAACGATTATTGATCATTTATTACATGCAACCGTTTTTCCTCTGTGACTATTTTATTACAGGTTTAAGACACATAATGACCAACGGATATAACGGACTAGCACCATCAAGATCAATCATTATCAAGAACGTTGGGCATTTAATGCTCATTTATGGCGACCAAATCTATAAGCTTGAAGAACTATTCGAGGCATCTAATGGACATTGGAAATCATAGAAGCACTCAAGAACACATAACTAAGTTTCTCTCAAGCAATAACTCTCGACAAAGTATTCTATCACACGACATACAATACAATCACACAATTAATTTACTTTCTATTGTGATATTGTCAATTGTACTTGTGATCATTCCTTCTAAAGGACGACGTCCTTGTTTGACGTCCATAGTGCACTTGACGATCTCTGCTATCGTCCGCGGTTTTTACCCTCGACGGGGTTTTTCGCGTCACCAAATTCTCTGTCCTTTATTCGTTTTTATTCCTTGTCGTACGATTTGTCGATAGATCGCTTACTTTAGTTGTTAGAGCTCCACATCGACCTTAGATCTTCCTTTGGAAGATTTTTGGCATTAATAGTTTGGCACCACCGTGGGGCCCCGACTAGAGTAAAATCTTTGACAAAGAGTACGACTTACTAACAGTTCCAATGTAGCTTTTCGATTAACAGGATCATGGAAGCTCAGTGAATTCAAGCTCATGTCATTGCTCAAATGCTTATGGAGCTCGATGCTGCTCTTAACCGTATTAACGCTCTAGACGAGCAAAATCGTAAAGCAACTGAAGAACTCTCAGCAATGAGGAATCAGAAGGTGGGCAACCAGTTTGGGCCTCAGTATGGTCCAAGACCACCTTTTTACATGCCTTTTGCAGATGTTCAACCGCCACTGCGTCCATAACCCAGGCCGACGCAAGGTACTGGTGCAGCCATCGGATTCACAACTTTCTCTATCCCGATGATTCCTACGATGTCACCTCCAAAGACAACGTTCCCACCAATGTCCATGCCATACATGCGCGCACCAATTAATGGTGACACTAGAGAGACATCGCAACGCAACAGGGTTTTTCCTAACGCAGGTGTCACATCTCTGGATTCTAGGTTCGTGCCAGTCTCACTCCCTACCGGCAACGGCATCAATCTAGACGATCTTGTCATACGACGATTGAAGCAGTTAGAGGAACAGAAAGAAAAAATGTTGTCATTACTTGCAAGGCTTCCAGGAGCTGCTGTACCTGTGGACGTTGAACCAAGGACCGGATTCCAAGCGTCACCCTTTGTTGACGAGATCGCCATGGTTGATGTCCCGAAAAAGTACAACATCCCGACTTTCACTCATAAGTATTCTGGAATCAACGATCTTACTGAGTATTTGGCATAGTATAAACAGTTGATGTGGACCGTGTCGATACCTCATAAGTATCAAGAGGTCTGCATGTGCAAGAGCTTTGGTGCGACCCTCACAGGTGTTACACTTCAATGGTTGATCAAATTGCGACCCAAGTCCATCGGCAGTTTCGCAGAGCTAGTCAACCAATTCTTTCAGCAGTTTGCTAGTAGTCGCAAGATGGAAAAGCAGACCAGCGATCTCTACTACATCACTCAAAAGACAGGCGAATCAGTTCGAAACTACTTCAATCGCTTCTAGTCTGAGATGATCAGCATACGAAATTGTGACGTTCGTACTGCGATCGAGTCTTACAAGCGAGGTCTCTACGACAATTCCGACTTATATATGGACCTGACAAATTATCCGCCGAAAAACCTTAAAGACGTTCGAGCTCGAACATTAGCTTACACGCGGGTCGAGGATGATGCGGCCTTCCGTCGTAAACATTCCAATGACAAAAAAAACGTTAAGCGTCAAGAAAACGGACTTCATGGGTAGATCGACCGCTAGGGTCGAGACATCTAAGAAAGTTTTGAACGTGAGATTTGACAAGAAGAAAAGTGCTCCAGCAAACAAGTTTCCCCAATATCCTAATATTTCATCTTACGGATTCAAAGGAACGTCTAAAGATATGGTCGAAGCTCTAAAGAATGTCCAAACTAACGTTAAATGGCCTCCAAAGAATGAAAGAGACGATTCTAAGAAAGACAAATCCAAATGGTACGACTTTCATAGCGAACATGGCCACTTGATGTACGATTGCATCGCCTTACGACGAGAATTGGCTTGGATCGTGCCAAAGGGCCACCTGTAAGATTTGTTAGGCACAAACGCATGACTAGCTTCTCCCGAACATGCAAAGGTCGTTAATTGCATAACCGGATGTTTCGATGTCTGCGGCTTAACTTACTCGACAGCTAAGCGACATGCTAGTTGAGGACCTGAAGAGCTTCCTGTTTCACGGTCGTCATGACCAAAACACGAGTTGGAGTTGGAGGCCATGCCCATCACTTTCGATCAGGAGGATCTAGGAGAGCAATGGCAGATACATCATGACGACCTGATCATCTAGCTTACGATAGGAAAATGCTCGACTAAGAGGATCCTGGTCGACGGAGAAAGTTCTGCTAATATCATCTTCCTTGACACAATCAAAGCCATGGGAATCGACAAGTCTGAAATCATACGACGTTTGACGATCCTTGTGGGCTTCAATGGCGACATGGCTAACACCATCGGAGAAATTATTCTCCCAGTATTCGCTAAAGGGGTCAATAAGCAGACCCAGTTCAACGTCATTGACTGCTCATCGGCATACACCGTTATCCTATGACGACCTTGGATACATGACATGAAGGTTGTGCCCTCGACATATCATCAGACGGTCAAGTTTCCAATAGCTTGGGGCATCCAGGAAGTCTAGAGTGAGCAAAAGATTGCTCGCGAGTGCTATAAAGTTTCAATGAAGCCTAGAAAGAAAAACATCTAGCAATTACAGAATCAGGCAGATCCTGAGACTGTCGACGATTATTGACTGGAAGAAGCCGTCCTGGATCAGAAGAAACCTGACAGAGTAGTCTACATCGGAACGTCCCTCGACCCTACCTTAAAGAAATCACTAATTTCCTTCTTGCAGGAATATACCGATTGTTTCGCTTGGACGCATGAAGACATGGTCGACATCGACCCAGAGGTCATCGACTCAACGTCGATCCTTCGTTTAAACCTATTATACAGAAGCGTCGTAAGTTCGCTCCAGAATGAAACAAAGTAATCAGCGAAGAAGTTGATAACTTGCTCAAGACAGGAAAGATCAGGGAAGTAAAATATCACGACTGGCTAGCCAACGTCGTAGTCGTACAGAAGAAAAATAGGAAGTGGAGGATCTGTATAGACTTCACAAATCTTAACAAGGCTTGTCCTAAAGACCCATTCCCATTACCTCACATCGACGCTATGGTCGACGCAACTTCTAGTCACGAGCTACTCACATTCATGGACGCATATTCGGGATACAATTAAATCCTGATGCATCATAGTATACATCGACGATATGTTGGTCAAATCAAAACAGGCGATCGATCATATCGATCACTTGAGGCAGTCGTTCAATATCCTCAATAAGTATCACATGAAGCTCAATTCGACAAAATGTTCTTTCGGAGTGAGTGCATGAAAATTCTTGGGGTATATGGTCACCCGTCGAGGGATCGAGGCCAATCGCGACTAAATAAAGGCGATCATGGACATTAAGTCCCCTCGTAACCTTAAAAAAGTCCAACGACTTAATTGACGAGTTGTGGCGCTAAACAGGTTTATCTCTCAATCTTCAGATAAATGTTACTTATTCTATAATGTATTGAGAAAAAATAGGGGCCTCGAATGGATGAAAGACCATGAGAACGCGCTCCAAGAGCTCAAGAAGTATATGGCTTCTCTAACCCTGCTGTCAAAACCTGAGGACCACGAGGTCCTCCAGCTTTATCTAACAGTCAGCTCAAACGCTGTAAGTGTCGTTCTGACCCGAGAAGATGCAAAACAACAACGTCCAATCTATTACAAAAGTAAATCACTTATCGACGCCGAAACTAGGTATTCCTCTATGGAAAAACTTTTGTTAGCTTTAATCACTTCGGAAAAAAAGTTACGTCACTATTTCGAATCACATTCTATAGTTGTCGTGACTAACTTTCCTCTTACATCTGTCTTGAGGAAACCTGAGTTGACAGGTCGACTGGCAAAGTGGAGTATCTACCTTAGTAGTTACGACATTGAATACAAACCCAGGACTTCAATCAAATCGCAAGCATTGACTGACTTCGTTGTAGACTTCAGCCCAGAATTAGATGTAACGACGGAACATGTGGCAACTCTCGACGACCCAATCTGGACTTTACATATTAATGGGTCATCCAATGCCCGGGGGGCAGGTCTTGGCGTTGTTCTCAAGTCACCACAGAGGGGCAAGATGGTGTACTCTATACAATGCGATTTCATGGCCACAAACAATGAAGCTGAATATGAAGCTTTGATCGCAGGAATGAATATGGCTCATGACCTGGGGGCTACAAAACTTCACGTCAAAAGAGATTCACTTCTAGTCGTAAACCAAATGAATGGGGAGTTTACAACCAAGGACTCCAGAATGACGGCCTATCTCAAAATAGCCAAAGCCAAGTCCGAAGAATTTCAAGAGTTTTCTATTTCACAGATGCCGAGGGATCAAAATACCCAAGCTAACGCATTAGCTAACCTTGGGTCGGCACTTGGACAATCCCCATTTGACGTTGTCTCAATAATCCATTTGGTGACACCATCCATTGAAAACGAAAACGATGTCCAAATGATTGAAGAGGAAGACAACTAGTCGAGCGATATCAGAAGATTTCTAACAAACGACCAACTTCCTGAAGACAAAATGGAAGCCCAAAAAATCAGATATAAGGCATCCAGATACATTATGGTTATAGGACAACTGTACAGACGATCATTGACAGGACTAAACTTACGATATATTACCAATAAGATTCAAGTCCAAAGCATTTGGCAAGAAATGCATGATGGTGAGTGCGGTAATCACTCGGGAGGTCACAGCTTGGCAAATCGTATCTCTCGACAAGGGTACTATTGGCCAACTTTACGACAGGATGCAATAAGGTACGTTCAAAGTTGCGACGCATGTCAACGACATTCAAGTATGTCACATAAACCTTCTGAACCTATGCACTCGACTTTAACTCCATGTGTAACACCCTGAAATTTTAGTAAGTATTTTCGTGAACCTTTATCTTACCTTTTTCGCATGATAAAACCCCATCTCATGGTTTTACCCTGGTTATAAGTGGACCCTTAACCACAATACCGTAACCATAAGGATTCGAGGGGGTTGAGCATCGTTGGGAGAAAAATCGAGCCTCTGTACAGAATTGGCGATTGTGCCCGCAACTATGACACTGTGTCAATGTCGTAGGTCACAATCGCGAGAAGGAGGTACCTCTCGATACAATGGGCGCGATTGTGCCAGCGATTGTGACAGATGTCACTCTCGCCTGGCACTCTCGCTGGAGATGTACCGAGAGCTCGATGTAGAGGGCGACAGTGCCGGTGATTGTGACAAATGTCACTCTCTCTGGGTAAGGTCGCGGTCGGGGAAAATGGGTATAAATCAGACTCCAGCCGAGTTTTACTCATTTTTCCATCATCTGATTTTGCTAGAGGCGATTTTCTTGGGTTCTAGGTAAGTTCCATCCTCTCTCATCATTCATTGCTAATAAATGGAACCCTATGACCATTTATTGCTCATTCTAGGTTGTCAAGCATCTAAAGTGAATATTTCAAGCTTTCAAGTTCAAGATCCATCCTCCTCCATCTAGGGTTTTGCTAGGGTTTTGATAAAACCCATATTGTGAGTTCATCCTTGCTTTCTAAAACTTTATACATGTCAAACTAACATTTTATACTTCTAATCATCTCCTTATTTATGTTTTGTTGATAAAAATGGAATTTGACCTAACTTGGGATTTTGGAGATTTTTAGGATTTCACTACCATTTTGAGATATGATGAAAGACTATGTGTTTTGAAACTATAAAATATGTTGGACTTATACACTTGTGATGGAATATGAAATAAATGCATTTTAGACCATGCTTATGGTTTCCTTACATGATGGGTTTTACTTACTAAAAGTATTTTGGAAAAATGGGAAAAATGGTTTGGTCAAGAACATTAAATGGTGTCTATTGACATGTTTAATAAATGATGGTTTGAGTCACCAATGAAATGGTGACAAGCTTTAGACTATTACTAGTGGATCAATAGGTATAGAGTCGGCTTATTTGTTGGGAATAATCCCGTTTGTAGTTAGTTGAGACATTGGACCCTAGGGTGACAACTTGGTACGGTTATGTGAGACCGGATACTAGTCGTGGGTCATGAATGTAAATCCTAGCGAATGAGCATGATTAGGATGATTAGGTTCCCTCCCCCACATCTGAGTATGAGCCGCCGAGCTCGTGGCCTTGATCCTAGTATGGTGAGCTCAATAACTTGGAAAGTGGCCTACTTTTGTGTTCCGCCATAATCCTTGGAAAACCCAGGTCTCCCTCGTCATCGCAAGATATATTTTGGACCGTAGGGTGACAATGTGGATATTATTGTAATTGTATACTCAACTTTTTAGAAAAGATTACTTATTGTTGCAATTAAAATTATTTCCCAAATTATTATATAAATTGTACGTTCTCACTAGGCTTTAAGCCTAACACTTTTTCTCAAATTACGTGTATAACAGGTTCCCTTAGCGGTGGGTTGCCGAAGGTTTGAGTGATGAGCGTGGGAGCTCGAGGCATTTTTGAGATGATAGATATTTGGAGTCTTGGCGTTTAAACGACTTCATTATTTTGGAAATTTGGGTTGACAACCAATGTAATCTAGATAGGATGTATTTAGATTAGTTTGTTGTTGGTTCTCATATTCATGCACAGGTTTTGTAAACGCTTTCATACAATTACCCTTTTTGGGTGGTTTACTCCAAATATAAACGTCATATTGCCGAATTTTCAAAATTTTAAATTACTCTAAATTTTAGGGTGTTACAAGTTGGTATCAGAGTTCTAGTTTAAGTGAACTAGGCATGAATGTAAGATGTCTAGACTTAAGATGAGATTATTAAGTAATGATTTGTGAGATTTGGGTAGAAATCATAAGATGGGTTAGTCTTAGAAGCCGACTGAAGTACACTAATTGAAAATCATGATGATGGTAACGAGACTTCTCGTGTAAAGTATGTTCATAATTTCACTTAGATAATGCTATTATGAATGTATTGTTACGTGAGCATGCTTGATGTACTATTGTTACGATGATTAATGAATGTATTAGTACGTTTTCCTTGTGTTTAATTCGTATAACCCATTCTTACCTCCTTTCCTTGTCGTGTGTGGCAGATCAAAGATGGTTAGTACGCGCGGTAGACCGCGTATACGTGTGGATGGTGGAGAGGCGACCTCTTCGACGACTGATCAACCGGAGAGGGTTAAGGCCGCTATACGCCCATCTACACAACCATTGCTAGGCGGAGGGCCTGAGACCATTCCACGGGTGGACCTGGCTTCGTCCAACCCGGTTATTCAGGATGTAACTCCCCAATCCGAGATGATGGCTAATCTGATGCAAATGATGAATGAAGCGATGGCCAAGCAACAAGAATCTCTTCTGAAAATGTTCGAGGTCCACGATGTGAGCAACCGGAGAAATGAGACAGTTGCGGAGAACATTGAGGTGACTGGGTCCGGTGGTACGGGACATGTGAACCGGACTGACGAATCGATAATTATCGAAGTAAGGCAAGGCAAGAGAGCTTGCACGTATAAGTCATTCTTAGATTGCAGGCCACCGGAGTTCTCCGGTTCTAAAGACCCTATTGCTTGTATGAAGTGGATTTAAGGGATTGAATAGGATTTCGACTCATCTGAGTGTGGGGAAGATCAGAGAGTGAAGTTCAGTTCCTAAATGCTACGGGACACGACACTCACATGGTGGAATGTCACCAAGTCCACCCTCTCCCCTACTATTTTGGATCAACTGACTTGGGTCGGGTTCAAGAAGAAAATTTTGGACGAGTACTGTAATGAGAAGGCCTTGGACCGCATTGAAGAAGAATTCTGGTCTCTCAAGAAGGGGAATTTGACGATGAGGGAGTACACCCGTCAATTCATGGAGAAGTTGGGGATAGTGGGGCATGTGGCCCCAATGGAGAAAGAGAAGATAAAGGCCTATCTCACGGGCCTACCGGCAGACATGATGTCTATGGTCCGCAACTCAAAAGCCTCAAATCTCCGTGAGATAATAGAGGAAGCCCAGATCATGGAAGATGTCTATGCTAGAGACAAGGTGGAGAAATCGGTGGTGGTAGGAGACAAGAGAAGGTGGGAAAGCAACCCTGAGCCTCCCAAGAGGCCAAGACCGTTCAACGGGGGAAGAAGCTTTGACAATCGACTAGAGGCGCGGTGGTGCCCTAGATGCCGAAACAAGCACCACGGAAACTGTAATTACAACCCCACCTCTAGTGCCAAGTGTGGGAAGCCCGATCATGCTACTAAAGATTTCCCGATCAAGGGGGTTGTCTGCTTTGAATGCAAGATGCCGGGACATTTCCGAAAGGATTGTCCGAAATGGAAGACGGGGAGTGCCCCGAAGAAAAAGGAGAACCCTTCAAGGGTTCTTGGCCGAGCTTTCCAGATGACGGCCGAAGAGGCCAAGACAATCACCGACGTGGTATCGGGTACGTTTCTCCTAAACTCCGTACCTGCTCGTGTGCTATTTGATTCTGGTTCTAGTTTCTCTTTCTTGTCTGAGTCGTTTCGTAAAAAGCTGGCTATGCCCACTAATAGTCTAGAGAATGCGTTAGTGGTAGAAATAGAGAATGGTAGTCAAGTGTTGATCCGCGATGTCTTGAGGGAGTGCACTCTTGGAATCGAAGGGAAGGAATTCCCGATTAATTTGATGCTGATGGTCATTGGTGGTTTCGATGTGGCTGTCAACATGGATTGGTTGGCGAACAATCATGCCGAGATTGTATGTTCCAAGAAGCTAATCCGACTCCGTAATCTTGGTGGTGGTGTTGTGGTGATTTATGGCGAGAAGAGGAAGGGGATGTGGCAATCATCACCATGGCTAAGGCACGCAAATGATTGGTGAAAGGCTGCTCATCTTTCCTGGCATACGTGATTGAAACCAAGCTCGAGAAGAAAAAGCTTGAAGACGTGAAGGTGGTGCGCGAGTTTTCCGATGCCTTTCCGGATGACTTGCCCGGTTTACCGCCCGATCGTCAAGTGGAGTTCCGGATTGATCTTATACCGGGGGCGACTCCGATTTCTCGGGCCCCTTACCGGTTAGTGCCATCGGAGATGCAAGAAATGATGGCTCAACTCCAAGAGCTTCTAGAGAAGGGCTTTATAAGACTGAGCTTGTCACCTTGGGGAGCTCCGGTCTTGTTTGTTAATAAAAAGGATGGCACAATGAGGATGTGCATCGACTACCGTGAACTGAATAAAGCAACAGTGAAGAACAAGTATCCGCTTCCGAGGATCGACGACTTGTTCGATCAACTCCAAGGAGCAGGTTGTTTCTCGAAAATTGATTTGCGTTCGGGATATCATCAAGTGAAAGTGAGAGGAGAGGACATCCCAAAGACGGACTTTAGAACGCGTTACGACCATTACGAATTCCTTGTAATGTCGTTTGGTCTAACTAACGCACCGACGGTGTTTATGGATTTAATGAATAGAGTGTGCCGACCATTCCTCGACCAGTCGGTTGTTGTATTTATTGATGACATACTCATGTATTCCAAGAATGAGTTGGAACATGAGCAACACCTTTGTGAAGTTTTAGAAGTGTTGAGGAAGGAGAGGTTGTACGCCAAATTTTCCAAGTGCGACTTTTGGCTTGAAGAGGTTCAATTCCTGGGTCACGTTGTCACTCGAGATGGAGTGAAGGTGGACCCCTCCAAAATTGAAGTCATGATGAATTGGGAACCTCCCAAGAGTCCGTCCGAGATCTGTAGTTTCTTGGGATTGGCGGGCTATTACCAGAGATTTATTCAAGACTTCTCCAAAATTGCTTCTTCCTTGACGGCCTTGACTTGGAAGAACGTGAAGTTTGTTTGGACCGAGGCGTAAGAGAAGGCGTTTCGTACCTTACAAAAGAAGTTGTATGAAGCTCCAATCTTATCGCTACTCGAGGAGTCGGAGGACTTCTGGTTTATAGCGATGCTTCAAAGATGGGTTTGAGTTGCGTGTTGATGCAAAGAGGCAAAGTAATCGCCTATGCCTCAAGGCAACTAAAAATTCACAAGAAGAACTATCCTACCCATGATTTGGAGTTGGAGGCGGTGGTATTCGCCTTGAAGCTATGTCGACACTATCTCTATGGCACGAAATGTACGCTCTACACGAATCATAAGAGTTTGAAATACGTCTTTGATCAAAAGGAGTTAAACATGAGGCAAAAAAGGTTGCTCGAATTACTTAAAGATTATGATTGCGAGTTGCTTTACCACCTCGGTAAGGCAAATGTGGTGGCCGATGCGTTGAGTCGGAAGGACTATAGCGGAAGTATTCGGGCTACCCTTTCGAGAATCGAGCTAGTGCCGAGCCTTATTGAGAGAATCAAGGCATCTCAAGTAGAATCCTTATTGGAGGAGAATCTCAAAGAAGAAGTTATGACAAAGCAACATTTGCTCTTAACGGAAGATAGCCGTGGAGTGAAATTGTTCAACGGCTGTTAGCCCAACCAACGATCCCCTCTAAGGTTATTTAATTGCAGAACTGGTAAATCATTCGAATATACTTATGGTTCACGATTGTTTTACGACCATGTCGTACGACCTAAGGACCTAAGGTCAAAACTTTGCCTTAATTGCAAACATTTTTCTCTATTCTTGAGTGCGACATCCGATCGCAAGTTCCAAATCAACCAAAAAAGGTTTGATCAAATCCTATTTGGCCTTATTCATGAATGTTTGAGTTCAATCGCTTAAACAGGTTATCGCAAGATTAATCCTGATTGACAGGTTTATAATTTGCGTCAGTCGCAAGTTCCTTATGAATTATCCTTACTTGTCCGCCTGCAAGTTTATTTACTTGTGATTGATTATGCTTTTCTATTGTATGATGTTTGGAACAGTTTCCATTGATCTCTTGATGATTTTCGTGAGTTACTTAGAGAAATTTCTATTATCTCTCGATGGTTGTCGTAAATTACTTGTGACTACCTGTATGGATTGATTGTTATGACAATCAAGCGTGCGACAATTCAGTTTGTTCAAAAGGTCCTTATATTAATCTAAAAAAGTTTACAGAGAAGGCACGACCACCAACGGTCGTCCAATCAAAAAAAAATACGGAAAACTTAAGAAGCCGTCGGCTGCTCCTGCCACTGTTGAGCCACGACCCCAACGTCGCTACCTTCAGGACCTTCATCCATCAACTCCCATTCGTGCTCATCCTCAGAGTCAAGGTCTTCTTTGGCTTCAATAGACTTTAGAAAGAAGGTTAACTCACATTCCATCGAAGCCAGAGGGTCCTCTCCTCTTTGGCGACACCTAACCAGAGCCGCACGCGTCTTAAGACGAGTGAACGCCTCGACAGACGTCACTCTCTCCTCAATATCTACGACCTGCTCTCAGGCCATGTCCCGCTCCAACATCAGGATCTCGACTTCTTTTGCATGCGCAGCCGAGATCTCCTTGTTCACATCCAGCTTCGTTCGATTTGTGGAGGCCTGGTCGAGGGCTTCCTCTAGGCGACCGTGAAGCTTCACCTTCTCGCGCTCAACAACTTCCAGCTTACCAAGGGCTTCATGAAGGCGAAGGGAGACCTGCTCTCTCTTCTCGTCTGCCGCCTTAGCCTTGGCAGTGGCTTTCTTCTCCAGATCGAAAGATCTAGAGACCAATGACTTCACGTCATTGAATTGCGAGTGAAGAGCCAAGGATGCCTGGAACACCTGTAAAAACACACGATAATAGTTAGAGCAAGTGATTAAAGATTAAAAGAAACTCAAAAGTTTCTTACCATAAAGGAAAGCCCTGTGACACTTGTAACACCCCGATTTTTCAGTCTTATTGGTATTGCGGTCTGGTTAGTCAAGGTAGTAGAATGGTAAAAGAAGAAAATCCTAGCAGTGCTTGGCGCAGATTACCGTGCGGGTGGAGCCGCGCGGCTAACCACGCGGGTCTTTGTCCAAACGGCAATTCTAGTGTTCCGCGCGACTCACGGCGCGAATGAGCACGCGCGGGCACGCAGACCCTACTTAAATGAAGAAATTCGGCCAAACCCTCATTTTTACCAATCTCAACTTTTAAGAACCCTTGAAGGCTGCGTTTTTCCTTCCAATAACCTGGTAAGTTCCATCTCCCTTCATCATCAATGCTTTCACCAACCTCATTTCTTGACCATTAATGGTGACATTAGGTGGTATTTAAGCATCCATTGTGGTAGCTTCAAGTCTCCTCAAGATCATAGCTTCATTTTCTTAAGCCTTTGAGTTCTAGGGCTTGGTTTTCTTTTGAAGGCTACCAAGGTGAGTTCATCCTTTTTATAAAACTCTATACATGTTCAAATCACATTTTTAACCTACTAGACATCTCCATTTTGTTTATGTAACTTGGGGTGTATTTTCACCCAAAACCCTAACTTTGGAGATTCTAGGGTTCATATATGTGGAAAGGGTTTTTGAGAAAAGAAAGGGGATATCTTGAATATATGTATGATGAAAACTTGGCAATATGTTTTTCTACCTTTTAGCTTCAAAGATTCATAAATGATGGGTTAATGCTATTTTCATCTAACTGCTGATAAGTTTGTACTTTGGGAACTTGCTTTACCAAAACTTTAGATTGATTATTTGGAAACTCTTGGTAAGATTCTGCAAACATTATGCGAAAACTTCCTTTTATCAATATTTTGGGCATCATAGCTTATTGTTGAATCATCAGTTAGCTTTTTATCTTTATGTGACATAATTGGTTGCATTGGGAGTCATGACCCCATAATTGTTGTTGCATTTAGTTCGACGTAGGGACACGAGTTTCTCACGTCGAGGCACGTTTAGGTATCAGATTGGGCTATAAGTCCTACGTGCTAAGTATGAACGATATTGGATGAGGATCTCAACATAAGGGCCCTATGTGGTTGAAGTTGAGTTTCCACGGGTGTACGTTTAAAGCCACGGAGCATAACATCCCTTGCGTGTACTTTTATGTATTTGGCTTTACTGATTTCTAGTGGCCTACTTTTGTTTTCCGTCACTTGTATTAGTAAGCGGGTCTCCCCCGTTAAACCAAGAGGTAACTATTTATGGTAAAAGCATCATTATTCAGATCATAACTCAGCTCTTTTTTTATTCATGTTTACCGTTAAATATTTTTAATTCAACTGTTAATCTCACTAGGCTTTAGCCTAACACTTTTTCTTAAAATGACATGTATAGCAGGTCAATCTAGCGAAGGGAGTCGTCGGGATTAAGCGGACGGCTTACGGGCCGAGAGTGGTCTTTTTAGAAGATACTTTGACCAACATAGTAATGGTAGTGGACACTCATTTTTGGAAGAACAACAACACCCGACCTTAATCTCCTTGTTTTAAGTTAGATTATTAGTTTGTTGATAATTATTCTTCATTTGATTCATTGTAAAGGCTACGACCTTATTTCCCGTGTTCGGGTTGATACTTTGGGATGGATATGACAGGTTTTGTATACTCGGTTTATTCGATTTATAACCGTCATATTGCGAAATTTCCGAATTTTTATTCCTCTAAAACTTAGGGTGTTATAAGTTGGTATTAGAGCTTTAGTTTAAGTGAACTAGGTGTGGTCGTAGGATACCTAGACTTAAATTGTGAATTTAAGTTATGATTGAGTGAGATTGGGTAGAACTTCTAAGATAGGATTGTCTTTGAGTCGGCGGAAACTACACCAATGGAGACTTATGGTAATGATAATGAAAATTCTTATGTATCACATGTTCATAATTTTGCCTAGCTAACGTTATTATGAAGATGTTTTACATAATTATGCTTGTTTCTCCATTGCTATAATGATTAATGAATGTAGTGGTACATTTCCTTGTTAATAATTAGTGTAATATTTATCTCACCTATGTTCTCGCGTATGTGTGGCAGAAAATGGTAAATACTCGTAATAGGCCGGAGGGCCAAGAGGCGTCGGCATCTACGACCGACCACCCTATGGTTACAACAGCGGATCTACCACCTCCACCACAAAATGTGTTGGGCGGAGGGCCCGAATTTGTACCTCGTCGCAACATAGCCTCACCCGACCCCATAATGGAAGAAGTGACCCCGGAGTCAAGGATGATGGACCGGATGATGCAGGCCATGAATGCGGCGACGACCCAACAACAAGAAATGTTTCTGAAGTTAATGGAAGACCGGGATGCTAGCAACCGTAGGCATGAAGCGGTCGCGGAGAATATTTAGGTAGCGGGATCCGGGGGTACGGGACCCGTAATCCCTTCTAATGAAATCCCAACCCCAGATATGAGGCACGCGCCAAAGGCTTGTACTTTCAAGGCATTCCTCGGATGCCGACCACCGGAGTTCAAAGGCTCAGACGACCCGGTGGCTTGCGTAAACTGGATCTGCGAGATGGAGCAGGCGTTTCGGTCAAGCGAGTGTGGGGAGAACCAGAAAGCTGTGTTCAGATCTCAAATGCTTAGAGGGGCCGCCCTCACATGGTGGAATGTATATTCCACTTCCATTGAGGCCAATGTGTTGGCCAAACTGAGCTGGGAAACTTTCAAGAAGAAGGTTATGGAGGAATTCTGTAACGAACGAGCTATGGATCAGATCATCGACGAATTTCGGGGTTTGAAGAAGGGAAATTTGTCGGTAAAGGAATACAACAAGAAATTCGGTAAAAAGCATCATTATTCAGATCATAACTCAGCTCTTTTTTTTTATTCATGTTTATCGTTAAATATTTTTAATTCAACTGTTGATCTCACTAGGCTTTAGCCTAACACTTTTTCTTAAAATGACATTTATAGCAGGTCAATCTAGTGAAGGGAGTCGTCGGGATTGAGCGGACGACTTACGGGCCGAGAGTGGTCTTTTTGGAAGATACTTTGACCAACATAGTAATGGTAGTGGACACTCATTTTTGGAAGAATAGCAACACCCGACCTTAATCTCCTTGTTTTAAGTTAGATTATTAGGTTGTTGATGATTATTCTTCATTTGATTCATTGTAAAGGCTACGACCGTATTTCCCGTGTTCGGGTTGATACTTTGGGATGGATATGACAGGTTTTGTATACCCGGTTTATTCGATTTATAACTGTCATATTGCAAAATTTCCTAATTTTTATTCCTCTAAAACGTAGGGTGTTATAACACTGACTTCCACGTCCTCGATCGCGAGGTCCCTGAAACGTTCATGAAAAGTCGATAGGTAGAAATTCTTCACATGAGGGAACAACTCCGTCCTATCCAACCGATCGGACGACATGAAATCGGTCGTCAGCTTGAAATTTACCGACATCATGTTCGAATCCTCATCCATCTGAGGACCCTTCCCCTTGTCTCTCGATGAAGAGGCTTCCACCACCTGTGGTGGGACCGAAGAAACCGGCGTGGTTTCCACAACCGGTGGCGGCATCGCCTCCTTGGAAACAATGACCTCAAGGTCGTCGTTCATTGGATACGGTTCCCTCAAAACCGTCCTAACTTTCTTGACCCCCGACCCAGATGTCGAGAGGGCCCTTCTCTTCAACGTCGACCCTGCCGAGCTAGTTGAGCCAATGTCTCCCTCCTTGAGGGACCCGTCGTATGTGCTGACAGAATTAAATCTCCTACAAAGCAACAAAAATATATCAATCGACTATAGGTAAGTGGCGTCTTGAAAGACTAGACCTTACAAAAATTGACGATCCAAAATTGTTAGGACTGAAAGTCCTATGTGTTGAAAGTTGTATAAAGCATTTATAAGGGGTCAAATTGTAATTATTTGATAGTTAAGTTGTTAATGGGCCTAAAGCCCATGAGTCCTTATACGGCTCATATATAGTTTTTCTAAACCTAGTTTTAGGTTAGAGAAGGTTAGAGAGGTTTAGTCGTCATTATTATTGTAGTCGATAGGTTTACTTTTGCTTATCATATATTCTCTCTGTAAACCTAAACCTTTATCGAGTATTAATCATATGACTAGAAGTTGTGGCACATTTATTGTTCTTCATTAATTATTGTTCGTGATTGCACTGTAACTGAGATCTACAATTGGTATCAGATCAGGATCGAATTAATTTTATTCGATACGATCAAAAAAAGGTTTGTTTAAAACCCTTTAATCGCTTATTAGATAATATTCTTGTTGATTGATTTTACTTATTGATCGATTTTTTTTCTGGTTTGAGATTCTTCATATATGCTTTCTGTTTTATGAATTAATCTGCTATATTGCCATGCTATATCGAATTCTGCTATATCTGATTATTTTTTTCTGGGTTAAGGTTTCTGAGAATTGATTTTTTCTGGGTTTGCATATCGATTGTGTTTGAGTTTATCTGTTGATTATTTGTTATTTGTTCTCGATTTGATCTTGGTTAATCTACTTATTCGAAAAGAAAAGTGTTATCTGTTATCCGTATCGACCGATCCCTTTGCGACAAGACCCTTCTTTGCGACCGGACCCTTCCTTGCGACCGGATCCTTTGTTGATCGGACTCTGGACCGGACCCTTGTGGACCGGTACTTTGTCTTGACCAATCGAGTTTTTAATTAGTAATAGGTGTTGGGATCTACAATTGGTATCTGCAATTGTAAATGGCGGCTAAGGATTGCTTATGAAAAGGATTTTAATTCTTGTTATTGGTTGGCGGCTGTTTGATTTTTTTTTCTGCATCTTTTGCATCGCATACATATATATTCATCTCATATATATCTCATATATATATATATATACATCGCATATATATATTTATATTTACATCGCATATATATATATATATATATCTCATACCCAAGTCGACCGGTGTGTACCCAAGTCGACCGGTGTCTAATATTAATCGATCGGTGTGTACCCAAGTCAACCGGTGTCTCATACCCAAGTCGACGGGTGTCTCGCTAAATCCCGGTGTCAAGCCACGACCGGTGACTCTCCCCGACCGGTGCCTCGCCGCCCAGTGTCTCCTCGACCGGTCCCTTCTCCCCGGTTCCACACTTCGTCAGTCACAAAAGTTTAAAGGCTTCGATTGTTTTTCGAAATCATTTCGGTTGATTCGGTAGTGATCGTGGACGAACTTTTCCGTTTTTAAATCATTAAGGGTTGTTTACAAAGCTTAAACGATCGTTTTTTATCGTAAAATTTTCACCCATATCAAGTTTTTAAATTCTCGTTCGGTTTCCGAAAAATCTTCGATTGCTTCGTTCGAGAGTTTGAGAGAATGTTTCGGGATTTAATCAGTTGAGGGAGCTTAAGGGAACATAAACGATCATTTTTGATCGAAAAGTTTTATCCCATACCGAGTTTTTTAAGTTGTCGATCGTTTTTCGAAAAGTTTTCGGTTGGTTCATTTGTGATCGTGGGTTGACCGGTTTAATTTTAATCTGTTAAGGACTGATCAGGGAGCTTTAACGATCGTTTTGCATTGAAATTTTCTAACCGTTTTCGAATTTTGCAGGTGTGTCTCGTTGAAGAAGATGATGAATAGTAACTAAAGAATTCCGTTAGTTGCCCGTTAAATTCTTTACATTATGGTCCATTTTCCGTTAGTCCAGTTAGTGTCAGGTAGTTTGTTAATTTAGTTAAGTTTTATTTCAATTTTAGTCCATTTTCGTTAGTGTCCAGTTAAGTCCGTTAGAAGTTTTAAATTTTACACTTTTAGTCCCTCTAGTTAGTAGTTTTAATATTTGTCATTTCTAGTCCTTGTTTTTCTGTTTAATTTTTTTTATTACTTTTAGTCCTTGCTAGTTTTTAAGTTTTAGTTAGTGTCACTTTCATCCCCCGTACTTCAAGGTTTCAGTCGTTTGTCATTTGTGACCCTAAACTTTCAAGTTTCACACGTTGTCACTTTTGGTCCTTGCACTTTTGAGTTTCATCTCTTGTCTAGTTCAGTCGCTGGACTTTAAGCTTTCCAAGTAACAATGACTTATCTACAAATTTCTCGGTTACAGGACGACAATGACTGTCTCAAGCGCAGGAATAAAGAACGTGAAAAGATGTTAGAATCTAATTCATATTACCCTTCATTTTTTAAACAAATAGACTATCTTAACCACGAGATTTCAGATCTTGAAAGAGAAGATGATATAAAGAAAAAGGATCTACATGAAGCTTCAAAGAAAATATCTGAACTTGAACGAAAATTTGCAGATTTTGAAGCCAAAGAAGAGAAGTACCTGATACTTGAAGAAAGAGGAAACATGTTGGAGAATGAAAATCTCGATCTGACAAAAAGACTTGTTGTTTTTGAAAAAGAAAAAGTTGATTCTTCAAATGAAAGAAAGAATTTTGAAAGAAAGATTCTTGATCTTTCAAAGACAGTTTTTGATAAAAGAAAGGTTTTTGAGCTTCAAAATGTGAAACTTTCTCAGGAAGTTTTTGATTTTGAGAAAGTAATAATCTTGGAAAGAGAAAAGTTTGTCAAGGAGAAGAAGGAAATTGAACAGAAGAACGTTGGATTCTTTAAGGAAATATCTGGTCAGAGAAAGGATGCTGAAAAGGGATTTGAAGAAGAAAGAAGCATGTTTGAGGCTGAGATTAGAAAGCTGACTGTCAAGTTATTTGAACTATCTGAAAGTGCACTGAAAGAGAAGAAAACGAAGTCTGAATGCGAGATGAAGATTGACCTTATCATCAAAGAAAGAGATAACTTTGCTTCAAAGATTAAAGAGCTTGAAAAGACAGCCTCAAGTTTAATTCAGAAAACTGTTTCTTCAAAAAGGTCAGTTAAATCTTCTGATCAAATTCGTAGTACTAACATTTTCTATGATAGAAATATAGATGGTTCAGGTACACATCTAAGAAGAAGGAGATACAAAGAAGAAAAATTGGTCTGGAGAAAGAAACCAGTTGAAGATGAGAAGAAAGATGAGCTGAAAGGAAAGAAATCATGTGTACATACACACAAAGCCAAAAAGAACAATGCGCGTAAAGGTAAACCTGATCATATCTACTCGAGAGATCAATTAATCAGGTTATCAGGTAAGAAATACTATTGTTCTTATTGTCGTACACATGATCTTATTCACAAGACTAGTGATCATTAATGGTATGGTTCTTATTCCATTACTCTCATTCGAACTGCAACTAACATTAATGGACCCAAATACCAGTGGGTACCAAAACCTAAAATTGATTATGTGTTGCAGGTAGGGGTGTTCGCGGTGCGGTTTGGGGCAAAAACGCAAACTGGTGCGGTTTATGCGGTTTGCCCCTATCGCACTTTATGCGTACAATCCAAAAAATTATAAGTTTAAAATACATTAGAAAATCAACGATTAAGTGACCGTAGTCCAAAAAATAAAGAGTTTGAATACATCCAACTCCAAAATGCATAACTAAAAATAGTCTAAAAAAATAAATTGTTTCAATACGATAAACGGATAAAGTGACGTCTCCAGTCGTGAACGTCCTAACCTAAGGCATTTTTTCATTTGTTGAGACATAAACTTTTAAGAGACTTATAATTAAAAGGTTTATTTAGCAAAGTCCAAAACTTAAAATCTTAAAGTCCATAATTAAAAACACAAAGCCGAATTATATAAATATTAAATTAAACTATTATATATATATATATATATATATATATATATTTTTTTTTTTAAAATTAAAAAATTAAAAATAATATAAAAGATGCGGTGCGGTGCGGTTTGAACCGCGGTTTGAAAACTCAAAACCGCAAACCGCACCGCATAGTGCGGTTTGGTAAAAGTACAAACCGCACCACAGAAGTTCTAAACCGCGTTTTGCGGTGCGGTGTGGGCGGTTTGTGCGGTTTGGCGGTTTGGATGAACACCCCTAATTGCAGACACCTACTGTCAAGGGGGAGTAGAAGAACTAAGGCTTCTAAGTAAATCAGCTTAGAACCCGTACTTCAATGGAGTTTGACTTCTAGACAAAACAGTCTAGGACTCGTACCTTAAAGAACTATGGCTTTTGAACAAAACAGTTCAAAACCCGGACTTAAGTGGCAAGATTATGGTTTCTGATTATAACAGATCAGGACCCGTTCTTCAGTGTTCAGATAAGGATATTTTGTAAATATCCAGGGGGAGCTTATCTGACCTAAATCATTTGATCATGATTTGAGGGGGAGCTTAAAGGTAAATATCTTCTGCTCTAGATCTCTGATTGTTTGAAAGAAGAACAACTTTCGAACTGAAAAACGTGTTTTGAAATGTTCAAACCACTTCTGGTTCTCAAAAGATTTTATGAATTTAGAAGCGTGATTTTTAAATGTTTTTTAATTTTTGAGCATTAATGTTTAACTGACCGTGTGTTTTCAAAGATAAATACTTATGTATTATCTTTTCAATATACTGTCAAGTATTCATACACACCGGTTCAGTACTTCATTTGAAATTGTTATTACCATGTCTCATAACGAACAAATTTTTCGATGGTAATACTTCCGTTTGCTTTCAAATATTGTTGAGCATCAATCATCATTTCCAAATTCGTGCTTTCATTGCTAAATTGTTTATATTTGTTCATATAAACAAAATATCCAGTTCTTTGATACCCTAACCATTTTATTTGATCTGATAGATACATTGTCAGATTCTCAAAACAATTTTCTTGATTTCATTTCATTCATTCAATATCTTTTTAGAAATCTTTGTTTTGAGAAATCTTCAAAGTTCAATTGCTTAAATCTCATGAGCATACATTTTGACAATGTTATCATACATTTTCTACTTAACTGTTCAGTTAAACTGTTGAACAACTATTTTTGTTAGGACTTACATGGGATTTGTGTGAGAACTTAAACAGAACTTCCATGGATTAACGTTAACCAGTATTTCCTACCCCGGAAGTTATCCTTGAGTGGTTGAGGGGTGAGGGGTCTTTAATCAAAGAGTGGGGGAGATAACTCATCCGGTTGAGTTTTTCTCATTGTGCGGAGCGGTAAAATGTAAATGAGAGTTTGGTTAGAAGTTAGCTTTAATGACAAAAAGAAAGAGGGTGTGAGAACAGAGTTAAAAGAATATGAAAACTCTGTACCAAACACTTTCTAAGCCGGGCAGCCACATCTACTGATTGGTTCACATTTTTTGGTGACCATCATTGAAACAGGCAGTGAGCCCATGACAACTCTTGTTTTAACCCCACCAGCCACTCGTTTCTTTCTTAAAAAAGAAATGTTTCATTTTCTTTGGGGATGCAACATATCTACTATCTAGTCTTCACTCGGAAGATTTAGATATTGAAAAAGAAAAAAAGTTGCCCCACCTTCGCACCTCTTTCATGCACATTGAGTCCGTGTAATATATGTTGCTGTCTCAACAGTTTACACATTTTTTAGCCTGAGAAAGCTAAGTAGCTTCAATCATTCTACACTTGCACGTACACACAAGGAATGAGTTTTCTTGTCATAACATTCATAGAAAATTCCTTTGTGGTTTTTTCGATGATTGAATGGAAGCCCTGGGGGAGTGAATATCACAAAAGCTCCTTTCCAAAGTACATCCGTTGTACAAAGTGGCTCCATGCTACTTCCAGGCATACTAACTGTATCTTTTGTTGATTCAGGATTACAATTCCTATTATATCTGAATTTGAAAAGATTCGGATATATACATTTCATGAATTGACGGATACTCAGATCAAAGGGCAGAGAATGTCAAATTATCATAAAGGGGAGATTGTTAGTTCATCACAAAGGAGGAGATCAAAGAATGTGTTGAAATTGAAGATTTTTGATGATCATGATGTTCACAATCATCAAAAAGGGGGAGAGATATACAAAGTTCAATTTCAGAGTCAAATCTTAAATCTGAGGGTGAAAAGCCTTTGGATTCAAAGATTGCAGCAGGAAATATTTTATTGGTTCTTCTATCCCGTATCATGTGGTGTCTGCTACAAGTTTGTACCTCCTACGAGCATATTGGTTCTACAAGTTCTTGAGTTGAAAATCTATTCAACTCGCGATTCAAAGACAAATTCTTTGTTATTAAACTGAAGATGCACCGTGGAATGTCAAGTAACTCGCACATTATCTTTCTTGTGTGCTGATCCGATGTGTTGAGTTTCTACAGTTGAAAGTTGTTTGATAGTGCGTTCAGTCGAGGCTACTGTACATTGAATCTGGTTACAAAGTTGAAATTATGAAGACCAAGAGCTTTATTCAAGGGGGAGGCTGGAAAGACATGAAGACATGCAACACCAAAGTTCTTCAAAGATTCAAGAGGGAAAGAAGATCAAGCCTGAAGATTTAAAGAAGATCAACGCCTAAAGTTTTCAAGAAGATAAATGCCTTATTCAACTTTAGGGGGAGATTGTTAGGACTGAAAGTCCTGTGTGTTGAAAGTTGTATAAAGCATTTATAAGGGGTCAAATTGTAATTATTTGATAGTTAAGTTGTTAATGGGCCTAAAGCCCATGAGGCCTTATACGACTCATATATAGTTTTTCTAAACCTAGTTTTAGGTTAGAGAAGGTTAGAGAGGTTTAGTCGTCATTATTATTCTAGTCGATAGGTTTACTTTTGCTTATCAGATATTCTCTCTGTAAACCTAAACCTTTATTGAGTATTAATCATATGACTAGAAGTTGTGGCACATTTATTGTTCTTCATTGATTATTGTTCGTGATTGCACTGTAACTGGGATCTACACAAAGGTAACGTCTTACGACTAAAACCCTAAGTGATCTCACGACCAGTGGGTGACGTCTTACGACTAGACCCCATAAAAGTTTCAAATGGTGATGTCTCACGACTAGACCCATCAAACATATGATCATTGGGTGACGTCTGTTCGACTAGACATACGAGATCTTAGGATCTGCAGGTAGCGTCCTACAACTAAAACAACTTACGTTTTAAATGAAGGGACTTACCCGGATTGGCTTCACCAATGTCGCCATCCTCTTCATCTTATTCGTCATCCTTATCCTCAGCAGCATCGGTAGAAGCTCCAATGATGACTACATCGTCATCCTCGTCCTCACCCACGGATGACATGGGGAAGAAAGATCGATCCTCGACACTATACTCGAGAAATCTCTCGATCTTCGTAGCCGAGTCAGAATAAGGCGCGACTCCAGAGAAGTCTATCGCTGAAAAATAAACTAAATCATTAAACAAATGCAAAGAAAATACCAGGTAAAGGGAAAATTTTAAAAACCTTACCCATGGTATTCCACCCTGTGGTGATCCATCGAGCGTTCTCATCGTTCGATGACACGCAACCAAAAACATACCGCGTCTTCCATTTGCAATCGTTGACAGCGGTCGCTTGGACCAAGACACGGTCTCCTCTATACCTAGAAAAGAGACTATACCTATGGTTCGTCTCTGCTTTGACCGAGTAAGCCAACAGAAGGTCATTGACAGAAAAGGGCGACACCCACTTGATTGTCAATCGTTCAACGACTTGAATGATTCGCCAGGATTGGGGCATCATCTGCCTCGACGATAACCTGAAGGTTGTCAAAAATGCCCTTGACAAGGGGGAGAAGGGCCAAGCAAAGCCTATCTTGAATAGATATTCGTATAGGACGAAATACCCATTTGGACACTGCTCCGACCTCAGCTCGTCCGGAGCGCTCAACCTCACGTCAACTGGAATCTTGACGAGACGCCTAAAAGTCTTCATCTCCGCCTCTCCTCTCACAGTACTAGGAGGATCGATCGCCATAAAGGAATCGGGAATAATGCACCTTCCTAAACCCGTGGTCCTTAAAACGTATTAAATAAGACTATAAAAGTCTATAATCAACAATGAATCCTTTAAAAAATCTCTCTCTATAAAACTTGATTGCGTAAAAAGGAAAGGATTCGGCCAAGGTCAATACTTATACTTGATTCGATATCAGGTCGAGTCGACAGATGGTCGACACCTGTCATCAACCTTTCGTGCTCCAGCCGTCGAATGGATGACACCTGTCCCTACACCTAACACCACGCGCCCCACGTCTCCATGACGTCACGGCCGATAAGCGGATGCACGCTTTCCCTCAAAATTGCTACGGTTTTCGAGGAATCAATTCAGTTACTATTGTCGCTACGTGTCCAATCTGGTTACAAAATTCGAAAAATCGGCTTGCTTCCTAATTTCCAAATTTTGGGGGGAAACTGTTTAGGTAAAATTTCACAAGTCACGACCGACGCAAGAAAACCAAAATGTCTCCAATATAAGGACCATTCTTGTATTAAGATAAGGTCCTGACGATCACACACATCAAAAGTCACTGTCGTCCCTGATGACAATTGTCGAGAGTTTCTCACGTCCACGACCAGAAGGAACCCCTTGATAGATTTATATCTCACGATCTGTGTAACGTAACTAACGATTATTGATCATTTATTACATGCAACCGTTTTTCCTCTGTGAGTCTTTTGTTACAGGTTTAAGACACATAATGACCAACGAATATAACGGACTAGCGCCATCAAGATCAATCATTATCAAGACCGTTGAACATTTAATGCTCATTAATGGCGACCAAAGCTATATATACAAGCTTGAAGAACTATTCGAGGCATCTGATGGACATTGGAACTCATAGAAGCACTCAAGAACACATAACTAAGTTTATCTCAAGCAAGAACTCTCGACAAAGTATTCCATCACACGACATACAACACAATCACACGATTAATTTACTTTCTATTGTGATATTGTCAATTGTACTTATGATCATTCCTTCTAAAGGACGACGTCTCTGTTTTACATCTATAGTGCACTTGACGATCTCTGCTATCGTCTTCGGTTTTTACCCTCGACGGGGTTTTCCGCATCACTAAATTCTCCATCCTTTATTCATTTTATTCCTTGTCGTACGATTTGTCGATAGATCGCTTACTTTAGTTGTTAAAGATTCACACCGACCTTAGATCTTCCTTTGGACGATTTTTGGTATTAACAGTTACTAGATCGATATTAAAATTGTTCCAAAAATGAAAACACATGGTAGTATTTCACAAGAAAAATGGATAGTAAACACGGAAATCGGAGGAAAATCAACACAGAAATTGGAGTAAACAATAGAAAATTGGTGTAAACACAGAAAATGGACAGTAAACACACAAATTGGAGGAAAATCAACACACAAATTGGAGTAAACATAGAAAATTGGAGTAAACACTATAAATGGACAGTAAACATAGAAAATCGACGAAAATAAACATATGGTAGTATTACACATCCATTGCACAGACCATGAAGCAACACATAAATTGGAGGAAAATCGAAACAGAGAAGACGATGAGAGAGCAGATACAGATAGATCGATCGATTATATAGAGATTTCACAGATAAGACGACGGTAGTATTACACATCCATTGCACAGATACAGATTGATCGAAACCTGTACATATGGAGAAATCGAACGGAGAAGATAGCGAGAGAGAGAGAGAGAGAGAGCAGATTGAGATCGATGGAGAAAACAAGATAGAGAGATAACTTGTGTTTTCTTGCTGCATTGGAGAAGAGGAGAGCTTCTATGATGTCTGATGGAGAAGACGAGAGAGAGAGAGAGAGAGAAAATTGAGATGGATGTCAGATGTTAATCAAAAAAAGATTAGGGTTTACTTTTTGTTCGCACCTGTTTCTTGTCAAGAGCTGGAGAAGACGAGAGAGCAGTAGCAGCGATGGACTCTACCAAACGATGAGAGCAACAACCATGGAGAAGATCAAATATGTTTGATGAGGAGGGTGGTTGTGTTAAACAATAGATTAGGGTAAAGGGTAACTTTGAAATTCTGAAATTCCATTCCATTGAAATACCTTGTTATTGTGATGGAATGTTTAAATCCTCCATCTATGAAATTTGTTGGAATTCAAAGATTTCATCCATTGAAAAGCTTGAACCAAACAAGGGAATAAAATCTGGTCAAAGAAATTCATCATTTCAATCTCACCATATTCCATCTAATTATGTGAACCAAACTCACCCTAATGGAAATCTTTTACAATTATGACAATCATTTTCAAAACAACAGATGTATCTATTATTTCTCACTACTCTATGACAATTTAACATTTGTGTGTTGTAAAGTAATTATTACGATAAATTATATGGTAACAATTTTTTTTTTATCAATTACTAATAATATATGCGTAAAAATCTTGGGAAAAAGTATTAAGCTTTTCAAACAAAAAAATCTTAATCTCTCAATAAATTTCAACTTTTATCAGAACAAATAAAAAGAAAATTATTGTCAAAATACTATAAACATATTAAAAGTGTTACTAAATGTTTGAAAAATAAAAAAAAATGTTATAAATGACTACATCTTGTTTATTTTATAACAATTACTAAGAGCATCTCCAACAGCTATGCTAAAATGGAAAATGTTGGGATTTTAGCATTTTTGTTGCTCCAACAGCTATGATATCCTCGATGTTAAAATAGGGAAAATAGGAGAGAGATTGTAAAAATCTCTAAATTTAGAGAAATCTTTAAATAGATAGTTTTCCTCCAAAATTAATTATTACTCCAAAAAGCAAACTTTTCATCTCCCAATTTTCCATATATTGAATATTTTAATAATATAATTAACTAAATTGAATATTTTAATAAGATAATTAATACTCGAGTTGCTAAAATAGAATAGCTGTTGGAGTTGAATGCAATTTTTTTAGAGATCTTGATTCTTTTTACCCTATTTTAAAAAAAAACTTTAGAATAGCTATTGGAGATGCTCTAATGAATAATACATACATCTTAATGAAATTATATAATAAAATAAATATGAAGCTATTAAAAAAATTTCTATTTAATTAGAAAAAGAAGAATATTGTTTTTTACAATGAATATACAATTATATAATATATATGTAATTAATTGTTTACAAATAATTAATAAAAAATGATTAATATAATTTAATAAGAGGCCCTTGGCCCAATGGCACTAACCCACCAAACTAACTTTGTGGTTTGGGGTTCAAGTCTCATAAAAGACAGGTGTGAGTTGTGAGAGTTTGCCCCTTGCCCAAAATTTTGAAAATTAATTTTTTTTACTATTATAATCTGTAGATTTTTTGTTTCGATACCTTCTCCATTCATTCTCTGTGATTCCATTTCTCCCAATTGCACAGTTTTATGATCCACCAACCATATAGAGCTTAATCATTCTTCTTATGATGGATTAGTGAAGAAACTTGAACATGTACTATGGTGAAGAAGGAATTTGCCCAACGTACATATTTATCAATGAAGAAAGTTTTCTTCTCATCTCAGTTGCAGAAATCCATTTATACCTGAAATTGTATTAATTATATATGGAAAACAAATAATCTGTTGCGTCTTTTTTTGTTTGAACTGACTGACCAGCCCTCAAAGGCAGGCACAGATGTTACATCTTCAGTTCATGCAAATCTAGCATCCATCCATCATTGTTAATATATTAATTTTTGCAGGGACGGCATGCTCTGCTCTATAATAAGACTACACCACAGGAGAGCTTTGAATGGGTTAATCTCAAGGAGCTAAAGTTTTGTCATCGTCTCTAGAGTTTTATGTTGCCAACTCCTTTTTAAGCACTTATATCTATCTTCAAGTTAGTTTAAGCTTTTGTGCTGAGAAATTAATATTTAAACCTTAAAATGCTACGATTATTCATGTAAAGCAAATGATGGTGGACCAACCAATTTGAGACACAATGTACACTACACCAAATGTTGTCTTAGACAACAAATGCTAATTATCTATGTTGTTTAAGATAAGCTTAGACAACAAATGCTAATATATGTTGCCTAAGATTCCTCTTAGACAAGGTGTAGTTCTATGTTGCCTAAGTGAGACCTTATACAACATATGAATAATTATATGTTGCCTCAACTATCTTAAGCAACATCTTCTCTTATGTTTTTTTTTTTTGAGCCGGTTTTCCTTTGAAACACACTATAAATTTTATTTAAATTAACAAATTAGAAAGGTTAAATAAAAACTCCTAAAATAATATGACAAACAATCTATTTTATTGTTTTTGTTGAAGTTATCTTAGGCAACATATTTTCTTGTTTCTATGTAGCCTAAGATAAAAAATATAAATAAATATAGATAGTTGAAAATGTAATAACTTGTTGACGGATGATTTAAGGTTGACCCCTACTTAACTTCTACTTAGGCAACATATAATCTATTGTGTTTGTTGCATAAGATCTAGCTTAACTTCTGCTTAGGCAACATATTTTCGTATTTCAATGTTGCCTAACAAAAATATAAATAAATATAGGTAGTTGAAAATATAATAACTCGATTTTGACGACTTTTGGCTTCCAACAAACAAACGTTGTTTTCATCATCAAAAGGCATTTAAAGATTCTTAGGTAACTATTAACTAGTATACTTATACAATTTCGTGGTGGGGAACCCTTAGAAAAACCCTGTCAATGTACGAAAGAGAGAGAATGTCAGTTAAAAGAAGAAGGCTTACAAGAAAATTTAGAGTATGAAGAAAACCTAGAATTTGACGAGGATAATTTTATAGACCATAACCTTGATTTCATAAATAGTGAAACTTTATATACAACATTAGTTACAGACCAAGATATAGATAATTTAATTTCTAAATTAGAAAAAATAGGAATTATAGGAGAAAATATTATTAAATATTGGGAGAAAGATAAAGTTCAATGTGAATTAAAAATAAAAAATCCAGAATACATAATAAAAACAAAAAATATAGAACCGACTAATCAAGATAGAGAAGACTTTAAAATGCATATCTCAGAATTATTAAAATTAGGAGTAATTAGGAAATCAGATAGTCCTCATAGATCAGCAGCTTTTATAGTTAGAAAACATTCAGAAATAGTTAGAGGAAAAAGTAGAATGGTTATAAATTATAAAAGACTTAATGACAATACTATAGATGATGCTTATAATATTCCAGACAAAACAGTATTAATAAATAAAATACAGAATTGTAAAATATTCAGTAAATTTGACTTAAAATCAGGATTTTGGCAAGTCAAGATGCACCCTGATAGTATAGAATGGACTGCATTTACTTGTTCTGAAGGACATTATGAATGGTTAGTAATGCCTTTTGGACTCAAGAATGCTCCAAGTATTTTTCAGAGAAAAATGGAAGACATATTTAATAAACACAGTAATTTTGTAGCTGTATACATAGACGACATATTAGTTTTTAGCAAAAATAGAAAAGAACACAGAGGACACTTACAGATTGTATTTTCAGAATTCATAAAACATGGATTAATATTGAGTAAAAAGAAAATGCAATTGTTTAAAGAATATATAGATTTTTTAGGCGTAAATATAGGAGAAGGAAAAATTAAATTACAGCCTCATATAGCCCAAAAAGCATTAGAGTTTCCAGATAAGTTAGAAGATTTAAAGCAACTTCAGAAATTTTTAGGATTAATAAATTATGCTAGACCTTTTATTAAAAATTTAGGAAAAATAGCAGGACCCTTATATGCTAAGACTTCAATTACTGGCCAAAGATATTTTAATCAAGAAGATACAAAGCTAGTACAACAACTAAAAGAACAAATAAAGACTATACCAGAGCTAGCATTACCTTTAGACACATATTATTTAATAATAGAGACAGATGGATGTAATACAGGATGGGGAGCAATACTCTTGTGCAAACCCCATAAATATGCTGATAAAAGTACAGAAAAGATTTGCCGCTATAATAGTGGTAAATTCAAAGAAAAAGGAAATATTAGTAGCATAGATGCAGAATTATTAGCAATCAATTACGCTTTAGACAGTTTTGAACTATTCATAATCCCTAAAAAAGAAATTACTATTAGAACAGACTGTGAAGCTATAGTCTCATTTTATAATAAAATGAAAGGAGAAAGTAAAAGAAGCACTAGAAGACGATGGTTAAATTTCCTAGATAGAGTTAGTAACACAGGATTAAATATTAATATAGAACATATTAAAGGAAGTGATAATAAAGCCGCATACATCTTAAGCAGACTCATAGAACAACAAGCTAGTTAAAAATGAATTGTATAGTTTGTAGAGATTTATATCCAACTCATTATAGATTTTGCACTTGTACTTGTCTTTCTTATTGTTTGTACGTGCCATACATAGAAAATAATTTAATAATTAGAACAAAAATAGCCATGTTTGTATCTTTAAACATTCCTTTTGAAATAAAATTTTTAGTAGTAAGAAAAATTAGAGAAAATATTAATAATAGATTGGAGTTAAGATGGATAGATTAATCCTTTCTGTTACTAATATTCTTTCTTGCAGATGAATAATAGACTCCCTTTCAGTCCAGGCATTTCTCCTGGTACTACATCCTTTCCTAGACCTTTTAATGTTCAGAATAAACAATTTCTCAGAGAAAATATGAGATTCGGTCCTTATGAAATGACCGTATATCCCAAAGATGAGAAAAGTTTTAGAACCTTAAAAGAATTCTCACTTAGTAAAGAAGAACAAGTTTTAATAGATAATCTTTGGATTTGTTATAATAAGAATCCTAAAGATATCAAATATTTTATAGCTTGTTTAAATGCCTTGTCAGAATATTTTACTCAGAAATCTAAATGTTTTAAACTTTATGTAGTTTTTAGAGGATTTAAGACAGGATTCTTTCACACTTGGATTGAAGTCCTTGAAGCAGTTCAGGGCTTTCCAAATCCTTGGTTCAAAAGATTCAATGACTATCAAGAAGCAATTAAAAATGCTAGTGAGAGGTTAGGTAGAAATTTTTTCATATCCCCTTCTTTAAGAAATTATCAAGAATCTCCTTTAGAATTTTCTGTGACTAGAGATACTAATCAGATTTTATTTTGTGATCATTGTGAATCCCTTACCAAAAATTTTAAAATTCTCAATGATGACAATACTAGACTCAGAAATGAAAAATTAGAATTACAAAAGAAAATTTCCTTCTTAGAAAGACAAATTATAGACCAATCTATAAATAAAGGTTTATCTTCTGGCCAAAATCAGAAGATTAAGATGGGTGGACATTCTCCGATGAATGCCATAAGAGGTACCATTGAACCTAATAAGTCAATGGCTAGTCCGGCTTTACCGGTGGCTGGTAAAGACTCATCAAATCCGGAGATGGCTATGGGATTGCCAAAATCTCAAGAGACACAGAGGGGGATGATCCCTCTACCTCTAGACCTCAAAAACATGAGAAAGAAATATGGGATTCTCTCGGAGAACCTGGAAAACATTATGATTTTTTAGTAAAATACTCACCCACATACACATCCCCAGAACAATCCTCAGAATTTTCCCTCACACAAAGCCCTTCACAGAGCCTACATTTAGATTCTATTCAAACAGGCCAAGCAATTATCGAAGAAATAGGAGAAACCCCAGTAATCCCTTCTCAGAGGCCAAAGAAAATCTCCAGAAAAATCAAAATACCAAAGATAAAAGCTAAAAATGAGATTAATAGAATGATTAAGGAAGTAATCCAAGATTACATTCCTAAACATTCTGAAGATAAGGAAATGCTTAAGGAAAAATCAGATTCCTCTTTAGAAAGAAACCAGAGAGACAACTATTCTGAAGACAGCGGGTACTCTTTCGACAGTACTGCAAGACACAATCTCGACACGTGACACGGTTCTACTGTTCAAGAAAAGACCTTACTTGAAAAAATACTGTAGAAATCCCAACACGTAATCAAGGACTGTATCAGATCAGACAAAAGAACTACAGTTGAAGTTCCAGAAGACTGAAGACCTCACTCGAAGCTACTAGACATAATTGGTTCAGACACGTTGCAAAGAAAATAATTGCTTTTTACTGTAACACCTTTACAGATGTTACAAATGTATGGATTCTCTATTACTATATAAGAAGAGCATCAAGTAGCATTGAAGAAACAAGCAATCAAAGCCTCAACTCTCAAAAGACGTCCATACTTAAAAACCCTCTCTTAAAAATTTAGCCTTTTCCATTGTAATATAAAAACTTTGTATCATAAGGTGTGCTTGCTCTAATAAAGGTACTTCCTTTTTTCCTTTTCATTTTAGTTCATAACTTTTAGGGACTTCCCGAAAGGGAAATCCTTAAAAAGTTTTTTAGATGTATAATTATAGTTAAGTTTGTATTCCCACCAAGTATTGTATATATTCCTTCTATAATAAAAAGATGTGTTTTTGTAAATTTCATGGTTTTGTGAAAATTTTATGCTTTTTATAACAAGTTCCATAAAAATTAACATAATGATATGTTATACCTATATTCTTCCTGAGTGGCTCGAAAGTAAAGTAAAGGACATTGTTAAGGCCGGAGTGAGCCTGTGTTGTTGTCCGTTGATACTTGTCGAAGAAAGGGAATTGTATAAGTATACTAGTCATTGTGTAAAAAAAAAAAAAAAGAGGTTTTCTATATGTTTATTTTGGGATACAACTTACTGTATTTTCATCTAATTTACTATTTTAAGGAGAGTACCAAGTAGGATAAAGTTTTCTTGATAAATTTCGTGTGTTTTATATCTGGTAATCTAAATCAGGTACCCCCTCCCCCTTATTGGTATCAGAGCATTCATAGTTTTTTAACTATTACGAAATTAATTCAACCATCTTAAATTTATTATCTTTTAATTATTACACTTCTTAGACATAAATTACTCTTGACTTTATATCCACAAATAGTAAAAGTAGGTAGTAATAATTTACAATTTTCATTTAACCGTAAAAATCCATAAATAGAAAAAGAAATATCCTTGTTATTTTATGAATAACCAAGACCAACACAATTACTACTGCAACCACTCTTGTCATACACTTTGCTTTTATAGTAAAATCATAGAGAATAACCCTGAGTTTCGAAAGAACATTTGTTATTTCCTTTCCCTAGACATTCCCCAAGATATAAAAGTCTTAGTTATTAGAAAACTTAGAGAAAACATTAATATCATTCAAAAGAAAAGGAGAGAAGAAATCTTGAGAGAACTTGAAATAGAAAAAAGAAGGCTAGGACTTTTAACAAGACAACTTATTTTAGCCTATTTACGTAATTTACAGTGAATCTGGAATCAAAACGAATAGAATATTTAGGAGTAGAACTAAACCAACCCACAAATAAAAGATTATTAAATATAATAGATAAAGGTAAACTTAAGTGTAATTTTGAAAGAGACCACCAACATAACTTTTATTCCACAGATCAAGTCCAGAATACTATTTTAGATTTACTAATAAATTTAGCTGATAATTTAGAAGTTAAAATTAGTAAGTTAGCAGATAATCTTAGCACATTAGAAAATAATATAGCAAATATAAATAAAGACCTTAGAGAAACACGTAGTAATTACGATTATATAAAAGAACAAAATAAGATTATTTTAGAAAAAATTAGTCAGCCAAAAATAGACAAGGTAGAAATAAGAAATATACAAGAGACATTAGAAAACTTTACAAAAAGGCTTGAAAATCAGAAAAATCCTAATTTAGAAGATATACAACAACTAACTAATCAAATTAGTTCCCTCACTATTAATAACACAGGTAAAGAAATAATTGCTAGAAAGAAAACATCTAAAGAATTAAACTTTAGACAATATAAAACAATAGAAATATGACGTCAGAAACAAATAATAAAAAATCATTAGTAATTAGGTCAACAAGTATGTTAGACAAATTTATAAATAAAAGAGAAGAATATGATGCTAAATTAGAAGAAATAATAGATCCAGAACATGATTATGAGAAATTTCAAACCCATGGTTTACATTTATTAAATCCAGAAGTATTATATAATAAAGGAATGTTTGAGAAATCAACCCAATTTTTTAAACATAATAGAGAAGTAACAGTCCAATGTATAAAAAATCAAACTAGAATATTAGACGTAGTATCCCAAGAAGCTGAAAAACATTTAAAAAGACAAAATTTTAATTTCATACATTTAGGATTGATAGTTATAGGAGTAAAAGGATTAATGAGAAAAAATTTAGGATGTAAAATATTAATTACTCTTTTCGATAACAGAATTTCCAACATTGCTAAAGGTATGATAGCAAGTACAGAAGTAGATTTAAATAGCAATAAAGGAATTATATATTGTAGTCCAGATTTTTTGTTGACTATTAAAGATTTTATTAAACACATAAAAATAGGAATACAAACAAGAGGATATGAAGATGTAGAACAAGGAGATAATTTGTTAATATCCTTAGGAATATTAGGAAGATGTTCTCTCACCTCTAAAACAAAATATAAAGTATACACAGATAAAGTAGTAGACTTAGTTAGTAGCAGAGGAATAAAAATGGTAAAACCAAAAGAATTTTCTACAGAAGAATTAATAGGATTAGATTGGAATTTAAGCGTTTTTGAAGAACAAAAGCAAAAGATGGTAGCCCCTAAAGATGCTTTAATGTATACAGATAGATATGGAAAAACTAGTTTAAGATTCACAGACTATGTTTCAATACCTAATCAAGAATATGAAGACGAAATAGACAATAATTCTAAAAATACTATTGATAGTGATGCAGTACATATAGAATTAATAAATAATGAATTAGATAAGGTAATATTTCCAAAAGAATTAAATATAGAATTAAATAATGAAGAATTATTACAATTAGAAGACCAATTATACTTATCCAAACAAATTACAGAACAAGAATACATCTATTATGATGAATTTAGAAACATAAGAATAGGATTATTACAAGAAGATGATCAAATGACTTATAATACAGACATAAGTTATCAAAAAGAACTAGTAGATGAAGAAGCTGAAAGTTATAGAACAACTGCAAGATCTCCATTTGAAAGAACAATTCCCATGGAACAATTCTCTTATAATAGCTTCCCTCCAAGAGCACCCTATAGAAATTATAAAGAACCAGAAAATGATTATAAGTATATAGCTAAAGGAATAGAAAGACCATTAGAACAACCAATAAATTTTCAAGCAGAATCAAAAGGATACATATTAAACCTAACAGCCCATGACCCACAAATTTGGACCAATGTAATAGACGTTTGGAAAAGTACATTAATAGCCCATTATTATAGACTCCACCAAGATCTAGAACCCCAAGATATGTATAGACACCTAGAAACATTTTTAGGAGAAAGTACAAAGGCAATGTGGGAAGCCTTTAAACGAGAACAATCAAATGAATATAATAATTTAATATCATTAGGAAGTAATCCTTATAATTTCGTTAATCAAATACAGATATTAGCAACAGGAGCAGACCCTAATTCAGGACAAATGAATGTACAAAAGAAAGCCATGAGAGAATTAGAACAATTGTCCTTATATCAATATCAATGGACTAGTGGTAAGAAAGTAAAACAGTTTTTAAACCATTATGTATATCTTACGGCCATAGCAGGAAATACATTTAACCAAGAAATAGGAAATAAATTATTTCATAAATTACGTGGACCATTAGGATTAGAAATACATAATAAATGGATTAATTTGCCCTCAGTAAAAGAAAACCCAGATTATTGTTGGCCAATAGGACAGAGAGCTCAATTTATTACAAAAATGTTAGAAGAAAAATGTGTAGAATTACAGATACAGAAACAATTAAAACAAACAGATTATAAGTTTTGCAAAGATATGTATACACCCCAAACATATGGAACATCCGGCCCTAAACCCAAAAAGAAATATAATAATCACAGAAGATTCACTAAAGCACGATACTATCTCAGAAAATCTAATAAGAGGAAACCTTATTTAAATGAACAAAAACATGTTAGAAAATTTAAACCAGGAAGAACATACAAAAATAAATTAAGTTGTTATGTATGTAGTAGTAGTGAACATTTAGCTAGAACTTGCCCTAAGAGAGTAAATAATTTTGATAAAAAGAGCACTCTAGTAGAATGTGTTAATGAAGATCTTATTCCAGTAGATGAATATATCTCAGACAATGAATCTATTTATAGCATAATAACAATAGAAGAAAACCAGTTTGAAAAAGAAAAAAGTAGTGATTCTGAACCAGAAATAATAAATGAATTCACTCAGAACTCAGAACCAGAATTAGACTTTGTCCATATAGAAGAAAAATTATGTAATCATAATTGGCATAAAAATTCAGGAACAGACAGTATTTCTTGTATATTTTGTGCTAAATTTCCTCACAGAACTTTAAGAGCCAAATGTTTTAATTGTCTTAAAGAAGCTTGTATAAAATGTCTAGAAAATAATGGATTATTAGACCTAGAAACTGAAAAATCTACAAATATAATTAAAGAAATTGAAAAACAGGAATTAAGGATTCTAAGAAAAAGAATAGAAAATGTAGAAGATACCTTAAAATTAGTCCAAAAGAAAATAGACTATTTAGAAATTAATACAAAAGGAAAAGAAATAATTAATGATAATCATTTTGATCAAGATAATGTCCAAGTTATTTGTAATTAATACAATACTGGTTCAGAATACAATACTGGTTCAGAATCACTACTTTTTTTCTTTTTCAAACTGGTTTTCTTCTATTGTTATTATGCTATAAATAGATTCATTGTCTGAGATATATTCATCTACTGGAATAAGATCTTCATTAACACATTCTACTAGAGTGCTCTTTTTATCAAAATTATTTACTCTCTTAGGGCAAGTTCTAGCTAAATGTTCACTACTACTACATACATAACAACTTAATTTATTTTTGTATGTTCTTCCTGGTTTAAATTTTCTAACATGTTTTTGTTCATTTAAATAAGGTTTCCTCTTATTAGATTTTCTGAGATAGTATCGTGCTTTAGTGAATCTTCTGTGATTATTATATTTCTTTTTGGGTTTAGGGCCGGATGTTCCATATGTTTGGGGTGTATACATATCTTTGCAAAACTTATAATCTGTTTGTTTTAATTGTTTCTGTATCTGTAATTCTACACATTTTTCTTCTAACATTTTTGTAATAAATTGAGCTCTCTGTCCTGTTGGCCAACAATAATCTGGGTTTTCTTTTACTGAGGGCAAATTAATCCATTTATTATGTATTTCTAATCCTAATGGTCCAGGTAATTTATGAAATAATTTATTTCCTATTTCTTGGTTAAATGTATTTCCTGCTATGGCCGTAAGATATACATAATGGTTTAAAAACTGTTTTACTTTCTTACCACTAGTCCATTGATATAAGGACAATTGTTCTAATTCTCTCATGGCTTTCTTTTGTACATTCATTTGTCCTGAATTAGGGTCTGCTCCTGTTGCTAATATCTGTATTTGATTAACGAAATTATAAGGATTACTTCCTAATGATATTAAATTATTATATTCATCTGATTGTTCTCGTTTAAAGGCTTCCCACATTGCCTTTGTACTTTCTCCTAAAAATGTTTCTAGGTGTCTATACATATCTTGGGGTTCTAGATCTTGGTGGAGTCTATAATAATGGGCTATTAATGTACTTTTCCAAACGTCTATTACATTGGTCCAAATTTGTGGGTCATGGGCTGTTAGGTTTAATATGTATCCTTTTGATTCTGCTTGAAAATTTATTGGTTGTTCTAATGGTCTTTCTATTCCTTTAGCTATATACTTATAATCATTTTCTGGTTCTTTATAATTTCTATAGGGTGCTCTTGGAGGGAAGCTATTATAAGAGAATTGTTCCATGGGAACTGTTCTTTCAAATGGAGATCTTGCAGTTGTTTTATAACTTTCAGCTTCTTCATCTACTAGTTCTTTTTGATAACTTATGTCTGTATTATAAGTCATTTGATCATCTTCTTGTAATAATCCTATTCTTATGTTTCTAAATTCATCATAATAGATGTATTCTTGTTCTGTAATTTGTTTGGATAAGTATAATTGGTCTTCTAATTGTAATAATTCTTCATTATTTAATTCTATATTTAATTCTTTTGGAAATATTACCTTATCTAATTTATTATTTATTAATTCTATATGTACTGCATCACTATCAATAGTATTTTTAGAATTATTGTCTATTTCGTCTTCATATTCTTGATTAGGTATTGAAACATAGTCTGTGAATCTTAAACTAGTTTTTCCATATCTATCTGTATACATTAAAGCATCTTTAGGGGCTACCATCTTTTGCTTTTGTTCTTCAAAAACGCTTAAATTCCAATCTAATCCTATTAATTCTTCTGTAGAAAATTCTTTTGGTTTTACCATTTTTATTCCTCTGCTACTAACTAAGTCTACTACTTTATCTGTGTATACTTTATATTTTGTTTTAGAGGTGAGAGAACATCTTCCTAATATTCCTAAGGATATTAACAAATTATCTCCTTGTTCTACATCTTCATATCCTCTTGTTTGTATTCCTATTTTTATGTGTTTAATAAAATCTTTAATAGTCAACAAAAAATCTGGACTACAATATATAATTCCTTTATTGCTATTTAAATCTACTTCTGTACTTGCTATCATACCTTTAGCAATGTTGGAAATTCTGTTAACGAAAAGAGTAATTAATATTTTACATCCTAAATTTTTTCTCATTAATCCTTTTACTCCTATAACTATCAATCCTAAATGTATGAAATTAAAATTTTGTCTTTTTAAATGTTTTTCAGCTTCTTGGGATACTACGTCTAATATTCTAGTTTGATTTTTTATACATTGGACTGTTACTTCTCTATTATGTTTAAAAAATTGGGTTGATTTCTCAAACATTCCTTTATTATATAATACTTCTGGATTTAATAAATGTAAACCATTGGTTTGAAATTTCTCATAATCATGTTCTGGATCTATTATTTCTTCTAATTTAGCATCATATTCTTCTCTTTTATTTATAAATTTGTCTAACATACTTGTTGACCTAATTACTAATGATTTTTTATTATTTGTTTCTGACGTCATATTTCTATTGTTTTATATTGTCTAAAGTTTAATTCTTTAGATGTTTTCTTTCTAGCAATTATTTCTTTACCGGTGTTATTAATAGTGAGGGAACTAATTTGATTAGTTAGTTGTTGTATATCTTCTAAATTAGGATTTTTCTGATTTTCAAGCCTTTTTGTAAAGTTTTCTAATGTCTTTTGTATATTTCTTATTTCTACCTTGTCTATTTTTGGCTGACTAATTTTTTCTAAAATAAGCTTATTTTGTTCTTTTATATAATCGTAATTACTACGTGTTTCTCTAAGGTCTTTATTTATATTTGCTATATTATTTTCTAATGTGCTAAGATTATCCGCTAACTTACTAATTTTAACTTCTAAATTATCAGCTAAATTTATTAGTAAATCTAAAATAGTATTCTGGACTTGATCTGTGGAATAAAAGTTATGTTGGTGGTCTCTTTCAAAATTACACTTAAGTTTACCTTTATCTATTATATTTAATAATCTTTTATTTGTGGGTTGGTTTAGTTCTACTCCTAAATATTCTATTCGTTTTGATTCCAGATTCACTGTAAATTACGTAAATAGGCTAAAATAAGTTGTCTTGTTAAAAGTCCTAGCCTTCTTTTTTCTATTTCAAGTTCTCTCAAGATTTCTTCTCTCCTTTTCTTTTGAATGATATTAATGTTTTCTCTAAGTTTTCTAATAACTAAGACTTTTATATCTTGGGGAATGTCTAGGGAAAGGAAATAACAAATGTTCTTTCGAAACTCAGGGTTATTCTCTATGATTTTACTATAAAAGCAAAGTGTATGACAAGAGTGGTTGCAGTAGTAATTGTGTTGGTCTTGGTTATTCATAAAATAACAAGGATATTTCTTTTTCTATTTATGGATTTTTACGGTTAAATGAAAATTGTAAATTATTACTACCTACTTTTACTATTTGTGGATATAAAGTCAAGAGTAATTTATGTCTAAGAAGTGTAATAATTAAAAGATAATAAATTTAAGATGGTTGAATTAATTTCGTAATAGTTAAAAAACTATGAATGCTCTGATACCAATAAGGGGGAGGGGGTACCTGATTTAGATTACCAGATATAAAACACACGAAATTTATCAAGAAAACTTTATCCTACTTGGTACTCTCCTTAAAATAGTAAATTAGATGAAAATACAGTAAGTTGTATCCCAAAATAAACATATAGAAAACCTCTTTTTTTTTTTTTTTACACAATGACTAGTATACTTATACAATTCCCTTTCTTCGACAAGTATCAACGGACAACAACACAGGCTCACTCCGGCCTTAACAATGTCCTTTACTTTACTTTCGAGACACTCAGGAAGAATATAGGTATAACATATCATTATGTTAATTTTTATGGAACTTGTTATAAAAAGCATAAAATTTTCACAAAACCATGAAATTTACAAAAACACATCTTTTTATTATAGAAGGAATATATACAATACTTGGTGGGAATACAAACTTAACTATAATTATACATCTAAAAAACTTTTTAAGGATTTCCCTTTCGGGAAGTCCCTAAAAGTTATGAACTAAAATGAAAAGGAAAAAAGGAAGTACCTTTATTAGAGCAAGCACACCTTATGATACAAAGTTTTTATATTACAATGGAAAAGGCTAAATTTTTAAGAGAGGGTTTTTAAGTATGGACGTCTTTTGAGAGTTGAGGCTTTGATTGCTTGTTTCTTCAATGCTACTTGATGCTCTTCTTATATAGTAATAGAGAATCCATACATTTGTAACATCTGTAAAGGTGTTACAGTAAAAAGCAATTATTTTCTTTGCAACGTGTCTGAACCAATTATGTCTAGTAGCTTCGAGTGAGGTCTTCAGTCTTCTGGAACTTCAACTGTAGTTCTTTTGTCTGATCTGATACAGTCCTTGATTACGTGTTGGGATTTCTACAGTATTTTTTCAAGTAAGGTCTTTTCTTGAACAGTAGAACCGTGTCACGTGTCGAGATTGTGTCTTGCAGTACTGTCGAAAGAGTACCCGCTGTCTTCAGAATAGTTGTCTCTCTGGTTTCTTTCTAAAGAGGAATCTGATTTTTCCTTAAGCATTTCCTTATCTTCAGAATGTTTAGGAATGTAATCTTGGATTACTTCCTTAATCATTCTATTAATCTCATTTTTAGCTTTTATCTTTGGTATTTTGATTTTTCTGGAGATTTTCTTTGGCCTCTGAGAAGGGATTACTGGGGTTTCTCCTATTTCTTCGATAATTGCTTGGCCTGTTTGAATAGAATCTAAATGTAGGCTCTGTGAAGGGCTTTGTGTGAGGGAAAATTCTGAGGATTGTTCTGGGGATGTGTATGTGGGTGAGTATTTTACTAAAAAATCATAATGTTTTCCAGGTTCTCCGAGAGAATCCCAGATTTCTTTCTCATGTTTTTGAGGTCTAGAGGTAGAGGGATCATCCCCCTCTGTGTCTCTTGAGATTTTGGCAATCCCATAGCCATCTCCGGATTTGATGAGTCTTTACCAGCCACCGGTAAAGCCGGACTAGCCATTGACTTATTAGGTTCAATGGTACCTCTTATGGCATTCATCGGAGAATGTCCACCCATCTTAATCTTCTGATTTTGGCCAGAAGATAAACCTTTATTTATAGATTGGTCTATAATTTGTCTTTCTAAGAAGGAAATTTTCTTTTGTAATTCTAATTTTTCATTTCTGAGTCTAGTATTGTCATCATTGAGAATTTTAAAATTTTTGGTAAGGGATTCACAATGATCACAAAATAAAATCTGATTAGTATCTCTAGTCACAGAAAATTCTAAAGGAGATTCTTGATAATTTCTTAAAGAAGGGGATATGAAAAAATTTCTACCTAACCTCTCACTAGCATTTTTAATTGCTTCTTGATAGTCATTGAATCCTTTGAACCAAGGATTTGGAAAGCCCTGAACTGCTTCAAGGACTTCAATCCAAGTGTGAAAGAATCCTGTCTTAAATCCTCTAAAAACTACATAAAATTTAAAACATTTAGATTTCTGAGTAAAATATTCTGACAAGGCATTTAAACAAGCTATAAAATATTTGATATCTTTAGGATTCTTATTATAACAAATCCAAAGATTATCTATTAAAACTTGTTCTTCTTTACTAAGTGAGAATTCTTTTAAGGTTCTAAAACTTTTCTCATCTTTGGGATATACGGTCATTTCATAAGGACCGAATCTCATATTTTCTCTGAGAAATTGTTTATTCTGAACATTAAAAGGTCTAGGAAAGGATGTAGTACCAGGAGAAATGCCTGGACTGAAAGGGGGTCTATTATTCATCTGCAAGAAAGAATATTAGTAACAGAAAGGATTAATCTATCCATCTTAACTCCAATCTATTATTAATATTTTCTCTAATTTTTCTTACTACTAAAAATTTTATTTCAAAAGGAATGTTTAAAGATACAAACATGGCTATTTTTGTTCTAATTATTAAATTATTTTCTATGTATGGCACGTACAAACAATAAGAAAGACAAGTACAAGTGCAAAATCTATAATGAGTTGGATATAAATCTCTACAAACTATACAATTCATTTTTAACTAGCTTGTTGTTCTATGAGTCTGCTTAAGATGTCTGCGGCTTTATTATCACTTCCTTTAATATGTTCTATATTAATATTTAATCATGTGTTACTAACTCTATCTAGGAAATTTAACCATCGTCTTCTAGTGCTTCTTTTACTTTCTCCTTTCATTTTATTATAAAATGAGACTATAGCTTCACAGTCTGTTCTAATAGTAATTTCTTTTTTAGGGATTATGAATAGTTCAAAACTGTCTAAAGCGTAATTGATTGCTAATAATTCTGCATCTATGCTACTAATATTTCCTTTTTCTTTGAATTTACCACTATTATAGCGGCAAATCTTTTCTGTACTTTTATCAGCATATTTATGGGGTTTGCACAAGAGTATTGCTCCCCATCCTGTATTACATCCATCTGTCTCTATTATTAAATAATCTGTGTCTAAAGGTAATGCTAGCTCTGGTATAGTCTTTATTTGTTCTTTTAGTTGTTGTACTAGCTTTGTATCTTCTTGATTAAAATATCTTTGGCCAGTAATTGAAGTCTTAGCATATAAGGGTCCTGCTATTTTTCCTAAATTTTTAATAAAAGGTCTAGCATAATTTATTAATCCTAAAAATTTCTGAAGTTGCTTTAAATCTTCTAACTTATCTGGAAACTCTAATGCTTTTTGGGCTATATGAGGCTGTAATTTAATTTTTCCTTCTCCTATATTTACGCCTAAAAAATCTATATATTCTTTAAACAATTGCATTTTCTTTTTACTCAATATTAATCCATGTTTTATGAATTCTGAAAATACAATCTGTAAGTGTCCTCTGTGTTCTTTTCTATTTATGCTAAAAACTAATATGTCGTCTATGTATACAGCTACAAAATTACTGTGTTTATTAAATATGTCTTCCATTTTTCTCTGAAAAATACTTGGAGCATTCTTGAGTCCAAAAGGCATTACTAACCATTCATAATGTCCTTCAGAACAAGTAAATGCAGTCCATTCTATACTATCAGGGTGCATCTTGACTTGCCAAAATCCTGATTTTAAGTCAAATTTACCGAATATTTTACAATTCTGTATTTTATTTATTAATACTGTTTTGTCTGGAATATTATAAGCATCATCTATAGTATTGTCATTAAGTCTTTTATAATTTATAACCATTCTACTTTTTCCTCTAACTATTTCTGAATGTTTTCTAACTATAAAAGCTGCTGATCTATGAGGACTATCTGATTTCCTAATTACTCCTAATTTTAATAATTCTGAGATATGCATTTTAAAGTCTTCTCTATCTTGATTAGTCGGTTCTATATTTTTTGTTTTTATTATGTATTCTGGATTTTTTATTTTTAATTCACATTGAACTTTATCTTTCTCCCAATATTTAATAATATTTTCTCCTATAATTCCTATGTTTTCTAATTTAGAAATTAAATTATCTATATCTTGGTCTGTAACTAATGTTGTATATAAAGTTTCACTATTTATGAAATCAAGGTTATGGTCTATAAAATTATCCTCGTCAAATTCTAGGTTTTCTTCATACTCTAAATTTTCTTGTAAGCCTTCTTCTTTTAACTGACATTCTCTCTCTTTCGTACATTGACAGGGTTTTTCTAAGGGTTCCCCACCACGCTTCTCAATGCGCGAAGAAGAAACTACTGGAGCTAAGAGTGTATGTCGATGAAAATGTAAATAATCTTTGTTTATTGTAACACTTCCATCGTCTTTTAGTAAAAAACTAAGTCCCAAAATGATTTGTATGTCTGAAATCTTTAAATGTCTTACCCAAGTACTGTTATGTGGAAGAGTGTATTCTTTACTATATCCACAATTGGTCTCAAAAATTATTTTACTATTTGATCTTAATAATTCTTTATATAGAAAAAGTCCTCCATCCATTTGCTGGGCTTCACTGGGTGAGTCTGATTGTAAGATGTATTTATTAGGGACTAAAGGTTTATGTATTATACAATTTGAGCATCCTGAATCTACTAATGCTGTACAATTAATAATATAATTATCTATTCTTACTTTACACTTTACCTTTAAAGTCTTCAAGTTTTCTGAATTACAAATAACTTGGACATTATCTTGATCAAAATGATTATCATTAATTATTTCTTTTCCTTTTGTATTAATTTCTAAATAGTCTATTTTCTTTTGGACTAATTTTAAGGTATCTTCTACATTTTCTATTCTTTTTCTTAGAATCCTTAATTCCTGTTTTTCAATTTCTTTAATTATATTTGTAGATTTTTCAGTTTCTAGGTCTAATAATCCATTATTTTCTAGACATTTTATACAAACTTCTTTAAGACAATTAAAACATTTGGCTCTTAAAGTTCTGTGAGGAAATTTAGCACAAAATATACAAGAAATACTGTCTGTTCCTGAATTTTTATGCCAATTATGATTACATAATTTTTCTTCTATATGGACAAAGTCTAATTCTGGTTCTGAGTTCTGAGTGAATTCATTTATTATTTCTGGTTCAGAATCACTACTTTTTTCTTTTTCAAACTGGTTTTCTTCTATTGTTATTATGCTATAAATAGATTCATTGTCTGAGATATATTCATCTACTGGATTAAGATCTTCATTAACACATTCTACTAGAGTGCTCTTTTTATCAAAATTATTTACTCTCTTAGGGCAAGTTCTAGCTAAATGTTCACTACTACTACATACATAACAACTTAATTTATTTTTGTATGTTCTTCCTGGTTTAAATTTTCTAACATGTTTTTGTTCATTTAAATAAGGTTTCCTCTTATTAGATTTTCTGAGATAGTATCGTGCTTTAGTGAATCTTCTGTGATTATTATATTTCTTTTTGGGTTTAGGGTCGGATGTTCCATATGTTTGGGGTGTATACATATCTTTGCAAAACTTATAATCTGTTTGTTTTAATTGTTTCTGTATCTGTAATTCTACACATTTTTCTTCTAACATTTTTGTAATAAATTGAGCTCTCTGTCCTATTGGCCAACAATAATCTGGGTTTTCTTTTACTGAGGGCAAATTAATCCATTTATTATGTATTTCTAATCCTAATGGTCCAGGTAATTTATGAAATAATTTATTTCCTATTTCTTGGTTAAATGTATTTCCTGCTATGGCCGTAAGATATACATAATGGTTTAAAAACTGTTTTACTTTCTTACCACTAGTCCATTGATATTGATATAAGGACAATTGTTCTAATTCTCTCATGGCTTTCTTTTGTACATTCATTTGTCCTGAATTAGGGTCTGCTCCTGTTGCTAATATCTGTATTTGATTAACGAAATTATAAGGATTACTTCCTAATGATATTAAATTATTATATTCATCTGATTGTTCTCGTTTAAAGGCTTCCCACATTGCCTTTGTACTTTCTCCTAAAAATGTTTCTAGGTGTCTATACATATCTTGGGGTTCTAGATCTTGGTGGAGTCTATAATAATGGGCTATTAATGTACTTTTCCAAACGTCTATTACATTGGTCCAAATTTGTGGGTCATGGGCTGTTAGGTTTAATATGTATCCTTTTGATTCTGCTTGAAAATTTATTGGTTGTTCTAATGGTCTTTCTATTCCTTTAGCTATATACTTATAATCATTTTCTGGTTCTTTATAATTTCTATAGGGTGCTCTTGGAGGGAAGCTATTATAAGAGAATTGTTCCATGGGAATTGTTCTTTCAAATGGAGATCTTGCAGTTGTTCTATAACTTTCAGCTTCTTCATCTACTAGGTCTTTTTGATAACTTATGTCTGTATTATAAGTCATTTGATCATCTTCTTGTAATAATCCTATTCTTATGTTTCTAAATTCATCATAATAGATGTATTCTTGTTCTGTAATTTGTTTGGATAAGTATAATTGGTCTTCTAATTGTAATAATTCTTCATTATTTAATTCTATATTTAATTCTTTTGGAAATATTACCTTATCTAATTCATTATTTATTAATTCTATATGTACTGCATCACTATCAATAGTATTTTTAGAATTATTGTCTATTTCGTCTTCATATTCTTGATTAGGTATTGAAACATAGTCTGTGAATCTTAAACTAGTTTTTCCATATCTATCTGTATACATTAAAGCATCTTTAGGGGCTACCATCTTTTGCTTTTGTTCTTCAAAAACGCTTAAATTCCAATCTAATCCTATTAATTCTTCTGTAGAAAATTCTTTTGGTTTTACCATTTTTATTCCTCTGCTACTAACTAAGTCTACTACTTTATCTGTGTATACTTTATATTTTGTTTTAGAGGTGAGAGAACATCTTCCTAATATTCCTAAGGATATTAACAAATTATCTCCTTGTTCTACATCTTCATATCCTCTTGTTTGTATTCCTATTTTTATGTGTTTAATAAAATCTTTAATAGTCAACAAAAAATCTGGACTACAATATATAATTCCTTTATTGCTATTTAAATCTACTTCTGTACTTGCTATCATACCTTTAGCAATGTTGGAAATTCTGTTATCGAAAAGAGTAATTAATATTTTACATCCTAAATTTTTTCTCATTAATCCTTTTACTCCTATAACTATCAATCCTAAATGTATGAAATTAAAATTTTGTCTTTTTAAATGTTTTTCAGCTTCTTGGGATACTACGTCTAATATTCTAGTTTGATTTTTTATACATTGGACTGTTACTTCTCTATTATGTTTAAAAAATTGGGTTGATTTCTCAAACATTCCTTTATTATATAATACTTCTGGATTTAATAAATGTAAACCATGGGTTTGAAATTTCTCATAATCATGTTCTGGATCTATTATTTCTTCTAATTTAGCATCATATTCTTCTCTTTTATTTATAAATTTGTCTAACATACTTGTTGACCTAATTACTAATGATTTTTTATTATTTGTTTCTGACGTCATATTTCTATTGTTTTATATTGTCTAAAGTTTAATTCTTTAGATGTTTTCTTTCTAGCAATTATTTCTTTACCTGTGTTATTAATAGTGAGGGAACTAATTTGATTAGTTAGTTGTTGTATATCTTCTAAATTAGGATTTTTCTGATTTTCAAGCCTTTTTGTAAAGTTTTCTAATGTCTCTTGTATATTTCTTATTTCTACCTTGTCTATTTTTGGCTGACTAATTTTTTCTAAAATAATCTTATTTTGTTCTTTTATATAATCGTAATTACTACGTGTTTCTCTAAGGTCTTTATTTATATTTGCTATATTATTTTCTAATGTGCTAAGATTATCTGCTAACTTACTAATTTTAACTTCTAAATTATCAGCTAAATTTATTAGTAAATCTAAAATAGTATTCTGGACTTGATCTGTGGAATAAAAGTTATGTTGGTGGTCTCTTTCAAAATTACACTTAAGTTTACCTTTATCTATTATATTTAATAATCTTTTATTTGTGGGTTGGTTTAGTTCTACTCCTAAATATTCTATTCGTTTTGATTCCAGATTCACTGTAAATTACGTAAATAGGCTAAAATAAGTTGTCTTGTTAAAAGTCCTAGCCTTCTTTTTTCTATTTCAAGTTCTCTCAAGATTTCTTCTCTCCTTTTCTTTTGAATGATATTAATGTTTTCTCTAAGTTTTCTAATAACTAAGACTTTTATATCTTGGGGAATGTCTAGGGAAAGGAAATAACAAATGTTCTTTCGAAACTCAGGGTTATTCTCTATGATTTTACTATAAAAGCAAAGTGTATGACAAGAGTGGTTGCAGTAGTAATTGTGTTGGTCTTGGTTATTCATAAAATAACAAGGATATTTCTTTTTCTATTTATGGATTTTTACGGTTAAATGAAAATTGTAAATTATTACTACCTACTTTTACTATTTGTGGATATAAAGTCAAGAGTAATTTATGTCTAAGAAGTGTAATAATTAAAAGATAATAAATTTAAGATGGTTGAATTAATTTCGTAATAGTTAAAAAACTATGAATGCTCTGATACCAATAAGGGGGAGGGGGTACCTGATTTAGATTACCAGATATAAAACACACGAAATTTATCAAGAAAACTTTATCCTACTTGGTACTCTCCTTAAAATAGTAAATTAGATGAAAATACAGTAAGTTGTATCCCAAAATAAACATATAGAAAACCTCTTTTTTTTTTTTTTTTTTACACAATGACTAGTATACTTATACAATTCCCTTTCTTCGACAAGTATCAACGGACAACAACACAGGCTCACTCCGGCCTTAACAATGTCCTTTACTTTACTTTCGAGCCACTCAGGAAGAATATAGGTATAACATATCATTATGTTAATTTTTATGGAACTTGTTATAAAAAGCATAAAATTTTCACAAAACCATGAAATTTACAAAAACACATCTTTTTATTATAGAAGGAATATATACAATACTTGGTGGGAATACAAACTTAACTATAATTATACATCTAAAAAACTTTTTAAGGATTTCCCTTTCGGGAAGTCCCTAAAAGTTATGAACTAAAATGAAAAGGAAAAAAGGAAGTACCTTTATTAGAGCAAGCACACCTTATGATACAAAGTTTTTATATTACAATGGAAAAGGCTAAATTTTTAAGAGAGGGTTTTTAAGTATGGACGTCTTTTGAGAGTTGAGGCTTTGATTGCTTGTTTCTTCAATGCTACTTGATGCTCTTCTTATATAGTAATAGAGAATCCATACATTTGTAACATCTGTAAAGGTGTTACAGTAAAAAGCAATTATTTTCTTTGCAACGTGTCTGAACCAATTATGTCTAGTAGCTTCGAGTGAGGTCTTCAGTCTTCTGGAACTTCAACTGTAGTTCTTTTGTCTGATCTGATACAGTCCTTGATTACGTGTTGGGATTTCTACAGTATTTTTTCAAGTAAGGTCTTTTCTTGAACAGTAGAACCGTGTCACGTGTCGAGATTGTGTCTTGCAGTACTGTCGAAAGAGTACCCGCTGTCTTCAGAATAGTTGTCTCTCTGGTTTCTTTCTAAAGAGGAATCTGATTTTTCCTTAAGCATTTCCTTATCTTCAGAATGTTTAGGAATGTAATCTTGGATTACTTCCTTAATCATTCTATTAATCTCATTTTTAGCTTTTATCTTTGGTATTTTGATTTTTCTGGAGATTTTCTTTGGCCTCTGAGAAGGGATTACTGGGGTTTCTCCTATTTCTTCGATAATTGCTTGGCCTGTTTGAATAGAATCTAAATGTAGGCTCTGTGAAGGGCTTTGTGTGAGGGAAAATTCTGAGGATTGTTCTGGGGATGTGTATGTGGGTGAGTATTTTACTAAAAAATCATAATGTTTTCCAGGTTCTCCGAGAGAATCCCAGATTTCTTTCTCATGTTTTTGAGGTCTAGAGGTAGAGGGATCATCCCCCTCTGTGTCTCTTGAGATTTTGGCAATCCCATAGCCATCTCCGGATTTGATGAGTCTTTACCAGCCACCGGTAAAGCCGGACTAGCCATTGACTTATTAGGTTCAATGGTACCTCTTATGGCATTCATCGGAGAATGTCCACCCATCTTAATCTTCTGATTTTGGCCAGAAGATAAACCTTTATTTATAGATTGGTCTATAATTTGTCTTTCTAAGAAGGAAATTTTCTTTTGTAATTCTAATTTTTCATTTCTGAGTCTAGTATTGTCATCATTGAGAATTTTAAAATTTTTGGTAAGGGATTCACAATGATCACAAAATAAAATCTGATTAGTATCTCTAGTCACAGAAAATTCTAAAGGAGATTCTTGATAATTTCTTAAAGAAGGGGATATGAAAAAATTTCTACCTAACCTCTCACTAGCATTTTTAATTGCTTCTTGATAGTCATTAAATCCTTTGAACCAAGGATTTGGAAAGCCCTGAACTGCTTCAAGGACTTCAATCCAAGTGTGAAAGAATCCTGTCTTAAATCCTCTAAAAACTACATAAAATTTAAAACATTTAGATTTCTGAGTAAAATATTCTGACAAGGCATTTAAACAAGCTATAAAATATTTGATATCTTTAGGATTCTTATTATAACAAATCCAAAGATTATCTATTAAAACTTGTTCTTCTTTACTAAGTGAGAATTCTTTTAAGGTTCTAAAACTTTTCTCATCTTTGGGATATACGGTCATTTCATAAGGACCGAATCTCATATTTTCTCTGAGAAATTGTTTATTCTGAACATTAAAAGGTCTAGGAAAGGATGTAGTACCAGGAGAAATGCCTGGACTGAAAGGGGGTCTATTATTCATCTGCAAGAAAGAATATTAGTAACAGAAAGGATTAATCTATCCATCTTAACTCCAATCTATTATTAATATTTTCTCTAATTTTTCTTACTACTAAAAATTTTATTTCAAAAGGAATGTTTAAAGATACAAACATGGCTATTTTTGTTCTAATTATTAAATTATTTTCTATGTATGGCACGTACAAACAATAAGAAAGACAAGTACAAGTGCAAAATCTATAATGAGTTGGATATAAATCTCTACAAACTATACAATTCATTTTTAACTAGCTTGTTGTTCTATGAGTCTGCTTAAGATGTCTGCGGCTTTATTATCACTTCCTTTAATATGTTCTATATTAATATTTAATCCTGTGTTACTAACTCTATCTAGGAAATTTAACCATCGTCTTCTAGTGCTTCTTTTACTTTCTCCTTTTATTTTATTATAAAATGAGACTATAGCTTCACAGTCTGTTCTAATAGTAATTTCTTTTTTAGGGATTATGAATAGTTCAAAACTGTCTAAAGCGTAATTGATTGCTAATAATTCTGCATCTATGCTACTAATATTTCCTTTTTCTTTGAATTTACCACTATTATAGCGGCAAATCTTTTCTGTACTTTTATCAGCATATTTATGGGGTTTGCACAAGAGTATTGCTCCCCATCCTGTATTACATCCATCTGTCTCTATTATTAAATAATCTGTGTCTAAAGGTAATGCTAGCTCTGGTATAGTCTTTATTTGTTCTTTTAGTTGTTGTACTAGCTTTGTATCTTCTTGATTAAAATATCTTTAGCCAGTAATTGAAGTCTTAGCATATAAGGGTCCTGCTATTTTTCCTAAATTTTTAATAAAAGGTCTAGCATAATTTATTAATCCTAAAAATTTCTGAAGTTGCTTTAAATCTTCTAACTTATCTGGAAACTCTAATGCTTTTTGGGCTATATGAGGCTGTAATTTAATTTTTCCTTCTCCTATATTTACGCCTAAAAAATCTATATATTCTTTAAACAATTGCATTTTCTTTTTACTCAATATTAATCCATGTTTTATGAATTCTGAAAATACAATCTGTAAGTGTCCTCTGTGTTCTTTTCTATTTTTGCTAAAAACTAATATGTCGTCTATGTATACAGCTACAAAATTACTGTGTTTATTAAATATGTCTTCCATTTTTCTCTGAAAAATACTTGGAGCATTCTTGAGTACAAAAGGCATTACTAACCATTCATAATGTCCTTCAGAACAAGTAAATGCAGTCCATTCTATACTATCAGGGTGCATCTTGACTTGCCAAAATCCTGATTTTAAGTCAAATTTACTGAATATTTTACAATTCTGTATTTTATTTATTAATACTGTTTTGTCTGGAATATTATAAGCATCATCTATAGTATTGTCATTAAGTCTTTTATAATTTATAACCATTCTACTTTTTCCTCTAACTATTTCTGAATGTTTTCTAACTATAAAAGCTGTTGATCTATGAGGACTATCTGATTTCCTAATTACTCCTAATTTTAATAATTCTGAGATATGCATTTTAAAGTCTTCTCTATCTTGATTAGTCGGTTCTATATTTTTTGTTTTTATTATGTATTCTGGATTTTTTATTTTTAATTCACATTGAACTTTATCTTTCTCCCAATATTTAATAATATTTTCTCCTATAATTCCTATTTTTTCTAATTTAGAAATTAAATTATCTATATCTTGGTCTGTAACTAATGTTGTATATAAAGTTTCACTATTTATGAAATCAAGGTTATGGTCTATAAAATTATCCTCGTCAAATTCTAGGTTTTCTTCATACTCTAAATTTTCTTGTAAGCCTTCTTCTTTTAACTGACATTCTCTCTCTTTCGTACATTGACAGGGTTTTTCTAAGGGTTCCCTACCACGCTTCTCAATGCGCGAAGAAGAAACTACTGGAGCTAAGAGTGTATGTCGATGAAAATGTAAATAATCTTTGTTTATTGTAACACTTCCATCGTCTTTTAGTAAAAAACTAAGTCCCAAAATGATTTGTATGTCTGAAATCTTTAAATGTCTTACCCAAGTACTGTTATGTGGAAGAGTGTATTCTTTACTATCTCCACAATTGGTCTCAAAAATTATTTTACTATTTGGTCTTAATAATTCTTTATATAGAAAAAGTCCTCCATCCATTTGTTGGGCTTCACTGGGTGAGTCTGATTGTAAGATGTATTTATTAGGGACTAAAGGTTTATGTATTATACAATTTGAGCATCCTGAATCTACTAATGCTGTACAATGAATATACAATTATATAATATATATGTAATTAATATACAATGAATATACAATTATATAATATATATGTAATTAATTGTTTACAAATAATTAATAAAAAATGATTAATATAATTTAATAAGAGGCCCTTGGCCCAATGGCACTAACCCACCAAACTAACTTTGTGGTTTGGGGTTCAAGTCTCATAAAAGACAGGTGTGAGTTGTGAGAGTTTGCCCCTTGCCCAAAATTTTGAAAATTAATTTTTTTTACTATTATAATCTGTAGATTTTTTGTTTCGATACCTTCTCCATTCATTCTCTGTGATTCCATTTCTCCCAATTGCACAGTTTTATGATCCACCAACCATATAGAGCTTAATCATTCTTCTTATGATGGATTAGTGAAGAAACTTGAACATGTACTATGGTGAAGAAGGAATTTGCCCAACGTACATATTTATCAATGAAGAAAGTTTTCTTCTCATCTCAGTTGCAGAAATCCATTTATACCTGAAATTGTATTAATTATATATGGAAAACAAATAATCTGTTGCGTCTTTTTTTGTTTGAACTGACTGACCAGCCCTCAAAGGCAGGCACAGATGTTACATCTTCAGTTCATGCAAATCTAGCATCCATCCATCATTGTTAATATATTAATTTTTGCAGGGACGGCATGCTCTGCTCTATAATAAGACTACACCACAGGAGAGCTTTGAATGGGTTAATCTCAAGGAGCTAAAGTTTTGTCATCGTCTCTAGAGTTTTATGTTGCCAACTCCTTTTTAAGCACTTATATCTATCTTCAAGTTAGTTTAAGCTTTTGTGCTGAGAAATTAATATTTAAACCTTAAAATGCTACGATTATTCATGTAAAGCAAATGATGGTGGACCAACCAATTTGAGACACAATGTACACTACACCAAATGTTGTCTTAGACAACAAATGCTAATTATCTATGTTGTTTAAGATAAGCTTAGACAACAAATGCTAATATATGTTGCCTAAGATTCCTCTTAGACAAGGTGTAGTTCTATGTTGCCTAAGTGAGACCTTATACAACATATGAATAATTATATGTTGCCTCAACTATCTTAAGCAACATCTTCTCTTATGTTTTTTTTTTTTGAGCCGGTTTTCCTTTGAAACACACTATAAATTTTATTTAAATTAACAAATTAGAAAGGTTAAATAAAAACTCCTAAAATAATATGACAAACAATCTATTTTATTGTTTTTGTTGAAGTTATCTTAGGCAACATATTTTCTTGTTTCTATGTAGCCTAAGATAAAAAATATAAATAAATATAGATAGTTGAAAATGTAATAACTTGTTGACGGATGATTTAAGGTTGACCCCTACTTAACTTCTACTTAGGCAACATATAATCTATTGTGTTTGTTGCATAAGATCTAGCTTAACTTCTGCTTAGGCAACATATTTTCGTATTTCAATGTTGCCTAACAAAAATATAAATAAATATAGGTAGTTGAAAATATAATAACTCGATTTTGACGACTTTTGGCTTCCAACAAACAAACGTTGTTTTCATCATCAAAAGGCATTTAAAGATTCTTAGGTAACTATTATTTTATTTTGTCTAATTTTGTAGTTATTTCATGTTTATATCATTTAAATTTGGAACGTGATTTGGAGCGATTTTGGCTTCCAACAAACGTTTTCATCATCAAAATACATTTAGATTTTCTTAGGTAATTATAATTCTATTTTGTATATATGTCTTGTTGTTATTTCATGTTTATCTAGTCTAATTTTGGATTACTACGTGTCTAAAAATACGTTTAGCTCTTAGTTTATTTTATTTTGTATGATTTTGTTGTTAGTTCATGTTTATCTCGTCTAAATTTGGATTACTACATGTCTAAAAATGCGTTTATCTCTTACTTTATTTTATTTTGTATGATTTTGTTGTTATTTCATGTTTATCTCGTCTAAATTTGTTGTTATTTCATATTTATCTCGTCTAGTTAGTGTTATTGGACCTTGATAAGTCATAAAAGGTCTTGTCAGGCTATAATGGTTCTTAATAGGTTGTAGTGGTTCTTAATAGACTATGTTGCCTAAGCCTTAGGCAACACATAAACCCCTCTTAGACAACATTTTTCATTTGTTGCCTAAGTGACATTTGGTGTAGTGGTAATCCGTCACAAAATTTCAATTTGAAACAATTTTCAATTTGTTGTCACGTGTTTCTTTCGTTCACAGCAAACATATAACTCCAAAATAAATTCCGAAGCTAAGTGTTTATACCTCAGCCCAAAATTTTCTCTATCATATAGTATCTATTTGTTTCAAGTCGATTTGTCCGAGCATGAGAGGGAATAACTAAGCATGATAGATTTTGTACATACTTCATCTACCTACTATTGGTTTCCCATTGGATATCCTCAGTGGTGGATCCAGGATTTTGCCTAGTGGGCCACCTTTAAGGTAGATTAAAGGCTCACAAAGTTGCCCGATGTATTTTTTAGCCTAATTCTACCGCTTTGAGGGTTTTTTTTTAAAGTTTTTTGGTTGATTTTGAGGGATTTTTTAAGTTTTTTTTGTCGATTTCGAGGGATTTTTTCGGCTTTTTTAGTTGATTTTAAGAGTTTTTTTTGTTGATTTCGAGGTACTTTTTTTGGTTGGTGGGGGCACAGGCAGGAAACTACTGGGTGGAACTATGGTAGGTAGTTAAAAAAATTTGTTTTTAACCTAGGTTGAATGTGGCTTAAAGCCACAACAAAGTCACCCGTCTTTTTTTTTCCTTTGCATTCCAACAATGAGTAAAGTGGATTTCTTGTGGGTTGAGCTAGTTTGAAACTAACATCAAAGGTACTTTAGGCACTAATTTGTATTCCATCTTCCTTGACTTTGGAGACAAAATTCAACAAATCTCCACCTTGGCTCCATAAGTCCATCCAAAACCAACACATAAAAACACATCTCCATCGAAAAACGATTCTCCAACTCAAGCAACCTTCAAACATCAATTAAACGATAGGAAACCAAAATAACTTCTTGAGAAAATGAAACAATACCTCCTCCACCACGAGTCCTTCGGACTCAATTGCGCTTCGAAAGACCGCCAAGTTTAAACACAAACTAAACTTGGCCACCGGAAGACATTTGGTGAACACATCCGCGGGATTGTCGTTAGTGTTAATTTTGCTTACTTTGAAATCACCTAGAGGAATGACTTCCCGCACAAAGTGGTAACGCACATCAATGTGCTTCGTTCGGTCATGAAACATTTGATCTTTCGTTAGGAATATCGCACTTTGATTGTCACAAAACACCGTCGTGACATTGCGCGACTCATCGAGTTCACCGAACAAACGCTTCAACCAAATCACCTCCTTAAATCCTTCCGTAACAGCCATATATTCGGCTTCGGTCGTCGAAAGCGCAACTGTAGACTGTAATTGTGCCTTCCAACTAATGGCACAACCACCCAAAGTGAACATATATCCAGAAATCGATCTCCGGTTATCAATATCTTTGGCATAATATGAATCGACAAAATCAAACACACCATCATCATTCTTGCCAAAACATAAACTTATAGATGACGTACCTCGAAGATATCGAAAAATCCATTGGACGACCTTCCAATGTTCTTTGCCCGGGTTCGCCATAAATCTACTAACCACACTGACTGCATAAGCCAAATCAGGACGCGTGTAGATCATAGCGTACATTAAAGACCCGACGACACTAGAATACGACACACGTGCCATGTAAGATATATCAGCCTCTGAAATAGGACTTTGAGCGGATGATAGCTTAAAGTGAGCCACCAAGGTGTGGTGGCCGGTTTTGTGTCATACATATTGAACCGGCGTAGGACTTTCTCTATATAGATCTTTTGAGAGAGATGCAAGGTCCTCGTACTTCTATCACGCACAATTTCCATCCCTAAAATTTTCTTGGCAACCCCTAAGTCCTTCATATCGAAATCAGCGTTCAACTGGTCTTTTATCACTTGAATCTCCTTCATATCTTTCGCTGCGATTAACATGTCATCTACGTATATGAGTAAGTAGACCATCGACCCGTCGTCACACTTTTTGTAGTAAACGCAACTGTCATAAGTGCACCTTTTCAACTCGTGAACGGTCACAAAAGAGTCAAACCTCTTATACCATTGTATCGAAGATTGCTTGAGAGCATAGAGGGATTTCTTCAACTTGCACACGTAGTCCTCCTTGTCCGGAACTACCAAACCCTTGGGTTGTTGCATAAATATCTCCTCCTCAAGCTTACCATTTAAGAAAGTTGTAGTTACATCTAGCTGCTCTAGTTCATAATCGTTAGAAGCAACTAATCCCAACAATGCACGAATAGATGTATGTTTATGAACGGGTGAATAAATATCAGTATAGTCGATACCTGGCATTTGACTGTAGCCCTTAGCAACCAAACAAGCCTTATACCTTGGCTTATCACCCGGATTAACGGCCTCCTTGAGCTTATACACCCACTTGCACTTGACTGGCTTCTTGCCTTTCGGAGCCGGGACAAGATCCCAAGTGCCATTCTTGTGCAATGATTCCATCTCACTATGCATAGCAACCATCCAACTATCCGAGTCTGCAACCGAAATAGCCTCATCATAGCATGTAGGCTCTAGCATAGACTCAATATCTTCAGCAACTTTAAGGGCATACGTAACACAATCGACATGAATATACCTCCTAGGAGGTACAATATATCTCCTCGGCCTATCTCTTGCAATAGATGGACTAGGAACAGGTGGTGAAGATGGTGAGGAGGTATCGCCATCCACATGTTCACTAGTCGGAACAGATGTAGACTGATCACCAGTGACCGGTGTAGAAACCGGTGATGAAACTGGTGTAACGGTAGATGATGCCGTCAACTCCACCTCAACTTGAGATGTCTTATTACTTTCCTCCGATGGTTTCTCAATAGTAGATGTCGTGCTAGTAGCTCGATGGATCATGGAAGTCTCATCAAAAGTCACGTCTTTTGAAACAATTACCTTCCTTAGCTCAGAACTCCATAAGTTGTAGCCTTTCACACCCGGTTTATATCCAAGAAACACACACTTCAAAGCTCTCGGCTCTAGCTTCCCATTGTCAACTCGTGCATACGCTGGATAACCAAACGGTTTAAAAACTGTGTAATCGGCAGGCTCACCGGACCATAGCTCAAACGGGGTCTTCTTCTCAATGGCTCGAGAAGGTGACCGATTGATCACAAAACATGCAGTGGAATCCGCCTCCGCCCAAAAGGACTTTGGTAGCATAGAATGAGAGAGCATACACCTAACCTTCTCGAGAATCGTGCGGTTCATCCTCTCGGCCACACCATTTTGCTGCGGAGTGTGAACCACCGTGCGGTGTAGAGTAATGCCTTCCTTTCGATAGTAGGCATTGAAATTCTCCGAGCAAAACTCAAGGCCATTATCAGTGCGTAAATACATTATCTCCTTACCCGACTGCTTTTCAATCATCACCTTCCAATCTCTAAAAGTAGAAAACACGTCTCCTTTATGCTTTAGAAAGAAAAACGATACCTTTCTCGAATAATTGTCGACAATCGTAAGCATATAATAAACTCCATCTACGGAAGTAACCTGAGCCGTTCCCCATAAATCGGAGTGGATGTAGTCGAGTGGCCCTTTCGTCGTGTGTTTTCCACTCAAAAATCTCACTCGTTTTTGCTTGCCATAAACACATTCTTCACAAAACTCTAGCTCAACAACTTTGTCGCCTCCAAGAAGCCCTCTTCGACTCAATTCAGACGTGCCATGAAAACTCATATGGCCGAGTCGAAGATGCCATAATCGCGATCGATCAGAATCCGAAGAACCCTTTGAAACAACCGATGCATCACCGGTAACTTTATGACCATCCAAAATGTAGAGGTTTGAGGTCTTACGATTTACCTTCAAAATGTTTGTATCACCTCTAAACACTCGGAGTTAGCCCTTCTTGCCAACAAACTCATATCCCTTCTCTTCAAGAGAACTAAGGGATAAAAGATTTTGCCTGAGATCAGGAACATATTTGACATTCCCCAAAGTTCTGACAACTCCGTCAAACATCCGAATTCTAACCGTGCCCTGTCCTTTGATCAAACATGTAGCATCATTGCCCATCAAAACCGAGCCATGGTCAACGTCCTTATATGTATGAAACCAATCCCTATTGGGACACATGTGGAACGTACATCCAGAATCTAGAATCCACGCATCCGAAAATGATGATCCACCTCCAGATACAGTAAGAAGTTCCCCATCAGAATCAACCTCGGCCACATCGGCTTCACCAGAACCAGAAGCATGCTTACCCTTTGCGGCCGCCTTTTCCTTCTCTTTGTTCTTTAACTTGTAACACTCTTCAATTACATGTCCTTTCTTGTGACAGTAATTGCAGAATTTTTGCTTGGTCTTAGACTTAGATCTCGCTTTACCGGAGGAAGATGAGCCTCTCTCGAATGATCGACCTCTCACATTTAGACCCTAGGCTTTCGTTTCAGAACCACCATTCGTGATTTGTTTCATTTTCTCCATCGAATCCAAAGTGGTGATAACATCATCCAACACAAGTGTGTCACGGCTATACATGATCGTGTCACGAAAATGGCTATAAAATGAGGTAGCGATGACAACAAGAATAAAGCTAAATCATCGTCTTCATACTTCACATCCATATTCTCTAAATTGCAAACCAATTCTTTGAATGTAAACAAATGACTAGACAATGAACTACCTTCCGCCATCTTAAGATAAAACAATCGTTGCTTCAAGTGTAACTTGTTCGGTAGACTCTTCGTCATCAACAATTGCTCCAATTTCAGCCATAAAGTTGCCGCCGAAGTTTCCTTCAACACATCTTGCAACACATTGTGAGATAATTGTAAACGGATTTGAGATTGCGCCTTCAAATCCTTCTTTCTCTTCTCGTCGGCGGTCCAAGTCGCCGGCATTCTATCAACACCCAAAAGTGCCTCATCAAGTTCTAATTGAATTAGAACATCCTTCATTTGCACTTGCCATAGTGGAAATCGAGTATTCCGATCAAGCTTTGGAATATCGAACTTCACCGAAGTCATAATGTAAACCAACGATAAATAATCCCAAACAAATCAATACTTAAACTTGGAAGCTCTGATACCAATTGTTGTAAAAATCGAACCTTAAACGTTCTGAAAACAACCGAAAATCGATGCTCCAAATTAGAATCGTATTGATTCAAGCGGGAAATCGGAATTATTTACCGAAAACTTCGACGAACAAATAACCTAAACAATCGAACAACCCAACACACGTATGTAAATAAGTGCAGAAAATAAACGAGAAATACGACACCGTATTTACGTGGAAAACCCAAAACGGGAAAAACCACGGGCGAAGGAGACCACCAAGAAGTTCACTATCACGATGTTGAAGTACAATACTTGGAAGAAATTACAATGGAGAATCGAATCGAAAATCGAAACATGCGTCTAATATAAATTTCTATATTAATTTTTGGAGAGAGAGAGACGTCGTATCTTGAATTTTGTGAGAGAGAGTTGAGTTGGCTAGAAAATGGTTTTAGAAACCATATAAAAAACCACCGCCCCACTATGCAAATAAGCTCACGTGATCCTCACATGGAAAAAATAAAGGAAGTTGAAATTGAATGAAAAAACAAACACAGTGAGTAAGGCAACTTGAATGTGGCTTAAAGCCACAACAAAGTCACCCGTCTCTTTTTTTTCCTTTGCATTCCAACAGTGAGTATAGTGGGTTTCTTGTGGGTTGAGCTAGTCTGAAACTAACATCAAAGGTACTTTAGGCACTAATTTGTATTCCATCTTCCTTGACTCTGGAGACAAAATTCAACAAATATGTTGCACTATGTTTCCTTTTGTATACTTCAGAGTACATATTAAAATTGTTATCTAGGTCTGAAATGTTACAAATAAACAAATCTTCTCCATGATGCCAAAAGATTCTCATAGATTATTGTGTGGATTGCATAAATTTGTATCAACTTTTCGTATTTGAATGATCATACACAAACACAAATCTCTTTCTCTTTATCTGCAATTCTGCAAGCCTGTCTCTAAAGAATTAGCAGTTTGATAAGTTATGAATTTGGATCCCTCATTGTTCTTTCTATTATTCTACACAAGTTCTAGCTACTATTTTCCTATAAACTATTGGGAAAATTTTCAAAATAAACTAGGAGTCTTAGTTATTTTGGGTTGTGTCTTAGGAAGCAAAGAAAAGTTAGCTTTTGGTGGGTTTCACCTTGTCCCACATAGGTGAAAGAATAAAACAAAAGTGGGTATATTAGTGGAACCATTTTCCTTATATTAATTCATTATATATTGGAAATGGTGGGGGCTCCACAAGTGTGCAATGCACCCTTACGCGCGCTCGACCGTGGGTGTGATCACAATGTAGCGCTTTCATGGCGCACTTTGCACTTCGCACACACGCATCGCCGCTTTTGAGCCGCAAATTTTCTTTTGATATGCCTATTAGCGACGACACAATACTAAGTCGTGATTGTTCACGAGAATTTGTGATGGTCCGTGAATAGGTACTTCCAACAGACGCAATGGTTGGGTTCGAAAGGTACCTATTCGTGAACCAACACGTTGGTCTGGCCTGATGGCTGTTCTGAACAGATGCGACGGTCCAGGCAAAAGGCTGACCGTCGCTGTTGGTTAGCGGCACTTGTTGGAACAGTCGTGACGGTCCAGAGCGTCGCAGTTGCATGGTTTGTGTCTGTTCGAACAGGTGTGATGGTCAGAAGCATCGCCTTTGGCAACTGTTGAATTTGGTGGTGACTGTTGGAATAGTTGCGACAGTTCAAAACGTCGCGAATGGTCACTGCTGTCACAAAAGCCTGCAGTCATGACTCTTCAAAGAGTTGTGACATTCCTCTATATATATCCACCTATAGACACTGAAATCAAAAACTTTTCATATACCAGATTGTTAGAATTTGTGTTGCTATAGAAACACAATATTCTAGTTTCTCGAAATCCTTGAAACTCAATAGTTTAACCGGGATTATCACCACTTGTGTGGTGTTGATAATCAATCTACATATATTGCTTCATTGTATCTTGAGAAACAATTCGCCAAAACCCAAAGCACCTACGGTGGGGGCGAAATTGCTTTAGGGATAGAGATAACTCGCCTTGAAGCAATAAGTAGTAGATTTCTTTTAGCCAATTTATTCCTTTAGTTTTAGAACCCCAAAAACTAACAATCTTAAAGCAATTTTCGAAGAAAGATGGCAACGAAGAATCTTCAACAAATGTCTTGTGACATCGTCAAGTTGGAACGCTTTGACGGCGGAGGCTTCAAAAGGTGGCAAAAGAAAATGCAATTCTTGTTGGCCACACTAAACGTCTCCTACGTCCTCACCAAACCATACCCGGAACAACACGATGACGAGACACTTACTTCGGCACGAGAAAGGCTCAAGTTTGAGAACGACGATTTCATATGTCGCGGTCACATCCTCAACGCTATGTCTGACCATCTATTCGATGTTTATCAAAACATTGAAACGGCAAAGGAACTTTGGAACACTCTCGAAGAAAAGTACTTCAAGGAAGACGCAACAAGTAAGAAATTTATCGTTTCCAAATTTAATTCATACAAAATGATAGATTCACGTCCTATTATGGATCAAATGTATGAAATTGAGCAAATTCTTAGTATGTTCACATAACACGACATGAAAATGGATGAATCGATCCAAGTGGCATCGATCATCGACAAACTCCCTCCCTCTTGGAAAGATGTTAAGAAAAATCTTAAACATCGTAAGGACGATATGTCCTTAAAAGAACTTGGAAAGCATCTTCTTATTGAAGAACAATATCGTTTGGAAAATAAATCTAACGATGATGCTTCCAAAGTTCATGTGGTCGAGGAAAAGGGAGAGACTTCCAAAGCCGGTGGTAAGAAAAGGAAATGCCACGAGGAAAATGGTAAAAAGAAAAGAAATATTAAGCACGTGGTTTGTTTCAATTGCAACAAGCTGGGACATTACAAACGTAATTGTCGACTTCTCAAAAGAAGAAGAGGAAATGGTGGTGACAACACCAAGGATGGAAACTTCAAAAGCAACAACTTTGTTGCTATGATTTCCGAAGTATTCTCACTTGAGGAAGACAAATGTTGGTGGGTGGATTCGGGGGCTACCCGACATGTGTGCAAGAACATGGACATGTTCAAAACATACGAAGCTTCTAACTCCATAATTTACATGGGAAATCACTCTACTGCTCAAGTTAAGGGAAAAGGGAAGGTTACTTTGGAATTCACATCCGGGAACACTTTGACCCTAAATGATGTTCTCCATGTTCATGATGTCCGAAAGAACTTGGTTTCCGGATCAATCCTCAACAAACATGGCTTCAAACTCGTCTTCGAATCCGACAAGTTTATACTCTCTAAAGGCGGAAGATTCGTCGGCAAAGGCTATCTCACCGGAGGAATGTTTAAACTAAACATAAATGATGTTGTGAATAATAGTGTGAATGATGTAAATATGATCGACATAAGCAACACAAATAATGCGGTTGCTCCCGATGTACATATGGTTGATGCTAATAATACTACTACTAGTTCTGCTTACTTTAATTCTTCCTTACTTTTATGGCATGGTGATTAGGTCACGTACACTTTAAACGCTTGAAAATATGGCAAAAAGTGATTTAATTCCAAAGTTAGATGATAAAAATCATAAGTGCCTTACTTGTATGCATACTAAAATTACTAGACAACCGTTCCCTCAAATCCAAAGATCATCTAAAATCTTAGACTTTGTGCATAGTGACATATGTGACTTACATGCTACACCCTCTCTTGGTGGTAAAAAGTACTTATCCACTTTTATCGATGATTACTCTCGATATTGCTATGTGTATCTTTTACATTCAAAAGATGAAGTCATTGAAAAGTTTAAGATCTATAAAAATGAAGTAGAACTTAAATGTGACACAAAGATAAAATGTTTAAGAACGGATAGGGGTGGTGAATATTATAACCCTAGATATTTTGAATATACGGGAATTATTTACCAAGTGACGACTCCGTATACACCACAACAAAATGGTATTGCTGAAAGAAAAAACCGTGCCTTGATGGAAATGGTAAATTCCATGATGTCATATTCCGGATTAAGTTCTAGATTTTGGGGAGAAGCATTACTTACATCTTGCTACATACTCAATAGAGTACCAAGCAAGAGAAGTCAAAAGACCCCTTATGAGTTATGGAATCAACGGACACCTAAACTAGATTACCTTCGGATTTGGGGATGTCGAGCAATTGTGAGACTTCCCGAATCCAAGAAGAGAAAGTTAGGAGACAAAGGTATTGAATGTATATTTTTGGGATATGCCCAAAATAACAAAGCTTATAGATTCATGGTGGTTGAACCAAATGATCACATTTCTATTAACACCATCATAGAATCTAGAGATGCTCATTTTGACGAACAAAGGTTCAAAAGCATTCCAAAGGCACATGAGGTTTCTAAGGAAACCATGTCTACCAAGATTCCCATAGATAATGAAAAGGAAGATGATGATTCCCCGAATCATCAAGTGATTGAACCTAGAAGAAGCAAACGTCAAAGAAGAGCAAGAACCTTTGGGCCTGACTTTAAAATGTACCTAGTTGAAGGTGATCGACATGGTTCAATGAAAGAATATCCAATAATTTACAACTTGGACGAAGAACCACGTACATATGCGGAAGCTATGAAATATGATGCATCTTTTTAGAAAGAAGCAATCAACGATGAGATGGATTCCATCAAAGGTAATAATACTTGGATCTTAGTCGACCTACCCCCTGGTTCAAAGGCTATCAAGAATAAATGGATTTTCAAAAGAAAGTTAAGGGCTGATAACAGTATTGAAAAGTTTAAAGCCTGATTAGTAGCTAATGGCTTTACACAAAAAGAAGGACTAGACTATTTTGACACATATTCCCCTATAGCACGAACATCCACCATTAAATTTTGATTGCCTTAGCTTCCATTTATAAACTCGTAATTCACCAAATGGATGTCAAACCCGCATTCTTGAACGGTGAATTAGAAGAGGAAGTATATATGGAACAACCAGAAGGTTTCATAGTTCAAGGACAAGAAAAGAAAGTTTGTAAACTTATTAAGTCCTTGTATGGCCTGAAACAGGCTCCCAAACAGTGGCATCAAAAATTCGACCAAATCATTCTATCGAATGGTTTCAAAATTAATGAATCAGACAAATGTGTTTATAGTCGATTTGTTAATGGCCGAGGGGTTATTATCTGCTTGTACGTGGATGATATGTTGATCTTTGAAACCGACTTAGAACAAGTGCAAATGACTAAGAAACTCCTATCTGAAAATTTTGATATGAAGGATCTGGGAGAAGCTGATGTTATTCTAGGAATAAAGATTCTTAGAAATGACAATAAACTAATGTTATCCCAGTCTCACTATATTGAAAAGATATTAAAACGTTTTAATAAATTCGATTGTTTACCTGTAAGCACTCCGTTAGAAGTAGGTTCTAGATTGACGACTAATATCGGTAGGGTATTAGCTTAAAATGAATATGCTAAAGTTATTGGTAGTTTAATGTATGCTATGACTTGTACTAGACCTGATATCGCCTATGCTATAGGAAGATTAAGTAGACATACTAGTAAGCCTGGAAAAGCACATTGGGATGTTGTAAATTGGGTACTCAAGTATTTGAAGAAAACCATGGATTATGGTTTGGAGTATAGTGGATATCCTTCAGTATTGGAAGGATACACCGATGCAAGTTGGATAAATGATCAAGAATAATATGCATCTACAAGTGGATGGATATTCACACTTGGTGGGGGTGCAGTGTCTTGGGGATCAAAGAAACAAAGTTGCATAACAGATTCTACCATGGCATCGGAATTTGTTGTTTTAGCTTCTTGTTGTAAAGAAGCAAAATGGTTAAGGGACTTGTTGATTAACATACCCTTATGGCAAAAGCCAATGCCGCCAATTTCTATACACAGTGATATTGCGACTACACTATCAAGGGCATACAATCAAGTGTATAATGGTAAGTCCAGACATATTGGACTTAGACATAGGCAAGTAAATCAATTAATAAATGATGGGGTGATCACCATTAGTTTCTTACGATCAATTAAGAATTTAGTAGATCCTTTCACAAAAGGATTACCAAGAAAATTGATTGAATGCACTTCAAAAGGGATGGGTCTCAAGCCCGCCTATAAATAGTCACCCATGATGGAACCTTGTCTTGACACTTGGTATTTCACCAAGTCTCAAGATTAAGTTAAAGTACATCATTTGAATGTGACTGAAAGTTCTGCAATGTTTTAAAAACCATCCCAAAGGTCACCAGAACTTGGAACCGTAATGTGAAGAAAGGTTGAATATAGTTCTTAATGGACTTGTAACACAGTATGTGTTGGAGTGTTCAAGTTACGGGAACACTCTTGACAAGGTCCACCCATCTGAATGTGGAAGTGAGGCCGCTTCCTATAATCTAAAGGGCTTGGCTCTAGAACATTCTGAGAAATCAAGATATAGACCCATGGCCAATTAACGGGTCGGCTTATAATGGTTGAATAAATGAGAGGAAGGATATGCGTGAGGCGTTTCCATCTAACATATAAAGGAAGATGGTTCAACGAATTTGGTTCAACCATTCTTACCCTAGTTAGATTTGAGCACTTTCACTATGTAAAGGTTCAAGGTGCAAGACTCCACCTTTACTTATGCATAACACCCCCAAGGGTTTCGGAATCTGGTTAGGTCATGTCGATTCAGTCTTTTCAAATTCGAGTCTATTTTGAAAATGGTGGGGGTTTGTTGGGAAAACTTTCAAAATAAACTAGGAGTCTTAGTTATTTTGGGTTGTGTCTTAGGAAGCAAAGAAAAGTTAGATTTTGGTGGGTTTCACCTTGTCCCACATAGGTGAAAGAATAAAACAAAAGTGGGTATAAGTGGAACCATTTTCCTTATATTAATTTATTATATATTGAAAATGGTGGGGGCTCCACAAGGGTGCAACGCACCCTTACGCATGCGCAACCGTGGGCGTGGGCGCAATGTAGTGCTTTGATGGCGCACTTCGCACACATGCATCGCCGCTTTTGAGCCGCAAATTTTCTTTTGATATGCCTATTAGTGACGACACAGCACTAAGTCGTGACTGTTCACGAGAATTTGCGACGGTCCGTGAATAGGTACTTCCAATAGATGTGATGGTTGCGTTCGAAAGGTACCTATTCGTGAACCAACACGTTGGTTCGACCTGATAGCTGTTCTGAACAGATGCGACGGTCCAGGCAGAAGGCTGACCGTCGTTGTTGGTTAGAGGCACCTGTTGGAACAGTCGTGACGGTCCAGAGCATCGCAGTTGCATGGTTTGTGTCTGTTCGAACAGGTGTGATGGTCAGAAGCATCGCCTTTGGCAACTGTTGAGTTTGGTGGTACTGTTGGAACAGTTGCGACAGTTCAAAACGTCGCGAATGGTCACTGCTGTCACAAAAGCCTGCAGTCATGACTCTTCAAAGAGTTGTGACATTCCTCTATATATATCCACCTATAGACACCGAAATCAAAAACTTTTCATATACCAGATTGTTAGAATTTGTGTTGCTATAGAAACACAATATTCTTGTTTCTCGAAATCCTTGAAACTCAATAGTTTAACCGGGATTATCACCACTTGTGCGGTGTTGATAATCAATCTACATACGTTGCTTCATTGTATCTTGAGAATCAATTCGCCAAAACCCAAAGCACCTACGGTGGGGCGAAATTGCTTTAAGGATAGAGATAACTCGCCTTGAAGCAATAAGTAGTAGATTTCTTTTAGCCAATTTATTCCTTTAGTTTTAGAACCCCAAAAACTAACATAAACTTGTAATATAATGATGAAAGGCAATGGCTTGGTAGTCATTTCACTCTGGCGATCTTAGAAATTTGTTAAAGTGAGTTTAGAATGAACGTCAACAAACGGTAGTCTCCATCCCTCACTCCATGTGTGTGTATGTGATCCTCTCCAGATCTTTTGTTGACCCTTCTGCTAATTCTAATTATTTATAATCATCTCAATCATTGAAGTGTTTAATTATATGCTTCACAATAAGTCAAACATATATGGTATATCTTGCAAACATTAAGTAAGAGATGTCTTTTTGTGAGCAGTTTGCACCGTTCTTTTAAGATTTTGCATGCATGTGTTCTCATCTGGGGTCCTTGGCTGGCTGGGTTGATGATCTTTGCATATTAATTCTTGATTGTGCTAGTTGAGATGGAATCTGCTTTCATGGAAAATTTCTATTCGTCTAAACAATTTGCCCATTGCCAGATTCCTCCAGAGGATATCCAATGGATAGGTGAGGACCCATGATCTCATCAAGTTAGTCATTGTTAGAAGATGAATATGATTGAAGGAGACAATGAATATGCTGAAGGTTTGAAACCTCGATATATTGATTGAGAGAAAAAATACATAGTGTAAAGTAAATAATGAGAGGTCTTAACCTAGACTATAAAATACAAACTATTTATACAAAGACTATATGGGCCTGGGCCTTATATGGACATGGGCCTGGGCCCTCTACACATATACATTAACATCCCCCCTCAAACTCAATCGGGAGAAGAATGAGCCAGATGGAGTTTGGAAACTAGATCACGAAACCGTCCTGGTAGATGAGCTTTAGTGAAAATGTCGGTCGGTTGCTCAAGAGTTGAAATAGGAAGAAGCTGAATAGTCTTACGAGTCACATTTTGACGAACAAAGTGACAGTCAATTTCAATATGCTTTGTTCGCTCATGGAAGACATCATTGTGAGCAATCTGAATTGCACTATTGTTGTCACACCACAATGGAGTAGGAGATTGTTGAGGAGCCCCCATGTCAGAGAGTAGCCATTGTAACCACACAAGTTCTTGAGCCGTGTCCGCTAGTGCTCGATACTCAGCTTCAGTACTGGATTGAGCTGTGAGAGATTGTTTCTTGCTTCGCCAAGATATAAGAGAGTCGCCAAGAAAGAAACAGTAGTCGGTAGTGGAGCGACGATCAGTCATGTCACTGTCCCAATCTGCTTCAGAAAAACCTCGCAAAGTCAATGATGAGGTGGATGGAAAATGAAGTCCATGAAACATGGTCCCTTTTAAATATCGAAGAATGCGCATGACAGCAGCGTAGTGATCAGAACAGGGTGCAGACATGAACTGATTGACAGTATGAACAACATAGGCAATATCAGGTCGAATCACTGTCAGATAGACAAGTGACCCCACTAACTGGCGATATAAAGTAGGATCGCACAGAGGAGGTCCAACATTTGGAGCCAAATGAAGGTTGTGCTCAAGAGGAGTGGATGCCGTTTTGTTGTCAGTAATCCCAGCTTTTGACAAAAGATATGAGGTGTATTTGTCTTGACAAATATAAATTCCCGATGGATCTGAGAGCACCTCAAGTCTAAGAAAATAGTGTAAAGAACCAAGATCCTTCATCTCAAAACAGGAGCTAAGAGATGACTTCAGATTTGTAGAGTCACTGCCAGTAATAATCATATCATCCACATACAGGAGAAGTAAGATTGTGCCAGCCTCAGTGGTCCGAGTAAACAGTCCTGAATCATAGTTGCTGGGAGAGAAACCCAGAGAGGTGACTGTGGAACTGAATTTCTCAAACCAAGCTCGCGGAGCTTGCTTGAGTCCATAAAGAGCCTTCCGAAGACGACAAACATGACCTTGTGGAAGTCGAACGCCTGGAGGAGGTTTCATATAGACTTCCTCAGATAAGTCACCGTTCAAGAAGGCATTCTTAACATCCATCTGAAAGAGAGGCCATTGTTTGGTAGCTGCAATGGCTAGGAGACTGCGAACAGAGGTGACTCGAGCAACAGGTGCAAATGTCTCCTCATAATCAATATCGTACTCTTGATTGAAGCCCTTGGCCACAAGACGAGCTTTGTACCGATCAATAGAGCCATCGGATTTTGTCTTGATTTTAAACACCCATTTGGAGCCAATGGGTGACTTGCCTGGTGGAAGATGGACAGATTCCCATGTCTGAGCTTTGTCAAGAGCATTAAGTTCCTCATCCATAGCTTTCTGCCAATCAGGGTTAGAGGAGGCTTCCTTGTAGGAAGTAGGTTCGTGATTTGACAGTAGAGTAGCATAAACATGATAATCACAGAGATGAGAAGGAACTTGTCTTACCCGATCTGATCGTCTAACATTCTGAGATTGAGAAGTTCCAGGAGCCAGAGACTCAGCAGGAACCTCAGATGTTGGTTGTGCGGATGGAGCAGATGATTGATGTTGATCAGGAATACTAGTAGAGGCAGGCTGTGTAGGGGTAGTAGACTCTGAAGGAGAGGTAGACTCATAAGGAGTTGGAACAACAGATGGAGGTGATATGATGTCAGACTGGAGTGAGTCCAATGAGACGGAGGCATCAGTGAAGAACGGAGTGGTGAAGTTAGGAGACTCACGAAACTTGGATATAGAAGAAAAAGGAACATGTTCCCAGAAGGTAACATGACGAGATATTCGAAGACGCTGGGAGATAGGATCCCAGCAGTGATAACCCTTGTGTTCAATACCATATCCAAGGAAGCAGCAAAGTCTGGAGCGAGGTTCAAGTTTGGTATGTTCATGAGATTGTAATTGAACAAAACATGCACTACCCCAAACTTTTAGAAGTTCATAGGCAGGGGTGACCTCATAAAGAGCCTCATAAGGAGACTTATTATTAAGGATGGGAGTAGGGTGACGATTGATAGTATAAACTGCAGTGAAAGCAGCTTCACCCTAAAAACGTTCTGGACATTTAGCAGAGATGAGAAGAGTGTGAACCGTATCAAGAATATGACGATGTTTGCGTTCGGCTTGACCATTTTGAGATGTGTCGGGACAGGAGTACTGAGAGAGAGTCCCCTGAGATTGAAGAAAGGAGAGAAGAGATGACTCTTTGTATTCCATAGCATTGTCAGCTCTACGAATCTTTATGGATTTTGAGAACTGGGTGTGAATCATCCGGGCAAACATAATATAAATTTTAGGTAGTTCCGAACGATGTTTCATTAGATATATCCATGTGAAACGTGTATGGTCATCAATAAAAATAACAAAATATCGAGCACCCCCCATGGATGGATGTGGTGCTGGTCCCCATACATCAGAATGAATAAGATCAAAAGAAGAAGTAGAACTAAACTCATTCAATTCAAAAGGTAAATCATGATGTTTGCCAAGTTTGCGTGATAAACAAGAAATATTGTCAGTTGATACACAATTTCCTAACAACCCTAAACGAGCTAATGATTTTATGCTGGCTAGAGATAAGTGACCCAGCCGGGCATGCCACAACTCAAAAGAAGAAGTGCTGGAAACGGAAGCAACAAGACTTGAAGAGGGTAATTGAAGACGAATGTAGACTACTTCAAACATCCGTCCAACTTTACGGCCGAGTCCAAGGATCTGCTTGGTCTTTGGATCATGTACAACACAACCAGAAGAATGAAATAAAATGATCAACTTAGATTCAAGAAGTTGCGCAATCGAAACTAAGCTCAGAGATAGTTTCGGAACATTTAGAACACCCGGTAATTGTATATGAGGAGTAGAAACATTTCCATTAAAGGATACCGATAGGCCAGTGTTGTCAGCAGTTCTGACTGACATAAATTGCTGAGGTGGTTTCTTAGAAACGAAACCATCAGTGCAAGGTGTCATATGATTGCAACATCCAGAGTCAAAAAGCCATACGTTACCTGATGCAGCTGAATGTGGAGAATTCATACCCATAGCACCAGACATGATCTGCTCCATGAGTTCCTGATTGCGACGCATCAGTTCCATTAGGTCAGGTGAGGAGGCTGGAGAAACCTCAGTATCAGCAATAGTAGACCCAGCAATGGCGTGAGCCCGGTTCTGAGAACCAGTGTGCTTTGAGTTCTTCGGGCAGTCAGACTCATAATGACGCGGATGAGTGATACCACACCTTCGGCACTTACGGATAGGGCAATCAAGGAAAAGGTGAGCAGTAGAATGGCAAAAGGCACACTCAGATGTGTTCGTCTTTCCCACAGATTTGGAATGATTGTTGTTGGTCCATTTGCCTTTGGACTTGGGATGAGACGTGTAGAGAATGCTATCAGTAGCAGGCATCGGTGATCGCATGTGAAGACGGGTTTCTTCACTTATCAATTCTGATATTGCTTCTTCAAGAGTACGTAATGGCTGCATATGAAGAAGAGAAGCACGAACATTCTCAAATTTGTCAGTAAGACCCATCAGAATAGTAATCAAATGTAGCTGGTTGAAGTAGGCGGTGAATTGTTGAGTTGTGTCATCAAAAATCTGTGGTGCTCCAAGACTTATATGATCTCTGAGAGACTGCTTTTCAGAGATATAAGAGTTTATGGATTGATCAGGAAGCTGACGTTTGCTCTGAAAAGTGGTCCACAGTTGATACTGATGAGATAGGCCCGATGACGTGTACCGCTTGGCGAGAAAATCCCAGAGACTTTTGGCGGTAAGGTAACCAAGAAACTGTTAGTTGATCTCAGGAGTAGTGGAGGCATTAATGAAGCCCAGAATACGAGCATTATTGATGTCCCACTCATTCATGCGTTTTGCAAAGTCAACAGCATTCTCAGTTGGTTCCTGAACTGGAACTTTGGATGCACCAGTAACATAGGTGTAAAGGCCATGGGATTTTAACAGAATTGTCATATGATGATGCCAGAGAATGTAGTTGCTACCATTGAAAATAACCGAGATGGGATTTGAGTGACTGAGATTGGTAGCCATGGAAGTGAGAAACAGTTCAGACCGATATAGACCGGTAAAGAAGTGCGGCCGGTATAGAGTGCTTCGACCGGTAAAGGTGTCGACCGGTAGGATGGTTCGACCGGTAAAAAATTGCGACCGGTAGGGTGGACCGGTATTAACGACCGGTAGGGTGGACCGGTAAAATATTCAACCGGTAGAAAGTCGATCGGTAGGATGTTCGACCGATAAAATGTTCGACGGATAGTTCTTCCGGTCGGCGGCTAGGGTTGTGATGCGATGAACAGTAACCTCGATAGAGTGCGGCGATGAACAGTTACCTCGATGAACAGTAAAACGGCGATAAATAGAACAAAGATAATGGTGAGATTGCAAACAAACCTACAACTCTGATACCATGTTAGAAGATGAATATGATTGAAGGAGACGATGAATATGCTGAAGGTTTGAAACCTCGATATATTGATTGAGAGAAAACGTAAAGAGTGTAAAGTAAATAATGAGAGAGCTTAACCTAGACTATAAAATATAAACTATTTATACAAACACTATATGGGTATGGCCCTTATATGCCTGGGCCTCTTCACATAAACATTAACAGTCATGGTGGACAAGGACATGGATTTGGCAATCAAGTTAGCCACAGAGTTAGTAGAGGTAGAGGAAACCCAAATGAGCAATCTCGAAAAGGATACCCACCATTGCAGAATGGTGATATCAAGGCTTCAGATGAAATAGAGATACTTCACACGGACACTCTTATAAAGGAGGTACTTTAATTGGCGTTCTTGATACCTTTTTACCTCTACCCATGGCCCACCTGTACACAAAAGTTATTATCCTTTGCTCTGAATGTTAATCTCGACAGGTGGAAAAAGTGTTTGATGCTAGTCATCCTGATCTGCTTGAAATAGAGAAGGCAAAGAAAATGCTCAAGGTATGACACGAAAACCAATCCATTAATTCCTGAAGAAGTTCGTTTCTATGTCAAGCTTCTGATATGAACGAGCACTGATTGATGTCATTGCGAAGCTTGCAGATGCATCCGACAGTGATAGCGGTAATAATCATGATGGCTTGCTCTTTTCAAAATTTTCTGTTGTAATTTATGTAGATATTTAGAGATTATTTTGTCTAAGTTTTTTTCAAGATAGCCATAGAGAACCTTCACATGATAAGACCAAAGGAATTTTGAAGTATCGTTGATGGTTTTGGCTTTCTTTTTGGTGGGGTCATTAGTTTGCGATATGGGTATGGGTATGTATAGTTACTGGTACATGGTTTGGTATATTTATATACATTTTACGAAAATGTAGACTGTAGCTATTGCCAGGGGAAGGTTCAAATTAGAAAGACAAAAAGGTCAAGAACGTAAGAATAAATGATTCATATGTGAATCATTGATAAACCCCCAAAAAATCCATTTGAAGATGCATATGTGAACCCACTTTTTCTTTTTACCATTTCACATGGATATTTTGTTATTTTTGTGGGCATGGGCATGGGATGGATGGAGAAGTAGGAGGAGGTGGCAGATATGGCAGCGGCAATCAGTACGGAAGATCGGATGGTACAGCAGCAATGGGCAGAGGAAGCATAACAGCAGCAGCAGCAGCAAGTGATAACCAGGCAGAAGAGTATGTGGATATCATCTAGAAATACATCTCTTCTTATCTTTAACTTAAAGAGAATGACAAAATTAGAGCTTTAGATTTTAAGATTCAGGATTTGATTTTGTTTGTATAGAAGAAGAAGGTGGTGGTGGTGGTGGTGGTGGTGGTGGTGGTGGTGTAGTAACAGTAGAGAAGAATATGCACATACCAATATTCAAACCTCATTTTCATGCTTACCTTTCTTTCTATCTCTGTATTTATGAAATAATACTTGCCATTGCCATTGCCATTTGAACCCCTATTAGAATTAAGGACCCTTCATGTCTTGATTCTTGGTTGAGATAAGTTTTGGTTCAGAATTCTGTCTATTAATGTTCGTAAATCCTTTTTTTCTTCCTTTTTAAAATTGTTTGAAACCATACATAGTCGATGCAGAAGGTAATTGGTTCTACTATTTGTGGAGTCAAGTTGGTAAATGCTGGTAAATCCTTGTTGATTGAATGGCTCGACTCTTTTAACCATCGTATCAAACTAATCGTTAAAATGTATATAAAGTCGTCTGAATTCAGCAATTTATTCCCCGTTTTACCCTTCAGTTTCAAAGTTCAGCCCCTCACGTCACGATGACAAAAATGCCAGCAGCAACACCACCATTGGTTCATCGTCACGATGACTGTTTGCTCGACATAAAAAACAAACTTAATTCATATATATGGAAAAACAACCAAAAATAAGCTAGAAGTAAAACAACTCATGATTAAATGGCATAATTGGTAGACAAAGACAAATCATATTCCAGAGCCTGGCTTTGGCTCTATGCACCTACAAAGCTTAAGGTGATGATGGACCAAAAGCTATTCATAAATTCAAAATCCTTACAAGTTGAAGTTACAACGACATAGTTCCTCCAAGAGAAATCAGGGTCAAAATTCAGCAACTTGTGTTCGATCAAAATAGCATCCCGAGGGACCTCCTTGAGGTAAAAGAGCCAGCATAACCGAGCCCTGCGCTCCCTCTTCCAACGTCATTGTACCTGTGTGCCAATTCAAATCTGTGTCAACGTATCCAGGGTGTACACAGTTGATACACATCTCCGGGTACGTCTTTGCAAGAACTCTAGTGTAGGCATTCAGCATGGCCTTCGACACACTGTAAGCCGGTAACATCATTGACCATCCGTTGGCTTCAAGTTCATCGTTACTCAAATCTTCTAAAAACTTCTCCACAAACCCGTCAATTTTCTTTTCGCTCAAAGACTCTACATCTCCAAGTTCCTTTCTTCTTTGTTCATTTGGAATCCTCTGCATGAGAATAAATTATTTTATCAGAACCAACTGGTTTTCATGTAAAGACCACACCAAATAAAAGATAACTAAACCAAATCAAACAAACCCATTATATCCCACACGGAGGTGCGGTCTAGGAAAGGTAAGATGTATGCAATCCTGGCCTCTACCTCAAAATGTAGAGCGGATTTTTACGTGAAGACGGAAGACCCTCTGCTGTGAAAAGTGTGTGAAAGAGAGAAAAGCATGTGTGTGAAAGAGAGAAAAGTAGTAAACAATAGCAAAATGACACCTACCCATAATTCACCTCGGAGGGAAGAGACATTTACGATCCTAGCACCAGAAGTGGAACGCTGTAGGAGTGGAAGGAGTGCTCGTATTACGTTCTTCACACCGTAATAATTTGTGTCGAGGCATTCTTTAGCCTTGTCGTATGTGGTTTTTATCACCCCTTCAACGATGTTCGTGGCCTTGCCTGAGAGCTAGAACGAAATCGGATTTTATCAAGTTATATAATATACCCCTTCCGTCCCAAATTAAATGTTCACAATGAAACATGCATAGTTTTAGAAATGTGCAACTATTACATTTTTAATTAACTAAATGACAATTTTATCTTTAATAATAGAGGGGTTACAAATTTTTCCATCTCATAAGGGTAAAACTGGAAAGTAGGGACTTACTGTGGAAAAGTGGACACTTATTTTGGGACAAACTAAAATAGAAATCTGAACATTGAGATTTGAGGGAGTATGACCTTGATCTCAAATGGAGGTGATGCATATATGGCTTACTTACCCAAGATGCTGGATCTATATTTAGAGCCCTTAGACCATCTTCATCAACCACCACTCCAGTAGCTCCAGCATTATTCACCTTTATAATTTAAATAAACAAATAATTAGGAAAAAGAAAGCATAATAAGAGTAAATGTTAGTTTTTCAAGAGATAAGAAAGAAAGTCTTGTAATACTCAGAAAAGGTGTTTGCTTGCCAAGATATCAAGTCTTCCAAATTGGGTTTGTATGAAATTGGCCAAATCTTCTATGCTTTGAGGGTCTTGTACATCCAGCTGATGGTACAGTACATTCGATAAACCATGTCCATGGAGCACCGACACGGCCTCCGTACCCCTCTTCTCATTTCGGGCTGTCAACAAGACTGTCACACCCGATGCTGCGAGCTGCCTAACCGTCTCAAACCCAATACCCTTGTTTGCTCCAGTCACAACTGCATACCTAAAACACCACACTCAACCAATCAGAAGCACCAAAAAATAATCAACAAAATAGGAAAAAAAAAAATTTACAAAGGGTTATTGGCCCAACAGTATCCAGGTTACAGGTAGCCAATATACTTGAAACAGTATATGTACCATACATCAATGTGTCTGATGTTTTTTTTTTGGTTAGGGTGTCCTAGGTTATGCCTAGACTAATCCCTTGGCAAATTATGATTGTAAGACATCAACCCTGATTAAACCTCAGTGGCCACAATTGTTGTGTACGCCTGGATTCGAACCCTGGGCAGATGGGATATTCCACCACATCCCCAAGGGTCTTAACCAGTACGCCACAACCCTTGTGGTTAATGTGTCTGTGATGTTATTTGAACTAAAATTTAACCTCTCTATGGATTGATTTCCATTCATCATCACTGCTGCTACTCTTTGATTTATCTTCAGGTTATACTTAGATATGCAACACTTGCTGCAAGGAGATAAAAGGATATGAGCTACACAAGTTGGTCTTAAAGTGCTATGATTGGTTTTAAAGTTTTCAGTGTTTTTGTCCATAGCTTTTGTCAATATGTTTCTGGCCTTAGTTTAATGGAAGACATAACACATACACACCCATATACATTTATACAAAATATTTGTAAAAATTTAGGTATCTTGATGATATCAATTAAAAAGAAAGATGCTTGGAATGATACCAATATGCAGCATAAGAAACAGCTTCAAGTTAACAATAATTCTATTGCAATGAAGTGAACATATTATTTAACACCACCAATGAAAGAAAATGAAAGTGAAAATGTGAAATCCTCAAATTCATCGCTCATACTTCACACTCATTTGATCTTTCTGTTCCAATTTGATTGTTTTCTCAACTTTAATAATTAATTCTATAGACTCCGGATCCCTGTTGCCGTTTGGAGAAAAGAGGATTAGAATCTAAAATCAATTAACAGAAACAGAGTTGCAAGAATCAAGTGCAAGTAGCTCGGAGAGTGACCTGAATAATTGATTTTTGGAGGTAATATTAAACTGGATTGATCTCCAAGAAAGGGGTTGATCCTTGCATATTGCCTTGAAGGTGTTTGTGAAAATGTTTAACTGAATATGGCCATGAGCCGTAGGGTTTAAACCAAGAATCATCTTTTTTACTCCTCATGGTTAACAGGGTCGTGCCAATAATTTTGGAGGCCCTGTTACACTATATTATAACTATTTCTCGATAAATAAGTCATAAATAAAACAACTAGCATCAACATTGATACCGATAGCATTTTCATCATCATCCAAACAAACACTAGCATCAACATCAACAGAATTATCAAGAGAAGCTTGTGATTTTTTAATGAAAAATTTATCAATGACTCCTTTTTGAGACAAAATCATCTCTTCAATTCTCTTTTTCTTTTTACGTTTTTGACATCCAGAATCATGTTTTCTAATAGAAGACATGAAGAAAAACAGAATACTCCTAAAACAAATTATACCAAATTACCAATTAACCAAATAAATAAGAAATTCAGAAAAAAGATCAGAAATTAAACCAATTAACCAATAAACCCAATCAAGATAAATCAGTAAATCACAATTCACAAAGATTGAAATTTGAAAACTTAGTCTGGAAAAGTGAAAACAATACACCTGAGTTGTTACTGTTGTAGCCGTGTGAATGAGTGAATCGACAGAAACAGAATCGTCCAACACCAACAGTCCAAGTGCCAACAGTGAACAACTTACAACCCAACACCAACAGTCCTAAGTCTATGCCTCTGTGGTGAGAAATCCAAGTGAACAGAACAAGAACACATAAATTACAAATTAGTTTTCAAGTTTTGAACGGGTGAATACCGATTTGGGGATTTTAATCAATTTATAGTTGATTTTCTGGAATCTGGAAGTGGAATATGTCCGTTTGGAACGTAAAAACCGAAGAGACGATAAAAAAAGCCGTTGAAGAAGGAGTTCTTACCTGGAATCTTGATGTGATTGCAATTGGAAGAGAAGGCGAAGAAGACGAACTGAATTGTCGGCCGTGGCAGATTTAGGAAAAAGAGGAATTTCAAGTTTTTTTTCTCAATCACATTCAACGCAAGAGGGAGGGTGAGGCGGCCGATCAAAATTGAAACATGAAGGTGAAAGAAATCATGGACTGGGCCCTAAAACGGTAAAACCTATTAAAATTGGGCTGATTGGGTTCTGAAAATTGAGTATAATATAGAAATACCTGATCACTAGAACCAGGTGAAACAGGCCCTTGCACGGCCCTGATGGTTAATGATCCGTTTTACGTTTATACGGCAACACAAACCAAATGGTGCAACTACTAATTTCGTTTTAAATTATGAATTTAGTGATAAGACAAATTTATTTAACATAATCTCATTTGCATAGCATTAACATATCATCATGAAACCCGCAACGAACATGAAAATAAAACTAGAATTTATAACATAATAACAAAAACATTGAAAATGATAAGAAGAGGAATACAATACTTGAAACGATGAGTAGATCCCGAATTTCGATTAACTCCAAAGCTTCAATATCGAAATTTAAGAGATGTTATTTTGACTTTATCAATCCATTGCAAGATACGGCGAGGGAAGAGGGACGATATAGTAATAAATATAGGGGAATTATATCGCTTCCCCCTCCAAATTTTTTGAAAAAGTATTACCCCTCCGGCCCTCCCCTCTCACATATTCGATTCCTTTATTTTATTTTTAATTCATAGTTACAGTTTTGAACCCTAAACTCATTTGATATATTTACTTTATACATTTTAGTTTTATATTTTACATTTTTATTATATTAACACATATAAGTGTATATTAACTAAAATAATTAAAAAAATAATTTTTAATTTTAACAAGTTACACCATTATAATCGTCTCGTCGATACCTTCGAAATGAGCCCAATATTGAATAACTTTACTTTATTTCAAAAAAACTTGTTAAAATATTGAGCTCATTTCGAAGGTATCGAAAAGACTATTATAATGGTTTAACTTGTTAAAATTAAAAATTATTTTTTTAACGTATTTTAGTTAATATATGCTTATATGTGTTAATATAATTAAAATGTAAAATGTAAAATGTAAAATGTAAAACTAAAAGATACAAAATAAATCTATCAAAAGAGTTTAGGGACCAAAACTGTAACTATATATATTAAATCTTTGAAAATCAACTTTTTTTTTTTCATGTGAGGAGAATAGCCCGTAGAGGGGGTATGCATGATCGTAGAGGGTAGCCTTAAGACCACCCTAAATATATTATTATCCTACAAAAGGGTTGGTACCAAATGAGAGACAAAAAATCTGATTAAGATATGTTTTTTTTCTTTTGCAAAAAAGATATTTTATTTTTGTTCTTGATCTCGAGTTTTTTTTAAGTGTAAATAACACCGGTGGTCCATGTGGTTTGTTCATAATTTGGATATGGTCTCTTTTTTATTATAAGTACATTAGGTGTCCTCGTGGTTTGTATTCCGTAACAACCTAGGCCCCTGACACTAACACCGTTATCTCTAATCCGTTAACTCATGGGTATTATAATAAATTTATCCATTAATTACAGCTCTTTTAAACAACCATCTAAATGATGCAAAGTTTTTGTTTTGTCCGGCAATACCAAACGCACCTTGAGAATATGCGCAAGTATTTTCTAGTCTAAGAATAATTGAATTTCCAAACCACAAGGGCTGTGGTGTGGTGGTAAAGGCTTGGGGAGTTCATAGCGCTCAACCCGGGTTCGAGCCCCACTAGCAGCACTTGTGGCTACTGAGGATAAACTCAGGGCTGCACACTTTAGCAGCTGGGCCAAAGGCCCTAATTGCCAGGGATTAGTCTGGGCCATAGGCCCAGGATACCCTTTCCAAAAAAATAATTGAATTTCCAATTTGTAGAAACAATTGTTTGAACCATGAAGGATCTGCAAACATGATGTTATCTTTTGAAGCATTGAAGTTGACATTATCTAAGCTTAAACCATAGTAAACTGTATTTATGCATGCAGGTTCGAGTGATTACAAACCAAAAAAAATCATTAATCATGTGTAGGGAAAGAAAACTCTGCAAAGGCAAAAAGAAAAGGCTCTACATACCAAAGTTCGTTTTAGGTTGGGGGTCAAAAATCAATGCATCAACAACTTGTAAGGTATGCATACCAGGTTGTAATGCATAGTTTTTTGAATTTCTTGCATAAAATGGTTGTATTATGCTTTGTGACATATCTTTAAGAGTTTGATGTAAATGTATTATAAGGTGTGAAGATCGTTTCCCTTCAATCACTCTGTGTGGGGCGAGTTTATTTAACAGGCCCATATGTAATGGCCCCACTCATTTTTGTACGTACAAGGGTTTTAAACCCAGCACGCAACAACTTCTATTTCTTTTAACTAGAGCTCGAGATTTTAAATATACAAGAAAAGAATAGAAACCCTTGTATTCTCTACTCTCTCACTCAACAACATTACTCTCTAAATCTCAAGAACCCTAACTTGTTTCTCCATTATTGTAAGCTATTATCTCTCAAGTGCATCATCATCAAAGTGATAGTGGATCAGTTCTCGGCGTCCTCTGCCCGTGGTTTTGTATCACCCGTAATTTCCGATAAAGGTTATTGCTTATGTGAGCATATTTTTATTTATCAGGATTTGACCTTCAGACTAAGATTTATGAGTATGAATCATAATGCTTTGAATCCTTCGCATGTCGGGAAAATTCAGGGTTGAGAAAGGGAATTTTCGGGGTCCTGCTCTGCTTGGGCGACAGTGCCCACGACTGTGACATGTGTCACTATCGCGGGGGAAGGTCGTGGGGTCGACAAAGCCCACGGTACCTCAACAGCGAAAGTGCCCGGAGACAATGACAGGGTCACTATCGCAGGGGCATTCTCACGGGACTGGTACCACAAGTTGTGGGAAGCGGGCGACTATGCCCCACGACTATGCCAAGGGCATAGTCGTCGTGTCAATTTCGCTGACGTGTCCATTGTTTGCATTAAATCCCTTGTTTTCCCCCATTTCTCATTCACCATTTCACCTTTTTCTCTCTAGGACCGACCCTCAAACCCTAAATTCGGTTTTATGAATTCAAGGCACCAAATCTAGAGTGTTTCAAGTGATTCTTCATCATCTAGCAAGGTTTGGAAGCTAGAGCTAAGATATCTTCATCTTCTTCATCATCTTCACCAATTTTCGAGGGTTTTCGCCTAACCCTTCTCGTTGAGTTTCATTGAGTTTTATGGAAATTTTTGTTGGCCTTATGGAGTTCTATTTTCCGACATTTTGCGTCGCGTAGATAAACTTTGAAATGCGTAAGCTTTAATTTTAGTGTATATAAATTTATGAGCTTTATTGAGAGACATGTCTCATGCAGGTTTTACGCATGTCATTTCGCAACCGCAAGAGGTGTCTTGAGAGTCTTCATACTGCATAGTTGTGCTTTTGGGTTTGATACAAGGGTATCTCGCGTGGAATTTCTATTTTGAACATTTTGGGTTGTTGGGTTTTACCGTTATTGTATCGTGCAATGCATTTTATTGGTCTATTGGTATGCATGACATGGTAGCCACTATTTTGGAACAAATAATGACTTGTTTGTGCAACTTAAATGTTTGAAGCCGAATTAAATTATTTTACGTTTCGACCAAATCGCATACATTTAACGTTTTACTAAGTTTGGGAAATAAACTAACGCATGTGAGTTTTGATGGAAATTTTATTTCTTGACATTTTAAGGTTAAAAAAGGAGAATTTGGATCTTGAAATTGTGAAGTTCTTCTTTTGGGAGTTTGGGCTGAAATTGCCGTCGAAGTCGGAAAAAGTGTGCTGGACAGCAGGTGATGTGGGGGCTGATTTTTTTTGGGCTTTTGATATGGATTTCTATTATTCAATAAAAAAAAGAGTTGGGCCTTGCTTATTTGGACTGAAAATTAAAGAAAATGAGAGGACTCTTATTTTGGTTTAGGGGGTGAAACGTGATTGGGAAGGAAAAAAAAAGGAAAAAGGAAAGGATTTTAGTGAAAAAAAGAGAGGAGGATATCTCTTCCTTTTAGAGGATTTTGAGGCTGCAGGACTGGGGATAAAAGAGACGCACGAGAGGGATTTTGGGGACACATTCTATACACGATCGAGAGAAAGAAGGGAGAAACAGAGAGTAGACTAAGGGCTGATTTTCGCACAAACCAGCAGCAAAATCGCAGCCATCTTGGGGTTTTTTGGAGGATCGATTGAAGTAGAATCAAAGGTATTTCAAGCTACGTTTTTTTGGGGCTGTTTTGCTACGATTTCGGGGCTGTTTTTCGGGGCTGCAGAGGGCTGGAACAAGACTGTTTTGACAGCCAATACCGCTGTGATTTTGGGACCAGTTGCTGCTGTTTTTGACAGCAGCAGAAGCTTGATTTGCCAAAGCAATCAAGGCTAATTAACACGGTTCGTGACAGAGGTTTGTTTCAAGTAATCTTGTGATAAAAAAACCCATTACATCTGATTAAGTCTAGTTGTTTAAAATATAAGTTTTAAGTTGTTTAATTGTTCGTTTTGCTTATAATTTCGTTCAAAAACTTCAAGTAGTGTTCTAGTTTTAGAGATTGATATTTGATTATTGGTTGAATGCAATTATTTATCATTATTTGGGAACGAGATTGGGTTTGTTTTATTGGTTATTTGGTTTATTTTCTTTGGTATTTGGATTGCATATCAAGTGTTTGACGAAAGTCCTAGGAGATTTATCTTCTTTTCTTAGATGGTTAGGAGTACATGAGAATAATCTTGATGCTACTTTGTTGGCTAAAATTCTCGTCTTTTAGTTTTCTAGTTAATGCCTAGTTATAATGCTTAGTTATAAAGTTTTGGTTTTTATATGATTAGTCGCTTAATTTAACTTCCTAAATCAAAAATCGTTTGAAGTAATGTATTTGTGCCAAGTAGATTTTCGGTTTTAGTTTGTGAGTCTTGAGCTTAATTCGATTTAATTGGGTAGTCAATCTTCGTGTGACACGTGCATTCGGTTTTTGACACGAATCGTTAATTTAACCACCGACTCCCTGAGAAGAACGATACCCTACTTACCCTATCACTAGGTTTGAGTTAGGTTTATAAATTTAAACCTTGTTGTGCGTTTAACAACGCGTGCATCAAGTTTTTGGCGCCGTTGCCGGGGAGTTGTGCGCTTAAATTAATTGGTTTGTGTTAATTTTATCTGTTTGCATTATCTTTTGACTAGATGGCTATTCGATATCTTCTAATAGTGTTTTGCAGATTGTTTGCTTGATCTCTCGCGGGTCAGGTAAATCTTCTTGTCTTTATTTTTAAATTTTCTTTTAGTGTGTATTTTTTATTTTCTCAGTGTTAGTCTTTTATTTACAAAAAAAACAAAAAAAAAAAACAAAAAAAAGTTTTATTTGACGTGTTTATTTTTAGTTGAGTCTTTACTTTAATTGCGTTTTTTTCTCTCTCTTAGTTTAATCGCTTATTAGGTTGTCTGTCACGTAGTTCTAAGTTGTGATCTGCTTGAGGTTGAGAACTAGTTCTTTTAAGTTGCATGCACCAAACTAGATCTAAGAAAGATTTGCCCGTTTTTGGAGTGCATGAATTAGAAGAAACTGAAAGGCGAGCTAGAAATCAGAGATCCGTAATCAAGAAGCCTAAGACTGAAATTCACAAAAAGTTAATGAGTGACACTGAAGAAGAAATGGAAAATCCACCACCACCAAATCACCCTCCTCTGGAAATTTATTTCCAACATGGCGCTTACGAGAACCCATCCCCGATATCCTTACCGGGTGATGATGACACTTACTATGAGATTCGTCCTCATCTCCTTCAGTCGCTTCCAAACTTCCATGGCCTATCCAAAGAAGAACCGTATAATCACTTATACGAATTCATTGCCATCTGCAACACCAACAATATCTGAGGTCTCACCCGAGACCACCTTAGGCTCATATTGTTTCCCTTTTCTCTTAAAGGGCGAGCAAAACAGTGGTTTATATCACTTGAGCCAAGGAGCATCTCTACTTGGGATGACATGCAGAGGAAGTTTTTAGCCGAGTACTTCCCCATAAGGAAAACTGCGGAGATACGCCGTGCGATCTCCAATTTTCAGCAGCAACCTGGGGAAGAGTTTCACGAGGCATTTGAGCGACTGAAAGAGCTTCTTCGTTCCTGCCCTCACCATGATACCCCAAAATGGATCTTGGTGAAAACATTCTTAGACGGCTTAGACCCGACTCACAGAGGTCTAGTAAATGCCGCGAGTGGGGGAACAATAATGACAAAGAGTGATGAGGAGGCATGGCAATTCGTAGAAACATACAGTCGAAGCCTTGCGTTACATAATTTCTCATGGACGACTCATAGGTCAGTGTCATCAGTAGCTAATACTGTAGGGTTAAATGATTTGAGGAATGATTTGAGGTGAGAATTCAAGAGTGAGATTGGTGAGTTGTCCAAAAAGATCGATCTTGTTTTAGGTGGGATGAGCGGGAAGAAAAATGATGTTCTCCAAGTTCAAAATACATGCACTCACTGTGGGGATTCTTCACATTCTTCAAGCGAGTGCATAGTTTTTTATTCTGAGAGCGTAAATCAATCCCAGGGGTTTGTTAATCATAATCAAGACCCATTTTCAAGCACTTATAATGCAGGATGGCGAAAGCATCCCAATCTTTCTTGGAAAAACAATCAAGAGGGTCCTTCAAATCAACCCCGGTTCTAAAATCACCATCATGAGGGTCAGTCGAGTCAACCTAAATTTCAGGGACAAAATCACAATCATTCTCACTCTGGAAATTACCACCATGGTAATCAAAGTCACAATCAAAACTTTGGTGGTAATAATAATTATAACAACAACAGACATGGTTCATTTCCAATTGAAAAGCAATTGCAAGATATAATGGCCATGATGAAAGATTATACCCAGTCTGCTGCTGCTACTAACCAGTCTGTTGTTGCTCTAGAAAAACAAGTCGGCCAACTGGCCGAGCAGATGAATAGAAGGGACGGGGGTACGCTGCCAAGTATGACTAAGCCAAATCCTAGTCATGAGCACGTAAACAAAATCACCTTGTGAAGTGGCCGTCAACTGGACCCCCTCCCTCAAAAAAAATGTTGAAAGCTCTCAAACGAAAAAGGGAAAAGGGAAAGACATTGAGCAGGGAGTAGAGTCTGAAGAGACAAAGCAAGTTCCAATCACATCGGATGCCGATAAACCTCAAGATGGGGAGGGTTCGAGATTGCCTAATCAAGAACCCACTGTTCCATTCCCCACCGCTTTAAATGAATCTGCGACATTTCCATTTGGAAAAAAAGGGACAAAAAATGATGATATGATGGACGTCTTTCGCCAAGTAAAGATAAATCTACCATTACTAGACGCCATCAAACAAATCCCGTCTTACTCCAAATTCTTGAGAGAATTGTGCACTTAGAAGCGCAAACAAAAGACTTCGATCCCCAAAAAGATTGAAGTTACTGAGCAAGTCAGCACTATATTATCTAGTTCCCTACCAAAAAAATGCAAGGACCCTGGAGCTCCATTGATCCCTGTCATTATGGAAAATTCCGCTATAAAGAGTGCCTTGATTGATTTAGGCGCTAGTGTGAATATCTTGCCAGGATCGGTGTATGATCAGTTTGAGTTTGGTGAACTCAAAGTAACAAGTGTGTTATTACAACTCGCTGATCGATCTGTTAAGACACCGAGGGGAGTGCTTGAGGATGTGATTGTGAAGATCGAGGAATTCTACTATCCCGTGGATTTTCTTGTGCTAGATACCGAGGGCATTTGTAAAGATAAAAGCCCTACGATGATTCTCGGCCAACCATTCTTGGCGACTAAAAACGCCACAATCAATTGCCTATCTGGAGTGATGGACATTACCTTTGGTAATCGAAAACTGCGCATGAATATCTTTGCGCCATCCTCCTTCCCTCCAACTAAGACCGAGTGTTACTCCATAGATTTCGCAGATGAATGAACCCAAGAATACACTTCAAGCATACTGCAAGAGGATCTATTCACTCGATACTTTTCTTTCTCATCGGAGGATGATCTTGATTTGGTAGATTTACATGAGGTCCAGGCATTGCTTGCTGAGCCACTTGTGCCTAATCAACCACCCTGGTCTCATAAGGTTGAACCATTACCAATTGTAGCTCATGAACCCCCTAAGAGTTCACTTGAAAAGCCACTTTTGCTAGAGCTTAAGCCACTACCTGATCACCTTAAGTATGTCTTCCTAGGAGACGATGGCACCCTACCAGTTATTATCTCATCATCACTCACACCTGATCAGGAAGATATGCTTATTTCTGTTCTAAAAGATCATAAGAAAGCAATTGGATGGTCGATAGCTGATTTGAGAGGGATCAGTCCTTCGGTATGCATGCATAGAATCCACACCGAGCCTAATGCCAAACCCTCCCGTGAATTTCAAAGACGACTGAACCCGAACATGAGGGATGTGGTGAAGAAAGAAGTTATCAAATGGTTGGATGCCGGGATCATATATCCCATTTCTGATAGCCCTTGGGTGAGCCCGACACAAACGGTGCCCAAGAAATCTGGCATCACTATTGTGGAGAGAGGAGGGGAAAATATTCCTACTCGCCCCATCACCGGATGTCGAGTCTGCATCGACTACAGAAAGTTGAATGCAGTCTCATTAAAAGATCATTTCCCCTTGCCTTTCATCGACCAAATACTAGAGAAGCTGGCAGGCCAGAAATTCTATTGCTTCTTGGATGGTTATTCAGAATACAATCAAGTGGCCATACACCCTGATGACCAAGAGAAGACGACATTTACATGTCCTTATGGCACTTTCGCTTTCCGTCGAATGCCATTTGTATTATGTAATGCGCCTGCTACATTCCAAAGGTGTATGGTGTCAGTCTTCAGTGACATGTTGGGCGAGTCATTGGAGGTCTTTATGGATGACTTCTCAGTATTTGGCGAGACGTTCGAAAGTTGTCTCCATAGTCTTGAGAGAGTGTTGAAGAGTTGTGAGGAGACTAACTTAGTGCTAAGCTGGGAGAAGAGCCATTTCATGGTTCGAGAAGGAATTATTCTCAGTCACATGATTTCTGAACGTGGCATTGAAGTTGATCGAGCAAAGGTCCAGGTAATCTACACCTTACCTCCACCGACGTCAGTGAAGGGTGTACGCTCCTTTCTAGGACACGCAGGCTTCTATAGGCGGTTTATCAAAGACTTCAGTGCCATTTCACGACCCTTGTGCAATCTACTTGCCAAGGACAATTCATTTGTCTTTGATAAAGTCTGTCTAGAGGCGTTCGACACCATCAAGCAAAAGCTTGTTGAGGCACCCATCATGCAAAAACCAGACTGGTCGTTGCCATTTGAGTTAATGTGCGACGCAAGTAATGAAGCGATGGGAGTTGTACTTGGCCAACGGGTGAATAAAAAGCCCGTTGCCATTTACTATGCTAGTCGGACATTCTCCGAGGCCCAGATACACTACACGACCACTGAAAAAGAGTTACTTGTTGTCGTGTTTGCATTAGAAAAATTCCGCTCATATTTGTGGGGAGCGAAGGTGATCGTTTACTCGGATCATTCAGCCCTTCGCTATCTGCTTGATAAGAAAGAAGCCAAACCTAGGCTTATCAGGTGGATTTTGCTATTACAAGAGTTTGACTTGGAAATTCGAGATAAGAAAGGGTGTGAAAATGTAGTAGCCGATCATTTGTCTCGAATCCCCACAGATCAGATCTCGACCAAGGACGAAGTCCAGGGATCTTTCCCGGATGAGCAGTTATTTGCCATATCTAGGCTTCCTTGGTTTGCACATATTGTTAATTACTTAGCTGTGAAGAAGTTACGACATGATTGGACAACTCAACAGAAACGGTACTTCTTTTCGTAGCTTAAGTATTACTACTGGGAGGATCCTGAGCTATTTAAATATTGCCCGGATCAGATTGTCCGGAAATGTGTCCCCGATAGTGATCCCGAAGATATTTTAAAGCACTGTCACAGTTATGCATGTGGGGGACACTTTAGTGGAAAGAAGACAGGAATCAAAGTACTTGAGTGTGGATTCTTTTGGCCTACCATATTTCGGGACGCTAAGAACTTTGCGAAATCCTGTCTTCGATGCCAAAGCCTGGGAAATATTTCACGGAAGGACATGATTTCTCTCAACCCTATCCTGACTGTTGAGATCTTTGACGTATGAGGTATAGACTTTATGGGTCCTTTTCCATCATCCCAGGGTAATTTGTACATTATGCTAGCTGTTGATTATGTCTCTAAGTGGGTGGAGGCTATCGCGACCAAAACGAGCGATCACCGTGTAGTATGCAAGTTTGTCAAGAGCCACATTTTCACTCGACATGGGTATCCGAGAGTCATCATCAGTGATGGTGGAACCCACTTCCGTAATATGAAGTTTAGTGCTCTGGAAAAACACTACGGGATCACACACAGGATAGCCACACCATATCACCCACAGATTAGCGGACAGGTCGAGGTCTCGAATCGTGAAATTAAGCATATTTTGGAGAAGACCGTGAGACCTGATAGAAAGGATTGGTCGAGTCTATTGGAAGATGCATTATGGGCATATCGCACCGCATACAAGACACCCATAGGCATGTCTCCATATCGACTCGTGTATGGAAAAGCTTGCCATCTACCAGTCGAGTTAGAGCACCGAGCTGCTTGGGCAATCAAGAAGCTGAATCTAGATTTGAAAGAAGCCGGTGACCATTGGAGACTCGAGTTAGATGAGTTAGAGGAATTGAGACGAGATGCATAAGAGAGTTCCCGCATATACAAGGAACAAACTAAGGCTTTTCATGATAGACACATATCGCGAAAGTCGTTCAATGTAGGGATGAAAGTGTGGCTCTATAACTCTCGTTTGAAGTTATTCCCAGGCAAGTTAAGGTCTAGATGGTATGGCCCATACATTGTGCAAGAAGTGTTCCCACATGGTGCTGTCACAATTCAGGACGAGAAAGGTGGGGCATCCTTCAAAGTAAATGGGCAAAGGCTGAAGCCATACATCACCCCCAGAGATCATGATGGCTACATTTTGGAAACCACGGTTCTTGTCGAGCCGGTATATGACTCTTAGTCATAGTATCGGTTCCATTTATCTGTATATTTTGTATATTTGCTTTATTGCTTTTTATTTATTTGCATGCTTTAAGATCGAGTCAGTTAATTGAGTCATAATTAAATGAACTTTGTGGGTATGTTCACTGCAAACTCTCACGAGACTTCACTCGTCCACTAGGGGGAACCTAGGGGTTTAAAAGGTTTGTTGCACATGCTAAGTGCAATCGTGTTTCCCTACGAAAATGAGGATTAGTTAGTTAGTTTGTTTTGATTTATCTATTTGTTCTTGTTTATCTGTCTTGGAGATTGGATCCCCTCTTGGTTGAGTCTCGCTCCCCAGCATTGAGGACAATGCATATTTCTAAGTTGGGGTGGGGGAAATTTGGAATTTTTCTGATTGATTGCTACTGGATCTCTATTGTGCTTTAACAAAGTTGGCCCGAGCTTTTGTGTTTTAACAGGAAAATGCTGAGAAATTGCCGAAGGCTGACATCCCCATACAAGTCGGAGCTTACATGGATTGATCATCATTGCACCAGTCATGCATTCGAAGGACAACCAGGGGAGTTTTCTGTTCCTCTCATCTTTATGTGTGTTTTAGCATAAGTGCATACATTAGGGACAATGCATGATAAAGTGTGGGGTGTTAAAAACTTAAAGAATTGATTTGTTCTTGGGCAATAATTCTTTTACATACATGAGCATGATGAAAAGTTCTTATTAGACTCTAAGGAGCATATAGCACTAATGAATTTGTCGATTGGTCACCTAAGACTACTTGGTGTGTCTTGCTATTTGAAACTAGCTTTGATTGATTGGGTGAGCATATCTAATCCGTGAGACATTTGAGCCTTATGACTAAAACATCCAAATTAGTCTCATTTCATTTCATGTGTGTATTACACCTCATGTGCACTAGTCTCTCTAGAACTTGCATCTATTCTCTTCAAGATTGCATTTTAGTCATGCTTGCATACAAAAGTGATAAAGGCCATCTTTGATGTGATTGTTAACCACTTTTAGCCAAAAAGCCTACCCTAAAGATGTGATCCACTTGATCAACCATTTTGAGCCTATAAACCTGTTCGTTTGACATACCTAAGCTACAAGCCGCAAAATCCAAACAGTTCCTACCCAACCTTAAGACTTTGGGGGTGTGACAGTAGACCAGTGAGTTAAATTGTTAATATCTTGAAGTTGTGGTCTCAAAAGAAGAAAATAGTATAAAGCAAAGCCTCATAAAGAAAAAAAAGAGAAGAAAAACAGAGACAAAAAAGAAAAAAAAAGAAGAAAAGAAAAGAAAGAAAGTGGCAGAAAGAAGGGGTTTAAAAGCAGTATATGCCCCGTGTGAAAAAAAAAAAGAAAAAAGAAAAAAAAGAGGATAAAGAAAGAAAGAAAGAGAATAAAGGCTTGCAGTCATGAAGTGAAAAATGCTCAAAGGTTTCAAAAAAAACCACAATGTGACAAACTCTTGGTTTATTGCTCACAGTGCTCCCTTAGTCCTAAAGGTTTTAAAAGTCACTTCACCATATGTTATCCCACCTTACCCGTTGACCACATTATAACCCTTGAAAAAGACCTTTTGATTTGTATCTTGCATGCACTTCCGGCGGTGGAGAATGAGATTTTTTGCAAGCCTATGGTAGAGTAACAGTCACGTGTGGATGTCTCGAGCGAAACACATAACCCAAAACACGTGAGTGATTGAGTGAATCTTATCCTAGTGAGAGCTTACCGGATCATTTCATGTTAGTTCTCGAAATAGTATGGACGTGCTAAGGGTTTGATGGTTGACTTATCCCATATTCATGAAATGCTATGAGTTCTAAAGAGTTTAATTTGATCATTTTTGAATTATTTGAAATAAACTGTTTTATTGCCCGAGAACGGTTAATGTTTAAGTGTGGGGTGTTTTGATCGGTCGTTTAATTCGAGATTATTTTATCGTCAATCACCCATCTTTAATGTGATAAAATGATAAAACCGAACTACATTGATGCGTGTTTATATTTTATAGGTTTGGAACCATTTGGAGCGAAAAAAGAGCAAAAGAATGATTTTTGACAGATTTGCGCGACCGCGGAATTTTGGCCATATCTCACTCGTCCGAGCTCCGTTTGAAGAGATTCAAGATGATATGGAAACCTAACAGACGGGCCTACAACTTTTATGTTTTTCATTGTCGTAAATTCGGAATGAATGTGGGCTGAAATTGCCGTCGAAGTCGGAAAAAGTGTGCTGGACAACAGGTGATGTGGGGGCTGATTTTTTTTGGGCTTTTGATATAGATTTCTATTATTCAATAAAAAAAAGAGTTGGGTCTTGCTTATTTGGATTGAAAATTAAAGAAAATGAGAGGACTCTTATTTTGGTTTAGGGGGTGAAACGTGATTGGGAAGGAAAAAAAAGGAAAAAGGAAAGGATTTTTGTGAAAAAAAGAGAGGAGGATATCTCTTCCTTTTATAGGATTTTGAGGCTGCATGACTGGGGATAAAAGAGACACACGAGAGGATTTTGGGGACACATTCTACACACGATCGTGAGAAAGAAGGGAGAAACAGAGAGCAGACTAAGGGCTGATTTTCGCACAAACCAGCAGCAAAATCGCAGCCATCTTGGGGTTTTTTGGAGGATCGATTGAAGAAGAATCAAAGGTATTTCAAGCTACGTTTTTTTTGGGCTGTTTTGCTACGATTTCGGGGATGTTTTTCGGGGCTGCGGAGGGCTGGAACAAGACTGTTTTGACAGCCAATACCGCTGTGATTTTGGGACCAGTTGCTGCTGTTTTTGACAGCAGCAGAAGCTTGATTTGCCAAAGCAATCAAGGCTAATTAACACGGTTCGTGACAGAGGTTTGTTTCAAGTAATCTTGTGATAAAAAAACCCATTACATCTGATTAAGTCTAGTTGTTTAAAATATAAGTTTTAAGTTGTTTAATTGTTCGTTTTGCTTATAATTTCGTTCAAAAACTTCAAGTAGTGTTCTAGTTTTAGAGATTGATATTTGATTATTGGTTGAATGCAATTATTTATCATTATCTGGGAACGAGATTGGGTTTATTTTATTGGTTATTTGGTTTATTTTCTTTGGTATTTGGATTGCATATCAAGTGTTTGACGAAAGTCCTAGGAGATTTATCTTCTTTTCTTAGATGGTTAGGAGTACATGAGAATAATCTTGATGCTACTTTGTTGGCTAAAATTCTCGTCTTTTAGTTTTCTAGTTAATGCCTAGTTATAATGCCTAGTTATAAAGTTTTGGTTTTTATAATATGTCGCTTAATTTAACTTCCTAAATCAAAAATCGTTTGAAGTAATGTATTTGTGCCAAGTAGATTTTCGGTTTTAGTTTGTGAGTCTTGAGCTTAATTCGATTTAATTGGGTAGTCAATCTTCGTGTGACACGTGCATTCGGTTTTTGACACGAATCGTTAATTTAACCACCGACTCCCTGAGAAGAACGATACCCTACTTACCCTATCACTAGGTTTGAGTTAGGTTTATAAATTTAAACCTTGTTGTGCGTTTAACGACGCGTGCATCACGATACTAACACAAACGGAGCTGGATCAAGTTTGAGCAATGCTCAAACTTAGCTGGCGGTAGCGACTTAGTGAACATATCAGCAGCATTGTCATCTGTCAGGACTTTCTTCAAATAGACAATCTTTGTTTAATGTAATCTCACGAGATATGCATCTCGCACATTTATGTGCTTTGTCCGGGAGCTGAAAGCCAAATTAGTTGCCAAATGGATGACACTCTGATTATCACAGAAAATGTGCACGGAAGGTTGCTCGAAGCCTAAGCCATTCATCAATTCTTTTAAATGGACCACTTCCTTTGTAGACACAACCGCCGCAACAAGTTCAGCTTCTGTGGTTGACAATGCAACAATGGACTAAACGTGATCTCCAACTGACGGTTGTTCCACCTAAGGTAAATACATAACCGGATGTGGATCTCCAACCAACTCGATCACCTGCATAGTCAGAATCACAAAATCCAACAATTTCACAGTCATTGTGCAAACCAAATATAAGACCATGTGTCTCGGTTCCCTTCAAATATCGGAATGTCGTTTTAACATCTACCTAATGTAATCGACCCGGATTCGCGAGAAACCGATTCATCACTCCGACACAATGTGCAAGATCGGGACGAGTACACACCATGGCGTACATGAGACTTCCGACCGCACTAGCATATGGAACTTTTGACATTTCGGCCTTTCCCTTGTCATCCTTCGGACAATCATCACTTGTAATCTTGATGTGCTTCGGTAGCGGAGTGCTAGACGTCTTGGCACCATCAAGATTGAACCGCTTCAATATATTTTGGATATACGCCCGTTATGTCAATCTAATTGTTCGAGACTTTCTGTCCCGCACGATTTCCATGCCAAAATCTTCTGCGCCGCGCCAAGATCTTTCATTTCAAATTCCGACTTCAACTTATCTTTCAGAAGTTTGATCTCTGACCGGTCCTTGCAGGATATAAGCTTGTCATCTACATAAAGAAGTAAGTGAAAATGCCACCATTTTGTCTATGATAGACACAAGCGTCTTTTTCACTTCGTTCAAATCTCAGATTGAGCATAAACAAGTCAAACTTCTTATACCACTAACGAGGAGATTGTTTAAGTTCGTAGAGGGACTTTTTGAGCTTACATACGTAATTTGGTTTGCTTTCGGAAATGAAATCATCAGGTTGCTTCATATAGATAGTTTCCTCCAAGTCTCCATGTAGGAAGGCAACCTTCACATCTAACTATTCTAGCTCCAAATCGTGAATAGCCAAGATCGCCAAAAGAACACGAATAGATGTATGACGTACAACGGAAGCAAAAATATCGTCATACTCGATACCTTTCTGTTGTGCAAATCCTTTAGCAACGAGACGAGCCTTGTACCGATTGTCATCTTTGACTTTGAAAACCCACTTGCAACCAATAGCACGGCTGCCATTCGGCAATGGACATAAGTCCCAAGTGTTGTTCTTCGAGAGATCTTTCATCTCTTCTTGCATGGCTCCAAACCATTTCAAACTGTGGGTCGAGGCCAATGCCTCCTTTATATCAAGCGGCTCTTCTTGCCCTACATGCAAAGCAAACTCCAGCTGATCTGTAAAACTCATGTTAGCAAAAAATCTCCATACCTGTTAGGCAGACGAATAGTTCTTTGACTATGCCTGGTAGGCTCAATAACTGGGATTGTATCGCCATCGTCTCTACCATCATTCAGAATCTCTTCTTCAGAATCACTAGTAGAAGTCACTGGCGGAATGACTTCTTCAACATTAACGGTTGATTCAGAGCTAATATCAGGAGTGTATGATCTGGGAATATAAGGACTGTCTACTGTCTCCACATCATCGGCAGTAGGAGCAACAATAGTAATGACTTCCGGATCTTGAGAGGACTGAGGATCCTGTGACTTCAACAGGACCGATTCATCAAATGTGACATGTCGAGAATGAATCACTTTACGAGTCAAGGAGTTCCAGATTTAGTAACCCTTGATACCATCTGTATAGCCGAGCAAGAATCCTTTGGTGGCTTTAGGATTCAACTTGTCCTGGCCTGAAACATGAAAATAAACAGGACAACCAAATACACGTATGTATTTCAGATAGATGTTTCTTTTACCTCTCCAAACCTCTTCCGGAATCTTTGCCCCGATGGCCAAACAAGGTAACCTGTTAATGATGTGTACCACGGTGTGAAGTGCTTCGGCCCAACAAGATTTGAGGAAGCCCGATGTCGACAACATACATCGGACCTTTTCAAGCAAAGTCCTATTCATCCGCTCGACAACCCCATTAGATTGAGGGTCGCCTGGTGTGGTGTAGTGACGGTGGATGCCCTTACGCGAACAAAAGTCTTTAAAGTTACCACTAGTAAATTCTCCACCGTTGTCAAATCTCAGCACTTTCAACTTTTTTCCAGTCTCGACCTCTACTTGTGCCAACCAAGTCTTGAACGTATCGAATACATCTGACTTTAACTTCAACACATACACCCAAAGTTTATGTGAGAAATCATCAATAAACGAAACAAAGTATTTATCTCCACTGAGGGATGGAGTACTGGATGGTCCCCAGACGTCTGTATGAACATAATCGAGGATTCCTTTAGTGTTGTGTTTTCCAACACCAAAAGAAACACGCGTCTGCTTTCCTTTGACACATCTCGAACAAAACTTCAGGCTGGCAGGTACGGCGACTTTAATGAGTTTTTGCTTGCGCAAAATCTCCAAGTTCTTCTCGAATGTGTGTCCCAAACGAAGATGCCATAAGCGAGCAACATCGTGATTCTTTGAGCTTTCGGCCACACACGATTCAGAAGCAATAGTTTCGCCAATCAAGTGGAAAAGGTTATTTTCCACCCGTTCGCCTTTCATTACGATAATATTCCCCCGGAAGATGCGCAAACTCCCGTAGTCAATCCAAATCTTGCAACCCAGTTTGGACAATTGTCCAACAGAGATCAAGGAACGAGTAATGGATGGAACAAACTTGACATTATTCAATGTCTGAATACACCCATCGAACATCTTGATCTGCACAGTATCGATACCCTTAGTAACACACAAAGTACTATTTCCAATATAAATAATGTTACCTTCAACCTTTTCGAAGTAGAGAAACAGTCCCGGAATGGTGTCATATGGCAACATACACCGGTATCTAACACCCATCGCCTGTCACCTTGCGGTGGTGTAACTGTGGCAGAGAAGCCATCTTGCTCCTCTTCGGTTACAACAGTTGATGATTCAGCGTTGTCTTTGTCTTTGTTTTTAAGACTCGGACAATCTTTCACCTAATGACCTCGCTAATGGCAATAGTTACAGTTGCCACGTGTCTTTGATTTCCCACGAGAGTCAGGCCGACGAGACTGAGAGTGCCCACGATTTCTTCCTCTTGAAGACTGATGATCGTCTCGACCTTTGTCAGCAAATAGGCCTTGATTGCAATTGTTCTCCCTGGGATTGTTACCGATCCTCATTTGAATTATTTGATCTTCAGAAATCATTCCTGTTTTCACATCAGACAAAGAAAGAGTTTATCTTCCATATATAAAGTTGTTAGTGAATTGGGAATATTTCTCGAGAAGTGAATACAAGTGCCAAAGAAGTGCATCCGTTGCCTTCAACTTCATAATGATATCTTCAAATTCGGTCATGTGAGCTATAATGGTTGTGCCTTCCTTCATTTTGAAGAAGAGACACGACCGCATCAGTAACAATCTGTTGGTCAAAGTTTTCTTGAGATATAGATTCTCAAGCTTGCTCCAAATATCTGTAGCTGTCTTTTCAGACACAATCTCATATATAACATTTTCTCCCATAGCCATCTGCAAAGTAGTAAATGCCCATGCTTCCATTTCTTTAGCCTTAAGTTCAGACATGTTAGGGTCTAACACGTCTTTAGCAAATACTACGTAATGGACTCCAATTTTCCTAAGTGCAGCAAATGTTGTGAACTGCCATTTACCAAAATCACCGTCCCCATTCCAAGTCTGTATACGAATCCCAGCCCCGGACAAATTAAATGTACCTTCTTGGTACGGTTTTTTAGACTGGTTTGAGGAACCGACACCAAATGGATTTTCTACGTCAGCCATAGAGAAAAAAAATGTGCAAACTGGTTTATGTATATTTTCTACACAAACCCAAATCTAGATTTGAAAGCTCTGATACCAATTGTTAGGGAAAATTGTGCCTCACAAATGCAAATGATAGCGAGTGATTTCTAAGGTCCCAAATGGGTAGAAATCCAAGTGCACAATTAACCCAACAACGAATGCGAATAACAATAATCTAGATGTTGCACAATAATTTTCTAACATAGAATAATAAACCCACGAAAGTATAGATAGTAACAAAAACGTTATTATCTATAATTATAGCAAGTTCAAAACAAATAACACCGTGATTTAATGTGGTTCCACTATCGGTGTGATAGTGTACATCTACCAAAGAGAGAGAGAGAAAAAAAATATTATTACCAACCAAGGAAGATTACAAAGTGCTTGTACAAGGATCTTGAGATCCACGATTGCCTAACTAAAACTTTCACGAAACACCACCGAATATCAAGAACACTCTCAACCTCAAGAATATATTAGGGAGAGTATTTGGTGTTTAGCTAGAGAAAGCTTAAGAAAGGGATGATGAATAATGAAGATGATGACTCCTATTTATACTAGTGGGAGAAGTAGGGACTAAGTTAACTTAGTGACTAAAGCTTGGATATGAGAAGATGAGGTTAAGTAACCAAAACTTAAGGGCTAAGTGTTGGCTTTTTTTTTTCCTTTTTAAAATCTTGTGTAGCATATGTAATATACTTTATATTACAACAAAACCCCCCCCTCTCTCTCTCTCTCTCTATATATATATATATATATAGAGAGAGAGAGAGAGGGGGGGGGGATCATGCGAGAAGTAAACTAATTTGTGAGAAGACGAGAAGGAATAAAAAATATCATAAATAAGAAATGAAAAATAATTTTAAAAATTATGATAATACCATTTTAAATTGGATAAATCCTTAAAAATCTTGTAATATCTTTTATATTTATTTATTTTTATTTTTAATTCTTTATCATTTTTTTTCAAGATACACTTTTTGATAAAGAAAATTCACAAGTTTCATCAATATCATATGTGATATCTACAATTAATTCATTAGTTATTTTTCTCTTTTTGTTTATTTTTTGGATATACGTTTACATTTTGAATAACATCTGATTAGATTCGTTTAACATATGATCTATTACGTATCACATATGACCCACTATATGAATTTTTGTGCATATCACATATCATATTATTACATGTGATAATTGTAGATATTTTAGTTAATCATATATGATTCCTTATATTTATCACATACGTTTTAAGGATTTATCCAATTTAAAATGATAATTATCCTAATTTTTAAAATTATTTATGATATTTTTTAACAATGGATTATGTGACCCATATTCATTCTCGCCTTCTCGCAAATTAATTAGTTACTTCTCGCATGACCCTCCCTCATATATATATATATATATATATATATATATATATAGGGGACCTTTCAAGGGAGATCTTACTATTTTGTGGTAACTATGAGATCCAATCTCATCCATCCATCCATTTTAATAATCAATGATTTAAAATAATTAAGAGAAATATTAATTAAAAACACAATTTTAGGCCATTAAAATAGGCAAAAAGGGTAAAAATGTAAAAAAAAATTAGGGTGATCTAATTTAGGCGGGGTCCGATAATTTTGGCATGGAATCAGATGCGATAATCTCAAAATATTAAAACATATCGTTCAATCAAACAAATCGATTACACTAAATTGATTACACCAAATATCACAACTATCTAACACAGTTTTAACAGGATAAGAACCCTAGTTATTGACGGAGCTAATCGACTGTAACAGGGAAAAGATCACATTGTGTACAAAAATGGGTGTGATACACTGTGATCATCTTGCAAAATCTTATCTCCTTCATGATAGAATGATGGGAATATTGTTGCTAATTCCGTAGGTGGTGATACACTGTGATTAGTGTCTCATAGTACATATGTCTCATGGTACATATGAGATTCAGATGATGTTAGATTATCACAATATAACACAATGTCACATGGTCCATATGGAATTCAAAGCTTGTTCCAGATTATAATAATGTAACACATACATTAGACTCAATGACAAATCAGATGACACATGTATCAGTTTCAACAACTGTGATTTATCACATTATCAAAATGTAACACAATATAACATTATCAAAATGTAACACAGTATAATACTATATCTTCCCCTTCATTGGAACTACTACACAACGATCGAACGGAATCTTCAAATAATTCTCGGTCCATTGAAAGGCAAAAAACAAGCAGATCTTCTTTCTGCAGCAAGAATGCAGACTTAATCCTGGGGGAAGAATGAAGACTTCATACGGCAGCAAGAATGCAAACTTCATACGCTAAATTCAAATTCAAATATGGATATTATCTCAAAATCAATTTGTTGAGATAATAGAGGAAACGTAATATTTGATTGATGAGGCTTTGATTTTTTCAGTTACAAAAAAATTGTTATATTAATTAATTTATCAAATTACTAATATATCATCCTCTATTAATTAATTGAAAAAATAAATAAATTAAAATGATTGGATGAGAGTGGATCTCATAGTTACCATACATTAGTAAAATCTCATATGATTAAGCCCTTATATAGGGGGCCATTCAAGGAAGAACTTGATTGTTTGTGATAACTGTGAGATCCAATGTGAGCCATATATTAAAGAATAAATTAGGAAATAACTAATTTTGGTAAATTTGATTGAAATTAAATTTAAAGGGCATTTTAGGTATTAAAAAATCTCCTCTCTCCGGTGTGAACCTTATTCCGGCAGATACACAATGTGATACCTAAAAAAAGAAACACCTTTAAAAAAAGGTACATACAAAAGATAATGATTGTGATACCCAAAATACATTGTGTTACACTGTGATTACCCATTGTGAGACATGCAATGAACATTGTGATTACCATTGTGATAGACTCAAAATACATTGTGTTACACTGTGATTAACGTTGTGCTACACTTTGATTACCATTGTGATACACTCAAAATATATTGTGTTACACTGTGTTTAACGTTGTGTTACACTTTGATTACCATTGTGATACACTCAAATTACATTGTGTTACACTGTGATTAACTAATAATATATTTTAAAAAATAGAATAAAATTAAACCAACAACTTATTTTTAGGAAGACATTTAAAACATTCCATTATTCAAAGATTCCTTGGTTATAAAAAAAAGATATTACCAATTTACCCTTCCATGTTAATGAAAAAATAAAATTAATTACATTAAATATGTGGCTCACATTGGATCTCACAGTTATCACAAACTAAACAATTCTCATTTGATTAGGCCCCTATATATATATATATATATATATATATATATATATATATATATATAGGGTTAGGTTTAGGGGAAAACCTTAAAAAAACGGAAAACTGAAGAACACCCTGGTGGCCTTTCATCTGGACGGTATGCACTTGTGCATACAAGTAATTTGTAACATGCACAAGTGTATAATACACTTGTGCATAAAAACCAAAAAAACAACATAATTTATCTTTATACACAAGTGCATACCGCCCAAATGGAAAGCTACCAGGGTATTCTTCAGTTTTCCGTTTTTTTGAGGTTTTCCCCTGAACAATATATATATATATATATATAGGGGGTCATTCAAGGAAGAACTCAGTTATCTGTGGTAACCGTGAGATCCAATTTTAACCACAAATCAGAAGATAAATTAGGAAAACAATAATTTTGGTAATTTTCATTAAAAATTTTAATTAAAGGTATTTTAGGTATTTTTGAGATATCCTCTCTTTTCTCTTCTTTCTCATCTCTCCAGCAAATATTATTCCGACGAATACATGATGCACACTGTGATACACTTTATAAATATCAAAAATACGTGATGCACGCTGTGCTACACTTTGTAATGATCGAAAATACTTGATAGCACATTATGGTACCCTTTTGTAAACATCGAAAAAACATCGAAAATACGTGATAGCACACCGTGATACACTTTGTAAAGACCGAAAAAATATCGAAAATAAGTGATGCACACTGTGATACACTTTGTAAAGATCGAAAATACGTTATAGTACACTATGATACCCTTTTGTAAACATCAAAAATACGTGATACCACACTGTGATACCCATTTGTAATAGGAAATAAGAAAATTTATGAATTAAGTTATATTTTAGGAATTAAATAAATTTACTAAAATATCATTTTCTATTTATTTAAATTAATATTAATTATTCTAAATGTGTGGCCCATATTAGATCTTACAGTTACCACAAACTACCTAGTTCTCATTTGATTACGCCCCTATATATATATATAGTGGAAGGATATTTTGCAACCCTTAAAAAAGTTGCAACCCTTGCAACCCACATCTTAACCGTCGGATTCATGATCGACGGTTATTTTATTTTTCTTTTTCTATTTTTTAATTAAAAATATTGGGCCCCATATCTATTGTAACCGTCGATCATGAATCCGACGGTTAAGATGTTGGTTGCAAGGTTTGCAACATTTTTAAAGGTTGCAAATAAAACAACCCCTATATATATAGGGGTTTATATATATATATATATATATATATATATATATATATATATATATATATATATATATATATATATATATATTGGAAGGATATTTTGCAACCCTGAAAAAGGTTGCAATCCTTGCAACCCACATCTTAACCGTTGGATTCATGATCGGCGGTTATTTTATTTTTATTTTTCTGTTTTTTTTAATTAAAAATATTGGACCCCATATCTATTGTAACCGTCGATCATGAATCCGACGATTAAGATGTGGGTTGCAAGGTTTGCAACCTTTTTAAGGGTTGCAAATAAAACAACCTCTATATATATATGCCAAGGATAATTTGCAACCCATGTAAATCTTGCAACCCATGCAACCCACATCTTAACCGTTGGATCAATGATAAGCGGTTATTTTATTTTTATTTTTTTGTTTTTTTTAATTAAAAATATTAGGCCCACATCTATTGTAACCGTCGATCATGAATCCAACGGTTAAGATGTGGGTTGCATAGGTTGTAAGATTTGCATGGATTGTAAATTAAACTACCCCTATATATATATATATATATAGTGGAAGGATATTTTACAACCCTTATAAAGGTTGCAACCCACATCTTAACCGTCAGATTCATGATCGGCGGTTATTTTATTTTTATTTTTCTGTTTTTTTAATTAAAAATATTGGGCCCCATATCTATTGTAACCGCCGATCATGAATCCGACGGTTAAAATGTGGGTTGCAAATTAAACAACCCCTATATATATATATATATATATATATATATATATATATATATATATATATATATATATATATATAATATGCCAAGGTTATTTTACAAACCATCCAAAACCGACAAACCACATCTCATCCGTCCGTTTCATCTCATCCAGATTTTATGCTTTTTTTTTTGGTTTTTTTTAACGCAGGGAAATTCCAAGTTTAATACATTTTTTTTTAATTATCCAGCCGTTTTTTTGCTGTAATCATGGGAAGTTTAATCATGGGAAGTTTCAACTTTTCATGAGAGGCGGTTTTCTTTGGAAGTTATCTGCAAGATTTTGAATGAATCTTCTAAAATATTTGCAGCTTTTACTTTTATTCTAAATCTTTTTAATTGCTTGTCATCAATTTGTGGTAATTGTTTGAGACGTGCTTTCCAATGGCATCTTTTGAAGCAGAAGATTTCAATGGTAATTCATCGGCGATGAAGTGTGGCGGTGGAAAGGTTATTCAGGGCGTCCAGTTCGGTCATGGGTCGTCATCTGATCTGCAGAAGATTGGTCAGAATGAATTTCAAGCAGCCGTGCTTGTTCCCGCTTCATCATCGGCGCTGAATAAATCAGTAGATGTTGGGGCCAATGAACCAGTCTGTACCGATGTTGATGTTGATGTTGATGTGACGTGCAATTATTCGGCGGAGGAACAAGGTTTGTATGTTGTGCATTTTACCTTTTTAGTTGGATTGATTTGTTTTTTTTTAAACAACAAAACTTCCTTGTTTTTTTTATTGGCATCAATGTTACTATTGGAGCGTGATTTAATTCCAGCCCACTTACCGGCTCGAGTTCGCTATGGGGAAGTTGATATTGAGGAAGAGAGGCTGATGGGTAGAGCCTATTCATTGGTTGCAAAGATTATTGACCAGGTTTGGAATGACAAGTCCGCTTTGGAAGCATTTCTTGAACGTTTGACTTCATGGAACGATGCAATTGAAGTTGATGTTACAATGAAGTCGAATTCTGAAAGGAAAAATGACAACATTCAAGAATTGATTGGTGTTTCAGTGCCCGAGGCTGTTGAGATTTTGTCACCAACCGGAATCCGTAACAAAGGATGTGATATCGGGAAAAGGTTGATTGGTGTATGCAAGAAAGTTGAAAGAGTCTAAAAAGCCTAAAAGGATGTGTCGGACTTGCGGTGAAATGGTTAGGCATGATTCTCGAAATTGCCCTATGCGCGGTACATGATTTGTTGATATTCATTTTTATGCTTGACACTGGTTACTGAGAATTTACTATTGCATTGACTAGCGTTTTCGATTGTTTATGATGTTGGATTGTGGATCTGGGGTTTTTCATTTTAATTGGATTTGGAATTTAAGCTATTATTATTTTAATTGTTGTTTATTGTTTACTGATGTTAATAAGTTTTATTTCATAATATGATTTGTTTATAGCTGTTGGGTTTTTTTTAACTAGGTAGTGTATCTTAATTTATTGTGCATGCATGTTTTAGTTGTAGGGTTTTATTATTATATACTAGTTTTATACTCGTGCGCGATACTGCACGAAGGATCTTGAATTTAAAGTCGAGAACTTGAAATAGCAATTTTGTTTCACATTTTCTTCTATTTTCTATCTATGGTCGATCTTGCTTCATATATAAATGCAAGGTCAACATATTCTATTGGTGGAAAAAGATTGCTAAATAACACGGTTTCAATGCCATAACATTTATTATTCTTAAATTTTAAAGACCATCATATAATCTTAGCTAGTCGGTAGGCCGTAGTAACTTTCTATTATTAGGTGGAAAGGGTTGTTTTTTGCTCACTTGAATAAAGAGTGTGTTTGTGATACTTCTTTTTACCAAATTGATAGTGGTGAGTGGTGACCATCATGAGACACCATCATGTACAAGATCGGTTTTTGTTGGAATTGATGAGGTGTAAATGTAGTTTTCTATGGACACCATTAAGATTGTAAACGAACCAAACGTTCGACAAACCGTTTAGCGAAAATTTTGTTTATGTTCGTTTATTTAATAAATGAACGTACATGAACAAGTTTTTCGTTCGTTCGAACGAACATGAACAAAGACCTCGTTCGTTCATTTATGTTCGTGAACGTTCGTTAATGTTCGTTTGCTCATGCTTGTTTATGTTGTACATTTATGTTTTAAAAGAGGTATTATTGAAATTTCAAAAAAATTGTAATAGCCTTTTCATAATATAGTATAAAACTATAAATAGATATAGATAATATATATATAATTCTATATATTTATGTTATTTTAAAATATTATAAAACCTATAAAAATATTCAATAATTAGTTTATTTTAAAATTATTAACGAAAAAGTTATAATGATATAATTTATAATAAGAATGAAACGTATTTTTAATATATTTTACGATTATGTATTTTTAATGTGCTAACACTGAAAAAAATAAAACGTATGGATATAAAACAAATTAATTCGTAGATATTCATGATATTTAATAGTACGGTTAAATTAAAAAATATTCAATATTGGGCTCGTTTTGAAGGTATTGACGAGACGATTATAATGGTATAATTTGTAAAAAAAAGAAACGTATTTTTTCATTGCATTTTTTTCATATTCGATTATTTGTGTTAATATGATAATGGTTTAAAATGAAAAATGAAAAAATAAAAGATATAAAGTAAATTAAATAAGTAATTATAAGGGTGATAAATGTAACATTGTAAATAGAACGTTGGGGAGTAAAAAATAGCTTTCAAAACATTGTAAATAACTCTTTTAGAATTTTTATATAGTAGTATGGATAGATAATATTAAATTGAGAATGATTGTTAGGCTTATTTCTCAAGGCTATATCCATCATGTAGCCGTCAGTTTGGGTGAACTATATTTATTTTTTGTTAGTATATCTTGTCTTTTGAACATGTCGTTTGTTAAACAAAGATGATCTTCTAAGATTAACAGAAATTGGTTTTTTATTGTCATGTATGATGCATGATAAATGTTTGCTTGTTACCATTATGTATAAATTTATGTGTAATTAATCTTTGTTTTTGACCATATAATCTCATGTTAATTTTATTTGTTATATTGATTTATCACTGGGTTTTGTCATGTTGAAATTTGTTGCAATATTGTATCCAAGGAATTTAAAATAAGAAGAAATAGGAATCTGAACCATATATTCCTTTGTTAATCCTGTTTCATGTCATGATACATGAAATATGATATTACATTTCATCCAACAAAATTAAAATTTTAAAATCAAAGTTTAACAGTAACTACATAATATGGATACTCTGTTGTTGAAGCAGTAATTCAAGCTCTAAAGTCATTGATAAAACTAAACCATCCATAATGAATCCAAAATACTAGTCTTAAACCAGTTCACACCAAAATAAGTGGTTCATAGTACTAAACTTCCTTTTGTTGCTAATGATAAAATCAATTGTTTTCACCAACTGTATTAGAGTGGCAGCCTTTCCAACTGTGTGTTGTGTGCATTAGCGCTGAGTTGGGCTCGTGTATAGGCTGATCAATCGAGAACCATTTTTCTGTATCGCCTAGTACGTACGACCTCCTTCTGTTGCAATTGCTTAAAAGCAGTTTGCTTGCGTACTTCATTCGAAGGTCGGCCAATTGGGTATCCTGGGCAGGCCCTTCAGCGGCAAGTCCGGTTCGCCATCCTCGATTGAATCCCATGTATGTTTCCATGTGCCTCATCGTGAAAATACCATGAGCTTGATAGTTTCTCTGAGTCTGCCGTTCCGTCTCTAATCTATCCTGTCCAACTCCATCCAGAACCCTTCCTGCGGGGTGGCCCACAGTAACCAGGTGTTTTATCATTAGCATTTGCTGAACTGAGTTCAAAAAAATTATAGTCAGAATTCCATTAAGCGGCCGTTTAACAAACACTTACCGGGTAAGCTCTTACCAAGTCACTTCCCTTACCGGATGAACATTACAACTACCGAGAATCTTACCCGGTAAGAACGATGGCAAGGGCCAAAAGTCTTACCCGGCAAGCAGCGACGGATCCAGAAAAAATTTCATACCGTGGCACCACATAATTAATATAATAAAATATAGACCAAAATACATTTACAAAAAATATTGTTTTTATATGATCGATAAATAACTCCTAAATTTGTACCCGACGCGTCTTATTTTTTGAAAACGGTCAATATAGTTATTCTATTATTCAATAATCACATTCACATTTCACAAGTTATACAAAAAGTAGGCTAGCAAACACAGTAGCAGCAAACACAAAGCAAAACCAAAACCACTCACATTCTATTTCCCATGACACCAATTACCAGTTTACCACAACAGTTGAAAAAAAAATAGAGACAAAAAGTCAAAAACACAGAGCAAAACTCAGTAGCAAACACAGTAGAAAAAACCACTCACATTCTATTTCACAAATACGAGTTTACCACAGTTGAAAAAAATGAAAAAAAAAACAGAGACAAAAAGTCAAAAACACAGAGCAAAACTCGGTAGCAAACACAGTAGAAAAAAACTCAGTAGCAGCAAGCAATTGGATTTCAACACAGAGGAAAATGCGATTGTGATAGGCTAGCAAACACAGAGTAACAGAGTAACAGACTTTCGATTGGATTTCAACACTCTTATTTCGATTTTCGTTGTTCTTCAATTTCAATTTCAATTTCAAACAAAGAATTATATATACACTATAAAGTAAGAATTATACCTAAATGAGATTATCAGAAATGAGAAAATCTGAGTTATCTTGATCGAGTGAGAAACAAAGACCGAGTCGGCGACGAGTCCACACACAAAATCATTGAGTTTCGTCCCTGTTTCAGAAGCTTTTCTGAGTTTGATCGACGAGTGGAGGACTGGAGGAGGGTTTCAGTTCCGCTGATTTTCGTTTTTGAGGAATGAGGCGTAAATCGGCAAGTAAAATCAAGTTTGGGTTTGGGCTAAATCAGTAAATCAATTACCTTTCTTTTCGGGGGGCTTCCTCCTCTATTGGGCTAAATCAGTAAATCAATTACTACTGCTTGAAGGAGTTAATGCTGCTGAGACAAAATTAATACTGCTTGCTGAGATTAATACTGCTAGTTCAGAATTAATATTGCTCATGAAGTTAGTACTGCTTATGAGATGAAGACTCCGTTTCTGAATGAAGACAGTTGTATAGATTGAAGCTAAAGTAAAGGAGATAATTATGGAATGAAGATCAATTTTATTTTGATAATTATCTTGTAATCAGTCTTGTTTATATAGTATAGAAGTCTTTGATAGAATAAAATAATTATCATTCATAAGTTTTGTTTTAGAGAGAATTAACCTCAAGACTAGTTTAGATCCTTTCTATAGAGAAGTATAGAACGTCTGTTGAGCCTGTTCAACAGATTGAGGTTTTGTGTGTAATCATCAAGTTTAATCAATATAACTTGTGATTTAAGTGCATATACTGTTTCATTGATTGTTAGTGTTAAAGTGTTTTTCCGCAACTTCTTTAGCATTGATTCTGAGTGTGTGTGAATTAAATTCTTGTTTGAATTTCGATCCTGACAAGTGGTATCAGAGCATTGTTAAACTCAGAAAAACAACAATCATCATGGACGGTTCAAGTGATAGCGTTTTGGTCTCAAAGGTTCCAATGCTCAGATCTAATGAGTTTTACATGTGGAAGATTAGGATCAGGCAATACATTCTTCTCACAGATTACTCTATGTGGGACATCATTGAGAATGACCCATCTAATGAAGGAAAGATTGGAGCAGATGGAAAAAGAATCCCACCAAAAACGGATGGAGAGAGGAAGATAAGGCAGACAAAGATGAAAGTCTTGAGCACACTGCTCTTGGCTATTCCTAATGAGTATCAACACCAATTCTGCAACTGCACTGATGCCCAGATGCTTTGGAATGCTCTAGAGAAGAGATTCTCTGGTACCAAAAGTACCAAGAGAAATCAGAAGTCTATATTAAAGCAACTGTATGAAAACTTCATGTCAACTAAGAATGAGTCTATGACTCAAACTTTTGACAGGTTTAACAAGCTGATTGGTAAACTAGCTACCGTTGGATTGCAGATTGATCAAGATGATGTAAACAGAAAGTTCTTAAGGTCCCTTGGAGATGAATGGACCATGTATACTGTCTCTTTCAGACAGGATGACAAGCTGGAGGACAAAGAACTAGACGATCTTTATAATGACTTAAGGGTGTTTGAGGCTGAAGTTGAAGCCAAGAAAAGACCATCTGGATACACTCATAATGCTACCCTTTTATCATCTTCTTCTTCTACAGTTTCTGCTGCTAATACAGAATCAGTCAGTACTGCTTATGTATCTAAGCAGGATGTATCTAATGACTTTGTATTAGAAGCTTTTCTTGCTAGTCATGCTAATTCTGGTTTAATTAATGATGATCTTGAACAAATTAATGCAGATGACCTTGAGGAGATGGATATAAAGTGGCAGATGGCCATGCTAACTATGAAGGTCAAGAGATTCATAAAGGGGACTGGCAGGAACAACTTTTCTCAGAGGAAAGAAGATGGTGCTGGGTTTGACAAGTCAAAGGTGGAGTGCTACAAGTGTCACAAAATGGGACACTTTGCAAGAGAATGCAGAGGAGGAATTCCTCAACAACATGGCAGTAACCATCAGCAAGAACATTCCTCAAGCTTCCAAAACAAAAGAAACTCCACTCAAGCTCTTGTTTCCCAAGAAGGAATGGGATTTGATTGGAGTGATCAAGCAGAAGAAGCTGTTCAGAATCAAGCCTTGATGGCAGAAGTCTCAGAATCTTCAAGCACAGATATTCCAACAGAGGTAAAAACTAAACTGTGCACTAAAGAGTGTCATCAGACTGTACAAAAGTACAGGGATCATAACCAAAGCATGAGTGACGACCTTAAAAGGTTAGAAAGAGATATAAGAGAGTATAAAGTGATTGTTGAGAAGTTTGAAGATCAAATCAAGGCTTACAAGGCCAATGAACTTCAACATTACTATGACACAAATTATTGGAAGTGGGAGAAAGATCAATTAGAGATTCAAATAGAAAAGTCTAAAGAGGAGTGTGAGAAGATAAATAGTGAGTATGAGAAAGCTAAGCTTGACATTGAGAAGTTCTCTTATGCTTCCAAAGCAATGGACTCTTTGCTTAAAGCTCAAGTTCATGATAAGATCAAGAGTGGTATAGGATACAATGCAACACCTCCACCTTATAACAATAATTACATCCCTCCCTCTTCAGATCTTTTAGAGAACCAAAATAAGGAGGACTTACCTATAGGAGCAACAGAAGTAGATCCTATAGATAGTGTGGTGGTTGAAGAAGAGAATGAGGAAGAGAATTCTGAGAGTAAGAATGCAGAAGAGATTCCTATAGAAAATCATATCCTTACAAATGAAGGGGGGGGGGGGGGTAAACCATTCATCAAGAGTGAAAAGGTGGATAACTCAAAGAGAGAAAAGGGAAAGGTACAGGGAGTCCACTATATGCATACCACAGTTGTGAATCCCTGTACATGTAAATAGCATCAGCCCAAAAAACATGATAAAACAAGGAGTAATCAAAGAAACTAGAATAATCAGTGGGCACAAAAACAAGGGGTTGATCTGAGTAAAATCAATAGACCAAAACCTTGTTTTATGTGTGGAAAGCTTAATCATATTGCCAAATACTGTTATTTCAATCCTATGAACCAAAGGATAAATTTTCAAAGACATATACAAAATCCTGTTGGTTATAGGAATCAAAGAAGGAATCATATGGCTGAAAATGTAAAAAGAGCACCTTTAAAAGCTCATGTTCAAAACAAGTTTGCAAAATCAAAGAAAAATACTCCAAATAAGTCAAGGAGTAACTTAATGAAGAAGAAAGCAAACAAAGTTGTCCAGGTTTGGGTCCCAAAAAGTACTAAATCTGTTAGTACTGCTACCTTAAATAGTACTGCTAACAGAAATAGTGCTGCTACCAATGTTAGTGCTGCTAACAGAGTTAGTACTGCTAACCTAGTTAATACTGCTAATTCAGTTAGTACTGCTTCCAGTGTTAGTATTGCAAGACCTATTATCCTGACAAAATACTTAAGCCATAAGATTCCCCAGTCTGAAAAGCTCATCAAAACTGATTATGAATATGTTGATGAGAATGGGAAACCCAAGACCACTTTGGCTTGGGTTCCTATTAAAAACTAACTGTTCTACTTTATGTGCAGGGCAACCAACAGCTAAAAGGGAAGAGCATTTGGCATGTTGATAGTGGTTGCTCTAGGCACATGACAAGCAACAAGTCCTGCCTACAAAACTTCAAAAGAATTGATGGAGGACATGTTGCATTTGGTGATAATCCATCTGGAGGAAAGATTAGTGGAAAAAGTAATGTGTCAAAGGGTAAGATGACCTTTGAGGATGTCTACTATGTTGAGCAATTGAGATACAACTTGTTAAGTGTATCACAGGTTTGTGACAAGAAACATAGTATATTGTTTACTGATACTGAATGTATTATCCTTGCTAAAGGGTTCAAGGTAGTTGATGAAAGTATGATACTACTGAGAACACCAAGAAAGGACAATGTTTATTGCTTGGATTTAGAGAATGTATCTAATGATTCATCATTTAATTGTCTATTTTCAAAAGTTTCTGTTGATGAATCATCTCTTTGGCACAGAAGGATGTGTCACATGAACTTTAAAACAATGAATAAACTTGTGAAAAACAACCTTGTAAGAGGTTTGCCACAAAAGGTATTTTCATGTGATGATCATTGTGTTGCTTGTCTTAAAGGCAAACAACACAAATCTTCTCATAAGTCCAAAGAGGTAAATACAATCTCTACACCTCTCCAATTATTGCATATGGATCTGTTTGGTCCTACTAATGTGATGAGTATTGGCAATAAATCTTACTGCTTAGTTATTGTTGATGATTTCTCTAGATTCACTTGGGTCTATTTTCTGAGGACAAAGGATGAGACAAATGGACTGATCAAATCCTTTATTCTCAGAGTTGAAAACCAAACAAATCAAAGAGTTAAAATCATCAGGTCTGATAATGGAACTGAATTTAAAAACCATGATCTAAACAGCTTCTGTGAGGAAAAAGGTATTGAGAGACAATACAGTGCTCCTAGGACCCCTCAACAGAATGGAGTTGCTGAGAGGAGAAATAGGACACTGATTGAAGCTGCAAGATCCTTGTTGGCAGATTCAAAACTGCCAGTTACATTTTGGGCAGAAGCAGTTAATACTGCTTGTTATGTTCAAAACAGGGTGCTAATAGTTAAATCTCAAGGCAAGACACCATATGAACTTTTTAACAAGAAGAAACTTTTTATTGGATTTTTCAAACCATTTGGGTGTCCTTGCACAATTCTTAATACCAAAACTCACTTAGGCAAGTTTGATAGCAAAGCAGATGATGGATTTCTAGTTGGTTACTCATCCCAAAGTAAGGCTTACAGAGTATTTAATACCTCTTCTAGAATAATTGAGGAAAGTGACAATGTCAAATGCAATGAGAGCACACCAAATAAACTTGGTACAAGCCCTGATTGGCTTTTTGACATTGATTCACTAACTAATTCTTTGGGTTTCAGTTATGAGAAAATTGCAGAAACAGGGGCAGAATCAATACAAGACAAAAGACAAGAGTTTGTGCTGTTCCCAATCTCTACAGCAGATCCTATTGAACTCTGTGTTCAAGAGAAAAAAGATGCTTCAGATTCAAAGGATACTGAAACTGCTCAGAATGAAGAGGAGAGAGGTGAAAAGGAGGATCAACTTTTGACTTCAGAACATCTAGAATCTGAGATGTCTGCATTGGCAGAAGATGATACTGATGATGAGAACTCCTCAGTGTTTGGTGGCAGCTCTCCTGAAAAGAATGACTCTAATCTGGATGCAGAGATTATTGAAGAGGCTATTCATCAAACAAAAGTGCATAAAGATCATCCTCCTCAGTTGGTGATTGGTGACATCAATTCTCCAATCATCACAAGGAATCAGAGTAAGTTGGGAGGATTAAAAGACATACAATCAGGCTTACTATCTTGCTTTCTATCTCAGGTTGAGCCCAAAAAGGCGCATGATGCAATGAAAGATCCAAGTTGGATAGAAGCAATGCAAGAGGAGCTGCTGCAGTTTGTACTGCAAAATGTATGGGATTTGGTAGAACTGCCTAAAGGACACAGAGCTATAGGAACAAAATGGATTTTCAGAAACAAGAAGGATGAGAGAGGGATAGTGATCAAGAACAAGGCTAGATTGGTAGCACAGGGGTACACTCAAGAAGAATGAATTGATTATGAAGAGGTTTTTGCACCAGTGGCTAGGATTGAGGCAATTAGGCTGTTTTTAGCCTATGCTTCTGTCATGAAGTTCAAAGTCTACCAAATGGATGTGAAAAGTGCTTTTCTATATGGAAAAATTGAAGAAGAAGTATATGTCTGTCAGCCCCCAGGGTTTGAAAATCCCAAGTACCCTGACAGAGTATACAAATTGAAGAAAACACTGTATGGACTACATCAAGCATCAAGAGCTTGGTATGACACATTGTCTACCTATCTCTTGGAAAATGGTTTTGAGAGAGGAATCATTGACAAGACTCTGTTCATTCAAAGGAAGAAGAAGGACATCCTGTTAGTGCAAATCTATGTGGATGACATCATCTTTGGATCCACAAAAGATCAATTGTGCAGAGATTTTGAAGAATTAATGCATAAGAGATTCAAGATGAGTTCTATGGGTGAACTTACCTTCTTCCTAGGGCTACAAGTTAAGCTGAAGAAAGATGGGATATTTATAAGTCAATCCAAATATGTACAGGACATTCTTAATAAGTTTGGATTCTCAGACTCAAAGCCTGTAAGCACACCCATAGAGACACACAAACAGATCACTGCAGATCTTGAGGGGGAGGATGTGGATGTTCATCACTACAGATCCATGATTGGCTCCCTCATGTATCTCACTGCTTCAAGACCAGATATCATGTTTTTTGTTTGTGTGTGTGCAAGATTTCAAGTAAGGCCTAAGCAGTCACACTTTCAAGCAGTCAAGAGGATATTCAGATATCTCAAAGGTCAACCTAGATTAGGCCTTTGGTATCCTCATGACTCATCATTTGACCTACTTGCATATTCAGATAGTGATTTGGGTGGAGCTAACTTGGACAGAAAGTCTACAACTGGAGGATGTCAGTTTTTGGGTGCAAGACTAGTATCATGGTAGTGTAAGAAGCAAACCACAGTGTCCACTTCAACAACAGAAGCAGAATACATAGCTGCTGCAAGCTGCTGCTCACAAGTGCTATGGATTCAGAATCAAATGATGGACTATGGTATGATATTTCTTCACACTCCTATTTTCATAGACAACAGCAGTGCTATTAGCATTGTTAATAATCCTGTCAAGCATTCAAAAACAAAGCATATAGAAATAAGGTACCATTTTATCAGAGACTGTAATAAGAAGCTAATTCAGGTTCAGAAAGTACACACAAGTAACCAGTTTGCTGATCTATTCATAAAAACTTTTGATGTGGGTAGATTCACATTCTTGGTCACAAGTGTGGGAATGATGAACAATGAATAAGTATATTCTCATTCTCTCTGTGTACCTATATAGATTCCTCCTTATTTACTTTCATTAAATTGGTGCTATTAACCCTTGTGTGCTTAATTGTTTCAGGATGAAAGTCCAAACAAAAGTGAAGTATAGTTAATACTGCTAGTATGTATTACCACAGCTAGTCTGTGTTACTACTGCTGGTTAGTTTTCCTACTGCCAGTCTGTGTTAATGTTGCTAGTCTGTGTTAATACTGCTAGTATGTATTACTACTGCTAGTCTGTAGTTACTACTGCGGGGGTCAGTTACTACTGCTAATGTAAATTAGTACTGCTCTTAACTGTTTCACTGATTGTATAAATACCCCCTTAGTCCGCCAAAAATCAAAACGGCTCTTTGAATTTCTTGCTCTTATTTATCTTCTTTCTCTCTCATTCTCGCTAACGTTCTTCCTTTTCAAGCTCTTAACCCTAGTTCGCAGTCAAATCTCTCTCAAATGGCAGGTCTTGTATTTGTCGATGACCACAATGAGTTGGCAATGCTGAATAAGCCTAACCAAGCCGAAGGATTTCATCAGATTGTGGACTTCCTAAAATCCACACATATTGCCCACGCTTTAACGGTCAATCCCACAATCTATGTGGAGCATCAAAGACAGTTCTGGGCAAATGACACTATCCATAATGAAGAGGGTACTCAGGTTATCAAGTCAAGGGTTTGTGATAAACCCCTGACCATCTCGAAGGAGACCATTCGCATTCATCTACTTTTAGATGATGCCTCAGGTATAACATCTCTACCCAAGGAAGATCTTTTTGAAAATATAAGCAGAATGGGATATGAAGGTCCCACTGAGATTTATAAGTTCTTTAAGAACAAATTCTCTCCTCAGTGGAGATTCTTTGTTCATACTCTCCAGCATTGCATTTCAAAGAAAAAAACTGGTTGGAGTGAGTTCAGCAGTACCATTGCTTATTCTTTGGTCTGCTTAGCGACCTCCAGAAAGTTCAATTTTTCGAAAATGGTCTTAAATGATTTTCTGTCAAACCTGGATACCAAGTCAAAATCCTTTTATATGTATCCCAGGTTTGTACAAGCTATATTGAATAAGGAATTGACGGAATTACCTCATTTTAATGAGGTATATGTACCTAAGGTCCCGAAAGGGAAGGTGTTTTCTAATATGAGGAGAACTTGTAAGGTCTTCTCAGGTATTGACACACCATTGTTCTCAACAATGATGGTTGTGTCCCACTCTACAGGTGAGGCATTAGGGTCCCAATCCTCATTGGACCAACCCACTGATGACCTACCCACACATTCCACCATAAAAACAATTCCTCTGTCCCTTCTAAATAGACCAACCCCTCCCATCACCAAATTATACACTAAAAAGAAGGTGCAGAAGGATTCTTCCCTTCATGTACCAACACCCTCTAAGCCTACAAGCCCTCTAATGGAGCATTCTTCATTAGAGAATATCCAAAGGGAAACCAAAGGGGTGTCTCCCAACCCCAAGAAGGTGCTTACTAAGGAGAAGGTTAAGCATCTGGGCAGAAAGTCTCACACTACTGTTTCTGCACAAAGTGCAGGACAGGACAGTGTGAATATCTCTAAGACCTTCCCCACGGCAACTTTGGGTGAGCAATCATCCAAAGGTCCTCGGTGCCAAGAAACCATGGGGGTAGAAGGTGCCTCTGCTAGACAGAGGACCCCTACTAAGAGTTCCAGTGATCCTCCAAGGGTGGTAAACACACCTAAAGGTGGTGAGGATTGATATACATACGATGAATTGATGGAAACTATTGCCAATATCAACAATGATGTCCTATCTCAGGGCAAACTTATTGAGAAGCCGCAACAAGTGATCTTATCTCAACAAGTCCAGATTTCCAACCTCAAGAAAATGGTCCTCAAGCATGTGCAAAAGAAGAAGAGAACCAAATTCATACTGAAGAAGAGGAGCATCCCTCATGATGCTTCCAAAGAGGGGGAGAATAGAGCTGAATCTGAGAAACAGAGTCCTGTTGGAATGGACTCTACTTTTGAGGGGGAGAAGGGAAAAGAAGCAGAAACCAGTACAGCAGTAGAAACAGAGCCAACAGTAGAAACATTCAAGAAAGCAGCATCAATTGGCTTAGCAGCAGTAACAGAGGCAGCAGCAGTAACAGGGCTTTCTGTTGAAGAAATAGAGATAGCAGAAACCTTTCTAAAGGCCAAAATAGACACTCCCAAAGCCTCTCAAAAGGCCAAGGGAGTAGAAATCAAAGAGGGATGCCTTAAGCTAAAAAGGAAAGAAATCAGTGAGGCTGAACTGAAGAGGAAAGGAAAGGCAAAGGTGGATGAATCTGCAAAGCCACTAAAGAAGCTAAAACAGATTGAACTAGATGAGGAACTGGCTAAGAAGCTGCATGCTGAGCTACAACAAGAAGAAGAAACTCAGAAGGCCAAAGATAGGCAGATTGCTCTAGATCTGTCCACTAGGCTGAATGAGGAATATCAAGAAAGCTTAAGGGCTGCAGTTGAGGGCAAGAAAAGCACTGTGAAAGCTTCCATACAAAGGCTGCCAGCAAAGAAGCAGAGAAGACAACCTTCTAAAACTTACCTGGCCAATCAAGAAAGGAGAAAGATGATCAACTTTCTGAAAGGCTCCGTGGGGTTAAGGAAGAAATGTTTGCTGATATGTCCTACTCAAGAGTTGAAGATCTATACAAGAAGGAAATGGCAAAGCTTCAAGGGGACTTCCCTCAAAGGATAGAATTTGAAAGACAAATGAAAGAGAGACATGATCTCAATATTCAACAACCCTTCTCTGAGAGTGAGGAGACCACCCCTAAGGCTGAAGAAAAGAAAGAGGAAGCTACTACTAAAGAAGTCAAATTTGTTAAAAGGTTGAAGACAATAGCTTCCAAGAAACTGTCTAAGAAACCGAGGGTTGCAGAAGCTGAGAAAGAAACAGAACCATCTGTTACAGGTCAAGCTGATCAATCAAGTCAAAGTGCATAGCAACCAAGTCAATCTGATGTGCATTTTGAACTTTACATGACTGTAACAGATAATAATCCAGTGAAGGCATATCCCATTTCAGTCCAAGCCCCTGAAATCATCCACTAGGATATTCTTGAAGATCAAGGCAAAGAATATTTCAGAATCAAAAGAATGGGTGATCACTTTGAAGTCTATTCTACTTGGGGGAAGATAGTCAGATGTTGTTCAAGGTCAGACTTGGAAGAAATGTTTAAAGTGGGAATGAATCTGTATGGGGATGTGCTGAAAACTCTAGGGATGAACATCAAGAAACTAGCAATGGAGTATTTATGCATGATGTTCAGTCCAGATCTTGTCAAGCATGTCATCAAAGATGTCTTCAAGTCTGTGGACAACTGGATGCTTATAGAAAGGTGTGGGGTATATATTTTAACCATTGACAAAAGTTTCCATGAATATTACCTGGTGGATAAGATATACAACCATAGCCTAGCCAAGCTACATGGGATGCTGAAAGCCAAACTAATCTGTCCTCAAGGCTTAGAAATGGCAAGGATTGTGGTTAGTAGGATCATCAATCAAAGCTTGGGTTTGGATCCTAATCTAGGGGTGTAAACTTAGGTTTTGAAAGCATCATGAAGACCAGTTTTTGAAGAACTTAACTTCTAAATTTGAAAATTTAAGTTAGGGGGAGATTGTTGGGTCTGAAATGTGGTAAGGATGGTTACTACTGCTAGACATGACTATTACTACTGCCTGAGGAAGTTAGTACTGCCAGATCACAATTACTACTGCTTGAAGGAGTTAATGCTGCTGAGACAAAATTAATACTGCTTGTTGAGATTAATACTGCTAGTTCAGAATTAATACTGCTCATGAAGTTAGTACTGCTTATGAGATGAAATTCCGTTTCTGAATGAAGACAACTGTATAGATTGAAGCTAAAGTAAAGGAGATAATTATGGAATGAAGATCAATTTTATTTTGATAATTATCTTGTAATCAGTCTTGTTTATATAGTATAGAAGTCTTTGATAGAATAAAATAATTATCATTCATAAGTTTTGTTTTAGAGAGAATTAACCTCAAGTCTAGTTTAGATCCTTTCTATAGAGAAGTATAGAACGTCTGTTGAGCCTGTTCAACAGATTGAGGTTTTGTGTGTAATCATCAAGTTTAATCAATATAACTTGTGATTTAAGTGCATATACTGTTTCATTGATTGTTAGTGTTAAAGTGTTTTCCGCAACTTCTTTAGCATTGATTCTGAGTGTGTGTGAATTAAATTCTTGTTTGAATTTCGATCATGACAGATAAAGATGGATTAAAGCGAAAGACTAGGAGCTGAAGATAATGATGAAGATAATTATGGAATGGATGCTGAAGATCAATATTTCTTTAGTAATTATCTTGTCATATGTTCGGTATATATAGTCTAGAAGTTTTATACAGTTTAACATAGTCTTATTCATACGAATATACGTTTAGAGAGAATTAACCTCAAGATTCTTAGAAATCCTTTCTTTAGAGAAGTATAGAACGTCTGTTGAGTCTGTTCAACATATTGAGGTTTTGTTTGTAATCATTAAGTTAATTCAATATAACTTGTGATTTGAGTTCATACACTGTTTGATTGTGTCAGGATCTAATTCTTAACAAGAATAATTAACTCAGAAACAGTATTAAAGAAGTTGCGGAATAACACTTTAATATTTAATAATCAATGTAACAATGAATCAGAAATCACAATATTATAAACTTTATTGAATGATTAAAGCTACAAGATTTTAAACAAAACCTCAATATTGATGAACAGGCTCACCAATACGAATTCTACTTCTCTAGAACTAGGGTTCTAAACCTTGAGGTTAATTCTCTCTAAAAACAAAAAACTCAGAATAATATGCTAACTTAATATTCTAAACTATTCTCAACAGGTCTATACATATACTGAAAATAAAAGATAATTACAAAAATAAAAGATCTTCAATATATTCTTCTATCATTATCTTCAAACCTTCCATGATTATCTTCAGTCTTGATCTGCACGAATCTTGATTATCTCTTAAGCAGTATTAAGTTGTAGCAGCATTAACACTCTGAGCAGTACTAATTTTCACCAGCAGTAGTAACTGTGCTCAGCAGTATTAACTTTGAACTGGCAGTACTGACTTCAGCAGTACTAACTACTAGCAGTACTAACTCTCCAAGCAGTACTAACTTTTGAAATAGAAGTACTAACTTGTCAAGCAGTATTAAATCAATTAGCAGTAGTAATCAGTTGTGCTAGCAGCATTAACTATACTTGAGCAATTCTTTAATTCCCAACAGATTGATTTATTGTTAAAGTGTTTTTCCGCGATTTCTTTAACATAGTTTATGAGTGTTTAGTTTAAATTCTTGTTTAGAATTTCGATCCTGACAAGTGGTATCAGAGTTTAAGGAACTAAGAAATCAACAATCATCACAAACAGAATCCATAATCAATCATTGATGGCTGAGGTTTCAGAATCTTTAAACACTGCAATCCCCACAGAGGTAAAATCTAACCTTTGCTCTAAAGCATGTCTTGAAACTGTTAAAAAGTACAGGGATCATAATCAGAGCATGTGTGATGACCTTAAAAGGTGGGAGAAAGATAGAAGAGAGTATATTTTGATCGTTGAGAATTTTGAAGAACAAATTAAGGCATATCAAGCCAATGAACTTCAACATTCATATGATCTCAACTATTGGAAGTGGGAGAAGAAAGAGTTAGAAATTAAGCTAGAAAAGTCTAGAGAGGAATGTGAGAAAATTAAGAGTGAATTTGAGAAAGCCAAATTAGATATTGAGAAATATTCCAATGCTTCTAAAGCAATGGACTCTTTACTCAAAACTCAAGTTCATGAAAAAATGAGAAGAGGAATAGGCTACAACAACACCCCTCCACCTTACAATAACAATTATATTCCACCCACCTCAGACCTCTTAGAAAGACAAGATAAAAAGGAATTACCTGAAGGAGCCACTGAAGTAGATCCATTAGATACAGTAGTGGTTGAGGCATATTCTGAAGAAGAAAATACTAAGGAAGACCAGAAAGATATTCCCTTAGAAAACCACATTCTTACAAATGAGAGAGAGGGTAAACCATTTATCAAGAGTGATAGAGTGGATATGTCCAAGACAGAGAAAGAGACTGTTAAGAGTGAGAAAGCTGAGACCTCCAGGAAAGGAAAAGAAAAGGTACAGGGAGTTCACTACATGCAAACCTCTGTTGTAAATCCCTGTACTTGTCAACAGAACAAGCCCCATAAACATGATAAAATAAGGGGAAATCAGAGAAACAGAAATAATCAGTGGGCTCAAAAACAGGGAATTGATCTAAGCAAAGTCAATAGACCAAAGCCTTGTTTTATTTGTGGAAAGTTAAATCATCTAGCCAAACACTGTTATTTCAATCCTATTAACCAAAGATTTTCTTTTCAAAGACAAACACAAAATTCAGTTGGTTATAGGAAGCAATCAAGAAATCACATGGCTGCTAATATGAGAACAGTACCAATGAAAACTGGGACTGCAAAATCTCATATTCAGAATAAGTTTGCTAAATCAAAAGAAAATACTCCAAGCAAGTCATTGAGTAACTCACAGAACAGAAAAGCAAACAACTTTGTCAAGATTTGGGTTCCAAAAGTCAAGAAACCTGTTAGTACTGCTACCTCAAATAGTACTGCTAACAGAAATAGTGCTGCTGATAGCAATACTACTGCTGAACAAGTTAGTACTGCTAACCAAGTTAGTAATGCTAACAAGGATAGTGCTGCTACGAGTGTTAATGCTGCCAAACCCATAATTTTGACAAAGTATTCTAGCCATGAGATTCCTAAATCTGATCATCTCATCCAGACTAAGATTACTGATTATAAATATGTTGATGAGAAAGGGCAACCCAATACCACTTTGGCTTGGGTTCCCCCTAGAAACTAACTGTTTTATCTAATGTGCAGGGCAACCAACAACTCAAGAAGAAGAACATTTGGCATGTAGATAGTAGTTGCTCTAGGCACATGACAGGTAACATGGACTGCCTTCAAAATTTCAAAAGATGTGATGGAGGACATGTTGCTTTTAATGACAATCCAGCAGGAGGTAAGATAATCGGCAAAGGTATGGTTTCAGATTACTTTGCTGAATTGGATAATTAGTACTTCTAGTTAAGTTAATACTGATCTCACTATTACTCTTTCTGACAGTTCAAATATGGTTAAGTATGGTTACTACTGCTAGGTGGTTTATACTGCCAGTGCAAAGTTACTACTGCTTACCTTATTTCTACTGCCAGACAGTGTTAATACTGCTAGTCTGTGTTAATGCTGCTTGGATGTGTTACTACTGCTAATATGTGTTAATGCTGCTGGTATGTGTTACTACTGCTTATATGGATTAGTACTGCGGGCTTGTTAATGCTGCTAGGATACTTAGTACTGCTCTTAACTGAATCCATTATCATATAAATACCCTCTTTGACCGCCAAAATCCAAACGACTCTTTGAATTTCCTACGAGTGTTTTTTCTCTCTCTTTCTCTCGAATTCTTACTTACTAGTGCGTAACCCTACTTTCGATCAAGAAGATGGAAGGACTCAACTTCTTTGATGAACACAAGGAGCTCGCCATGTTACAGAAACCCAAGCAAGCTGAGGGTTTCCATGCTATAGTGAATTTCCTCAAATCGTCGCACATTGCCTATGCACTCACTGTCAATCCCATAATCTATGTGGAACACTTGCGACAGTTCTGGGCAAATGCCTCAATACAGACTGTGGAAGGAAACCAGGTTATTCACTCAAGAGTTTGTGACAAACCCATCACCATCACAGAGGATTGCATACGCACTCATCTATGCTTAGATGATGCCTCAGGTATTACTTCTTTACCTAAGGAAGATCTCTTCCAAGTACTTAGTCGAATGGGGTATGAAGGTCCCACTGATGTATACAAGTTTTACAAGAACAAATTTTCACCTCAGTGGCGATTCTTTGTTCATACCCTACAACACTGCATTTCACGAAAAACAACTGGCTGGAGTGAGTTCAGCAGCACAATAGCCTATGCTCTTGTCTGCCTAGCAACTTCCAGCAAGTTTAATTTCTCACAAATGTTTTTAAGTGATTTACTGTCAAACCTGGATACCAAAACCAAAACCAAAACCAAAACAAAACGATTTTATATGTATCCTCGGTTTGTACAAGAGATTCTACTAAAGGAATTGACGGATCTACCCTCTTTTGAAGAGGTGTATGTACCAAAACCTCCCAAAGGGAAGGTGTTCTCTAACATGAAAAGGCCTAGCAAGGACTTTTCTGGACAAGACACTCCATTGTTCTCTACAATGATGGGTGTGTCTCATTCCCATGGTGAGGCATCAGGGTCACAACCCACATCTGACCACCCAACTGATGACCTACCCACACCATTCAGTTCAATTAATATTCCTCAGATCCCTATTGTCAAGCCAAAATCCCCCATCACACAAATATATATAAGGAAAAAGGTACAGAAGGTTCCTTCCCTTCTTGTATCTTCACCCCCAAAGCCTACAAGCCCTATGATGGAGCATTCTCCATCAGAGAATATCGAAAGGGAAACCACAGGGGTGTCTCCCAACCCCAAGAAGGTGCTCTCTAAGGAGAAGGAAGAGCATGTGAGTAGCAAGGCTCACACTACTGTTTCTGCACAAGGTGTAGGACAGGACAGTGTGAAAATCTCTAAGACCTTCCCCACGACAACTTTAGATGAGCAATCATCTAAGGGTCCTAGGTGCCATGAAACCATGGGGGTAGAAGGTGCTTCTGCTAGGCAGAAGGCCTCTACTAAAAGATCCAAGGATCCTACAAGGGTAGTAAAAACACCTAAAGGAGGTGAGGACAAATATAACTACGAAGAACTGATGGACACACTTGGTACAATTAGTTTGGAAGTTCACAATCAAGATTTGGAAATAAAAGAGATGAAGCAGGTGATTATCTCTCAACAAGAACAGATAGTCAAATTGAAGAAAATGGTGCTCAATCTGGTGCACAAAAAGAGGAGAAAACATTTCATCCTAAAGAAGAGGGGAAGTGCACATGATGCTTCCAAAAAGGGGGAGGATCAAGCAGCAAAGGGTGAGAAGGGCATGGAATTTCAGTTTGAGGGGGAGACTGGTGCTGAAAAAGAAAAGGAGGATGGTGCAGAAGCAGAAACAAGTGTAAAGACAGCAGTATCTGAACAAGAAGCAGAAACTTTTGTGAAAGCAACAGAAATAGGTAAAGCAACAGTAACTGAGTCTGCAGCAGAAACTGAACAAGAAGTAGTAACTGCAGCAGCAGAAACAGAATTATCCAGGGAAGAGATTGAAATTGCTGAAACTCTAGTAAAGGCAAAGAATGACACTCCCAAAGCTACTCCAAAGGCTAAGGGAGTGGTAATCAAAGAAGGAGGCCCAGAAAAGAAAAGAAAAGAGACTAGTGTGGCAGAGGACAAAAGGAAAGGGAAAGGAAAGGGAAAGAAAAGGTGGAAGAGCCTGTGAAAGCTTTGAAGAAACAAAGGCAGATAGAATTGGATGAAGAAATAGCTAAGAAGCTACAAGAAGAGATTGAAACTGAGGAAGAGATCCAAACAGCTAAAGACAGACAGATTGCCTTAGATTTGTCTACAAAGCTAAATGAAGAATATCTGAAGAGTTTAAAGCTTGCTGCTAAGAAAGTTACCATGAAAATAGCTAGTCAAAGGCAGCCATCAAAGACAAGACAAAGACAACCTTCAAAGACTTTCCTGGCCAATCAAGAAAGAAGAAAGATGATCAACTTCCTGAAAGGGTCTGTTGGAGTCAAAGAAGGGATGTTTACCAACATGTCTTATGGTAGAATAGAAGAACTGTATAAGAAGGAGATGGCCAAGCTACAAGGGGATTTATCTCAAAGGGTTGAGGTTGAAAGAAAGTTGAAAGAAAGACATGATCTCAACATACAACAACCCTTCCCTGACAGTGAAGAAGGCACTCCTATCAAAGAAAAGGCAGAAGTGAAGCAAGAAGAGACTTTAGCTCAAAAGATTGGAGCTATTAAAAGAAAGAAGTCCATAGCTTCCAAGCCAAAGGAAAAAAGGCCTAGAACTGAAGAAGGATAGAAAGAACAGGAAAGTGAGAAAATGGAAACAAAACCATCAGAGCAGCAGAAACAGGGTGAACAGGTTGAAACTCAAAAGAAGAGTCAAGAGCAGTCTGATCAACAATCTGATGAGCAGGTGAATTTGTACATGACTGTGACTAATGAAGAACCTATGCAAGCTGACCCTATCTCAATGAAAGCACCAGAGATCATTCATTGGGATACTCTGAAGGATAATAGAAGAGAATATTTCAGAATCAAGAGAATGGGTGATCAGTTTGAGGTTTATTCAACTTGGGGCAAAGTAATCAGAAGCTGTTCCAGAACTGACTTGGAAGAAATGTACAAAGTTGGGATAAAATTGTATGAGAATGTGTTGAAAGGGACAGAAATGAGTCTAATCAAGATAGTCATGGAGTATCTGTGCATGATGTTTGATCCAGATGGAGTGAAGCATATTATCAAAGATCTGCATCATGAATATGAATTTAAAAAGATTGATCATTGGATGCTCATTGAAAGATGTGGAGTATATGTCCAAACCTTAGACAAAAGCTATCATGAGTACTTCTTGGTGGATAAGGTGTATGACCACAGCAAGGAAAAGCTGCAAGGGATGCTGAACGCAAAGTTGGTCTACCCTAAAGGTTCTGAAATGGCAAGGATTGTGGTTAGAAGAACCATTAATCAAAGTCTAGGACTGGATCCAAATCTGGGCAATTAAGCTGAAGTTTTGAAAGCATCATGAAGACCATGCTTTGAAGAACTTAACTTCTCAATTTGAAAGGTTAAGTTAGGGGGAGATTGTTGGGGCTGAAATGTGCTAAGGATGGATACTACTGCTAAGTCTTGTTGGTTACTACTGTTGAAGATTTAGTACTGCTAGACTTAAAGAGTAATACTACTGAGGAATTTACTACTGCTTGTAGGATTACTACTACTAGAGGTATTAATACTGCTTGAAAGTTAATACTGCTAGTAGTTAGTACTGCTTGAAGAATTACTACTACAAGCATGGTTAGTACTGCTGAGGATGAAGTTAATACTGCTTATGAAGATAAAGATGGATTAAAGCGAAAGACTAGGAGCTGAAGATAATGATGAAGATAATTATGGAATGGATGCTGAAGATCAATATTTCTTTAGTAATTATCTTGTCATATGTTCTGTATATATAGTCTAGAAGTTTTATACAGTTTAACATAGTCTTATTCATACGAATATACGTTTAGAGAGAATTAACCTCAAGATTCTTAGAAATCCTTTCTTTAGAGAAGTATAGAACGTCTGTTGAGTCTGTTCAATAGATTGAGGTTTTGCTTGTAATCATTAAGTTAATTCAATATAACTTGTGATTTGAGTTCATACACTGTTTGATTGATTTATTGTTAAAGTGTTTTTCCGCGACTTCTTTAACATAGTTTCTGAGTGTTTAGTTTAAATTCTTGTTTAGAATTTCGATCCTGACAATAATACAAGGGCTGTTAAATTCAGATTTCATGAGCTATCAAATTCAGATTTCATGCGCTTCTGAGTTTCAGAATTCAGAGTACACGGTGCACCGTTTGAAGTTTCGAAAATGTTATGATAGCACACTCGAAAACGATAAGGTAGCACACTCGAAAACGATACGGTTGCACCTTTCACGAACCTAAAAATTTTACCCTTCGCCGGAGAAATAATATGGTGGCACGTGCCACCGTCGCCACCACAATAAATCCGTCCTTGCCAGTAAGTGTGGGCAGCAAGTCTTACCGGGTAAGCACTTACAAGGTATATTGTTGCATATAATACCGTTTAAATGAACTAGAATCATACGCGAGAAGGCAAGTGAAATTGTTAATTTTTACTGATAAGCACTTATCGGGTAAGCATTTGGGTAAATGACCCCTAAGTGTTTCATCAATAGTCCGATATGTTCATATAGTATTGAATAATAACAACTTACCAAAATGTCGGTGATGAAGCCATAGCGTCTCATCATTGTGTCATCATCTGTGAGAGTTGTGTACTTTTTTTAAGGGAAGGATCCATGCAATATTATAGAAAAAAAGGAAAGGAACAACAAAGCAGTCCAAGATCACAACATTTGGATTCTTCAGATTGAAAACAACCACGTACCAATGGTTGTTACGATTTGGAAGAAGGCCTGTTTGTAATATCACAATTTGATGATCGTATTCATTATGAGATTATCGAATAGTGTGTAATATGGGCATAAAGTTCTAGTAAAATAACAATTGAGGTATTTGGTAATCACAAGAAACTAGCTGTTAATGTTTATGTTCATGCAATAACAAGTTTTTTCAAGAAACTAGCTGTTAATGTTTATGTTTAGTGAATTTCAATTCAGTTTTGATGCAGCGTAGGTTTGCGGAAGGATCGACAAACGTTTAAACCCTTTTTGATAACGAGATTACAAAACGTAAAACTTGAAAAGTAAGAAAATACTCTTAAAAAATCTAAACTTTTATCGATTAAAACTTGATTAACATTGAAAACAATTAACCTATTTATAACTAAAACTAAGGTAAAAGATAATTACGAAATTAATTTAAATCTAATCCTAATTTGCTAGAAAAGATAATAAAAAATAAAAAAATAAAAGGATAATAACTAAAGAGGATTGGAATCATGGGTGGTGGATGATATTTATGAGTCATGGTGCCGTAGGAATATGCATGCATATAGTTGGAAATCCATGTATGCATAGGAATCTTTGGAATCACAGATTACTAGGCGGCTATTAAGCATGCAATGCTGCAGGAAAGTCGCCTTCATCAAAAGTCCACAGTGGGGTGCACGGGTTTCATGCGAGCCAAGTCGCATGGAACTCGCTTTTATTTCTGTTTGTGATTCTCGATTTGTTCTTTGATTTCCATCGCAATTCTCTATATCAGTCTCCTCCACTTTCGAAGAACTCGACTCCGAGTTCTCACTAAGAAATCGAGTCCTGTTTGTATTCTTTCGGTATTCACACGTAACCTTGAACAGTCCATTCTTGAGAGGCGGCATTGGTTTGCTGCGAGCAATAACTTTTCTTGTATTTGTTGGACTTGATGTAAATTTTTGTTCTGGAGGATTGTTCATGGCTACGACCAAGAAGGTCCCCTTTTTCTTCTTTACGTGTCTCTCAAAGTGCAAAACAGGTTTCATGGCAATCTTATGCTCACCCCAACGAAATAACATCACATTATCTCTTCCTTTATACATGACGTCATTGTCATATTGCCAAGGTTGGCCAAGTAAAATGTGACAAGTATTCATGTCAAGTACGTCACATACTACATCTTCCTTATAGTGCTTTCCAATAGAGATAGGCACCTTGCACGTTTATGTTACTTGAACTTGCGGACCTCTTTTCATCCAACCAAGAGAATAAGGTGTATCAAGAGGTTGTGTTGGTAGGTTTAGGTAATCCACCAATTTTGCGACACCAAGTTCTCACAACTACCATTATCTACGATTAAATCACATGCCTTGTTGTTGAAAAAACAATGGGATCTGAAAAGGTATTACGTTGTCCATCATCTTTTGATGATAGCAAAACCCGTTGGAGTACAATGTTGATCTTCTCTGAGAGGTCCTCTTCAGTGAATTCTGCTCCTTCGTAATCATCATCTTCATCTTCTCCTCCTTCCACTAGTCCGACAGTCTTTCGAGTTATACATTCATTGGATCTAGGGCCCGGCTGTCCACAACAGTAGCACTTGAGTCCGTTGGTCTTGCATATGGGTTGGGTGTCTTATGCGTGAGTGTCTTATCGTTGAAGTTGCTCACGTTCTTTGGTAACGGGTTATGATCTCTACTACCATTGTTTCCCATGGTTTGGGGAGGATGTTGGGTCTGAAATATGCCAAGGATGGTTAATACTTCTAGTTAATACTTCTAGTTAATGCTGCTAGAAGAAAACAGTTAATACTTCTAGTTGTTAATACTTCTAGTTAGTACTTCTGTTATTAATTCTGCTAGTTGATGGTTAATGTTGTTCAACAAGATTAGTACTGCTAGTTCAAAGTTAGTACTGCTTGAAGAGATTAATGCTGCTGAGCATGGTTAGTACTGCTAGAGTTAATACTGCTCAGAGTATTAATGCTGCTTATGATTAATACTGCTTATAAGATGGAGATCTGCATGAAAGGATAACAGCTGGATAATCTGAAGATATACATGGAAGCTTAGAGATATACATGGAAGCTTGAAGATAATGATGGAAGATATACTGAAGATATTTTATTTATAGTAATTATCTTTGTATTCAGTATATATATATAGTATTGTTTAGAATAGGAGAATAACGTTTTTATTTTAGTTTTCATTCTTTTAGAGAAAAATAACCTCAAGGCATAGATCCTAATTCTAGAGAAGTAGAATTCGTATTGGTGAGCCTGTTCATCAATATTGAGGTTGAGTGTGTAATCTTGTAACTTTGAGCATTCAATACAAGTTTACTGTTTGATAATTATATACTGTGTTTGATTACTGTTTTATAAAATATCAAAGTGTTTTTCCGCAACTTCTTTGATATTAGTTTCTGAGTATTAATTCTTGTTAAGAATTCGATCCTGACAAGTGGTATCAGAGCTAGTATCCTCAGAAACCTGCAATCATCATTCTTCCTTGAAATCAGAAATCATCAATGGCTAAAGTTTCAGATTCTTCAAGCACAGAAATCCCCACAGAGGTAATGTCTAATCTTTGCTCTAAAACTTGTATGGAAACTGTTAAAAGGTACAGGGATCACAACCAGACAATGAGTGATGACCTTAAAAGATTAGAGAGAGATATAAAAGACTATATAAGAATTGTTGAGAGTTTTGAGGAACAGATCAAAGTTTTCCAAGCCAATGAACTTCAACATTATTATGATACAAATTACTGGAAGTGGGAGAAGAATGACCTAGAACTTCAGCTGAAAAAGTCTAAAGAGGAGAATGAGAAGATAAAGAGTGAGTTTGAGAAAGCCAAGCTGGATATTGAGAAATTTTCCAATGCTTCTAAAGCAATGGACTCTTTGCTCCAAACTCAAATCCATGACAAACTTAGAAGAGGAATAGGCTATAACACCACACCACCACCATACAACAACAATTACATTCCTCCTATATCAAACTTACTAGAGACCAAGGATAGGAAGGAATTGCCTGTTGGAGCCACTAAGGTAGATCCTTTAGACAAAGTAGTGGTTGAAACAGACTCTGAAGTAGAGAACTCTAGTGAAAAGAGTAATGAGAACACTGTGAGTGGTGAGATTCCTCTAGAAAATAACATTATCACCAATGAGGGATGTGGAAAGGCTTGGATCAAGTCTAAGGACATAGAAAAGACTGAGGGAAAGTCTGAGAAGGTCCATTATAAGCAAACCACAGTTGTGAATCCTGTCCCTTGTAAACAGTGTTCTTGCAATAAATCTGAGCCCCAAAAACATGATAAACCAAGGGGAAATCAGAGAAACTGGAATAATCAGTGGGCACAAAAACAAGGAGTTGATTTGAGTAAAATCAATAGACCAAAACCTTGTTTTATCTGTGGCAAATTGAATCATCTTGCCAAACACTGTTATTTCAACCCTATCAACCAAAGAGTCACTTTTCAAAGAAAATCACAAAACTCTTTTGGTTATAGGAATCAGAGAAGGAATCATATGGCTGAGAACAGAGCACCTATAAGATCACATGCTCAGAACAAGTTTGCTAAACCAAAGAAAAATACTCCAAATAAGCCAAGGAGTAATTTAAAGACAAAGAAAGCAAACAACTTTGTTCAAGTTTGGGTTCCAATTGCAAAGAAACCTGTTAGTACTGCTATCCCAGATAGTACTGCTAACAAAAATAGTGCTGCTAACTTGATTAGTACTGCTAACCAAGTTAGTACTGCTAACAAAGCTAGTGCTGCTTCTAGTAGTAATCCAGCCAAGCCTATAATCTTGACAAAGTACTCCAGTCATGAGATTCCTAAACAACTCATTCAGACCAAACTGACAGATTATATTAATGAGAAAGGTCAACCCAAGACCACTTTGGCTTGGGTTCCATCAAAGACTAACTGATTTATCAAGTGTGCAGGGCAATCAAAAGCTCAAGAGGAAGAGCATTTGGAATGAAGATAATGATTGCTCTTGGCACATAACAAGGAACATGGATTGCCTTCAAATTCTTTAAAAGATTTGATGGAGGACATGTTACTTTTGATCCAGCAGAAGGTAAGAAAAGTGAAAAAGGTATAGTTTCAAAAGATAAAGTAACTTTTGAAAATTTTATGGTATATGGTACTACTAACCTTGTGTCTGTAAGTGTTTCAGGTTGCTAATACTGAAAGGTAGTTAGTACTTCTAGTTCAGTGAATACTGTCAGACTGTGTTAATACTGCTGGTATGTGTTACTACTGCCAGTCTGTGTTAATGCTGCTGATAAGTGCTACTACTGCTAATGTAAGTTTTCTATACCTAAAAATGATCTTCATTGATTTTATGTCAAACCTGGATATCAATCAAAAAGCTTTTATCTGTATCCAAAGTTTGTACAAGAAATACTTAATAATGAATTGACGGACATACTTCACTTTGATGAGGTATATGTACCTAAACCCCCTAAAGGCAAGGTTTTCTCAAACATGAGAAGATCTGCTAGGGACTCTGAAGGAGTTGACACCCCATTGTTCTCTACAATGATGGTGGTGTTCCACACTGAAAAAGGTATGGCAGCAGGGTCAAGGCCCTCATTAGACATTCCCACTGCTAGCCAATCCCAACCTTCCCACTCTATATCTATCCCACAGTCTCTACTTCATAAGCCAAGTTCACCAATAAAACAGATAAAGAAAACAGGTAAAGAAGGCTCCTTCCCTTCTTGTACCTCACCCACTAAGCCTTTAAGCCCTCTAAGGGAGGATTCTCCTTTAGAGAATATCCAAAGGGAAACCATAGAGGTGTCTCCCAACCTCAAGAAGGTGCTCAATAAGGAGATGCAAGAGCATATGGGTTGTAAGGCTCACACTACTGACTTTGCACAAAGTGCAGGACAGGACAGTGTGAACATATCTAAGACCTTCCCCATGGCAACTTTAGATGAGTAATTATCTAAAGGTCCCAGGTGCCAAGAAACCAAGGGAGTAGAAGGTGCTTCTGCTAGGCAGAAGATCTCTACTAAAAGATCCAAGGATCCTTCAAAGGTGGTAAACACACCTAAAGAAGGTGAGGACAGATTTAACTACAAAGAATTGATGGATACACTTGGTACAATTTGTCTGAAAGTTCACAATCAAATTATGGAGATAAAAGAGATGAAAAGATCATGATTATTTCAAAAAAGGGGAGACTTAAACATCTGAACTTGAGAAGAATTGAGAAGGAGAATCAAGTTGATATGAAATCTTATTTTGAGGGGGAGATAAGTGAAGAAGCTGAAACAAAGCAGTAACTACAACAGAAACAGAAAAGAAGATAACAGCAGAAACTGAATCAAGAAGAACTAGTAATTGCAGAAAGTTTTGAAATTATCATAAAGACCCTATGTTGAAGAACTTAACTTCTCAGTTTTGAAAAGTTAAGTTAGGGGGAGATTGTTGGGTCTGAAATATGCCAAGGATGGTTAATACTTCTAGTTAATACTTCTAGTTAATGCTGCTAGAAGAAAACAGTTAATACTTCTAGTTGTTAATACTTCTAGTTAGTACTTCTGTTATTAATGCTGCTAGTTGATGGTTAATGTTGTTCAACAAGATTAGTACTGCTAGTTCAAAGTTAGTACTGCTTGAAGAGATTAATGCTGCTGAGCATGGTTAGTACTGCTAGAGTTAATACTGCTCAGAGTATTAATGCTGCTTATGATTAATACTGCTTATAAGATGGAGATCTGCATGAAAGGATAACAGCTGGATAATCTGAAGATATACATGGAAGCTTAGAGATATACATGGAAGCTTGAAGATAATGATGGAAGATATACTGAAGATATTTTATTTATTGTAATTATCTTTGTATTCAGTATATATATATAGTATTGTTTAGAATAGGAGAATAACGTTTTTATTTTAGTTTTCATTCTTTTAGAGAAAAATAACCTCAAGGCATAGATCCTAATTCTAGAGAAGTAGAATTCGTATTGGTGAGCCTGTTCATCAATATTGAGGTTGAGTGTGTAATCTTGTAACTTTGAGCATTCAATACAAGTTTACTGTTTGATAATTATATAATGTGTTTGATTACTGTTTTATAAAATATCAAAGTGTTTTTCCGCAACTTCTTTGATATTAGTTGATATGAACTTGAGAAGAATTGAGAAGGAGAATCAAGTTGATATGAAATCTTATTTTGAGGGGGAGATAAGTGAAGAAGCTGAAACAAAGCAGTAACTACAACAGAAACAGAAAAGAAGATAACAGCAGAAACTGAATCAAGAAGAACTAGTAATTGCAGAAAGTTTTGAAATTATCATAAAGACCCTATGTTGAAGAACTTAACTTCTCAGTTTTGAAAAGTTAAGTTAGGGGGAGATTGTTGGGTCTGAAATATGCCAAGGATGGTTAATACTTCTAGTTAATACTTCTAGTTAATGCTGCTAGAAGAAAACAGTTAATACTTCTAGTTGTTAATACTTCTAGTTAGTACTTCTGTTATTAATGCTGCTAGTTGATGGTTAATGTTGTTCAACAAGATTAGTACTGCTAGTTCAAAGTTAGTACTGCTTGAAGAGATTAATGCTGCTGAGCATGGTTAGTACTGCTAGAGTTAATACTGCTCAGAGTATTAATGCTGCTTATGATTAATACTGCTTATAAGATGGAGATCTGCATGAAAGGATAACAGCTGGATAATCTGAAGATATACATGGAAGCTTAGAGATATACATGGAAGCTTGAAGATAATGATGGAAGATATACTGAAGATATTTTATTTATTGTAATTATCTTTGTATTCAGTATATATATATAGTATTGTTTAGAATAGGAGAATAACGTTTTTATTTTAGTTTTCATTCTTTTAGAGAAAAATAACCTCAAGGCATAGATCCTAATTCTAGAGAAGTAGAATTCGTATTGGTGAGCCTGTTCATCAATATTGAGGTTGAGTGTGTAATCTTGTAACTTTGAGCATTCAATACAAGTTTACTGTTTGATAATTATATACTGTGTTTGATTACTGTTTTATAAAATATCAAAGTGTTTTTCCGCAACTTCTTTGATATTAGTTTCTGAGTATTAATTCTTGTTAAGAATTCGATCCTGACAGAGGAACTTTGCCTGTATTGCTCATCACTTCTTCAGTCTCGGCCTTGTTCTGTGAAGAAGATGAAGCGCGTGTTGATCTCTTCATTATCTCGGTTTTCATGGCTAGACTTGAGGCTTCAGTTACAGTCCATACGGTTTGAAGTCCAATCTTGTCTTGAATCGAGCCTTTTAAACCACTAATGTAACGTGTTACTTGTTGTCCCTCGGCCTCTCCAATCTCATTGCGCTCGGAAAGGCGTAGAAAGTTGGTTGTATATTCGGTAACGGTTCTCGTACCTTGTCTGCATTCAAGGTACATCTTGTAGAGGATCTGCTCATAATCTGCCGGTAGGAAATGTTCTAACATAAGTTGTTTCATTATTCTCCATGATCGCACTTGTCCTTTTCGTTGCCGCTGTCTTTGTACTACGAGTTTATCCCACCAAACGACGGCGGTGCTTTGGAGACGAAAAACAGCCATATTTATTTGCTTGCTTTCGGGAATCTCCATGATATCGAAAAATCGATCCACTTCAATCTACCAATCAAGGAATTTTTCTATTCCCATGGTTCCATAGAAAAACGGGATGTCCGCTTTCATTAGATACTCGTGGTCGTTTCTTCTCGGGAAATTTGGCTCTGCTTCCTCCTCCTCTTTGGATTCAGAACTAGATAGGTTGATCCGGTTACGGTTGTTGCCGGACAGAGCCATAATCGGATCTATACGTCTCTCCCTTCTCGGGCGGTGGCCGTTGTTGAGTTGGGCGAGAACTTGGGTGACAACCGTCGTTAGATTGCCTAGAGATGCAGTAATGGCCGCAATCATCTCGGTTAAATATGCTTTGGTAGAAGGTTGTTGATCTGCCATGGTTAGTGAAAAGAACAGGCGAATCCTGTTCTGATACCAACAGACGCAACGTAGGTTTGCGGAAGGATCGACAAACGTCTATACCCTTTTTGATAACGAGATTACAAAATGTAAAACTCGAAAACTAAGAGAATACTCCTAAAAAGAAGCTAAACTTTTATTGATTAAAACTTGATTAACAATGAAAACAATTAACCTATTTATAACTAAAACTAAGGTAAAAGATAATTACGAAATTAATTTAAATGTAATCCTAATTTGCTAGAAAAGATAATAAAAAAATAAAAATAAAAGGATAATAACTAAAGAGGATTGGAATCATGGGTGATGGATGATATTTGGGAGTCATGGTGCCGTAGGAATATGCATGCATCATATAGTTGGAAACCCATGTATGCATAGGAGTCTTTTGAATCACAGATCACTAGGTGGCTATTAAGCATGCAAGGCCGCAGGAAAGTCGCCTTCATCAAAAGTCCACAGTGGGGTGCGCGGGTTTCATGTGACCCAAGTCGCATGGAACTCGCTTTTATTTCTGTTTGTTATTCTCGATTTTTTCTTCGATTTCCATCGCAATCCTCTCTCTATATCAAGTTTATAAATGATTTATCATGAATTTACTGGAACAAATTTTCATTTTTAGTGAATTACAGTTCAGTACATACAATAGTGAATTACATTTCAGTACATGCTTAGAATTCACAATAACAAGAATGAAGGTTCATTATGGGTAGTTCAAATAAATCTTGGAACTTTTCATAGGACATAATTTATGTACACATGCCATCCTCCACTGTCCAAATAAACTTTTCCAATTTATAATTTGTCTTAACATCAATGGGTTTCATAAATCAACAAACAGTAACTCAAGTTTATAGTAATATGAATTGTAACGAGTAATGACTTACCAAATCGATATCCTTCATTCTTACAACATCTATCTTGTGTTTTGTAGACGCAACCAAGTTCCTTCTGAACACCTCGTACTGTCTATTAAAATCCTTAGATTTTTTCCTAAGTTACATCCACCTTACCAAAGCGATAAGTAATGTCGTATTAAAGTGAATGTCTTTTTGCTATAACTTTATATATAGAAGCGGTTTGTTCAAATATGTTGGAACTTAGTGTAAAATAGAGGAACCTTGTCCCACATAGCAGCCAAGATAAAGTTTACACCACTTAATAAACTCCAACCATTGAGCATTAAATGAATCATTTAATTGTTTGGGCCTTAGAGTGTGGTGTTCTTGGTGGGCTATCTTTGACATAAATATATACATATTAAAGTATGGTGCAGGAATCGAGATCACTGATTGTGGAAAGTACGGTGCAGGAATCGCTGCGAGTCACGACACGATTAAGGCCGCGAGAATACTCGCATGGGAGACTGTTACAGACCCCGGCATGGGTTACGGTGCGACGTTGATTTGTATCCATGCGGGCCTCCACGCGCCTGTAACTATGCCAACAGTCGCGCGGGATTCGGGAGTTTTCTATGTACAGAGTCTGGTGCAGTTTTCCATTCGGGTTGACCCGCGCGAGAAGTCGCACGGTGCATCTGACAATTTATTCGGTTACAGACTGCAACCTATAAGTGCTGCAACTTTTCCATAATCTTTATCATACGAAATTCTTACAATTTTCTGGGTTTCTGTCATCTTCATACATCACCAAACATATCTTAATTCGTTAGATTCAAGTTTTATACTTGAATAGATTGTTGTATCCTCAAGACAACGCTGATACATCGGGCGAAATTTTGTCTTAGGACCCTGCGTCTTTCGCGGGCCTCAATCGATTTCATAGAATGAAGAATCTTTTATTACAAGTAAGGTTTACGATTTTGTTGTTGTTTTATGTTTTATCATTGAATTTGTAAAAGAATTCCTTTTATGTTGTATTTGATTCCAATATATATATACAAGTTTTGAGGATAGTGATTGATCATGCCTAACAATCTAAGACAAAATTTGTTGTTAGGAGAGATAGATCAATCGAACGTGTTGAAAAATCACGTGGAGAAACCCGAAAAGTTTAAAGGATCGGATTTTCGTTGTTGGCAACATAATATGTTGTTCTACCTAACAACACTTTGTGTTTCCAACGTCCTCACTGAGGCTGAACCATCATTGAATCCTTCGGTGAACCAAGATGGAACGACACCCACTCAAATACAAGTGGCTTCACATGAGAAAGCAATTGAGGCATGGAAAACAAATGAATATAATTGTAGAAATTATATTCTGAATGCACTTGATGATTCCCTATACGATATATATTCTACCTTTGGGACAACAAGGGAGATTTGGGAATCTTTGGACACGAAGTATAAGACCGAAGTTGCGTGTTCCAAACGATTCGCTGTAGGGAAGTTTCTAAACTACCGGATGGTTGATTCAAAATCGGTGATGAAACAAGTTAAAGAATTGCAAATTCTTACTCACGAGCTAGAAGTGGAAGGCATGGACATTAACAACAATTTATTGGTCGGGTCGATAATAGACAAACTTCCTCATTCATGTTCAAGCTCTACTTGAAGCATTTGTTGGAGGACATAACCTTTGAACAATTGGCCATCAAGTTGCGAGTGGAGGAAGACAATCGATTAAATGAAAAAGTTGATGCCATGTCCTTGGATCCAAATGCCAACATGATTGAAGGAGGCTCTTAGAGGCCGAACTTCTCTAAATTTAAAGGGAAAAGCGCGATGACTAAGAGGCCTTTTCCTTCCGGAAAAGGTCTGATGGCCCCTCAAAGGAAAGCTTTCAAGAGAGTCATGCACTGTTGGGTTTGTGGGAAACCGGGGTCATAGAGCCAAGGAATGTTGACATAGACGCGATCATGGTGGTGCTGGTGGAAACGGTGGTGGCGGAGCCGCTGGGGCAAATAATCATGCAAACCTCACTCACTCCCCAAACCAATTCATAAGAGTCATTGAAGCACACATGGTGACCAATGTTGAAGATTGGTGGGTTGACACCAGGGGAACCTGTCACATATGCAATTCTAGAAGCTTGTTTAATACTTATCAAAAGGTGAAGAAAGAGGAACTGATGTTCATGGGCAATGCATCTACCGCAATTATTGAGGGAAAGGGGAAGGTCATGTTGAGGTTGACTTCCGACAAGGATCTTGTATGTACCGTCATTGACTAGGAATTTAATTTCTGGCCTATTCTTAGTAAGCAAGGGTTCAAAATTGTATTTGAGTCGGACAAATTTGTCATCACCAAAGGTGGTGGATGTTTGGGTAAAAATTTTAAAGTCACGACCGACGCAAGAAAACCAAACGGCTCCAATCTTAAGACCACTCTTGTATTAAGATAACGTCTTTAAGACCACGCACGTCGACGACCCTGGTCGTCACTTTGGGCGATGGTATTAAGCTTCTTACGACCACGACCAAGAATCTCTCGATAGGCCTATATCTTACGACCTTTGTAACGTAAACTAACGATTATGGCTCATTTATTATCAACGATCGTTATCTTTTATGACTCATCATTCCAGGTTTAATATATATTTATGGAAAAACGGTCATAACGGACAAGCATCATCAAGGGCAATCATTGTCAGGACCGTTGGAGCATTTAATGTGAATTTATGACACCCGAAGCTATATATACAAGCTCTAAGAACCATTCGAAAAAGGCGGAAACACATCTGATTACAACTGAACATATCTCAAGCACACTCAAGCTTTGTTATTTCAAGCAAAAACTCACGACGAAGTGCTACATTTCATGACGAACAACATAATGTTACGATTTGCTTACTTTTATTTGTAATAATGTCAATTGTACTATCGATCACTCCGTCTAAAGGGTGGCGTCCCTGCTTGACGTCCATAGTGCACTTGACGATCTCTGCTATCATTTGCGGTTTTTACCCTCGACGTGGTTTTTCGCATCACCAAATTCCTTGTGTTCTCTCTTTATTTATCTTTGGTCGCATAATTTGTTACTTGATTCTTACTTTAGTTGTTAAAAGCTACACACCGACCTTAAGTCATCTTTAGGACGATTTTTAGCATTAATAGTTTGGCGCCCACCATGGGGCCCTAACTAGAGTAAATCTGCAACAGAAAGTGCGTCCTACTAACGATTTATGTGCAAGTTCCTTTGATTAACAAGATCATGGAAGGACAAGGAATTCAAGATCACGTTATTGCTTAAATGCAAATGGAATTGGAAGCTTCCCGTAACCGTGTCAATGTTCTAAACGAAAAAATCGCAAGGCAGCAAAATAATTCGCATCTATGAGGAATCAGAACGTAGGAAATCAATTCGGATCTTAATCCAGTCTGAGACCGCCTTTTAACATGTCTTTTGCAGGTTTTCAACCTATACCGCTTCTGTACCCAAGACCAACTCAAGCACCACTCCCGACGAGCAATGGATTCAATCTTAATGACCGAGTCGCGCGACGATTAAAAGTTATGGGGATTGATAAAGCGGATATCGTGCGACGTTCGACAGTCCTTGTAGGATTCAATGGTGACATGGCTAACACCCTCGGGGAGATTACTCTTCCATTGTATGCCAAAAGAATCAACAAACATACAAAGTTCAACGTAATCGAATGCTCGTCTGCCTATAATGTCATCATAGGGCAACCTCGGATTCATGACATGAAGGTTGTCTCCTCGACGTGCCATAAGACGATTAAGTTTCCAGCACCTTGAGGTATCCAGGAAATCAAAAGTGAACAAAAGATCGCTCGTGAATGCTACAAAGCCACGATGAAGCCCAGGAAGCAGGGCATCTAGCAATTACAGAGCCAAGAAAACCCTAAAATTGTCGACGACTATTGACTAGAAGAAGTCGTCCAGGATCAGGAAAAGCCTGACAGAGTGGTCTTCATTGGTACATCCCTTGACCCTGATTTTATGGAATCACTAATTTCTTTATTGTAGGAACATGCCGACTGTTTTGCGTGGACGCATGAAGACATGGTTGGCATCGACCCTGAGGTCATCTCACATCGACTCAACGCCGATCCGTCATTCAAACCTATTAAGTAGAAGCGACACAGAATGCAGGTTCAATGCACCAACGACTGGTCAACAGGATGTTCAAAGAACATCTTGGCGATACAATGAAAGCCTACATCGATGATATGCTGGTCAAGTCGAAACAGGCGATCGATCATATTGGTCACCTGAGACAATCGATCGACATTCTCAGAAAGTATCGTATGAAGCTAAACCCAACAAAATACTCATTTGGAGTAAGTACGGGAAAGTTTTTGGGCTATATGGTCACCCGTCGTGGGATCGAGGCCAATCCCAACCAAATAAAGGCAATTATGGACATCAAGTCCCCTCGCAACTTCAAAGAAGTCCATTAATTTACAGGACGAGTCGCAACCTTAAACAGGTTCATCTCCCGATTCTCAGATAAATGTCATTTATTTTATAATATCTTGAGGAAAAACAGAGGTTTCGAATGGACAATTTAAAGAATACATGGTGTCGCCACCCCTACTGTCAAAGCCAAAGGACTACGAGGTCCTATAGCTTTATCTAGCTGTCAGCTCCAATGTTGTAAGTGCCATCCTAACTCAAGTGGATGAGAAACAACAACTTCCAATCTATTACGTAAGTAAATCTCTACTGGACATGGAAAACCCCTGGGCCTCACTTTTAAAAATTGTTACTATCACTCGTTACAGTTGCAAAAAAGTTACGACATTATTTCGAATCAAATCCTATAGCTGTCGTGACTAACTTTCCTCTTAAGTCTATCTTAAGAAAACCAGAGCTGACAGGTCGACTAACAAAATGGAGTATCAACCTTAGTTGTTACGACATTGACTTCAAGCCAATGACAACTATCATGTCGCAAGCATTAGCCTACTTCATCTCCGATTTCAGTCCAGAACTGAAAGTGCAAATAGAATATGTGGCAACTCTCGACGACACAACTTGGACTTTACACGCCGATGGATCATCAAACGCCCTGGGGGCAGGTCTTGGCGTTGTCCTCAAATTGCCACAGGGGGGCAAGATGGTGTACTTCATACGATGCAACTTCAAAGCTATAAATAACGAAGTCGAGTACGAAGCTTTGATCGCATAAATAAATATGGCTCACGACCTTGGGGCAACAAAACTTCACGTCGTGAATCAGATGAATGGAGAATTCATAGCAAAAGATTCTAAAATGACAGCTTACCTCAAGGTGTGACAGGATCTGATTCTTAACAAGAATAATAAAACTCAAAAACAATATTAAAGAAGTTGCGGAAAAACACTTTAATATTCAAACTATCAATGTAACAGTAAAATATGAATCACAACTTGTAAACTTTATTGAATGATTAAAGTTACAAGCTTTCAAACAAAACCTCAATCTTGATGAACAGGCTCACCAAGACGAATTCTACTTTTCTAGAATTAGGATTGTAAACCTTGAGGTTAATTCTCTCTCTAAAACAAAAAAACTTAGAAATCTCGTATTTCAAAACTATTCTGAATACATCTATACATATACTGAAAATAAAAGATAATTACAAAACTTAAAAGATCTTCAGTATATTCTTCCATAGTTATCTTCAACCTTCCATGATTATCTTCAACCTTGATCTGCGCATATCTTGACTATCAAATAAGCAGTATTAAGTCACAGCAGCATTAACACTCTGAGCAGTATTAATCTTCACCAGCAGCACTAACTATGCTCAGCAGTATTAATTTCTTGAAGCAGTATTAATCTGGCTCAGCAGTAGTAATCATGAAAGCCTGGCAGTATTAATCACTTAGATACATCTTCAGTTCCCAACAATCTCCCCTAACTTGACTTTTAGAGAAGAGAAGTCAAGTTCTTCAGATGCTCCCAAAACTTCATTTTCATACACCTATATCAGGATTCAGTCCCAAACTTTGATTGATAATTCTCTGGATCAAGTACCTTGCCATTTCAGAATTTGGTGCACAACCAAGCTTCTTCTTCAACATAGCATGCAACTTTAATCTGCTATGGTTGTAAACTCTATCCACCAAGAAGTATTCAAAATGACTTGTATCCACAACCAGTGCATATACTCCACTTCTTTCATAAAGAGTCCAGTTGTTGATGGTTTTGAAAACATTTCTGATAACATGCTGAACTTCCTCTGACTTGAATAACATACACAGATATTCCATCACAAGTTTTGTAATTGGTATCCCTGGAGCTTTCAGCTTGTCAGCATATAGTTTCATCCCTACTTCAAACATTTCCTCTAAGTCAGATCTGGAGCATACTCTTACTATCTTGGCCCAAGTAGGATACACTTCAAACTTTTCATCCTTCCTTTTCAGCCTGATATATTCCTTACCATCTACTTCCATGGTATCCCAGTGAATAATCTCAGCTTCTGAATGGTTGATCTCAGCTTCTGACTCCCCCTTTTTGGGAGCATCATCCACTGGGTTCCTTCTTCTGAGCACAAACCTTTGCTTCTTCTTCTTTTGAACCACCTTCTGAACCAACTTCTTTAAGCTGCTGATCTCTTCTTGTTGGTTGATAATGACTTTCTTCAGTTCATTGACAACCTGCTTTTGAGCATCCAGTTCAGTGGCCATTTTGGACATGGCAGAAATCAATTCATGGTAGTCATATATATCCTCACCTTTTCCAGGAGTGTTAACCCCTTTTGATGGATCATTGGAACATTTAGTAGTGGAGGTCTTCTGCCTAGCAGAATCACCATCCACCCCCTTGGTTTCTTGGCACCTGGGACCTTTGGATGATTGCTCACCCAAAGTTGCCATGGGGAAGGTCTTAGTGATGTTACCACTGGCCTCCTCTGTGCTAGCAGGAGTAGTGGCAGCCTTCTCACCCATATGCTCATACATCTCCTTAGTGAGTACCTCCTTGGGGTTGGGAGACATCCCAGTGGTTTCCCTATAGATACTCTCAAATGGAGAATGCTCCATTAGAGGGCTTTGAGGTTCTGGGATTGTAGGAGGTACAACAAGGGAAGGAGCCTTGTGTACCTTTCTCTTAGCATAAGTTTTGGTTAACACAGGTGTTGGCTTATGAACAAGAGACTGAGGAATTTATATAGTGGTTGAAGGTTGGGTTTGGCTCTCAGTGGGATGGTCTAGTGAGGGCCTTGACCCTGATGCCATACCTTCTTGGTTGTGGGACACCACCATCATTGTAGAGAACAATGGGGTGTCAACTCCTTCCGAGTCCTTGGCAGATCTTTTCATATTTGAAAAGACCTTGCCCTTAGGGATTTTAGGTACATATACCTCATTAAACTGAGGTATATCCGTCAATTCAGAGGTTATAACTGCCTGGACAAATCTTGGGTACATATAGAAACTCTTTTTATTTCCCAAGTTTGACACAAGGTCATTGAAAATCATTTTTGAGAAATTATACTTTCTGGCAGTAGACAAGCAAACCAAAGCATAAGCAATGGTACTGCTGAACTGACTATATCCAGTAGTTTTTCTAGAAATACAGTGCATAAGGGTATGAACAAAGAACCGCCATTGGGGAGAAAAATTAGCTTTGTAAAATTTGAAAACACACTGTTGGCCTTCATACCCCATTCTTGTGAGATGGGAAAACAACTCTTCATTAGGGATAGAGGTAATACTTGAGGCATCGTCCAGACGTAGACCAATGCGAATGACCTCTTCAGTGACTATCAAGGGTTTGTCACACACCCTTGTCTTGATAAACTGCACACCGTTTTCAGTAACCGCGGTGGCATTTGCCCAAAATTGCTTCTGGTGCTCGATGAAGATTGGTCGTGACACAGTAAGAGCATATGCTATATGACTGGTCTTGAGAAAATCGACAATTTGATGGAATCCATCAGCCTGCTTCGACTTTTGAAGCATTGCGATCTCATTGTGTTCATCAATAAACGTCATGGATGCCATCGTTCTTGAGGATACTGGACTGAAACACACTTGTTGCTTGAGAGAAAAAAGTGAGAGAGAAGATGAACAGTATTCAAAGAGTTGTTGTGAGCTTTTAGGCGGGCAAAGAGGGTATTTATATGATTCGGGAAAGAAGCAATATTAACCCTATTTTCCGTTAAAGCATTACTAACCACTCGCAGTATTAACTGAGAGCAGTATTAACGAACTAGCAGTATTAACTACGAGCAGTATTAACTAACTAGCAGTATTAACTAACTAGCAGTATTAACGACTAGCAGTATTAACTACGAGCAGTATTAACTAACTAGCAGTATTAACGACTAGCAGTATTAACTACGAGCAGTATTAACTAACTAGCAATATTAACGACTAGCAGTATTAACTACGAGCAGTATTAACTAACTAGCAGTATTAACGACTAGCAATATTAACTACTAGCAGTATTAACACATACCTGAAGTAGTCACTCAGACTAGCAGTAGTAATAGTGAATCTGCAGTAGTAACTTTGCACTGGCAGCATTAAAACTGCACTGGCAGCATTAACTATACTTACACTGTTGAAGCTTGTGTTAGTCTGAGCAGGGCAATAAACTTCCTGAGACAGATGATTAGTAACACCGGACAAAATAAACAAATAACAGGTATACAAACACTTTTTAAACATGAGATCATTCAGAGTTGATCATGCCCACACTTGTGACCAAGAAAGTGAATCTACCCACATCAAAAGCTTTAGTGAATAGATCAGCAAACTGGTTATCAGTATGAACTTTAGCAACTTGAATAAGCTTCTTTTCATTGCAGTCTCTAATAAAGTGATACCTGATTTCAATATGCTTTGTTTTGGAGTGCTTGACTGGATTGTTAACAATGCTAATAGCACTGCTATTGTCAATGAAGATTGGAGTGTGAAGAAAGGTTACCCCATAGTCCAACATTTGATTCTGAATCGATAGAACCTGTGAACAGCAACTTGCAGAAGCAATGTACTCAGCTTCTGTTGTGGATAAGGACACTGTGGTTTGCTTCTTACACTGCCAAGATACTAGTCTTGCACCCAAAAGTTGACATCCCCCTGAAGTAGACTTTCTATCCATATTAGCACCACCCAAGTCACTATCTGAATATGCAATCAAGTCAAAAGTAGATTCATAAGGATACCAAAGACCTAATCTAGGTTGCCCTCTTAAGTATCTGAAAATCCTCTTAACAGCTTGAAGATGTGACTGCTTTGGCTTGACTTGGAATCTGGCACACACACACACTGGAAACATGATATCTGGTCTTGAGGCTGTGAGATACATGAGGGATCCAATCATTGATCTATAAAGATGGACATCAACATCCTCCCCCTCAAGATCAGCTGTGATCTGTTTGTGTGTTTCTATTGGTGTGCTTGCTGGCTTTGAGTCTGATAGACCATACTTATCTAGGATGTCTTTCACATACTTTGATTGACTTATGAAAATCCCATCTTTCTGTTGTTTCACTTGAAGCCCAAGGAAGAAAGTAAGTTCACCCATTGAACTCATTTTGAAGCTCTTGTGCATCAACTCTTCAAAGTCTCTACACATCTGATCTTTTGTGGATCCAAAGATGATGTCATCCACATAGATCTGAACAAGTAGGATGTCCTTCTTACTTCTTCTAATGAAAAGGGTTTTGTCAATTATTCCTATTTCAAACCCATTTTCCAAGAGATAGGTAGACAGAGTATCATACAATGCTCTTGGGGCTTGATGTAGACCATAAAGAGCTTTCTTCAGTTTGTATACTCTGTCAGGATATGATGGATTCTCAAATCCAGAGGGCTGACAGACATATACTTCCTCATCAATTGTTTCATACAGAAAGGCACTCTTCACATCCATCTGGTATACCTTGAACTGCATAAATGAGGCATAGGCTAGAAACAACTTAATTGCCTCTACCCGTGCAACTGGAGCAAACACTTCCTCATAGTCTATGCCTTCTTCCTGAGTGTACCCTTGTGCCACTAGCCTTGCTTTGTTTCTGATTACTATTCCTCTTTCATCCTTTTTATTTCTGAAAATCCACTTGGTGCCAATTGCTCTATGACCTTTAGGAAGGTCCACCAAGTCCCAAACATCTTGCAATTTGAACTGTAGCAACTCTTCTTGCATAGCTTCTATCCAACTTGAATCTTTCATTGCTTCATAAGCCTTCTTAGGCTCAATCTGGGATAGAAAGCAAGAGAGTACTGTATGCTGCTGATCGTGCAAATCTTGAAGTCTGCTTTGATTCCTAGTCATCATAGGAGAAGTGATGTCTCCTATTACCAGCTCAGGAGGATGATTTTTCTGAGTTCTTGTCTGAAGACTAGGTTCTTCATTCATTCCCACATCTAAATTGGAATCATTTAAGTCAGCTGAGGGAGTCTCATCAGCTGCTTCTGACTCTTCATGCTCTAAATTCTCATCATCTCTTCTTTCTTCTTCAATCTGACTTGGTTCAGTAAAAGTCTCCCTTTCACAGATTTCAACAGGGGACATTGTAGGTAGAGGAAAGATCACAGACTGAGGAATAATATCTTGTACTTGTTCATCCCCTGATCCTCTACTTCTTGATCCTGCATGATCATCACTACTGAAACCCAAAGAGTTAGTTAGTGAATCAATGTCCAATAACCACTGAGGACCTAAACCAATAGGATTTGGTGTGTTCTCATTGCATTTGACATTGTCACTTTCCTCAATTATTCTAGAAGAAGAATTAAATACTCTGAAGGCCTTACTATGAGATGAGTAACCAACAAGAAAACCATCATCTGCTTTCCTATCAAACTTTCCTAAGTGAGTTTTGGTATTGAGAATGGTACAAGGACACCCAAAAGGTTTGAAAAATCCAATAAATGGTTTTCTTTTCTTTAAAAGCTCATATGGTGTCTTGTTTTTAGGCTTGACTACTAGAACTTTGTTTTGGACATAGCAAGCAGTATTAACTGCTTCAGCCTAGAAAGTAATTGGAAGTTTTGAATCAGCTAACAGAGATCTAGCAGCTTCAATCAGTGTCCTATTCCTTCTCTCAGCAACACCATTTTGTTGTGGAGTCCTAGGAGCACTGTATTGCCTCTCAATTCCTTTTTCCTCACAAAAGGTGTTTAGATCCAGATTTTTAAATTCAGTACCATTATCTGACCTAATGACTTTTACCTTTTGATTTGTTTGGTTTTCAATTCTTAGAATAAAGGATTTGATCAGTCCACTTGTCTCATCCTTAGTCCTTAGAAAATATACCCAAGTAAATCTAGAGTAATCATCAACAATAACTAGGCAGTATGATTTCTAACCTATACTCATGACATTTGTAGGACCAAATAGATCCATATGCAACAACTGAAGAGAAGAAGAAATTGTGTTCAACTCTTTGGACTTATGAGAAGTTTTGTGTTGTTTGCCTTTGAGACAAGCAACACAATGATCATCACATGAAAAGACTTTTGAAGGCAGGCCTCTTACAAGGTTGTTTTTAACAAGTTTATTCATTGTTTTAAAGTTCATGTGACACATCCATCTGTGCCAAAGTGATGATTCATCCAAAGAAGCTTTTGAAACAAGACAGTTTAGGGATGAATCATTTGAAACATTTTCCATGTTCAAACAATAGACATTATCCTTTCTAGGAGTTCTTAGTAGTATCATCTTTTCATCAACTACCTTGAATCCAGGAGCAAGAATAATGCATTCTGAATCAGTAAATAATATACTATGCTTTTTGTCACAAACCTGTGATACACTTAACAGGTTGTATCTTAACTGTTCAACATAGAAAACATCTTCAAAGGTCATCTTACCTTTTGTTACATCTCCCTTACCACTAATCTTACCTCCATCTGGAGTATTACCAAAGGCAACATGCCCTCCATCAATTCTCTTGAAATTCTTGAGGCAAGCCATGTTCCCTGTCATGTGCCTAGAGCAACCACTATCAACATGCCAAATGCTCTTTCCCTTGAGCTGTTGGTTGCCCTGCACATAAGATAAATCAATTAGTATTGACTGGGAACCCAAGCCAAAGTGGTCTTGGGCCTCCCTTTCTCATCAAAGTACTTGCACTCCTTTTTGATGAGATTTTTAAATTTAGAAAACTCTTTACTGGAGTACTTTGTCAAGATGATTGGTCTAGAAGCACAAACACTAGAAGCAGTACTAATTTTAGAAGTACTAACAGAGTTAGCAGCACTAACAGGTTTAGCAGTACTAACTTTGTTAGAAGCACTAACAAGGTTAGCAGTATTAACATTTGAAGAAGTACTAACAATGTTAGTTTTAGAAGTACTAATACTTTCAGCAGCACTAACATTGATAGCAGTAGTATTGCTTCTGGAAGCACTATCTTTGTCAGCAGCGCTATTTGTGGTAGCAGTACTAACAGTTTTAGTGCTTTTGGGAACCCACATCTTGACACTCTCTTTTACAGTCTTTTTCTTCATGTGGCTTTTAGATTTCACTGGTTTCTTAGCCACATGGTTCCTTTCATTCTTCCTATAACCAAAGGTTTTTGCACATATCTTTGAAAATTTATCCTTTGGTTCATAGGATTAAAATAACAGTGCTTCGCAAGATGGTTCAATTTGCCACATATGAAACAAGGTTTTGGTCTGATGATTCTACTCAGATCAACTCCTTGTTTCTGAGCCCACTGATTATTCCAATTTCTTTGATTTCCCTTCCTTTTATCATGTTTTAGGGGCTCATATTTATTACCTGCACACTGTTTGCAAGGAACAGGATTCACAACTGTGGTCTGCTTGTAATGGACCTTTTTAGACTTTCCCTCAGTCTTCTCAACACCCTCAGATTTTACCCAATCCCTTCCACCACCCTCATTGGTAAGAATGTTATTTTCTAAGGGAATCTCACCACTCACAGTGTTATCCTTACTCTTACCAGCTTCTTTCTCAGTCTTATCCTTAACAACTACTTCATCTAAAGGATCTACCTTAGTGGCTCCCTCATGCAAGTCCTTCCTATCCTTAGTCTCCAGCAAGTCTGATTTAGGAGGGATGTAGTTGTTATTGTATGGTGGTGGTGTGGTATTGTACCCAATTCCTGGTTTAAGCTTATCATGGATTTGGACCTTTAGCATAGAATCCATGGCTTTAGAAGCATATGAAAACTTTTCCACATCCAGCTTAACCTTGGCTATCTCTCCTCTCAACTTTCCATTCTTCTCTTTAGACTTTGTCAGTTGGATTTCTAGATCATTTTTCTCCCACTTCCAGTAATTTGTATCATATGTGTGTTGAAGTTCATTGGCTTGGAAACCTTTAATTTGTTCCTCAAACCTTTCAACAATTTTCACATAGTCTTTTCTATCATTTTCTAATCTCTTAAGGTCATCACTCATACTTTGGTTGTGATCCCTGTATCTTTTCACTGTGTCTATGCAAGTTTGAGAACAGAGATTAGAAAGTACCTCAGTTGGGAGATCAGATACCTCTGCCATGAGAGCTTGATTTTGAATGGCATCTTCTGCTTGATCACTCCAGTCAAACCCCATTCCTTGTTGAGAAAGAAGAGCTTGAACAGAGTTTCTGTTCTGGTTGAAGCTTCCAGTCTGAGCTTGTTGGTGGTTGTTTTGAGGCATTTCACTTCTGCATTCCCTGGCAAAGTGTCCCTTCATGTGACACTTGTATCACTCTACCTTTGACTTATCAAAGCCTGCTCCATCTTCTCTTCTTTGGGAGAAGTTGTTCCTCCCAGTCCTCTTGATAAATTTCTTCACCCTCATGGAAAGCATGGCCATCTGCCATTTAATATCCATCTCTTCCAGATCATCAGGATGAAGCTATTCCAAGTCATCATTGATTAAAGAAGAGTTACCATGGATGGAAAGAAAGGCTTCAAACACAGATTCGTTGCCTTTTTCTTGATTTACTCCACTGGCAGTATTAACTGATTCAGGGTTAGCAGTAGAATCAGTTGATGCTGATAGGAGTGCAGCATTATGAACATATCCAGTAGGCTTCTTCTTTGCTTCCACTTCAGATTCAAACACTCTCAGATCATTGTACAGATCATCCAGTTCCTTTTCTTCCAACATGTCATTCTGTCTGAATGAGACAATGTACATGGTCCATTCATCTCCAAGAGATCTGAGGAACTTTTGGTTGACATCATCTTGTTCCATCTGAACTCCAACAGTAGCCAACTCACCAATTAATTTATTGAATCTATCAAAAGTTTCAGTCATAGACTCATTCTTTGAAGATGTAAAATTCTCATATTGCTGCTTGAGAATATCCCTTTGATTCCTCTTAGTGCTCTTGGTGCCAGCAAATCTCCTCTCTAAAGCATTCCATAGAATCTGAGCATCAGTGCAATGGTGAAACTGATGTTGATATTCATTAGGGATGGCCAAAAGCAGGGTGCTTAAGGCTTTCATCTCCAATTGTCTCACTTTCTTCTCAGCATCAGTTTTTGGAGGCGGTCTTCTTCCATCTTGTCCAATTTTTCCTTCAGCAGATGGACCATTCTCAACAATGTCCCACATAGAAAAGTCTGTAAGGAGGATGTACTGCTTGATCCTAATTTTCCACATGTCAAACTCATTCGGTTTGAGCATGGGAACCTTTGAAACAAGAGTACTGTTTGATTCAACTGTGTTGTCCATGATGAATGACGGTTTCTGAGAATACTAGGCTCTGATACCACTTGACAAGATCTAATTCTTAACAAGAATAATAAAACTCAGAAACAATATTAAAGAAGTTGCGGAAAAACACTTTAATACTCAAACTATCAATGTAACAGTAAAATATGAATCACAACTTGTAAACTTTATTGAATGATTAAAGTTACAAGCTTTCAAACAAAACCTCAATCTTGATGAACAGGCTCACCAAGACGAATTCTACTTCTCTAGAATTAGGATTGTAAACCTTGAGGTTAATTCTCTCTCTAAAACTAAAAAACTTAGAAATCTCATATTTCAAAACTGTTCTGAATACATCTATACATATACTGAAAATAAAAGATAATTACAAAACTTAAAAGATCTTCAGTATATTCTTCCATAGTTATCTTCAACCTTGATCTGCGCATATCTTGACTATCAAATAAGCAATATTAAGTCACAGCAGCATTAACACTCTAAGCAGTATTAATTTCTTGAAGCAGTATTAATCTGGCTCAGTAGTAGTAATCATGAAAGCCTGGCAGTATTAATCACTTAGACACATCTTCAGTTCCCGACAAGGTGGCTAAAGCGAAATTGGAAACATTTCAACATTTCTTCATTACACAGATCCCGAGGGATCAAAACACCCAAGCGGACGCATTAGTTAACCTTGGATCTGCATTTAGCAAGTCTGCATTGACAGCCAAGTCGTACCAATAATTTATTTGGCGACGTCGTCCATTGAGGGTGAAGACCACATCCATGTGGTAGAAGAAGAAGATGATTGGTAATGAACGACCAACTTCCTAAAGATAAAATGGAAGCCCGAAAAATCCGATTTAAGGTGTCCAGATACACTCTGATCAAAGGACAACTTTATCGACGATCATCAACATAGGTGAACCTACAATGCGTCATCGGTAAGAATCAAGTCCAAAGCATTTTAAAAGAAATGTTTGATGGAGAATATGGCAACCCCTTGAGTGGTCATAGCTTGGCAAATAGAATCTTTCGACAGGGATATTATTGGCCGAACTTACGAGAAGACACTATAAGGTACGTCCAAAGTTGCAACACATGTCAGCGACACTCAGGCTCTACACTCGACTCTAACTCCATGGCCCTTCATGAGATGGGGAATGGATATTGTCGGCAAGTTACCTTCGACCCTGGGCAAAAGGTTTAGAATCCCATCTGAGATCATATGTGATAACAGGTCACAATTCATAAGCGACAGGAATCAGCAGTTCTGTAAAGATCGTAACGTCAAACTTACGACTTTGACTCCCTGTTATCCTCAACTAAACGGACTTGCCGAGTTGAGCAATAAAACGATCGACAATTCAATCAAGAAAAGACTTAAAGCAGCAAAAGGCAAGTGGGTTAAAGAACTTCCAACAATTCTTTGGGCCAATCATACGACACCTCGTACATTCACAGGACAAACCCCTTTCTCCCTGGTCTATGTTTGTGAAGCGGTCTTGTTGGTCGAGACTCAATTTCCAACTTCACGACACACGTCGGTCGATGACAACTTAGTCGACCTAAGTTACGACTCGATGCACTGGAGGAATTAAGGGAGTCTGCGGTAATCAAAATGGCATCTCAAAGACATTTCAAAAAGAATGTCAAAGCCAAGATTTTCAAGATAGGCGATTACGTCTTACGACGAGTGTTCCAGAACACTAAAGATCCAAACTCAGGTAAGCTATCCACTAAGTGGGAAGGTCCTTATCAAATAACCGAAGTCATTGGAAAAGGAGCTTATCGACTCCAAACCCTTGACAATTGGGAAATCCCACAAAATTGGAATGCAATACATTTAAAGAAGTATTTCTCTTAACTCCATCTTTTTCCTTACGATTATCTTTTCATAAAGATTACTGACTTAAGCATCGGAGAGTTGTTGGCCTAGCCAACGATCCCCTCTAATGTTGTTTCATCGGAGGATCAGTCGAACTTTAGACTTTATTTAAGGTTACACGATCACATCGCGACTGGGTCACATGATCTATAACTTATCGTTGAAACCTTACTTTGATCGCAAGTTCCTTAAACTCTATCTTGGGTTTGATGTTTATTACTTGCCATGTTTGCAAGTCTTTCGACCTGAGAACGATCTAATCGTTTGTTTTGTAATAATCAATTAATAAAAAGGTAATTTAATTATTTTTATATTATTTTTATATTTTGTGTTTGTAGATTATTTATAAAATATGAAATTCAATTCCCTTCCAAAGCCTACAAACCAAACACACCAAAGATTTCAAATCCTTCCAAATCCAAATCCCTCCAATATTCAAAATCCTTCAAAAGTACCATTTCATCAAACAAAACACCCCCTTTTATGTACTTGAATTTCATGATACAATAATCCTGTTACAATTGGAACATGAATGCCATCATAATTTAGAAGTGATAACTCTTAAATTGGTTGAAAGAATGACTTTTTTTTATCTTTAAGAACCTATCTTATGGATATGGATCTGTGAAGTTTAGGACATGACATATATTGAAATAAATAGAAATTTTCTTGTAATGAGGGTGTCATCTTTACCTTGTGAATCATGTGTCTTGGGTTAATCACGCTTATCATGCAACTAGTATTTTGTTAAGTTTGAATGGTACTAAAAACATTTTCTGGTGGATAAAGAGATCTTGCTTCTTCACTCCATTAATATGTGCGGCTTTTTATAATTGATCCTTGGGAGCATCAAATACAATTACTCACTATTTTGTAATGATGATCAAGGTAAATGTTATGAGAAAAATGGACTTGGGTAATGTCATAAGGTAGGAAGCTAAATGGAATTGAAGCTGCTTGTTTGGTTTCTTAATATTTAAGCTCCTTAAATGGGTTGGAAAGCATGCGCTTTGTGTATGTATATGCATGTCACACAAATAAGCAAGACCCATCTGAAACACTTCATATAAAAGTATGCTGATGTAACACAAGCTATAAATAGAGAACCTTGGATATATGGGCAAGTACAGTGGTAAGGTAGTGATTGTTATATGCATACATATCTACCTCAACTGGAAGATGCATACCATCCATGTTACATATAATATCTATTAATTTGAGGCCGTGAGGTAGGTGATTGTTAGGATGTGAACCGACTATATTGATGGTGGTATAATTGTTGTTTCACTTGAACTTTGCCTAACAAGCAAAATCCTGGTTATAGTATCTTTGTTGTCGATAATGCCTAGGGAGGTGTTGAGTGTTGACGAGGTTGAAGCTCATTTTAATAGCCTATCACCTAAGCATTGATTTGTCATTCCATGAATGGAATATTGTGATGAATGACCAGCTTGACATGACAATGAATAGGGGTGTTAACGAGTCGAGTCGAGTTGTTGGTTATTCGAGCTCGACTCGAGAAAATATTACCAGGCTTGAGCTCGAGTAACTTTTTCACAATAGGGCTCGAATATATTAATTTAATAGCCCATCACCTAGGAATTGAATAATTTTACTTCTATTTCATAGAATATGTGGCTTCTTGCCTGAGAATTTCAATTGATGGTTTATCCATTGCAAAAAGTTGTTCATCTGCTTCAATGTAAGATAGCAAAATCTTTTTGGTGTATAATAATATTCTATACATCATTAAAATGGAATTACATGATTTTGTGGTGTATAATTTGCTATTTATACTAAACATACATTTGGATCTAATTGATGTTATTGTAGCATGGATGGCTGTCCATTTAGGGAGAACTGTCACTTTCTTCATTTCTTTCCCGGAGGTTATAACGCCGTTGCGCAGATGATGAATCTCGCACTGGCTTCATCCGTAAGAAATCCGTCAGCTCCATCTAGCATACAAAAGGGCTCTCCAGCACCAACCACAAAATCGAAGATTTGCAACAAATAAAACACTGCCGAAGGCTGTAAATTTGGCGACAAGTGTCACTTTGCCCATGGGCATGGGAGCTTGGGAAGCCTATTGTTTCTTCACAAGAGCCTATCACCAGCCGCTTCGGAAACCACATGGAACCGCCACCGCCACCACCACCACCACCACCAGCTTTGGTGCCTCGGCCACTGCCAGAATCAGCGTAGATGCTTCCCTCGTAGATGCTATTATTGGAAAAGGCGGTGTGAACTCCAAGCAGATCTGCAGACATATAATAGTCAAACTTGCGATCTGAGATGGTGAGAGTGATGTTAATCTGAGGAATATCGAGCTGGAAGGCACATTCGAACAGATTAAAGAAGCAAGTAGGATGGTTAAAGAGATGATAGTGAGTGTGAGTTCAACAGCAATAGCAGGAGCAGGGGTTAAACCAACAACATCAGCAGCAAGTGGTCCACCAATGAACAACTACAAGACCAAATTGTGTGAGAATTTTGCAAAGGGGTGTTGCACTTTTGGTGAAAGGTGCCATTTTGCACATGGGAATGGTGAGCTATGTTGGAGTATAAACTTGATTTGATCCAAATAACATTGGATCACCCTCATAATTTCCTAGGCCCAAAATCCATAACTAAAGAAATATCTAGAATAATCTTTGGAAGAACCATGTGGAAGGAGTATAGAATAATTTAGATAGGAAATATCTAGAGATGTATAAATATATAAGATATTAATTACATCCATGGAAATATCTAGAAATGTAGAACCTTCCATGGAGTAGTATAAATAGGTGATGAACCCTTGCATTGTAAATCAAGCAAAGTTAAAGATATCAAATACTTTCTTTAAGTTTCTCTCTTCAAATATTCTCCTTTCATCCTCATCAAACCTCTCCAATCACTATAAGCCTAAAAGGTTTCTTATCAATTCCTAACAAAGTGGTATCAGAGCTTGAAGATCAATATGTCAAATGCGATGAACTCATTCCAATTTCCTTGTCTTACAAAAGATAACTATGGAAGTTGATGCATCCGGATGAAGGCGTTGCTTGGCTCACATGATGCATGGGAGATAGTCGAGAAAGGCTATGAAGAAATTGAAGACGAAAGTTCGTTGAGTGCCACCCAAAAAGGGGAATTGCATAAGGCAAGAAAGAAGGATCAAAGTGCTCTCACACTCATCTATCAATGTCTTGATGATGCTATGTTTGAGAAAGTTGCAAATGCAACCACTTCCAAAGAAGCATGGGATATTCTACAAAATACATTCAAGGGAATTGACAAGGTGAAAAAGGTACGTCTTCAAACTCTTAGAGGAGACTTCGAAAAGTTACAAATGGAGGAGGCTGAGACAATTTCAGATTATTTCACTCGTGTTTTGACTATCTCAAATGAGATGAAGAGAAATGGTGAAAGTTTGAGTGACACAAGGGTGATAGAAAAAATTATTCGCTCTTTGACACCAAGCTTTAACTATATCGTTGTGTCCATAGAAGAGTCAAAAGACATTGACTCTATGAACATTGATCAACTCATGGGTTCTCTACAAGCCCATGAAGAGAAAATAGAAAAAAAAGAAGGGAGAAAGAGCCCTTGGAGTAAGCTTTATACTCAAAACTCTCTTTCAAAGAAAGAGAAAGAAACTTTATACATGGAAAAGAGCAAGGATGAAGACGTGGAGCTTTCCGAGGTCGTGGTGCCTTCCATGGTCGAGAACGAGGAAAAGGAAGGGAAGGTTACATACAAGTCAACAAAGAAGACGAGAACCAAAATTCTCCTTCTAGAAAAGGTCATGGGAGAGGTTTGCAAGCCCAAAGAGGAGGTAAGTCTCACATACAATGCTATAATTGTCAAAAATATGGTCACTATGCCACGGAGTGTAAAATCTCGAGACAAGTAGAAGGGAAAGCTAATCTTATGGAGTTGGAAGATGAAGTCGAGCTCACTTTGCTAATAGAAAAACATGATGAACAAGAACATAAAAGAACCACATGGTACCTGGATTCCGCTGCAATTAATTACATGATAGGGGAAGACAATTTGTTCGTGGAGATGGAGCAAAATAAAGGAAATGTGACGTTTGGAGACAACTCAAAAGCAATGGTGAAGGAAAATACTAATCCTTGCTAAAGATGGAAGTCACCAATTTATTTATGAAGTTTATTAGGTGCCTAGCCTTAAAAATAATATTTTGAGTTTAGGGCAACTTTTGGAGAAAAACTACGATATTCACTTGAAAGATCGTAGTGCTATAATCCGAAACCATGAAGGAAAACTTATAGCCCGAGTGTCAATGGCTAAAAATCGAATGTTCCTTCTAAATATTCAACATGATGATGTCAAGTGCCTAACGGCTTCCTTAAAGGATCATTCATGGCTATGGCACATGAGTTATGGGCACCTAAACTTTGGTGACTTAAAGTTGCTATCTACTAAAGGTTTGGTAAAAGGTTTGACCTCTATTGATCATCCTAATCAAGTATGTGAATGATGTCTTCTTAGGAAACATGCAAGAAATCTATTTCCAAAAGAAGTAACGTCAAGAGCTAAGGAGCCTTTACAACTTATTCATGCAGATTTGTGCGGACCCATTACTCCACCATCCCATGGTAAGAATAAATATTTCATACTCTTTATTGATGATTTTTCTCAAAAGACTTGGGTATATTTTCTAAAAGAAAAATCCCAAGCTTTTGATGCCATTAAAACATTCAAAGTCATGGTAAAAAAAGAGAAAGATTTCAAAATTAAAGCCGTGAGATCTGATAGAGGTGGAGAATTTTTATCAAAAGAATTCAACAAATTTTGTGAAGAAAATGGGATCCGAAGATTTCTAACAACTCCTTACTCTCCATAACAAAATGGATTCGTTGAAAGGAAGAATAAAACTATTCTCAATATGGTTCGTAGCATGCTAAAAAGTAAGAATATGCCAAAGGAGTTTTGGGCAGAAGCTGTTGATTGTGCAGTATATCTCTCTAATCGGTGTTCATCCAAGAGTTTGGATAACAAGACTCCACAGGAAGCATGGTATGGGATTTAGCCTACCGTATCTCATCTACGAGTGTTTGGGAGCATAGCCTATGTTCACGTACCAAGACAGAGGAATTGCAAGCTTGACGACAGGAGTGAGAAACATGTGTTTATTAGCTACGACAAGCAATCAAAGGGCTATAAGCTTTACAATCCAAACACAAGAAAGGTGATCGTAAATAGAGACGTGGAATTCGATGAAGAAGGACTATGGGATTGGAATATAAACAACAACGAAGGATATGAGTTTCTTCCTATTATCTCTGAAGGAGAAGAGGCATGTGACACAAGTGAAGATGGTCAACCACCTTCAAGTCTAACTCTGACTCAAGATTCATCTTCAAGTTCAATCGAAGCATCTCCAAAGATGAGAAGCTTGCAAGAACTCTATGAGGTAACAGATGAGCTTACACTCTTTTGTTTATATGTTGATTGTGAACCTTTAGGTTTCGAGGAAGCTATGCAAAGAAAGAACTAGAGACAAGCAATAGATGAGGATATAAAGTCAATGATAAAGAATGACACGTGGGAGTTGACATCTCTTCCAAAAGGTCAAAAGGCTATCGGAGTCAAGTGGGTTTACAAAGCAAAGAAAAATGCTAAAGGAGAAGTAGAGAAATACAAGGCAAGATTTGTGGCAAAAGGTTACAAGCAGAAACATGGCATCGATTATGAAGAGGTATTTGCTCCTGTTGCTCGCTTAGAAACTATAAGAATGATAATTGTTATTGTTGCTCAATATAAATGGAAATTTCCCCAAATGGATGTGAAGTCCGCTTTTCTGATTCTCGAGGAAGAAGTTTATGTAGAGCTGTTAAACCCAGATTATAGTTGATAAACAATCACAACACAACAAAGAACAAGAGATAAATAGATCAAATCAACATACCACAGATCTCTTGATTAATCAGATGAATGCGTGTGTGTGTTCTTGGTGTACAGAAGATACCTTGTGTGATGCGTATACAATACAGAGAGAATACGGCTCCCTCTATTCACCAATATTGTTCATTACCCTAAAACTAGAACATAAAACTATTTATACTTAGGTCAACATGAGATAATTAATATTAACTATTTGCTAAAAGACCCCCTAAGGTATTAAACACTATTACAAACTAGACCCCTTATTCAATTTAATCTTGAATACAATTATTGATCCAACAATCTCCCCCTTTGGATTCAAGATTAAAAAAATTTGGCAATTATCTTCGGGTCTTCACTTCTCTTGAAAACTGTATCTGATATGACGTTGACAACTTCAAAACTTGTAGCTTTACACACAATCTTCATCTTCCTCTTTCTTTAAATGAAGTGTCCTTCTGACGATCATCTTCAGTCAGACTTCTGATAGATCAAATGACTTCAGCTCAAAAATTCTTGTATTGTATAATCTTTCTCTTTGTATTATCCCCCTTTTTGATGAGTGGTGAGAATCATCATCATCAAAACATTCCAAAACAAAGTAGGAATGTCCTCCCCCAGATCAACAATTAAGCACAGTCTTCATGTATATATCCCTGTGTGGAAATAAGAGCAATCTCCCCAAATGGAAAGAGTGATTATTTCAATCTTTACAGATTCAAATAAGTAAAAAGTGGTAACCCTGAATCAACAAATGACTCAGTTTGGATTGCCTGTCAGTAACATACAGTCACTGAGTAACACAAAGTTACTATATAAGGAACTGGTTTTGATGTTGGCTCCCCAGGACTTCCATTCAATCATCGAATAACACATGGTTATCTATGAACGTTCTGACAGAAAACAAATTTCTGTGTACTCGTGCATGTGTATGAAATGATTAAGCACCGATGATTACTTTTTAATGTAGGCTCAAAGTATGTAAACTTGTTGAGACAACAATAAATTATACAAAGACTCAATGTGCATGAGAAAAGGTCGAAGGTGGGGAAACTTTCCTTCTTTTTCAATATTAGTATCTTCCAAATGAAGAACCAATAGCATATGTGCTGCGTCCCCAGAAAATGTGAAACATTCTCTTTTTGAGAAAAGAATGAGTAGCTGGTGGGGTGTAATACAAGAGATGGCATGGGCTAGGTGCTTTTTTCAATGTCATTCACGAAGAAATGTGAAACAACAGTTTATGCGGCTGCCCGGTTCAGAAAGAATTTGGTGCAGAGTTTGATATTCTTTTACTCTGTTCTCTCATCCTCTTTCTTTTAATCTTTTAAATCTCACTTCTAACCAATCTCTCTTTTTCATTTTTCCTCTTCACACACCAACACTCAAATCTTTTGACCCCTCTCCCCTCAATCACTCAGGGAATACTTCCTGGGTAGGAAACACTGGTTATCATGAATCCATGGAAGTTCTGTTAAGCTCTCACACTGAATCCAATGTATTTTCCTAAAAGAACGTGCTGTTCAACAACCTTTTGTACGTGTAAGCACAAAGGAATACAAATAAACATGAAGAATAAAATTTGGAGAAGTCAAAGTCATTTCGTTTTTGACAATGCAATTCTCCCCTTCAGAGAAAATGAATTTGACAATTAAGCTCTTTGATAGTTAAGCTCCCCCTCAACATAATAATATTTTTTTTAAAATAAAAAACAAATAGAAAACAAAGCACTGAAGTGCGGGTTCTAATCAGATGTGATTAGAAGCCATTGTCACTTGAACTATCCTGCACATAAAAGAAATCATGGTAATCATTTGTGAAAATGATTCCTCTATCGTTAGCAACAGTTGGAGAATAAAACACAATATTAAGATTCAGAATACTCCCCCTCGAATCATGAGTAAGGCTAAGAAGACATGTTCAACATACCAAGTTTGCTGATTAGAAACTGGAACCTCTTTTCATCCAACGGCTTGGTGAAAAGGTCAGCTAACTGGAAATCATTTTGAACAAAATGCATTTCGATATCACCTTTTCCTACATGATCTTTGATGAAGAGATATCGTACATCTATATGTTTGGTCTTCGAATGATGAACCGGGTTAGCTGTTATGGCGATTGCGCTCTTGGAATCACAATAAATAGAAATGCGCTTGTAGTTGTACCCAAAGTCCCTTAACTGTGTCTTCATCTAGAGGACTTGTGAACAACAGCTAGCAGCAACTACATATTCTGCCTCAGCAATGGATGTTGAAACACAGTTTTGTTTCTTTGAGGTCCAACTTACAAGTTTGTCACCTATAAATTGACATGATCCAGAGGTGCTTTTCCGGTCTAGCTTACATCTTGCATGATCAGCATCTGTAAAGGCAGTTAGATCAAAACGAGAATCCTTTGGATACCAAAGGCCTAAATTGGGAGTGCCTTTGAGATATCTAAGGATTCACTTAACAGCATTAAAGTGCGACTCTTTAGGATTAGACTGATATCTCGCACAAAAACATGTGGCAAACATTATATCTGGGCGACTGGCAGTCAGATAAAGTAAAGAACCAATCATACTATGATACACCTTTTGATCTGCAGCTTTACTAGAGGGATCTGCATCTAAGAGTGTACCAGTAGCCATTGGTGTTTTCATGACTGAACTATCTGACATATTGAACTTTCTTAACATGTCTTTTATATATTTAGCTTGATTTATCAAAATGCCTTCGGGTAATTGCTTTATTTGTAAGCGAAGAAAGAAATTTAACTCACCCATCATCGACATTTCAAACTTTGTTTCCATGATTTTAGAAAAGTTCTTGCAAAATTTCTGATTTGTCGACCCAAATATTATGTCGTCAACATAAATCTGAATGAGAATCAAGTCCTCACCTTGCCTTTTGAGAAATAAGGTGGTGTCAACCGTACCTTTCTTGAAGCCAGAAGCTAGGAGAAATTTAGTTAGAGTTTCATACCAGGCTCTTGGTACTTGTTTAAGACCATATAATGTTTTGTCTAGCACGTAGACATGATCAGGATAATGTGGATCAATGAAACCTTCATGTTGTGCCACGTAGACCTCCTCATGCAGAACGCCATTTAAGAAAGCCGAATTTACGTCCATTTGATAGACTGTAAATTTTTTGTGCGCTGCATATGCTAAGAAGATTCTGATGGCTTCGATCCTTGCAACAGGGACAAATGTTTCGTCATAGTCAATACCCTCCTGTTGATAGTACCCTTTTGCAACCAATCGAGCTTTATTTCTCACAACTACTCCTGCCTCGTCTTTCTTGTTTCTAAATACCCATTTACTTGCAATGACAGTTTTACCTTTAGGTAGTGGGATCAAGCGCCAAACCTTGTTCCGTTCGAATTGCAGAAGCTCGTCTTGCATAGCAGAAATCCAGAAGGGATCACGTAGAGCTTCGAATGCTTTATTTGGTTCTAGGGAACTAAGGAAGCTTGAAAACATGCAGAAATTTGCTGACGCAGACCGTGTCATGACACCAGATTGTACGTCACGTATCACGTTATGTAGGGGATGATCCTTAGTCCAACGATGTGTGCTTGGTAAGGATTCAACTGTTTGTTGTGTATTTGATGTGTTGTATTCATCATGCACGGCAGGTAGATCCACAGATGTACTCGGGACATCTTGTACTGGAGTTTCTGATACTGAAACTTCTGGAATAGCAGTTGAAGTACTCGTGACTTCATTTCTAGAAGGACTATCTGCAAAGACAGATTCAGCATTAGTAGAGTCATAAACTAACGGTTTTGTTGTACCTGATGGAGATGCAATTTCAATGACTTCTTCGGACGATCCAGACATGTCTTCAGAAATAGTAGGGACCTCCGAGCTTGGTGTTGATGTTGATATGCCTTTGTCAAAGTCTGCACAGATATCATCGAAGGCATCAATAAACAACAAATCTAACTCAGATGAAGTAGAGTTAGTTATAGAAGAAGTAGATGCTTTAGACACTGGTTCTATTCCGGAGTGAATAGAAGCTTTGTTCTTAAGTCCGAGTTCTGAACAGTTGTGTCCAGAATTCCGAGTAGAATTCTCATCAAAAGATACATTCATGCTTTCAACAATCGTTTTGGTTCGAATAATGTAGATTCGATAAGCTTTGGATGTCAGGGAGTATCCAACAAGATATCCTTCATCCGCTTTCTTATCAAATTTTGATAGACCTTGACACTCTCGTAGAATGTAACACCTGCAAACAAAAACACAAAGGAATTTGATATTAGGTTTACGATTGTTGATCAACTCATATGCTGTTTTATCAAACCGTTTGACCACAATGGTACGATTCTGGGTGAAGCAAGCTGTCGCGACTACCTCAGCCCAAAGATACATGGGTAGATCAGAATATGCAAGCATAGTACGAGCAGCTTCAACAAAAGTGTGGTTCTTCTGTTCAACAATGCCATTCTGCTGTGAAGTGTAGGCTGTGTAGAAGTTATGTGAGATTCCCACAGAGATAAGATAACTCTGCAAGGTGTCGATCTTGAACTCCGTGCCGTTGTCACTGTGAAGAGTTCGGACTGGCAATTAAAGACGTACTTGAATGCGCTTTATAAAAGTGATAATCAATTCTGGCGCATCTGAATTGTTGCGAAGAAACTCGAACCATGTATACCTTGAATAGTCATCTATCAGTACTAATACGTATTTCTTGCTGTTGATAGACGTTGTTTGCATTGGGCCACAAAGGTCCATGTGAATAAGTTCCAGTGCAGATGAGGTTGATGATTCAGTTTTGGACTTGAATGAGCTTCGCTTCATTTTGCCCAACTCACATGTAGAACATAGTGAGTCTTTCTCAAACCTCATTTCTGGTAGACCTTTGACCAGGCCTTGTCTCTGTAGCTTAGCTATTGATCTGAAATTCTGATGAGACAAGCGGCGATGCCACGTCCACGATTGTGCTTTAGATGCTTTGGCTAATAGGCATAATGGACGTGTGGCAGACAGTGTTGGAAAATATACATAATATAGATTTCCATGGCGTTTAGCTTTGAAGACTTTGTAACCATCTGGATCCTCAAGATAGCAATGAGTTTTTGTGAAGCGAACTTGATATTTCATGTCACAGAAGTGACTGGTGCTAAACAAATCATGATCAAGTCCTTCAACATATAACACCCTTTGAATCTTTACAACTCCATTATCAAGCATTCCATATCCTCTGACGTGTGCTTCTACTTTAGAGTTTGCAAAATGAACTGCTCCGGCAGGCTCCTCCACATAGTTATGCAAGAGGTGCTTGAATCCTGTCATGTGGAGTGAACATCCGGAATCTATCACCCACAATCGACATTCCTGCACAAGAAACAATTAGTTTTGCTTAGGTACCCATATTAAAATGGGTTCTTCGCTGTTAGCTTCAATCAATTCAGGAATATCAGCAGGTTTAACTTTCACTCTCCATTCATATCGGGGTTTTGGAACCCATTTCCAAACCATTTTAACATTTAATTCCTGAAAATGCTTTTTAGATATAGGATTGGTAACCTTAGCCCGAAACACTTTGGGTTGTGTGGAAGAATTAGAATTAAGGTTTAGTTTAGCTTTTCTTTTAATCTTTTTGGACTTAGGAGTGGAGTAGTATTTGAAAGAATTATCCAAGCAGTGTTTGCAATATAGATTCTTTCGAGCAAAAGTCATAAATTTAGATTTATCGGAACAAATCTGACATTCATGTCCATTAAAAGAATTACTTTTCAAAACATCACTGTCTGTAGTACAACTGTTTGTAACAGAAGTTTCACTAAAATTCAAACTATCATTTTTATTCAAACTATCATCTTTATTCTTCTTACTCCTCCCAACTCCATTTCCTTTTATATCTAAAACAAAAACAGGAATCTTGTTAGTCTCTTTCTTAGAAGGTGATTCTTTTCTTGAATTACTTGAAGTCTCACCCTTTTCAAAAATACTAGGTGGATATTCAGGACAATCAGAGTAAATGACAGAAGGCTTTGCAGAATCATCAAATCCTGGATTAGTTCTTACCTTCCAGCTAGGATCATTGAACATCTGTTTATCATTTGAAACGTTCTTAAACAAAGTAATTTTCAAATCATTGATCTCTGTGCAAAGCTCTTGATTATCTTTCAAAGATTTTTCAAGTTTAAATTTGAGATCAAAGTTTTCATCTTCAACCTCATCAAGAGACTGTTGCAACATATCAATTTGTTTCATCAATTCAGATGTATGATCACTCACAGAATTTGACTCTTTTGCAGTAGAAACAGGATCAGAGTCTGAAGCATTCATCATTTCAGAAAACCTTTCTTCAGTCATGTTCTCAATAAACTCCATTTTGTCATTTTTCAAACAAGATCCATTCGTGATTACAGTTTCCTCTTCAACAAGTAAAGGTTTAGGAGCAATGGGATTTGAGACTGATGGTATATTTGATGGATAGACATCCGATTCATACTCGTCATATTTGCATTCAGTCTCAGGTGGAACCGTGTCATTGTTGACTGATTCTTTTGAATATGTGGTAAACAGTGATTCAAACTCAGTAAATTCGATCTTTTGAGTCTCATAGCTTTTGTTCAAATCACTGTATTTAAAACCAACTAATTTAAAAGAATTTTGAGAATCAGTGTCACAAGACTTGTTTTCTCCCATTTCTTCTTTACCTTTGATCTCTGTAAAAGGTTTAGAAGTACTTGCTTCAAGAAAGGTTGCACGAATGTTAGGAATGTGTCTGATTGTGGAGCCAAGTTTATCAAAATTATATAAGTGCTCCGGTGCCTTTTTCAAAACATCGTTAATTGGCAAACCCAAACCTGGTTTAACTTTATAAAACCTTTCATCTTGGAGTTTATTGGTCAACAAATTTAATGTCTGCTCAGTCTGACCTCGTTTCATGTTACTATCCTCCAATTGCTTGATTTTGGTGTAAGCTTCATTTCTTTCTTGAAACCAGACTTCAAATTTGATTTTAAATTCACCCTTTCAGCATTGAGATTTACAAGATCCTTTTCTAAACTAGATATTTTTCTTTTTAAAGATTCCTTTTCAGCTTTTAAACCATCCTTTTCTTTTTCTTTTTCTTCCACAACAACTTTTAGCAAAGCGTTTTCATCACGAAAACTTAAGACAGTTTGATGTGCGAAGCTAAGTTTACCTTTCAACAAAGCAAATTCATCTTTCATATTGTGTATTTGGACCATCAGAGATTCAATAAGTTCAGAATTTACCTCAGAGTTGTCATCTTCGGAATGAGCCTCAGAAGCTTCATCATCACCATCAAGCTTGGCCATGTAAGAGACTTGGGTGAAGTGCGCCTGCTCCTCTTCATCAGAACTTTGGAACAACTAGTTTTCTTCTTCAGCCATAAGCACCTTTCCCTCTTCAGCTTTCTTGGCAATGAGTGACTTCCTTGCATAGTATTCTGAGTTCTTTACTTTCTTGAACTTGCAATCTCTAAAGAAGTGTCCAAACTTTCCACAGTTATAGCATCTGCCCGGTTCATCTTTTCTTTCTTCTTTTTTCTCCTATCTCTTTTCTTCTCTTCTATCTTCCTTCCTTTCATCTTTCCTGTCTTCTCGTCTTTCCTTTCTCCTTCCATACCTTGGCTTGTATCTCATTTCTGACTTCTCTTTCTTGTACCCTTCGTACTTTGGCTTTTAATAGTACTTCTTCTTGCCAAAGCTCTTCTTGAATTGACGAGTTAGCATAGCCAAGTTCTCAGAGAACTTCTGTATATCATCATCAGAATCAATCTCCAGTTCTTCATCACTTGAAACAGAATCGGATTCAGTAACCTCTGTAACAAAAGATTTAGATATTTTCTTTTTTGACCTTGCAGTAGATACAGGACCAGAACTTGAACTTTTTCCTTTGCCAGAATAAAACACAGAGTCCTTCAGATTCTTGGACTCATTGTTGATAGATGTCACCTCTTCTTTATGTTGAGAAAGAGTAGAGAAAAAGTCAGTTACGTTCTCTTGAGCCATGTTCTTTGACATTTGAAGGTTGATAGCAAAGTTCTTCCATTCAGGATTCAAGTTCTTGATGAACTTATAGTTTATCTCTGAAGCAGATTTAGAGATATTGTTCTTCCTCAGGTCATTCAGTATGATGTTGTATCTGTTGTAGGTATCAAGTAGTGTATCTCCTTCCCTTGCATGAAATCCCTCATAGGCATTAATGCACATATTTTGCTTGGCCTGAATTGAAGCTTCACTTCCCTCAAATTGTCTTGCTAGTTCATCCCAGACTTCTTTAGCTGAATTTCGACTGTCTACCCGATTGTAGATGTCATTTGGGATGACCATCGTCAGGTAAATGAGAGCTTCTTCATCTATCTTGTACAGATCTTTCTCCTTTTCACTGAAGTACTGATACGGTTTAGGAACATATCTGTCAGGGATTTCTGGAGAGGTTTCAGTTTCTGCTTGACCAGGTACTCTGATCATTGGATTTACTGGACTAGAAGTGATTGATTACATGTAATCTCTGCTTTTGTGATTTAGGAACTGAATCATTCTCTTCTTCCATTGCTGATACTCATTAGCCAAGAGGACAGGAGGTTTGGACTGAGAGCCCATGGAGAGAAGTTGGTTCGACATCTTTAGTTGTATGGTTAGTAAGCAAACTTATCTGTACCAAGAGAATCAACTAATAAGATCTTTTGAATCAAGAATTGGATAAAAACTACACTAAAAAATTTTCAGAAAAATAAAATTCCAAAAATAATCAAATGCAGAATTTGCAAACAGTATAAAACACAAAGAAATTCGCAAGTGATAGTGGTTGGCGCAAAATACAACTTTGCGCTTATTGAAGCTGGCGCAAAAGAAGATTTGCGCTAAAAGGATCTGGCGCAAAAGTCAATTTGCGCTTTTGAGTTTCGCGCTAACTAAAGCTTGCGCGTTCTGAGATTTGCGCAAAATGAAGCTTGCAAGATCTGGAGTTTTGCGCGAGAAGAAGGTGGCGCAAAAGGGACTTCGCGCTAAGTAAAACTTGCGCGTTCTGAGATTTGCGCGAACTGTAGCTTGAGAGATTTGGATTTTTGCGCGAGAAGGAGGTGGCGCAAGAAGAGGTTTTGCACGAGAAGAAGGTTGCGAGAAGTGGAGGTTTTGCGCGAATAGAAGGTGGCGCAAAGAGAAGGTTTGCACGAAGCACTGATGGCGTAAAGAAATCAAGTATCACGACCGGTGTCTTGCTGCGACCGGTGAGTTGTTTGACCGGTGTCCTCGACCGGTGTCCCTGACCGGAGTTCGTCCGACTGGTGTCTGCGACCGGTGTCCTGCCAACCGGACCAGTATATCGACCGGTGTTGTATGTGATCGGGGTCCTCTGACCGGTGTCGACCGGTGTAGTGTGTGGCGCAAAAGTAAACTTTGCGCCAAGCGAAGGTGGCGCAAAATGCAGTTTGCGCTAAGAGGGACTGGCGCAAAAATATCATTATGAACTGGCGCAAAACTGGAGTTCTTGAACAAAGGCGCTAGTTCATCACAGTTCGACCCTCAGATCGATTTTCAATCAAGAAAGTATTCCAAACAATTGATACACGGTGTAAAAATCATACCATATATTCATAAACATATATCGATCAATACCCAATCAAAAACAATGATTAAAAACAACTTTTATGTATAAAACCAAATAGAACAGTGTTCGTCTTTTTATGAACAGGGTCTTCAAAAATCTTCAAAATACTAATCGATTTGTGTTTTTAACTTCAATAGGGCAATCTGATAGTGTTCAACAACAATATATGCACCTATTCCAATGATTTTCAACCTCAAAAACACACGAAATTTTGAAATCGATTTTCACACAGTACCAGTTTTCGAAAACACTGTTTAATCCAAAAAGCTTGATTCTTTGGCTCTGATACCACTTGTTAAACCCATATTATAGTTGATAAACAATCACAACACAACAAAGAACAAGAGATAAATAGATCAAATCAACATACCACAGATCTCTTGATTAATCAGATAAATGCGTGTGTGTGTTCTTGGTGTACAGAAGATACCTCGTGTGATGCGTATACAATACAGAGAGAATACGGATCCCTCTATTTACCAATATTGTTCATTACCCTAAAAATAGAAAATAAAACTATTTATACTTAGGTCAACATGACCTAATTAATATTAACTATTTGCTAAAATACCCTCTAAGGTATTAAACACTATTACAAACTAGACCCCTTATTCAATTTAATCTTGAATACAGTTATTGATCCAACAAGAGCAACCTCAAGGGTATGTCGTCAAAGAACAAAAAGGTAAAGTGCTAAGGTTGAAAAAGGCCTTATATGGCCTGAAGCAAGCACCACGTGCTTGGAATACTAGAATTGATAAGTATCTTCAACAAAATGGTTTCACAAAGTGTTTAAGCGAGTATGCACTTTACGTGAAATTTTCAAATGGATAAATATTACTTGTTTGTTTGTATGTGGATGATCTTATTATCACAGGAAATTCTCTAAGCATGGTAGATGAATTCAAGAAGTCTATGGCCCATGAGTTTGAGATGATTGATAATGGACTTATGACTTATTATCTTGGCATTTAGGTAAAGCAAACAAAAGAAGGAATCTTCATAAGCCAAGAAGGATATGCGAAAGATATTTTAAAGAGGTTTGGCATGGAGAATTGCAAACCTATTGGCACCCCCATTGAATATGGAACAAAGCTCTCTGAACATGATGAAGGAGAGGCGGTTGATGGAACTCTATTCAAGAGTCTTGTTGGAAGTTTGCGCTATCTGACATGTACAAGACCTGACATTTTCTTTGTTGTGGGATTAACTAGTCGTTTTATGGAAGCACCTACTACATCCCAATTGAAGACTGCAAAGATGATCCTTCGTTATATCAAAGGTACCATTGACTATGGCATGTTCTATTCATCATCTAAAGACTTCAAGCTTGTTGGCTATAGCGACAGTGATTGGGCTGGAGATTTTGATGATAATAAAAGTAGAACAGGATTTTTATTCTTCCTTAGTGACACTGCCTTTACATGGGAATCAAAGAAGCAACCTATTGTTACACTGTCCACTTGTGAAGAAGAATACGTAGCTGCAACTTCTTGTGTATGTTATGCTCTTTGGATCAGAAACATGTTAAAGGAGCTACAGATGCCGCAAGAAGATGCAACTGAAATCTACATGGATAACAAGTCAGCAATTGATCTAGCAAAAAATCCAGCCTACCATGATCGAAGTAAGCATATCAACACTCGCTATCACTTTATTCGAGAATGAATCGCAAGAAACGATGTTCGAGTGATACATACAAGATCAGAAGATCAAGTTGCGGACATTTTCACAAAGCCACTCAAGGAGAAAGAGTTTTCAAGATTGACAACGATGCTTGGAGTCGGCAAATCAAGTTTAAGAGGGGATGTTGGATCATAAACTTGATTTGATCCAAATAACATTGGATCACCCTCATAATTTCCTAGGCCCAAAATCCATAACTAAAGAAGTATCTAGAATAATCTTTGGAAGAACCATGTGGAAGGAGTTTAGAATAATTTATATAGGAAATATCTAGAGATGTATAAATATCTAAGATATTAAGTACATCTATGAAAATATCTAGAAATGTAGAACCTGCCATGGAGTAGTATAAATAGGTGGTGAACCCTTGCATTGTAAATCAAGCAAAGTTAAAGATATCAAATACTTTCTTCAAGTTTCTCTCTTTATGATGTAGGGAGAATTCGAGAGCTATCATGGTGTTTCTTCTATCTTTGGAAAAGAAGAAAACGGGCTCAAAGAAGGTTCGGAATTTGGCATCGAAGAAGGAGCAAATAGCCCCTACCGATAGTTACACCGAGAGTTAAGTCTCGGTACAAGTCTCGGTGACCGTTGGACCAGAAACTACCGAGAGTTTCATCGAGACTTAAGTCTTGGGACAACTCTCGACAACTTATTTCCTTATTTTAATTACTAGGATAACTATTGTTAGCTTTATTTATTATTAGGATTATTATTTAGCTTTCTTTTATTGCTTATCTAAATAGTTTTCTAGTTGGTTTATAATTAGGATAGATTTAATTTATTTAGTTAAGCCTAGTTATAAATAGGATTAATCCCTTTATTGTTTTCATTGAATTGAATTTAACAAGTTTTAATAAAAGTTCTCTTAGAGAGTTTTGAAGTTTTCTTCATATTCTTGAGTCTTACGCTTGTAAACTCATAATCCTTTTCGGGTTTGATGTTTGTCAATCCTTCCGCGTATTCCTACTATGTCAGTTGGTATCAGAGCAAACTTCTCCTGTCTCTTTTATTAACAATGGCCGACTGACCCGCTACCAAAGCAGGTTTAGTAGAGATGCATGTGGCCTTATCCACGACACTCGATAATCTGACAGCGGTGGTCAACAAACTTCAACCCAATTTCGTCAACGACAACAATCGGAGAAAAGACAGGTTTGAAGAACCGATTGGGGAGCCACGCAATGGCAACTGTAATCGAGCTAATTTTTCGAGTTCCAAATTTGATTACCGTATGAAAGAATACATTCCGTCCTTCTATGGAACCAAAGGAGTAGAAGAGTTTTTAGATTGGCAAATCGAAGTCGACCGATTCTTTGACATTATGGAGTTTTCCGTCTAAAGAGTGTCGCCTCTATTTGGCGGGATAAATTGATCGTGCAAAGACAATGACAACGAAAAAGACCAGTTCGATCTTGGAAGAAAATAAAGCAACTTATGATGGAACGATTCTTACCGGAAGATTATGAACGGATCCTTAACAAGTTATATCCCAAACCTGACAACAACAACGACTCTATTATGTATTCCGTTTATTCTCTCGTCAAACAACCACCTATTCTGAAGAAGCCACCCGAAAAAGATGAAGTATTGTCGGACAAGGTTGAAGATAAAGTCGTTTTTGTTGAAACAAGATCACAACCCGAGATCTATACCGATTCCGAAGAGTCGGCAACAGATTTCGGATTAGCAGTCAAAGAAACCAAAGGCGAGATAATTGAAGATATTCCCGAGCCAATGAAACTATTGTCAGAAGAAGTCAAGAAGGTTTAGCCCGATTATAACGTTTCCATTATTCCAACACCTAAGGTTCCGAATCACATTGAAACAATTCCTACTAAAAATCTTGTCGCTTCTTACCCTTTCGAGTTTGATAAGGTGTCGCTTGTATGGAGACGATTAGGACAGTATCCTTTAGAACTTGAAACCTTTTCAATTTTTGAAGATCGAGTTATGGATCCAAATATGTTGAAGACAAGAATGTTCTATGATTCAACATTGCATCAAAAATCAAATGATGTTTTTCAAGTGAAGTCGAGGTCGAGTTCTTTTCAAGTGAGGGTGTCTGATGTAGGGAGAATTCGAGAGCTATCATGGTGTTTCCTCTATCTTCGGAAAAGAAGAAAACGGGCTCAAAGAAGGTTCGGAATTTGGCATCGAAGAAGGAGCAAACAGCCCCTACCGGTAGTTACGCTGAGAGTTAAGTCTCGGTACAAGTCTTGGTACCGCTGGACCAGAAACTACCAAGAGCTGGACCAGAAACTACCGAGAGTTTCACCGAGACTTAAGTCTCAAGACAAATCGCGACAACTTATTTCCTTATTTTAATTATTAAGATAACTATTGTTAGCTTTATTTATTATTAGGATTATTATTTATCTTTCTTTTATTTCTTATTTAAATAGTTTCCTCGTTGGTTTATAATTAGGATATATTTAATTTATTTAGTTAAGCCTAGTTATAAATAGGATTAATCCCTTTATTGTTTTCATTGAATTGAATTAAAAAGTTTTAATAAAAGTTCTATTAGAGAGTTTTGAAGTTTTCTTCATATTCTTGAGTATTACGCTTCTAAACTCATAATCCTTTTCGGGTTTGACGTTTGTTAATCCTTCCACGTATTCCTACTGCGTTCTTTAAGTATTCTCCTTTCATCCTCATCAAACCTCTCCAATCGCTATAAGCCTAAAAGGTTTCTTATCAATTCCTAACAAGCTAAGGAAATCATGTGTGATGTGAAATTAAACTAAATGAAATGATATGAATCTAGTTGTTTGTTAGAAGTCTGTATCATGGATATGGCAATTGCTGCATTCATGTCAACTTTTAATACATATTTGTATGGGTTATGGGTGGTTAAAGTAGACAAAAAGATATCGACTCAGTGACCCTAGATTCACTACACCAAATGTCACTTAGGCAACAAATGAAAATTGTTGCCTAATAGGGGTTTTTGTGTTGCCTAAGGCTTAGGCAACATGCCTATGTTGATTAAGCAATGTTGCCTTATAAATGTTGCATAAGAACTTAGGCAACATAGGCAGACATCATATGTTGCCTAAGTAGACTCCTTAAGCAACACACAACAAGTTATGTTGCCTATGAAAAAAACATATGTTGAACCAAACAAATACTAAGACAACATTAGATTTATGCATGTGTTGCCTAAGGTATCAACTTAGACAACATACTATATTTGCATATGTTGCCTTACACATTTTTTTAAAAAAAAATCAAATTTTCTTATTAATTAGAATTTTATCAAATAACAAATAATATTACAAATTACATACGTTCAAAAAAAACTAATATACTACTTCAAATGACCAAATACAAGCTCTTCAAATGTCATCCCATCATAACAAAAAATGAACCAAATCGAACCTGCAGAAAATAACAAAATGACAAAATAACCAAATCGAACCTGCTTCTCTGCAAGACCGATTTTACATATCATAAAATAACAAAATGAACTTACAAATGGTGTGAGAACCAAATAATGAGGAGTGGTGTGAGAACAAAAATGAACCAAATCGAACCTGCAGAAACTTGATCAAACCTGCAAAGAGAATGAACTTACAAACAGAAATGAACCAAATCGAACTTCCAGAAACTTAATCGAACCTGCAGAAACAAAAATGGTGTGAGAACAAAATGAACTTACAAACAGAAACTTAATCTTCCCACTCTGTAAAACCCATCTTCCCACATCAACATCCTTACCCACCTAAGAATCCTAGCAAAAACCAAAATAAGAAATTTCTTCAAGGAGAGAAAATATTTACGAAAATCGTAACATTTAAAGTAACATTTAAAATCAACCAAGATGAAAAATCGACCAGACATAGTAAACATTTACGAAAATCGAATGAATTCAAAAAAGTAACATTTAAAATCAATCAAAATGAAAAATCGAATATAACGAAAATACCTTATTATCGAATCTAACGAAAATACCAGACTTCATCGATGTATTGAAAAGCAAGAAGACGACGACGACGTGGTGGGGAGGGTGCTCGACAGCGACGTGGTGGGGAACGAGAATGATTTGTTGTTGGTGGTTGGTGGTGGCGATATCGCCGGTGTTGGTTGCTGGTGGTGGCGAGTCTTCTGATGGTGGTGGCTGGTGGATTTGTCTACTTGAAATAGGAGCTAATTTTTTGGGGGTTGGGGGGGGGGGGGGGGAAGAAGGCATAATAGGAAAAAGGGGGGGAAGGGAGTGGGGGGGGGGGGGGGGGAAAGGCAGAATAAGAGAAAGGGGGGAAGGGAGGGCGGTATTTTTCATTTGGAAATTTTGAGTTTTTGCTAAAAAAATTGATTTGTTCTTTTAAATTAAAATAAATAAATTTTTAGATAATAAATATTATTTGTTAAAAAAAAGATAATAAATGTTCATATTTAATATATATATATAGGGTCAGGTTTAAGAGAAAACATCAAAAAAATGGAAAACTGAGAAACATCGTGGTATCCTTTCATCTAGACGGTATACACTTGTGCATACATGTAAATTGTAACATGCACACGTGCATAAAACCAAAAAACAACTTAATTCCCTTGAACGTCCCTCTTCCTCTCCCCCCCTCTCTCTCTCTCTCTCTCTCTTCTATATATATATACATACATACATATATTGGAAAATTTATAAAAAGTTTAATTTGTTTTTTGATCTAAAATAAATAACTTTAGATAATAAATGTTGTTTTGTTAAAAAACTGCGATAGAACCGAATGAAACCCTTTTAAACCCTATAAAACTATTTAAAGTTTAATAGATTCATTAAGACCAAATGAAACCCTTTAGAGCCCGATAGATCCGTTAAGGCCCAATGAAAACCTTTAAAGGCCAATACAACCGATTAAAGTTTGGTAGAATCAATTAAACCCCAATAGATCCTTTAAAAACCCAATGAAACCCTTTAAATCCCGATAGATCCATTAAGACCCAATGGAATTTTTAAAACCCAATAGAACCCTTTAAAGTCCGATATATCCATTAAGACCCAATTGATAGAGACCAACAAAACTTTTCATGACTTATTAAGGCCAATAACACCTTTCATGTGATGTATGTTGGGATCAATAAGGCTACTAAGGCTCACTATAGTCTACTAAGAACCAATACAGACAACAAAACCTTTAATGACTTATTAAGGCCCAGTAACACCAATGGTAACTTAATATGTATTTGTATGCAAATATTTACTGCATATGTGCATGTGATGTGTAATGGGATCAATAAGCCCACTAAGGCCCACTATAGCCTACTAAGAACCATTAAAGCCTAGTAAGAACAAATACAGACCAACAAAACCTTTCGTGACTTATTAAGGCCCAATAACACCAATGGTGACTTAATATGTGTTTGTATGCAGATATGTACTGCATATATGCATGTGATGTGTATTGGGATCAATAAGGCCACTAAGGCCCACTATAGCCAACTAAGAACCATCAAAGCTTAGTAAGAACCAATATATACCAACAAAACCTTTCATGACTTATTGAGGCCCAATAACACTAATGGTGACTTAATACGTGTTTGTCTGCAAATATGTACTACATATATGCATGTGATGTGTATTGGGATCAAATGGATCCTTTAAAGCCCAATCGATCCATGTGGATCCGTTAAAAGCCCATCCGATCCGTTAAAGCCGAAATGAATCCAGTAAAACCGAAATGGAACCATTAAAGCCCAAGTGGATCCATTAAAGCCTAAATGGATCAATTAAAGTCCAACCGATATATTAAAGCCCAATCGATCCGTTAAAGCCCAAGTGGATGCATTGAAATCCAACCGATTCATTAAAGTCCAACTGGATCCATTAAATCCTAATTGGGTCCATTAAAGCCTAAGTCTCGTAGACAGATCTGAACTATGGCTAAGATAGAAGGACTTGAGAATTGATAGAAAAGACGAGTCGCTAAAAGTTTAAAATCATAAAAAAAAAAAGTAAAAACGTACAAGTTTTAGTCGGGTTGACGGATTGGTCGGGTTACTTTGGGCTTAACTCGTTTTCAACCCAATAGATACGGTTTGATTTAAAAAAAAACATTATACAAGTTATTACATTTTCAACTACCTATATTTATTTATATTTTTGACCTTAGGCAACATAGAAACAAGAAAATATGTTGCCTAAGATAACTTTCATTGATTTAAAAAAAAAACATTATACAAGTTATTAAATTTTCAACTATCTATATTTAGTTATATTTTTTATCTTAGGCAACATAGAAACAAGAAAATATGTTGTCTAAGATAACTTTCATTGATTTTAAAAAAACATTATACAAGTTATTACATTTTCAACTACCTATATTTATTTATATTTTTGACCTTAGCAACATAGAAACAAGAAAATATGTTGCCTAAGATAACTTTATTTGATTTAAAAAAAACGTTATACAAGTTTTTACATTTTCAACTACCTATATTTATTTATATTTTTGACCTTAGACAACATATAAACAAGACAATATGTTGCCTAAGATAACTTTCATTTATTAAAAAAAAACATTATAAAACTAAGGCAACATAAGGGAAAATGTTGCTTAAGATAGTTTAGGTAACATATAATTATTCATATGTTGCATAAGGTCTGACTTAGGCAACATAGAACTACATGTTGCCTAAGAGGAAACTTAGGCAACATATATTAGCCTTTGTTTCCTAAGCTTATCTTAAGCAACATAGACAATTAACATATGTTGTCTAAGACAACATTTGGTGTAGTGATTGTTACATTGTTAGTATTCATTTTGTGGGTGTTCTTTTTGGTGGTATAATGAAAAAATAAATGGTGCTATAATACTATCTTGGTAGTTTCGGTTGTAAATTATATGATAGTCGTATATCAATACAAATAGGGTAAGTGTTAGGGTTATTTTTCTTATTTATTTTACTAGATAAGATTATTTGTCATTAAAATAGCATGTACAAACGCCCTTTACCCAATAAAAGTTAATTGGACAAAACTCAAACTCATTACCCTTATTTACCGGGTAAGATTATGGGTTAAAAATGGCATGATCATGATTGTTGATAAAAACCGTTATCTTTGATTAAGCGTCATTTTCCTGGCAAGAGGTAATAAATGTTTTAATCCTCCTATTGTTTCGTTTAATAGTAAATGCCCCTTAGGTAGCATTTGATACACAAATATGATTGGACCATACAAGACTCGACATAACAAGAAGACAGGATTGGACAAAATAACTGGTGTTGACCAATTAGGACCGGATAGGTCGATAGAACTAGACAAATTGCTATTAAAAGTTATTTTATAATTATAACTCATATAATAGTTACAAATATCATAAATAAAGTCTTTTTTTTTGTCCCAATCCCAATACCACCTTTTAAACATACCAAGCAGTGCATTTCTTTTCTAGTACCACCTATTTTGATCAAAAAAAGTGTTTTTATTCCACGTTGTACCCACCTTCTTTTGTTCCACGCTATATCCACCTTTCTGTGTTTTTCTCCAAATCCGTCCTTTCTGCGTTTTTCTCCAAATCCGTCGGTGAAAAATATACCGTATTAGTCAAATTTGATTTGAAATTGTTAAGTCCTTAGTTAAGAGTAAGAATTACTTTTGGTTTCTTGTTTTTCATTTTGTGTAATTAAATTAAATTATGCACCAACAATTGGAGGCATAACTCTATACAATTTGTAAATAAAAAATAAAAGCTACTATTTATTCGATACAAGACAGAAAAGCAAAAAAAAATTTCTTTTTGGACATATCTTGATTCTAAATGGCTTGAGGCGTGGCGTGACGGCGAGGCCAAGCCTTAGGAGCCATGACGTTTTCAAGGCGTGACTTATGACGTCATTTTTCTAATTCATATATATCATTATATACAAAAACATATGTTTTGTAGTGTTACTCAAATAGTCAATAGTAATAAGCAAATTAAATTATGGTATATATTAAAAAACTTACAAATAAAACATTAAAAACGTTAAGAAAAATCAAATACTACATTACAAAATTGTGAATTAGGCCATGACGTTAAGGCCTTAGGCTTAACGTGATGCGAGACACAAATGTCATGACCGCGGCTGAGTTTTTAGAACATTGATCTTCAAAAGATAATCCAAGAAAAAAAAAGATGATCACATTCACCGACTCCTTTCTATAACAATCTATCATGATCATTATATTCCATTAAAAAAGGAACTTCCAAATGTTATTAAATATACCATATAGGAGCAGAAAAATATACCACCACCACCAAACAACAAGAAATCATAAAAAGACCCAAACTAATTCACTCCCTAAATACCAGATATGCAACTACAACAAAAACCAAATCCAACCCCATCAACGGTAAGCCCCGCCGGTGCCATATCCGCCGGCACCACCACCGATTTTGGTGTTATGTCCCGCCAAAGTGGCACCGGTTCCGGTAGCCGCGCCAATCGGGTGAGACCTAACCACCCCTTCCTCCACGTGTCCAGCTGGCTCTCCCGTTCCATGTCCCGGCAACGCCGACATCTGGTGGCCTCCCATTGGACGACCGGTAGCTCCGGTGGTGGAGTACGAGTGCGTCCCAGTCCCGACGTTGGCTTCCGTCGCTTGTTTCTGAACGGCGTTTTGTTCACGCGCCACCTGCTTCTCATACTCCGCCTGATTCTTCCTCGCCTCCTTCTTTTCCGTCGCCATTTCCTTTCGCATAGGGTCTGGTGCTGTCATTCTTTCACCCTATTTTCCCAAAACAAAAAAAATACAATTTTTAATATAATGGTATAACAGAAGTTGATCATGTGAGAAGTTAAGGATAACATGAGGAATGGATCTGAACCGTTAATCAGTTCTAATCAAATACTCTAGGGTTTTAGAAAGGAATTGATCTACAGCATCCAAATATCTCAAGGTACATCAATTTCTTATCCAATCTAACGGTTAATAACCACTTATTTCACTCACAATCCAAACCTAATTAAATCATATATAGAAAACTAAGGAGCAAAAATTGAATAAGTGAAACCTTTTCTTGCATGGTGGCTTTGGTCTTATCCATGCCTGACTTGGCGGAGGCGGCTATGTTCGCCGCCGACTCCTTGACGGAGGCCGCTGCATTCTTGGCTGATTGCATTCTGATAGCTGTTGTCTGAATAAAAAGATTTGATGTTTGAAAGTGAGCATGTTATCCGAAGGCTTTAAATAGATTTGCTGAGGGGGTTGTGGGCTGGTGGCACGTAGCACAACAATGATACGTGGCTTACAAAGAATCGTGGCACGTATTATTTTGACACGTAGTTTTAATAATTATTATATCTATTAATTTAGTAATCTTTGTCGACAACTTTAGTTTGGAACCAACTTCATATATTACAAATTTGGTCCATGAGGTTATATTAAAATGATGGCTTAGGTCCCCTAATTGAATTCATACTTATTCCATTTGGTTTTGTTTTAGAGTTGTCATTCTTTACTTTTTTTCTCATATTCCTTTAAGAAAATAAAAAGAAATATTATATAATAAATTATTTTATATATATACAAAAAAAAAAAAACATGGGCGTTGTCTTCTTAGGGTTCCAAGCCATTATAGTTTAACTACAAGGACGTTGCTTTCTCGCCTTACAACGATCATTGGAAGGAAATGCGAAAGGTTTTGGTATTTTGAGTTCTTACCATTGTTAAGCTAGACAATAAGCTTTTGCATCTAGTAAACGATGTTGTGTGTAAGGTTGCATTACATATGCAACTCCAGTTTTCCCCTCCTTCCTGTACCAACAAGAACTATATTAGATCACAAATTTATTGGATTCAAGATCATCAAGATTGAAGAAGAAATATTTCAAGAAGTCAAGGTTACAAAGTCACTCTCATTAAATAGTCTAGGTTCTTTGTAATAAATAGTTAAAAATTAATTTTTCTTGTAATTTTGTTTTTAGGCCTTTTCCTAAAATAGGCCCAAGGCCTTATGGGCTCTAGGGTTGTTGTGAGAGAGGTGTGCCATTTTGAGTATTTCTAGCCGCCTCTTTTACTGTGTACAAGTGTGAAACGGTTCTAGTGAGAGAGAGCTTAGAGAGAAAACATTCAAGAGAGAAACCTTGAAATCGTATTGATTGAATATTAAAAACAGGTTTGTTAAATCTCTTGATTGTGATTATTTTTGTTTATACGATAAGAACTTTAATCAACAGAGACAATCAATTGGTATCAGAGCTATATCCAGATCAAAATCAAATTTATCAGAAAAAGTTTACTTCAGCACTATTCATCTTCTTCTAGAACTGCTTTTTTGTGCGTTTGTTTGTTTTTCGGGTTAGAAATCATTTGGTTATGATCGAAATCAGTTTTAGATCGAGTTTGTATTGATTTATTTGAATATTGCACTGTATTCGATCTTCAATTTGATGATTTTGTTGTTTTGGTTCTTCACGAGTCCTGGCACTGTTCAATCGATTATTTCTTTTTAGAGTGTTCGTTTTAGAAATTTGTCAATTGCAATCAGTTCTAGATGTGTTTGTGAGCTTATTTTCAGAGTTTGGGATTGCAAATCGAAGATTAGATAGATTTTTGGGATTTTCAGTCGTTTTTCGAAGCTGAAGTGAAGAACACAAGTTTGCGCCAGTTCATAAGTGTTTCGCGCCAGATTCAAAGGACTTTTGCGCCAACTTCCCATAGCGCAAAGTTTCTTTTTGCGCCATCTGTTCGTCGCACAAAACTCATTTTTGCGCCACTCGGGACTCCGGTCGCACTTCTACACCGGTCGCGGACACCGGTCAGAGGGACATTGGTCGAAGGCGGGCACCGGTCGGAACACCGGTCGAGGACCCCGGGCGCACAAGGCACCGGTCGGACAACACACCGGGCACACAAGGCACCGGTCAAGACCCGGTTTGCGCCATCAACTTCTCGCGCAAACCTCCATCTCGCGCGACCCGCTTCTCGCGCAAACTGACTTTTACGCCAGCTTCGTCTCACGCAAAACTCTTTTTGCGCCAGACTCTATTAGCGCAAAACTTATTCTGCGCCAGGCTCACTTAGCGCAAATCTTAAGCGTATTTCTGGACTTTTGCGCCCGACCCTTTTAGCGCAAAATTTTTATTTACGCCACAACCCTTTGGCGCATTTCTGCCTTTTGCTCTAGTTTCTCATTTTTCAGTATTAATCTGTACTTATTTGATTTTATCTGGACTAATGATCATTTTAAGTTTCTTATTGCATATCTTTCAAAAACAGGATGACTTCCAGAGAAGCTCTCGCCATCGGAATCGATGTAAAGCCAACAGTTCTATTCAAAGGAGAGTAGGAACAATGGAATGACAGATTCTTGGACTTCATCGACAGACATGACTTGGGAGATTATATCTGAATATCCCTAAAAGAAGGAATTATGACACCTCCTACCAAGGTTCTAACAGTAGCTGGAGAGAACGGAGAAGAAGAACAGAGAGAGTATCCATTACCTCTTGATGAATACTCAGATGAGAAGAAGAGAAGACACAAGGGCGGCAAATTGGCAAAGTCTTTCATTCTTCAAGGCATACCAAACGAGATATATGTCAAGATTGACAACTACAATGCAACTGGAAAGCAAATATGGGATCAACTGGAGAAAATGATGCTAGGATCAAAAGTTGGGAACGAGCTCAAAATATCTAATTGTCTCAATAACTATGAAGAGTTCAAGGCTAAGAAGGGTGAATCACTGGAGGCTACTTATGACCAATTTGTAACTTTGTTGAATGAACTCAACAAGAACAAAGTGAATAAGTCACAAGTTGAGCTTAATGTCAAGTTCCTTAGTATCTTGCAGCCTGAGTGGAAGAGATTTACTAGGCAAATGAAGCAAATGAAGGACTTGAATGACATACCACTCCATGAAGTCTATGAAACTCTTAGACATAATGAAGAAGAGGTTGATGAGATTTTGGATGAAAAGAAAAAGGTTGAGAAGGCAGTTGTTGATCCAGTTGCTTTGGTTGTGAAACAAAAGAATGTAAGCATTAAGAAGAAGAAGATGATGATAGTTTCTGAATCAGAAGAGGATGAAGGTGTACTTGACTCTGACTCTGACGACTGTGATAACCTGAAGCAGGCTATGCTTATGTTGACAAAGGCTTTTCAAAAGAAGTTCTACAAAAAGCCTAGTTCAAACAGTCATAGGTACTCATATGGTTCAAGCAATTACAACCACAAAGAGAAAGTTGAAGGAAAGAGGCTTGAGGAAAGAAGACCAGAGGAGAAGAAGTTTATAGCGGAAGAGACCAAGCAGACTGAACCTACAAAGTGCTACAACTGTGGCAAATTCGGCCACTTTGCTAAGGATTGTCGCAAGCCCAAAGTCCGAAACTCTGAGTACTATAAGAACAAGCTGCTTCTAGCCAAACAACAAGAGGCTGGAAAAGCATTGATGGCAGAGAATGAATTTTGGCTTGATCATTCTGAAAGTGAAGAAGAAGATAAGGACGAGACAACACACTTGTGCTTGATGGGTCATATGGAAGCTGAAGTTGATTCAGATGAAGAAGATAACGATGAGGTATGTGATTTAACCAAATCAGATTTCTTGAATCAAATGCATGCCATGATGACTAAACTCCAAGAATTAGAGTCTAAACTTAAGCATGAAAAAGGTGTTATTAATGATAAAAATCAATCTATACAAGAACTTAGCAATGATATTGCCGAGAAAAATGTACTGATTGAAACTTTACACAAAAACATTGACACCAACGCGAAAGAGAAGACTATAATTCATAAAGAGTTATCTGAAACTGTCTCAAAATATAGAGAATGTGAGTTTAAATCTAAAGAGATTTCTAAAATGTATTCTTCGACTTCAAAAGAAAACAAATCTTTAATTGAAAAGGTGAATGCTTTGGAAGAAAAATTACATACTTTGGGTCAAACAGAACAAACCATTCATCTAAACAAACCTAGAGCCATACCATCTCAAAAAGTGTATTTCTGAAGCGCCTGTTCTTTATGATTTTGGATTTATGAAACTGGCATCTCAATATCCTGAACTCAAAGTCTTCTGGACTAGTCTGTTTGAAGAGGATAAAGCCAAGGAATATGCTAAAAGAAAGAACACAACTAAAGTTTAACTTTCGTTTCGTTTTGAGAAGTTGAATAGCAATTATAGTTCTGATAAATCAAAATCTCTTTCTAATGACTATTTTGAGAGTTATTCTGTAAAAGAAATGGAGGCTAAGCCCATCGAAGGTAAGCTCTACGTTCCTCCTCTCATTTTGGAAACTAAAATTTATGAACTTGAGAATACTCTCGTAGAAGAAAGGACTTTGATAGACTTAGAGCAAACTGTATTTTCTGATGTGTTCAAATATACTGAGTTTTCTAAAATATCCAAGGCTTCAAAATCTGATGACAGGTCTGGTTTATTTGATAATGAGTTTGATTTTCTAAACTCTGATGGTGGTTTAGATGACTGTGTTGGTGATTTTGACTTTAATGCTAAACTTTCTAATCATTCCTCCTTTGTTGTTAATTCTTTTGGATTACCCAGTGTGTTTGAAAAAGGTGAAACATCAACGAAAGTTGATAAACCAGTTTCTGTGAAAATCAAAGTTGCCAAAGGTAAGAAGAAGAAATCTGGGAATTCACAAAAACAGATCACCACTGGTAAATCAAAGAAGAAACATTTATTTGATTCTCACCATTCTAACTCTAAAGTTTCAAATGTTTCAGATTTGAGAAAGAAAAAGCGTGGAGTTAAGTCGGAATGGCTACCAAAACAGAAGATCGACGAGAATGCTAAATCATTTTCTAGTTTTGATTGTAATAGAAAGACTGCTAGTAAAGATGATTTGATTATGGATGTTGCTAATTTTAAACCAAAACTTGTTGATTCTCTCAAGAAATATACCATACAACAATTATTCCAGTTATCTTCGTCTGCTAGAAAGTTTTCAAATTATGATAGATATGATTATGCTACTCGAAAATATTCTGATGTTTGGTTTGGCACATATCATGTTTACTCTTATCATTATATTTCTTCATATGGTTTTCAAAAGAAAAGCGAACCCAAATTTCAATGGGTACCAAAATTATGTGCTAACACAGTTGGACCCAAATACAAATGGGTACCAAAGAAAAAGGCTGAATCTGTGTTACAGGAATGTCAAGTCAAGGTTGAGTGAAAGAAATGATGGCTATTGAATACTACAGTTCAAGACCCGTACTTTAATGCTCAAAAAGTCTTTTATCTAAACCTTTTGTTTCTTAATTTCCCTTGTGTAGACCCGTCATATGTGGTACTTGGATAGCGGATGCTCCAAGAATATGACCGGGCAGAAAAGTCTGTTGACTAACTTTACAGAGAAATACTGCGGCACAGTTCAATTTGGTAACGATCAGTTTTCACCAATTATGGGTTATGGTGATGTGGTACACGAAAATGTCACGATTAAGAAGGTGAGCTATGTTGAAAGCTTAGGACACAACCTATTTAGTATTGGGCAGTTCTGTGACAAAGACTTAGAGGTGAATTTCAAGGCCAAGAAGTGTTCGGTACGCACTGAGGACGGAAAAGAAATCTTGGTCGGCACTCGCAAGTAAAACCTCTACACCATTAACTTGTCGTCCAGACTGACAATCAGGTGTGTCTACTCTCAAAAGCCTCGATGCAACAAAGTTGGTTATGGCATCGACGACTCTCTCACCTCAAATTTCAGTACATGAACAAACTGGTCAGTGGAAAGCTAGTGAAAGGACTTCCTGAGCTCAAGTACGCTAAAGAACACTTGTGTGCAGCGTGTGAAAAAGGGAAGATGAAGAGAGCTCCACACAAACCAAAGCCTGAACCAAGTACCAACGCTCCTTTAGAGTTGCTGCATATGGATCTCTGTGGTCCTATGCGAACACAAAGCTTAGGCGGAAAGAAATACCTGCTAGTTATTGTGGACGATTATTCGCGATACACGTGGGTCAAATTTCTACGGTCAAAAGATGAGACACCCGAAGTTCTCATCACATTTCTAAAGACGATCCAGGTGAATCTGCAGAAACCAGTCAAGCTTCTCCGAACTGACAACGACACAGAGTTTAAGAATCAAACAGTTGAAGAATATCTCGAATCGGTCGGGATAACACATCAATACTCTGCTGCTCGTACGCGTGAACATAATGGAGTAGTCGAAAGGCGAAACCGTACGCTAGTCGAGGCCGCTCGTACTATGCTCAGTCAATCCGACTTACCTCTATTTCTGTGGGCCGAAGCTGTGTCGACTGTGTACTACACTCAGAATCGCTCCATGATACACCGCATATTTCAAAAGACTTTGTATGCGTTGATCAACAACCGAACACCAACCATTAAGTATTTTCATGTTTTTGGTTGTAAGTGTTTTGTGCAAAATGACAGAGAGAGTTTGAATAAATTCAGTGCTAAGGCGGATGAGGGCATCTTTATCAGCTATTCTTCTACATCTGCTGCATACCGTGTATACTTGAAGAAGTCAAAGACTGTGGTCGAAAGCGTAAACGTTTCATTTGATGAAGAAATGGCTTCTGAACACGTCAGTTCAGAACCCGTGATAACAGGAGTACTAGCTTCTAGGCAAATCAGTCCAGAACCTGTGTCTCAAGCGAACAAATCAGATGGGGCATCAACGTCTACTAATCATTTATCTGATTTAGATTTACTATTTGAACTATTTTATGATGAATTTCTTGGATCTAAAGTGCCTAAATCTGTTGTGGTTGACAGGATTGAAGACTCAATGACTACTCCAACCACCTCAGATATCTCTACTGAATCCAACTCCCCGATTCAGCAAGAAGTTTAAGTTCAAATGCCTACTCCGACAGTTGAAGCTGTAACCAACAGTGAAGAGACAGAAGTAGCTGAATCAGTAGGATGTACTGTAAGGACTGATCAACTGACTGATCAAACTGAACCCACTGAAACTTCTGCACCTACTACTTCAACTGAAACCCCCATTCCTACTGAACAATCTGAAGAAGACACCAGTGGATTCTTAGATGACAATCATGATCAATCTGCATCTAATCCACTCCCTCATGAACATAAGTGGACCAAAGAGCATCCAATATCTCAAGTCATTGGAGATCCATCAAAACCGGTGCAAACTAGGTCTGCAACATCAAATCAATGTATGCATGCCTCCTTTCTGAGCAAGATTGAACCTACTCGCGTATCTGAGGCTCTTGCGGATTCAGGTTGGGTGACTGCAATGCAAGAAGAGCTGAATCAGTTCGAAGCACTTAAAGTCTGAAGACTCGTACCCAAACTTGAAGGTAAAACCATCATTGGTACGAAATGGGTGTTCAAAAACAAGAAAGATGAAGATGGCACCGTTATCCAAAATAAAGCAAGACTTGTCGCCAAGGGATATAGGCAAAAGGAAGGAATAGATTACGATGAGACTTATGCTCCAGTGGCGCGTATAGAAGCAATCCACATGTTTCTTGCGTACGCTGCCCACAAGAACTTCACCGTCTATCAAATGGGCGTGAAGACAACCTTTTTGAATGACATACTCAAGGAGGAAGTCTACGTCTCACAGCCAGAAGGCTTTGTTAATCAAGAGAAACCGAATCATGTATACATTCTCGACAAAGCACTTTATGGTCTGAAACAAGCTCCTCGCGCCTGGTATGATGTCTTATCTCAATTCTTGGTGAAGTCAGGTTTTACAAAAGGTACGGTCGTTACCACTTTATTCATTAAAAAGGAAAAAGGCAATATCATGCTTATTCAAATATACGTGGATGATATTATTTTTGGTTCTACAAATACTAAATACTGTAAGAATTTTTCAAACCTCATGGTGTCACGTTTTCAGATGAGTATGATGGGAGAGTTGACTTTCTTTCTCGGATTACAAGTCAAACAATTTTCAACGGGGATTTTTATCAATCAATCTAAATACATTCTTGAAATTCTTCAGAGGTTCAAAATGGAAAACTGTAAACCGATTGGTACCCCAATGGCACCTGGTACTAAGATTAGCACTGATCCTTCAGGAAAAGTTGTTGATGTTAGGACTTATAGAAAGATGATATGTTCTTTGATGTATCTTTCTTCAAGTAGGCTGTATATAATGTTTTCTACATGCCTATGTGCTAGATATCAGGCCAATCTTAAAGAATCCCATATGTCTGCCGTCAAATGTATTTTTAGGTATCTGAAGGGGACTGCATATCTTGGTCTGTGGTATCCTAAAGATACTAGCTTTGAACTAACATCACATTCAGACGCAAATCATGCTGGTTGCATGCTAGACAAGAAGAGCACATCGGGTTATATACATTTCCTAGGTGATAAAGTCGTTAGTTAGGTATCGAAGAAACAATTATGTGTCTCCACTTCAACGGCCGAAGTAGAATATGTAGCTGCTGTTAGCTGCTGTTCTCAGGTCTTGTGGATGAGAACGCAACTGCGAGACTATGGTTATCACTACAATAAGATTCCGATCTATTGTGACTCGAAAAGCGCTATCGCGTTATCCGCTAATCCTGTTCAGCATACGAAGACCAAACACATTGATGTTAGGTATCACTTTATAAAAGATAATGTCGAGAAAGGAATAATTGAACTTTACTTTGTAAAAACTGATTATCAGCTTGCAGATTTGTTCACCAAACCCTTATACGAAAAGAGATTCAATTTTCTTGTCTCTAGGCTTGGTATGCTAAAAAGTTTTTCTTGTTGTGAATTTTTCATCATTTCTTTATCATTAATGCTGAAAGATATCTGCACTTTAATAGTCTGTTCATGATCTAAGGGGGAGTGTGAGAAGTACTTCGTAGATGATCAATGTTATTTTGAGGGGGAACATATCTAATTTCTGCATTTACCTATCTGTCAAATTTTTGTAATGCATGATTTTAGGGGAGCTCTTTCATTTCAAAAGAGTATGGAAATGATTTCTGATTACTTCATATCAGAACTCGCACTTTAATCGTTTTACTGCTTTCTGTCATTTTAAATTTCAGTGAATAAAGTTGCTTTGACTATGATCTTAAGACTTTTGCAGTTTGAGAGATGCTTACAAGATCATATCTTTATGACTTTAAGCTTGACTTCATGAGATGTAAGACTGCACGAAAAAGGTATAATTCTTTATCTTCATCTCAAATATGGTTGAAAGAAGGAAAACTTTCAATCATAAGAAAACATGTTCTTAAATGTTCAATTCACTTCCCGATTCTCAATCAGATTTCATGAATTGGAAGTGTGATTTTAAATGTTTTCAATATCTATTTTGAGTTTTAACTGATAATGTTAAATCATCTGAGCAACATATGCTTCATAGGAATATGGGTTCTTTGTGCTAGGACTTAAATGAACTTCTATGGTTTCACGATAACCAGTGTTTCCTACCCAAGAAGTTAATCCATAGTGATTAAGTGTGAGGAGTCAAAAAGAAATGACTGTGGGTTGTGTGTTGAGGGAAAATTAAAAAGAGAGTTTGGTTAGATATGAGCTTGATGATAAAAAGAAAGAGGGTGTGAGATCAGAGTAAAAGAATATCAAACTCTGCACCAACTACTTTCTAAGTCGGGCAACCACATTTCTAATGCTTCACAATTCTTGGTGAACATTATTGAAACAGGCAACTAGCCCATGCCAACTCTTGACATTAACCCCACCAGCCACTCATTTTCTTCTCAACAAGAAAATGTTTCATTTTTCAAAGGAGAAGCAACACATTTACTATCTGATTTTCATTTGGAAAATCTGGATATTGAAAAGAAGGAAATCTGCCCCACCTTCACACTTCAATCATGCACATTGAGTATGTGTTTATCTACTGTTGTATCAGTGGTTTACACAATGTTGATCATTTATAAGCAATCATTCGTGCTTAATTCTTTCTATCACATGCACGAGCACACAAAGAATTTGTTTCTTTGTCATAACGTTCATAGAAATTGCCTTTGTGGTGTTTCGATGATTGAATGGAAGCCCTGGGGGAGTGAACATCATAAAAGCTCCTTTACAATGTGTATTTGTTACACACAGTGACTTCGTGTTACTAACAGACATTTTAACTGATTCATCTGTTGATTCAGGGGTTATATTCCTAATTTGTCTGGATTTGAAAAGATCTAGATGAATATCTTGGCCAATTGACAGTGAACCAGTGGCTCCGTTCTAAAGATAAGAAAGTTCCAAATATCAATTTCTTGGAAGAAGTTTTGATGACATTGTTGCTCAATCCATCAAAAAGGGGAGAGCTAATCAAGAAATAAGGGAGAACTCAAGGTTCAAGAAATGTCCAAGTCAGAAAGTTCAAAGTTTTTGAGAATTTTTCTTTGAAGGTACTTTGCTAAAGCATTCTGAGTTAAATCAGGAGATAATTTCTTTGCATCATATGAAAGAGATTTTATCTACATCCTTTGGGAAGATTGCTATATTTTTTAAGACAAAGAGAGGGATTACATTTTTCTGAGCTTAAAGAGAAGATTGGATTGCTAAATTCTTTTAGTAATGATCTTGATCCAAAGGGGGAGATTGTTAGATCACAGATTTATTGGATTCAAGATCATCAAGATCGAAGAAGAAAGATTTCAAGAAGTCAAGGTTACAAAGGCACTCTCATTAAATAGTCTAGGTCCTTTGTAATAAATAGTTAAAAGTTAATTTTTCTTGCAATTTTGTTTTTATGCCTTTTCCTAAAATAGGCCCAAGGCCTTATGGGCTCTAGGGTTGTTGTGAGAGAGGTGTGCCATTTTGATTATTTCCAGCCGCCTCTTTTACTGTGTACAAGTGTGAAACGGTTCTAGTGAGAGAGAGCTTAGAGAGAAAACATTCAAGAGAGAAACCTTGTAATCGTATTGATTGAATATCAAAAACAGGTTTGTTAAATCTCTTGATTATGATTATTTTTGTTTATGCGATAAGAAATTTAATCAAAAGGGACAATCAAACTACCACATACCAATGTAAACGCCTAACTGAACCTTCCCAGCTAGTCCATGTGCATACACACACACCTCTGTGTTTGAACTGGGTTTTTTTTTCCTCTATTGGCTCTCCTTTTCAGCTCTCACTTTGATTTCGTGGAACCTGAGGTTGATTTCATTGGTGGATTTCAATTGGGTTCTTCACATCTAGGATTCGTTTATTTGGATTTCAAGTTTTCATTTTGTGTAACAACCCGCAAATCCATATAACATATAACATGGAATTTATACAAAACCAACCACATTGGGTCCCGTTCTACAAAACTATACACCTATCTGAAATAACATACAAACTTTTCGCTAATAACATCTTCACACCTAAAGATTCAAATAGCATGAAGATCGAAATCAAACTTCATTAAGTTTCTTAACAGGCTTTGCATGAAAACATCCAAGAAGATAATATCACATTTTCCTTTCTCTTTACCTTCCAACCAAGGTTGTCCCGAAATGCATATTTGAAAACATAATGAGGGTTACACCGAATAATGGTCTAATGAGATACTCCTTGTCATTTCAATATAGTATAAAATCAGTTTATATAAAACATTTATCAATCTCACATTTGTTGTCATATCTGCATAACTTAATTACTCACATTGTTGGCATTCTAACACAACACGGTAATCGAAACTTTGGCATTCTAGCACAACTCAGATAATCAACTCGTTGGCATTCTAGCACAACTCGTTACTAATATAGCTGTCATTCTAGCACATCGTGAATATAGTGTAGCTGGCATTCTAGCACAACACGATAATAATATAGCTGACATTCTAGCACAACATGCAGATAGTTAATACGTTGGCACTCAGACACATCTCTCCCCGACAACTATTCATAACGACACTTAAAACCCAAGAATTTATTCACTAAATCACTTATATAAATTTACAACAACATGTGCTCAAATACCGAATCACAATTAATGGTAACAATTTAAACATACCAAGTCGATATAATATCGAAATAAAAGCCATTTAATAATATATGGATTCCATTTCGAAAATGGTTAAAAGAAAACTCACCTTAAACCGATATACGAGAATATAAGCTTAACGGACCCCAAACGATCGAATTCGATGGCGAAACTCACAACCGAACGCAAATGTGAATAACGAAACATAGATCACAATCCAGAAGATTCAATATATTTTAACACTCTTAACATGACCTAATAAACCTAAATGATATCCCAAAAGATTCCGAAATAACACATAAGAAAAACACGCAAAACCCACCATAGTGAATTGTGCGACTAGCCGTGCGACTTTAGGTCGCGGACTAGGTCGTGGCAACCACTGTGTCGACCCAAAATTCCTATGTTTTTGTTGTGAAGACCTGCACACCTACAACCCCATATTTTTGACCAAAAATACCAAAACAACCTGAAAATATCCTCTGAATATCTGAGACCTTCAAATCCATGGATCACCATCATCAATTCTCAAGGTTAACTCAATAACAAAAGAAAACACCAAAACCCAATTTATGAGATAAAGAATCTTCAATCATGAATTCAGATAAGGTTAAAGAAACTTAAAACCAATTCCAAAAAATTGATTCCATTTATGAGTTACAAAGAAACATGCAAACGTAGAACCTAAACTTTTAAAACCAAACCCAAAACTAAAACCAAGCATACTAACTATTGAGGGAACAAAAGAAAAGACCATACCTTGAATTTATAAGTTTCAAGCTCAAACCCTTTGATTCTTCTTCCTCACATAAATCGCACCACAAGAACACTTTACATACACACATAACCTAGAAAGGTTGTATAACTGATTCCGGAAGCAATGAAAGACACAAACCCTTAAAAATTGGTTTTCTCATTTTACTTTCCAAATCCTCTAAAATAAACCAAATAACACTTCTAGCCCTTTGACTTTGAAATTTAACACAACAAAGGTATTACAACATCTCCCCTTTTAACGAAATTTCGTCCCGAAATTCTACCAGTAAAAAAAACAAGAATATTTTGATCTCATTTTAGACTCTAGTTCCCACTTAGTATCCCGAACCCTATGATAACGCCCTTGCATTTTTACCAATTCAATCTTTTTTGTTTTTCAACCTTTGAACTTTGAAATGAAGAATAAGGTTCTTCAATAAAGTTTAGTGTCTTATTCACTTGAACTCCGGATAACGGTATCACTTTTCAATATTAACCAAACACTTTCTCAATTTAGACCCATATAATTATTATGTATACCATTATAATATTCTGAACGTTCAAACCTGTTGGGTCAGAATATGCTAAGGATGGATACTACTGTCAGTTGAAAGGTATTACTACTGCTTGTAATTTTAATACTGCTAGTAGAATTAATACTGCTTGAAAAGTTAGTGTTGCTACTTGAATAGTTAGTACTGCTTGGAGAGTTAGTACTGCTAGTAGTTAATACTGTGGAAGATTACTACTGCAAGCATGGTTAGTACTGCTCAAGGATTAATACTGCTGAGGATGTTAATGCTGCAAGATGATTAATAGTGTTGCTTCTAAAGATAAAGAAGACTTGAAGATAAAGATGAGTTGGAGATATGGTTGAAGATAATTATGGTATTGATGCTGAAGATCAATTTTATTTTGATAATTATCTTGTACTCAGTCTTGTATATATAGTATAGAAGTCTTTGATAGAAAAAAAATTATTCATACGTTTTGTTTTAGAGAGAATTAACCTCAAGAATAGTTTAGATCCTTTCTATAGAGAAGTATAGAACGTCTGTTGAGCATGTTCAACTGATTGAGGTTTTGTGTGTAATCATGAAGTTGAATCAATATAAACTTGTGATTTGAGTTCTATATACTGTTCCATTAATTTTTTGTTAAAGTGTTTTTCCGCAACTTCTTTAACATAAGTTTCTGAGTGTGTTATTTAAATTCTTGTTTGAATTTCGATCCTGACAAAACCTTTAGACTGTTACACCAATTCGATCAATGATCATAAAAGATCGATATACCTCGAACTTAGCTCACCTTCCTAACTAAAACAAATGATCCCGATCCACAACAATACTTTCAACATTACATTGTCCCCAACCTGAAACTCTATCGGTTTGCAGTGCTAACACCGTAAATTTTTCGTCGATTCTGAGACATCTTTAATCGTTCACCAATTCGACCGACCCAATCTACCTTAGTTGAAGAATTTTCCATCTGGCTCACCGATTTATCTGAAATCTCTTCTAGAATATAAAAATGAACCAGATTTCTCGATCCAACATTATCTCTAGTGATACACCATGACGAGTTACCACTTCATTAACATATAACTGTGTTAACCGTTCCATTGAATACATTTCTTTAATCAGTAAGAAATGAATAGATTTAAAAAGTCAATCTACTATAACCAGACCGCATCAAAATTAACCTATCGGAGTTCTCAATAACTTCGTTACAAAATCCATCTAAGATGGTCCCACTTCTAAACTAGATTATTGAATAATTGCAGGTTACTATAAAATCATTGATGCATCACTTTAATCTGTAACTGATCAAGCAGCGTTCCAATATCGTGTGATAATAATCTTCATTCCGACCACTAGAAGAATTAAAACAGATCTCTATACGTTGTATTAGTACACAGATGAATTGAATAACGAGACCCATGAGCTTCTTTCAATACTCTTGCATAGATATCATCAAGACGTGATATTCGTACTTTACTTTCAAAGAAGATTGATCCATGACTATCTTTCACTAAAACTGATATCATACCAACTAGTCACTCCAGTTTTATGAATCATTTTTCAAAATCTTCAATTCATAATCTTTGTAACTCATCGAAGGTACTTGGTACTAACTTGTCTTGTAATACTAACACTTTGATCGTTTCAGTCTATTATTTGTTTACATCGATTACCACATACGCTTCCCTGGGTGATACGTAATTTCACAGTCATTGTAATTACTCACCCATTTCTAACCACTATCTTTGTTTCATATTCATTTCTTGTTGATTAAACAAATGCTATAGATTCTTATGATCAGTAAAATCTAATATTTCTTACCGTACAAATAATGTCTTCAAATCTTCAAGGCAAAAACAACGGTGGCAAGTTCCATATTATGAATAGGATGTTGTCTCTTGGGATCTTTAAGCTAGCGAGAAGTATAATCAACAACTTTTTTGCATTGCATCATTACATAATCCAAACCCGATTTCAAAACACCACTATAAACCACAAAATCTTCTAAATTATCAGACATAGATAGAGTTGATGCACTATATAGTCTTTCTTTCAATAATCGGAGGGCCTCGACTTGAGTTTCTTTCGATTTAAACTTTACATTCTTTTCGTTAACATCGGTAGATCCGTTGCTATACGAAAGAAACCTTGAATGAACTTTCGATAATAATCTACTAAACCTAGAAAACTTCTCATTTTGGTCAGTATTCCCGATGCACTTTTCAATTTCTCCAATCTTTACCGGATTCACTCTAATATACTTTTCAGCAATGATGTGCCCCAAACATTAACCCTCGCGTAACCAAAACTAGCAATTAGAAAGTTTGACAAGAGCTCTTCCCATTTCAACGGTCCATAATTAGACGAAGATGATTAGTGTGATCCTCTCCCGGTTCATTATATTCATAAAGGTTGGTGACACGTTAGTCAAATCATACGACATCGATTACTATGGTTGCTATCCACCACGTTTGTTCACGGGCTCGCTAGAAAATCAAACAACCAAATATGTTGACCGAATCCCGATTGCGAGATGTCAAACCGAAGTGACCATGTGAAATTGCAATCTATAAAGCTTCAAGGGTGTGATGGATTCTTTGGTGTATACATAAAGAACAAATGGTGCTTCTTCTCCAAGATGTATTGTTGTTGGTACCATGGTGTAGTCTCTAGGATTAGGCTCTAGCACCATCTCACATGATATTTCTCGAGAATTCATGTAATCCGTCTCGCCGACCAATTCATGTAAATAGATGTTATAAGCAGTACGACGATCACGACTCTTGATTTTCCTCATCCTAATGTAGAATATCATTGTATCATGACTAGATTGATAATTTCTAAACCTAACTATGTTTCTCGACTATCGCTGTATATCACAGTTGGCCCTTACCAAGTAAATCAATACAAATCATTTCTTTATCACAAACAATACCGACCTAATTCCTTCCTAACCAATCCATCCCAAACATAATATCAAATCTTTCAGAGCAATAATGGACAACTGAATCGATACTATACACCTATCCACATTTATATATAAATCAACAAATATCTTACTAACAAAATCTCATTATCATTAGCAGTTTCAAATACTTAATCATAACACAAAGACTTAGGATTTACATGTGAATACCAAATAAATGAAGGAGAAACGTAAGAACAATTGACATCAGAATCAACTAACACTTTAGTATATATAAAATCTATCAAATATACCTGTCACCACATCGATGTTGTTGTTCCCGATTCAAGCTACTAAAACACTCACAAATGTAGAAATCATCTTGTATTTATTGATTATGAATTACAAATATTTCATTATTCACAAATCTTACAGAGTGCCACAAGTCTCACGTGTATTTCTCTCTCTAGATCTTCAATGCGTGTTTTTGTGTATGTGTGTGTGTGTGTTCTTGTGATTACAAAGACCAAAACCTATTTATACTTGGCCAATCTTTTTGACCTTACAACTCAAACTGCCTTGTCAAAGTTACAAACTTTGACTTACAACCATTTACAAAACACAACTTTACAAAATTACAACTTTGGTCGTTTTTAATCTTGAATACAACATTTGACTCAATAATCTTCCCTTTGGATTCAAGATTAAAAAAAATTAGACACTAATCATCAGGTCTTCTCTCTCTTGAAAATTCTTCAACTTTATAGCTTTCACAACTTTGAATCTTTAAGTAAATCTCCTCCTTTAGAATTCTTTTCAACAATGTTACTCCATCTTTCTTTACAATCTTTGTCATTTGAACAACTTTAAATCTTTTTCAATCTCCCCCTTTGATCATAAAAATTCTCCTATCTTTCAGTCTTTCCAAACAATCTATTCTTCTTGATAACATCTTGAAATTATCTTCAAAAACAACTTTGAAATCCTTGAACTTTCTCCTCTATACAACTTTCACTTACTTTGATTTTCGAACTTTCTCCCCCATTTTCTGATAAAATAACAGAAACTTTGACTTTACGTTCTTCTGAGATTCAACTTTGAACTTACTCACTCTTTTTGATGAATGATGAGATATCAGAATCATCAAAACATTTACAATTTCAGCACCTTATTTGATACAATCTCCTCCAAATATCAAGATAAGCATAGTGTGCATGAGAAGCAGAAACAATCTCCCTCATTCAGTATGATAAGAATCTCCTCCGATCTGATTTGAGAATGTATCCGTCAATTCATAAAATGTATTCATCCAAATCTTTTCAAATTTAGACAAATTAAGAATGGTAACCCTGAATCAACAAATTATACAGTTATTATGCCTGTAAGTAACACAAAGTCACTTAGTACAACAAATGTACTGTACAAGGAGCTTTAGTGATGTTCACTCCCCAAGTCTTCCATTGAATCATCAAATAACACGAGGTAATTCTATGAACGTTCTGGCAGAAAAACTAATTTTCTGTGTGAATGTGCTTGTGTATGAAAGAATTAAGCATAAAGATTGCCTTATTAGGCTCAAAAATATGTAAACCATTGAGACAACAACAGTAATACATGAACTCAATGTGCATGATTGAAGGTCGAAAGTGGGGCAATGTTCCTTATTTTTCAATATCCAAATCTTTCAAGTAAAGATCAGATAGTAGATGTGTTGCATCCCTAGAAAATATGAAACATCTTTTATTTGAGAAAAAGATGAGTAGCTGGTGGGGTTATAATGCGAGAGTTGGCATGGGCTAGTGCCTGTTTCAATGAAGGTCATCAAAGAATGTGAACAAACAGATTATGTGGCTGCCCAGCTCAGAAAAGGTTAGTGCAGAGTTTTATATTATTTTACTCTAATCTCTCACCCTCTTTCTTTTGATCCTTGAGTTCATTACTAACCAAACTATCTTTTACATTTTACCTCATCACACATCCACTTTCTGATTTTTACCCCTCTCCCCTCAATCACTCAAGGATAACTTATTGGGTAGGAAACACAAGTGAACGTGAATCCATAGAAGTTCTGGTAAGCTCTCACATTGATCCCACGTATTTTGTCCTAAAAAATGTATTGCTCAACAATTTATCTTGACAGATAAGCACAAAATATCATTGTCAGGAAAGATATGCTCAGCAAAAATAAGAATGAGATCTAAGCACTTTGAACTTTGAAGATCTCTCAAAATGTGACGCCTCATTTTTTTTCTTTACATTTGCGGAAGCGTTCTAGAAATAGATCCGTAGCCTAACACTTATAATGGCTATCTTAGGAACTGTAACTCTTAATGCGATCCCTTCATGTCTTATCTTGATCTTACCTGAGATACATATATGGAATACGTAAGCTATAAGCTTAGTGAGAAGTTATGATTTCATGAAGAAATCATCTTTCATAAAATATATCATTTTAGTGCATGAATGATAATTCCATAAACTTCTCATAATCATGCATAATAACATTGATGCATAAACCATTTTTGTAAAAACATCATCTTCTTTTAGTGCGTGATCTCATATGTGTAAGTATGCCAAACATTCTCAATAGGATCCTAGATCCTCGGGGTTCCGCAGGATCTTCCCCCTGAGGTGCGTTTGCAAGTGGTCCTCCATTCTTATACCCCGTCGGGTATTTATCATGGCCATACTTTCACATGCACAAAACGTTTAATATACCACATGTAAAATACATGTCTTTCTCATAAAAAGCATTATAAGCATTATTACTTTATCTCGTACAAAACAAACATGTCAAAACATTATTTCAAATATTCATCATGCATAAAAACATTTATAAAACATATACGTATCTCAATAAATCTCATAACGTACTCACATTGATTGCTTAACCAGAATGCTTGATTTACCATCTTAAAGTGGATGTAACTCTCTGATTTATTATTGGTGTTTTTGAATGTGTTTTATAAAATGAAATCTATATGTCTATTTATAATGAATTCGGAAGCACCTGAATTTGAATGAGGTGGTGACTATGCATGGAGGTAGATATGGACTTGATGCCTACTTTGCTTAACCACCAAACTTACATATATATAAATTTATATAAAATATTTTTGTTTATTATATATACTATTTCATTTATCGAGTATAATTTTGTATATGTAATCTCAAATCTCAATTTGAATATATTTGGGACCTATGTGATAGTACCTACTCATAGGCATGCTATTGCTATACCATTTTCTGAGTTGTACAAATTTCTGTAGTCATATTTTGAACTTTTCGACATTTACGATAGGGGTGTTCAAAAAAACCATTGGACCGCTCAAACTGGTCGAACCAAGTCAAACCGGACCGTTTTTGGCGGTTTGAGCGGTCTGGCGGTCCGGTCTGGTCTGGAAAATTGCCAACCCGGGCGGTCCGGTCCGGTCTGCGGTTTGGAGGTTTTTTTGGGCGGTTTGGACCAAACCGACCGCCAAATATATAAATATATATTTTTTATTTTTTTATATATATCTTTATTATAAAGAATAGATGATATAATGTCCAAATGTCCAAATATATACAAAAAGGCCCAAGGTATTTTAAAAGATTGGAATCTTTATGGATTGTGGAATACAAATAACGGAAAAATGGAGAAGTGAAGCCGTTGATTTTATTTGCACTTTGCATATTCCTTTTTTTTAGTGTTTTGTCTTCGGATATTTAGTTAACTTTTGTGGACTTTTTTCTTTATTTCAAATGGACTCAAGCCAACGAGCCTTTAAAATTCAAAGTTTTATATGTTTTTATGTTTAAACTTAAAAGTCCACTAAAAGGCCCAAACCGCCTAAACCGGTCGACCAAACCGCCTAAACCGAGATCCGACTTGACCGGTCTGGGCACTTGATGTCAAGCCGCTCGGTTCGAAAAATCAATAAACCGCCACTTGCGGTTTGGTTTGTGGTCTGAGGGGCTAAACCGCCCAAACCGGACCGCGAACACCCCTAATTTACGATATCTAAATTTTTCAACATATTTAAATATGAATTTTGGTAGTAATCTGATATTTATATTATCCATAAATGACATATTTCTATAGTTTTGCTCAAGTGACCCTAAAATAAAAACTTTTTTCTTATTCGAATCTGAAAGCGTCATTACGATCTATGTGAATCACCGAGTCCAAAAATATATGCATTATATAACTTATAAATCCATTTGGACTCTAAAATTAATAAAAACGAAATATTTAATATTAAACCAGTCCTATAAATAAAACTGTCCTTTTTCAAATCTAAAAGTTTCATCGTGATCGTCATAAATCGCACGTCATAAAAACATATTAGTCGTATTTCATAAAAATCTATACGACTAGCTAATTTGAGTAAAAAGAACCTTTTAAATATAAATAATAATATAAAATCATTAAATATATATATGATTTCATGTTTATATTAACTTTATAATATATATGTATATATATATTAAAATATTTAATACATATTTAACTATATCAAATATTTTATTTTTATAATTATTAATCAGATATATCTTTCTCTTCTTTGTTCTTAAAGAAATATTTTCTAAATATTCGAATTATCATCTTTTCTTTGATATCAATTAACATCTTAACTTTAAATTTGTATCCGATGTAAACATCTCTATACCGGATAAAATATCTTAAACTATCGATCATATTAATCATCATATTTAACACTTATCTTAAAGATTTAAGATAGTTAAATGAACGTAATTTTGTCATTATTATAATAGTGAAAACGAGGTGTTACACAAAACAATTAGAATGAATGAATAAAATGAAGTCAAGTTAAGTGTTTTGAGAATCTGACAATGCATCAACTGATCAGATATCATGAAATGTGAATAACTTGGGGTATCAAAGAATTGAAAGGTGTTTATATGAACAAATTAAAACATATTGACAATGAACGCGCAAAAGTAATGAAATGATATTTGATATTCAATCAACAATGAAATGCAAATGGGAGTATTACCATCGAAAGATTTGTCATTTAGAGACATGGTAATAACAAAGTCAATAGAAAATACTGAACCAGTGTGTATGAATATTTGACAGTACATATAAAAGATAATACACAAGTATTGATCTTTAGAAACATATGGTCAGTTTGAACATGAAAGTACCAAAATGAAAATCATTTAAAATCACACTTCTAAATTCATAAAATCTTTTGGAGTAAACTACGATTTTCGTCCCTATGGTTTCATGTTTATAACGATTTTCGTCCTTGGTCTTTCAAAACTGCTTTTTTAGTCCCTATGGTTTCTATTTACTTCCATTTTCATCCCTCAATCCAATTTTATTTAAAATTAATTGTTAATTCATTTAAAAATTGAATAAGCAATTTACATATTTGGTCCTTATGGTATATAAAGTTTTACATTTTTATACTAGTTTACATTTTTTTACTTTTTATTTATTTATTGCATTTCATCAAAACATTTATTTTTCAATTAAATATATTGTATATTTTCATAATTATTATAACATTTTAATTATAAAAATAATCAACTAATTTCGTTAAAAATACTGATAAATAATGATATTTTTTCAAAACTTTAGTTTAAATCACTTAAAATTAATATTTTATATCTGTTGATTTATTAAAGGTTTTTATTTATTTTAAATTACCGTTGAAATTTTTTTAATAAAATTCGAGAAAAAATAGTTTTATTTTATAACAACCGGTTGTTTATTGTTAAATTCACTTTACTTCCACCATTTCATATTTTCATTAAACTTTATTTTTATTAATTAATCAAATTTATTTAGTATTTAAAATAAACATAAACACACACACACATATATATATACATCAATGTTCTAAATAAAATGATATTTAAGCCTTGTGTTTGACGTCACGTTAATTTTGTGGCACGTCATGGCTTATTGCATGATTATTGTAACACCATATTGAAATCTTCTTATCCTTTTATTGCCTTATTTTTTGTTTTTAATATATAACCTAATTTAAAATGGTGTGTACATGTGTGTATGTTTAATTTAAATATTAAACAAACTTGATTAATTAATAGAAAATAAGGATTATAAGAAAATTTAGAATAGTGAGAGTAAATTGCATTTAACAAAAAACAGTCGGTTGTTGTAAAAATAATACTATTTTTTCTCGAATTTTATTAAACCTTTTTCGATGGTAATTTAAAATAAATAAAAAACTTTAATAAATCAATAGATAAAAAATATAAATTTTAGGAGATTTAAACCTAATAGTTTGAAAAAAATATCATGCATTTAGCAGTATTTTTAACGAAATTATTTGATTCTTTTTATAATTAAATTTATAATAATTATGAAAATATACAATATAATTAATAGAAAAATAAATGTTTTGATGAAATACAATAAATAAAGAAAAAGTAAAAACAATGTAAACTAAGATAAAAATGTAAAATTTTATATATTATAAGGACCAAATATGTAATTTACTTATTCTATTTTTAAATGAATTAACATTTAATTTTAATAAAATTGGATGGAGGGACTAAAATGGAAGCAAATAGAAACCACAGGGACTAAAAAAGCAGTTTTAAAATACCAGAGACGAAAATCGTTATAAACATGAAACCATAGGGACGAAAATCGTAGTTTACTCAATCTTTTAAGAACACGAAGTGGTTTAAACATTTAGTAAAACATTTTATATACGTGAAAGTTGTTCTTCTTTCAAGTATGTTGAGATTAAGAATTAGAATGATAGACCTTCAGTATAGAATTCTTAACTGCCCGTGAAATGAATATTCTATCTCCCCCTTCAATTAAGAACACGAAGACAAAAGTTAAGCAATTAAGCTCCCTCTTGACAAAACATCAAATATTCTCCCCCTAAATATCTGTAAAAAGTCAAATCATTAGTAGAGAACAATATCAATATAACAATTAATCTCATTTCTCGTTTCTCCCCCTTAAAAATATATCAGTGAAAATTTTATCTCTTTATCATTTTAACTATCTCCCCCTTAAACAATGAAATAAATAAAAACTTCCTGATTAAGATTGATCGATCAGCTTCCAGAAAAGATCAAAAGGGACGTTGAAGAACAGGTTCTGAACTATAGTATCCAGAAACCATATCTTTATCATTGAAGACCGGGTCTTGAACTATATTATTCAAGACCATGGTCACAAATATGTGTTAGGACTGAAAGTCCTATGTGTTGAAAGTGGAATAAAGTATTTATAAGGGTTCGAAATGTATTTATTTAATAGTTGTGTTAGTAGATGGGCCTAAAGCCCATAATCCCATTAGCTTGTAAGCCTAATTATATAAAGGCATATTTATCTCATAATTAGGGTTAGACGTTTCATTAGACATATTATAGTTTAGTCTCATAATTTCCAGATTACTAGTCAATAGGTTTATTTTCTCTAATCAGAAATCTTTCTGTAAACCTGTAACCTTTGATTTCATATTAATCATATGACTAGTAGTTGTGGCTTAAATATTGTTCATTATTGATTATTTACTATTGATTACACTGTACTGTGATATACAATTGGTATCAGAGCAAAGAGACTGAAGGTTTGATCTAGAAAAGGTTTGTCTAAAACCCCTAATCGATTATCTATTTTATCTGTTTAATCTCCTAAGTTTTTTTGTTCGATCTGGGTTTTATCGATCTGCTAAGTCGATCGATATTGGTCTGAGTTTTATCGGTCGTTTGTTTTCTGGAAAATCAATTAAGCTTTTATCGGTCTGTGTTTTTCTTGAAAAATCAAGGTCGACCGATATTGGTCTGAGTTTATCGGTCTATTATCTTGTTTGATTGAGTTTATTGGTCCATCTGTGTTCATTGATTTTTCTATGTTATCGGTCTGCTTACTATTTATCGATCTGTTGATTTGAGTTTTGATTGATTAAATTGGCTTTTTGATCTTCAAATCTGCAAATCTTCATACGTGCTTTATCAATTTTCTGGGTTTGATCTTCATCGAATTCCAGATTCTTCGTGTTTATCGATTGTTGTTCTTCGATTTTATCGGGCTTATCTGTTGATTTTATCGGTCTATCTGCTAATTTGTTAATAACCTGTTATCGACTGATAGTTGTTGACCGATAGTTTGCTTGACCGGTACATAGTCTATACCGGTCCTTTGGTTCGACCGATACATTGTTTTACCGGTCCTTTGCTTGACCGGTACATTGCCTTTACCGGTCCTTGGCTTTGACCGGTACATTGTCCTTACCGGTCTTTTGGTTCGACCTGCATTGCTTTGACCGATACTTAGATTCGACATGTACTCTGCATTACCGGTCATTCCTATCGACCAATACCTTAGTGTCCTCGACCGATACTTTGTCAATACCGGTCCTTTGCTTGACCGATACATTGTCTTTACCGATCCTTTGCTTGACCGGTGTCCTGCTTGACCGGTACCCTGCTCGACCGGACCCTTGCTCGACCGGGCCCTTGTCCTATTCTGCTTATTTTTTTATTGTGTTTGGATCATCCTGCCTATCTCACGATCATTACAGTGCAGTTAAGAGTAAAGTTTAATCCCGTTCAAGGTTCATCTCTCTTCAAAGCCGAATCAAATACGTTCTATTCGATACGATCAAAATGGTGAACCCACCAAGGCTGCGGTCCAAAAGAGAATATGAAGAGTGGAAAGTTCATTTTTTGAACTTTGTGGACGAACACGAGGTGGGCAACTATATCAGATTATCATTGACTGAAGGAGAACAGCAATCCCAAGCTCCGACAGAAGCTTCTCCTGTGGAAAAGGAGCAAAGAGAGAGAGTGCCAATAATTATGCTAGAAATTATATGACAAGTAGTATTTCTTGTGACCTTTTTCGTGACAATTTTAATGAAATTTCTGGTCAAATATTTTATAACAAAATGACAGGAAAAAAGTTGTGGGATTGTACTTAATGGTTGGTGTTAGGGCCAAATCTGATTTTAAAAGAGAGAGAATTGGAAGCTGAGAACTCTGAGCTAAAAGGAAAGATCTCTATTTTGGAAGCTAAACCTCAGCAACCAGTATCTGCTGAAAGTTATGAGGAAAAGATCTCTGCTCTGAAAGATGCAAATGCCGATCTTCAAAAGAAATTATCTGATTTGGAGCAAAAGCATGCTAAATATAAATCCGAATTTGAGAAATCATTTGCAAAGAAGTTCTCAAACTTTTCGAGAAAATGTGCTGATGAGAAGAAAGAAGTTGAGCTGAAATGCATAAAACTTTCACAGCAAGTGTCTACTTTCGAGAAAGCAATCATTCTTGAAAGAGAAAAATTTGCAAAAGAAAAGAATGTTGGTATCTTCAAAGAAATATCTGGCCAAAGAAACAATGCTGAGAAGGGATTTGAAGAAGAAAGAAGCTTGTTTGAGACTGAGATCAAAAAGCTTACTGCCAAGTTATCTGAACTATCTGAGAAGGCACTAAAAGAGCAGCAAACGAAGTCTGAGTTCACGAAGAAGATTGACCTGCTTGTTCAAGAAAGAGACAACTTCGCTTCAACGATTAAAGTGCTTGAAAAGTCTGTATCAAGTTCAAATCAGAAATCTGTCTCTTCACAAAGGCCAGTTAAATCTTTTGATCAGATTCGTAAGACTAACCTTTTCTATGATAGAAATATATGGTTCAGATACACGTCATAGAAGAAGGAGATACAAAGAAGAGGAAATGGTCTGGAAGAAGAAACCAGTTAAAGATGAGCTGAAAGAAAAAGAATCATGTGTACATGCGGTTAATGCCAAGAAGAACAATGCAAGTAAAGGTAAACCTGGTCATACATACTCGAGAGATCAATTACTCAGGTTATTAGGTAAGAAATAGCTCTGTTCTTATTGTCGTACAAATGATCACATTCACAAAACTAGTGATCATTTTTGGTATTGTTCTTATTATATTCCCCCACAAGAACTACAACTAACATTCATGGACCCAAGTACCAGTGGGTACCAAAGCCAAAAACTGATTCTTTGTTGCAGGCACCTACTGTCAAGGGGGAATAGAAGAACAATGGCTTCTAAGTAAATCAGCTTAGAACCCGGACTTCAACGAAGTTTGGCTTCTGATCACATGACAGATCAGGACCCGTTCTTCAATATTCAGACTTGGATATTTTGCAAATATCTAGGGGGAGCTTATAAGACCTAAATCATTATATCATGATTTGAGGGGGAGCTTAAAAGGTAAATATCTTCTAATCCTAGATCTCTGATTGTTTGAAAGAAGAACAACTTTCAAGCATGAAAAACAGCTTCTGAGATGTTCAAACCACTTCTGATTCTCAAAAGGTTTCATGAATCTAGGTGTGAATTTAAATGTTTTTCATTTTTTTTTTAGCTTTGATGTTTAACTGACTGTGTGTTTCTAAAGATCAATACTTGCGTATTATCTTATCCTTATACTGTAACGTATTCACACACACAAGTTCAGTACTTCATTTGTATTTGTTATTACCATGTCTCATAATGAACCAATTTTTCGATGGTAATAACCCCGTTTGAAATTCAATATTTGTTGAGAATCAATCATAATCTTGTGCATTCATTGCAAAATTGTTTATATTTGTTCATATAAACAAAATATCCAATTCTTTGATACCCTAACCAATTTAGTTGATTTGATTGATACATTGTCAGATTTTCAAAGTTCAATTGCTCAAATCTCCTGAGCATACTTTTTGACAGTGTTATCTTATTTGAGCTTAAATGTTCAAGTTAAACTGTTGAGCTACTATTCTTTTTAGGACTTACATGGGATTTGTGTGAGAACTTAAACAGAACTTCCATGGATTCACGTAAACTAGTGTTTCCTACCCCGGAAGTTATCCTAGAGTGCTTGAGGGGTGAGGGGTCATATATCAAAGAGTGGGGGAGATAACTTATACGGTTGAGTTTTTCTCATTGTGCTAAGCGGTAAAATGTAAATGAGAGTTTGGCTAGAAGTGAGCTTTAATGACAAAAAAGAAAGAGGGTGTGAGAACAGAGTTAAAAGAATATGAAAACACTGCACCAAACACTTTATGAGCCGGGCAACCACATCTACTGATTGGTTCACATTCTTTGGTGACCATAATTGAAACAGGCAGTGAGCCCATGCCAACTCTTGCTATAACCCCACCAGCCACTGGTTTCTTTCTTAACAAAGAAATGTTTCATTTCTTTGGGGACGCAGCATATATGCTATCTAGTCTTCACTCGGAAGATGTAGATATTGAAAAAGAAGGAAAGTTGCCCCACCTTCGCACCTCTTTCATGCACATTGAGTCTGTGTAATATATGTTGTTGTCTCAACAGTTTACACAATTTGAGCCTGATCAAGCTAAGTAGCTTCAATCATTCATACACTTGCACGAGCACACAAGGAATAAGTTTTCTTGTCATAACATTCATAGAAAATTCCTTTGTGGTTTTTCGATGATTGAATGGAAGCCCTGGGGGAGTGAACATCACAAAAACTCCTATCCAAAGTACATCTGTTGTACAAAGTGGCTCTGTGCTACTTACAGGCATACTAACTGTTTCATCTGTTGAATCAGGGTTACATTGTTCATTATGTCTGAATTTGAAAAGATTTGGATATATACATTTCATGAATTGACGGATACTCAGATCAAAGGGCGGAGAATGTCAAATTATCATAAAGGGGAGATCAAAGAATGTGTTGAAATTGAAGAGTTTTGATGATCATGATGCTCACAATCATCAAAAAGGGGGAGAAATTTTTCAAAGTTCAATTTCAAAGTTTTAAAGAAAGAAAGTTCTGTGAAAAGAAAGTTTGCTTTTCTGAAGACAGTCTAGAGATTAAAGAGATGAAGATATGAGTTCAATGCTGAATGTTGTTTCAAATTTTCAAAGATTGCATTAAGATTGCATTTTCAAAGTTTGTATTGATTCTTTCCCGTATCATGTGGTGTCTGCTACAACTTTTGTTTATCATTCCTCCTATGCGCTGATTGAAACAAGTTCTTGAGATGAAAGCCTATTCAACTCGCGATTCAAAGACAGATTCTTTGTTTTAAACTGAAGTTACACCGTGGAAAGTCACGTAACTCTCACATTATATTTCTTGTGTACTGATTCGATGTGTTGAGTTTCTACTGTTGAAAACTGTTTGATAGTGCGTTCAGTCGAGGCTATTGTACATTGAATCTGGTTACAAAGTTGAAATATGAAGACCAAGAGCTTTATTCAAGGGGGAGCTAGGAAAGTCATGAAGATATGCAACACCAAAGTCTTTCAAAGATTCAAGAGGGAAAGAAGATCAAGGCTGAAGTTTTCAAGAAGATAAATGCTTTATTCAACTTTAGGGGGAGATTGTTAGGACTGAAAGTCCTATGTGTTTAAAGTGGAATAAAGTATTTATAAGGGTTCGAAATGTATTTATTTAATAGTTGTGTTAGTAGATGGGCCTAAAGCCCATAAGCCCATTAGCTTGTAAGCCTAATTATATAAAGGCATATTTATCTCATAAATAGGGTTAGACGTTTCATTAGACAGATTATAGTTTAGTCTCATAATTTCCAGATTACTAGTCAATAGGTTTACTTTCTCTGATCAGAAATCTTTCTGTAAACCTGTAACCCTTTGATTTCATATTAATCATATAACTAGTAGTTGTGGCTTAAATACTGTTCATTATTGATTATTTACTACTGATTGCACTGTACTGGGATCTACAATATGTAACCTGCAAAATATGAAGAAAAAAAATCAGTAATCATCTGTGATGATTCCGCCTTCGTCAGTAGTGAGTAGAATATGAACAGATATTCAAACTCCCCCTAGAAATATGAATAACCAAGATAAACTCCCCCGAGATTCATGTGAGAAAATTCTAACAAACTCAAAATGACATATTAAGTATACCTAGCTTATTGATCAGAAATTTGAAGTGTATTTCATCCAAAGGCTTGGTAAACAGATCAACCAGCTGGTAGTCAGTCTGAACAAAGTGAATTTCAACATCACCTTTCTCGACATGATCCTTCATGAAGTGATAACGAACATCGATGTGCTTTGTTTTTGAATGGTGCACCGGATTAGTTGTTATCATGATGGCGCTTTTTTCGTCACAGTAAATAGGGACGCACTTGTAAGTGTAGCCGAAACCTTTAAGTTAGGTCATCATCCACAACACTTGGGAGTAACAGCTTGCAGCAACAACATATTCAGCTTCGGCTGTCGATGTTGACACACAATTCTGTTTCTTTGATGACCAACTAACTAGCTTGTCACCTAGAAACTGATAGGAACTCGAAGTGCTCTTTCGGACAAGTTTGCATCCTGCGTGGTCTGCATTAGTAAAAGCAGTAAGATCGAAACCTGATTCCTTCAGATACCAAAGGCCTAACTCAAGAGTGCCTTTGAGGTATCGGAGGATCCATTTAACGACGTCCAGGTGGGATTCTTTTGGATTTGCCTAATAAAGAGCACAAAAACATGTAGCGAACATAATATCCAATCTACTGGTTGTTAAGTACAGTAAAGAACCAATCATACTCCTGTAATTATTTTGGTCGACAGATTTTCCGGATAAATCTGGGTCGTGAAGAGTTCCAATAGCCATTGACGTTTTCATTGACGAACAGTCAGCCATATTGAACTTTTTCAAAACATCTTTTATGTATTTGGACTGATTGATGAAAATGCCTTCAGGGGACTGCTTCACTTGTAAACCAAGGAAGAAATTCAGTTCTCCCATCATGCTCATCTCGAATCGAGTCTCCATAATTTTTGAAAAATTCTTACAAAATTTTGGATTTTTAGATACGAATATGATATCATCTACATAAATCTAGATTAAAATTAAATCCTCGCCTTGCTTCTTCAGAAACAGAGTAGTATTGATTGTATCTTTTTTAAATCCAGACACAAGTAAGAATTGAGTTAAAGTCTCACCACACTCTCGGAGCTTGTTTTAAGCCATATAATGCTTTGTCGAGAACGTAGACGTGGTCAACATAATTAGGATCTACAAAGCCCTCCAGTTGACTTACATATACCTCCTCATGCATATTCCGTTGAGAAATGCTGACTTTACGTCCATTTGATAGACCTTAAAGTTCTTATGAGCTACATAGGATAGAAAGATTCAGATAGCTTCAATCCTGGAAACTGGTGTGAAAGTTTCATTGTAATCAATGCCTTCTTGTTGGCAATATCCTTTTGCTACCAATCTTGCCTTATTCCTAACAACAATTCTTGCTTCGTCTTTATTGTTTCTGAAGCCCCACTTTGTTCCAATAACATATTTGTATTTAGGTCGCGGGATTAGTCGTCATACCTTATTCCTCTCGAACTGTAAAAGTTCATTCCAAAATCCAGTCTAGATCTTGTAATGCCTCTGAAGCTTTCTTAGGCTCTAATGCATTGACGAAGCTAGAGTAAAGACAAAAAATTGCTGATACAATACGAGTTTTGACACCACTGTTGCTGTAGAAATTTCTTCAACTAGAAATTCTGATACTGGTAACTCTGGCATGACCGAAGAAGTACTCGGGACTTCAACTTCAGAGTTCGTATATGTAGGAACATTGTTAGATTGATCATAATTATTTGGAGTTGTAGTACTTGAAGAATTAGTTGTGACTAGATCAGATGGTCCGGAAACATCTACACTTATAGCAGGGACCACTGATGATGATGCAGATACAGTAGATTTGTCAAAATCTGCACAGATATCCATAAATGCATCAAAGAAAAGTAAATCTAACTTAATAAAAATTTGGATTCCCCATTTATTAGTCCATTAGGCCTTCAAACATTGGACTGTTATTATTAAAGTGGAGCCATATTGGGTCAAAGTATGGGTTGTATCTTGTTGGTGAAGTGGGTCGTTCCTTGACAAAAATGATGGATCAAAATATCTTCTATTATCCCAATTACCCATATTTGTTAGAGTTTAAAAAGGGTTTCTTTTTGGGTTGTTTTTTGGGTAATAGTATATTGTATTGGTTTTTGGTTTATTGTTGGTTTTTTAGCTTTTGTTCATATTGGTGGGATTAACCTCTTAGATGGTTTTTTCCCAAACATATATTGAATTCTCATATGTAATTCTTGGGGTATGCCCCTCGTATTTGTAATATTTTTTCTTTTTAATCAATAAAATTTTTCTGGGGGTTCTGTCCCCTTTTCCCAAAAAAAAAAAAAGTAAATCTAACTCAGATGTAGAAGTGGATGAGTTAGAGTTAGAAGACTTAGTCTCATTAGAAACGGGTTCTACTCGATCTTGAATAGAAGCCTTTTTCCTTAAGTTTGAGTCCTGAACTGTTGTGTTCAAAAGTCGTTGTCGAATGCTCATCAAAATACACGTTGATGCTCTACATGACGGTCTTGGTTCGTTTGTTATATATGCGATAGGCTTTGGAAGTTAATGAGTAACCGAGAAAGTAGCCTTCGTCCACTTTCTTATCGAACTTACCAAGATTATCACGGTCATTTAAGATGTAACATCTACAACCAAACACACGAAAAAACTTAACATTAAATTTTCTATGATTGATAATCTCATATGCCGTTTTATTTAACCGTTTTGTGATGATCATGCGATTTTGAGTAAAGCATGTTGTAGCAACGGCTTCAGCCCAGAGATACAGAGGTAATCCTGAATAAGCCATCATTTTTCTCGCTGCTTCCACCAGAGTTCTATTTTTGCGCTCTACAACACCATTCTGTTGAGGCGTACGAGCGGCAGAGAAATTATGAGATATGCCTACTGATTGAAGATAGATTTGTAGGGTCTCATTTCTAAACTCTATATCATTGTCGCTTCATAGCTTTTGAGTCGGTAGTTGAAGAAATACTTATACTTTCTTCATGAAATCAATAATTAACTCAGGTGCTTCAGACTTAGCTCTAAAGAATTCTAACCACATGTATCGTGAGTACTCATCGACCATAACAAGTATATACTTCTTTCCGTTGATCGATTAAATACGCATGGGGCCGCAGAGATCCAGTTACTAGCCACACCAGCAAATAATATTGAGTTGGATGCCACATCAATCGCCACATCAACATGGTAACCGGTTAATGCTTAAATCGGTTACTCAGGTACCTAAATGTTTGAAACTTCACATCTTAGATAAATGGCCTAGCTAACGCACCCCTTATTGAAAAGTATCAAAACAGATATTTTGAATGCACGTTACCTAAAATAGGAAATAAGACAAAGTACGTTACCTTTAATGCAATTTTCCCTTTCTAAAATCCTCAAAGTGTAATCTTGAACTGTCATGTTACTCTGTACACATTTCAAAATGAGGTAAACAAATAAATATAAAAGGAAAAAGGAAAAGGAAAAGGAAAAAGGAAAATAAAATAAAATTGATTTTTATTTTATTAGACTAGAAATATGGGGAAAAAAGAAGAAATAGTTAAAATGAGTCAAGTATGCCATTTAATGAAAGTGGGAAGTGAAGAAAGGAGTTTAAGTTCAATCGGACTAAACATGAAAGAAATTTTCAAATCAAGGGTGAAAAATAAAGTTTTGGCGAAAGCATTGATGCAAAAGGGTCGAATGACATTCTCTAATAGTTCAAGGTTAGTGTAGACGTCAACTGGTCCAAAGTACCTTCTGTAAATATGACAGGCTTTAGCTTGAAAGGGACGGAACGATGCTGAGTTTTAAGACCTACTAACGAAAAATCCAAATATATTTACAGATTTAAATAGCCAACAGATCAAATGGTCCAAAGCATTTAAGAAATAATGGAGTTTTGAGAGAGAACTCAATGCTTGAAATTCATGATCGGGTTTTCAGTTTCTTCGACGATTCAAGGTAAATACTCAACGAAATCTCCTAATTTTTATGACTGTGGCTTCGTTTTTGAATTACCTATCGAACCCAAGTCGTCTTATGTCTCAGATTTAACTGTAGAAGGTTAGAATCGTGTTTAAAGTTTGTTCGATTCAGTTTAAAAATCAAAACTTTGGAGTCAAAATACGAGTTCGTTTCTCAACCAGTTTACGAGAATTTTGGCTCATTTGGTGAGGAGAAATGTTACCAAGAATTTAAAGAAAAAAAGAGAGAAAACGATGGAATAACGAGGTCAATCGACCTGAAACCTACTGCCGGCAAGTTGGAAAGTGCAAAGTTTCTCTCCGACGTGGTTGACCTTGCATCGTGTAACTCGTATGTACTCGACGCATGAGCCAACCTCTTAACCATGGGTTTCCATCTCATTCAGCTTTTGGAAATAAATAAGAAAAGCCCACATATTTTTGAGATAATGGAAAATTACTTATTTCCGACCACATTTACCGACGGATTTAATCCGTCGGTAATTACCGACGGATCACCGACGGTAAAGAAAATTTTGCGACGGATAGACTATCCGTCGGTAATCCGTCGGTAAATGTACAAATTACCGACGGATATTAAATTTTTTTATTTTATTTTTTTTATTTTTAAATCCATCGGTAATCCGTCGGTAATTTATATAATTTAATAAAAAAAAATTGACGTTCGTCGGTAAACCATCGGTAATTACAGACGAATTACCGACGGCCTTTAAGAATCCGTCGGTAAGTTTAATAATTTAATAAATATTTATTTTTTCTGTGATCATGTATGTATGTATATATATATATGTATGTATGTATGTTTGTATGTATGTGATCATGTATGTAGATACACAAGTACGTATGTGATCATGAATGTATGTACACCATGTATATATAAAGTATGTATACATCATGTATATGTATAGTATGTATGTACATCATGTATATGTATAGTACGTATGTGATCATGTATGTATATACAAGTACGTATGTGATCATGTATGTATATACAAGTACGTATGTGATCATATATATACAAGTACGTATGTGATCATGTATATACAAGTACGTATGTGATCATGTATAGTATGTATGTTAAAGCCAACTGTGTATGTTAAAGCCCAATTGGATATGTTAAAGGCCAGCTGGGAACGTTAAAGCCCCACTGAATCCATTAAAGCCCAACTGGATCTGTTAAAGCCCAACTGGTAACGTTAAAGCCCAACTAAATCCATTAAAGCCCAAATGGATCTGTCAAAACCCAACTGGTAACGTTAAAGCCCAACTAAATCCATTAAAGCCCAACTAGGTACGTTAAAGCCTAATTGGACCCATTAAAAGCAACTGGATATATTAAAGCCCAACCGGGTCCATTAAAGCCCAACTGGATTCATTAAAGCCCAACTGTGTACGTTAAAGCCCAATTGGATACGTTAAAGCCCAGTTGGGAACGTTAAAGCCCCACTGAATCCATTAAAGCCCAACTGGATCTGTTAAAGCCCAACTGGTAACGTTAAAGCCCAACTGGGTCCATTAAAGCCCAACTGGATTCATTAAAGCCCAACGGTGTACGTTAAAGCCCAATTGGATACGTTAAAGCCCAATTGGATACGTTAAAGCCCAACTGGGAACGTTAATGCCCCACTGAATCCATTAAAGCCCAACTGGATCTGTTAAAGCCCAACTGGTAACGTTAAAACCCAACTAAATCCATTAAAGCCCAATTGGATACGTTAAAGCCCAACCAAATTCATTTAAAGCCCAACTGATCACATATTGTCCCTGATCTAACCGGATTCGTTTAAAACCAAGTTACTTCAGGGGTATTTTTGTCAATTTAAACACAATTTGATAAATTAATTAATAATTTTAAATATAATTTGATAAATTAATTAATTAATAATTTATTTATTAATTTTAATATTAAATAATATATTAACTAATAATTTATTTAATAATTATAATTTTAAATATAATTTTAATTTAAAAGTAATTTATTTAATAAAAAACAATTATCCTTCGGAAATCCGTTGGTAATCACCGACGGATATTATCCGTCGGTAAATACCGACGGAATTTCCGTCGGAAATCCGTCGGTGAATTTCCGAAAATTCTAAAAAAATTAGCGGGCTTAAAGCCCTAATCTGTCGATTTCCCTATCTCGACCTCCATCGCACTCTCGCTCTCCCTCTCGTCTCCTTCTCTCGGCCTCCATCTCACTCTCGCTCTCCCTCTCGTCTCCCTCTCTCGACCTCCATCTCACTCTCGATCGCTCTCGTTTCTGACCTCCACCGGCGTCGACATCCACAGTGTCTCCCTCGTTTCTGACCTCGAGCGACAGCCACCGGCGGCCACATCCACAGCGGCGACGCCTCCCTCTCGATCAGGTTTTTGCTCTCTCTCTCTCTCTCTATTTGTTTGGCGAGTTTTAAGGAGGAATTCATGTGTTTATGGGGTTGTTTTCATATTAATATCAAATTAATCAGAAAATGGTTTGGATCAAGCATCCCTTAAGGTCGCCAATTTGACAAGACTCGGAGTTTTGTTTAAACATGACAATTGATAGATATGCATGTTATTAGGAAATTAATGAAAGAAAACATAGTAAGGAACGAGTAATATGACCTGTGTATGCAAATTGTTCGCACACAAGGGACTATGTGTTAAATTTTTTGATAAGAGATGTTGGTTTATTGTTTATAACTATTTTTGATCAAAAGGCCGTGATGTTGAGTTTGTTTGCATCTAAGTAGGAATCTTTGTGTGTGTATGTGTGCAATGAATAAATGAATATGTGTATGTGTATGTGTATGTGTATATAACTCAATTGTTGTCTTTATAGGGCTATGACTACACGTCAAAATGAACAAAGTGTATGTATGTATATATTGTAGATTGAAATTGATATGAGCATATTGTATATTCAAATTGATATGAGTTGTTTTAGCTTATGAAAACGCCATTTTTGGTTTGATAAACTTGTGATATTAATTAGTTGGGTTGTCATTTATTGGACAAACATTAGGTTGATAAATGGAGACATTTGGTATGATTTAGGATTTGATTATACTTGATTTTATTTATTTATTTTAGTTGGGTTGCCAATTGTTGGACAAACATTAGGTTGATTTATGGAAATATTCATTTTATAGCCGTTATGCCGCCGAAATTTTAAAAAACATATGTTTGACTTTCCAATAATCAAACAATTACATTTAGAGTTTTAGAGTCATCCAAAACTCCTCTAAACCTATGGTTTGACTTTCAAGAAGGCAAACCATTACATGTAGTGTTCAAAAGAATTCTAACTTCGTTGACACCTACGGTTTGACTTTTAAATAGTCAAACCATTACACGTAGGGTTTTTAAACTTTCCAGAACATTTTTCTTTGATTGTAACCTACGGTTTGACTTTCCAATAGTCAAACCATTACACTTAGAGTTTTAGAGTCATCCAAAACTCCTCTAAACCTATGGTTTGACTTTCAAGAAGGCAAACCATTACATGTAGTGTTCATTAGACTTCTAACTTCATTGACACCTACGGTTTGACTTTTAAATAGTCAAACTATTACACGTAGGGTTTTTAAACTTTCCAAAACATCTTTCTTTGATTGTAACCTACGGTTTGACTTTCCAATAGTCAAACCATTACACTTAGAGTTTTAGAGTCATCCAAAACTCCTCTAAACCTATGATTTGACTTTCAAGAAGGCAAACCATTACATGTAGTGTTCATTAGACTTCTAACTTCATTAACACCTACGGTTTGACTTTTAAATAGTAAAACCATTACACGTAGGAGTTTAAAGTCATCCAAAGCTCATCTAAACCTACGGTGTGACTTTTCAATAGTCAAACCATTACACCACCTCTATCTTGATTATGTCGATTAACTACTTATTTCTTTGTTGTAGTGGTTGAATATGTCGATAGATAGAGGATGGATGTATAGAAAGAACGATAGTCGGGGGTTTCTTAGCGTCGACTATATTGTTGCAATGGACAGTTTTTTGGACTATGCCTACGCCGATGAAAGGACTGTTGAAAGGAAACCTACACGTGATGGGATAGTGCTTCGTATTAGATGCCCTTGTAAGAAGTGTCAAAACTTACGCTATAAAGAAAGGACTGACGTGAGGCTGCATTTGATGAAGCACGGTTTCATGCCTGGTTATACCACATGGTGGGCACATGGTGAAACTTATTACCATAATGAAGGGCATCAAGACATGGGTCAATCTTCTACTCCGGTAGTAGATCATAATGAAAGTTATGTTGAAATGGTGAACGATCACATGATACATGATGGCATGACATGAGAAGCAGAAACCCCTAATCCTTCTGCCCAAGGATTTTATGACATGTTACAAGCTGCTGACGAGCCACTATGGGACGGGTGTCCAAATTACTCAAAATTAGGAGCTGCAACGAGATTGTTGAATTGGAAGGCAGAATGTAATGTACCCGAGACGACTTATAACCGCAATGTTGCTATAATTAAAGAGATGTTACCCGAGGGTGATAAACTACCAGGTAACTTCTATGAGACGAAAAATAGTTTGAAAAAGCTTGATCTGCCAAAACAAAAGATCGACGCTTGCAAAAACCATTGCATGTTATTTTATAAGGATGATTCTGAGTTGACCCACTGCCGAGTGTGCAATGAATATCGTTTCAAGACAAGTGGTCGAAGCAAGGTCCCTAACTTGGTGATGACGTACTTGCCGATTGTTCCTAGACTTCAAAGATTGTATATGTCAAAGAAGACGTCTAAAGAGATGACTTGGCATAAGGATCATCAGACAGAACCGGGTGTGATGGTACATCCAAGTGATGGTGCGACTTGGAAGCATTTCGACATGGTACATCCTGACTTCGCTTCTAAGGTCCAGAATGTGCGTCTTGGCTTATGCACCGACGATTTCAACTTGAATAATTCAAATTCGAATCCGTATTCACTTTGGCCAGTGTTTCTTACCATCTACAATTTACCTCCTTGGTTGAGTTTGAAAGATTCATACGTGAAACTTGCATTGGTCATTCCAGGTAGAAAGATCCCCGGTCAGAATTTGGATGTCTCTCTTAGGCCGCTAATAGATGATCTCAAGATGTTGTATACAGTGGACGCTCTTACGTATGATGCTTATCGTAAGAATAATTTTGAGATGAGGGCTATACTTCTATGGACCGTCAGCGACTTCCCTGCCAACGCAATGTTGTCGGGTTGGAGAACGCACGGCAAGCTAGCCTGCCCATACTGCATGGGTACAGTCGATTCGTTTCAGTTAAGAAATTGAGGTAAATCTTGTTGGTTTGACTGTCATCGGAGATGGTTACCTATTGCACACCCCTTCCGACGTGATCGAACAGGGTTTCTGGATGGATCTAGGGTGTTAGCCGGTCCACCACCTGAGTTAACCGGTGAAGAAATATGGGAACAGGTCCGTCATCTTCCAACTGTTTACGATGGCTCCCTATTTCGACGGACCAATAGAAAAATTACCGGTTTCGGAATCACTCATAATTGGGTGAAGAGAAGCATCTTTTGGGAGCTGCCATATTGGAAGACGTTGTTAATCCGACACAACCTGGATGTCATGCACATTGAGAAGAACGTCTTTGAGAATCTCTTTAACACTTTCATGGACACATCAAAAACGAAAGACAATATAAAAGCAAGGAGGGATGTAGAGATGTATTGCAACCGACCGCAGTTGCACATTGCCACGTCAGGCAATAAAGTAGTGAAGTCGAAGTCGTACACTTTGACAAAACAACAAGTAAAACAAGTATGTGAATGGTTGAAGAGACTGAAGTTTCCGGACGGGTATGCTTCGAATATTGGGGGTTGTGTAAACATGGTAGATTACAGCTTTTATAGCTTCAAGAGTCATGATTGTCATGTGTTTATGCAACGATTGCTTCCTATTGCGTTACGAGGGATGATACCGACTCCCATATGGGATGCGATAATGGAGTTATGCACATCCTTTCGTGTAATCTGCTCAAGGGTGTTACACTTAGAAGACTTGATTCCATTGCAAACAAGTATCGTTCAAACAATTTGTAAGTTGGAAAAAGTCTTCCCGCCCGGATTCTTTGATTCTATGGAACACTTAGTGATACATTTGACACGAGAAGCCATAAATGGTGGGTCGGTCCAATATAGGTGGATGTATCTTTATGAGAGGTAAATGAACTTTGCCATTCAAATACTTTGCATTCAAATACTTACCTATTTATTTTCTAACACGTATTTCAATCGTTGTTTAGGAAACTTGGGTCGTTGAAGAGGACTGTTAGAAACAAAGCAAGGGTGGAGGGGTCTATTGTTGAGTCATATCTAGTAAATGAACTCTCCACCTATTGTTCCCTGTATTTTGATCCACAGATAGAAACTCGACATAATCGCGAGTCAAGAAACTTTGCCCCAGATATTCCTAGTTCTTCAGGAATAGACGATCGCTTGAGCATATTCAAGGTTCCATCTCGTAGATTATTCAAGAAGGGGGGAAAAAGACCATCTTGACTCACTCCAAGATTCACAAGATCCACACATATGTGTTGTTGAATTGTGAGGAAGTTCGACCTTTTCAATGGACCTTCGATGAGTGGATACGAGAAAGAGAACCTCATCTTGATGCAGTTGCACGAGATAAAGCTCGGGATGAAAGGTTTTCTACTTGGTTCGAACAACACGTGAGTACAAACATATGAAATTTACGTATGTAATGTTACACATATGTAATTTATTTATTATTTGCGGTTTTATAGGTCATGCTCAGATCAGGCGATTTCTCCGACCATTTGAAATCCCTAGCACGTGGACCAGGCCGATATGCTTGGTCGCATAAGGAATATTTTGTCAATGGTTACAAGTTTCATATGGTAACACATGTTGCTGGGCGTGTCACACATAATAGTGGCGTATGTGTGAGAGGATCTTGTTATGACGACTCTGAGTTTGACTATTACGGATTGTTGGACGACGTGTTAGAGGTGGAGTACTACGGTGTGGGCTATTGTGCTGTAGTTTTGTTCAAGTGTACATGGTTTGATAGTCCAGATGGAGTTAGAGTCGACCCTAAACATGGGTTGGTTGATATCAAATACAAGTCTAGACTCAGAGGTGAGGATTATTACGTCCTAGCATCACAAGCGGAACAAGTGTATTACACACCCTATCCTTCAGGAAGTAAGGATTTAAAGGACTGGTGGGCAGTTGTGAAGACCAAAGCCCGTGGAATATATGAAGTTGCAGAAAGGGCTATCGATGTGTTGGATGATGATAACGTGGACGGAGAACCGTTCTTTCAAACCAACGAACGGGTAACTCATCATACAAACAACTGGGTAAATGAGGACCTCGATTACATCCCTCTTGTCACTGGGGAGCTCAACGTAGTCACCACAAATGACGAAGCTAGCGAGGAAGCTACATCAGATCACGAAGCTAGCGACAAGGAAGAAGAATTTGAAGATATGGATGATGATGAAGATAACGAAGACAAACTTATGTTATCTGATCACTCGTCTAATAACTAGTGTGTCTTTCATATTTAGACATTTTCGTGTTAAACATTCTCTATTTTCGTGTTAAACATTCTCTATTTTTGGGTCTTATGATTTATGTACACTTATATCATTTTGTGTTAACCATTCTCTATTTTTAGATGTCTGGACACCCTTTAGGGGTAGTAGGGGTAGGGACAGTAGCAACTCCGCTGGGTGTGGTGACCCCCAGGCCGATGAGTTCACCGGAGACGGCCTAGATCAGATCCAGTCTGATGACAGAGCAGCGGGCTCGAGGGTTAGAGGCCCGAATGTGGCATCACAGACGCCCCAGCCTAGTCAGCGACCGCCACTTTTGTTGTCTGATGCGGTCGGGTAAGTAGATGTGATCTATTATTTATTCTAGTACATAATAAACCGATCCTAATGTTTTTTATGTTGTATATTTTACAATTGTGAAGGTTTAAGGACATGTCGGTAGTCCGGAGGGCCATTGCCGTCTTTAAGTCCATGTTTGATGGTCCTTGGGCTCATTTTAGGGATGTCCCTAATGAGCACTATCCACGGTTGCTGGATCGATTTCGGGTAGGTATATTTTACTCTATTTAACTTATTGAGTGGATTTATTTTTACTTAATCCAAACAATGTGTTTGCAGTTGTATTATAGTTGGCCTCCTGAGATGGACGCCGATGTATTAGTTACATATCGGCGTCACCTACATAATAGGTACTCCGACATGATGATAGATGCACGTGTCTTCGCCGAGGAAAGGTCTTTAGCCATTGATGGTGTCTAGTTCGACGGACATGACTACAAGATTCTTGCGCCACACCCTCCAGAGTGGATCCGGAGTGAGTTTTGGGTCCAAATGATTGAGCAGGTTTGTTTTGTTTTGAATACTTGTATCTGGTTGTACTAGGATTTATATTGATTTATGTCTTCTTTTTAACAGGTATGGAACACCGACGCGTTCCGGCGTGTAGTTTCGGCCAATACAGCCAATCGGGCCACCGAGTATGAGGGGATGATATCCAGACACTGTACTGGATCTATTAGTATCCCTATGCATCGGGACCGCTTGGTAATTTATCATACACTAGACTAAATGTATATAATTGATAACTATATGTACTATATACATGATTTTATTACCTACTAACAATTTAAGTTGTGTATTGTAGAGAGATGTATGGGGCCATGAGCCTACCAGCGACGAGGTTTGGGAGGCTACACACTGCACCAACAGGAAGCTTGTTCCGGGTGCGACTGGTCCGACCACAGATCCTCCGATCTACGTTTATCCAAAGGCGACTCATATGATGGTAAGTTCAATTATGCATGACTAGATATTTGTTTGTTTTATAAGATAGATAGAAATTATAGCAAACTTAGTTTGGGCTGCCAATTGTTGGGCAGACGATAGGATTGTTTTCATAAAAGCAGGTCATGGATATATGTTCAAATCACAGTTGAAATGCTTTCGAATTTTCTATAGGTTAGTTGACTTGACAATGTCTAATTTGGTAAACTGTAGGATGCCTACCATCGGAATAGGGATGAGGAGTACCCGGACTTACCTCCCGGCACTGTACCTCCCAATGACGCTGAGTTGTGGGAGCGTAGTGTTGGAGGACGGCGTAAGGGCCGTCTTTTTGGATGAGGGACCAGTCAGGATCCCTATTATGCTATGACCGGTGATTCAGGTGCCAGTTTGAGCGGGAGCATGCGCGGCCGTCGCGATGAGGAGGTATGCTTGTCAAATGTTGTTTAACATTGTTAATCATATGTTTGTTAAATGTTGTCTGACATTGTTCTATATATGTTTGTCAAATATTGAATTTCAGTTGGAGGAGTTGAGGCAGAGGTTAGAGAGAGAGGAAACACAGAGGATCCAGTTGCAGGAGCGACTACAGAGAGAGGAAGCAGAGAGGATCCGGATGCAGGAGCGATTGGATAGAGATGAAGCAGAGAAGAGACAGATGCTGGAACGAATGGCACAGTTTGACGCGTTCATGATCAAGTTTAACAATCAGCACCCATTTCCCCCTCCGTAGGATTATGTTTATGTATTTATAGATATTTTGTACACTTTAAGAATTAGTAATATTTAAAAATTGGCAGGTTTTGTATGGGATAAAAAACTGGAAAATTTTAATCTTTAATTATTTTTAAAAAAAAATTAAATTACCGACGGATTATCCGTCGGTAATCCGTCGGAAAGTATTTTTTAATTTAATTTTTATTTAATAAATATCCGTCGGAAATCCGTCGCTAAATTCGTCAGAAAGAATCCGTCGCTAATCCGTCGCTAAAGGAAGACCGTCGGTGATCAGTCAGAAATAACCTCGTCGTCGGTAACCGTCGGAGAACCGTCGGAAAACATAACCGTCGGTGATCCGTCGGTAATATCCGTCGGTGATCGGTCGGTAATTTGAACGCCGACCACCTCTTTACCGATGGCTATTTACCGACGGATTTCCATTTTACTGACGGATCACCGACGGATTCATCCGTCGGTGATAAGCCTCTGTTTTGTAGTGAATTAATTTTAGTATTATAATTTGTTTTGGGCTATAATCGTTTTATTATTATGTATTACTTAATTAATTAATACGCTAATTTAACTTTAATATATTAATTTATTTTAGTATATTAATCTAATTAATTAATCAGTTTTATATGGAGGTGTTATTAAATTTAAATGACGGCTTTGAAGCCTTGTATTTTGGTTAAATATTATGCGGAGCAAATGATATTTATAGTTATTAAAAGAATCAATCGATATTAAGAATCATTATTAAACGTGGTACTTAGAGATTTATTAAATTATTTTGATGGTTTAATAATGTGATTAAATCGTCGTAGTTTGAGTTAAGTATTCATTGGGACGTTTTAATTTAGAGAGATAAATTTATATGATTATAATATGATTATTTTAACGTTTTAGGACTTTATCAAGTTTTAGACTTGGGGTTGACTAAAGTTAGACGAGGTTGACCATATTGACCAATGGTTGACTTTTACCTTGTTTGACCCACAAGTGTTTTGACAATGAGATCAAATGGAGATATTTGAATCATCAAGAGACCGAGTTTGGAGTGTGACATTAGGTCGAGTAGGGTTGACCATTGTTGACTTTTGGAGAATATAAGTCATTAATTAGATATGGTGGTATGAAATGTGTAGGTTTTTCTGTCAAGAGCTATCAATAGCCAATCTACACGCAATTAGGTGAGTATTCATGAGACTTATAATGTGATGCATACCTTACGTACAAATTTATTTTCAGCATTATATGATTTGTATGGTGATGTGTACGTATGCATGATGATTTAGTTTTCATACATGATACAATATATTTTTACATGTATGATATTTATGACCAGTTGAATGTTATGTGTTTATTTTGTTTTCAAATAACTCTAGCATGTTATTTCAGTCGCAAGTTTTATCGTTCCAATATTTTTGGAGGCCCTGTTACACATGTATTAAGACTACAAATAAACTGAACAATTAATAAATAAATTAATCTATAAAAATTGGGAAACAGCATTTTAAAATAAGGAAATTTTACAATCTAAAATTGGGAAACAACATTCAATCTGCAACATTTTAAAAGATATCTTAGGTGTAAGTCGGGTTTTTTTGTTGCTAAACACAGTAGAATAGCGGGTGGGTTTTTTGCAAATTCAACAAATCACTTTAAATACCACTTTAAAGAACTAAAAACCCTTTGTTGAAGCTTAAATACGTACAGTGGGTATGGGTTTTGTGCAAATTCAAGAAATCACTCAAACCACTCTAAAAAACTACCAACAATCCATAGTGAAAACCACGTTAGAGAATTGCAGTATTATGATAATTGCAATGGATTCTTGAGTTAAACAATCACTTTAAAATTGGGTATGGGTTTTTAGCAAATTCCATGTTTCAATCCATCATCTTTTGGTTATGAATGCAGTTAATAAATAATGTTTCTCTTAGATTTCTTCTAGCTAGCATCATTATGATAATTTCAGTGGATATTTGAGTTAAAAAACCACTTTAAAAGACAAAAATATTTGCTAGAAGCATGGAATTCATACAATGGGTATGATTTTTTTCGGCAAATTCAACACATCACTCAAAGTCTTAAACTAATCCAAAAGACTAAAAAACCTTCACTTGAAGCCGAAATTTGTACAACACTGATGGGGTAAATATTTGCTATTTGGCTTATAGCAAATTCATTGAATCAACAACCTACTCATAAAAAATTGGGATTATTGCAAAAATGCAATATCAACAAACCACTTAAAATTGAGAAACAACTAAAATCATTAGTTTTTTTTCATAAAATAAACAAAATAAAATTTAGATAATCACTTATCATATCCAAGTGTGGGTTTCAAATTTTTAAAAACTTACATAAGCATATATTTGAAGTCAAATGCCTTTGAACTAGTGAATTGAGTCTCGATGTATGAACTGGTGAACACTACACAACCTTGAAGAAGAGATTGAAGAAGAGTGAAGAACTGCAGATTGGATCATCAATAGATCGATGGCACTCTTGTGGATTTATGATTTTTAAATATGATGTTTTATAGCCTGGATGATGTTGTCATCGTGAAAAAAAAACGTAATTGATGTTGTGATGCAGGATTTAAGAGTCCGTGTTGCCATTGGAAAGAAAAATTGTAGGAACCGAGGAGTTGGATTGGAGTTTGATCAATAGAGATGAAGAATTAAAGATGGATGACCCAAGATTTTTGTTTTGCTTAATGAGTTTTATCCGGTGGATGTCTTGGACTGGGCCCTAAAGAAAAATAAATAACATATTTTTAGATTGATTTGGACCCCAATAACCTGGCCTGTTCGGTTGAACAGGCCAAAGCACGACCCTGAGTAAGTCACACAACAAGTGGCACGACCCCGTAATCGGTGTCCAGACAGGTGCAAGGGAACGCCAGTGACAAAATGATCCATACCTGACAAGACAATTTATGAGATCTCTTTTCTTTCATTGTTGCATGTTTTCAGAAAACGCATACTATTTGTTACAAAGTTTACAAGTTGATATGTATAATATGATACGATTTTATTCATGCAAACCATGAACTCACTGAGCTTTATAAACTGACTATAGTATGCATCTCAAGGACAAAAGATTTCAAGTCGGATAAAGGAAAATGACACACATTGAGAGTTGCCTTGTCTATTTATGTTTAATATTTATGTTCAGACATCTATAATGAATAATATTGTAACGTAACTCGGTATGGGACGGGTTAGCATTTAAGTTACATATTTATTATGCTAAAGTATTCCGCTATAAACGGTTTTAATTTAGCCGTTATTTTGGAGTATCTATGTAGAAATTGTTTCAGATTACGTAACATTCCTCAGGCGAAAAAATGGTTGTTACAATTTCCATCTCTAGTAATCACCACATAGCTTTAACTGAATCAAATTTACCAAAACAATCGAAGATTACAAGCCAAAACATTCTTTAATCATGATCTTTCTGAATAACAGTAGCTGACAGTGACCAATCATATTGATTACCAGCAAAATAACAGCCGGTTCATTCACTTTATTTCCCCCGCTAGATGTGCATTTCACAACATTTTCTGTTTTAGTAGTTTCAAAGTACCCCAAATAAAGATTTCATAGATGCCCAAAATTAACCAACCTTAACAACCAAATCTTTCCAGATTATTTTCGAGCGAAAAATCCGCCCTGTCCAGTTTAACGGAATAAAACCCTTACCGACCGATGAGAAACATGCTCCTGTAAACTTACAAATACATTGGTCAGAAGTAACTTGAATTTACCTTACATGCGTTCTTTCAACCCATTATATTTAATACCCCGCTAGTTCTAAAACATTATTGGGACATCTTAATATTCAATAAAACCATCTAGTTTAAGTACGTCTAGGCATCAAAGTGAATACCTAAATCCCTTAAACTCAGGCTCTGATACCAACCATAACAGCCCGCAAATCCACATAACATATAACATGGAATTTATACAAAACCAACCACATTGGGGCTACACATTGGGTCCCTTTCTACAAAACTATACAACTATATGAAATAGCATATAAACTTTTTGCTAATAACATTTTCATACCTAAAGATTCAAATAGCATGAAGATCAAAATCAAACTTCATAAAATTTCTTAACAGGCTTAGCATGAAAACATCAGAGCAGATAATATCACATTTTCCCTTTGGTATGAATTGGATATAACCCCAAAAGGCTATAGCAACTAGTAAATCATGCAAGTATACATGGCTCATTAGTAACATCCAAAACAAGTAATAATGGTAAGTAATACCAGATATCATACCTTAGGGATTTTCAAAGCAAGAAGAGTGTTACGGTCAACTTTAAAACAATATTTCAAGAGTAAAAACGAAGCAATATCTTTTGAGAGTTGGTAATCAAAGTACTAAAATGTAACAATAAGTAAAGATAACATGGGTGTAAGATCAGGTTGGATTTCAGCAAACAGAGTGTAGTGAACATTGCTACAGCAATAGCTCTCTACAAACACTACTGGATTGAATGGCCTTCCAAGGAAGTGCAGATTAGACCATATATTGGCAGTGCACGTAGTGATGTATCAATAACCGAACTAGTACAAATCTTGCCTTTCTTTCCATATAGTTTTGCAACCCATAAGGTTGTTGTAGCTCTCTATAGCCTCTATAACACACTTAATAAAAACATTTGCGTTGTCTTAATTTTAAGTCCAACTCATCTAAATAAAATAACATGTGTCAATTTGTCAAAGTTTACTAGATGAAATTTTTGTACCACTTCTGAATAGTGAAGTAAATTGCAATTAACAAGCAAATATCCACTAACACTTTGGCTTAATCTCACAACCTTCCCTTGCACCCACACTAAGGTGTTTACCCTAGCATGACTGAATGTAAAAGTTTAAAAGTAAATGACATAAAAATAGAAGACATGAATGTAAATGACTTGAAAAGTAAATTTGAAAGAAAAATAAATTAATGTTGTAAAGGTTGATGTAGCAACTAACAGTAAGAACAATTTCCAAAAGATTGCAATGTATTAAAACTACTGTAATACAATGTTTATAAGAAGTTTTGGTTCAGCTGATGTTATGCCTAAGCATAAGGATGATGATCTAAAACTGCAACCATTACTTCCCAAAAGATGCTTAAGAGTACAAAAGTAAATTGTCTATTGGTTATTAACCGAATATAAAAATCACAATTATCAAAAGTAAAGATGCTTAAGGAGAAAAATCACGGCATCTTTAGGGCATTTTCTATCCCTCTTCCCCTAATCATGTACTTCCAAGATGCCTCCACAGTGGGCAGACTATGCCCACGGTCAAACAGTGACGTTTTTAACCCAAAAATGATGCGTTTAACCATAAAAACATTTCTCAACAACTCCAAATGAAAATAAAATAATAAAAGGAAGAAAACACAAACAGATAAAAAGGAAACATAACTAAAATGAAAGAAAAAAAATACACAAATGATGTGTAAATAACACTCAAAATGAGAGTTATCACTTACTAACTATGGAGGCAACAAAAGAAAATACCATACCTAGAATTTATAAGTTGCAAGCTCAAACCCTTTGATTCTTCTTCCTCACATGACTCACACCACAAGAACACATTACATACACACACAACCTAAAAAGGTTGTCTAACTGATTCTAAAAGAAATGAAAGGCAATGAAAGGCACAAGCCCTTAAAAATGGGTTTTCTCATTTTACTTTCCGAATCCTAAAAAATAAACCAAATAACACTTCTAGCCCTTTGACTTTGAAATTTAACACAACTAGGGTATTACATTTTGTTGCTCATCAATCTATAAATTCACAAATGGATTGAGCTTTGAGTATCCATTTTCGTGGGTATCGTCAAGACAAAGAAGCCATTTACTTTTTTTCTTACCTATTTGGTGCTAATCGACTACTATTATCTTATGCTGAAATCATTTCAAGATCTTTTTCACAAGCAGGAAGGTGATAAAGCCATGTGGGAATATCCTTTTGTTGTAGTTGGTTCTAACATAACATTCATGCTTATTTATTAAGATACTTGATCTTGAAGTTGATTCGATAATAAAATTTAATACTTCACTTCTAAGAAGTTATAACAGGATAACACTACTTCTGCAAGCTCTCGGTTTTTTGTTTTCCAGATGCATTTCGAGTCACTTGTGTTCCTTTCACTTTCTGCCAACTGGTGTGTAGAGGTGATGAGATTGGGTGAAAAGAAGGATGTGCGATCATAAGATGTGGTCAGAAAGGGAAAGCCGACAACAACAGATGCTAAGACCTACACACCTACAACTTCGGATTTTTGACCAAAAATACCAAACCAACTTGAAAATATCTTTTGAATACCCAAGACTTTCAATTCAATGGATTACCATCATCAATTCTCAAGTTTAACTCAATGACAAATAAAAACACCAAAACCCAATTTATGAGATAAGAATCTTCAATCATGAATTCAGATAAGGTCAAAGAAACTTAAAAGTAATTCCAAATAGTTGATTCCATTGATGAGTTCACAAAGAAACTTGCAAACCTAAAACCCAAACTTTTTAAACCAAACCCAAAACTAAAACCAAGCATACTTGTAGCGGAAAACCGTATAGTACACAGTGAGGGTGCATGTATACATCGACACTATGATCGCTACAAGTAATAAAGTGGTAAATATACTGAGATCGTATCTACAGGGATTGTACTTCAAAGTTTCGAGTCCTAAGTCGAGAATACATCGATTTCAATGAGAGAGGAAGGAAATATTTTTAAGCGAGTTTGGTGATTTAAAAACTAAACAAGTAAATAAAAATGGGTATGGGTTAAGTTTTTCTTGAGATATACGTAGTAACAAAATGGTTAGTTAATTTGTAGCATGAAGTGTCTATAAAAATCTTGATCTCTCAAAAGTTGATTTTTATAGATCGGTACTACAAAGTGCCCATAAAGTGTCTATTGTTACTAACTCTTAGTCTTACCGATTTAACTATGTTGATAAAAATCATGTTCTACCAGTATGAAGATTTATACCCAAATCTCGACCGACGTTTTAACCTTAGTAAATCATACAAAACCCGTATCTCTACGTGGTTATCAAAGACTCTCTCGAATCTTTGTGCATCAATTAAGCCGTATTTCGAACCTGCCCCTATCAGGGTCAAGATCTAATATTAACACTTCAAAGTCATCAGTTTATCCGCGTTGAGTTTAAGTCCCGACTCAAGTGACAAAGCTTAAGAGCTAGCAATAATGGCAACACTTACTAGTCTCAAGTTCGACCCACACCCACATCCAAAGAGATGCTTAGCTCGTAATAATAAAATTAAAGAACATAATGTAAGAAAATAAATACTTGTTAACTACTTGTATTAAAATAAAAAGAGAAATAAACTACAAATTTAGACGAAAAGTAAATGCGAAAATTAAATGCAAGAAATTTAAAGACTATAAATTAAAGTACAACTAAAATAATAAAAAGACAACTAAAATGCAAAGAAAACTAAAATACTACATTGTTGCTTTGTTGATGATGGAGATGATTTGGGAATAAAGGAAGACTGCTATTTTTTATTGACCAGTTGTGCTTACCTTGCTTTCTTCAATGTTTCTCCCAAGCTTCCCTTTTATAGTGGTAAGATGGGCAATATCTATTATCCAATAGACTAAAGATTGTCATATCTCCAAAATCTTTTGGTTAATGAGAGTCACACATAAATAAGATTTTCTCAGATTTTCTAATCATTTGCCATCCATATACAACTCATATAATCCAGATAAAAGAAATTGTCGGTCTTTGTCCAATGATCCTCGGGTGCCCACAGTGGGCAGACTGTGCCCACTATCGAACAGTGACGTTTTTAACCCAAAAATGATGCGTTTAACCATAAAAACATTTCTCAACAACTCCAAATGAAAATAAAATAATAAAAGGAAGAAAACACAAACAAATAAAAAGGAAACATAACTAAAATGAAAGAAAAAAATCACACAAATGATGTGTAAATAACACTCAAAATGAGAGTTATCACTTACTAACTATGGAGGCAACAAAAGAAAAGACCATACCTTGAATTTATAAGTTGCAAGCTCAAACCCTTTGATTCTTCTTCCTCACATGACTCACAAGAACACATTACATACACACACAACCTAAAAAGGTTGTCTAACTGATTCTCAAAGCAATGAAAGGCACAAGCCCTTAAAAATGGCTTTTCTCATTTTACTTTCCGAATCCTCTAAAATAAACCAAATAACACTTCTAGCCCTTTGACTTTGAAATTTAACACAACTAGGGTATTACATTTTGTTGCTCATCAATCTATAAGTTCACAAATGGATTGAGATTTGAGTATCCATTTTCGTGGGTATCGTCAAGACAAAGAGGCCATTTACTTTTTTTCTTACCTATTTGGTGCTAATCGACTACTATTATCTTATGCTGAAATCATTTCAAGATCTTTTTCACAAGCAGGAAGGTGATAAAGCCATGTGGGAATATCCTTTTGTTGTAGTTGGTTTTAACATAACATTCATGCTTTATTAAGATACTTGATCTTGAAGCTAATTCGATAATAAAATTTAATACTTCACTTTTAAAGAGTTAGAAATGGATAACACTACTTTTGCAAGCTCTCGGTTTTTTGTTTTCCAGATGTATTTTGAGTCACTTGTGTTCCTTTCACTTTCTGCCAACTGGTGTGTAGAGGCGTTGAGATTGGGTGAAAGGAAGGATGTGCTCATAAGATGTGGTCAGAAAGGGAAAGCTGACAAGGACAGATGTTGTCGGAAAGCTAAAGGTGTTGGGGGAAGGATTATCGACGCTGGAATGTGGGTGGGGAGGGTATAAGGATAGGACCACTAAATGTTTTTATTAATATATGTACATATATATATTATTAAATATAATTTAAAAAAGAAAAGAAAATAAATTGTAAAGACTATATTACCCCTGTTTTAACAAAGCACCGTTAAGTGGAGTTAGGGAAAGAGACCTAGTCCAAAACAAAAATGAAACTATGATGACTATACATATAATTATTTTGTTTGAGAGATCTAATCCAAAATTTTAAATAACCATATAAACAAATTTGTAATTTACTCTATATAATAATATAAACCAACCCCAGTTTAAGCTTAACTAATTTCAATTTTAGTACATTTTAGTTTACAAATTTCTTTAAAAACTTACTGAGTTCTTCACTTTTTTAGTTTTTCAAGATTATTTGTATTAATTGCTTTAATATATAGTTGTACTTTTATAAAAGTTTGAAATACATTTTTGTAAAGGGAAAAGTCTGAAAAAACCCAACAAACTATCTGATTTTGAATGGTTAAGTCCTTCAACTATTTTTTTGAATGATTAAACCCTTAAACTTTCTAAAATCGGTTAAATACATCCTTGTAATCTGTTTGTTTTTACAGGTTAATATGATAAAAATTTAGGAAAAGTCTATAAAAACCCAACAAACTATCTGATTTTGAATGATTAAGTCCCTGAATTTTTTTTAATAAATAAATCTCTAAATTTTTTCTTAAATCTTATTACCAAATAAATTCTTGAACTTTTTTTGAAGAAATAAATTCCAAACATTTTTTAAGAAACAAAATCATGAACTTAATTTTAAACCAATAAATCCAATTATTTTTTTTTCCTGCATGAACAGAAAAATATATACAAACCACTCACCGACAATAAAGCCATGAACAATTAAAGAGAGAAAACGTATATCATTTTTATTACTAATTCTGAATAATTCAAAAGTTATGCCTAAAATATAAATAGATACATACAAAAATTATATTTATCCTTTCACTAAATATACCGAAAAACCGTCAATCATTTCATAAAATATACCAAAAAACACATATTTTTTCACGAAATATACCAAAAAACGTTTCATCCCTTCACAAATATATAAAAAAAAATGCCTTTTATCCTTCTAACAGGAATATATTAAAAGTTATCTCATTTGCAATAACAAATTAATGTTTAATTTAAAGTAAGAGTCTAATCAACCGTTTGACTTTAATGTATACCATTAACTAAGGGGTCGTTTACCCAAACATTTACCCGTTACCAGTAAAAATCGACACACTAACTTATTTTACCGGGTAAGATTGTAGTCTATCATAAAGCTATCGCGTGCAACAATTTACCCGGTAAGCGCTTACCGGGTAAGAGTCGTCACCTCCACTTACCGGGTAAAACTCTCCATCCTTATATTGTTCTTACCGGGTATGATTCTCGGCCCTTGCGATGTTCATCCGGTATGGTAAACGAGCCAGTAAGCACCTACTGGAGTTTTTTTTTTGGGTATATTTGTGAACGGATTGACGTTTTTTTGGTATATTTTGTGAAATGATTGATTTTTTTTTTGTTATATATTTTGTGAAAGGATGAGCATATTTTTTGTACAATTATACGTATCTATTTTTGGGATTTATTTGTTTAAAAAAGTTCAATAATTTATTTGGTAAAAAATTTAGAAAAAGTTTAGAGATTTATTTGTAAAAAAAATTCAGGGACTTAAATATTCAAAATCATATAGTTTGTTGGGTTTCTTTACTCCCAAATTTTTATTACATTAACCTGTTTTTACACAGGTTAGAAGGATGTATTTAACCGGTTTTAGAAAGTTTAAGGGTTTTATCATTCAAAAAAATAGTTTAGGGACTTAATCATTTAAAATCAGATAATTTATTGGGTTTTTTCAGACTTTTCCCTTTTGTAAATTAGTAATAAATAGTATTAGTTTTTTTAACATGATATTGGAGCTTCTGTTTGACTTTGCGCTGCGAATGTTTCAAGAACCCTACCCTTAACCATCTTTAGTCGCTAACGATGTGCTTGTTTTGTTTTTCGTAATGGTTTCATTTGAATTGTTGACTATGTTAATAAATTAGTTCGTTAAAAATGACCGAGTTTGTTAAATAGGGTAGAAAATTTGAAGTCAAATCAAGTAAGAGGCAATAAGAGTTGCCCAAAATGCACATATATTTTACGTTGGAGTTGCTCCACGCCACAATAAAATGGGGCACTTTTAAGGTAGATTAAGACCTACAAAGTCGTTCGATGTGTATTTAGCCTAATTCCATGGTTCAAAAGATTTTTAAAGTTTATTGGTTGATTTCAAGGAGTTTTTAAGTTTTTTTTTGTCGATTTCGAGGGACTTTTTCGATTTTTTGATTGATTTGATATTTTTTTGTTTTTTGGTTGATTTTGAAGTACTTTTTTTGGTTTAGAGGCCAGACAGAAAAATGAAAAATACTGGGGGAACTACAATAATACGTTAATTTTTTTATGTTTTGTTTTTAAGTTAGAAAAAATGTTTCTTTTCTTCTTTTTAATGGGCCCATCCCATTCACCCCTGCATGTAAAATATGTTGAGTGAATATTTTCTAATTGCTACGTATTTGATTAATAGAACTTCATCTTCTGTTTTAAATAGTTAGAGACTTAGGGGCCGTTTACCAAAATGCTTACCGGGTAAGTGTTTACCGGGTAAGTGCTTACCGGCAAGGACATTACCCTCACTTATCTTATCGTATAACTGATACGATCAATGGTTGTTTCCAACCGTACTCTTCGAACGAGTGCCGACTCCAATGATGCAAGAAAGAAAACACAGAGAAGAGGAGAGTTGTTAACCAAACTTAATTCAATTCAATAAAACTTGCAACTATAAATACTAGCACTCAAAGCAATCCTATAATAACTCTTACTCCTAAAACTAGCGATAAAGATAAACACATCCAAACTTAATACTTATCGTCTATTAATAAATTATTAACTTGACTTAATCGATTAAATTATCATCCAACCACATAATCTCCATGCCATACAGGGACTGTTGAAGTTCTTGTAGACTTCCTAGACTTCTTGGTCTGTCCAAGAATCCTTTCTGTTGCATTCTTATCATTCCCCTTTTCTTCTAAAAGCACCTTGTCCTCAAGGTGGTAATGGGGATAGGCTACTTGGAACTCTTGCAGCCATTCCCAGGTTGCATTTTCAGGCACACTGCCTTCCCATTGAACCAAAACTTGCACTTGCATTTTCCCGTTTCGCAACATTTGTCGCCTACCACAAATGGCGAGTGGTTGCTCCTTTGGTCGTCCCATCTCCAGCTCAGGTGGCAATTCTCATACAACATCGATTTCGGTACCTTTGTACGGTTTTAGAAGGGAGACGTGAAAGACCGGATGAATCCGGCTAGAACTCGGCAGGTCCAGCTTGTAGGCTACCGCACCAATTCGATCAGTTATGGTAAAGGGTCCGTAAAACCTCTTGGCCAGCTTGTTAGAAAGTCGAGAAGCAATCGTTATTTGTCGGTATGGTTGTAGCTTGACTAATACTTTGTCCCCGACCTCAAATATGACATCCCTACGCTTACGATTAGCTATCATCTCCATGCGGTGTTTAGCGACGGTCAAGTTCGCCTTTAATCGACGCAGTAGTGTGTCGCGTTCGGTTAAAGTCTCGTCCACAGCAGCTAATTTTCACGTCCCTTGTACATATGGAATCAATGACGGTGGTGGCCTACAGTACAAGGCTTGAAAAGGTGACATCCTTATACTACTATAGTAAGTTGAGTTATAACAATACTCTGCCCAATTCAAGAATGATACCTAACGTTGCGGACACTCAAACACCATTGCCCGTAAATATTGCTCCAAGCCCCTATTAACCACTTCTGATTGTCCATCAGTTTGGGGGTGATACGAGGTGCTATGTTTCAATTGCGTTCCGCTTAATTCAAACAATTGCTTCCAGAATTTACTGAGGAATACGGCATCTCGATCTGACACTATCGCTCTTGGGAACCCATGATGTTTGATTACTATATCGGTAAACAACTCGGCGACCCCTTTGGAATTATAATGTGTAGGGAGCGCACCAAAGTGGGTGTATTTGGTTAGTCTGTCCACCACCACGAGTATGACCGAGTTCCCTTTCGAAAGGGGTAAGCCTGTGATGAAGTCCATAGTCACGTCCTCCCAAAAGGCGTCGGGTGTTGGTAATGGTTGCAAGAGACCCCCAGGTGCCTGTGTGGAATATTTGGTTTGTTGACAAACTAAGCATCGGGTAACAAACTGCTCGACAGATTTCTGCATTCCCTTCCAATAAAATAATGATGCCAAATTTACCATCATTTTCTTTACGCCACAATGCCCCGAGCTCGATGTTTCATGGAACTCATGTAGTAGCTTTTGCTTGAGACCGGATTGCTCACCGATGAAGTAACGTTTTTTATAAATCAACACTCCATCTTGTTGTTCGAACCCCGGAATGGTTTCACCTTGGGATAATTTTGTATTAAGTCTGCTCAATTCTGCCAACGATAAGTTCTCACTCCTAAGATCATCTAACAAACCCATGATGGGTCTACTTAGGGCCATGAAAGCGGAATAGATCGTCTCGTCCTCTTCATGTACTCGGGACAAGGAATCTGCCACCGCGTTTGTGTTTCCAGGTTTATACTCGATAACGAAGTCAAATCCCAAGAGCTTTCGGACATAAAGTTGTTGCACAGGCGTTTGGATGACCTGTTGCATTAATTCTTTAATGCTCTTATGGTCTGTTCTAATCACAAATTTCCTACCCAACAGGTATTGGCGCCACTTGTAGACGGCTTCAACGATTGCCAGTAACTCGCGCTGATAGGTTGAAGCTGCTTGGATTCGCGGTCCTAACTTTTTGCTGAAATAACTAATCGGTTGCCCACTCTGAAGTAAGACGGCCCCAATGCCCACTACCGATGCGTCTGTTTCGATGATGAACTGTTCTTCAAAATTTGGTAGCCTCAACACCGGGGCGGTGGACAATAGGTGTTTTAGCTTGTTTAATGCCTTTTCTTCCTCCTCGCTCCATTTGAACCCATCCTTGCGCAAAAGATTGGTCAAGGGTGTTGCTATGGTTGCATATCCCTTGATAAATCTTCTATAATAGCCCGCTAGGCCTAGGAAGCCACGAACTTGTCTTTGGTTTTTAGGATTTGGCCAGGCCATTACAGCTTCAACCTTGCTAGAGTCCATTGCCACTGATGTGTCCGAGATATTCCACGGTCGGGGTGCCGAACACACATTTTGACATCTTCACATAAAAATGGTTTTCCTGCAAGCATTGGAAAGCCTGTTGCAAGTGCTCCACATGGTCTGTAATTGATGCACTATAGACTAATATGTCATCAAAGAAAACTATAACAAACTTTCGTAGATAAAGTGAGAAAATTCGGTTCATTGTCGCTTGAAAAGTCGATGGCGCATTGGTGAGACCAAATGGCATCACGAGAAATTCGTAATGTCCGTGGTGAGTTCTAAAAGCCGTTTTATAAGTATCTCGTGTATGAACGCGTATCTGATGATAACCGGCCCTTAAGTCTAATTTGCTAAACACGCTCGCTCCACCTAGTTCATCAAACATCTCGTCTGCCGTTGGTATTGGAAATTTGTCTTTAATGGTAGCCGCATTTAAGGCTCTATAATCCACACAAAATCGATAGGTGTCGTCTTTCTTTTTTACCAGAAGAACTGGGGAAGAAAACGGGCTTTGGCTCACCCATATAATGCCTTGTTCCAACATTTCTGCAACCAACTTTTCCATTTCACCCTTTTGATAATGGGGGTAGCGGTAGGGGCGTACGTTGATCGGTTTGGTGTTCGGCAGTAGGTGGATTTTGTGGTCAACAAAGCGATGTGGTGGTAATGTCGTGGGTGATTGAAATAATTGTTGGTAATGTTTGAGCAATTGGCTAATTTTCGGGTGTAAATTCGGTGGTTTTTCGCTTGCCACTTCCCCGGAATCCACCTCCTCGATTTGGGCCGAATGCAATTCATATACCCCATAGACGTCATTGCTGTTCATTAACGGTTGCATCTGATTGAAACTCATTTTTCTTACCTTCAGTGTCTCATCCCCTTTCAACACTTGTTTCTTTCCGCGTAGCTCAAACTCCATGGATTGTTTAGTATAATCATGGGTCACTTTCCCCAGCTGCTGTAACCATTGTATTCCCAAAACGATTTCTGCTCCTTTCATTGGTAGGACAAAAAGATCCATGTCGAACTGAAGGCCTTGCATGGTTATCGTGACTTTCGAGCAAACGTTTTCACATAGCAGGGTATCACCACTGCCAATGTAAACCTTGAAGGCTTTGGTTGGCTGAACAGGAAGTTGCAATTTCTCCACCACTTGCGGTTGTATGAAGTTGTGTGTACTGCCACTATCAATCAAGATGTGTACTTCACTATTGTTGATGTTGCCCCGTAATTGTAATGAACGTGGACTTCCATGGCTGACGAACGAATTCAAGATCGACACGTCCCCACTCTCAAGTGGTTCGTTCATCTCCCCTGTATCCGTCACGTTATCGGTCTCTTGGTTTTCATCGTCATCCTCTTCCGGCGTCATTAGCAACAAAAATCTTCCTGGGCACTTATGCCCTCTCACATATTTCTGATCGCAATTAAAGCACAACCCTTTGTTCATGCGTTCCTGTCTTTCGACCGGGGAAATCCACTTGATTGGTAGTGCGGGAACTGGCTTGGCATTGGTATTCGGTGTTGGTAGCAAAGAGGTTTTAGTTGGGTTTGTTTTCGTAATATTAGGACGATCAAATGTTAGTTTATTACCTCCTGTAGCAACAAGCAGTTTGTTGGTTGGGGCGGAGATTGGTTGAGTAGTCAACATCCGACTGTTCACCGGTTGCGCGTTCGACCAACTGTCCTCAAATCGGGCTTCTGCAATACGTGCTAGCACAAAGGCCTCACCCAGCGTTTCGGGTTTAGAAACGAGCAACTCTCGTTGTAACGCGGGCTTCAGACCTGAAGTATAGAATGAAATCAATAAGGATTCGTTGATTCCCGTTACACGGTTCATCATCCTCTCAAAGTCGGACTGGTATTCCCCCACCGTTCCTCGTTGAAGTAATTTCGACAATGCCCCTTGTGGATCTTCGAACTTGGAGGGACCAAACCGGTTCCTAACATTATCTAAGAAATTTTCCCACGTAGTAACCAGATTATTCCGACGCATCCATCGAAACCACTCAGGTGCGTCACCATCTAAATTAAACCCTATGATTCGGAGTCGTTGATCCGCTGGTGTCCCGTGTAGACCAAAATACTCCTCCATTGCAAAAATCCATGCTTCCGGCTCGGTTCCATTGAATCTGGGTACGTCTAATCGCATAGATCTCGGAATCGCTCCTGCCTGGTCGTTCCCTATTGCGCCTACTGGTCCTTGTTTCTTTGCTGCCAGAATTGACTATCGATCTTCTGCGTTAAAGCATCGATTTGCTCTTTCATTAGCAGGCGTAATTCAGCATCGCCCGCCATCGATATTGCTCTCAATGAAAGCACCAATTTGATACGATCAAAGGTTGTTTCCAACCGCACTCTTCGAACGAGTGCCGACTCCAACGATGCAAGAAAGAAAACACAGAGAAGAGGAGAGTTGTTAACCAAACTTAATTCAATTCAATAAAACTTGCAACTATAAATACTAGCACTCAAAGCAATCCTATAATAACTCTTACTCCTAAAACTAGCGATAAAGATAAACACATCCTAACTTAATACTTATCGTCTATTAATAAATTATTAACTTGACTTAATTGATTAAATTATCATCCAACCACATAATCTGCATGCCATACAGGGACTGTTGAAGCTCTTGTAGACTTCCTAGACTTCCTGGTCTGTCCAAGAATCCTTTCTGTTGCATGCTTATCAATAACATTCTAAACTATCAAAATTGATTGTTGGTAAGCGTTTTAAGCCCAGTAAGCGCTTACCGGGTACGAGTCATTTCTCAAACTTACTGGGTAACGCTCTAAATCCTTGTTATGGTTCTTACCGGGTAAGATTCTAGGTAGTTTCCATGCTCAATAGATAAGAATCGTAAGGTAAGTGATACCGGTAAGCACTTACCCGGATAAATGTTTAGTAAACGGCCCCTTAGAGCATCTCGAATAACTATGGTTAAATAGAAATTATGGGAAGATTTAGAAGAAATTTTTATCCCAATAACTATGCTATAATGTATGCTAAAACAAAGAAAAGGAGAGGAAATCTACAAATTTGGAGGCTATAACACAATTATCTAAGAGAGAAATAATATTTAATTCTTTCTTACCAATTAGAGACAAACGTTTAGGAGAAAAAATAATATTTTATTAAATGTCTTGAATGTTTTAATAACATAATTAATGTTGGAATCTCTAAAATAGAGTAACTATTGAAGTTGGAAGTAACTTTTTTTTAAGCACCACCGAATAAGCCCAGTAAGGCCTGGTTTTTGGTCTCAAATACTATACAAGAAGTTTTTGACCCATTTTTGTAACTTATTTTGTAACCATAGTTTCTCTCCAATACTAGTAATACAACAAGAATATGTATAAACAAATGGCAACTCATCTCGAAGCCATTCTTGATCAGAAAACCGACGCTTTTATGTTGTCCACAATGGCTTCAGGACTGCACGATGCATCAACTGTAAATATCCCTTCAGAGGCATCAATCTGAAGCAAATCTATTTGGGATTGCAGCAACTGAGGTGGCATGAAATGCTTCCCTTCTGCTGCTCTTTTCTTCACCCGATCCATAAGCACCTTCACCCCTACCTCCAACAGAACAAACTTTACAACACACACGTGGCCTGGACTACCTTCATAATTCGGGTCAGCAGATCTAAGAATGTCCCTGTAGTGTTTTTGGAGGGCAGAACACCCAAGAATTATAGTTTTGCCGCTGACTAAGCTTGCATTCAGAAGACCCCGAAGCGTTTCAAGCCATGGGATTCGATCTTCATCTGACAAAGGGATCCCGTTCTTCATCTTCTCTGTTTTATTAGATATATCGCTATTTTCACAAATGAGCATATGATCGTTATAGAAACAAGAAAAATGCAGGAAAATGGAAATGCTTAATATCTAGCATATGAGACCAATTCCAACCGTAACATCAATGAAAACATCAAAATGGTGATAAATTAGCACTATTTTACTGTTTTTATTCAAACAACACACTGAAAATATCAGTAAAAACCAAAAAATACCACCAAAAAGCATCACTATACCACAAACTTTTATCGTTTATTGAACAGTATCCCACCAAATCTGGTGATTTACTTTTCATTAACACAAAATCTTGTGTTATACCGTTCAGTTGGAGGCATAACACAATTTTTTTGGGTGTTATACTGGTCAGTTGGAAATGGCCTAAGCAGCCATTGGACATAACATGTGCAACAAGCACCCAAATGCATCACTTCACAGAGAGCACCCATGTCTTAAAACATAGTTTGGATAGTATATAGAAGCAATTGTTATGCAATGATTGAAAATGGTTTGCAGCCTTTATGTTTTTATCAGTAAGAATTATCGGACTGTGGTACCAAGAGAACTCATTGCATAGAAGGTTACTGTTTTCTTACCTTTGTTTGACAGTGGATGAAAATCATCAGCATCAATATAGCTACAGTTTAGATCTCTCCCAAGCATTTCTCCTACAGTTCTAAATAAACAAATGAAAGTTAAGAGCTTTTACAAATGATTTCAGCAAAGTATATGGATAAGAAAATTAAGACTATAAATGACTTGCTTTCAATCCAATTTTAAACATGTTTATCCGACAAACTAATATGGATTTTTTGAACGCCCGTTTCATTTTAGATGTTTCAATGTAATGAACTTATTGATAGCAATGTCATTCTTGAGAAGCATCTCTGAGAAATGGAATGACATATGAAACCAACCATGCTTTTTGTGCTAAAATCAAATGCCTTTGCTTAAAGAAACACATACTCGCCCCAGCATACCAACATTATAAGTAAATTTCTAAAATGAGTAACCAAACCAAGAAAAGTGCACCAGAAAGATGTGAGCACATAGGGAAGAAAACATGGGGTTGGGGGGTGGGGGGGATTGACTGCAAAAAAGTGCATGAGCAAGAAGGGTGATTAATAATATGATGGGCAAGATAAAAACTCACGATTTCCCGGCACCACTCACACCCATTATCACGACAGCGATCCCTGCGAAGCAGAAATATTAATTGAAGAAACAATCACTCAAACGGAGTTCACATATGCTCCCTACACTCGTAACTAAGTGTCCACTTCTTTGGAAAATCAAACAAGGTGCTCTATAAAGTCAAAACTTGCACAAATAAGAAGTTTTTTTTCTTTCTTTTTTTAGCTAAAAAAACTTCTCTTTCACAAAATCCATTAACAATTTGATGAAGTTGTATTCTCATCAAGTTTGGAGTTAAAATTTCAAATCATTAAATGCTCAAAAGTAATAGAAAGTGGGATAAATGGAGGGATTACTAGTCTAGGAATGAAACAAAGTAGCTAAGGCTTAAATTATTAAAGACTTGATAACTCATCATGATGAAGATAATGATCTGACAAGATTAGGGAGAAAACCTTTGTGATTGGAACCCATAACGACAGCTTAATTACAAATTAAATGCCTGTGACTTCAAGTTAATTAAGAGCCCGTGCCACACACCAAATCACATTCCTGGTCACACAGGAAAAATTGGTAAGGCAATAGAACAATAAAAATGCAAATAATTTTAACAATTAAATTAGTCAACGAATTATATTCCTGATCACACACGAATTATATTCCTTAGGAGGAATGGAGCAATGAAACAGGTCGACGAATTGAAGTATAATTATCTTATGAACTGTATGTTATTTTGCAATATAATCTATGGTTCCACTAAAAGATGAACCCTAACATCATCCTTCTGGAGGACAATATTTCCAATTTTCATCATGATCAAAGTTTCCTTGAGCAACTACACGAATTTAACGAATTGGAAAAAGAAACCTGAAGTAAAATTTCATCAAACAGTGCACCAATTTGCAATGAAATTGATCAGATCGTCAAAGAAATGAACTAATTAAACAACAAATTAGTGGTGTAGACAACACAATTTAATTACAGGTCAGACGATGAGAGACCATCGATAACACACAGTTGAAAGAAAGTCTTACCAATAAGATGGAGAAATACAAAATTGAGCTATCGATGAATCGGATTATAGTGATCAGAGAATCGAAGAAGTGCACGACCGTCGACTACTATCAACGGCCGACCAAATTGGCAAGATCAATTGAGCACCTCCAATGGCGAGTTTTTTTGTAAAGCTTTCTGGCGACCTGTGGAAAAACCAAAAAACCTGTTTTTGTTGCTGAGTTAATTTTTTTTATTTCTAGAAAAACTCAAAAATAATCAAGAGTAAACTACGATTTTCGTCCCTGTGGTTTGATGTTTATAACGATTTTCGTCCCTTGTCTTTTAAAACTGCTTTTTAGTCCCTGTGGTTTATATTTGCTTCCATTTTCGTCTCTCCATCCAATTTTATTAAAATTAAATGTTAATTCATTTAAAAATAGAATAAGTAAATTACATATTTGTTCCTTATGGTATATAAATTTTACATTTTTATCCTAGTTTACATTTTTTTTTTACTTTTTCTTTATTTATTGTATTTCATCAAGACATTTATTTTTCTATTATTATATTATATATTTTCATAATTATTATAACTTTAATTATAAAAAAATCAAATAATTTCGTTAAAAATATTGATAAATACATGATTTTTTTTTCAAAGTACTAGGTTTAAATCACTTAAAATTAATATTTTATATCTGTTGATTTATTAAAGTTTTTATTTATTTTAAATTACCATCGAAAAAAGTTTAATAAAATTCAAGAAAAAATAGTATTATTTTATAACAACCGATTATTTTTTGTTAAGTACAATTTATTCCCACTTTTCTAAATTTTCATTTAATCTTTATTTTCTATTAATTAATCAAGTTTGTTTAGTATTTAAATAAAACATACACACACATAAACACAAACACACACCATTTTAAAGTAGGTTATATACTTTAAAAACAAAAAATAAGACAATAAAAGAATAAGAAGATTTCAATATGGTGTTACAAAAATCATGCAATAAGCCACGACATGCCACATAATTAACGTGACGTCAAACACAAGGCTTAAATCTCATGTTATTTAGAACATTGATGTATATATATATATATATATATATATAGGGACTTAATCAAATGAGAACTAGGTAGTTTGTGGTAACCGTGAGATCCAATGTGAGCCACTCATTCCATATAATTAATTAATGTTATTTTTAAAATAAAGTAAAAGGATAATTTGGTAATTTAAAAATTGTATTTTTTTACTATAAATAAAATCATTAATTACCAATCCATAATTATTTGGATAACTGCTGTCAATTCCTTCTAGGCTGAGGAGACTATCTTCAATCTGCTTTGAGAGATGTACTCCTTCTTTGTCTTCTTCGGCTGATCTTCGACTTCACCAAACATTTGTATAGAAACCAAGTTGCTAAAAGAACCTCAAACATATTCTAAGTAGGATGATATAAGATGGAAGATCAGGAGGTCATCTTCAAATCTTCAGATGACCCAACATAAATTTCCTAATTTAATATTTGATGTGTGGATGAGATTGGATCTCACAGTTATCACAAAATACACAGTTATCCCTTGAATGGTCCCCTATATATATATATATATATATATATATATATATATATATATATATATATGTGTGTGTGTGTGTGTGTGTGTGTGTGTGTGTTTATTTTAAATATTAAACAAATTTGATTAATTAATAAAAATATAGAATAATGAGAGTAAAGTGAATTTAACAATAACAACCAAACAACCGGTTGTTATAAAATAAGACTATTTTTTTCTCAAATTTTATTAAATTTTTTCCAATGGTAATTTAAAATAAATAAAAATCTTTAATAAATCAATAAATATAAAATATTAATTTTAAATGATTTAAACCTAAAGCTTTGAAAAAACTATCATGTATTTATCAGTATTTTTAACAAAATTATTTGATTATTTTTTTAATTAAAGTTATAATAATTACGAAAATATACAATATAATTAATAGAAAAATAAATGTTTTGATGAAATACAATAAATAAAGAAAAAGTAAAAAAAATATAAACTAGGATAAAAATGTAAAATTTATATATCATAAGGACCAAATATGTAAATTTCTTATTCAATTTTTAAAAGAATTAACATTTTAAATAAAATTGGATGGAGGGATGAAAATGAAAGTAAATAGAAACCATAGGGACTAAAAAAACAGTTTTGAAAGACCAGGGACGAAAATCGTTATAAACATCAAACCACAGGGACGAAAATCGTAGTTTACTCAATAATCAATGTTTTGTCGAAGGATTAATTATCATTAAGGGCAAATTGCATTAAAAGGTAATGTACTTTGCCTTAATTTCTATTTTGGGTAATGTACTTTCAAAACATTCGTTTTGGTACCTAAGATGTGAAGTTTTAAACATTTAAGTACCTACGTAACCGGTTTAAGCATTAACCGGCTACCATGCTGATGTGGCGAGTGATTTGACATCCAACTCAATATTATTTGGTGACGTGGCTAGTGACATAGATTTTTAATCTAAAATTAGTTTTAAATTTATCCTCAGTCTTGATATTTCAATTTTATATATATATATATATATAAATTAATTAATTTATTACTAATTTGAGATTAAAAATCTATATCAGTAGCCACGTTAGCAAATAATATTGAGTTGGATGTCACATCACTCCCCACATCTGCATGGTAACTGGTTAATGTTTAAACTGGTTACTTAGGTACTCAAATGTTTGAAACTTCACATCATAAGTACCAAAACAGACATTTTAAAAGTACGTTACCCAAAATAGGAATTAAAGCAAAGTATGTTACTTTTCATGCAATTTGCCCTATCATTAATTCATTATCAAAAAAAGTGATTTAAAAAATACTTTTCTTATATTAGAATTTATTATATTAAATGTTTCCTTTTTCTGTAAACTATTTCTATTTAAAGGGCTTTTGATTAATAAGATTTACAGATTCAATCTCTCCATTTATTTTTGTTCTATTTGGTTTTTCTTTTAACACGTTATCAACACGAACATTCTATGAAGATTATCAAATTCAGCACCAAACATAAATCGTTGTTTCTGTTATGAGATAATCAAGATATTGCCTTGTTATGCTACTGCTCCGTCAATTAAATCAGGTATAGTTTCGATTTTTTTTACACTAGTATCCTAATGAACTTTGATACCCTGATAAACCGATTAACATTATGTTATTGCACAACTATGATTTCATGTTCAAAGTACATACTTAATTAATATTGTGAAATATCTACTACTTCGTTTGAAAAAATTAACTTGTTTGTTTTATGATTAAACACCTCGTAAACGGATTAAAAAAGAAAAAAGAAAAAGAGAAAACCTTTCTTTTTTGTTCAATTGTTCACGGTGGAAAAAAAAACCCAAAATCAATATGTTTTATGGTGATAATCACTGCAATAATGCAAAGAAAACGTTTTTTTTATTGTGAAATATCGTGAATTTCTAATGCCATTATTATCTCTTTTGAAAGTCTTCTTCTATATGTATGTCAATTTATAAATTCATTATTATTTTATTTTGGTTAATCAAATAATCTATTGATTTGTTTAAATATTCCAAAAATATACAATTTTATCATAAGGGTTAAATCATGTGAGAACCAAAAAAAGATTGAGAACCATGAGAACCAATCTAAACCATTGATTAATTTTAATATATGGTCATTAAAGACAATGCAAGTTTGAAATAAGTTGCAAGTGAAATAACTTTTAATTAAAACCATAGGATCAAAACCAAATTATGGCTTAGATCGGTTTTCACGGTTCTTAACCTATTTTTGGTTCTCATTTGATTACGTCCTTTTATCATATTGATATTGTTTTATAACAAGTTAATTTAATATATGACAATTTATTTAATTTAATGATATGGGTTATTTAATATTCTATTTTGAACCAACTATATAAATCTAAATAGGTTCCTATCATTTACATTGTGATATTTAAATATTATATTAATATTTAAGCATATTTGAAGTTCCTTGAATTCTTATTAGTCATATTTGCGATTAAGGATCATATAATTGTTAAAATGTTTTGTAGTTTATTTATTTTGACATTGAATGCTTTATAAAAGTTAATATATAAATTTAAATGTTTATCTTGATTATGAATTACTATTCGTAATTCTTAACCCTGTAAATAAATTTTGGAAGTTACATTTTCAACCCCCATATGTTTTGGTATCTTATCAAAAGCTCTTAAAATACTATTAAGATGTTAAAAGTTTGATTTTGACTTTATATCAAAGCCAATATTTATTTACCTCGTAGCAAAATATCTTAAAATATTATTAAGATATTAAAACATTGAAGTTGGTTTCATATGCCACACTCATATTCATTTTGCCCTCATGTCAAAAGCTCTATAATTAACAATGTTATCTTCAAGTTAAATAAATTACAAGATATCAATTGCATTTTGTCAAACGGGTGTAAATAACCCTAAGATTTGTAGGGACTTAAGAAATCCATGTGATTCCCCTACTACCTGGAAATCCAGTAGATTGTGTGGTTTCTCTTCGCAAATTGAAATATTGATGAATTATTATCAACAAATTGTAAGCATACAAAAATCCAATATTATTATGATAATGAAATTTCATGCATAATATAATGATGAGTAAACTACGATTTTCGTCCTTGTGGTTTGTTGTTTATAACCATTGTCGTCCCTGACTTTAAAGTTGTTTTTTTGGTCATTGTGGTTTGCAATTCCTTTCCCTTTTCGTCCTTGAAACTAATATTCTCATGGACTAAAAGTGAAAGGAGTTGCAAACCACAATGACCAAAAAAGCAAATTTTAACGACCAGAGACGAAAATAGTTATAAACAACAAACCACAGGGAGGAAAATAGTAGTTTACTCTATAATGATTAAAGACCATGATTCATTGTTTTAGAAAATCAGATATTGTCCATTATTTACGACATCCTCGACATGAAATAACTTGAGTACCATAAGGTTCGAATGAACATAAGAAAATATGTAAAAACCATTAAAACATATTAACCCTAAGAAAAAAATCAAATACTAAGGTACAAGTAAATGCCTTGAGATTTTTGAGACGACACATCAGTCACAACCTTCATAGGAAATATCGGTAACTAAAATACCCCAAGAATTATGGGACATAGTGAAAAGGAAAATCCAGAATATTCATTACCATGTACTTTCCTAAACTAATCAACAGTGGAATGAAATTCACTCGATTACAAGAAGGTGATTGATTTCAATAAAGAAATGTTGTGTCTCAAAATGCATCTCAATCTTCGTGGCAAGGAACTCACAAAAAGTGACATGATTCATAACATTATTTTCACTTTTCATATATCAGTAAATATTAATGAACCAATATAAGTTGGAATGTAACTTTTAGAAAACTCATCAACCTACTGTAAGTGGTTGAGAGACATAACAAGATTTTATTGAATAACAATACCACATATATCGGGACAAAGAAAATTCCCGAGATCAATAATGAAAGCGTTAGAAGTGGAAACAACTCCAATGGATTGTGAGTTAAAAACAATTTCACACATGTGACATTTATGCACCATGTGGACGAGACCTTAGTAAAGGGTCAGGGTCAGGGTCATGTTAAGAGTTGAGAATGATTTTTCATACCTGGAGTAGAGATACAACTACTGCCCCATGTGATAATGGACAATCAAATAAGAAATGCACTAAAGATTGCTCCTATCGAAAAAGGAACAAGTTGAAAATGAACTATATCATATTAATTTAAGATTGATTAACATATGTTTCTTTGAAATTTATTTTAAGTATTAAAATTAATTCCTTTGCTTAAGTAAAATAGAATATGTAATCATCATAGATGTAAATAAATGCATCTAAATAAATAACAAAACTATAAATATTCTTCATTCCGTGTAGGAATGTATCGAGGAGAACTTGAGTTTTTACAGAACATTGCACACAATCTAATAAGAGATAGACTAATATTTATTTTATAATTCATCCAACCAAAATATTTAGACAATGTACTGTCATTTTCTAGTTGGTACAAGATTAATAGTCACTAAAATATTATATTAATGAAAACTTTGTTAAGATATTTGTATCAATTGGAAATCATATTATAAAAATGGAAATGGGTATATGTATATCAACTCTAATGATATGAAAGGAACATGTATTAGAGAAATTAATGTGTCAAATTAGTGTATTATCTAGGAAACTAAATCATATTTTGTCAACAATAAAGATTTTTGGACAATGACACATATATGTTTCGACATGACCACATGGGACACAATGGTCATGACATAGTGATCCGTGTATTGCAAAATACACTTAGACACATTCTCTTTCGAGTGAAAGGCAAAATGAGGCAAATTGCAACTGTTGACTTCTGCAACATAAGAAGCAACACTATTATAATAATATGCCCTTTTGAATACCTAAAACTTTTGTATACCCTGATCCTTAGCCAAGACAAGAATGTGACCATCCTAAAGCTAAGGACATAATACAAAAATATTCCATTCTTACAACAAATACAAGGTGATATTTATGGACATAAACATCCAGAATGCGGTCCATTAAAGTACTTTATGGTTCTGGTTTCGACACGATGAACACATGTCGTATTATTGTCCACATGAAATGTTGTACTCATAGCACTAGCTATACGTTTAAGGGCTCACCACCCTGATTATCTCATCATGTCTACATGACTTTGAATGCTAGAGAATTTACATATGTCTACATCACTTGGAATGCTAGAGAATTTACATCGTAAGGATTTGATGATTATTGCATATGTATTGGGATCAATGTAGAGTTTCATATACCCCATATGTATATCTAAAATGGTCTCGTAGAAGTTGTCATCAAAAGAATATAGATGGTAGCCAAGACATTGGTTATGCGCACTAGTTTACTTACATGTGTCTGGGGTTATGTAATATTATACACAAATTTACTTCTTCATTTTGAGACCTATTACTAGCTAACCAGTCTCATGTGTACTAGTTGGTAACTGGATATAATCCTGATATTTTACATTTACGCATGTTTGGTTGTACAGTATATGTGCCAATTGCGTCCCCACAACGCACCAAAATGGATCTTTAAAATGATTAAGTATATTTGTTGGATATGAATCTCCAACAATTATCCGCTAATTAGAATCCTTGACGGGTGATTTTTTACCTCTAGATTTGCGGATTGTCACTTTGATGAGACAGTCTTCCTGTCGTTAGGGGAAGACATGAAAAAGAATTTTCTAAGGGAACGACAGGAAATGTCATAGAATATTATCACTGTCTCATGTTGATCCCCAAACTTCACAATGTAAACTTGAAGTCAAATGAATCAGATTCGATACCTGATTCGTTTAATGTTATTCTAGAAGTTACAAGATCACATATACGAGCTGCAAATATACTCACAAGGTCAAAAGTCCCCAAACAAGGGCACATCGTTGCTAGAAAGTGCATTGAAATCACACATGGTGGAGGTGTGGATGAGGTCGTAGCTCCCAAAAGGAAATGGGGGAAGCTATTTGGTTCGATAAATACTCATCTAAAGGAAGAGAAGAGTAAGGCACAACTATTTATCATCAATACATAAACCTCTCATGAGATTGTCTCTTATCATAACTAAGTCTATGAATCATTATTGGAGGACGCTCCAAAGTTAATATTGATTCCAGAGATCAAAGAAATCTTAAATGAATTATGAGAGCTTCATATGAGTCGATGGCCAGATCATACATACTCATTGATGATATATTTCACATATATTGTTGCTTATGAGATGATAAAGCACATTGGCATCAAACCATGCTCAGTTGAAGAATATCAACAAAGAGCAAATTGGCTTAAATGAAAGAAGTAATCCAGAAGATAAATGAACGAGTATTTGGTTTAGTAGTGCTAACCCACCAAGTGTAAAACCTGTAAGACATAGATAAATCATTTGTCATAAAGCGTAATGAGAATAATTAAGTCATAATGTATGAGGCTCTCCTTTGGCGCAAGGTTTCTCACAACGCCCTGGATTGACCACGAGAAGACTTACTCTCCCGTGATAAACGTTAACGTTATGCTAATTAATTAGCCTAGTAGTTTCTAAAGGATTGGAAATGCAGCTCATGAATGTGGTTACCACATATCTCCAATGGGATCTAGATTCAGATATGTATAAAAGTGTTTGATGACATTAAGTTACCAAAATCAAGTAACTCTAAACCACGAAATGTGTTTGCATTAAAATTGAAACACTCATTTTATAGATTAAAGCAATCTAGGTGGATGTGGTATACCCACCTAAGTCAATACTTGGTTGGGAAGGGATATAAGAACGATGAACTCTGCCCTTGCATATTTATTTAGGAAAACAAGTTCCAGATTTTAAAAGTAGCTTTATATGTCGATGTTATGAACATATTATGCACTCTTGATGAAATAAGAGAAACCACAAGCTACTTGAAATCTAAATTTGAGATGAAAAATCTTAGGAAAACTTGGTTTTGTCTAGTTATTTGAGCTAGGACACCTAGTTTGTGAAATATTAATTCACCAATCGCATATGATCATTTGTGAAAATAGCGATCGCATATGATCATTTATGAAATCTTAGAAATATTTGTAATTTGGATTTTTTTTACAAATAAGTAGATTATTAATTGATTGATAGAGACCTACAGTTACCTATTTTGGTAGAAATAGATTTTAATTTATTAAGCAACTTCCCTAATATTATGGAAATTCATTGCAATCGACGGTTCCTCCTCGATTTCTCCGTCCTCATCTTCTCCGTTAGTACTCAGGCATCTTCCCCGGATGGAAGCGACTCATCTTCTCGGGCTGGTAGGCATCTTCCCCAAGTGTAAGTAACTTATATTTTACGGTTAGTATTGCGTCTTCCCCTGGTTGAAGTGCCTCATCTTCTCCAATTAGTAATCCGACGGACATTAATGTTCCACCACCAAGGGGATCTTCGTGTGAAAAACCAGCCATAATCATCCTTGGGTTCATATTTCTCCATTACTTTGTTTATTTCTCGATTAGAATTCTGAATCATGTTTGGTCAAGTAGAATTCTAGAGTTGTAATCTCACATTTTTCTTGGAAATGAGTTCCAATCTTTCACGTTTTCTTAGATTTTCGTAGGTGTAGGGTATATCCTAATAAATGATTTGAGTGCTATCACAATGGTATATCTTAAGGGGGTGATTGCTTCATAGATTTTGAAGGAAATGAAAGGAATTGGAATGGATAATTTCTTTGACCAAATCCAAATCCTATGTTTGGTTCATATAATGAAAATGATGGAATCCTTTAATTTCCATTGAATTCCACAAATTAAGGATTTCATCATTCTTTGGCTTAAGTGAAAGAATTGAATTCCATCCAATTTATACCAACCAAACACATGGTCATATTCCATTCCAATTCATTCAAAGTCAAATTTCTTCGACGGATTCCAATTCCATCAAATTCCATTTTGCGAACCAAACGTCCTCGAAATTTTCTTGCGAGACTAGTACAGAACGATCTGGGTATATGTGGTCTAAAAACCTAGATATGAACTAGTAGCACATTTTTATCACATTGTATCATAGTGTGATCACAACATGTATCACCGTCAATTTGTGTCTTTCTATTTAAAAGTTGTTGGGTATCTCAGAGGGTATCATAGACTAGCAGTGGTGTACACCGGAATAAGTTTGATCGGAGTAAGGTTTACCGACCGGAGAGAGGATATTTATCAAAATTAATATTTTTTTTTATAATTACCAAAATTAATATTTTTTGATAATTACCACATGACTAATTTATCCCTAAATATTATCCATAAATTTAATTTTTTTGAAAATTAACAAATAATTACCAAAATTAATATTTTTGATAATAGCCATTGATTATCAATAATGTGTGATTGAGATAGGATCTCACGGTTATCACAAACAACCGAGTTCTCCCTTGAATGACGTCCTGTATATATATGTGTGTATGTGTCTGTGTATAAAAGTATTGTTTTTATTCTTTATAATACGAAAAAGACAAAAAAATACGCAAAAAAAGTAAAATGACCCTTGATTTAACCTAGTTAACGGATTTATATTAACGGTATTAATCAGAGGGACCATGACCAAAACAAATTAAATACTAGATGAACCAAAATCATAATTCTCTTTTTATAAACTCTTTATTTTATGACCTTAAATACAGAAACAAAATCCATAATTCTCTTTTTATAATGATCAAACATTAATTTAAAATATTCATGGACAACGATTTATAACCCGTTCAACAATCTATGACGACAAAAATACAAATAAATGCTTTGGAAAAATAATTATTTTATTGAAACAATCATAAAATAATTCTTTTTTTACTTTACTTTTTGTTGTTTTTGTTTTGCTAGAGGTTGGTATTTGGTAAATGCATTTTCTAGTGACTGCACTCACTAGCAATACCATGAATATCCTCTTTTCAAGGAAGGCAACTAAAATCTAATATTTTTAGAATATTAATTTTTTTTTTTTGAAGAGGGTATCCCAGACTACATTGGGTCCAGACTAATCCCTGGCAATATGGGCCGAAACCCGACTGCTAAAACATGCAGCCCGGGGTCAAAGCCCCCGTACCTCCAGGATGCGTCCCCCAGGGTTCGAACATGAGACCGCTACTAGCTAGTCTACATGCCTTACCACTAGGCTAACACCCCTTTGGTATATTAAATTTATTTTATGCAAGTTGCATTTTTTGTTTTTAGAATAATTATATTATATTAATTTGTTAGGTTAAAGAATAAAGACATACTATATATAATTAGATATGAGATAGTAACTCATTCGTCATTACTTAATTCTGAGATCCAAAATTTCAAATAACTTTTTAGTATAGATATCATTTTAAATAAATACTAGTGTTGGGCCTGTGCATTGCACGGGGGGATAAATTTTTTGTTGGAATATTGAACCGAGTTAAAATGAAACGTAATTTCTCTGTTAACAGTTAATGAAATACAATGTGAAAAACGAATGTATTTTCATAAGTGGTTAACTTGCATATATTCTTAATCGTTTGTTGTTATGAGTTTGTGCAATAATATTGGTAATAGTTTTGTATTATATTATTTAAAACTCAAACGACATGTCTCACAACATATTTATCTGACTATTGACTTCAAGACCTCATAGTATTAGTCGATAAAAATAAAGATATGTATATATATATATATATATCTTATTTCCCTACTTCGAAAAATATGATTGTGGGTTTTGAAAAATATAAACAAATCCTCAGTAAATAAAATAAAATATAAAAAAGTAGTTTTTCAAAGAAATAAAAATATAGTGGAATACCTTTTGTTCAGTTACAGGTTCCGCCATTGACACCCGACCGTTCGTCTTATTCTTGTACTCGGATGATACATAGGGAAGCTATATATATTTATAGTGAATGTAGAGAATATTTTAAAATCTTTTATTTTCATTTTCGATTTTACATTTAAATGTAAATATATTAAAAATATGGAAGAATATTTTTATATCTACATCGTTTCTATTTTATTTTCTTTACACTTGGTTAATTTGGAAAGTATTGCGGAATATTTTTATTTTAAAGAATACGATAATTTATTAGTGTATCTCGTTATTTTTTATTTTTAATTCATATCAACCTTCTTTTTTCTTCTTTTAATGCTCGTGAAAAAAATACGTGTAAATTTTATATTATCAAAAAAAATACGTGTAGATTTAATATTATCAAAAAAAAAAAATACGTGTAGATTTTATATTATGCTAATATAAAATACGTGCAAACAGTGTGCATGCAATAAATCTAAGCCCCAAAAACATGATAAACCAAGGGGAAATCAGAGAAACTGGAATAATCAATGGGCACAAAAACAAGGGGTTGATATGAGGAAAATCAATAGACCAAAACCCTGTTTTATTTGTGAAAAGCTTAACCACATTGCCAAATACTGCTTTTTCAATCCTATGAACCAAAGGCTTAACTTTCAAAGACCTATTCAAAAACCCTTTGGTTATAGGAAGAAAGAAAAGAACCATGTGGCTAAGAAAGTTGTTAAATCTAAAAGCCACATGAAGAAAAAGAATGTGGAAGACAGTGTCAAGATCTGGATACCTAAAAGCATTAAAGCTGTTAGTACTGCTACCACAAATAGTGCTGCTGACAGTGATAGTGCTGCTAGAAGCAATACTACTGCTACCAATGTTAGTGCTGCTAACATTGTTAGTACTTCTGCAAATGTTAATACTGCTAACTCTGATAGTGTTGCCAACAAGGTTAATACTGCCAAACCTGTTAGTACTGCTAACTCTGTTAGTACTTCTAAAGATAGTGCTGCTTCTAGTATTAGTGCTACTAGACCAATAATCTTGACAAAGTACTCAAATACTAAGTGTTCTGATTTTAAAAACCTCATCAAAAAGGAATGTAAGTATTTTGATGAGAAAGGGAGACCCAAGACCACTTTGGCTTGGGTCCCCAATCAATACTAATTGTCTAATCTTATGTGCAGGGCAACCAACAGGTCAAGGGGAAGAACATCTGGCATGTTGATAGTGGTTGCTCTAGGCACATGACAGGGAACATGTCTTGCCTCAAAAACTTCAAAAGGATTGATGGTGGGCATGTTGCTTTTGGGAATACTCTAGATGGAGGTAAAATCAGTGGTAAAGGTGATGTGACCAAATGTAGAATGACCTTTGAAGATGTTTTCTATGTTGAACAGTTAAGGTACAACCTGTTAAGTGTATCACAGGTTTGTGACAAACAACATAGTATATTATTTATAGATTCTGAATGTATTATCCTTGCTCCTGGATTCAAGGTAGTTGATGAAAAGATGATACTACTAAGAACCCCCAGAAAGGACAATGTATATTGTTTAGATATGGAAAGTGTTTCATCTGATTCATCCCTAAATTGTCTTGTTTCAAAAGCTTCTTTGGATGAATCATCACTTTGGCACAAAAGGATGTGTCACATGAACTTTAAAACAATAAATAAACTTGTTAAAAACAACCTTGTAAGAGGTTTGCCTTCTAAAGTCTATTCATGTGATGATCATTGTGTTGCTTGTCTCAAAGGTAAACAACACAAAACTTCTCATAAGTCCAAAGAGGTGAACACAATCTCCAATTCTCTTCATTTATTGCATATGGATCTGTTTGGCCCTACAAATGTTATGAGTATAGGTAAGAAATCATACTGCCTAGTTATTGTTGATGATTACTCTAGATTTACTTGGGTATATTTTCTGAGGACTAAGGATGAGACAAGTGAACTGATCAAATCCTTTATTCTAAGAATTGAAAACCAAACTAATCAAAAAGTAAAAGTCATTAGGTCAGACAATGGTACTGACTTTAAAAATATTGACCTAAACACCTTTTGTGAAGAAAAAGGAATTGAGAGACAATACAGTGCTCCTAGGACTCCACAACAAAATGGTGTTGCTGAGAGAAGGAATAGGACACTGATTGAGGCTGCTAGGTCTCTGTTAGCTGATTCTAAACTGCCAATAACTTTATGGGCAGAAGAAGTTAATACTGCTTGCTATGTCCAAAACAGAGTACTAGTAGTCAAGCCTAAAAACAAGACACCTTATGAGCTTTTAAATAAAAGAAAACCCTTTATTGGTTTTTTCAAACCTTTTGGGTGTCCTTGTACAATTCTCAATACCAAATCTCACTTAGGAAAGTTTGATAGCAAGGAAGATGATGGATTTCTTGTTGGTTACTCATCTCAGAGTAAGGCTTACAGAGGTTTTAATACTTCTTCTAGAATAATTGAGGAAAGTGACAATGTCAAATGCAATGAGAACACACCAAATCCTATTGGGTCTGGTCCTCAGTGGCTGTTTGACATTGATTCACTAACTAACTCTTTTGGTTTCAGTAGTGATGATTATGCAGGTTTAGGAAGTGGAGGATCAGGGGACACACAAGTTCAAGACATTATTCCTCAGTCTGTGATCTTTCCTATGCCTACAAAAGAACCTGTTGATTTCTGTGAAAAAGAAACTATAACTGAGCCAATACCGAGTGAAGAAGAAAGAAGAGAAGAGGAATCTTCAGTGCATAAAGAGATAGAAGTAACTGAGGTGATCCCCTCAGCTGACTTAAATGATTCCAATCTAGAGGTGGGAATTAATGAAGAACCTAGTTTTCAGACTAGAACTCAAAAGAATCATCCTCCAGATCTGGTCATAGGAGACATCTCTTCTCCTATGATAACAAGGAATCAAAGCAGACTTCAAGAGCTGCAGGATCAACTACACACAGTACTCTCCTGCTTCCTATCCCAGATTGAGCCTAAGAAGGCCTATGATGCAATGAAGGATTCAAGTTGGATAGAAGCCATGCAAGAAGAGTTACTTCAATTCAAACTACAGGATGTTTGGGACTTGGTGGACCTTCCAAAAGGTCATAGAGCTATTGGCACCAAGTGGATCTTCAGGAACAAAAAGGATGAGAGAGGTATTGTGATCAGGAACAAAGCAAGGCTTGTGGCACAAGGGTACACTCAAGAAGAGGGCATAGATTATGATGAAGTGTTTGCCCCAATGGCAAGAGTAGAGGCAATTAGGCTGTTCCTAGCCTATGCCTCATACATGACGTTCAAGGTCTATCAAATAGATGTAAAGAGTGCCTTTCTATATGGTACAATTGATGAAGAAGTATATGTCTGTCAGCCACTTGGTTTTGAAAATCCTTCATATCCTGACAGAGTATACAAGCTGAAGAAAGCACTCTATGGTCTACATCAAGCCCCAAGAGCATGGTATGACACTCTGTTTACCTATCTCTTGGAGAATGGATTTGAAAGGGGCATCATTGACAAGACCCTTTTCATTAAAAGAAGTAAGAAGGACATCCTACTAGTTCAGATCTATGTGGATGATATCATATTTGGATCCATAAAAGATCAGATGTGTAGAGACTTTGAAGAGTTGATGCACAAGAGTTTTAAAATGAGTTCAATTGGTGAACTTACCTTCTTCCTTGGACTTCAGGTGAAACAGCAGACAGATGGAATCTTCATTAGTCAATCAAAATATGTGCAAGACATCCTGAAGAAATATGGTTTAAAAGACTCAAAGCCAGCAAGCACACCAATGGAAACTCACAAACAGATAACTGCTAATCTTGAGGGGGAGGATGTTGATGTCCATCTATACAGATCAATGATTGGATCTCTCATGTATCTCACAGCCTCAAGACCAGACATCATGTTTCCAGTATGTGTATGTGCCAGATTCCAAGTCAAACCAAAACAATCACATCTTCAAGCTGTGAAGAGGATTTTCAGATACTTAAGAGGGCAACCTAGATTAGGTCTTTGGTATCCATATGAATCTTCATTTGACTTGATTGCATATTCAGATAGTGACTTGGGTGGTGCTAACATGGACAGAAAGTCTACTTCAGGGGGATGTCAACTTTTGGGTGCAAGACTAGTATCTTGGCAGTGTAAGAAACAAACCACAGTATCCTTATCAACAACAAAAGATGAGTATATTGCTACTGCAAGTTGCTGCTCTCAGGTTCTTTGGATTCAGAATCAAATGCTGGACTATGGGGTAACATTTCTTCACACTCCAATCTTTATTGACAATAGCAATGCTATAAGCATTGTTAACAATCCAGTCAAGCACTCCAAAACAAAGCACATTGAGATCAGGTATCACTTTATCAGAGATTGCAATGAAAAGAAGCTCATTCAAGTTGCTAAAGTTCATACTGACAACCAGTTTGCAGATCTATTCACTAAAGCTTTTGATGTGGGTAGATTCACTTTCTTGGTCTCAAGTGTGGGCATGATCAACTCTGAATGAGCTCATGGTTTTAAAAAGTGTTCCAATACCTGCTATTTTGGTTATTTGTGTGCTGCCAATCATCTTTCACAGGAAGTTATTGCCTTGATCAGACTTTCATAAGCTTCAAAAAGAGTAAGTAAAGTTAATACTGCCAATGCAGTTTTAATACTGCCAGTGCACAGTTAATACTGCCAGTGCACAGTTAATACTGCTCTCAGTTAATGCTGCTAGTTAGTTAATACTGCTAGTGGTTAATACTGCTATCAGTTAATACTACTAGTTAGTTAATACTGCTAGTGGTTAATACTGCTCTCAGTTAATACTGCTAGTTAGTTAATGCTGCTAGTGGTTAATACTACTCTCAGTTAATACTGCTAGTTAGTTAATACTGCTAGTCGTTAATACTGCTCTCAGTTAATACTGCTAGTCGTTAATACTGCTCTCAGTTAATACTGCTTATGTCCCGTATACTATAAATACCCTTTGCCCGCCTAAAAGATCATAACGACTCTTTGAATACTGTTCATCGTCTCTCTAATCCTTTCTCTCTCAAGCTCCTTAGTCAGTTTCAGGCAAGAACACTCAAGATTCAATGACATCCATGGCATTCATAGATGAGCATAACGAGATTGCAATGCTACAGAAGCCCAAACAGGCCGCTGGATTCCACCAGATTGTGGATTTTCTCAAGACGAGCAACATTGCCCATGCTCTTACTGTCTCGCCAACAATCTACATAGAGCATCAAAGACAATTCTGGGCTAATGCCACCATAGTTACAAAGAATCGTGTGCAAATTCTGAAAACAAGGGTGTGTGACAAACCCTTGTCAGTTACTGAAGAGGTGATACACATCTCTCTACGTCTAGACGATGCTGCAGGTATAACCTCTATTCCTAATGAGGAATTGTTCTCAAATCTGTCAATAATGGGGTATGGAGGCCAATTGGGTGGTTTTAAATTCTCCAAAGCAAAATTTTATACCCAATGGCGTTTTCTTGTTCATACCTTAATGCACTGCATTTCCAAAAAGACTACTGGATGGAGTGAGTTTAGCAATACCATTGCTTATGCTATGGTCTGCTTGGTCACTGCCAGAAAGTACAATTTTTCTAAAATGATTTTCAGTGATCTTGTCTCAAACTTGGGAAGCAAAAAGAGCTTTTATATGTACCCCAGGTTTGTCCAAGAAGTTATCACCCATGAATTGACGGATATGCCTCATTTTGATGAGGTATATGTACCAAAAATCCCCAAAGGTAAGGTCTTTTCAAACATGAAAAGATCCCCATTGGACTCGGAAGGAGTTGACACCCCATTGTTCTCTACAATGATGGTGGTGTCCCACACTGAAGAAGGTATGGCAGCAGGGTCAAGGCCCTCATTAGACCATCCCACTGCTAGCCAATCCCAACCTTCCCACTCTATATCTATTCTCTAGTCTCTACTTCATAAGCCAACTTCACCAATCACCCAAACATATATAAGGAAAAAGGCAAAGAAGGCTCCTTCCCTTCTTGTACCTTCACCCACTGAGCCTTTAAGCCCTCTAAGGAAGAATTCTCCTTTAGAGAATATCTACAGGGAAACCACAGGGGTGTCTCCCAACCCCAAGGAGGTGCTCAATAAGGAGATGTATGAGCATATGGGTGAGCAGGTTGCCACTACTCCTGCTAACACAGAGGAGGACAGTGGTAACATAACTAAGACCTCCACCATGGCAACTTTGAATGAGCAATCATTCAAAGGTCCCAGGTGCCAAGAAACCAAGGGGGTGGATAGTGCTTCTGCAAGGCAGAAGACTTCCACTACAAAAAGATCCAATGATCCTTCAAAAGAGGGTAACACTTCTGGAGAAGGTGAGGACAAGTATGACTACTATGAATTGATGAAAGCAATGGGAAATATCAACATGGATGTGATCAAACAGGGCAAAGATATAGAAGAGCTGAAAATGATAGTTCTGTCACAACAAGAACAGATTGTCAAATTGAAGAAAATGGTGACAAGGTTGGTGCAAAAGAAGAGGAGAAAACAGTTTGTTTTGAAAAAGAGATCAAATGATAAAGATGCTTCCAACAAGGGGTAGAAAGAGGCTGAAACAGAGAAAGAAAGTACAGCTGAGAAGGCATTTGAGGTTGAGGGGGAGCAAGAGGCAGAAAAAGAGAAAGTAACAGAATCAATAGCAGCAGAAAAGGAAACAGAATTTGCTCAAGCAGCAGAAACTGTTAATGCTGCTGAAGCAGCAGAAACAGTTAATACTGCTGGTGTAAAAGAAGCAGCAGTAACAGGGGTCTCTGTAGAAGAACTGGAGATTGCTGAGGCACTAGTAAAAGCCAAGAATCACACTCCTAAGGCTAGTCAAAAGGCCAAGGGAGTGGTCATTACAGAAGGAGGACTTGAAAGGAAAAGAAAAGAAAAGAAACAAGTAAGGCAAGTCTGCAGGATGCTAAGGGAAAAGGAAAGATGGTTGAACCTGAACAACAATCTTTAAAGAAGAAAAGTCAGATTGAGCTAGATGAAGAGTTAGCAAAGCAGCTTCAAGAACAGATGGAAAAGGAGGAACAACTCCAAACTGAAACAGATAGAGAGCTTGCAAAGATAATGGCCAGAAAACTCAATGATGAGTATCAAGAGAGTTTAAAACAAGCAGCTGAAGCCATGAAAAGCTCTGTGAAAGTTTCTAAGCAAAGGATGCCACTCAAAAAGCAGAAGAGACAACCCTCCAAGACCTTTTTGGCCAATCAGGAAAGAAGAAAAATGATAAATTTCCTGAAAGGTTCAATTGGTGTCAAAGGGGAAATGTTTACCAATATGGCATACAGTCAAGTGGAGGAGCTGTATAAGAAAGAAATGGCTAAACTGCAAGGGGACTCCTCACAAAGGGAAGAGGCTGAAAGGAGAATGAAGGAAAGGCATGATCTTAACATTCAACAACCATTTCCTGAGGAAGTCACACCTACAAAAGAACATAAGGAAGAGCCAGAAACTGTTGGAATGGAAGTAAAATCTGCAAAGAGAATGAAGACTATAGCTTCCAAAAGGCAGTTCAAAAGGCAAAGAGTTGAAGAAAGAGCAGAAACTGAAGCAGAACCTCCTGTGACTCCTTCAACAGAACCTAATCAGAATCCAGAATCATCCAACAAGCAATCAAATGAGCATGTTGAACTATTCATGACATTGACAAATGATGATCCAGTACAAGCAGACCCCATATCCATACAAGCTCCTGAAATCATCTTTTGGGATATCTTGGAAGATCAAAGAAAGAAGTTCTTCAGGATTAAGAGATTAGGGGACATCTATGAGGTGTATCCTACTTGGGGAAATTTCATCAGAAATTGTACAAGATTAGATCTAGAAGAGATGTTTAGAGTTGGAATGAGATTGTATGAAAAGGAGATGACAGGAGAAGAAAGGAGCTTAACTAGATTAGCCATGGAGTACTTGTGCATGATGTTTGATCCAAGCAAAGTTCAACATGTGATCAGGGATTTGCATCTGGAGAATAAATTCCTAAGAATAGAAAACTGGAAGATATTTGAAAGATGTGGAGTCTATGTCATCACTGTGAATGGAGCATATCATGAGTACTACTTGGTGGACAAAATTTATGAGCACAACAAGGGTAAACTCCAAGCAATGTTGAATGCCAAGTTTATTTGTTCAAAAGACTCAGAAATGGCAAAGGTTGTGGTTAGCAGAATCATAAATCAAAGCTTGGGTTTGGATCCTAATCTAGGGGTGTAAACTGAAGTGTTGAAAGCATCTTGAAGAACTAATCTGAAGAACTTGACTTCTCTTTCTAAAAGTCAAGTTAGGGGGAGATTGTTGGGAACTGAAGAAATGCTAAGTACAGTTAATGCTGCTAGAAGAACATGGTTAGTACTTCTGAGGTTAATACTACTGCTAGTTGTAGATTAATACTGCTGAACAAGATTAGTACTGCTAGTTCAGAGTTAGTACTGCTAGAACAAAGTTAATACTGCTGAGCATAGTTAGTACTGCTGAGCTTAATACTGCTCAGAGTATTAATGCTGCTGAAAGTTAATGCTGCTTATATGATGAAGATACGTATGGCAAGGATGACAGCTGGATTGAAGATATTCATGGAAGCTTGGAGATAATGATGGAAGATTATACTGAAGATCTTTTATTATTTGTAATTATTGTTTATCTTCAGTATATATAGAATTAGTCAGAATAGTTTAGTTTATGAACAAGAATTCTGAATTTTAGCTTTCATAGAGAGAATCAACCTCAAGGTTAGAACCCTAATTCTAGAGAAGTAGAATTCGTATTGGTGAGTTTGTTCATCAATATTGAGGTTGTGTGTAAAAGCTTGTGCCTTTCAATCATTCAATAAGAGTTTACAAGTTGTGATTCTGATTCACTGTTTTATTGTTTTTCTGAAATATTAAAGTGCTATTCCGCAGCTTCTTTAATATTCTTTTCTGAGAGTTTATTCTTGTTTAGAATTAAGATCCTGACAAAAGCCTTTCTCCACCAATTCTTGTAATTGCTTCATCATTTCCTGCATTTCTGTCGGCGCTAACCGGTAGGGTGCTCGGACGATTGGCATCGCGCCCGGAACGAGGTCGATACGGAATTCCACTTGACGGTCTGGAGGTAATCCCACAAATCTTCGGGAAACACATCGGGAAAATCACATACGACCTCTACGTCTTCTACCTTCCTCTTTTCGGCCTTGGAATCCACTACATATGCTAAGAACGATTGGCACCCCTTCGTTAAGCATTTTCGTGCTTTAAGGGAAGAGATGACCACCGTTTCTCCTTTCCGCTTATCGCCATAGATAAGAACGAAATTCCCGTCTTCAGTCGGAATTCGGATGAGTTTCTTGGAACAAAGGATTTCGGCTTGGTTTGCCACCAACCAATCTATGTCGATCACCACGTCAAAACCTCCAATGGACATGGGAAATAAGTCTACCGAAATTTTTTTACCATTGATTTCCAACGGACAATCTTTTACCATTTCCCTCAATACAATTTGGTCCCCATTTGCTACTTCCACAACTAAGGCATCGCTAAGAGTGGTGGAAGGTACATTTAAGGATTTACGAAAAGATGTTGCTAGAAAAGAATGATTCGCACCCTAATCGAAAAGTATTCTAGCGGGTAGGGAATTGAGTAAGAACGTACCCAATACCACGTCCGCGGTCTCTCTCGCTTCTTCTGCCGTAATTTGAAAGGCCCTCCCGGGAGGCCTTGAAGCGACCTCCTTTTTGACCATAGGTCCCGAATTAGACCCCTTTTGGTTTCCTTTCAACTTGGGACAATTTAACCTCACGTGTCCCACCTCTTTACACTCATAGAACACCGTCCCCCGGATGGGGCACACTTGGCTAGTGTGGCCCAACTTTCCACATTTGTAACATGTAAGAGAAGGAGAGTTGTAAGCCCCGAAGTGATTACTCTTGCATTTTGGGCACCAATTCGGTTCCCGAAGTGGTTCCACTCTTGAGTTTCCCACAAATAGTCGTGGTCGTTGAGATGGCACTGAACGACTTTCCCATTTTCTCGTTTCACCCGCTCGTGCTTTATCCCTCCGGTCCTGAATGATGTCGTCTTCCACCAACTGTGACTCTTCAATCACATCCTGAAGAGTAGACACCTTGGCGTTCCTCATAGCGGTCCGCATTTCTGCCGGTAATCTCTTCTGATATGCCTTGATTTGAGATTTCTCATCCGGAGCCAGATGCCCCACAAAGTTCAACTTTTCCACGAATAACTTAGAGTATTCTTCCACAGTTCGATCTCCCTTTGTCAAGTTCCGAAACTCGTCCTCAATTTTGTCCAATGCCCTCTCATTACAATATTTATTCATGACTTTCTTCTTAAAATCTTCCCACAAGAGTCGAGCCATGATTTTTGGGTCAACGATGGATCGAACAACATTCCACCAAGCGAGAGTGTCACCCCTGAACATCAGGAAGGCAAAACGGACCTTCTGAGCCTCTCCGCATTCACAGGATTCGAAAGCCATTTCTAACTCTCGAAGCCAATTTACACAGGCCATTGGGTTTGCAGTACCCGCGAACTCCTTGGGATTGAATCCAAGGAATGCCTTGAAAGAACAGGTCTTTTCTTTTGACACTGAATTGTTTGCTACCAAATCGACAGTCTAGACTCCCTGCCCGGTTCCCCCGGATCCTGCAACCACTACATTCTCCGCCACCGCTTCGTTCCTATGGTGACTGACATCCCTATCCTCCAAAAGCTTCAAAAATAATTCCTGTCGTTTAGTCATGGCTTCACTCATGGCCCGCATCACATTATCCATAATCCGTGTTTCGAGCGTATTTTCAGTCAACACGTGGTTGGGGGTTGTTAAATTCGTCCTAGGAATGTGTTCCGGCCCTCCGCCTAACAGATTCGTTTGGGGCGACACTTCTCTCGTAACCGCATTTTCCAGTTGATCGGTCGTCGATGCAGAGGCCTCATTGACCTCCAACGGAGTCCTCGCTCTGTTTCGAGTGTTAACCATTAAGTCTGCCACGCTTTACACACAAGAACATTGTAAGAGGTAGACATATAAGATTTTACTAAGAACGTACTAGTACAAATATTGATCATCATAATCATAGTGAATTAAGCATGCTTATGTGGTGATATACTTATAATAGCAGTAGCTAATTGAAATTATGAACATACTTCACATAAGGATTCTCAATACCATTTTCACAATTTTCAACAGTGTAAATTCTGCCCATTCTACAAATTTCCCTTACTTAAGATCTACCCCATCTCACCGTTTACAACTTAACAGTCTCTGCTTAAGTCTAGGTATCTTAGGTCATACCTAGTTCACTTAAACTACTGCTCTGATACCAACTTATAACACCCTAGATCCGAAAAACAAATAAAAATTTCAATTTTTGCAATATGACGTCTAAAACATCAATAATTCCATTTCCTGTAAATCAACAACTAAAACCCAAGAGGTTCGGGGTAGTTTGTAACAAATATAGTAGCGAAGGAATAAGACATACATCACAACAACCTAATCAATCTAGATTAAATGACACGACTAGATTAACATGGGTGTTGCTATATCTTCAAAACGCTCTTCTCAATGCTATCCCAAAAGCCCGGTCCACCATCGGTCCTAATCCCGAACCAGTAGTCAAGGTGCCTTCTGCACACCACTAGGAGGACCTGAAGATAAACGCAATATCAAGTGTTAGGCGAAGGCCTAGTGAGCTTTCAAACATGTGAACATAATGAAATTAGAAAAATGGATAGTATGAAGAACTCCCATGTTACCGCACCACGATGATTATCCGAGTATAGTCCAACAAAGGGTAACGACACAACCTGTACACATTATAATATGAAGCATAACAAGACTTCAAGCATAGGGAGGTTACACCTCAGACTCTCACTTTAGTGCACACCGTTCCCGGCGTCACCTCAAGTGTTTAAACCACCTTTAGTGCCCACTCCGTCGAGCTACACCTCAAGGTTCGTAGAGTCTTAGTGCCTATCCCAACTATTATAGGGTTTCACCTCAAGGAGTCGGTCCTTTATTGTCCACCCACAATTCATATAATGTGGTACCAAAATCATCCAACAACCACCCCAAACTCCCGTACACGAGAGTTGGGTTCCAAAACGATAATTATCTCTTATAACACCATTCCACAATTAAGCATGTAGGAATCATAGTACAATTACTAACATAATTTTATAGCCATTTAGCATCTCTAATAACTCTATCCACAAACAATTTAGAATAATATTCATTCTTATCAACAGTTGGGTCAGAATCAACAAATCAACAATTTATGAGAATCTAAACAAATCATAGTAAAGCATTAGCATGTTAGGAGTAGGTAGAAAACTCACCTATAGGGTTTGTGAAATAAAACCCTAAAATGTTGAAACCCTAGGTTGGGGAGATTTTCTCTTGAAGTCTTAAGGGTCTTTAAGTCTTCACTTGGGTGGGTTGGATGGAGCTTAATAAATGACCTAGATGAGGTTAGGTCAAGTATTCAATGAGGGGAGAGGGAGAGAGGTTGAAAATCGCAGCTTGAGAGAGAGAGAATCATCTTGGAAGTTAAAATATGAGAAAATGAGATAAAAGGTGAGAAACCTGTCTGAAATAAGGACCAGATGGCCCGCGACGATTGTGACATTCGCGATAGTGCCATGGCACTCTCACGCCAAATGTACCGAGAGTTGGTACATGGCTCGCGATTGTGACCTTCGCGAGAGTGACCCTGGCACTCTCGCCGGCACTCTCGCGCCAAACCTCTAGGCTCCGAAATTTTGTTTTCTTCAACTTGAAATGCAACCAATTAACACCAAGGCTCAATAACATGGGTGTGAGGACGAAACGACATAATAATACTCATTAATGCAGTTCTAAATACCAAGATTTAACAGTTTTAACACAAAAGCATATAAATGGAATTTAGGGAACAATTAATCATAAAGACGGGATTTCGGGGTGTTACATTGGGTAACCAAACTCGTCCTTGGAAGAGTTTCAACCCTCTACCATCTTCCGTCAGGCTAAGATGTTGCTTTTTCATCACTTCGTCTTTGAGATTCGTCTCAAGTAGCGCCTCGGCTTGAGCAACTTTTATCATATCCATAAGGTTTGAGATAATTTCAATCCTTGCCAAAGAGGTTTTCACCGTTCCACTATACTCCTTCCGACTTAGCGCGTCTGCCACCACGTTTGCTTTGCCCGGGTGATACTGAAGCTCACAGTCGTAATCCTTCAACAATTCCAGCCATCTTCTTTGACGCATATATAACTCTTTTTGATCAAAAACATACTTCAGGCTTTTGTGATCGGTATAGAGTGTACAATTAGTACCGAACAAGTAGTGTTGCCACAACTTCAAGGCAAACACCACCGTCGCCAACTTGAGATCATGCGTGGGGTAATTCTTCTCGTGCTTCTTCAATTGCCTCGATGCGTACGCTATCACCTTACCTCTTTGCATGAGGACGCAACCCAATCCCATCTTGGATGCATCGCTGTAGACGACGAAATCTTCAGTTCCCTCCGGTAGGGATAAAATTGGAGCTTCACACAATTTCCGTTGTAGGGTACGCAAAGCTTTCTCTTGAGCCTCAGTCCAAGCAAACTTCACGTTCTTTCGAGTCAAAGCGGTCAACGATGAGGCGATCTTAGAGAAGTCATGAATGAACCTTCGATAATAACCGACGAGTCCCAAAAAGCTTCGGATCTCGGTCGGGCTTTTCAGAGGCTCCCAGTTCATCATCGCTTCGATCTTGGCGGGATCTACCTTTACTCCTTCTCGGGTCACCACATGACCTAGAAATTGCACTTCCCTCAACCAGAATTCACACTTAGAGAACTTAACATAAAGATTTTCCTTCCTTAGCACCTCCAAAACTTCTCTCAAATGCTGCTCGTGTTCCTCTTCATCCTTAGAGTACACCAAGATGGCGTCTATGAATACTATGACCGACCGGTCCAAAAATGGTCGACACACCCGGTTCATCAAGTCCATGAATATTCACGGCGCGTTCGTTAATCCGAAGGGCATGACTAAGAACTCGTAACGAGTCCTAAATGTCATCTTGGGACATCCTCCTCTCGAACTTTCACCTGATGATATCCCGAACGAAGATCAATCTTGTAAAAGCATCCGTCCCCTTGTAGTTGGTCACAGAGGTCATCTATCCGGGGTAGTGGATATTTGTTCTTCATGGTTACCTTGTTCAACTCTCGATAATCGATGCACATACACATCGACCCATCCTTCTTCTTTACAAAGAGCACCAGAGCTCCCCACGGAGATGAGCTCGGCCTCACAAACCCCTTATCCAACAACTCTTGGAGTTGGGACATCATTTCCTGCATTTCTGTGGGCACAAGACGATAAGGTGCACGAGCTATCGGTGCCGCCCCCGGGACTAAGTCGATCCGAAACTCCACATGCCGATCGGGTGGCAAACCTGGTAGATCATCTGGGAACATGTCTGGGAACTCGTTGACTACTCGTACGTCACCTACTTTCTTCTTCTCTACCTTGGCATCCAACACCTAAGCGAGGTACGATGGGTACTTCTTTGTCAGATATGTCCTAGCTTTGATGGAGGAGATAATGGCCACTTCGCCTTTTCTCTTTTCTTCATATACAATGATGAAGTCACCATCTCTATTGGGAATTCGTATAAGTTTCTTGGAGCATAAAATTTCCGCTTGATGTCGTGCCAACCAGTCCATCCCGATCACCACATCGAAGCTCCCGATGGACATGGGAAGTAAGTCCACCATAAAGGTCTCGCCACTGATTTCAAGTCGACAATCCTTAAGAACATCCCTCAGAACCACACGCTCCCTGCTAGCTACTTCTATGACTAAGACATCAACTAGGGCACTAACCGATAAACCCAAAGACTTGCAAAACACATCGGACATAAAGGAAAAATTTGCACCGGAATCAAACAATACTTTAGCATGTGTGGAGTTGAGTAAGAACGTACCCGACACCACATCAGTGGTTTCCTTCGCCTCCTCTTTCGTCATCTGGAATTCCCTTCCTTAGGCTTTGGGAATGATCTATTTTCTTGGTTGGCTTCCCGAATTTCCTCCTCTAGCCGCACTCCTTAGCTTGGGGTACTCTCTTCGAACATGACCCATCTCTCTGCATTCGAAGCAAATTGTTCCCCTAATAGAACATGCGACGCTGAGGTGACTCGGTTGGCTACACTTGAAGCATGTAACTGGGCTCGAACTTGGGTTGGAGTTGGTCTTGCAAAACCCAAAGTGCCTACCTTTGCACTTAGGACACCATTTGGCCTCTCGTCGGTTGTCGAAACTCTTACTTTGCGGTTGAAACTTCGGCTTCTTGAACGAATTTGACGGGCTTTCCCACCTTCTCTTCTCCACAATCTTTGTCTTCTCGGCTTTATCTAGTGCGAAAAGTCTCTCCGTCACTTTAGCTTCTTCGATCTTTTCACGAAGGTTGGAAGATTTGGAGTTGCAGACTACAGTGATCATGTCCACGGGCAGACCTTTCAAATACGCCTTTATTCTATCCTTCTCAGTTGGAGCCACGTGCCCCACCAAATCAAGCTTCTCCATAAAGATTAGGGTATACTCCTTCACCGACAAGTCACCCTTCTTCATTGTCCAAAACTCTTCCTCTATAACGTCCAATTCCTCCTCAGTACAGTACTCTTCTAAAATCTTCTTCTTGAATTCGGCCCACGATATTTTGGCCAATACTGATTCCTCAACGGTTGAGGTGAAGACATTCCACCAAGTCAAGGTCATGCCTCAGAGTAATTGAGACCCATATTTCACCTTTTGACGCTCTTCACAATCACTAGATCTGAATGCTTGTTCGATCTCTTTGAGCCAACTCATACATTTCGCAGGCTCATCGGATCCGGCAAACTCCGGAGGTTTGCAGCAAAGAAAGGACTTATAAGAACACCCTTCTCCGGTTGCCTTGTTTCCAATGTCCCCACTCCATCGGTACGGACGTCACCCCGGTGCCCCCAGAACTTGCTATGATAACATTTTCCTCGATTGTCTCATGACGACAGTGGTTCACATCCCGATCCTCAATCATCTTCATGAACAACTACTGTTGCTTTGCCATGGTTTCATTCATGGATCTCATCATATCCATCATTTGAGTCTGATGGGTTACCTCAGTCATGATCGGATCAGCGGTGGCAATGACGGTTCTCGGAATCTGTTCCACCCTTCCGGCGAGCATAGGTGGAATCGGAGGTCCATCCGTTACGATTGCATTGGGTCTGTTGGCCGTGGATTCGTTAACCGCTTGACCCTCCGGTGATGACTAGAGATGACTTCAAGTATTTACCATTATCGACTGTCATTAAATCAAAGGAAGGTGAGAGAGGGTTCCACAAGATTACACACGCGAAACGTACTAACACAGCTTATCAGTCATCATAATCATAGTAATTCAAGCATGTTCACGTAATCATATATTCATAATAGCAGTAGCTAATTGAAATTATGAACATATAATACATTAAAAGTCTCGTTACCACTTTTATAACTCCCAACAAGGTAGTTTCCGTTGACCCTAGGAATGTCCCACCTTAGAATTTCTACCCCAATCTCACACTTAATTGTTTACAAGTCTCAGTTTAAGTCTAGGCATCTAGATCACATACCTAGTTCGCTTAAACTAGAGCTCTGATACCAACTTGTAATACTCTAAAAAAAACTTAACGAATAAAATTCTTAAATTCGGCAATAAGACGTCTAAAATACGAAGATCCAAACACTCAGAAATTAAAACTTTCAAAAGAATAACAACCCAATATTCAACACAACTAAAACCCTAAATAATCGGGTTAGTTTGCATCGCAAGGTTTGCAACAAATAATGGGACATCAATGATACAACGACCTACTTAATCTAAGATTAATTCCAATCGAGATTAAAATGGGCGTTGCAAAAACCACTAAGAGCTCTCTTCACAAAATTCCCCAAAAGACCGGCACTTCAAGATCTCCTATGTGCCCGATAGTCAAGCCGACATCCTAAATTTCTCCATGGGTAGGATCTGTGAGGAAATCAACAACCACAACAAGTGTTAGGACGAAGCCTAGTGAGATCTCATAAGCATATAAATCATAAACTTGATATTATATAATGATAATCGTGTTACCGAACTCCTCTGCCTCACAAGGAAGCAATTTTCCGCCATCATATTCTTAAACCTGAATAAAAACATACATGAGATACCTTTTAAATTACGGGGGAGACACGATTCCATTGGGGCGACGTTTACACGAAAGTGGGGTCACCCGCGATGGTAATGGATTACACCTCGTGCCCCAATCTTAGTTCCTATGCCATAACAACATTATAACCTCAAACCGTATTTACTGCCCTTATTGCCTACTCCGTCGACTTACACCTCAAGGTCTTACGGACATTATTGCCTATCCATATCTAGACGAGTTACACCTCAAGGATACAAGATCCCTTATTGCCTACTCGCTAGTAACACACCATGATTATTACAAGGTTCATACGGTAAACTACTACCTCCTCGTGCACAAGGGGTAGTAACCACATTCTTATCAGGTGATCAATATTTGATAACAGTTATAACATCATAAGTACTTCTTTCCCACGTGTAAAACAAATGCTTCCTTATTTCTCATAATATCACATTCTTCATAATTTCATACATGTAAACATATCCACTTATTATCCTTACATCATCTCTTCATAAAGTTATCAGCAATTGGATTTAAACCATGACAATAGTAGTTTCCTCATGAGTTCACATATAAGCATGAAATTTGGAACATTTAACCCACATAATTCTACCAAATAGATTATTAAAGCCTACTAAACATACTCACCCTTATTGGGTTCACAAAGTTGAAAATCCCATAAATTAGGTCATAAACTCCCACAAGTAGCACATAAGTGTAATGTATGATAAATCATGGTTATAAAACAAATACTAGAGCATTTATGAAAGAATGACTCACAATCTAGGTTTTGTAAGAAAACCCTAAAAATGGTGATGAAGTCTTGAGGTTGAAGATGGAGAAGGAGAGATGGTAGGTTCTGGAACCCTAGCCTTCCAAAGCTCCAACTAATAGACCCAAACTTGAAATCTTGAAGGGGGGATTGAGCAATAAATGATCCTAGGTCGACATAAATGAAGAAGGAGGAGAAGAGAGGATTCTTTGAGAGAAAATTTGGAATAAATGCAAGAAAGGTCGTTTTCCCCCTTTTTAGACAATCAGGTGATCCGCGCGGGTGCCCGCGCGGCTAGACCCGCGCAGCAAGCCGCGCCACTCTCCGGACCCGCAGATTGACAATGCTCCGCGCGGCTAGTGGCGCGGTTCAAGTCGCGCCATGACCCGCGCGGTGCACTGTGGTTCTACTTTTAATTTATTTCCAACCTTAAGAATTAACTACAACAGATTCGTTTTCGGGGCATGCATGGATGGAACAAATACCCAAAATAACAATCGAAACATAGATTAAATTAATAATTGCTTACCCCGAAATTGGGGTGTTACACATTATTCATCATAAATACTTATGAATGATCACATGTATATAATAATGTAACACCCGTAATTTTCGGTAAGTAAAGGTCACCCGGATGTTTTTGTATCTTATTAATGATTGGATTTTTCGTGGGAAACCATTATTTAAATTTCCTTAGAGTATCGGGGGTATTGGCGTTGAAAAAGTCGAGTTTCGGGCTTGGTACGGGCACGACTACAATGCCCAGCGACTATGACAGTGTCATAGTCGCACCTGTCATTGTCGCAGCAAAAGTCAGAAGCCATGGGGAGGTTGGCGACATTACCATGGGACAATGCCTTGGGCATTGTCGCTGGTCAATGTCGCACTAGGAGCACTGAGGCTATTAAGTCGCGATTTTCAACTTTATTCTCATTTCTCACTTCTCAAATCCCACCCTTTCTCTCCAAATGCGATTCCCATATTCTTGGTTCGAACCCTAGCTACTCCTATGGCCATTCACTCTTATTTTTGAAGCATTCCATCACCATCTAAGTCTTGGAAGTCTAGGATTCAATAAGCTACCATTCCACCATCTCCATTGATGTCTCCTTCAAGAAAATTCTAGGGTTTTGAATTCTACCAAAACCCACTATTGTAAGTTCATCCCTTTTCTTTCTAACACTTTAATCAAGTCATAAATGATCCATCTATAACTTCCTAGTGTTTATATTTATCAAACTTTTGGGGTTGGATGATTTTGGAGAAATTAGGTCAAGTTAGGGTTTTTGGCCAAAATAGAGATTTTGATATATGTTGTTTGGATATCGATTCTATATGGTTGAAGATGTATATTTATGGTTGGAAATTTATGGATCTAGGTTTTTGAAGGATTTTGCTTGTGGACTCAGATTTCTTCAAGGAAGCTCAAGTTGGGTAAAATCCAGATTTAGCCTAAATCTAGCAAGGTGAGTCCAAGTTGATTTGTGAAAACGTTGTACATGCCAAAATGTTCATTTTAAAGTGTTTTGTGTTTTACATAAAATTGTGAACTGCTGATAAGTTTTGGTTATTTGAAAATGTTTAACTTTATAAACTTATAAAACACACATCTTTGGGATTTTTGGGATTGTTGATAAATGTATCATAATGAAAAATTATTTGGTAACCATTTTCATAAACGGAGGATATTTGGTAAAAATACATTTTTGTGACTATGAGTAATAGGTGTATTTTGGGTTGTAAATTAGTTTTAAAATACCAACGTGTAAGTCATTAGAGTTTGGATATTTCCAACCTTTTGAATATTTTTGAATACTGTAAACCTATGTGGTCATAAATTTATTTAGAAAATGATTTGTTCAAGTCTAAATGAAATTGGATTATATTCACACATTTTTGGAGTATGTGGTTGCATAGTCGTGGTCGGTTGCATTTTATTGTACTTTGTAGATTTTAGCATATGGTCATTTGTTGGTTAGGCTTAAGGCTTAGTTTTTGTAATCGCCGAGTCATGGGGACATTTGTCCGGTTTAATAGCTTAAAGTAGAGCTTTGGGTGAGTGCTGCATTTATTGAGCTTTATTTTAGAGAATACATGTTTGAGTACGTGTGTCATTCATTTGGAGTCATGTATCTTAGACTATAATGCATTGGATCCATAGGCATGTAAGTCAGTCGTATTTGATGGTGAGGACTCTTGGGATTCTCACTTTGGCAAAATTATGTGGTGTTGGCATTAATATTGTCCTAGTTGTTTGGCAAAGAGGAACCATTATGGGTTATACTTCGGGACCATGGGTCTTGTGATTGGGTGTCTAATTCTTGTGCACGAGGGTTAGACATTGGGAGTTATCAAGTAAGGAGTTGTGACTCCTATCTTGAATGCTAGGGAGTAGGCACTATGGGTCGAATGAGTACCTTGAGGATGAAACTCCACTAGAGAACGAACAGGCAATAAGATCGTGTATCCTTGAAGGTTCGCACGGCGGAGCAGGAAATAGGGGATACGGTGTTTTGGGGACTTGAAATAAAGTCCGACCGGAGGTGTAGCTTGGCAGAGCAGGCAATACAGTTACGATATGAGGTGTAGTTTGACAACGTGGCTAGGTGTCTTAACTTTGTGTTCCGCCATACACCACGGAATCGGGTCTCCCCCGTCACCGGAAGGTGTTATTTGGGTATTAAATGGTATTATTTTATTATCCATGTTTTTCGGTGACGTTTTGTCTATACGGATTTTATTCGTGATTTATGGGTCGAGTATTATGCCTTTCCGTGTTTGGGTGTTTCGAGAAATACAGTCTTATCCGCAATTTTATAAATTGGGAGTTTAATTAGTATTCACGTTTTGGGTGAATTTGGGGTTGAAGTTGTTTTACGAAAGAATGTTAATGTTGGATTGCTTGTTTTTAAAGGTGTGTGTTATTGGAAAATGAGTCGTTTAATATTTATAGTAAATCATTTTGAAAGATAATGATTTAAACAACATTCTTACTTTTAACAAATATATTTGTTTCATGTTGAAAACTCTTGAACTCACTTAGGCGTTAGCCTAAACTTTTATTTGTCGGCATGTGCATCATGTTCGGTGGGGGGAAATGGTTCTAGCATTTCTGCGAAGTGATGAGTGCTAGATATATGTGCAAGAGCGAGTGGCTTGGTGAAGTCTTCCGCATTAGTGTTGAGAAGAGCAACTTGTGTTTGGGGTTTAGTAAGACCCAACCTTGAGTTAGTCTCTATGTAAGATTTCATTTGTTATGTTGATGGAAAATTCTAAAATCGTATTTTAAGAATGGACTTATCGCATAAAGTTTTATCCATTCCTTAAGGCATATTTATAAATTTTAAATTAGTTGTTCTTTCCAAATTGAGAGTGTTACAAATAACTCTCTAGTATTTATATTAGTATGATATTTATCATAAATATTAATTTTCACCATAACATTCATCATGCATATACATATTATTCATCATGAATATACAACAGTTTAAACTCTACATACTCTAGTTTTTCTTTCTTTTTCTTTATTGGTTCCCGATGATCTCGATAAATTCCCAATTCGTCTCGATAGATTTCCCGATCCATCTCGATAAAAGTTAAAAATGGTAGGTTAGGTTTACACAAATAAACACACAATAAATTAATCAATAGGTTCTCAATCGGTCTTGAAGAAAAATGAAGGTGATATGTTATGATTTTAACACAACCACAAACCAAGTCAATGGATGGGTTTTTGAGTAGTCTCGATCGGTCCCGATTGGTTGTCAATCGATCTTGATATGTTCTTGATTGGTCTCGATGGGTTCCCGATCCGTCTCGATAAAAGCTGAAAGTGGTAGCCTATGGTTTTACACACACAAACATATAATAGATGAATCGATAGGTTCTCGATGGAAAATAAAGGTGGTAGATTATGGTTTAACACACATAAAAAAACAAGCTAATGAATGGATTCTTGACCTTTCTCGATAGGTTCTCTATGGGTTCTCGATCGGTCTCGATAGGTTTTCGCTCGATCTCGATGGGTTCTCGAACGATCTCGATAGGTTCTCGCTCTATCTCGATGGTTTCTCAATTAGTCTCGATAGGTATTGGGTTACGGTAATGAAAAACGCTATGTCTTACGACGTTGAATAAAATGTTGAAGAAGTTGATGTCAAGTTACGAACTTATGGTGTCGAGGTGTTGTACACTAATTGAACCTACATAAATATTCATAAATAATATAACACATAAATAACATTTTTCGTAAAACACACACACACACACACACACACACACATATATATATATATATATATATATATATATATATGTAGGGTGTGTTTCTTTTGCAACCCTTAAAAATGTTGCAATCCTTGCAACCCACATCTTAACCGTTGGATTCATGATCGACGGTTATTTTATTTTTATTTTTTGTTTTTTTTAATTAAAAATATTGGGCCCCATATCTATTGTAACCGCCGATTATGAATCCGACGGTTAAGATGTGGGTTGCAAGGTTTGCAACCTTTTTAAGGGTTGCAAATAAAACAACCCCTTGGATTAAAATATTAGTAGTTTTTAAAATAATTTATTTAAACTTTAAGGGGGTAAAAATTTTAAATTAAAAAAAAGAAAATAAAAAGTCAAATAAGATAGTCATGAGATTGTTATTAAGTTCCTTTTTATCCGTAATGATCTTAATTAATAATTTTAATTAGAAACTCTATTTAATCTGACTTGTTGGATCAATAGACGTGGATGACCGAGATTAATTCTCATGTTCACAATAAAAAATGAGTTTACAAATAAATTTTCATATATATATATATATATATGATACAAAAATTACTAATCTAAAATAAATATGTTTAATATATTACGTACAACTTACAATGCCGTATTTTTAACATGTTTTATAGGAATATGTATTTTAGTTCCTCAACCACACCTAATTTGTCTTGTTCAGAAACAACAATAAAAAGTAGTCTTTAATTTCCTCCAACAAGAATCGATAATTTTGCAGTGAGTTCAACGTTTTTAATATAATAAAGAGAGAGAGAGAGAGAGAGAGAGAGAGAGAGAGAGAGAGAGATCGATCATGAATATTGAGGTCAGTAGAGGTTATCACTTTAAGTTCATTAAGAGTTATTTGAGGTGTGATTGTACTATTAACTTTAGTATATTATAAAATTAGAAGGATACTTGTATAATACAGTATGATATATTTTGATTTTAATGTTTAATTTTATTTTTTATCTTTGTCGATTTAATAATACATTTTTGTATGTTTTTGAGAAAGCGATAATGTTTTTTTTGTAATTTGTTTAATTTTTTTTAAATTTAATTTAGGTTTAACAATGATGTAATTTATTTTAGACTTAGTAATATAATGGTTTGGTTAAAAAAAATAATTAAGTATTCTGTTAAGATTTAATGATTATCCTAATTATGTTTTAGATTTTTTATATTTAAAATGAGATGTTTATCATATATTTGATTATTTTATCAGTTAGTTATTAATTCAAATATGCACGTTTAAAAAGTTGTAGTTATGCATCATTTACTTGTAAAGTTAAAAGTTAAGAAATTTAGCATTAAATAGTAATACATAATACTTAAAAAGTTGTTTTTAAGATAATCAAATATTTTATAATATAGTATAGATTTACCAAGATTTATATACTGCTATAGATACCATGATTTAAATACCATGATTTAAAAAATAGATGGCATGAAATACGGTGGTTTCCGAGATTGTGGTTGTTACTTGCTTAAAACATTTATAAAACAAATTGTTAAGCATTTACAATTCTATTATATGATGTTGAAATAATTGAGAAATCGACATAAAATTTTTAATAAAAAATATGGTTGTTGATCTCAATAGAATAGTAAAGAGTAAAGTTTAATATTGGTCCTAATGTTTACAATTTTCAACGAATATCATCAATAAACTTTAAAAACTCGGATTAGGTCCCTTATATTTGTCAAAAACTCGGATTAGGTCCCTTATATTTGTCAATTTCCAACAGGATTTGTCCCTCCCACTAACGGGTGCTAAGTTTTCTCGTTAAGTCCAATTTTAATAAGGGGTATTTTAGTTATTTTATTTATTTTCTTATTTTTCGATGCCTCCCTTGCAACATAACACATACACACCCATTGCAACCTAACACACACACACCATCCCCATTTCTATCTCACAATGAAAATGAATCTCTTAACCAAGATTTAGATGTTTCTTTTCTTTTCATTCTCAAATTGTTTGCATAGAGAGAGTAAGAGAGAGAACAATCAAAGAATAAAGGGGTTAGGATTGAGTTCCATTTTGGGTCGTTAATTCAATACCTTCAAACGCAAGCATGATGACGGAAAAGTAAAAGGATTTTTTTGGGGTAGGGGTAGGGGTAGGGGGGGGGGGGGGGGGGAAGTTACAGGCCATGGCCATCTTCGTTGTAGTCGTGAAGAAAAGGGGGACTTTGGGTTTTATATTTTGTTGTCTGGTCGTTTTAAGAGGAAGGAGGGATATATATATATATATATATATATATATATATATATATATATGGAGAGAGAGAGAGAGTAGGGGGGGGGGAGGGTTCATACAAGAACAATATCTATTTAAGAAAACATGAGAACAACCTAGTACATACAAAATTATATATGATTCACGCGAATTTGCGTGAAACTTTAGGTCGCACCCAAAGTCGCCTGCGTCCATTTTTCTGATTAATGTAAAATCACATATGATTTTGTACATGATCTGTTGTTTTTTGCTTTTTTCTTGTTTTCTTAAATAGTTAGCTTTCTCGTTTGAACCTTCCTCTATATATATGTTGGGGAACAGGTGGTGGATTCCATTTGGCAGTGATAGGGATTGTTATTGTTATTGTTTTTTTTTTTTACAGATAATAGTTTTATTTATGCTATATTAAGCATTTGATTAAAGTTTTAAAAGAGATTAATATGCATAAGGTACCATCAATTTATACACATGTTCTTAAAATTCAAGTTTACAAATTATTGTTGCACTTGTACTCGTTGTTAACGCACACCCATATTAATCTGATCCCACATGTTGAAATATTTCTTCATCCTCTTCCAACTAGAAATTCAATACAATCCCACACGCTGAAATATGTCTTTTACCTCATCCATATCATTTACTCCTCAATACCACCCAAGCCAACTAAACTTTAGTTTTGTGCGAGAACGAGGGACGAAGAAGTTGGGATTCTTCGCTTCTTTATTCCCAGTCCCATCTCCTTCTCCAATCCCATCTATCTCCACGAGTGTTTATACTTGGCACGCTTACTAGCCCCCTTCCTTGCCTCTATAAACAAAATTACCGAAGGTAATGGATTAACGAAAGTGTTCTTAGTGCATATCATTCATTTGACATGATTGTAATATATAGATCATAGGTTCTTTGTTTCTATTCAAAACTCATTTGGTTCATTTATTTCTTACAATGTTATCTCCAATCTTCTTATTTGTCTTATTTTTGTACTAAATGCAGTTTAGTTGATGATATATGTGTTTCTTCTACAGACATTAATGAACAAAACCATGACCATGCTAAACAAATCTTGATCCAGAACCCTTTATTTTTGTGTTGGTACATACCTGATACCAATCTTCTACTTGTGTAAAATCTCTTATTCCATTACACTTGTGTTCGATTTCTTTGACTATTTATGTTGAATTCTGTAACACCCTAAACTTAGGTGAAATAAAAATTCGAAATTTTGGCAATATAACGTCTAAAAATACTAAGGTCCAAATATCCTGTAGATATAAACTTTCATAAGACAAAACCCAAAATATAGACAACTAAAGACCCATGTAAAGATGGGTTGGTTCACAACGTAAAGTTTACAAAATAATGGGACAATAATATTACAACATCCTACTTAATCAAGAATCAATTCCAAACTAGATTAAAGGGCTGTTGCGATTTCTCTATAATCTCTTCACAAAAATCCCCCAAAAGACCGGCACTTCGAGAACTCCTACGTGCCCGGTTGACCAGCCCGACAACCTAATTTCCACCATGAATAGGATCTGTGAGGAAACAACAACCACAACAAGTGTTAGGACAAAGCCTAGTGAGATCTCATAAGTTATACAAATCATAACAAGATATTATGAAACAATAATCGTGTTACCGAACTCCTTTGCCTCACAAGTAGATACTTTCACCGCAACCATGTTCTCAAACCTAAACATAATTAAGCATACAAGAGATAACCCTTGAAAATACGGGGGAGACCCGTTCCCATCGGGGTACATGTCGGGAGTGGAGTCACCCATGATGTTATTGGATTACACCTCATTTCCCGGTCCTAGTTCCCATGCCATCGAGACATCACAACCTCAAACCATATTCATTGCCTTTATTGCCTACTCCGTCTAGTTACACGTCAAGGTCTTACGGGACATTATTGCTTATCCAATTCTAGACGAGTTACACCTCAAGGGCCCACGACCCCCTATTGCCTACTCACTAGTAAACCGCAAGGACCAACACAAAAGGTCCAATAAATCGTATGACCACCTCCTCGTGCACAAGGGGTAGTGTTCACATTCTTATCAGGTGATCACATTTAGGTAGACAATTATAGTCACATATATTCCTCTTCTCTACATGCAAATGCCATAATTACCACATGAGCCACTACCACATGAACTACCTAAGTGAGGGGTATTCTTCACCTTTCTCAAGTTCCCATACACAAAGTCATATGTGGTTATAATTACTTACACCATATTATCACAAACTTATCAGCAATTAGATCAAACTCAAAGAAACAAGGGTTTCCTCATATTTCTAGCATACAAGTATGAACTCCAAGATCCACATACGTATAGTAACATATGAGTGAATATTCATAGTCTATGAAGAATAACCCTCACTTAGGGGTTGCAAGGTGAAACCCTAGAAGTTGGGTTAAAAACTAAATAAATGACATACAAGTATTTAATGTAGGGATATTTCAAGTAGTAATGAGTTAATAAACATTTAAGGAGTAGAAACTCATAATCTAGGGTTTGTAAAGAGAAAACCCTAAAATGGATGAATTGGTGATGATTTGACTTCACTTGGAGCTTTAATGGCACTAAGGGTAAATCTCTAGTGATCAACTACCACTTCTTGAAGTACTTGATGGTAGATCTTGTGGAGGGCATTAAATGAGAATGGAGAAAGGAAGAAAGAGTGAAAAATCTCCCAAAGAGATAGATGAGTGATTCAGTGAGTTTTGAGTGTGATAAATGAGGTCGTTTGCTTCTAAAATGGGTTTTAATGCGCTGCCCCTTCGGTCCCATTCGCGACATTGACCGCGCGACATTGCCCCTGGCATTGTCGCCGGGGCAAAGTCGCTCCCCGCTGTCCCCTTTCTGCCGAAATTGTCGAACCAAGGCAGAACCTTGGCCCCTACCCATGACATTGACCCAGGCGACTTTTCCCAGGGCATTGTCGCTGGGCAATGTCGCCCTCAGCCCTCTCCCCACTGATCGTTCGATGCCGTCGTGCCAAAAATCTCAAGGTCGCTCCCTTATCAAATTCCATTGATTACCAAAGTCTTAGGATGAAAGTTTAGAAGTCGAGGATGGTAATCTAAGGTGTAGGCTTCTCTAAATCGGCACAAGTTGACCTAGACAAGTATGCATCTAAAGCTGAGAGTGCACAAAGATATTTTAAGAACATTAAAGCATAAAACCACGTAAGTGTATAGTTATACACGAATAAATACATATGTACGGACACACTTGACCTAGACAAGTAATCATACGATGCAAAGGTTTTAAGAAGGGTCTTTGAAGAAACGGGGTGTTACAATCCTCCCCCACTAGGAATAGATTTCGTCCCCGAAATCCACACTACTAAAAAAGATGAGGGTACCGTCTCTTCATATCTTCTTTCGCTTCCCACGTCACGTTCACCTCTCGATGATGTTTCCGCTGTACTTTCACCATAATCATCTCCTTATGGCCAAGTTTCTTCATTTCTCTCTCTAAGATGGCTTCTAGTTCCTCAACGCAACGATTATTGTCCACGCAAATCTCCGATAGCAGTATTACATTTTCTTATTCCGTCAAACATTTCCATAGATAACATACATGGAACGTAAGGTGAATCCCACTCATCTCAGGCGGCAATTCTAACTTGTAGGCTTGAAGCCTCACACGCTCGATAATGGGAAATTAAAGGCCCAAGAAAACGAGGGCTAAGCTTTCCCCTCTTTCCAAACCTTATGATCCCCTTCGAAGGCGATACCTTTAACATAACTCGATCGCCCACTTGAAATTCCATCGACCGTGTCTTCTTGTATGCATAGCTCTTTTGGCGATCTTGGGTCGCCTTCAACCGTTCTCGAATGTTCTTGACTTTATCCTCCGTCTCTTGAACTACTTACGGTCTGGCGAATTGTTTCTCGTCCGCTTCGATCCAACACGTCTGCGTTCTACATTTACGCCCATATAAAGCCTCGAACGCCGCCATGCCTAAACTCGAGTGATAGCTATTATTGTAGGAGAATTTCACCAATGGAAGGTGAGAGTCCCAATTTCCCCCAAAGTCGATGACACACGACCTCAACATATCTTCTAGCGTTTGAATGGTCCGCTCACTTTGTCCGTCTGTTTGAGGGTGATACGCCATACTCAACTTCACTCTCGTCCCCAATTCTCTTTGAAAAGCATTCCAGAAATGGGAAGTGAAATGATTGTCCTGGTCGGACACAATGGATAACGGCACCCCATGCCTCGAAACCACTTCATTGATATATAGCCTTGCTAGTCTGTCCATCGGTAACGCCTCCCTCATGGCCAAAAAGTGGGCGCTTTTCGTCAAGCGATCCACTATCACCCAAATGGTGTCGTGGCCCTTCAATGTCTTTGGTAACTTTGTCACGAAGTCCATCATGATGTGTTCCCACTTTCACTCCGATATTTCCAAGAATTGCAAACTTCCATACGGTCGTTGGTTCTCGGCCTTTACTAACGAACAAGTGAGGCATTTATCTACGTAGTTCGCCACATCAAGATTCATAACCGACCACCAATAAATCAATTTTAGATCTCTATACATTTTTGTGTTCCCGGGGTAAATAGAATATCTTGACTTGTGCGCCTCCTCCATTAATAACTTCTGGCATCCTCCCAACTTGGGTACCCAAACTCGCCCTTGAAAGAGTTTCAATCCTCTACCGTCTTCTGTCAAGTTGAGGTGCTGCTTTAACATTGCTTCATCTTTGAGATTGGTTTCGAGTAGTGCTTCGGCTTGAGCGGTCTTTATCATGTCCATAAGGTTTGAGATGATCTCAATCCTTGCCAACGAGGTTTTCACCGCTCCACTATACTCCTTCCGACTTAACGCGTCCGCCACAACGTTAGCTTTGCCCAGGTGATATTGAAGTTCACAATCGTAATCCTTCAATAGCTCTAACTATCTCCTTTGCCACATATTCAATTCTTTCTGGTCGAAAACATACTTCAGGCTCTTGTGGTTGGTTTAGAGGGTGCACTTCGTACCGTACAAGTAGTGCCGCCACAACTTTAAGGTAAATACAAATGCCGCTAATTCGAGGTCATGTGTTGGGTAATTCTTCTCGTGCTCCTTCAACTGTCTCGACGCATACGCTATCACCTTACCTCTTTGCATGAGGACGCAACCCAATCCCATCTTGGATACGTCGCTATAAACGACAAAGTCTTCCGTTCCCTCGGGTAGGGATAAAATTGGAGCTTCGCACAATTTCTGTTGCAAGGTACGGAAAGCCTTCTCCCGAGTCTCGGTCCAAGCAAATTTCACATTCTTTCGAGTCAAAGCGGTCAACGATGAGGCGATCTTGGAGAAGTCTTGGATGAACATTCGGTAATAATCGGCGAGTCCCAAGAAGCTATAGATTTCAGTCGAACTCCTTGGAGGTTCCCAGTGCATCATCGCTTCGATCTTCGCCGGATCTACCTTTACTCCCTCACGAGTCACTATATGGCCGAAAAATTGGACTTCCCGTAACCAAAATTCACACTTGGATAATTTAGCATAAAACTTCTCTCTCCTTAATACCTCGATCACTTCTCTCAGATGTTGCTCGTGCTCCTCCTCGTTCTTGGAGTACACTAAGATATCGTCGATGAACACTATGACCGACCAGTCCAAAAATGGTCGGCACACACGGTTCATCAGGTCCATGAATATCGCCGGCACATTCGTCAAACCTAAAGGCATGACTAGGAACTCGTAGTATCCATAACAAGTCCTAAATGTCGTCTTCGAAACGTCCTCCCCTCGCACTTTCACTTGATGATACCCCGATCGAAGATCAATTTTAGAAAAGCATCTGACCCCTTGTAGTTGATCAAATAGGTCTATTCGGGGTAGTGGATATTTGTTCTTGATGGTAACCTTGTTCAACTCTCGGTAATCGATGCACATACGCATCGATCCGTCCTTTTTCTTTACAAAGAGTACCGGAGCTCCCCAGGGAGACGAGATCGGCCTCACAAACCCCTTATCTAGCAACTCTTGAAGTTAGGTCATCATTTCTTGCATTTCCGTTGGCATGAGACGATACGGTGCACGAGCTATGGGTGCCGCCCCTGGATTTAAATCAATCCGGAATTCCACTTGTCGATCGGGTGGCAAGCCTGGTAGGTCGTCGGGAAACACGTCCGAAAATTCGTTGACGATCTTCACGTCTTCTACCTTCCTCTTTTCTGCCTTAACATCTACCGCAAAGGCTAGATACGAAGGATACTTCTTCGTCAGATATTTCCTTGCTTTGATGGATGAGATGATGGCCACTTCGCCTTTTCATTTCTCGCCATACACAATTAGGAAGTCACTATCCCGAATGGGAATCCGGATGAGTTTCTTTGAGCATAAGATCTCCGCTTGGTGTTTCGCCAACCAATCCATCCCAATCACCACGTCAAAACTCCCAATGGTCATGGGAAACAAGTCTACCATAAAAGGTTCGCCACTAATCTCTAGACGACATTCTCTCAAGATATCTCCTAAGATTACTTGTTCTCCATTGGATACTTCTATGACTAGCGCATCACGAAGAGTACTAACGGGTACACTTAAAGATTTGCAAAATATAACATATATGAAGGAGAAATTTGCACCAGAATCAAACAACACTCTAGCAGGTGTGGAGTTGAGTAGAAACGTACCCGCCACCACATCAGCGGTCTCCTTCGCTTCCTCCTTGGTCATTTGGAAAACCCTTCCCTGAGCCTTGGGAATGGATTCTCTCTTCGGTTGGCTTCCCAAAATTTCTCCTCCTCTCGCAACACTTCTCAGCTTGAGACACACTATTTGGCCGTGGCCCATCTCCTTGCATTCATAACAAATTGTCCCCCGAATGGGACACTCGGTACTGATATGACCCGGTTTGCCGCATTTGAAACATGAAATCGGGCTAGGGTTTGGGTTGGAGTTAATCTTGTAGAACCCGGAATGTTTGCTTTTGCATTTGGGGCACCACTTCGCTTCACGATGATTTTCGAAACCTTTACCTCCCGATTGAAACCTTGGTTTCTTGAACGAACTTGGCGGGCTCTACCACCTCCTCTTCTCTCCCACTCTCGTCTTCTCTACCTTATCTCGTGCATAGAGACTTTCCATATCCTTGGCCTCCTCGATGGTCTCGCAGAGATTGGAGGCTTTGGAGTTGTGGACCATTGACAACATATTCGCGAGTAGGCCCTTCAAGTAGGCCTTTACCTTTTCCTTCTCGGTCGGGACTTCATACCCCACCAAATTTAACTTTTCCATAAACAGTCGAGTGTACTCCTTTACCGACAAGTTCCCTTCTTGATTGATCGAAACTCCTCCTCTAATAGGTCCATCTCTTCTTCATTGCAGTATTCTTCCAACAGCTTTCTCTTGAACTCGACCCAAACTATCTTGGCTAACACAGACTCTTCCATTGTTGCGGTGAACACATTCCACCATGTTAAAGTCGAACCCCGGAGCATTTGAGACCCATACTTCACTTTCTTGCTCTCATCACAATCACAAGCTCAGAAGGCCTGCTCAATCTCCCTGAGCCAGTTCATACACTTTACGGGCTCGTCAGTACCGGAAAACTCCGATGGTTTGCAACAAAGAAAGGATTTGTACGAGCACCCTATTCCCGGTTGTCTCGTCTCTAAAGTCACCAATCCTTCTGTGCGGTTCTCGTCTCCGGTACCCCCGGATCCCACGATAATCACGTTTTCTTCAATCGTCTCATGACGATGGTGATTCACCTCTCGGTCTTCAAGTAGCTTCATGAACAGTTCTTGTTGTTTCGCCATGGTCTCGTTCATGGCTCGCATAATATCCATCATCTGTGTCTGAGGGGTTGTCTCAGTCAGGATTGGATCAGTAGTGGCAATAATGGCTCTCGGAACTTGTTCCACCCTTCCGACTAGCATAGGTGGGATTGGGGGTTCGACCGTTACAGTCGGATTCGGCCTATCGGTCGTGGATTCGGTCACAGCTTGACCCTCCGGTGACGTTTGAATTTGACTCCGAGTATTTACAATTTTTGTTTGTCATCTATTCAAAAGAGAGTGAGAGGTGGGTTATAAGAGATCACACACAAGAAACGTACTAACACAGTTCATCAATTATCATAATCATAGTAATTCAAATATGTTCACATAGAAGTACATTCATAATGACAGTAGCTAATTAAAATTATGAACATACTGCAACACCCTAAAAGTAGGCATAACAAAAAAAATACGAAAAACGGACATGTGGTATACAAAAATTGCCATAGTAAGAGCCTCCCAAAAATGGGGAAATATTTAAACCTGCTTAATTACAGTTGTAATATAACGGAAATGGATAACAACCAACTAATCTAGTTTCTATGCTAGAAATAAGATTACATAAAGGGTGTCATCTATAAACCCAAAGTGTCTTCACAAAAAGAGCGCCCTAAAGCACCTTCCCTCGACTTCCTTCGACTTCTTCTCTTTCTTTGCGTCCACCACGTAAGATAGATACGAAAGGTAACCTTTCGCTAGAAATTTGCGAGCCTTAAGAGAGGAGATAATAGGGTTACTTCTCTTCCCTTTCTCCCCGTAGATGGTGACTACACCGCTTCCCGGCAAAGGCACTTGGATCATCTTTTTGGAGCAAAGGATGTCGGCCTTATACATAGACAACCAATCCATTCCTATGACTACATCGAACCCGCCTATAGACATAGGTAGCAAGTCAACTCCAAAAGCATATATAAAAACAAATACCATTCTTATCAGCAGTTAACCAAATCTCATCAAATATGGAGTCAATAAGTGAGACCCATAACACCAATCAAGTTCCACCCAAAGAGTCGATATACCTTGATGCCAATTACTAAGAGTGACATCCGAAAGGCCCGACACATCCGAGGACTACAACCATGGCATTACCCCGAATGGCGGAGGTCTATGCACATACCATCATGGTGGCACCCAAGACTACATCTTCCTAGTGTCTACTGACTTGGTTCGTCCAACATAATTTATAGGAGGTCTCAAGGCACATTATAACCAAGGATAACTCAATACCAACCATGGGTACATTATTACTATCTCAATCAATATAATGTCCGAAATAAGACTAGCATGAACACACTTTTAATCATGTAATGGTGATAACACCAAATGGTGACTCAAGTAAGAATCATCATAACATCAAGATATGTATTCCATTAAATCATGGCAAGTTTCATATAAACATATTTTCATACGAAACCCTAAGTACTTAAACATTAAGAATGAGCATTTTCCAAGTTAATATGCAAGATAATAACAAGTAGTAGATTATGATGTGTATCTAGTTTTAAAAAAGATTTAGAAACTCACAATCTAGGTTTTGGTTAAAAACAAGAAAATATAAACCCTAGAAGTTGCCAATGAAAGATTTGATGGAGAAGAGTAAGGATCTTGAAGAACACTCCAATAAATAACCTTGAATGTAGCTTTAATGACCCATTCAATGGGTTTACCAACCAAACCATAGCAATAAATGGAACAAGTGAAGAATGCCCCAAAAATCGCCCCAAGATGAGTTCTCCTGCTTTTTCTAAAAAGATGTGATAAATGAGGGTTGAATTGCAAGTTAAAACAGCCAGTGGGTCGAAACGGGCGACATTGCCCGACGACTTTGCCCCTAGCATTGTTGTCGGGGCATTGTCACAGATGCCTCCCCCCTGCGGTACGCCGCATGCGACTTTGCCCAGTGGCATTGTCGTTGGGGCAATGTCGCCCACCACCTGCAGGGGCCGATTTTTTTAACGAAAGGTAACCTACACACGCGCGACCACATATTTATTGAAGGCAGGATTGCGAGTATTTCCTAAAGTAGCATACGCATAGTATAAAGGCCTCATAATGAAAATAGAAACTTGTAATATGCAATTAACTTTAATCAACACGTAGATGAAAGATTTAGCGACTCCCAATACTAACCTAAAAGTCCGGGTGTTACAATCCTCCCCATCTATTTAGGATTTAGTCCCCGAAATCTCACTTATAAGAACAACTGAGGATAATGCTTCCTCATATCATCTTCGGACTCCCAAGTGACGTTAGCATCACGATGATGCTTCCGTTGGACTTTGATCATAACCACGTCCTTATGCCGCAACTTTTTCACCTTCGACTCCAAAATCGCTTCCGGTTCTTCCACGCAACGGTTTCCATTATATATTCGTATTTCCGTTAAGGGTATCACACTTTCCTCCTCGGCTAGGCACTTCTGAAGGTAACACACGTATCCCGTCCATTTCCAGTGGTAGATCCAACCGGTACGCTTGAAGGACAATCTTCTCCAATATGACAAAGGGTCCAAGGAAATGGGGGCTAAGCTTCCCGCACTTTCTAAACCAGATAATCCCCTTCCATGGAGATACTTTCAACATGACACGATCGCCCACTTGAAATTCGACCGGTCTTCTCTTTTTATCCGCATAACTTTTCTGTCAGTCTTGAGCCGGATACAATCGTTCTCGAATTTCTTTCACTTTGTTTTCCATTTCTTGAACGATTTCCGGTCCGGTGAATTGTTTCTCGCCCGCTTCAAGCCAACAAACTAGGGTTCTGCACTTTCGTCCGTACAACGCCTCGAACGGTGCCATTCCGATACTAGAATGGTAACTGTTATTATAAGCGAACTCCACCAAAGGTAGGTGTGAATCCCAACTACCTCCAAAGTCGATAGCACACGACCTCAACATATCCTCGAGCGTTTGAATCGTCCTCTCGCTTTGACTATCCGTTTGGGGATGGTAAGTCGTGGTCAAGTTTAATCTTGTGCCCAACTCTTTCTGTACGCTAGCCCAAAAATTTGATGTGAATTGATTATCTCGATCTTACACGATAGATTTTGGGGCTCCATGCCTCGACACCACCTCATCTATATAAAGCTTGGTCAATTTCACCATTGGCATGGTCTCCCGCATAGCAAGGAAATGCGCACTCTTGGTAGGCGATCCACGATTACCCATATGGTGTCATGACCTCGCAAGGTCTTCGGTAGTTTTGTTACAAAATCCATGGTGATATTGTCCCACTTCCACTCGGGAACTGACAACGGTTGTAAACTCTCGTATGGTCTTTAGTGTTCCGCTTTTACTTGAAGACACGTTACACACCTCTCTACGTAATTGGCCACATCCAGTTTCATCACCGGCCACCAATAATTCAACTTTAGGTCTCTGTACATTTTGGTGCTACCAGAATGTATAGAATATTTTGACTTATGCACTTCTTCGAGAAGTAAATCCCGATTTCCACCAAACTTTGGCACCCAAATTCTCCCTTGGAAGAGTTTAAGTCCCTGACCATCTTCCGTCAAAAGTTCACTTTGCTTCACCATGACTTCGGATTTGAGATTTTCTTCTTTGAGTGCTTCCAATTGACTCGTCTTGATGTTTTCCAAGAGACTCGATACCACATCGATTCTCGTGAGGGATAACTTAACACCGCCTTCATAACTCCTCCGACTCAGCACATCTGCCACCACATTGGCCTTACCGGGATGGTAGAGTAAATCACAATCATAGTCCTTTAGTAGCTCAAGCCACCTTCTTTGTCGCATATTGAGTTCTTTTTGATCGAAGATGTACTTAAGACTCTTGTGATCGGTAAAAAGAGTACATTTCGTCCCATACAAATAGTGCCGCCACAACTTCAATGCAAAGACCACCGCCGCCAATTCCAAGACATGAGTCAGGTAGTTCTTCTCGTGGTCCTTTAATTGCCGCGACGCATAAGCTATCACTTTTCCTCGTTGCATTAGCATACAACCTAGACCCATCTTGGAAGCATCGTTATACACTACAAAGTCATCTGATCCCTCGGGCAGGGACAGAATAGGAGTTTCACATAATCTCTTCTTGAGCGTTTGAAAGGCTTGCTCTTGCGCGTCAGTCCAAAGAAAACTGACATTCTTTCTTGTGAGGGAGGTGAGTGGCGAAGCTATCTTAGAGAAATCTTGTATGAAACGTCTGTAGTAACCCGCCAACCCCAAAAAACTTCGGATTTCTGATGGACTCGTTGGCGGTTCCCAACTTATCATCACCTCTATCTTTGTCGGGTCTACTTTCACCCCGTCTCCAGACACTACATGGCCCAAGAATTGCACTTCTTTGAGCCAAAACTCGCATTTTGAGAACTTGGCGTATAACTTCTCTTTTCGGAGAACCTCTAGCACTTCTCGTAGGTGTTTCCCATGTTCGGCCTCATCCTTTGAGTAGATCAGGATGTCTTCGATGAAGACAATCACGGACTTGTCCAAGAAAGGGCGACAAATGCGGTTCATCAAGTCCATGAACACAGCCGAAGCATTGGTCAAACCAAAGGGCATCACCAAAAACTCGTAGTGGCCGAATCTGACTTGATGGTAACCGGATCAAAGATCGATCTTTGAAAAGCATCCTGCGCCTTGCAGTTGATCGAAGAGATCGTCAATACGTGGTAGAGGATATTTGTTCGTCACTGTGACCTTATTCAATTCCCGATAGTGGATGCACATCCTCATGGACCCATCCTTCTTCTTCACGAATAAGACCGGGGCTCCCTAAGGTGACGAGCTCGGTCGAATGAATACTTTCTCAAGAAGCTCTTGAAGTTGCGTCATCAACTCCCGCATTTTTTTCGGGGCCAAACGTTAGGGTGCACGAGCTATCGGAGCCACTCCCGGAGTGAGGTCGATTTGGAACTCCACTTGATGTTCCGACGGTATCTCGGGTAATCTTCCAGGAATACGTCCGGGTAGTCTTGCACAATCTTCAGGTCTTCCTTTGAATTCTTCTCTTTCTTTGCGTCCACCACGTAAGCTAGATACAAAAGGTAACCTTTCGCTAGAAATTTGCGAGCCTTAAGAGAGGAGATAATAGGGTTACTTCTCTTCCCTTTCTCCCCGTAGATGGTGACTACACCGCTTCCCGGCAAAGGCACTTGGATCATCTTTTTGGAGTAAAGGATGTCGGCATTATACTTCGACAACCAATCCATTCCTATGACTACATCGAACCCGCCTATAGACATAGGTAGCAAGTCTACTCCAAAAGCATATAAAAACAAATACCATTCTTATCAGCAATTAACCAAATCTCATCAAATATGGAGTCAATAAAGGAGACCCATAACACCAATCAAGTTCCACCCAAAGAGTCGATATACCTTGATGCCAACTACTAAGAGTGACATCCGAAAGGCCCGGCACATCCGAGGACTACAACCATGGCATTACCCCGAATGACGGAGGTCTAGGCTCATACCATCATGGTGGCACCCAAGACTACATCCTCCTAGTGTCTACTGACTTGGTTCGTCCAACATAATTTATAGGAGATCTCAAGGCACATTATAACCAAGGATAACTCAATACCAACCATGGGTACAATATTACTATCTCAATCAATATAATGTCTGAAATAAGACTAGCATGAACACACTTTTAACCGTGTAATAGTGATAACACCAAATGGTGACTCAAGTAAGAATCATCATAACATCAAGATATGTATTCCATTAAATCATGGCAAGTTTCATATAAACATATTTTCATAGGAAACCCTAAGTACTTAAACATTAAAAAAGAGCATTTTCCAAATTAATATACAAGATAATAACAAGTAGTAGATTATGATGTGTATCTAGTTTTAACAAAGATTTAGAAACTCACAATCTAGGTTTTGGTTAAAACCTATAAAATAGAAACCCTAGAAGTTGCCAATGAAAGATTTGATGGAGAAGAGTGAGGATCTTGAAGAACACTCCAATAAATAACCTTGAATGTAGCTTTAATGACCCAATCAATGGGTTTACCAACCAAACCCTAGCAATAAATGGTACAAGTGAAGAATGCCCCAAAAATCGCCCCAAGATGAGTTCTCCCGCTTTTTCTAAAAAGATGTGATAAATGAGGGTTGAATTGCAAGTTAAAACAACAGTGGTTTGAAACGGGCGACATTGCCCGACGACTTTGCCCCTGGCATTGTCGCCGGGGCATTGTTGCGGCTGCCTCCCCCCTACGGTACGCCGCCTGCGACTTTGCCCAATAACTTTGCCCAATGGCATTGTCGCTGGGACAATGTCGCCCAGGGGCCCGATTTTCTTAACGAAAGGTAACCTACACACGTGCGACCACATATTTATTCAAGGCAGGATTGCGAGTATTTCCTAAAGTAGCATACGCATAGTATAAAGGCCTCATAATGAAAATAGCCACTTGTAATATACAATTAACTTTAATCAACACGTAGATGAAAGATTTAGCGACTCCCAATACTTACCTAAAAGTCTGGGTGTTACACATACACTATATAAAGATTCTCATTACCACTTTCATAATTTTCAACAAAGTAATTTCCGTTGACTCTAAGACTGTCCCATCTTAGAAGTTCTACCCAAATCACACACTTTATTGCCTCAAGGTCTCAGCTTAAGTCTAGGCGTAGAGATTACATACCTAGTTCGCTAAAACTAGGGCTCTGATACCAACTTGTAACACCCTAAAATTAAGTGAAATAAAAACTCGAAATTTTGGCGAGAACGAGGGACGAGGGACGAAGAAGTTGGGATTCTTCGCTTCTTTATTCCCCAGTCCCATCTCCTTCTCCAATCCCATCTATCTCCACGAGTGTTTATACTTGGCACACTTACTAGCCCCCTTCCTTGCCTCTATAAACAAAATTACCGAAGGTAATGGATTGACGAAAGTGTTCTTAGTGCATATCATTCATTTGACATGATTGTAATATATAGAGCATAGGTTCTTTGTTTCTATTCAAAACTCATTTGGTTCATTTATTTCTTACAATGTTATCTCCAATCATCTTATTTATCTTATTTTTGTACTAAATGCAGTTTAGTTGATGATATATGTGTTTCTTCTACAGACATTAATGAACAGTACCATGACCATGCTAAATAAATCTTGATCCATAACCCTTTATTTTTGTGTTGGTACATACCAATCTTCTACTTGTGTAAAATCTCTTATTCCATTACACTTGTGTTCGATTTCTTTGACTATTTATGTTGAATAAACTAGAAATTTTGGAAATACAACATCTAAAAATACTAAGGTCCAAATATCCTGTAGATATAAACTTTCAAAAGACAAAACCCAAAATATAGACAACTAAAGACCCACGTAAATATGGGTTGGTTCACAACGTAAAGTTTGCAAAATAATGGGACAATAATATTACAACATCCTACTTAATCTAGAATCCATTCCAAATTAGATTAAAAGGGGTGTTGCGATTTCTCTATAATCTATCTTCACAAAAATCCCCCAAAACACCGGCAGTTCGAGAACTCCTACGTGCCCGGTTGACCAGCCCTGTTGGATCATAAATTGTATTCAAGATTAAAGTTAAAGTTAAGGGTTTAAACTGCAATTGTGCTAAAGTTAATTAGAGGGTTTATTATGTAATAAGTGAATAGTTATTAAGCTATTGGGCCCAAGCCCATTAGAAAGCCCATTAAGATTAAAGCCCATATGGCTTAGGTATTTAAAGTTTTGTTTAATTAGTTTTAGGGTTTAATCCTCACAATTACTTTCATAATCATAATAGAGTGAGGTGAAGTTTTCTCTATATTCAAAGGGTATCAAGAACACTCAAGGGTTTCATTGTTTATTCAAGGGATTGGTATGTTACTCTGATTTATATATCTCTTGATTATTATTGTGTTGCTTGATTACTTGATTGATTGTTTACCAACTAGATTAAATCTGGGATAACAATTGGTATCAGAGCCTAAAGAATCAATTTTTTTTGTGATATTACTGTTCATCGAGAAAAATACTGTTCATCGAAAAATACTGTTCATCGAAAATCACTGTTCATCGAGTTACTATTCATGTGAAGTACTGTTCATCCTATTTCATGAATCTGTTATTGCATCCGGTCGATTAGTATTTGTGTTTGTGTTTCTTTCGATCGAAGGATTGCTTATTTGTTGGTTTAATTGTGTATCGGTCGAATTAATTTTCTGGGTTTGGTTTCGGTCGAACCCCAGATATTCTTCGTGTTCTTCGGCCATTCATCGTGTTCATCGATATTATTGTTTGACCGATACCTATTCGACCTGAGCCTTCGACCGGATAGTTGTATCTCCGGTCATTCCCTTCGACCGAATAGTTGTGACCTCCGGTCTTTCCTTCGACCGGACCTTAGTATTCTCCGGTCTTCCCTTCGACCGGATACCTGTTATTTCGGTCTTGGCATTGGACCTATACTAGCCGACCCCGGTCTTACCATTCGACCGGATACCCGTTACTCCGGTCTTGCCATTCGACCGGATACTCGTATTCCCGGTCTTGCCATTCGACCGGATACTTGTTACTCCGGTCTTACCATTCGACCGGGTACTTGCATACTCCGGTCTTTCCTTCGACCGGTACAGTTCATTCTTCGAAGCACATCCCCGGTCGATTTTTGCAAACTGTGATAGGGTATCTAATTGTCAAAAAAATTTCTCTAGGGGCGTTGCCCCTTGACCCCACCCGCTAACCGGGTAGCGGGACCCCCGTGCTAAGTCTGCGAAGGGGGACAAAGATTTGCTCTTGATCAAAATCTTCTTAATTTTTCAGTATTTTATTCATAGATATTAGTGCTTTATACTGTGTGCGAGGACTGCAGTTGATTATTTTTGGAAATTTATTTTTCTGGAAATTTTTAAGTGTAGTCTTTACTTTTGATTCTAACGATCTCATCTAGTTGGTTGTCTTGGTACAGAAAAGTCTATTTACTAACCGTACAGCTAAGATGTCGAATCAGCTTCTCTCGATGGGTTCTCAAATCAAACCTCCTGTCCTCGTGGCAAATGAGTATCAGCAGTGGAAGACAAGAATGATTCAGTTTCTGAATCACAAGAACAGAGAGTTCATGACAATAATCATTGAAGGTCCCAAAACTCCAATGATCACAGTAAAGGGTCAACCTGCTACAGATTCCTCTCCTGAAATCCCTGACAGAGATATTCCTAAACCTGTTCAGTTCTTCACTGAAAAGCAGAAAGACCAGCTCAAGTTAGAAGAAGAAGCTCTAATCTATCTGACGATGGCAATTCCAAACGACATCTACAATCGTGTCGACAGTCAGAGTACTGCTAAAGGAATCTGGGATGAACTAGCAAGGCAGTTTGAAGGAAGTGAAGCTTCTATTCAAGCTAAGCAGAATCTGTGCATAAATGCATACGAGGGATTTCATGCAAAAGAAGGAGAGTTGCTTTTAGATACCTATAATAGGTACAACATTATTCTCAATGACTTGCGGAGGAACAAAATCGCCAAATCTGCTTCTGAGATAAACTACAAGTTCATCAAGAATCTGAATCCAGAATGGAAGAACTTTGCTATCAACCTCCAGATGTCGAAGAATATGGCTCGAGAAAATGTCACCGATATCTTCTCTACTCTTGCTCAACATGAGGATGAGGTGAGATCTATGAATAATGAGTCTAATCATCTGAAGGATTATGTGGCTCTCATAGCCGGCAAAGGTTCTGTATCCTCTACAAGGTCGAATAAAAAGGCGTCTAAAGCTCTAGTTACCGAAGTTACTGACTCTGACTCTGATTCAAGTGATGAAGAACTGGAAGTTGATTCAGATCCTGATATTCAAAAGTTCTCTGAAGACTTGGCTCTCATTACGCGACGATTCAAGAAGAGCTTTGGCAAGAAAAGATTTTACTCAAAGCCAAAGTATGATGGATACAAGAAAGAGAAGTCTGAGATGCGATACAAGCCGAGGCATGGAAAGAGAGAGGAAGGACGAGAAGATCGGAAGGAAGATAGAAGAGAAGGAAAGAGAGAGGAGAAGCGAGAAGAGCGAAAGGATGAACCAGGAAGATGCTACAACTGTGGCAAATTTGGGCACTTCTCAAGGGACTGCAAATTCAAGAAAGTGAAGAACTCAGAGTACTACTCAAGAAAGTCACTAATTGCCAAGAAAGCTGAAGAAGGAAAAGTACTAATGGCTGAAGAAGAGAACTGGTTGTTCCAAAGTTCTGATGACGAGGAGCAAGCACATTTCACCCAAGTTTCTTACATGGCAAAGCTGGAAGGTGACGATGAAGACTCTGAGACACAATCCGAAGAAGCAAACTCTGAGGTAAGTGAAAATTCTGAACTTATTGAATCTTTAATGGCCCAAATACATGGCATGAAAGATGAATTTGCTTTACTGAAAGGCAAACTTAGCTCTGCACATCAATCTGTTTTAAGCTTTCGTGATGAAAATGCTATTTTAAAAGTTGTTGTGGAAGAAAAGGAAAAGGAAAAAGATGATTTAAAAGCTGAAAAAGAGTCTTTAAAAGAAAAAATATCTGGTTTAGAAACAGATCTTGTGAATCTTAATGCTGAAAAGGGTGAGTTTCAAATCAAATTTGAAGTTTGTTATAAAGAAAGGAATGAAGCTTTCACCAAAATAAAGCAACTGGAGGACATTAACATGAAACGAGGTCAGACTGAACAGACATTAAATCTGTTGACCAATAAACTCCAAGACGAAAGGTTTTACAAACTTAAACCAGGTTTGGGTGTGCCAATTAATGAAATTTTGAAAAAGGCACCGAAGCACCTATATAATTTTGATAAATTTGGCTCCGCAATAAAACCCATTCCAGACATTCGCGCTACTTTTGTTGAAGCAAGTTCTCCTAAACCTTCTGAAGAGACCAAAGGTCAAGAAGAAATGGGAAAGAACAAGTCTGGTGACACTGATTCTCAAAATCTTTTTAAATATGTTGGTTTTACATATGGTGATTTGAACAAAAGCTATGCAACTCGAAAGATCGAATTTACTGAGTTTGAATCACTATTTACCACACCTTCTAAAGAATCAGTGAGCACCAACACAGTTCTACCTGAGACTGCATGCAAATTTGATGAGTATGAATCTGATGTTGATCCATCTACTATACCATCAGTCTCAACTCCCATTGCTTCTAAACCTTTACTTCCTGAAGAGGTTGAAGAAGTTACTGCTACCGCGAATGAATATTGTGTTCAAAATGATAAAATGGAGTTTATTGAGTCCATGACTGAAAAGATATTCTCTGATATGATGAATGCATCAGACTCTGATCCTGTTTCTGATTTAAAGGGGTCAAATTTTGTGGATGGTAATACATCTGAATTGATGAAGCAAATTGATATGTTGCAACAATCTCTTGATGAGGTTGAAGATGAAAACTTTGATCTCAAACATAAACTTGAAAAGTCTTTAAAAATAAATCAAGAGCTTTGCACTGAGATCAATGATTTGAAAATTACTTTGTTTAAAAATGCTTCAAATGAAAAACAGATGTTAAATGATCCAAGCTGGAAGGTAAGAACCAATCCAGAATTTGATGCTCTTGCAAAACCTACAGTTGCTTACTCTGATTGTCCTGAATATCCTCCGAGTATTTTTGAAAAGGGTGAGACTTCAAAGAGCACTAGAAAAGAACCACCTTCTAAGTTAGAGACTAACAAGGTTCCTGTTTCTGTTTCAGATATAAAAGGAAATGGAGTTGGGAGGAGTAAGAAGAATAAAGATCTTAGTTTGAATAAAAAGAATAGTTTGAATTCTAGTAGTTGTCCTACAGACAGTGTTATTTTGAATAGTACTTCTTTTGATAAACATGAATGTAAGATTTGTTCCGATAAATCTAAGTTTATGAATTTTGCTCGAAAGAATCTTTATTGCAAACACTGTTGGGATAATTCATTCAAATAATACTCCCCACCTAAGACCAAAAAGAATAAAAGCAATGCTAAGCTAAACTTTAAGCATAATTCTAATTCTAATTCTAATTCTTCTGCACAACCAAAAATATATCGAGCTAAGGTTGCCAATCCTACTTCTAAAAAGCACTTTCAGGAATTGAATGTTAAGATAGTTTGGAAATGGGTTCCAAAACCGCGTTATGAATGGAGAGTGAAAGTCAAACCAGATGATATTCCTGAGTTGCTTGATGCTAACCGCGAAGGACCCATCTTGATATGGGTGCCTAAGCAAAACTAATTGTCTCTTTTGCAGGCCTGTCGATTGTGGGTAATAGATTCCGGATGTTCACGCCACATGACAGGATTCAAGCACCTCTTGCATAACTATGTGGAGGAGCCTGCCGGAGCAGTTAGATTTGCCAATTCTGAAGCCGAAGGCCACGTCAGAGGATATGGAATGCTCGATAACGGTGTTGTGAAGATTCAAAAAGTGCTATATGTTAAAGGACTTGATCACAATCTGTTCAGTACCAGTCACTTCTGTGACATGCAATATCAAGTCCGCTTCACAACCACTCATTGCTATCTAGAAGATCACGATGGTTACGAAGTCTTCAAAGCTGAGCGCCATGGAAATCTATACTATGTAGATTTCCCTACACTGTCTGCCACACGTCCAGTATGTCTACTAGCCAAAGCTTCTAAAGCACAATCATGGACGTGGCATCGACGCTTGTCTCATCAGAATTTCAGATCTATAGCGAAGCTACAAAGACAAGGTCTGGTCAAAGGTCTACCAGAAATGAGGTTCGAAAAAGACTCACTCTGTTCCGCATGTGAGTTGGGCAAAATGAAGCGTAGCTCCTTCAAGTCCAAAGCTGAATCATCGACCTCATCAGCACTGGAACTTCTTCATATGGACCTTTGTGGCCCAATGCGCACAACATCTATCAACGGAAAGAAGTATGTGTTGGTAATGATAGATGACTACTCAAGGTATACATGGCTCGAGTTTCTTCGCAACAAGTCAGATGCGCCAGAGTTGATTATCGCTTTCATCAAGCGTATTCAAGTACGTCTTCAACTGCCAGTAAGAACCATTCACAGTGATAATGGCACGGAGTTCAAGAATGACACCCTGAAGAGTTATCTTACTTCTGTGGGTATTTCACACAACTTCTCCGCAGCCTACACTCCACAGCAAAACGACATTGTTGAACGGAAGAATCGCACTCTGGTTGAAGCAGCTCGTACTATGCTTGCTTACTCAGATCTACCCATGTACCTTTGGGCCGAGGCAGTCGCTACAGCATGTTTTACACAGAACCGTACCATTGTGGTCAAGCAATTTAATAAAACAACATATGAGTTAATCAACAATCGTACACCTAATATCAAATTTCTTCGTGTCTTTGGTTGCAGGTGCTACATTCTCAAAGAGCGTCAAGGATTATCAAAATTTGATAAGAAAGCGGATGAAGGATATCTCGTTGGATACTCTCTGACATCCAAAGCTTATCGAATTTACATTATTCGAACAAAGACGGTTGTTGAGAGCATGAATGTCTCCTTTGATGAGAATTCAACAAGGACTTCTAGACACAACAGTTCATAACTCGCAATTAAGGACAAAGCTTCTATTCAATTAAGAATAGAACCAGCTTCTAAAGGATCTTACACTTCTACTAACTCTAACTCTACTTCATCTGAGTTAGATTTATTGTTTATTGATGCCTTTGATGATATATGTGCAGATTTTGAAAAAGGCATATCAACATCAATAACAAGTGGTACAAGCTCGGAGGTCCCTACTATATCCGAAGACATGTCTGGACCTTCCGACGAAGTCACTGACACTTCAACTCCATCAGGTACAACTACACCGTTAGTTTCTGACTCTACTAATACTGAATCTGTCTCTACAGATAGTTCCTCTGGAAACGAAGTCCCGAGCACTTCAACCGATAATCCAGAAGCTTTAGTGTCAGAAACACCAGTACAAGATGTCCCGAGTACATCTGTGGAGCAACCTGTCGTACAAGATGACAACGATGCATCAAATACGCAACAAGTAGTTGATGCACTACCAAGCACACATCGTTGGACTAAGGATCATCCCCTGGAAAACGTGATAGGTGACGTACAATCTGGTGTCACAACAAGATCTGCAACAGCTAACTTCTGCATGTTTTCAAGCTTCCTCAGTTCCTTAGAGCCAAAGAAAGCGGCTGAAGCTCTACGTGATCCATTCTGGATTTCTGCTATGCAAGACGAGCTTCTACAATTTGAAAGGAACAAGGTATGGCGCTTGATCCCACTACCTAAAGGTAAATCCGTTATAGGAACAAAGTGGGTTTTCAGAAATAAGAAAGACGAAGCCGGAGTAGTCGTGAGAAACAAAGCTCGATTGGTCGCAAAAGGGTATTGTCAACAAGAGGGCATTGACTATGATGAAACATTCGCCCCAGTTGCAAGGATCGAAGCCATCAGAATCTTTCTAGCCTATGCAGCGCACAAAAACTTTACAGTCTATCAAATGGATGTAAAGTCGGCTTTCCTGAACGGCGTTCTGCATGAGGAGGTCTACGTGGCTCAACCTGAAGGTTTCGTTGATCCTCATCACCCTGATCATGTCTATGTTTTAGACAAAGCGCTTTATGGTCTTAAACAAGCACCGCGAGCCTGGTATGAAACTCTCACTAAATTTCTACTTGCTTCTGGTTTCAAGAAAGGTACTGTTGATACTACCTTATTTCTTAAAAGGCAAGGTGAGGACTTGATTCTTATTCCGATTTATGTTGACGACATAATATTTGGGTCGACAAATCCGAAATTTTGAACTTTTCAAAGATAATGGAAACAAAGTTTGAGATGTCGATGATGGGTGAATTAAATTTCTTTCTTGGTCTACAAGTAAAGCAATTACCCGACGGCATATTTATTAATCAAGCTAAATATATAAAAGATATTTTGAAAAAGTTCGACATGTCAGATAGTTCAGTCATGAAAACACCAATGGCTACTGGTACACTCTTAGACGCGGATCCCTCCGGGAAGCCTGTTGATCAAAAGGTGTATCGTAGCATGATTGGATCTTTACTTTATCTGACTGCCAGTCGCCCGGATATAATGTTTGCCACATGTTTTTGTGCGAGATATCAGTCTAATCCTAAAGAGTCGCACTTAACTGCTATTAAGCGAATCCTTAGATATCTCAAAGGTTCTCCTAATCTAGGCCTTTGGTATCCAAAGGATTCTCGTTTTGAACTAACTGCCTTTACAGATGCTGATCATGCAGGTTGTAAGCTAGACTGGAAAAGCACCTCTGGATCATGTCAATTCATAGGTGACAAACTTGTGAGTTGGACTTCAAAGAAACAAAACTGTGTTTCAACATCCACTGCCGAGGCTGAGTATGTAGCTGCTGCTAGCTGCTGTTCTCAAGTCCTCTGGATGACGACACAGTTAAGGGACTTTGGATACAACTACAAGCGCGTTCCTATTTATTGTGATTCTAAGAGTGCAATATCTATAACTGCTAATCCGGTACAACACTCGAAGACCAAACATATAGATGTACGCTATCATTTCATCAAGGATCATGTAGAAAAAGGTAATATTGAAATGCACTTTGTTCAAACTGACTTCCAGTTAGCTGATCTTTTCACCAAGCCATTGGATGAAAAGCGATTTCAATTTCTAATCAGCAAACTAGGTATGTTGAACATGTCTTAAACCTTACTCATGATTCAAGGGGGAGTATTACAAATCTTGATAGTGTGTTATTTTCCAACTGTTGTTAACGAGAAAGGAATCATTTTCATAAATGATTACCATTGTTTCTTTCACTTATGCAGGTTGGTTCAAGTGACTATGGCTTCTAATCACATCGGATTAGAACCCGCACTTCAGTGCTCTATCTATTTTTTATATGCTTTATTTCCTTATTAAAAAAAAAAAAAAAAAACCTATAGTGATTTAAGGGGGAGAATATATGTGATATTAACAGATTTTTGGATACTTAAATGCTTATCTGACCGTGTGTTCTTAAAAGATAAATACTTGTGTTTTATCTTGTCAATATACTTTGTCAAGTATTCATACACATAACGGTTCAGAATATTCTATTTGCTTTGTTATTACCATGTATCAAATGTTAAATCTTTCTATGGTAATACTCACGTTATTTGTATTCACTGTTGATTGAATCAAACGTCATTTCATGTGCTTTCATTGAAACTATGTTTATATATTGTTCATATAAACAACATTCGTTTTTGATTCTCCAACATGTTATTCTTCATAACAAAACTCCTTAGAGCTTAATTGTCAAACTCTTTTAGTTTGAGGGGGAGAATTGCATCGTCAAACATCTTCTGTTTTGACATCTCCGAATATCATATTCTTCATGTAACTATGTGCTAATTTGTGCTTACATGTACAAAAGCTTGTTGAAAAGCATGCTCTTTTAGGAAAATACATGGGATTCAGTGTGAGAACTTAACAGAACTTCCATGGATTCACGATAACCAGTGTTTCCTACCCAGGAAGTATTCCCTGAGTGATTGAGGGGAGAAGGGTCAAAAGAATTGAGTGATGGTGTGTGAAAAGAGGTAAAATGGAAAAGAGAGATTGGTTAGAAGTGAGCTTTAAAAGAAAGAGGGTGAGAGAACAGAGTAAAAGAATATTAAACTCTGCACCAAACTTCTTTCTGAGCCGGGCAGCCACATAATCTGCTTGGTTCACATTCTTTGGTGACCATCATTGAAAAAGGCACCTAGCCCATGCCATCTCTTGCATACAACCCCACCAGCTACTCATTCTTTTCTCAAAAAGAGAATGTTTCACAGTTTCTGGGGAAGCAGCATATACGCTATTGGTTCTTCATTTGGAAGATACTAATATTGAAAAAGAAGGAAAGTTGCCCCACCTTCGAACCCTTTCTCATGCACATTGAGTCTTTGTATAATTTGTTGTTGTCTCAACAAGTTTACATACTTTGAGCCTATATGAAAAGCAATCATCTATGCTTAATTTCTTTCATACACATGCACGAACACACAGAAATTTGTTTTCTGTCAGAACGTTCATAGATAACCATGTGTTATTCGATGATTGAATGGAAGACCTGGGGAGTCTACATCAAATCAGCTCCTTATATAGTAACTTTGTGTTACTCAGTGACTTTGTGTTACTGACAGGCATTTTAACTGAGTCATTTGTTGATTCAGGGTTACAACTCTTAACCTGTTTGAATTTGAAAAGATTCGAATGGTTAATTATTTCTTATCTGAAAATATTGAAATAATCACTCTTTCCATCTGGGAAGACTGCTCTTATTTCCATACAGGGCTCGTTACATGATGAAGACTGTGCTTACGTGATGATCTTACACAAAGGGGGAGATTGTTTTGATAAATGGCGAGATTGTTTTTCCAAGTTTTGATGATGTTGATTCTCACCACTCATCAAAAAGGGGGAGAAGATACAAAAAGGGAGTATTATCAAAGAAGGAGAATACAATCTAAAGATCTGAAGATTTTAAAGAATTTAAAGATTTTAAAGCTACAAGTTCTGAAGCTATCAATGACATATCTGAAGAAAAGAGAATACAAGTGAAGACCCGAAGACAATTGCAATTTTTTTTTTTAATCTTGAATCCAAAGGGGGAGATTGTTGGATCATAAATTGTATTCAAGATTAAAGTTAAAGTTAAGGGTTTAAACTGCAATTGTGCTAAAGTTAATTAGAGAGTTTATTATGTAATAAGTGAATAGTTATTAAGCTATTGGGCCCAAGCCCATTAGAAAGCCCATTAAGATTAAAGCCCATATGGCTTAGGTATTTAAAGTTTTGTTTAATTAGTTTTAGAGTTTAATCCTCACAATTACTTTCATAATCATAATAGAGTGAGGTGAAGTTTTCTCTGTATTCAAAGGGTATCAAGAACACTCAAGGGTTTCATTGTTTATTCAAGGGATTGGTATGTTACTCTGATTTATATATCTCTTGATTATTATTGTGTTGCTTGATTACTTGATTGATTGTTTACCAACTAGATTAAATCTGGGATAACAAGCCCGACAACCTAATTTCCACCACGAGTAGGATCTGTGAGAAAATAACAACCACAACAAGTGTTAGGACAAAGCCTAGTGAGATCTCATAAGTTATACAAATCATAACAAGATATTATGAAACAATAATCGTGTTACCGAACTCCTTTGCCTCACAAGTAGATACTTTCACCGCAACCATGTTCTCAAACCTGAACATAAGCATACAAGAGATAACCCATGAAAATACGGGGGAGACCCGTTCCCATCGGGCTAACATGTAGACGGGAGTGGAGTCACCCATGATTTTATTGGATTACACCTCATGTCCAGTCCTAGTTCCCATGCCATCGAGACATCACAACCTTAAACCATATTCATTGCTTTTATTGCCTACTCCGTCGAGTTACACCTCTAGGTCTTACGGGAAATTATTGCCTATCCAATTCTAGACGAGTTACACCTCAAGGGCCCATGACCCCCTATTTCCTACTCACTAGTAAACCGCAAGGACCAACACAAAAGGTCCAATAAATCGTATGACTACCTCCTCGTGCACAAGGGGTAGTGTTCACATTCTTATCAGGTGATCACATTTAGGTAGACAATTATAGTCGCATATATTCCTCTTCTCTACATGCAAATGCCATAATTACCACATGAGTCACTACCACATGAACATAACTTCTTTTGTCATAAATAACAAATCACCTTTACTTCTCTAGGTATCACATTTCTCAAGTTCCCATACACAAAGTCATAGGTGGTTATAATTACTTACACCATATTATCACAAACTTATCAGCAATTAGATCAAACTCAAAGAAACAAGGGTTTCCTCATATTTCAAGTATACAAGTATGAACTCCAAGATCCACATACGTATAGTAGACATATGAGTGAATAATCATAGTCTATGAATAATACTCCTCACTTAGGGTGTACAAGGTGAAACCCTAGAAGTTGGGTTAAAAACTAAATAAATGACCTACAAGTATTTAATGTAGGGATATTTCAAGTAGTAATGAGTTAATAAACATTTAAGGAGTAGAAACTCACAATCTAGGTTTTGTAAGGAGAAAACCCTAAAATGGATGAATTGGTGATGATTTGACTTCACTTAGAGCTTTAATGGCACTAAGGATAAATCTCTAGTGATCAACTACCACTTCTCGAAGCACTTGATGGTAGATCTTGTGGAGGGCATTAAATGAGAAGAGAGAAAGGAAGAAAGAATGAAATATCTTCCAAAGAGAGAGAGGGGTGATTCAGTGAGTTTTGAGTGTGATAAATGAGGTTGTTTGCTTCTAAAATGGTCTTTAATGCGCTGCCTCTTCGGTCCCGTCCGCGACATTGACCGCGCGACATTACCCCTGGCATTGGCGCCGGGGCAAAGTCGCACCCCACTGTCCCCTTTCTGTCGAAATAGTCGAACCAAAGCAGAACCTTGGCCCCCACCCGTAACATTGACCCAGGCGACTTTGCCTAGGGCATTGTCGTCGGGCAATGTCGCCCTCAACCCTCTCCCCACTGATCGTTCGATGTCTTTTTGCCAAAAATCTCAAGGTCGCTCCCTTATCAAATTCCATTGATTACTAAAGTCTCGGGATGAAAGTTTAGAAGTAGAGGATGGTAATCTAAGATGTAGACTTCTCTAAATCGGCACAAAACACGCATGCATGCAACTAAAGTTGAGAGTGCACAAAGATATTTTAAGAACATTAAAGCATAAAACCACGTAAGTGTATAATTATACACGAATAAAGACACATGTACGGACACACTTGATCTTGACAAGTAATCATACGATACAAAGGTTTTAAGAATGGTCTTTGAAGAAACGGGGTGTTACAATCCTCCCCCACTAGGAATAGATTTCGTCCACGAAATCCACACTACTCAAAAAGATGAGGGTACCGTCTCTTCATAGCTTCTTTCGCTTCCCATGTCACGTTCGCCCCTCGATGATGTTTCCACTGTACTTTCACCATAATCACCTCCTTATGGCGAAGTTTCTTCATTTCTCTCTCTAAGATGGCTTATGGTTCCTCAACGCAACGATTATTGTCCACGCGAATCTCCGATAGCGGTATTACATTTTCATCTTCCGCCAAACATTTCCGTAGATAACACACATGGAACGTAGGGTGAATCCCACTCATCTCAGGCGGCAATTCTAACTTATAGGCTTGAAGCCCCACACGCTCGATAATGGGAAAAGGCCCAAGAAAACGAGGGGTTAAGCTTTCTCCTCTTTCCAAACCTTATGATCCCCTTCCAAGGCGACACCTTTAACATAACTCGATCGCCCACTTGAAATTCCATCGGCCGTCTCTTCTTGTCCTCATAGCTCTTTTGGCGATCTTGAGCCGCCTTCAACCGTTCTCGAATGTTCTTGACTTTATCCGTCATCTCTTGAACCACTTCCGGTCCGGCGAATTATTTCTCGCCCGCTTCGAGCCAATACGTCGGCGTTCTACATTTACGCCCATATAAGGCTCGAACGGCGCCAATGCCAAACTCAAGTGATAGCTATTATTGTAGGCGAATTCCACCAATGGAGGGTGAGAGTCCCAATTTCCCCCAAAGTCGATGACATACGACCTCAACATATCTTCTAGCATTTGAATGGTCCGCTCACTTTGTTCTTATGTTTGAGAGTGATACGCCGTACTCAACTTCACTCTCGTCCCAAATTCTCTTTGGAAAGCATTCCAGAAATAGGAAGTGAAACGATTGGCCCGGTCGAACACAATGGATAACGGCACCCCGTGCCTCGAGACCACTTCATTGATATATATCCTTGCTAGTTTGTCCATCGGTAACGTCTCCCTCGTGGGTAAAAAGTGCGCGATTTTCGTCAAACGATCCACTATCACCCAAATGGTGTCGTGGCCCTTCCACGTCTTTGGTAACTTTGTCACGAAACATAGTAACTATATAAAAATAATATTTGATGACAATAAAGTGAAAATTTAAAGAACATAAAATAAAATAAATAAAATTTAAGGAATGAATAAAATATAAAAAAGAAGGTGTATTTAATGTTTTAGAAGAGAATTAGATTTTATTTTGAGATTATATTGATAAAACATAAGTCTATTCCACATTGTTCCAGCTTGTTCCATGGGGTGGGGGTGGAACAGGCATGTTCCACTTTTATTCCACTATGTTCCTGTCTGTTCCACCTAACAGTCATTGCCAAATGTGGGATAGTGATCCATGTTCTGTCATGTCCTGTCTAGTGTACCAAACGCATCCTAATGGAGAAAAGTGTCAAGTGAAAACTATAAACTAATCTTTAAATGAGTCTTGTGCATTTTGTGGAGAAAATCATCCTTTTGAGTGTTGCCCTGGTAATCCCGCTTCGGTAAACTATGTTGGGAATCATTCGAGAAATAGTACATTTCCCAAACATACAATCCGAATTGGAGAAACCATCAAAACTTATCTTGGTCTGGAACGCAGTACTTTAACCCCCCGGGGTAAGTCAAGTCCAAAACTGACTACCAAATCCCCCGGGATTTCACCAATTAATGCCAACCTCAAAGAAACATAACATGAACAATATTTAAACCATATTTTAAACCAATAACTCATTTGTTCCTACCTGGAACAATATTTTAAACCATAACATGAATGCCAACACAATGCCACGCTTTCGTTGTGCAACTCTCATTAAACTCAAGAAATACACACAATCTCCTTGATAATCTCAACCTCGATCAATAATCATAAAATTAAAATCACCTTATTTTCCTAACTTCAAATAACTCAATACTCCAAATCTAGAAATTCATAACACGTCTAAATTCAGGTCCACAAATAGTTGCAATTCTTTTTCAAGAAAGAATGCTAATGAGATTTATATCACAAAAAACATAAACCTCCCGATTGAACATAACAACCATAAAATCCGCTATCTTAATACAAGGTCATCATTTCTTTCTCACTTAGACTCATAACCAAGAACCCTTTAACGAAAGAACACGCTATTCTAAATAGCACCCAAACATTACGTGATACAATTCCACACAAATAACATTGTACCCTTAATAAGGAATAAAAATTTATCAAGGCTAACCACTTCATCTGAATTTTACACAATATCATCCACAAATTTGTTGGAATATGCTCGTGTCATAATAGATAATTATATGGCTAGACACACGTGGGGCCTATAGGGTCACACACATATACACTGAGATACCATTTAATATAATGTAATTATTGTATTTACATTATATAGCCTAAGTAACGTGGGAAAATTAAAAGGGCATTAACATTAAATTAGACTTATTGGGTTTGTATTAAATTTAAGTTAATAGCAAGCCCATTAACTTAATTTAATACTGGGCCCATAAAAGATTTAGAAGAGAAAATTGTTAAAAGCCCAAGAGAGCTCTAGGGTTTATTTATATAAGGATATCAAATAAACCTATTAGGTTTAACCCTAATCTCTCCTACTCTCTCTCTAAAATAGGCGCCCCCCTCTTTGCTCTCTCTAAGATTTTCTCTTTTGATCTTCTACCTTGGTTCTTGGTTAATCGCGGTTCTAAGATCGTTACTAAGGAGGACTAGTGTGCCAGCGAGGACGCTGGTCTCCCAAGGGGGGTGGATTGTAAGATCTCACATTGGTTGGGGGAGGGGAACAAAAGTTGCCTTATAAAGGACTGGATACCTCCTCTACCAGACGCGTTTTAAAACTATGAGTCCAGGTGTGTGGACAAAGCGGACAATATCTGGTACGGTTGGCCTGGGATGTTACAGATGGTATCAGAGTCGGGAGCCGGACTAGCATCCGGTGGAAATCAAGGAAGTGTAGTGTGGACTACTTTAGAGGTATTCACCATTGAATACTTGGTCTCAAAGGAACACACAAGCGGATCCATTTCGTCTACAAATCATGCTACAAAGGTATACTGTTATTTGTATTTTTCGTTTAATCATATTGGCAATACGTTGATTCCTTTTGGTGATTTCTTTCCGCTGCGTGTTTATATACATGTTTTATGTGTATGTTTTGTTATAAATCACCAACAGTGGTATCAAAGCCATCGTATGTGCCATATGATTAGCGCGTATATGTAAAAGTGGCTAAAAACGTTTTCTTTTGTGGATCGAATTTTTTTTGCCACAAATTGCATATACTAATCATATGGCACATACGATGGCTTTTTCTTTGATTCGTTTCGTCTACAAATTGCCCTCGTTTAATTGTAGTTTTTCTTCGATTCGTTGGCTTGCTCTCTTTTGTCTTTTTGTAATTGTTTAGATCCATGGTAAAAACATGCATTTTTTTCCATCGACCAAGCCAACACTTTTATGTTTGTATTGATGTGCAAAACCAATGAAAACCGTGACCGTTAGTGTGCCTTGTTTCTTTGTTTATTGGGGTTTTGGATTGTAATAATTTAGATTATTATTTCATTTATTTTCACTTAGTTTAGTGTTAGAATAAATGTATTTAGTCAAAAAATTGTAACCGTTGCTTGGAATGGAATGGCGACAAAGTTAAATATGAAAAGGAAATTTCGTAGCTGTTGGACAACCCGCACGAAAAATGGATTTCCTGGAGTTTTACAACTCAGAATGTGCTGATTCTTGTTGTTAGAGTTGCGTATCGCATAGGAGAACAACTTTGCAGAAGGATGTTTCGGTTGGGGAAGACTCCTTGCATGTCGTTTCGGGCCCCGAAGCTGCTGCGTTTTTCCGGACAGTTTTGGTGTTCGGTTTTTCATATGGTTCTACTTGCTCTTGATGGTCTTGGAGCAAGTGGGAGCCCATTAAGGGTTTATGTTGGCCCGTCCTTAGTTGCCCTCTTGGTCCGTTGTGATGGCTCACGAGATCAAGCATAGGTTTTTTCATCGGTTGAGGTTTTGCACATATTGGTTGTGTGTTTTATTTCATATTGCGTTGTTATGTATATCTCGGATGTTATAACTTGGAAATGGGTTTTTCAAACCTAAAATTAAACACATACCACTTTGAAACCAAATCGTTAGTTTTGGTTAATACATAAGTTTAAATTGGATTTGAAACTTAAAACTATTATTTTATATAAATAACGATTAAAAGGGTTTTATTGGTTATTTAATTTATGCAATGTTCAAGCTTATTAATGGACATCTCGACACACATAAAATATAACAAATTAGACTCTAAGTTAAGAAATGTTTTTAACTTATGCTACGAATGAAGAATGCATGCTTCTTTCGTACATTTTTTTTAGCGTATCAAAATATCATACTCGTCACAAATTTAAGTCATGTCGTCCAATCGGATTGAAATCACTCGCCATTACCTTTTGCCTATGCGTGAGACCTAGGTTGAATTGTAATCCCGAGGTGATTATTATCTATGCGTGAGACCTAGATTTATTTTCACATGATTTCAAATTGGATGACTTAATCGAGTTAAGCAGGTGAGACCTTGACCCGAGGCAAAGATAGGACTAAACATGCCAGCTTGACACTAGTTGCTCGGCCACTAGATGCCATGGGTCCCATAAGGATCTAAGAATTGCACTAGTAATGCAATTGGTGAACGTCACCTACCTATTGAATCTATCATTGCTAGCAGATCAACTGATGTAATGATAGAACCTCAATGAGGATCTTAGCATTTTCGTAAAATTAAATATATAATTGGGTAATTAATTTAAAGAAAAAGGATTAATTATTGAAAATACTAAATCTTGAACTTTGTGTGTTTGTAGATGACAACAACCAACAACAATCAAACCCTAAGCAACTCAACAATCAGGTCAGTTCTTGAAAAAGAGAAACTGACAGGTATCAACTTCATCGACTGGTATCGAAATCTGAGGATCGTCCTCAGGGCTGAAAATAAGTTGATCCATCTGGAAGAGGCCTTACCTGAGGCACCTCCTGCCACTGCTACTGTTGCAGTTCGTGCAGCCTACACCCGTAGGTTTAACGAGCAACAAGAAGTAGATGCTCTTATGCTGGTGAGCCTGAGACCCGAGATCCAAAAGAACTTGGAGGAACTCACAGCTTTTGAGATGCTACGAGAGTTGAAAACCATATTTCAACAACAAACAGAACAGGAACTGTTTGAAACAGTCAAAGCATTCCACTCTTGTAAACAGGAGGATGGCCAGTCAGTTAGCGCTTACGTCTTGAAAATGAAAGGCTATATTGACCAAATGGAGCATCTTGGTTACCCCATGCCACAAGTTCTTGGAGTGAGCTTGATTCGTACCTCACTCTCCAAGGACTACAATCAGTTTGTTATGAAGTATAACATGCATAGCATGGGGAAGACTGTCTCTGAATTGCATGCTATGCTGAAACTTGCAGAGCAAGGGATGTCCAAGAAAGCTCCTGTTGTTCTAGCAATCAGGGCAAGTAAAATCCAGAAACTCAAACCGCAAGCACTGGGCAAGGGTCGTGGCAAGGGTAAGCATGTTTACAAACCCAAACCTAAGATTCCCCCACTTGCTAAAAAGGAGCACCCTACAAAGGATGCCACATGTCATCACTGTGGAGTGATAGGCCACTGGAGGAGGAACTGTCCTGCCTACCAGGCATAGTTGAAGAAGAACAAAGCTACCCCGGCTAGCACATCAGGTATCTTCACTATAGAATTCTATGATTTTCCTAATAAATCATGGGTTTATGACACCGGTTGTGGAACTCACATTTGTAATAATGTGCAGGATCTAAGGGAGCTATGATCTTATCCTCGTGAGCTTTGGACCTGTACGTAGGCAATGGAATGCGTACAGCTATTGAAGCTATAGGGAGCTATGATCTTATCCTCCCTAATGGTCTGATCATTGTTTTAGACAATTGTCATTATGCACCCACTATTACTAGGGGTATTGTTTCGCTTTTTCGTTTAAAGGATAACGGTTTTATTAATACCTTTACGGATTATGGTATTTCGGTTTCTAAAGATAATATATTTTATTTTAATGCTATTCCTCGTGATGGTATTTGTGAAATTGACATGCATGGTCTTGTTTCAAATGATAGTTCTATATATACATGTAACACTAAAAAATCCAAACGTAATTTGAATTAAACTTACCTATGGCACTGTCGTCTTTACCACATAAGCAAGAAGCACATTATAAAGCTGCAACACGATGGACTTCTAAAGTCAACCGACGATGAGTCATTTGAAAAATGCCGCTCTTGCATATCTGGGAAGATGACAACAAAACCTTTCTCCCATATAGGTGAAAGAGCCAAAGATCTACTTGGACTCATACATACTGATGTATGTGGCCCATTTAGAACTGTGTCTAGGGAAGGTGCTAGCTACTTCATCACTTTCACTGATGATTTTAGTCGCTATGGTTATGTTTACTTGATTAAGCATAAACATGAAGCCTTTGAAACATTCAAAGCCTTTCAAAATTAATGAAGTAGAAAATCAACTCGGCAAGACTATTAAGGCTCTCTGATCTAATCGAGGAGGAGAATACATGATTCAAGAGTTTTTAGATCATCTGACTAAATGTGGGATTGTCTCACAATACACTCCTCCATACACTCCACAACATAATGGTGTGTCTGAAAGGAGAAATCGAACTTTGCAAGACATGGTTCGATCCATTATGAGTCTAACTACTTTGCCACTATCCTTTTGGGGTTGTGCTATAGAGTCTGTTGCTCGCATACTCAATATGGTTCCGACCAAGAAGGTTGATAAGACTCCATATGAAATATGGCACGGGAAAGTCCCTAATCTGTCTTACTTGAAGGTCTGGGGTAGTGAGGCTCTCGTGAAACGAGACACACTGAACAAACTTGAGCCTAGATCTATTAAATGTATCTTTGTATGGTACCCAAAGACAACAATAGGTTACTATTTCTACTACCCACCCGAAAACAAAATATTTGTTGCTCGGTATGCTGAGTTTCTTGAGAACAGTCTCATTTTACAAGAAGCAAGTGGGAGCACTGTAGACCTTGACGAGATTCAAAGCGAAGATACACAACCTTCTGGTAACATTAGCGAACATCACGCTGAGGCTAAACATACAGATGATGGACCATAGAATGATGTAATTCCCAGTCGTAGATCTGCATGGACACCTCGAGCACCTAAACGATATAGTTTTTGTGTCGATTCTGAGGAGCAGAATTTGGGGGATCATGGTGAGCCCTCTAACTATCAAGCGGCATTGTTTGATCCATAATTTGATAAATGGCTTGAAGCTATGAATGCTGAAATGCAATCCATGAAAGATAATCAAGTCTGGAACTTGGTTGATCTTTCTCAGAACAACAAGACTGTCGGGAGCAAGTGGATCTTCAAGAAGAAGACCGACATGGATGGAAATGTACACAGCTATAAAGCTCGTCTGGTAACAAAGGGTTACACTCAAACCTACGGGGTTGACTATGAAGAAACCTTCTCGCCTGTTGCTGACGTTAAAGCTATTAGGATTCTTATAGCCATAGCAGCGTATTATGACTATGAGATTTGGCAAATGGATGTCAAAACCCCTTTCTTGAACGGTCACCTTAATGAAGATGTCCATATGGTGCAACCTGAGGGTTTTGTGAGTCTGAAACGTCCCAATAAAGTATGCAAGCTTCAAAGATCCATTTATGGACTGAAGCAAGCGTCCAGAAGCTGGAATAAAAGGTTCGATGAGGAAATCAAAACGTATGGTTTCACCCAAAACCTTGATAGCCATGTGTATATATGAGAGCTAGTGGGAGCATTGTCATTTTTCTAATCTAATATGTTGATGACATATTACTCATGGGGAACAATATTCCAATGCTACAAGATGTAAAATCTTGGCTTGGAAAATGTTTTGCCATGAAAGATTTAGGTGAATCGGCATATATCTTAGGAATCAAGATCTATAGGGATATATCGAAGCGGTTAATTGGTTTAAGTCAAAGTGCATACATTGACAAAATTCTAAAACGGTTCAGAATGGATGCTTCCAAACGTGGAAAACTTCCAATGCAACACAATGTAAACTTGAGTAAGACTCAGGGACCCTCCACACCTGATGAGGTGAAGCGGATGAAGGGAATCCCCTATGCTTCGGCTGTGGGATCCATCATGTATGCAGTGAGGTGCACTAGACCTGATGTAGCGTTCTCTCAGAACCTTACGAGTAGATACCAACAAAATCCAGGAAAGAGTCACTGGACTACTGTTAAGAACATATTGAAGTATCTTCGAAATACTAGAGATATGTTCCTGGTTTATGGTGGTGATACAGAAAGAGAGCTCAGTGTTACTTGCTACACTGATGCTGGTTTCGAAACAGATCGAGATGACACTCGATCTCTGCTAAAGCACATATTTATTGGATTCAAGATCATAATTATCTGAAGATGGAAATTTGAAGTCAAAGCTGATAAAGTCGTCTCAACAAATAGTCTAGGGTCACTTTGTAATAATAGTCAAAGTTTGTTTTATGTATTTTCTTATTAGTCCTTGTATGTCCCTGAATCTAGTTTCTAAACAATATTAATCAAACAAGATACAAATACGAATCAATTACCTATTTGATTTCACTTTCAATCTCAAGATTACACTTTCTCTCTCTACAATCTATCTCTAACGAACTCTCTTTCTCTTTGATATTTCTCTCTCTAAAATACAACTGAATAATGCTCCAATTAAGTTCTCTACTAATTACAAAGAAAAGAAAACTATTTATACCTACAACTAATTACAACAAGGAAACAAACAAATACAATACTTTGACTTTTATTACAAAAGACTTTAACTTTGATGAGATTAGACTTTCTCAGCTTTCACTTCTTGAACTTTGACTTTTGGTCTTCTTGATCTTGTATCCAACAGATTTATGCTCTAACAATCTCCCCCTTTGGATTCAAGATCACTGTTGAAAGATCTAGCAATTCAGTCTTCACTTTAAGCTCTATCAATACAATCTCCCCTTTTTCTTTATCAGCATTCTTTCCAAAACTGTCTTCAAACAATGAACAATCTCCCCAAAACTTTCACAAAATACTTTCAAACTTTGGAAAGAAATTATCTTCAGATTCAGCTCAAATTGCTTCAACAAATAATCTCCAAAGAAAATTTCAGCAAAATCAGCACATCTTCAAATATCTTTGACTTTGCTTGAATAATCTTTCAAACTCTCAAACTTTGAACTTTATCTTCTTTAATTCTTTAACTCTGAAATTTCTGATTCTGACATTTCTTTAAATCATCTCCCCCTTTTTGATGAAACGAGCATCAGTATCATCAAAACTTTCACCAAGAAATGTCTTTTCCCGTTCTGAACACTAATCTTTCAAGAGCCACTGAGTCAACGATTCGTAACCAAGATATTCATCTAGATCTTTTCAAATCTAGACAAAATAAGAAAGGTAACACCTGAATCAACAAATGAATCAGTTAAAATGTCTGTCAGTAACACGAAGTCACTGTGTGTAACGAATACACAATATAAAGGAGCTTTTTGATGTTCACTCCCCCAGGGCTTCCATCCAATCATCGAAACACCACAAAGGCAATTTCTATGAATGTTATGACAAAGAAACAAATTATTTGTGTGTTCGTGCATGTGTAGAAAGAATTAAGCACGAATGATTGCTTTTTAAGGCTCAACATTGTGTAAACCACTGAGACAACAGTAGATAAACACAGACTCAATGTGCATGATTGAAGTGCGAAGGTGGGGTAAACTTCCTTCTTTTTCAATATCTAGATTTTCCAAATGAAAATCAGATAGATTATATGTTGCGTCCCCTTGAAAATGTGAAACATTTTCTTTTTGAGAAGAAAATGAGTAGATAGTGGGGTTTAGGCAAGAGTTGGCATGGGCTAGTTGCTTGTTTCAATAACATTCACCAAAGAGTTGTGAAACGCTAGTAATGTGGCTGCCCGGCTCAGAAAGTAGTTGGTGCAGAGTTTAATATTCTTTTACTCTGTTCTCACACCCTCTTTCTTTTAATCATTAAGCTCACGACTAACCAAACTCTCTTTTCCATTTTACCTCATCACACCCACACTCATTTCTTTTAGACTCCTCACACTCAATCACTAAGGATTAACTTCTTGGGTAGAAATCACTGGTTAACGTGATTTCATAGAAGTTCAGTTAAGTCCTAGCACAAAGAACCCATATAATCCTATGAAAGCATAATGTTGCTCAAATGGTTTAACTTTATCAGTTAAAGCTCAAATACAAATGTCAGATGAATGTATGCTCAGAATATAATCATGAAGATATGAGCATTTTAAAAACATTGAAGTATTTTCAAACAAGTATATTGAATGAATGAACATGAATGCAAAAGACTTGTTTGAAAATCTGACATTGTATGAAAATGATCAGAAATGAAATGATATTTCAATCAAAGCTTAAGGTCAAGAATAATGGATATTGTCTATATGAACCAAGATATAGACATTCTTGAAATGACGTTTTGAAATGAAATGACGCTCAAAATTCTTTGAAGTACAAGCGGGGTGTCTTACCATCGAAAAAAAAAATTGGTTACAATATGAGACATGGTAAGATCATTTTGAACAAAGTCAAACCGATGTGTGTGAATACTTGAAAGTATATAGAAAAGACAATACACAAGTATTAATCTTTGGAAACACACGTTTTGTTTATCAATGAAGCACAAAAATAAAATGAAAACATTTAAAATCACACTTCCAAATTATAAAATCTGTTTAAAATTCGAGAAGTGGTTTGAACATTTAAGAACATGTTTTCTATATTTGAAAGTTGTCCTTCTTTCAGATACATTTGAGATTAACATAAGAAATTTACCTTTTCGCTCAATCTTAATACTCATAAAGTCAGCTGAAGTCAAAAATGATATGATCGTGTCATCCTCTCTCATCCTGCATAAGTCTCAAAGTCTAGTCAAAAATTTATTCACAAAATTTATACGAAAAATAAAAGAACATAAAACAGTAAAACGATTAAAGAACGAGTTCTGATCTTAAGCAATCAGAAATCATATGTCAGGATCAAATTCTCAACAAGAATTAATTCTCAGAAACAATATCAAAGAAGTTTGCGGAATAACACTTTGATATTTAATCAAACAGAAAATAAAAACAGACTATAATCAACAAACTGTAAACTTGTATTGAATGCTTTGAACTTACAAGATTACACACTCAACCTCAATATTGATGAACAGGCTCATCAATACGAATTCTACTTCTCTAGAATTAGGATCTATGCCTTGAGGTTGATTTTTTCTCAAAGAATGAAAAAAAAAAAAAACTCTAAGTTCTCTTCTATCTATTCTATACATATACTAGTCAAAAGATAATTACAATAATTAAACAAATCTTCAGTATATCTTCCATGTATATATCAAAGCTTCCATAATCTTCAGATTATCCAGCTGTCATTCTTTCCATCCGAATCTCTTAAGCAGCACTAACCATGTTCAGCAGCATTAACTTCTTCTAGCAGCATTAACTACTAAGCAGCACTATCCACTAGCAGTACTAACTAGCTAAGCAGTACTAACTTTGTTCAAGCAGCACTAACTTTGACTAGCAGTATTAATAGTACTAGCAGTAGTAACACTCAGCAGTATTAACTTTCAAGTCTTCTAGCAGTAGTAACTTTGAACCAGCAGCATTAACCATACTTGATGAATTCTTCAGTTCCCAACAATCTCCCCTAACTTGACTTTTAGGAAAAGAAGTCAAGTTCTTCAGAATTAATCTTCAAGATGCTTTCAACACCTCTGATTCAATTTCCCAAATTTGGATCTAGGCCCAAGCTTTGATTTACAGTTCTTCTCACCACAATCTTGGCCATCTCTGAATCCTTTGTACAAACCAGTGTAGCTTTAAGCATCCCTTCTAACTTCTCCTTGCTATGCTCATAGATTTTGTCCACCAGGTAGTATTCATGATAACAATTATCAATAGTAATCATGTATACTCCACAGTTTTCAAACAGTATCCATTTGTCAATCTTCTTGAATATGAACTCATGCATATGATCTTTAATCCTATGGTGCACTCTTTCAGGCTCAAACATCATGCACAAGTATTCCAATGTCACTTTGAGAAGATTCTCTTCAGTACTTTTCAACACAGGTTCATAAAGTTTCATCCCAACTTTATATAGTTCTTCCATATCAGCTCTTGAACAACTTCTGATGACTTTCCCCCATGTTGAATAAGCTTCAAATGAACCATCAGCTCTCTTGATTCTGAAGAAATTCTTTCCATTGTCTCTCAGAATATCCCAGAAGTTGATCTCTGGAGCTTGCATAGAGATTGGAACAGCTTTCAAAGGTTCCACTATTGTCATGTACAGATCCATACTTTCATCTGTTTGCTTAGTGACCTGTTCTGGACTCTGTACTGGCTCTGTTGGGGATGTGACTGAAGGTTCTGCTTCCTTTTCAGTTTCTTTCACCCTAGGCCTTTTCAACTGCCTTTTTGGAGCAATTGATTTCACTCTTTTTCCAGACTTGGCTTCTATACCAACATTTCCAGGTTCTTCTTCTTCTCTTCTGCTTCTTCTTTGGAAGGTGTGGTTTCCTCAGGGAATGGTTGTTGGATGTTGAGATCATGTCTCTCTTTCATCCTTCTCTCAGCCTCCTCCCTTTGTGCTGAGTCCCCTTGAAGCTTGGCCATTTCCTTGTTATATAACTCTTCAATCTGAGAGAATGCCATGTGAATAAACATCTCCCCCTTAACACCAATTGCACCTTTCAGGAAGTTTATCATTTTTCTTCTTTCCTGATTGGCCAAAAATGTCTTGGAGGGTTGTCTTTTCTGCTTTTGTTTCTGAATTGGCATCTTCTTAACTTGGAGTTTCTTGACCTGAGTTGCTGTCTGAGCTGCTTCTTTCAAACTCTTTTGGTATTCTGCATTTAACTTCTTGGCCATTATCCTTGCAAGCTCTCTATCAGTTTCTGTTTGAAATTGCTCCTCTTTTTCCATTTGCTCTTGAAGCTGCTTTGCCATCTCCTCATCCATTTCAATCTGACTCCTCTTCTTTGAAGGTTGTTAAGGTTCAATCATCTTTCCTTTTCCTTTTATATCCTCCTTCATTTTCTTCTTTTGAGGTTCTCCTTCATTGATGACCACTCCTTTGGCCTTTTGAGTAGCCTTTGGAGTGTCATTCTTTGCTTTTACTAAAGTCTCTGCTATCTCCATTTCTTCCACAGAGAGCCCTATTTCTGCTGCTTCAGTTTCTGCTGCTACTTTTACTTCAGCAGCAGTAACTGTTTCTGTTTCCATCTCCTCCTCTGTCTCCCCCTCAACTTCAGCTTTCTTTTCAACAGTTTCCCCTTCATGCTTCTCCCCCTTGTTGAAAGAATCTTGAACTTTGTCCCTCTTTTTGAGTACAAACTGTTTCCTTCTTTTCTTTTGAACCAGCCTGGTCACCATCTTCTTCAATTTTTCAATTTGGACTTGTTGTGACAGGATCACCAGCTTCATCTCCTCTATTTCTTTTCCTTGTTTCAGAACATCGAGGTTGATGTTACCCATTGCCTCCATCAATTCATCATAGTTATATCTGTCCTCACCTTCTCCAGGAGTGTTACCCCCTATTGAAGGATCATTGGATCTTTTAGTAGTGGAAGTCTTCTGCCTAGCAGAAGCACTATCCACCCCTGTGGTTTCTTGGCACCAGGGACCTTCAAATGATTGCTCATTTAAAGTTGCCATGGGGGAGGTCTTATTGATGTTACCACTTTCCTCCTCTGTGCTAGCAGGAGTAGTGGCAGCCTCATCACCCATATGCTCTACCTCCTCCTCAGAGAGCACCTCCTTTAGGTTGGGAGACACCCTTGTGGTTTCCCTTTGGATATTCTCTAGGGGAGAATTCTCCCTTAGAGGGCTTAAAGGCTGAGAGGGTAATGGTACAAGAAGGGAAGGAGCCTTCTTTACCTGTTTTCTCTTGTAAGTTTGGGTGATAGGAGAGGTTGGTTTTTCAAGAAGGGACTGGGGAATTGATTTTGAGAGGGAAGGATGGGCTTGGCTAGCAGTGGGTTGGTCTAATGGGGGCCTTGACCCTGCTGCCATACCTTCATTGGTTTGGGATACCACCATCATTGTAGAGAACAATGGGGTGTCAACTCCTTCAGATTCCCCAGCAGATCTTCTCATATTTGAGAAAACCTTGCCTTTGGGGGGTTTAGGTACATATACCCCAACAGGTTGAGGTATATCCGTCAATTCATGAGTAATGACTTCTTGAACAAACCTGGGATACATAAAGAAGCTCTTTTTGTTTCCCATGTTTGAGACAAGATCACTGAAAATCATTTTAGAAAAATTATATTTTCTGGCAGTGGCCAAGCACACCAAAGCATAAGCAATAGTGCTGCTGAACTCACTCCATCCAGTAGTCTTTTTAGAGATACAATGCATAAGAGTATGGACAAAGAAACGCCATTGGGGTGAAAATTTTGCTTTAGAGAATTTGAAAACTCCCAATGGGCCTCCATACCCCATTCTTGTAAGATTTGAAAACAGTTCATCATTTGGGATAGAGGTTATACCAGAGGCATCGTCTAGTCGTAGACTGATGCGAATAACCTCTTCAGTAACCGTTAGTGATTGATCACAGATTCGTGTCTTGATCATCTGCACACCATTCTCAACAACAATGGTTGCATTAGCCCAGAACTGCCTTTGATGCTCGATATAGATTGTAGGGGATACAATAAGAGCATGAGCAATGTGGCTTGACTTGAGGAAATCCACAATCTGATGAAATCCTGCAGCTTGCTTTGGTTTTTGTAGCATCGCAATCTCATTGTGCTCGTCAATGAAAGTCATTGATGCCATTGATCTTAGTGAAAATCTTGCCTGAAGACTTCGAACTTGAGAGAAAAGGTTTAGAGCACAAGAGAACAGTATGCAAAGAGTCGTTATGAACTTTTAGGCGGGCAAAGAGTATTTATAGTATTCGGAACATAAGCAGTATTAACCTAGAGCAGTATTAACTAACGAGCAGTATTAACTGAAAGCAGTATTAACTACTAGCAGTATTAACTGAAAGCAGTATTAACTGAAAGCAGTATTAACCACTAGCAGTATTAACTGAAAGCAGTATTAACCACTAGCAGTATTAACCACTGAAAGCAGTATTAACCACTAGCAGTATTAACTGAAAGCAGTATTAACCACTAGCAGTATTAACTGAAAGCAGTATTAACCACTAGCAGTATTAACCACTGAAAGCAGTATTAACCACTAGCAGTATTAACTGAAAGCAGTATTAACCACTAGCAGTATTAACCACTGAAAGCAGTATTAACCACTAGCAGTATTAACTGAAAGCAGTATTAACTACTAGCAGTATTAACTACTAGCAGTATTAACTACTAGCAGTATTAACTACTAGCAGTATTAACTGAAAGCAGTATTAACTACTATCAGTATTAACTACTAGCAGTATTAACTGACTTACTCCTTTTAGGCCTGCAAAACACTGAGGACTGCTATGCATATCCTGAAAAAGAAGATTAGTAACACCAAGAATAATATACAGGTATAAAACCACTTTTTGAGAAGGGGATTATTCAGAGTTGATCATTCCCACACTTGTTACCAAGAAAGTGAATCTACCCACATCAAAAGCTTTAGTGAATAGATCAGCAAACTGATTATCAGTGTGAACTTTGATAACTTGAATAAGTTTCTTTTCATTACAATCTCTTATAAAGTGATACCTAATCTCAATGTGCTTTGTTTTTGAGTGCTTGACTGGATTATTCACAATGCTAATAGCACTGTTGTTGTCAATAAAGATTGGAGTGTGTAGAAAGGTTACCCCATAATCCAGCATTTGATTCTGAATCCATAAGACTTGAGAACAGCAACTTGCAGCTGCTATGTACTCTGCCTCTGTTGTAGATGTGGATACTGTGGTTTGTTTCTTGCACTGCCATGAGACTAGTCTAGCACCCAAAAACTGACATCCTCCAGATGTAGATTTTCTGTCCAAGTTTGCCCCACCTAGATCACTGTCTGAGTATGCTATTAGGTCAAAGGGTGAGTCATGAGGATACCAAAGTCCCAATCTGGGTTGCCCTTTGAGATATCTGAATATCCTCTTAACAGCTTGAAAGTGAGATTGCTTTGGCCTAACTTGGAATCTTGCACATACACAGACTGGAAACATTATATCTGGCCTTGATGCTGTGAGATACATGAGAGAGCCAATCATGGATCTATAATGATGCACATCCATATCCTCCCCCTCAAGATATGATGTGATCTGCTTGTGTGTTTCCATAGGTGTGCTGGCAGGTTTTGATTCTGAGAAACCAAACTTTGTTAGAATATCCTGCACATACTTGGATTGACAGATGAAAATGCCATCTGACTTCTGTTGAACTTGGAGTCCAAGGAAGAAAGTAAGTTCCCCCATGGAACTCATTTTGAACCTTTGATGCATTAAATCTTCAAACTCCTTGCACATGTTGTTTCTTGTAGATCCAAAGATAATGTCATCAACATAGATTTGGACCAGCAAGATATCCTTTTTCTTTCTCTTGATAAATAGAGTCTTATCAATGACTCCTCTTTCAAAGTCATTTTCTAAGAGATAGGATGACAGAGTGTCATACCATGCTCTTGGAGCTTGATGTAGTCCATAAAGTGCTTTCTTTAATTTGTATACCCTATCTGGATAGCTTGGGTTTTCAAACCCTGGTGGTTGACAGACATATACTTCTTCTTCAATTGACCCATAGAGAAAAGCACTTTTTACATCCATTTGATAGACTTTGAAATTCATGTAAGAAGCATAGGCTAGAAATAGTCTGATTGCTTCTATTCTAGCCACAGGTGCAAAAACTTCTTCATAATCTATACCCTCTTCTTGAGTATATCCTTGAGCCACCAGCCTTGCTTTGTTCCTTATGACAATACCTCTTTCATCTCTCTTGTTTCTGAAAATCCACTTTGTGCCAATTGCTCTGTGACCTTTAGGAAGGTCTACTAGATCCCATACATCTTGTAGCTTGAACTGTAACAGTTCCTCTTGCATTGCTTCTATCCAGCTAGATTCTTTCATAGCATCATGTGCCTTTTTAGGCTCAAGCTGTGATAGAAAACAAGAAAGCACTGTATGCTGTTGATCTTGCATTTCCTGAAGCCTGCTTTGATGTCTAGTCATCATAGGAGAAGAGATATCTCCTATTACCAGCTGTGGAGGATGATTCTTTTGAACTCTGGTGTTATGACTAGGTTCTCCATTCAGTCCAGCCTCAAGATTGGATTCATGCAACTCAACTGAAGTGTTTTCAGATGCCACTTCATTATTTTCTTGAGTCTCCTCATCTCTAGTTTCTTCTTCACTCTGACTTGATCCAGTAAATGATTTCCTTTCACAGTCTTCAACAGAATTTACTGTGGGTATGGGAAAAATCACAGATTTAGATATACTTTCTTGAACTTGTGTGATTCCTGATTCTCCACTTCCTGTTCCTGTATACTCATTACTGAAACCAAAAGAGTTAGTTAGTGAATCAATGTCAAATAGCCACTGAGGTCCAGACCCAACAGGATTTGGTGTGTTCTCATTGCATTTGACATTGTCACTTTCTTCAATTATTCTAGAAGAAGAGTTAAAAACTCTGTAAGCCTTACTCTGAGATGAATATCCAACAAGAAATCCATCATATGCTTTGCTATCAAACTTACCTAAGTGAGATTTGGTATTGAGAATTGTACAAGGACACCCAAAAGGTTTGAAGAAACCAATGAAGGGTTTTCTTTGATTTAAAAGCTCATATGGGGTCTTGTTCTTTTGCTTGACCACTAGAACTCTGTTTTGGACATAACAAGCAGTATTAACTGCTTCAGCCCAGAAGGTAATTGGCAATTTTGAATCAGCCAACAGAGATCTAGCAGCCTCTATTAGTGTTCTATTTCTCCTTTCAGCAACACCATTCTGTTGAGGAGTCCTAGGAGCACTATATTGCCTCTCAATACCTTTTTCTTCACAAAAGGTGTTTAGATCATGATTTTTAAACTCAGTTCCATTATCTGATCTAATGACTTTTACTCTTTGATTAGTTTGGTTTTCAATTCTTAGAATAAAGGATTTGATAAGACCATTTGTTTCATCCTTAGTCCTTAGAAAATATACCCAAGTAAATCTGGAGTAATCATCAACAATAACCAAGCAGTAAGATTTCTTGCCTATACTCATAACATTTGTAGGACCAAACAGATCCATATGCAGTAAATGGAGACAAGAAGAAACAGAATTTAACTCTTTGGTCTTATGAGAAGTTTTGTGTTGTTTGCCTTTAAGACAAGCAACACAATGATCATCACATGAAAAGACTTTTGAAGGTAAACCTCTTACAAGGTTGTTTTTAACAAGATTGTTCATAGTCTTGAAATTCATGTGACACATCCTTCTGTGCCATAGAGAGGATTCATCTACAGAAGCTTTTGAAACAAGACAATTCAGAGATGAATCACTATCAACATTGTTCATATCAAGACAGTAAACATTATCCTTTCTTGGAGTTCTAAGTAGTATCATGATTTCATCAACTACCTTGAACTCTGGAGCAAGAATCATACACTCAGTATTAGTAAATAATATACTATGTTGTTTGTCACAAACCTGTGATACACTTAACAGGTTGTACTTTAATTGATCAACATAGTAGACATCCTCAAATGTCATCTTACCTTTGGTGACATTACCTTTTCCACTTATCTTACCACCAGTAAGATTATCTCCAAATGCAACATGTCCTCCATTGATATACTTGAAGTCCTGAAGGCATGACATGTTGCCTGTCATGTGTCTAGAGCAACCACTATCAACATGCCAAATGCTCTTTCCCTTGAGCTGTTGGTTGCCCTGCACATTAAATAAATCAATTAGTAGGAATTAGGAACCCAAGCCAAAGTGGTCTTGGGTACCCCTTTCTCATCAAAATACTTGCATTCTTTCTTGACAAGATTTTTGAACTTTAATTCCTCATTCTTGGAGTACTTTGTTACAATAATAGGCTTGGAAATGTTTTTGCTAGAATCAGTACTGGTTTTAGAAGTACTAACTGCCTTGGCAGCACTTGCATGCTTAGCAGTACTAACCTTGTTAGCAGTAGTAACTGTGTTAGCAGCAGTAACTGTGTTGGCAGTATTAACCTTTGAAGAGGTATTAACAGTATTAGCAGCATTAATATTTTCAGCAGTACTAGCACTGTTAGCAGTAGTAACTGTGTTTGCAGTACTAATATTGTTGGCAGTACTAACACTGTTAGTACTTCTAGGTACCCACATTTTGACACTTTCTTTTAAAATCTTTTTCTTTAAAGTGCCTTTACTTTTAATAGATTTCTTTATCACATGTATCTTTCCAGCCTTCCTATAACCCACAGATTTTTGCACAAATCTTAGAAAGTTCATCTGTTGGTTAATAGGGTTAAAGTAACAATACTTAGCCAAATGATTCAACTTGCCACATATAAAACAAGGTTTTGATCTATTGATTTTATTCAGATCAACTCCTTGTTTCTGATCCATTGATTATTCCAGTTTCTTTGATTTCCTCTTTTTAAACCAGAGTTTAGGCTCTTGGCTTTATTGCAATCACATTGTTTACAAGATCCAGGATTCACAACTGTGGTTTGTTTGTAATGGACCTTGTTATCATTTCCTTTAGTCTTCTCTATCTCCTTGGACTTCACCCAGATTTTCCCACATCCCTCATTGGTGATAATATTGTTTTCTAATGGTATCTTTTTACTCACATTATTATCCCTGTTCCCACTGGCTCCTTTCTCAGTCAAATCCTTAACTACTACCTCATCCAAAGGATCTATCTTAAAAGCTTCTTCAGACAAGTCCTTTTTCTCCTTAGTTTCTAACAAGTCTGATGTAGGAGAAATATAGTTGTTATTGTAAGGGGGGTGTATTGTTGTATCCAATACCAGGCTTCATCTTATCATGTATCTGAGCCTTTAGAAGAGAGTCCATTGCTTTTGAAGCATAAGGAAACTTGTCTATGTCAAGCTTAACTTTTGACAGTTCCTCTTTCAGTCTATCATTCTCCTCTAAGGACTTGGACAGTTTGGTTTCTAACTCATTCTTTTCCCACTTCCAATAGTTTGTGTCATAAGAGTGTTGAAGTTCATTAGCTTGAAATCCTTTGATTTGCTCTTCAAATCTCTCTACTATCAACACATAATCTCTTCTGTCCTTTTCTAATCTTTTGAGGTCATCACACATACTTTGATTGTGATCCCTGTATCTTGTAACAGTGTCAATGCAAGATTTAGTGCAAAGATTAGAACTTACCTCAGTGGGGAGATCAGACACTTCTGCCATAAGAGCTTGGTTCTGAATGGCTTCCTTGTAACAGTGTCAATGCAAGATTTAGTGCAAAGATTAGAACTTACCTCAGTGGGGAGATCAGACACTTCTGCCATAAGAGCTTGGTTCTGAATGGCTTCCTCTGCTTGATCACTCCAGTCAAATCCCATTCCTTGTTGAGAAACAAGGGCTTGAGCAGGATTCTTGTTCAGATTGTATCCTCCATTCTGAGCTTGTTGATGGTTGTTGTTTGGAACAGCACTCCTGCATTCTCTAGCAAAGTGTCCTTTCTTGTGACACTTAAAACATTCCACCTTGGTTTTGTCAAAACCAGCTCCATCTTCTCTTCTTTGAGAGAAGTTATTTCTTCCAGTTCTTTTAATGAACTTTTTCACCCTCATGGATAACATGGCCATCTGCCATTTAATATCCATCTCCTCCAGATCATCAGGGTGAATTTGATCAAGATCATCATTAATCAGAGAATTGCTGCTATGACTGGACAAAAAGGCTTCAAAGATAGTTTCAGTGCCTTTTTCTGAACTTACTCCACTGGCAGTACTAACTGCTTCAGGGTTGGCAGTAGTATCAGTGGATGCTGAAAGAAGAGCAGCATTGTGAATATAACCAGAGGGCTTCTTCTTGATTTCTACCTCAGTTTCAAAAACTCTTAGATCATTGTATAAATCATCAAGTTCTTTCTCTTCCAGATTGTCACTCTATCTATATGAGACAGTGTACATAGTCCATTCATCCCCAAGAGATCTGAGGAACTTTCTGTTGATATCATCTTGTTCCATCTTCACCCCTACAGTAGCCAGTTCACCAATGAGTTTATTGAACCTATCAAAAGTTTGAGTCATAGACTCATTCTTTGTGGAAGTGAAGTTCTCATACTGCTGCTTTAGAACATCTCTTTGATTTCTTTTGATGCTCTTAGTTCCAGTAAATCTTTTCTCTAGAGCATTCCAGAGAATCTGAGCATCAGTGCAGTTGCAAAATTGATGTTGATATTCATTGGGAATGGCCAAGAGCAGAGTGCTCAAAGCCTTCATCTCTGTTTGTCTGATCTTCCTCTCACCATCTGTCTTTGGTGGAGGTCTTTTCCCATCTGGTCCTATCCTTCCAGCTTCAGAAGGACCATTCTCAATGATATCCCACATTGAGTAGTCAGTGAGAAGAATATATTGTCTGATTCTGATCTTCCACATGTCAAACTCACTTGGTTTAAGCATTGGAACCTTAGAAACCAAAGTACTGTTTGATTCTATAAGATTTTCCATGATGAATAACTGTTTCTGAGAGAGTTTGGCTCTGATACCACTTGTCAGGATCGAATTCTCAACAAGAATTAATTCTCAGAAACAATATCAAAGAAGTTTGCGGAATAACACTTTGATATTTAATCAAACAGAAAATAAAAACAGACTATAATCAACAAACTGTAAACTTGTATTGAATGCTTTGAAGTTACAAGATTACACACTCAACCTCAATATTGATGAACAGGCTCATCAATACGAATTCTACTTCTCTAGAATTAGGATCTATGCCTTGAGGTTGATTTTTTCTCAAAGAATGAAAAAAAAAAACTCTAAGTTATCTTCTATCTATTCTATACATATACTAGTCAAAAGATAATTACAATAATTAAACAAATCTTCAGTATATCTTCCATGTATATATCAAAGCTTCCATAATCTTCAGATTATCCAGCTGTCATTATTTCCATCCGAATCTCTTAAGCAGCACTAACCATGTTCAGCAGCATTAACTTCTTCTAGCAGCATTAACTACTAAGCAGCACTATCCACTAGCAGTACTAACTAGCTAAGCAGTACTAACTTTGTTCAAGCAGCACTAACTTTGACTAGCAGTATTAATAGTACTAGCAGTAGTAACGCTCAGCAGTATTAACTTTCAAGTCTTCTAGCAGTAGTAACTTTGAACCAGCAGCATTAACCATACTTGATGAATTCTTCAGTTCCCAACATCATAGTCTTACTCCTTTTGATAAGCTCCCCCTAAAATCATGCATTACAAAAATTTTATCAGTTAAGTAAAATGCAGAAATTAGTTTTGCTCCCCCTCAAATGAATGTAGATCATCTAAAATCTTCTCTTACTCCCCCTGAGATCATGAGTAAACAATTAAAGTGTAGATATCCTTCAGACATAAAGATAAAGAAAATGATGAACAATAACAATACGTAACTTTATTAGGTAACAATCGATTATGTCTTAAGATTTAACATACCAAGCTTAGAGACAAGAAAATTAAATCTCTTTTCATCTAATGGTTTGGTAAATAAATCTGCAAGCTGATTATCTGTTTTTACAAAATAAAGTTCAATTGTTCCTTTTTCGACATTATCTTTTATAAAATGATACCTGACATCAATGTGTTTGGTTTTCGTATGTTGGACAGGATTAGCAGATATTGCAATCGCACTCTTCGAGTCACAATAGATTGGAATTTTATCAAATTTGAAACCATAGTCTCGTAGCTGTGTTCGCATCCACAGGACTTGAAAGCAGCAACTAGCAGTAGCTACGTACTCTGCTTCAGCAGTCGATGTGGAAACGCATAATTGTTTCTTTGAAGCCTAGCTAACGAGCTTATCTCCAAGAAATTGAACGTGACCAGAAGTACTCTTTCTGTCCAACATGCAACCTGCATGATCTACATCTGAATATGCAGTCAGTTGAAACCCAGTATCCTTAGGATACCACAGATCAAGGTCTGTAGTCCCCTTCAGATATCTAAAAATCCGTTTGACAGCAGCCAAATGGGATTCTTTGGGAGAAGCTTGATATCTAGAACATAAACATGTTGAAAACATAATATCTGGTCTACTGGATGTAAGATACATTAATGAACCTATCATACCTCTATAGTTTCTAACATCAACACTTTTACCCGAAGGATCAGTGTGGATCTTAGTATCTGGTGCCATCGGGGTTCCAATTGGTTTATAATTTTCCATTTTGTACTTCCGAAGAATGTCCAAAATGTACTTAGATTGGTTAATGAAAATCCCCGTTAAAAATTGTTTAACTTGTAATCCAAGAAAGAAATTCATCTCTCCCATCATACTCATTTGAAAACGTGACACCATGAGGTTAGAAAAGTTTTTGCAAAATTTTGGATTAGTAGAACCAAATATTATATCATCAACATATATTTGAATAAGGATAATATCAGCCTTTTCTTTCTTGATGAATAAAGTGGTATCAATCTTACCTTTGGAGAAACCGGACTTGACCAAGAATTTGGATAAAATGCCATACCATGCTCGAGGGGCTTGTTTTAATCCATAAAGGGCTTTGTCCAAGATGTAGACATGATCTGGCTTATCTGGATTGACGAACCCTTCTGGTTGAAACACGTACACTTCCTCCATAAGAATGCCATTCAGAAACGCTGTTTTCACATTCATCTGATAGACTGTGAAATTCTTATGAGCGGCGTAGGCTAGAAACATTCTGATTGCCTCTATACGCGCTACCGGAGCATACGTCTCATCATAATCAATGCCTTCCTCTTGCCGGTAACCTTTGGCAACAAGTCTAGCTTTGTTTCTTATGACGACACCATCTTCATCCTTTTTGTTCTTGAATACCCATTTAGTTCCTATCACGGTCTTTCCTTCTGGCTTAGGAACTAATCTCCAAACCTTTAGGGCTTCAAACTGATTGATCTCTTCTTGCATTGCAGATACCCAGTCCGAATCAGCAAGAGCCTCAGATACTCGCGTTGGCTCAATCTTACTAAGAAATGAGTCATGCATACACTGATTAAGAGTCGCTGACCTAGTTTGTACAGGCTTGTCAAAATCTCCAATTACTTGATGTAATGGATGATCTTTGGTCCAGCGATGCTCATGAGGGAGTGAAGTAGATGAAATTTGAATATGATCATCATCTAGAAATCCACTTTCAGATTCTTCAGCTTGAAAAACAAGAGGGGGTTTTGCAGTTGAAGACTCAGGTGCAGAATTATCAGTTGGAACAGTAGATTCAGGCTGGTGATTAGACATTATATCACATCCAACTGAAATAGTTACTTCTGGCTCAACATTTGCTTGTGCATCTTCAACTGTAGGAGTAACAGTAGGAATGTGAGTTTCTGACTGAATGGGGGATGCTTGTTCAGTTATTACATCTGAAATGACTGGATGATTGCAACTTATGTCTTCAGACATGTCAGTCACAACAGATTTAGATACATTAGAACCTAGAAACTCATCATAAAAGAATTCAAATAACAAATCTAAATCAGTTAAATGTGAAGTAGATGTAGAAGCGTTATCCGAATTTTTCGTTGTAGAAACAGGTTCTAGACTGATCTGCCCAGAAGCTAATACTCCAGTGATAACGGGTTCTGAACTGATTTGATCAGAAGCCATATCTTCATCAAATGTGACATTGACGCTCTCGATAACTGTCTTTGACTTCTTTAGATAAACACGATATGCAGCAGATGTTGAAGAATAACCGATAAAGATGCCTTCGTCCGCCTTAGCACTGAATTTATTCAGACTCTCTCTGTCGTTAAGCACAAAACATTTACACCCAAATATGTGAAAATTATTTGATAGTTGGTGTTCTGTTTTTGATCAGCTCATATGGAGTCTTCTGAAAACGGCGGTGTATCATGGACCTATTTTGAGTATAACATGCAGTCGACACAGCTTCTGCCCATAAGAATAGAGGTAAGTACGACTGGCTAAACATAGTCCGAGCGGCCTTGACTAACGTTCGATTTCGCCTTTCGACTACTCCATTTTGTTCAGGCGTTCTAGCAGCAGAAAACTGATGTGAAATCCCAACTGATTCGAGATATTCATCAACAATCTTGTTCTTGAATTCTGTGTCGTTGTTAGTTCGAAGAACCTTGACTTGTCGCTGCATTTTCACCTGGGTCGTCTTTAAGAATGTAATGAGAACTTCCGATGTCTCATCTTTTGATCGAAGAAATTTGACCCACGTGTATCTTGAATAATCATCCACAATAACCAACACATATTTCTTTCCTCCCAAACTCTGAGTTCTCATTGGACCACACAAATCCATATGTAGCAATTCTAACGGAGAACTAGTGCTTGGTTCAGGCTTTGGTTTATGAGCGACTCTCTTCATCTTACCCTTTTCACATGTTGCGCATAAGTGTTCTCGTTCATATTTCAGCTCAGGAAGTCCTTTTACTAATTTCCCACGAACCAACTTGTTGATGTAACGAAAGTTCAAATGAGATAAACGTCTGTGCCAGAGCCAACTTTGTTGGATTGAAGCTTTTGTCATCAAGCATACTTGATTGTCAATCTGTATTTTGGAAAAATTGATGGTATAGAGGTTTGTCTTTCGATTTCCAGATAAGAGTTTTGTTCCGTCTTCAGTACGAACTGAGCAACTCTTAGACTTGAAGTTGACCTCTAATCCTTTATCGCAGAATTGACCAATGCTGAATAAGTTGTGACCCAAGCCTTTGACATAACTCACCTTACTTATCGTTATGTTGTCTTGAATAATATCACCATATCCTAAGATAGGTGAAAGCTGATCGTTTCTAAATCTGACATTTCCACTAAATTTCTCTGTATAGTTAGACAATAAATCTTTTTGCCCAGTCATATGCTTGGAACATCCACTATCCAAGTACCACATATGCCGGGTCTGCAAGAGAAATCAGGAGACAATAGATTTAGGTACCCATTTAAAAACGGGTCCTAACAGTTTAGCACAAGATTTTGGTATCCACTTTAAAATGGACCCTTTGTTCTTTTGAAAACGTTGAAAAACATTTGATCTTGAAGAATTAACATGATAAGATCCATACCAATCAGAAGAATTATGAGAATAAACAAAATCAGTTCGCCGATAATTAGAATAAAATGTAGTAGGAATAGAAGATAATTGAATCAATTGCTTTATTGAATATTTCTTGTAAGAAGTTACAAGGTTTTGTTTATTTGAAGAAAATTGATCAATTACATCATTATCACTACTAACTTGGCTAGTAAAAGAATTATCAGAAACTGATTCGGCTATCTCATCCTCCTTCCGTTTTGGTCTCCATTCGGATCGAGCTTTCAACTTTTTCTTTCTTAAATCTGAAACATAAGATATAGAATTATTAGGAAAAGCAGATTTCTGAGACTGAATAATCTTTCGTGTACCAGTGTATTTCTGTTTCTGTAATCGTTGTTTCTTATGTTTCTTACCTTGAGCATAGTAATCAGCAGTTACAGAAACTGATTCACCAACCTTAGTTGATGATTCAACAATATTAACACCACTTGGTAACACTCTTTTATTTTTAAGACAAGTAGAATGATCAGGAAGTGTGGAATTGACGTCAAACATATCAAATTCTTCCATGCACCCATCATCAGAATTTAAAAAATCATTTGCAGACTCAAATAAGTCATCAAAATTATCAGATGAAGATTGAGGTGCCTTAGAAACTTTAGAACACTTTGTGTATGTATTTTGAAAAATTGTGTTCTTTAAAACTGTAGAAAATACACTTTGTTGAATATCACTCAAAAGATTTTCATCAGATAAAACATTTTTAAGCTCTACTATTTTGCTTTCAAGAATAGATGTAGGAACACAAACCTTTGCAATTGCAGGTTTTTCCTTCATCTCAGAAGTAGAATAACTAATAAAATAGTCAGTTGAAAGAACTTTTGGTGTTTCGGAAAGATAACTATCATTTAACTTTACATAGTTAAATGGTAGTTGCATTTTCTTTTTATTCTTTCTATTTTCAGTTTCTTTGGCCTCAACTTCTTCTAGCAATTTGGTAACAAATCTGGGTTTTAAATGAGTATGTTTACCAGCACAAGCAAGAAAATCATAGTTATAAAGTGTTGGTTGTTTTCTGATGGCTTTCTTAAGATAATGGGGGTTTTCATAACCAAGTCCCCATTTCTCTTTAACATCAGCTTCTTCATTTGGTGCATTGAGAAAAATGGTTTGATCTGTTTGGCCTCTCGCATAAAGTTTTGCTTCCAGACCATTTACCTTCTTATTCAAATTCTTATTTTCAACCTACAGTTTATAAACAGTTAGTGCAGATTCTTTCTTCTCAAACTCATATTTAGAAACTTTAGCTTCAAACTCAGAAATCTTCTTTTCAAAACCATCTACTTGAGATTTATAATTAAAATCAGACTTGCGTAAAGAATCAATGAGATCTTTGTTTGAAATCACAAACGTATTAAGCTCAAAGATCTTCTTGTTCTTTTTAGCAACTCTTTCTTTTTCCTTTTTCAATTTATTTTGTAATTGTTGAAGCTCAACCACCATGGTTTCCAATTTGGTAATGAAATCTTTTGGAGTTAAGTTTAATACCTCATCATCACTCTCGTCATTCTTTACTTCTTTGCCCATGAGACATAGATGAGTTGTTTCTTCTTTCTTTTCATCTTCATCTTCGGAATGATCAAGCCAAAATTCGTCCTCGGCCATTAGAGCTATTCCTGCTTCTTGTTGTTTAGCCAAGAGCAGTTTGTTCTAATAGTATTGAGAATTACGAACTTTCGGCTTTCTACAGTCTTTTGCAAAATGACCAAGTTTGCCACAGTTGTAGCATTTAACAAGATCACTAGCTTTCTTCTCAGTAACAGTGTAGTCATTCACGAACTTCTTTCTTTCATCAGGCTTCTTTTCAACATATCTATTTTCTTCATACCTTTTTCCTTCCACTTTCTCTCGGTGCTCGTGATTCTTTGAACTTGAAGAAGAATAACGTTGAGAATTTGATCCCGGCTTCTTATAAAATTTCTTTTGAAACGCACGGGTCAGCAACAACATGGCTTGTCTTAGATTTTCTCCATCATCACCATCTGTTTCAGAATCTGACTCAGAACTTGTCAGAACCTTCTTTTTCTTCTTCTTCTCTATCTTTTCTTTCTTTTCTTTCTTCTTCTCACCAACAACCAAAGCAATCGGATCAGAAACCTTCTCAGCCTTTTTCTTTTCAGCTCTTTTCTCCTCTACCTCTTCCTCATTCTGACGTAATGTCTCATAAACTTCATGAAGAGGTATTTCACTTAAGTCTTTCATCTGCTTCATCCTACGTGTATGTTTCTTCCATTCAGGACGTAGGATACTCAGGAATTTGACATTGTTTTCCAGCTGCTTCTTTTTGACTTTGTTCTTCGTCAGCTCATTCAGAAGCAAAGTAAATCTTTCATATGTGTCTTCTAGACTCTCATTCTCTTTAGCTTTGAATTCCTCATAGCTATTGATGTAGTTAGCCACCTTTATCTGATTCCCTATCTTTGATCCCATCATCATCTTTTCCAATTGATTCCACATCTGTTTAGCATCATGCTTGTAGCTATCAATCTTGATGTAGATGTCATTGGGAATGCTTTGGAGTAAAAGAGATCTCGCTTGCTTGTCAGCTTTATATCGACTCTTCTGTTCTTCAGAATACTGAGATAAATCGACTTTAACTTGTTTTGTCTTTTCTGCTTTTTCCACATCACCATGTCCACTATCAGAAGAATCATCATCATCATCAGGTACATTAACTGTGATTGGTTTCATAGGACCATCTGTAATAGACTCCAGAATATTCTCTCCATTTGCATGTATGCCTATGAAATCCAATAATCTGTCCTTCCATTGTTCATACTCTCCTTTAAACAATACAGGAGGCTTCACATCAGTACCAATCGAAAGTGCATCTTTTGAAGTCATCTTGAAAAAACCTGTTTGAAAAATATATCAATAAGAAACTAGAACTGATCGTTAGTCCAAATGAAATAATAAGAAATACAAAAATATTCACTAAAAATCAAAATATGAAAAACACAAAAATTATTCCAAGTCTTTCACACTTTGCGCTTCATACAGGAAAATCAAACTTCCACTTTGCGTGTCACACTAGGAACGCAAATCACACTTTGCGTTTCTCACATAGAACGCAAACCTCACTTTGCTTTACTTTACGTTTCAGATTCCTTGTTGTCAGGATCGAATTCTTAACAAGAATTAATACTCAGAAACTAATATCAAAGAAGTTGCGGAAAAAACACTTTGATATTTTATAAAACAGTAATCAAACACAGTATATAATTATCAAACAGTAAACTTGTATTGAATGCTCAAAGTTACAAGATTACACACTCAACCTCAATATTGATGAACAGGCTCACCAATACGAATTCTACTTCTCTAGAATTAGGATCTATGCCTTGAGGTTATTTTTCTCTAAAAGAATGAAAACTAAAAATAAAAACGTTATTCTCCTATTCTAAACAATACTATATATATATACTGAATACAAAGATAATTACAATGAATAAAATATCTTCAGTATATATTCTATGTATATCTCTAAGTATATCTTCAGTATATCCAGCTGTAGTACTTTCCATTCGGATCTCTTTAGCAGCACTAATAATGCTCAGCAGCATTAACTTCAACTAGCAGCATTAACTTCAAGCAGTACTAACTACTAGCAGTACTAACTAGCTAAGCAGTACTAACTTTGTTCAAGCAGTACTAACTTTAACTAGCAGTAGTAATTCTACTAGCAGTAGTAACACTTAGCAGTATTAATCTTCAACTTGTTCTGGCAGTAGTAACTACACTTGTACTAGCAGTAGTAACTACACTTAGTAGAATCTTCAGTTCCCAACAATCTCCCCCTAACTTAACTTTTCAAAACTGAGAAGTTAAGTTCTTCAACATAGGGTCTTTATGATAATTTCAAAACTTTCTGCAATTACTAGTTCTTCTTGATTCAGTTTCTGCTGTTATCTTCTTTTCTGTTTCTGTTGTAGTTACTGCTTTGTTTCAGCTTCTTCACTTATCTCCCCCTCAAAATAAGATTTCATATCAACTTGATTCTCCTTCTCAATTCTTCTCAAGTTCAGATGTTTAAGTCTCCCCCTTTTTGAAATAATCATGATCTTTTCATCTCTTTTATCTCCATAATTTGATTGTGAACTTTCAGACAAATTGTACCAAGTGTATCCATCAATTCTTTGTAGTTAAATCTGTCCTCACCTCCTTTAGGTGTGTTTACCACCTTTGAAGGATCCTTGGATCTTTTAGTAGAGATCTTCTGCCTAGCAGAAGCACCTTCTACTCCCTTGGTTTCTTGGCACCTGGGACCTTTAGATAATTACTCATCTAAAGTTGCCATGGGGAAGGTCTTAGATATGTTCACACTGTCCTGTCCTGCACTTTGTGCAAAGTCAGTAGTGTGAGCCTTACAACCCATATGCTCTTGCATCTCCTTATTGAGCACCTTCTTGAGGTTGGAAGACACCTCTATGGTTTCCCTTTGGATATTCTCTAAAGGAGAATCCTCCCTTAGAGGGCTTAAAGGCTTAGTGGGTAGTGGTACAAGAAGGGAAGGAACCTTCTTTACCTGTTTTCTCTTGTAGGTTTGGGTGATGGGAGAGGTTGGTTTTTCAAGAAGTGACTGGGGAATTGATTTTGAGAGGGAAGGTTGGGCTTGGCTAGCAGTGGGTTGGTCTAATGGGGGCCTTGACCCTGCTACCATACCTTCATTGGTTTGGGACACCACCATCATTGTAGAGAACAATGGGGTGTCAACTCCTTCAGAGTCCCCAGCAGATCTTCTCATATTTGAGAAAACCTTGCCTTTGGGGGGTTTAGGTACATATACCCCAACAGGTTGAGGTATATCCGTCAATTCATGGTTGATAACTGCTTGAACAAACCTGGGATACATATAAAAGCTCTTTTTGTTTCCCATGTTTGAGACAAGATCATTGAAAATCATTTGTGAAAAATTGTACCTTTTGGCAGTGGCCAAACAGACCAAAGCATAAGCAATGGGACTGCTGAACTCACTCCATCCAGTGGTCTTTTTAGAAATGCAGTGCATCAAGGTATGAACAAGAAAACGCCATTGAGGTGAGAATTTAGCTTTTGAGAACTTAAAAACACCCAATGGGCCTCCATACCCCATTTTTGTCAGAGTAGAAAACAGTTCATCATTAGGGATAGAAGTTATACCAGAGGCATCGTCTAGACGTAGACTGATGCGAACTATCTCTTCAGTAACTGTCAATGGATTGCCACATACTGTCGTCTTGATCATTCGCACACCATTCTCAGTAACAATGGTGGCATGTGCCCAGAATTGCCTCTGATGCTCTATAAAGATAGTTGGAGACATAGTGATAGCATGGGCAATGTGGCTAGACTTCAGAAAGTCGACTATCTGATGAAAACCTTCAGCTTGTTTTGGCTTTTGGAGCATCGCGATTTCATTGTGCTCGTCAATGAACGCCATTGATGCCATTGACCTTGAAGATTCTTGCCTGAAAACTTTGAACTTTGAGAGAGAAAGGGTTTAGAGCGCAAGTGAACAGTATGCAAAGAGTCGTTATGAACTTTTAGGCGGGCAAAGAGTATTTATAGTATTCGGAATATAAGCAGTATTAACTACTAGCAGTAGTAACCGCGAGCAGTATTAACCACGAGCAGTATTAACTGAACTAGCAGTATTAACCACAAGCAGTATTAACTGAAAGCAGTATTAACCACTAGCAGTATTAACTGAAAGCAGTATTAACCACTAGCAGTATTAACTGAAAGCAGTATTAACCACTAGCAGTATTAACTACTAGCAGTATTAAAACTATACTTACACTTTTTGAGACCATCCTTTTACTCATACTTTTTACTGCTTTGTTCATCCCCTGATTCTTTTCTTCTTGATCCTTCATGATCATTACTCCCTCTGGAGTATTACTAACTTCAACTTGAAACACTTAAACACACAGGTTAGTAGTATCATGCTCCATGAGATCTTTCAAGGGAAACTTATCTTTTAACTCATGCCCTGAGCATTTATTATTACTTCCCTCTGAATCAAATGCAACATGTCCTCCATCAAATCTTTTGAAGAATTTGAAGGCAGTCCATGTTACCTGTTGTGTGCCAAGAGCAACCACTATCTGCATTCCAAATGCTCTTCCTCTTGAGCTTTTGGTTGCCCTGCACACTTGATAAATCAGTTAGTCTTGGATGAAACCCAAGCCAAAGTGATCTTGGGTTGTCCTTTCTCATCAATATAATCTGTTAGTTTAGTCTGAATGAGTTGTTTAGGAATCTCATGACTGGAGTACTTTGTCAAGATTATAGGCTTGGCTGGATTACTACTAGAAGCAGCACTAGCTTTGTTAGCAGTACTAACTTGGTTAGTAGTACTAATCAAGTTAGCAGCACTATTTTTGTTAGCAGTACTATCTGGGATAGCAGTACTAACAGGTTTCTTTGCAATTGGAACCCAAACTTGAACAAAGTTGTTTGCTTTCTTTGTCTTTAAATTACTCCTTGGCTTATTTGGAGTATTTTTCTTTGGTTTAGCAAACTTGTTCTGAGCATGTGATCTTATAGGTGCTCTGTTCTCAGCCATATGATTCCTTCTCTGATTCCTATAACCAAAAGAGTTTTGTGATTTTCTTTGAAAAGTGACTCTTTGGTTGATAGGGTTGAAATAACAGTGTTTGGCAAGATGATTCAATTTGCCACAGATAAAACAAGGTTTTGGTCTATTGATTTTACTCAAATCAACTCCTTGTTTTTGTGCCCACTGATTATTCCAGTTTCTCTGATTTCCCCTTGGTTTATCATGTTTTTGGGGCTCAGATTTATTGCAAGAACACTGTTTACAAGGGACAGGATTCACAACTGTGGTTTGCTTATAATGGACCTTCTCAGACTTTCCCTCAGTCTTTTCTATGTCCTTAGACTTGATCCAAGCCTTTCCACATCCCTCATTGGTGATAATGTTATTTTCTAGAGGAATCTCACCACTCACAGTGTTCTCATTACTCTTTTCACTAGAGTTCTCTACTTCAGAGTCTGTTTCAACCACCACTTTGTCTAAAGGATCTACCTTAGTGGCTCCAACAGGCAATTCCTTCCTATCCTTGGTCTCTAGTAAGTTTGATATAGGAGGAATGTAATTGTTGTTGTATGTTGGTGGTGTGGTGTTATAGCCTATTCCTCTTCTAAGTTTGTCATGGATTTGAGTTTGGAGCAAAGAGTCCATTGCTTTAGAAGCATTGGAAAATTTCTCAATATCCAGCTTGGCTTTCTCAAACTCACTCTTTATCTTCTCATTCTCCTCTTTAGACTTTTTCAGCTGAAGTTCTAGGTCATTCTTCTCCCACTTCCAGTAATTTGTATCATAATAATGTTGAAGTTCATTGGCTTGGAAAACTTTGATCTGTTCCTCAAAACTCTCAACAATTCTTATATAGTCTTTTATATCTCTCTCTAATCTTTTAAGGTCATCACTCATTGTCTGGTTGTGATCCCTGTACCTTTTAACAGTTTCCATACAAGTTTTAGAGCAAAGATTAGACATTACCTCTGTGGGGATTTCTGTGCTTGAAGAATCTGAAACTTTAGCCATTGATGATTTCTGATTTCAAGGAAGAATGATGATTGCAGGTTTCTGAGGATACTAGCTCTGATACCACTTGTCAGGATCGAATTCTTAACAAGAATTAATACTCAGAAACTAATATCAAAGAAGTTGCGGAAAAAACACTTTGATATTTTATAAAACAGTAATCAAACACAGTATATAATTATCAAACAGTAAACTTGTATTGAATGCTCAAAGTTACAAGATTACACACTCAACCTCAATATTGATGAACAGGCTCACCAATACGAATTCTACTTCTCTAGAATTAGGATCTATGCCTTGAGGTTATTTTTCTCTAAAAGAATGAAAACTAAAAATAAAAACGTTATTCTCCTATTCTAAACAATACTATATATATATACTGAATACAAAGATAATTACAATGAATAAAATATCTTCAGTATATATTCTATGTATATCTCTAAGTATATCTTCAGTATATCCAGCTGTAGTACTTTCCATTCGGATCTCTTTAGCAGCACTAATAATGCTCAGCAGCATTAACTTCAACTAGCAGCATTAACTTCAAGCAGTACTAACTACTAGCAGTACTAACTAGCTAAGCAGTACTAACTTTGTTCAAGCAGTACTAACTTTAACTAGCAGTAGTAATTCTACTAGCAGTAGTAACACTTAGCAGTATTAATCTTCAACTTGTTCTGGCAGTAGTAACTACACTTGTACTAGCAGTAGTAACTACACTTAGTAGAATCTTCAGTTCCCAACACTTGTTCAATGTACAATTTGCGTGTTGAGCAACAATCACGTATTCAGACTTTGCGTGTCAAGAAACCTTTACTTTGCGTTTCCAAAGGCAAACGCAAACTTTGCTTTGCGATTCAAGCGAGAAGCGCAAACCACAACCTCTGAACTCAACTTTGCGTTTCTAAAAATCCTTTGCTTTTGTCAACTTTGCATTTCAAATTGCAAACGCAAGACACACTTTGCGTGTCAAGTTACACCCGCAAGATAAACTTTGCTTGTCTCGTTACAAACGCAAACCACGATTTTGTCTTCTGACAAATCCTTCTACTTCGCGTTTGTCATTAAGCCCGCAAAACTTAGCTTCTCGATTCTCGAAAAAACACAATCCTTATCTTCTCGTTTCTTAAAAGAAACGCAAATCTCACTTTCCGTGTCTTGTTGAATACACCCGCAGACTTTGAATGACCCGCAAACCTCTGAAGAACTTGTACATATTATGATGAATGACCCGCAAACCTCAATGAATCAAACGCAAACCTAAAGAACACCCGCAAACCTCTAAAATCGAACTAAATCGCACCAACAACTCATTTAAGTCTAGAAATCTAACTCGAAACTTCAACAAATTGATCTTCTATATAACTCGAACACAAAACTAACACTGATTTTCGATCAAATACACAAAAATTACAAATTTGATTAAGATACAGTGTCGAGAACTCGTGAATACAAAAACCACAAAAATTTGGAAATTCGAATTGATTACAGTGCAATTGACAAATATTTCTATACAAACTCGTCGAATTCACTTTTCTAACAACACTTAATCGATTACAACTCCAAAAACTCACTAAAGTTCAAAAATCAATCTGGACTTGAAGAACACAGTATGAACACATTCGTATTTCTTGATTTTTCGATTTGGATTAGCTCTGATACCAATTGTATGTCCCTGAATCTAGTTTCTAAACAATATTAATCAAACGAGATACAAATACGAATCAATTACCTGTTTGATTTCACTTTCAATCTTAAGATTACACTTTCTCTCTCTACAATCTATCTCTAACGAACTCTCTTTCTCTCTGATATTTCTCTCTCTAAAATACAACTGAATAATGCTCCAATTAAGTTCTCTACTAATTACAAAGAAAAGAAAACTATTTATACCTACAACTAATTACAACAAGGAAATAAACAAATACAATACTTTGACTTTTATTACAAAAGACTTTAACTTTGATGAGATTTGACTTTCTCAGCTTTGACTTGTTGAACTTTGACTTTTGGTCTTCTTGATCTTGTATCCAACAGATTTATGCTCTAACAGTCCTTTTGTTTTTATCTAAATTAGTTAATAGTTTTAGCTTTTGGGCCCAAGCCATGCCAAGCCCATTTAGCTAAGCCTAATTATAAATTAGTTTAGGTTAGAGAGGTTGTTAAGGATCTTAATTGCAAAATTAATTACTGAGAGAGGTAGCCGTACACAGTGAGAGAGAGAGAGAGAAAGTGAGGCTGCGATATTGGAGAGAAACAGAAAAAGAGATTGATCGTGTTCAAGCTTGTAACCATTTGAATCGTTTGTGAAATGGTATCAGGTTTGCTTAATCGTTTCTGTTTATTCGTATTACTTTATTGAATCGCTTGTTATTGGGACACACAATTGGTATCAGAGCTCAGTGCAGATTGAATTGAAATTTTTGTTTTTCGGTTCTATTATCTGTCAAAGATTCAAAATTTTATTATTGTGCGATTGCTATTCAAGTAATTTTTGATTGATTTGTGATCGATTTGCTTTTTATGTTGATTGGGTACTATTTGATTTGAGTATTGCATCGTTTTAATTTGATTGTTTGATGATTTTTGCTGGTCTGGATGCGTTCACGAGTCGACATTGGTTAATCAACCAAGTCTCACTTAGAGTAATTTTTGTTGAAATTAATTGGTAGCAATTAGTTCTAATCGTTTAATCGATCGTTTTTGCAAAGTTTGGTTGTTCAATTTTGAGTATTGATTAGTTTCTGGGTTGATTTCTATGTTTCTGGGTTGATAAGTATCAAGAACATATCGGTCTAAGCTTATATCGGTCGAACAATATCGATCGAACTTTATCGGTCTTTCACTATCGGTCGACCACACCTTATCGGTCGACCGGTACACACACAGTCCGCATTCTATCGGTCTTTCTTACCGGCCGAAGACCAAGTCCGGTCGAAGACCATTACCGGTCAAAGACCTCTCTCGGTCTAAGTGTATATCGGTCTATTTGAATACCGGTCTAAGGAAGTTTACCGGTCGAAGACCTCTATCGGTCTAAGCTAATACCGGTTCATACATTTTATCGGTCGAATATCTCTTATATCGGTCGAGCAAAGTACCGGTCTTATCATCTTACCGGTCGTTGCAATTCCCCGGTCGAACAAGTATACCGGTCGAGCACTCCACTGTTTGCGCCAATCACTGTTCCTGTCTTATAATATTTTTTTTCTGAGAATTTTTCAAAACTATAATATGGCTTTTAATAGTGGAAAGTTCTGTTCGTGATCAGATTTTTCTGAATTTCATTCTAAGATTTTCAGTATTGTGTGATTTTTATCTTGACTTCTAACGATCTCATCCAGTTGATTTAATCATATCAGATAAGTTTGATATCTAATCATATAAGTAAAGATGTCTCAGGAAGCTCTTGCTATTGGAACAGATGTGAAGCCTCCAGTACTCTTCAAGGGGGAGTTCGAGCAGTGGAAGGACAGATTCTTGGACTTCATCGATCGACATGATTTGGGAGATTATATCAGAAAATCTCTGAAAGAAGGAATCATGACACCTCCAACGAAGGTTCTCACTGTAGCCGGAGAAAATGGTGAAGAAGAAGAGACTGAGTATAAGTTATCGATTGGTGAATATACGGAAGATCAGCTGAAGAGACACAAGGGTGACAAGCTGGCAAGATCATTTATTCTCCAAGGCATACCGAACGAAATATATGTCAAAATTGATAGCTACAATGCTACCGGCAAGCAAATGTGGGATCAATTGGTGAAGATTATGATTGGATCAAAAGTCGGCAATTAGCTTAAAGTTTCCAACAGCTTGAATAACTATGAAGAATTCAAAGCCAAAACTGGAGAATCACTTGAAGCCACTTATGACAGATTTGTCACATTGCTGAATGAGCTCAGCAAGAACAAGATCAACAAATCTCAAGTTGAGCTGAATGTGAAATTTCTCAGCAACCTTCAACCAGAATAGAAAAGATTCACAAGACAGATGAGGCAGTTGAAAGATCTGAACGACATTCCACTTCATGAAGTTTATGAAATCCTCAAACAAAATGAGGAAGAGGTGGATGAAATCAAGGCTGAGATGAAGAAGGCTGACAAAGAAGTTGCTGATCCAGTTGCTCTTGTTGTCAAGAAAAAGTCCAAGAAGAAGAAAGTGATAGCATCTGAGTCTGAAGAAGCGGATAGTGAGGCAAAGTCTGACTCTGACGATTGTGAACAACTGAAGGAAGCCATGCTAATGTTAACCAAGGCTTTCCAAAAGAAGTTCTATAAAAAGCCAAACTCCAACAGTTAGAGGTACTCGTCTGGTCCGAATAACTACAAGCATAAGGAGAGAGTTGAAGAAAAGAGACCAGAAGACAAGAAGAAGGATGGAGTTGATGAGTTCAAGAAGGAAGAACCAGTGAAGTGCTACAACTGTGGCAGATTCGGTCATTTTGCCAAGGACTGCCGAAAACCTAAAGTCCGAAACTCCGAATATTACAAGAATAAGATGCTTCTAGCCAAGCAACAAGAGGCTGGAAAAACATTAATGGCGGAGGATGAATACTGGCTCGACCATTCGGATCAAGAGTCTGAAGAAGGAGAGAAGGATGAGACAGCACATATGTGCTTGATGGGGAAGAACCAGTCAGAAGCTGAAGTTGATTCTGATGATGGAGACAATGATGAGGTATGTAACTTAACTGAATCTGATTTTCTGAACCAAATGCATGCCATGATGTCTAAACTCCAAGAATTAGAGTCTAAACTGAAGCGAGAGAAAGGTGTCATAAATGAGAAAAATCAATCTATACACAACCTTAGTAATGATATTGCTGAGAAAAATGTATTAATTGAAACTTTGCATAAAAATATAGACACCTGCGCTAAAGAAAAGACTGTAATTCATAAAGAATTATCTGAAACTGTTTCTAAATATAAAGAATGTGAGTTTAAGTCTATAGAGATTTCTAAAAGGTATTTTTCTACTTCAAAAGAAAATAATTCTTTAATAGACAAGGTAAATGCTTTGGAAGAGAAATTACATTCTTTAGGTCAAACTGAACACACTATTCATTTGAACAAACCAAAAGAGAAACCTGATACGTGGGGACTTGGTTACAAGAATCCACATCATCTCAAAAAGGTTATATCTGAAGTGCCTACACTTTATGACTTTGGGTTTATGTTGTTGGCTCCTCAACATCCTGAACTCAAACCCTTTTGGACTTGTCTGTCTGAAAAAGATAAAGCCATGGAATATGATAAAAGAAAGAACACATCTAAAGTTCAACTTCCATTTCGCTATGAGAAGTTGAATAACAGTTATAGTTCTAATAAATCAAAATTTCTTTCAAATGATTACTTTGAGAGTTATTCTGTAAAAGAGTTGGAGGCTAAACCCATCGAAGGTAAGCTTTACGTACCTCCTCTAGTTTCGGAAAGTAAAATTTCTGAACTCGAGAATACTCTTACAGAAGAAAGACTTTTGATGGACTTAGAACAAACTGTATTTTCAACAGTGTTCAAAACTTCTAATTTTTCTAAAAACTCCAAGGCTTTAAATTCTTATGACAAGTCTGGTTCACTTGAGAATGATCTTAATTTCTTAAACTCTGAAGGTATTTTGAATGATTGTGTTGCTCAATTTGATTTTACTTCTAAACTTCCTGATCATTCATCTTGTGTTGTTAATTCCTTTGGATTACCCAGTGTTTTTGACAAAGGTGAAACATCAACGAAAGTTGATAAATCAGTTTCTGTGAAATCAAAGAAAGCAAAAGGTAAGAAACAAAAATCTCAGCTTTCACAGAAACCGATCCACACTGGTAAGCCAAAGAAGAAGCATTCTCTTAACTCTCATCATTCTAACTCTAAAGTTTCAAATGTTTCAGATTTGAGAAAGCAAAGGGTTGGAGTTAAGACTGCATGGATACCGAAACAGAAGATAGACGAGATAGCTAAATCTAGTTCTAGTTTTATTTTAAATAAAAAGACTTCTAGTAAAGATGATGTGATTGTGAATGTTGCTACTTTTAAATCTAATCTTGTTGATTCTCGCAAGAAGTACTCTTTAAAGCAATTATTCCAGTTAGCACCATCAAATAAAAAGTTTTTAAATTATGGTGAATGTGATTATGCTTCTCGTAAATATTCTGATGTTTGGTATGGTTCATATAATGTTTCATCTTATCATTATCATTCGTCTTATCATACTTCTGTTTTTCAAAGAAAAAGCGGACCCAAATTTAAATGGGTGCCAAAATCAAGTACTAACAGTGGAGGTCCCATTTTTAAATGGGTTCCTAAACCTCTTCTTTCTTTATTTGTGTTGTGCAGACCCGTCATATGTGGTACTTGGATAGCGGGTGTTCCAAGCATATGACCGGGCAGAAGAGTATGTTGTCTAATTTTACGGACAAATACTGCTGCACAGTTCGTTTTGGGAATGATCAGTTTTCACCTATTCTGGGATATGGTGATGTTATACATGAAAATCTTACGATCAAGAAGGTGAGCTATGTTGAAGGCTTAGGACACAACCTATTCAGCATTGGCCAATTCTGCGACAAAGACTTAGAGGTTAATTTCAAGGCCAAGACATGTTCGGTACGCACTGAAGAAGGAAAAGAAATCTTGGTCAGCACTCGCAAGTCAAACCTCTATACCATCAACTTGTCAAAGGTCAAGGCTGACAATCAGGTCTGTGTACTATCAAAGGCCTCAATGCAACAAAGCTGGTTATGTCATCGACGTCTTTCTGACCTCAACTTTCGGTACATCAACAAGCTGGTCAGTGGTAAGTTAGTGAAAGGACTTCCAGAGCTGAAGTATGAAAGAGAACATCTATGTGTAGCATGTGAAAAGGGCAAGATGAAGAGAGCCCCACACAAACCAAAGCCTCAACCGAGTACCAACTCTCCTTTAGAGTTGTTGCATATGGAGTTGTGCGGTCCTATGCGAACGCAAAGCTTAGGAGGAAAGAAGTATGTGTTGGTTATCGTGGACGACTATACGCGATACAGTTGGGTTAAGTTTCTTCGGTCTAAAGATGAGACTCCCGATGTTCTCATTACATTTCTGAAGACGACCCAAGTCAATCTCCAAAAACAAGTCAAGATTCTTAGGACTGACAACGGCACAGAGTTCAAGAACAAGATAGTTGAAGAATACCTCGAATCGGTCGGGATATCACATCAATACTCTGCTGCTCGCACGCCTCAATAGAATGGAGTCGTCGAAAGGCGAAATCGTACACTTGTCGAGGCCGCTCGGACAATGCTCAGCCAATCTGACTTACCTTTATTTTTGTGGGTTGAAGCTGTATCGACTGCGTGTCACACTCAGAATCGCTACATGATACTCCGCCGATTTCAGAAGACTCCGTATGCGTTGATCAACAACCGAACACCAACCATTAAATATTTTCATGTTTTTGGTTGTAAGTGTTTTGTTTTAAACGACAGAGAGAATCTGAACAAGTTCAGTGCTAAGGCGGATGAGGGCATCTTCGTTGGTTATTCCTCTACATCTACTGCATATCGTGTTTACTTGAAGAAGTCGAAGACTGTGATCGAGAGCGTCAATGTTACATTTGATGAGGACATGGCTTCTGAGCACGTCAGTTCAGAACCCGTAATTACCGGAGTTCTAGCTTCTGGGCCAACCAGTCCAGGACCTGCACCTCATGAGAACAAATCAGATGACACTTCTTCGTCTACTTCTAAATTATCTGATTTGGATTTATTATTTGAACTGTTTTATGTTGAATTTCTTGGCTCTAAAGTGCCTAAGTATGTTGTGGTTGACAGGATAGAAGACTCGATGACTACTCATCCGACCACTTCCGATATCTCTACTGAATCAAATTCCCCGATTCTGCAAGAAGTTCCAGTTCAAAAGTGTACTCCAACAGTTGAAGTTGTGACCAACACTGATGAGACAGAAGTAGCTGACTCTGTAGGATGTACTGTGAGGACTGATCAACAGACTGCCAAAGCTGTACCTACTGCCACTTCTGCAACGACTACTTCAACTGAAACCCCCGTTAATTCTGAACCATCTTAAGGCGATAACAGTGGATTCCTAGATGCTGACAATGATCAACAGGCATCTAATACACTCCCTCATGAACATAAGTGGACCAAAGAGCACCCGGTATATCAAATTATTGGAGATCCTTCTGCACCGGTGCAAACTAGGTCTGCAACATCAAATCTATGTATGTATGAATCCTTTCTGAGCAAGATCGAGCCTACACGCGTATCTGAGGCTCTTGCCAATTCAGATTGGGTAACTACGATGCAATATGAGCTGAATCAGTTTGAAGCACTGAAAGTCTGGAGACTCGTACCCAAACCGCAAGGTAAAACTATCATTGGTACGAAATGGGTGTTCAAAAACAAGAAAGATGAAGATGGTACCGTTATCCGAAACAAAGTACGACTTGTCGCCAAGGGATATAGGCAAGAGGAAGGAATAGACTACGATGAGACTTATGCTCCAGTGGCGCGTATAGAGGCGATTCGGATGTTCTTGGCCTACGCAGCCCACAAGAACTTCACCATCTATCAAATGGACGTGAAGACAGCTTTTCTGAATGGAGTACTCAAGGAAGAAGTCTATATTTCTCAGCCAAAAGGGTTTGTAAATCCAGATAAGCCGAATCACGTCTACATCCTGGATAAAGCTTTTTATGGACTGAAACAAGCTCCTCGCGCCTGGTATGATATTCTATCTCAGTTCTTGGTCAAGTCAGGTTTTACAAAAGGTACGGTTGATACCACTCTTGTTGGGAACTGAAGAATTCATCAAGTATGGTTAATGCTGCTGGTTCAAAGTTACTACTGCTAGAAGACTTAAAAGTTAATACTGCTGAGTGTTACTACTGCTAGTACTATTAATACTGCTAGTCAAAGTTAGTGCTGCTTGAACAAAGTTAGTACTGCTTAGCTAGTTAGTACTGCTAGTGGTTAGTGCTGCTTAGTAGTTAATGCTGCTAGAAGAAGTTAATGCTGCTGAACATGGTTAGTGCTGCTTAAGAGATTCGGATGGAAAGAATGACAGCTGGATAATCTGAAGATTATGGAAGCTTTGAGATATACATGGAAGATATACTGAAGATTTGTTTAATTATTGTAATTATCTTTTGACTAGTATATGTATAGAATAGATAGAAGAGAAATCAGTGGTTGTTTTTTGTTTTTCAATTCTTTGAGAGAAAATCAACCTCAAGACATAGATCCTAATTCTAGAGAAGTAGAATTCGTATTGGTGAGCCTGTTCATCAATATTGAGGTTGAGTGTGTAATCTTGTAACTTCAAAGCATTCAATACAAGTTTACAGTTTGTTCTTCATATTTATTGTATTGATTTACTGTTTCATTGAATATCAAAGTGTTATTCCGCAAACTTCTTTGATATTGTTTCTGAGAATTAATTCTTGTTGAGAATTCGATCCTGACAACTCTTTTCATTAAAAAGGATAAAGGCGATATCATTCTTATTCAAATATATGTGGATGATATTATTTTTGGTTCTACAAATCCTAAGTACTGTAAGAACTTTGCAAACCTCATGGTGTCACGTTTTCAGATGAGCATGATGGGAGAGATGAATTTCTTTCTCGGATTGCAAGTCAAACAATTTTCAATAGGGATTTTTATCTGTTGGGAACTGAAGAAAAGCTTAAGTATGGTTAATGCTGCTAGTTCAGAATTACTACTGCCAGAGGACTTCAAAAGTTAATACTGCTAAGTATTACTACTTCTAGTAGAATTAAAACTGCTAGTCAAAGTTAGTGCTGCTTGATCAAAGTTAGTACTGCTTAGCTAGTTAGTACTGCTAGAGGTTAGTGTTGCTTAGTAGTTAATGCTGCCAGGACTAAGTTAATGCTGCTTCTGAGATAATGTGAAGATAATGCTGAAGAGATCATGTTTAAAGATAAACATGGGAAGCTGAAGATATTCATGGAAGATATACTGAAGATATTTTGTTTATTGTAATTATCTTTTGTCCAGTATATGTATAGAATTGTTTTAGAATAGTTAAAAAAATAATCAATTAATTCTAAGTTTTTGTTCTAAGAGAGAATCAACCTCAAGGCATAGTTCCTAATTCTAGAGAAGTAGAATTCGTCTTGAAAGAGCTTGTTCTTCAAGATTGAGGTTGAGTGTGTAATCTTGTGATTTAAAGCATTCAATACAAGTTTACAAATTATTCATTATATTTACTGTTTGTTTTACTGTTTCATTGAATATCAAAGTGTTCTTACGCAAACTTCTTTGATATTGTTTCTGAGTATTCATAATTCTTGTTGAGAATTCGATCCTGACAAGTGGTATCAGAGCCTGTTCTCTCAGAAACATCTATTCATCATGGAAAACTTTGCAGAATCAAACAGTACTCTGGTCTCTAAGGTTCCAATGCTCAAACCCAGTGAGTTTGACATGTGGAAGATCAGAATTAGGCAATACATTCTTCTCACTGATTACTCAATGTGGGATATCATTGAGAATGGTCCTTCTAAAGCAGGAAAGATTGGACCAGATGGGAAAAGACCTCCACCAAAGACAGATGGTGAGAGGAAGATCAGACAGACAGAGATGAAGGCCTTGAGCACTCTACTCTTGGCCATCCCCAATGAATATCAGCATCAATTTTGCAACTGCACTGATGCTCAGATTCTCTGGAATGCTCTAGAGAAAAGATTTGTTGGAACTAAAAGCATCAAAAGAAATCAAAGAGATGTTCTAAAGCAGCAGTATGAAAACTTCACTTCTTCAAAGAATGAGTCTATGACTCAAACTTTTGATAGGTTCAACAAGCTCATTGGTGAACTGGCTACTGTAGGAGTGAAGATGGAGCAAGATGATATCAACAGAAAGTTCCTCAGATCTCTTGGGGATGAATGGACTATGTACACTGTCTCATATAGACAGAGTGACAATCTGTAAGAGAAGGAACTTGATGATTTATATAATGATCTAAGAGTTTTTGAAACTGAGGTAGAAATCAAGAAGAATCCCACTGGATATATTCACAATGCTGCACTTCTATCAGCATCTACTGATACTACTGCCAACCCTGAAGCAGTTAGTGCTGCCAGTGGAGTGAATTCAGAAAAAGGCACTGAAACTATCTTTGAAGCCTTTTTGTCCAGTCACAGCAACAACTCTTTGATTAATGATGATCTGGAACAACTTTACCCTGATGATCTGGAGGAGATGGACATTAAATGGCAGATGGCCATGTTATCCATGAGGGTAAAGAAGTTTATTAAAACAACTGGGAGGAACAACTTCTCTCAGAAAAGAGAAGATGGTGCTGGTTTTGACAAGACAAAGGTGGAATGCTATAAGTGCCACATGAAGGGACATTTTGCCAGAGAGTGCAGAAGTGGTGTACAAAATAACAACCACCTACAAGCTCAGAATGGAGGCTACAATCAAAATAAGAACCCTGCTCAAGCCCTTGTTTCTCAACAAGGAATGGGGTTTGACTGGAGTGACCAAGCTGAGGAAGCCATTCAGAATCAAGCTCTTATGGCAGAAGTGTCTGATCTCTCCTCTGAGGTAATTTCTAATCTTTGCACTCAATCTTGCATAGAAACTGTCAAAAGGTACAGGGATCACAACCAAAGCATGTGTGATGACCTCAAAAGATTAGAAAAGGACAGAAAAGACTATGTGTTGATAGTAGAGAGATTTGAAGAACAAATCAAAGGCTTTCAAGCTAATGAACTTCAACACTCTTATGACACAAACTACTGGAAGTGGGAAAAGAATGAGTTAGAGACAAAACTGTCTAAGTCCATAGAAGAGAATGACAGGCTGAAAGAAGAACTGTCTAAGGTTAAGCTTGACATAGAAAAGTTTTCATATGCTTCAAAAGCAATGGATTCTCTTCTAAAGGCTCAGATTCATGATAAGATGAAGCCTGGTATTGGATACAACAATACACCTCCTCCTTACAACAACAACTATATATCTCCTACTTCAGACTTGTTAGAGACCAAGGAGAAAAAGGACTTGACTGAGAAAGCTTTTAAGATAGATCCTTTGGATGAGGTAGTAGTTAAGGATTTGACTGAGAAAGAAGCCAGTGAGAATAGGAATAATGCTGTGAGTAAAGAGATACCATTAGAAAACAACAATATCACCAATGAGGGATGTGGAAAAATCTGGGTCAATTCTAAGGAGATAGAGAAGACCAAAGGAAAGGATAACATGGTCCATTACAAACAAACCACTATTGTGAATCCTGGACCTTGTAAACAGTGTGCTTGCAATAAATCTAAGAGCCTAAATTCTGGTATAAAAAGAGGTAACCAAAGAAACTGGAATAATCAATGGGCTCAGAAACAAGGAGTTGATCTGAATAAAATAATCAGACCAAAACCCTGTTTCATATGTGGCAAGTTGAATCATTTGGCTAAGTACTGTTTCTTCAATCCTATTAACCAAAGGATGAACTTTCAAAGATTTTTGCAAAAACCTGTTGGTTATAGGAAGACTGGAAAGAAACATATGGCTAAGAAATCTGTTGAAACCAAAGGCCAAATGAAGAAAAAGGTTTTAAAAGAAAGTGTTTTAATGTGGGTGCCTAGAAGCACTAAAACTGTTAGTACTGCTAACAGGGATAGTGCTGCTAATAGCAATACTGCTGCTACCAGTGTTAGTACTGCTGAAAAGATTAATGCTTCTAACACTGTTAGTACTTCTTCAATGGTTACTACTGCTAATACAGTTACTGCTGCTGACACAGTTACTACTTCTAACAAGGTTAGTACTGCTAAGCATGCAAGTGCTGCCAATGCAGTTAGTGCTTCTAATACCAGTACTGCTTCTAGCAAGCGTGCATCCAAACCTATTATTATGACTAAGTACTCCAGTAATGAGGAGTCAAAGTTTAAGAATCTTGTCAAGAAGGAATGCAAATATTTTGATGAGAAAGGGGTACCCAATACCACTGTGGCTTGGGTTCCTAAATCATACTAACTGATTTATCTTATGTGCAGGGCAACCAACAGCTCAAGGGGAAAAGCATATGGCATGTTTATAGTGGTTGCTCTAGGCATATGACAGGCAACATGTCATGCCTTCAGAATTTCAAGCATATCAATGGAGGACATGTTGCATTTGGAGATAATCTTACTGGTGGTAAAATAAGTGGAAAAGGTAATGTTACAAAAGGTAAGATGACATTTGAGGATGTCTACTATGTTGATCAGTTGAAGTACAACCTGTGAAGTGTATCACAGGTTTGTGACAAACAACATAGCATATTATTTACTAATACAGAGTGTATGATCCTTGCTCCAGGGTTCAAAGTAGTTGATGAAAGCATGATACTACTTAGAACTCCAAGAAAGGACAATGTTTATTGTCTAGATATGGACAATGTTTCTAGTGATTCATCCCTGAACTGTCTTGTTTCTAAAGCTTTTGTGGATGAATCCTCTCTTTGGCACAGAAGGATGTGTCACATGAACTTCAAAACAATGAACAAACTTGTTAAAAACAACCTTGTAAGAGGTTTACCATCAAAAGTCTTTTCATGTGATGATCATTGTGTTGCTTGTCTTAAAGGCAAACAGCACAAAACTTCTCATAAGACCAAAGAGTTAAATACAATTTCTTCTTGTCTCCAGCTATTGCATATGGATCTGTTTGGTCCTACAAATGTTATGAGTATAGGCAAGAAATCTTACTGCTTGGTTATTGTTGATGATTACTCTAGATTTACCTGGGTATATTTTCTAAGGACTAAGGATGAGACAAGTGGACTGATCAAATCCTTTATCCTAAGAATTGAAAACCAAACTAATCAAAGAGTAAAAGTCATTAGATCAGACAATGGGACTGAATTTAAAAATCTTGATCTAAACACCTTTTGTGAAGAGAAAGGCATTGAGAGACAATATAGTGCCCCTAGGACTCCTCAACAGAATGGAGTTATTGAGAGAAGAAATAGGACACTAATAGAGGTTGCTAGATCTCTGTTGGCTGATTCAAAACTGCTAATTACCTTCTGGGCTGAAGCAGTTAATACTGCCTGTTATGTCCAAAACAGAGTTCTAGTGGTCAAGCCAAAGAACAAGACCCCATATGAGCTTTTAAATAAAAGAAAACCCTTTATTGGATTTTTCAAACCTTTTGGGTGTCCTTGTACAATTCTCAATACCAAATCTCACTTAGGTAAGTTTGATAGCAAGGCAGATGATGGACTTCTTGTTGGGTATTCAACTCAGAGTAAGGCTTATAGAGTTTTTAACTCTTCTTCTAGAATAATTGAAGAAAGTGACAATGTCAAATGCAATGAGAACACACCAAATCCTATTGGGTCTGGTCCTCAGTGGCTGTTTGACATTGATTCACTAACTAACTCTTTTGGTTTCAGTAGTGATGATTATGCAGGTTCAGGGTGTGGAGGATCAGGGACTACACAAGTTCAAGATAGTTTATCTAAATCTGTGATCTTTCCCATACCTACAGTGGTTTCTACTGAAGACTGTGAAAAGGAATCATCTACTGGAACAAATCAGAGTGAAGAAGAAAGTAGAGATGAGGAGAGTCAAGAAGATAAAGACCCAGAAGTAGCTGCTAAAAACACCTCAGTTGAATTGAATGACTCTAATCTAGAGGTGGGACTTAATGAAGAACCTAGTCATCACACCCGAACTCAAAAGAATCATCCTCCACAGCTGGTAATAGGAGATATATCTTCTCCTATGATGACTAGAAATCAAAGCAGGCTGCAAGAAATGCAAGACCAACAACATACAGTGCTCTCTTGCTTTTTATCCCAGCTTGAGCCTAAGAAGGCACATGATGCTATGAAAGAGTCCAGTTGGATAGAATCCATGCAAGAAGAGCTACTGCAGTTCAAGCTGCAAGATGTTTGGGATCTGGTAGACCTTCCTAAAGGCCAAAGAGCAATAGGAACAAAATGGGTCTTCAGGAATAAGAGAGATGAAAGAGGCATAGTAATAAGGAATAAAGCAAGATTGGTGGCTCAAGGGTATACACAAGAAGAGGGAATAGATTATGAAGAAGTCTTTGCACCTGTAGCCAGGATAGAAGCAATTAGATTATTCCTGGCTTATGCTTCTTATATGAAATTCAAAGTCTATCAAATGGATGTCAAAAGTGCATTTCTATATGGATCAATTGAAGAAGAAGTATATGTCTGTCAACCACTAGGGTTTGAAAACCCAAGCTATCCAGACAGGGTATACAAATTGAAGAAAGCACTTTATGGACTGCATCAAGCTCCAAGAGCATGGTATGACACTCTGTCATCCTATCTCTTGGAAAATGGCTTTGAAAGAGGAGTCATTGATAAGACTCTATTCATCAAGAGAAAGAAGAAGGATATCTTGCTGGTCCAAATCTATGTTGATGATATTATCTTTGGATCCACAAGAGACAATATGTGCAAGGAGTTTGAGGAACTAATGCATCAAAGATTCAAAATGAGTTACATGGGAGAACTTACCTTCTTCCTTGGACTGCAAGTTCAACAGAAGTCAGATGGTATTTTTATCAGTCAGTCCAAGTATGTGCAGGATATTCTAACCAAGTTTGGTTTCTCAGATTCAAAACCTGCCAGCACACCTATGGAGACACACAAGCAGATAACAGCAGATCTTGAGGGGGAGGATATGGATGTTCATCATTATAGATCCATGATTGGCTCTCTCATGTATCTTACAGCCTTTAGGCCAGATATAATGTTTCCAGTCTCAAAGGGCAACCCAGATTGGGACTTTGGTATCCTCATGACTCATCATTTGACCTACTTGCATACTCAGACAGTGATCTAGGTGAAGCAAACTTGTACAGAAAATCTACTTCTGGAGGATGTCAGTTTTTGGGTGCAAGACTAGTTTCATGGCAGTGCAAGAAACAAACCACAGTGTCCACATCTACAACAGAGGCAGAGTACATAACAGCTGCAAGTTGTTGTTCTCAAGTCTTATGGATTCAGAATCAAATGCTGGACTATGGGGTAACCTTTCTACACACTCCAATTTTTATTGATAATAGCAGTGCTATTAGCATTGTGAATAATCCTGTCAAGCACTCAAAGACAAAGAACATTGAGATCAGGTATCACTTCATAAGAGACTGTAATGAAAAGAAACTTATTCAAGTTGTAAAAGTTCATACTGATAACCAGTTTGTTGATCTATTCACCAAAGCTTTTGATGTGGTTAGATTCACTTTCTTGGTAACAAGTGTGGGAATGATCAACTCTGAATAAGCACCTTCTCAAAAAGTGGTTACATACCTGTATATTGTTTATTCTTGGTGTTACTAATCTTCCTTTTTCAGGATATGTATAGCAGTACTCAGTGTATCACAAGCTTAAAAGAGTAAAGTATAGTTAATACTGCTAGTTAGTTAATACTGCTAGTGGTTAATACTGCTCTCAGTTAATACTGCTAGTTAGTTAATACTGCTAGTGGTTAATACTGCTCTCAGTTAATACTGCTTGTTAGTTAATACTGCCCTTAGTTAATACTGCTTGTTAGTTAATACTGCTCTCAGTTAATACTGCTAGTTAGTTAATACTGCTAGTGGTTAATACTGCTCTCAGTTAATACTGCTAGTTAGTTAATACTGCTAGTGGTTAATACTGCTCTCAGTTAATACTACTTGTTAGTTAATACTGCTCTAGGTTAATACTGCTTATGTCCCGAATATTATAAATACCCTTTGCCCGCCTAAAAAGTTCATAACGACTCTTTGAATACTGTTCACTTGCGCTCTAAACCCTTTCTCTCTCAAGTTCAAAGTTTTCAGGCAAGAACGTTCAAGATCAATGGCATCAATGGCATTCATAGATGAGCACAATGAAATCGCGATGCTACAGAAGCCAAAACAAGCCGCTGGTTTACACCAGATTGTGGATTTACTCAAGACAACTCATATTGCCCATGCTCTCACTGTATCGCCATCAATCTATATCGAGCATCAAAGGCAATTCTGGGCAAATGCCACCATTGTTACTGAGAATGGTGTGCAAATGATCAAGACAAAGGTGTGTGGCAAGCCCTTGACAGTTACTGAAGAGGTAATTCGCATCAGTCTACGTCTAGACGATGCCTCTGGTATAACTTCTATCTCTAATGATGAATTGTTTTCTACTCTTACAAGAATGGGGTATGGAGGCCCATTGGGTGTGTTCAAGTTCTCAAAAGCCAAATTTTCACCCCAATGGCGTTTCTTTGTCCACACCCTTATGCACTGTATCTCTAAAAAGACTACTGGATGGAGTGAGTTCAGTAGCACCATTGCTTATGCTTTGGTGTGCTTGGCCACTGCCAGAAAGTATAATTTTTCTAAAATGATTTTCAGTGATCTTGTCTCAAACTTGGGAAGCAAAAAGAGCTTTTATATGTACCCCAGGTTTGTCCAAGAAGTTATCACCGACGAATTGACGGATATGCCTCATTTTGATGGGGTATATGTACCTAAACCCCCTAAAGGCAAGGTTTTCTCAAATATGAGAAGATCTGTTGGGGACTCGGAAGGAGTAGACACCCCATTGTTCTCTACAATGATGGCGGTGTCCCACACTGATGAAGGTATGGCAGCAGGGTCAAGGCCCCCATTAGACCATCCCACTGCTAGCCAATCCCAACCTTCCCACTCTAAATCAATTCCCCAGTCTCTTCTTGATAAACCAACTTCACCAATCACCCAAACATACAAAAGGAAACAGGTAAAAAGGCTCCTTCCCTTCTTGTACCTTCCCCCACTAAGCCTTTAAGCCCTCTAAGGGAGAATTCTCCTTTAGAGAATATCAATAGGGAAACCAAAGGGGTGTCTCCCAACCCTGAGGAGGTGCTCTCTAAGGAGATGGATGAGCATATGGGAAAGAAGGTTGCCACTACTTCTGCTAGCACAGAGAAGGACAGTGGTAACATCTCTAAGACCTTCCCCATGGCAACTTTGAATGAGCAATCATTCAAAGGTCCCAGGTGCCAAGAAACCACGGGGGTGGATAGTGCTTCTGCTAGGCAGAAGATTTCCACTACTAAAAGATCCCATGATCCTTCAATAGGGGGTAACACTCCTGGAGAAGGTGAGGACAGATATGACTATCTTGAATTGATGGACACAATGGCCAACATCAACAGGGATGTGATCAAACAGGGCCAAGATATAGAAGAATTGAAGCTGATAGTTCTATCACAACAAGATCAGATCCTCAACTTAAAGCAAATGGTCAGAAAATTGATTCTCTAAAAGAAGAAAAAGAAATTTGTGCTTAGAAGGAGGAACCCTTTGAATGATACTCCCAAAAAGGGGGAGATCAACATGGAAGAAGTTACAGAAAAGGGGGAGCTTGATGGGATGAAATATGGTGGTGAGGGGGAGAGATTTGATGTTGAGGGGGAGCAAGAAGCAGAAACAGAAAGAGAATCAGTGCAAGCAGAGATAAAAGAACAAGCAGCAGTAACAGAGCAAGCAACAGAAACCATTAATGCTGCTAGTTCAAGTAAAGCAGCAGAAATGGTTAGTACTGCTGAAATAAGCAAAGCAGCAGAAACTGTGAAAGAAGTTTTAACAGAGCTGGAGATTGCAGAAACCTTACTTAAAGCCAAGCATGATACTCCCAATGTCACTTCAAAGGCCAAAGGAGTTGTTATCAAAGAAAGAGGTGATGCTACAAAGAAATCTAGTTCTGAGAAGGTGATAAGCAAAGAAAAGGGTAAGGCAAAGCTAGTTGAATCTGATCAACCAAAGAAAAGGCAGAAGTTGATTGAATCAGATGAAGCTCTAGCTAGGAAGATTCAGCTTGAACTTGAAGAGCAGAATCTGAGCAAGTAGCAAAGGATAGAGAAATAGCTAAAGCAATGGTTGCAGAGTTAAACAAAGTCTACCAACAGAGTTTAGCAACTGAGCAAGCCAAGCAGAAAGCCACATTTTTGAAGAAGCCTACCAAGATCAAAATGGCTGCAAGAAAAAGACAACCTTCAAAGACATACCTTTGTGCTCAAGAGAGAAAGAAAATGATTACTTTCCTCAAGGGTGCAGTAGGTGTCAAGGTGGAGATGTTTTCTAAAATGTCTTTTGAGAACCTCAAGAAGATGTATGATGCTGAGATGACAAAGCTCCAAGGGGATGATATTGCAAGGGTTGAAATGGAGAAAAGAATGAAAGAGAGCAATGATTTCTTACAAAAACCATTCCCTGATGAGCAAGAAACTCCAGCAAAGGAAGCAACAATTGGTGAAAGTTTAAGATCTTTGAAAAGAACAAATATGATTGCCAGGAGAAAGACTACAAAGAAGCCTAGAATAGTGGAAGAAGAGGCTGAAAAGGTTGCTAAAGAAGAAGAGGCACCTGAGTCATCTGAAATGCAAGAACCTACAAGTACTGAGGATGTCAAAATGTACATGGTAGTGATGGACAAAGTTCCTGAACCAATTTCAGCTGAACCTGTAGGGGTTAAACCTCCTAAAGTCATTCACTGGGATATCATGGAGGTGGATGGCAAGGAGTACATCAGACTGAAGATAAAAGATGAGAAATATGAAGTGTACAGCACTTGGAATAAGATTGTCAAAACCTGTTCAAGGTCTGATATTGAAGAAATGTTTGAAATAGGGATGAAGTTATATGCAGATGAATTGAAAGCTCCAGTGATTTCAATTAAAAAGCTGGTAATGGAGTATCTGTGTATGATGTTCAAGCCTGATGAAGTAGAGGAGGTAATAAGAAATGTCTTTCAAACAGTGAATAATTGGACTCTATATGAAACTAGTGGAGTATATGCAGTGGCTTTGGATTTAAATCACACTGAGTACTTCCTAGTAGATAGGGTGTACAACCATAGCAGATTGAAGCTTCATGCCATGCTGAAGAAGAAGCTAGGGTGTATTCCAGATTCAGAAATGGCTAAATATTTGATCCAAAGAACAATTAATCAGAGTTTGGGGTTGGATGCAAATACTGGAATTTAGGCCATTATGGAGTTTTGGGAGCATCTTGAAGATCAGATCTGAAGAACTTGACTTCTCTTCCTAAAAGTCAAGTTAGGGGAAGATTGTTGGGAACTGAAGAAAAGCTTAAGTATGGTTAATGTTGCTAGTTCAGAATTACTACTGCCAGAGGACTTCAAAAGTTAATACTGCTAAGTATTACTACTTCTAGTAGAATTAAAACTGCTAGTCAAAGTTAGTGCTGCTTGATCAAAGTTAGTACTGCTTAGCTAGTTAGTACTGCTAGAGGTTAGTGTTGCTTAGTAGTTAATGCTGCCAGGACTAAGTTAATGCTGCTTCTGAGATAATGTGAAGATAATGCTGAAGAGATCGTGTTTAAAGATAAACATGGGAAGCTGAAGATATTCATGGAAGATATACTGAAGATATTTTGTTTATTGTAATTATCTTTTGTCCAGTATATGTATAGAATTGTTTTAGAATAGTTAAAAAAATAATCAATTAATTCTAAGTTTTTGTTCTAAGAGAGAATCAACCTCAAGACATAGTTCCTAATTCTAGAGAAGTAGAATTCGTCTTGAAAGAGCTTGTTCTTCAAGATTGAGGTTGAGTGTGTAATCTTGTGATTTAAAGCATTCAATACAAGTTTACAAATTATTCATTATATTTACTGTTTGTTTTACTGTTTCATTGAATATCAAAGTGTTCTTCCGCAAACTTCTTTGATATTGTTTCTAAGTATTCATAATTCTTGTTGAGAATTCGATCCTGATAAGTTTATCAATCAATCTAAATACATTATGGATATTCTTCGGAAATTCAAAATGGAAAATTGTAAACCGATTGGTACCCCAATGGCACCTGGTACTAAGATTGGCACCGATCTTTCGGGAAAGGTTGTTGATGTTAGGACTTATAGAGGGATGATAGGTTCTTTAATGTATCTTACTTCCAGTAGGCCGGATATAATGTTCTCTACATGCTTATGTGCTAGATATCAGGCCAATCCTAAAGAATCCCATTTGTCTACTGTTAAGCGGATTTTTAGGTATCTGAAGGGGACTGCAGATCTTGGTCTGTGGTATCCTAAGGATACAAGCTTTGAACTAACATCTTATTCAGACGCAGATCATGTTGGTTGCATGTTAGACAGGAAAAGCACCTCGAGTCATATACAATTCCTCGGAGATAAACTCGTCAGTTGGGCTTCGAAGAAGCAATTATGTGTATCCACATCAACGGCCGAAGCGGAATATGTAGCTGCTGCTAGCTGCTGTTCTCAGGTCTTATGGATGAGAACACAACTGCGAGACTATAGCTTTCATTTCAATAGAATCCCGATCTATTGTGATTCGAAGAGCGCTATTGCGATTACCGCTAACCCTGTTCAGCATACTAAGACCAAACACATAGATGTCCGGTATCATTTTATAAAAGATAATGTAGAAAAGGGGACAATTGAACTTTACTTTGTAAAAACCGATTATCAGCTTGCAGATTTGCTTACCAAACCTTTAGACGAAAAGAGATTTAATTTTCTTGTCTCAAGACTTGGTATGCTAAATCTTAAGACCTAATCGTTGGTTACCTATTAAAGTTTCTTATTGTGTCTGTATATCATATCTTTATTATTATTTCCGCATGATACCTACTCTTTAATAGTTTGTTCATGATCTCAGGGGGAGTGTGAGAAGTATTTCATTGATGGTCAATGTTCGTTTGAGGGGGAGCATAGTTAAATGCATTGTGATTACTGCTAATTTGTTAGTGATGCATGATTTTAGGGGGAGCATACAAGAAAAGAGTATGGCAATGACTTCTGATTACTTCTGATCAGAACTCGTACATCAATTGTTTTACTGCTTTATGTCATTTCAATTTCTGTGAATAAAGTTTCTTTACTAGACTTTTAGACTTTTGCAGGTTGAGAGATGCTCCAAAGATCATATCTTTATGACATTAAGCTTGACTTCGTAAGATGTAAGACTGTACTCAAAAGGTATAATTCCTTATCTTCATCTCATTTATGGTTGAAAGAAGGACAACTTTCAATCATAAGAAAACATGTTCTTAAATGTTTAAACCACTTCCCGATTCTCAAACAGATTTCTTGAATTGGAAGTGTGATTTTAAATGTTTTCTGCTTCATCTATGCACTTTAACTGATCAAGTTAAATCACCTGAGCATCATATGCTTCATAGGAAAACATGGGATCAGTGTGCTAGGACTTATCTGAACTTCTATGGATTCACGTTAACCAGTGTTTCCTACCCAAGAAGTTAATCCTTTAGTGATTAAATGTGAGGAGTTCAAAAGAAATGAGTGTGGGATGTGTGATGAGAGAATATGTCAAAAGAGAGTTCGGTTAGCTGTGAGCTTAAAGATTAAAAGAAAGAGGGTGAGAGATCAGAGTAAAAGAATATCAAACTCTGCAACAACTACTTTTTGAGTCGGGCAGCCACATTTCTTTGGTGAACATTATTGAAACAGGCAACTCGCTCATGCCAACTCTTGACATTACCCCACCAGCTACTCATTTTCTTCTCAACAAGAAAATGTTTTCATTTTCAAAAGGGGACGCAACACATATGCTATCTGATTTTCATTTGGAAAATCTAGATATTGAAAAGAAGGAAGTCTGCCTCACCTTCACACTTCACTCATGCACATTGAGTCTGTGTTTAACTACTTGTCTCAGTGGTTTACACTTTTTAAGCCTTATAAGCAATCATCATATGCTTAATTTATTCTATCACTTGCACGAACACACAAAGAATTTGTTTCTTTGTCATAACGTTCATAGAAATTGCCTTTGTAGTGTTTCGATGATTGAATGGGAGGGGAGTGAACATCACAAAAGCTCCTTTATATTGTGTATTCGTTACACACAGTGACTTTGTGTTACTGACAGGCAATTTTAACTGATTCATTTGTTGATTCAGGTGTTACACTTCATTTTCTATTTTGTCTGGATTTGCAAAGATCTGGATGCACATCTTTATGAATTGACGGATAATCAGTGGTTCTATGTTTGCAAGATAAGTGGTGGAAGACATTTCTTGAAGACAAATTTTGATGAACTCTTTGCTCTTTTCATCAAAAAGGGGGAGAAGCATCAACCAAGAAATGCAGAGATCAAAAGTTTTTGAAAGAATTTCTGAAGATATTATGAAGATATGCTGCATTGAAGAAATTTTTTTTAAGATGATTTGCTGAAGCATTCCGAGCTGAAACTGGAGATAATTTCTTTCCAAAAGATATTCTCATCGATTGGGGATATTGCTACATTCTGAAGACAAAGAGGAAGATTACATTTTCTGAGCTTAAAGAATGATCTTGATCCAAAGGGGGAGATTGTTAAAGCACATATTTATTGGATTCAAGATCATAATTATCTGAAGATGGAAATCTGAAGTCAAAGCTGATAAAGTCGTCTCAACAAATAGTCTAGGGTCACTTTGTAATAATAGTCAAAGTTTGTTTTATGTATTTTCTTATTAGTCCTTTTGTTTTTATATAATTTAGTTAATAGTTTTAGCTTTTGGGCCTAAGCCATGCCAAGCCCATTTAGCTAAGCCTAATTATAAATTAGTTTAGGTTAGAGAGGTTGTTAAGGATCTTAATTGCAAAATTAATTATTGAGAGAGGTAGCCGTACACAGTGAGAGAGAGAGAAAGTGAGGCTGCGATATTGGAGAGAAACAGAAAAAGAGATTGATCGTGTTCAAGCTTGTAACCATTTGAATAGTTTGTGAAATCGTATCAGGTTTGCTTAATCGTTTCTGTTTATTCGTATTACTTGATTGAATCGCTTGTTATTGGGACACACAATCTTAGACTGGATTCGTTTTCTTCATGAACGGAGGTGCTATTGACTGGAAGAGTGCTAAGCAAAGCACTACTGCGATGTCTTCTACAGAAGTTGAATACATAGCTGCTTCTGAAGCTGCAATGGAGGTTGTTTGGATACGAAAATTCATTTATAGGCTTGGGGTTGTTCCTAGTAATGAAAGACCCATGGATATGTACTGCGATAATTCTGGTGCCATTATCATAGCCAACGAACCTGGAGTTCAAAAGGGCGCCAGACATTTTCGCAGGAAGACTCACTACATTCGAGAGGTTATCGAGATGGGTGAAATTCGTCTTCTCAAAGTTCACACAGATGACAACTTTGTTGATCCCGTTACGAAACCAATGTCTTGTACCAAACATATCGAACATGCTAGGAACATTAGACTTCAACCAGCTAGTAGTCTCGTGTAGATCTGTTTTAGTATTTGAATAATTGGAACATTGAACAGTTTTAATTACAATGAATTGATGTACTAGGTATGGTCATTTTCATTTATATCAACTGTGTTCTATATTTGCATGTTTAATCCATGAATAAATTATTTGTTCTAAATTGTCCATTGTCAGTTGATGATACGGGAGTATCATCGAGTTAAGGCAAATGTGAGCGTATTGGTGATGATGCTACCAAACTCACATGTTATTCATTGGTGATGAACATTGGACTGACCCAACCTATGAGAGTTCATTGCATGGATCGGTGTCACCATTGAATCTCACAGATGGTTATGTCACTCGTCCTTAGACTTGAGATGCAAGCAGGTTTTGTGTGGGTGGAATGTCAGTCTTTGAAATGGTTAAACGATGTCCTAAATAAGGCTGTTATAAACATCATCTTCAGGACTGATATGAAGCACATGACACACACGTGCACTCAAAATGGGATTTGTTCCTCTATAGATAATAGAGTTAGATACTAATGGGCCCCTCGATGAATTAAATAGATATTTGTACGGCCGTACCCAAATTTAATTAAGATGATGTTTGATTAATTTGGTAATCTAATTCAACAAACAGATCGAGAAACATAATCGTTGAACAACTAGAATGACATATGATCTATGTCTAGTATTCAACAAGGTATCTGTAACAAAGGGATGACTGATTTAATAAACCATTTTAAAATGAGACGTTTAAGAAACTAACCTCATGTGTCTCTAGGGGCATTGGCGTGTTGCTAGACGCTAATCTTTGCCTGTATGATTACTTGTTATTATGACGTGTGCAAGTGGGAGTTGTTGGAATATGCTCGTGTCATAATAGATAATTATATGGCTAGACACACGTGGGGCCTATAGGGTCACACACATATACACTGAGATATCATTTAATATAATGTAATTATTGTATTTACATTATATATCCTAAGTAACGTGGGAAAATTAAAAGGGCATTAACATTAAATTAGACTTATTGGGTTTGTATTAAATTTAAGTTAATAGCAAGCCCATTAACTTAATTTAATACTGGCCCATAAAAGATTTAGAAGAGAAAATTGTTAAAAGCCCAAGAGAGCTCTAGGGTTTATTTATATAAGGATATCAAATAAACCCATTAGGTTTAACCCTAATCTCTCCTACTCTCTCTCTAAAATCGGCGCCCCCCTCTTTGCTCTCTCTAAGATTTTCTCTTTTGATCTTCTACCTTGGTTCTTGGTTAATCGCGGTTCTAAGATCGTTACTAAGGAGGACTAGTGTGCCAGTGAGGACGTTGGTCTCCCAAGGGGGGTGGATTGTAAGATCCCACATTGGTTGGGGGAGGGGAACAAAAGTTGCCTTATAAAGGACTGGATACCTCCTCTACCAGACGTGTTTTAAAACCGTGAGTCCAGGTGTGTGGACAAAGCGGACAATATCTGGTACGGTTGGCCTGATATGTTACAAAATTCACCCCTACTTTTATATACATTAAAGAATACCATTTACAATTTCATCACCCACATAATCCACCAATCAAGTCGATTCAAATCTTTAAACAAACATAAGCGGAACTCCACCAAATAATCCAAAAGCCCACAATTTTCCAAATAACTCGAAGATTACTTACTTCACAAAAAGATGCAACCAATGTCCATCCGACACAAATCCAAATAACAAAACATTGAACACCAAGATCACCCACAACACTTGCCCCGCTAAAATTGAATACAACGATCTTTTTCATTATCAAACACCACATTCTACCACTTTTACCAAGCCTTTTCGAAAAATTAAAACATACACTTTCAATATAAAACCTGCTAACAATTGCAAGCTTTAGATCAATCACCCAAAATAATTTACCAATCACCTTATCTAGAACTTGCACCGAAGCTCTTTCTCATTCTCTCACAAGGAGTTAATACTCGAGCAAACGACAATTTTAAACATAACTCCGAATTTTCTATATCACCTGACAAATTCTTACTTCCTTCATAACCACTTATTCCACCATACTAATATCACTTTCTCACATTAACATAACATACATATGATCACTCATCAATGCTTAATCAAATTTTTAACAAGATCAAAAATCATAACCATATATCCACTTACAAGATTAAGTCTAACCAAATAGTTCCACCAAAAATCCACAATCTAAATATTCAGTGATTCTTACAAGATCCCAAACAATATTAAATGCTTCAAAATACTACACACTTCTCGATCTCCAAACAAAGTTAATCCAACCACTTGCATTCCTTTACACTCAATCAACGTTTCAATTCCAAATAAAAAAAAATACTAAACATTATTAACCAACCGAATCTGGCATTTTATCAATGTCCAATTGGAACAAAATAAACTCATCCATAATTACAATATACCAAATAAAAAAAACATAAATTCTCCTATTAGAAAGTCACCGGTTACCACCCACACCTTCAATTCCCAAAATAACAATAGCATAACACTGTTTCAAAATCCATACTCTTTCACTACAAAACATATGCTTATCACCGACGGACCGATCCATCGGTAAAAGTGAAATTCGTCGGTGATCCGTCGGTAAATGGTCGGCGGTATAACAGTGGTCGGCGTTCAAATTACCGACGGATCACCGACGGATTTTACCGACGAATCATTGACGGCTTATTATTCCGACGAATCACCGACGGCACGTTAATTTCCGACGGATCACCGACGGTCTCTATTTTGCGACGGATTACTGACGGATTTTCACCGTGTTATACACACACACACATATACATACATACATATATACATACATACATATATATATACACCTAAAGTAACTAGACTTAACGGAAACAGATAACGGTCGTTATCTTTTCCCGTTAATTCCAGTTAGATCAGTGACCAAACGTGTTATACACAGATACATACATCTATACACATACATTCATACATTCATATATACTTACATACATATATATATATACCCCTGAACTAACTAGACATAACGGAAACAATTAACGACCGTTATCTTTTCCCGTTAACGGAAACATGTACATGACATTGAGACATTTATATGCATACGACATATACATATACATACAAGCAATAGATATGTATATAATACACCTATAGACATACATACATACATATGCGGCATATATATGACATATACATACTATACACATATATATATATATACACACACATACATATATAGACATGATATAGACGTATGTGCTATATACATACAAGCAATACATATGTATACAATACATCTATAGATATATATACACATATACGCACACACATACATAGACATGCATGATATAGACGTATATGTGTTATATACATACAAGCAATACATATGTATACATTACATCTACAGACATACATACACATATACATACAAGCAATACATATGTATACAATACATCTATAGACATACATACACACATACATAGACATGCATGTTATAGACATATATGTGTTATATACATACAAGCAATACATATGTATACAATACATCTACAGACATACACTACATATACATACAAACAATACATATGTATACAATACATCTATATACATACATACATACATACATATATAGACACATACATAGAGATATATACATACATACACACATGACATAGACATGATCTATAAACATACATACATACATACATACTACATATCATATACATACATACATATATACATACATACATACATGATCACATACGTACATACATACATACATATTACATACATGATCACATACGTACATACATACATATTACATACATGATCACATACATACATAAATACATACGTACATACATGATCACATACGTACATACATACATACATATTACATACATGATCACATACGTATATACATGCATACATACATATTACATACATGATCACATACATACATAAATACTATACATATATACATACATACATGATGTACATACATACATACATACATGATCACATACGTACATACATACATATATATACATACTATACATATATACATACATACATTTTTATGTACATACATACATACATACACGTTATCATCGACGGATTAACGACGGAATTCTTAATGTTGTCGGTAATCGGTCGGTAATTTCCGACGGATCACCGACGGACATCAGAAAAAAATTATTATTTATTAAATTATTAAATTTACCGACGGATTTCCAACGGATTTAAATATTTAAAAAAACAAAAATAAAATAATTTTATCACCGACGGATCACCGACGGATGGTCTATCCGTCGCAAATATTATTTTTCTGTCGGTGTTCCGTTGGTAATTACTGACGGATAACATCCATCGGAAATTGTTGGTCGGAGATAAGCAAATTTCTAGTAGTGTTTTACCTAACCATTTATATCACTTTTGCATACTTCTCAAGATATATCCCAATTAAAATTCATACCGACATTTATCCTATTTTAACAACACAAATCCATCACTTAATATAACGACAAACCTGATATAACATTAATGACTTACATGTATACTTTGGCATAAAAGGCCATTAACTTATTCACATAATCATCCTACCATCGAATCATAGACACAAATCATTACGATATCACTTAGAATTTACTAGCCAATGCTTTCTTCAAACCAACCAATACACCAATAATAACATAAAATTTAGCCATACACAACTTAGTTTTTTTTTCTCTAATTTAGACAGAACATAAATCTCAAATACTTCATTACTTAAATCACTTTTCTATACTAAGAAAAGCACACAACCATCAAACTCTTATAGTTTTTAGTGATAAAAATCAACAAATATTGCCCCTCAGTTTAAGTCTAGGCTATCAGCAAATTGGTTCACTTAAAATAAGGATCTGATACCATTTGTAGCAACCCGGTTTCCAAAATTTAACCACAATAACAGGAAACATCTAAATGCGATTCGAAAAGAAACAACTAGAATAATCTTTCCATAATCACCTCAAATAAGATTACAGAAAGAATAATGGTAACTGCTATAATAAAATTAAAACATTTACTAACCGATCCTAGAAGGATCGTTTAACCTAACATCCAAGATCTTTACTAGATACTCATCCACGAGAACAAATAAATCCAACCAGAGATTTATTATCTTACCGATAGATAATCATCCACACTATCATCCGGGAACATAAATTTCCTGGCAATACTAACGAACTGGAAATTGAAATAACCTTCACCTCAAGATTTACCACTTATCTTTTTCTCAGGCTAACAATCCCAACAAGATAGATACCTAAAAATGCATTAACATGTAAAAGGAGGGTTAGACCAAAAAATCTGTTGTGAAATCCCTATCAGTACAATAATGAAATAAAACCATATCATATAAAACCTTTTAAATAAGCAAATATATATATAGTTGGCACCCAAGCATAACCTAGTTAATCATATAGTTGGAACTCATGCACAACTCAGTTAATCGTATAGTTGGTACCCAGACATAAACAATTGTATTAATACCGTAAACATTCAACGGTAATAAATCAAATATATTGATAAACTATAATATATTTGATAACATATGCATTTCAGTTAAAAAAAGGTTATAAGAAAACTCACCTCATGACCAATTACACCATACCGAATCTTAACTGTTAAACATTCCCGAAACGAGCACCTTAATCAACAAATTCCCAAAATAAAATCTTTAAAATCCTTTTCCCCTTCTTTCTTCCTGTTGCAATTTCTTCTCCAGAGCATAAACACACATAATTTATGAAACTCAACTTATGGAAAGAAAAAGGAGGAAATGAAGTCTTATTCATAAAAACCTCAAAACGCATACAAATGTAAGTCGGCTAGAAAGTAACGATGAAAATGAGGTGTCATCACCCTTTTTTCTCCCAAATTATCTTATTTCTAAACTTAAAATGGGTTATTACAAGATGTTTGGTACATTTGCTCAATGTGTCATGGCGGTAAACAACCACCTCTCTCTCTATCTTTATGAATTAAAATTAAGGTTCTTTTAAACTATTGGATGAATTTTTTGGTACAAATATGAATGGAGAATTGGGCGAGATAGGCACATGAAGCACTTTAGCATGTCTGTTTGTGGCACTTACATGAGGTAATTAAGCTATCTCAGACCCGCAAAACAAAACATATCCTTTATTTGACTCCTAATGTTTATATTGATTTAGGTTTTGACTACTTCAAGCTGCATAATTTGATTGATTCAATTCAATCTGATTTGATATCTATGAACAGGGTTCTGGAAAGGTTTTTGTGCTTATATAATTTTATCTCTACAAATATGGGTGTATGGGGGTTGTTTGTTGTTCTCCATGGAGAATGTTAGGGTGCTCACGGGTTGGGTTGATCGGGTTGAAGGCATTTGAACAACCCAATCCAATGTTGGTGGTTTGAAAATTTTCAACCCAACTCAACCCAAACAAAAGTGCAACCCAACCCATTTGGTTTGGTCGAGTTGTGTTTAAACAAAGTAAAAACAATATTGGAAACATAAAAATAGAAACCTTCTATTGAAATACGATCAATCATTCAAAAGAATATATGGGTTCATCAAATATTTAGGCATTACATATAAATTTTCAATAATGTCTTTTTATGAGTTCCATTGCTCGTTATTGCGAGTTGTTTTAGGTAACTTATACATATTAATGAGAAATACAAATAATTTTAGAGAAATCGCTAAAACTTCTATCGGGTTATCGGGTTGGTCGGGTTACTTTGGGCCTAACCCAATATCAACCCAATAGATTCGGGTTGCCCTAGTTTTGTATCGATTATATGTCGGGTTACCTCGGGGTTTTTTTTTGGGGTTGGGTTGGTCGTTTTTTGAGCACCCCTAGCTAATGTTATTGAATATTGCATCAATAAACCAATTATTGAAGAACATGAATATTGGTTACAAAAGTTAATTGCTCGAGAATAAAAAAGAAAAAAAGCAAGATGAAGATGGTTGCATACAACTTCTAAAGAGGTTGTTTGATTACTACATTATCTACCATCACTCCATTGCAAAATTCATTGCTCTCCAAAATAACAAACACAAAACATCACTTAATTATGAATTTCATATAAAAGAATTTCATGTTATTTCAACTATTAACATAAATATCCAGTGTTCATACTAAATCAAAGCAACTATTAAGACAACAATTAATTAAAATTTTATTAACCGTCAACTATGAAGTCAATTATAAACGTAGCAAAGAAATAATTTATTTATTTATTATACCAACATTCATACTTGATAAACCCTAAAGAGAGCAAGTCTTGATAGATACTTATAACATAACATAGTATATTTCTACAAAAAAAAAAAAAAATATATATATATATATATAGTGCATTTGCAACCAGAGGTGTATAGAGATGCAAATCACAAGCCTGAAATGCGTACAAGCCTGAAATGCGTTAAAAGATTTAATTTGAGACCTTATGTGTGTTCATATTTGTATGTTGTGTTTCATTAGTTCTCAAGTAACAAACATTAAATCTTAACGTACTTGCATATTTTAAAACAAAAAAATTCATCATTGTGTAACGTGTGGTGCCACACACTAGTAGTATAAATTATATAAGGAAAACCTATAAAGAATGATATGGAACATCGTTAGAGTATGATTCTATGTAGAAAATTTCTCATTATTTTGTAATTTTAAAATAGGGATTAATTGAAATGCCCGTATTTCAATCGTATCTTACTAAAATGCCCAAAATCTTCCAATTTTTGCCGAAATGGTCATTTTCCCGGGGATTTTACCCCGTGATTTTTACCCATCGCGGGGTTAGTACTCGTTTTGGTTTTAGAGGGGTTAACCCCACGATCGAAGGTATAAAGTGGTATAATCGCGGGGTGGATTGATTTTAATATATATATATATATATATATATTTTTTTTTACTTTATACTTTTTACTTTTCTATTTTTCATTTTACATTTTCATAATATTAACACATATAATCGTATATTAACTAAAATACGTTAAAAATACATTTTAATTTTAACAAGTTACACCATTATAATCGTCTCTTCGATACCTTCGAAATGAGCTCAATATTGAATATTTTTTGATTTAATTAATTATTATATATCATATATATACTACATAAGTAATATTTTTGAATATCATTATACCACTACCAAAAATCATGTAAAACTAACAAATAAGGTGTGACTCCCATTAAGCATATTAAGCTGCTAACAAACATATTTTAAATCGATTCAATCATTTCACCTTATGTTTTTACCTGATTTTTTTTACCATTGACCCATTAAACATAAAAATAAAATTCAAATATCCTCATTTTAAAAATAAATGTATTTAAATTTTCGTCTCTATATAATCGATAATTCTTAAAAGTTTTTACTATAATAATGATATTAAAACTAAACCAGATATAATAATTAGAAACACTGACCACTGACGACTCGACAGGGTTCAACATTATTTGCATTGCAATTTCAATTTTCACTCGACAGGTTTCAAGTCATTTTGCAAAACATGTGTTTTTCGACAATGGTCGTACATTCCTATAACAGTATGTTTTTTTTTTATTGTGGACATTTATCTTGGGACAGATGGTGTATCACTCTAGTTTGGAAATAAATAACAATTGTTGTAGCAATTTGGGTATAAAAAACGAACAAACATATTAATACGTTTAAACAGTGACAAATTAAAAATATCGTTATTAGTAAAATGGTAAAAAGAAGAATAACATAAATTATGAATGACTTCACAAAGAAAAACAACAAAAAAATCAAAAAAAAGTTCAACAAAGTTATAATGGTGTAACTTGTTAAAATTAAAATTAATCGTCCCAAAATAATGTCTACCATATATGATATATAATAAAATAATTAAAATTAAAACGTTTTTTAAACGTATTTTAGTTAATATACGATTATATGTGTTAATATGATGAAAGTGTAAAATGAAAAATAGAAAAGTAAAAAGTGTAAAGTAAACTAACTAAATAATTATAAGAATATAAAATGTAAATATATATACATATATATAGGACGATAATCAAATTAGAACCAAAAATAGGTTGAGAACCGTGAAAACCAATCTAAACCATTGATTAATTTTAATCCATGGTCATTAAAGGCAATGACAATTTTGAAATAAATTGGAAGTGAAACAACTTTTAATTAAAACCATAGGATCAAAACCAAATTACGGCTTAGATCGGTTCTCACGGTTCTCAATCTTTTTTCGGTTCTCACATGATTTAACCCATATATATATATACATATAATAAATAAGTAAATAGAAGGACACGTGTCGCCTTCTGGTGAGCCCATTTTTTCATTTTTCCGCCTAAACATGTATCTCGACGCATTTTACATTATAAGTTCATTTAGCATATCCACATTCATTCCTTTTTAAATCTTTCCTTAATTCAATTTTTTTAATTTATACCTTATATTTACTACTCTTATAATTAGGTATTTAGTTTACTTTTAATCACTTACTTTTTTATTTTTCATTTTAGACTATTATCATATTAACATAAATAATATATAGGAACTAAAATTCATCAAAAAAACATTTTTATTTTTTACAAATTATACCATTGTAATCGTTTCGTCAATAGTCTGTCCAATATTGAATAATTTTGGATTTAATTATATTATTAAATATCATAAATATATACGAATTAATATGTCGTAATTAGTATGAGATTTGTTAAAATTAGTATGAGATTTGATACAAATAATCACTAAATTGTCGTGATTTTTTTTTGCAATTTCATATCAATTTTAACGATGTATTTTTCAATAATTTTATTTACGTTCTATTATAAATTTTGTTTTATAAATTCTTAATATTTATTCATATTTTTTATTAATTTTTTGCAAAACTGCCTAAAAGAAGGACATTTTGTAACCAACTGTAAAAAAACAACTCTGAAAGAAAAAAGTTTGGAAAAGTAACATCGTACTTTCGATGATCATTTATATCTGTAAGATAAGTTTTCTGGCATTATTTAATTTTTTAAATTACTCCGTGTAATACACGGGGTCGAACCTAGTATATATATATATATATATATATATATATATATATATATAGTGGAAAGATATTTTGCAACCCTTAAAAGGGTTGCAACCCTTGCAACCCATATCTTAACCGTTGAATTCATGATCGGCGGTTATTTTATTTTTATTTTTCTGTTTTTTTAATTAAAAATATTGGGCCCCATATCTATTGTAACCGCCGATCATGAATCCGACGATTAAGATGTGGGTTGCAAATTAAACAACCCCTATATATAAATATATATATATATATAGGGTCAGGTTCAGGGGAAAACCTCAAAAAAACGAAAAACTGAGGAACACCTTGGTAGTCCTTCATCTGGACGGTATGCACTTGTGCATACAAATAATTTGTAACATGCATTTGTGCATATGCACAAGTGCATAATGCACTTGTGCATAAAAACCAAAAAACAACATAATTTATCTGTATGCATACCGTCCAGATGAAGTGCTACCAGAGTGTTTCTTCAGTTTTCCGTTTTTTTGAGGTTTTCCCTTGAACCTCCGTCTATATATATATATATATATATATATATATATATTAAAATCAGGATTCCCCGGTATAATCCTTCATTCACAGCCTCCATCCCGAAAATTTAAATTTTGTTTTACCCAACCCCGTGATCCACCCCTAATAAATCGCGGGGTAACCCCCCGATTTTCAAAAAAAAATGGTTATCCCCGCGATTTAAAAATCCCGGTCACAATCCCAGGGTAATTGGGTATTTCGGCAAAATTTTAGAGATTTTGGGCATTTTGGTAAGATACGACTGAAATACGGGCATTTTAATTAAATTCCCTTTAAAAAAGGTAAACAAATATGTATGTATAAACGGATTATTCGGATGATTTTCGAGTTGAAAATTTTGACCCTGACCTTACCCTTTAAATTTTCATGTCGTGTCGTGTCAACCCGTTTACTTAAATAGGTTGAAATGTATTACCCAAACCCCTTTATTTCATGCCGAGTTCGTGTCGTGTCAGTTTTTGTCGGGTTTATGCACTGAGATGCACCGGATCAATTCTCGTATCAAGCGCGATTAATGGATGACTTGAGATTAAAAATTACCAAGGTCTAACTTTTCTTCTGACACGATTCTTCGTTTGTTGATATAAACTAAAAAAATCACTATTTTATTATATTAATGATCCTAAGACCATTAGATATTCCAACAGTAGATTCAAATAAAAACAATGAAGAACTAAATTAATTATCATGATGTATAGTGGACATATTGCCACATTGTGGCCTATCAAACTTGACTGTACTGTGACTGTGAGCATAAGCCATCAAGAAATCCACTATTTATTATATAAATAATGTTAAGGCACACATTAGAAATTCCAACAGTAGATTCAAATATAAACGATGAAGAACTAAATTAATTATATTAAATTGACACAACTGTGTGACTGTTAGCATAAGTCATTAAGAATGCTGATCTTTATTTCCAAAACGAAACCATTGTCCCAAGTGCAGGATCTGCAGATAAAAACAAAACTAATTAATTGTTGCAAAACAAAAATATAATCATATTTCACAAATGGAAAACACATGTTTGCAAGTTTTTTAAAAAGATTTTAAATGCAAACAAAAACCGAGTTAACAAATTTTTAGAAGTTAAAATCACTTTTTATTATGAACATGTATAATAAATTACTTAAAAAGTTGTGTCGATGATAAAAAAAGAAAAAATCTCAATCACACGTGATTGTTTGAAAAAAAATATATTAACTGAGCCCTCATCTTTGACTACTCCTAACTATAAATATCGGACGGTAGCAGAAAGAGAGTCACCAGCTGAAGAGAATACAAACATATATACATTCTCTTTAAGGTCTCTCTTCATTGATCGAGCTTTGTGTTGTTGTATTACTAACAGTTTGCAGGATCAGAGATATGGGTGCAGGTGGTCGGATGTTGGATTCATCTGAGGACGAAAACATCCTGAAACGTGTCCCGGTAGATCCTCCCTTCTCGTTAAGTGATCTAAAGAAAGCAATCCCGGCTCATTGCTTCGAGCGATCTGTCATCCGTTCATCTTACTATGTTGTTCATGATCTCATTGTTGCCTATGTCTTTTACTTCCTTGCCAACACATATATTCCTCTTCTTCCTGCTCCTCTAGCTTACCTGGCCTGGCCCATTTACTGGTTTTGCCAAGCTAGCATTTGCACTGGCTTATGGGTCATTGGTCATGAATGTGGTCACCATGCCTTTAGTGAATACCAGTGGGTTGATGACACTGTTGGATTCATCCTCCATTCTGCTCTCTTTACCCCTTATTTCTCTTGGAAATACAGCCATAGGAATCACCATGCCAACACAAATTCCCTCGATAACGATGAAGTTTACATTCCTAAACGTAAGTCCAAGGTCACGATTTATTCAAAACTTCTCAACAACCCACCTGGTCGAGTCTTCACTTTGGTTTTTAGGTTGACTCTAGGGTTTCCTTTATACCTCTTGACTAATATTTCTGGCAAGAAATACGGAAGGTTTGCCAACCACTTTGATCCAATGAGTCCAATTTTCACTGAGCGTGAACGAATTCAGGTTCTGGTATCGGATCTTGGTCTTCTTGCTGTGTTTTATGCAATTAAGCTTGCTGTAGCAGCAAAAGGAGCCGCTTGGGTGATTTCCATGTATGGAATTCCGGTGGTAGGCGTACATGTTTTCTTCGTTTTGATTACTTATCTGCATCACACCCATCTCTCTTTGCCTCATTACGATTCAACTGAATGGAACTGGATCAGAGGAGCCTTATCGACAATCGACAGAGACTTCGGATTCCTGAATAGGGTTTTCCATGACGTTACACACACTCACGTGTTGCATCATTTGATCTCATACATTCCACATTATCATGCCAAGGAGGCAAGGGATGCAATCAAGCCTGTTTTGGGCGAGTATTATAAGATCGATAGGACTCCAATTTTCAAAGCAATGTGGAGGGAGGCCAAAGAATGCATCTACATTGAACCAGATGTAGATAGCGAGCACAAGGGTACATACTGGTACCATAAAGTACTGTGATCAGTTGACACAATCCAATTGTACGCTTAAATTGTACAACTTTGTTTTATGTATACTGAATTATCTTGAATCAAATTAAAGTTCGTGGGTTCTTTTCGCTTAACAATACTTTTCTATCGTGGAAATTTGCTTCGTGACTGTGATCTACTCGCAAGTATCTGTTGTATACAATTGAATAAGGACACCAAATTAGCTTCAAGACCATTAAAATCTTATTATTGAAAAAAAAAATAGGAGTAAGTTACAAATTTCATCCCGGTGGTTATATGAAATTTTGGATCGGGTAACCCAAACGAAATAATTACATGTATGGTTATCATAGTTTCACTCTTGTTATGGCCGGGTCCCTTGACCTAACGATGCTAAACTTAACTCTATTAATTAAATAGAGTATTTTGATCTTTTTACTGTTTTATTTTAAGTTTATAGATATATATATATATATATATATGTATATTACTACCTTATAATGCATTCAACACAAAACTCTTAAAAACAAGTTTTAATGCACAATGTACCTCTCTTTTATGCATAAAACTTAAAAAACTATGAATTACAAGTATTCATGCATTAGGTACAAGTACTTTAAACCCAAAATCAAAATTACCACAGTTTTGGAATGTCTGAGGGTTTTCTTTCCCCTCTCCAGATTTTTTCATCCTCTATTGATTATTATTTCCAGCTTTCATGACAAGATTTGATTTCTGAGAAGCTAATTTGATTCATACCTCTCGATCCCTCCAAATATTTCCTGACCCAAGACCGGTTCAAATGAATTCAAATTTAACCCGCTCTCCATTTCATTCTGCATCTTTCTCCAAATCTCTCAAATCATATTTAGTTTTATAGTCTCATATGAACTACTTCTGCCTCAAGGAGGAAAGCAATGCAGAGGCCATTCATGTTGTTGATTAGGGTTTGGTTGACTTTTTTGCTCTCATCCCTCTCTATCTATGACTCTCAACCATCGCTCTATCTCCATCTTTAGATTTCAGAAAAACAAAAAAGTAATGAAGCTCCGACATCATTTCTCTAACCTCTTCTTTATTTGATATCCCCGACAGGCTCCTATGCTCGATGAGGCGGTTATGTAGGTAACTGTTTTGTTCATCCTGGTTTGTATGGTTTGTGTTGCAAAACCTTGTGCTTGTGTTGCAAAACCTTGTGCTTTGACTATATTTTGTGTTCTATATAAGGAAAATCGAATTCGATTTCTATTAAAAGAAACTAAAACCCATAAAAATTCTTGATATTTGAATCCAATTTTCCTTTTGAAACTATATAGAACCCAATTTTCCTTTTGAAACTATCATCTCTTGAGACTATACAGAAATTTGGGTTTGGTTATGGTCATTTGAAACATAATCAAGTAGACAATTAGGGTTAGGATTAAAATTAGGGTTATATATAATTTTGGTGTGAAATATTGTTGCCAAATTTGGGAGGGAAAAGGTTGTCATTTTGAATTCGAGTTCTAACTTGTCATATTTAGTTATGGAAACTCTTGAATTTGATGGTTATTTGAAATGGCCTGCAGATTTTTTATATCAAAATTTTGAAATAGCCTGTGTAGATTTTGATGTGTTAATGTATATAGAGGGCCTAGGCCCATGTTAGTATAGGGCCCAAGCCCGTTTAGTCTACGTATATATTTGTTGTATTCTGTAGTCTAGGTTAGATTACTCTTATAATTTTACCTTTCTCTCAATCAATATATCGAGGTTTCAAACCTTGTATTGTACGTTTTCTCTCAATCAATATATCGAGGTTTCAAAACTTCAGCACTTTCATCGTCTCTTTCAACCATATTCATCTTCTAACATGGTATCAGAGCTGTAGGTTTATTCTTCGATTTCACTGTTAATCGTCGTCACTGTTCATCCAGAAATCAATTTTGTCTTTGTTTTGTCGACATCGATCGATCTGAAATCGATCGATCTGTGTGTTTTGAATCGCCGCCGCCGCTGTGTGTTTATCGGTCGTATCATTTTATCGGTCGTATCATTTTATCGGTCGAATCATTTTATCGGTCTTGCTTTCTATCGGTCGAATCATTTTATCGGTCGAACTCTCTTTACCGGTCAAAGTCTCTTTTATCGGTCGAATCATTTTGTCGGTCGAATCATTTTATCGGTCTTGCTTTCTATCGGTCGAATCATTTTATCGGTCGAACCCTTTACCGGTCGAACTCTCTTTTACCGGTCGAACTCCTATCGGTCAAAGCATTCTACCGGTCGAATCCTATCGGTCGAAGTCTATCGGTCGAATCTACTGGTCGTTAATACCGGTCATTAATACTGTTTCTCAGTATTTATTTCCCTTTTCATGGATACCAATTTCAGTCACTCAAATCCCATCTCAGTTGTTTTCAATGGTTACAACTACATTATTTGGCATCACCATATGACAATTCTGCTAAAATCCCATGGTCTTTACACCTATGTTACTGGGGCATCCACAGTTCCAGTTCAGGAACCAACTGAGAATCCTGTTGACTTTGCAAAACGCATGAATGAGTGGGACATCAATAATGCTCGTATTATGGGCTTTATTAATGCCTCCACTACTCCTGAGATCAACCAACAGTTTCTTTGGTTACCTTACCGCCAAAAGTCTCTGAGATTTTCTTGCCAAGCGGTACACGTCATCTGGTCTATCTCATCAGTATCAACTGTGGACCACTTTTCAGAGCAAACGTTATATCTCTGAAATGCAGTCTCTCAGAGATCATATAAGTCTTGGAGTACCATAAATTTTTGATGACACAGCTCAACAATTCACTGCCTACTTCAACCAGCTACATTTGATTACTATTCTGATGGGTCTTACTGACAAATTTGAGAATGTTCGTGCTTCTCTTTTTCATAGGCAGCCATTACCTACTCTTGAAGAAGCTATATCAGAATTGATAAGTGAAGAAACCCGTCTTCACATGTGATCACCGATGCCCGCTACTGATAGCGTTCTCTACACGTCTCATCCCAAGGCCAAAGGCAAATGGACCAACAACAATCAGTCCAAATCTGGGGGAAAGATGAATACATCCGAGTATGCTTTTTGCCATTCTCCTGTTCATCTTCTTCTTGATTGTCCTATTCGTAAGTGTCGTAGGTGTGGCATCACTCATCCGCGTCATTATGAGTCTGACTGCCCGAAGAATTCAAAGCACACTGGTTCTCAGAACCGGACTCACGTTGTTACTGGGCCTACTAGTGCTGATACTGAGGTTTCTACAGCCTCCTCACCTGACCAAATGGAACTGATGCGTCGCAATCAGGAACTCATGGAGCAAATCATGTATGGTGCTATGGGTATGAATTCTCCACACTCGGCTGCTTCAGGTAACGTATGGCTTTTTGACTCTGGGTGTTGCAATCATATGACACCTTGCCCTGATGGTTTCGTTTCTAAGAAATCACCTCAATAATTTACGTCAGTAAGAACTGCTGACAACACTGGTCTACCGGTATCCTTTATTGGAAATGTTTCCACTCCTCATATACAATTACCGGATGTTCTAAATGTTCCGAAGCTATCTCTGAGCTTAGTTTCAATTGCACAACTTCTTGAATCTAATTTGATCATTTTATTTCATTCTTCTGGTTGTGTTGTACAGGATCCAAAGACCAAGCAGATCCTTGGACTCGGCCGTAAAGTTGGACGGATGATTGAAGTGGTCTACCTGCGTCTTCCTTTACCCTCTACAAGTTTTGTTGCCTCGGTTTCCAGCATTTCTTCCTTTGAGTTGTGGCATGCCCGGCTGCTGGGTCACTTATCTCTAGCCAGAATAAAATCATTAGCTCATTTAGGGGTGTTAGAAAGTGTGTATCAACTGACAATATTTCTTGTTTATCTTGCAAACTTGGCAAACATCATGCTTTACCTTTTGAAATGAATGAGTTTAGTTCTACTTCTTCTTTTGATCTTATTCATTTTGATGTATGGCACCATCACCACATCCATCCATGGGGGGTGCTCGATATTTTGTTATTTTTATTGATGATCATACACGTTTCACATGGATATATCTCATGAAACATCGTTCGGACTTACCCCAAATCTATATTATGTTTGCTCGGATGATTCGCACCCAGTTCTCAAAATCTATAAAGATTCTTAGAGCTGATAATGCTATGGAATACAAAGAGTCATCTCTTCTCTCCTTTCTTCAATCTCAGGGGACTCTCTCTCAGTACTCCTGTCCTGGCACATCTCCTCAAAATGGTCGTGCCGAACGCAAACACCGTCATATTCTTGATACAGTTCGCACCCTCCTCATCTCCGCTAAATGTCCAGAATGTTTTTGGGGTGAAGATGCTTTTACTGCAGTTTATACTATTAATCGTCACCCTACCCCCATCCTTAATAATAAGTCTCCTTATGAGGCTCTTTATAAGGTCACTCCTGCCTATGAACTTCTAAAAGTTTGGGGTAGTGCTTGTTTTGTTCAATTACAATCTCATGAACATAACAAACTTGAACCTCGCTCCAGACTGTGCTGCTTCCTTGGATATGGTATAGAGCACAAGGGTTATCGCTGATGGGATCCTATCTCCCAGCGTCTTCGTATATCTCGTCGTGTTACCTTCTGGGAACATGTTCCTTTCTCTTCTATATCCAAGTTTCGTGAGTCTCCTAACCTCATCACTCCGTTTTTCACTGATGCTTCCGTCTCATTGGACTCACTCCAATCTGACATCATATCATCTCCACCTGTTGTTCCAACTCCTTATGAGTATGCCTCTCCTTCAGCATCTCCTGACCTCACACAGCCTGGATCTCCTAGTTTTCCTGATCAACATCAATCATCTGCTCCATCTGCACAGCCAACATATGAGATGCCTGCTAAGACTTTGGCTCCTGGAACTTCTCAATCTCAGAATGTTAGACGATCAGAACGGGTAAGACAAGTTCCTTCTCATCTTCGTGATTATCATGTTTATGCTACTCTGCTGTCAAATCACGAACCTACTTCCTACAAGGAAGCCTCCTCTAACCCTGATTGGCAGAAAGCTATGGATGAGGAACTTCAGGTACTTGACAAAGCTCAGACATGGGCATCTGTCCCTCTTCTACCAGGCAAGTCACCTATTGGCTCCAAATGGGTGTTCAAAATCAAAACCAAATCTGATGGCTCTATTGATCGGTATAAAGCTCTTCTTGTGGCCAAGGGCTTCAATCAAGAGTACGATATTGATTATGAGGAGACTTTTGCACCTGTTGCTCGAGTTACTTCTGTTCGCAGTCTTCTTGCCATCGCAGCTACCAAACAATGGCCTCTCTTTCAGATGGATGTTAATAATGCCTTTTTGAACGGTGACTTATCTGAGGAGGTCTACATGACACCTTCTCCAGGCGTTCGACTTCCACAAGGTCATGTTTGTCGTCTTCAGAAGGCTCTTTATGGCCTCAAGCAAGCTCCACGAGCTTGGTTTGAGAAATTCAGTTCCACAGTCACTTCTCTGGGTTTCTCACCCAGCAACTATGATTCAGGACTGTTTACTCGGACCACTGAGGCTGGCACAATCTTACTTCTCCTGTATGTGGATGATATGATTATTACTGGCAGTGACTCTACAGGCATCGCCAATCTGAAGTCATCTATCAGCTCCTGTTTTGAGCTGAAGGATCTTGGTTCTTTACACTATTTTCTTGGTCTTGAGGTGCTCTCCGATCCTTCGGGAATTTATCTGTGTCAAGCCAAATACACCTCAGATCTTTTGTCAAAAGCTGGGATTACTGACAACAAAACAACATCCACTCCTCTTGAGCACAATCTTCATTTGGCTCCAAATGCTGGACCTCCTCTGCGTGATCCTACTTTATATCGCCAGTTAGTGGGGTCACTTGTATATCTGACAGTGACTCGACCTGATATTGCTTATGCTGTTCATACTGTCAGTCAGTTCATGTCAGCACCCTGTTCTGATCACTACGCTGCTGTCCTGCGCATTCTTCGATATTTAAAAGGGACCATGTTTCATGGTCTTCATTTTCCATCCACCTCATCGTTAACCTTGCGAGGTTTTTCTGATGCTGATTGGGACAGTGACATGACTGATCGTCGCTCCACTACCGGCTACTGTTTCTTTCTTGGCGACTCTCTTATATCCTGGCGAAGCAAGAAACAATCTCTCACAGCTCGGTCCAGTACTGAAGCTGAGTATCGAGCACTAGCTGACACAGCTCAAGAACTTGTGTGGTTACGCTGGCTACTCTATGACATGGGGGCTCCTCAACAGTCTCCAACTCCATTGTGGTGTGACAACAACAGTGCCATTCAGATTGCTCACAATGATGTCTTCCACGAGTGAACGAAGCATATTGAAATTGACTGTCATTTTGTTCGTCAACATGTGACTCGTAAGACTATTCAGCTTCTGCCTATTTCAACTATTGATCAACCAGCTGATATTTTCACTAAAGCTCATTTACCAAGACGGTTTCGTGATCTAGTTTCCAAACTCCATCTAGCTCATTCTTCTCCCGATTGAGTTTGAGGGGGGATGTTAATGTATATAGAGGGCCTAGGCCCATGTTAGTATAGGGGCCAAGCCCGTTTAGTCTACGTATATATTTGTTGTATTCTGTAGTCTAGGTTAGATTACTCTTATAATTTTACCTTTCGTATTGTACGTTTTCTCTCAATCAATATATCGAGGTTTCAAACCTTCAACACTTTCATCGTCTCTTTCAACCATATTCATCTTCTAACATGATGGTTTCAGGATATTTAGAAGATGGAAGGTCAATCCTCTTTTTTGTCTTGAAGAAAGTTTCAAAGTGTCTTTTGATCCAGGAAGCTTTTTTCATACCTTTTTTTCACTTTTATTAAGCTTTATATTGCCTCTTTTCAAACAGGGCTCAGGTCTGTTTCAAGATACTAATCATCTCTGTAACTTCTCTGCCTCTCTCTACTAGCAAGAAAACATCTACTCTAAATCCCCAAATTATTAGAAACAACAAGGTTAATTCATAACTTGGAATGATATAAAAAAAAACAATTGCTTTTGTAATCCATAGACAAAAATACTCTCATTATATGTGATTCCAAGTTGGATTTTACAAGTATTAGAGGTGTGGGGACTAGAAAACTTTATAAATTAATATATGCTAAATGATATGTGTTCATGATTGGCGACATAAATCATTAACTGAACACGTAGTTGGGAAATTTAATATAGTTTTGGGTATTCTTGATTTTGCACTTAAATCATTTTCAGTCTATTTCTCTATACTAGCAAATATATTATTTCATTGTTCTTATTTCACTGAATCGTTATATATGAACTAACTATTTTCTTATTTCACAAAATCTCAGTAAATAATATTTACTTTTTCTGATAAATTTTACAGGAATCAGAGGACATATCGTCCCCAAAAAAGTGCACCCACAGGGGGAGTAAGGTTGAGCTCTCCCCATCCATCCTTCCTCACTTTTTGGCATTTTTTATTGAAACGATCAACAAAATGACAACAATTCAATAATTGTCTTTTATTTCATATTCCTACATCTAGATGAAGCTTATTTTCATTGTGTGTGCAGGGTGTAGAGCTAAGGAAACACATTGATGCTACTTTGGGTAGTGGAAACCCGAGAGAAGTTGTAAGACTTCCATTAAGGGAGGATATAATGAATGGCTTGCTGTCAAAAGTTACTCTCTTTTCCTCTCTCTAATTTTGTGTGTGTGTGTGACTTCCATCGAAAACAGTAGTCTTTAGCTTTGGTATGTTCTAAAAGAACGTGAAATGACCAAACGATCATTGGCCCAAACGGTACCCCCAGTTGAGCCAACTTCCCATTAAGGTAAAGGGTTCATACCTCCCCAAAATTGAGAAGTGTGCCTGAGTAGTTGCCGTATAAAAATCTTATATATTTGAAAAAAAGAGCGTGAAATTCTGTTTATGTTCAACAAAAAGTTTCCCTTGAAAATGGTTCTCAGATCAAGGAAATTTTGTATAGATCCTTTATACGTGTCCCAAATTTGTCATTTTTTAAATGATTATGGCGCACTCTATAGGACTATCATGTTCATTTCCTTATGTTCGTCACTCTTACCGGGTAAGATTGTCAATAATTGTCATGTCCATCCAATATATGAACATGTTCATCCAATATATTAAATGAGTGAGTAAGCACTCACCGGTAAACGTTTAAGTAAACGACCCCTTACTTTTTTCGTTGTGAACCTTAGTTGCATATGAATTACATCCTCAAAGAAACATTCCTTTTGTACTTTAGAGGCATTGTGTTTCTCTATAAATCTAGTTTATGATATAAGTTTGTTAGTCGAAGGGTATATGATGATGAATTGATGATAATTCTTGTATAATGAATGACTAATGTGTGTTTCAAATTCTTATTCCTTTAATCATTCAACAATGAACGCAAAGCTTGCGCACATGAAGAAGCACAAAAACTGCCGAGTAGCAAGTTAAGGGCAGAGTAATGTCTTGAGTCTCGAGATAAACGCGAAGAGGATGTAGAAGGTACAACACGAAGAGGTCTCGACCGGCAAAAACAGCAGCGGAGATATCTTCATCTTAGCCACACCACAACAAGATTGTCTTCATGTTATTCCACAAGTAAGAGATTGGGAGGGAAGTTGAGAGGAGCAAGATATGTCTTCTCTTGGCCACACCACAGCTGAAGAATCTTATTCAATGGTCACTTATAATCGCTTTTGGTCCCAAATCTTTGGGTAGAAGTTTTGTATAAATGTATCGTCATGCTATTAAGTATTTTGATTTAAGTCATTCTTTAGTCAGATGTTCACCTCTTAACACACAGTCTAGATCGAAAACTACAAGAACAATTTAACTTGCTCCTTCTAGGTGGAGTGGTCGTGAGTTCAATTTAATGGTTCAATATCGGATAAATATTTGAAAGCTCCCGTTAACATAGATGCTTTTATATTTTTAAAATAAGAATGCTTAAAGCAATCAAAATAACTAACATGATGGGTATAATTTAAATAAAGCAATCAAATAAATTAATTATTAATAGAAACAAAATATTAAAATGAAATAATGTTGTTTAATCATCTACTTTTGGTCCAATTATTGATGATTAAAAACACAAAGTTATAATTCATAACATGTTTAATTAGTTATTGTGCATCACATTTGAAAAGAAACATAGTAAACTTAACGTATTCATTAAATCAAGTAATAACAATAATATTTGGTTGTAATGGGTCAGTGGGATATTAGGTTGATCATGGGGATGTTTCACAGCAAGTTGTGTGGATTAAGTTAAATCGTTAGAATAACTTTTTTTTGTGTTATATAAGGGTATGAATTATATAACTAATAGTTTAAAAGTGGTTTTTAGATTTTTGGGAAACACTTATTGGGTAAGATTTTTGGTTCTTGCCCTCCATCAATCGATTAAGGTTTTCCGTACTTGTCATATTCACCGGGTAAGGTAAGTGAATCGGTAAGTACTTATTCGGTTAACATTTGGTAAGCAAGCGCTTAATTATTAAGTCGTAAAACACACATATAATTCACATCGGTAGGCGTCGTAATTATTTATAATTCACATCGTGGGTTGGGTTTTAAGGAAAAGGGAAGTCATGGTGAGAAACGTAAGAAAGTATTTGGACCCTTGCATCAATCTTAATTGAAGATCAACTCTAACGAGATGCACCAGCTCAATTTCCATGAGAAGCACAATTCATGGATGAGAGTGAGATTAAAAGTGATGAAGGATCGAGATCCCTTCTTACGCTTATCACCTTAACTCTTTTTCTCACACGATCTTTCGCCTCACATGGGTTTGGTTTTTCATATAGAAAAAGGGATAATATAGAGATACAAAATGCTTTTGAACACCATAATATTAAATAATTATATTTATATCAAGGTGTTCAAAAGTTTGAAAATCTTCTATAAAACTTGTTAGAACGTCCAAAAACGTTCTATAAACTTATTGTAACACTTTTAGATATAACACTTTTTCTGTTTGGTCCTATAAACAAGGTTTTGTAAAACACTCTGTTAAAACTCTTAGTTATTTTACGCGTCATATAAACTCAATTTTGTTGCAGTGGCTTCATAATTGTGATTCACCCACGCTGCATCGCGCGAGTTCACAGCTAGTATATATATATATATATATATATATATATATATATATATATTGAAGCGGGCCTTGGCATTGAGGATCGGCCCTAATATTCTGGGAGGCCCATGATTGGGCTCCGTTTCAGGCCCACGACCAGTGCATTCGAAGCCTGGAACGAGACGCACGCCGTGGTTAGGCCCGAAGACTTTGAACCCCAAAAAAAACTCTGTTTAAGTATGTTTTCTTGGACGTTTTTATGTTTTTTTGCTCTTTTTTGCATTTTCGATTGGGATTAATTTTATGTTCGGCCCATGACCTTAGAGATTCTATCTCTGATTTTCCTCCCAAATTTTGAGTTCACGTGAATTCAAGTTTGAAGCCTAAGGTTTATTATTCGTCGAATCAAGGAACCCTAGAAGAGATTATCCACAGGTATTCATTGAATCAACATGCGTATTCGTAATATGGTATTTGTTTATCCGCTACATCATATATTATATTTAATATATTATATTATTTTAGTTTATTAGTTATCAATTAATATTTAAATATCCTAAAATCTGAACCCTATCCCACGAGCCTTTCCCCATGCCACTGCCATGAAAACGTTGATGTCTCGTGCCCCCATTTGGTAGGTTTATCTTCACATCATCCTCCACAAATCTCCCATCGCATATCATCGTGCCACAACCCTTGGAAACGACGATGCCTACTCCCTCGTCTGGCGTCTCACATACCACCATAGCACCACCGGATCATCTTCCTCGATATGCCGTCACACATCATCCTTCCCCTCTACGTCCAGCCTTCCTATCTTTGTTCCCCTTTTTGAAGATCGATTCACATCAAAACCCAAAAAAAGGAGAATGGTCTACTCACACAAGTATCGACCAAATCTGAATGAGAAATCAAGATCGGTAATGGTTGATTTATTCAAGAACAGAAAGCATAAGAAGCTTAAACTGAGTTTTAGGGTCAATTCTTCAAGTATGTGCAGAGTTGGTTAATGGAGTTAAGACAAGGGACCAATTCAAAACAAAAGTGAAACCATGGTGACCATACATGTAATTATTTCATTTGGGGGACCTAATCTAAAATTTCATATTTGTAATTTACTCAAAACATAATGTATTATATGACACAATATAAGACCATCTCGAATGACCAAATACCATTTCTTAAACCAAATCACCTAAATGGGAACAATTTCATATACTAAATTTGGTGTAACATAATTTGTTTACACATTTTATCTACTATTAATTTTTCACTATTATAAATTTAATCATTCAATTATGAGATTTATGTATTTTTATTTTAAATTTGTTAAAATTTTTATAGTTTTTACGTGTTATCTATATATCAGTTGATCTACAAAATTTACAAAATGTTGTAAGATCTTGTAACACCCAGACTATTGTCCAACTTGTTATATGTCATTCTCAAACAAAAAAAAAAATACAAAATGGTAAACCAAGTCAACTCATGTCATCCACACAAGGTTCTAAATGAAATTAGACATAGTATGACGGTGAGATCAAACTTTATGAGTTACTACAGCTTAAGACGACAAAAATAATATATTTGTGTGTGTTTAAGTCTGTTGAACAATTTAAATTCATATGAAACTATCAAAAGAATTACCATATAGTTATATCAAATACATACACACAACTTACAAAAAATTAAAAGATCATAACAAAAAGATTAATTGTTCTACCAAAAGTGCCAAATCGAGTCGGTTTTGATGTTAAGCGATGATGGTTTGATGAGTTGATTTCAGTCCTGATGACTCTCTTCAATCTTTAATTCATAATCAATTTTGTGTATGTACAAAAGTTAGGATTTTGAGTTTTTAGTTTTTCTTTTTTTATTGATTTGTTATATTTGATGACATCATGCAATCAATCATATATACTTACACCTAGATTAAATATTTAAAATAAATAAATAAATAAACCCCCCACGCCTTGCGCCATAAACAAATGTTACACGCCATAACACTTTGTAATGGTTTATCAGATGACGCGACTTAGGGTCATGTCACAGTGGTTACCTTTATGCCAAATCCATGCCTCGACACCATAACGCTCCTTATCACCGACAATAACACATTATTTAGAACATGGCCCACATCCCACAACTATTGCAGTGAAGACTTAACAACTGAACCATACTTGGACAGATCCTCAATCTAGAACTTAAACAAGTTCAAACATCTGAACCTAAATGTTAGTACAACCGAAACATTGAAACTAAACAATTGAATTAACATCCTATCAAACTTAATAGCATTTCATAATCTGATAAGCTACGCATAACTCCATACATAAATAAATGTACTAAAATGCAAAATCATACTATCCTAAGTTGGAAAGAAGGGGATTAAATAAATTTATATTAATCAACGGTAAACTAATAAAGTAAGAAAATAAACAATAGATTCCATCCAAACTAAAACAAGAAACAAAAAGATAAAATGCAAGAACTAAGATAATGCAAAAAGAAATTGATGTTGTAAAAAAATAAACAAAAATCAAACATGTAGTAAAATAGATCCAAGAGACTCGTCTACAGGAAAATAATAGTGAATATAATCTAAGCAATATGGAATTATAACTAATTTTCTCTCTCTCTCTCTCTAGATATATATATATATATATATATATATACATAGGCATGGTTATTTTGCAACTCAGTAAGAGGTTATAACATCGTGCAACCCTCATCTAAATAGTTCATTTAACTCATTCATTATATAGACACCATTACCGAATTGCATCTCATTTAGTCGAATTTCAACGGCAAATGTCAATGCACATAATGGTTTATGCGTTGAAGGTGGTACTTTCATGACACAATATGCATTCCATGTTAGTGTATGCCTTTAATGAAATACTATGCATTGTAGGTAAGATTATTGCATGAAATCAGTAATCATTGATGCAATGCAATAATCAATCCATAATCAATAGGTTAAATAAATGGTTTAAATGAGGTTGTACGGGGTTGTAACATTTTTCTGAGTTGCAAAATAAACCACGCATACATACATACATATATATATACATACATATATATATACATACATATATATATATATATAGACAGAGAGAGAGGTTCAAACGAAAACGCTAACTATTTAAAAAAACACGAGGACAATAGATTATGTGCAAAATCATATATGATTCGGCATTAACAGCCAAAAAAAATAGGCGCAGGCGACTTTAGTCGCCCGCAAAGTCGTCCGCAATCATATATGAGTTTTTACGTGAATCATGTATGATTTTGTATGTGATTCGTTGTTCTCGTGTTTTTTCTTAAAAAGATAGGGGTAGGTTCAAATGATAAATGTAAAGTGTGTAAGAAATAGAGAATTAGTCTTAGCATTCATATAACTTGTCAAAAATTGCGGCTTTAACCGGTCAAAAATTGCAGTTACTCCTAAAATAGAAGAACAGTTTCGTAACTTTTACAAATACACGGGACGAGTTCATATGTGAACCTGTATGATTCATATATGAACTATATGTTCATATGTGAACCCGTGTAATTCACATATAAACTCTTTTTTAACTGATTCACATATGAACCTTTGTAATTCATATATGAACTAATTAATTGTAGGTTCATTTATGAACGTATAGCTCATATGTGAATCACACTGGTTCATATGTGAACTTGTTTGTCGTCTATTTGTAAATGTTACGAATCTACCCCTCTATTTCTGCAGACCATGCTGGAAATTATTCGGTGCGTCACAGTTAAAGCCACAAACCCAGATGATGGGCTAACATCATTTCTCTATTTCTCTCACACTTATCATTTCTCATTAACATCATTTCTCTATTTCTCTCACACTTATCATTTCTCATTTGAACCTCTCCGTATATATTTATTTATATATAGGGGTAAGTTCAAAGGAAAACCACATTATCATTGTGAACATGAGGACCAATCTTGACCATTTATCAAAATTTAGAAAACTAATCTATGGCTAAAACATAAAATGGTTAATTGAGAAATGATTAGGGGCAAAAATGGAAGTTTGAATACACGCCTACCATATTTGACTTTTTATTTTTTTTCTTTAATTAAAATAATTTTACCCCTTAATTTTTAAACTAAATTATCTTAAAAATAACTAATATTTTAACCAAACAAATCATTGACGGCTTATTATTCCGACGAATCACCGACGGCGCGTTAATTTTCGACGGATCACCGACGGTCTCTATTTTGCGACGGATTACTGACGGATTTTCACCGTGTTATACACACACACACACACATACATACATACATACATATATACATATATACATACATACATATATATATACACCTAAAGTAACTAGACTTAACGGAAACAGATAACGGTCGTTATCTTTTCCCGTTAATTCCAGTTAGATCAGTGACCAAACGTGTTATACACAGATACATACATCTATACACATACATTCATACATTCATATATACTTACATATATATATATATATATATACCCCTGAACTAACTAGACTTAACGGAAACAATTAACGACCGTTATCTTTTCCCGTTAACGGAAACATGTACATGACATTGAGACATTTATATGCATACGACATATGCATATACATACAAGCAATAGATATGTATATAATACACCTATAGACATACATACATACATATGCGGCATATATATGACATATACATACTATACACATATATATATAGACATATATATATATATACACACACATACATATATAGACATGATATAGACGTATGTGCTATATACATACAAGCAATACATATGTATACAATACATCTATAGATATATATACACATATACGCACACACAAACATAGACATGCATGATATAGACGTATATGTGTTATATACATACAAGCAATACATATGTATACATTACATCTACAGACATACATACACATATACATACAAGCAATACATATGTATACAATACATCTATAGACATACATACACACATACATAGACATGCATGATATAGACATATATGTGTTATATACATACAAGCAATACATATGTATACAATACATCTCCAGACATACACTACATATACATACAAACAATACATATGTATACAATACATCTATATACATACATACATATATAGACACATACATAGAGATGTATACATACATACACACATGACATAGACATGATCTATAAACATACATACATACATACATACATACTACATATCATATACATACATATATACATACATACATGATCACATACGTACATACATACATACATACATACATACATATTACATACATGATCACATACGTACATACATATTACATACATGATCACATACATACATAAATACATACGTACATACATGATCACATACGTATATACATACATACATACATACATATTACATACATGATCACATACGTACATACATGCATACATACATATTACATACATGATCACATACATACATAAATACTATACATATATACATACATACATGATGTACATACATACATACATACATGATCACATACGTACATACATACATATATATACATACTATACATATATACATACATACATATATGATGTACATACATACATACATACATACACGTTATCATCGACGGATTAACGACGAAATTCTTAATGTTGTCGGTAATCGGTCGGTAATTTCCGACGGATCACCGACGGACATCAGAAAAAAATTATTATTTATTAAATTATTAAATTTACCGACGGATTTCCAACGGATTTAAATATTTAAAAAAACAAAAATAAAATAATTTTATCACCGACGGATCACCGACGGATGGTCTATCCGTCGCAAATATTATTTTTCTGTCGGTGTTCCGTTGGTAATTACTGACGGATAACATCCGTCGGAAATTGTTGGTCGGAGATAAGCAAATTTCTAGTAGTGTTTTACCTAACCATTTATATCACTTTTGCATACTTCTCAAGATATATCCCAATTATAATTCATACCCACATTTATCCTATTTTAACAACACAAATCCATCACTTAATATAACGACAAACCTGATATAACATTAATGACTTACATGTATACTTTGGCATAAAAGGCCATTAACTTATTCACATAATCATCCTACCATCGAATCATAGACACAAATCATTACGATATCACTTAGAATTTACTAGCCAATGCTTTCTTCAAACCAACCAATACACCAATAATAACATAAAATTTAGCCATACACAACTTAGTTTTTTTTTCTCTAATTTAGACAGAACATAAATCTCAAATACTTCATTACTTAAATCACTTTTCTATACTAAGAAAAGCACACAACCATCAAACTCTTATAGTTTTTAGTGATAAAAATCAACAAATATTGCCCCTTAGTTTAAGTCTAGGCTATCAGCAAATTGGTTCACTTAAAATAAGGATCTGATACCATTTGTAGCAACCCGGTTTCCAAAATTTAACCACAATAACAGGAAACATTTAAATGCGATTCGAAAAGAAACAACTAGAATAATCTTTCCAGAATCACCTCAAATAAGATTACAGAAAGAATAATGGTAACTGCAATAATAAAATTAAAACATTTACTAACCGATCCTAGAAGGATCGTTTAACCTAACATCCAAGATCTTTACTAGATACTCATCCACGAGAACAAATAAATCCAACCAGAGATTTATTATCTTACCGATAGATAATCATCCACACTATCATCCGGGAACATAAATTTCCTGGCACTACTAACGAACTGGAAATTGAAATAACCTTCACCTCAAGATTTACCACTTATCTTTTTCTCAGGCTAACAATCCCAACAAAATAGATACCTAAAAATGCATTAACATGTAAAAGGAGGGTTAGACCAAAAAATCTGTTGTGAAATCCCTATCAGTACAATGATGCAATAAAACCATATCATATAAAACCTTTTAAATAAACAAATATATATATATATATAGTTGGCACCCAAGCATAACCTAGTTAATCATATAGTTGGAACTCATGCACAACTCAGTTAATCGTATAGTTGGCACCCAGACACAAACAATTGTATTAATACCGTAAACATTCAACGGTAATAAATCAAATATATTGATAAACTATAATATATTTGATAACATATGCATTTCAGTTAAAAAAAGGTTATAAGAAAACTCACCTCATGACCAATTATACCATACCGAATCTTAACTGTTAAACATTCCCGAAGCGAGCACCTTAATCAACAAATTCCCAAAATAAAATCTTTAAAATCCTTTTCCCCTTCTTTCTTCCTTATGCAATTTCTTCTCCAGAGCATAAACACACATAATTTATGAAACTCAACTTATGGAAAGAAAAAGGAGGAAATGAAGTCTTATTCATAAAAACCTCAAAACGCATACAAATGTAAGTCGGCTAGAAAGTAACGATGAAAATGAGGTGTCATCACCCTTTTTTCTCCCAAATTATCTTATTTCTAAACTTAAAATGGGTTATTACAAGATGTTTGGTACATTTGCTCAATGTGTCATGGCGGTAAACAACCACCTCTCTCTCTATCTTTATGAATTAAAATTAAGGTTCTTTTAAACTATTGGATGAATTTTTTGGTACAAATATGAATGGAGAATTGGGCGAGATAGGCACATGAAGCACTTTAGCATATCTGTTTGTGGCACTTACATGAGGTAATTAAGCAATCTCAGACCCGCAAAACAAAACATATACTTTATTTGACTCCTAATCTTTATATTGATTTAGGTTTTGACTACTTCAAGCTGCATAATTTGATTGATTCAATTCAATCTGATTTGATATCTATGAACAGGGTTCTGGAAAGGTTTTTGTGCTTATATAATTTTATCTCTACAAATATGGGTGTATGGGGGTTGTTTGTTGTTCTTCATGGAGAATGTTAGGGTGCTCACGAGTTGCGTTGATCGGGTTGAAGGCATTTGAACAACCCAATCCAATGTTGGTGGTTTGAAAATTTTCAACCCAACTCAACCCAAACAAAAGTGCAACCCAACCCATTTGGTTTGGTCGAGTTGTGTTTAAACAAAGTAAAAACAATATTGGAAACATAAAAATAGAAACCTTCCATTGAAATACGATCAATCATTCAAAAGAATATATGGGTTCATCAAATATTTAGGCATTACATATAAATTTTCAATAATGTCTTTTTATGAGTTCCATTGCTCGTTATTGCAAGTTGTTTTAGGTAACTTATACATATTAATGAGAAATACAAATAATTTTAGAGAAATCGCTAAAACTTCTATCGGGTTATCGGGTTGGTCGGGTTACTTTGGGCCTAACCCAATATCAACCCAATAGATTCGGGTTGCCCTAGTTTTGTATCGATTATATGTCGGGTTACCTCGGGGTTTTTTTTTGGGGTTGGGTTGGTCGTTTTTTGAGCACCCCTAGCTAATGTTATTGAATATTGCATCAATAAACCAATTATTGAAGAACATGAATATTGGTTACAAAAGTTAATTGCTCGAGAATAAAAAAGAAAAAAAGCAAGATGAAGATGGTTGCATACAACTTCTAAAGAGGTTGTTTGATTACTACATTATCTACCATCACTCCATTGCAAAATTCATTGCTCTCCAAAATAACAAACACAAAACATCACTTAATTATGAATTTTATATAAAAGAATTTCATGTTATTTCAACTATTAACATAAATATCCAGTGTTCATACTAAATCAAAGCAACTATTAAGACAACAATTAATTAAAATTTTATATACCGTCAACTATGAAGTCAATTATAAACGTAGCAAAGAAATAATTTATTTATTTATTATACCAACATTCATACTTGATAAACCCTAAAGAGAGCAAGTCTTGATAGATACTTATAACATAACATAGTATATTTCTAAAAAAAAAATATATATATATATATATATATATATATATATAGTGCATTTGCAACCAGAGGTGTATAGAGATGCAAATCATAAGCCTGAAATGCGTACAAGCCTGAAATGCGTTAAAAGATTTAATTTGAGACCTTATATGTGTTCATATTTGTATGTTGTGTTTCATTAGTTCTCAAGTAACAAACATTAAATCTTAACGTACTTGCATATTTTAAAAAAAAAAAATCATCACTGTGTAACGTGTGGTGCCACACACTAGTAGTATAAATTATATAAGGAAAACCTATAAAGTATGATATGGAACATCGTTAGAGTATGATTCTATGTAGAAAATTTCTCATTATTTTGTAATTTTAAAATAGGGATTAATTGAAATGCCCGTATTTCAATCGTATCTTATTAAAATGCCCAAAATCTTCCAATTTTTGCCGAAATGGCCATTTTCCCGGGGATTTTACCCCGTGATTTTTACCCATCGCGGGGTTAGTACTCGTTTTGGTTTTAGAGGGGTTAACCCCACGATCGAAGGTATAAAGTGGTATAATCGCGAGGTGGATTGATTTTAATATATATATATATATATATATATATATATATATATATTTTACTTTATACTTTTTACTTTTCTATTTTTCATTTTACATTTTCATAATATTAACACATATAATCGTATATTAACTAAAATACGTTAAAAATACATTTTAATTTTAACAAGTTACACCATTATAATCGTCTCTTCGATACCTTCGAAATGAGTTCAATATTGAATATTTTTTGATTTAATTAATTATTATATATCATATATATACTACATAAGTAATATTTTTGAATATCATTAAACCACTACCAAAAATCATGTAAAACTAACAAATAAGGTGTGACTCCCATTAAGCATATTAAGCTGCTAACAAACATATTTTAAATCGATTCAATCATTTCACCTTATGTTTTTACCTGATTTTTTTTACCATTGACCCATTAAACATAAAAATAAAATTCAAATATCCTCATTTTAAAAATAAATGTATTTAAATTGTCGTCTCTATATAATCGATAATTCTTAAAAGTTTTTACTATAATAATGATATTAAAACTAAACCAGATATAATAATTAGAAACACTGACCACTGACGACTCGACAGGGTTCAACATTATTTGCATTGCAATTTCAATTTTCACTCGACAGGTTTCAAGTCATTTTGCAAAACATGTGTTTTTCGACAATGGTCGTACATTCCTATAACAGTATGTTTTTTTTTATTGTGGACATTTATCTTGGGACAGATGGTGTATCACTCTAGTTTGGAAATAAATAACAATTGTTGTAGCAATTCGGGTATAAAAAACGAACAAACATATTAATACGTTTAAACAGTGACAAATTAAAAATATCGTTATTAGTAAAATGGTAAAAAGAAGAATAACATAAATTATGAATGACTTCACAAAGAAAAACAACAAAAAAATCAAAAAAAAGTTCAACAAAGTTATAATGGTGTAACTTGTTAAAATTAAAATTAATCGTCCCAAAATAATGTCTACCATATATGATATATAATAAAATAATTAAAATTAAAACGTTTTTTAAACGTATTTTAGTTAATATACGATTATATGTGTTAATATGATGAAAGTGTAAAATGAAAAATAGAAAAGTAAAAAGTGTAAAGTAAACTAACTAAATAATTATAAGAATATAAAATGTAAATATATATACATATATATAGGACGATAATCAAATTAGAACCAAAAATAGGTTGAGAACCGTGAAAACCAATCTAAACCATTGATTAATTTTAATACATGGTCATTAAAGGCAATGACAATTTTGAAATAAATTGGAAGTGAAACAACTTTTAATTAAAACCATAGGATCAAAACCAACTTACGGCTTAGATCGGTTCTCACGGTTCTCAATCTTTTTTCGGTTCTCACATGATTTAACCCATATATATATATACATATAATAAATAAGTAAATAGAAGGACACGTGTCGCCTTCTGGTGAGCCCATTTTTTCATTTTTCCGCCTAAACATGTATCTCGACGCATTTTACATTATAAGTTCATTTAGCATATCCACATTCATTCCTTTTTAAATCTTTCCTTAATTCAATTTTTTTAATTTATACCTTATATTTACTACTCTTATAATTAGGTATTTAGTTTACTTTTAATCACTTACTTTTTTATTTTTCATTTTAGACTATTATCATATTAACATAAATAATATATAGGAACTAAAATTCATCAAAAAAACATTTTTATTTTTTACAAATTATACCATTGTAATCGTTTCGTCAATAGTCTGTCCAATATTGAATAATTTTGGATTTAATTATATTATTAAATATCATAAATATATACGAATTAATATGTCGTAATTAGTATGAGATTTGTTAAAATTAGTATGAGATTTGATACAAATAATCTCTAAATTGTCGTGATTTTTTTTTGCAATTTCATATCAATTTTAACGATGTATTTTTCAATAATTTTATTTACGTTCTATTATAAATTTTGTTTTATAAATTCTTAATTTTTATTCATATTTTTTATTAATTTTTTGCAAAACATCATTTGTGAAAACTGCCTAAAAGAAGGACATTTTGTAACCAACTGTAAAAAAACAACTCTGAAAGAAAAAAGTTTGGAAAAGTAACATCGTACTTTCGATGATCATTTATATCTGTAAGATAAGTTTTCTGGCATTATTTAATTTTTTAAATTACTCCGTGTAATACACGGGGTCGAACCTAGTATATATATATATATATATATATATATATATATATATATATAGTGGAAAGATATTTTGCAACCCTTAAAAGGGTTGCAACCCTTGCAACCCATATCTTAACCGTTGAATTCATGATCGGCGGTTATTTTATTTTTATTTTTCTGTTTTTTTTAATTAAAAATATTGGGCCCCATATCTATTGTAACCGCCGATCATGAATCCGACGATTAAGATGTGGGTTGCAAATTAAACAACCCCTATATATAAATATATATATATATATAGGGTCAGGTTCAGGGGAAAACCTCAAAAAAACGAAAAACTGAGGAACACCTTGGTAGTCCTTCATCTGGACGGTATGCACTTGTACATACAAATAATTTGTAACATGCATTTGTGCATATGCACAAGTGCATAATGCACTTGTGCATAAAAACCAAAAAACAACATAATTTATCTGTATGCACAAGTACATACCGTCCAGATGAAGGGCTACCAGAGTGTTTTCTCAGTTTTCCGTTTTTTTGAGGTTTTCCCTTGAACCTCCGTCTATATATATATATATATATATATATATATTAAAATCAGGATTCCCCGGTATAATCCTTCATTCACAGCCTCCATCCCGAAAATTTAAATTTTGTTTTACCCAACCCCGTGATCCACCCCTAATAAATCGCGGGGTAACCCCCCGATTTTCAAAAAAAAATGGTTATCCCCGCGATTTAAAAATCCCGGTCACAATCCCAGGGTAATTGGGTATTTCGGCAAAATTTTAGAGATTTTGGGCATTTTGGTAAGATACGACTGAAATACGGGCATTTTAATTAAATTCCCTTTAAAAAAGGTAAACAAATATGTATGTATAAACGGATTATTCGGATGATTTTCGAGTTGAAAATTTTGACCCTGACCTTACCCTTTAAATTTTCATGTCGTGTCGTGTCAACCCGTTTACTTAAATAGGTTGAAATGTATTACCCAAACCCCTTTATTTCATGCCGAGTTCGTGTCGTGTCAGTTTTTGTCGGGTTTATGCACTGAGATGCACCGGATCAATTCTCGTATCAAGCGCGATTAATGGATGACTTGAGATTAAAAATTACCAAGGTCTAACTTTTCTTCTGACACGATTCTTCGTTTGTTGATATAAACTAAAAAAATCACTATTTTATTATATTAATGATCCTAAGACCATTAGATATTCCAACAGTAGATTCAAATAAAAACAATGAAGAACTAAATTAATTATCATGATGTATAGTGGACATATTGCCACATTGTGGCCTATCAAACTTGACTGTACTGTGACTGTGAGCATAAGCCATCAAGAAATCCACTATTTATTATATAAATAATGTTAAGGCACACATTAGAAATTCCAACAGTAGATTCAAATATAAACGATGAAGAACTAAATTAATTATATTAAATTGACACAACTGTGTGACTGTTAGCATAAGTCATTAAGAATGCTGATCTTTATTTCCAAAACGAAACCATTGTCCCAAGTGCAGGATCTGCAGATAAAAACAAAACTAATTAATTGTTGCAAAACAAAAATATAATCATATTTCACAAATGGAAAACACATGTTTGCAAGTTTTTTAAAAAGATTTTAAATGCAAACAAAAACCGAGTTAACAAATTTTTAGAAGTTAAAATCACTTTTTATTATGAACATGTATAATAAATTACTTAAAAAGTTGTGTCGATGATAAAAAAAGAAAAAATCTCAATCACACGTGATTGTTTGAAAAAAAATATATTAACTGAGCCCTCATCTTTGACTACTCCTAACTATAAATATCGGACGGTAGCAGAAAGAGAGTCACCAGCTGAAGAGAATACAAACATATATACATTCTCTTTAAGGTCTCTCTTCATTGATCGAGCTTTGTGTTGTTGTATTACTAACAGTTTGCAGGATCAGAGATATGGGTGCAGGTGGTCGGATGTTGGATTCATCTGAGGACGAAAACATCCTGAAACGTGTCCCGGTAGATCCTCCCTTCTCGTTAAGTGATCTAAAGAAAGCAATCCCGGCTCATTGCTTCGAGCGATCTGTCATCCGTTCATCTTACTATGTTGTTCATGATCTCATTGTTGCCTATGTCTTTTACTTCCTTGCCAACACATATATTCCTCTTCTTCCTGCTCCTCTAGCTTACCTGGCCTGGCCCATTTACTGGTTTTGCCAAGCTAGCATTTGCACTGGCTTATGGGTCATTGGTCATGAATGTGGTCACCATGCCTTTAGTGAATACCAGTGGGTTGATGACACTGTTGGATTCATCCTCCATTCTGCTCTCTTTACCCCTTATTTCTCTTGGAAATACAGCCATAGGAATCACCATGCCAACACAAATTCCCTCGATAACGATGAAGTTTACATTCCTAAACGTAAGTCCAAGGTCACGATTTATTCAAAACTTCTCAACAACCCACCTGGTCGAGTCTTCACTTTGGTTTTTAGGTTGACTCTAGGGTTTCCTTTATACCTCTTGACTAATATTTCTGGCAAGAAATACGGAAGGTTTGCCAACCACTTTGATCCAATGAGTCCAATTTTCACTGAGCGTGAACGAATTCAGGTTCTGGTATCGGATCTTGGTCTTCTTGCTGTGTTTTATGCAATTAAGCTTGCTGTAGCAGCAAAAGGAGCCGCTTGGGTGATTTCCATGTATGGAATTCCGGTGGTAGGCGTACATGTTTTCTTCGTTTTGATTACTTATCTGCATCACACCCATCTCTCTTTGCCTCATTACGATTCAACTGAATGGAACTGGATCAGAGGAGCCTTATCGACAATCGACAGAGACTTCGGATTCCTGAATAGGGTTTTCCATGACGTTACACACACTCACGTGTTGCATCATTTGATCTCATACATTCCACATTATCATGCCAAGGAGGCAAGGGATGCAATCAAGCCTGTTTTGGGCGAGTATTATAAGATCGATAGGACTCCAATTTTCAAAGCAATGTGGAGGGAGGCCAAAGAATGCATCTACATTGAACCAGATGTAGATAGCGAGCACAAGGGTACATACTGGTACCATAAAGTACTGTGATCAGTTGACACAATCCAATTGTACGCTTAAATTGTACAACTTTGTTTTATGTATACTGAATTATCTTGAATCAAATTAAAGTTCGTGGGTTCTTTTCGCTTAACAATACTTTTCTATAGTGGAAATTTGCTTCGTGACTGTGATCTACTCGCAAGTATCTGTTGTATACAATTGAATAAGGACACCAAATTAGCTTCAAGACCATTAAAATCTTATTATTGAAAGAAAAAATAGGAGTAAGTTACAAATTTCATCCCGGTGGTTATATGAAATTTTGGATCGGGTAACCCAAACGAAATAATTACATGTATGGTTATCATAGTTTCACTCTTGTTATGGCCGGGTCCCTTGACCTAACGATGCTAAACTTAACTCTATTAATTAAATAGAGTATTTTGATCTTTTTACTGTTTTATTTTAAGTTTATAGATATATATATATATATATATATATATATATATATATATATATATATATATATATATATGTATATATATGTATATTACTACCTTATAATGCATTCAACACAAAACTCTTAAAAACAAGTTTTAATGCACAATGTACCTCTCTTTTATGCATAAAACTTAAAAAACTATGAATTACAAGTATTCATGCATTAGGTACAAGTACTTTAAACCCAAAATCAAAATTACCACAGTTTTGGAATGTCTGAGGGTTTTCTTTCCCCTCTCCAGATTTTTTCATCCTCTATTGATTATTATTTCCAGCTTTCATGACAAGATTTGATTTCTGATAAGCTAATTTGATTCATACCTCTCGATCCCTCCAAATATTTCCTGACCCAAGACCGGTTCAAATGAATTCAAATTTAACCCGCTCTCCATTTCATTCTGCATCTTTCTCCAAATCTCTCAAATCATATTTAGTTTTATAGTCTCATATGAACTACTTCTGCCTCAAGGAGGAAAGCAATGCAGAGGCCATTCATGTTGTTGATTAGGGTTTGGTTGACTTTTTTGCTCTCATCCCTCTCTATCTATGACTCTCAACCATCGCTCTATCTCCATCTTTAGATTTCAGAAAAACAAAAAAGTAATGAAGCTCCGACATCATTTCTCTAACCTCTTCTTTATTTGATATCCCCGACAGGCTCCTATGCTCGATGAGGCGGTTATGTAGGTAACTGTTTTGTTCATCCTGGTTTGTATGGTTTGTGTTGCAAAACCTTGTGCTTGTGTTGCAAAACCTTGTGCTTTGACTATATTTTGTGTTCTATATAAGGAAAATCGAATTCGATTTCTATTAAAAGAAACTAAAACCCATAAAAATTCTTGATATTTGAATCCAGTTTTCCTTTTGAAACTATATAGAACCCAATTTTCCTTTTGAAACTATCATCTCTTGAGACTATACAGAAATTTGGGTTTGGTTATGGTCATTTGAAACATAATCAAGTAGACAATTAGGGTTAGGATTAAAATTAGGGTTATATATAATTTGGGTGTGAAATATTGTTGCCAAATTTGGGAGGGAAAAGGTTGTCATTTTGAATTCGAGTTCTAACTTGTCATATTTAGTTATGGAAACTCTTGAATTTGATGGTTATTTGAAATGGCCTGCAGATTTTTTATATCAAAATTTTGAAATAGCCTGTGTAGATTTTGATGTGTTAATGTATATAGAGGGCCTAGGCCCATGTTAGTATAGGGCCCAAGCCCGTTTAGTCTACGTATATATTTGTTGTATTCTGTAGTCTAGGTTAGATTACTCTTATAATTTTACCTTTCTCTCAATCAATATATCGAGGTTTCAAACCTTGTATTGTACGTTTTCTCTCAATCAATATATCGAGGTTTCAAAACTTCAGCACTTTCATCGTCTCTTTCAACCATATTCATCTTCTAACATGGTATCAGAGCTGTAGGTTTATTCTTCGATTTCACTGTTAATCGTCGTCACTGTTCATCCAGAAATCAATTTTGTCTTTGTTTTGTCGACATCGATCGATCTGAAATCGATCGATCTGTGTGTTTTGAATCGCCGCCGCCGCTGTGTGTTTATCGGTCGTATCATTTTATCGGTCGTATCATTTTATCGGTCGAATCATTTTATCGGTCTTGCTTTCTATCGGTCGAATCATTTTATCGGTCGAACTCTCTTTACCGGTCAAACTCTCTTTTATCGGTCGAATCATTTTGTCGGTCGAATCATTTTATCGGTCTTGCTTTCTATCGGTCGAATCATTTTATCGGTCGAACCCTTTACCGGTCGAACTCTCTTTTACCGGTCGAACTCCTATCGGTCAAAGCATTCTACCGGTCGAATCCTATCGGTCGAAGTCTATCGGTCGAATCTACTGGTCGTTAATACCGGTCATTAATACTGTTTCTCAGTATTTATTTCCCTTTTCATGGATACCAATTTCAGTCACTCAAATCCCATCTCAGTTGTTTTCAATGGTTACAACTACATTATTTGGCATCACCATATGACAATTCTGCTAAAATCCCATGGTCTTTACACCTATGTTACTGGGGCATCCACAGTTCCAGTTCAGGAACCAACTGAGAATCCTGTTGACTTTGCAAAACGCATGAATGAGTGGGACATCAATAATGCTCGTATTATGGGCTTTATTAATGCCTCCACTACTCCTGAGATCAACCAACAGTTTCTTTGGTTACCTTACCGCCAAAAGTCTCTGAGATTTTCTTGCCAAGCGGTACACGTCATCTGGTCTATCTCATCAGTATCAACTGTGGACCACTTTTCAGAGCAAACGTTATATCTCTGAAATGCAGTCTCTCAGAGATCATATAAGTCTTGGAGTACCATAAATTTTTGATGACACAGCTCAACAATTCACTGCCTACTTCAACCAGCTACATTTGATTACTATTCTGATGGGTCTTACTGACAAATTTGAGAATGTTCGTGCTTCTCTTTTTCATAGGCAGCCATTACCTACTCTTGAAGAAGCTATATCAGAATTGATAAGTGAAGAAACCCGTCTTCACATGTGATCACCGATGCCCGCTACTGATAGCGTTCTCTACACGTCTCATCCCAAGGCCAAAGGCAAATGGACCAACAACAATCAGTCCAAATCTGGGGGAAAGATGAATACATCCGAGTATGCCTTTTGCCATTCTCCTGTTCATCTTCTTCTTGATTGTCCTATTCGTAAGTGTCGTAGGTGTGGCATCACTCATCCGCGTCATTATGAGTCTGACTGCCCGAAGAATTCAAAGCACACTGGTTCTCAGAACCGGACTCACGTTGTTACTGGGCCTACTAGTGCTGATACTGAGGTTTCTACAGCCTCCTCACCTGACCAAATGGAACTGATGCGTCGCAATCAGGAACTCATGGAGCAAATCATGTATGGTGCTATGGGTATGAATTCTCCACACTCGGCTGCTTCAGGTAACGTATGGCTTTTTGACTCTGGGTGTTGCAATCATATGACACCTTGCCCTGATGGTTTCGTTTCTAAGAAATCACCTCAATAATTTACGTCAGTAAGAACTGCTGACAACACTGGTCTACCGGTATCCTTTATTGGAAATGTTTCCACTCCTCATATACAATTACCGGATGTTCTAAATGTTCCGAAGCTATCTCTGAGCTTAGTTTCAATTGCACAACTTCTTGAATCTAATTTGATCATTTTATTTCATTCTTCTGGTTGTGTTGTACAGGATCCAAAGACCAAGCAGATCCTTGGACTCGGCCGTAAAGTTGGACGGATGATTGAAGTGGTCTACCTGCGTCTTCCTTTACCCTCTACAAGTTTTGTTGCCTCGGTTTCCAGCATTTCTTCCTTTGAGTTGTGGCATGCCCGGCTGCTGGGTCACTTATCTCTAGCCAGAATAAAATCATTAGCTCATTTAGGGGTGTTAGAAAGTGTGTATCAACTGACAATATTTCTTGTTTATCTTGCAAACTTGGCAAACATCATGCTTTACCTTTTGAAATGAATGAGTTTAGTTCTACTTCTTCTTTTGATCTTATTCATTTTGATGTATGGCACCATCACCACATCCATCCATGGGGGGTGCTCGATATTTTGTTATTTTTATTGATGATCATACACGTTTCACATGGATATATCTCATGAAACATCGTTCGGACTTACCCCAAATCTATATTATGTTTGCTCGGATGATTCGCACCCAGTTCTCAAAATCTATAAAGATTCTTAGAGCTGATAATGCTATGGAATACAAAGAGTCATCTCTTCTCTCCTTTCTTCAATCTCAGGGGACTCTCTCTCAGTACTCCTGTCCTGGCACATCTCCTCAAAATGGTCGTGCCGAACGCAAACACCGTCATATTCTTGATACAGTTCGCACCCTCCTCATCTCCGCTAAATGTCCAGAATGTTTTTGGGGTGAAGATGCTTTTACTGCAGTTTATACTATTAATCGTCACCCTACCCCCATCCTTAATAATAAGTCTCCTTATGAGGCTCTTTATAAGGTCACTCCTGCCTATGAACTTCTAAAAGTTTGGGGTAGTGCTTGTTTTGTACAATTACAATCTCATGAACATAACAAACTTGAACCTCGCTCCAGACTGTGCTGCTTCCTTGGATATGGTATAGAGCACAAGGGTTATCGCTGATGGGATCCTATCTCCCAGCGTCTTCGTATATCTCGTCGTGTTACCTTCTGGGAACATGTTCCTTTCTCTTCTATATCCAAGTTTCGTGAGTCTCCTAACCTCATCACTCCGTTTTTCACTGATGCTTCCGTCTCATTGGACTCACTCCAATCTGACATCATATCATCTCCACCTGTTGTTCCAACTCCTTATGAGTATGCCTCTCCTTCAGCATCTCCTGACCTCACACAGCCTGGATCTCCTAGTTTTCCTGATCAACATCAATCATCTGCTCCATCTGCACAGCCAACATATGAGATGCCTGCTAAGACTTTGGCTCCTGGAACTTCTCAATCTCAGAATGTTAGACGATCAGAACGGGTAAGACAAGTTCCTTCTCATCTTCGTGATTATCATGTTTATGCTACTCTGCTGTCAAATCACGAACCTACTTCCTACAAGGAAGCCTCCTCTAACCCTGATTGGCAGAAAGCTATGGATGAGGAACTTCAGGTACTTGACAAAGCTCAGACATGGGCATCTGTCCCTCTTCTACCAGGCAAGTCACCTATTGGCTCCAAATGGGTGTTCAAAATCAAAACCAAATCTGATGGCTCTATTGATCGGTATAAAGCTCTTCTTGTGGCCAAGGGCTTCAATCAAGAGTACGATATTGATTATGAGGAGACTTTTGCACCTGTTGCTCGAGTTACTTCTGTTCGCAGTCTTCTTGCCATCGCAGCTACCAAACAATGGCCTCTCTTTCAGATGGATGTTAATAATGCCTTTTTGAACGGTGACTTATCTGAGGAGGTCTACATGACACCTTCTCCAGGCGTTCGACTTCCACAAGGTCATGTTTGTCGTCTTCAGAAGGCTCTTTATGGCCTCAAGCAAGCTCCACGAGCTTGGTTTGAGAAATTCAGTTCCACAGTCACTTCTCTGGGTTTCTCACCCAGCAACTATGATTCAGGACTGTTTACTCGGACCACTGAGGCTGGCACAATCTTACTTCTCCTGTATGTGGATGATATGATTATTACTGGCAGTGACTCTACAGGCATCGCCAATCTGAAGTCATCTATCAGCTCCTGTTTTGAGCTGAAGGATCTTGGTTCTTTACACTATTTTCTTGGTCTTGAGGTGCTCTCCGATCCTTCGGGAATTTATCTGTGTCAAGCCAAATACACCTCAGATCTTTTGTCAAAAGCTGGGATTACTGACAACAAAACAACATCCACTCCTCTTGAGCACAATCTTCATTTGGCTCCAAATGCTGGACCTCCTCTGCGTGATCCTACTTTATATCGCCAGTTAGTGGGGTCACTTGTATATCTGACAGTGACTCGACCTGATATTGCTTATGCTGTTCATACTGTCAGTCAGTTCATGTCAGCACCCTGTTCTGATCACTACGCTGCTGTCCTGCGCATTCTTCGATATTTAAAAGGGACCATGTTTCATGGTCTTCATTTTCCATCCACCTCATCGTTAACCTTGCGAGGTTTTTCTGATGCTGATTGGGACAGTGACATGACTGATCGTCGCTCCACTACCGGCTACTGTTTCTTTCTTGGCGACTCTCTTATATCCTGGCGAAGCAAGAAACAATCTCTCACAGCTCGGTCCAGTACTGAAGCTGAGTATCGAGCACTAGCTGACACAGCTCAAGAACTTGTGTGGTTACGCTGGCTACTCTATGACATGGGGGCTCCTCAACAGTCTCCAACTCCATTGTGGTGTGACAACAACAGTGCCATTCAGATTGCTCACAATGATGTCTTCCACGAGTGAACGAAGCATATTGAAATTGACTGTCATTTTGTTCGTCAACATGTGACTCGTAAGACTATTCAGCTTCTGCCTATTTCAACTATTGATCAACCAGCTGATATTTTCACTAAAGCTCATTTACCAAGACGGTTTCGTGATCTAGTTTCCAAACTCCATCTAGCTCATTCTTCTCCCGATTGAGTTTGAGGGGGGATGTTAATGTATATAGAGGGCCTAGGCCCATGTTAGTATAGGGGCCAAGCCCGTTTAGTCTACGTATATATTTGTTGTATTCTGTAGTCTAGGTTAGATTACTCTTATAATTTTACCTTTCGTATTGTACGTTTTCTCTCAATCAATATATCGAGGTTTCAAACCTTCAACACTTTCATCGTCTCTTTCAACCATATTCATCTTCTAACATGATGGTTTCAGGATATTTAGAAGATGGAAGGTCAATCCTCTTTTTTGTCTTGAAGAAAGTTTCAAAGTGTCTTTTGATCCAGGAAGCTTTTTTCATACCTTTTTTTCACTTTTATTAAGCTTTATATTGCCTCTTTTCAAACAGGGCTCAGGTCTGTTTCAAGATACTAATCATCTCTGTAACTTCTCTGCCTCTCTCTACTAGCAAGAAAACATCTACTCTAAATCCCCAAATTATTAGAAACAACAAGGTTAATTCATAACTTGGAATGATATAAAAAAAAACAATTGCTTTTGTAATCCATAGACAAAAATACTCTCATTATATGTGATTCCAAGTTGGATTTTACAAGTATTAGAGGTGTGGGGACTAGAAAACTTTATAAATTAATATATGCTAAATGATATGTGTTCATGATTGGCGACATAAATCATTAACTGAACACGTAGTTGGGAAATTTAATATAGTTTTGGGTATTCTTGATTTTGCACTTAAATCATTTTCAGTCTATTTCTCTATACTAGCAAATATATTATTTCATTGTTCTTATTTCACTGAATCGTTATATATGAACTAACTATTTTCTTATTTCACAAAATCTCAGTAAATAATATTTACTTTTTCTGATAAATTTTACAGGAATCAGAGGACATATCGTCCCCAAAAAAGTGCACCCACAGGGGGAGTAAGGTTGAGCTCTCCCCATCCATCCTTCCTCACTTTTTGGCATTTTTTATTGAAACGATCAACAAAATGACAACAATTCAATAATTGTCTTTTATTTCATATTCCTACATCTAGATGAAGCTTATTTTCATTGTGTGTGCAGGGTGTAGAGCTAAGGAAACACATTGATGCTACTTTGGGTAGTGGAAACCCGAGAGAAGTTGTAAGACTTCCATTAAGGGAGGATATAATGAATGGCTTGCTGTCAAAAGTTACTCTCTTTTCCTCTCTCTAATTTTGTGTGTGTGTGTGACTTCCATCGAAAACAGTAGTCTTTAGCTTTGGTATGTTCTAAAAGAACGTGAAATGACCAAACGATCATTGGCCCAAACGGTACCCCCAGTTGAGCCAACTTCCCATTAAGGTAAAGGGTTCATACCTCCCCAAAATTGAGAAGTGTGCCTGAGTAGTTGCCGTATAAAAATCTTATATATTTGAAAAAAAGAGCGTGAAATTCTGTTTATGTTCAACAAAAAGTTTCCCTTGAAAATGGTTCTCAGATCAAGGAAATTTTGTATAGATCCTTTATACGTGTCCCAAATTTGTCATTTTTTAAATGATTATGGCGCACTCTATAGGACTATCATGTTCATTTCCTTATGTTCGTCACTCTTACCGGGTAAGATTGTCAATAATTGTCATGTCCATCCAATATATGAACATGTTCATCCAATATATTAAATGAGTGAGTAAGCACTCACCGGTAAACGTTTAAGTAAACGACCCCTTACTTTTTTCGTTGTGAACCTTAGTTGCATATGAATTACATCCTCAAAGAAACATTCCTTTTGTACTTTAGAGGCATTGTGTTTCTCTATAAATCTAGTTTATGATATAAGTTTGTTAGTCGAAGGGTATATGATGATGAATTGATGATAATTCTTGTATAATGAATGACTAATGTGTGTTTCAAATTCTTATTCCTTTAATCATTCAACAATGAACGCAAAGCTTGCGCACATGAAGAAGCACAAAAACTGCCGAGTAGCAAGTTAAGGGCAGAGTAATGTCTTGAGTCTCGAGATAAACGCGAAGAGGATGTAGAAGGTACAACACGAAGAGGTCTCGACCGGCAAAAACAGCAGCGGAGATATCTTCATCTTAGCCACACCACAACAAGATTGTCTTCATGTTATTCCACAAGTAAGAGATTGGGAGGGAAGTTGAGAGGAGCAAGATATGTCTTCTCTTGGCCACACCACAGCTGAAGAATCTTATTCAATGGTCACTTATAATCGCTTTTGGTCCCAAATCTTTGGGTAGAAGTTTTGTATAAATGTATCGTCATGCTATTAAGTATTTTGATTTAAGTCATTCTTTAGTCAGATGTTCACCTCTTAACACACAGTCTAGATCGAAAACTACAAGAACAATTTAACTTGCTCCTTCTAGGTGGAGTGGTCGTGAGTTCAATTTAATGGTTCAATATCGGATAAATATTTGAAAGCTCCCGTTAACATAGATGCTTTTATATTTTTAAAATAAGAATGCTTAAAGCAATCAAAATAACTAACATGATGGGTATAATTTAAATAAAGCAATCAAATAAATTAATTATTAATAGAAACAAAATATTAAAATGAAATAATGTTGTTTAATCATCTACTTTTGGTCCAATTATTGATGATTAAAAACACAAAGTTATAATTCATAACATGTTTAATTAGTTATTGTGCATCACATTTGAAAAGAAACATAGTAAACTTAACGTATTCATTAAATCAAGTAATAACAATAATATTTGGTTGTAATGGGTCAGTGGGATATTAGGTTGATCATGGGGATGTTTCACAGCAAGTTGTGTGGATTAAGTTAAATCGTTAGAATAACTTTTTTTTGTGTTATATAAGGGTATGAATTATATAACTAATAGTTTAAAAGTGGTTTTTAGATTTTTGGGAAACACTTATTGGGTAAGATTTTTGGTTCTTGCCCTCCATCAATCGATTAAGGTTTTCCGTACTTGTCATATTCACCGGGTAAGGTAAGTGAATCGGTAAGTACTTATTCGGTTAACATTTGGTAAGCAAGCGCTTAATTATTAAGTCGTAAAACACACATATAATTCACATCGGTAGGCGTCGTAATTATTTATAATTCACATCGTGGGTTGGGTTTTAAGGAAAAGGGAAGTCATGGTGAGAAACGTAAGAAAGTATTTGGACCCTTGCATCAATCTTAATTGAAGATCAACTCTAACGAGATGCACCAGCTCAATTTCCATGAGAAGCACAATTCATGGATGAGAGTGAGATTAAAAGTGATGAAGGATCGAGATCCCTTCTTACGCTTATCACCTTAACTCTTTTTCTCACACGATCTTTCGCCTCACATGGGTTTGGTTTTTCATATAGAAAAAGGGATAATATAGAGATACAAAATGCTTTTGAACACCATAATATTAAATAATTATATTTATATCAAGGTGTTCAAAAGTTTGAAAATCTTCTATAAAACTTGTTAGAACGTCCAAAAACGTTCTATAAACTTATTGTAACACTTTTAGATATAACACTTTTTCTGTTTGGTCCTATAAACAAGGTTTTGTAAAACACTCTGTTAAAACTCTTAGTTATTTTACGCGTCATATAAACTCAATTTTGTTGCAGTGGCTTCATAATTGTGATTCACCCACGCTGCATCGCGCGAGTTCACAGCTAGTATATATATATATATATATATATATATATATATATATATATATATATATATATTGAAGCGGGCCTTGGCATTGAGGATCGGCCCTAATATTCTGGGAGGCCCATGATTGGGCTCCGTTTCAGGCCCACGACCAGTGCATTCGAAGCCTGGAACGAGACGCACGCCGTGGTTAGGCCCGAAGACTTTGAACCCCAAAAAAAACTCTGTTTAAGTATGTTTTCTTGGACGTTTTTATGTTTTTTGCTCTTTTTTGCATTTTCGATTGGGATTAATTTTATGTTCGGCCCATGACCTTAGAGATTCTATCTCTGATTTTCCTCCCAAATTTTGAGTTCACGTGAATTCAAGTTTGAAGCCTAAGGTTTATTATTCGTCGAATCAAGGAACCCTAGAAGAGATTATCCACAGGTATTCATTGAATCAACATGCGTATTCGTAATATGGTATTTGTTTATCCGCTACATCATATATTATATTTAATATATTATATTATTTTAGTTTATTAGTTATCAATTAATATTTAAATATCCTAAAATCTGAACCCTATCCCACGAGCCTTTCCCCATGCCACTGCCATGAAAACGTTGATGTCTCGTGCCCCCATTTGGTAGGTTTATCTTCACATCATCCTCCACAAATCTCCCATCGCATATCATCGTGCCACAACCCTTGGAAACGACGATGCCTACTCCCTCGTCTGGCGTCTCACATACCACCATAGCACCACCGGATCATCTTCCTCGATATGCCGTCACACATCATCCTTCCCCTCTACGTCCAGCCTTCCTATCTTTGTTCCCCTTTTTGAAGATCGATTCACATCAAAACCCAAAAAAAGGAGAATGGTCTACTCACACAAGTATCGACCAAATCTGAATGAGAAATCAAGATCGGTAATGGTTGATTTATTCAAGAACAGAAAGCATAAGAAGCTTAAACTGAGTTTTAGGGTCAATTCTTCAAGTATGTGCAGAGTTGGTTAATGGAGTTAAGACAAGGGACCAATTCAAAACAAAAGTGAAACCATGGTGACCATACATGTAATTATTTCATTTGGGGGACCTAATCTAAAATTTCATATTTGTAATTTACTCAAAACATAATGTATTATATGACACAATATAAGACCATCTCGAATGACCAAATACCATTTCTTAAACCAAATCACCTAAATGGGAACAATTTCATATACTAAATTTGGTGTAACATAATTTGTTTACACATTTTATCTACTATTAATTTTTCACTATTATAAATTTAATCATTCAATTATGAGATTTATGTATTTTTATTTTAAATTTGTTAAAATTTTTATAGTTTTTACGTGTTATCTATATATCAGTTGATCTACAAAATTTACAAAATGTTGTAAGATCTTGTAACACCCAGACTATTGTCCAACTTGTTATATGTCATTCTCAAACAAAAAAAAAAATACAAAATGGTAAACCAAGTCAACTCATGTCATCCACACAAGGTTCTAAATGAAATTAGACATAGTATGACGGTGAGATCAAACTTTATGAGTTACTACAGCTTAAGACGACAAAAATAATATATTTGTGTGTGTTTAAGTCTGTTGAACAATTTAAATTCATATGAAACTATCAAAAGAATTACCATATAGTTATATCAAATACATACACACAACTTACAAAAAATTAAAAGATCATAACAAAAAGATTAATTGTTCTACCAAAAGTGCCAAATCGAGTCGGTTTTGATGTTAAGCGATGATGGTTTGATGAGTTGATTTCAGTCCTGATGACTCTCTTCAATCTTTAATTCATAATCAATTTTGTGTATGTACAAAAGTTAGGATTTTGAGTTTTTAGTTTTTCTTTTTTTATTGATTTGTTATATTTGATGACATCATGCAATCAATCATATATACTTACACCTAGATTAAATATTTAAAATAAATAAATAAATAAACCCCCCACGCCTTGCGCCATAAACAAATGTTACACGCCATAACACTTTGTAATGGTTTATCAGATGACGCGACTTAGGGTCATGTCACAGTGGTTACCTTTATGCCAAATCCATGCCTCGACACCATAACGCTCCTTATCACCGACAATAACACATTATTTAGAACATGGCCCACATCCCACAACTATTGCAGTGAAGACTTAACAACTGAACCATACTTGGACAGATCCTCAATCTAGAACTTAAACAAGTTCAAACATCTGAACCTAAATGTTAGTACAACCGAAACATTGAAACTAAACAATTGAATTAACATCCTATCAAACTTAATAGCATTTCATAATCTGATAAGCTACGCATAACTCCATACATAAATAAATGTACTAAAATGCAAAATCATACTATCCTAAGTTGGAAAGAAGGGGATTAAATAAATTTATATTAATCAACGGTAAACTAATAAAGTAAGAAAATAAACAATAGATTCCATCCAAACTAAAACAAGAAACAAAAAGATAAAATGCAAGAACTAAGATAATGCAAAAAGAAATTGATGTTGTAAAAAAATAAACAAAAATCAAACATGTAGTAAAATAGATCCAAGAGACTCGTCTACAGGAAAATAATAGTGAATATAATCTAAGCAATATGGAATTATAACTAATTTTCTCTCTCTCTCTCTAGATATATATATATATATATATATATATATATACATAGGCATGGTTATTTTGCAACTCAGTAAGAGGTTATAACATCGTGCAACCCTCATCTAAATAGTTCATTTAACTCATTCATTATATAGACACCATTACCGAATTGCATCTCATTTAGTCGAATTTCAACGGCAAATGTCAATGCACATAATGGTTTATGCGTTGAAGGTGGTACTTTCATGACACAATATGCATTCCATGTTAGTGTATGCCTTTAATGAAATACTATGCATTGTAGGTAAGATTATTGCATGAAATCAGTAATCATTGATGCAATGCAATAATCAATCCATAATCAATAGGTTAAATAAATGGTTTAAATGAGGTTGTACGGGGTTGTAACATTTTTCTGAGTTGCAAAATAAACCACGCATACATACATACATATATATATACATACATATATATATATATATAGACAGAGAGAGAGGTTCAAACGAAAACGCTAACTATTTAAAAAAACACGAGGACAATAGATTATGTGCAAAATCATATATGATTCGGCATTAACAGCCAAAAAAAATAGGCGCAGGCGACTTTAGTCGCCCGCAAAGTCGTCCGCAATCATATATGAGTTTTTACGTGAATCATGTATGATTTTGTATGTGATTCGTTGTTCTCGTGTTTTTTCTTAAAAAGATAGGGGTAGGTTCAAATGATAAATGTAAAGTGTGTAAGAAATAGAGAATTAGTCTTAGCATTCATATAACTTGTCAAAAATTGCGGCTTTAACCGGTCAAAAATTGCAGTTACTCCTAAAATAGAAGAACAGTTTCGTAACTTTTACAAATACACGGGACGAGTTCATATGTGAACCTGTATGATTCATATATGAACTATATGTTCATATGTGAACCCGTGTAATTCACATATAAACTCTTTTTTAACTGATTCACATATGAACCTTTGTAATTCATATATGAGCTAATTAATTGTAGGTTCATTTATGAACGTATAGCTCATATGTGAATCACACTGGTTCATATGTGAACTTGTTTGTCGTCTATTTGTAAATGTTACGAATCTACCCCTCTATTTCTGCAGACCATGCTGGAAATTATTCGGTGCGTCACAGTTAAAGCCACAAACCCAGATGATGGGCTAACATCATTTCTCTATTTCTCTCACACTTATCATTTCTCATTAACATCATTTCTCTATTTCTCTCACACTTATCATTTCTCATTTGAACCTCTCCGTATATATTTATTTATATATAGGGGTAAGTTCAAAGGAAAACCACATTATCATTGTGAACATGAGGACCAATCTTGACCATTTATCAAAATTTAGAAAACTAATCTATGGCTAAAACATAAAATGGTTAATTGAGAAATGATTAGGGGCAAAAATGGAAGTTTGAATACACGCCTACCATATTTGACTTTTTATTTTTTTTCTTTAATTAAAATAATTTTACCCCTTAATTTTTAAACTAAATTATCTTAAAAATAACTAATATTTTAACCAAACAAATCATTGACGGCTTATTATTCCGACGAATCACCGACGGCGCGTTAATTTTCGACGGATCACCGACGGTCTCTATTTTGCGACGGATTACTGACGGATTTTCACCGTGTTATACACACACACACACACATACATACATACATACATATATACATATATACATACATACATATATATATACACCTAAAGTAACTAGACTTAACGGAAACAGATAACGGTCGTTATCTTTTCCCGTTAATTCCAGTTAGATCAGTGACCAAACGTGTTATACACAGATACATACATCTATACACATACATTCATACATTCATATATACTTACATATATATATATATATATATACCCCTGAACTAACTAGACTTAACGGAAACAATTAACGACCGTTATCTTTTCCCGTTAACGGAAACATGTACATGACATTGAGACATTTATATGCATACGACATATGCATATACATACAAGCAATAGATATGTATATAATACACCTATAGACATACATACATACATATGCGGCATATATATGACATATACATACTATACACATATATATATAGACATATATATATATATACACACACATACATATATAGACATGATATAGACGTATGTGCTATATACATACAAGCAATACATATGTATACAATACATCTATAGATATATATACACATATACGCACACACATACATAGACATGCATGATATAGACGTATATGTGTTATATACATACAAGCAATACATATGTATACATTACATCTACAGACATACATACACATATACATACAAGCAATACATATGTATACAATACATCTATAGACATACATACACACATACATAGACATGCATGATATAGACATATATGTGTTATATACATACAAGCAATACATATGTATACAATACATCTCCAGACATACACTACATATACATACAAACAATACATATGTATACAATACATCTATATACATACATACATATATAGACACATACATAGAGATGTATACATACATACACACATGACATAGACATGATCTATAAACATACATACATACATACATACATACTACATATCATATACATACATATATACATACATACATGATCACATACGTACATACATACATACATACATACATACATATTACATACATGATCACATACGTACATACATATTACATACATGATCACATACATACATAAATACATACGTACATACATGATCACATACGTATATACATACATACATACATATTACATACATGATCACATACGTACATACATGCATACATACATATTACATACATGATCACATACATACATAAATACTATACATATATACATACATACATGATGTACATACATACATACATACATGATCACATACGTACATACATACATATATATACATACTATACATATATACATACATACATATATGATGTACATACATACATACATACATACACGTTATCATCGACGGATTAACGACGAAATTCTTAATGTTGTCGGTAATCGGTCGGTAATTTCCGACGGATCACCGACGGACATCAGAAAAAAATTATTATTTATTAAATTATTAAATTTACCGACGGATTTCCAACGGATTTAAATATTTAAAAAAACAAAAATAAAATAATTTTATCACCGACGGATCACCGACGGATGGTCTATCCGTCGCAAATATTATTTTTCTGTCGGTGTTCCGTTGGTAATTACTGACGGATAACATCCGTCGGAAATTGTTGGTCGGAGATAAGCAAATTTCTAGTAGTGTTTTACCTAACCATTTATATCACTTTTGCATACTTCTCAAGATATATCCCAATTATAATTCATACCCACATTTATCCTATTTTAACAACACAAATCCATCACTTAATATAACGACAAACCTGATATAACATTAATGACTTACATGTATACTTTGGCATAAAAGGCCATTAACTTATTCACATAATCATCCTACCATCGAATCATAGACACAAATCATTACGATATCACTTAGAATTTACTAGCCAATGCTTTCTTCAAACCAACCAATACACCAATAATAACATAAAATTTAGCCATACACAACTTAGTTTTTTTTTCTCTAATTTAGACAGAACATAAATCTCAAATACTTCATTACTTAAATCACTTTTCTATACTAAGAAAAGCACACAACCATCAAACTCTTATAGTTTTTAGTGATAAAAATCAACAAATATTGCCCCTTAGTTTAAGTCTAGGCTATCAGCAAATTGGTTCACTTAAAATAAGGATCTGATACCATTTGTAGCAACCCGGTTTCCAAAATTTAACCACAATAACAGGAAACATTTAAATGCGATTCGAAAAGAAACAACTAGAATAATCTTTCCAGAATCACCTCAAATAAGATTACAGAAAGAATAATGGTAACTGCAATAATAAAATTAAAACATTTACTAACCGATCCTAGAAGGATCGTTTAACCTAACATCCAAAATCTTTACTAGATACTCATCCACGAGAACAAATAAATCCAACCAGAGATTTATTATCTTACCGATAGATAATCATCCACACTATCATCCGGGAACATAAATTTCCTGGCACTACTAACGAACTGGAAATTGAAATAACCTTCACCTCAAGATTTACCACTTATCTTTTTCTCAGGCTAACAATCCCAACAAAATAGATACCTAAAAATGCATTAACATGTAAAAGGAGGGTTAGACCAAAAAATCTGTTGTGAAATCCCTATCAGTACAATGATGCAATAAAACCATATCATATAAAACCTTTTAAATAAACAAATATATATATATATAGTTGGCACCCAAGCATAACCTAGTTAATCATATAGTTGGAACTCATGCACAACTCAGTTAATCGTATAGTTGGCACCCAGACACAAACAATTGTATTAATACCGTAAACATTCAACGGTAATAAATCAAATATATTGATAAACTATAATATATTTGATAACATATGCATTTCAGTTAAAAAAAGGTTATAAGAAAACTCACCTCATGACCAATTATACCATACCGAATCTTAACTGTTAAACATTCCCGAAGCGAGCACCTTAATCAACAAATTCCCAAAATAAAATCTTTAAAATCCTTTTCCCCTTCTTTCTTCCTTATGCAATTTCTTCTCCAGAGCATAAACACACATAATTTATGAAACTCAACTTATGGAAAGAAAAAGGAGGAAATGAAGTCTTATTCATAAAAACCTCAAAACGCATACAAATGTAAGTCGGCTAGAAAGTAACGATGAAAATGAGGTGTCATCACCCTTTTTTCTCCCAAATTATCTTATTTCTAAACTTAAAATGGGTTATTACAAGATGTTTGGTACATTTGCTCAATGTGTCATGGCGGTAAACAACCACCTCTCTCTCTATCTTTATGAATTAAAATTAAGGTTCTTTTAAACTATTGGATGAATTTTTTGGTACAAATATGAATGGAGAATTGGGCGAGATAGGCACATGAAGCACTTTAGCATATCTGTTTGTGGCACTTACATGAGGTAATTAAGCAATCTCAGACCCGCAAAACAAAACATATACTTTATTTGACTCCTAATCTTTATATTGATTTAGGTTTTGACTACTTCAAGCTGCATAATTTGATTGATTCAATTCAATCTGATTTGATATCTATGAACAGGGTTCTGGAAAGGTTTTTGTGCTTATATAATTTTATCTCTACAAATATGGGTGTATGGGGGTTGTTTGTTGTTCTTCATGGAGAATGTTAGGGTGCTCACGAGTTGCGTTGATCGGGTTGAAGGCATTTGAACAACCCAATCCAATGTTGGTGGTTTGAAAATTTTCAACCCAACTCAACCCAAACAAAAGTGCAACCCAACCCATTTGGTTTGGTCGAGTTGTGTTTAAACAAAGTAAAAACAATATTGGAAACATAAAAATAGAAACCTTCCATTGAAATACGATCAATCATTCAAAAGAATATATGGGTTCATCAAATATTTAGGCATTACATATAAATTTTCAATAATGTCTTTTTATGAGTTCCATTGCTCGTTATTGCAAGTTGTTTTAGGTAACTTATACATATTAATGAGAAATACAAATAATTTTAGAGAAATCGCTAAAACTTCTATCGGGTTATCGGGTTGGTCGGGTTACTTTGGGCCTAACCCAATATCAACCCAATAGATTCGGGTTGCCCTAGTTTTGTATCGATTATATGTCGGGTTACCTCGGGGTTTTTTTTTGGGGTTGGGTTGGTCGTTTTTTGAGCACCCCTAGCTAATGTTATTGAATATTGCATCAATAAACCAATTATTGAAGAACATGAATATTGGTTACAAAAGTTAATTGCTCGAGAATAAAAAAGAAAAAAAGCAAGATGAAGATGGTTGCATACAACTTCTAAAGAGGTTGTTTGATTACTACATTATCTACCATCACTCCATTGCAAAATTCATTGCTCTCCAAAATAACAAACACAAAACATCACTTAATTATGAATTTTATATAAAAGAATTTCATGTTATTTCAACTATTAACATAAATATCCAGTGTTCATACTAAATCAAAGCAACTATTAAGACAACAATTAATTAAAATTTTATATACCGTCAACTATGAAGTCAATTATAAACGTAGCAAAGAAATAATTTATTTATTTATTATACCAACATTCATACTTGATAAACCCTAAAGAGAGCAAGTCTTGATAGATACTTATAACATAACATAGTATATTTCTAAAAAAAAAAAATATATATATATATATATATATATATATATAGTGCATTTGCAACCAGAGGTGTATAGAGATGCAAATCATAAGCCTGAAATGCGTACAAGCCTGAAATGCGTTAAAAGATTTAATTTGAGACCTTATATGTGTTCATATTTGTATGTTGTGTTTCATTAGTTCTCAAGTAACAAACATTAAATCTTAACGTACTTGCATATTTTAAAAAAAAAAAAATCATCACTGTGTAACGTGTGGTGCCACACACTAGTAGTATAAATTATATAAGGAAAACCTATAAAGAATGATATGGAACATCGTTAGAGTATGATTCTATTTAGAAAATTTCTCATTATTTTGTAATTTTAAAATAGGGATTAATTGAAATGCCCGTATTTCAATCGTATCTTATTAAAATGCCCAAAATCTTCCAATTTTTGCCGAAATGGCCATTTTCCCGGGGATTTTACCCCGTGATTTTTACCCATCGCGGGGTTAGTACTCGTTTTGGTTTTAGAGGGGTTAACCCCACGATCGAAGGTATAAAGTGGTATAATCGCGAGGTGGATTGATTTTAATATATATATATATATATATATATATATTTTACTTTATACTTTTTACTTTTCTATTTTTCATTTTACATTTTCATAATATTAACACATATAATCGTATATTAACTAAAATACGTTAAAAATACATTTTAATTTTAACAAGTTACACCATTATAATCGTCTCTTCGATACCTTCGAAATGAGTTCAATATTGAATATTTTTTGATTTAATTAATTATTATATATCATATATATACTACATAAGTAATATTTTTGAATATCATTAAACCACTACCAAAAATCATGTAAAACTAACAAATAAGGTGTGACTCCCATTAAGCATATTAAGCTGCTAACAAACATATTTTAAATCGATTCAATCATTTCACCTTATGTTTTTACCTGATTTTTTTTACCATTGACCCATTAAACATAAAAATAAAATTCAAATATCCTCATTTTAAAAATAAATGTATTTAAATTGTCGTCTCTATATAATCGATAATTCTTAAAAGTTTTTACTATAATAATGATATTAAAACTAAACCAGATATAATAATTAGAAACACTGACCACTGACGACTCGACAGGGTTCAACATTATTTGCATTGCAATTTCAATTTTCACTCGACAGGTTTCAAGTCATTTTGCAAAACATGTGTTTTTCGACAATGGTCGTACATTCCTATAACAGTATGTTTTTTTTTATTGTGGACATTTATCTTGGGACAGATGGTGTATCACTCTAGTTTGGAAATAAATAACAATTGTTGTAGCAATTCGGGTATAAAAAACGAACAAACATATTAATACGTTTAAACAGTGACAAATTAAAAATATCGTTATTAGTAAAATGGTAAAAAGAAGAATAACATAAATTATGAATGACTTCACAAAGAAAAACAACAAAAAAATCAAAAAAAAGTTCAACAAAGTTATAATGGTGTAACTTGTTAAAATTAAAATTAATCGTCCCAAAATAATGTCTACCATATATGATATATAATAAAATAATTAAAATTAAAACGTTTTTTAAACGTATTTTAGTTAATATACGATTATATGTGTTAATATGATGAAAGTGTAAAATGAAAAATAGAAAAGTAAAAAGTGTAAAGTAAACTAACTAAATAATTATAAGAATATAAAATGTAAATATATATACATATATATAGGACGATAATCAAATTAGAACCAAAAATAGGTTGAGAACCGTGAAAACCAATCTAAACCATTGATTAATTTTAATCCATGGTCATTAAAGGCAATGACAATTTTGAAATAAATTGGAAGTGAAACAACTTTTAATTAAAACCATAGGATCAAAACCAACTTACGGCTTAGATCGGTTCTCACGGTTCTCAATCTTTTTTCGGTTCTCACATGATTTAACCCATATATATATATATACATATAATAAATAAGTAAATAGAAGGACACGTGTCGCCTTCTGGTGAGCCCATTTTTTCATTTTTCCGCCTAAACATGTATCTCGACGCATTTTACATTATAAGTTCATTTAGCATATCCACATTCATTCCTTTTTAAATCTTTCCTTAATTCAATTTTTTTAATTTATACCTTATATTTACTACTCTTATAATTAGGTATTTAGTTTACTTTTAATCACTTACTTTTTTATTTTTCATTTTAGACTATTATCATATTAACATAAATAATATATAGGAACTAAAATTCATCAAAAAAACATTTTTATTTTTTACAAATTATACCATTGTAATCGTTTCGTCAATAGTCTGTCCAATATTGAATAATTTTGGATTTAATTATATTATTAAATATCATAAATATATACGAATTAATATGTCGTAATTAGTATGAGATTTGTTAAAATTAGTATGAGATTTGATACAAATAATCACTAAATTGTCGTGATTTTTTTTTGCAATTTCATATCAATTTTAACGATGTATTTTTCAATAATTTTATTTACGTTCTATTATAAATTTTGTTTTATAAATTCTTAATTTTTATTCATATTTTTTATTAATTTTTTGCAAAACATCATTTGTGAAAACTGCCTAAAAGAAGGACATTTTGTAACCAACTGTAAAAAAACAACTCTGAAAGAAAAAAGTTTGGAAAAGTAACATCGTACTTTCGATGATCATTTATATCTGTAAGATAAGTTTTCTGGCATTATTTAATTTTTTAAATTACTCCGTGTAATACACGGGGTCGAACCTAGTATATATATATATATATATATATATATATATATATATATATATATATATATATATATATATATATATAGTGGAAAGATATTTTGCAACCCTTAAAAGGGTTGCAACCCTTGCAACCCATATCTTAACCGTTGAATTCATGATCGGCGGTTATTTTATTTTTATTTTTCTGTTTTTTTTAATTAAAAATATTGGGCCCCATATCTATTGTAACCGCCGATCATGAATCCGACGATTAAGATGTGGGTTGCAAATTAAACAACCCCTATATATAAATATATATATATATAGGGTCAGGTTCAGGGGAAAACCTCAAAAAAACGAAAAACTGAGGAACACCTTGGTAGTCCTTCATCTGGACGGTATGCACTTGTACATACAAATAATTTGTAACATGCATTTGTGCATATGCACAAGTGCATAATGCACTTGTGCATAAAAACCAAAAAACAACATAATTTATCTGTATGCACAAGTACATACCGTCCAGATGAAGGGCTACCAGAGTGTTTTCTCAGTTTTCCGTTTTTTTGAGGTTTTCCCTTGAACCTCCGTCTATATATATATATATATATATATATATATATTAAAATCAGGATTCCCCGGTATAATCCTTCATTCACAGCCTCCATCCCGAAAATTTAAATTTTGTTTTACCCAACCCCGTGATCCACCCCTAATAAATCGCGGGGTAACCCCCCGATTTTCAAAAAAAAATGGTTATCCCCGCGATTTAAAAATCCCGGTCACAATCCCAGGGTAATTGGGTATTTCGGCAAAATTTTAGAGATTTTGGGCATTTTGGTAAGATACGACTGAAATACGGGCATTTTAATTAAATTCCCTTTAAAAAAGGTAAACAAATATGTATGTATAAACGGATTATTCGGATGATTTTCGAGTTGAAAATTTTGACCCTGACCTTACCCTTTAAATTTTCATGTCGTGTCGTGTCAACCCGTTTACTTAAATAGGTTGAAATGTATTACCCAAACCCCTTTATTTCATGCCGAGTTCGTGTCGTGTCAGTTTTTGTCGGGTTTATGCACTGAGATGCACCGGATCAATTCTCGTATCAAGCGCGATTAATGGATGACTTGAGATTAAAAATTACCAAGGTCTAACTTTTCTTCTGACACGATTCTTCGTTTGTTGATATAAACTAAAAAAATCACTATTTTATTATATTAATGATCCTAAGACCATTAGATATTCCAACAGTAGATTCAAATAAAAACAATGAAGAACTAAATTAATTATCATGATGTATAGTGGACATATTGCCACATTGTGGCCTATCAAACTTGACTGTACTGTGACTGTGAGCATAAGCCATCAAGAAATCCACTATTTATTATATAAATAATGTTAAGGCACACATTAGAAATTCCAACAGTAGATTCAAATATAAACGATGAAGAACTAAATTAATTATATTAAATTGACACAACTGTGTGACTGTTAGCATAAGTCATTAAGAATGCTGATCTTTATTTCCAAAACGAAACCATTGTCCCAAGTGCAGGATCTGCAGATAAAAACAAAACTAATTAATTGTTGCAAAACAAAAATATAATCATATTTCACAAATGGAAAACACATGTTTGCAAGTTTTTTAAAAAGATTTTAAATGCAAACAAAAACCGAGTTAACAAATTTTTAGAAGTTAAAATCACTTTTTATTATGAACATGTATAATAAATTACTTAAAAAGTTGTGTCGATGATAAAAAAAGAAAAAATCTCAATCACACGTGATTGTTTGAAAAAAAATATATTAACTGAGCCCTCATCTTTGACTACTCCTAACTATAAATATCGGACGGTAGCAGAAAGAGAGTCACCAGCTGAAGAGAATACAAACATATATACATTCTCTTTAAGGTCTCTCTTCATTGATCGAGCTTTGTGTTGTTGTATTACTAACAGTTTGCAGGATCAGAGATATGGGTGCAGGTGGTCGGATGTTGGATTCATCTGAGGACGAAAACATCCTGAAACGTGTCCCGGTAGATCCTCCCTTCTCGTTAAGTGATCTAAAGAAAGCAATCCCAGCTCATTGCTTCGAGCGATCTGTCATCCGTTCATCTTACTATGTTGTTCATGATCTCATTGTTGCCTATGTCTTTTACTTCCTTGCCAACACATATATTCCTCTTCTTCCTGCTCCTCTAGCTTACCTGGCCTGGCCCATTTACTGGTTTTGCCAAGCTAGCATTTGCACTGGCTTATGGGTCATTGGTCATGAATGTGGTCACCATGCCTTTAGTGAATACCAGTGGGTTGATGACACTGTTGGATTCATCCTCCATTCTGCTCTCTTTACCCCTTATTTCTCTTGGAAATACAGCCATAGGAATCACCATGCCAACACAAATTCCCTCGATAACGATGAAGTTTACATTCCTAAACGTAAGTCCAAGGTCACGATTTATTCAAAACTTCTCAACAACCCACCTGGTCGAGTCTTCACTTTGGTTTTTAGGTTGACTCTAGGGTTTCCTTTATACCTCTTGACTAATATTTCTGGCAAGAAATACGGAAGGTTTGCCAACCACTTTGATCCAATGAGTCCAATTTTCACTGAGCGTGAACGAATTCAGGTTCTGGTATCGGATCTTGGTCTTCTTGCTGTGTTTTATGCAATTAAGCTTGCTGTAGCAGCAAAAGGAGCCGCTTGGGTGATTTCCATGTATGGAATTCCGGTGGTAGGCGTACATGTTTTCTTCGTTTTGATTACTTATCTGCATCACACCCATCTCTCTTTGCCTCATTACGATTCAACTGAATGGAACTGGATCAGAGGAGCCTTATCGACAATCGACAGAGACTTCGGATTCCTGAATAGGGTTTTCCATGACGTTACACACACTCACGTGTTGCATCATTTGATCTCATACATTCCACATTATCATGCCAAGGAGGCAAGGGATGCAATCAAGCCTGTTTTGGGCGAGTATTATAAGATCGATAGGACTCCAATTTTCAAAGCAATGTGGAGGGAGGCCAAAGAATGCATCTACATTGAACCAGATGTAGATAGCGAGCACAAGGGTACATACTGGTACCATAAAGTACTGTGATCAGTTGACACAATCCAATTGTACGCTTAAATTGTACAACTTTGTTTTATGTATACTGAATTATCTTGAATCAAATTAAAGTTCGTGGGTTCTTTTCGCTTAACAATACTTTTCTATAGTGGAAATTTGCTTCGTGACTGTGATCTACTCGCAAGTATCTGTTGTATACAATTGAATAAGGACACCAAATTAGCTTCAAGACCATTAAAATCTTATTATTGAAAGAAAAAATAGGAGTAAGTTACAAATTTCATCCCGGTGGTTATATGAAATTTTGGATCGGGTAACCCAAACGAAATAATTACATGTATGGTTATCATAGTTTCACTCTTGTTATGGCCGGGTCCCTTGACCTAACGATGCTAAACTTAACTCTATTAATTAAATAGAGTATTTTGATCTTTTTACTGTTTTATTTTAAGTTTATAGATATATATATATATATATATATATATATATATATATATGTATATATATGTATATTACTACCTTATAATGCATTCAACACAAAACTCTTAAAAACAAGTTTTAATGCACAATGTACCTCTCTTTTATGCATAAAACTTAAAAAACTATGAATTACAAGTATTCATGCATTAGGTACAAGTACTTTAAACCCAAAATCAAAATTACCACAGTTTTGGAATGTCTGAGGGTTTTCTTTCCCCTCTCCAGATTTTTTCATCCTCTATTGATTATTATTTCCAGCTTTCATGACAAGATTTGATTTCTGAGAAGCTAATTTGATTCATACCTCTCGATCCCTCCAAATATTTCCTGACCCAAGACCGGTTCAAATGAATTCAAATTTAACCCGCTCTCCATTTCATTCTGCATCTTTCTCCAAATCTCTCAAATCATATTTAGTTTTATAGTCTCATATGAACTACTTCTGCCTCAAGGAGGAAAGCAATGCAGAGGCCATTCATGTTGTTGATTAGGGTTTGGTTGACTTTTTTGCTCTCATCCCTCTCTATCTATGACTCTCAACCATCGCTCTATCTCCATCTTTAGATTTCAGAAAAACAAAAAAGTAATGAAGCTCCGACATCATTTCTCTAACCTCTTCTTTATTTGATATCCCCGACAGGCTCCTATGCTCGATGAGGCGGTTATGTAGGTAACTGTTTTGTTCATCCTGGTTTGTATGGTTTGTGTTGCAAAACCTTGTGCTTGTGTTGCAAAACCTTGTGCTTTGACTATATTTTGTGTTCTATATAAGGAAAATCGAATTCGATTTCTATTAAAAGAAACTAAAACCCATAAAAATTCTTGATATTTGAATCCAGTTTTCCTTTTGAAACTATATAGAACCCAATTTTCCTTTTGAAACTATCATCTCTTGAGACTATACAGAAATTTGGGTTTGGTTATGGTCATTTGAAACATAATCAAGTAGACAATTAGGGTTAGGATTAAAATTAGGGTTATATATAATTTGGGTGTGAAATATTGTTGCCAAATTTGGGAGGGAAAAGGTTGTCATTTTGAATTCGAGTTCTAACTTGTCATATTTAGTTATGGAAACTCTTGAATTTGATGGTTATTTGAAATGGCCTGCAGATTTTTTATATCAAAATTTTGAAATAGCCTGTGTAGATTTTGATGTGTTAATGTATATAGAGGGCCTAGGCCCATGTTAGTATAGGGCCCAAGCCCGTTTAGTCTACGTATATATTTGTTGTATTCTGTAGTCTAGGTTAGATTACTCTTATAATTTTACCTTTCTCTCAATCAATATATCGAGGTTTCAAACCTTGTATTGTACGTTTTCTCTCAATCAATATATCGAGGTTTCAAAACTTCAGCACTTTCATCGTCTCTTTCAACCATATTCATCTTCTAACATGGTATCAGAGCTGTAGGTTTATTCTTCGATTTCACTGTTAATCGTCGTCACTGTTCATCCAGAAATCAATTTTGTCTTTGTTTTGTCGACATCGATCGATCTGAAATCGATCGATCTGTGTGTTTTGAATCGCCGCCGCCGCTGTGTGTTTATCGGTCGTATCATTTTATCGGTCGTATCATTTTATCGGTCGAATCATTTTATCGGTCTTGCTTTCTATCGGTCGAATCATTTTATCGGTCGAACTCTCTTTACCGGTCAAACTCTCTTTTATCGGTCGAATCATTTTGTCGGTCGAATCATTTTATCGGTCTTGCTTTCTATCGGTCGAATCATTTTATCGGTCGAATCATTTTATCGGTCGAACCCTTTACCGGTCGAACTCTCTTTTACCGGTCGAACTCCTATCGGTCAAAGCATTCTACCGGTCGAATCCTATCGGTCGAAGTCTATCGGTCGAATCTACTGGTCGTTAATACCGGTCATTAATACTGTTTCTCAGTATTTATTTCCCTTTTCATGGATACCAATTTCAGTCACTCAAATCCCATCTCAGTTGTTTTCAATGGTTACAACTACATTATTTGGCATCACCATATGACAATTCTGCTAAAATCCCATGGTCTTTACACCTATGTTACTGGGGCATCCACAGTTCCAGTTCAGGAACCAACTGAGAATCCTGTTGACTTTGCAAAACGCATGAATGAGTGGGACATCAATAATGCTCGTATTATGGGCTTTATTAATGCCTCCACTACTCCTGAGATCAACCAACAGTTTCTTTGGTTACCTTACCGCCAAAAGTCTCTGAGATTTTCTTGCCAAGCGGTACACGTCATCTGGTCTATCTCATCAGTATCAACTGTGGACCACTTTTCAGAGCAAACGTTATATCTCTGAAATGCAGTCTCTCAGAGATCATATAAGTCTTGGAGTACCATAAATTTTTGATGACACAGCTCAACAATTCACTGCCTACTTCAACCAGCTACATTTGATTACTATTCTGATGGTCTTACTGACAAATTTGAGAATGTTCGTGCTTCTCTTTTTCATAGGCAGCCATTACCTACTCTTGAAGAAGCTATATCAGAATTGATAAGTGAAGAAACCCGTCTTCACATGCGATCACCGATGCCCGCTACTGATAGCGTTCTCTACACGTCTCATCCCAAGGCCAAAGGCAAATGGACCAACAACAATCAGTCCAAATCTGGGGGAAAGATGAATACATCCGAGTATGCCTTTTGCCATTCTCCTGTTCATCTTCTTCTTGATTGTCCTATTCGTAAGTGTCGTAGGTGTGGCATCACTCATCCGCGTCATTATGAGTCTGACTGCCCGAAGAATTCAAAGCACACTGGTTCTCAGAACCGGACTCACGTTGTTACTGGGCCTACTAGTGCTGATACTGAGGTTTCTACAGCCTCCTCACCTGACCAAATGGAACTGATGCGTCGCAATCAGGAACTCATGGAGCAAATCATGTATGGTGCTATGGGTATGAATTCTCCACACTCGGCTGCTTCAGGTAACGTATGGCTTTTTGACTCTGGGTGTTGCAATCATATGACACATTGCCCTGATGGTTTCGTTTCTAAGAAATCACCTAAATAATTTACGTCAGTAAGAACTGCTGACAACACTGGTCTACCGGTATCCTTTATTGGAAATGTTTCCACTCCTCATATACAATTACCGGATGTTCTAAATGTTCCGAAGCTATCTCTGAGCTTAGTTTCAATTGCACAACTTCTTGAATCTAATTTGATCATTTTATTTCATTCTTCTGGTTGTGTTGTACAGGATCCAAAGACCAAGCAGATCCTTGGACTCGGCCGTAAAGTTGGACGGATGATTGAAGTGGTCTACCTGCGTCTTCCTTTACCCTCTACAAGTTTTGTTGCCTCGGTTTCCAGCATTTCTTCCTTTGAGTTGTGGCATGCCCGGCTGCTGGGTCACTTATCTCTAGCCAGAATAAAATCATTAGCTCATTTAGGGGTGTTAGAAAGTGTGTATCAACTGACAATATTTCTTGTTTATCTTGCAAACTTGGCAAACATCATGCTTTACCTTTTGAAATGAATGAGTTTAGTTCTACTTCTTCTTTTGATCTTATTCATTTTGATGTATGGCACCATCACCACATCCATCCATGGGGGGTGCTCGATATTTTGTTATTTTTATTGATGATCATACACGTTTCACATGGATATATCTCATGAAACATCGTTCGGACTTACCCCAAATCTATATTATGTTTGCTCGGATGATTCGCACCCAGTTCTCAAAATCTATAAAGATTCTTAGAGCTGATAATGCTATGGAATACAAAGAGTCATCTCTTCTCTCCTTTCTTCAATCTCAGGGGACTCTCTCTCAGTACTCCTGTCCTGGCACATCTCCTCAAAATGGTCGTGCCGAACGCAAACACCGTCATATTCTTGATACAGTTCGCACCCTCCTCATCTCCGCTAAATGTCCAGAATGTTTTTGGGGTGAAGATGCTTTTACTGCAGTTTATACTATTAATCGTCACCCTACCCCCATCCTTAATAATAAGTCTCCTTATGAGGCTCTTTATAAGGTCACTCCTGCCTATGAACTTCTAAAAGTTTGGGGTAGTGCTTGTTTTGTTCAATTACAATCTCATGAACATAACAAACTTGAACCTCGCTCCAGACTGTGCTGCTTCCTTGGATATGGTATAGAGCACAAGGGTTATCGCTGATGGGATCCTATCTCCCAGCGTCTTCGTATATCTCGTCGTGTTACCTTCTGGGAACATGTTCCTTTCTCTTCTATATCCAAGTTTCGTGAGTCTCCTAACCTCATCACTCCGTTTTTCACTGATGCTTCCGTCTCATTGGACTCACTCCAATCTGAAATCATATCATCTCCACCTGTTGTTCCAACTCCTTATGAGTATGCCTCTCCTTCAGCATCTCCTGACCTCACACAGCCTGGATCTCCTAGTTTTCCTGATCAACATCAATCATCTGCTCCATCTGCACAGCCAACATATGAGATGCCTGCTGAGACTTTGGCTCCTGGAACTTCTCAATCTCAGAATGTTAGACGATCAGAACGGGTAAGACAAGTTCCTTCTCATCTTCGTGATTATCATGTTTATGCTACTCTGCTGTCAAATCACGAACCTACTTCCTACAAGGAAGCCTCCTCTAACCCTGATTGGCAGAAAGCTATGGATGAGGAACTTCAGGTACTTGACAAAGCTCAGACATGGGCATCTGTCCCTCTTCTACCAGGCAAGTCACCTATTGGCTCCAAATGGGTGTTCAAAATCAAAACCAAATCTGATGGCTCTATTGATCGGTACAAAGCTCTTCTTGTGGCCAAGGGCTTCAATCAAGAGTACGATATTGATTATGAGGAGACTTTTGCACCTGTTGCTCGAGTTACTTCTGTTCGCAGTCTTCTTGCCATCGCAGCTACCAAACAATGGCCTCTCTTTCAGATGGATGTTAATAATGCCTTTTTGAACGGTGACTTATCTGAGGAGGTCTACATGACACCTTCTCCAGGCGTTCGACTTCCACAAGGTCATGTTTGTCGTCTTCAGAAGGCTCTTTATGGCCTCACGCAAGCTCCACGAGCTTGGTTTGAGAAATTCAGTTCCACAGTCACTTCTCTGGGTTTCTCACCCAGCAACTATGATTCAGGACTGTTTACTCGGACCACTGAGGCTGGCACAATCTTACTTCTCCTGTATGTGGATGATATGATTATTACTGGCAGTGACTCTACAGGCATCGCCAATCTGAAGTCATCTATCAACTCCTGTTTTGAGCTGAAGGATCTTGGTTCTTTACACTATTTTCTTGGTCTTGAGGTGCTCTCCGATCCTTCGGGAATTTATCTGTGTCAAGCCAAATACACCTCAGATCTTTTGTCAAAAGCTGGGATTACTGACAACAAAACAACATCCACTCCTCTTGAGCACAATCTTCATTTGGCTCCAAATGCTGGACCTCCTCTGCGTGATCCTACTTTATATCGCCAGTTAGTGGGGTCACTTGTATATCTGACAGTGACTCGACCTGATATTGCTTATGCTGTTCATACTGTCAGTCAGTTCATGTCAGCACCCTGTTCTGATCACTACGCTGCTGTCCTGCGCATTCTTCGATATTTAAAAGGGACCATGTTTCATGGTCTTCATTTTCCATCCACCTCATCGTTAACCTTGCGAGGTTTTTCTGATGCTGATTGGGACAGTGACATGACTGATCGTCGCTCCACTACCGGCTACTGTTTCTTTCTTGGCGACTCTCTTATATCCTGGCGAAGCAAGAAACAATCTCTCACAGCTCGGTCCAGTACTGAAGCTGAGTATCGAGCACTAGCTGACACAACTCAAGAACTTGTGTGGTTACGCTGGCTACTCTATGACATGGGGGCTCCTCAACAGTCTCCAACTCCATTGTGGTGTGACAACAACAGTGCCATTCAGATTGCTCACAATGATGTCTTCCACGAGCGAACGAAGCATATTGAAATTGACTGTCATTTTGTTCGTCAACATGTGACTCGTAAGACTATTCAGCTTCTGCCTATTTCAACTATTGATCAACTAAAGCTCATTTACCAAGACGGTTTCGTGATCTAGTTTCCAAACTCCATCTAGCTCATTCTTCTCCCGATTGAGTTTGAGGGGGGATGTTAATGTATATAGAGGGCCTAGGCCCATGTTAGTATAGGGGCCAAGCCCGTTTAGTCTACGTATATATTTGTTGTATTCTGTAGTCTAGGTTAGATTACTCTTATAATTTTACCTTTCGTATTGTACGTTTTCTCTCAATCAATATATCGAGGTTTCAAACCTTCAACACTTTCATCGTCTCTTTCAACCATATTCATCTTCTAACATGATGGTTTCAGGATATTTAGAAGATGGAAGGTCAATCCTCTTTTTTGTCTTGAAGAAAGTTTCAAAGTGTCTTTTGATCCAGGAAGCTTTTTTCATACCTTTTTTTCACTTTTATTAAGCTTTATATTGCCTCTTTTCAAACAGGGCTCAGGTCTGTTTCAAGATACTAATCATCTCTGTAACTTCTCTGCCTCTCTCTACTAGCAAGAAAACATCTACTCTAAATCCCCAAATTATTAGAAACAACAAGGTTAATTCATAACTTGGAATGATATAAAAAAAAACAATTGCTTTTGTAATCCATAGACAAAAATACTCTCATTATATGTGATTCCAAGTTGGATTTTACAAGTATTAGAGGTGTGGGGACTAGAAAACTTTATAAATTAATATATGCTAAATGATATGTGTTCATGATTGGCGACATAAATCATTAACTGAACACGTAGTTGGGAAATTTAATATAGTTTTGGGTATTCTTGATTTTGCACTTAAATCATTTTCAGTCTATTTCTCTATACTAGCAAATATATTATTTCATTGTTCTTATTTCACTGAATTGTTATATATGAACTAACTATTTTCTTATTTCACAAAATCTCAGTAAATAATATTTACTTTTTCTGATAAATTTTACAGGAATCAGAGGACATATCGTCCCCAAAAAAGTGCACCCACAGGGGGAGTAAGGTTGAGCTCTCCCCATCCATCCTTCCTCACTTTTTGGCATTTTTTATTGAAACGATCAACAAAATGACAACAATTCAATAATTGTCTTTTATTTCATATTCCTACATGTAGATGAAGCTTATTTTCATTGTGTGTGCAGGGTGTAGAGCTAAGGAAACACATTGATGCTACTTTGGGTAGTGGAAACCCGAGAGAAGTTGTAAGACTTCCATTAAGGGAGGATATAATGAATGGCTTGCTGTCAAAAGTTACTCTCTTTTCCTCTCTCTAATTTTGTGTGTGTGTGTGACTTCCATCGAAAACAGTAGTCTTTAGCTTTGGTATGTTCTAAAAGAACGTGAAATGACCAAACGATCATTGGCCCAAACGGTACCCCCAGTTGAGCCAACTTCCCATTAAGGTAAAGGGTTCATACCTCCCCAAAATTGAGAAGTGTGCCTGAGTAGTTGCCGTATAAAAATCTTATATATTTGAAAAAAAGAGCGTGAAATTCTGTTTATGTTCAACAAAAAGTTTCCCTTGAAAATGGTTCTCAGATCAAGGAAATTTTGTATAGATCCTTTATACGTGTCCCAAATTTGTCATTTTTTAAATGATTATGGCCCACTCTATAGGACTATCATGTTCATTTCCTTATGTTCGTCACTCTTACCGGGTAAGATTGTCAATAATTGTCATGTCCATCCAATATATGAACATGTTCATCCAATATAGTAAATGAGTGAGTAAGCACTCACCGGTAAACGTTTAAGTAAACGACCCCTTACTTTTTTCGTTGTGAACCTTAGTTGCATATGAATTACATCCTCAAAGAAACATTCCTTTTGTACTTTAGAGGCATTGTGTTTCTCTATAAATCTAGTTTATGATATAAGTTTGTTAGTCGAAGGGTATATGATGATGAATTGATGATAATTCTTGTATAATGAATGACTAATGTGTGTTTCAAATTCTTATTCCTTTAATCATTCAACAATGAACGCAAAGCTTGCGCACATGAAGAAGCACAAAAACTGCCGAGTAGCAAGTTAAGGGCAGAGTAATGTCTTGAGTCTCGAGATAAACGCGAAGAGGATGTAGAAGGTACAACACGAAGAGGTCTCGACCGGCAAAAACAGTAGCGGAGATATCTTCATCTTAGCCACACCACAACAAGATTGTCTTCATGTTATTCCACAAGTAAGAGATTGGGAGGGAAGTTGAGAGGAGCAAGATATGTCTTCTCTTGGCCACACCACAGCTGAAGAATCTTATTCAATGGTCACTTATAATCGCTTTTGGTCCCAAATCTTTGGGTAGAAGTTTTGTATAAATGTATCGTCATGCTATTAAGTATTTTGATTTAAGTCATTCTTTAGTCAGATGTTCACCTCTTAACACACAGTCTAGATCGAAAACTCCAAGAACAATTTAACTTGCTCCTTCTAGGTGGAGTGGTCGTGAGTTCAATTTAATGGTTCAATATCGGATAAATATTTGAAAGCTCCCGTTAACATAGATGCTTTTATATTTTTAAAATAAGAATGCTTAAAGCAATCAAAATAACTAACATGATGGGTATAATTTAAATAAAGCAATCAAATAAATTAATTATTAATAGAAACAAAATATTAAAATGAAATAATGTTGTTTAATCATCTACTTTTGGTCCAATTATTGATGATTAAAAACACAAAGTTATAATTCATAACATGTTTAATTAGTTATTGTGCATCACATTTGAAAAGAAACATAGTAAACTTAACGTATTCATTAAATCAAGTAATAACAATAATATTTGGTTGTAATGGGTCAGTGGGATATTAGGTTGATCATGGGGATGTTTCACAGCAAGTTGTGTGGATTAAGTTAAATCGTTAGAATAACTTTTTTTTGTGTTATATAAGGGTATGAATTATATAACTAATAGTTTAAAAGTGGTTTTTAGATTTTTGGGAAACACTTATTGGGTAAGATTTTTTGTTCTTGCCCTCCATCAATCGATTAAGGTTTTCCGTACTTGTCATATTCACCGGGTAAGGTAAGTGAATCGGTAAGTACTTATTCGGTTAACATTTGGTAAGCAAGCGCTTAATTATTAAGTCGTAAAACACACATATAATTCACATCGGTAGGCGTCGTAATTATTTATAATTCACATCGTGGGTTGGGTTTTAAGGAAAAGGGAAGTCATGGTGAGAAACGTAAGAAAGTATTTGGACCCTTGCATCAATCTTAATTGAAGATCAACTCTAACGAGATGCACCAACTCAATTTCTATGAGAAGCACAATTCATGGATGAGAGTGAGATTAAAAGTGATGAAGGATCGAGATCCTTTCTTACGCTTATCACCTTAACTCTTTTTCTCACACGATCTTTCGCCTCACATGGGTTTGGTTTTTCATATAGAAAAAGGGATAATATAGAGATACAAAATGCTTTTGAACACCATAATATTAAATAATTATATTTATATCAAGGTGTTCAAAAGTTTGAAAATCTTCTATAAAACTTGTTAGAACGTCCAAAAACGTTCTATAAACTTATTGTAACACTTTTAGATATAACACTTTTTCTGTTTGGTCCTATAAACAAGGTTTTGTAAAACACTCTGTTAAAACTCTTAGTTATTTTACGCGTCATATAAACTCAATTTTGTTGCAGTGGCTTCATAATTGTGATTCACCCACGCTGCATCGCGCGAGTTCACAGCTAGTATATATATATATATATATATATTGAAGCGGGCCTTGGCATTGAGGATCGGCCCTAATATTCTGGGAGGCCCATGATTGGGCTTCGTTTCAGGCCCACGACCAGTGCATTCGAAGCCTGGAACGAGACGCACGCCGTGGTTAGGCCCGAAGACTTTGAACCCCAAAAAAAACTCTGTTTAAGTATGCACTACACCAAATGTTGTCTTAGACAACAAATGCTAATTGACTATGTTGCTTAAGATAAGCTTAGGCAACAAAGGCTAATATATGTTGCCTAAGTTTCCTCTTAGGCAACATGTAGTTCTATGTTGCCTAAGTGAGACCTTATGCAACATATGAATAATTATATGTTGCCTCAACTACCTTAAGCAACATATTCCCTTATGTTGCCTTAGTTTTATAATGTTTTTTTTTTAATAAATGAAAGTTATCTTAGGCAACATATGTTCTTATTTCTATGTTGCCTAAGGTCAAATATATAAATAAATATAGGTAGTTGAAAGTGTAATAACTATGTTTACGGATGATTTAAAAGATCACACCTACTTTTACTTAGGCAACATATAATCTATTATGTTTGTTGCCTAAGATTTTAGCTTAGGCAACATATTTTCTTGTTTCTATGTTGCCTAAGATCACATTCATTGTTATAAAATGATAGTTCCCCATTTCCAACATTTCATCTTCATTCCAACATTTCTTCACTATTTCAAAAAAATTCGTTTCTAAGGAAATTGGGACGCGATTTTGATGACTTTTGGCTTCCAACAAACGTCGTTTTCATCATCAAAGGACGTTTAAAGATTCTTAGGTAATTATTATTTTATTTTGCCTAATTATGTAGTTATTTCATGTTTATATCATTTAAATTTGGAACGTGATTTGGAGCGATTTTGGCTTCCAACAAACGTTTTCGTCATCAAAAGACATTTAGATTTTCTTAGGTAATTATAATTTTGTTGTTATTTCATGTTTATCTCGTCTAAATTTGGATTATTACGTGTCTAAAATACGTTTAGCTCTTACTTTATTTTATTTTGTATGATTTTGTAGTTATTTCATGTTTATATCATGTAAAATTGGAACGTTTTATAATGTTTTTTTTAATAAATGGAAGTTATCTTAGGCAACATATTTTCTTGTTTATATGTTGCCTAAGGTCAAAATTATAAAAAAAAAATATAGGTAGTTGGAAGTGTAATAACTTGTTGACGGATGATTTAAATTTCACACCCACTTTTACTTAGGCAACATATAAGCTATTGTGTTTGTTGCGTAAGAACTAGCTTAGGCAACATATTTTCTTGTTTCTATGTTGCCTAAGATCAAAAATATAAAAAAATTTAGGTAGTTGAAATGTAATAACTTTAGATTTTCTTAGGTAATTATAAGTTTGTTGTTATTTCATGTTTATCTCGTCTAAATTTAGATTATTATATGTCTAAAAATATGTTTAGCTCTTACTTTATTTTATTTTGTATGATTTTGTAGTTATTTCATGTTTATATCCTGTAAAATTGGAACGTATTTTGGAGGAATTTTGGCGATTTTGTAGTTATTTCTTGTTTATTTATGTATTTATTTTTCACATACAGACATGACAGAAAATGTGGATAAAAGTTGGATGAATTTAAGAAGATACGAGGAAAAATACATTTTGGGAATATATACATTTTTGGAATTTGCTAAAAATAATTCAGTGAGTTGGAATGGTTATTACAAATGCCCATGCATAAACTGTGGCAATATGTTATATCAAAATGAGGCAGATATAATTTTTCATTTGAAAGAGGTTGGTATAATGAAAACTTATACTGTATGGGATCAACACGGTGAGGTTACAGATATACCTACTGCATCTCAACGAAGGCTGAATATGATACGCGATCGAGCATCCTCGTGTCACAATGTCAATCCTGTTGTACAATTTGTGGAAGATGCGTTTCCATCCCGTGAGCGATACAATGATAATGAATCAATCGCCGATGAGGGTGATCATGTTTGTGACGTGGACAATGTTGCTTTCAAAGTGACTGATGCCTATTCACGACTGATAGCTGAAACGAATACTCCATTGTACGAGGGTTGTACAGAAACTTCCTTGGGTGCCATTCTAAGAGCAATTTCTCTTAAAGAAGAAACTGGAATTTCTATCAAAGCATTTGATAAGTATTTAGGATTTCAAAAATCTTTATTGCCCACTCCAAACAAGCTTCCTAAATCATACGCAGAGGCGAAAAAAATCCTCAAGGGCATTGGGATGGGGTATGAGCTTATCCATGCATGTTTAAATGGATGTTTCTTATACTACAAAGAAGGTGACATACATGACCAGTGCCCTGTATGTGGATTGCCAAGATATCAAGATGTTGGTAACAAAGTACCAATGAAAATTGTTCGTTATTTTCCTCTGACACCGAGGTTGCAGCGTTTGTACATGTCAAAATATACTGCAGGTCATATGCGATGGCATGGTCAAAGGGAAACGTCCCCGTACGATGATGTATTGAGGCACCCAGCGGATGGTGAAGCATGGAAAGATTTTGATCGGTAAATGCTTTTAATATATTTATATTTTTTTGACAAGTATATGCTTTTAATATATTTATATATTTTTTTGACATATAATAGGTCATATCCTCAATTTTCGAGCGACCTTAGAAATGTTCGCATCGCTTTATCGACTGACGGGTTTAGTCCTTTCGGGGCTTCTGCTACTCCCTATAGCCTTTGGCCAATTGTTGTTATTCCATACAACTTACCTCCTTCGATGTGCATGCAAAAGGAATTTAATATACTAACTATGTTGATATCTGGACCAAAATCCCCAGGGAAATGTCTCAATGTGTTTATGAGACCACTGATTGATGAGCTCAAAGTTCTTTGGGATACAGGTTTTAGAACATGGGATCGATACGGGGAAGAGTACTTTATGATGAAAGCTGCGGTGATGTGGACCATTAGTGATTTTCCGGGGTTGGGAATGTTAGGTGGTATTCAGACGAAAGGGTACAAGGCGTGTCCCATATGTTTGGATGACACCGCGTATTGATATACCAAATGATGATGATGATGAGAATGATGAAGATTACAACGAGGAAGAGGGCGATGACGACGAATACGGCAATGATGACGAGGAAGAGGACGAGGACGATGTGCTCGGAATCAACGATGGCACAGATTCAGATAATGATGTTAATGAGTTTCATAATACTAACGATGAGTATTTCCATGACCCAGATTATTGATTAAATATTAGAGCATCCACAATGTACGAGTTATTCACCGAGTTTTTTCATAGTTTTAACTTTATATCATTTTTATTCAGGGTCCCACTATTTTAACTTTATATCATTTTTATTCTTATTTATAAAAATAAATAAATTAAAATTTATACAAATACATATTTATTTATTTCAAGAAAATTAGGTTATTAAGAAATATATAAAAGTTGTATAAAAAGTTTGTAAAATAAAAATTAAAAAATGTTAAATTTAAAAGTATGTATAAACGAAAATAAAAAGTGGGTCATTAAGAAATCTGTTAAAACTGTATAAATATGTCAAATTTGAGATATTATTTTAAAAATATAAAATATAATTACTTTCATTATGTATTTATTTATATTATTTATTAATAATTATATTTAAATAGGATTACTTTAAATATATTAATAAATAAAACTGGTAAATAAATAAAACTGATTCAATACGAAACTTTTATAAAATTCTATAAAGTTAAATCAATTTTTAAATCAATTAGTTTTACGTTAAATCAATTAGTTTTACCGCCACCCATTTTTTTGAATCTATTAGTTAAATCAATTAGTTAAATCAATTAGTTTCCAAAAAAATTGAATTAATGCCAAAAAATTTAAATCAATTTTTTTTTACCGCCACCCATTTTTTTTCATTTTGGTTTCCCTCCCCCCTAAAAACATTTAGGTTAGAATCCTTTTTTTTACCCTTTTTTAGAACCCCTCAACAGATTGGCAGCCACCGACAGATCGGCAGCCACCAACACCACCAACACCATCGTCGGCAGCCACCAACACCATCGTCGGCAGCCACCAACACCATCGTCGGCAGCATCGGCAGCCACCAACACCACCAACACCATCGTCGGCAGCCACCAACACCATCGTCGGTTAGTTGGCGGTCCTCGGTCCTCGCCACCACCACCAGACATCTTCGATTTGGCGGTCCTCGGTCCTCGCCACCACCACCAGACATCGCCACCAACACCATCGTCGGCAGTCACCAACACCAGGTTCGATTTGGGTTTTTTTTCAGCTACGTTGAAGAACAGCAGGTTCGATTTGGTTTTTTTTGAAGCGACGTTGAAAAGCAGGTTCGATATGTAAGTTTTTGTTCTTATGGTTTGGTTGTTTCTGTTCGATATGCACTGGCGGAGCCAGTTAAGAACCAGGGGAGCATCTGCTCCTCCTGAGATTTTAAACTTTTTTTAGCTTCACAGCCCTCACTCATCTTCTTTTGATCGGTAACATATTATAATATAATCAAACAAAGGTGGAGGAGAGAATGAATAAGGTTGTGGTTGTAGGCAGGCCACCTGGAACTTCTATACATACATTAATTCTTTATAGTATGCACCAACTTCTAATTTAATGCATTAATTATCTACAAAATCGTATTATCGTTTATATTATTTATATGTAATTACTTGATTATGTAAAATTGTGATTACTTGTAGGGTATTAATCCGTTGGTTTATTCGATTTTTCAACCTTTTTTTTCCTGGTATTCGATAATTAAATAAAATTCTGTTTAATTAGTTTCAAGTTATTCAGTTTAGTTAAGTGATAAACCAAATAAGAGTTTTATTTTAGTAAGTTTTGTTAAGTTTGTTTGTTTTTTTCCAGAAAACTTTGTTTACAAAATGATTATGACTTTTTTTGGATTACAAAAATTGTATTAGTTAAACAGAGTTATAAATATAAAATTTTAAAAAATTATTAGTTTATACGGTTACTTCGATTTAATCAAATCTGTAAAATATAGTAACTGAAACTATACCAAATATGTCCATCCTTGTTCGGCTAACCAAACCGTGTAATCCAAAAACCAAATAACTGGAATTGAAATCTGGAATCGTTTATGTAAGTTTCTATTTTTTTGCAGATCCATATGCCTCCCAAAAAAAGTCAAGCGTTCAGTTTAGCAAAGGCGTCAGTCTTGGGAAGAACTACCACACGCTCACACCTACTAGTGGGCCACCGGCTCTAGATATACGTATAAATTGTCGTCGGGTCTATATTGAACCGACGGAAGAGCCGGTGAGAAAGAAGGCAAAACGAGGGGTTGTCACGGGAAAGGCGATAATGAGAGACATCGCAAATAATGGAAATAAACGTCTCCCCCTCAAGTGGAGCATGAATAATAATTTGCCCGACACAAACAATGTTTCTAGGATCTCAAAGCAAATCGGGACCATTGTTCGTGAACATATTCCGATGTTGACCGATAGTTATTTAAAGCTCACGGAAGATGAACTCAAGATTGTAGTTGATCAACTTAGCGTAAGTACATTTTTATTGTTATTTTTTTATGATTTATACCTAATTGTTTATAATAGTGCTTAACTTTTTATTTCATTTTGATTTGTATTTGTTTTTTAGACTTTTTTTGAGATTGATTGGGAGGGACTTGCGGGTGACACACTATTTGATTGGATCCACGTAACTGCGCATCACGCATACAATAGGTGGAGAACTTATTGTTACGCGTTATATAGGGCTCACGGTCGTTTCCCTGTTCCGATGAACTTTGTACATCGGCCGGATCAGTGGGACTTTTTGTGCAGACTTTTTGAAACAGATGCATGGAAGGTATTTAATGAGTAAATAATTAAACATACATATTATTGTTGAGTTTAGATAGTAAAATAAGTGTTTCTTATGTTGTAGAATAAATCAAAGAGAATGTCGAAAACGAGATTGTCAACAAATAGGATCGAGCATAAATCGGGACCGACTTTGTTCCGGGAAAGGGCTAATAAACTTGAAGCTAATGGACACGTGGCTCCTCATCTCGGTACAATTGCCGAGACCACTACAAGCGAAGACCGTAAAGTAAGAACTTATAGTTTTAAGCAAATGTTTTCTTGTTTTTCCCTTTATATGACAAATTCATGTTAGGATAATTATAGAATATTGTTTGGGAGTCATGTCTTACATAATATTTACTAAACTTGCTTATCCTTTTTAATATCTAATGATGTTTGATTTTCCCTTTGGGTGTTCGTTATCTAATATCTAATGATGTTTTAAACGTAATATATGTTAATAATTGCTTGAATTGTATTTATAGAGACTTGTTGAGGAAGCAATTGAGAAGATAAAGAATGATTTTGACAACACTTCAGATTCTATCGTGACTCCAATGCGTTGCCCAATCGAGAAAGAAATATCAATAATTGAGCAAATTGTTGGTCCGTCGGTAGGGACGGTTGTTCGAGGTATGGGTAGCTTGGCGGTTCGAGCTCCGAGGATGAGAGGTCCGGCGAAGGGAACTTGTATGTCGGTGTGTACGGTTAACGAGGATGATTTGCGGCGACAACTTGCCGAACGCGACGAGGAGATTCGCTTACTAAAAGAGGCACAAGAGGAGGCAAAAAAGGAAGCCGCCGAACAAAAAAAGGAAGCCGCCGAGCAAAGAAAAATGATAGAATCTTTGATGCGTATGTGCGGTGGTGCTAGTGATGCAAACTCCAACACAACAACCCCGACGAACAATGCTTTAGGTTGATTTTTATTTAATGTTTTCGAACTTGTTGCTTATTTTTGTACGTATTTAGGAAAAACGTTATATTTCAATTATTGAATTTATTAGTTTTGTTTGGTAATTGGAGTTGTTTGCCGATTCACACGAGTTTGTTTGTTTACGATTTGTGCACAAAATGAACAGTAATATTTTTTTTTATATATAAAACATCCTAGGCAACTTATCTATAAATGTTGCCTAAGTGAAAATATTATGTTATTTTAATTTTTTAATCAAAGTTCAAAGGCAACATACGTAAATAGAGTATGTTGTCTAAGTTGATATCTTAGACAACATATGCATAAATCTAATGTTGCCTTAGTGTTTGGTTGGTGCAACATATGTTTTTTTCATAGGCAACATAATCTGTTGTGTGTTGCTTAAGGAGTCCGCTTAAGCAACATATGATGTTTGCCTATGTTGCCTAAGTTCTTATGCAACATTGATAAGGCAACATTGCTTAGGCAACATAGACATGTTGCCTAAGCCTTAGGCAACATATAAACTCCTTTTAAGCAACATTTTTCATTTGTTGCCTAAGTGACATTGGGTGTAGTGATGTTTTCTTGGACGTTTTTATGTTTTTTGCTCTTTTTTGCATTTTCGATTGGGATTAATTTTATGTTCGGTCCATGACCTTAGAGATTCTATCTCTGATTTTCCTCCCAAATTTTGAGTTCACGTGAATTCAAGTTTGAAGCCTAAGGTTTATTATTCGTCGAATCAAGGAACCCTAGAAGAGATTATCCACAGGTATTCATTGAATCAACATGCGTATTCGTAATATGGTATTTGTTTATCCGCTACATCATATATTATATTTAATATATTATATTATTTTAGTTTATTAGTTATCAATTAATATTTAAATATCCTAAAATCTGAACCCTATCCCACGAGCCTTTCCCCATGCCACTGCCATGAAAACGTTGATGTCTCGTGCCCCCATTTGGTAGGTTTATCTTCACATCATCCTCCACAAATCTCCCATCGCATATCATCGTGCCACAACCCTTGGAAACGACGATGCCTACTCCCTCGTCTGGCGTCTCACATACCACCATAGCACCACCGGATCATCTTCCTCGATATGCCGTCACACATCATCCTTCCCCTCTACGTCCAGCCTTCCTATCTTTGTTCCCCTTTTTGAAGATCGATTCACATCAAAACCCAAAAAAAGGAGAATGGTCTACTCACACAAGTATCGACCAAATCTGAATGAGAAATCAAGATCGGTAATGGTTGATTTATTCAAGAACAGAAAGCATAAGAAGCTTAAACTGAGTTTTAGGGTCAATTCTTCAAGTATGTGCAGAGTTGGTTAATGGAGTTAAGACAAGGGACCAATTCAAAACAAAAGTGAAACCATGGTGACCATACATGTAATTATTTCATTTGGGGGACCTAATCTAAAATTTCATATTTGTAATTTACTCAAAACATAATGTATTATATGACACAATATAAGACCATCTCGAATGACCAAATACCATTTCTTAAACCAAATCACCTAAATGGGAACAATTTCATATACTAAATTTGGTGTAACATAATTTGTTTACACATTTTATCTACTATTAATTTTTCACTATTATAAATTTAATCATTCAATTATGAGATTTATGTATTTTTATTTTAAATTTGTTAAAATTTTTATAGTTTTTACGTGTTATCTATATATCAGTTGATCTACAAAATTTACAAAATGTTGTAAGATCTTGTAACACCCAGACTATTGTCCAACTTGTTATATGTCATTCTCAAACAAAAAAAAAATACAAAATGGTAAACCAAGTCAACTCATGTCATCCACACAAGGTTCTAAATGAAATTAGACATAGTATGACGGTGAGATCAAACTTTATGAGTTACTACAGCTTAAGACGACAAAAAGAATATATTTGTGTGTGTTTAAGTCTGTTGAACAATTTAAATTCATATGAAACTATCAAAAGAATTACCATATAGTTATATCAAATACATACACACAACTTACAAAAAATTAAAAGATCATAACAAAAAGATTAATTGTTCTACCAAAAGTGCCAAATCGAGTCGGTTTTGATGTTAAGCGATGATGGTTTGATGAGTTGATTTCAGTCCTGATGACTCTCTTCAATCTTTAATTCATAATCAATTTTGTGTATGTACAAAAGTTAGGATTTTGAGTTTTTAGTTTTTCTTTTTTTATTGATTTGTTATATTTGATGACATCATGCAATCAATCATATATACTTACACCTAGATTAAATATTTAAAATAAATAAATAAATAAACCCCCCACGCCTTGCGCCATAAACAAATGTTACACGCCATAACACTTTGTAATGGTTTATCAGATGACGCGACTTAGGGTCATGTCACAGTGGTTACCTTTATGCCAAATCCATGCCTCGACACCATAACGCTCCTTATCACCGACAATAACACATTATTTAGAACATGGCCCACATCCTACAACTATTGCAGTGAAGACTTAACAACTGAACCATACTTGGACAGATCCTCAATCTAGAACTTAAACAAGTTCAAACATCTGAACCTAAATGTTAGTACAACCGAAACATTGAAACTAAACAATTGAATTAACATCCTATCAAACTTAATAGCATTTCATAATCTGATAAGCTACGCATAACTCCATACATAAATAAATGTACTAAAATGCAAAATCATACTATCCTAAGTTGGAAAGAAGGGGATTAAATAAATTTATATTAATCAACGGTAAACTAATAAAGTAAGAAAATAAACAATAGATTCCATCCAAACTAAAACAAGAAACAAAAAGATAAAATGCAAGAACTAAGATAATGCAAAAAGAAATTGATGTTGTAAAAAAATAAACAAAAATCAAACATGTAGTAAAATAGATCCAAGAGACTCGTCTACAGGAAAATAATAGTGAATATAATCTAAGCAATATGGAATTATAACTAATTTTCTCTCTCTCTCTCTCTAGATATATATATATATATATATATATATATATATATATACATAGGCATGGTTATTTTGCAACTCAGTAAGAGGTTATAACATCGTGCAACCCTCATCTAAATAGTTCATTTAACTCATTCATTATATAGACACCATTACCGAATTGCATCTCATTTAGTCGAATTTCAACGGCAAATGTCAATGCACATAATGGTTTATGCGTTGAAGGTGGTTCTTTCATGACACAATATGCATTCCATGTTAGTGTATGCCTTTAATGAAATACTATGCATTGTAGGTAAGATTATTGCATGAAATCAGTAATCATTGATGCAATGCAATAATCAATCCATAATCAATAGGTTAAATAAATGGTTTAAATGAGGTTGTACGGGGTTGTAACATTTTTCTGAGTTGCAAAATAAACCACGCATACATACATACATATATATATATATAGACAGAGAGAGAGGTTCAAACGAAAACGCTAACTATTTAAAAAAACACGAGGACAATAGATTATGTGCAAAATCATATATGATTCGGCATTAACAGCCAAAAAAAATAGGCGCAGGCGACTTTAGTCGCCCGCAAAGTCGTCCGCAATCATATATGAGTTTTTACGTGAATCATGTATGATTTTGTATGTGATTCGTTGTTCTCGTGTTTTTTCTTAAAAAGATAGGGGTAGGTTCAAATGATAAATGTAAAGTGTGTAAGAAATAGAGAATTAGTCTTAGCATTCATATGACTTGTCAAAAATTGCGGCTTTAACCGGTCAAAAATTGCAGTTACTCCTAAAATAGAAGAACAGTTTCGTAACTTTTACAAATACACGGGACGAGTTCATATGTGAACCTGTATGATTCATATATGAACTATATGTTCATATGTGAACCCGTGTAATTCACATATAAACTCTTTTTTAACTGATTCACATATGAACCTTTGTAATTCATATATGAACTAATTAATTGTAGGTTCATTTATGAACGTATAGCTCATATGTCAATCACACTGGTTCATATGTGAACTTGTTTGTCGTCTATTTGTAAATGTTACGAATCTACCCCTCTATTTCTGCAGACCATGCTGGAAATTATTCGGTGCGTCACAGTTAAAGCCACAAACCCAGATGATGGGCTAACATCATTTCTCTATTTCTCTCACACTTATCATTTCTCATTAACATCATTTCTCTATTTCTCTCACACTTATCATTTCTCATTTGAACCTCTCCGTATATATTTATTTATATATAGGGGTAAGTTCAAAGGAAAACCACATTATCATTGTGAACATGAGGACCAATCTTGACCATTTATCAAAATTTAGAAAACTAATCTATGGCTAAAACATAAAATGGTTAATTGAGAAATGATTAGGGGCAAAAATGGAAGTTTGAATACACGCCTACCATATTTGACTTTTTATTTTTTTTCTTTAATTAAAATAATTTTACCCCTTAATTTTTAAACTAAATTATCTTAAAAATAACTAATATTTTAACCAAACAAATCATTGACGGCTTATTATTCCGACGAATCACCGACGGCGCGTTAATTTTCGACGGATCACCGACGGTCTCTATTTTGCGACGGATTACTGACGGATTTTCACCGTGTTATACACACACACACACATACATACATACATACATATATACATATATACATACATACATATATATATACACCTAAAGTAACTAGACTTAACGGAAACAGATAACGGTCGTTATCTTTTCCCGTTAATTCCAGTTAGATCAGTGACCAAACGTGTTATACACAGATACATACATCTATACACATACATTCATACATTCATATATACTTACATATATATATATATATACCCCTGAACTAACTAGACTTAACGGAAACAATTAACGACCGTTATCTTTTCCCGTTAACGGAAACATGTACATGACATTGAGACATTTATATGCATACGACATATACATATACATACAAGCAATAGATATGTATATAATACACCTATAGACATACATACATACATATGCGGCATATATATGACATATACATACTATACACATATATATATAGACATATATATATATATACACACACATACATATATAGACATGATATAGACGTATGTGCTATATACATACAAGCAATACATATGTATACAATACATCTATAGATATATATACACATATACGTACACACATACATAGACATGCATGATATAGACGTATATGTGTTATATACATACAAGCAATACATATGTATACATTACATCTACAGACATACATACACATATACATACAAGCAATACATATGTATACAATACATCTATAGACATACATACACACATACATAGACATGCATGATATAGACATATATGTGTTATATACATACAAGCAATACATATGTATACAATACATCTACAGACATACACTACATATACATACAAACAATACATATGTATACAATACATCTATATACATACATACATATATAGACACATACATAGAGATGTATACATACATACACACATGACATAGACATGATCTATAAACATACATACATACATACATACATACATACTACATATCATATACATACATATATACATACATACATGATCACATACGTACATACATACATACATACATATTACATACATGATCACATACGTACATACATATTACATACATGATCACATACATACATAAATACATACGTACATACATGATCACATACGTATATACATACATACATATTACATACATGATCACATACGTACATACATGCATACATACATATTACATACATGATCACATACATACATAAATACTATACATATATACATACATACATGATGTACATACATACATACATACATGATCACATACGTACATACATACATATATATACATACTATACATATATACATACATACATATATGATGTACATACATACATACATACACGTTATCATCGACGGATTAACGACGGAATTCTTAATGTTGTCGGTAATCGGTCGGTAATTTCCGACGGATCACCGACGGACATCAGAAAAAAATTATTATTTATTAAATTATTAAATTTACCGACGGATTTCCAACGGATTTAAATATTTAAAAAAACAAAAATAAAATAATTTTATCACCGACGGATCACCGACGGATGGTCTATCCGTCGCAAATATTATTTTTCTGTCGGTGTTCCGTTGGTAATTACTGACGGATAACATCCGTCGGAAATTGTTGGTCGGAGATAAGCAAATTTCTAGTAGTGTTTTACCTAACCATTTATATCACTTTTGCATACTTCTCAAGATATATCCCAATTAAAATTCATACCCACATTTATCCTATTTTAACAACACAAATCCATCACTTAATATAACGACAAACCTGATATAACATTAATGACTTACATGTATACTTTGGCATAAAAGGCCATTAACTTATTCACATAATCATCCTACCATCGAATCATAGACACAAATCATTACGATATCACTTAGAATTTACTAGCCAATGCTTTCTTCAAACCAACCAATACACCAATAATAACATAAAATTTAGCCATACACAACTTAGTTTTTTTTTCTCTAATTTAGACAGAACATAAATCTCAAATACTTCATTACTTAAATCACTTTTCTATACTAAGAAAAGCACACAACCATCAAACTCTTATAGTTTTTAGTGATAAAAATCAACAAATATTGCCCCTTAGTTTAAGTCTAGGCTATCAGCAAATTGGTTCACTTAAAATAAGGATCTGATACCATTTGTAGCAACCCGGTTTCCAAAATTTAACCACAATAACAGGAAACATTTAAATGCGATTCGAAAAGAAACAACTAGAATAATCTTTCCAGAATCACCTCAAATAAGATTACAGAAAGAATAATGGTAACTGCAATAATAAAATTAAAACATTTACTAACCGATCCTAGAAGGATCGTTTAACCTAACATCCAAGATCTTTACTAGATACTCATCCACGAGAACAAATAAATCCAAACAGAGATTTATTATCTTACCGATAGATAATCATCCACACTATCATCCGGGAACATAAATTTCCTGGCACTACTAACGAACTGGAAATTGAAATAACCTTCACCTCAAGATTTACCACTTATCTTTTTCTCAGGCTAACAATCCCAACAAAATAGATACCTAAAAATGCATTAACATGTAAAAGGAGGGTTAGACCAAAAAATCTGTTGTGAAATCCCTATCAGTACAATGATGCAATAAAACCATATCATATAAAACCTTTTAAATAAACAAATATATATATATATAGTTGGCACCCAAGCATAACCTAGTTAATCATATAGTTGGAACTCATGCACAACTCAGTTAATCGTATAGTTGGCACCCAGACACAAACAATTGTATTAATACCGTAAACATTCAACGGTAATAAATCAAATATATTGATAAACTATAATATATTTGATAACATATGCATTTCAGTTAAAAAAAGGTTATAAGAAAACTCACCTCATGACCAATTATACCATACCGAATCTTAACTGTTAAACATTCCCGAAGCGAGCACCTTAATCAACAAATTCCCAAAATAAAATCTTTAAAATCCTTTTCCCCTTCTTTCTTCCTTATGCAATTTCTTCTCCAGAGCATAAACACACATAATTTATGAAACTCAACTTATGGAAAGAAAAAGGAGGAAATGAAGTCTTATTCATAAAAACCTCAAAACGCATACAAATGTAAGTCGGCTAGAAAGTAACGATGAAAATGAGGTGTCATCACCCTTTTTTCTCCCAAATTATCTTATTTCTAAACTTAAAATGGGTTATTACAAGATGTTTGGTACATTTGCTCAATGTGTCATGGCGGTAAACAACCACCTCTCTCTCTATCTTTATGAATTAAAATTAAGGTTCTTTTAAACTATTGGATGAATTTTTTGGTACAAATATGAATGGAGAATTGGGCGAGATAGGCACATGAAGCACTTTAGCATATCTGTTTGTGGCACTTACATGAGGTAATTAAGCAATCTCAGACCCGCAAAACAAAACATATACTTTATTTGACTCCTAATCTTTATATTGATTTAGGTTTTGACTACTTCAAGCTGCATAATTTGATTGATTCAATTCAATCTGATTTGATATCTATGAACAGGGTTCTGGAAAGGTTTTTGTGCTTATATAATTTTATCTCTACAAATATGGGTGTATGGGGGTTGTTTGTTGTTCTTCATGGAGAATGTTAGGGTGCTCACGAGTTGCGTTGATCGGGTTGAAGGCATTTGAACAACCCAATCCAATGTTGGTGGTTTGAAAATTTTCAACCCAACTCAACCCAAACAAAAGTGCAACCCAACCCATTTGGTTTGGTCGAGTTGTGTTTAAACAAAGTAAAAACAATATTGGAAACATAAAAATAGAAACCTTCCATTGAAATACGATCAATCATTCAAAAGAATATATGGGTTCATCAAATATTTAGGCATTACATATAAATTTTCAATAATGTCTTTTTATGAGTTCCATTGCTCGTTATTGCAAGTTGTTTTAGGTAACTTATACATATTAATGAGAAATACAAATAATTTTAGAGAAATCGCTAAAACTTCTATCGGGTTATCGGGTTGGTCGGGTTACTTTGGGCCTAACCCAATATCAACCCAATAGATTCGGGTTGCCCTAGTTTTGTATCGATTATATGTCGGGTTACCTCGGGGTTTTTTTTTGGGGTTGGGTTGGTCGTTTTTTGAGCACCCCTAGCTAATGTTATTGAATATTGCATCAATAAACCAATTATTGAAGAACATGAATATTGGTTACAAAAGTTAATTGCTCGAGAATAAAAAAGAAAAAAAGCAAGATGAAGATGGTTGCATACAACTTCTAAAGAGGTTGTTTGATTACTACATTATCTACCATCACTCCATTGCAAAATTCATTGCTCTCCAAAATAACAAACACAAAACATCACTTAATTATGAATTTTATATAAAAGAATTTCATGTTATTTCAACTATTAACATAAATATCCAGTGTTCATACTAAATCAAAGCAACTATTAAGACAACAATTAATTAAAATTTTATATACCGTCAACTATGAAGTCAATTATAAACGTAGCAAAGAAATAATTTATTTATTTATTATACCAACATTCATACTTGATAAACCCTAAAGAGAGCAAGTCTTGATAGATACTTATAACATAACATAGTATATTTCTAAAAAAAAAAAAAATATATATATATATATATATATAGTGCATTTGCAACCAGAGGTGTATAGAGATGCAAATCATAAGCCTGAAATGCGTACAAGCCTGAAATGCGTTAAAAGATTTAATTTGAGACCTTATATGTGTTCATATTTGTATGTTGTGTTTCATTAGTTCTCAAGTAACAAACATTAAATCTTAACGTACTTGCATATTTTAAAAAAAAAAAATCATCACTGTGTAACGTGTGGTGCCACACACTAGTAGTATAAATTATATAAGGAAAACCTATAAAGAATGATATGGAACATCGTTAGAGTATGATTCTATGTAGAAAATTTCTCATTATTTTGTAATTTTAAAATAGGGATTAATTGAAATGCCCGTATTTCAATCGTATCTTATTAAAATGCCCAAAATCTTCCAATTTTTGCCGAAATGGCCATTTTCCCGGGGATTTTACCCCGTGATTTTTACCCATCGCGGGGTTAGTACTCGTTTTGGTTTTAGAGGGGTTAACCCCACGATCGAAGGTATAAAGTGGTATAATCGCGAGGTGGATTGATTTTAATATATATATATATATATATATTTTACTTTATACTTTTTACTTTTCTATTTTTCATTTTACATTTTCATAATATTAACACATATAATCGTATATTAACTAAAATACGTTAAAAATACATTTTAATTTTAACAAGTTACACCATTATAATCGTCTCTTCGATACCTTCGAAATGAGTTCAATATTGAATATTTTTTGATTTAATTAATTATTATATATCATATATATACTACATAAGTAATATTTTTGAATATCATTAAACCACTACCAAAAATCATGTAAAACTAACAAATAAGGTGTGACTCCCATTAAGCATATTAAGCTGCTAACAAACATATTTTAAATCGATTCAATCATTTCACCTTATGTTTTTACCTGATTTTTTTTACCATTGACCCATTAAACATAAAAATAAAATTCAAATATCCTCATTTTAAAAATAAATGTATTTAAATTGTCGTCTCTATATAATCGATAATTCTTAAAAGTTTTTACTATAATAATGATATTAAAACTAAACCAGATATAATAATTAGAAACACTGACCACTGACGACTCGACAGGGTTCAACATTATTTGCATTGCAATTTCAATTTTCACTCGACAGGTTTCAAGTCATTTTGCAAAACATGTGTTTTTCGACAATGGTCGTACATTCCTATAACAGTATGTTTTTTTTTATTGTGGACATTTATCTTGGGACAGATGGTGTATCACTCTAGTTTGGAAATAAATAACAATTGTTGTAGCAATTCGGGTATAAAAAACGAACAAACATATTAATACGTTTAAACAGTGACAAATTAAAAATATCGTTATTAGTAAAATGGTAAAAAGAAGAATAACATAAATTATGAATGACTTCACAAAGAAAAACAACAAAAAAATCAAAAAAAAGTTCAACAAAGTTATAATGGTGTAACTTGTTAAAATTAAAATTAATCGTCCCAAAATAATGTCTACCATATATGATATATAATAAAATAATTAAAATTAAAACGTTTTTAAACGTATTTTAGTTAATATACGATTATATGTGTTAATATGATGAAAGTGTAAAATGAAAAATAGAAAAGTAAAAAGTGTAAAGTAAACTAACTAAATAATTATAAGAATATAAAATGTAAATATATATACATATATATAGGACGATAATCAAATTAGAACCAAAAATAGGTTGAGAACCGTGAAAACCAATCTAAACCATTGATTAATTTTAATCCATGGTCATTAAAGGCAATGACAATTTTGAAATAAATTGGAAGTGAAACAACTTTTAATTAAAACCATAGGATCAAAACCAACTTACGGCTTAGATCGGTTCTCACGGTTCTCAATCTTTTTTCGGTTCTCACATGATTTAACCCATATATATATATATACATATAATAAATAAGTAAATAGAAGGACACGTGTCGCCTTCTGGTGAGCCCATTTTTTCATTTTTCCGCCTAAACATGTATCTCGACGCATTTTACATTATAAGTTCATTTAGCATATCCACATTCATTCCTTTTTAAATCTTTCCTTAATTCAATTTTTTTAATTTATACCTTATATTTACTACTCTTATAATTAGGTATTTAGTTTACTTTTAATCACTTACTTTTTTATTTTTCATTTTAGACTATTATCATATTAACATAAATAATATATAGGAACTAAAATTCATCAAAAAAACATTTTTATTTTTTACAAATTATACCATTGTAATCGTTTCGTCAATAGTCTGTCCAATATTGAATAATTTTGGATTTAATTATATTATTAAATATCATAAATATATACGAATTAATATGTCGTAATTAGTATGAGATTTGTTAAAATTAGTATGAGATTTGATACAAATAATCACTAAATTGTCGTGATTTTTTTTTGCAATTTCATATCAATTTTAACGATGTATTTTTCAATAATTTTATTTACGTTCTATTATAAATTTTGTTTTATAAATTCTTAATTTTTATTCATATTTTTTATTAATTTTTTGCAAAACATCATTTGTGAAAACTGCCTAAAAGAAGGACATTTTGTAACCAACTGTAAAAAAACAACTCTGAAAGAAAAAAGTTTGGAAAAGTAACATCGTACTTTCGATGATCATTTATATCTGTAAGATAAGTTTTCTGGCATTATTTAATTTTTTAAATTACTCCGTGTAATAAACGGGGTCGAACCTAGTATATATATATATATATATATATATATATATATATATATATATATATATATAGTGGAAAGATATTTTGCAACCCTTAAAAGGGTTGCAACCCTTGCAACCCACATCTTAACCGTTGAATTCATGATCGGCGGTTATTTTATTTTTATTTTTCTGTTTTTTTTAATTAAAAATATTGGGCCCCATATCTATTGTAACCGCCGATCATGAATCCGACGATTAAGATGTGGGTTGCAAATTAAACAACCCCTATATATAAATATATATATATATATATATAGGGTCAGGTTCAGGGGAAAACCTCAAAAAAACAAAAAACTGAGGAACACCTTGGTAGTCCTTCATCTGGACGGTATGCACTTGTGCATACAAATAATTTGTAACATGCATTTGTGCATATGCACAAGTGCATAATGCACTTGTGCATAAAAACCAAAAAACAACATAATTTATCTGTATGCATACCGTCCAGATGAAGTGCTACCAGAGTGTTTCTTCAGTTTTCCGTTTTTTTGAGGTTTTCCTTTGAACCTCCGTCTATATATATATATATATATATATATATATATATTAAAATCAGGATTCCCCGGTATAATCCTTCATTCACAGCCTCCATCCCGAAAATTTAAATTTTGTTTTACCCAACCCCGTGATCCACCCCTAATAAATCGCGGGGTAACCCCCCGATTTTCAAAAAAAAATGGTTATCCCCGCGATTTAAAAATCCCGGTCACAATCCCAGGGTAATTGGGTATTTCGGCAAAATTTTAGAGATTTTGGGCATTTTGGTAAGATACGACTGAAATACGGGCATTTTAATTAAATTCCCTTTAAAAAAGGTAAACAAATATGTATGTATAAACGGATTATTCGGATGATTTTCGAGTTGAAAATTTTGACCCTGACCTTACCCTTTAAATTTTCATGTCGTGTCGTGTCAACCCGTTTACTTAAATAGGTTGAAATGTATTACCCAAACCCCTTTATTTCATGCCGAGTTCGTGTCGTGTCAGTTTTTGTCGGGTTTATGCACTGAGATGCACCGGATCAATTCTCGTATCAAGCGCGATTAATGGATGACTTGAGATTAAAAATTACCAAGGTCTAACTTTTCTTCTGACACGATTCTTCGTTTGTTGATATAAACTAAAAAAATCACTATTTTATTATATTAATGATCCTAAGACCATTAGATATTCCAACAGTAGATTCAAATAAAAACAATGAAGAACTAAATTAATTATCATGATGTATAGTGGACATATTGCCACATTGTGGCCTATCAAACTTGACTCTACTGTGACTGTGAGCATAAGCCATCAAGAAATCCACTATTTATTATATAAATAATGTTAAGGCACACATTAGAAATTCCAACAGTAGATTCAAATATAAACGATGAAGAACTAAATTAATTATATTAAATTGACACAACTGTGTGACTGTTAGCATAAGTCATTAAGAATGCTGATCTTTATTTCCAAAACGAAACCATTGTCCCAAGTGCAGGATCTGCAGATAAAAACAAAACTAATTAATTGTTGCAAAACAAAAATATAATCATATTTCACAAATGGAAAACACATGTTTGCAAGTTTTTTAAAAAGATTTTAAATGCAAACAAAAACCGAGTTAACAAATTTTTAGAAGTTAAAATCACTTTTTATTATGAACATGTATAATAAATTACTTAAAAAGTTGTGTCGATGATAAAAAAAGAAAAAATCTCAATCACACGTGATTGTTTGAAAAAAAATATATTAACTGAGCCCTCATCTTTGACTACTCCTAACTATAAATATCGGACGGTAGCAGAAAGAGAGTCACCAGCTGAAGAGAATACAAACATATATACATTCTCTTTAAGGTCTCTCTTCATTGATCGAGCTTTGTGTTGTTGTATTACTAACAGTTTGCAGGATCAGAGATATGGGTGCAGGTGGTCGGATGTTGGATTCATCTGAGGACGAAAACATCCTGAAACGTGTCCCGGTAGATCCTCCCTTCTCGTTAAGTGATCTAAAGAAAGCAATCCCGGCTCATTGCTTCGAGCGATCTGTCATCCGTTCATCTTACTATGTTGTTCATGATCTCATTGTTGCCTATGTCTTTTACTTCCTTGCCAACACATATATTCCTCTTCTTCCTGCTCCTCTAGCTTACCTGGCCTGGCCCATTTACTGGTTTTGCCAAGCTAGCATTTGCACTGGCTTATGGGTCATTGGTCATGAATGTGGTCACCATGCCTTTAGTGAATACCAGTGGGTTGATGACACTGTTGGATTCATCCTCCATTCTGCTCTCTTTACCCCTTATTTCTCTTGGAAATACAGCCATAGGAATCACCATGCCAACACAAATTCCCTCGATAACGATGAAGTTTACATTCCTAAACGTAAGTCCAAGGTCACGATTTATTCAAAACTTCTCAACAACCCACCTGGTCGAGTCTTCACTTTGGTTTTTAGGTTGACTCTAGGGTTTCCTTTATACCTCTTGACTAATATTTCTGGCAAGAAATACGGAAGGTTTGCCAACCACTTTGATCCAATGAGTCCAATTTTCACTGAGCGTGAACGAATTCAGGTTCTGGTATCGGATCTTGGTCTTCTTGCTGTGTTTTATGCAATTAAGCTTGCTGTAGCAGCAAAAGGAGCCGCTTGGGTGATTTCCATGTATGGAATTCCGGTGGTAGGCGTACATGTTTTCTTCGTTTTGATTACTTATCTGCATCACACCCATCTCTCTTTGCCTCATTACGATTCAACTGAATGGAACTGGATCAGAGGAGCCTTATCGACAATCGACAGAGACTTCGGATTCCTGAATAGGGTTTTCCATGACGTTACACACACTCACGTGTTGCATCATTTGATCTCATACATTCCACATTATCATGCCAAGGAGGCAAGGGATGCAATCAAGCCTGTTTTGGGCGAGTATTATAAGATCGATAGGACTCCAATTTTCAAAGCAATGTGGAGGGAGGCCAAAGAATGCATCTACATTGAACCAGATGTAGATAGCGAGCACAAGGGTACATACTGGTACCATAAAGTACTGTGATCAGTTGACACAATCCAATTGTACGCTTAAATTGTACAACTTTGTTTTATGTATACTGAATTATCTTGAATCAAATTAAAGTTCGTGGGTTCTTTTCGCTTAACAATACTTTTCTATCGTGGAAATTTGCTTCGTGACTGTGATCTACTCGCAAGTATCTGTTGTATACAATTGAATAAGGACACCAAATTAGCTTCAAGACCATTAAAATCTTATTATTGAAAGAAAAAATAGGAGTAAGTTACAAATTTCATCCCGGTGGTTATATGAAATTTTGGATCGGGTAACCCAAACGAAATAATTACATGTATGGTTATCATAGTTTCACTCTTGTTATGGCCGGGTCCCTTGACCTAACGATGCTAAACTTAACTCTATTAATTAAATAGAGTATTTTGATCTTTTTACTGTTTTATTTTAAGTTTATAGATATATATATATATATATATATATATATGTATATTACTACCTTATAATGCATTCAACACAAAACTCTTAAAAACAAGTTTTAATGCACAATGTACCTCTCTTTTATGCATAAAACTTAAAAAACTATGAATTACAAGTATTCATGCATTAGGTACAAGTACTTTAAACCCAAAATCAAAATTACCACAGTTTTGGAATGTCTGAGGGTTTTCTTTCCCCTCTCCAGATTTTTTCATCCTCTATTGATTATTATTTCCAGCTTTCATGACAAGATTTGATTTCTGAGAAGCTAATTTGATTCATACCTCTCGATCCCTCCAAATATTTCCTGACCCAAGACCGGTTCAAATGAATTCAAATTTAACCCGCTCTCCATTTCATTCTGCATCTTTCTCCAAATCTCTCAAATCATATTTAGTTTTATAGTCTCATATGAACTACTTCTGCCTCAAGGAGGAAAGCAATGCAGAGGCCATTCATGTTGTTGATTAGGGTTTGGTTGACTTTTTTGCTCTCATCCCTCTCTATCTATGACTCTCAACCATCGCTCTATCTCCATCTTTAGATTTCAGAAAAACAAAGGAGTAATGAAGCTCCGACATCATTTCTCTAACCTCTTCTTTATTTGATATCCCCGACAGGCTCCTATGCTCGATGAGGCGGTTATGTAGGTAACTGTTTTGTTCATCCTGGTTTGTATGGTTTGTGTTGCAAAACCTTGTGCTTGTGTTGCAAAACCTTGTGCTTTGACTATATTTTGTGTTCTATATAAGGAAAATCGAATTCGATTTCTATTAAAAGAAACTAAAACCCATAAAAATTCTTGATATTTGAATCCAGTTTTCCTTTTGAAACTATATAGAACCCAATTTTCCTTTTGAAACTATCATCTCTTGAGACTATACAGAAATTTGGGTTTGGTTATGGTCATTTGAAACATAATCAAGTAGACAATTAGGGTTAGGATTAAAATTAGGGTTATATATAATTTGGGTGTGAAATATTGTTGCCAAATTTGGGAGGGAAAAGGTTGTCATTTTGAATTCGAGTTCTAACTTGTCATATTTAGTTATGGAAACTCTTGAATTTGATGGTTATTTGAAATGGCCTGCAGATTTTTTATATCAAAATTTTGAAATAGCCTGTGTAGATTTTGATGTGTTAATGTATATAGAGGGCCTAGGCCCATGTTAGTATAGGGCCCAAGCCCGTTTAGTCTACGTATATATTTGTTGTATTCTGTAGTCTAGGTTAGATTACTCTTATAATTTTACCTTTCTCTCAATCAATATATCGAGGTTTCAAACCTTGTATTGTACGTTTTCTCTCAATCAATATATCGAGGTTTCAAAACTTCAGCACTTTCATCGTCTCTTTCAACCATATTCATCTTCTAACATGGTATCAGAGCTGTAGGTTTATTCTTCGATTTCACTGTTAATCGTCGTCACTGTTCATCCAGAAATCAATTTTGTCTTTGTTTTGTCGACATCGATCGATCTGAAATCGATCGATCTGTATGTTTTGAATCGCCGCCGCCGCTGTGTGTTTATCGGCGTATCATTTTATCGGTCGTATCATTTTATCGGTCTTGCTTTCTATCGGTCGAATCATTTTATCGGTCGAACTCTCTTTACCGGTCAAACTCTCTTTTATCGGTCGAATCATTTTGTCGGTCGAATCATTTTATCGGTCTTGCTTTCTATCGGTCGAATCATTTTATCGGTCGAATCATTTTATCGGTCGAACCCTTTACCGGTCGAACTCTCTTTTACCGGTCGAACTCCTATCGATCAAAGCATTCTACCGGTCGAATCCTATCGGTCGAAGTCTATCGGTCGAATCTACTGGTCGTTAATACCGGTCATTAATACTGTTTCTCAGTATTTATTTCCCTTTTCATGGATACCAATTTCAGTCACTCAAATCCCATCTCAGTTGTTTTCAATGGTTACAACTACATTATTTGGCATCACCATATGACAATTCTGCTAAAATCCCATGGTCTTTACACCTATGTTACTGGGGCATCCACAGTTCCAGTTCAGGAACCAACTGAGAATCCTGTTGACTTTGCAAAACGCATGAATGAGTGGGACATCAATAATGCTCGTATTATGGGCTTTATTAATGCCTCCACTACTCCTGAGATCAACCAACAGTTTCTTTGGTTACCTTACCGCCAAAAGTCTCTGAGATTTTCTTGCCAAGCGGTACACGTCATCTGGTCTATCTCATCAGTATCAACTGTGGACCACTTTTCAGAGCAAACGTTATATCTCTGAAATGCAGTCTCTCAGAGATCATATAAGTCTTGGAGTACCATAAATTTTTGATGACACAGCTCAACAATTCACTGCCTACTTCAACCAGCTACATTTGATTACTATTCTGATGGGTCTTACTGACAAATTTGAGAATGTTCGTGCTTCTCTTTTTCATAGGCAGCCATTACCTACTCTTGAAGAAGCTATATCAGAATTGATAAGTGAAGAAACCCGTCTTCACATGCGATCACCGATGCCCGCTACTGATAGCGTTCTCTACACGTCTCATCCCAAGGCCAAAGGCAAATGGACCAACAACAATCAGTCCAAATCTGGGGGAAAGATGAATACATCCGAGTATGCCTTTTGCCATTCTCCTGTTCATCTTCTTCTTGATTGTCCTATTCGTAAGTGTCGTAGGTGTGGCATCACTCATCCGCGTCATTATGAGTCTGACTGCCCGAAGAATTCAAAGCACACTGGTTCTCAGAACCGGACTCACGTTGTTACTGGGCCTACTAGTGCTGATACTGAGGTTTCTACAGCCTCCTCACCTGACCAAATGGAACTGATGCGTCGCAATCAGGAACTCATGGAGCAAATCATGTATGGTGCTATGGGTATGAATTCTCCACACTCGGCTGCTTCAGGTAACGTATGGCTTTTTGACTCTGGGTGTTGCAATCATATGACACCTTGCCCTGATGGTTTCGTTTCTAAGAAATCACCTCAATAATTTACGTCAGTAAGAACTGCTGACAACACTGGTCTACCGGTATCCTTTATTGGAAATGTTTCCACTCCTCATATACAATTACCGGATGTTCTAAATGTTCCGAAGCTATCTCTGAGCTTAGTTTCAATTGCACAACTTCTTGAATCTAATTTGATCATTTTATTTGATTCTTCTGGTTGTGTTGTACAGGATCCAAAGACCAAGCAGATCCTTGGACTCGGCCGTAAAGTTGGACGGATGATTGAAGTGGTCTACCTGCGTCTTCCTTTACCCTCTACAAGTTTTGTTGCCTCGGTTTCCAGCATTTCTTCCTTTGAGTTGTGGCATGCCCGGCTGCTGGGTCACTTATCTCTAGCCAGAATAAAATCATTAGCTCATTTAGGGGTGTTAGAAAGTGTGTATCAACTGACAATATTTCTTGTTTATCTTGCAAACTTGGCAAACATCATGCTTTACCTTTTGAAATGAATGAGTTTAGTTCTACTTCTTCTTTTGATCTTATTCATTTTGATGTATGTCACCATCACCACATCCATCCATGGGGGGTGCTCGATATTTTGTTATTTTTATTGATGATCATACACGTTTCACATGGATATATCTCATGAAACATCGTTCGGACTTACCCCAAATCTATATTATGTTTGCTCGGATGATTCGCACCCAGTTCTCAAAATCTATAAAGATTCTTAGAGCTGATAATGCTATGGAATACAAAGAGTCATCTCTTCTCTCCTTTCTTCAATCTCAGGGGACTCTCTCTCAGTACTCCTGTCCTGGCACATCTCCTCAAAATGGTCGTGCCGAACGCAAACACCGTCATATTCTTGATACAGTTCGCACCCTCCTCATCTCCGCTAAATGTCCAGAATGTTTTTGGGGTGAAGATGCTTTTACTGCAGTTTATACTATTAATCGTCACCCTACCCCCATCCTTAATAATAAGTCTCCTTATGAGGCTCTTTATAAGGTCACTCCTGCCTATGAACTTCTAAAAGTTTGGGGTAGTGCTTGTTTTGTTCAATTACAATCTCATGAACATAACAAACTTGAACCTCGCTCCAGACTGTGCTGCTTCCTTGGATATGGTATAGAGCACAAGGGTTATCGCTGATGGGATCCTATCTCCCAGCGTCTTCGTATATCTCGTCGTGTTACCTTCTGGGAACATGTTCCTTTCTCTTCTATATCCAAGTTTCGTGAGTCTCCTAACCTCATCACTCCGTTTTTCACTGATGCTTCCGTCTCATTGGACTCACTCCAATCTGACATCATATCATCTCCACCTGTTGTTCCAACTCCTTATGAGTATGCCTCTCCTTCAGCATCTCCTGACCTCACACAGCCTGGATCTCCTAGTTTTCCTGATCAACATCAATCATCTGCTCCATCTGCACAGCCAACATATGAGATGCCTGCTGAGACTTTGGCTCCTGGAACTTCTCAATCTCAAAATGTTAGACGATCAGAACGGGTAAGACAAGTTCCTTCTCATCTTCGTGATTATCATGTTTATGCTACTCTGCTGTCAAATCACGAACCTACTTCCTACAAGGAAGCCTCCTCTAACCCTGATTGGCAGAAAGCTATGGATGAGGAACTTCAGGTACTTGACAAAGCTCAGACATGGGCATCTGTCCCTCTTCTACCAGGCAAGTCACCTATTGGCTCCAAATGGGTGTTCAAAATCAAAACCAAATCTGATGGCTCTATTGATCGGTATAAAGCTCTTCTTGTGGCCAAGGGCTTCAATCAAGAGTACGATATTGATTATGAGGAGACTTTTGCACCTGTTGCTCGAGTTACTTCTGTTCGCAGTCTTCTTGCCATCGCAGCTACCAAACAATGGCCTCTCTTTCAGATGGATGTTAATAATGCCTTTTTGAACGGTGACTTATCTGAGGAGGTCTACATGACACCTTCTCCAGGCGTTCGACTTCCACAAGGTCATGTTTGTCGTCTTCAGAAGGCTCTTTATGGCCTCAAGCAAGCTCCACGAGCTTGGTTTGAGAAATTCAGTTCCACAGTCACTTCTCTGGGTTTCTCACCCAGCAACTATGATTCAGGACTGTTTACTCGGACCACTGAGGCTGGCACAATCTTACTTCTCCTGTATGTGGATGATATGATTATTACTGGCAGTGACTCTACAGGCATCGCCAATCTGAAGTCATCTATCAGCTCCTGTTTTGAGCTGAAGGATCTTGGTTCTTTACACTATTTTCTTGGTCTTGAGGTGCTCTCCGATCCTTCGGGAATTTATCTGTGTCAAGCCAAATACACCTCAGATCTTTTGTCAAAAGCTGGGATTACTGACAACAAAACAACATCCACTCCTCTTGAGCACAATCTTCATTTGGCTCCAAATGCTGGACCTCCTCTGCGTGATCCTACTTTATATCGCCAGTTAGTGGGGTCACTTGTATATCTGACAGTGACTCGACCTGATATTGCTTATGCTGTTCATACTGTCAGTCAGTTCATGTCAGCACCCTGTTCTGATCACTACGCTGCTGTCCTGCGCATTCTTCGATATTTAAAAGGGACCATGTTTCATGGTCTTCATTTTCCATCCACCTCATCGTTAACCTTGCGAGGTTTTTCTGATGCTGATTGGGACAGTGACATGACTGATCGTCGCTCCACTACCGGCTACTGTTTCTTTCTTGGCGACTCTCTTATATCCTGGCGAAGCAAGAAACAATCTCTCACAGCTCGGTCCAGTACTGAAGCTGAGTATCGAGCACTAGCTGACACAGCTCAAGAACTTGTGTGGTTACGCTGGCTACTCTATGACATGGGGGCTCCTCAACAGTCTCCAACTCCATTGTGGTGTGACAACAACAGTGCCATTCAGATTGCTCACAATGATGTCTTCCACGAGTGAACGAAGCATATTGAAATTGACTGTCATTTTGTTCGTCAACATGTGACTCGTAAGACTATTCAGCTTCTGCCTATTTCAACTATTGATCAACCAGCTGATATTTTCACTAAAGCTCATTTACCAAGACGGTTTCGTGATCTAGTTTCCAAACTCCATCTAGCTCATTCTTCTCCCGATTGAGTTTGAGGGGGGATGTTAATGTATATAGAGGGCCTAGGCCCATGTTAGTATAGGGGCCAAGCCCGTTTAGTCTACGTATATATTTGTTGTATTCTGTAGTCTAGGTTAGATTACTCTTATAATTTTACCTTTCGTATTGTACGTTTTCTCTCAATCAATATATCGAGGTTTCAAACCTTCAACACTTTCATCGTCTCTTTCAACCATATTCATCTTCTAACATGATGGTTTCAGGATATTTAGAAGATGGAAGGTCAATCCTCTTTTTTGTCTTGAAGAAAGTTTCAAAGTGTCTTTTGATCCAGGAAGCTTTTTTCATACCTTTTTTTCACTTTTATTAAGCTTTATATTGCCTCTTTTCAAACAGGGCTCAGGTCTGTTTCAAGATACTAATCATCTCTGTAACTTCTCTGCCTCTCTCTACTAGCAAGAAAACATCTACTCTAAATCCCTAAATTATTAGAAACAACAAGGTTAATTCATAACTTGGAATGATATAAAAAAAAACAATTGCTTTTGTAATCCATAGACAAAAATACTCTCATTATATGTGATTCCAAGTTGGATTTTACAAGTATTAGAGGTGTGGGGACTAGAAAACTTTATAAATTAATATATGCTAAATGATATGTGTTCATGATTGGCGACATAAATCATTAACTGAACACGTAGTTGGGAAATTTAATATAGTTTTGGGTATTCTTGATTTTGCACTTAAATCATTTTCAGTCTATTTCTCTATACTAGCAAATATATTATTTCATTGTTCTTATTTCACTGAATCGTTATATATGAACTAACTATTTTCTTATTTCACAAAATCTCAGTAAATAATATTTACTTTTTCTGATAAATTTTACAGGAATCAGAGGACATATCGTCCCCAAAAAAGTGCACCCACAGGGGGAGTAAGGTTGAGCTCTCCCCATCCATCCTTCCTCACTTTTTGGCATTTTTTATTGAAACGATCAACAAAATGACAACAATTCAATAATTGTCTTTTATTTCATATTCCTACATCTAGATGAAGCTTATTTTCATTGTGTGTGCAGGGTGTAGAGCTAAGGAAACACATTGATGCTACTTTGGGTAGTGGAAACCCGAGAGAAGTTGTAAGACTTCCATTAAGGGAGGATATAATGAATGGCTTGCTGTCAAAAGTTACTCTCTTTTCCTCTCTCTAATTTTGTGTGTGTGTGTGACTTCCATCGAAAACAGTAGTCTTTAGCTTTGGTATGTTCTAAAAGAACGTGAAATGACCAAACGATCATTGGCCCAAACGGTACCCCCAGTTGAGCCAACTTCCCATTAAGGTAAAGGGTTCATACCTCCCCAAAATTGAGAAGTGTGCCTGAGTAGTTGCCGTATAAAAATCTTATATATTTGAAAAAAAGAGCGTGAAATTCTGTTTATGTTCAACAAAAAGTTTCCCTTGAAAATGGTTCTCAGATCAAGGAAATTTTGTATAGATCCTTTATACGTGTCCCAAATTTGTCATTTTTTAAATGATTATGGCCCACTCTATAGGACTATCATGTTCATTTCCTTATGTTCGTCACTCTTACCGGGTAAGATTGTCAATAATTGTCATGTCCATCCAATATATGAACATGTTCATCCAATATATTAAATGAGTGAGTAAGCACTCACCGGTAAACGTTTAAGTAAACGACCCCTTACTTTTTTCGTTGTGAACCTTAGTTGCATATGAATTACATCCTCAAAGAAACATTCCTTTTGTACTTTAGAGGCATTGTGTTTCTCTATAAATCTAGTTTATGATATAAGTTTGTTAGTCGAAGGGTATATGATGATGAATTGATGATAATTCTTGTATAATGAATGACTAATGTGTGTTTCAAATTCTTATTCCTTTAATCATTCAACAATGAACGCAAAGCTTGCGCACATGAAGAAGCACAAAAACTGCCGAGTAGCAAGTTAAGGGCAGAGTAATGTCTTGAGTCTCGAGATAAACGCGAAGAGGATGTAACAACACGAAGAGGTCTCGACCGGCAAAAACAGCAGCGGAGATATCTTCATCTTAGCCACACCACAACAAGATTGTCTTCATGTTATTCCACAAGTAAGAGATTGGGAGGGAAGTTGAGAGGAGCAAGATATGTCTTCTCTTGGCCACACCACAGCTGAAGAATCTTATTCAATGGTCACTTATAATCGCTTTTGGTCCCAAATCTTTGGGTAGAAGTTTTGTATAAATGTATCGTCATGCTATTAAATATTTTGATTTAAGTCATTCTTTAGTCAGATGTTCACCTCTTAACACACAGTCTAGATCGAAAACTCCAAGAACAATTTAACTTGCTCCTTCTAGGTGGAGTGGTCGTGAGTTCAATTTAATGGTTCAATATCGGATAAATATTTGAAAGCTCCCGTTAACATAGATGCTTTTATATTTTTAAAATAAGAATGCTTAAAGCAATCAAAATAACTAACATGATGGGTATAATTTAAATAAAGCAATCAAATAAATTAATTATTAATAGAAACAAAATATTAAAATGAAATAATGTTGTTTAATCATCTACTTTTGGTCCAATTATTGATGATTAAAAACACAAAGTTATAATTCATAACATGTTTAATTAGTTATTGTGCATCACATTTGAAAAGAAACATAGTAAACTTAACGTATTCATTAAATCAAGTAATAACAATAATATTTGGTTGTAATGGGTCAGTGGGATATTAGGTTGATCATGGGGATGTTTCACAGCAAGTTGTGTGGGTTAAGTTAAATCGTTAGAATAACTTTTTTTTGTGTTATATAAGGGTATGAATTATATAACTAATAGTTTAAAAGTGGTTTTTAGATTTTTGGGAAACACTTATTGGGTAAGATTTTTTGTTCTTGCCCTCCATCAATCGATTAAGGTTTTCCGTACTTGTCATATTCACCGGGTAAGGTAAGTGAATCGGTAAGTACTTATTCGGTTAACATTTGGTAAGCAAGCGCTTAATTATTAAGTCGTAAAACACACATATAATTCACATCGGTAGGCGTCGTAATTATTTATAATTCACATCGTGGGTTGGGTTTTAAGGAAAAGGGAAGTCATGGTGAGAAACGTAAGAAAGTATTTGGACCCTTGCATCAATCTTAATTGAAGATCAACTCTAACGAGATGCACCAGCTCAATTTCCATGAGAAGCACAATTCATGGATGAGAGTGAGATTAAAAGTGATGAAGGATCGAGATCCCTTCTTACGCTTATCACCTTAACTCTTTTTCTCACACGATCTTTCGCCTCACATGGGTTTGGTTTTTCATATAGAAAAAGGGATAATATAGAGATACAAAATGCTTTTGAACACCATAATATTAAATAATTATATTTATATCAAGGTGTTCAAAAGTTTGAAAATCTTCTATAAAACTTGTTAGAACGTCCAAAAACGTTCTATAAACTTATTGTAACACTTTTAGATATAACACTTTTTCTGTTTGGTCCTATAAACAAGGTTTTGTAAAACACTCTGTTAAAACTCTTAGTTATTTTACGCGTCATATAAACTCAATTTTGTTGCAGTGGCTTCATAATTGTGATTCACCCACGCTGCATCGCGCGAGTTCACAGCTAGTATATATATATATATATATATATATATATATATTGAAGCGGGCCTTGGCATTGAGGATCGGCCCTAATATTCTCGGAGGCCCATGATTGGGCTCCGTTTCAGGCCCACGACCAGTGCATTCGAAGCCTGGGACGAGACGCACGCCGTGGTTAGGCCCGAAGACTTTGAACCCCAAAAAAAACTCTGTTTAAGTATGTTTTCTTGGATGTTTTTATGCTTTTTGCTCTTTTTTGCATTTTCGATTGGGATTAATTTTATGTTCGGCCCATGACCTTAGAGATTCTATCTCTGATTTTCCTCCCAAATTTTGAGTTCACGTGAATTCAAGTTTGAAGCCTAAGGTTTATTATTCGTCGAATCAAGGAACCCTAGAAGAGATTATCCACAGGTATTCATTGAATCAACATGCGTATTCGTAATATGGTATTTGTTTATCCGCTACATCATATATTATATTTAATATATTATATTATTTTAGTTTATTAGTTATCAATTAATATTTAAATATCCTAAAATCTGAACCCTATCCCACGAGCCTTTCCCCATGCCACTGCCATGAAAACGTTGATGTCTCGTGCCCCCATTTGGTAGGTTTATCTTCACATCATCCTCCACAAATCTCCCATCGCATATCATCGTGCCACAACCCTTGGAAACGACGATGCCTACTCCCTCGTCTGGCGTCTCACATACCACCATAGCACCACCGGATCATCTTCCTCGATATGCCGTCACCCATCATCCTTCCCCTCTACGTCCAGCCTTCCTATCTTTGTTCCCCTTTTTGAAGATCGATTCACATCAAAACCCAAAAAAAGGAGAATGGTCTACTCACACAAGTATCGACCAAATCTGAATGAGAAATCAAGATCGGTAATGGTTGATTTATTCAAGAACAGAAAGCATAAGAAGCTTAAACTGAGTTTTAGGGTCAATTCTTCAAGTATGTGCAGAGTTGGTTAATGGAGTTAAGACAAGGGACCAATTCAAAACAAAAGTGAAACCATGGTGACCATACATGTAATTATTTCATTTGGGGGACCTAATCTAAAATTTCATATTTGTAATTTACTCAAAACATAATGTATTATATGACACAATATAAGACCATCTCGAATGACCAAATACCATTTCTTAAACCAAATCACCTAAATGGGAACAATTTCATATACTAAATTTGGTGTAACATAATTTGTTTACACATTTTATCTACTATTAATTTTTCACTATTATAAATTTAATCATTCAATTATGAGATTTATGTATTTTTATTTTAAATTTGTTAAAATTTTTATAGTTTTTACGTGTTATCTATATATCAGTTGATCTACAAAATTTACAAAATGTTGTAAGATCTTGTAACACCCAGACTATTGTCCAACTTGTTATATGTCATTCTCAAACAAAAAAAAAAATACAAAATGGTAAACCAAGTCAACTCATGTCATCCACACAAGGTTCTAAATGAAATTAGACATAGTATGACGGTGAGATCAAACTTTATGAGTTACTACAGCTTAAGACGACAAAAATAATATATTTGTGTGTGTTTAAGTCTGTTGAACAATTTAAATTCATATGAAACTATCAAAAGAATTACCATATAGTTATATCAAATACATACACACAACTTACAAAAAATTAAAAGATCATAACAAAAAGATTAATTGTTCTACCAAAAGTGCCAAATCGAGTCGGTTTTGATGTTAAGCGATGATGGTTTGATGAGTTGATTTCAGTCCTGATGACTCTCTTCAATCTTTAATTCATAATCAATTTTGTGTATGTACAAAAGTTAGGATTTTGAGTTTTTAGTTTTTCTTTTTTTATTGATTTGTTATATTTGATGACATCATGCAATCAATCATATATACTTACACCTAGATTAAATATTTAAAATAAATAAATAAATAAACCCCCCACGCCTTGCGCCATAAACAAATGTTACACGCCATAACACTTTGTAATGGTTTATCAGATGACGCGACTTAGGGTCATGTCACAGTGGTTACCTTTATGCCAAATCCATGCCTCGACACCATAACGCTCCTTATCACCGACAATAACACATTATTTAGAACATGGCCCACATCCCACAACTATTGCAGTGAAGACTTAACAACTGAACCATACTTGGACAGATCCTCAATCTAGAACTTAAACAAGTTCAAACATCTGAACCTAAATGTTAGTACAACCGAAACATTGAAACTAAACAATTGAATTAACATCCTATCAAACTTAATAGCATTTCATAATCTGATAAGCTACGCATAACTCCATACATAAATAAATGTACTAAAATGCAAAATCATACTATCCTAAGTTGGAAAGAAGGGGATTAAATAAATTTATATTAATCAACGGTAAACTAATAAAGTAAGAAAATAAACAATAGATTCCATCCAAACTAAAACAAGAAACAAAAAGATAAAATGCAAGAACTAAGATAATGCAAAAAGAAATTGATGTTGTAAAAAAATAAACAAAAATCAAACATGTAGTAAAATAGATCCAAGAGACTCGTCTACAGGAAAATAATAGTGAATATAATCTAAGCAATATGGAATTATAACTAATTTTCTCTCTCTCTCTCTAGATATATATATATATATATATATATATACATAGGCATGGTTATTTTGCAACTCAGTAAGAGGTTATAACATCGTGCAACCCTCATCTAAATAGTTCATTTAACTCATTCATTATATAGACACCATTACCGAATTGCATCTCATTTAGTCGAATTTCAACGGCAAATGTCAATGCACATAATGGTTTATGCGTTGAAGGTGGTACTTTCATGACACAATATGCATTCCATGTTAGTGTATGCCTTTAATGAAATACTATGCATTGTAGGTAAGATTATTGCATGAAATCAGTAATCATTGATGCAATGCAATAATCAATCCATAATCAATAGGTTAAATAAATGGTTTAAATGAGGTTGTACGGGGTTGTAACATTTTTCTGAGTTGCAAAATAAACCACGCATACATACATACATATATATATATACATACATATATATATATACATATATATATATATATATAGACAGAGAGAGAGGTTCAAACGAAAACGCTAACTATTTAAAAAAACACGAGGACAATAGATTATGTGCAAAATCATATATGATTCGGCATTAACAGCCAAAAAAAATAGGCGCAGGCGACTTTAGTCGCCCGCAAAGTCGTCCGCAATCATATATGAGTTTTTACGTGAATCATGTATGATTTTGTATGTGATTCGTTGTTCTCGTGTTTTTTCTTAAAAAGATAGGGGTAGGTTCAAATGATAAATGTAAAGTGTGTAAGAAATAGAGAATTAGTCTTAGCATTCATATAACTTGTCAAAAATTGCGGCTTTAACCGGTCAAAAATTGCAGTTACTCCTAAAATAGAAGAACAGTTTCGTAACTTTTACAAATACACGGGACGAGTTCATATGTGAACCTGTATGATTCATATATGAACTATATGTTCATATGTGAACCCGTGTAATTCACATATAAACTCTTTTTTAATTGATTCACATATGAACCTTTGTAATTCATATATGAACTAATTAATTGTAGGTTCATTTATGAACGTATAGCTCATATGTGAATCACACTGGTTCATATGTGAACTTGTTTGTCGTCTATTTGTAAATGTTACGAATCTACCCCTCTATTTCTTCAGACCATGCTGGAAATTATTCGGTGCGTCACAGTTAAAGCCACAAACCCAGATGATGGGCTAACATCATTTCTCTATTTCTCTCACACTTATCATTTCTCATTAACATCATTTCTCTATTTCTCTCACACTTATCATTTCTCATTTGAACCTCTCCGTATATATTTATTTATATATAGGGGTAAGTTCAAAGGAAAACCACATTATCATTGTGAACATGAGGACCAATCTTGACCATTTATCAAAATTTAGAAAACTAATCTATGGCTAAAACATAAAATGGTTAATTGAGAAATGATTAGGGGCAAAAATGGAAGTTTGAATACACGCCTACCATATTTGACTTTTTATTTTTTTTCTTTAATTAAAATAATTTTACCCCTTAATTTTTAAACTAAATTATCTTAAAAATAACTAATATTTTAACCAAACAAATCATTGACGGCTTATTATTCCGACGAATCACCGACGGCGCGTTAATTTTCGACGGATCACCGACGGTCTCTATTTTGCGACGGATTACTGACGGATTTTCACCGTGTTATACACACACACACACACATACATACATACATACATATATACATATATACATACATACATATATATATATATACACCTAAAGTAACTAGACTTAACGGAAACAGATAACGGTCGTTATCTTTTCCCGTTAATTCCAGTTAGATCAGTGACCAAACGTGTTATACACAGATACATACATCTATACACATACATTCATACATTCATATATACTTACATATATATATATATATATATATATATATATATATATACCCCTGAACTAACTAGACTTAACGGAAACAATTAACGACCGTTATCTTTTCCCGTTAACGGAAACATGTACATGACATTGAGACATTTATATGCATACGACATATACATATACATACAAGCAATAGATATGTATATAATACACCTATAGACATACATACATACATATGCGGCATATATATGACATATACATACTATACACATATATATATAGACATATATATATATATACACACACATACATATATAGACATGATATAGACGTATGTGCTATATACATACAAGCAATACATATGTATACAATACATCTATAGATATATATACACATATACGCACACACATACATAGACATGCATGATATAGACGTATATGTGTTATATACATACAAGCAATACATATGTATACATTACATCTACAGACATACATACACATATACATACAAGCAATACATATGTATACAATACATCTATAGACATACATACACACATACATAGACATGCATGATATAGACATATATGTGTTATATACATACAAGCAATACATATGTATACAATACATCTACAGACATACACTACATATACATACAAACAATACATATGTATACAATACATCTATATACATACATACATATATAGACACATACATAGAGATGTATACATACATACACACATGACATAGACATGATCTATAAACATACATACATACATACATACATACTACATATCATATACATACATATATACATACATACATGATCACATACGTACATACATACATACATATATACATATTACATACATGATCACATACGTACATACATATTACATACATGATCACATACATACATACGTACATACATGATCACATACGTATATACATACATACATATTACATACATGATCACATACGTACATACATGCATACATACATATTACATACATGATCACATACATACATAAATACTATACATATATACATACATACATGATGTACATACATACATACATACATGATCACATACGTACATACATACATATATATACATACTATACATATATACATACATACATATATGATGTACATACATACATACATACATACACGTTATCATCGACGGATTAACGACGGAATTCTTAATGTTGTCGGTAATCGGTCGGTAATTTCCGACGGATCACCGACGGACATCAGAAAAAAATTATTATTTATTAAATTATTAAATTTACCGACGGATTTCCAACGGATTTAAATATTTAAAAAAACAAAAATAAAATAACTTTATCACCGACGGATCACCGACGGATCACCGACGGATCACCGACGGATCACCGACGGATCACCGACGGATCACCGACGGATGGTCTATACGTCGCAAATATTATTTTTCTGTCGGTGTTCCGTTGGTAATTACTGACGGATAACATCCGTCGGAAATTGTTGGTCGGAGATAAGCAAATTTCTAGTAGTGTTTTACCTAACCATTTATATCACTTTTGCATACTTCTCAAGATATATCCCAATTAAAATTCATACCCACATTTATCCTATTTTAACAACACAAATCCATCACTTAATATAACGACAAACCTGATATAACATTAATGACTTACATGTATACTTTGGCATAAAAGGCCATTAACTTATTCACATAATCATCCTACCATCGAATCATAGACACAAATCATTACGATATCACTTAGAATTTACTAGCCAATGCTTTCTTCAAACCAACCAATACACCAATAATAACATAAAATTTAGCCATACACAACTTAGTTTTTTTTTCTCTAATTTAGACAGAACATAAATCTCAAATACTTCATTACTTAAATCACTTTTCTATACTAAGAAAAGCACACAACCATCAAACTCTTATAGTTTTTAGTGATAAAAATCAACAAATATTGCCCCTTAGTTTAAGTCTAGGCTATCAGCAAATTGGTTCACTTAAAATAAGGATCTGATACCATTTGTAGCAACCCGGTTTCCAAAATTTAACCACAATAACAGGAAACATTTAAATGCGATTCGAAAAGAAACAACTAGAATAATCTTTCCAGAATCACCTCAAATAAGATTACAGAAAGAATAATGGTAACTGCAATAATAAAATTAAAACATTTACTAACCGCGTTTAACCTAACATCCAAGATCTTTACTAGATACTCATCCACGAGAACAAATAAATCCAACCAGAGATTTATTATCTTACCGATAGATAATCATCCACACTATCATCCGGGAACATAAATTTCCTGGCACTACTAACGAACTGGAAATTGAAATAACCTTCACCTCAAGATTTACCACTTATCTTTTTCTCAGGCTAACAATCCCAACAAAATAGATACCTAAAAATGCATTAACATGTAAAAGGAGGGTTAGACCAAAAAATCTGTTGTGAAATCCCTATCAGTACAATGATGCAATAAAACCATATCATATAAAACCTTTTAAATAAACAAATATATATATATAGTTGGCACCCAAGCATAACCTAGTTAATCATATAGTTGGAACTCATGCACAACTCAGTTAATCGTATAGTTGGCACCCAGACACAAACAATTGTATTAATACCGTAAACATTCAACGGTAATAAATCAAATATATTGATAAACTATAATATATTTGATAACATATGCATTTCAGTTAAAAAAAGGTTATAAGAAAACTCACCTCATGACCAATTATACCATACCGAATCTTAACTGTTAAACATTCCCGAAGCGAGCACCTTAATCAACAAATTCCCAAAATAAAATCTTTAAAATCCTTTTCCCCTTCTTTCTTCCTTATGCAATTTCTTCTCCAGAGCATAAACACACATAATTTATGAAACTCAACTTATGGAAAGAAAAAGGAGGAAATGAAGTCTTATTCATAAAAACCTCAAAACGCATACAAATGTAAGTCGGCTAGAAAGTAACGATGAAAATGAGGTGTCATCACCCTTTTTTCTCCCAAATTATCTTATTTCTAAACTTAAAATGGGTTATTACAAGATGTTTGGTACATTTGCTCAATGTGTCATGGCGGTAAACAACCACCTCTCTCTCTATCTTTATGAATTAAAATTAAGGTTCTTTTAAACTATTGGATGAATTTTTTGGTACAAATATGAATGGAGAATTGGGCGAGATAGGCACATGAATCACTTTAGCATATCTGTTTGTGGCACTTACATGAGGTAATTAAGCAATCTCAGACCCGCAAAACAAAACATATACTTTATTTGACTCCTAATCTTTATATTGATTTAGGTTTTGACTACTTCAAGCTGCATAATTTGATTGATTCAATTCAATCTGATTTGATATCTATGAACAGGGTTCTGGAAAGGTTTTTGTGCTTATATAATTTTATCTCTACAAATATGGGTGTATGGGGGTTGTTTGTTGTTCTTCATGGAGAATGTTAGGGTGCTCACGAGTTGCGTTGATCGGGTTGAAGGCATTTGAACAACCCAATCCAATGTTGGTGGTTTGAAAATTTTCAACCCAACTCAACCCAAACAAAAGTGCAACCCAACCCATTTGGTTTGGTCGAGTTGTGTTTAAACAAAGTAAAAACAATATTGGAAACATAAAAATAGAAACCTTCCATTGAAATACGATCAATCATTCAAAAGAATATAATCTATATGGGTTCATCAAATATTTAGGCATTACATATAAATTTTCAATAATGTCTTTTTATGAGTTCCATTGCTCGTTATTGCAAGTTGTTTTAGGTAACTTATACATATTAATGAGAAATACAAATAATTTTAGAGAAATCGCTAAAACTTCTATCGGGTTATCGGGTTGGTCGGGTTACTTTGGGCCTAACCCAATATCAACCCAATAGATTCGGGTTGCCCTAGTTTTGTATCGATTATATGTCGGGTTACCTCGGGGTTTTTTTTTGGGGTTGGGTTGGTCGTTTTTTGAGCACCCCTAGCTAATGTTATTGAATATTGCATCAATAAACCAATTATTGAAGAACATGAATATTGGTTACAAAAGTTAATTGCTCGAGAATAAAAAAGAAAAAAAGCAAGATGAAGATGGTTGCATACAACTTCTAAAGAGGTTGTTTGATTACTACATTATCTACCATCACTCCATTGCAAAATTCATTGCTCTCCAAAATAACAAACACAAAACATCACTTAATTATGAATTTTATATAAAAGAATTTCATGTTATTTCAACTATTAACATAAATATCCAGTGTTCATACTAAATCAAAGCAACTATTAAGACAACAATTAATTAAAATTTTATATACCGTCAACTATGAAGTCAATTATAAACGTAGCAAAGAAATAATTTATTTATTTATTATACCAACATTCATACTTGATAAACCCTAAAGAGAGCAAGTCTTGATAGATACTTATAACATAACATAGTATATTTCTAAAAAAATATATATATATATATATATATATATATATATATAGTGCATTTGCAACCAGAGGTGTATAGAGATGCAAATCATAAGCCTGAAATGCGTACAAGCCTGAAATGCGTTAAAAGATTTAATTTGAGACCTTATGTGTGTTCATATTTGTATGTTGTGTTTCATTAGTTCTCAAGTAACAAACATTAAATCTTAACGTACTTGCATATTTTAAAAAAAAAAAATCATCACTGTGTAACGTGTGGTGCCACACACTAGTAGTATAAATTATATAAGGAAAACCTATAAAGAATGATATGGAACATCGTTAGAGTATGATTCTATGTAGAAAATTTCTCATTATTTTGTAATTTTAAAATAGGGATTAATTGAAATGCCCGTATTTCAATCGTATCTTACTAAAATGCCCAAAATCTTCCAATTTTTGCCGAAATGGCCATTTTCCCGGGGATTTTACCCCGTGATTTTTACCCATCGCGGGGTTAGTACTCGTTTTGGTTTTAGAGGGGTTAACCCCACGATCGAAGGTATAAAGTGGTATAATCGCGAGGTGGATTGATTTTAATATATATATATATATATATATATATATATATATATATATATATATATTTTACTTTATACTTTATACTTTTCTATTTTTCATTTTACATTTTCATAATATTAACACATATAATCGTATATTAACTAAAATACGTTAAAAATACATTTTAATTTTAACAAGTTACACCATTATAATCGTCTCTTCGATACCTTCGAAATGAGTTCAATATTGAATATTTTTTGATTTAATTAATTATTATATATCATATATATACTACATAAGTAATATTTTTGAATATCATTAAACCACTACCAAAAATCATGTAAAACTAACAAATAAGGTGTGACTCCCATTAAGCATATTAAGCTGCTAACAAACATATTTTAAATCGATTCAATCATTTCACCTTATGTTTTTACCTGATTTTTTTTACCATTGACCCATTAAACATAAAAATAAAATTCAAATATCCTCATTTTAAAAATAAATGTATTTAAATTGTCGTCTCTATATAATCGATAATTCTTAAAAGTTTTTACTATAATAATGATATTAAAACTAAACCAGATATAATAATTAGAAACACTGACCACTGACGACTCGACAGGGTTCAACATTATTTGCATTGCAATTTCAATTTTCACTCGACAGGTTTCAAGTCATTTTGCAAAACATGTGTTTTTCGACAATGGTCGTACATTCCTATAACAGTATGTTTTTTTTTTTATTGTGGACATTTATCTTGGGACAGATGGTGTATCACTCTAGTTTGGAAATAAATAACAATTGTTGTAGCAATTCGGGTATAAAAAACGAACAAACATATTAATACGTTTAAACAGTGACAAATTAAAAATATCGTTATTAGTAAAATGGTAAAAAGAAGAATAACATAAATTATGAATGACTTCACAAAGAAAAACAACAAAAAAATCAAAAAAAAGTTCAACAAAGTTATAATGGTGTAACTTGTTAAAATTAAAATTAATCGTCCCAAAATAATGTCTACCATATATGATATATAATAAAATAATTAAAATTAAAACGTTTTTTAAACGTATTTTAGTTAATATACGATTATATGTGTTAATATGATGAAAGTGTAAAATGAAAAATAGAAAAGTAAAAAGTGTAAAGTAAACTAACTAAATAATTATAAGAATATAAAATGTAAATATATATACATATATATAGGACGATAATCAAATTAGAACCAAAAATAGGTTGAGAACCGTGAAAACCAATCTAAACCATTGATTAATTTTAATCCATGGTCATTAAAGGCAATGACAATTTTGAAATAAATTGGAAGTGAAACAACTTTTAATTAAAACCATAGGATCAAAACCAACTTACGGCTTAGATCGGTTCTCACGGTTCTCAATCTTTTTTCGGTTCTCACATGATTTAACCCATATATATATATACATATAATAAATAAGTAAATAGAAGGACACATGTCGCCTTCTGGTGAGCCCATTTTTTCATTTTTCCGCCTAAACATGTATCTCGACGCATTTTACATTATAAGTTCATTTAGCATATCCACATTCATTCCTTTTTAAATCTTTCCTTAATTCAATTTTTTTAATTTATACCTTATATTTACTACTCTTATAATTAGGTATTTAGTTTACTTTTAATCACTTACTTTTTTATTTTTCATTTTAGACTATTATCATATTAACATAAATAATATATAGGAACTAAAATTCATCAAAAAAACATTTTTATTTTTTACAAATTATACCATTGTAATCGTTTCGTCAATAGTCTGTCCAATATTGAATAATTTTGGATTTAATTATATTATTAAATATCATAAATATATACGAATTAATATGTCGTAATTAGTATGAGATTTGTTAAAATTAGTATGAGATTTGATACAAATAATCACTAAATTGTCGTGATTTTTTTTTGCAATTTCATATCAATTTTAACGATGTATTTTTCAATAATTTTATTTACGTTCTATTATAAATTTTGTTTTATAAATTCTTAATTTTTATTCATATTTTTTATTAATTTTTTGCAAAACATCATTTGTGAAAACTGCCTAAAAGAAGGACATTTTGTAACCAACTGTAAAAAAACAACTCTGAAAGAAAAAAGTTTGGAAAAGTAACATCGTACTTTCGATGATCATTTATATCTGTAAGATAAGTTTTCTGGCATTATTTAATTTTTTAAATTACTCCGTGTAATAAACGGGGTCGAACCTATTATATATATATATATATATATATATATATATATATATATATATAGTGGAAAGATATTTTGCAACCCTTAAAAGGGTTGCAACCCTTGCAACCCACATCTTAACCGTTGAATTCATGATCGGCGGTTATTTTATTTTTATTTTTCTGTTTTTTTTAATTAAAAATATTGGGCCCCATATCTATTGTAACCGCCGATCATGAATCCGACGATTAAGATGTGGGTTGCAAATTAAACAACCCCTATATATAAATATATATATATATATATATATAGGGTCAGGTTCAGGGGAAAACCTCAAAAAAACAAAAAACTGAGGAACACCTTGGTAGTCCTTCATCTGGACGGTATGCACTTGTGCATACAAATAATTTGTAACATGCATTTGTGCATATGCACAAGTGCATAATGCACTTGTGCATAAAAACCAAAAAACAACATAATTTATCTGTATGCATACCGTCCAGATGAAGTGCTACCAGAGTGTTTCTTCAGTTTTCCGTTTTTTTGAGGTTTTCCTTTGAACCTCCGTCTATATATATATATATATATATATATATATATATTAAAATCAGGATTCCCCGGTATAATCCTTCATTCACAGCCTCCATCCCGAAAATTTAAATTTTGTTTTACCCAACCCCGTGATCCACCCCTAATAAATCGCGGGGTAACCCCCCGATTTTCAAAAAAAAATGGTTATCCCCGCGATTTAAAAATCCCGGTCACAATCCCAGGGTAATTGGGTATTTCGGCAAAATTTTAGAGATTTTGGGCATTTTGGTAAGATACGACTGAAATACGGGCATTTTAATTAAATTCCCTTTAAAAAAGGTAAACAAATATGTATGTATAAACGGATTATTCGGATGATTTTCGAGTTGAAAATTTTGACCCTGACCTTACCCTTTAAATTTTCATGTCGTGTCGTGTCAACCCGTTTACTTAAATAGGTTGAAATGTATTACCCAAACCCCTTTATTTCATGCCGAGTTCGTGTCGTGTCAGTTTTTGTCGGGTTTATGCACTGAGATGCACCGGATCAATTCTCGTATCAAGCGCGATTAATGGATGACTTGAGATTAAAAATTACCAAGGTCTAACTTTTCTTCTGACACGATTCTTCGTTTGTTGATATAAACTAAAAAAATCACTATTTTATTATATTAATGATCCTAAGACCATTAGATATTCCAACAGTAGATTCAAATAAAAACAATGAAGAACTAAATTAATTATCATGATGTATAGTGGACATATTGCCACATTGTGGCCTATCAAACTTGACTCTACTGTGACTGTGAGCATAAGCCATCAAGAAATCCACTATTTATTATATAAATAATGTTAAGGCACACATTAGAAATTCCAACAGTAGATTCAAATATAAACGATGAAGAACTAAATTAATTATATTAAATTGACACAACTGTGTGACTGTTAGCATAAGTCATTAAGAATGCTGATCTTTATTTCCAAAACGAAACCATTGTCCCAAGTGCAGGATCTGCAGATAAAAACAAAACTAATTAATTGTTGCAAAACAAAAATATAATCATATTTCACAAATGGAAAACACATGTTTGCAAGTTTTTTAAAAAGATTTTAAATGCAAACAAAAACCGAGTTAACAAATTTTTAGAAGTTAAAATCACTTTTTATTATGAACATGTATAATAAATTACTTAAAAAGTTGTGTCGATGATAAAAAAAGAAAAAATCTCAATCACACGTGATTGTTTGAAAAAAAATATATTAACTGAGCCCTCATCTTTGACTACTCCTAACTATAAATATCGGACGGTAGCAGAAAGAGAGTCACCAGCTGAAGAGAATACAAACATATATACATTCTCTTTAAGGTCTCTCTTCATTGATCGAGCTTTGTGTTGTTGTATTACTAACAGTTTGCAGGATCAGAGATATGGGTGCAGGTGGTCGGATGTTGGATTCATCTGAGGACGAAAACATCCTGAAACGTGTCCCGGTAGATCCTCCCTTCTCGTTAAGTGATCTAAAGAAAGCAATCCCGGCTCATTGCTTCGAGCGATCTGTCATCCGTTCATCTTACTATGTTGTTCATGATCTCATTGTTGCCTATGTCTTTTACTTCCTTGCCAACACATATATTCCTCTTCTTCCTGCTCCTCTAGCTTACCTGGCCTGGCCCATTTACTGGTTTTGCCAAGCTAGCATTTGCACTGGCTTATGGGTCATTGGTCATGAATGTGGTCACCATGCCTTTAGTGAATACCAGTGGGTTGATGACACTGTTGGATTCATCCTCCATTCTGCTCTCTTTACCCCTTATTTCTCTTGGAAATACAGCCATAGGAATCACCATGCCAACACAAATTCCCTCGATAACGATGAAGTTTACATTCCTAAACGTAAGTCCAAGGTCACGATTTATTCAAAACTTCTCAACAACCCACCTGGTCGAGTCTTCACTTTGGTTTTTAGGTTGACTCTAGGGTTTCCTTTATACCTCTTGACTAATATTTCTGGCAAGAAATACGGAAGGTTTGCCAACCACTTTGATCCAATGAGTCCAATTTTCACTGAGCGTGAACGAATTCAGGTTCTGGTATCGGATCTTGGTCTTCTTGCTGTGTTTTATGCAATTAAGCTTGCTGTAGCAGCAAAAGGAGCCGCTTGGGTGATTTCCATGTATGGAATTCCGGTGGTAGGCGTACATGTTTTCTTCGTTTTGATTACTTATCTGCATCACACCCATCTCTCTTTGCCTCATTACGATTCAACTGAATGGAACTGGATCAGAGGAGCCTTATCGACAATCGACAGAGACTTCGGATTCCTGAATAGGGTTTTCCATGACGTTACACACACTCACGTGTTGCATCATTTGATCTCATACATTCCACATTATCATGCCAAGGAGGCAAGGGATGCAATCAAGCCTGTTTTGGGCGAGTATTATAAGATCGATAGGACTCCAATTTTCAAAGCAATGTGGAGGGAGGCCAAAGAATGCATCTACATTGAACCAGATGTAGATAGCGAGCACAAGGGTACATACTGGTACCATAAAGTACTGTGATCAGTTGACACAATCCAATTGTACGCTTAAATTGTACAACTTTGTTTTATGTATACTGAATTATCTTGAATCAAATTAAAGTTCGTGGGTTCTTTTCGCTTAACAATACTTTTCTATCGTGGAAATTTGCTTCGTGACTGTGATCTACTCGCAAGTATCTGTTGTATACAATTGAATAAGGACACCAAATTAGCTTCAAGACCATTAAAATCTTATTATTGAAAGAAAAAATAGGAGTAAGTTACAAATTTCATCCCGGTGGTTATATGAAATTTTGGATCGGGTAACCCAAACGAAATAATTACATGTATGGTTATCATAGTTTCACTCTTGTTATGGCCGGGTCCCTTGACCTAACGATGCTAAACTTAACTCTATTAATTAAATAGAGTATTTTGATCTTTTTACTGTTTTATTTTAAGTTTATAGATATATATATATATATATATATGTATATTACTACCTTATAATGCATTCAACACAAAACTCTTAAAAACAAGTTTTAATGCACAATGTACCTCTCTTTTATGCATAAAACTTAAAAAACTATGAATTACAAGTATTCATGCATTAGGTACAAGTACTTTAAACCCAAAATCAAAATTACCACAGTTTTGGAATGTCTGAGGGTTTTCTTTCCCCTCTCCAGATTTTTTCATCCTCTATTGATTATTATTTCCCGCTTTCATGACAAGATTTGATTTCTGAGAAGCTAATTTGATTCATACCTCTCGATCCCTCCAAATATTTCCTGACCCAAGACCGGTTCAAATGAATTCAAATTTAACCCGCTCTCCATTTCATTCTGCATCTTTCTCCAAATCTCTCAAATCATATTTAGTTTTATAGTCTCATATGAACTACTTCTGCCTCAAGGAGGAAAGCAATGTAGAGGCCATTCATGTTGTTGATTAGGGTTTGGTTGACTTTTTTGCTCTCATCCCTCTCTATCTATGACTCTCAACCATCGCTCTATCTCCATCTTTAGATTTCAGAAAAACAAAGGAGTAATGAAGCTCCGACATCATTTCTCTAACCTCTTCTTTATTTGATATCCCCGACAGGCTCCTATGCTCGATGAGGCGGTTATGTAGGTAACTGTTTTGTTCATCCTGGTTTGTATGGTTTGTGTTGCAAAACCTTGTGCTTGTGTTGCAAAACCTTGTGCTTTGACTATATTTTGTGTTCTATATAAGGAAAATCGAATTCGATTTCTATTAAAAGAAACTAAAACCCATAAAAATTCTTGATATTTGAATCCAGTTTTCCTTTTGAAACTATATAGAACCCAATTTTCCTTTTGAAACTATCATCTCTTGAGACTATACAGAAATTTGGGTTTGGTTATGGTCATTTGAAACATAATCAAGTAGACAATTAGGGTTAGGATTAAAATTAGGGTTATATATAATTTGGGTGTGAAATATTGTTGCCAAATTTGGGAGGGAAAAGGTTGTCATTTTGAATTCGAGTTCTAACTTGTCATATTTAGTTATGGAAACTCTTGAATTTGATGGTTATTTGAAATGGCCTGCAGATTTTTTATATCAAAATTTTGAAATAGCCTGTGTAGATTTTGATGTGTTAATGTATATAGAGGGCCTAGGCCCATGTTAGTATAGGGCCCAAGCCCGTTTAGTCTACGTATATATTTGTTGTATTCTGTAGTCTAGGTTAGATTACTCTTATAATTTTACCTTTCTCTCAATCAATATATCGAGGTTTCAAACCTTGTATTGTACGTTTTCTCTCAATCAATATATCGAGGTTTCAAAACTTCAGCACTTTCATCGTCTCTTTCAACCATATTCATCTTCTAACATGGTATCAGAGCTGTAGGTTTATTCTTCGATTTCACTGTTAATCGTCGTCACTGTTCATCCAGAAATCAATTTTGTCTTTGTTTTGTCGACATCGATCGATCTGAAATCGATCGATCTGTGTGTTTTGAATCGCCGCCGCCGCTGTGTGTTTATCGGTCGTATCATTTTATCGGTCGTATCATTTTATCGGTCTTGCTTTCTATCGGTCGAATCATTTTATCGGTCGAACTCTCTTTACCGGTCAAACTCTCTTTTATCGGTCGAATCATTTTGTCGGTCGAATCATTTTATCGGTCTTGCTTTCTATCGGTCGAATCATTTTATCGGTCGAATCATTTTATCGGTCGAACCCTTTACCGGTCGAACTCTCTTTTACCGGTCGAACTCCTATTGGTCAAAGCATTCTACCGGTCGAATCCTATCGGTCGAAGTCTATCGGTCGAATCTACTGGTCGTTAATACCGGTCATTAATACTGTTTCTCAGTATTTATTTCCCTTTTCATGGATACCAATTTCAGTCACTCAAATCCCATCTCAGTTGTTTTCAATGGTTACAACTACATTATTTGGCATCACCATATGACAATTCTGCTAAAATCCCATGGTCTTTACACCTATGTTACTGGGGCATCCACAGTTCCAGTTCAGGAACCAACTGAGAATCCTGTTGACTTTGCAAAACGCATGAATGAGTGGGACATCAATAATGCTCGTATTATGGGCTTTATTAATGCCTCCACTACTCCTGAGATCAACCAACAGTTTCTTTGGTTACCTTACCGCCAAAAGTCTCTGAGATTTTCTTGCCAAGCGGTACACGTCATCTGGTCTATCTCATCAGTATCAACTGTGGACCACTTTTCAGAGCAAACGTTATATCTCTGAAATGCAGTCTCTCAGAGATCATATAAGTCTTGGAGTACCATAAATTTTTGATGACACAGCTCAACAATTCACTGCCTACTTCAACCAGCTACATTTGATTACTATTCTGATGGGTCTTACTGACAAATTTGAGAATGTTCGTGCTTCTCTTTTTCATAGGCAGCCATTACCTACTCTTGAAGAAGCTATATCAGAATTGATAAGTGAAGAAACCCGTCTTCACATGCGATCACCGATGCCCGCTACTGATAGCGTTCTCTACACGTCTCATCCCAAGGCCAAAGGCAAATGGACCAACAACAATCAGTCCAAATCTGGGGGAAAGATGAATACATCCGAGTATGCCTTTTGCCATTCTCCTGTTCATCTTCTTCTTGATTGTCCTATTCGTAAGTGTCGTAGGTGTGGCATCACTCATCCGCGTCATTATGAGTCTGACTGCCCGAAGAATTCAAAGCACACTGGTTCTCAGAACCGGACTCACGTTGTTACTGGGCCTACTAGTGCTGATACTGAGGTTTCTACAGCCTCCTCACCTGACCAAATGGAACTGATGCGTCGCAATCAGGAACTCATGGAGCAAATCATGTATGGTGCTATGGGTATGAATTCTCCACACTCGGCTGCTTCAGGTAACGTATGGCTTTTTGACTCTGGGTGTTGCAATCATATGACACCTTGCCCTGATGGTTTCGTTTCTAAGAAATCACCTCAATAATTTACGTCAGTAAGAACTGCTGACAACACTGGTCTACCGGTATCCTTTATTGGAAATGTTTCCACTCCTCATATACAATTACCGGATGTTCTAAATGTTCCGAAGCTATCTCTGAGCTTAGTTTCAATTGCACAACTTCTTGAATCTAATTTGATCATTTTATTTCATTCTTCTGGTTGTGTTGTACAGGATCCAAAGACCAAGCAGATCCTTGGACTCGGCCGTAAAGTTGGACGGATGATTGAAGTGGTCTACCTGCGTCTTCCTTTACCCTCTACAAGTTTTGTTGCCTCGGTTTCCAGCATTTCTTCCTTTGAGTTGTGGCATGCCCGGCTGCTGGGTCACTTATCTCTAGCCAGAATAAAATCATTAGCTCATTTAGGGGTGTTAGAAAGTGTGTATCAACTGACAATATTTCTTGTTTATCTTGCAAACTTGGCAAACATCATGCTTTACCTTTTGAAATGAATGAGTTTAGTTCTACTTCTTCTTTTGATCTTATTCATTTTGATGTATGGCACCATCACCACATCCATCCATGGGGGGTGCTCGATATTTTGTTATTTTTATTGATGATCATACACGTTTCACATGGATATATCTCATGAAACATCGTTCGGACTTACCCCAAATCTATATTATGTTTGCTCGGATGATTCGCACCCAGTTCTCAAAATCTATAAAGATTCTTAGAGCTGATAATGCTATGGAATACAAAGAGTCATCTCTTCTCTCCTTTCTTCAATCTCAGGGGACTCTCTCTCAGTACTCCTGTCCTGGCACATCTCCTCAAAATGGTCGTGCCGAACGCAAACACCGTCATATTCTTGATACAGTTCGCACCCTCCTCATCTCCGCTAAATGTCCAGAATGTTTTTGGGGTGAAGATGCTTTTACTGCAGTTTATACTATTAATCGTCACCCTACCCCCATCCTTAATAATAAGTCTCCTTATGAGGCTCTTTATAAGGTCACTCCTGCCTATGAACTTCTAAAAGTTTGGGGTAGTGCTTGTTTTGTTCAATTACAATCTCATGAACATAACAAACTTGAACCTCGCTCCAGACTGTGCTGCTTCCTTGGATATGGTATAGAGCACAAGGGTTATCGCTGATGGGATCCTATCTCCCAGCGTCTTCGTATATCTCGTCGTGTTACCTTCTGGGAACATGTTCCTTTCTCTTCTATATCCAAGTTTCGTGAGTCTCCTAACCTCATCACTCCGTTTTTCACTGATGCTTCCGTCTCATTGGACTCACTCCAATCTGACATCATATCATCTCCACCTGTTGTTCCAACTCCTTATGAGTATGCCTCTCCTTCAGCATCTCCTGACCTCACACAGCCTGGATCTCCTAGTTTTCCTGATCAACATCAATCATCTGCTCCATCTGCACAGCCAACATATGAGATGCCTGCTGAGACTTTGGCTCCTGGAACTTCTCAATCTCAGAATGTTAGACGATCAGAACGGGTAAGACAAGTTCCTTCTCATCTTCGTGATTATCATGTTTATGCTACTCTGCTGTCAAATCACGAACCTACTTCCTACAAGGAAGCCTCCTCTAACCCTGATTGACAGAAAGCTATGGATGAGGAACTTCAGGTACTTGACAAAGCTCAGACATGGGCATCTGTCCCTCTTCTACCAGGCAAGTCACCTATTGGCTCCAAATGGGTGTTCAAAATCAAAACCAAAACTGATGGCTCTATTGATCGGTACAAAGCTCTTCTTGTGGCCAAGGGCTTCAATCAAGAGTACGATATTGATTATGAGGAGACTTTTGCACCTGTTGCTCGAGTTACTTCTGTTCGCAGTCTTCTTGCCATCGCAGCTACCAAACAATGGCCTCTCTTTCAGATGGATGTTAATAATGCCTTTTTGAACGGTGACTTATCTGAGGAGGTCTACATGACACCTTCTCCAGGCGTTCGACTTCCACAAGGTCATGTTTGTCGTCTTCAGAAGGCTCTTTATGGCCTCAAGCAAGCTCCACGAGCTTGGTTTGAGAAATTCAGTTCCACAGTCACTTCTCTGGGTTTCTCACCCAGCAACTATGATTCAGGACTGTTTACTCGGACCACTGAGGCTGGCACAATCTTACTTCTCCTGTATGTGGATGATATGATTATTACTGGCAGTGACTCTACAGGCATCGCCAATCTGAAGTCATCTATCAGCTCCTGTTTTGAGCTGAAGGATCTTGGTTCTTTACACTATTTTCTTGGTCTTGAGGTGCTCTCCGATCCTTCGGGAATTTATCTGTGTCAAGCCAAATACACCTCAGATCTTTTGTCAAAAGCTGGGATTACTGACAACAAAACAACATCCACTCCTCTTGAGCACAATCTTCATTTGGCTCCAAATGCTGGACCTCCTCTGCGTGATCCTACTTTATATCGCCAGTTAGTGGGGTCACTTGTATATCTGACAGTGACTCGACCTGATATTGCTTATGCTGTTCATACTGTCAGTCAGTTCATGTCAGCACCCTGTTCTGATCACTACGCTGCTGTCCTGCGCATTCTTCGATATTTAAAAGGGACCATGTTTCATGGTCTTCATTTTCCATCCACCTCATCGTTAACCTTGCGAGGTTTTTCTGATGCTGATTGGGACAGTGACATGACTGATCGTCGCTCCACTACCGGCTACTGTTTCTTTCTTGGCGACTCTCTTATATCCTGGCGAAGCAAGAAACAATCTCTCACAGCTCGGTCCAGTACTGAAGCTGAGTATCGAGCACTAGCTGACACAACTCAAGAACTTGTGTGGTTACGCTGGCTACTCTATGACATGGGGGCTCCTCAACAGTCTCCAACTCCATTGTGGTGTGACAACAACAGTGCCATTCAGATTGCTCACAATGATGTCTTCCACGAGCGAACGAAGCATATTGAAATTGACTGTCATTTTGTTCGTCAACATGTGACTCGTAAGACTATTCAGCTTCTGCCTATTTCAACTATTGATCAACCAGCTGATATTTTCACTAAAGCTCATTTACCAAGACGGTTTCGTGATCTAGTTTCCAAACTCCATCTAGCTCATTCTTCTCCCGATTGAGTTTGAGGGGGGATGTTAATGTATATAGAGGGCCTAGGCCCATGTTAGTATAGGGGCCAAGCCCGTTTAGTCTACGTATATATTTGTTGTATTCTGTAGTCTAGGTTAGATTACTCTTATAATTTTACCTTTCGTATTGTACGTTTTCTCTCAATCAATATATCGAGGTTTCAAACCTTCAACACTTTCATCGTCTCTTTCAACCATATTCATCTTCTAACATGATGGTTTCAGGATATTTAGAAGATGGAAGGTCAATCCTCTTTTTTGTCTTGAAGAAAGTTTCAAAGTGTCTTTTGATCCAGGAAGCTTTTTTCATACCTTTTTTTCACTTTTATTAAGCTTTATATTGCCTCTTTTCAAACAGGGCTCAGGTCTGTTTCAAGATACTAATCATCTCTGTAACTTCTCTGCCTCTCTCTACTAGCAAGAAAACATCTACTCTAAATCCCCAAATTATTAGAAACAACAAGGTTAATTCATAACTTGGAATGATATAAAAAAAAACAATTGCTTTTGTAATCCATAGACAAAAATACTCTCATTATATGTGATTTCAAGTTGGATTTTACAAGTATTAAAGGTGTGGGGACTAGAAAACTTTATAAATTAATATATGCTAAATGATATGTGTTCATGATTGGCGACATAAATCATTAACTGAACACGTAGTTGGGAAATTTAATATAGTTTTGGGTATTCTTGATTTTGCACTTAAATCATTTTCAGTTTATTTCTCTATACTAGCAAATATATTATTTCATTGTTCTTATTTCACTGAATCGTTATATATGAACTAACTATTTTCTTATTTCACAAAATCTCAGTAAATAATATTTACTTTTTCTGATAAATTTTACAGGAATCAAAGGACATATCGTCCCCAAAAAAGTGCACCCACAGGGGGAGTACGGTTGAGCTCTCCCCATCCATCCTTCCTCACTTTTTGGCATTTTTTATTGAAACGATCAACAAAATGACAACAATTCAATAATTGTCTTTTATTTCATATTCCTACATCTAGATGAAGCTTATTTTCTTTGTGTGTGCAGGGTGTAGAGCTAAGGAAACACATTGATGCTACTTTGGGTAGTGGAAACCCGAGAGAAGTTGTAAGACTTCCATTAAGGGAGGATATAATGAATGGCTTGCTGTCAAAAGTTACTCTCTTTTCCTCTCTCTAATTTTGTGTGTGTGTGTGACTTCCATCGAAAACAGTAGTCTTTAGCTTTGGTATGTTCTAAAAGAACGTGAAATGACCAAACGATCATTGGCCCAAACGGTACCCCCAGTTGAGCCAACTTCCCATTAAGGTAAAGGGTTCATACCTCCCCAAAATTGAGAAGTGTGCCTGAGTAGTTGCCGTATAAAAATCTTATATATTTGAAAAAAAGAGCGTGAAATTCTGTTTATGTTCAACAAAAAGTTTCCCTTGAAAATGGTTCTCAGATCAAGGAAATTTTGTATAGATCCTTTATACGTGTCCCAAATTTGTCATTTTTTAAATGATTATGGCGCACTCTATAGGACTATCATGTTCATTTCCTTATGTTCGTCACTCTTACCGGGTAAGATTGTCAATAATTGTCATGTCCATCCAATATATGAACATGTTCATCCAATATATTAAATGAGTGAGTAAGCACTCACCGGTAAACGTTTAAGTAAACGACCCCTTACTTTTTTCGTTGTGAACCTTAGTTGCATATGAATTACATCCTCAAAGAAACATTCCTTTTGTACTTTAGAGGCATTGTGTTTCTCTATAAATCTAGTTTATGATATAAGTTTGTTAGTCGAAGGGTATATGATGATGAATTGATGATAATTCTTGTATAATGAATGACTAATGTGTGTTTCAAATTCTTATTCCTTTAATCATTCAACAATGAACGCAAAGCTTGCGCACATGAAGAAGCACAAAAACTGCCGAGTAGCAAGTTAAGGGCAGAGTAATGTCTTGAGTCTCGAGATAAACGCGAAGAGGATGTAGAAGGTACAACACGAAGAGGTCTCGACCGGCAAAAACAGCAGCGGAGATATCTTCATCTTAGCCACACCACAACAAGATTGTCTTCATGTTATTCCACAAGTAAGAGATTGGGAGGGAAGTTGAGAGGAGCAAGATATGTCTTCTCTTGGCCACACCACAGCTGAAGAATCTTATTCAATGGTCACTTATAATCGCTTTTGGTCCCAAATCTTTGGGTAGAAGTTTTGTATAAATGTATCGTCATGCTATTAAGTATTTTGATTTAAGTCATTCTTTAGTCAGATGTTCACCTCTTAACACACAGTCTAGATCGAAAACTCCAAGAACAATTTAACTTGCTCCTTCTAGGTGGAGTGGTCGTGAGTTCAATTTAATGGTTCAATATCGGATAAATATTTGAAAGCTCCCGTTAACATAGATGCTTTTATATTTTTAAAAGAAGAATGCTTAAAGCAATCAAAATAACTAACATGATGGGTATAATTTAAATAAAGCAATCAAATAAATTAATTATTAATAGAAACAAAATATTAAAATGAAATAATGTTGTTTAATCATCTACTTTTGGTCCAATTATTGATGATTAAAAACACAAAGTTATAATTCATAACATGTTTAATTAGTTATTGTGCATCACATTTGAAAAGAAACATAGTAAATTTAACGTATTCATTAAATCAAGTAATAACAATAATATTTGGTTGTAATGGGTCAGTGGGATATTAGGTTGATCATGGGGATGTTTCACAGCAAGTTGTGTGGATTAAGTTAAATCGTTAGAATAACTTTTTTTTGTGTTATATAAGGGTATGAATTATATAACTAATAGTTTAAAAGTGGTTTTTAGATTTTTGGGAAACACTTATTGGGTAAGATTTTTTGTTCTTGCCCTCCATCAATCGATTAAGGTTTTCCGTACTTGTCATATTCACCGGGTAAGGTAAGTGAATCGGTAAGTACTTATTCGGTTAACATTTGGTAAGCAAGCGCTTAATTATTAAGTCGTAAAACACACATATAATTCACATCGGTAGGCGTCGTAATTATTTATAATTCACATCGTGGGTTGGGTTTTAAGGAAAAGGGAAGTCATGGTGAGAAACGTAAGAAAGTATTTGGACCCTTGCATCAATCTTAATTGAAGATCAACTCTAACGAGATGCACCAGCTCAATTTCCATGAGAAGCACAATTCATGGATGAGAGTGAGATTAAAAGTGATGAAGGATCGAGATCCCTTCTTACGCTTCTCACCTTAACTCTTTTTCTCACACGATCTTTCGCCTCACATGGGTTTGGTTTTTCATATAGAAAAAGGGATAATATAGAGATACAAAATGCTTTTGAACACCATAATATTAAATAATTATATTTATATCAAGGTGTTCAAAAGTTTGAAAATCTTCTATAAAACTTGTTAGAACGTCCAAAAACGTTCTATAAACTTATTGTAACACTTTTAGATATAACACTTTTTCTGTTTGGTCCTATAAACAAAGTTTTGTAAAACACTCTGTTAAAACACTTAGTTATTTTACGCGTCATATAAACTCAATTTTGTTGCAGTGGCTTCATAATTGTGATTCGCCCACGCTGCATCGCGCGAGTTCACAGCTAGTGTATATATATATATATTGAAGCGGGCCTTGGCGTTGAGGATCGGCCCTAATATTCTGGGAGGCCCATGATTGGGCTCCGTTTCAGGCCCACGACCAGTGCATTCGAAGCCTGGAACGAGACGCACGCCGTGGTTAGGCCCGAAGACTTTGAACCCCAAAAAAAACTCTGTTTAAGTATGTTTCTTGGACGTTTTTATGTTTTTTGCTCTTTTTTGCATTTTCGGTTGGGATTAATTTTATGTTCGGCCCATGACCTTAGAGATTCTATCTCTGATTTTCCTCCCAAATTTTGAGTTCACGTGAATTCAAGTTTGAAGCCTAAGGTTTATTATTCGTCGAATCAAGGAACCCTAGAAGAGATTATCCACAGGTATTCATTGAATCAACATGCGTATTCGTAATATGGTATTTGTTTATCCGCTACATCATATATTATATTTAATATATTATATTATTTTAGTTTATTAGTTATCAATTAATATTTAAATATCCTAAAATCTGAACCCTATCCCACGAGCCTTTCCCTATGCCACTGCCATGAAAACGTTGATGTCTCGTGCCCCCATTTGGTAGGTTTATCTTCACATCATCCTCCACAAATCTCCCATCGCATATCATCGTGCCACAACCCTTGGAAACGACGATGCCTACTCCCTCGTCTGGCGTCTCACATACCACCATAGCACCACCGGATCATCTTCCTCGATATGCCGTCACACATCATCCTTCCCCTCTACGTCCAGCCTTCCTATCTTTGTTCCCCTTTTTGAAGATCGATTCACATCAAAACCCAAAAAAAGGAGAATGGTCTACTGACACAAGTATCGACCAAATCTGAATGAGAAATCAAGATCGGTAATGGTTGATTTATTCAAGAACAGAAAGCATAAGAAGCTTAAACTGAGTTTTAGGGTCAATTCTTCAAGTATGTGCAGAGTTGGTTAATGGAGTTAAGACAAGGGACCAATTCAAAACAAAAGTGAAACCATGGTGACCATACATGTAATTATTTCATTTGGGGGACCTAATCTAAAATTTCATATTTGTAATTTACTCAAAACATAATGTATTATATGACACAATATAAGACCATCTCGAATGACCAAATACCATTTCTTAAACCAAATCACCTAAATGGGAACAATTTCATATACTAAATTTGGTGTAACATAATTTGTTTACACATTTTATCTACTATTAATTTTTCACTATTATAAATTTAATCATTCAATTATGAGATTTATGTATTTTTATTTTAAATTTGTTAAAATTTTTATAGTTTTTACGTGTTATCTATATATCAGTTGATCTACAAAATTTACAAAATGTTGTAAGATCTTGTAACACCCAGACTATTGTCCAACTTGTTATATGTCATTCTCAAACAAAAAAAAAATACAAAATGGTAAACCAAGTCAACTCATGTCATCCACACAAGGTTCTAAATGAAATTAGACATAGTATGACGGTGAGATCAAACTTTATGAGTTACTACAGCTTAAGACGACAAAAAGAATATATTTGTGTGTGTTTAAGTCTGTTGAACAATTTAAATTCATATGAAACTATCAAAAGAATTACCATATAGTTATATCAAATACATACACACAACTTACAAAAAATTAAAAGATCATAACAAAAAGATTAATTGTTCTACCAAAAGTGCCAAATCGAGTCGGTTTTGATGTTAAGCGATGATGGTTTGATGAGTTGATTTCAGTCCTGATGACTCTCTTCAATCTTTAATCCATAATCAATTTTGTGTATGTACAAAAGTTAGGATTTTGAGTTTTTAGTTTTTCTTTTTTTATTGATTTGTTATATTTGATGACATCATGCAATCAATCATATATACTTACACCTAGATTAAATATTTAAAATAAATAAATAAATAAACCCCCCACGCCTTGCGCCATAAACAAATGTTACACGCCATAACACTTTGTAATGGTTTATCAGATGACGCGACTTAGGGTCATGTCACAGTGGTTACCTTTATGCCAAATCCATGCCTCGACACCATAACGCTCCTTATCACCGACAATAACACATTATTTAGAACATGGCCCACATCCTACAACTATTGCAGTGAAGACTTAACAACTGAACCATACTTGGACAGATCCTCAATCTAGAACTTAAACAAGTTCAAACATCTGAACCTAAATGTTAGTACAACCGAAACATTGAAACTAAACAATTGAATTAACATCCTATCAAACTTAATAGCATTACATAATCTGATAAGCTACGCATAACTCCATACATAAATAAATGTACTAAAATGCAAAATCATACTATCCTAAGTTGGAAAGAAGGGGATTAAATAAATTTATATTAATCAACGGTAAACTAATAAAGTAAGAAAATAAACAATAGATTCCATCCAAACTAAAACAAGAAACAAAAAGATAAAATGCAAGAACTAAGATAATGCAAACAGAAATTGATGTTGTAAAAAAATAAACAAAAATCAAACATGTAGTAAAATAGATCCAAGAGATTCGTCTACAGGAAAATAATAGTGAATATAATCTAAGCAATATGGAATTATAACTAATTTTCTCTCTCTCTCTCTCTAGATATATATATATATATATATATATATATATATATATATATATACATAGGCATGGTTATTTTGCAACTCAGTAAGAGGTTATAACATCGTGCAACCCTCATCTAAATAGTTCATTTAACTCATTCATTATATAGACACCATTACCGAATTGCATCTCATTTAGTCGAATTTCAACGGCAAATGTCAATGCACATAATGGTTTATGCGTTGAAGGTGGTTCTTTCATGACACAATATGCATTCCATGTTAGTGTATGCCTTTAATGAAATACTATGCATTGTAGGTAAGATTATTGCATGAAATCAGTAATCATTGATGCAATGCAATAATCAATCCATAATCAATAGGTTAAATAAATGGTTTAAATGAGGTTGTACGGGGTTGTAACATTTTTCTGAGTTGCAAAATAAACCACACATACATACATACATATATATATATATAGACAGAGAGAGAGGTTCAAACGAAAACGCTAACTATTTAAAAAAACACGAGGACAATAGATTATGTGCAAAATCATATATGATTCGGCATTAACAGCCAAAAAAAATAGGCGCAGGCGACTTTAGTCGCCCGCAAAGTCGTCCGCAATCATATATGAGTTTTTACGTGAATCATGTATGATTTTGTATGTGATTCGTTGTTCTCGTGTTTTTTCTTAAAAAGATAGGGGTAGGTTCAAATGATAAATGTAAAGTGTCTAAGAAATAGAGAATTAGTCTTAGCATTCATATGACTTGTCAAAAATTGCGGCTTTAACCGGTCAAAAATTGCAGTTACTCCTAAAATAGAAGAACAGTTTCGTAACTTTTACAAATACACGGGACGAGTTCATATGTGAACCTGTATGATTCATATATGAACTATATGTTCATATGTGAACCCGTGTAATTCACATATAAACTCTTTTTTAACTGATTCACATATGAACCTTTGTAATTCATATATGAACTAATTAATTGTAGGTTCATTTATGAACGTATAGCTCATATGTGAATCACACTGGTTCATATGTGAACTTGTTTGTCGTCTATTTGTAAATGTTACGAATCTACCCCTCTATTTCTGCAGACCATGCTGGAAATTATTCGGTGCGTCACAGTTAAAGCCACAAACCCAGATGATGGGCTAACATCATTTCTCTATTTCTCTCACACTTATCATTTCTCATTAACATCATTTCTCTATTTCTCTCACACTTATCATTTCTCATTTGAACCTCTCCGTATATATTTATTTATATATAGGGGTCAGTTCAAAGGAAAACCACATTATCATTGTGAACATGAGGACCAATCTTGACCATTTATCAAAATTTAGAAAACTAATCTATGGCTAAAACATAAAATGGTTAATTGAGAAATGATTAGGGGCAAAAATGGAAGTTTGAATACACGCCTACCATATTTGACTTTTTATTTTTTTTCTTTAATTAAAATAATTTTACCCCTTAATTTTTAAACTAAATTATCTTAAAAATAACTAATATTTTAACCAAACAAATCATTGACGGCTTATTATTCCGACGAATCACCAACGGCGCGTTAATTTTCGACGGATCACCGACGGTCTCTATTTTGCGACGAATTACTGACGGATTTTCACCGTGTTATACACACACACACACACATACATACATACATATATACATATATACATACATACATATATATATACACCTAAAGTAACTAGACTTAACGGAAACAGATAACGGTCGTTATCTTTTCCCGTTAATTCCAGTTAGATCAGTGACCAAACGTGTTATACACAGATACATACATCTATACACATACATTCATACATTCATATATACTTACATATATATATATATATATACCCCTGAACTAACTAGACTTAACGGAAACAATTAACGACCGTTATCTTTTCCCGTTAACGGAAACATGTACATGACATTGAGACATTTATATGCATACGACATATACATATACATACAAGCAATAGATATGTATATAATACACCTATAGACATACATACATACATATGCGGCATATATATGACATATACATACTATACACATATATATATAGACATATATATATATATATATACACACACATACATATATAGACATGATATAGACGTATGTGCTATATACATACAAGCAATACATATGTATACAATACATCTATAGATATATATACACATATACGCACACACATACATAGACATGCATGATATAGACGTATATGTGTTATATACATACAAGCAATACATATGTATACATTACATCTACAGACATACATACACATATACATACAAGCAATACATATGTATACAATACATCTATAGACATACATACACACATACATAGACATGCATGATATAGACATATATGTGTTATATACATACAAGCAATACATATGTATACAATACATCTACAGACATACACTACATATACATACAAACAATACATATGTATACAATACATCTATATACATACATACATATATAGACACATACATAGAGATGTATACATACATACACACATGACATAGACATGATCTATAAACATACATACATACATACATACATACATACATACTACATATCATATACATACATACATGATCACATACGTACATACATACATACATACATACATATTACATACATGATCACATACGTACATACATATTACATACATGATCACATACATACATAAATACATACGTACATACATGATCACATACGTATATACATACATACATATTACATACATGATCACATACGTACATACATGCATACATACATATTACATACATGATCACATACATACATAAATACTATACATATATACATACATACATGATGTACATACATACATACATACATGATCACATACGTACATACATACATATATATACATACTATACATATATACATACATACATATATGATGTACATACATACATACATACACGTTATCATCGACGGATTAACGACGGAATTCTTAATGTTGTCGGTAATCGGTCGGTAATTTCCGACGGATCACCGACGGACATCAGAAAAAAATTATTATTTATTAAATTATTAAATTTACCGACGGATTTCCAACGGATTTAAATATTTAAAAAAACAAAAATAAAATAATTTTATCACCGACGGATCACCGACGGATGGTCTATCCGTCGCAAATATTATTTTTCTGTCGGTGTTCCGTTGGTAATTACTGACGGATAACATCCGTCGGAAATTGTTGGTCGGAGATAAGCAAATTTCTAGTAGTGTTTTACCTAACCATTTATATCACTTTTGCATACTTCTCAAGATATATCCCAATTAAAATTCATACCCACATTTATCCTATTTTAACAACACAAATCCATCACTTAATATAACGACAAACCTGATATAACATTAATGACTTACATGTATACTTTGGCATAAAAGGCCATTAACTTATTCACATAATCATCCTACCATCGAATCATAGACACAAATCATTACGATATCACTTAGAATTTACTAGCCAATGCTTTCTTCAAACCAACCAATACACCAATAATAACATAAAATTTAGCCATACACAACTTAGTTTTTTTTTCTCTAATTTAGACAGAACATAAATCTCAAATACTTCATTACTTAAATCACTTTTCTATACTAAGAAAAGCACACAACCATCAAACTCTTATAGTTTTTAGTGATAAAAATCAACAAATATTGCCCCTTAGTTTAAGTCTAGGCTATCAGCAAATTGGTTCACTTAAAATAAGGATCTGATACCATTTGTAGCAACCCGGTTTCCAAAATTTAACCACAATAACAGGAAACATTTAAATGCGATTCGAAAAGAAACAACTAGAATAATCTTTCCAGAATCACCTCAAATAAGATTACAGAAAGAATAATGGTAACTGCAATAATAAAATTAAAACATTTACTAACCGATCCTAGAAGGATCGTTTAACCTAACATCCAAGATCTTTACTAGATACTCATCCACGAGAACAAATAAATCCAACCAGAGATTTATTATCTTACCGATAGATAATCATCCACACTATCATCCGGGAACATAAATTTCCTGGCACTACTAACGAACTGGAAATTGAAATAACCTTCACCTCAAGATTTACCACTTATCTTTTTCTCAGGCTAACAATCCCAACAAAATAGATACCTAAAAATGCATTAACATGTAAAAGGAGGGTTAGACCAAAAAATCTGTTGTGAAATCCCTATCAGTACAATGATGCAATAAAACCATATCATATAAAACCTTTTAAATAAACAAATATATATATATAGTTGGCACCCAAGCATAACCTAGTTAATCATATAGTTGGAACTCATGCACAACTCAGTTAATCGTATAGTTGGCACCCAGACACAAACAATTGTATTAATACCGTAAACATTCAACGGTAATAAATCAAATATATTGATAAACTATAATATATTTGATAACATATGCATTTCAGTTAAAAAAAGGTTATAAGAAAACTCACCTCATGACCAATTATACCATACCGAATCTTAACTGTTAAACATTCCCGAAGCGAGCACCTTAATCAACAAATTCCCAAAATAAAATCTTTAAAATCCTTTTCCCCTTCTTTCTTCCTTATGCAATTTCTTCTCCAGAGCATAAACACACATAATTTATGAAACTCAACTTATGGAAAGAAAAAGGAGGAAATGAAGTCTTATTCATAAAAACCTCAAAACGCATACAAATGTAAGTCGGCTAGAAAGTAACGATGAAAATGAGGTGTCATCACCCTTTTTTCTCCCAAATTATCTTATTTCTAAACTTAAAATGGGTTATTACAAGATGTTTGGTACATTTGCTCAATGTGTCATGGCGGTAAACAACCACCTCTCTCTCTATCTTTATGAATTAAAATTAAGGTTCTTTTAAACTATTGGATGAATTTTTTGGTACAAATATGAATGGAGAATTGGGCGAGATAGGCACATGAATCACTTTAGCATATCTGTTTGTGGCACTTACATGAGGTAATTAAGCAATCTCAGACCCGCAAAACAAAACATATACTTTATTTGACTCCTAATCTTTATATTGATTTAGGTTTTGACTACTTCAAGCTGCATAATTTGATTGATTCAATTCAATCTGATTTGATATCTATGAACAGGGTTCTGGAAAGGTTTTTGTGCTTATATAATTTTATCTCTACAAATATGGGTGTATGGGGGTTGTTTGTTGTTCTTCATGGAGAATGTTAGGGTGCTCACGAGTTGCGTTGATCGGGTTGAAGGCATTTGAACAACCCAATCCAATGTTGGTGGTTTGAAAATTTTCAACCCAACTCAACCCAAACAAAAGTGCAACCCAACCCATTTGGTTTGGTCGAGTTGTGTTTAAACAAAGTAAAAACAATATTGGAAACATAAAAATAGAAACCTTCCATTGAAATACGATCAATCATTCAAAAGAATATAATCTATATGGGTTCATCAAATATTTAGGCATTACATATAAATTTTCAATAATGTCTTTTTATGAGTTCCATTGCTCGTTATTGCAAGTTGTTTTAGGTAACTTATACATATTAATGAGAAATACAAATAATTTTAGAGAAATCGCTAAAACTTCTATCGGGTTATCGGGTTGGTCGGGTTACTTTGGGCCTAACCCAATATCAACCCAATAGATTCGGGTTGCCCTAGTTTTGTATCGATTATATGTCGGGTTACCTCGGGGTTTTTTTTTGGGGTTGGGTTGGTCGTTTTTTGAGCACCCCTAGCTAATGTTATTGAATATTGCATCAATAAACCAATTATTGAAGAACATGAATATTGGTTACAAAAGTTAATTGCTCGAGAATAAAAAAGAAAAAAAGCAAGATGAAGATGGTTGCATACAACTTCTAAAGAGGTTGTTTGATTACTACATTATCTACCATCACTCCATTGCAAAATTCATTGCTCTCCAAAATAACAAACACAAAACATCACTTAATTATGAATTTTATATAAAAGAATTTCATGTTATTTCAACTATTAACATAAATATCCAGTGTTCATACTAAATCAAAGCAACTATTAAGACAACAATTAATTAAAATTTTATATACCGTCAACTATGAAGTCAATTATAAACGTAGCAAAGAAATAATTTATTTTTTTATTATACCAACATTCATACTTGATAAACCCTAAAGAGAGCAAGTCTTGATAGATACTTATAACATAACATAGTATATTTCTACAAAAAAAAAAAAATATATATATATATATATATAGTGCATTTGCAACCAGAGGTGTATAGAGATGCAAATCACAAGCCTGAAATGCGTACAAGCCTGAAATGCGTTAAAAGATTTAATTTGAGACCTTATGTGTGTTCATATTTGTATGTTGTGTTTCATTAGTTCTCAAGTAACAAACATTAAATCTTAACGTACTTGCATATTTTAAAAAAAAAAATCATCACTGTGTAACGTGTGGTGCCACACACTAGTAGTATAAATTATATAAGGAAAACCTATAAAGAATGATATGGAACATCGTTAGAGTATGATTCTATGTAGAAAATTTCTCATTATTTTGTAATTTTAAAATAGCGATTAATTGAAATGCCCGTATTTCAATCGTATCTTACTAAAATGCCCAAAATCTTCCAATTTTTGCCGAAATGGCCATTTTCCCGGGGATTTTACCCCGTGATTTTTACCCATCGCGGGGTTAGTACTCGTTTTGGTTTTAGAGGGGTTAACCCCACGATCGAAGGTATAAAGTGGTATAATCGCGAGGTGAATTGATTTTAATATATATATATATATATATATATATATATATATATTTTACTTTATACTTTTTACTTTTCTATTTTTCATTTTACATTTTCATAATATTAACACATATAATCGTATATTAACTAAAATACGTTAAAAATACATTTTAATTTTAACAAGTTACACCATTATAATCGTCTCTTCGATACCTTCGAAATGAGTTCAATATTGAATATTTTTTGATTTAATTAATTATTATATATCATATATATACTACATAAGTAATATTTTTGAATATCATTAAACCACTACCAAAAATCATGTAAAACTAACAAATAAGGTGTGACTCCCATTAAGCATATTAAGCTGCTAACAAACATATTTTAAATCGATTCAATCATTTCACCTTATGTTTTTACCTGATTTTTTTTACCATTGACCCATTAAACATAAAAATAAAATTCAAATATCCTCATTTTAAAAATAAATGTATTTAAATTGTCGTCTCTATATAATCGATAATTCTTAAAAGTTTTTACTATAATAATGATATTAAAACTAAACCAGATATAATAATTAGAAACACTGACCACTGACGACTCGACAGGGTTCAACATTATTTACATTGCAATTTCAATTTTCACTCGACAGGTTTCAAGTCATTTTGCAAAACATGTGTTTTTCGACAATGGTCGTACATTCCTATAACAGTATGTTTTTTTTTATTGTGGACATTTATCTTGGGACAGATGGTGTATCACTCTAGTTTGGAAATAAATAACAATTGTTGTAGCAATTTGGGTATAAAAAACGAACAAACATATTAATACGTTTAAACAGTGACAAATTAAAAATATCGTTATTAGTAAAATGGTAAAAAGAAGAATAACATAAATTATGAATGACTTCACAAAGAAAAACAACAAAAAAATCAAAAAAAAGTTCAACAAAGTTATAATGGTGTAACTTGTTAAAATTAAAATTAATCGTCCCAAAATAATGTCTACCATATATGATATATAATAAAATAATTAAAATTAAAACGTTTTTTAAACGTATTTTAGTTAATATACGATTATATGTGTTAATATGATGAAAGTGTAAAATGAAAAATAGAAAAGTAAAAAGTGTAAAGTAAACTAACTAAATAATTATAAGAATATAAAATGTAAATATATATACATATATATAGGACGATAATCAAATTAGAACCAAAAATAGGTTGAGAACCGTGAAAACCAATCTAAACCATTGATTAATTTTAATCCATGGTCATTAAAGGCAATGACAATTTTGAAATAAATTGGAAGTGAAACAACTTTTAATTAAAACCATAGGATCAAAACCAACTTACGGCTTAGATCGGTTCTCACGGTTCTCAATCTTTTTTCGGTTCTCACATGATTTAACCCATATATATATATATATACATATAATAAATAAGTAAATAGAAGGACACGTGTCGCCTTCTGGTGAGCCCATTTTTTCATTTTTCCGCCTAAACATGTATCTCGACGCATTTTACATTATAAGTTCATTTAGCATATCCACATTCATTCCTTTTTAAATCTTTCCTTAATTCAATTTTTTTAATTTATACCTTATATTTACTACTCTTATAATTAGGTATTTAGTTTACTTTTAATCACTTACTTTTTTATTTTTCATTTTAGACTATTATCATATTAACATAAATAATATATAGGAACTAAAATTCATCAAAAAAACATTTTTATTTTTTACAAATTATACCATTGTAATCGTTTCGTCAATAGTCTGTCCAATATTGAATAATTTTGGATTTAATTATATTATTAAATATCATAAATATATACGAATTAATATGTCGTAATTAGTATGAGATTTGTTAAAATTAGTATGAGATTTGATACAAATAATCACTAAATTGTCGTGATTTTTTTTTGCAATTTCATATCAATTTTAACGATGTATTTTTCAATAATTTTATTTACGTTCTATTATAAATTTTGTTTTATAAATTCTTAATTTTTATTCATATTTTTTATTAATTTTTTGCAAAACATCATTTGTGAAAACTGCCTAAAAGAAGGACATTTTGTAACCAACTGTAAAAAAACAACTCTGAAAGAAAAAAGTTTGGAAAAGTAACATCGTACTTTCGATGATCATTTATATCTGTAAGATAAGTTTTCTGGCATTATTTAATTTTTTAAATTACTCCGTGTAATACACGGGGTCGAACCTAGTATATATATATATATATATATATATATATATATAGTGGAAAGATATTTTGCAACCCTTAAAAGGGTTGCAACCCTTGCAACCCACATCTTAACCGTTGAATTCATGATCGGCGGTTATTTTATTTTTATTTTTCTGTTTTTTTTAATTAAAAATATTGGGCCCCATATCTATTGTAACCGCCGATCATGAATCCGACGATTAAGATGTGGGTTGCAAATTAAACAACCCCTATATATAAATATATATATATATATATAGGGTCAGGTTCAGGGGAAAACCTCAAAAAAACGAAAAACTGAGGAACACCTTGGTAGTCCTTCATCTGGACGGTATGCACTTGTGCATACAAATAATTTGTAACATGCATTTGTGCATATGCACAAGTGCATAATGCACTTGTGCATAAAAACCAAAAAACAACATAATTTATCTGTATGCATACCGTCCAGATGAAGTGCTACCAGAGTGTTTCTTCAGTTTTCCGTTTTTTTGAGGTTTTCCTTTGAACCTCCGTCTATATATATATATATATATATATATATATTAAAATCAGGATTCCCCGGTATAATCCTTCATTCACAGCCTCCATCCCGAAAATTTAAATTTTGTTTTACCCAACCCCGTGATCCACCCCTAATAAATCGCGGGGTAACCCCCCGATTTTCAAAAAAAAATGGTTATCCCCGCGATTTAAAAATCCCGGTCACAATCCCAGGGTAATTGGGTATTTCGGCAAAATTTTAGAGATTTTGGGCATTTTGGTAAGATACGACTGAAATACGGGCATTTTAATTAAATTCCCTTTAAAAAAGGTAAACAAATATGTATGTATAAACGGATTATTCGGATGATTTTCGAGTTGAAAATTTTGACCCTGACCTTACCCTTTAAATTTTCATGTCGTGTCGTGTCAACCCGTTTACTTAAATAGGTTGAAATGTATTACCCAAACCCCTTTATTTCATGCCGAGTTCGTGTCGTGTCAGTTTTTGTCGGGTTTATGCACTGAGATGCACCGGATCAATTCTCGTATCAAGCGCGATTAATGGATGACTTGAGATTAAAAATTACCAAGGTCTAACTTTTCTTCTGACACGATTCTTCGTTTGTTGATATAAACTAAAAAAATCACTATTTTATTATATTAATGATCCTAAGACCATTAGATATTCCAACAGTAGATTCAAATAAAAACAATGAAGAACTAAATTAATTATCATGATGTATAGTGGACATATTGCCACATTGTGGCCTATCAAACTTGACTCTACTGTGACTGTGAGCATAAGCCATCAAGAAATCCACTATTTATTATATAAATAATGTTAAGGCACACATTAGAAATTCCAACAGTAGATTCAAATATAAACGATGAAGAACTAAATTAATTATATTAAATTGACACAACTGTGTGACTGTTAGCATAAGTCATTAAGAATGCTGATCTTTATTTCCAAAACGAAACCATTGTCCCAAGTGCAGGATCTGCAGATAAAAACAAAACTAATTAATTGTTGCAAAACAAAAATATAATCATATTTCACAAATGGAAAACACATGTTTGCAAGTTTTTTAAAAAGATTTTAAATGCAAACAAAAACCGAGTTAACAAATTTTTAGAAGTTAAAATCACTTTTTATTATGAACATGTATAATAAATTACTTAAAAAGTTGTGTCGATGATAAAAAAAGAAAAAATCTCAATCACACGTGATTGTTTGAAAAAAAATATATTAACTGAGCCCTCATCTTTGACTACTCCTAACTATAAATATCGGACGGTAGCAGAAAGAGAGTCACCAGCTGAAGAGAATACAAACATATATACATTCTCTTTAAGGTCTCTCTTCATTGATCGAGCTTTGTGTTGTTGTATTACTAACAGTTTGCAGGATCAGAGATATGGGTGCAGGTGGTCGGATGTTGGATTCATCTGAGGACGAAAACATCCTGAAACGTGTCCCGGTAGATCCTCCCTTCTCGTTAAGTGATCTAAAGAAAGCAATCCCGGCTCATTGCTTCGAGCGATCTGTCATCCGTTCATCTTACTATGTTGTTCATGATCTCATTGTTGCCTATGTCTTTTACTTCCTTGCCAACACATATATTCCTCTTCTTCCTGCTCCTCTAGCTTACCTGGCCTGGCCCATTTACTGGTTTTGCCAAGCTAGCATTTGCACTGGCTTATGGGTCATTGGTCATGAATGTGGTCACCATGCCTTTAGTGAATACCAGTGGGTTGATGACACTGTTGGATTCATCCTCCATTCTGCTCTCTTTACCCCTTATTTCTCTTGGAAATACAGCCATAGGAATCACCATGCCAACACAAATTCCCTCGATAACGATGAAGTTTACATTCCTAAACGTAAGTCCAAGGTCACGATTTATTCAAAACTTCTCAACAACCCACCTGGTCGAGTCTTCACTTTGGTTTTTAGGTTGACTCTAGGGTTTCCTTTATACCTCTTGACTAATATTTCTGGCAAGAAATACGGAAGGTTTGCCAACCACTTTGATCCAATGAGTCCAATTTTCACTGAGCGTGAACGAATTCAGGTTCTGGTATCGGATCTTGGTCTTCTTGCTGTGTTTTATGCAATTAAGCTTGCTGTAGCAGCAAAAGGAGCCGCTTGGGTGATTTCCATGTATGGAATTCCGGTGGTAGGCGTACATGTTTTCTTCGTTTTGATTACTTATCTGCATCACACCCATCTCTCTTTGCCTCATTACGATTCAACTGAATGGAACTGGATCAGAGGAGCCTTATCGACAATCGACAGAGACTTCGGATTCCTGAATAGGGTTTTCCATGACGTTACACACACTCACGTGTTGCATCATTTGATCTCATACATTCCACATTATCATGCCAAGGAGGCAAGGGATGCAATCAAGCCTGTTTTGGGCGAGTATTATAAGATCGATAGGACTCCAATTTTCAAAGCAATGTGGAGGGAGGCCAAAGAATGCATCTACATTGAACCAGATGTAGATAGCGAGCACAAGGGTACATACTGGTACCATAAAGTACTGTGATCAGTTGACACAATCCAATTGTACGCTTAAATTGTACAACTTTGTTTTATGTATACTGAATTATCTTGAATCAAATTAAAGTTCGTGGGTTCTTTTCGCTTAACAATACTTTTCTATCGTGGAAATTTGCTTCGTGACTGTGATCTACTCGCAAGTATCTGTTGTATACAATTGAATAAGGACACCAAATTAGCTTCAAGACCATTAAAATCTTATTATTGAAAAAAAAAATAGGAGTAAGTTACAAATTTCATCCCGGTGGTTATATGAAATTTTGGATCGGGTAACCCAAACGAAATAATTACATGTATGGTTATCATAGTTTCACTCTTGTTATGGCCGGGTCCCTTGACCTAACGATGCTAAACTTAACTCTATTAATTAAATAGAGTATTTTGATCTTTTTACTGTTTTATTTTAAGTTTATAGATATATATATATATATATGTATATTACTACCTTATAATGCATTCAACACAAAACTCTTAAAAACAAGTTTTAATGCACAATGTACCTCTCTTTTATGCATAAAACTTAAAAAACTATGAATTACAAGTATTCATGCATTAGGTACAAGTACTTTAAACCCAAAATCAAAATTACCACAGTTTTGGAATGTCTGAGGGTTTTCTTTCCCCTCTCCAGATTTTTTCATCCTCTATTGATTATTATTTCCAGCTTTCATGACAAGATTTGATTTCTGAGAAGCTAATTTGATTCATACCTCTCGATCCCTCCAAATATTTCCTTCAAATTTAACCCGCTCTCCATTTCATTCTGCATCTTTCTCCAAATCTCTCAAATCATATTTAGTTTTATAGTCTCATATGAACTACTTCTGCCTCAAGGAGGAAAGCAATGCAGAGGCCATTCATGTTGTTGATTAGGGTTTGGTTGACTTTTTTGCTCTCATCCCTCTCTATCTATGACTCTCAACCATCGCTCTATCTCCATCTTTAGATTTCAGAAAAACAAAGGAGTAATGAAGCTCCGACATCATTTCTCTAACCTCTTCTTTATTTGATATCCCCGACAGGCTCCTATGCTCGATGAGGCGGTTATGTAGGTAACTGTTTTGTTCATCCTGGTTTGTATGGTTTGTGTTGCAAAACCTTGTGCTTGTGTTGCAAAACCTTGTGCTTTGACTATATTTTGTGTTCTATATAAGGAAAATCGAATTCGATTTCTATTAAAAGAAACTAAAACCCATAAAAATTCTTGATATTTGAATCCAGTTTTCCTTTTGAAACTATATAGAACCCAATTTTCCTTTTGAAACTATCATCTCTTGAGACTATACAGAAATTTGGGTTTGGTTATGGTCATTTGAAACATAATCAAGTAGACAATTAGGGTTAGGATTAAAATTAGGGTTATATATAATTTGGGTGTGAAATATTGTTGCCAAATTTGGGAGGGAAAAGGTTGTCATTTTGAATTCGAGTTCTAACTTGTCATATTTAGTTATGGAAACTCTTGAATTTGATGGTTATTTGAAATGGCCTGCAGATTTTTTATATCAAAATTTTGAAATAGCCTGTGTAGATTTTGATGTGTTAATGTATATAGAGGGCCTAGGCCCATGTTAGTATAGGGCCCAAGCCCGTTTAGTCTACGTATATATTTGTTGTATTCTGTAGTCTAGGTTAGATTACTCTTATAATTTTACCTTTCTCTCAATCAATATATCGAGGTTTCAAACCTTGTATTGTACGTTTTCTCTCAATCAATATATCGAGGTTTCAAAACTTCAGCACTTTCATCGTCTCTTTCAACCATATTCATCTTCTAACATGGTATCAGAGCTGTAGGTTTATTCTTCGATTTCACTGTTAATCGTCGTCACTGTTCATCCAGAAATCAATTTTGTCTTTGTTTTGTCGACATCGATCGATCTGAAATCGATCGATCTGTGTGTTTTGAATCGCCGCCGCCGCTGTGTGTTTATCGGTCGTATCATTTTATCGGTCGTATCATTTTATCGGTCTTGCTTTCTATCGGTCGAATCATTTTATCGGTCGAACTCTCTTTACCGGTCAAACTCTCTTTTATCGGTCGAATCATTTTGTCGGTCGAATCATTTTATCGGTCTTGCTTTCTATCGGTCGAATCATTTTATCGGTCGAATCATTTTATCGGTCGAACCCTTTACCGGTCGAACTCTCTTTTACCGGTCGAACTCCTATTGGTCAAAGCATTCTACCGGTCGAATCCTATCGGTCGAAGTCTATCGGTCGAATCTACTGGTCGTTAATACCGGTCATTAATACTGTTTCTCAGTATTTATTTCCCTTTTCATGGATACCAATTTCAGTCACTCAAATCCCATCTCAGTTGTTTTCAATGGTTACAACTACATTATTTGGCATCACCATATGACAATTCTGCTAAAATCCCATGGTCTTTACACCTATGTTACTGGGGCATCCACAGTTCCAGTTCAGGAACCAACTGAGAATCCTGTTGACTTTGCAAAACGCATGAATGAGTGGGACATCAATAATGCTCGTATTATGGGATTTATTAATGCCTCCACTACTCTTGAGATCAACCAACAGTTTCTTTGGTTACCTTACCGCCAAAAGTCTCTGGGATTTTCTTGCCAAGCGGTACACGTCATCTGGTCTATCTCATCAGTATCAACTGTGGACCACTTTTCAGAGCAAACGTTATATCTCTGAAATGCAGTCTCTCAGAGATCATATAAGTCTTGGAGCACCACAAAATTTTGATGACACAACTCAACAATTCACTGCCTACTTCAACCAGCTACATTTGATTACTATTCTGATGGGTCTTACTGACAAATTTGAGAATGTTCGTGCTTCTCTTCTTCATAGGCAGCCATTACCTACTCTTGAAGAAGCTATATCAGAATTGATAAGTGAAGAAACCCGTCTTCACATGCGATCACCGATGCCCACTACTGATAGCGTTCTCTACACGTCTCATCTCAAGGCCAAAGGCAAATGGACCAACAACAATCAGTCCAAATCTGGGGGAAAGATGAATACATCCGAGTATGCCTTTTGCCATTCTCCTGTTCATCTTCTTCTTGATTGTCCTATTCATAAGTGTCGTAGGTGTGGCATCACTCATCCGCGTCATTATGAGTCTGACTGCCCGAAGAATTCAAAGCACACTGGTTCTCAGAACCGGACTCACGTTGTTGCTGGGCCTACTAGTGCTGATACTGAGGTTTCTACAGCCTCCTCACCTGACCAAATGGAATTGATGCGTCGCAATCAGGAACTCATGGAGCAAATCATGTATGGTGCTATGGGTATGAATTCTCCACACTCGGTTGCTTTAGGTAACGTATGGCTTTTTGACTCTGGGTGTTGCAATCATATGACACCTTGCCCTGATGGTTTCGTTTCTAAGAAATCACCTCAATAATTTACGTCAGTAAGAACTGCTGACAACACTGGTCTACCGGTATCCTTTAGTGGAAATGTTTCCACTCCTCATATACAATTACCGGATGTTCTAAATGTTCCGAAGCTATCTCTGAGCTTAGTTTCAATTGCACAACTTCTTGAATCTAATTTGATCATTTTATTTCATTCTTCTGGTTGTGTTATACAAGATCCAAAGACCAAGCAGATCCTTGGACTCGGCCGTAAAGTTGGACGGATGATTGAAGTGGTCTACTTGCGTCTTCCTTTACCCTCTACAAGTTTTGTTGCCTCAGTTTCCAGCATTTCTTCCTTTGAGTTGTGGCATGCCCGGCTGCTGGGTCACTTATCTCTAGCCATAATAAAATCATTAGCTCATTTAGGGGTGTTAAGAAAGTGTGTATCAACTGACAATATTTCTTGTTTATCTTGCAAACTTGGCAAACATCATGCTTTACCTTTTGAAATGAATGAGTTTAGTTATACTTCTTCTTTTGATCTTATTCATTTTGATGTATGGCACCATCACCACATCCATCCATGGGGGGTGCTCGATATTTTGTTATTTTTATTGATGATCATACACGTTTCACATGGATATATCTCATGAAACATCGTTCGGACTTACCCCAAATCTATATTATGTTTGCTCGGATGATTCACACCCAGTTCTCAAAATCTATATAGATTCTTAGAGCTGATAATGCTATGGAATACAAAGAGTCATCTCTTCTCTCCTTTCTTCAATCTCAGGGGACTCTCTCTCAGTACTCCTGTCCCGGCACATCTCCTCAAAATGGTCGTGCCGAACGCAAACACCATCATATTCTTGATACAGTTCGCACCCTCCTCATCTCCGCTAAATGTCCAGAATGTTTTTGGGGTGAAGATGCTTTTACTGCAGTTTATACTATTAATCTTCACCCTACCCCCATCCTTAATAATAAGTCTCCTTATGAGGCTCTTTATAAGGTCACTCCTGCCTATGAACTTCTAAAAGTTTGGGGTAGTGCTTGTTTTGTTCAATTACAATCTCATGAACATAACAAACTTGAACCTCGCTCCAGACTGTGCTGCTTCCTTGGATATGGTATAGAGCACAAGGGTTATCGCTGATGGGATCCTATCTCCCAGCTTCTTCGTATATCTCGTCATGTTACCTTCTGGGAACATGTTCCTTTCTCTTCTATATCCAAGTTTCGTGAGTCTCCTAACCTCATCACTCCGTTTTTCACTGATGCTTCCGTCTCATTGGACTCACTCCAATCTGACATCATATCATCTCCACCTGTTGTTCCAACTCCTTATGAGTCTGCCTCTCCTTCAGCATCTCCTGACCTCACACAGCCTGGATCTCCTAGTTTTCCTGATCAACATCAATCATCTGCTCCATCTGCACAGCCAACATATGAGATGCCTGCTGAGTCTTTGGCTCCTGGAACTTCTCAATCTCAGAATGTTAGACGATCAGAACGGGTAAGACAAGTTCCTTCTCATCTTCGTGATTATCATGTTTATGCTACTCTGCTGTCAAATCACGAACCTACTTCCTACAAGGAAGCCTCCTCTAACCCTGATTGGCAGAAAGCTATGGATGAGGAACTTCAGGCACTTGACAAAGCTCAGACATGGGCATTTGTCCCTCTTCTACCAGGCAAGTCACCTATTGGCTCCAAATGGGTGTTCAAAATCAAAACCAAATCTGATGGCTCTATTGATCGGTACAAAGCTCTTCTTGTGGCCAAGGGCTTCAATCAAGAGTACGATATTGATTATGAGGAGACTTTTGCACCTGTTGCTCGAGTTACTTCTGTTCGCAGTCTTCTTGCCATCGCAGCTACCAAACAATGGCCTCTCTTTCAGATGGATGTTAAGAATGCCTTTTTGAACGGTGACTTATCTGAGGAGGTCTACATGACACCTTCTCCAGGCGTTCGACTTCCACAAGGTCATGTTTGTCGTCTTCAGAAGGCTCTTTATGGCCTCAAGCAAGCTCCACGAGCTTGGTTTGAGAAATTCAGTTCCACAGTCACTTCTCTGGGTTTCTCACCCAGCAACTATGATTCAGGACTGTTTACTCGGACTACTGAGGCTGGCACAATCTTACTTCTCCTGTATGTGGATGATATGATTATTACTGGCAGTGACTCTACAGGCATCGCCAATCTGAAGTCATCTATCAGCTCCTGTTTTGAGATGAAGGATCTTGGTTCTTTACACTATTTTCTTGGTCTTGAGGTGCTCTCCGATCCTTCGGGAATTTTTCTGTGTCAAGCCAAATACACCTCAGATCTTTTGTCAAAAGCTGGGATTACTGACAACAAAACAGCATCCACTCCTCTTGAGCACAATCTTCATTTGGCTCCAAATGCTGGACCTCCTCTGCGTGATCCTACTTTATATCGCCAGTTAGTGGGGTCACTTGTCTATCTGACAGTGACTCGACCTGATATTGCCTATGCTGTTCATACTGTCAGTCAGTTCATGTCAGCACCCTGTTCTGATCACTACGCTGTTGTCCTACGCATTCTTCGATATTTAAAAGGGACCATGTTTCATGGTCTTCATTTTCCATCCACCTCATCGTTGACCTTGCGAGGTTTTTCTGATGCTGATTGGGACAGTGACATGACTGATCGTCGCTCCACTACCGGCTACTGTTTCTTTCTTGGCGACTCTCTTATATCCTGGCGAAGTAAGAAACAATCTCTCATAGCTCGGTCCAGTACTGAAGCTGAGTATCGAGCACTAGCTGACACAACTCAAGAACTTATGTGGTTACGCTGGCTACTCTCTGCATGGGGGCTCCTCAACAGTCTCCAACTCCATTGTGGTGTGACAACAACAGTGCCATTCAGATTGCTCACAATGATGTCTTCCACGAGCGAACGAAGCATATTGAAATTGACTGTCATTTTGTTCGTCAACATGTGACTCGTAAGACTATTCAGCTTCTGCCTATTTCAACTATTGATAAACCAGCTGATATTTTCACTAAAGCTCATTTACCAGGACGGTTTCGTGATCTAGTTTCCAAACTCCATCTATCTCATTCTTCTCCCGATTGAGTTTGAAGGGGATGTTAATGTATATAGAGGGCCTAGGCCCATGTTAGTATAGGGGCCAAGCCCGTTTAGTCTACGTATATATTTGTTGTATTCTGTAGTCTAGGTTAGATTACTCTTATAATTTTACCTTTCGTATTGTACGTTTTCTCTCAATCAATATATCGAGGTTTCAAACCTTCAGCACTTTCATCGTCTCTTTCAACCATATTCATCTTCTAACATGATGGTTTCAGGATATTTAGAAGATGGAAGGTCAATCCTCTTTTTCGTCTTGAAGAAAGTTTCAAAGTGTCTGTTGATCCAGGAAGCTTTTTTCATACCTTTTTTTACTTTTATTAAGCTTTATATTGCCTCTTTTCAAACAGGGCTCAGGTCTGTTTCAAGATACTAATCATCTCTGTAACTTCTCTGCCTCTCTCTACTAGCAAGAAAACATCTACTCTAAATCCCCAAATTATTAGAAACAACAAGGTTAATTCATAACTTGGAATGATATAAAAAAAACAATTGCTTTTGTAATCCATAGACAAAAATACTCTCATTATATGTGATTCCAAGTTGGATTTTACAAGTATTAGAGGTGTGGGGACTAGAAAACTTTATAAATTAATATATGCTAAATGATATATGTGTTCATGATTGGCAACATAAATCATTAACTGAACACGTAGTTGGGAAATTTAATATAGTTTTGGGTATTCTTGATTTTGCACTTAAATCATTTTCAGTCTATTTCTCTATACTAGCAAATATATTATTTCATTGTTTTTATTTCACTGAATCGTTATATATGAACTAACTATTTTCTTATTTCACAAAATCTCAGTAAATAATATTTACTTTTTCTGATAAATTTTACAGGAATCAGAGGACATATCGTACCCAAAAAAGTGCACCCACAGGGGGAGTAAGGTTGAGCTCTCCCCATCCATCCTTCCTCACTTTTTGGCATTTTTTATTGAAACGATCAACAAAATGACAACAATTCAATAATTGTCTTTTATTTCATATTCCTACATCTAGATGAAGCTTATTTTCATTGTGTGTGCAGGGAGTAGAGCTAAGGAAACACATTGATGCTACTTTGGGTAGTGGAAACCCGAGAGAAGTTGTAAGACTTCCATTAAGGGAGGATATAATGAATGGCTTGCTGTCAAAAGTTACTCTCTTTTCCTCTCTCTAATTTTGTGTGTGTGTGTGTGACTTCCATCGAAAACAGTAGTCTTTAGCTTTGGTATGTTCTAAAAGAACGTGAAATGACCAAACGATCATTGGCCCAAACGGTACCCCCAGTTGAGCCAACTTCCCATTAAGGTAAAGGGTTCATACCTCCCCAAAATTGAGAAGTGTGCCTGAGTAGTTGCCGTATAAAAATCTTATATATTTGAAAAAAAGAGCGTGAAATTCTGTTTATGTTCAACAAAAAGTTTCCCTTGAAAATGGTTCTCAGATCAAGGAAATTTTGTATAGATCCTTTATACGTGTCCCAAATTTGTCATTTTTTAAACGATTATGGCGCACTCTATAGGACTATCATGTTCATTTCCTTATGTTCGTCACTCTTACCGGGTAAGATTGTCAATAATTGTCATGTCCATCCAATATATGAATATGTTCATCCAATATATTAAATGAGTGAGTAAGCACTCACCGGTAAATGTTTAAGTAAACGCCCCTTACTTTTATCGTTGTGAACCTTAGTTGCGTATGAATTACATCCTCAAAGAAACATTCCTTTTGTACTTTAGAGGCATTGTGTTTCTCTATAAATCTAGTTTATGATATAAGTTTGTTAGTCGAAGGGTATATGATGATGAATTGATGATAATTCTTGTATAATGAATGACTAATGTGTGTTTCAAATTCTTATTCCTTTAATCATTCAACAATGAACGCAAAGCTTGCGCACATGAAGAAGCACAAAAACTGCCGAGTAGCAAGTTAAGGGCAGAGTAATGTCTTGAGTCTCGAGATAAACGCGAAGAGGATGTAGAAGGTACAACACGAAGAGGTCTCGACCGGCAAAAACAGCAGCGGAGATATCTTCATCTTAGCCACACCACAACAAGATTGTCTTCATGTTATTCCACAAGTAAGAGATTGGGAGGGAAGTTGAGAGGAGCAAGATATGTCTTCTCTTGGCCACACCACAGCTGAAGAATCTTATTCAATGGTCACTTCTAATCGCTTTTGGTCCCAAATCTTTGGGTAGAAGTTTTGTATAAATGTATCGTCATGCTATTAAGTATTTTGATTTAAGTCATTCTTTAGTCAGATGTTCACCTCTTAACACACAGTCTAGATCGAAAACTCCAAGAACAATTTAACTTGCTCCTTCTAGGTGGAGTGGTCGTGAGTTCAATTTAATGGTTCAATATCGGATAAATATTTGAAAGCTCCCGTTAACATAGATGCTTTTATATTTTTAAAATAAGAATGCTTAAAGCAATCAAAATAACTAACATGATGGGTATAATTTAAATAAAGCAATCAAATAAATTAATTATTAATAGAAACAAAATATTAAAATGAAATAATGTTGTTTAATCATCTACTTTTGGTCCAATTATTGATGATTAAAAACACAAAGTTATAATTCATAACATGTTTAATTAGTTATTGTGCATCACATTTGAAAAGAAACATAGTAAACTTAACGTATTCATTAAATCAAGTAATAACAATAATATTTGGTTGTAATGGGTCAGTGGGATATTAGGTTGATCATGGGGATGTTTCACAACAAGTTGTGTGGATTAAGTTAAATCGTTAGAATAACTTTTTTTTGTGTTATATAAGGGTATGAATTATATAACTAATAGTTTAAAAGTGGTTTTTAGATTTTTGGGAAACACTTATTGGGTAAGATTTTTGGTTCTTGCCCTCCATCAATCGATTAAGGTTTTCCGTACTTGTCATATTCACCGGGTAAGGTAAGTGAATCGGTAAGTACTTATTCGGTTAACATTTGGTAAGCAAGCGCTTAATTATTAAGTCGTAAAACACACATATAATTCACATCGGTAGGCGTCGTAATTATTTATAATTCACATCGTGGGTTGGGTTTTAAGGAAAAGGGAAGTCATGGTGAGAAACGTAAGAAAGTATTTGGACCCTTGCATCAATCTTAATTGAAGATCAACTCTAACGAGATGCACCAGCTCAATTTCCATGAGAAGCACAATTCATGGATGAGAGTGAGATTAAAAGTGATGAAGGATCGAGATCCCTTCTTACGCTTCTCACCTTAACTCTTTTTCTCACACGATCTTTCGCCTCACATGGGTTTGGTTTTTCATATAGAAAAAGGGATAATATAGAGATACAAAATGCTTTTGAACACCATAATATTAAATAATTATATTTATATCAAGGTGTTCAAAAGTTTGAAAATCTTCTATAAAACTTGTTAGAACGTCCAAAAACGTTCTATAAACTTATTGTAACACTTTTAGATATAACACTTTTTCTGTTTGGTCCTATAAACAAAGTTTTGTAAAACACTCTGTTAAAACTCTTAGTTATTTTACGCGTCATATAAACTCAATTTTGTTGCAGTGGCTTCATAATTGTGATTCACCCACGCTGCATCGCGCGAGTTCACAGCTAGTGTATATATATATATATATATATATTGAAGCGGGCCTTGGCGTTGAGGATCGGCCCTAATATTCTGGGAGGCCCATGATTGGGCTCCGTTTCAGGCCCACGACCAGTGCATTCGAAGCCTGGAACGAGACGCACGCCGTGGTTAGGCCCGAAGACTTTGAACCCCAAAAAAAACTCTGTTTAAGTATGTTTCTTGGACGTTTTTATGTTTTTTGCTCTTTTTTGCATTTTCGGTTGGGATTAATTTTATGTTCGGCCCATGACCTTAGAGATTCTATCTCTGATTTTCCTCCCAATTTTTGAGTTCACGTGAATTCAAGTTTGAAGCCTAAGGTTTATTATTCGTCGAATCAAGGAACCCTAGAAGAGATTATCCACAGGTATTCATTGAATCAACATGCGTATTCGTAATATGGTATTTGTTTATCCGCTACATCATATATTATATTTAATATATTATATTATTTTAGTTTATTAGTTATCAATTAATATTTAAATATCCTAAAATCTGAACCCTATCCCACGAGCCTTTCCCCATGCCACTGCCATGAAAACGTTGATGTCTCGTGCCCCCATTTGGTAGGTTTATCTTCACATCATCCTCCACAAATCTCCCATCGCATATCATCGTGCCACAACCCTTGGAAACGACGATGCCTACTCCCTCGTCTGGCGTCTCACATACCACCATAGCACCACCGGATCATCTTCCTCGATATGTCGTCACACATCATCCTTCCCCTCTACGTCCAGCCTTCCTATCTTTGTTCCCCTTTTTGAAGATCGATTCACATCAAAACCCAAAAAAAGGAGAATGGTCTATTCACACAAGTATCGACCAAATCTGAATGAGAAATCAAGATCGGTAATGGTTGATTTATTCAAGAACAGAAAGCATAAGAAGCTTAAACTGAGTTTTAGGGTCAATTCTTCAAGTATGTGCAGAGTTGGTTAATGGAGTTAAGACAAGGGACCAATTCAAAACAAAAGTGAAACCATGGTGACCATACATGTAATTATTTCATTTGGGGGACCTAATCTAAAATTTCATATTTGTAATTTACTCAAAACATAATGTATTATATGACACAATATAAGACCATCTCGAATGACCAAATACCATTTCTTAAACCAAATCACCTAAATGGGAACAATTTCATATACTAAATTTGGTGTAACATAATTTGTTTACACATTTTATCTACTATTAATTTTTCACTATTATAAATTTAATCATTCAATTATGAGATTTATGTATTTTTATTTTAAATTTGTTAAAATTTTTATAGTTTTTACGTGTTATCTATATATCAGTTGATCTACAAAATTTACAAAATGTTGTAAGATCTTGTAACACCCAGACTATTGTCCAACTTGTTATATGTCATTCTTAAACAAAAAAAAATACAAAATGGTAAACCAAGTCAACTCATGTCATCCACACAAGGTTCTAAATGAAATTAGACATAGTATGACGGTGAGATCAAACTTTATGAGTTACTACAGCTTAAGACGACAAAAAGAATATATTTGTGTGTGTTTAAGTCTGTTGAACAATTTAAATTCATATGAAACTATCAAAAGAATTACCATATAGTTATATCAAATACATACACACAACTTACAAAAAATTAAAAGATCATAACAAAAAGATTAATTGTTCTACCAAAAGTGCCAAATCGAGTCGGTTTTGATGTTAAGCGATGATGGTTTGATGAGTTGATTTCAGTCCTGATGACTCTCTTCAATCTTTAATTCATAATCAATTTTGTGTATGTACAAAAGTTAGGATTTTGAGTTTTTAGTTTTTCTTTTTTTATTGATTTGTTATATTTGATGACATCATGCAATCAATCATATATACTTACACCTAGATTAAATATTTAAAATAAATAAATAAATAAACCCCCCACGCCTTGCGCCATAAACAAATGTTACACGCCATAACACTTTGTAATGGTTTATCAGATGACGCGACTTAGGGTCATGTCACAGTGGTTACCTTTATGCCAAATCCATGCCTCGACACCATAACGCTCCTTATCACCGACAATAACACATTATTTAGAACATGGCCCACATCCCACAACTATTGCAGTGAAGACTTAACAACTGAACCATACTTGGACAGATCCTCAATCTAGAACTTAAACAAGTTCAAACATCTGAACCTAAATGTTAGTACAACCGAAACATTGAAACTAAACAATTGAATTAACATCCTATCAAACTTAATAGCATTTCATAATCTGATAAGCTACACATAACTCCATACATAAATAAATGTACTAAAATGCAAAATCATACTATCCTAAGTTGGAAAGAAGGGGATTAAATAAATTTATATTAATCAACAGTAAACTAATAAAGTAAGAAAATAAACAATAGATTCCATCCAAACTAAAACAAGAAACAAAAAGATAAAATGCAAGAACTAAGATAATGCAAAAAGAAATTGATGTAGTAAAAAAATAAACAAAAATCAAACATGTAGTAAAATAGATCCAAGAGACTCGTCTACAGGAAAATAATAGTGAATATAATCTAAGCAATATGGAATTATAACTAATTTTCTCTCTCTCTCTACATATATATATATATATACATAGGCATGGTTATTTTGCAACTCAGTAAGAGGTTATAACATCGTGCAACCCTCATCTAAATAGTTCATTTAACTCATTCATTATATAGACACCATTACCGAATTGCATCTCATTTAGTCGAATTTCAACGGCAAATGTCAATGCACATAATGGTTTATGCGTTGAAGGTGGTACTTTCATGACACAATATGCATTCCATGTTAGTGTATGCCTTTAATGAAATACTATGCATTGTAGGTAAGATTATTGCATGAAATCAGTAATCATTGATGCAATGCAATAATCAATCCATAATCAATAGGTTAAATAAATGGTTTAAATGAGGTTGTACGGGGTTGTAACATTTTTCTGAGTTGCAAAATAAACCACGCATACATACATACATATATATATATATAGACAGAGAGAGAGGTTCAAACGAAAACGCTAACTATTTAAAAAAACACGAGGACAATAGATTATGTGCAAAATCATATATGATTCGGCATTAACAGCCAAAAAAAATAGGCGCAGGCGACTTTAGTCGCCCGCAAAGTCGTCCGCAATCATATATGAGTTTTTACGTGAATCATGTATGATTTTGTATGTGATTCGTTGTTCTCGTGTTTTTTCTTAAAAAGATAGGGGTAGGTTCAAATGATAAATGTAAAGTGTGTAAGAAATAGAGAATTAGTCTTAGCATTCATATGACTTGTCAAAAATTGCGGCTTTAACCGGTCAAAAATTGCAGTTACTCCTAAAATAGAAGAACAGTTTCGTAACTTTTACAAATACACGGGACGAGTTCATATGTGAACCTGTATGATTCATATATGAACTATATGTTCATATGTGAACCCGTGTAATTCACATATAAACTCTTTTTTAACTGATTCACATATGAACCTTTGTAATTCATATATGAACTAATTAATTGTAGGTTCATTTATGAATGTATAGCTCATATGTGAATCACACTGGTTCATATGTGAACTTGTTCGTCGTCTATTTGTAAATGTTACGAATCTACACCTCTATTTCTGCAGACCATGCTGGAAATTATTCGGTGCTTCACAGTTAAAGCCACAAACCCAGATGAAGGGCTAACATCATTTCTCTATTTCTCTCACACTTATCATTTCTCATTAACATCATTTCTCATTAACATCATTTCTCTATTTCTCACACTTATCATTTCTCATTTGAACCTCTCCCTATATATTTATTTATATATAGGGGTAAGTTCAAAGGAAAACCACATTATCATTGTGAACATGAGGACCAATCTTGACCATTTATCAAAATTTAGAAAACTAATCTATGGCTAAAACATAAAATGGTTAATTGAGAAATGATTAGGGGCAAAAATGGAAGTTTGAATACACGCCTACCATATTTGACTTTTTATTTTTTTTTCTTTAATTAAAATAATTTTACCCCTTAATTTTTAAACTAAATTATCTTAAAAATAACAAATATTTTAACCAAACAAATTATATCAAAAAACGAGCATTCGTTCTCTTCGATTTGACATTCATCTCAATATAGGTTTTTTAACCGTGTTTTATGTGAAATAGTATATTTGTGTGATATTCGTCATGAATATTTATATACGTTCATATGTTTACAACAACTCTTTAATATTCATTAATTGTTATGATATTGATCATGAATATACAACTTAGTATAACATTCATCATGAATACTTACGTATTTTCATGTGTACTCAACAAAAATCTTCAATATTCATACATCACTATGACATTCATTATTAATATAAATTTTCATTATAATATTTATCATGAATATACATATTATTTATCATGAATATTTATATATGTACACGTGTATACACAACTTTTCAACATTCATACAAACATCAGTATGATATTCGTCATGAATATATATTTTCACTATAACATTCATCATGAATATATATTTTCACTATAACATTCATCATGATTACACATATTATTCATCATGAATTGTTATATATGTTCACGTTTATACAACACTTTTTCAACATTCATAGATCAGTATGATATTCGTCATGAATATATATATTTTCACTATAACATTCATCATCATTATACACATTATTCATGATGAATATTTATGAATGATCACATGTATACAATAACTCTCTACTATTTATATTAGTATGATAATTGTCATAAATTTTTATTTTCACCATAACATTCATCACGCATATATATATATATATATATATATATATATATATTATTCATCACGAATATACAACAGTTTTAACTCTACATCTCTATTTTTCTTTCTTTTCTTTATTGGGTCTCGATGAGTTCCCAATTCGTCTCGATAGATTTCCCAATCCATCTCGATAAAAGTTATAAGTGGTAGGTTAGGGGTTTACACAAACAAACACATAATAAATTAATCAATAGGTTCTAAATCGATCTCAATGAAAAATGAAGGTGTTATTTTATGATTTTAATACAACCACAAACCAAGTCAATGGATGGGTTGTTAGGTAGTCTCGATTGGTGTCGATGTGTCCCAATTGGTTCTCCATCGATCTCGATGTGTTCTTGATTGGTCTCGATGTTCCTGATCCATCTCAATAAAAGTCGAAAGTGGTAGGCTATGGTTTTACACACACAAACGTATAATAGATCAATAGATAGGTTTTCTCGATGGAAAATAAAGGTGGTAGATTATGGTTTTGCACACATAAAAACACAAGTCGATGAATGGATTCTCGACCTTTCTCGATCGGTCTCGACCTTTACGGACTTATGGTGTCGAGGTGTTGACACAAATCACACAATTGAACCTACGTAATATTCATAATGAATATAACACATATATAGAATTTCTCATAAAAAAACACAAATAAAAAAAATCTATATCGAGATGGATGTCTTATCGAATAGTATGAAATTATCGTTATTTTGATATAATTTGTTTGATTAAAATATTAGTAATTTTTAAGATAATTTATTTTAAAATTTAAGGGCTGAAATTTTTAAATTAAAAAACGAAAATAAAAAATCAAATAAGTTAGGTGTGAGATTGTTATTAACTTCCTTTTTTACCCTTAATGATCTTAATTAATAATTTTAATTGGAAACTCTATTTAATGTGACTTGTTCGATCAATAGAGGTGGATGACTGAGATCAGTTTTCATGTTCATAATGAAAAATAAGTTTGCAAATGACTTTCCTATATATATATATATATATATATATAGAGAGAGAGAGAGAGAGAGAGAGAGAGAGGCGGGTTCAAACGAGAATGGAGGCTATTTAAAAGAATAAAAGAATAACTCTCAACCAATCATTTTTTATAATAATTCCGAAAATAATACTTTCCAAAATTTAGATTAAAAGGGTATTAAGGTCATATCATATATGATATGGATTAATTTAGGATAGTATTGACTTCCTAAAAATAAGGGATAACAATAAATCATTTAAATCAAAATCGTGTTTTTCATTTTTCTTTATTCAAGCAAATCGGTTAATCCATTTCGGTAATTGATCTGATTTTGTTTTTTCTTCAAGCAAATCCTGAATATACAACCCAAAATCACAGATGATTATATGATAAATACGTTGGACAACTTGTTTAGATATAATATGCAACCCAAAATCACATATGATTATATTGTAAAGAAATTAGACAGGTTGTTTAAGTGTAATATGCATCACTAAATCACATGTGATTATACTTTATAGTAATTAGACAAATTTTTATATTGGATATATTTCACAAAATCATATGTGATTTTATGATAAATAGTTTGGATAAAATGATGTTATTAATTTGCAACCCTAAATCATATGTGATTAGAGTACAAATGAATTAAACAAAATGCTTATCTATAATACTTAACGCCAAAATCATATGTAATTTTATGAATTAACACCAAATCTGTATTAGGATTTCAAAAAAATCTGGAGTAGGTTTAAAAAACCGGGATTTTTAATTTATTTGATTGAGATTAAATGAGAATTAAAGGGAATTTGGTAAGATTCTAAAAATAATCAATAACATATTTTGACATATTTGCCCTTTTCACCTTATTTTTGGAATTATTCTTAACAATGATTGGTTAAGAGCTATTCTTTTATTCTTTTAAACATTTGTCATTCTCGTATGATCCTCCCTATATACATTCAAAGGTGGTGGAACTTTCCTTTCTCTTCTATGGAAGCGGCGTCGGATGGTATTGAATCTTCCCGGGTTTCTAAGGATTTTCAGAAGGGAGTCAAAGCTATACTTATGATCTCCTATTTTTCCATATGGCATTTTCACAACAAATACATGTTCGAAATGTTAGCACCTAGACTGAGTGACATGTTCAACTTTATAATTGTTAATTCGTTTAGATGGGTGACACATAGGGTGTAGGAGTAACTTTGTCGTGTGGAGTTTATCTCCTTATTCTTATCTCGGGTTGATGTAATCTCTTCTGGTTGCTAGCCTCTAGCTAGCTTTCCCTTTTTATTGAACTGCCATTTCCAACAAAGAATATATATATATAAATATAGGGTTAAGTTTAGGGAAAACTCAAGAAACCAGAAAAGTGTTACTGGTAGCCCTTCATCTGGATAATTGTTCCCCAAACATTTTACACCAAGCCTCGTCATATATCCAAAACCATAATTTCCATAAATGAAGAAAATAAAAGATTACCTTTACCAAGACTTGCATCCATCAACAACACTCATTATTTATTTTTTTTCTCTATTTTTTAGATTTACATTTTGAATCACATGTGATTAACTTCGTTTAACATGTGATATATTATTATGTATCACATATGATCCCACTAGGTGGATTTTTGTAATATCGCATATGATAATATATGTCTGAATATAAATGGCGCATAATCACATTTGATAATATTTTAATCACAAAAAGATCTATAAATATAAATATACATAATCTCGTATGATTAACTAAAATATATAAATTTATCACATATAATAATATTTACATCACAAAAAGATCTATAAATAGAAGTATACATCATCATATATGATTAACTAAAATATATACAATTATCATATGTGATAATATTTATATCACAAAAAGATCTATAAATAGAAGTATACATAATCACATATGATTAACTAAAATATATACAATTACCACATGTAATAATATGATATGTGATATGCATAAATATTCATATAATGATATGACGTGTGATATTTGGTTAAAATTATTAATTTTTTTTTATTAAAAGTATATTCAAAAAATAATAAATAATTGAAATTACAAAATAAATAAATCTAAAAGATATAATGAGAATTTTAAGGATTTATCCAATTTAAAATGATAATTATCCTAATTTCTAAAACTATTTTTTATTTTTTATTTATGGTTTTTTAATTAATAAATTATGTGGCTCACATTCTTTCTCGTCTTCTCGCATGTAGTTAAAACGTAATTCATAATTTTTCATTAAAATCACATGTGATTCACAATGAATTATTTTTTTTTCAAAATGTTTTCCTAACCATATGTGATTTAAAATTTGAAAAACAATTATTCAAATTAAACATTGGAAAAAATAATGAAAACAAAATCATATGTGATCTGTAACAAAACATAATTAAAATTATGTATAAGATCACATGTACTTCAAAACGTAATTCATAATTTTCATCAAAATCACATGTGATTCTGATCAAGAGGAACAACTGATTATCATGTTGAAACTACGCACCAAGTCGATAGGATGGACAATTGTTGATTTAAAGGGCATAAGCCCTACCATCTGTCAACATAATAAGATCATTTTGGAGAACAAAGATTTCACCTCAGTTGAGCCTCAAAGAAGACTCAATCCAATGATGAAGGAGGTTGTGAAAAACGAAATCTTAAAATGGCTTGATGCCGACATAATCTACCCTATTTCCAGTAGTGCATGTGTCAGTCCAATGCAATGTGTACCCAGGAAGGGTGGAGTTACTGTGGTAGCTAATAAGAAGAATGAACTTATACCTACTAGAATAGTATCAGGTTGGAGGATATGCATGGACTACACGAAACTTAACCAAGCCACTCAAAAAGATCGTTTTCCATTACCCTTCATTGACCAGATGTTAGACATACTAGCGGGGAAAGAGTTTTATTGTTTCTTGGATGGTTACTCCAGTACAATCAAATTGCCATTGCATCGGAAGATCAGGAGAAAACCATTTTTACTTGGACTTATGCCTTTAGAAGGTTGCCTTTTGGACTTTGTAATGCCCCTGCCACTTTCCAAAGATGTATGATGTCAATTTTTTCAGACATGTTTGAACGGTCCATGGAAATTTTCATGGATGATTTTTCTGTTTATGGGACATCATATGACGTGTGTTTACAAAACCTTGAACAAAGTCTTAAAAGATGTGAAGAAACAAATTTGGTTTTTAACCTGAAAAAATGCCACTTTATAGTTAAAGAGGGCATTGTGTTAGGGCATCTCAATTCCAATAGGGGCATTGAGGTTGACAAGGAAAAGTTGGAAGTAAATGCAAAATTACTTGAACGAACCACTGTGAAAGGGATCAGAAGTTTTTTGGGACATGCTGGTTTTGCAGGAGGTTTATAAAAGCTTTTTCCAAAATATCAAAACCTCTGAAGTTCACTACTACAACATGCCCATGTTTTTAATTTTTATGAAAAATGTAAAAGGGCTTTTAAAATTTTGAAAGAAGCATTGGTCACTACACCGGTAATAGTGACACCTGATTGGTCCATACCTTTTGAAATAATGAGTGATACTAGTGACTGGGATGTTTAGATGAAAGAGCACTGGAACTGATGAGGAGTCTACAACCTTTTCCCATCCATTTGCTATGGCAATCTGTGGAGAATCAACCTACTCACCGCGAGTAGGCCAGGTTCCATTTGTGTCGCAACGTTTTACTTTTAACCATTTCTGTTATTTATGTTTGCATTTATGAGTTTGGGAAAGTTTTTTTGTGAAAAAGGAGTTTAATTTCTCTACTTACCATCATCTACATGATCAATACTTTTTTTTACTCCAATTCATGTTATCATGTGATAGCCGGAATAGTTTGACATGTCAATCGCTTGCATTTTTCCATATCTCTAGAACTAGCCTTTTGATTCTTTGTTCCTATCACTGTTTGTTAAGATCCATGCAACACATACACTTCCCCATATTTCTTGAAATTTTATAGCAAGCCATCTCTTGTTCAATGAGGGCATTGAACCCTTCAAAGTTTTGGGGAGGGGATGACATAGTCTCTCAATCATATTCATGACCATGTCATTTGTTGTTCACATGTCTCTCCGCAAAAGCACACGCCACAAAGCCAAAAGAATGCACAAACATGAAAACCATTCACACAAAAAGAAGCAAAGATTCACTCATGTTTTCATTGCATTCAAAAAAAAAAAAGGGAAAAGTGTCAAAGGCACAAGGAGACTAATGTGTCCAAAAATACACTCCTCAAAATGAGAGGATGGCAGAAAAATGATGCCACAAAATGAGATCTATAGAGAGTATGGAAAAAGCATTATGCATACCCAATTCTTGTTGCATTGGTGATCTTAATTAGGCAAAGAATTATGGGGCTAGCTTATTGGTTGATATTTTTTGAAATTCAAGTTGAAAGAGGTCATATTATGAAAAGCTATCACCACGTGACATGGATTGGTTAGAATAATTTGCGATCATATGCACGTGATGGTTTGTGCGAAAAAGAATCTCCATTTGATCGAACTTTTTAATCAAAATTATTTTTTTAATAAAGTTGCTCGAGGGCGAGCAACAGTTCAAATTTGGGGATGTGATAGGGTAATTTTTATTTACCCTATTTTAAACCCACTTTTAATAATTTTGAGCCTCTTTTTGTCTTCCCATTGCGTCCTTTTCGTTTATTTTTATCTTTTCCGCATAAATAAATGTTTTAACGCTTTTCGTCATAACTATGTTTTATAAGAAAAACGTCACAAAAATCTCATTTTTATGTATATGCTTGTTTTAGGTTCAAAGAAGGTCATGAGGAGTCCAAATTCAAGATATGGCGCGAACACGAAGACGGACTTCTCCTTTTTGGGGCCAATTCTACGATTCATGATTGGGCTTGGTTTGGCTTTACAACCAACTTTTGATGGGCCGAACTTTGAACTCTTTTACACATGGGCCGAAAACTCTTTTTGAAACAAACTTCTCGGCCGAATTCTTGATGGGTCGTTTGTGTTTGGTAGGTTTAAGTTATAAAAGCTTTTTTTAAACATTAAAGCCCATGGCTTTGTTTACTTTTTTTTGGCTATAAATGGGAGGGAGGATGATGGATGAAAAACACACCTACACACATTTTCTTCACCTTTTGTTTCATCCTCTAGATACATTGAACCTAGTCATCTTCTTCATTGTAACTCATTGTCATCCTTAGGAACCATCATCCCATGTTTGATAGGTTTCTTATCTTTTATAATAGGTTTGAAGAAATGAGCCAATATCTAACGGTTCAAAGCTTTGGCTCACAATTCAAACCGGGTTTGATTATAGTAATATATGTCTCTCTTCGTTTCAAGTTAAGATATTTCTTAATCGTTTCGTGTTATTCTCATGTACCCTCTTTCAACATCACGATTCTCCTTAGTTTGTTATTCTTGGTTTTTATTTTGGTCTCATTACGGCTTTAATTCTATTACAAACCGGAAGTCCGAATAATGATTTCGGATTCCCAACTCTTGTTGGTTCACGGTTTGTTGTAGCTTATTAAGTCTGTTTCATGTTTTCAATTTTATAAAAACCCATTGACGTGTTGAATAGTCTTCTTTTAAGTCATCCCGATAATTTAAGTCGTTAAAATACATGAAACCTTCAAGTAAACCAAGTTTGAATTCCACATTTGAAACAAGATTTTCCATCACCATTTCTAATTTCGTCTTAGTTTTATAATTCCCGCAGTAGTTTACTGTAATTTATTTTAACGCACTTTAATTCCCGCAATTTAATTTCTGCAATTTATTTTATGTACTTTAATTTTTTGTCTATTACTTTCTGTCAGTTAAATTCTGCAATTTATTTTACGTCCTTTACTTTCAGTCTTTTATTTCAAACAATTTCATTTCTTTGTCTAAAGAGATGTTACTTGCGCAACACTACTACAATTTCTATGGTTGATTTTTTGAAGGCTCTAACCATCTCTTTTCATTAATATTAATTTTCCTTCACTTTTATAATTAGAATCCGAACCATGGGCTAACCGTCTTAGTTCCGGGTACAAAGTTAAGTTGGGACTGAGACTGATAAAAAGATAAAACGATGTATCGTATCGCATAATTGTCCGAAGTTGTTTAAATTAAAGTTATATTTTATGTCGGACGGCAACTAATCAATTGACAACTGGTTCGTTGTATGACGACTTATTTAAGTTACATAAAATATCGACTTTAAGACAACGACAGAATGTGATCTCATCTTTTTAACCAATTATTAATTTTATCGTAACGGATCTTTGTACCATGTGCTTCTTTTTATAAGCGACTTTTCAGTAGTGTTAATCAAAACCCCAATTAAAATATTGTTTTCAAATATCGCCATCTGAGACTCGTTTTTACAGACCCGACTTTCAAGAAGAACTTTTCCAAGCTTCCCTGTGGGATCGATATTTGGTACTTAGTACCATTATTACTTGTTAAAAACGGTAGTAGATTGACATGTATACTTGCATCGAAATCTACATATTTGCATTTTAAGAAGGTGTAAACATGAAAATACCGCAACAAGTGTTTGACGCCGTTGTCGGGGAAGCACGCTAGAAGTTTTTCTTTTTAAGTAAGCTTTATAAAAGCAAGTTTTTCTACCATCTATTTGAAAAAGAAAAAAATACAGTGCATGCCAAGATTGCCACACGGTGAATTTTTCCAATTTGATCCCGATATTGAACGGGCATTTAGATAACGAAGAAGAATCCAACGAGCTACTTTAGTTTTAAATTCTCCTGAGATGTGTGAACGTGAATATATGACGGATGAAGAGGAAGGTCCCGAGGTGGATCTAAATGGGCATATGAATAATAGAGAAAATCAAAACAATCGTGAAAATCCGGATGATCAAGAAAATAATCGAGAAGATCACAACAACCGAGAAAATCATCATATAGATCCAAATGAACCGCAAATAATAAATTTTGACGATGAGGAACAAAACATTTTTCGGTTGGCAAATTCCAAAGATGGTGGTATTATGTCTTATGTTGTTCATGTTTTAACCCAGTTACATGCAGGAATTTTTAAACCAACACTGCAAACCCACCATTTTGAATTAAAACTGATAGTTTCAGATGTTGCAAACTAACGGCCAGTACTGGTTTGCGATCTGAAGATCATCATTCTCACCTCCGGTCTTTCATGGAAGTTACAGATTTTTTAAACTTCCTGGTGTACAAAATGATGCTCTAAAATTAAAACTTTTTCCATACTCTCTAAGAGATAGAGTAAGGTCTTGGTACAACTCGTTGAAACTAAATTCTATAATAACATGGACCCAAATGGCGGAAAAGTTTTTGAAAAAATATTTTCCACCCACGAGGAATGCTAAGTCCAGAAATGAAATATGCACGTTTAGACAATTGGACGATGAAGCAGTTTCTTATGCATGGGATAGGTACAAGGAGCTATTGAGAAAATGCCCTCATCATGGCATTCCGTATTGCATACAGCTAGATACGTTTTACAATGGTTTAAATACCACTGTTAAACAAATGCTCGATGCTACTGCACACGGAGTTTTCATAGCTTTTACCTACAATGAAGGATATGAAATCCTTGAATGAATTTCAAACAACAATGGTCAATGGGCTGATCTACGTACATTACCTAGAAAAGCAATAGGGGTACAAGACACATATGCGTATGCATTATTATCTTCACAGCTGGCCGGCATGGCAACTTTAACCAAAAATCTTTATGTTGTGCAAGTTAATATTGTTACACCTACCCCTACTGTGCAATCTATACAGTGTACCTACTGTGGAGAGGGTCATCATTTTGAACATTGTCCTGGAAATCCTGAAAGAGTCAATTATGTTAGTGGTAACAACAAGGGTGGACCTTTTTCTCAAACTTTCAATCTTGAGTGGAGAAACCATACGAATTTTTCTTGGCATAGTCCTGCTCAAAATCCACCACCACCAAAATTGCAAGGACAAACAAACTTTCACCGGTAATCTCATCACCGACCTCAAAATAACCAACATGCAAATTTTCAGAATCATCAACCTGGTTTTCAACAAAAGTCAACCCATACATAAATAAATGTACTAAAATGCAAAAATCATACTATCCTAAGTTGGAAAGAAATGGATTAAATAAATTTATATTAATCAGCGGTAAACTAATACAGAAGAAAATGAACAATATATTTTATCTAAACTAAAACAAGAAACAAAAAGATAAAATGCATGATCTAAGATAATGCAATAAGAAATTGATGTAAAAAATAAACAAAAATCAATGATGCTGTAAAATAGATCCAAGAGACTCATCTACAGAAAAATAATAGTGAATCTAATCTAAGCTCAGTAAGAGGTTACAACATCGTGCAACCTTCATCTAATCATTCATTTAGCGCATTCATTATGTAGACACTGGATTGATTACTCTGATTTCGTCAATGATTCATGTGATGTATCGGATGAAGGTGATACTTTCATGACACAGTATGCATTCCATGTTAGTGTATGCATTTAATGAATTATATGCATTGCAAGTAAGATTATTGCAAGAAACCGGTAATCATTGATGCAATCCAATAATCAATCCATAATAAATGGGCTAAATGAATGGCTTAAATGAGGGTTTTACGGGGTTGTAACATTTTTCTGGGTTGCAAAATAAACCACGCCTATATATATATATATATAGAGAGAGAGAGAGAGGGGGGGGGGGAGGGAGAGAAAAGTTCAAACGGGAATGTTAACTATCTAAGAAAAAAAGACGACAACAAATTATGTGCAAAATCATATATGATTCGGCATTAACAGCCAAAAAAATGGACGCGGACGCCTTTGGCCGCGACTTAAGTCGCCCGCAGTCAATATGATTTTGTACGTGAATCATATATGATTTTGTATATGATTCGTTGTTCTCGTGTTTTTTAAATAGATATTGTTCTCGTATGAACCCACCTCTCTCTATCTCTCTATATCACTACAAAAATCGACCCTATCAGTGAAGAAAAATTTCGTCGCCGATCCGTCACTGAAAGTTACTTCCGTCGCTAATCTGTCACTGAAAGTTCGTCGGTAAAAAGGTGGTGGGTGATACTATCAGCGACGGAATTCATCGACGGATCAGCGACAACCTTAATTAGCGACGGATCAACGACGGACAAAATTAGCGACAGATCAACGACGGAAATTTTTAGCGAAGGATTTCCGTCACTAATCCGTCACTAATTTTTAGTAATTTAAAAAAAATTAAAATACCTTTTATAAAAATAAATAGATTTTTTTATTAATTTTCTAGTTTATTATATATATATATATATATATATATAATGCTTATTACATTCTATTACAATGGGACGAAATATAAAACTTTGCCTTCCTCCGATTACAACATAAGATGGATACATCTAATAATGTACGATTTACAATGCCAATAACCATAATACAATTTGTGAAGAAATGTTGTCCTAGGCTAATACGTATAAATATTATTAAATTTTGTAACATCTTCATCACGTGAAAAAAGTATATTATATCACAAATCAAATTTGCAGAAGAAGACTATGCACATGAATCCTACAAGGAAAAATGAGTCTTCTTTAAACATCAATGCACAAGGAGCTTGTGACAAAAAGGTAAAGATGAGCCAACTAATACAAAACTTGTTTTTGTAAAGAAAGCATCAATAGGAATGTGCTTACCTTTTGAAGGAGGAGAATGCTTCTACTTCTTCTTGCTTCACTCTATACTGTAAGTGTATAGTCAAATCAGTAATGTATGGGATAGTGGAGTAGATGATACTTGTAGATGAATAACAATTCGAACTTACCATTTCTTTAAAAATGTCTTCAATCCGAACTGTATCCTACTCAAACGATGAAGATATACGTTTATGTCATCTATATCTTGACGTTTAATAGTGGGCATCAACCAAACAAAAGACAAATTTTGGGTGAGAATTGAGGCTCAATTTCATGCATGTGAGCCATTCAAAAGTAACATTTGACCAATAAGATCATTAAAAACACGAAGGTCGGTTATCCAAAAAGCATGCGCCAAATTACGAGGGTGTATCAACCAAATTCAAAATCGGAATCCAAGTGGTGCATCTGAAGAAGATGTCGTAAGTATTTACTATTATTGTTTATTTTAAATTATTCATTGTTTTTATGTATATTTATATATAACTTGTATATTTCATAGTTGGATCAAGCAAAAAAGATGTTGAGACTAGATAAACAGTACAGTAAAGGGTTCAAGTTCGATCATGTTTGGAACATCATGAAAAATTGGGAGAATTTCTCGACTGTCCCTACAACGTCTAGACACCAACGACACAATCCTTATCAATCATCTTCTCCTGGTCTTGGTTCATCATAGCGAGCCGCCGATCCCTGATGGTATAAACTCATTAGATCTTAATACAGATGAAGGTATTACTTTAACTCAAAGACCAATACGTGTGGAAAAAAAAAAGCAAAAGCAAATCTTCAATCTGACAAAGAACTAGATAAACTAGTTAAGGCTAATAGAAAAATTAGCAAAGTTATGGCCAAAATTAATGAATCTCTTGTTAGAAGAAATGAAATTCAAACTGAAAAATTGGCAATTGAAAAAAGGCAGCAGAGGACAAAATTATTTTTAAAGATCTAACTTCCATCTCTGGTATGAGGTTCTTGAGTATTTAGCAAATGAAAAACATAGAATATTAAGGTAAAGAGCAGAAGAATCTCGTGCTAATGAAGATGGACAAGGAACTCAATATAAAGGGTCTCAATATCGTGCATTTGAGTATCAAGGATCTGGAGGAGTTGATTAGCAAGTCAGAGGATCTCAAAATGCGGATGAAAACTTTCACCTCTATGCGAGCAGACAAAACAATTAGAATTTTAATATATGTATTAATTTTTGTTGTTTAATATGTATTAGTTTATGTTGTTTCAGTTGTATTTTTAATTTATGAATTAGTTTATGTTATTTAATTTCAAGTATTTTTTATTTTTAATTTGTTATGAAATTAGATTTTGTCAATTTTCTTTAATACTATTTTTTATTTAATTAAATATATGGAATGATTTAATATAAAAAAATATAAAATGGTAACCCAAAATAATATTTACTACAATTAAAAATACAAATAATAATTATGATATTATTAAATAAGAAAAAGCATTCAAGGTGGGTCATCCCCTTTTTGAAGGGTGAAAAATGGGCCACCAAATATGGTGTGTTCTCCATGAAAAAAAAATTAGGCCAACAATTATTTTTGGTGTTTGCAGTATGGTTGGAGATGCTTTTAGGGTTTTTATGAAGGGGGTCGAATGGCAAATTAATTTAGTCATTTGGGGTATTTTGAGAGGGAAGGGGGGAATACTTGAAATTTTGGTATTTAGAGGGAATATTAAAAAATTTGATAATAAAATTTCTTAAATGTCTTTAAGAAATGTGAAAATATTTATTAATGTTTTTTAAACATGAGATTAGTTTTTCATAATTACTGAACATAATTAATTAAAACTAAAACAATTATCTTATAGGTTTAAATTCGTTTTAAAATTCAAGTTTACAACTTATTATTGTATATGTATTATTTTTAAAACTTTACGTTTGAACTATATAAAGTAATTGATAAATACGATGGCTCTTAATAAAATGTATTAGGCTTAAGTGTCATTTACGAGGTAAGACTCTCAGTCCTTGTCATCGCTCTTATTGGGTAAGATTTTTAATCTTTGTCATATTCATCTGATAAGGTAAAATGAGCGGGTAAGCACTAATCGAGAAAACATTTAGTAAATGGCCCCTTAATGTATGTATGTGTGTATATCAATATAGAACACATTTCAAATACAACCTATCACATTTGTATTAGGCCTAGATGGGTCGTATTGTACTGAGTGACTGTGTGAAGGTATTTTATAATCATTAGTTTGAAACACATATTGATATATAAAATAATAAACCGTAAAATAAAATATTGGTGGGTCATATTTGACTCAGTGACGCTTAATGAACTTCAATGGACCTTAATGGGCTATAGAACCCTTTAAAGCCCAAGAGATCCATTAAGGTCGAACTAACCCTTTAAAGCTCAATAGATCCATTAAGGCCCAATGATACCCTTTAAAGCCCAATAGATCCATTAAGGCCCAATGAAACCCTTTAAAGCCCGGTAGATCCCTTTAAAGCCTAATAGAACCCTTTAAACCCCGACAATTAAGGTCTAATGAAACCCTTTAAAGCCTAATAGAACCCCTTAAAGCCCGATATATCCATTAAGGCCCAATGAAACCCTTTAAAGTCTAATAGAACCCTTTAAAGCCCGATAGATACATTAAGGCTCAATGAAACCCTTTAAAGCCCGATAGATTCATTAAGGTTCAATGAAACCATTTAAAGCACAATATAACCCTTGAAAGCCCGATAGATCCATTAAGGCCCAATGAAAATCATTAAAGCCCAATAGAACCGATTAAAGTCCAATATAGTTAATTAAAGCCCAATAAATCCATTAAGACCCAATGAAACCTTTTAAAGCCCAATATAACCCTTTAAACCCCGATAGATCCATTAAGACCCAATGAAACCCTTTAAAGCCCAATAGAACCCTTTCAATTCCCGATAGATCCATTAAGGCCCAATGAAACCTTTTAAATCCCGATAGATCCATTAAGCCCCAATAAAACCATTTAAAGTCCGATAGATCCATTAAGGCCCAATAAAACCATTTAAAGCACAATAGAACACTTTATGACTTATTAAGGTACAATAAACACACACACACACACACATACTATTGATACATTAACATGTACACATCCATACAAGACATATATCCAGCATATGCGATTACCAAACAACACACACATTATCTATACATTCATATCAACATATATACACATATACAACAATATACATAGATTCATCGCGGTTTAGCAAACAACACATGTATACATACATACACACAGTGGCGGATCCAGAAAATTTTATGGTTAGGGGCACCCTTAAGGGTGTCGAAATTTTTTCGAAACCGAATAATTCATCGGAACCAAAACGGTTTTGAGTTATTCGTTTTTGCCTTACACGGTTCGTTAAATCGAATGAAGATAACTTATTCGGATCAATTTTCGGTTAATTTTTTACTGTTTCGGTTAAAGTGAGACATTATATTACTATTTTTATATTTTTATATCTCGTTTGAACTTAAAACAAATTAACACATTACATATTAATACAAAATTCGACTGATTCGTAATAGGCAAAATAGCTAAAAAGAAAGGAATTAGGTATTTATTCAATGGATTGGGGCCTTGACTTTTAATTGTTGGGGGCCTTGACTTTTGTTTTTAAAAAATGTAGGTAAAAAAATAGAAAAATAAATTGTTTGCCATTAGTTTGTTGGGGTTGTGCCCCCTACCCCATGGCTGTAAATCCGCCATTGCACACACACACACACACACACACACATATATATATATATACACACACATATAACACAGACCCATGGAGATATATAACACATACACATGCATACATATAACACAAACATGAGAAAATAAGAAAAGTAAAGAATTTCGTTGTTAATCCTTCACTAATTAGCGACGGATTCTAAATTCCGCCGCTAATTAGTGACGGATTAGCGACGAAATCTATTTAAAAAATAAATAAATAAATCCACGTGTTGGTCGCTAATCCATCGCTAAAAGTTGGTAATCCGTCACTAATTAGCGACGAACACGTGGATTTTCTTTTTTATTTATTTTTTAAATAGATTTTGTCGTTAATCTGTCACTAATTAGCGACGGACACATGGATTTTCTTTTTTATTTATTTTTTAAATAGATTCCGTTGCAAATCCGTTACTAATTAGCGATGGATTACCAACTTTTACGTGAAATGGTATATCAGTGTGATATTCATCATGAATATATATATATATATATATATATATATATATATATATATGTACGTTCATATATTCACAACAACTCTTCAGTATTCATTCATTGGTATGATATTCATCATGAATATACAAGTTAGTATAACATTCATCATGGATACTTATGAATTTTTACATGTATTTAACAAATCTTCAGTATTCATACATCACTATGACATTCATCATTAATATACATTTTAATTATAACATTCATCATGAATATACATAGTATTCATCATCAATATTTATATATGTTCACGTGTAGACAACAACTTTTCAACATTCATACGAACATCAGTATGATATTTGTCATGAATATACATTTTAACTACAACATTCATCATGAATACACATATTATTCATCATGAATATTTATATATTTTCACGTGTATACAACAACTTTTCAACATTCATAGATCAGTATGATATTCGTCATGAATATACATTTTCACTATAACATTCATCATCAATATACACATTATTCATCATAAATACTTATGAATGATCATGTGTATATAATAACTCTCTAGTATTTATATTAGTATGATATTTATCATAAATATTAATTTTCACCATAACATTCATCATGCATATACATATTATTCATCATGAATATACAACAGTTTAAACTCTACATACTCTAGTTTTTCTTTATTGGTTCCCGGTGATCTCGATAAGTTCCCAATTTGTCTCGATAGATTTCCCGATCCATCTCGATAAAAGTTAAAAGTGGTAGGTTAGGGTTTACACAAATAAAGACACAATAAATTAACCAATAGGTTCTCCATCGGTCTCGAAGAAAAATGAAGGTGCTATGTTATGATTTTAACACAACCACAAACCAAGTCAATGGATGGGTTTTTGAGTAGTCTCGATGGGTTCCCGATCCGTCTCGATAAAAGCTGAAAGTGGTAGCCTATGGTTTTACACACATAAACGTATAATAGATCAATCGATAGGTTCTCGATGGAAAATAAAGGTGGTAGATTATGGTTTAACACACATAAAAAACAAGTTAATGAATGGATTCTTGACCTTTCTCGATAGGTTCTCTATGGGTTCTCTATCGGTCTCGATAGGTTCTCGCTTGATCTCGATGGGTTCTCGAACGGTCTCGATAGGTTCTCACTCGATCTCGATGGTTTCTCAATTAGTCTCGATAGGTATTGGGTTATGGTAATGAAAAAAGCTATGTCTTACGACGTTGAATAAAATGTTGAAGAAGTTGATGTCAAGTTACAGGCTTATGGTGTCGAGGTGTTGTACACTAATTGAACCTACATAAATATTCATAAATAATATAGCACATATATAGCATTTACCGTAAAAAAACACACAAATATATATATATATATATATATCGAAGAACATGAAATTATCGTCCTTTTTATATAATTTATTGGATTAAAATATTAGTAATTTTTAAAATAATTTATTCTAAACTTTAAGGAGGTAAAAATTTTAAATTAAAAAAAATAAAATAAAAAGTCAAATAAGGTAGGAATAAGATTGTTATTTAACTTCCTTTTTTATCCGTAATGATCTTAATTAATAATTTTAATTAAAAACTCTATTTAATGTGATTTGTTGGATCAATAGACGTGGATGATCGATATTAATTCTCATGTTCACACTAAAAAATGAGTAAAAATAAATTTTCATATATATATATATATAATACAAAAATTACTAATAAAATAAAAATATGTTTAATATATTACGTACAACTTACAATGCCGTATTTTTAACATGTTTTATAGGAATATGTATTTTAGTTCCTCAACCACACCAAATTTGTCTTGTTTAGAAACAACAATAAAAATTAGTCTTTAATTTCCTCCAACAAGAATCGATAATTTTGTAGTGCGTTCAACGTTTTTAATATAATAGAGAGAGAGAGAGAGGAGAGAATATTGAGGTCAGTAGAGCTGTAGAGGTTATCACTTTAAGTTCATTAAGTGTGCGTTTGGACAGGACAGGACAGGACTCGACAGAACAGGACAGAACAAGTTAAATGACCAATTTACCCCCGTGAGTTGTTTAGCTTTTTTACGCCAAATACTCAATCTACATGAAATCCAAATTCAATCGATTGTAGAAATCAGTTCCATATTCAATCATGTATTAACATAAATACTCAATCATTATCAACATAAATCAGTTCCATATTCAATCAATTGTAGAAATCCAGATTCAATCAGTTTACAAAAATTTACAGAAAAAATCGATTCAATCAGTTCCATATTCAATCAGAAAAATCGATTCAATTAGTTCCATATTCAATCAGAAAAATTGATTCAATCAGTTTACAGAAATTCAGATTCAATCAGTTCCATATTCAATCGATTACAGAAATTTACAGAAAAATCTCAATTAGAACCAGACACCATATTCAATATTCGAGATTGAGAAATCGATTCAGATTGAAAAACTGATTCAGACTAGGAAGAAAAATCGAGATTGAGAAATCGATTCAGAACCAGACACGATTACCTACCGGAAGAAATCAACCAAAAAGAAAAATCGAGATTGAGAAATCGATTCAGACTAGGAAGAAAAGTCGAGATTGAGAAATCGATTCAGAACCAGACACCATTACCTACCTACCGGAAGAAATCAACCAAAAAGAAAAATCGAGATTGAGAAATTGATTCAGACTACGATGAAAAATCGAGGTTGAGAAATCGATTTAGAACCAGACACCATTACGTACCAGAAGATATCGACCAAAAAGAAGAATCGATATTGAGAAATCAATTCAGAAAGAGAAATCGATTCAGAAACCGATTGAGAAATCCATTACCTACGGGAAGAACTCGACCAAAAAGAAGAAATCGATTGAGAATCCGAGATTGAGAAATTGAGAGGGAGAAAGAATAGTTACCTGGGCCGATCGAGATTGAGAAGCGAGAGGGAGTTGGAGGCGATAGTGGGTTTTTATTTTTTAAGGGTATTTTGGTACATATTTCCTTGTTCCACTTAGTTCTAGGGGTGTTAGAGAGAACAAGCTTGTCCAACCCTTGTTCCATCTAGTTCTAGCGTGTTCCACATAAGGGCACGCCAAACATGGGACATGTGTGTTCTGTCCTGTCCTGTTCCACCCTGTTCTGCGTACCAAACGCTCCCTAAGAGTTATTTGAGGTGTGATTGGACTATTAATTTTAATATTTTATAAAGTGTGTTGCTATCCCTATCCCCTCCTCACTCACAACCCCCCTATCTCACTCACATACCCCTCCTACCTCACTCACATACCCTTATAGAAAGAGGTATGGATAGAATTCACCTTTTATAAAGGGGGTTGCTTTCCCTACCCCCCTAATAATCCCATACCCCCTCCTATTACCTATCTCCCCTCACACCCTCGACAACAAACCGATTCCACTTGATGTCAAGGCATACCCATTCCAGTTGATGTTTAGAGAAAATTTCAATAAATAATAAGTTCATGGCCGCAAAAGCTTGTTAAAAAAATTAAAGGATATAATAATGCCAGAAAAACGTTGTTTCATGAACCGTCGGCTCATAGAACCACTCGTGGACGTCCTTCTCTAAAGAATCAAGCTCCAAAGAAAAAGATTATTGAAGACCTTCGTAGGCGCAGTTGTTCTAATGCGCCAACATTTATCAACTCCGAAGATTTTGGTCATCAAGAATCAGCGAGGCATAGCTCCTACTTCCAACGACAACCCACCCCCACAAATCCATATCTTGATCAAATCCTGAGTTTATTTCATCAATACATCACACAAATACAAGATGTATTGGGCGATAGAAATTGTGGATTGTTTGGGTCGTCATCAAGATGCATGGGACACTATCAGCACAGAGTTAATGGGTGAACTAAATGAGAATTTTGCTTATTACTTTTTATGTGATTGGCAACGAGTGCCAAAGAATTTACGACGCGTTGGATTTTTTCCAGAAGGGCGTCTTTGCACCACCTACGCATTGGATCGCTATGCCTGAAATGGGAATTCTAACTGTTTCAAGGTTCAATGTCATACTACATGTTCTCAGTATGGAAGGCAGTGCGACATACTTACCATTCAGGACACAATCGCCGTCATCATCCCAAGTTAAGTCAATTGCAATTTTTCACTCGATTTGGTATGGAGTATATTGCAATTGCATTTTTCACTCGACATGGTTCAACGTTATTTTCATTACAATTTCATTTTTCACTCGACAGGGTTTCAAGTAATTTTGCAAAACATGTGTTTGTTAGGGGTGTTAAAAAAAACCGGAAAACCGAGAAACCGAGCCGAGCCGTTTAATCTGAAACCGAAAAATCCGATAACCAAAAAATCCGAAAATCAAAAAACCGAAAACCGAAAAAACCGGGTATTCACGGGTCGGTTTTGGGATTTCATTTCATTTCAAACTCTCTCCCTCTCTCTCTATGGGCGATGAAAATTGTGGATTTCGAGCCATATCTAAAAGTTTTTAGAATAATAATGATATTAAAACTAAACCAGATATAATAATCAGAAAGTGGCAAATTAGATTGAGGAACAATTGTTGTAGCAATTTGGGTATAAAAAAAGCGAACAAACATATTCATACGTTTCAAAAGTGACAAATGCAAAATATTGTTATTAGTAAAATACGTTTAACCATATTTATCGTATATTAACTAAAATATGTTTAAAAAAATACTCGTGACTACGTTGATTTAAATGAATAATAAAAAAAACATTTAACCAAGGTACAGTACTATGACATATAATAATATAATTAAATAAAAAATATTCAATATTGGGCTCATTTCGAAGGTATCGACGAGACGATTATAATGGTATAACTTGTTAAAATTAAAAAGTATTTTTTAACGTATTTTTGTTAATATACAATTATATGTGTTAATACGATAAAAATGTAAAATGAAAAATATAAAACTAAAATGTATAAAGTAAATCAATCAAAACAGTGCAGGGACCAAAAATGTAATTATGAATTGAAAAACAATAAAATTAATCAATGTGAGGGGGAGGGGGTGGGAAATTTTGCAGGGGGTAGGGATAGAATTTCCCTTAATAATACACTTTTGTGTGTTTTTGAGAAAACGATAACGTTTTTTTTTAATTTGTTTAATTTTTTTTAAATTTAATTTAAAATTAACAATGATGTAATTTATTTTAGACTTAGTAATATAATGGTTTGGTTAAAAAAATAATTAAGTATTCTGTTAAGATTTAATGATTATCTTAATTATGTTTTAGATTTTTTATATTTAAAATGAGATGCTTATCATATATTTGATTATTTTATCAGTTAGTTATCAATTCAAATATGCACGTTTAAAAAGTTGTAGTAATGCATCATTTACTTGTAAAGTTAAATGTTAAAGAATTTAGCATTAAATAGTTATACATAATACTTAAAAAGTTGTTTTTAAGATAATCAAATATTTTATAATATAGTATAGATTTACCAAGATTTATATACTACTATAGATACCATGATTTAAAAAATAGATGGCATGAAATACGGTGGTTTCCGAGATTGTGGTTGTTACTTGCTTAAAACATTTATAAAACAAATTGTTAAGCATTTACAATTCTATTATATGATGTTGAAATAATTGAGAAATCGAAGGAAAAATTTTTAATAAAAAATATGGTTGTTGATCTCAATAGAATAGTAAAGAGTAAAGTTTAATATTGGTCCCTAATGTTTACAATTTTCTAACGGATATCATCAATAAACTTCAAAAACTCGGATTAGGTCCCTTATGTTTGTCAATTTCCAACGGGATTTGTGCCTCCCACTAACGGGTGCTAAGTTTTCTCGATAAGTATAATTTTAATAAGGGGTATTTTAGTCATTTTATTTATTTTCTTATTTCTCAATTAAAAATTAGGATCTTGGTATCTTTGTGAAAGTCCCATTCCCATAAATCCCGACCACCTTATCCCGTAGCAACCAAGAACTAGATCTCCGGTAGCAACCACTTATCTCTATCACCCCCTTCCACCCCCTTCACTGTGGCCTCCCTTGCAACATAACACATACATACCCATTGCAACCTATAACACACACACACACACACACACAACATCCCCATTTCTATCTCACAATGAAAATGAATCTCTTAACCACGATTTAGATGTTTCTTTTCTTTCCATTCTCAAATTGTTTGCATAGAGAGAGAAAGAGAGAGAACAATCAAAGAATAAAGGGGTTAGGATTGAGTTCCATTTTGGGTCGTTAATTCAATAGCTTCAAACGCAAGCATGATGTAACACCCCGAATTTCGTTTGGTATTGCGAAGTTGTATTGAGGAAAAAGAGGTTATTGTGGCTGTCTACAGGACGCACGGGTCGTGCGTCCTCCTTCAGAGAAAACGCACGGGTCGTGCGTATGATCCAGGGCCGAGGCATAGTGCTAGCGCACAGGTCGTGCACATTTCCTTCTTTGACCCGTGCGCCCTGTCAGGATGCTTTTTGAGGATTTCTTAAATATCTAGTTTAGAGATATTTTCTAAAAATATCTCAAAACTCAGTTCTCTCTCTCTCTCTTCTTTTTCTCTTTTCTTCTATTGATCTTCAAGGTTTCGTTGGTAGCTAGTTCGCGGTGTTTCTAGCAAGGGGTCGGTGTTTTAAGCTTCACCTCTACATCGTGATCGATATCTGGTTTTCCGGGTTTTATTCTAAAACCTACTGGTGAGTTCCTACTACCATTTTACAAACTTTATACATGTCAAAACTCTTATTTGCGAAATCTGAAGTATTTCTACGGTATGATTTCATGTTCTCTACATTTTGATATAAATGAAGTTTTTGGTGATTTTCGGGGTTCCCGATCAGTTTTGACTAAAATGACTGGTTCCGCCTTATTAAAGTAAAATGATGTTTTACTTGCACATTATGTGGATATGTGAAAAGAATGTTTATGAACTCATTTTAATGATTTTCATTCTTACCAGAAGTTGAACTAGAAATGACATTTTGTTTATAAAATGTGTTTATACCATATGTTTATTTATGGTTGGTCACATATGTTGTTGTGACGAGTCTGTACCATTACTAGCGGATCCCTAGGTTTTGAGTAGACTGTATTGTTGGGATGTCATATTCCCCATTTTGTAGCTATGGATGCATATGTTCCTCGAGGGCAACTTGGTACGGTTATGTGAGGCCGGATACTAGCCATGGTTCATAGTGATCCTAGTGAAGGAGTATACATTGGTTTTGCTTGGGGCTAGATCTCACGTTGTAGCACGGACTTATGTGTTCGTATCCTCGGATTCCAATTGTTTAGCTCATAACTCGGATTTGTGGTCTACTTTGTGTTACACCACAATCCTTGGTAAAATGGTCCTTTTGTCATCGTTTAACGAGTTTTGGACCGAAAAGGCCCGGTTGTGGCGAAATGTATTCTTTTATAAACTAAACCTTTATGAAAAGATTTCCTTATGATACTGATGTTTATATCTCTGATTTTGAATAAACTGTATGTTCTCACTAGGCTTTAAGCCTAACACTTTTTCTCAAATGATGTGTATAACAGGTTTCCCTTAGCGGTGGGTTGCGCAGGGTCTTTGAGAGTCGAGCGTGGACTCGAGGCATACTTTGAGATGTCTAGTATTTTGGTGTTGGGCATTGTTTAAGTCCTATCTTTTAGTGAGTTTTGGTTTGTCAAGTGTTGTAGTCTAGACGGTTATGTTTAGATTAGTATTGTTGATAAATTCTATACCCATATGAGTTTTGTATAGTCTTAAGGACTGATCCCCTTTATGGGAAGTTTATATCATTACGGATGTCTTGTTGCCATATTTCCAGGTTTTAATTTACTCTGAATTTTAGAGTGTTTCACATGATGATGGAAAAGTAAAAGGATTTTTTTTGGGGGGGGGGGGGGGAGGTTACAGGCCATGGACATCTTTGTTGGGGTCGTGAAGAAAAGGGGGACTTTGGGTTTTATATTTTGTTGTCTGGTCGTTGTAAGAGGAAGGAGGGATATATATATATATATATATATATATATATATATATATATATATATATATATATATATAGAGAGAGAGAGAGAGAGAGAGAGAGAGAGAGAGAGAGAGAGAGAGAGAGGCTCAAACATTAAACAAATCATCCTTATTTTTGTTCTTCACTTGACTTTGACAATTATTGCTTTGGTAATGCATAAGTGTGAGTGGTGTATGTTCTTCACTTAATCTTCTTTGGTTAGCATGTATTGCAATACTTTGATTCACTTAATCTGGATTAGTTGATCTTGGGATTCAATACTTTGATTCACTGTAGAGAGACTTCAAGATAAAAGCCAAACCAGATCACTTCACTTGTATGGTTGATCTTCTTGGTCGAGCAGGTAAAGCTTGAAAAAGTATGCCTTTTAAACCCCTTCCAGTTATATTTGGAACTCTTTTAGGCGCCTTGCAGGTCCCAAGAACTTAGAGCTAGCCGAATTTGCCACTAGGAATTTGCTTGATTGTGACCCTTCAAATGCAACAGGTTATGTTCAACTTGCTAATGTTTATGCAGCCATGAGGAAATGGGACTAGGTTTTCAAGAATAGAAGATTGATGAAAGTTAATGAAGTAATTAAATTTTTTGGCTATAGTTGGATTTAAATAAAGGTGTCACCAGTTTTTAATTTATGAAGTTCATTTATTGTGTTGAAAATAGGCAACACCAAACCAGGTTGATCTCTGCCTGCGGTTGTTGCCGGGTGTTGGCTATGGAGGCAAGAAATTGCGTGGGTGGTGACCTCTAATAAACCCAACAGGCTTGCTCAGGCCGGGAAGTCTATATTCTTCAATCTTTTAATTTGTTTACACTTCTATGCAAATAGAAAATTTTGCAGGTTTTGTTGTAGGTAGATCACGTTATATGACTTAATTTTATAGTCTTAACTAAAAGTGTTATAATAGGCTAATAGGACGCTTTTGAGATGGAACATTATATTGTTTGATCCTATAAACTTAAGTCTTATAAAGTAACCTATTGGGACAATTAAATATTTTTGACATCCTATAAAACCAATTTTGTCGTTGCGACTTTTAAACATTTTTATCATCTTATAAAAATCGGACCAGTTAAAGAGCTCAGACCGGTCACCGGACCCGTTAAAGAGCTCGGACTGTCCTGTTGGGACCCTTAAGATTGTCAATTCTTAAATATAGATCGATAGATATTTCTCCAATTCAGCTATATATAATTATATTTTTGCAATCATGGACTAGGGGCACTATATTAGGTACAAAGTATGTAACTTGTTTTGATTATCGTTCCTCATTCTATAACTTGTCAGTCTCAAATTTTGGGTGATTGACTTTTAGAACCAATTTACTGGGATTGTTACGCACAAATCATTGATCTTCCCTATATAGTTTTGGATTAGATGTTTAGAGCATCTCCAACAACTATGTCATAATGGAGAAAAGTGAGATTTTAACAACTTTTTTGCTCCAATAACTATGCTATCTTCTATGCTAAAATATAAAAAAAGAGGAGTGAGAAGATAAAATCTCCAAATTTAGAGAAATCTCTAAAACCCACTATTTAAGAAAGAGATGTAATATTTTATTATTTCCACCAATAACACTGAAGTAATATGTTTAGGAGGGAGATAATATTTGATAAATGTATTAATTATTTTTATAATATAATCAATGCTACAATCTCTAAAATAGAATAGTTATTGAAGGTGGAAGTTTCTTTTTAGATTTTGACCTTTGATACTCTATTTTAGATAAAAAAAAAATATAACATATGCCTTGGAGATGCTCTTATAAGTTTGAACTTGTTTTGTCTTATGTTTTCATTGATAGTATGTTAAAACTCTATCAATTTTTCGTGATTTGTTGTATTTACCGATTGTAGTTTCCCAATATAACGGGATTTATCTTTTTGCAGTATCACAAACTTGTAAAAATAATTGCGTGAAGTAAAAACATACGAAGCAAAAAAAACATTCGAGATGATGAAGATATCTAGGCAAACGAGGATTATAGGTTACATAATAAAACATCTATTTAAGATATTTAGTACTTTTTGTTGTTGTTGTTGTTGTTGTTGTTCTCATACATTAATTATATAATGTATATTATTATTTCAATATTCTTATATGTCTTGTTAATCGTTTGATTCAAATTTTGAGTTTTTAAATTTATATTCATTTTACCCTAAAATGATTAAAACCATCACTAAAAGATAGCTTATGGCAACGGTTTTGATGATTTAACGTCACCATGTCTTGTTACTATGACGGTTTTGAAAAATAAACGTCATTTTATGTCTACTATGGCGACGGTTTGAAAAATAGACGTTATTGTACGTCATTCTATAGTGATGTTTTGAAAACTAAAAGTGACCGTATGTTAAGTTACGGTGGCGGTTTTGAAAAATAAACATGACTGTATGTCATGCTACGGTGACATTTTTAAAAAATAAACGTCATTGTGTGACATGCTTCTTGAAGATTTTGAAAAACAAATATCATCATATGTCGTTATATGATGACAATTTTGAAAAATAAACGTCACCATATGTCATTTCATGGTGACAATTTTGAATAATTAACGTTCTTGTATTCATACTATAAAGATGGTTTTGAAAATTAAACGTCGCCGTATGTAATGTTATAGTGACGATTCTAAAAAAATAAACGTCACCATATATAATGCTACAGTAATGGTTTTAACAAATAAACATCACCATCTGTCAGTCTACGATGATGATTTTGAAAAATAAATGTCACCGTATGTCTTGATACGATGATGGTTTTAACAAATAAACGTCACCATATGAACTTCCAATGTGACGGTTTTAATTTGGAAAATAAATGTCATCGTATGATATTCTACAATGACGGTTTTCAAAAAATTAACGTCACCATGCCATGAAAATTTGACGGTTTTAAAAATAAAAATGTCACTATATGTCATGCTACATTGACATTTTTGTAAAATAAACATCACCGTATGTCATGGTACAATGACAATTTTGATAAATAAATGTCACTGTATATCATGCTTAAGTGACAGGTTTAACTAATAAACGTCGTTGTACATCATTATACGGTGACGGTTTTGAAAAATAAACGTCACCATATGTCATGTTCCAGTGATGATTTTGAATAATAAACGTCACCGTATGTCATACTATAGTGACAATTTTGAATAATAAATGTTACCATATGTCATGCTATGGTGACGGTTATAAAAATTAAACGTCACTGATTGTCATGATACGGTGACAATTTAACAAATAAAGGTCACCCTATGTCATCCTACAGTGACGATTTTGACTAATAAATGTCACTGTATGTCATGCTACGGTGACGGTTTTGACAAATAAATGTCACTATATATCATGCTATTATGACGGTTTTGAAAATATAACATCACTATCCTACGGTGACGGTTAGAGGAAAACCATTTATTTTTTATAGACCTAAAGTGACGGTTTTAGGTTATAGTAACAGTTTTTTATGTGATTTGGTAACGTTTTTTAAACATAACCAAAAATGTATCAAAAGTGACGGCAGGATAGGTAACGATTTTTATGTCCACGAAAACCGTTACCGTATACCTATGGTAACGGTTTTTAACTGTACCTAAAAACCTTTTTTGTACTAGTGATTTAAGAAAACATGAGAACAACCAAGTACATACAAAATCATATATGATTCACGCGAATTTGCGTGCAACTTTAGGTCGCACCCAAAGTCGTCCGCATACATTTTTTCTGGTTAATGTAAAATCACATATGATTTTGTACATGATCTGCTGTTTTCTTTTTTTTTAAATAGTTAGCTTTCTCGTTTGAACCTTCCTCTATATATATGTTGGGAAAGGGGTGGTGGATTCCATGTGGCAGTGATAGGGATTGTTATTGTTATTGTTTTTTTTACAGATAATAGTTTTTTTTATGCTATATTAAGCATTTGGTTCCATCAATTTATACACATGTTCTTAAAATTAAAGTTTACAAATTATTGTTGTACTTGTACATGTTGTTAACGCACGCCCATATTAATCTGATCCCACATGTTGAAATCTTTCTTCATCTTCTTCCATCTAGAAATTCAATACAATCCCACACGCTGAAATATGTCTTTTACCTCATCCATATCCTTTGCTCCTCAATACCACCCAAACCAACTAAACTTTAGTTTTGTGCGAGAACGAAGGACGAAGAAGTTGGGATTCTTCGCTTCTTTATTCCCCAGTCCCATCTCCTTCTCCACTCCTACACTTACATTTTATTGTCAAACTTAAAATTGGTTATTACAAACTCCTGTCCTTAACAAAATTTTGTTGTAGAAATCATTCAAGCAAAAAAGCACGATAACTAAATACCAAAAAGAAATATCGAGTTCAAACACCCCCCCCCCCGACACATTGATACATTTAGGAAATACCCAAAGGACTTTCACATGACCAATCACTTGATTTTCCTAATAACTCATTTGTTCCACATAGAACAATATTTTAAACCATAATATAAATGCCAACACAATGCCACGCTTTCGCTCTGCAACTCTCATTAAACTCAAAAAAATAACACAATCTCCTTGATAATCTCAACCTCGATCAATAATCATAAAATTAAAATCACCTTAATTTCCTAACTTCAAATAACTAAATACTCCAAATCTAGAAATTCATAACACGTCTAAATTCAGGTCCACAAATAGTTGCAATTCTATTTCAAGAAAGAATGCTAATGAGATTTATATCACAATAAACATAAACCTCCCGATTAAACATAACAACCACAAAATCCGCTATCTTAATACAAGGTCATCATTTCTTTCTCACTTACTCATAACCAAAAACCCTTTAACGAAAGAACACGCTATTCTAAATAGCACCCAAACATTACGAGATATACAATTCCACACAAATAGCATTGTACCCTTAATAAGGAATAAAAATTTATCAAGGCTAACCACTTCATCTGAATTTTACACAATATCATCGACAAATTCATCCCTACTTTTATATACATTAAAGAATACCATTTACAATTTCATCACCCACATAATCCACCAATCAAGCCGATTCAAATCTTTAAACAAACATAAGCGGAACTCCACCAAATAATCCAAAAGCCCACAATTTTCAAAATAACTCCAAGATTACTTACTTCACAAAAAGATGCAACCCATGTCCACCAGACACTTATCCAAATAACAAAACATTGAACACCAAGATCACCCACAACACTTGCCCCGCTAAAATTAATTTGAATACAACAATCTTTTTCATCAAACACCACATTCTACCACTTTTACCAAGCCTTCTCGAAAACTTAAAACATACACTTTCAATATAAAACCTGCTCACAATTGCAAGCTTTAGATCAATCATCCAAAATAATTTACCAATCACCTTATCTAGAACTTGCACCGAAGCTCTTTCTCATTCTCTCACAAGGAGTTAATACACGGGCAAATGACAATTTTAAACATAACTCCGAATTTTCTATATCACCCGATGTTAGACCACAGTCTCATTGGATTCAAGATCATCCAAACTGAAGATCGCAATCTGAAGCTAAAGCCGGAACGTCGACTCTCGATATAAAAGTCTATGTCTATTTGTAATAAATGTCAATGTAATTGTTTTAGTTTACTTAGATTTAATATCTAAGTTATAAGTATTGTAATAGGTAACTTAGTTAACTTAGTTTGTTAAAGTTAGGTTCTAGTTTGTTAGAATTAATATCTAGATTTAATATCTAGATATTAAGTTAGATAGTGTGTTCAACACACTTAGTTTAGATATTATGTTCCTCTAACTCTATCAATCAGATCAATAGATAACACATACAAACACACACTAAAAGGTGTAAAATCAGAGAGAACACAAGAGAGCTTCAAAGATCAATACCGAACCTTGTAATCGTTGTTTGATATATCAATACAGGTTGGTAATCGTTATTGTGTTGTTGTTTCTATAAAACTTGATAATAGTAGTATTGTTGTGGACCGACACCCGACAAATTCTTACTTCCATCATAACCACTTATTCCACCATACTAATATCACTTTCTCACATTAACATAACATACATATGATCACTCATCAATGCTTAATCAAATTTTCAACAAGATCAAAAATCATAACCATATATCCACTTACAAGATTAAGGGGGCGTTTGGTTCGCAGATTCTGATGGAATTGGAATGTCCAATTCCTTTGACAAATTCAATTCCCTTGTTTGGTTCATTCTTTTCTATGGAAGGAATGTGTGAATTCCACCAAATTCCACAAATGAAGGATTTGAACATTCCATCCTAAAACCCAAGGATTTCAATGGTATGAAATCTTATATTTTGATAATTCCAAATTTACCCTTTACTCCAAACTAAACCCTACTAATATTGATTATCAGCAAACACCAACTATCTCTCTCATCTCTATCTCCCTCTCTCTCCTCTCGATATCTCTCTTTCCTCCCTCTCTCTCCTCTCTCTTTATCTCTCCTCTCTCTCTTCCCTCTCTCTTTATCTCTCCTCTCTCTCTCCTCCACTCTCTCCTATCTCTCTCCCTCTCTCCTATCTCTCTCCTCTCTCTCTCTTTCCTTTCTCTCCTCTCTCTATCTCTCTCTCCTCCACTCTCTCCCTCTATCCTCTATCTTTAAACTCTCTCCTATCTCTCTCTCTCCTCTCTCTCTCTCTCTCCTCTCTCTCTCCCTCTATCCTCTATCTCTCCTCTCCTCTCTCCTCTCTCTCTCCTCCACTCTCTCCTCTCTCTCCTCCTCTCCTCTCTCTCCTCTCTCTCTCTCCCTCTCCCTCTCTCTCATCACTCTCTCGGCATCATTCATGTGCTAAAATAATAAAAACAATTTTTGTTAAAAATTAAACTATTTAATGACTATTTTATTAAAGTAATTTTTGTTTAAAAAATTAAAATAATCAAAAAGGGTATTTTGGTCATTTACCAAAATTCCATTCCAATTCCAAAGCTACAATCTGTGAACCAAACAGAAAAATTCCAATTCATTTAACAGATTTCATTCCAATTCTGTCAACCAAACAGGTGGTCAAACCTGACAACATTCCATTCCAATTCCATCAAAGTCAAATTCCTTTGACAAATTTCATTCCATCCAAAAACATTCTGCGAACCAAACGCCCCCTAAGTCTAACCAAATAGTTCTACCAAAAATCCACAATCTAAATATTCAGTGATTCTTACAAGATCCCAAACAATATTAAATGCTTCAAAATACTACGCACTTCTCGATCTCCAAACAAAGTTAATCCAACTACTTGCATTCCTTTACACTCAATCAACGTTTCAATTCCAAATAAAAAAAATACTAAACACTATTAACCAACGGAATCTGACATTGTATCAATGTCCATTTGGAAGAAAATAAACTCATCCATAATTACAGTCTACCAAATAAAAAAAACATAAATTCTCCTATTAGAAAGTCACCGGTTACCCACACCTTCAATTCTCAAAATAACAATAGCATAACACCGTTTCAAAATCCATACACTTTTACCTAGCCATTTATATCACTTTTGCATACTTCTCAAGATATATCCCAATTAAAATTCACACCTTTATCCTATTTTAACAACACAAATCCACCACTTAATATAACGGCAAACCTGATATCATATTAATTATCACATTAATGACTTACATGTATACTTTGGCATAAAAGGTCATTAACTTATTCACATAATCATCCTACCATCGAATCATACACACAAATCATTACGATATCACTTAGAATTTACTAGCCATAGCTTTCTTCAAACCAACCAATACACAAATAATAACATAAAATTTAGCCATACACAACTTAGTTTTTTTTTCTCTAATATAGACATAACATAAATCTCAAACACTTCATTACTTAAACCACTTTTCTATACTAAGAAAAGTGAACAACCAACAAACTCTTATAGTTTTTAGTGATAAAAATCAACAAATATTGCCCCTCAATTTAAGTCTAGGTTAACAACAACCTAGTTCACTTAAAATAAGGATCTGATACCATTTGTAGCAACCCGGTTTCCAAAATTTATCCAGGAAACCATCTAAATGTGATTCGAAAAGAATCAACTAGAATAATGTTTCAGAATCACCTCAAATAAAATTACAGAAAGAATAATGGTAACTGCAATAATAAAATTAAAACATTTACTAACCGATAGGATCCTTTAACCTAACATCCAAGATCATTACTAGATACTCATCCACGAAAACAAATGAATCCAACCGGAGATTTATTATCTTACCGATTGATAATCATCCGAACTATCATCCAGGAACATAAATTTCCTGTCAATACTAACGAACTGGAAATTGAAATAACCTTCACCTCAAGATTTTCCACTTACCTTTTTCCCAGGCTAACAATCCCAACAAGATAGATACCTGAAAATGCATTAACATGTAAAAGGAGGGTTAGGCCAAAATATCTATTGTAAAATCCCTGTCAGTACAATAATGCAATAAAACCAGATCATATAAAACCTTTTAACTAAGCAAATATATAGTTGGCACCCAAGCATAACCTAGTTAATCATATAGTTGGCACTCATGCACAACTCAATTAATCGTATAGTTGGCACCGAGACACAAGCAATCACTACCGGAAAATTGCTTATTTCCGACCAAGATTTCCGACGGATAGTATTCGTCGGTAATTACCGACGGAACACCGACGGAAATGAAAATTTTGCGACGGATAGACTATCCGTTGGTAATCCGTCGATATATATATATTTACCGAAGGATATTAAATTATTTTTTTTCTTTTTAAATCCGTCGGAAATCCGTCGGTAATTTATATAATTTAATAAATATTAATTTTTTTCTGACGTCCGTCGGTTATCCGTCAGTAATTACAGACGGTGATCCGTCGGTAATTACAGACGGATTACCGACGGATTACCGACGACATTTAAAACTCCATCGGTAATCCGTCGGTAAATTTAATAATTATTAATTTTTTTTGTGATCATGTATGTATATATATATATGTATGTATGTTTGTATGTATGTGATCATGTATGTAATATGAATGTATATATGTACATGTACATATGTGATCATGTATGTATATACACATGTACGTATGTGATCATGAATGTATGTACACCATGTATAGTATGTATGTGATCATGTATGTAATATGTATGTATATGTACATATGTGATCATGTATGTATGTACATCATGTACATGTATAGTACGTATGTGATCATGTATGTAATATGTATGTATATACATGTACGTATGTGATCATGTATAGTATGTATGTGATCATGTATGTTTGTACATGTACATATGTGATCATGTATGTATATACACATGTACGTATGTGATCATGAATGTATGTACACCATGTATAGTATGTATGTGATCATGTATGTAATATGTATGTATGTACATGTACATATGTGATCATGTATGTATGTACATCATGTACTGATCCATTAAAGTCAACCGGGTCCATTAAAAGTCCAACTGGGTACGTTAAAGCCTAACTGGATCCATTAAAAGCCCAATTGGGAACGTTAAAACCCACTGAATCCATTAACCGGATATATTAAAGCCAACCAGGTCCATTAAAGCCCAACTGTGTATGTTAAAGCCCAACTATGTATGTTAAAGCCCAATTGGATACGTTAAAGCCCAACTGGATACGTTAAAGCCCAACTGGGAACGTTAAAGCCCCACTGGGAACGTTAAAGCCCCATTGAATCCATTAAAGCCCAACTAAATCCATTAAAGCCCAACCAGATCCATTAAAGCCCAACCAGATTCGTTTAAAGCCCAACTGGGTACGTTAAAGCCTAACTGGGTCCATTAAAGCCCAACTGTGTACGTTAAAACCCAATTGGATACGTTAAAGCCCAACTGGGAACGTTAAAGCCCTGCTGAATCCATTAAAGCCCAACTGGATCTGTTAAAGCCCAATTGGTAACGTTAAAGCCCAACTAAATCCATTAAAGCCCAACCAGATCCATTAAAGCCCAACCGTATTCGTTTAAAGCCCAACCGGATTCGTTTAAAGCCCAACTGGATACGTTAAAGCTTAATTGATGACATTTGGTCCCTGATCAAACTGAAATTAACGGTAAAAGATAACGACCGTTAATTGTTTCCATTAAGTCCAGTTATTTCAGGGGTATTTTAGTCAATTTAAATATAATTTGATAAATTAATAAATAATTTTAAATATAATTTGATAAATTAATTAATAATTTATTTATTAATTTTAATAATAAATAATATATTAATTAATAATTTATTTAATAATTATAGTTTTAAATATAATTTTAATTTAAAAGTAATTTATTTAATAAAAAACAATTATCCGTCGGTGAATTTCCGAAAATTTCTAAAAAAAATAAGCGGGCTTAAAGCCCTAATCGACCTTCAGTCTCTCGATCGTCTCCCTCAGTCTCTCGATTTCTCCCTCTCGGCCCTCGTCTCCTTCGTCTCCCTCTCGATCTCACTCTCCCTCTCATCTCCCTCTCGGTGTCTCTCGATCTCTCTCGATTTCACCCTCAGTCTCTCGATCGTCTCCCTCCCTCACTCTCCTCTCGTTTCTGACCTCGAGCGACAGCCACCGGCGGCCACTGACTGCCATTGTCTCAATCAGGTATATTTTTTAAAGAGTAAACTATGATTTTCATCCATGTTGGTGAATATTATTTATAACTATTTTAGAGATGATTCGCATTTTGGCAGGGCAATGAATAAACGAATATGTGTGTGTGTTTGTGTGTTTATGAATAAATAAATGAATCTGTGTGTGCTAACGAATCTGTGTGTGTGTATTTTTTCTTATCATTGATTTGATTAATCTGTTTTTTTTTCTTATCACATTTGATTTCAATGCATTTATCCCAAACTAGTCTAACATGTAAGTTTTGCTTGTCAAGATTCTCAAGGGAGTTCTCACATCAAGTTTTTTAAAACAAGGAGACCCAGATTATTCGAGTGTACACGTGAGTACTTCTTCAGGTAAATAACGATTTGGAACTTAAATAGAGCATATATGTTTCTTGTTTGAGTGGAGAACCATTGTCTCCGTTTAATTTGCATCTTTAGACACTATATTTTAATGTCAAAGCATTTATCTCAAACTAGTTGCATCTTTGGACACTATATTTTAATTTGCATCTTTGGACACTATAAACATGTTGTCCACATTGATATGAGCATATTGTATATTCAAATTGATATGAGTTGTTTTAGCTTATGAAAACGCCATTTTAGGTTTGATAAACTTGTGATAATGTTTTTGTATGAGTTTAGCTTATGATTTGGTTTTTGTGAAAATATTTTGGTATGATTTGGTTTGATAAACTTGTGATATTAATTAGTTGGGTTGTCATTTATTGGACAAACATTAGGTTGATAAATGGAAACATTTGGTATGATTTAGGATTTGATTATACTTGATTTTATTTATTTATTTTAGTTGAGTTGCCAATTGTTGGGCAAACATTAGGTTGATATATGGAAATATTCATTTTATAGCCGTTATGCCGCCGAAATTTTAAAAAACATATGTTTGACTTTCCAATAATCAAACAATTACATTTAGAGTTTTAGAGTCATCCAAAACTCCTGTAAACCTATGGTTTGACTTTCAAGAAGGCAAACGATTACATGTAGTGTTCAATAGACTTCTAACTTTGTTGACACCTACGGTTTGACTTTTAAATAGTCAAACCATTACACGTAGGGTTTTAAACTTTCCAAAACACCTTTCTTTGATTGTAACCTACGGTTTTGACTTTCCAATAGTCAAACCATTACACTTAGAGTTATAGAGTCATCCAAAACACCTCTAAACCTATGGTTTGACTTTCAAGAACGCAAACCATTACATGTAGTGTTCAATAGTCTTCTAACTTCGTTGACACCTACAGTTTGACTTTTAAATAGTCAAACCATTACACGTAGGGTTTTAAACTTTCCAAAACACCTTTCTTTGATTGTCATCTACGGTTTTGACTTTCCAATAGTCAAACCATTACACTTAGAGTTTTAGAGTCATCCAAAACACCTCTAAACCTATGGTTTGACTTTCAAGAAGGCAAACCATTACATGTAGTGTTCAATAGACTTCTACCTTCGTTGACACCTACGGTTTGACTTTTAAATAGTCAAACCATTACACGTAGGGTTTTAAAGTCATCCAAAGTTCATCTAAACCTACGGTGTGACTTTTCAATAGTTAAACCATTACACCGCCTCTATCTTAATTATGTCGATTAACTACTTATTTCTTTGTTGTAGTGGTTGAATATGTCGACAGATAGAGGAGGATGGAGAACCGTTCTTTCAAACCAACGAACGGGTAACTCATAATACAAACAACTGGGTAAATGAGGACCTCGATTCCGTCCCTCTTGTCACTGGGGAGCTCAACGTAGTCGCCATAAATGACGAAGCTAGCGAGGAAGATGCATCAGATCACGAAGCTAGCGACGAGGAAGAAGCATTTGAAGATATGGATGATGATGAAGATAACGAAGACGAACTTATGTTATCTGATCACTCGTCTGATAACTAGTGTGTGTTTCTTAAGTAGACATTTTCGTGTTAAACATTCTCTATTTTGCCGTTCTTATGTAGACATTTTTCGTGTTAAACATTCTCTATTTTGCTGTTTTTATGTAGACATTTTTGGGTCTTTTGATTTATGTACACTTATATCATTTTGTGTTAACCATTCTCTATTTTTAGATGTCTGGACGCCCTTCTAGGGGTAGTAGGGATAGTAGGAGTTATAGGGGTAGGGGCAGTAGCAGCTCCGCTGGATGTGGTGACCCCCAGGCCGATGAGTTCACCGGCGACGCACTAGATCAGATCCAGTCCGATGATGGAGCAGTGGGCTCGAGGGTTAGAGGCCCGAATGTGGCATCACAGACGCCCCATCCGAGTCAGTAGTTGTGATATATTATTTATTCTAGTATATAATAAACTGATCCTAATGTTTTTTATGTTGTATATTTTGCAATTGTGAAGGTTTAAGGACAAGTCGGCAGTCCGGAGGGCCATTGTCGTCTTTAAGTCCATGTTCGATGATCCTTGGGCTCATTTTAGGGATGTCCCTAATGAGCACTATCCACTGTTGCTGGATCGATTTCGGGTAGATATTTTACTCTATTTAACTTATTGAATGGATTTATTTTTACTTAATCCAAACAATGTGTTTGCAGTTGTATTATAGTTGGCCTCCTGAGATGGACGCCGAAGTAATAGCTCAATTTCGGCGCCACCTAAATAATAGGTACGTCGACATGATGAGAGATGTGCGTCGCTTCGCTCAGGAAAGGGCTTTATCCATTGATGGTGTCCAGTTTGACGGACGTGACTACACGATTCTTGCGTCTCACCCTCCAGAGTGGATCCAGAGTGAGTTTTGGTCCAGATGATTGAGCAGGTTTGGTTTGTTTTGAATACTTGTATCTGGTTGTACTAGGATTTATATTGATTTATGTCTTCTTTTTAACAGGTATGGAACACCGACGCGTTCCAGCGTGTATGTGCGGCCAATACGGCCAATCGGCCCACCGAGTATGAGGGGATGACATCCAGACATTGTACTGGATCTATTAGTACCGCTATGCATCGGGACCGCATGGTAATTTATCATAGACTAGACTAAATATATATAATTGATGAATATATGCACTATATACATGATTTTATTACCTACTAACAATTTAAGTTGTGTATTGTAGAGAGATGCATGGGGCTGTGAGCCTACCAACGATGAGGTTTGGGAGGCTACACACTGCACCAACATGAAGCTTGTTCCGGGTGCTACTGGTCCATCCACGGATCCTACGATCTATGTTTACCCAAAGGCGGCTCATACGGCGGTAAGTTCAATTATGCATGACTAGATATTTGTTTGTTTTATAAGATAGATAGAAATTATAGCAAACTTAGTTTGGGTTGCCATTGTTGGGCAGACGATAGGATTGTTTTGATAAAAGCAGGTCAAAGATATATGTTTAGATCACAGTTGAAATGCTGCCGAATTTTCTATAGGTTAGTTGACTTGACAATGTGTAATTTGGTAAACTGTAGGATGCCTACCATCGGATTAGGGAGGAGGAGTACCCGGACTTACCTCCCGGCACTGTACCTCCCAATGACGCCGAGTTGTGGGAGCGTAGTGTCGTAGGATGGCGTAAGGTCCGTATTTTTGGATGGGGGACCAGGATCCCTATTATGCTATGACCGGTGATTCAGGTGCCAGTTCGAGCGGGAGCACGTGCGACCGTCGCGATGAGGAGGTATGCTTGTCAAATGCTGTTTAACATTGTTAATCATATTTTGTTAAATGTTATCTGACATTGTTCTATATATGTTTGTCAAATGTTGAATTTCAGTTGGAGGAACTGAGGCAGAGGTTAGAGAGAGAGGAAGCAGAGAGGATCCAGTTGCAGGAGCGACTACAGAGAGAGGAAGCAGAGAGGATCCGGATGCAGGAGCGAATGGATAGAGATGAAGCAGAGAAGAGACAGATGCAGGAACGAATGACACAGTTTGACGCGTTCATGATCGATTTTAACAATCAGCACCTCTTTCCCCCTCCGTAGGATTACGTTTATGTATTTATAGATATTTTGACCAGTTTAAGACTTAGTAATATTTAAAAATTGGCAGGTTTTGTACAGGATAAAAACTGGAAAATTTTAATTTTTAATTATTTTTTGAAAAAATTAAATTAAATTACCGACAGATTATTCGTCGGTAATCCGTCTGGAAAATATTTTTTAGTTTAATTTTTATTTAATAAAAATCCGTCGGAATTAATCCGTCGGTGATTAGCCGTCGCAATCCGTCGCTAAAAGTCGACCGTCGGTGATCCGTCGGAAACAACCCACGCCATCGGTAACCGTCGGAGATCCGTCGGAAATTTAAACCGTCGGTGATCCGTTGGTAATATCCGTCGGTGACCCGTCGGTGATCTAAATGCCGACCACCTTTATACCGACGGATCACCGACGGATTCATCTGTCGGTGATAAGCCTCTGTTTTGTAGTGAATTGTATTAATACCGTAAACATTCAACGGTAATAAATCAAACATATTGATAAACTATAATATATTTGATAACATATGCATTTCAGTTAAAAAAAGGTTGTAAGAAAACTCACCTCATGACCATTTACTCCATATCAAATCTTAACGGTTAAACATTCCTGAACCGAACACCTTAATCACCAAATTCCCAAAATAAAATCTTTAAAACCCTTTCCCCCTTCTTTCTTCCTGATGCAATTTCTTCTCCAGAGCATAAACACACATAATTCATGAAACTCAACTTATGGAAAGAAAAAGGAGGAAATGAAGTCTTATTCATAAAAACTCTCAAAACACATACAAATGTAAGTCGGCTAGAAAGTAACGATGAAAATGAGGTGTCATCACCCTTTTTTCTCCCAAATTATCTTATTTCTAAACTTAAAATGGGTTATTACAAGATGTTTGGTACATTTGCTGTATGTGTCATGGCGGTAAACAACCACCTCTTTGTCTCTATCTTTATGAATTAAAATTAAGGTTCTTTATTAAACTATTGGATGAATTTTTTGGCACAAGTATGAATAGAGAATTGGGCGAGATAGGCGCATGAAGCACTTTAGCATGTTTGTTTGTGGCACTTGCATGAGGTAATTAAGCAATCTCAGACCCGCAAAACAAAACACATACTTTATTTAACTCCTAATCTTTATATCGCTTTAGGTTTTGATTACTTCAAGCTGCATAATTTGATTGATTCAATTCAATTTGATTTGATATCTAAGAATAGGGTTCTGGAAAGGTTTTTGCTCTTGTATAATTTTATCTCTACAAATATGGGAGTATGGGGGTTGTTTGTTGTTCTTCATGGCGAATGTTAGGGTGCTCACGAGTTGGGTCGATCGGGTTGAACACATTTGAACAACCTAACCCAATGGCGGTTTGAAAATTTTCAACCCAACCCAACCCAAACAAAAGTGCAACCCAACCCAACCCGTTCGGTTTGGTCGAGTTGTGTTCAAACAAAGTAAAAACAATATTGGAAACATAAAAATAGGAAACCTTCCTTTGAAATACGATCAATCATTCAAAAGAATATACGAGTTCATCAAATATTTAGGCATTACATATAAATTTTCAATAATGTCCTTTTATGAGTTCCATTGCTCGTTATTGCCAGTTGTTTTAGGTAACTTGTACATATTAATGAGATATACAAATAATTTTAGATAAATCGCTAAAACTTCTATCGGTTTATTGGGTTGGTTGGGTTACTTTGGGTCTAACCCAATAGATTCGGGTTGCCCTAGTTTTGTATCGATTATATGTCGGGTTACCTCGGGGTTTTTCTTGGGTTGGGTTGATCGGGTTGGTCGTTTTTTGAGCACCCCTAGCAAATGTTATTGAATATTGCATCAATAAACCAATTATTGAAGAACATGAATATCGGTTACAAAAGTTAATTGCTCGAGAATAAAAAAGGAAAAAAGAAAAAAAAAGCAAGATGAAGATGGTTGCATAGAACTTCTAAAGAGGTTGTTTGATTACTACATTATCTACCATCACTCCATTGCAAAATTCATTGCTCTCCAAAATAACAAACACAAAACATCACTTAATTATGAATTTCATATAAAAAAAATTCATGTTATTTCAACTTTTAACATAAAAATCCTGTGTTCATACTAAATCAATGCAACTATTAAGACAACAATTAATTAAAATTTTATATACCCTAAACTATGAAGTCAATTATAAATGTAGCAAAGAAATAATTTATTTATTTATTATACCAACATTCATACTTGACAAACCTTAAAGAGAGCAAGTCTTGATAGATACTTATAACACGACATAGTATATTTCTACAAAAAAAAAAAAAAAAGTGCATTTGCAACCAGAGGTGTATAGAGATGCAAATCACAAGCCTGAAATGGCTTTGGTGTTAAAAGATTTAATTTGAGACCTTATGTGTGTTCATATTTGTATGTTGTATTTCATTAGTTCTCAAGTAACAAACATTAAATCTTAACGTACTTACATATTTTAAAACAAAAAAAAATCATCATCGTGTGACGTGCGGTGCCACACACTAGTATAAATTATAAAAGGAAAACCTATAAAGAATGATTTGGCACATCGTTAGAGTATATATGATTCTATGTAGGAAATTTCTCATTATTTTGTAATTTTAAAATATCAAATAAGTTAAATGAAAAGGTGTTTTCATTATATAAAGGGTTCATATATATGTTCATATATATATATATATATATATATATATATGTATAAACGGGTTATTCGGATGATTTTCGAGTTGAAAATTTTGACCCTGACCTTACCCTTTAAATTTTCATGCCGTGTTGTGTCAACCCGTTTACTTAAATGGGTTGAAATGTATTACTCAAACCCCTTTATTTCATGTCGAGTTCGTGTCGTGTCAGTTTTTGCCGGGTTTATGCACTGAGATGCACCAGATCAATTCTCGTGTCAAGCGCAATTAATGGATGACTTAAAATTAAAAGTGATCAAGGTCCAAATCTCTTCTTACCTTCAAACTTTAACTTTTCTTCTGACACGATCCTTGGTTTGTTGATATAAACTAAAAAATCCACTATTTTATTATATAAATGGTCCTAAGACCAAATTAGATATTCCAACAGTAGATTCAAATAAAAACAATGAACTAAATTAATTATCATGATGTATAGTGGACATATTGCCTATCAAACTTGACTCGACTGTATTGTGACTGTGAGCATAAGCCATAAAGAATGCTGATCTTTATTTCCAAAAAGAAACCATTGTCCCAAGTGCAGATAAAAACAAAAATATAATCATATTTCACAAATGGAAAACACATGTTTGCAAGTTTTTTAAAAAGATTTTAAATGCAAACAAAAACCGAGTTAACAAATTTTTAGAAGTTAAAATCACTTTTTATTATGAACATGTATAATAAATTACTTAAAAAGTTGTGTCGATGATAAAAAAAGAAAAAATCTCAATCACACGTGATTGTTTGAAAAAAAATATATTAACTGAGCCCTCATCTTTGACTACTCCTAACTATAAATATCGGACGGTAGCAGAAAGAGAGTCACCAGCTGAAGAGAATACAAACATATATACATTCTCTTTAAGGTCTCTCTTCATTGATCGAGCTTTGTGTTGTTGTATTACTAACAGTTTGCAGGATCAGAGATATGGGTGCAGGTGGTCGGATGTTGGATTCATCTGAGGACGAAAACATCCTGAAACGTGTCCCGGTAGATCCTCCCTTCTCGTTAAGTGATCTAAAGAAAGCAATCCCGGCTCATTGCTTCGAGCGATCTGTCATCCGTTCATCTTACTATGTTGTTCATGATCTCATTGTTGCCTATGTCTTTTACTTCCTTGCCAACACATATATTCCTCTTCTTCCTGCTCCTCTAGCTTACCTGGCCTGGCCCATTTACTGGTTTTGCCAAGCTAGCATTTGCACTGGCTTATGGGTCATTGGTCATGAATGTGGTCACCATGCCTTTAGTGAATACCAGTGGGTTGATGACACTGTTGGATTCATCCTCCATTCTGCTCTCTTTACCCCTTATTTCTCTTGGAAATACAGCCATAGGAATCACCATGCCAACACAAATTCACTCGATAACGATGAAGTTTACATTCCTAAACGTAAGTCCAAGGTCACGATTTATTCAAAACTTCTCAACAACCCACCTGGTCGAGTCTTCACTTTGGTTTTTAGGTTGACTCTAGGGTTTCCTTTATACCTCTTGACTAATATTTCTGGTAAGAAATACGGAAGGTTTGCCAACCACTTTGATCCAATGAGTCCAATTTTCACTGAGCGTGAACGAATTCAGGTTCTGGTATCGGATCTTGGTCTGCTTGCTGTGTTTTACGCAATTAAGCTTGCTGTAGCTGCAAAAGGAGCCGCTTGGGTGATTTCCATGTATGGAATTCCGGTGGTAGGAGTACATGTTTTCTTCGTTTTGATTACTTATCTGCATCACACCCATCTCTCTTTGCCTCATTACGATTCAACTGAATGGAACTGGATCAGAGGAGCCTTATCGACAATCGACAGAGACTTCGGATTCCTGAATAGGGTTTTCCATGACGTTACACACACTCACGTGTTGCATCATTTGATCTCATACATTCCACATTATCATGCCAAGGAGGCAAGGGATGCAATCAAGCCTGTTTTGGGCGAGTATTATAAGATCGATAGGACTCCAATTTTCAAAGCAATGTGGAGGGAGGCCAAAGAATGCATCTACATTGAACCAGATGTAGATAGCGAGCACAAGGGTACATACTGGTACCATAAAGTACTGTGATCAGTTGACACAATCCAATTGTACGCTTAAATTGTACAACTTTGTTTTATGTATACTGAATTATCTTGAATCAAATTAAAGTTTGTGGGTTCTTTTCGCTTAACAATACTTTTCTATCGTGGAAATTTGCTTCGTGGCTGTGATCTACTCGCAAGTATCTGTTGTATACAATTGAATAAGGACACCAAATTAGCTTCAAGACCATTAAAATCTTATTATTGAAAAAAAAATAGGAGTAAATTACAAATTTCATCCCGGTGGTTATATGAAATTTTGGATCGGGTAACCCAAACAAAATAATTACATGTATGGTTATCATAGCTTCGCTCTTGTTATGGCTGGGTCCCTTGACCTAACGATGCTAAACTTAACTCCATTAATTAAATAGAGTATTTTGGTCTTTTTACTGTTTTATTTTAAGTTTATATATATATATATTGGGGCCTAATCAAATGAGAACTAAATACTTTGTGATAACTGTGAGATCCAACGTGAGTCACTCATTTAATATAATTAATATTATATTTAAAAGAAAAGAAAAGAATAATTTGGTAAATTGACAATTTGAATTTTTTAATAAATCAATTCCTTATTTTACTCCTTCCATTCTATACCGTTACCTAATATAATTAATTTTAATATATTATAATTTATAATTTTGAAATACCGTATAATTGGAAAATCTTGTGGTATCACAGTGTGATTCATTGTTGGTTTGTGTCTTACAGTTAGAAAATATTTTGGTATCACAGTGTGATTCATTGTTGGTTGCGTCTTACGGTTACAAAATCTTTTGGTATCACAGTGTGATTCATTGTTTGTTTGTGTCTTACGGTTAGAAAATCTTTTGGTATCACAGTGTGATTCATTGTTGGTTGCGCCTTATGGTTACAAAATCCTTTGGTATCACAATGCGATTCATTGTTTGTTTGTGCCTTACAGTTAGTAAATCTTTTGGTATCACAGTGTGATTCATTGATAATTTTTGTCTTATGGTTAAAAATTATTGGGTATCACAATGATGTATCACGTTGTATTTTGCCGGAATTAGGTTCAGAGGAGAGAAGAGAGAAGATAGAGGATAGAGGATGGAGGAAAATTTCAAAAATACCTAGCATGCCCTTCAATTAAAATTTTAAATCAAAATTACCAAATTTATAAATTTCCAAAATTATTCTTTGATTTGTGGTTGAGAATGGATCTCACAGTTACCACAAACAAATGAGTTCTTCCATGAATGACCCCCTATATATATATATATATATATATATATATATATATATATATATATTGAAGCGGGCCTTGGCGTTGAGGATCGACCCTAATATTCTGGGAGGCCCATGATTGGGCTCCGTTTCAAGCCCACGTCCGGTGCATTCTAAGCCTGGAATGAGACGCACGTCGTGGTTAGGCCCGAAGACTTTGAAACCCTATAAAAAAAACTCTGTTTAAGTATGTTGCTTGGACGTTTTTATGTTTTTTTGCTCTTTTTTGCATTTTCGGTTGGGCTTTTATGTTCGGCCCATGACCTCAGAGATTTTGTCTCTGATTTTCCTCCCAAATTTTGAGTTCACGTGAATTCAAGTTTGAAGCCTAAGGTTCGGTATTCGTCGAATCCACGAACCCTAGAAGAGATTATCCACTACTGGTATTCATTGAATCAACGTGCGTAATATGTTGTTTGTTTATCTGCTGCATCATATATTATATTACTTTAGGTTATTAGTTATCAATTAATATTTAGATACCCTAAAATATGAACCCTATCCCACGAGCCTTTTCCCCATGCCACTGCTATGAAAACGTTGATGTCACCTGTCCCATTTGGTTGGTTTACCTTTACATCATCCTCCACAAATCCCCCATCGCATATCATCGAGCCACAACCCTTGGAAACGGTGATGCCTACTCCCTCGTCTAGTATTTTTTTTCTTGCAAACCAGGCACAACCAAAGCACCACCGGATCATCTTCCACCATATGCCGTCACACATCATCCTTCCCCTCTCCGTCCAGCCTCCCTCTTTTTGTTCCTCTTTTTGATGATCGATTCCCATCAAAACCCAAAAAAGGAGAATGGTCTATTCATACAAGTATCGACCAAATCTGAATGAGAAATCAAGATCGGTAATGGTTGATTTATTCAAGAACATAAAGCATAAGAAGCTTAAACTGAGTTTTAGGGTCGATTCTTCAAGTACGTGCAGAGTTGGTTAACAGAGTTAAGACAAGGACCAATCCAAAACAAAAGTGAAACCATAGTGACCATACATGTAATTATTTCATTTGGGGAACCTAATCTAAAATTTCATATTTGTAATTTACTCAAAACATAATGTATTAATATAAGACCATCTCGAATGACCAAATCACTTAAATGAGCACAATTTCATATATTAAATTTGGTGTAACATAATTTGTTTACACATTTTATTTACTACTAATTTTTCAATATTATAAATTTAATCATTCAATTATGAGATTTATGTATTTTTATTTTAAATTTGTTAAAATTTTAATAGTTTTTACGTGTTATCTATATAGTAGTTGATCTACAAAATTTACAAAATGTTATAAGATCTGTAAGACCGAGGCTATTGTCCAACTTGTTATATGTCATTCTCAAACAAAAAAAATATACAAAATGGTAAACCAAGTCATCCACACAAGGTTCATGTCATCCACAGAAGGTTTTAAATGAAATTAGACGTAGTATGACGGTGAGATCAAGCCTTAAGCTTTATGAGTTAGTGCAGCTTAAGACGACAAAAAGAATATATTTTTGTGTTTCAGCCTGTAGAACAATTTAAATTCATATGAAACTATCAAAAGAATTACCATATAGTTATATCAAATACATACGCACAACTTACAAAAAATTAAAAGTTCATAACAAAAAGATTAATTGTTCTACCAAAAGTGCCAAATCGAGTCGGTTTTGATGTTATGCGATGATGGTTTGATCAGTTGATTTCTGTCTTGATGGCTCTCTTCAATCTTTAATTCATAATCGACTTTGTGTGTGTACAAAATATAGGATTTAGAGTTTTAAGTTTTTCCTTTTTTTTTATTGATTTCTTATATTTGATGACCTCATGCAATCAATCATATATACTGACACGGTGACATCTAAATTAAATATAAAAAATAAAATAAAATAACCCCCCCCCGCCTTGTGCCATAAACAAATGTAACACGCCATAACACTTCGTAATGTGCTTTATCAGAAGACGCGACTTAGGGTCGTGTCGCAGTGGTTACCTTCGTGTCAAATCCATGCCTAAACACCATAACGCTCCTTATCGCCGACAATAACACATTATTTAGAACATGGCCCTCATCCCACAACTATTGCAGTGAAGACTTAACAATTGAACCATACTTGACAGATCCTCAATCATGAACTTAAACAAGTTCAAACATCTAAACCTAAATGTTAGTACAACCGAAACATTGAAACTAAACAATTGAATAACATCTTATCAAACTTAATAGCATATCATAATCTGACAAGATATGCATAACTCCATACATAAATAAATGTACTAAAATGTAAAATCATACTATACTAAGTTGGAAAGAAGGGGATTAAATAAATTTATATTAATCAACGGTAAACTAATAAAGTAAGAAAATAAACAATAGATTTCATCCAAACTAAAACAAGAAACAAAATGATAAAATGCAAGAACTAAGATAATGCAATAAGAAATTGATGTTGTAAAAAAAATAAACAAAAATCAAAGATGCAGTAAAATAGATCCAAGAGACTCGTCTACAGGAAAATAATAGTGAATCTAATCTAAGCAATATGGAATTATAACTAATTCTCTCTCTCTCTCTCTCTCTCTTCCTATATATGTATATAGGTCATGGTTATTTTGCAACTCAGTAAGAGGTTACAACATCGTGAAACCCTCATCTAAATCATTTATTTAACTCATTCATTATATAGACACCGGATTGATTACCAGATTGCATCTGACTTCGTTGAATTTTTACAGCAAATGTCGATGCACATAACGGTTTATTCGATGTATCGGATGGACGTGGTACTTTCATGACACAATATGCATTCCATGTTAGTTTATGCAATTAATGAAATACTATGCATTGCAGGTAAGATTATTGCATGAAATTAGTAATCATTGATGCAATCGAATAATCAATCCATAATGAATAGGCTAAATAAATGGTTTAAATGAAGTGGTACGGGGTTGTAACATTTTTCTGAGTTGCAAAATAAATCACGCATATATATTGTTAGTCCCAAATAAGTAAACAAGTATTGTAGAAGAGGGGGGGGGGGTAGAATACAATACTCAGAATTTCACTTAATTTTAATTATTTATAGATAATAAATTATCAAGAATTACACTTGGTTTACAAAAGATTGTTGCGGAAAAGAATAGTAAAACTATCCTAACAATCTAACACTTAGAAAACTTTGAGAACACAACTTTAAAGAACATTAAGACCAAAAGCTATGGAAAGATGTCAGGATCGAATTCTCAACAAGAATTTTGAATACTCAGAAACAATATCAAAGAAGTTTGCGGAATAACACTTTGATATTCAATGAAACAGTAAACAAACAGTAAATATGATGAACAACTTGTAAACTTGTATTTAATGATTGAAGTTACAAGATTAAACACACAACCTCAATCTTGAAGAACAAGCTCTTTCAAGTCGAATTCTACTTCTCTAGAATTAGGAACTATGCCTTGAGGTTGATTCTCTCTCTATCTCAAAAACTCATAATTAACTCTAATCAAAAGATTACTTAACAATTCTAAACAATACTATACATATACTAAAGATAAAAGATAATTACAATTAATAAAATATCTTCAGAATATCTTCCATGAATATCTTAAGTCTATCCAGCTGTCATCCTTGTCATTCGGATCTCCATGTCATAAGCAGTATTAATCTTCAGCAACATTAACACTCTGAGCAGTACTAACTAAGATCAGCAGTATTAATCACTTAGCAGTAGTAACTCCAGCAGTACTAATCTCGAAGAGCAACATTAATTATGTTCCAGCAGCATTAACTTCAACTGGCAGCATTAACTCAGAAGTACTAATTGTTGAACTAGCAGCATTAATCATACTTAGCATTTCTTCTGTTCCCAACAATCTCCCCCTAACTTGACTTTTAGGAAGAGAAGTCAAGTTCTTCAGATCTGATCTTCAAGATGCTTTCAACACCTAAGGTTCAGTTGCCCAAATTTGGATCTAGGCCCAGACTTTGATTGATAGTTCTTCTCACCACAATTCTGGTCATTTCTGAATCCTTTGTACATACTAACTTAGCTTTTAGCATCCCTGCTAGCTTCTCCTTGCTGTGATTATAAATTTTGTCCACTAGGTAGTATTCATGATAACATTTGTCAATAGTAATCATGTATACACCACAGTTTTCAAATAGCATCCAGTAATCAATCTTCTTAAATCTATACTCATGATGATGATCTTTAATCCTATATGCTACTTTTTCTGGATCAAACATCATACACAAGTATTCCATAGTTACCTTGAGAAGATTTTCTTCAGTACTTGTCAACACAGGTTCATAGAGTTTCATTCCCACTTTGTACATTTCTTCTATGTCTGCTCTTGAACAACCTCTGATCACTCTCCCCCGGGTTGAAAATGCTTCAAATGTACCATTAGCTCTTTTGATTCTGAAGAAATCCTTTCCATTATCTCTTAGAATGTCCCAAGAGGTGATCTCAGGAGCTTTCATGGAGATTGGAACAACCTTTATAGGTTCTACTATAGTCATGTAGACATCTATATTCTCATCAGTTTGCTTATTGGATTGTTCTGGATTATGCACTGATTCTGCTGCAGTTTCTGCTTTTTCTTCCACTCTTGGCCTTTTGAAAATCCTTTTTGAAGCAATGGTTTTTACCCTTTTTGCAGACTTAGCTTCTACACCCACATTCTCATGCTCTTTCTTCATTTCTTCAGCTGTGTTCTTTGTTGGTGTGATCTCCTCAGGGAATGGTTGTTGAATATTGAGGTCATGCCTTTCCTTCATTCTTCTTTCAACCTCTTCCCTTTGAGATGAGTCCCCTTGAAGTTTGGCCATTTCCTTCTTGTACAACTCCTCAACCTTGCTGTATGCCATGTTGGTGAACATCTCTCCCTTGACCCCAATTGCACCTTTCAGGAAATTTATCATTTTTCTCCTTTCCTGATTGGCCAAAAAGGTCTTGGAAGGCTGTCTTTTCTGCTTTTGACTTGACATTCTTTTGACTTGAAGTTTCTTTACCTGAGCTGCTTCATTTATACTCTTCTGATACTCTGCATTTAGCTTTCTGGCCATAATCTTTGCAAGTTCTTTATCAGTTTCAGTTTGGAGTTGTTCATCCTTTTCCATCTGTTCTTGAAGCTTCTTTGCTATTTCTTCATCCAATTCAATTTGAGTCTTTCTCTTTGAAGGCATTTCAGATTCAACAATCTTCTCCTTTCCTTTTCCCTTTGTATCTGCAGCCTTGTCTTTCTTTTCTGTCTTCTTTGCTCCCCCTTCATTTATGACCACTCCCTTTGCTTTGGGAGTGTCATTCTTGGCTTTAACCAGTGTTTCTGCAATCTCTAGTTCTTCTACAGAAAGCCCTGTTACTGCTTCCTCTGTTTCTACTACTTCTTTTGCTTCAGCAGCATTAACTGTTTCTGCTTCTTGAGCAAATTCTATTTCTGCTTCTATCCCATCCTCTTTCTCCCGCTCAACTTCATCTCCCTTTTCAGAAGACCTTTCTTTCTCTTTTTTAGACTCTTTCTCCCCCTTGTTGGAAGCATCTTTAGCAGTTGATCTCTTCTTCAAAACATACTGTTTTCTTCTCTTCTTTTGTACTAGCCTTGACACCATTTTCTTTAGCTTGGCAATCTGTGCTTGTTGAGACAAGATTACCAGCTTCATTTCATCTATTTCTTTGCCTTGTTTAAGAACGTCCAGGTTGATGTTTCCCATGGTTTCCATCAATTCGTCATAGTTATATCTGTCCTCACCTTCTCCAGGAGTGTTACTCCCTTTTGAATGATCATTGGATCTTTTAGTAGTGGAAGCCTTCTGCCTAGCAGAAGCACTATCCACCCCCTTGGTTTCTTGGCACCTGGGACCTTTGGATGATTGCTCACCCAAAGTTGCCATGGGGAAGGTCTTATGTATGTTACCACTGACCTCCTCTGTGCTAGCAGGAGTAGTGGCAGCCTTAACACCCATATGCTTAACCTCCACCTCAGTGAGCACCTCCTTTGGGTTGGGAGACACCCTTGTGGTTTCCCTGTAGATATACCCTAAAGGAGAATCCTCCCTTAGAGGGCTTAAAGGCTTAATGGGTGAAGGTACAAGAAGGGAAGGAGCCTTCTTTACCTGTTTCCTTTTATAAGTTTGGGTAATAGGAGAAGTGGGCTTATGAAGTAAGGACTGGGGGATAGATATAGAGTAGGAAGGTTGGGATTGGCTAGCAGTGGGATTGTCTAATGAGGGACTTGACCCTGCTGCCATACCTTCTTGTGGTTGGGACACCACCATCATTGTTGAGAACAATGGGGTGTCAACTCCTTCCGAGTCCCTAGCAGATCTTCTCATATTTTAGAAGACCTTGCCTTTAGGGGGTTTAGGTACATATACCCCATCAAAGTGAGGTATATCCGTCAATTCATTGGTAATAACTGTCTGTACAAACCTGGGATACATGAAGAAACTCTTCTTGTTGTCCAGGTTTGAGACAAGATCATTGAAGATCATTAAAGAAAAATTATATTTTCTAGCAATAGATAAACATACCAAAGCATAGGCAATGGGACTGCTAAATTGGCTCCAGCCAGTTGTTTTCTTAGAAATACAGTGCATCAGGGTATGAACAAAGAACCTCCATTGGGGTGAAAATTGAGCTTTGAAAAACTTGAAAATCCCCAATTGGCCTTCATACCCCATTCTGGTGAGGTTTGAAAACAAATCCTCATTTGGAGTAGAAGATATACCTGAAGGATCGTCTAGACGTAGACAAATGCGAATGGTCTCCTCAGTAACTGTCAAGGGTTTGTCACACACCCTTGTTTTGATGCACTGCACTCCATTTTCATTGCTAGTAGTGGCATTGGCCCAGAATTGCCTCTGATGCTCTATGTAGATGGTAGGAGACATGGTGAGAGCATGAGCAATGTGACTTGTCCTAAAAAAGTCGACTATCTGGTGAAAACCTTCGGCTTGTTTTGGCTTTTGGAGCATCGCGATTTGATTGTGCTCGTCGATGAATGCCATGGATGCCATTGAACTTGAGGGTTCTTGCCTGAAAACTTGGTACTTGAGAGAAAAGGGTTAGAGCGCAAGTGAACAGTATGCAAAGAGTCGTTATGAACTTTTAGGCGGGCAAAGGGTATTTATAGTATTCGGGACATAAGCAGTATTAACCTAGAGCAGTATTAACTAACTAGCAGTATTAACTGAGAGCAGTATTAACTAACTAGCAGTATTAACTGAGAGCAGTATTAACCACTAGCAGTATTAACTAACTAGCAGTATTAACTGAGAGCAGTATTAACCACTAGCAGTATTAACTGAGAGCAATATTAACTAACTAGCAGTATTAACTGAGAGCAATATTGACCACTAGCAGTATTAACTAACTAGCAGTATTAACTGAGCACTAGCAGTATTAACACTGTACTGGCAGTACTAAAACTGTACTGACAGTATTAACCATACTTACACTTTTAAGCTTGTGATGAACTGAGTACTGCTATACATTTCCTGAAGAAGAAGATTAGTAACACCAAACATAAACTATATACAGGTATTGAACCACTTTTTAAGTAGGAGCTTATTCAGAGTTGATTATTCCCACACTTGTTACCAAGAAAGTGAATCTACCCACATCAAAGGCTTTAGTGAATAGATCAGCAAACTGGTTATCAGTATGAACTTTGACAACTTGAATAAGCTTCTTTTCATTGCAGTCTCTTATAAAGTGATACCTGATCTCAATGTGCTTTGTCTTTGAGTGCTTGACAGGATTATTAACAATGCTAATAGCACTGCTATTATCAATAAAGATTGGAGTGTGTAGAAAGGTTACCCCATAGTCCAACATTTGATTCTGAATCCATAAGACTTGAGAACAGCAACTTGCAGCTGCTATGTACTCTGCTTCTGTTGTAGATGTGGACACTGTGGTTTGTTTCTTGCACTGCCATGATACTAATCTTGCACCCAAAAACTGGCATCCTCCAGAAGTAGATTTTCTGTCCAAGTTTGCTCCACCTAGGTCACTGTCTGAGTATGCAAGTAGGTCGAATGATGAGTCATAAGGATACCAAAGTCCCAATCTAGGTTGCCCTTTGAGATATCTGAATATCCTCTTAACAGCTTGATAGTGTGATTGCTTTGGCCTAACTTGAAATCTTGCACACACACAGACTGAAACATTATATCTGGCTTAGAGGCTGTAAGATACATGATAGCCAATCATGGATCTATAGTGATGAACATCCATATCCTCCCCCTCAAGATCTGCTGTTATCTGCTTGTGTGTCTCCATAGGTGTGCTGGCAGGCTTTGAGTCTGAGAAACCAAACTTAGTTAGAATGTCCTGCACATACTTGGACTGACAAATAAAAATACCATCTGACTTCTGTTGGACTTGAAGTCCAAGAAAGAAAGTAAGTTCCCCCATGGAACTCATTTTGAACCTTTGATGCATGAGATCCTCAAACTCCTTACACATATTGTCTCTTGTGGATCCAAAAAGAACCCTACATTCTTTTGTTCTATGGCCTTCTTCTCTTTTTCAAACTTCTCTCTTTCTAAAATCAGTACTTTCTCAAAATATGAGATTTGTTGAGAAAGCTTGATGCATTTAAGCTCCACCGACTTCTTTTCCTCAAAACACTTCTTTGAAAAATCTGAAAACTTCTTTGAAAAATTTTTCTTTTCATTTTCAAAATCAGCTTTATTATCAGAAAGCTGTTTTTCCAAAACAGATAAATTCTTTTTAAGCTCAACGTTCTCAGATTCCAATCTCTTTATCTTCTCTTCATTCTGCCCAGAAGATCTTTTCAGAAGATCTTCATTGATAATCTTTAAAGCACTAATTTCTTCTTTCAGTCTGATGTTTTCTTCATAATGCTCTTTTGACTTTTGTGAGTGAAAGTCAACAGTATAACCCATATTAATTTTCTCTAATTCCAGCTTTCTAATTTTCTCTTCAAGCTCAGCAAAATATCCCATCTTGAATGAGTACATCAGCTTGAGTGAATGATCGTTCCAAACTATATATCAGAAAAATCAAAAATCAGATCAAATTGAAATCTTAAAAAAAATATTTCGTGAAAATTGAAATTTGAACAATACTTGTTATTTCGCGATGTAAAAAAAATATTTCCAAAGATGTAATTTTTTTTAACTAAGTCTTGAAGACCCGCACAACTCAAGGAATTCGGGTCACAGAAGAATTCGAATCACATAGGAATTCGGGTCACAGAGTTTCAAGAAATGCGGATCCTGAAGGGAATGCATAAGAGATATGCATGTCAAGAAAGAAACGCATTATGAGGAATGCGGGTGAAGAAGGAAACGCATTTATGAGGAATGCGTGTCCTGAATGAAACACATAGAAGGAAATGTGTGTTAAGAAGGAAACGCATATGAAGTAATGTGTGTTAAGACTGACACGCATTTGAAGAAATGTGTTTCAAGGTAGACCCGCACTTGATGAAATGCGTTTCCAAAAGAGATTCAACAACTTCAAAATCTCGTGAAAAACATGCAAACTATAAGATAGACCCGCATTTCAGGATGAATGACCCGCATTTCATGATGAATGACCCGCATTTCATGATGAATGACAGATTCAAACTTAAATCAATCGAAACCTGCAAAATTGATCTCAAAAATTTGTCAGCATCATCGAAAAACAGTTCTAAACATACAAATACATTCAATTTTCGATTAAAACAACAAATCACTCGAATTCGAACAAGAACAGTATTTGAACTCGTGTCCAAGAAAAACTCAAAAAATCAAAAATTGGAATTGATTTTGAACGAATTTCGAGATGGAATCTAAACAACAATCAATCACTACACCAAATCGAACACAATGAATCCATTTTCTTTCATCAAAAACGATTTTTCACATGAAATTCGGATGAACAGTAACAAACTCGTTTCTTAAAAATATTTTCGAAAAAACTCAAATTTTCGATCCAAAAACACCAAATTTCAATTCAAATCATGATAAAATCTTTTCTGAAAAGTTTGGTTCAGCTCTGATACCAATTGTTAATCATAAAATCCCAATCTATAAAGCTAATTACTTAAGATATGAACATTAAGATCAAGAACTAGAGAGAGAAAGTAGATCTTGAATATCACAACTCTAGAATTACAATACAATGCATAGACTAGTTCGTTATTACAAGCTTACAACCACAAACCTATTTATACTACACAACTAATACAAAGACTTAACAACTAAGGAAAGTAAACTTGCTTTGACTAACTATTACAAGGTCAATGTTGACTTTTACACATTTGACTTTCCTATTAAATCTTGGATACAATATTTAGACTTAACAATTTGGACCAGCAAGATTTCCTTCTTCTTTCTCTTGATGAACAGAGTCTTATCAATGACTCCTCTTTCAAAGCCATTTTCCAAGAGATAGGATGACAGAATGTCATACCATGCTCTTGGTGCTTGATGCAGTCCATAAAGTGCTTTCTTCAGTTTGTATACTCTGTCTGGATAGCTTGGGTTTTCAAACCCTGGTGTTTGACAGACATATACTTCTTCTTCAATTGAGCCATATAGAAATGCACTTTTTACATCCATTTGATAGACTTTAAACTTCATATAAGAAGCATAGGCCAGGAACAATCTGATTGCTTCTATCCTAGCCACTGGTGCAAATACTTCTTCATAATCTATTCCTTCTTCTTGTGTGTACCCTTGTGCCACCAACCTTGCTTTGTTCTTTATTACTATTCCTCTCTCATCTCTGTTATTTCTGAAGACCCATTTTGTACCTATTGCTCTTTGACCTTTAGGAAGGTCTACCAGATCCTAAACATCTTGCAGCTTGAATTGGAGCAGCTCTTCTTGCATAGCTTCTATCCAACTGGAATCTTTCATAGCATCATAAGCCTTCTTAGGCTCAAGCTGGGATAGAAAGCAAGAGAGCACTGTATGTTGTTGGTCTTGCATAACTTGCAGCCTGCTTTGATTTCTAGTCATCATAGGAGAAGAGATATCCCCTATTACCAACTGAGGAGGATGATTCTTTTGTGTTCTTGTTTGATGACTAGATTCTTCATTGAGTCCCACCTCTAGATTGGAGTCATTCAACTCAACTGAGGTGATTTCAGCAGCTACTTCTGGTTCTTTATTCTCTTGATTCTCCTCATCTCTCCTTTCTTCTTCACTCTGATTTGGTTCAGTAGATGGCTCCTTTTCACAGTCTTCAATAGGATCCACTGTAGGTATGGGAAAAATCACAGACTGAGGTATGTTTTCTTGAACTTGTGTAGTCCCTGATCCTCCACTACCTGAACCTGCATAATCATCACTACTGAAACCAAAAGAGTTAGTTAGTGAATCAATGTCAAACAGCCACTGAGGACCAGACCCAATAGGATTTGGTGTGTTCTCATTGCATTTGACATTGTCACTTTCTTCAATTATTCTAGAAGAAGAGTTAAAAACTCTGTAGGCCTTACTCTGAGATGAGTAACCAACAAGAAATCCATCATCTGCCTTGCTATCAAACTTTCCCAAGTGAGATTTGGAATTGAGAATTGTACAAGGACACCCAAAAGGTTTGAAAAATCCAATAAAGGGTTTTCTTTTATTTAAAAGCTCATATGGGGTCTTGTTCTTTGGCTTGACCACTAGAACTCTGTTTTGGACATAACAAGCAGTATTAACTGCTTCAGCCCAGAAAGTAATTGGCAGTTTTGAATCTGCTAACAGAGATCTAGCAGCCTCTATTAGTGTCCTATTCCTTCTCTCAGCAACTCCATTTTGTTGTGGAGTCCTAGGAGCACTATACTGTCTCTCAATGCCTTTTTCTTCACAAAAGGTGTTTAGATCAAGATTTTTAAATTCAGTTCCATTGTCTGATCTAATGACTTTTACTTTTTGATTTGTTTGGTTTTCAATTCTTAGGATAAAGGATTTGATCACTCCACTTGTCTCATCCTTAGTCCTTAGAAAATATACCCAAGTAAATCTAGAGTAATCATCATCAATAACCAAGCAATATGATTTCTTCCCTATGCTCATCACATTTGTAGGGCCAAACAGATCCATATGTAATAACTGGAGACAAGAAGAAATTGTATTTAACTCTTTGGATTTATGAGAAGTTTTGTGTTGTTTGCCTTTGAGACAAGCAACACAATGAGCATCACATGAAAAGACTTTTGATGGTAAACCTCTTACAAGGTTATTTTTAACAAGTTTGTTCATTGTCTTGAAATTCATGTGACACATCCTTCTGTGCCAAAGAGAGGATTCATCCACAGAAGCTTTTGAAACAAGACAGTTCAGGGTTGAATCACTTGGAACATTGTCCATATCTAGACAGTAAACATTGTCCTTTCTTGGAGTTCTAAGTAGTATCATGCTTTCATCAACTACCTTGAATCCTGGAGCAACGATCATACATTCTGTATTTGTAAATAATATACTATGTTGTTTGTCACAAACCTGTGATACACTTAACAGGTTGTACTTTAGCTGATCAACATAGTAGACATCCTCAAATGTCATCTTACCTTTTGTAACATTACCTTTCCCACTTATTTTTCCACCTGCAAGATTGTCTCCAAATGCAACATGTCCTCCATTGATATGCTTGAAATCTGAAGGCATGACATGTTGCCTGTCATGTGCCTAGAGCAACCACTATCAACATGCCAGATGCTCTCTCCCTTGAGCTGTTGGTTGCCCTGCACATAAGATAAATCAGTTAGTATTGATTAGGAACCCAAGCCAAAGTGGTCTTGGGTACCCCTTTATCATCAAAATATTTGCATTCCTTCTTGACAAGATTTTTAAACTTTGACTCCTCATTTCTGGAGTACTTTGTCACAATAATGGGTTTTGCTGCACATTTGCTAGAAGCAGTACTGGATTTAGAAGTACTAACTGCATTAGCAGTACTAACCTTGTTAGAAGTAGTAGCTGTGTCAGCAGTAGTAACCTTTGAAGAAGTACTAACAGTGTTAGAAGCATTAATATTCGCAGTAGTATTAACACTGGTAGCAGCAGTATTGCTACTAGCAGCACTATCCCTGTCAGCAGTACTATTTGATGTAGCGGTACTAGCAGTTTTAGTGCTTCTAGGCACCCACATTTTAATACTTTCTTTTAAAACCTTTTTCTTCATTTGGCCTTTCGTTTCAACAGATTTCTTAGCCACATGTTTTTTTCCAGCCTTCCTATAACCAACAGGTTTTTGCACAAATCTTTGAAAGTTCATCTGTTGGTTAATAGGGTTAAAGAAACAGTGCTTAGCCAAATGATTCAACTTACCACATATGAAACAAGGTTTTGGTCTGATTATCTTACTCAGATCAACTCCTTGTTTCTGAGCCCATTGATTATTCCAGTTGCTTTGATTACCTCTTTTTGTACCAAAACTTAGGCTCTCAGTTTTATTGCAAGCACACTATTTACAAGGTCCAGGATTCACAATAGTGGTCTGTTTGTAATGGACCTTGTTGGTCTTTCCTTTGGTCTTCTCTATCTCTTTGGACTTGACCCAGATTCTTCCCCCACCCTCATTGGTAACAATGTTGTTCTATAAGGGTATCTCTTTACTCACAGCATTGTTCCTATTCTCACAGGCTTCTTTCTCAGTCATATCCTCAATAACCACCTCATTCAAAGGATCTATCTTAAAGGCTTTCTCAGACAAGTCCTTTTTCTCCTTGGTCTCTAACAAGTCTGATGTAGGAGGAATGTAGATGTTGTTGTAAGGAGGGGGTGTGTTGTTGTATCCAATACCAGGCTTCATCTTATCATGAATCTGAGCCTTTAGAAGAGAATCCATTGCTTTTGAGGCATATGAAAACTTTTCTATATCAAGCTTAACCTTAGCTAGTTCTTCTTTCAACTAATCATTCTCTTCTTTTGACTTAGACAGTTTGGTCTCTAACTCATTCTTTTGCCACTTCCAGTAGTTTGTGTCATAAGAGTGTTGAAGTTCATTGGCTTGGAAGCCTTTGATTTGTTCTTCAAACCTCTCAACTATCAACACATAATCTCTTCTGTCCTTTTCTAATCTTTTGAGGTCATCACACGTGTTTTGATTGTGATCCCTGTACCTTTTGACAGTGTCTATGCAAGTTTGAGTACAAAGATTAGAAATTACCTCAGAGGGGAGATCAGATACCTCTGCCATAAGAGCTTGATTCTCAATGGCTTCCTCAGCTTGGTCACTCCAGTTAAACCCCATTCCTTGTTGAGAAACAAGGGCTTGAGCAGAGTTCTTGTTTTGATTGTAGCCTCCATTCTGAGCTTGTTGGTGGTTGTTGTTTGGCACACCACTTCTGCACTCTCTATCAAAGTGTCCCTTCATGTGGCACTTATAGCATTCCACCTTTGTCTTATCAAAACCAGCTCCATTTGCTCTTCTTTGAGAGAAGTTATTCCTCCCAGTTCTTTTAATAAACTTCTTCACCCTCATAGATAACATGGCCATCTGCCATTTGATATCCATCTCCTCCAGATCATTAGGGTGAAGTTGTTCCAGATCATCATTAATCAAGGAGTTGTTGCTGTGACTGGACAAAAAGGCTTCAAAGACAGTTTCTGTACCTTTTTCTGAATTCACTCCACTAGCAGCACTAACAGGTTCAGGGTTGGCAGTAGTATCAGTAGATGCTGATAGAAGTGTTGCATTATGAATGTACCCAGTGGGCTTCTTCTTGGCTTCTACCTCAGATTCAAAGACTCTTAGATCATTATACAAATCATCTAGTTCCTTCTCTTCCAGATTGTCACTCTGTCTATATGAGACAGTGTACATAGTCCATCCATCCCCAAGAGATCTAAGGAACTTTCTGTTGATATCATCTTGCTCCATCTTCACTCCAACAGTAGCCAGTTCACCAATAAGCTTGTTGAACCTGTCAAAAGTTTGAGTCATAGACTCATTCTTTGAAGAAGTGAAGTTCTCATACTGCTGCTTCAGAACATCCCTTTGATTTCTTTTGGTGCTCTTAGTTCCAGCAAATCTTTTCTCTAGAGCATTCCAGAGAATCTGAGCATCAGTGCAGTTACAGAATTGATGCTGATATTCATTGGGAATGGCCAAGAGCAGGGTGCTCAAGGCCTTCATCTCTGTCTGTCTGATCTTCCTCTCTCCATCTGTCTTTGGTGGAGATCTTTTCCCATCTGGTCCAATCTGGCCTTCAGTAGAGGGGCCATTCTCAATGACATCCCACATTGAGTAGTCAGTGAGGAGAATGTATTGCCTGATTATGATCTTCCACATGTCAAACTCATTGGGTTTGAGCATTGGAACCTAAGAGACAAGAGTACTGTTTGAATCTGCAAAGTTTTCCATGATGAATGAATGAATGTTTCTGAGAGATGACGCTCTGATACCACTTGTCAGGATCGAATTCTCAACAAGAATTTTGAATACTCAGAAACAATATCAAAGAAGTTTGCGGAATAACAGTTTGATATTCAATGAAACAGTAAACAAACAGTAAATATGATGAACAACTTGTAAACTTGTATTTAATGATTGAAGTTACAAGATTAAACACACAACCTCAATCTTGAAGAACAAGCTCTTTCAAGACGAATTCTACTTCTCTAGAATTAGGAACTATGCCTTGAGGTTGATTCTCTCTCTATCTCAAAAACTCAGAATTAACTCTAATCAAAAGATTACTTAACAATTCTAAACAATACTATACATATACTAAAGATAAAAGATAATTACAATTAATAAAATATCTTCAGAATATCTTCCATGAATGTCTTAAGTCTATCCAGCTGTCATCCTTGTCATTCGGATCTCCATGTCATAAGCAGTATTAATCTTCAGCAACATTAACACTCTGAGCAGTACTAACTAAGATCAGCAGTATTAATCACTTAGCAGTAGTAACTCCAGCAGTACTAATCTCGAAGAGCAGCATTAATTATGTTCCAGCAGCATTAACTTCAACTGGCAGCATTAACTCAGAAGTACTAATTGTTGAACTAGCAGCATTAATCATACTTAGCATTTCTTCAGTTCCCAACAAAAGAGACAAAACTTAACAACTTGCTTGAATGCACTAAGATTGCTTGAGCTGAAAAAGCGTGGTTTCCATGGAGAGATCTTCACCCTTTATATACTACCCCATGCATTAAATGCAGAGGACACTTTTCATTTGATGAGTGGATCCTTGAGATATCTTCAATAAATTATTAGATATTTAAAATGACTTATCAAGATACAAAAGGTAACTTTTGTACTATGATAAGACAATATCCTAATAAAATATTTCTGGTATAAATCTTTTAAGAAGAAAGTCTCAATCAGATGAGAACTTAAGTAAGTATCCTCTGTGGAATAGAAGTTTACATTCCTTTTGTCAGATTGACATTGGGAATGAGGAGGCATAGTCAAATCGTGAGGATTTACTATAAAGATACCACTGAACAGAAAAATGTTCGGTAGTGAGAAACTCTGCCGAAGGTTCGACAAAAGTTGTCGTTTATGAGATTTCGGCAATAAAGTCTTTGCAGAAGAGAGTAGACATCGGCAAGGAGGATGTCTACCGAAGATATTGAATGTCTTCGGCAGTTTTGGCTTAGTTCTTTTGAAGTTCATCTTAATCCGCATAAGTAGACGTGCTTCATGTTGGATTCGGTTGATCTTTGATTCGATCTTTTAAGGCACAACTAAACTATTACAAAGAACCATAAAAATTCCTAAGTATAAAAAAAATCAATCATTTTACAGATATACAATTACAAGTCGAAAACGGGAGGTTATCTTCAAATCTTAGATTACCCAACAATCTCCCCCTATTTGATGATGACATACCATACTTAGACAAAAGAGATAGATACATGAACAATGCATTTTAACCCTTTTCATACTCTTTTGGGGTTTTTTTTACATAGACCATTATTTTTGTTTCTTTTTGGATTTTTTAGAGTATCTGACATTTACAAGTATAAAATAATGAAATAATAAACTTTACAAGATATTTAAATCAAACTAAAATTGCACATTGTATTAATCTTGTAAAAAGATTACAATACAAGTTCAAAGATAGAAGATAAATAAAAACAAAATAACTATTCAAAAGGTAGTTGAGGATCGGAATTTCTTCTTTTGAGTTCGTCGGTGGTGGCAACATAGAGATCCATTGCTTGTAGTGGGATGATTTGAATGATCCCATATAAGAAGGTAGTGTCGGCAACAGAAATCTGACTTGTTCCGAAGAAACAAATTTGACCGAAGGCATCATTGAAGAAGATTCCTTGGATCGGCTCACGAATTACTCGTTTTGAAAGCATTTATGCTCTTGTCTAAACACATCATAATCTCCATCCATTCGGTTATCCCATACCTGAGAAGAGAGTCAAGTCTCTCAACAAACCTCGAAAGATCTTCCTTTATGATGATTATCCGAGTGGTGTCACATTCTTTAGATGGTTTAAGAATTTTGACATCAATGATTTTGAGAGAATTCTTTCGGTTTGAGAGAGCCTTGTGGTACCAATCAATGCACATAGCCTTGATCTCTTCGTTTTTCTTTGTCGATTCTTCTAAGGCACCCATTTGAAGAAGTTTAACACTGGCCGCGTCGGTTGGGACCTTTGCCTTCTCAGCCTCTTCCTCAACCAATTTCTGAGCTATCTCACTACTTTATCAAGTGCTAAGTGAGCCAGCTCAGCATTCTTCTGTTCTTCCACCGATAACCCAAGATCTAAGGTAACAGTCCTCGGAGGAGGTGCAAGCCTTAACCCACTTCCATCGGTAAACAACTTCCTCCTAGCTTCTTTTAAACGCTTGGCTTCCGCGGCTTCTTCCTTAGGACTGAGTTTCTTTTTACCCCTGTCATTTTTCAACAAGGACTCTTCGACCACTTTTAAGGAGTGGTCAATTCCCTCACCTTCAATGACAGCAGGATCATCATTGGTTCTCTTAGGTAGCGTTTGGTACGCAGACTGGATGGGACGGGACGGGACAGGACGGAACAGGACGGGACGGGACGGGACTAATTGTCTGTCCCACGTTTAGTTTAGGTTTAAAATCATATGTTTGAAAAAGGGTAATATTGTAATTTTACGTTTAGTCCCATGTTCCACCTATTTTGGTCGAACTAAAAAACTTAAGTTTTGTCCCATGAAATTTGATTTTTGTCCCATGTTGTCCCATGTGATTTTTGTCCCATGGCATACCAAACATGGGACTATTTTTTTTTTGTCACGTCCTGTCCCACCCAGTCTGCGTACCAAATGGACCCTTACATTCGGTAGATGCCGAAGAGTGTTTTTCTTTGTCTTTTTCTTCCTCATCGACAGCAACTGATACATCTACTTCCTTTTCTTTTGATTTCTCCCCCTCCACCACAACATCCGTAACATTTTGAGAGGGAGGATTTTGGGATTCTTCCTAACTCGCACTGGTAATAGTAATATGAGGGGTAATAAGCTCCCCCTCAGATGGTTTCTCTCCCTCAGTGTGTGACGTGGAAGAAAGCCCAGCCTTGACCGACACACGACCAATGCGACGATCAATACGTTGCACACATCTTCTATCATTAGGACCGAAAGCAAAATCAGTGATGTCTATATCAAGAGAATCAGCACAGTACTAAGCGACCGAAGCAAGCATGCCTTCAAGCTTAGCATTGATCTTTGACAGAGCATCGAGAATCTGAGTGTTTATCTGATCCTGAGTATTAGCCCTTTGCCGAAGAAAGGAAAGCTCTTAGTCACGAGCATCGGAGGCAGCTTTGAGAGCAACCATAGAGAGGGTGAGATGGGTGTTGTTGTCGATGAGTTTGATAACCTCTTTGAGAACAACGTCCAAAGCATCACTAAGAGGGTCGCAAATACCAAGAATATCCTGCTGCATGGCGTCCATGCATTTGAAAAGGTCAGAGTTCACATGAAGAATTTTGGTATTTTGCTCCTTAACGAGGCCAAGGAGCTCGACAAGAGATTTGTTGGTCGCATCAAGAGAAAAGAGAGCTCTTGATCTCGGATAGAGCCTTGTTCAAGCAAGGTGATTCGATGGCCAATGGTGCCAAGAAAATGATCGAACTCTTCTTGTAGACGCTCAAATTAAAGTCCAAGAAAGCGATGTTGCTGATTGGTATCTTGGATATCGGCAAGTACCTCAGCAGGTATAGAGAGAGGAGTCTGAAATGCCTTCTGCAGAAAGGGAGGTAGTGCCGAAGGTCCTACCCGGGTGGCAGTAGGAGAGAGAGGTTGATAGGGCAAGCTTCGGTGAGGAGGTAGAGGTTGCCTTTTCGGTGGGAAACCCGGTGGGAAGTCGGTGGATGAAGAAGTAGAATGTATGAGTGAGTGTTTAAAAGTGGGTGGTGGAGAGGGGGTAGGATTTTTAGGTGATGGTTTAGTGGGGGATGATTTCTTGGGAGACACTTTCGGCGTTGAGGTTTTCGGTGGTGAAAGGGATTGTTCGACAGTATTGATGGTTGCCGATATTATGACTTAGGGTGAAGGGGTGCGTTGTTCGGTGGCAGCATAAGTGGTGGTGTCAGTGAATAACAATTCCAGAAAATCATCCTTGGTGCTCTTGGAACCGACACCTGGAAATGTCGGCTCTTCATTGAGTTGTGCAAAGTCTTCGGGTGTGACCCCGGGTGATAGGTTATGCGGTGGTGAAAAGGAGCGTTGGTCCGGAGAGGAGACCAACTCATCTTCATCCATCAATTGAAATTGAGGTGAAGGTTTAGTAGGGGGCTCCGTTTGTACAACCAAACCCTTTTGAAAGGGAGTGGAGGAGGTAGGTTTAGGCTTAGCAGATCATCTTGGCCCGAAAGAGGGAATTTCAACTTCATCCGATTTTTGAGAATCAGTAGACGGATGGTGAGGTTCGGCTAAAATAGGTTTACTAAGCCTCTTAGGACGAGACTTAGGAGGGGATTTTGAGCCCCACCGCTTTTGAGAAGAAGGGGTGATGACTGGGGTAGACTCCGAAGGATTTTTCGGAGTCAAAGTCATGGTAGCAAGTGCGACGACAATAGCCTGTTTAGTAGTCTTTTTTTAGGCTACTGTCTTGGCTCGGGAGAAAGGAAGGAGAAGAGGGGTCACCGATTTGGGTTGACCCTGGCATTGTTGAGGCCTTTCGACACCTATATCCACAGAATCTCCCCAAACCGGATTGGAAGAAGTAGCAAAAGAGATCATACCTGTCGTCAAGGGGTTGTCGGTAGCCTTCATTGCTTTGTGCAATACTTGTTTACCAAGCTGATTAGTTGGCAAGTCATACAAGATAGTAGGTTCGGGCAATGCAGCGTCGGCAGCAAGGGGTACCGCCAACTTGTGGTTGATGATCGGTGATAGAAATCGTGGAAGAGCTATATGAGGAGTACGAGAAGGAGAAGTAATGGTAACAATGGAGTCAAATATCACCCGAGCAAAGTCGATACGGCGCATGAACATCAGTTCATGGGTCGAACGAGTAACGAAGGCCGGAGATTGGTCCCACCCAGAGGTTTTGTGGGAAATACAGTGGATAAGATGGGAGAATAAGAAGTTACAAATGCCTCCCATATTCTTTCGAAGAAGAGTACCAGATCCTTTGCCCTTGCCTTCATGAATGTAGTTCATGGCTTCGACAAGTTCCTCGTGGTCACGATTTGTGGGGAATGGAGCATAAGGCTTGAACACTGGTAGTTCAAGGATAGAACGAACATCCTCAACACCGAAAGTGAGATCGGGATGTTCAGAATCAGAAAGAATGGAGGCGGATACCTGACGAGATTGATCATCCGTGTTTTCAGTAACGCTTTGACCTTGGGTTATCTCCCTTATGCTATAATCTTGGAGACTTGATTTTACTCATATTTGCGGTCATTTGTTTTATAAAGTTATTCAAATGTCATTATTTGAGCATTACCATTATCCTCGTTTTGAGTAAGCATTGGGTTGCATTATTTCATAAAAGAATGTTTTGGCGATGAGACATCCATCTACAAAATGCATATTATTGGAGAATGAGGTGTTCTCTTATTTTAAAATAAATCATTTAAAGGATCATGATTATAAGTCACAATGCTTCCGTTTTACGCTTTCCTGTATAATCTTGATATAAAACTCTTGAACTCACTAGGCGTTAGCCTAACCTTTTTTTTATTTGTCGGCATGTGCAACAGGTTCCGGTTGAGAATAGTTCTAGTGACGCTGTGAAGCGATGAGTGCTAGTTGTGTGCTCGAAGAGGTGATTAGCTTGATGAAGTCTTCCGCATTTATATTTGGAGATAACGATTGTTATTGGGTTATAGTGACACTCAAATTTAGTTAGTCTTTATGTAATACTTTAATTATTTGTTGAGGGTTCAACCTAGAATTGTATTTCAATTATGGACTTTTAGTAAGAGACTTTATTACCCTTTAAGGTAATTTTTTTGAAAGTTTTTAATTAGTCGCTCTTTCCAAATTTGAGGGTGTTACATATTCGGTATGCATGAGACTTTCCGAATGGTGGGTTGCCGAAGGAAGAAGAGGGTTTCGGTAGGAGTGAGAGCCTTGCCGAAAGTAAGAAGATTTGCAAAGAAATGTATTCGGCAAAGTATATGTTCGGTAGGCTTGAGGTTTACCGAAAATGGATGAAATGTAAAGAGAGATACTTGCGTTATGAGCGTTCGGTAGAAGGGAAGTTTGCTGAAAAGAGCTATTCGGTAGGAAACCTTCCAAAAAATACAAGAGAATTTTTTTTATTCAAAATTTAACATACCTAAATATCCAACAAGAAAGTTGAATCTTGTTTCATCCAGAGGTTTGGTGAAGAGATCTGCTAGTTGAAAGTCGGTAGGGATGAAATGAAGTTCAATATCACCTTTAGAGATATGATCTTTTATAAAGTGATAACGAATATCAATATGCTTTGATCTGGAATGCAACACAGGGTTGTTTGCAATGGCTATTGCACTAGAGTTGTTACACAGTATAGAAACTTGTGAGTAGAACTGATCATAATGTTGGTGTTGATTCTTCATCCACAAGATCTGAGCACAACAACTGCCAGCTGCAACATATTCAACCTCTGCAGTAGAAGTGGAGACCGAATGTTGTTTCTTGCTAGACTAGCTAACCAAATTTCCACCTAGTAATTTCCAGCTCCTTGTTGTGCTTTTTCTATCTACTTTAGACCCTGTGAAGTCAGAATCTGAATAGCCAATTAGGTCAAAACCTGAGTCTTTGGGATACCAAAGACCCAAATTCATAGTACCTTTTAGGTACCGAATTATGCATTTTACAACAGCCAAGTGAGATTCCTTAGGATTGGCTTGATAATGCGTACATAGACACGTAACATACATAATATCAGGTCTACTAGCAGTAAGATAAAGAAGAACTTTATAACTGGTGATGTCAACCGGTGATGTCCACAGTGATGTCAACCGGTGATGCGAACTGGTTTACCAGCTGGATCAACATGAATTTTAAGAGGTGGTGCCATGGGAGTTTTCATGGGAGAGCAGTTTTCAAAATTAAACTTCTTTAGAAGGTCACGAATGTATTTGCTTTGATATATGAAAATACCTTCAGAAGTTTGTTTTATTTGTAGGCCAAGAAAGAATGTTAGCTCCCCCATCATGCTCATCTCATATTTGCTCTTCATGAGAGAGGCGAACTCCTAACAAAGATATTCGTCAGTGGCACCAAAAATGATATCGTCTACATACATGTGAACTAGAATTATATTACCTTTGGTCTTCTTCAGAAAGAGAGTGTTGTCAATTTTACCTCGGGTATATCTGTTGGAGAGAAGAAAGTCTGTTAAAGTATCATACCAAGCACGAGGAGCCTGTTTTAGACCATAGAGAGCTTTATCCAATTTGAACACATAGTATGGATGAGTTGGATCTTCAAAACTTGGAGGTTGCTTCACATAGACTTCTTCAGCAAGTTCTTCATTGAGAAATGCACTCTTTACATCCATTTGAAAGACCCGAAAATTCTTGTGAACAACATGAGCTAGAAAGATTCTTATTGCCTCAAGTCTAGCAACAGGAGCAAAGGTTTTATCATAGTCGATTCCTTCCTCCTGTCGGTATCCTTGAGCAACAAGTTTGGCCTTGTTTCGAATGACGGTGCCTTCTTCATCCATCTTGTTTCTGAAGACCTACTTAGTGCCAATGATGGTCTTTCTATAAGGATGAGGTATAAGTCTCCAAACTTTTTTCCTTTCAAATTGAGAAAGCTCTTCTTGCATAGCAGTGATCCAACATGGATCGGCTAAAGCTTCTTCAAATTTCTTGGGTTCCTTGACAAAAAGAAAGTTCACATAGATGCAGATATTTCCAATACCTCTTCTTGTCTTAACACCTGCTTGTTGATCTCCTATGATCTTCTCAATAGGGTGATCTTTGGTCCATTTTGTAACTGGTGGAAGAGGTGCAGGAGATGGTCTTAGAGAGTATGAGGATGAAGGTTTGGTAGGGATGATGTGAGTAGGTTGATGAGTAGTGTGTTGAGATATAGTTTCGGCAGGGAGTTTGGTGACCACAAGCTGAGGATTAGGTTCATCAATACATTTCCTCCTGAGGTTGTAGACTCTATAGGGATCAAATTTCCCAAGATGTTCTCGATCATTAAGAATGAAACACACACAGCCGAAAACATAAAGAAAGTTGATGTTGGGTTTTCGACCATAAAAGACTTCATAAAAGGTCTTGTTGTGTCTTTTCACTATGATAGACCTCTTTTGAGTAAAACAGATTGTGCTGACAGCTTCAACCCATAAATAGGTAGGAAGATTAGATTCACTCAGCATAGACCGTGCAACTTCACATAGAGTTCTGTTCTTTCTTTCCACAACTCCATTTTGTTGTGGTGTTCTAACAGCTGCAAAGTTTTGGGAGATGCCCTTGTCATTGAAATAGGCATCCAAAGTAGAATTTCTGAATTCGGTGTCGTTGTCACTTCTTTTTCCACCAAGGCTTGGAGTGCTGACAGGGCCACATAGATCCATGTGCAACATCTGAAGAGGAGTAGTGATAGAGAAACACTACTTGGTTTTGAAAGAGGACTTTGTTAATTTCCCTTTCTCACAAGTTGCACATAGCTTTTCCTTAGAAAAGGAGATATTTGGCATTCCCACAGCTAGCTCTTTGTTAATTTAACGTCTTGAAAATAAGATGAGAGAGACGTTTATGCTAGAGCCAGTTCTTCTTTTCAGAATATTTAGAGATGAAACAAATACTTTTGTCTTCTGTCGATTTGTAACTCATATTGATGAAGTACACATTGTCCTTTCTAAGGCTAGATAGAACAGTGTGAAAATGTTTATCAGTAATGAGACATTAATCATGCTCTCTGAAAATCACATAGTAACCCAAATCACACAGTTGACTAATGCTCAGAAGATTGTGCATTAATCCTTCTACCTAGGCTACTTTGTTGAATGTGATGGAACCATTAGAGAGAGTTCCATAGCCTTTAGTAGAACCACGAGAGTTGTAACCAAGCGTTACAGTTGGTCCCTTTTCAGTCACATAGTTTATTAGAAGAGATTTATTCCCGGTCATATGACGTGAGCACCCGCTATCAAGATACTAAGTTTGATTATGTCCAATGACCTACAATCACAAAGAAATCAGTCTTTTGGTACCCATTTTTAGGTGGGTCCTTTAGGGTTAGGAGAGGAATAAGGACCATCTTGACTATATCTGTCAATTCGTTCCTTTGGGAAGTCCTTAGCCAAATGAAAAGTGTCACCACAATTATAGCATTTACGATAAATGAACACCTTTTTAGATTCTTGAGAAGGTTCTTTGGCTTTTCCCTTGGACTTGGCTTTAAGAGGTTTGGAAGTAGTAGGAAGAATGGTTGACTTGAGAGGAGTAGGAAGAATAATAGGCATGGGTCCTAGAATTCCCTTTTCAAAGGGATGAGAAGAAATAGAGATTCCCTTAGATTTTGACTTTTCCAAGTTTATTGATTTGGGAATGAACTTAGTAAGTGGGTCCTGAGACTGACCTTTTGGAGGAGGTGTTACCTTTCCTTTTGTGGAAAGATCTATAGCTATTGACTTCCCTTTATCAAGGAAGGTAGGTTTCATGGAAGAAGAAGAGGAGGAAGAAGCTTCACCAAGATTCAAAGATTTAAACATATTATCTACAGGTTTCACAATGTCATTAGAATCTTGGTTCTCCTTAAGCTGAGGTTTATTTTGTTTAGCAGAAACAAAACTCCAAATTTTCTAGAATCACGAAGATCCATTGAATATACAGAGCCAGAATCTCCTGAGTCAGAATCAGTACATTTAGGAGAGTATGAAGGAAGTTTAAAAAGAGAAGGAAGATTTTGAGAAGAAGAAGGAAGATCCTAAGAGGGAGGATAATCAACATCCATTTTTCCATAACCTAGGCCAAACTTATCATCACCAGTTACTTGGTATTGAAAATCTTTTCGAGGTTTTTGGAAGAAGTGGTCCATTTGTTGACTATTTCTTGTTCCTTTTGAAGACGTTTAAACAGTTTATTCTTCTCTTTTGCAAGAACAAAGTTAAAAGTTTTTAAATCTTCTAATTCAGTTTTTATTTTATCGAAATGATTTAGCTGAGAAAGACAGACTTGAAGCTGAGAACATAGAGACTTGATCTGTGCATTGGCTCTTTTCTTGGCATCCTTTTCATTATGATAAAGCACCATTAAAGAGTCATATGCTTCGATATTTTCGTCATTTGAGAGAGGGTGAAAGGGATGTACCTGGGAAGAAGAAGAAGAGCACTCAGTAGAGAAGTCCATCATTGTGTCAGTATCCTTGGCTACCGCATCAGTCTTTGCCATGAGGCATTTGCTTGATATTTCTTTCTCACTGTCAGAGGTGGGCTTATCAGCCCAATCATGGGATTCAGCCATTAATCCTTTTTTTTTTACGATGAGAGCTTTCATTTCTTTCTTTTTCTCTCTTGTTTTTATCTTTATATTTTTCAGCTCGATCAGAATGATCTTTGGAGGAAGACAAGGAGGATTTTTTAGAGTGAGATCGACCAGTAGAAATCGATCTTAATCTCCTTCTTTTAGAAGAGTTGGAAGAGTTAGATTTATATTTTCTTGGAGGATTGCCTCTGCACTCAGATGCAAAGTGGCCTTTCTTACCACATGCGTAGCATTCCTCTTGGGATTTATCCATAGAATTCATTGAGGAGAAAGAAGATTTTTTTGTTAGTTCTGAAACAGTTAGAAGAAGGGTTGTTTTGGAACTTAGAAAAATTAGCTAGCATACCCATTTCCTCCATCATTTGATCGACTGAGGTTTCATCACATTCATCATCAGCCTCACTTAGATATACCTCCGAATGGTGATCTGAGTCACCATGACTCTCTCGGTCAGAATCATCTGAAGGATAGGTGATGCAAGGGATACACCCAGATTTCTTGGAGCTATCACTGATAAGAGCCATAGAAGCGGTTTTTATCTCTTTTATGATAGTTCTCCTTTGAATTCGAGTTTGCTCATAATTGAAAAGAGTTCCATAGAGTACAGGAAGAGGAAGATGATCAAGATCCTTGGTTGTCTTGGTACAAGTACATATGTTCTCCCAAAAATCTGGAAGTTCATCCATGAACTTGCACAGGACTTCCCCATTATCATATAATCTCCCCAGAAGTTTGAGATCATTTAGAAGACTGTTAAAGCGATTGTAATATTCAGAAAGAGATTCTCCCTTTTCGTGGGAGAAGAGTTCGTACTTTCGTACGAGATAGGTTTTCTTACTTTTCTTAACCTCATATGTACCTTCGTACAGAACATAGAGTAGACCACATTTCCTTGGCAGTAGAGAGGTTAACCTAGGAGTGATACACTTCATCTGGAAGAGAGAGAACAATGATTGCTCGAACTCTAGAGTAAAGGCCAATGAGGCGCTTGTCTTCCTCGGTGTATTCTTTAGGCTTTTTGACAATGTATTGCCCAGTAGCAGAAGTTCATTCCTTGTCAGATGAGTCATCGGAATCTGGATACACAATATCTTTGTCCTTTTCTTTTTCTTTTGGAGTTTTAACAAATTTGTCCCTGACTTTAAGGATGAGAGGACCGTCATGAAGAACAATAAGAAAACGATTATCGACACCCTCAAGAAACAACATAATGCGACTTTTCCAAAAGGAAAAGTTATTGGGGTTGAACTTCGGAGGTTTAGCTATAGAGCCATTGTCGATAGGAAAAGAGTTTTGGGAAGAGGACTCAACCTTAGCAGAAGATGGTAATGCCATCGCAGATCTGGTTTATTAGATTAAACCAACCCGCTCTGATACAACTTGTTAGTCCCAAATAAGTAATCAAGTATTGTAGAAGGGGGGTTGAATACAATACTCAGAATTTCACTTAATTTTAATTCTTTATAGATAATAAATTATCAAAAATTACACTTAGTTTACAAAAGATTGTTGCGGAAAAGAATAGTAAAACTATCCTAACAATCTAACACTTTGAAAACTTTGAGAACACAACTTTAAAGAACACTAAGACCAAAAGCTATGGAAAGAGAGAAAACTTAACAACTTGCTTGAATGCACTAAGATTGCTTAAGCTGAAAAGGCGTGGTTTGCATATTCATCCTTTATATACTACCCCATGCATTAAATACAGAGGACATTTGTCATTTGATGAGTGGATCCTTGAGATATCTTCAATAAATTATTAGATATTTGTGGATGACCGATATCAGTTTTCATGTTCACAATGAAAAATAAGTTTGCAAATGACTTTCCTATATATATATATATATATATATATAGAGAGAGAGAGAGGATGGTTCATGTGAGAATGGTAACAATTTAAGAAAATAAGAGGAGCATTCCCAGCCAATCAAATTAAAATTCCCTTTTTATTTTAGGAAAGGGTATTTGTGTCATTTGAGTTGCTACCTCTTTTTTTTGGAAATTATACACATGAATCTTCAAATCAATGAACGCTCAACTCAATCAATATGAACTTCTTCTCTGTTTTGAGGCTCTCCATGAATTATCATATCTTCTTCCTATCGATTGGTGTCTTCTTGATGGATCGTCCCATTGAAAGTCCCAGAGTCGAAGTTCCAGATGAAGTTATTGAAGAAAACAGAGGGGAAATTAATTCATATTCCTCAATTGCTCCATCAAAACAGTGCAATGTTTTCGAAATCCCAATTACGTCTCAATTATCACATAAAAGCAATTTTGATTCTGCTAATGATTCATCAAAAGAAACTATTAGGTCAGAATTACCTACTTCAAGCGAGAGTTCTGATTTTGCCATTGATTCATCTAAACAAGCTTCTAGGTCAAATTTACCTATTTCGAGTGACAGTGAGCATTCAATTGATCATACATTAATGGAGGATGTTGCTGGTATTGTGTATTTTTAGTTTTTTGTTATTGATTTTGTTTGTTATTTTATTTGATTGTTTTGATTTTAAGTTATTAGGTTCATTGTTGTAATTGTTGTTTTTTTTAGTTTTGTTCATTTGAAATCAAATCATATGTTCTTTAGTTAGAGGTTAATATCTTACTAAGTTATGATTTTATAAATTTTACATGTATGATCACATATGATTATGTTCTTCATATGGCAGAGAAGCGGTTGATATTGTTTGCAAGAGTTATGATTTTTACATCTTCCATGTATGATCACATATGATTATGTTCTTCATATGATAGAGAACCAGTTTATGTTGTTTGTGATTAATGATTTTTACATTTTCCATGTCTGATCACATATGATTATGTTATTCATATGACATAGAATTTATTTTTTATGCAGTCTCTGAGACTGAGATGTTGGGCAAATTTGGAACCTTGAATGTATCAAAGAAGAATAAATATAGTGCATCAATAAATGTTATACCAAATGTCCCGGAAGGAGTTAAACCGGTTGTTGGTTCAATGTTTTAAACCATTGGTGAGTGCATCGATATGTATAGGAAATATGCAGATTATGATGGCTTTGATATAAGGCGATCTACAGAACACACCTTTAAAGACAAATCTGTCAGGTTGAAATATTTGGTATGTCATCGATATGGTGTTCCTAACAAACGTTCTGTTGATAGCATGGATGTTGGTGAAAAACGAAAGGTGCTTCGTAACTCCAACTTCAAAGTAACCGGTTGCATAGCACAAGTTAGATTTCATAGGGTTAATGGTACGTTACAATTTAAGCTTTACTATTTCCATCCCAATCACAATCATAATTTGTTAGATGAGAGTGATAGAATGTTATCTTGAAATAGAAGGCAAATGAAGTTTTCAGATAAGAGGCTTATACATCGTGCAGCAAGAGAAAATATTGGGGCATCCAAAGCACATAGAATACAAGTCTGTTTGAAGGGTGGTTATGAGGAAGTTGGTTGTAGTAGGAGCGACTATAAGAATTTTAAGAGAGATTTCGATACTTTTGTTGGTGATGGTGATGTTTAGATGGTAGTAAACATGTTCAATGAGTGTGTGGTAAATGGGACGAACTTTGCTTTTGAGTTTAAAGTATGTGAAGGAAAACTTAAAGGTCTATTTTGGGCTGATGAACTCTCGAGGTTTAACTATTCAGAATTTGGTCATGTTATATCATTTGATGCCACATATCGTTCAAACAAGTAAGTTTTTGTTGTTTATTTTTATTGTTTCACCTGTTATGTTCTTTGTTTAAATGTGTTACTTCATATATTTACTTGTGCAGGCATTGTATGGTCTTTGTACCATTTCTTGCTATTGATAACAACAAGAATTCGGTTGTTGTTGGTTCTGGCATTTTGTGGGATGAAAAACTTCCATCATACACTTGGTTACTGGGAGCATTTTTAAAAGTTCATGGTACTCAATTAACTGATCAAGATGCTGCTATTTGAGAGGCGTTTCCAATCATTTAGAATGAATCAAAACATAGATTTTGTATGTGGCACATAATGAATAAGTTTCCAAATAGGGTACGAATTATTTGATTTTTTTCTTTTCATTCGACTTATTTATTTTATAATTACTAGCCTTTATTTCATTGACTTCATGTTTTGAGTGATTCATTGACTTCATGTTTTGAGTGATCATGTATGATTTATTCACGTTAGCACACCTGTTGGTTAACACGGATTTCAGGAAACGGCTTTTGAAGCTTGTTTCGAGTGTGTATTTGGGTCCACAAGAGTTTTAACTTAAATGGAATGCATTGATGGATGAATTTAATATGGAAGGTCACCCATGGCTGCCAGAGGTGTTTAGTATTCGATCTAAATGGATTCCTAGATACTTCCAAGATCTTCCTATGTGTGGTTTAATGAAGACGACATCGCGTTCTGAGAGTTTGAATTCATTTAGAGTTTTTCACACCATGGGAATGATCTGTTGACTTTTATCCTATCTCATGATTCTGCAATGGACAAACAAAGAAACAGGCAACGTACTGATGAGCACGAGACCAATATTTCTATCCATAATTTCAAGACTCTAAGGTTGATTGAAAGACACGTTGCCATGATTTATACGAAGACTGTCTTTTTTGATGTTCAAAAGAAAATAGTTAAAGGAGATCGTTATTGTGCTCAATGGAATGATGTTATTGAGAATCGGCGCCAAGTATTCACAATAAGGGAAAAGGATGAAATGTTTAAAACGAAAGAAGAGTTTAAGGTATACTAATCATTAATCATCTGTGATTTTTGCTTATGTTAACCGTCATACTAATCATTAATCATATGTGATTTTTGCTTATGTTAACAGTCACACTAATCATTAATCATATGTGATTTTTGCTTTACAGGTTGTACAATTGATAGATGATGGATCATTGTCATGATCCTGTCAACATTTCGAGTATTTGGGCATTCTCTATTGCCACATATTCAATGTATTATTCAACATTGATGTTGATGAGATATCTACGCAGTATATTAGTAGGAGATGGATGAGAGGTGTTATCCCTATGGATGTTCTCCGAACTCGTCGTATCCATGCCGGAAGCAACGAGCAATATGACAAGTTGATTAATGATATCCAGTCTGATCAAATACTCAATAGAATTTATGGCGATAATGACAAACTTGCGTTGTTTTTGGAAAAAGTTAGATCCATCAAGGATGAAGTTGCCCCTAACATACCTTCAATATATGGTAAGGTTAACAAGGATGCTGAATTTGAGAAATTTTTGGGTGTCTCAAAGCCTATGACCATTGAAATACGTGCACCTGAGGGTATCAGAAACAAAGGATATGGGTCCGGTAAGCGCTTTTTTGGTGTCGGTGAGAGAGTTATAAAAAATGCTCATAGTTGTAAGACAATGTTACAGTCTTTCTAGATCACATATGATTTACTAAGTGATACTAAAAAAATTCATCATATAATATCATATTGTAAAACAATATAATTGTCCTTATAAATCACATGTGATTAATAACTAAGTGACATCAGATTGTTAAACAATATAACAGTTCTTATAGATCACTTGTTAAGTCTAAATATTGTAGCCAAGATTTAATAGGAAAGTCAAAGATGTAAAAGTCAACATTGTCTTTGTTTTAGTTTAGTCAAAGCTAGTTTAGCATTACTTAGTTGTTAAGTCTTGTTTAGTTAGTGGGTTTATATAGGTTTGTCTTTCATAATCTTGTGACCACGTAATCAGAGGATCAAGGGTGCATTGATTGTAATATTCAGAGACTTATGATTTGGAATTCAATATCTACTTTCTCTATCTAGTTTCTCTCTCTAGTTATTGATCTAAATTGTAATATTCTTGAGTAATTGCTTGATTGTTTGGGATTTAGTGATTAACAATTGGTATCAAAGTTAAACCAAACTTTTCAGAAATGATTTGATCATTGATTTGAATTGAAATCTGGATTTTTTGATTTGAAAATCATTTGTTTTCGAATTTTTTCAAGAACACGAGTTTGGGTACTGTTCATCAGAATTTTGTGTGAAAAATCGTTTTTAGTGAAAGAAATTGAATTCATTGTGTTCGATTTGTGTTGGTAATTGATTCTTGTACTGATTACATTTCATAATTCTATCAATTTCGATGTCAATTTTCGAATTTTGAGTTTTTCTTGAAATATTCGTTCGAACACTGTTCTTGATTGAAAATGTACGAATTGGTGATTTTAATCGAAATTTGATAGCAAATCTGTGTTTAGTATTGTTTGTCGATGTTACTGATAAATTCTTGAGTTCAAATTCGCATATTTGGATCGATTTGAGTTAGAAAAAGCAAAGAACACAGTTTGCGCAAGTTCATATGGTTTGCACGAGACTCATAGACGTTTGCGTGAGATTATCCGAGCTTTAAGGCAAACTCAATTTGCATATTGCACTTATAACACAAAGTCTAGTTTGCGTATCCTTCATCTAACACAAAGCTTACTTTGCGTCTTGCACTCATCACGCAAAGCTACGTTTACGTATCTGGAAGCTCACGCAAAGCATCGTCTCTCTCAAAGCTACTTTGCGCAATACAAGGATCACGAAAAGCTCACTTTGCGCATCAAGGCACTCACGCAAATCTTACTTTGCGTCTCCAGTGGGTCACGCAAACCTACTTTGCGTATTCAGCGTGTTACGAGAACCTGACTTTGCGTTTCACACTGCTTGCGAAAACCTTACTTTGCGCGTTACTCTTATTACGAAAAGTCTACTTTGCGTTTCACAATGTCTTTTCCATACTTTGTTAAAATTTTCAAAACTGTAATATGTCTTTTAAGAGTGAAAATTTTTTCTCTAGGGGCGCTGCCCCTCGACCCCTCTAGGGACCCCCGTGCTAAGTCTGCGGAGGGGGACAAAAGTTCTTTTTGTGATTAGAATATCTGAATTTTTATTTCAACTTTTCTATATTTTTTCAAAACTCGATTTTGCACCATTTCAAGTGTTGTTCATTTTTTTTTTTAAATTTTGTGCTAGATTTCAGTTTAATCTGATCTTTGATTTTCTGATATACAGTTTGGAACGATCATTCACATTAAGATGATTACTCTTTAATCATGGGATTTTTTACAGATCTTGAAGAGAAGATTAGAAAGGTGGAATTAGAGAAAATTAATTTGGGTCATGCTGTTGACTTTCATTCTCAAAAGTCAAAAGAGTATTTTGCTGAAATCATCTCAATGAAAGAAGAAATCAGTGCTTTAAAGACTCTCAATGAAGATCTTCTGAAAAGATCTTCTAGGCTGAATGATGAGAAGATTCTGAAATTGGAATCTGAGAACACGGAGCTTAGAAAGAATTTATCTGATCTTGAAAAACAACTTGTTGAAAATAAAGCTGATTTTGATACTGAAAAGAAAGGTTTTTCAAAGAAGTTCTCAGATTTTTCAAAGAAGTGTTTTGAAGAGAAGAAGTCAATGGATCTTAAATGCATAAAACTCTCTCAACAAATTTCTGATTTTGAGAAAGTACTTATTTTGGAAAGAGAGAAGTTTGCTAAAGAAAAGAAGGCCATAGAACAGAAGAATGTGGGATTCTTTAAGGAATTATCTGGCCAGAGAAATGATTTAGAGAAAGGGTTTGAAGGAGAATGATCAATCTTTGAGACTGAAATCAAAAGACTGACTTCAAAGTTATCTGAACTATCTGCAAATGCGCTGAAAGAGCAGAAAACAAAGTCTGAATTCTCAAAGAAGATTGACCAACTTGTGAAAGAAAGAGACAATTTTGCTTCAAAGATCAAAGAGCTTGAGAAATCTTACTCAAGATCAAATCAGAAATTTGTATCTTCACAAAAGTCAGTTAAATATTTAGATTCGTCGAACTAACATTTTCTATGATCAATATTTAGATGGTTCAGATACATATCCAAGGAGAAGAAGTTACAAGAAAGAGAAACTGGTCTGGCAGAAGAAACCAGTTAAAGATGAGATGTCAGATGAGTTGAAAGGAAAAAGATCATGTGTACATACACACAAAGCAAAGAAGAACAAAGAGAATAAAGGTAAATCTGACCTTATATACTCAATGGATCAATTATTCAGGTTCTCAGGTAATAAATTTTATTGTTCTTACTGATGTACACATGATCATATCCACAAGACCAGTGATCATTTCTGGTATGGTTCTTACTCGGTTACCCCTACACGAACTGCAACTAACATTTCTGGACCCAAATACCAGTGGGTACCAAAGAAGAAAACTGATTCTGTGTTGCAGGCACCTCAAGTCAAGGGGGAGTAAGAGAACAATGGCTCTTGAATAACACAGTTCAAGACCCGCACCTCAATGTCAAGATTATGGCTTCTAAGCACATCAGATTAGGACCCGTTCTTCAACGAAGTTTGACTTCTAAACACAACAGTTTAGGACTCGGACCTCAGCGATCAAAAAGACCTTACTCCTGTGTTTTTGCATCCGATGGATATGATGGTCTACATCCCAAGAGAATTGATCTGATCTCTATCCTATATTGTTTTACTGATAGATCTTTCTGATATGATGGTCTACAATTCAAAAGGGGAGTGTCTGATCTCTATCATGCTTTTATTGATATATCTCAGATGCCTAATTTAAGGGGGAGTAAAGGTGATGACTCAATTTGAATTTGTTATTACCATGTCTCATAACGAACATATTTTTCGATGGTAATACCCTCGTTTGCTTTCAAAGTTGTTGAGCATCATTCATCTTTTTCATATTTGTGCTTTCATTGATAAATTGTTTATATTTGTTCATATAAACAAAATATCCAATTCTTTGATACCCTAACCTTTTCATTTGATCTGATTGATACATTGTCAGATTCTCAAAACAATTCTCTTGACTTTATTTCATTCATTCAATATCCTTGTTTTGAGAAATCTTCAAAGTTCAAATGCTTAAATTTCATTCATATTTTTAAATGAGCATACATTCTGACACTGTTATCACTTTGTGCTTAACTGTTCAGTTAAATTGTTGAGCAACCATGCTTATTAGGACTTACATGGGATTCCTGTGTGAGCTTAAACAGAACTTCCATGGATTCACGTCAACCAATGTTTCCTACCCAGGAAGTTATCCTTGAGTGATTGAGGGGTGATGGGTCAAAATCAAAGAGTGGGGGAGATAACTCATCCGATTGAGTTATTCTCATTGTGCTGAGCGGAAAAATGGAAAAGAGAGTTTGGTTAGAAGTGAGCTAAATGTTAAAAAGAAAGAGGGTGTGAGAACAGAGTTAAAAGAATATCATAACTCCGCACCAACTTCTTTCTGAGCCGGGCAGCCACATCTTCTGATTGGTTCACATTCTTTGGTGACCATCATTGAAAAAGGCAGTGAGCCCATGCTAACTCTTGCTATTAACCCCACCAGCCACTCGTTTCTTTCTTAACAAAGAAATGTTTCATTTTCATTAGGGACGCAACATATATGCTATCTAATCTTCACTCGGAAGATTTTGATATTGAAAAAGAAGGAAAGTTGCCCCACCTTCGCACCTCTTTCATGCACATTGAGTCCGTGTAATACATGTTGCTGTTTCAACAGTTTACACAATTTGAGCCTTATGAAACACAATCATTGTGATAAATTCTTTCATACACAAGCACGAGCACACAGAAAATTTGTTTTTCTGTCAGAACATTCATAGATAAACCTTGTGTTTTTCAATGATTGAATGGAAGTCCTGGGGAGTCATCATCAAACCAGCTCCTTAAATTGTATATTCGTTGTACACAGAAACTTTGTGTTACTGACGGGCATTCCTAACTGATTCATTTGTTGAATCAGGGTTACACGCTCATTATGTCTGAATTTGAAAAGATTCGGATATATACAGTTCATGATTCGGCTCTTCAGATCAAAGTGCGGAAATTGTCAAAGGGGAGATTGTTATTTGATCACAAAAGGGGGAAATCAAAGACTGTGCTAAAATTGATGAAGTTTTGATGATCATGATGCTCACATCATCAAAAAGGGGGAGAATGAATGTTACAAAGATCAATTTCAAAGTTCAAGTTCAATGTTTAAGTCAGAAATTCAAATTGCTTCCGCTGTTTTAAAGTTCAAGTCTGTTAAAGAATTTCATTGTTCAAAGGCAGTTTTCAAAGAATGAAGTTTCAAGTGATTAAAGAATGAAGTTTCAAGTTCAAAAGGTGTTGCAAGAATTCCGTTTCGTGTTCAAGGCATGTTGACTTTCAAAGCTTCAAAGTTTAAAAAGACTTTTCAAGATTCTTCAAAAAGCTGAAAGAGTAAAGTTTGTGAAAGCTTCAAAGAGACAAAAGCTGAAGAATCAAGAGCTGAAGATTAGTATCAAGTTTTTATTAAATCTTGAATACAAAGGGGGAGATTGTTAAGTCTAAATATTGTATCCAAGATTTAATAGGAAAGTCAAAGATATAAAAGTCAACATTGTCTTTGTTTTAGTTTAGTCAAAGCTTGTTTACCATTACTTAGTTGTTAAGTCTTGTTTAGTTAGTGGGTTTATATAGGTTTGTCTTTCATAATCTTGTAACCACGTAATCAGAGGATCAAGGGTGCATTGATTGTAATATTCAGAGACTTATGATTTGGAATTCAAGATCTACTTTCTCTATCTAGTTTCTCTCTCTAGTTCTTGATCTAAATTGTAATATTCTTGATTTATTGCTTGATTGTTTGGGATTTAGTGATTAACATCACATATGATTTACTAAGAGATATCAGACTGTTAAACAATATAACCCTCCTTATAGATCACATATGATTAATAACTAAGTGATCTGAAAATGTTTTATCATAAATGATCAAATTGTTTAACTAAGTCATATTACTAGCAACATTCCAAATAAAACAAGATCACATATGTGACATATTCATACTAGAAATATCCCAAACAAACATCCGAATTCACATATAGCATTCAGTTATCAAAAGAATTAAACAAAATATTATAGTATCAACACAAGCTTTCCAACACAAACTAAACCTCCCAAACGTTATACTATCAACTAACACCTACGCCAGCCGTTCTTCCTTTCTTTTCGCTGCCTCTTGAATCAACTTCTTTGTTATCTTAACATCTATTTTTTGAGAATGATGAAGATTGGCTTATCACTTTGTACTTCAAAGTGTTCATGTTTGACTGAAGTATCTAACACATGTATTTCTTCCTCAACTTGTGCAGTTGGCTATCTTGTGCTCCATACTCCTTATCAAGTCCACAATCATACTTGCTAACCGTCTCACCTTTGTACGTTTCCATGTGCCTCATGACAAAAAATCCACAGTCAATGAAGTTTTCCTTTGTTCTCCACTTCATTCTGTATCGGTTTGGTTTCACTTTCGACATGCTATTGACTCGAGGATGTTTCACCACCTTCAAGTATTCCACCAATGTTTTTTTCTGCAATACATGATATATAATATATATAAGTTATCAAATCTTTTATTTTATACTTCTACATTAGTTTTCTAACATTTTATTTTTACCAATACATTTGGAACCTCGCCATATTTCACATCATTTGGCACATCCGTTGAGCTATTATCCAATATTACAAAGCTTGGATCTTTTAGATTGAAAACTATTAAGTAGAAATGTGTTGACTTTTTCATTGGAAAGAAAAGTTGTGGAAAAAATAATACATAATTAGTTAGAATTTCTAAACATCATTGTACCCCATTTACCCAACTAACATAAAATTTTAATGATACTTCTGTTATACATACCATATCAACATTTCTGAGAGAAGACATTTCATTCATGTTTGTCATTGAAGCCTCCATACTTGATGTAAATGTTGCCATTATATTCTCCTTCTCCATTTGTAGCATTTATTCGATCTACATATTTAAACCCACATATTCATGTTTGTAATATTTTCTAAATAATCTTAATTTAGTTGATAATTGTAGTCGTACGTACCATTGTTGTTGCTGTAAAGAATAGCCGATGTGGTGATGAGTTGTTTCTGTATTGCTCTTCATTGTTAAGGATTATTGACCATAAATCAATAACAGAAGCATTTAGGGCAGTTTCTGGTGCCATGCTTTCAAAAACCATTTTAGGTGTCTGTCCTCCGGTAATAGTCTTGAACACGACATCCCTTACATTTTGAAGATAACCATGTATTAAATCATATACGATTAGATATACATAATCATAGTCTGTTCCTAACAACAATATTCATTTATCAAATCTAATCACATGTGCAATCTTTACATGTATTAAATCATATATGATTAGATATACATAATCATAATTTGTTCCTAACAACAATATTCATGTATCAAATCACATATGATTAGTTATATATAAGCATATGTACAAGCCTTGAATCACATATGATTTCTTACTGCAACCCAGATTCTAACCACATATACAATCCTAACATAACATACAAATACTACATCACATATGATCTTTCATTGAAACACAGATTCTAACAACAATATTTATGTACCAATTCATCAAAATGTTCTAACTATGGAAAATATATGCATATGTGGATACTGGTGTGTTTAATCATATGTGATTTAAACCATTATTGATTAAATCAATTGTGTGTGCTTATTGATCATATGTGATTAAAGCAATTGAGTGTGCACGTTTAATGTTATTAATAACTAAACGAATTTATGTTTCACTTACATCTTGTCCCCTTGCATGGCAAACATCCAATCAGCCACCATCTTTTCATCTTTTGTTACTGCTACATTTACGTCCACCTTTCTATCCAAATATGGGGAGCACATTGGCAGTGCAACCTTTATCTCACATCTTCCCCCATGAATGGGATATGGTGTTATATATTCTTTATCTGCCTCTTTCATCTTCTCTCTATTCACCTTCAACTTTACGGTCAATTTCTCTTTACAAGGCTCCCGTTCCTTTTGTTGTTCCGTAACAGCTTCTCCTGTCACAGCCTTCTCTTTCACAACCTTATCTGTCACAGCCTTCTCTGTCACAACCTCTCCCGTCTGTTGAATATCTTCACCGAATAATTGTGTTAAACCAAGGCTGAAACTTGGTTGTGAAGGTATTACTGCAGATGGTTCTTTTTCCCCTGTTCTTCCTGCAAATACGAAATCACATGAATCAATAACATCTAGTTGTTCCAAAAACTGTGTGAAAGTCTCAAATTGATGTTGCTCACCTTCTGTTTCTGCTGTATGGTCGATGTTTAACTTTGCAACAATAAGATCAAGTTGATCTTGTACATTCCCTTCTTCTATTACATCTTCCCCACCTTCTGTCTCTATCGTTTCTTCTATACCCACTCTATTCTGAATGTTTACCTCTTCGTCATGAACATCAACTTGATCCTGTTCATTCCTTTCTTGAATTTCCAGCCCACTTTCTGTTTCTATTGTCTGTGGTACAACGAATGTACTGTCAATGTTCAAATCTTCAGCATGAAGATCATCCTGATTTTCTACATTCCGTTCTTGAGTTGTATCATCAATACTCAAATCTTCGACATATATTGTCGCATCTTCAACATGTGTGGTTGTTTCAGCTTCACCTTCTGCATCTTCTGTTTGTACTATGTCCATTGTATCAGTTTCATTCCTTTCTACATTTTCAGCAACATATTTTTGAACAATCATCATCTCAAACTGCTTTTCTCTCCATTCATCACGCTCTGCCTTTCCCGGAAACTTAGTTAATGCTTTTTCCAAACTTCTATTGAATAACATTTTCAATGATGTCACCTTCTTGTATGTCTCGTCTAATAAATTCAAATATCCCTATTCAGAAATTCCCAAATCAGTATATGTTTCCACTGTAAATCACATATGATTAAAAACACTATGATTTGGTAAAATAATGTTCATGGGTTAAATCATATATGATTGTTAACACTACCACATTGATCTTACCATAAAAGACAAGCCATACTAGTATATGTTTCCACTGTAAATCACATATATGATTATTAACACTATCATTTGGTAAATTAATGTTCATAAGTTAAATCGCATATGACTGTTGACACTACCATATTGTTATTACCATAAAAGACAAACCATACTAGTATATGTTTCCACTGTAAATCACATATGATTATTAACACTATCATTTGGTAAAATAATGTTCATAAGTTAAATCACATATGATTGTTAACACTACCATATTGTTATTACCATAAAAGACAAACCATACTAGCATATGTAACTATGTACCTTGAAATCAGATGGCGACGAAGGTGGTACTTCATTGATAATGTTGCCTGCCTCACGGTTATTTTCATCTTCAGTTCCTTGGTTTCCATTGTATGGTTCCTCAAAATCTCCAATTCCTAGACCTCCTGATTCCATCTCCGCTTCTACCCTCAGTCTCAAAAGGTCGGAAGACCATGATTTGATTGCAAGTCTTTGTCTTATAACTTGAGGAATGGAACATTTGATGTTGTGCACATAGAGTAGCTGTAAAATTTTGTTAAATATTATTAACAATTGGAAATAAATATTTATGATTGAAGCTCATTAAGAATCTCAAAAACGTACCACTAGTGTTGTTAATGGACCACAAAAGAATGCATTACCATCATGTCCGCTCCAGGTGTTCTTGCAATACCTCAAACAAGTAACTATATACTCACACCAGTTGATGTATTGAAACCTTCTTTCTTGTGACAATCGGGACATGATGTTCAAGTCGCACAGTCCATTATATTTGCATTGTCCCATGGTGTTGCAAAAAAGAACAATGAAGTTCAGCTTAAAGTTCCAATCAACATCATTTGATAATACAAATTTTGTACTCACATCATTTGGTCGTATACCCTCTCTTTTGAACTGCCTTATCCATTCCGCTTTAATGTCAGCATCGTAATCTTCTTTGTTGCACGAGTCATAGTTTATATGGTCCATTGGTGCTCCAATCATGTCCCGTATTGATTCTTCGGTTATGTGTATTGCACCATTTGAAGTATTCAAGGTCATTGTGTACGGATCAAAATTTAGTGTGACATGAAGCCCAAGGTTTGATGGTATTCCATCCATCTTCATTCCAATTAGCCCTCTAAACCCCATTTCTCTTACGCATTGCTCTTGCTCAATTGATAGTGATCTCACATAATTGAAGAGAGGGTTTGGTGTTGTCCTCAATCTTATCATAGTTATTTGTTTCACAATTTTCTTCTCTTTCTCGGCATCTTTCTTTTTCGTAGATGTTCTTGTCCGCTTTTCTGCTTTTTTTGTTTTGTCAGTTTCCTTTTCCTTCTTCTCACGTTCTCCGCATACTCTTTTTGCTTTTGTTGCCATTGTTGTTTTTTGTGCTGCTTTTCTTTTGCCAGAGGAAGCATCTAAAGTCCCAATGAACAATATACACAAATGGTAAATCATATATGATCTTAAATGGTTAAACTAAGATAATTGTTACATTTAAAAAAACAGTAGTATTACATCACATATGATTTACTAATGTTATGGAAATGCTTTATATCAAATATGATTTTAAGTGGCTAAGATAATTATTATATTTTAAAAAAATCAATGCTATTACATCACATATGATTTTCTAATATGAAACTAACAGTGTTATGAAAATGCTTCATATCACATATGATTTACTAAATAAATAGTACAATCCTACTATATCATCTATGATTCAACCATATTAACTTAACTTTGTTATGGCATCAAAATGGTTGATCATGTATGATCAAAGGGTAAATCAATATTACAGTCCTACTAAATCACATATGATTCAACCTAGATCAACATAACTTTGTTATGGCATCAAAATGTTTCATCATATATGATCAAATGGTAAATCAATATTACAGTCCTGCTAAATCATATATGATTCAACCATATTAACTTAACTTTGTTATGGCATCAAAATGGTTTATCATGTATGATCAAATGGTAAATCAATATTACATTCCTAAGCCATGTACAACTTTCAATACATATTGTACAAATCAAACTATCTCTTTAATATAGATTAGTTCTTCAATCAAAACAACATAAAAGAACTTCAAATTAAGGAACAGAAATGAACCCCAACACAAATTTTCTTTTTATTCTAAATGTAGGTATACTTGAAATCACAAATGATTTATAACATTTCAATGATTTTAGTATTTAACAATACAAAACCCTAATATATACGGCTATGTTTATATTGTAATACAACCTATGATTTCTTTTGTTATTCGCTTACTTCTTCGACGTTCTTCAACCATAAACAAACAAAAATTTTCATCAGGAACTTTTCAACACATTTAAAACCCTAAAATCAAAAATGCAATAAAATCTCAAACCTGTCGAATCCATTGAATGTGTTATCAGAATCTTCTTTGTTTTCAGATTCTCAACCTCGTTTGAACTGATTGTGAGTGATCTTCAAAATTTTCCTATTTCAGGTTGAAATTTTTGGGAGCGATTGAAGGTTTTGGTAACTTCCTGGGTTTCTCCTATTTGGTAGGGATGATGATCCCCTAATTTCAGGTTCAAATATCACATATCTGTTTTTAGTAACTTTTCCAATATTTGCCCGTACATTTTTTTCTCCCGCGTCCATCTCAGGTATATTTCGTTTATTATTTATTTATTTTTAATTTTTTGTCATCTTTTAATCACAGCCATTGATCTAATAAAAGAAAGGCTAAGATGCATCCCTTTAATTTCTTAATTAGGTCTCCTCCTCATATGAACCCAACTCTCTCTATATATATGTGTGTGTGTGTGAGAGAGAGATAAACAATTACTAATCTATTACGTACAGTTTCCAATGTCGTATTTTTAACATGTGTTTATAGGAATATGTATTTTAGTTCCTCAACCACACCAAAATTGTCTTGTTTAGAAACAACAATAAAAATTAGTCTTTAATTTCCTCAAACAAGAATCAATAATTTTCTAGTGAGTTCAACATTTTTAATATAATAAAGAGAGAGAGAGAGAGAGAGAGAGAGAGAGAGAGAGAGAGAGAGAGAGAGAGAGAGAGAGAGAGAGAGAGATTAAGATCATGAATATTGAGATCAATAGAGGTTATCAGTTTAAATTCATTAAGAGTTATTTGAGGTATTATTGGACTATTAAACTTAGAGATTAGAAGAAAATATGCGTAATGCAACATGATATATCTCGATTTTAATATTTTATTTTATATTTTGTCTTTGTCGATTTTATAAGGCATTGTTTGGCAAAAATAAGCTAGCTTATAAGCTAGCTTATTTTTTGGGTACATGTTTGGATGAGCATAAGCTAGCTTATAAGTTAGCTTATTGATAAGCTACTTTGATATAAGCTAGTTTATAAGTTAGCTTATTGATAAGCTACTTTGAGTAGCTTATGAGGAGCTTTTTGCAAATATTCCAATTATGTCCCTCATTAATATTCATTATTATATATTAACTTTTAATTATAAATAAATAATTAATGTCCTTTTTGGTAATTTAAATGATTATAAGCTAGTTTTTGCCAAACGTGACTTTTTCATAAGCTAGGTTATCAGCTACCAGCTAGCTTATTAGCTATCAGCTAGCTTATCAGTCATAAGTTAGCTTATCAGCTAGTTTGCCAAACATAGCCATATATGGTTTTGTGTGCTTTTGAGAAAGCGAAAATGTTTTTTTTTTTTTTGTAAATTTGTTTTATTTATTTATTTATTTTAATTTAATTGAGATTTAACGATGATGTAATTTATTTTAGGCTTAATAATATAATAGTTTTTATAAAAAAATAATAATTAAGTATTCTGTAAAAATTCAATGATTATCCTAATTATATTTGGGAAAAGTTTAAAAAAAACTCAATAAACTATCTCATTGTGAATGATTAAGTCTTTGAACTATTTTTTTAATGAAAAAATCATTAAACTTTTTTATTTTGAATGAAGATCAAGTCCCTGAACTATTTTTTCAAATGAAAAAACCATTAAACTTTCTAATTTTGAATGATCAAGTCTTAAACATTTTTTTTGAATAAATAAACAATCGAACTTCTAAAAATTGGCTACTTTTTTTAAAGGTACCTGACTATGAAGGTTTTAAAGTAAAAACAAATCTAAATCAGTTTTACCGTTTTCAAACTCCACGCCATTAAAACCCCTCACAAACAATCGTATCGCTTCGCCTTGCCACTCCCCGTTGCCCGAACAGTGTCTGTTCTCCATATCGCCTTACACGCTGTTGGCCCCTGCCATTGATCTCCCTCTTTTTGTTCTATTTTTTATCTATCAAAGGAGGATTAATCAAAAGATAACAGGTACGTAGTTTTTTTGGGTTAAAATGATGTAAGTAACCAATTTTTAGAAGTTCGATGATTTAATTTATTGAAAAAAATGTTCAGCGACTTGATCATTCAAAATGAGAAAATTTAATGGTTTATATATTAATTTAAAATGAGAAAGTTTAAAGGTTTTTCATTCAAAAAAATAGTTCAAGGATTTAATCATAAAATGAGAAAGTTTAATGGTTTTTTAATTTAAAAAATAAGTTCAGAGATTTAATCATTGAAAATGGAATAGTTTGTTGGGTTTTTATGAATTTTTTCCATTATATTTTAGACTCTTTATATTTAAAATGAGTTGTTTATTCTGTATTTGATTATGATTATTATTTACTTATAAAGTTGAAAATTAAATAATTTAACATTAAATAATAATATATAATACTTAAAAATTTGTTTTTAGAATTTTGAATTAAATATTTTATAATATAAAATAGATTTACCAAGATTTATATAACTACTATATAGATACCATGATGTAAAAAATAGATGGCGTGAAATACGGTGGTTTTCAAGATTGTGGTTTGTTACGTGTTTAAAACATTTATAAAACAAATTGTTAAGCATTTACAATTCTATTATATGAAAATGATTGAGAAATCGGCAGAAATTTGTTGATAAAAAATATGGTAGTTGATCTTAATAGAACTAGTGTGTGGTATTGCGCAACAACATGTGTTGACAAAATTTGTATTGTTAAAAAATAGGTAACCAAGTTATTATAAAACGTAATTCATAAATTGACAACTAATGAAATGAATCATAATATATTTTATTGTATATTGAAACCGTTTTTAAAAGGTCATAAATGAATAATTTTTTTTTTTCATTTATAGTAATTGTTTCCCTAAACAAAAAATTTAATACAGATTTTTATTTTGTGTAAAAGTAATAATGCTTCAATGTCAAAGTTAAATATTTATAAAAATGGTTAATAGTAAGTGTATATACACGATATTAAACATTATGCGCAAAATTGACCTTCCCAATTTAGTTTTTTTTTTTAAAGAAACTTTCCCAATTTAGTTTATAAACCTTGTTTTGCGACATAATTTATTAAAATAGTTCGTGTATATTGTATGTCAAAACCCATCTAAACAACCATATTTTTATTCAACCAAATCATAAAATAAAACCCTTCACATTCAAATTATGAAGCTATCTCTTCTATTTTGTATAACCAAATAGTCAAACTTAACCAGATAAATAAGAGACGTGAAATAATTAAGATATAAGGATGTTGTAAATATAATAAAAGGATTATATGATTTAAGATCATATAAAGTAAAATGGCCTATTTGAAAATTGAGGAGTGATCTCTTTATTCTCACTTCGTATGTATAAATAATATGTAGTTTTCTTGTATGTAACCATAACTATTCTATGAATTTATAATAAGCAAGAGTGGGTTACAAATTTAGAACAAGTAATTCAATTGATTTTCAATGCTAAAACAATTTTCATACATGGAAGTGCTAAATTTATAATGCAACTTTTCCTTGTTTCATTTGTAAAGAGAAGGTTTTTCATAGCGCTCCATCCATATACATGTCAAGATGGATACACTCAAGGATTACATATGTTAGCGGAGAATACCAAAATGTCGAATATTTCATGGCAATTAATTGAATAATTACGTTTTTTTAGATTTGGTAATGATGCCCAAGTATTAGACTACTAAATATGCATACATCAAGAGTAAAAGGAGAGCGTTTTACCTTCTTTTTTTTACCTTTAATAAGTATGGAACTCTTGAGAAGCCAAAAGATAATCCATCAAAATACCAACAAAAGTAAAACCAATATATCAAACATCAAAAGTAAAACCAAATAAAGAGCAAGAAAATAAGAGATCAAGAGCGTGAGAACTTGAGAGGTTGTACATTTTTCATACTGTAAGTTTAAAAAAATGCAAACTTGAATTGGCAGATAGTCTCACTCACAAATAGTACCATAAAGCAAATTCTAAAGTAACTATACATCAATATAACAATATTATTTCAACTGATAAAAAGTCATTAAAGAAGGAATAGCATGTGGATATGGAGTAACATAGAAAAATTCATACCATTCCTTGAATATAATTGAATGATGAATTGGAGAGTTTTTTAGGGATCTGCAACATCAGATAGAAGAATAAGGATAGTGTTTTATAGGCAAATCGACGAACGTGGAATGTAGAATGAAATATTGACAATGATTTATGTTCATCAGAACCAAACATTTTTAAATTTATTCGGACCACAATTAAAGCTTCCTCAATATCTCGAATTTGTGAACAACTCTAGGGTATTTGGTGTACAAAATAGGGTTTTCGCTTGAATTTGGTGGGTTTCACTGATTTTACTTGAAATCTCGATCAGGAGGTTTGAACTTTGTGGTAGGGATGACTTTGATGGCATATATTTCAAGGAATGAATAGAGAGGAAAACCGGAAGGGTGAGAATTCAAGAAGGCGTGAAGGAGAAAATGATAAGTTAGTCATTATGACATTAATTAATCATATAAATGCAAGATGAATGTAATTTTACCAAAGAACCCTAATTCATAGTAGAACTTTCATTTTATTATAAAGGATACAAAAGTCTTTAACAAATGAAAGATTTTTGAAAATCAAAAATTCCAGAAAATTCATATGAAAAATACAACTCTAAAGGGGTCGTTTGGTTCATGGAATTGGATGGAATTTGAAGGAATTGGAATGACCAATTCCATTGACCAAATTCCAAGCGTATGTTTGGTTCGCGGAATGAAAGCGATGAAATCCTTCCAATTCCATTGAATTCCACACCTTAAATAATTCATTATTCCTTGGTTTAAATGAAGGAATTGAATTCCTACCAACCAAACACGTGGTCAAATTTCATCAAATGTCATTCCAACTCCTTCAAAGTCAAATTCCTTCGATGCATTCCAATTCCATTAAATTTCATTCTGTGAACCAAATGCCCCCTTAAGTGTGTCACATTATTGCATGTGGTTGTTCCTTTAATATATATATATATATAATATAAATGATATTAAAGACTAAAGTTTAATTTTGGTCCCCAACATTTACAATTTTTAATGGATATCATCATTAAATTTCAAAAACTCGGATTTTGTCCCATATGTTTGTCAATTTCCAACGGGATTTTCCCTCATGGGTGTTAAGTTTTCTCGTTAAGTCCAATTTAATAAGGGGCATTTTAGTCAGTTTATTTATTTTCTTATTTTTCTATTAAAAAAGAGAATCTTGGTATCTCCGTGAAAGTCCCATCCCCACCCCCATTCCGATGAATCCCGACCACCTTACCCGGCAGCAACCAGCTACCAAAAAGGGGGACTTTGGGTTTTATATTTTGTTGTCCGGTATATATATATATATATATATATATATAGGTTGGGGAAGGGGTTGTGGATTCCATTTGGCGGTAATAGGGGTTGTTATTGTTATTCTTTTCTTTTTTACAATTAATAGTTTTATTTTTACTATATTAATTAAGCATTTGGTTAAAAGTTTTAAAAGTGCAACAATAATTTGTAAACATCAATTTATACACATGTTCTTAAAATTCAATTTATACACATGTAATTTTTATAAAATTCAACTAGTTAGAAACTTCTTTGGGTTTTGGTGTTCGCTTCAGAAATGATGCAATTTTTATGGCACGTCCAAAAAGGTAAGTTGTTGATTTTTTGTGGGAAAGTGGTTTAAAATCATAAACTTAATTGTCCGTTTATTTAATTCAATCAAATCTCACCCACTGAAATATGTCTTTCATCTTCATCCCTATACTAGAAACTCAAATGGGGATGAGGGACGAACTATGTTTTATGCGGGAACGAGTAACCAAAGTCGGGGGATAATAGTAATATTTATTTGCCGCCATAGGTAACTACTTATGTTTAGATGACTAAATACCTAATGGTTCTATCACCCCTTTCCAGATGGGGTAACTACTTTGTGTTGTTTATTTGATACGATTTAATTTATGTTACTCCTTTTCAGATGGGGTCTGTTGGCCACTTCGTAACACCTACATTTTATTTAAGATAATTTCGGGATTCAACAATTGATTTTGATATTTATTTGGAGAAAAATAATGGTTGGTTGCATATATTTAGTCTTAGAACATTTCGGGTTAAAATGGAATCAAAATTAGGTGAAATAGGGACCCTCCAGGAAAAATCGCTTAAGCGATTGGATCTAAAAACGGTTGGGACACGGCCAAAGATTGGGTCGTCGGTTAAGCGGCCTAAGTCGCATTGACCGAGCTATGGAAAGGTTCGGGCGACTTTGGCCAGGCAACCTAAGTCTCCCCAAATGCCTAGCTAGCAGAAAACTCCTTTTTTAGGGTTCCCCCTCCCCCCCCCCCCCCCACACACACACACCCCACACACACACACACCATTTTCTCTCCTCCATGGACAATTTTGCAGCTTGAGGTCCGATTTTGGGAGCTTTGGGGAGCATTTGTGGAGATCTAGCCTAAGGACTTCAAGAGTTTTGTTTAGAGTCTTCCTTGTTGGTAAAGAGGTAATATTTTTGGGTGTTTTGAGATCTAGATTGATTTTTGTTGTGGATAAAATATTGTGGTTGATTTGGATGCATCTCTAGACTTGGGTTGATATTTGGAGAAAGTTCTTATAGGAGTTTTCTTGCTTGTTGCTTCATTTTTTAAGTTAAAGATTTGAGTTTGGAATATAGATTTAACATAACCTATCAAGGTGAGTTTCAAATTTCTTTGTGAAAACTATGTACATGCCAAAAATGTCCATTTTGGAGTCTTAAGGTGTTTTCTTGATGTTTATCAAATATATTGATTATTTGATGAGATTTGTATCTTTGATACATTTGATTCTATAAATCTTGTGAAATGCCTATATTTGAGGGTTTTGGACATTTTAATAAATAAATCATAAGAATGTGGTCTTTTGATTATTTATTATATAAATGGAGATTATTTGACGTTAATACATTTTTAGTATATTTGGTTTTAATAATCGTTTGGAAAATGCATATTATTGTGTTATGAGTCTTTTTGTAAATATGAATGGTATAATTTCATTTGAAAGATGATATATCCTAACCAATATGGGTTTTTGAATTAATCATACTTTTGGAGTATGTGTTTGCATAAACGTTGGTTCAATGCATTTTATTGCTTATGTTGACTTTTATTGAGTAATCAAATAAGTGTGGAGTTATTGGCTTGATTTAGGCTCAATTGAGTTTTGGGGACAGTTGTCCGGTTTGAATTGCTCAAATGTTGAGCGTTAGACATGATTTGCATTTATTGCATACTTATGTGAGCCCTTCCCTACATGGTGAAGAGCACGGGTTAGAAGAGAACACAATAAATTATACATGTCCTACCTCATAGTTCGAATGGAAAAAGGGTTGTTCTTTGACCATTCCAAATTGCAATAATGTATCATGCCAAAATGCTACATATCCTCCATGTATGCTTCTTTTTTATTTGGAACAATACAATTCTAAGTACCACTTAATTGATGTCTTATCTACAGTCTTGTTACTCGACGTCCCCGGCTTCATGGACCAAAAAATGTGTGAATATATTTTTTCATGATATAGGGTTGGGTGCACACAAAAGCTTCATTACTCTATTTGTTCGGGAACTATTAAATGCATGGAGACCCTTGCCAAAGTTTTTTTTTGGCGTCTAAATATAGAGATAAACGTGTGTTATTATGTCGATTAGCGCTTGACTTGTCTGTAAGGGATTTAGTAGTATCGGTGATTGTATGGAAACGTTACAACCTTTTGGTATTTCTGAATGGAAATGGAATCATGCAAGGTTGGACCCTATGACAAAGTTTCCATAATCCCCAATGAGTTTGTTGTCAGTTGAATAATCATGGATCAACTTTCTAAATTGACCCTGTTTTGTCAATTAATGGGAAGTATGCGGTAGAGTGGATAGTTAAATAGCTCATTATTGAGAATATGACCAGGTCTTGGGTACTAGTACAAATTGTCGGAATATGATAGATGGTTCACTTTCTCATTCTAGAAGAGTGTTAATGGAAAATGGGGCTCCGGATCGATAAAAGAGTCATGTGGTCAAGTGATGCAGGCCGATAGAGTTTCAAACGGAGTATGAAGTGATGTTGAAGATCTGCCAAAGAAGAGGGTGGGATATTTCAGAAAGAAAGATGTAGAGGTGGCGGGTCTTACGCAAGAAATCCAAGTCGATGAGAAGTCGAATTTCCTTAAGGAGTCGATGGCGATCTTAATCATAAACTAGGAGTTTGAGAAATAAGGATATGGCCCGTGCAAGTCCAATGAATAATCACAAAAGTCTAAGGAAAACATGAGACCCAAGTATCTGTAATGGCTTGACAAGAGGAATTCCGGAGACGGAATTCTGTTTAAGGGGGAGGTGTTATAATAACCATGTCCCAAATATGTTACGTTCTAGAAGTGTTGGGTGTCAAGTGTAAGCACTTAAACTAATGAGGGACCATATTTGTAAATTCAAGGTTAAATGAGGATTCTCCTCATTTAATTTCTGCAGATCGACGAGAGAGAGAGAGAGAGAGAGAGAGAGAGAGAGAGAGAGAGAGAGAGAGAGAGAGAGAGAGAGAGAGAGCTCTAAATGCTTGTTTTTTTTTAGAGAAAATGGGTTTTTGAAGAAAACTCTTGAAGATTGAAGAGAAAATACACTTGGATCCTTACGTTGGAGGTAATTTCTCACCTTTTTTAATGGTTAACTTTCCCCATTAATGGGTTTTCATTTAGGTTGAAGCATTCTTTAGTGTTTGGTTTATTTTTGGGGGAAAGGTGATTTTATAGTTGAATCTTGGTGGAGATCTACTTTTATCGGAGGTATGGGGTTTTAATTTCAATATTCTATTTTGAATCAATGTGCTCTTGTAATCATCAAATATGAAGGGTTTTACATTTTGGGAAATGTTGGTTCATGGTTGGGAATTTATTCATTTATCTTTTGCATATGGGGACTTTGATCTAGACCATCTCCTTTTTTTGAACTCTTGATTTTGAGCATATCCATGGAGGTTTTGATGCATTGAAATATTAATCCATATTTGGATTTGGGGAATTTGGGGTTAATGGTGTTGGTGATGGAGAAATCTGGGTTTTGAATGAGCAGGACGAATCAACACCTAACCATGGTCGACGTGACCCTTCACGCGACTTAAGTCGCGGTGACAATCGCGTGAGACACTGCCAAATTGCAAATTTGTCCGATTCGAATTCCTTTTAAGTCTGAGTTTAGGCATCTTTGTGGGGGGTTCTCTTAAGGGGTTTAATAGAAGACTTTTAAGAAATTTAAATTGGGTTAACACCTTTTCTATTATGAATAATTCAGGCGTTCGGTTTGGGTTCTTTTAGCCGTTAAGCTTGGGTGTGAAGTGCGGAAAATCAGGTGAGTTCCCATCAACTGATTGTTACCTGTTTAAATAATTGTGAATTTGCTAACTGCTGATATGGGTTAATTTTGGACTTGGTTTCATTTTATCAATTACCCTTGTGTTATAATGGATATATATCTTATTTATGATACGTGTATCGTTTTGTGGAATGAATAATTATGGTCAAAGAATCATTGATTCCTTGGAAATTTACGAACAATCCTTTGTGCGTGAAATTCGTTTTCTGCACAAGTGGATGAGGGGAGTCTGCTTGGGCCCCGATCGCGGTTGTCGACGAATGTGAATCACGAGGAGTTATAAATGAGTATATCTCAAGTTTGTTATGTTGATATGGTAATAACTACACTTTCACTTGCTTATGAAATAGTTAATGTTTATACTTGTTTGTTGGAAATTCACTAAACCTTCTGGTCTAACCCTCGTTTTCAAACTGAAAACCCATTTTCAGGGAAGAACGTTAGCGGGACTTCCTCAAAAGGGAAAGAAAAGGTGTAGAAGCGTGGGAGTGGATGTTGGATATATGGCACGTCGTTTTTCCTTGTTTTGTCTTAGAAGTTTATCTAGTGATAGAAATTCTCGGCTGTAGATGAGACTTCCGCTGTTAAATTTTTAGTTAACTTATCTTAAATTGGTTGTTTTGGGACCCGATTTGGGATTTTTATATATGCTATGCTTGGCAAAAAAATTGGGTTGTTACAATTATTTTCTCATTCTAATGAAATTGTTTAATGTACTTTCTCATTCTGATGAAACTTTTTTATTTTTACACAATAAACACAAATATATGAAACAATTTCGTCAAAAAATGATGATATGAAACAATTTCATTAAGAGTAAATTACGTTTTTGGTCCCTGTGGTTTGTTAAAAATTTCGGATTTCGTCCCTGTGGTTTCAAATTTTGGTTTTCGTCCCTATGGTTTGGAATTTATTTCTATTTTCGTCCCTGAGACCAAAACACTAGTTTTAAGTATGAAGGACTAAAATGGAATGAATTGTAAACCATAGGGATGAAAAAAGCAATAAAATTTAAATCATAAGGACTAAAGAGGTAAAGATTAAACCACAAGGGTTGTGGCGTACTGGTTAAGGTCCTGGGGGATGTGGTGGAATATCCCATCTGCCCAGGGTTCGAATCTAGGCGTACACAACAATTGTGGCTACTGAGGTTTAATCAGGGCTGATGTCTTACAGTCATAATTTGCCAAGAGATTAGTCTAGGCATAGTTTAGGACACTCTTCCCCAAAAAAAGAGGTAAAGGTTATAAACCATAGGGATGAAAATTGTAATTTCAAAACCATAAAGACAAAACTAAAAATTTTCAACAAACCATAGGGACTAAAAATGTAATTTATTGTTTCATTAACTTAACCAATGAAATTGACGGTTTCCACGGTTTGCAAAATTATGATGATTTTCATTTGAAACTACCCTTATATATTATATAAAATTTGGATTAGTATAACCAAATACAAATGTTAGAAAGTATCTGACGATATTAAAATAATCATTACATATAATATAAATAAAAACAAAGTTAGTTAACCTTAATTAATAAATAACTTCTAAAAAGAAGATATTTTCATAAAATATTAATCAAAGTTTTATTATTTATGAAACGAAATAAATGTAACTTTAACTATTATGTAATCTACAAAAACATTTATTAAGATTATATATTTGTTTTTTAAAAACTAAATATATTGAATAATAATAATATAAACATAATTGACAAGATTGGTAATAATTCTAAATAATTAATATCAATGAATAATTTACAATTAAATTTGATTAACGATTTGAAATTAATATTAAATAATAATTAATATATTATAAATAATAACAATTAATATTAATCGGGGATATAATTAGAAGAAAATGACAAAAAAAATTCCAAACCTTATCAAAATGTTACTTCAAATAACGTTTTAATAAAGTAGTTTATAAGCTACTTTTTATTTATCTAAATATAATTTTTAAAACAAATTTATAAGCTAAACTATATACGACTTTTAACTATGAAAAGATAAATACAAATATTATTTCTTAGTGAAAGCAAGACTTAAATCAAAGCCCTTGTAGCCCAGCGGTCGGTAACATCCTGAAGGGTACAGTGGATGGCATCCCTGTCTACCCGGGTTCGATTCCTTGGGGGAACGGGTGGCGATACCCCGGTCCATGGGTCGGCCTTCGGGTCGGGCATGGGTGAGGCTATGGATCGGTAACGGTCCATGGTCGTGAGGATTAGTCGGGTGCCCGTATGGATCCCGGATACCTCGTCGACTTCGGTCGGAGCGGGTGTGTGCATTTAGCTGCCGTTCAAAAAAAAAAGAAAGCAAGACTTAAAAAAAATGCACACATATAAGTTATATTTGTTTTAAAAATTACTAGAAACGTACTCGCGCAATGCAGCGAGATACATCACGATTTTAATGTTTCATTTTATTTTTTTGTCGATTTACAATACGATTTTGGATAGTTTTGAGAAAGTGATAATGATTTTTTTATAAATTTGTTTAATTTAGGCTTAATAATAATATAATGTTTTTTATATAAAAAAAATTATTATTTTGTTAGAATTCAATAATTATCTTATATATTTTAATGACATTAGAAAAAATAATCAATTACATATTTAATAATATAATTAAAACAAAATTATAATAATATAATATATTAATTAATAATTATACATAGAAAGGTCTGCATAAAAGGAAGTTGCAGCACATACCAAATTGGTGGTTGTTAGAAGTCTGCAGTAGTAATATGTATCTTGTGTTTTGATACTTGTAAATTAAGAGATTTTTAAAATCTTGCATAAAATAATGGTACCTTGTGTCTAATAATTTGTATTTAAGTGTTTTATATCCGTGCTTTATAATATAGTATACAGATAACATGCTTAATAACGGCACTTGGAAAAGACATTCACATGGGTTTCGAAGATATTGGTTGGATCAAAAGTCGCCTATGATAAATATAAAGTTTTACTTTTGTCGAATATAATATGATGTGATAATTTGTAATTTCTCGCGACAACGACTTATCATTTAGGATAACGACAAACTAGTATCCAATAATTTATTATCTTTTTTCCTTTACTCCCCAAATAAATAATTTATTATAGAGTAAATTACATTTTTCGTCCCTCTGGTTTGTTAAAAATTTCAGATTTCGTCCTTATAGTTTTAAATTTCAGTTTTCATCCCTATGGTTTGCAATTCATTTCTATTTTCGTCCATTAGGCCAAAACACTAGTTTTAAATATGAATGACTAAAATGAAAATGAATTGTAAACCATAGGGATGAAAAAAAAAATTTAATCATAAAGACGAAAGAGGTAGAGATTATAAACCATAGGAATGAAAATTGTAATTTCAAAATCATAAGGACGAAACTAGAAATTTTCAACAAACCTTAGGGACTAAAAACGTAATTTACTCTTTATTATATTTCTTTTCGATGTCCATTCGTAGAGGTAGGGGTGTTCGCGGTCCGGTTTGGGTGGTTTAACCCCTCAGACCACAAACCAAACCGCAAGTGGCGGTTTATTGATTTTTCAAACCGAGCGGTTTGACATCAAGTGCCCAGACCGGTCAAGTTGGACCGCGGTTTAGGCGGTTTGGTCGACCGATTTAGGCGGTTTGGGCCTTTTAGTGGACTTTTAAGTTTAAACATAAAAACATATTAAACTTTGAATTTTAAAGGCTCGTTGGTTTGAGTCCATTTGAAATAAAGAACAAAGTCCACAAAAAGTTAACTAAATATCCGAAGACAAAACACTAAAAAAAAGTAATATGCAAAGTGCAAATAAAATCAACGGCTTCACTTCTTTATTTTTTCGTTCTTTGTATTCCACAATCCATAAAGATTTCAATCTTTTAAAATACCTTGGGCCTTTTTGTATATACTTGGACATTTGGGCTTTATATCATCTATTCTTTATAATAAAGGTATATATAAAAAAATAAAAAAATATATATTTATATATTTGGCGGTCGGTTTGGTCCAAACCGCCCAAAAAAACCTCTAAACCGCAGACCGGACCGAACCGCCTGGTTTGGCAATTTTCCAGACCAGACTGGACCGCCAGACCGCTCAAACCGCCAAAAACGGACTGGTTTGACTTGGTTCGACCGGTTTGAGCGGTCCACCGGTTTTTTTGAACACCCCTACGTAGAGGAATACATAGAGGTCATTTACCAAATGGTTTCTAGGTAACCATTTATTTGGTTACTTAATTTTCAGGAAAAAAAAATTCATTAAAACCAGTAAAAAAACTTAATAAAATCCCTCGAGATAGTGGATATCGGTTAAAAGCAAATCACGCGAATACTTAATAAGATAAGTAAAAGTAGTTGATTTTACCAAAAAATCATGTAAGAGTCATGGCAATAACCAAGGTTTTTACCCGGTAAGTAAGGGAGAATACTTTACCCGTTTAGTGCTTACTATATAAGAGACGTTTACAAAAAAATCCATTTTAATAGTCGAAAATGTTATCCAATGAGATAAAGTAAAGGTAGTTAACTCTTGTCGGCAAACATCAAGGTTCTAAAAAATGCACCTTGGCGCGACATGGCACCGAGGCGTGACCTTCCGCCACGTCTACTCCCTTGTCGTGGATATAAGGCATAGATCTCGTTATGGCAAGTCATGTCCCGCTATGGCACGTTATGGTGTTACAAATTTGTGTACTTTCGATTCTTCGAATATGTGTACTTCGAAATTCGATTAGAATTTGCCCATTAGTATCGATTAAAATTTAGAAATTCTTTTTGTTTATCGTTTTATGTAATTTTCATTTTTTAATAACTTAATCATTATTGTTCAAAACACTGAAATAAACACACACACACGCACACACATATATATATATATATATATATATACACACACACACAAATTTGTCGCCTTAAGCCACGCCTTTAAAAACGTCATAGCCTCGTCATAACTCATAAGGTTTGAGGCTTGACCTCGCCGTCACGCTACATATCACGCGTTTAGATCTTTGGTAAATGTTTATCTAATAAACATTTGGTAACGACCTCTTAGTCTAACAAACGTCTCATTGTCTACATCCATCCCACTTTTGCATTGTATTTTATTAATTTTCTTTTTTTAATAATTGTGTATTGTCGGGTCAATTTATGTGTATTTCAAGTCAATATACTTATTCCGTCTTTTAAATGCAATGATATAATTGACGGAAAAAATAAGTTTGCCAAAAAATCTTTACAATATATAGAAAAGAAACTTGATTAAAATATTTGGTTGATATGCCACGAACCATGCTTCGGTTGTGTGAAGCAATAATGAAATATTCTCATATCATAAGTTGCCCACCAAATTTGACTCACAAGTGTTGTTGTTCGATCATATTTGACGAAGAATGCCCATTTGGTATTTTCGTGGAATGTCTAGGCATTTATGAATATGTTTGAATTGATAATTTATTAAGTAGATGAAATTAAAATAAATTGATAATTTATTTAAATAAATATATTAAAATAAAACATATTATGTTACATACCTATTTTGAGAAATATTTTAGAACAATAAAGGAAATCATGTATTATATGTTTTATGCGGTTAATATTAAATTATAATTTTGTGACAAAAAATGAAACCTAAATAATCTAATTTTATATATACATAATCCTTTGTTTAAAAAAATTATAAACTTTTTTGTTTAAAATTTCTTGTAATATATAGAAAGTATCAAACAATTTGTAGGTTATGGATTTGTTTTAGTCATTTTAGATTAATAAGATACCACTGATCGTAATCCGATCGTTGTTGGTTTCAAGTGAAACATCCAATAAATCGTATATCCCAGCTCTTATACTACATCTTGGTGCCAACAATCTGAAAAATGAATGTAATTTATTGACAAAAAAAATTAATTTCTAAATACATTTTCCTAAAAAGATTTAAACTTGTATATAATCTAAACTTGTTTGAATACAAAGTCATGCTTTTTGTTTTATCTTAGTGTTTTTATATTATAATTGCAACTATTTTGTTTTTGTCACAAATATTTTAATAATTACACTGATTTATAAATCTAATAAAATCAATACACCAAACAAATACCATGATAAGAATTGAAAGCTTCATCTGAATCAGATTCTTTGAATTATTAAAAGATTTGAAAATTGAAGTTATAACTATTTTTCTTCTTGGCATGAAGTAAAAAGTGTTGAATACGGCTGCAATAAAGAAAGTCTTTAGTCAAATTTATTTGTGTGCGTTACCCAAATGGAATATATGCAGTTGGAAGATAGATGGACTCGCCAACCAGAAGGAATTACGATTTCAAATTTAGGGGTCGTTTACCAAAATCTTACCTGGTAAACGCTTACCGGCAAGAGATTCACCTTCATTTACTTTGTCATGTAACATCCTTGACCATGAAAATGTAATTGTTGGTAAGCATCTTAACTTACCGGGTAAAAGTCGTTTCCCACACTTACCGGGTAACACTCTTGGTCCTTGCCTTATCTCTTATCGGGTAAGTTTCTCGGTTCTTTCCGTGCTCAATCAGTAAGGTAAATGATATTGGTAAGCGCTAACCCAGTAAGCATTTAGTAAACGGCCCCTAGTTTCAATTATTTTTTTCAGAATAGCAAATTTATTATTTCTGTTATGGTAAATAAGTGCCTCCCCCAAATTCAAATCCAAACTATAATATATAAGGATTTTTTATTGTATATTTTTCTATAAAGTACTAATATTTTTTGGTTATTTAGAAAAAAGTATATCGTATTTATTGTGTGTTTATAATCTAAATTTGTTCTTTGTATTTTGTGAATTACTATAAACGTATAAACGTATAATATATATAATATAGTATAAAGCTTTGAGCAATTGATGATTTGTATTCATAATATCAACCTATTTATACAAGAAATATGAAAAAAGAATTTAGATAAGAAAGGAAACTAAAGGCTAAAAATACTAAGATATTATTACAATTAATTTAAATTGATTGATGTAATCCCTAAGATTAATCCTTGAATGATATGATAGTCTGTAACACTCGTAAATCTGTATAGTCTAAATTTCCAATTTATCCGAATTGCAACTTTTTATCCATTCGTCATGCGCCCTTACGAATCTTCGGTTCCTTTTAAGTCAGCTTGTGAGTCGTGGGTTCGAATTTCGAGTTTTTCGGGCTTTGGTACTTGTGGCGCGATTGTGCCACGCGATAGTTACAGTGTCACTATCGCTAGGGCACTATCGCGGGGATGGATGACCTTACGGTACATCTCGCGCGATGGTGCCACGCGATAGTGACAGTGTCACTATCCCCGGGCAAGGTCGCGAGCGGGGTCTGAGAGTTAAATTGGACAACTCCGAAAATTAATTCATTTATCTGATTTGGGATTGCATTCAATACGATTTTTCTCTCAAGCTTTGGTAAGGTTTCATCCTCCATTTCCTCCCTCCTCATTAACTCCTTCAACAACCTCTATCCTTATGTATTAATGATCTTGTTTAGGTTTTCGTAAGTGTTCTTGGTGAAGAATCTCCATCTTCAAAATGCAAGTCTCATTCTCCATTTCAAGGGTTCTTGGTTTTAGGTTGAAACTAATATCACAAGGTGAGCACATTCAACTCTTTTAAACCTTATACACATCAAATCTAGACTTTTGAACCTATTATCATCTCCTTGTTTACATTATGTTGTTTAAAAGATTTTAACCTAAAAATGGGTTTTGGAGATTTTAGGGTTCTTACTATTTTCAACTAAAAGGAAGGGTTTCATCTTATATAATGTAAAATAAAGCTTTATCTGCACATTTATGTGGGTTACTTGAAAGAACGTATATAATCTCATTTTTTTATGATTTTCATTCTTATCAGTAGTTAAACTTGGAAATGCATTTTTGGAAATAAATGGTATTGAGGACTATTTGTTTAATTATAGTTGGTCACAAATGAAATTGTGACAAGTCTAGACTATTACTAGTAAATCCATAGGTATTGAGTCGGCTTATGTTTGAGATGGTTTCCCCTTTGTAGCTAGTTGAGACATTGGGTCCTCGGAGGCAATTTGGTACGGCTATGTGGGACTGGTTACTAGCCATGGACCATAAATGTAATCCTAGTGAACGAGTATGACTTGGTTCCTCGAGTGCCCTCCCCCACATCTTAGTACGGACCGGCGTTGTTCGTGGCCATGGTTTCAAGTATTTAGCTCATAACTCGGATTGTGACTTACTTTTGTGTTCCACTACAATCCTTGGTAAATCGGGTCTCCCCTGTTATCGCAAGATGTAATTTTCGACCGAAAGGTCCTTATGTGACTAATATTTAATTGTAAACTCAACTCTCTTGAAAACATTTTCTTTTGTTACAATTAGTCTATGTTTCCTTTTAAATTATAACCTGTATGTTCTCACTAGGCTTTAAACCTAACATTTTTTTTCAAATGGTGTGTATAACAGGTTCCTTTAGCGGTGGGTTGCCAAAGGTTTGAGTGACGAGCGCGGGCTTGAGACATTTTGAGATGATTAGATATTTGGTGTTTTGGGCGTTAAATCGATCTCCTTATTTTGGTGAATTTGGGTTGACAATCGATGTAATCTAGATAATACATGTTTAGATTAGTTTGTTGTTGATTTCCATTTCCGTTCGCAGGTTTTGTAAACGCTTTATACATTTACCCTTTTTGGGTGGTTTATTCCAAATACAAACGTCATATTGCCAAAATTTCTAAAATCTAAATTACTCTAAATTTTAGGGTGTTACAAGTTGGTATCAGAGGCCTAGTTTAAGTGAACTAGGCATGAATGTAAGATGTCTAGACTTAGACTGAGTAGGTTAAGTAATGATTTGTGAGTTTGGGTAGAACTTCTAAGATGGGTTGGTCTTAGAGTTGACGAAAAATATGTTCACCAGGCGTTGTGATGATGGTAACGAGAACCCTTATGTATCATATGTTCATAATCTAACTTAGCTAATGTTATTATGATGATGTTTTACGTGAGTGTGCTTGAAGTGCTGTTGTTATGACAATCGGTAACGTAGTGGTACATTTTCCTTCGTGTTTAATTCTCTCTCTTACTCCTTTCCTTGTTGTGTGGTAGATCAAGATGGTTAATACGCGTGGTAGATCACGTACACGAGTGGAGGGTGTCGAGGCGACTGTTGATCATCCGGAGAGGGTTGAGGTCGTCGTGCGCCCATCTACCCAACTAATGTTAGGCGGAGGGTCTGAGGTTATTCCACGGGTGGACCTGGCTTCGTCCAACCCGGTCATTCGGGAGGCAACTCCCCAATCCGAGTTGATTATTGGAGGTTTTGATGTGGTGATCGGCATGGATTGATTGGTGAACAATCATGTCGAGATCGTATGCTTCAAGAAACTAATCCGACTTCCCAATCCTAGTGGGGATGTTGTTGTGATTTATGGCGAGAAGAGGAAAGGCGAGGTGGCAATCATCACCATGGCTAAGGCGTGCAAATTCTTGGTGAAATGATGCTCATCTTTCCTAGCCTACGTGATCGACGCCAAGCCCGAGAAATTAAAGCTTGAAGATGTGAAGATAGTGCGTGAGTTTCTCGACGTCTTTACGGACGACTTGCCCGGGTTACCACCCGACCGTCAAGTGGAGTTCTGGATTGATCTCGTGCTGGGAGTGGCTCCTATTGCTAGAGCCCCTTACCGGTTGGCGCCATCGGAGATGCAAGAGATGATGGCTCAACTCCAAGAGCTTTTAGAGAAGGGTTTCATAAGACCGAGCTCATCGCCTTGGGGAGCTCCGGTCTTATTTGTCAAGAAGAAGGATGGCACGATGAAAATGTGCATCGATTACCGTGAGTTGAACAAGGAAACGGTGAAGAACAAGTACCCGCTTCCGAGGATAGACGACTTGTTCGATCAACTTCAAGGAGTGGGGTGTTTCTCCAAGATCGACTTACGTTCAAGATACCACCAAGTGAAGGTGAGGGGAGAAGACGTCTCGAAGATGGCCTTTAGAACGCGTTACTGTCATTACGAATTCCTCGTAATGTCGTTTGGCCTAACGAACGCACTGACGGTGTTTATGGATTTGATGAATAGAGTGTGTCGACCATTCTTCAACAAGTCGGTCATCATATTTATTGACGACATACTCGTGTATTCCAAAAGCGAGTTGGAACACGAGCAACACCTTCGTGAAGTCCTAGAAGTGTTAAGGAAAGAAAGATTGTACGCCAAATTTTCCAAATACGATTTTTGGTTTGAAGAGGTGCAATTCTTGGGTCACGTTGTCATTCGAGGCGGAGTGAAAGTGGACCCCTCCAAAATTGAAGCCATGATGAATTGGGAGCCTCCCAAGAGTCCGTCCGAAATCCGAAGCTTCTTAGGTTTGGCGGGCTATTATCGGAGATTCATCCAAGACTTCTCCAAGATCGCTTCTTCCTTGATGGCTTTAACTCGGAAGAATGTGAAGTTCGTTTGGACCGAAATGCAGAAAAAGGTGTTTCGGACTTTACAAAAGAAGTTGTGTGAAGCTCCAATCTTGTCGCTACCCGAAGGGTCGGAAGACTTCGTGGTCTATAGCGACGCTTCGAAAATAGGATTAGGATGGATGTTGATGCAAAGAGGCAAGGTGATCGCTTATGCCCTGAGGCAACTCAAAATTCACGAGAAGAATTATCTTACCCACGATTTGGAGTTAGCGGCGATGGTGTTCGCCTTGAAGCTTTGGCGGCTGTTAAAGCACAATTTTACTGGATTCAAGATCATCATTATCTAAAGATGGAAATCTGAAGTCAAAGCTGATAAAGTCGACTCTCAATAAATAGTCTAGGGTCTTTTGTAATAAATAGTCAAAGTGTGTTTTCGTATTTTCATTTTTAGTCTTTTTATTATTGATTAAGTTTTAGTAAGTTGGGCCCAAGCCCATTTGGCTAATAAGCCTAAGTATAAATTAGTTTATTTTATGTTAATTAGGTTTAGTAAGTTTTAGTGAGAGTTGTAGCCGTACATAGAGAGAAAGAGAGAGCTAATTGAGAAAAATAATTATTGGAGGCTAGCTGCTTGGTGTGCGCCGTATACAGTGAGATAGAGAGAATACAGAGAGATATATCGAGAGAGAGAGAGAGTTGCGTAAGAGAGATAGAAGTAGCAATAGATCGAGTTCATCATCAAGAACACTTGTAATCGTTTGAAAATCAATATCAGGTTTGCATTATCGTATTGTTTATATGTTTACTTGATTGAATCGTGAATCACAGGGACACACAATTGGTATCAGAGCAGGACAGATTGAATTGAAATTTTTTTTCGGTTCTGTTTTTCTGTCAAAGATTCAAAATTTTTTATTGTGTGATTGTTCATTCAAGTTGTTATTGTTTGGATTGTGATTGATTTGCCTATTATCGTGATTGGGTACTGTTTGATTTGAATATTGCATCGTCTTTGATTGCTTATCTGTTGATTTTGGATCTGTTCGGTTGTTCACGAGCACTGCACTGTGTGGTTGATTGATTTTTAATAAAAAGTGCTACTTTTTGAAATTAAACGTTTGCAATCAGTTCTAGTTGTTTAATCGATCGAATTGACAAAGTTTTGGAGTGTAATTTTGAGTTTTCGATTGGTTTTTGGGCTGATTTTTGGTTTCTGGGTCGGAGAACTTCAAGAACATACCGGTCGCCTGGCAATCACTCAGTCCATATCGGTCGACCGCTTTATACCGGTCAATTCTTTTTACCGGTCGACCGGATAACTCACAGTCTATACCGGTCGAAGCCTTACCGGTTGACACAATATCGGTCGCCCGGTCAACACGTCTTACCGGTCGAAGACCAATACCGGTCGGCAAATTACCTGTCGTTACTTTTCCGGTCGACACTCTATCGGTCCAAGCCATTATCGGTCGATTTCATACCGGTCTATAATCTTTTCCGGTCAACTCTCCTTACCGGTCGACAATTTATCGGTCGTAGCAAGGTACCGGTTGTAGCAAGGTACCGGTCGTAGCAAGATATCGGTCGTGACTTCTACTTTGTGCCATTGCCTTGTCGCGTAAATCCTACTTTGCGCCACCCACGTGTCACGCAAACATCATCTTGCGCGACCTGCTTCTCGCGCAAACTGACTTTGCGCCAGTCACTTTTAGCGCATATCGTCTTTTGCAAAATTTATACTTAGAAAATTTTTTGCAAATTGTAATATGGACCCCCGTGCTAAGTCTGCGAAGGGGGACAAAGTTCTGTTCGTGATCAAAATTTTCTGAATTTTATTCTAAGATTTTCAGTATTGTTTGATTTTATCTAGACTAACGGTCATTTTTCAAGTTCTTATCTTATACCTATCAGAATGAATTCTAGTGAAACTCCTTCAATCAGTACTGATGAGAAGCCACCGGTACTTTTCAAAGGAGAGTATGATGCATGGAAAAATCAGTTCATAGATTTCATTGATAAACATGCATTAAGGGATCTTATTAGAATATCTCTGAGGGAAGGAAGTGTAACACCCCAATTTCTGGGTGGATTATCTCCTTTTTGTATCGCTGTAAGATTTAACTTTGTCTCGTAGTGCTCGTGTATGTAATCAAGTTTGATTCTAGTGGACAGCTTAATCGTCGATATCTGATCGGTATGGGATGGAAAAAGTAAAGTTTCGAGCATGTCATACACCAAGCGACAGTGCCCCGCGACTATGACATCTGTCAATGTCGTTGGGCAAAGTCGCGGAGAAGGTCGGGCTCTCGGTACATGTTCAGCGATAGTGCCCGACGACCTTGCCGTGGTCACTATCGCATGGTCACAATCGCGAGGGAGGTACCGCGAGGGTCCTCACGCGGGCGACATTGCCCCGCGACTATGACATTGGCATAGTCGCCGTGTCATAGTCGCCAACGGGCTGTTTGGGTATAAATTGTTCAAGTCGTGATTTTAGAGCATTTCATCTGATTTCTAGGGTTTTGGGAGCAACTTTGGCAACTGATTTCGGTAAGCATTCTTCCCATAGACTTCTCTCCTCATTTATGGTGGTTCATAGTCATTTATGGTGATCCTTAATACTTTTAGGAAGTGTTGGTAAGAAGCTCTCAAGTGATTATACAACTCATCTTCATCTCCTTCGTTTTAGGGTTTGGTTTTCTTTTAAGAAAACCACTAAGGTGAGTTCTTACCCATTTTACTAAACTTTATACATGTCAAAAGGTTGATTTTGAATACCTAATATCTACTCTTTCATATATTTGATTTGTGGAATTTCTTGCTAAACCTAACTTTGGAGATATAAGTGTTTGTGGTGATTTTTGGGAAATAACGATTTATGAGCTTTAATAATGTTCTTTAGCTTGTTTTACTTTGGTTATACCTTTGAGAGAATATCATTGCTATGCAAGACTATGAATTTGGAAATATTGGTATTGTGGTTAACTGCTGATAAGTTTGCATATTAAACTCACTTCATATTTTGAGGATTTGAAATAAAAAGGGAATCATCTATATTTTACTAGTGGTCTCTTGGTAAACAATGGAAGTAGTTTTGGTGGGAATTACCCTTCACGTCACTTATTGTATGTTAACCATTGTTGGGATTTCTGGTTGGGCCTTATGCGCATTATTTGGCTTATGTGATGCATTGGGAGTCATGACCCCGTATTTGGTTTATTATTGTTCCGGCGTTGGGACGACTAGTTTTCCACGCGAGGCACGTTTGGCATCGGATTGGGTTATAAGTCCTTCGTGCTCAAGTATTACGATATTGGATGAGGAGCTCGACGTAGGAACCCTTCGGGGTTGAACTTGAGCTTCCGTGGGTGTACGTTTAAAGCCACTGAGCCTGACATCCCTTGCGTATACTTTATTTGTTTATTGGCTTTACTGACTCATCGAATGACTTACTTTTGTGTTCCGTCATTTGTGTTAGTAAGCGGGTCTCCCCCGTTAACCCAAAAAGGTATTTGCTATATTTCAAAGAGCATTATTGTTATTATTACCATTATTGTTGTTGTATAAAAATGAACTCTTTTACTCACTTTTACGTTTGATTACTTAAACTGCAAATGTTTGATCTCACTAGGCTTTAGCCTAACACGTTTTCTCAAAATGACATGTATAACAGGTCAGGTTTCCGAAGGGAATCGTCGGGACTGAGTGGATGGCTTTGAGGCCAAGAGCGGTCTTTTTGGGAGATGTGTAGATCGATATTTTGGATAGCGGGCATACTTTTGGAAGAATAGCAACACCCGATGTTAATCTTTCTTATTTAAGTTAGATTATTAGGTTGTTAGTGTATTATTCATTTGGTTAATTGTAATGGTTATAGTTTGTTTCCCCGTTTTATCGGGATGATACTTTGTGATCGTTTATAGCTGGTTTTATACCCAGGTTTTTATCTATTTATAGCCGTTATATTGCAGAAATTTCGAATTTTTATTCCGCTAGTTTTTAGGGTGTTACAGGAAGCATGACAGCTCCAAGGAAAGTTTTTAATCTTATAAAGGATAATGGAGAAAGAGAAGAAAAAGAGCTTCCATTAACACTTGATATGTACTCAGACGAGCAAAGAAAAAGATATGAAGCTGACAGATTAGCTCGATCTTTCCTAATGAAAGTGTTAGGACTAAAAGTCCTGTGCGTTGAAAGTGGAATAAAGTATTTATAAGGGTTCAATATGTAATTAAAAGGCTTTATTAGTTCATAATTAGGGTTGAACAGTTTAGACAGTTAGAAGTTCATTATTCAGTTTTCTAGTCATTAGGTTTACAAATCCTTATCAGAAATTCTCTCTGTAAACCTAAACCCTTTGAAGTAATATCAATCATATGACTAGTTGCTGTGGCCTATAATTTGTTCATCTTTGATTGCTGTTATTCTGTTTTGCACTGCACTGGGATCTACAATTGGTATCAGAGCAGATAGGCAAAAAGGTTTGATCCAGTAAAAAGGTTTGTCTAAAACCCTAAAATCAATTACTTGTGATAATTGCTTTACTTGCTTTAATTGATTGTTAGTGTTTACATTCTGTGTTTATCTGATTATTCGATATCTGCAAAGTTAAGTTTTTGTGTTTGTGATTCGATCGAAATCTCTCTTCTGGAAAAATTAATTTCTATCGATCGAATCTGGAAATTTCATATTTTTTTTTGCAAACTATCGGTCTAAGAACTTCTCTGTGTTATTGCATCTGGAAAAATTAATTTCTATCGATCGAATCTGGAAATTTCATAGTTTTGCAAACTATCTGCATCCGGTCGAGTGTTTTTGATTGATTATTTGTGTTTCATTCGATCGAAGGATCGAAGTTTCTGGGTTTGGTTTCGGTCGAATCCCAGAAATTCATCGGGTTCTTCGGTCGATTCATCGTGTTTATCGGTCCTTTATGTTAATCGATCTTATCTGTTACTTGTGTTTATCGTCTTTAGTGTTTTGACCGATTGTTATTCGACCTAAGCCTTCGACCGAGAGTTTGTAAACACCGATCCTTACTTCGACCGGGTAGTTGTGATCTCCGGTCATTCCCTTCGACCGGACCTTAGTATTCCCCGGTCTTTCCCTTCGACCGGGTAGGTGCATCGACCGGACCTTAGTGGTTTCCGGTCTAGCATTGGACCGATACTCGACTATTTCGGTCTTCGTCCTTCGACCGGGTACTTGATACTCCGGTCTTGCCATTCGACCGGGTACTTGCTACTCCGGTCTTGCCATTCGACCGGGTACTTGCTACTCCGGTCTTACCCTTCGACCGGGTACTTGCCTACTCCGGTCTTACCTTTGACCGGTATCTTGCATATTCCGGTCTTTTTGTTCGACCGATAGATTGCTTTGACCGATACCCTTGCTCGACCGAGTTTATTTAAAAAAAAAAAAAAAAAAAAAAAAAGAGTAAAAAAAGGTCAAATTTTTTGTCTCACGATCATTTTGCAGTGCATTTCTTTTAGCCCCCGTACTTCAAGGATTCAGCGTGTCATTTGTGACCCTAAACTTTCAAGTTTCACACGTTGTCACTTTTGGTCCCTGCACTTTCAAGTTTCATCTCTCTTCAAAGCCGGAGAGAATACATTCTATTCGAAACGATCAAAATGGTGTACCTACCAAGGCTGAAGTCCAAAAGAGAATATGAAGAGTGGAAAGTTTATTTTTTGAACTGTGTGGACGAACATGAGGTGGGTCCCTACATCAAATTATCTTTGACTGAAGGGGAGATGCAATCCTAGATTCCTACAGAAGCCTCACCTGTGGAAAAGGAGGAAAGAGAGAGGGCTAACAATGTAGCTCGAAATTATATGACATATAGTATTTCGTGTGAATTTATTAGTGACATTTTTAGTGAAATTATTGGTCAAATAAAGTCTAACAACATGACAGGAAAAAAGCTGTGGGATTGTACTGAATGGTTGGTGTTAGGGACAAAGGGTTTATTAACAGGAAGAGAATTGGAAGCTGAGAACTCTGAGCTAAAAGGAAAGATCTCTATTTTGGAAGCTAAAACTCAGCAAACAGTCTCTGTTGAAAGTTCTGAGGAAAAGATTTCTGAACTGAAAGATGCAAATGCAGATCTTCAAAAGCGTTTATCTGATTTGGAGCAACTGCTTGCTAAACACAAATCTGATTTGAGACTAAAGAGAAATCTTTCGCAAAGAAGTTCTCAGAATTCTCGAGAAAATGTGCTGATGAGAAGAAAGAAGTTGAGCTGAAATGCATAAAACTTTCTCAGCAGGTTTCTGATTTTCAGAAAGTAATCATTCTAGAAAGAGAGAAGTTTGCCAAAGAGAAGAAGGCCATTGAACAAAAGAATGTCGGTGTCTTCAAAGAAATATCTGGCCAAAGAAACAATACTGAGAAGGGATTTGAAGAAGAAAGAAGCTTGTTTGAGACTGAGATAAAAAAGCTTACTGCCAAGTTATCTGAACTATCTGAGAAGGCTCTAAAAGAGCAGAAAACGAAGTCTGAGTTCACGAAGAAGATTGACCTGCTTGTTCAAGAAAGAGACAACTTTGCTTCAACGATTAAAGTGCTTGAAAAGTCTGTATCAAGTACAAATCAGAAATCTGTCTCTCCACAAAGGTCAGTTAAATCTTTTGATCGGATTCGTAAAACTAACCTTTTCTATGATAGCAATATAGATGGTTCAGGTACACATCAAAGAAGAAGGAGATACAAAGATGAGGAACTGGTCTGGAAGAAGAAACCAGTTGAAGATGAGCTGAAAGAAAAAGAATCATGTGTACATGCGGTCAATGCTAAGAAGAACAAAGTGCATAAAGGTAAACCTGATCATATCTACTCGAGAGATCAATTACTCAGGTTATCAGGTAAGAAATACCACTGTTCTTATTGTCATACACATGATCACATTCACAAAACAAGTGATCATTTCTGGTATGGTTCTTATTCTATTTCCCCCACAAGAACTGCAACTAACATTCATGGACCCAAATACCAGTGGGTACCAAAGCCGAAAACCGATTCTTTGTTGCAGGCACCTACTGTCAAGGGGGAGTAGAAGAACGATGGATTCTAAGTAAATCAGCTTAGAACCCGGACTTCAACGAATTTTGGCTTCTGATCACATGACAGATCAAGACCCGTTCTTCAACGTTCAGACCTGGATATTTTGCAACTATCCAGGGGAAGCTTAAAAGACCTAAATCATTATATCATGATCTGAGGGGGAGCTTAAAAGTAAGTATCTTCTAACTCTATATCTCTGATTGTTTGAAAGAAGAACAACTTTCAAGCATGAAAAACAGTTTCTGAAATGTTCAAACCACTTCTGGTTCTCAAAAGATTTTATGAATATAGAAGTGTGATTTTAAATGTTTTTCAGTTTTGAGCTTTAATGTTTAACTAACTGTGTGTTTCTAAAGATCAATACTTGCGTATTATCTTGTCTTTATACTGTAACGTATTCACACACACAGGTTCAGTACTTCGTTTGTATTTGTTATTACCATGTCTCATAATGAACCAATTTTTCGATGGTAATACCCCCGTTAGAAATTCAATGTTGTTGAGCTTCAATCATAATTTCTAATTTTGTGCTTTCATTGCTAAATTGTTTATATTTGTTCATATAAACAAAATATCCAGTTCTTTGATACCCTAACCTGTTTAGTTGATCTGATTGGTACATTGTCAGTCTGTTCAAAGATCAATTGCTCAAATCTCCTGAGCATACTTTCTGACAATGTTATCTTATTTGAGCTTAAATGTTCAAGTTAAACTGTTGAGCTACTATTCTTTTTAGGACTTACATGGGTTTTGTGTGAGAACTTAAACAGAACTTCCATGGATTCACGTTAACCAGTGTTTCCTACCCCGGAAGTTATCCTAGAGTGATTTGAGGGGTGAGGGGTCATAAATCAAAGAGTGGGGGAGATAACTCATCTGATTGAGTTTTTCTCATTGTGTGGAGCGGAAAAATGAAAAAGAGAGTTTGGTTAGAAGTGAGCTTTAATGTTAAAAAGAAAGAGGGTGTGAGAACAGAGTTAAAAGAATATCAGAACTCTGCACCAACCACTTTCTGAGCCGGGCAGCCACATATTCTGATTGGTTCACATTCTTTGGTGACAATCATTGAAACAGGCAGTGAGCCCATGCTAAATCTTGCTATAACCCCACCAGCCACTCGTTTCTTTCTTAACAAAGAAATGTTTCATTTTCTTTGGGGACGCAACATATCTGCTATCTAGTCTTCATTTGGAAGATTTAGATATTGAAAAAGAAGGAAAGTTGCCCCACCTTCGCACCTCTTTCATACACATTGAGTCCGTGTAATATCTGTTGCTGTCTCAACAGTTTACACAATTTGAGCCTGATCAAGCTAAGTAGCTTCAATCATTTCTACACTTTCACGAGCACACAAGGAATGAGTTTTCTTGTCATAACATTCATAGAAAATTCCCTTGTGGTTTTTCGATGATTGAATGGAAGCCCTGGGGGAGTGAACATCACAAAAACTCCTTTCCAATGTACATCCGTTGTACAAAGTGGCTCTGTGCTACTTACAGGCATACTAACTGTTTCATCTGTTGAATCAGGGTTACATTGTCCATTATGTTTGAATTTGAAAAGATTCAGATATATACATTTCATGAATTGACGGATACTCAGATCAAAGGACGAAGAATATCATATTATCATAAAGGGGAGATCAAAGAATGCGTTGAAATTGAAGAAGTTTTGATGATCATGATGCTCACAATCATCAAAAAGGGGGAGAAGTTTTCAAAGTTCAATTTCAAAGTTTTGAAGAAAGAAAGTTTGTTTTTCTGAAGACGGTCTAAAGATCAAAGAGATGAAGATATGAGTTTAATGCTAAATTTGTTTGTCTGAAGACAGTGAAGTTTTCAAAGTTTGTATTGATTCTTTCCCGTATCATGTGGTGTCTGCTACAAGTTTCTTCATTATTCCTCCTACGAGCTGATTGAAACAAGTTCTTAAGCTGAAAGCCTATTCAACTCGCGGTTCAAACACAGATTCTTTGTTTTAAACTGAAGATGCATCGTGGAATGTCAAGTAACTCTCACATTATCTTTATTGTGTGTTGATCCGATGTGATTGAGTTTTTACAGCTGAAAGCTGCTTGATAGTGCGTTCAGTCGAGGCTACTGTACATTGAATCTGGTTACAAAGTTGATACTATGAAGAACAAGAGATTTATTCAAGGGGGAGCGTGGAAAGACATAAAGTCAAGCAACATCAAAGTTCTTCAAAGATTCAAGAGGGAAAGAAGATCAATGTCTGAAGTTTTTCAAGAAGATAAATGCTTTATTCAACTTTAGGGGGAGATTGTTAGGACTAAAAGTCCTGTGCGTTGAAAGTGGAATAAAGTATTTATAAGGGTTCAATATGTAATTAACTAATAGTTGTTTTAATTAGATGGGCCCAAGCCCATAAGCCCGTCAGGCCTGCGTGCCTAAGTATTTAAAGGCTTTATTAGTTCATAATTAGGGTTGAACAATTTAGACAGTTAGAAGTTCATTATTCAGTTTTCTAGTCATTAGGTTTACAAATCCTTATCAGAAATTCTCTTTGTAAACCTAAACCCTTTGAAGTAATATCAATCATATGACTAGTTGTTGTGGCCTATAATCTGTTCATCTTTGATTGTTGTTATTCTGTTTTGCACTGCACTGGGATCTACAGAAAGGAATGTCAGAAGAGATTTCAAAAGAGATATTTTTTACATTAGACAGTAAAATGGCTACAGGATAACTGTTATTGGAACATATTGAGAAGATTGTGACAGGACCAAAGTTGTCTTCAAGAGTAAAGTTTCTGGAATTTGAGAACTCTGAACTAAAAGAAAAGATTTCTGCCTTGGAAGCTCAAATCCAGAAACTAGATTCTGTTGAGAATAATGAGAAAGTTAATGATTTGGAGAGTGCAAATGCAGATCTTCAAAAGAAGATATCTGATCTGGAGAAAAAGATGGCCAAAGAAAGATCTGATTTTGAGATTGATAAGAAAACATTTGTAAAGAAATTCTCAGATTTTTCGAGAAAATGTGTAGAAGATAAGAAAGCAGTTGAGCTGAAATGTTTAAAGCTTTCTCAACAAACTTCGGAGTTTGAGAAAGTAATTATTCTGGAAAGGGAAAAGTTTTCCAAAGACAAGAAGGCCATTGAACAGAAGAACGTTGGATTCGTTAAAGAAATATCCGGCTAGAGAAATGATGCTGAGAAGGGATTTGAAGAAGAGAGAAATTTCTTTGAAACTGAGATTAGAAAGCTGACTGTCAAGCTATCTGAATTATCTGAAAAGGCCTTGAAAGATCAAAAAGCGAAGTCTGAATTCAAGAAAGAGATTGACCAACGTGTTAAAGAAAGAGACAACTTTGCTTCAAAGATTAAAGAGCTGGAAAAGATTGTTTCAAAGGTGGTGGTGACTGAGCAAACGACTCCAGAGTCACAATTCCACACACCTAGGAATAATTCAGCTGACTTCAAAAAGACAGCCTCAAACTCACATTTGAAATATGTTTCTTCAAGAAGGTTAGTCAATTCATTTGATCAAATTCGTACTACTAACATTTTCTTTGATGACAATGTAGATTGTTCAGATACATTCAGAAGAAGCAGCAGAAGAAGAAGTTACGAAGAAGAAGAACTGGTCTGGAAAAAGAAACCAGTTGAAAATGAGAAGAAAGACGAGAAAGGAAATAAGTCATGTGTATAACCATAATGCCGAGAAGAACAATGCGCATAAAGGTAAACCTGAACATATCTACACGAGAGATCAATTAATCAGGTTGTTAGGTAAGCAATTCTATTGTTCTTACTGTCGTACACATGATCTTGTTCATAAAACAAGTGATCATTTTTGGTATGGTTCTTACTCTGTTATTCCCATAAGAACTGCAACTAACAAACATGGACCCAAATACCAGTGGGTACCAAAGAAAAAGAATGAATCTATGTTGCAGACACTTACTGTCAAAGGGGAATAAGAGAGCGAAGGCTTCTAAGTACATCATCTTAGAACCCGTACTTCAACGAAGTTTGACTTCTAAACACAATAGTTTAGGACTCGTACTTCAGTGATCAAAAGACCTTACTCCTGTCCTGATAAGAGATTGTACTTCGATACTCCAATGAGGAAATTAACCTTCAAGAGGGAGTACATATTTGTCTGAAATTTTATGCATCCGACATATATGATGATCAATATCTGAGGGGGAGTTAATGCATATCTTTTGATAATTTTTCTGATGCATAATTTTAGGGGGAGTAAAGGCGATGACTTCTGATTATTTCTGATCAGAACTCGTACATTAATTGTTTTACTACTTTATGTCATTTAAATTTAAGTGAATAAAGTTTCTTTGACTAGACTTTTAGACTTTTGTAGGTTGAGAGATGCTTCAAAGATCATATTTTTATGACTTTAAGCTTGACTTCGTGAGATGTAAGATTGCACTCAAAAGGTATAACTCTTTATCTTCATCTCATCTATGGTTGAAAGAAGGACAACTATCAATCATAAGAAAACATGTTCTTAAATGTTCAAACCACTTTCCGATTCTCAAACAGATTTCTTGAATTGGAAGTGTGCTTTTAAATGTTTTCTGATTCATCATTGAGTTTTAACTGATAAAGTTAAACCATCTGAGCATCATATGCTTCATAGGATAACATGGGATCAGTGTGCTAGGACTTATCTGAACTTCTATGGATTTACGTTAACCAGTGTCTCCTACCCAAGAAGTAACTCCTTAGTGATTGAATGTGAGGAGTTCAACGAAATGAGTGTGGGATGTGCGATGAGGGAATATGAAAAAGAGAGCTTGGTTAGCTGTGAGCTTAAAGATTAAAAGAAAGAGGGTGAGAGATCAGAGTAAAAGAATTTGTAGACTCTACACCAACTACTTTCTGAGCCGGGCAACCACATTTCTAATGCTTCACATCTCTTTGGTGAACATTATTGAAACAGGCAACTAGCCCATGCCAACTCTTGCAATTACCCCACCTACCACTCATTTTATTCTCAACAAGAAAATGTTTCATTTTCATAGGGGACGCAACACATATGCTATCTGATTTTCATTTGGAAAATCTGGATATTGAAAAGAAGGAAGTCTGCCCCACCTTCACACTTCATTAATGCACATTGAGTCTGTGTTTAACTAACTGTTGTCTCAGTGGTTTACACATTTTGAGCCTTATAAGCAATCATCATATGCTTAATTTATTCTATCACTTGCACGGACACACAAAGAATTTGTTTTTTTGTCATAACGTTCATAGAAATTACTTTTGTGGGTTTTCGATGATTGAATGGAAGCCCTGGGGGAGTGAACATCATAAAAACTCCTTTATATTGTTTATTTGTTACACATAGTGACTTTCTGTTACTGACAGACATTTTTAACTGGTTCATTTGTTGATTCAGGTGTTACCTTTCTATTTTGTCTGGATTTGCAAAGATCTGGATAAACATCTTTATGAATTGACGGACAATCAGTGGTTCTGTTTGCATGATTAGTGGTGGACGACATTTCTTGAAGAAAAGTTTTGATGAACCTTTTGCTCTTTTCATCAAAAAGGGGAAGAAGCGTCAATCAAGAAATGGGGAGATCAAAAGCTTTTTGAAAGAATGAAAGAATTTCTGAAGATATTCTGAAGATATGCTGAAATGAAGAAATTTTCTTTGAAGATGATTTTCTGAAGCACTCCGAGCTGAAACTGAAGACAAAGAAGGAAGATTGCATCTTTTGAGCTTTCAAGAGAAGATTGAATTGCTGAATTCATTTTAGTAATGATCATGATCCAAAGGGGAGATTGTTAAAGCACAGTTTTATTGGATTCAAGATCATCATTATCTGAAGATGGAAATCTGAAGTCAAAGCTGATAAAGTCGACTCTCAATAAATAGTCTAGGGTCTTTTGTAATAAATAGTCAAAGTGTGTTTTCGTATTTTCATTTTTAGTCTTTTTATTATTGATTAAGTTTTAGTAAGTTGGGCCCAAGCCCATTTGGCTAATAAGCCTAAGTATAAATTAGTTTATTTTATGTTAATTAGGTTTAGTGAGTTTTAGTGAGAGTTGTAGCCGTACACAGAGAGAAAGAGAGAACTAGTTGAGAAAAATAATTATTGGAGGCTAGCTACTTGGTGTGCACCGTATACAGTGAGATAGAGAGAATACAGAGAGATATATCGAGAGAGAGAGAGCTGCGTAAGAGAGATAGAAGCAGCAATAGATCGAGTTCATCATCAAGAACACTTGTAATCGTTTGAATCGTTTGATAATCAATATCAGGTTTGCATTATCGTATTGTTTATATGTTTACTTGATTGAATCGTGAATCATAGGGACACACAGCGACATTACCTCTATGGCACGAAATGTACACTCTACACGGATCATAAGAGTCTAAAATATGTCTTTGATCAAAAAGAGTTAAACATGAGGCAAAGGCGGTGGCTTGAATTGCTCAAGGATTACGATTGTGAATTGCTTTACTATCCCGATAAGGCGAACGTAGTGGCCGATGCGTTAAGTCGGAAGGACTATAACGGAAGTATTCGGGCTACCCTTTCAAGAATCGAGTTAGTGTCAAGTCTTATTGAGAAGATCAAGACATCCCAAGTAGAAGCCTTATTGGAAGAAAATCTCAAAGATGAAGTTATGACAGAAGAACGTTTGCTCTTAACGGAAGATAGCCGTAGGGTAAAGTTGTTCAACGGCCGTATATGGGTGCCTACAGTTGGGGGAAACCGGGAACTACTTCTTGAGGATGTCCACAAGTCCAAGTATTCTATTCATCCGAGAAAGTATAAAGATGTACCGGGATTTGAAGTTACATTATTGGTGGCCGGTAATGAAACTTGATGTGGCGCGTTACGTAGAGCGTTGTGTGACGTGCTTACAAGTGAAAGTCGAACATCAACGGCCGTATGGGAGTCTTCAATCCTTAGATATCCCCGAGTGGAAGTGGGAGCATATTACCATGGACTTCGTGATAAAGTTGCCCAAAACTCTTCGAGGTCACGATACTATTTGGGTTATAGTCTATCGGTTGACTAAAAGCACTCACTTCTTGGCTATGCGCGAAACCTTACCAATGGACAAGTTAGCAAAGCTCTACATCGATGAAGTGGTCTCGAGGCATGGGGTACCCTTGTCGATCGTGTCGGATCGCGACAGTTGGTTCACTTCGAACTTTTGGGACGACTTTCAGAAGGAACTTGGTACGCGAGTGAAGTTGAGTACGACTTACCATCCACAAACCGACGGCCAAAGCGAGAGAACGATCCAAATGCTTGAAGACATGCTAAGGTCTTGTGTTATCGACTTTGGGGGTAGTTGGCACTCTCACCTACCTTTGGTGGAGTTCGCTTATAATAACAGCTACCACTCGAGTATCGGAATGGCACCGTTTTAGGCCTTATACGGGCGGAAGTGCAGAACTCCCGTGTGTTGGCTAGAAGTGGGAGAGAAGTAATTCTCCGGACCCAAAATTGTGCAAGAGACGACCGATAAAGTTAAAGGCATTCGGGAACGGTTGAAAGCGGCTCAGGATCGGCAAAAGAGCTACGCCGATAAGAAGAGGCGGTTGATGGAGTTTCAAGTGGGCGACCGTGTGATGCTTAAAGTGTCTCCATGGAAGGGGATTATTCGGTTCAGAAAACGTGGGAAGTTGAGTCCTCATTTCCTTGGACCATTCAAAGTGCTCAAGCGTGAGGGCTTGCAAGCCTACCAACTGGAGCTTCCGTCGGAAATGAACAGGATCTACAACACGTTTCATATTTGTTATCTTCGAAAGTGCTTGGAGGAAGAGGAAAGCGTCATCCCTCTTTCCGAGATAAGAGTGGACGGAGGTAATCGTTGTGTTGAGGAACCTGAAGCAATTTTGGATCGGAAGTCAAAGAATTTTCGTCACAAGGAGGTCACGATGGTCAAGATGCAATGGAAACATCACCGTGGAGCTAATGTGACATGGGAAGCTGAGGTGGATATGAAGCGTAGATATCCTAATCTCTTCGAGTAGTTGGGATTTCGGGGACGAAATCATTTCTAAGTTGGGGAGGATTGTAACACTCGTAAATCTGTATAGTCTGAATTTCCAATTTATCTGAATTGTGACTTTTTATTCATTCGTCATGCGCCCTTACGAATCTTCGGTTCCTTTTAAGTCAGCTTGTGAGTCGCGGGTTTAAATTTCGAGTTTTTCGGGCATCGATACTTGTGGCGCGATTGTGCCACGTGATAGTGACAGTGTCACTATCGCCAGGGCACTATCGCGGGGATGGATGACCTTACGGTACATCTCGCGCGATTGTGCCACGCGATAGTGACAGTGTCACTATCGCCGGGCAAGGTAGCGAGCGGGGTCTAAGGATTAAATTGGACAACTCCGAAAATTAATTCATTTATCTGATTTGGAGTTGCATTCAATACGATTTTTCTCTCAAGCTTTGGTAAGGTTTCATCCTCCATTTCCTCCCTCCTCATTAACTCCTTCAACAACCTCTATCCTTATGCATTAATGATCTTGTTTAGGTTTTCATAAGTGTTCTTGGTGAAGAATCTCCATCTTCAAAATGCAAGTCTCATTCTCCATTTCTAGGGTTCTCGGTTTTAGGTTGAAACTAAAATCACAAGGTGAGCACATTCAACTCTTTTAAACCTTATACACATCAAATCTAGACTTTTGAACCTATTATCATCTCCTTGTTTACATTACGTTGTTTAAAAGATTTTAACCTAAAAATGGGTTTTGGAGATTTTAGGGTTCTTACTATTTTCAACTAAAAGGAAGGGTTTCATCTTATATAATGCAAAATAAAGCTTTACTTGCACATTTATGTGGGTTACTTGAAAGAACGTATATAACCTCATTTTTTTTATGATTTTCATTCTTATCAGTAGTTAAACTTGGAAATGCATTTTTGGAAATAAATGGTATTGAGGACTATTTGTTTAATTATAGTTGGTCACAAATGAAATTGTGACAAGTCTAGACTATTACTAGTGGATCCATAGGTATTGAGTCGACTTATGTTTGAGATGTTTTCCCCTTTGTAGCTAGTTGAGACATTGGATCCTCGGAGGCAATTTGGTACGGTTATGTGGGACCGGTTACTAGCCATGGACCGTAAATGTAATCCTAGTGAACGAGTATGACTTGGTTCCTCGGGTGCCTTCCCCCACATCTTAGTACGGACCGGCGTTGTTCGTGGCCATGGTTCCAAGTATTTAGCTCATAACTCGGATTGTGGCTTACTTTTGTGTTCCACTACAATCCTTGGTAAATCGGGTCTCCCCCGTCATCGCAAGATGTAATTTTGGACCGAAAGGTCCTTATGTGACTAATATTTAATTGTAAACTCAACTCTCTTGAAAACATTTTCTTTTGTTACAATTAGTTTATGTTTTCTTTTAAATTATAAATTGTATGTTCTCACTAGGATTTAAGCATAATACTTTTTCTCAAATGGTGTGTATAACAGGTTCCTTTAGCGGTGGGTTGCCAAAGGTTTGAGTGACGAGCGCGGACTTGAGGCATTTTGAGATAATTAGATATTTGGTGTTTTGAGCGTTAAATCGATCTCCTCATTTTGGTGAATTTGTGTTGACAACTGATGTAATCTAGATAGTATATGTTTAGATTAGTTTGTTGTTGATTTCCATTTTCGTTCGCAAGTTTTGTAAACCCTTTATACATTTACCCCTTTTGGGTGGTTTATTCTAAATACAAACGTCATATTGCTAAATTTTCAAAAATCTAAATTACCCTAAATTTTAGGGTGTTAAATAATCAATCATTGATTGATATGTTGACATACAGTGTGATATATTTTGATTTTGAAGTCAATGATTCGAACCCTTAATCCTAATTCATGATTATTTATTTATTGTCTCTCTTAAATTTATTTTATGGTTTTGTATGGTTTTAAGAGAGCAAAAGATTTTTAAATTTATTATAAGTTGTATATTGTATTCTAGTGTATTAGTAACATTCAATGCTTATTAACACCTACGTGGTCTAAAAAATAAAACTAGACCTAACAAGTAACCTAACACATTATGAACACCAAATAACCTAACAAAATTACAACTAAACTTAACACTTGTGAACAGCATGTGAACGTAGTGAACACATTGAAACATACATACTATGAATCTGCAAGATCTGGTATGTGAACACCAAGTAATCTAGCGAAACTAAATCTAAACTTAACACTTCTGAAAACCATAATGTAAACCTTATTATTTATTAAGGTTTCCATATAATGAGGGGGAGAGATAACGAGAGAGACATGTGTGTTATTTATAAGGTTTCCAAATAATGAGGGAAATAGAATGATAATCGTTAATATATTTATAATTGGACCGGTTGTCATCCAAATGAGAAAATTACATAATCATCCTTTGATAATTAATTAAGGAATCAAATTAAATCACTTAATTAAAATATGTGGAATATGATGGATGATAACACCAATTTTTTGTGTTATTTTCTTATCATTTTCCAATTAATTTTGTTTATTTCCAAGCAAATAAAGCCGAATTTTTATAGTTTAAAATTCACTACTAGAAAAAAGGTCATTTCCGACGGTAAAATTCGTCGAAAAATGTTATTACCGGCGAATTTCCGACGGATTACGCTATGAAAAGTCTCCCGCCAGAAAATGACATTTCCGACGGATTTTTCCGTCGGAAATCCGTCAGAAATTATTTCCCCTTTTTTAAGAAAGTTGGATTAATCAACATTTTCTTAATCTGATTAATTAGTTTCCGACGGATAAAAATTTATTATTTAATTTATTTTTAACAGTTTATTTATTAAAAAATTTATAAAGAGAAATTCAAAAAGAAAAAACAAATTTCCGACGGAAAATCCGCAGGAAATCCGTCGGTAATTGCGGCGGAAACCTGTCGGAAATCTGTTTTTCTTTTTTAAAAGTGTTTCTTAAAATTATTATTTAAGCCATCCGCCAGAAAACCCTGCCGTATTTTTTTTTTAAATTATAGATTTGAATTTATTTATTTTATTTCACCGACGGATAGTCTGCCGGAAATCCGTCGGAAATTAACTGTATATTTAAAAAAAATTAAAAACAATTTTAAAATCCTGTAAATGCAAAAAAACTGTAAATCAAATATATGAACAAATTAAAGTCATCGATTATAAAAGGCGCTAAAAATACAAATTGTCTCAATTGTTCACTAAAGGAAGTTCAAGTACATTAATTCAAATACAAATAGGTCATACACTCAACCATCAAGACACTGGGGGTGGGGGAGGCGGAAACTGTGACGGAGGAAACTGCGATTGAGGAAATTGACCATGGCTTAACCTGGTCACCAACTCTATCATGTCCTGATGCTCCTTCTTGCGGACCTCATCTACTCGGGGCATCTCCTTGCGGGCCTCTTCTGATTCGAGCAGTCGTGCCTCTAATGCTTGAATCTAAAAAAAAACATTAGAGTTTTTAATAAGATCTATATACGAAATAAATAAATATCAAAGGAAAAAGAGGTACACACCCGAGCATCAGAAGAAGATGCACTACTCGAATATCCACCTGAGGGCACCCCGATCAAGACCAAATTCGGATCCCTGGTGTTCCCAATGTCGTATGTCCGGCCTTTCTTGCTTCCCCTGACCCCTATTTAAACGTTTATACATCCATCCTCTATCGGTATTAGTTGACATATCTACAAATTGACGAAAGTGTGACTAGTCTTTGCGTATAAACATTTATAGACTTGAAATAAAGTTTAACCTATTTTTAGACTTATATATAACGATTTCCATATATATATATATACACACTCATTTACACATACAAACATAGACACGTCAATTTACACAAGAAATTGTTTATTAAAAATTCGGCGACATAACGGCTATAAAATTAATATTTCCATACACAATCAAGCCTAAAGTTTGCCCAGCAATTGGCAACCCAACTACAAATAATCAATCCTAATGTTTGCCCAACAATTGACAGCCCAACTACAAATAATTAATCCTAATATTTGCCCAACAATTGCAGCTTAACTAATAAATGATACAAGTATTGAATCACATAGGAAAATAGACATAAATCAAATTGCATTAAAATGCTACAAGTAGTCTTTAATAGAACAAATATATCTTCTCACAAAGAAATCGTGGCTATCGTACCGTACTCATGATTTACCATTTATCATTTAACAAAATTATGATTTACCATATATCATTTAAGATATCATTCACATTAAAAACAAATAACAATATAAATTAAGGTCAAAATTGAGGAAAAATGTACCAAACGATGAAATCGGTAGTGGGAGAATGGAGATGGAGCGGTGGTGGTGGTGGTGGTGGTGGTGGTGGTGGCTCACGGTAGGCACGACCTATGAGGATGGGATCGTTGTCATCGAAATATACAAGAGTATCCCTCCAAACTTGTTCAATACAACCCTCAAGTCCAAGTCCTGCAAACATATAATAGTTGTAATTCAAGCAAAGCTCAAACATATAATAATTGTAATTCAAGTCCAAGTCCTGCAAACATATAATAATTCTATTGAAGGGTAAGGGTTCCTCATTGACAGAAGTAGATAAGGTTAACTAAAAAGGTGCCCTTTTTCTTGAAAAAAGAACTGAAAGTGATGAAACCCAAAAAACACATGAAAAGTTTGTAAATGCAAAAGATAAAAAAGAACAAGAACAAGAAAGAAAAAGAAAGGGTTTTTTCAACCAAAATGATACAAGAAACCCATTAAGAGTGGTGAGATTTTGTATTAAGATGTGTAGATGCTACAAATCAAAGCAAAATCAACACCAACAAAGTCACAATGACTTGAAGATCAACTTGAATATGGCTGCAGAGTAGCAAAGAAGATGAAAGAAAGGGAAATGGAAGCAAGAAAAAACTTATAAAAAATTCTTGAGGTTGAGCTATGGAATGACGGAAAATGACTTTAGGGTTTATTAAATTGAAAGAAAAACAATGAACAGTAAATGAATATTTGGGTAGAGATTTGATGAAACTATATCTAGCTGGAAAAATCCCAGCTTGAGAATGCTATTAATCATGCGTAGCAATAAGCATCTACAAGAATAAAAGATATTATTTTTAAAGATATCTTTTTTTGAACCAATTAAAGACTTATTTTATGGAGAGATTAATAGGTTAAAGAAAAGGACATCACAGTTATAAGAGGCCCATGGTGAGGTGAAGTCAAGAATCCCCCGTTTTAGCTTTGGGTAGCAGAGCAAAAAGCAGACTTCCCCACAATGGTTTTTGAGTCGGTTCGAGCTCACAAAAAGGCCAGTTAAACTTATCGATTTTGACGACGGTGGTGGTGGTGGCGGTGGTAGTCCACGTCGGTGCTACCCCCCCCCCCCCCCCCAATCTGGTCGATTTTGAGTGTTTTTAGTGAAGGAATCCATGGATAATCTAATGTATTGCATTGTATATTTGGATTTCACATTTTCCAGTCAACAATAACACAGAACCGTACACAAGAGGCGGAGGGAGCGCTGGAGACGAGAGGTGGCACCGGAGACGAGAGCACCGAAGGAGGAGAGCCGGAGACGAGAGGGGAGGAGTGCCGTGAGATTCTTTTAACTTAGGTTTTTTTTTTGTGAAAAAAGGGAGGGCGTGGACCTGGTAATAAAATGGGTGAAAACATTAGAAAAAAATTAATTTTCTTTTAAATTAATAAAACCTTTTTTTGAAAAAAAACTTTTCCGACGGATAGCCCGTCGCTAATCCGTCAGAAAATGTGTTCAGTATTTTAAATTTTTTGAAACCCCGCTTTTTTTTCTAGACCTAATTTTTAATTCTTATATATTTAACTTTCCGACGGAATTTTCATCGGTAATCCATCGGAAAAATGGGTTTCGTCAGAAATCCGTCGGAATATTCACTTTTAATAATTATTTCATTTTACTAATATTTTTATTATTATTATGATCGTTAGTTTTTCAATTAACCGATTCACGTGCAATATAACCCATTAAAGAGCAATACAACCGATTTAAGCCCATTGTGATTGTTGGTGACTTATTAAGACCAATATATCCGATTTAAACCCAATAGAACCGATTTAAGTCCAGCTGAATCGATTTAAGCCCAAAATAACCTAGCATAACCCAATTAAACCGACTTAAGCCCAATAGAACCATCAAAGCCCATCAAAGGCCATTATGAGCATTGTTGACTTATTAAGGCCCAATATAACCTATTAAAACCCAATTGAACTGATTTAAGCCTAATTGAACCAGCTTAAGATCAATATAACCCATCAAATCATAATTGAACCCATCAAAGCCCATTATGATTGTTATTGACTTATTAAGGCCGATTATAACCTAGTAAAACCCAATTGAACCGATTTAAGCCAAATAGAACCATCAAATCCCAATAAAGCCCATTAAAGCCCATTATGAGCATTGTTGACTTACTAAGGCCCAATATAACCTATTAAAACTCAATTGAACCGATTTAAGCCCAGTTGAACCGGTTTAAGCCCAATTTAACCGACTTAAGATCAATATAACCCATCAAATCCCAATTGAACCCATCAAAGCCCATTATGATTGTAATTGACTTATTAAGGCCCAATACAACCTAGTAAAACCCAATAGAACCGATTTAAGCCCAATATAATCGATTTAAGTCCAGTTGAATCGATTTAAGCCCAATATAACCTAATAAATCCCAATTGAACCGATTTAAGCCCAATAAAACCATCAAATCCCAGTAAAGTCCATCAAAGCCCATTATGAGCATTGTTGACTTATTAAGGCCCAATATAACCTATTAAAACCCAATTGAACCAATTTAAACCCAACAGAACCGAAATAAGATCAATATAACCCATCAAAACCCAATTGAACCCATCAAAGCCTGTGATGATCGTTGTTGACTTATTAATGCCCAAACACACAAGTAATGACTTATTATGTGCTTCTTTACACGTATCGACTTCATAGATGCATGTGTCATGTATTCATGTCAATTAGACAATTAAAAACCATTATACCCTGATATAAGCCATTCAACCACCATTATTGCCCAATATGACATTTTAAATTATTTTTCGTCAGAAATCCGTTGGAAATTAATTCAATTTAATTTAATTAATTTTTAATTTGCTTGTTTAGTTCCTAATTTATTTAATTAAGTACTTTAATTTCAATTAAACAAATATTTGTGACATATTTGTGGCGGATAAAATATCCGTCACAAAAGTTAAAGTGAATATAAGTATTTTTTTTTCTTAAAAAAGCAGTGACAGATTAGTGGCGGATTTCCGAAGGATTTAAGGTGAGGTTGACTTTTGTGTAATCCGCCAGAAAATTTTCCGTTGTGACGTTATGAAAAAGCCAAGAATGTGTACAAGAAGTAAGGGTTTCTGAGCGAAAAGTCGTTTACGAAAGTTCTCAAGATTCAAGTGTGAAAAATGGCCATTTGATTGAGTGGGTAAAATTTTAAAGAGGAATTATTTTCCCAAAAACAGTGGCGGAAGTGACTTTGATGCTAGTTGCTGAAGCTAATCTCACTTAAAACTCACATGAAGCTGAAATCAAAGCTAGTTGTAAGTTAGTTGACTTAACTACAACTCACTTCAAACTAGCTTTGACGGTGCTGGACGTTTTTAAAGCCTTTTTCACCTAGGGTTTGAGGGAGATATCAATCTATCGGCTAGAGGACGGCCAATGAGCAATTTTGAGCGATTTTGGCAAGGGAGAAACACCGTTTTGAAGGAAGGAAACGATTTGGGAAGCAATTTCTACTCGGATTTCTTGTGAATCTTCGTTGGTATTACACAATCAAGGGAGTTTTACAATCTTTGATTCTTCGAGAGATTTTTTTCTTAGATCTATGGATTCTTCTATTATTTTGTTTGTTAATACCCCCCAACATGAACTAATCTTTAGATGTTGGGGGTTGGTTTGACTTTGGTATAAGCATATGAACATGTAACTTGGGATTTTTATCAGTTTTTCCTAACTAATGAAGCATACGATTTGGGTTTTAATGTATTTGTGAGTTTGGCCAACTTTCATCTGATTTGTTCGTTATAAATTGAATTCGAGAGAATTAATTGTATTTACAAGAACTAGAATTATATGCGAAAGGTGAGAAATTGGATAGAGATATACAAACTAAACCTTAGTATCACTATAATCTGGAACATAATGTGTTTTGAACTCATCTGTTGAGATCAAGAGATGAGACTTGTGTTTTCAAAATAAAATTTGTTGTTGCTTGAGAAAGAACAATGGTGATTTTACAGATTAGATATTCATTAAAGGGTTTAACCGATAGTTATTTTGAGAACATTGTTCATTAGTGAAAACCATAAGATTTCCAACCCTCAACTATTTTCTCCATAAAAAGCTTCTTAACTCATTTATTGTTCCATTCTTGGTTTAGTTAATTAGTAATTGATAATTTAATTTCAATCATTCACCTTTTGGATCGTTCAGTTAATAGTGAATATAGTAATTATGATACTCAATTCCTAGTTCCCTTGGTTCGATACTCGTACTTCCAAGTACATATTACTTGATTCGGCCTGTACACTTGCGGTTAGATTCAAGGGGAGGGGTGTAACCCGCCTATCAAGTTTTTGGTGGCGTTGCCGGGGAACTAATTTGCACTGATAGCACTACCAACTATAAGCACTATTACATTGGACATTTTATTTCGGTTTATTCTATTTTCTGCACATTCCGTGATCCTCTCTTTTCCCTGTTTAAGATTTATTAAAAGAAATCATATAATGGGAGAGGAAGTACCAGCGAGAGTGCCAATGAGATCATTTGCCAATCCGAATGTGGCAGCCATCAACAAAGGCATCCAAGCCCCTGTAGTAGGAACAAATAACTTTGAGATCAAGTATGGTACAATTCAGCTCTTACTGCAAAACCAGTTTAGGGGAGCATAGACAGAGGACCCTCATGGACATCTTCGAGCCATTGAAAAGATCTGCAACACCTTCAAGATCAACGGAGTATCAGAAGATGCGATAAAGTTGTGATTGTTCAATTTCTCACTGAGAGGAAGAGCACAAATATGGTTGTTGTTTTCCTTCAGCAGTTATTTCCACCGAGTAGGACAACCCAACTAATAGCTGAAATTACCCACTTTTCTTAGTGGGAACATGAGACACTATATAAGGCGTGAGAAAGGTATAAGAACATGCTTAAAAAATGTCCACATCATGGGTTACATGGATGGGTGATCATCTAGACTTTCTTTAGTGGGCTTCATCTACAGTACAAAAATGATATCACGGCTGCAACGGGTGGTGCCTTAATGAACAAAACTTATGAAGAGGCAGTTGAACTGATTAAAAATCTGGCTAAACATAGCTATGCCACTCCACGATCTACTACCAGACGAGTAGCTAATGTTCAGGAATCTGAAGAGTTAAGGGCAATAAAATCTCAACTGGCCGCCATCACTAATCAGCTGAAAGGAGCTTCCATCTATCCTGCACATCATTATGATGGAGACATTCCCAATTTGTTTCCAGCTTCTAATGAACCCGAACAGGTTCAATTCTTACAAAACTGGAACAATCGCCCTCGGAATGATCCATTCTCAAATACCTACAATGAAGGATGGAAGAGACATCCCAACCTCTCATGGAATCAATCATAAAATCAACCAAGGGAAACCATGGGACAACAACAACAACAGTATGGTAATAATTCTAATTTTTCATCTTATTCTCAATCTAATAATGTTTGTCGTCCCCCAGGTTATAATCAGATAAGGCTTAAGGAAGGACAATCTAGAGAAAAAAAGTCGGGATTAGAAGATGTTTTGATGAAATTCATCTCGAAGAGGGACAATACTGTTGATGAGATAACTTCATATGTGAGCACTTTTCCAACCACCGTGGGCACAGTAATGGCGGTACTGATCAGAATACTGTTTCCATCCAAATCTTAGAGGGACAGATGGGACAGATAGCTGAAGCTCTACAATCCCACACTCAGGGTCAATTCCCTAGTCAAACTGAAAGAAAACCGAGAGAACATTGCAATGCCATTCATTTAGACGTGGAAGAAAATATTGAGGTACCATTGATTTTGTGAAGATCGTTCTTAGCCACAAGCAAGGCTTTAATAGATATGGAAGAAAGTGTGATGACTTTTAGAGTTGGTAATGAAAAGGTAACCTTCCATGTTCTCAAAAGAGTAGAAGATAAAGGTGAACCGGAAAGACGGTCAATTGGATTATAAACTGGTATAATTGGAAAACGAATGTGGAGAAAATCAAGAAAAGTCGTATGTGTGGGCTATTCAATTCCACAAGAGATATCGAGCCAAATTGAGAGCCACACAGTCATTCCACGACTTTAAATAAGGCGCTAGGTGGGAGGCAACCCACCCAGTATGTTATCCTTTTCTTATTTTTATTTTAGTTATTTTTCTTTGCGTAGGATTTGATTTCGTTTTTTTGTAGTCCTCTCGTAATCTGGAATCGTTCTCCCGCGAGAAAACGGTAAGAATCAGACAAAATTTTTATGTTTCAAGGGTCGTAAGTTAGTTTGGGTTAGCCTCAAGTCACTCCCAAATCCGTGTAGCCAATGCTCAAAAATTTGGGAAAAAACCAGTCGAGTGAGTTTTACATTAGTTCAGGATGACCAAACTCACATTAATGTCGCTTTAGGCACTGCCTTATCACACCATATTTAATCTTGAAGTGAGTTGAAAGTGAGTTTTGGAAGCAACAACTCACTCCAAACTTCCGGTAGACACTACCGTATATGGGTAAAAAGGGGGCTCGCAGTGAGTTTAGCGTGGGTTTGGGACCACTCAAATTACGTCAAACTAGCGTTCACCATTGTGGTTAATCGTTAAAAAAACTCCCAAAGCAACTTTGAAGCAAGTTGAGGAAAGTCCAACTAGCATCAAACTCTCGCCCGCTACCGTCCTTTCACGCGTCCCACACAAACCCTCGAGCGACTTTGATGTGAGTTGATAAACCCCAAACTCACATCTAATTACCACCGACCTCTGTTACCTACCGTGTACACCAAGCCCCAAGGCGAGTTCGTCGTGAGTTGGACCACCCCCAACTCACTTCAAACTCCCACCTGTTACTGTTTCTTCACGCAGCTCAAACCATCACCGAGCGAATTTTTAGTGAGTTGGGTAAACACCAACTAGCATCAAACCCGCATTCACCAAAACCTTAAAACAATTTCAAAGTGAGCTGCCTCCGCCCCCATCTCACTTCAAACTACCGCCCGACGCTGCTGCCTCACGCTGACCACACACCCAAACAACTTTGAAGTGAGTTGGTAAGCCCTAACTAACTCCAAACTCGCCTCAGCCTCTAGAACTCTCACGTACTAACCACACCTAAGTGACTTTGAAGCGAGTTTGGGAGCGCCCAACCTACGTCCGACACTTCCATGAATTGAACCCACCATCCCGAAGCTACTTTCAAGCTAGTTAGTCCACCCGCAATTAGCGTCAAACTCACCATTATCCAAAAAGGGTTTAAACAATTGGACCCACTTTTTTCCCAACTTTTTCCACTTTATTCTCTCTCGTCGGTTCCATGGCAAAAAGAGATCTAACTAGGGTTCCCTTCACCATCGATTTCTCACCCCTGTCCAACAACAAATCCTTCACTCTTACTCAAGGTATGTCCCCTACTATCTCTTTCTCCTTGTTTGCCACGATGGTGATGTTTTATTTTGGGGAGATTTCGAGTTTCTTAACCTAGATTTTTGCATAAGTGTGCATATGTGGTTGAACTTCTTCCTAGAACATGGATGTTATGTGCAATTCTTCCATTCTAACACTTGTTCTTCATGATTTACATTATTGGTGTAAAATTGAGTTGTTCATAACCTAGGGTTTTTGAGTATAAGTAAGAAGTATTTGAATTCCTTTTAGAGAATAGAATTTATGTGTCCCAGTGATTAACAATTCAATCAAGCAAACATATAATCAACACTATATTGCAAACCTGGTATTGATTAATCAAACGAATTAAGCGATTACAATTGTTCTTGATGATTAAATCGATCTATCTCTGCTTCTATTTCTCTCTGTATACGGCGCACACCAAGCAGCTAGCCTCTAATGATTATTTTTCTCAATTAACTCAAAACTAATCTAATTTATACTTAGCCTTATTAGCCTAATGGGCTTGGCTAGGCTTGGGCCCAACAACTAAAACAACCAATAACTTAAATTAAACGACTAATAATGAAAATACGAAAAACATACTTTGACTATTTATTACAAAAGGACCCTAGACTATTTATTAAGACGACTTTATCAGCTTTGACTTCAGATTTCCATCTTCAGATAATGATGATCTTGAATCCAATAAAACTGTGCTTTAACAATCTCCCCCTTTGGATCAAGATCATTTCTCTTTTAAGCTCAGAAAATGCAATCTTCCTCTTTGTAGCAATCTCCCCAATCGATGAGAATATCTCTTGGAAAGAAATTATCTCCAGTTTCAGATCGGAATGCTTCAGCAAATCATCTTCAAAGAAAATTTCTTCAATGCAGCATATCTTCAGAATATCTTCAGAAATTCTTTCAAAAACTTTTGATCTCCGCATTTCTTGGTTGACGCTTCTCCCCCTTTTTGATGACAAGAGTTCATCAAAACTTTTCTCCAAGAAATGTCTTCCACCACTAATCTTGCAAACAGAACCACTGATTAACCGTCAATTCATAAAGATGTGCATCTAGATCTTTGCAAATCCAGACAAAATAGAAAGGTAACACCTGAATCAACAAATGAACCAGTTAAAATTGCTTGTCAGTAACACAAAGTCACTGTGTGTAATGAATACACAATATAAAGGAGCTTTTATGTTGTTCACTCCCCCAGGGCTTCCATTCAATCATCGAAACACCACAAAGGCAATTTCTATGAACGTTATGACAAAGAAACAAATTCTTTGTGTGTTCGTGCAAGTGATAGAATAAATTAAGCATAAAATGATTGCTTATAAGGCTCAAAATGTGTAAACCACTGAGACAACAGTTAGTTCAACACAAAATCAATGTGCATGAATGAAGTGCGAAGGTGGGGCAGACTTCCTTCTTTTCAATATCTAGATTTTCCAAATGAAAATCAGATAGCATATGTGTTGCGTCCCCTTTGAAAAATGAAACATTTTCTTGTTGAGAAGAAAATGAGTAGCTGGTGGGGTAATGTCAAGAGTTGGCATGGGCTAGGTGCCTGTTTCAATAATGTTCACCAAAGAAATGTGAAGCATTAGAAATGTGGTTGCCCGTCTCAGAAAGTAGTTGGTGCAGAGTTTACAAATTCTTTTACTCTGATCTCACACCCTCTTTCTTTTATCATTAAGCTCACAGCTAACCGAACTTTCTTTTAACAATTTCTCTCATCACACATCCCACACTCATTTCTTTTGATTCCTCACATTCAATCACTAAAGGATTAACTTCATGGGTAGGAAACACTGGTTAACGTGAATCCATAGAAGTTTCTTTTAAGTCCTAGCACACTGATCCCATGTTTTCCTATGAAGCATATGATGCTCAGATGGTTTAACTTTGTCAGTTAAAGCTCAAAGATGAATCAGAAAACATTTAAAATCACACTTCCAATTCAAGAAATCTATTTGAGAATCGGGAAGTGGTTTGAACATTTAAGAACATGTTTTCTTATGATTGAAAGTTGTCCTTCTTTCAACCATAGATGAGATGAAGATAAGGAATTATACCTTTTAAGAGCAGTCTTACATCTCACGAAGTCAAGCTTAAAGTCATAAAGATATGATCTTGTAAGCATCTCTCAATCTGCAAAAGTCTAAAAGTCTAGTCAAAGTAACTTTATTCACTGAAATTGAAATGACTTAAAGCAGTAAAATAATTTATGTACGAGTTCTGACCAGAAATAATCAGAAGTCATTGCGATACTCTTTGCTTGTATGCTCCCCCTAAAATCATGCATCACTAACAATTTATCAGAAAGTACAATGCATTTAAATATGCTCCCCCTCAAAATAACATTGACCATCTATAAGATACTTCTCACACTCCCCCTGAGATCATGAACAAACTATTAAAGAGCAGGTATCATGCGGAAATAATAATAAAGAAATGATAAAGAGACACAATAAGAAACTTTAATAGGTAACCACCGATTAGGTCTTAATATTTAGCATACCAAGTCTTGAGACAAGAAAATTAAATCTTTTTTTCGTCTAAAGGTTTGGTAAACAAATTTGCAAGCTGATAGTCGGTTTTTACAAAGTAAAGTTCAATTGTTCCATTTTCTACTGTTAAAGCACATATTTATTAGATTCAAGATCATAATTATCTGAAGATAGAAGACTGAAGTTAAAGCTGATAAAGTTGTCTCAACAAATAGTCTAGGGTCCTTTTGTAATAAATAGTCAAAGTATGTTTCCGTATTTTGTTTATTAGTATTTAGTTATTAGTTTGTTTTGTTTTTGGGCCAAGCCTTGTCAAGCCCATTAGGCTTAGTTAGCCTAAGTATAAATTAGTTATGTTTAGGTTACTTAGGTTAAGGAAGCTTAATTGAGAAATTAATACTGAGAGAGGTTGTTGTGGTGGTGCGCCGTGAACAAGAAGCAGAGAGAGAGATTTCGATTTCTGGTCAAGAACAATTGTAATCGTTTGATTAATCAATACCAGGTTTGCATTATAGTATTTTTTTATTGACTTACTTGATTGAATGATTACTCACTGGGACACACAATTGGTATTAGACCACGTTACAGATTGAATTGAATGAGTTTTGTTCGGTTCTGTTTTCTGTCAAAGATTCATAATTTTTATTGTGTGATTGTTCTTTCAAGTGTTTATTGATTGGATTGTGTTTGTTTAGCATATTATCGTGATTGGGTATTGGTTGATTTGAGTATTGCGTCGATTTTGATTATCAAAGTGATGATTTTTGTTTTCTGGGTTCGTTTTTGAGTCGACATTGTGTCATAAATCGATTTATTCTTAAAGTGGTTTTTATTGAAATTAAGTGATTGCAATCTGTTCTAGTCGGTAAATTGATCGAATTGGCAATGTTTGGTAGTTTAATTCGAGATTTTGAGTGTTTTCTGGACTGATTTGTGTTTCTGGGTTGAAGAACATCAAAAACATACCGGTCGCCCGACATTCATATCGGTTGACTTGGTTTGCGTATCACGCTATACCGGGCTTTGTTTATATCAGTCCTTTCACTATCGGTCGACCACACCTTATCGGTCGACCACACCTTATCGGTCGACCGGTACACACAGTCCACTTCGGTCTAAGCTATATCGGTCTAATCTATTTCCGGTCGAAGACCTATATCGGTCTAAGCACACTTTCGGACTTAGACACTATCGGTCTAAGCATTATATCGGTCTAAGCTTTATCGGTCTAATCCTTTTCCGGTCGAAGATCTATCTCGGTCTAACTCACTATCGGTCTAAGCACACTATCGGTCGAACAACCATCCGGTCTTACATATTATCGGTTGAAGGTATATCGGTTCATAGCATCATACCGGTCTTTGCACTTCCTCGGTCGAACAAGTGTCCGATCGAACAAGTATACGCAAACCTTCACTTTGCGCATCGGCCTTGACACGCAAACCTCACTTTGCGCATCGGCCTTGATACGCAAACCTTAACTTTTCGCAAGTACTGTTCACACTATTCACTGTTCACTTTTGCGAATTTTGTTCCAGGTTTGCACAGTTCGATTTTTCAATTTTATAGCGGGACCCCCGTGCTAAGTCTGCGAAGGGGGACAAAGTTCTGTTCGTGATCAGTTTTTTCTGAATTTCATTCTAAGATTTTCAGTATTGTGTGATTTTATCTGGACTAACGATCAATACCAGTTCTTATCTTATATCTATCAGTATGACTTCCAGCAAAGCTCCTTCAATCAGTACGGATGAGAATCCACCAGTACTTTTCAGAGGAGAGTATGATGCATGGAAAAATCAGTTCATAGAATTCATCGATCGACATGATTTAGGAGATTATATCAGAAAATCTCTGAAAGAAGGAATCATGTCACCTCCGACTAAGGTTCTCACAGTAGCTGGAAAGAACGGAGAAAATGAACAGAGAGAGTATAAATTACCACTTGATATGTACTCAGACGAGCAAAGAAAAAGGCATGAAGCTGACAAATTAGCTCGATCTTTTCTAATGGAAGGAATGTCAAAAGAGATTTTCTTTACATTAGACATCAAAGATGCTACAGGAAAGTTGTTATGGGAACATATTGAGAAGATTGAGACAAGACCAAAGTTGTCTTCAAGAGTAAAGTTTCTGGAATTTAAGAACTCTGAACTAAAAGAAAAGATTTCTTCCATGGAAGCTCAAGTCCAGAAACTAGATTCTGTTGAGAATAATGAGAAAGTTAATGATTTGGAGAGTACAAATGCTGATCTTTGTTATCCCAGATTTAATCTAGTTGGTAAACAATCAATCAAGTAATCAAGCAACACAATAATAATCAAGAGATATATAAATCAGAGTAACATACCAATCCCTTGTATAAACTGTTAAACCTTGAGTGTTCTTGATACCCTTGGATTACAGCAACCTCTCTCTAAACAATAATTATGAAAGTAATAATAATGAGAGTTCACCCTAAAACTGAAATAAACAAAACATTAAATACCCAGGCCTAATGCCTATTGGGCTTTACTAAATTCTAAACGGGCTTGAGGCCCAATAGCTATTAACTATTAGCTTATTACATTTTAAACCCTCTAATTAACTTTAGCACAATTGCAGTTTAAACCCTTAACTTTAACTTTAATCTTGAATACAATTTATGATCCAACAATCTCCCCCTTTGGATTCAAGATTAAAAAAAAATTTGCAATTGTCTTCGGGTCTTCTCTTGTCTTCACTTTTCTCTTGAGAATCTTCAGATATGACGTTGATAGCTTCAAAACTTCAAAACTTGATATCTTTAAACAATATTCAAATCTTTAAAATCTTTGAAAATTTGAATATCTTCAGATCTTCAGTTTGTATTCTCCCTTTTTGTATCTTCTCCCCCTTTTTATATCTTCTCCCCCTTTTTGATGAGTGGTGAGAATCAACATCATCAAAACTTGGCAAAACAATCTCCCCCATTGTGTATGATCACTTAAGCATAGTCTTCATCATATAACGAGCCCTGTTTAGAAATAAGAGCAGTCTCTCCAAATGGAAAGAGTGATTATCTCAATCTTTTCAGATTCAAATAAAAAGTAGTAACCATTCAAATCTTTTCAAATTCAAACAGTTAATAAGTGTAACCCTAAATCAACAAATGACTCAGTTAGAATGCCTGTCAATGACACTGTTGGGAACTGAAGAATTCATCAAGTATGGTTAATGCTGCTGGTTCAAAGTTACTACTGCTAGAAGACTTAAAGGTTAATACTGCTGAGTGTTACTACTGCTAGTGGAATTAATACTGCTAGTCAAAGTTAGTGCTGCTTGAACAAAGTTAGTACTGCTTAGCTAGTTAGTACTGCTAGTAGTTAGTGCTGCTTAGTAGTTAATGCTGCTAGAAGGAATTTAATGCTGCTGAAGATTAATACTGCTTATATGATGAAGATTCGTATGAAAGAATATACATGGAAGCTTAGAGATATACATGGAAGATATACTGAAGATATTTTATTTATTGTAATTATCTTTGTATTCAGTATATATATTGTATAGTTTAGAATAGTGAATCAACTTTTGTTTTCTTCATTCTTTTAGAGAGAAAATCAACCTCAAGGCATAGATCCTAATTCTAGAGAAGTAGAATTCGTATTGGTGAGCCTGTTCATCAATATTGAGGTTGAGAGTGTAATCTTGTAACTTCAAAGCATTCAATACAAGTTTACAGTTTGTTCTTTATATCTACTGTGAATGATTTACTATTTCATTGAATATCAAAGTGTTATTCCGCAAACTTCTTTGATATTGTTTCTGAGAATTATTTCTTGTTGAGAATTCGAACCTGACAGACACAAAGTCACTGAGTAACACAAAGTTACTATATAAGAAGCTGGTTTGATGTAGACTCCCCAGGTCTTCCATTCAATCATCGAATAACACATGGTTATCTATGAACGTTCTGACAGAAAACATATTTCTGTGTGCTTGTGCATGTGTATGAAAGAATTAAGCATAGATGATTGCTTTTCATTTTAGGCTCAAAGTATGTAAACTTGTTGAGACAGCAACAAATTATACAAAGACTCAATGTGCATGAGGAAGGTTCGAAGGTGGGGCAACTTTCCTTCTTTTTCAATATTAGTATCTTCCAAATGAAGAACCAATAGCATATGTGCTGCTTCCCCAGAAAATGTGAAACATTCTCTTTTTGAGAAAAGAATGAGTAGCTGGTGGGGTTGTATGCAAGAGATGGCATGGGCTAGTTGCCTTTTTCAATGATGGTCACCAAAGAATGTTAACCAATCAGATTATGTGGCTGCCCGGCTCAGAAAGAAGTTTGGTGCAGAGTTTAATATTCTTTTACTCTGATCTCTCACCCTCTTTCTTTTAATGCTCACGTCTAACCAATCTCTCTTTTTCATTTTACCTCTTCACACACCATCACTCAATTCTTTTGACCCTTCTCCCCTCAATCACTCAGGGAATACTTCCTGGGTAGGAAACACTGGTTATCGTGAATCCATGGAAGTTTTGTTAAGCTCACACACTGAATCCCATGTATTATCCTAAAAGTACATGCTGTTCAACAGGAGTTTTGTACATGTAAGCACAAATACCACTTGTTACATGAAGAATATAATATTCGGAGATGTCAAAACAGAAGATGTTTGACGATGCAATTCTCCCCCTCAAACTAAAAGAGTTTGACAATTAAGCTCATATCATTTTGTCATGAAAAATAAGATTTTGGAGAATCAAAAACGAATGTTGTTTATATGAACAATATATAAACATATTTTCAATGAAAGCACATGAAATGACGTTTGATTCAAACAACAGTGAATACAAATAACGTGAGTATTACCATAGAAAGATTTAACTTTTGATACATGGTAATAACAAAGTCAAAATAGAATGTTCTGAACCGTTATGTGTATGAATACTTGACAAAGTATATTGACAAGATAAAACGCAAGTATTTATCTTTAAGAACACACGGTCAGATAATCTTTTAAGTATCCAAAAATCTGTTAATATCACAGATATTCTCCCCCTTAAATCACTATTGGGTTTTTTTTTTTATAAATAAATAAGGAAATAAAGCATATAAAAAATAGATAGAGCACTGAAGTGCGGGTTCTAATCCGATGTGATTAGAAGCCATACTCCGTTGAAGTACGAGTTCTAAGCTGATTTACTTAGAAGCCATCTTTTTGAAAATTAAGTACGGGCTCTGATACCAATTGTTATCCCATATTTAATCTAGTTGTTAAACAATCAATCAAGTAATCAAGCAACACAATAATAATCAAGAGATATATAAATCAGAGTAACATACCAATCCCTTGTATAAACTGTTAAACCTTGAGTGTTCTTGATACCCTTGGATTACAACAACCTCTCTCTAAACAATAATTATGAAAGTAATAATAATGAGAGTTCACCCTAAAACTGAAATAAACAAAACATTAAATACCCAGGCCTAATGCCTATTGGGCTTTACTAAATGCTAAACGGGCTTGAGGCCCAATAGCTATTAACTATTAGCTTATTACATTTTAAACCCTCTAATTAACTTTAGCACAATTGCAGTTTAAACCCTTAACTTTAACTTTAATCTTGAATACAATTTATGATCCAACAATCTCCCCCTTTGGATTCAAGATTAAAAAAAAATTTGCAATTGTCTTCGGGTCTTCTCTTGTCTTCACTTTTCTCTTGAGAATCTTCAGATATGACGTTGATTGCTTCAAAACTTCAAAACTTGATATCTTTAAACAATATTCAAATCTTTAAAATCTTTGAAAATTTGAATATCTTCAGATCTTCAGTTTGTATTCTCCCTTTTTGTATCTTCTCCCCCTTTTTATATCTTCTCCCCCTTTTTGATGAGTGGTGAGAATCAACATCATCAAAACTTGGCAAAACAATCTCCCCCATTGTGTATGATCACTTAAGCATTGTCTTCATCATATAACGAGCCCTGTTTAGAAATAAGAGAAATCTCTCCAAATGGAAAGAGTGATTATCTCAATCTTTTCAGATTCAAATAAAAAGTAGTAACCATTCAAATCTTTTCAAATTCAAACAGTTAATAAGTGTAACCCTGAATCAACAAATGACTCAGTTAGAATGCCTGTCAATGACACAAAGTCACTGAGTAACACAAAGTTACTATATAAGGAGCTGGTTTGATGTAGACTCCCCAGGTCTTCCATTCAATCATCGAATAACACATGGTTATCTATGAACGTTCTGACAGAAAACATATTTCTGTGTGCTTGTGCATGTGTATGAAAGAATTAAGCATAGATGATTGCTTTTCATTTTAGGCTCAAAGTATGTAAACTTGTTGAGACAGCAACAAATTATACAAAGACTCAATGTGCATGAGGAAGGTTCGAAGGTGGGGCAACTTTCCTTCTTTTTCAATATTAGTATCTTCCAAATGAAGAACCAATAGCATATGTGCTGCTTCCCCAGAAAATGTGAAACATTCTCTTTTTGAGAAAAGAATGAGTAGCTGGTGGGGTTGTATGCAAGAGATGGCATGGGCTAGTTGCCTTTTTCAATGATGGTCACCAAAGAATGTTAACCAATCAGATTATGTGGCTGCCCGGCTCAGAAAGAAGTTTGGTGCAGAGTTTAATATTCTTTTACTCTGATCTCTCACCCTCTTTCTTTTAATGCTCACGTCTAACCAATCTCTCTTTTTCATTTTACCTCTTCACACACCATCACTCAATTCTTTTGACCCTTCTCCCCTCAATCACTCAGGGAATACTTCCTGGGTAGGAAACACTGGTTATCGTGAATCCATGGAAGTTTTGTTAAGCTCACACACTGAATCCCATGTATTATCCTAAAAGTACATGCTGTTCAACAGGAGTTTTGTACATGTAAGCACAAATACCACTTGTTACATGAAGAATATAATATTCGGAGATGTCAAAACAGAAGATGTTTGACGATGCAATTCTCCCCCTCAAACTAAAAGAGTTTGACAATTAAGCTCATATCATTTTGTCATGAAAAATAAGATTTTGGAGAATCAAAAACGAATGTTGTTTATATGAACAATATATAAACATATTTTCAATGAAAGCACATGAAATGACGTTTGATTCAAACAACAGTGAATACAAATAACGTGAGTATTACCATAGAAAGATTTAACTTTTGATACATGGTAATAACAAAGTCAAAATAGAATGTTCTGAACCGTTATGTGTATGAATACTTGACAAAGTATATTGACAAGATAAAACGCAAGTATTTATCTTTAAGAACACACGGTCAGATAATCTTTTAAGTATCCAAAAATCTGTTAATATCACAGATATTCTCCCCCTTAAATCACTATTGGGTTTTTTTTTTATAAATAAATAAGGAAATAAAGCATATAAAAAATAGATAGAGCACTGAAGTGCGGGTTCTAATCCGATGTGATTAGAAGCCAAACTCCGTTGAAGTACGAGTTCTAAGTTGATTACTTAGAAGCCATCTTTTTGACAATTAAGTACGGGCTCTGATACCAATTGTTATCCCAGATTTAATCTAGTTGTTAAACAATCAATCAAGTAATCAAGCAACACAATAATAATCAAGAGATATATAAATCAGAGTAACATACCAATCCCTTGTATAAACTGTTAAACCTTGAGTGTTCTTGATACCCTTGGATTACAGCAACCTCTCTCTAAACAATAATTATGAAAGTAATAATAATGAGAGTTCACCCTAAAACTGAAATAAACAAAACATTAAATACCCAGGCCTAATGCCTATTGGGCTTTACTAAATGCTAAACGGGCTTGAGGCCCAATAGCTATTAACTATTAGCTTATTACATTTTAAACCCTCTAATTAACTTTAGCACAATTGCAGTTTAAACCCTTAACTTTAACTTTAATCTTGAATACAATTTATGATCCAACAATCTTCAAAAGAAAATATCTGATCTGGAGAAAAAGATGGCCAAAGAAAGATCTGATTTTGAGATTGATAAGAAAGCTTTTGTAAAGAAATTCTCAGATTTTTCGAGAAAAAGTGCGGAAGAGAAGAAAGCGGTTGAGCTGAAATGTTTAAAGCTTTCTCAAAAGTCTTTTGAATTTGAGAAAGTAATTATTCTGGAAAGGGAAAAGTTTGCCAAAGAAAAGAAGGCCATTGAACAGAAGAGCGCTGGATTCTTTAAAGAAATATCTGGCCAGAGAAATAATGTTTAGAAGGGATTTGAAGAAGAGAGAAACTTCTTTGAAACTGAGATTAGAAAGTTGGCTGTCAAGTTATCTGAATTATCTGAAAGTGCCTTGAAAGATCAAAAAGCTAAGTCTGAGTTCACGAAGAAGATTGACCTGCTTGTTCAAAAAAGAGACAACTTTGCTTCGACGATTAAAGTGCTTAAAAAGTCTGCATCAAGTTCAAATGAGAAAAATGTTTCATCAAAAAGGTCAGTTGAATCATTTAATCAGATTCGTAGTACTAACCTTTTCTATGATAGAAATATAGATGATTCAGATACGTTCAGAAGAAGAAGAAGAAGAAGAAGAAGAAGAAGAAGAAGAAGAAGAAGATACGAAGAAGAAGAAACCAGTTGAAGATGAGCTGAAAGAAAGAGAATCATGTGTACATGCGTCTAATGCCAAAAGGAACAATGTGCGTAAAGGTAAACATGATCATGTTTACTCGATAGATCAATTACTCAGGTTATCAGGTAAGAAATACTATTGTTCTTATTGTCGTACATATGATCACATTCACAAAACCAGTGATCATTTCTTGTATGGTTCTTATTCTATTACCCCTACAAGAACTGCAACTAACATTCATGGACCCAAATACCAGTGGGTACCAAAGCCGAAAATTGATTCTATGTTGTAGGCACCTACTGTCAAGGGGGAGTAGAAGAACAAAGGCTTCTAAGTATATCATCTTAGAACCCGTACTTCAACGGAGTTTGATTTCTAAACACAACAGTTTAGGACTCGTACTTCAGTGATCAAAAGACCTTACTCTTGTGCTGATAAGAGATTGTACTCCAATACTTCAATGAGGAAATCAACCATCAAGGGGGAGTACATACTTTTCTGAAATTTTATGCATCTGTCAGATATGATAATCAACATTTGAGGGGGAGTCAATGTTTATATTTTTCATTGATAATTTTTCTGATGCATAATTTCAGGGGGAGTAAAGGTGATGACTTCTGATTACTTTTGATCAGAACTCGTATTTTCATCGTTTTACTGCTTTATGTGATTTCAATTTCAGTGAATAAAGTTACTTTGACTAGACCTTAAGACTTTTGTAGGTTGAGAGATACTTTAAAGATCATATCTTTATGACTTTAAGCTTGACTTCGTGAGATGTAAGATTGCACTCAAAGGTATACTTCCTTATCTTCATCTCAACTTTGTTTGAAAGAAGGACAACTTTCAATCATAAGAAAACATGTTTTTAATTGTTCAAACCACTTCCCGATTCTCAAACAGCTTTCTTGAATTGGAAGTGTGATTTTAAATGTTTTCTGATTCATCGTTGAGCTTTAACTGACAAAGTTAAACCATCTGAGCATCATATGCTTCATAGGAAAACATGGGATCAGTGTGCTAGGACTTAATTGAACTTCTATGGATTCACGATAACCAGTGTTTCCTAACCAAGAAGTTAATCCTTTAGTGATTGAATGTGAGGAGTTCAAAAAGAAATGAGTGTGGGATGTGTGATGAGAGAAAATGTCAAAAGAGAGCTTGGTTAGCTGTGAGTTTAAAGATTAAAAGAAAGAGGGTGTGAGATCAGAGTAAAAGAATTTTTAAACTCTGCACCAACTACTTTCTGAGTCGGGCAGCCACATTTCTAATGCTTCACAAATCTTGGTAAACATTATTGAAACAGGCAACTAGCCCATGCCAACTCTTGACATTACCCCACCAGCCACTCGTTTTCTTCTTAACAAGAAAATGTTTCATTTTTCAAAGGGGACGCAACACATATGCTATCTGATTTTCATTTGGAAAATCTAGATATTGAAAAGAAGGAAGTCTGCCCCACCTTAACACTTCACTAATGCACATTGAGTCTGTGTTTGACTACTTTTTCAGTGGTTTACACTTTTTGAGCCTTATAAGCAATCATCATATGCTTAATTTGTTCCATCACTTGCACAAACTCACAAAGAATTTGTTTCTTTGTCATAATGTTCATAGAAATTGCCTTTGTGGTGTTTCGATGATTGAATGGAAGCCCTAGGGGAGTGAACATCATAAAAGCTCCTTTATATTGTGTATTCGTTACACACAATGACTTTGTGTTACTGACAGGCAATTTTAACTGATTCATTTGTTGATTCAGGAGTTACACTTCATTTTCTAAATGGTCTAGATTTGCAAAGATGTAGATGAACATCTTAATGAATTGACGGATAATCAGTGGTTCTGTTTGCAAGATCAATGGTGGAAGACATTTCTTGAAGACACGTTTTGATGCACTATTTGCTCTTTTCATCAAAAAGGGGGAGAAGCGTCAATCAAGAAATGGAAGATACTCTGAAGATTTGATGATATGAAGAAAATTTTCCTTGAAGATGCTTTACTGGAGATAATTTCTTTCCAAGAGATATTCTCATCAATTGGGGAGATTGCTACATTCTGAAGACAAAGAGGAAGATTACATTTTCTGATCTTAGAGAATGATCTTGATCCAAAGGGGGAGATTGTTAAAGCACATATTTATTGGATTCAAAATCATAATTATCTGAAGATAGAAGACTGAAGTTAAAGCTGATAAAGTTGTCTCAACAAATAGTCTAGGGTCCTTTTGTAATAAATAGTCAAAGTATGTTTCCGTATTTTGTTTATTAGTATTTAGTTATTAGTTTGTTTTGTTTTTGGGCCAACCCTTATCAAGCCCATTAGGCTTAGTTAGCCTAAGTATAAATTAGTTATGTTTAGGTTAATTAGGTTAAGGAAGCTTAATTGAGAAATTAATATTGAGAGAGGTTGCTGTGGTAGTGCGCCGTGAACAAGAAGCAGAGAGAGAGATTTCGATTTCTGGTCAAGAACAATTGTAATCGTTTGATTAATTAATACCAGGTTTGCATTATTGTCTTAGTATGCTGAACATGGTTAGCAGTAATCGCAATAGCGCTCTTCGAATCACAATAGATCGGAATTCTATTTAAATGAAACCCATAATCTCGCAGTTGAGTTCTCATCCACAAGACTTGAGAACAGCAGCTAGCAGCAGCTACATATTCTACTTCGGCCGTTGATGTGGAGACACATAATTGCTTCTTCGAAGCCCAACTGACGAGTTTATCTCCGAGGAATTGAATATGACCCGAGGTGATCTTCTTGTCTAACATGCAACCAGCATGATCTGCATCTGAATAAGTTGTTAGTTCACAGCTTGTATCCTTAGGATACCACAGACCAAGATCTGCAGTCCCCTTTAGATACCTAAAAATCCGCTTAACAGCAGACAAATGGGATTCTTTAGGATTGGCCTGATATCTAGCACATAAGCATGTAGAGAACATTATATCCGGCCTACTAGAAGTAAGATACATTAAAGAACCTATCATCCCCCTATAAGTCCTAACATCAACAGCCTTTCCCGAAAGATCGGTGCCAATCTTAGTACCAGGTGCCATCGGGGTACCAATCGGTTTACAATTTTCCATCTTGAACTTCTGAAGAATATCAAGAATGTATTTAGATTGATTGATAAAAATCCCCGATGAAAATTGTTTGACTTGCAATCCGAGAAAGAAATTCATCTCTCCCATCATGCTCATCTGAAAACGTGACACCATGAGGTTTGCAAAATTCTTACAGTACTTAGGATTTGTAGAACCAAAAATAATATCATCCACATATATTTGGATAAGAATAATATCGCCTTTATCCTTTTTAATGAAAAGAGTGGTATCAACCGTACCTTTTGTAAAACCTGACTTGACCAAGAATTGAGATAGAATATCATACCAGGCGCGAGGAGCTTGTTTCATTCCATAAAGAGCTTTATCCAAGATGTAAAAGTGATTAGGCTTATCTGGATTTACAAAACCTTCTGGCTGTGAGACGTAGACTTCTTCCTTGAGTAATCCATTCAAAAAACCTGTCTTCACGTCCATTTGATAAACGGTGAAGTTCTTGTTGGCTGCGTAGGCTAAGAACATCCGGATTGCCTCTATACGCTCCACTGGAGCATAAGTCTCATCATAGTCTATTTCTTCCTCTTGCCTATATCCTTTGGCAACAAGTCGTGCTTTGTTCCTGATAATAGTACCATCTTCATCTTTCTTGTTTTTGAACACCCATTTCATACCAATGATGGTCTTACTTTGAGGTTTAGGTACGAGTCTCCAGACTTTGAGTGCTTCAAACTGATTCAGCTCTTCTTGCATTGCAGTTACCCAATCTGAATCGGCAAGGGCCTCAGATACGCGAGTAGGCTCGATCTTGCTCAGAAAGTATTCATACATACATAGATTTGATGTTGCAGACCTAGTTTGCCCCGTTTTCGAAGGATCTCCAATGATTTGATGTACCGGGTGCCCTTTGGTCCACTTATGTTCATGAGGGAGTGGATTAGATGTAGATTGATCATGTTCAGCATCTAGAAATCCACTGTTATCTCCTTCAGATGGTTCAGAATTAACGGGGCTTTCAATTGAAGTAGTCGTTGCAGAATTTGCAGTAGGTACAGCTTGGTCAGTCTGTTGATCAGTCCTTATAGTACATCCTACAGAGTCAGCTACTTCTGGCTCATCGGTGTTGGTCACAACTTCAACTGTCGAAGTAGGCTTTTGAACTGGAACTTCTTGCCGAATCGGAGAATTGGATTCAGTAGAGATATCGGAAGTGGTTGGATGAGTATTCATCGAGTCTTCCATCCTGTCAACCACAACAGATTTAGGCACACGAGATCCAAGAAATTCATCATAAAACAGTTCAAATAATAAATCCAAATCAGATAATTTAGAAGTAGACGAAGAAGCGTCATCTGATTTGTTCTCATGAGGTGCAGGTCCTGGACTGGTTGGGCCAGAAACTAGTACTCCGGTAAATACGGGTTCTGAACTGACGTGCTCAGAAGCAATTTCCTCATCGAATGTAACATTGACGCTCTCTATCACACTCTTCGACTTCTTCAAGTAAACACGATATGCTGTAGATGTAGAGGAATAACCAACGAAGATGCCTTCATCCGCCTTAGCACTGAACTTGTTCAGATTCTCTCTGTCGTTTAGAACAAAACACTTACAACCAAAAACATGAAAATATTTAATGGTTGGTGTTCGGTTGTTGATCAACGTATACGGAGTCTTCTGAAATCTGCGGTGTATCATGGAGCGATTCTGAGTGTGACACGCAGTCGAGACAGCTTCAGCCCACAAAAATAGAGGTAAATCAGATTGGCTGAGCATTGTCCAAGCGGCCTCGACAAGTGTACGGTTTCGCCTTTCGACGACTCCATTCTGTTGAGGCATACGTGCAGCAGAGTATTGATGTGATATCCCGACCGATTCGAGATATTCTTCAACTATCTTGTTCTTGAACTCTGTGCCATTGTCAGTTCTTAAAATCTTGACTTGTTTCTGCAAATTGACTTGGGTCATCTTCAGAAATGTAATGAGAACTTCGGGTGTCTCATCTTTGGACCGTAGAAACTTGACCCAAGTGTATCGCGTATAGTCGTCCACGATAACTAGCACATACTTCTTTTCTCCTAAGCTTTGCGTTCTCATAGGACCACATAAATCCATATGTAACAAATCTAATGGAGAGCTGGTACTCGGTTCAGACTTTTGTTTGTGTGGGGCCCTCTTCATCTTTCCCTTTTCACATGTTGCACACAAGTGTTCTCTTTCATACTTCAGCTCTAGAAGTCCTTTCACTAGCTTTCCACTGACCAGCTTGTTGATGTACCGAAAGTTGAGGTGAGAAAGTCGTCGATGCCATAACCAGCTTTGTTGCATCGAGGCCTTTGATAGTAGACAGACCTGATTGTCAGCCTGGACCTTTGACAAGTTGATGGTGTAGAGGTTTGACTTGCGAGTGCCGAGCAAGAGTTCTTTTCCTTCTTCAGTGCGTACTGAACATGTCTTAGCCTTGAAATTAACCTCTAAGTCTTTGTCGCAGAACTGGCCAATGCAAAATAGGTTGTGCCCTAAGACTTTAACGTAGCTCACCTTCTTGATCGTGAGATTTTCGTGTACAACATCACCATATCCCAGAATTGGTGAAAACTGATCATTTCCAAAACGAACTGTGCCACAGTATTTGTCCGTATAATTAGACAACATACTCTTCTGCCCGTTCATATGCTTGGAACACCTGCTATCCAAGTACCACATATAACGGGTCTGCATAAAACAAATCAGGAAAGAAGAGGTTTTGAAACCCATTTAAAAATGGGACCTCCACTGTTAGTACTTGATTTTGGCACCCATTTAAATTTGGGCCCACTTTGTCTTTGAAAACCATAAGCATGATAAGACGAATTATAACGATAAGATGAAACATTATATGAACCATACCAAACATCAGAATATTTACGAGAAGCATATTCACATTCACCATGATTTAAAAACTTTTTATTAGATGGTGCTAACTGGAATAATTGCTTTATAGAGTATTTCTTGCGAGAATCAACAAGATTAGATTTAAAAGTAGCAACATTCACAATCAATTCATCTTTACTAGAAGCCTTTTTATTAAAACTAGAACTAGATTTAACTTTCTCGTCTATCTTCTGTTTCGGTATCCATGCAGTCTTAACTCCAACCTTTTGCTTTCTCATATCTGAAACATTTGAAACTTTAGAGTTAGAATGATGAGAATTAAAAGAATGCTTCTTCTGTGGCTTACCCGTGGTGATCGGTTTCTGTGAGAGCTGAGATTTTCTTTTCTTACCTTTCACATTCTTAGATTTCACAGAAACTAATTTGTCAACTTTCGTTGATGTTTTACCTTTTTCAAACACACTGGGTAATCCAAAAGAATTAACAACACAAGATGAATGATCAGGAAGTTTAGAAGTAAAGTCAAATTGAGCAACACAATCATTTAAAACACCTTCAGAGTTTAAGAAATTAAGCTCATTATCAAGTGAACCAGACCTGTCATCAGAATTTAGAACCTTGGAGAATTTAGAAAAATCAGTATTTTTGAACACTGTTGAAAATACAGTTTGTTCTAAGTCCATCAAAATTATTTCATCTGTAAGAGTATTCTCGAGTTCAGAAATTTTACTTTCCAAAACTAAAGGAGGGACTTAAAGCTTACCTTCGATGGGTTTAGCCTCCAATTCTTTTACAGAATAACTCTCAAAATAATTATTTGAAAGAAATTTTGATTTATCAGAACTATAACTGTTATTCAACTTCTCATAGCGAAATGGAAGTTGAACTTTAGCTGTGTTCTTTCTTTTATCATATTCCTTGGTTTTATATTTTTCAGACAGACTAGTCCAAAAGGGTTTGAGTTCCTGATGTTGAGGAGACAACAACATAAACCCAAAGTCATAAAGTGCAGGCACTTCAGATATACCCTTTTTGAGATGATGTGGGTTCTTGTAACCAAGTCCCCAAGTATCGGATTTCTCTTTAGGTTTGTTCAAATGAATAGTGTGTTCAGTTTGACCTAAAGTATATAATTTCTCTTCCAAAGCATTAACCTTGTCTATTAAATATTTCTTTTCTTTTGAAGTAGAAAAGTACCTTTTAGAAATCTCTATAGACTTAAACTCACATTCTCTATACTTAGAAACAGTTTCAAATAACTCTTTATGAATTATAGTCTTTTCTTTAGCGCAGGTGTCTATATTTTTGTGCAAAGTTTCAATTAATACATTTTTCTCAGCAATATCATTACTAAGTTTATTTATAGATTGATTTTTCTCATTTATGACACCTTTCTCACGCTTCAATTTAGACTCTAATTCTTGGAGTTTAGACATCATGACATGCATTTGGTTCAGAAAATCAGATTCAGTTAAGTCACATACCTCATCAGTATCTCCGTCATCAGAATCAGCTTCAGCTTCTGACTGCTTCTTCCCCATCAAGCACAGGTGTGCTGTCTCGTCTTTCTCTCCTTCTTAAGATTCTTGGTCTGAATGGTCGAGCCAGTATTCATCCTCGGCCATTAATGCTTTTCCAGCCTCTTGTTGCTTGGCTAGAAGCATCTTATTCTTGTAATATTCGGAGTTTCGGACTTTTGGTTTTCGGCAATCCTTGGCAAAGTGACCGAGTCTGCCACAGTTGTAGCACTTCATCGGTTCTTCCTTCTTGAACTCTTCGGCTCCATCCTTCTTCTTTTCTTCTGGTCTCTTTTCTTCAACTTTCTCCTTATACTTGTAGTTATTCGAACCAGATGAGTACCTCTGACTGTTGGAGTTTGGCTTTTTATAGAACTTCTTTTGGAAAGCCTTGGTTAACATTAGCATGGATTCCTTCAGTTGTTCACAATCGTCAGAGTCAGACTTTGCCTCACTATCAACCTCATCTGATTCAGATGCTATCACCTTCTTCTTCTTAGACTTTTTCTTGACCACAAGAGCAACTGGATCAGCAACTTCTTTGTCACCTCTTCCTCATTCTGTTTGAGGATTTCATAAACTTCATGAAGTGGAATGTCGTTCAGATCTTTCAACTTCCTCATCTGTCTGGTGAATCTCTTCCACTCTTGCTGAAGGTTGCTGAGAAATTTCACATTCAGCTCAACTTGAGATTTGTTGATCTTGTTCTTGTTGAGCTCGTTCAGCAATGTGACAAATCTGTCATAAGTGGCTTCGAGTGATTCTCCAGCTTTGGCTTTGAATTCTTCATAATTATTCAAGCAGTTGGAAACTTTAAGTTGGTTGCCGACTTTTGATCCAATCATCATCTTCTCCAATTGATCCCACATTTGCTTGTCGGTAGCATTGTAGTTATCAATCTTGACATATATTTCATTCGGTATGCCTTGGAGAATAAATGATCTTGCCAGCTTGTCACCCTTGTGTCTCTTCAGCTGATCTTTCGAATATTCACCAATCGATAATTTATACTCTGTCTCTTCTTCTTCACCATTTTCTCCGGCTACAGTGAGAACCTTGGTCGGAGGTGTCATGATTCCTTCTTTCAGAGATTTTCTGATATAATCTCCCAAATCATGTCGATCGATGAAGTCCAAGAATCTGTCCTTCCATTGCTCGTACTCCCCCTTGAAGAGTACTGGTGGCTTCACATCTGTTCCGATAGAAAGAGCTTCCCGAGACACCCTTACTGATATTGATTAGAAATCAAACTTATCTGGTACTGAGACAATCAACTTGATGAGATCGTTAGAATCAAGAGTAAGATAAATCTACACTAAAAAAATTTCAGAAAAAATTTTCCAAAAATAATTAAATGCAGTCCTCTAACACAGTATAAACCACAAATAGATTAAATACAGTTAAAACTGGTACAAAAATCAGATATTTTCCAAGGACAGAGATGCAAAGGACGGTTTGCGCGAGAGACCGTGGCGCAAAGTGAGATTTGCGCTAGACACGGGTGGCGCAAAGTAGAATTTCTCGCAAGACTTGGGTCACGCAAAGGACAGGTTTGAGTTACAAGGCAATGGCGCAAAGTACAGTTTGCGTGAGAAGCAGGTAGCGCAAAAGAGAGTTTTGCGTGATACGTGGGTGGCGCAAACAAAGGTTTGCGCGAGAGGTGGGTTGCGCAAAGTGAAGTTTGCGCGAGCCGTGGGTGACGTAAAGTGAGATGGACCGAGATCTAGCTTGACCGGGATGTTGCTTCGACCGGTATTATGCTTGGACTGATAAAATGTCGACCGGTAAGATGTTAGACCGGCAAAGAGTATGGATCGGTATGAAATCGACCGACAATGGCTTTGACCGATAATGTGTGTGGACCGATAAGTGTTCGACCGATAATGATTGTGAGTGTATCGGGCGACCGGACAATTTTATGGACCGATAAAATGTGGATGGACCGGTATTGGCTTGTACCGGTATAAGGCTTCGACCGGTAAAAGTGATGACCGATATAGGATATACTACCGATAAACCTTACGACCGATAAAAGCTTGTGAGAGGGCTGACCGATAATAAGCAAGGACCGATAATAACAGTGTATGTCGGGCGACCGATAATAAGCAAAGACCTATAAGGAAAGTGTATGTTGGGCGACCGATATGTTCTTGAAGTTTTCGACCCAGATAAGCACAAATCAACCCAGAAAACAATAGATAACTCGAATTAAACTATCAAACTTTGCCAACACGATCAATTAACCAACTAGAACAGATTGTAATCAATTAATTTCAATAAAAACCACTATAAGAGAGATTTGATTTCTGAAGCAGTGTCGACTCGTGAACTAACCCAGAACAGCAAAAATCATCAAATTGATAACCGAAATCGATGCGATACTAAAAAACAATCAATACCCGGTCAAGATAATATGCTAATCAAACACAATCCAAACAATAACAACTTGAATGAATAATCACACAATAATAAATTTTGAATCTTTGACAGAAAAACAGAACCGAATAACAATTCAATTCAATCTGTAACTTGCTCTGATACCAATTATGTGTCCCAGTGATTAACAATTCAATCAAGCAAACATATAATCAACACTATATTGCAAACCTGGTATTGATTAATCAAACGAATTGAGCGATTACAATTGTTCTTGATGATTAAATCGATCTATCTCTACTTCTATCTCTCTCTGTATACGGCGCACACCAAGCAGCTAGCCTCCAATGATTATTTTTCTCAATTAGCTCTCTGACCTAATTAAATCAAAACTAATCTAATTTATACTTAGGCCTTATTAGCCTAATGGGTTTGGCTAGGCTTGGGCCCAACAACTAAAACAACCAATAACTTAAATTAAAAGACTAATAATGAAAATACGAAAAACATACTTTGACTATTTATTACAAAAGAACCCTAGACTATTTATTGAGACGACTTTATCAGCTTTGACTTTAGATTTTCATCTTCAGATAATGATGATATTGAATCCAATAAAACTGTGCTTTAACAGAATTGAATGTAAATTCTTCATATTCTCAATTTTTAGTTCATCCTAGGCATTTAGATTTGGGTGTTCCCCAATCTAGGGTTTATATTTTATAATGGAGGAACCATCAACCCTTTGATTTTGTGGTGGATGTTTTTACAAGTGGTTGCCTATAATTTTCTATAAGGAATGTGATTTACTTTTTGATTTCATCCTAACATCATATAATTATTATGGTGCATAACATGTAACCTTGTGTGAAAAATATGAATTTCATAGGGGAGAGCATGCTAGTGTATGAAGGATGGGTGTAACTTAGTAATGATGAATATCATGTATTACGTTTGGAACTTCATGTTCATTATATGTGGAACTTGGTAGTGTATCAAGGATTTTGCATAAACAATGGGCATTTTTTGACAACACCAACCTAGGTTCCGACTTAGGTTGAGATGTTATGTGCCGATTTGTTTCATAATCATACTCATGTTTTGTGTACTTTCACCGCAATTGGAAACTCATACTCTTGCGCTGACTCAAGAACTAAGCTTATAAGTATTCAAACATATGTTCTGACATAGGTTTGGGGTCTTCACTTCTCGACCCAATTTCAATCTTTGGTAAGAGTAAAACCTATGCCACGTCAGCCTAGGGGTACCTATTTTCTTCTAATATTTAATCGTCAAATCTATTGAATTGTAGGAAATGGGACGATACAAGCCCACCACCACAACTACTTCCCGTTGGCTGGAGTACGATAAGTTGATATCGGACACCGACGCAACAGATTGTCACCAAAAATGATCATGACATGCCACCGTACATCACCTGCTTGGAGACGAATATTTATTATGCAATAGCGGATATTGGAGTTGTCAGAACCAGTGTAGAGCATATAGAGGAGAAACTCACGGATCGGGGCCAAACTAGGAAGCGCCGCTAATTCGTCGGTTCCTCATCCCGTTAGCCCTAGTGATACCATCTTTGTGATCATACTCTGTTGGGTCATCTGAAGATTTGAAGATGACCTCCCGATCTTCCATGTTATATCATCATACTTAGAATATTTTGAGGTTCTTTTAGCAGCTTGGTTTCTATACAAATGTTCGGTGAAGTCAAAGATCAGCCGAAGAAGACAAAGAAGGAGAATATCTCTCAAAGCGGATTGAAGATAGACTCCTCAGCCTAAAGCCAAGTATGCCTACTTGATCAACACCATTGTCCAGGATGGTGCCGATCTCAGTCTTCAGGAGCCGAAGACCTCTCAGTCTTCAGGAGCCGAAGACCTCTTCGAAAGTCGAAGATTTCTCAATCTTCGGAAGCCGAAGATTTCTCAATCTTCGGAAGCCGAAGATTTCTCAATCTTCGGAAGCCGAAGATTTCTCAATCTTCAGGAGCCGAAGACTTCTTAATCTTCAAGGCCTGAAGATTTCTCAAACACATTGTACTTTTCTGACAAAGTATCTTTGTGATATCTTGCTTTGACGTGGACCTCATCCGAAGATCAGAAAAAATATGTTTTGTATTTTACACTATTTTAAGGAAAGATCTCCACCATCCTCTGCAGGTCAACACTTCAAGCCAAAACATCTCAAAACAAAAGGTACATCCTGTACATTGCTGAAGACCTGTGTCCATCCTTTGCTCAACAGGTGTCCCATGCATTTAATGCATGAGGCACTATAAATAGGGAGGATGGTTCAACATGCAAGATCACCAGCTCTACAACCTTCAAGTTCTCTAAGTGTCTGGTAATTTTCTCTCTACGAAGTTCTTATTGTTTTCTAAGTGTTTTACAATTGTTCTTCATTTCTCTTTGTGTTAGATTGTTTGAGCAGATTTATCTGTTCTCTTCCACAACAATCAAAAGTTTTATATGTGTAATTCTTGATTTTAAATCAATAAGAATTAAATTAAGTGAAAAACTGTGTGTATTGTATTCAACCCCCCTTCTACAATACTTTTCTTATTTACTTACTGCTATTTGGTACCAACAAGTGGTATCAGAGTGGTTTAGTTTAACTCAATAAACTAGATCCGCAATGGTAGCCTCTTCTTCTTCTTCTTTAAACAACGCTTCTTCTTAAAACACCACTGCTGTTTCATACGACAATGGCTCTATAGCCAAACCACCAAGGTTTAACCCCAATAACTTTTTCTTATGGAAAAATCGTATGATACTCTTCTTGGAAGGAGTTGACAACAGATATCCTACTATCTTATATGATGGTCCTTTTCTTCCTAAGGTTTGGGACCGGTACAATGCCAAAAAGGCAGATAAGGGAAATGCTGATGAGGACTCTTCTGAGGAAGAAAGGACTCCAGAAAATGGGAGATACACTGTAAAGGACCCCAATAAATATAATGATGAAGACAAACGTCTTATAGCTCTTGATACTAAAGTCAGAGCCATCATTGCCCTTCTCTGCCTGATGAGGTCTACCACTCCCTTGTCAACTTTTCAACTGCTAAAGAAATGTGGTCCACTCTGTGTGTTCTCTATGAAGGTACATCTGAGGTGAAAAAGAGCAGAAAGATTGCTCTTGTAAGAAGGTATGAACTCTTTTTTCATGAAAAGGGTGAATCTCTCTCAGACTACTACAATCGTTTTAACAGTCTTCTCAATGATCTTAAACTTATGGGTCGCATCTATGATAATGAGGAAGTTTTGTGCAAGTTTATGGACTGTCTTCCTGAGTTTTGAGAAAACATCTGTACTTGTATCAAATCTACCATGGATCTTGACTCCATGCCTCTCACTGCCTTGTATGGCATTCTATTTAACTATAAGTAGACTAAACTGCTTAGGAAGTCTATCACAAAAGACATCAAAGGCTCTTCTCTAGCTCTTGTCAGTGATTCTTCCAAAAATACCGTGTGTGTTCCTAGGATCACCTAACCCTCTGATTCTGACAACAATAGTCAAGAGGACCCCAATGACCCTTCAGAATCTTATCTTAGTGAGGCTGATGATGAAGGAGAGGAGACCTCTGTAGCTCAGATGTCTGAAGGTGTTGCCATGCTGGCAGGTTTTTCAAAAGGCAAACCTCGCATCTCTTCTAGAAAATCCAGGGTTTCTAGAAAATCCTCTTCTACTATTTCTAAACCGGTTCTTTTGACAAATCAAATGAGGAATGTTACATGTGTGGGAGGAAGGGACACTTTGCTTCTGAATGCAGAAGCAGGTCCTCTGGTAAATTTAGAATGCCCTCCTCTAACCGTACCTCCTCCAGGTCTGTCAGAACCAAGTCTGATTCCTACCAACCTTCTTTTCAAAAGTCAAACTCGTCTGTTCCTTCAAACTCTGACCGTGCTGAAAAGTACAAGGCCAAATACAAAAGAGAGAAGGAAAGAAATGCTTTTCTAGCCAACAAATGAAAAGGTCTTCTTGCTGAATCTCATGATTGGGCAGATGAACCAACTTCCGAAAGTGACAAGGAAATGGCCAACCTTTGTTTCATGGCTAAACTAGATGATGTTGATGACTGTGAAACTTCTTCCACCTCTATGGCTTTTGTTACTGCTGAGAGCTCCACCTCTTCTACTCAGGTACATCCATTCTTTTCTCTATCTGATGCTGAGAAAATTGAAGCTTTTGACTCTTTGACTATTGACTTCTATGAAGCCAAAGACGCAAAGAAAAAGGCAAATGCTCAAATAAAATCTCTTTCTTCTCAACTGCAAATTTGTCTTTCTCAGCTAAAACACTTTGAAAAAATCAAGGCTGAGCTTGAAGATTTGAAAACCATAAATTTCACTCTTGCCAAAGAGAAAAATAAACTTCTCAAAAGATTCAAAAAGGAGCAAGAAATTGTGAAAAGGTGGACTAGTTCCTCCAAAAATTTAGAAAGGATTTTTCAAGATCAAATACCTTGTGATGACAAGTCTGGACTAGGCTTTGGAAAATCTGACCTTGAACCTCCATCTGACACCCATGCTCCCTTCTCTCTTCCCTCATTCTATGAATCTTCTGAAGAGAACTCTGACAACTCTGAACTTTTGGACTCTTCTGACCTCTCTAAAAATCTCAAGTTTGGGACTTTCATCAAATCCAAGAGCATTGATTCTCCTCATGAAAATGAAGAAGCCCAAGACTCAAAAGACTCTCCTAAACCCATTCTTGAGTCTATGTCCTCCTTAAAAATAAATGAGCCTTCCTCTTCTAAACCCAAACCTTCCAAAATTCCAATCAAAGTTCCTCAACCATCTTCAAATAAATTCTCTTGCTCTGAAAAAGGAAAATCGGTTGCCGATCTTCCTCCCAAAGAGAAATTTCCCAAGAAAAACTCAAAGAAATCTTCTTCTCTTCCTATCCCAAGACCAGTGAAGTTGAAAAAGCTGAATTCCAAGACACCCTCTTCTATTCCTTCAGCTAACTCTAGTAAAGGTATCTTAGGTCCTAAGCCTCTTGACACTTCTCTATCCTCAAAGACCATGTGTTGGATCATAAATTGTATTCAAGATTAAAGTTAAAGTTCAGGGTTAAATTTGTATTTATTTGATAGTTAAAGTTAAAGGGTTTATTTTGTAATAAGTTAATAGTTTTATTATGCTTAAAGCCCATATGGCCTAAGTATTTAATGTTTTATTATTTAGTTTTAGGAAAAGATACCGCATAATTATTGTTTAGAGTTTATAGTAGCCGTACGTATTCTCTGTATTCAAGGGTATCAAGAACACACAAGGTTTAACTATTTATTCAAGGGATTGGTATGTTATTCTAATCTTTATATCTCTTGATCTTTGTTGTGTTTGTGTGTTAATTATCAACTAGATTAACAAGTGGTATCAGAGCCAAAATAATCAAGATTTTTTTTATATTACTGTTCATCGAGATTTCTGTGTTCATCGACTGTTCATTGGTTGAAAATCGATCTCTTGTTTTAAGGTGTTGTTATGCTTAAAGTTGATTTGGTTAGATAAGTTTCATGCAATTGAACACTATCTGATTGGTTAATTGCATTATAAAGCTTCAAGTGGTTGAATTTATTGAATTTTTGGTTTTCTGGGTTCATAATCTGTCGATGCCTGTGTTCTTAAAATTGATGCATGAAAGTTGGATTTGGACTTTGATTTTGATTGCATGATAATCGATATATGTTATTAGATACAAAAGTTTGATTTCTGCATTTGATTTTGTGGTCTCGATTTGTTTTCTGGGCTGTTAATCGTGTTCTGGGTCGAACCTTTAAGAACATATCGGTCCACACATTTTATCGGTCGACCATAGAATATCGGTCCATATACTTTACCGATCCATCCACACTTTATCGGTCGACCACATACACTATATCGGTCCATACATCATATCGGTCCACTTTCCATACCGGTCATAAGGAATATCAGTCGAATATCCTTTACCGGTCACACACATCTTATTGGTCAAATCCCATTACCGGTCGACTTCTTCATACCGGTCGTGTTGGTTTAGTCTATACCGGTCGACGGGTTCCCGGTCATATCAATCTATCGGTCGTCTCTTTTGTCCGATCGACAAGATATCGGTCGAAGCATCGGTCGTGCAACATACCGGTCAAACGTGTTACCGGTCGAACAATATCCCGGTCGAAGCAAGTCCCCGGTCAACAGTGTTTGCGCCACCCAAGGCTCACGCAAACCGTACTTTGCGTGACACACTGCTCGCGAAAACCCCACTTTGCGCTACTCAAGGCCCGCACAAACCTTCACTTTGCGCGACCCATAGCTCACGCAAACCTCACTTTGCGCAACACTCAGCTCACGCAAATCTCATTTTGCGCCAGTACTGGTTCGCGCAAATCACTGTTCACGCAAGTTACTGTTCACTTTGCGCAAATTTTTTTTTCAGATTTTCACAGTTTGATTTTTCAGTATTGTTTGTGCTCTATACTGCGTGAGAGGACTACATTTAATTATTTTTGGAAATTTATTTTTCTGAAAATTTTTTAGTGTGGTTTTTATCTTGATTATAACGATCTCATCTAGTTGGTTGTCTTGATACAGAAAAGTTTGATTACTAACCGTACAACTAAGATGTCGAATCAGCTTCTCTCAATGGGCTCTCAGTCCAAACCTCCTGTCCACATGGCTAATGAGTATCAGCAATAGAAGACCAGAATGGTCTAGTTTCTGAATCACAAGAACAGAGATTACATGGAAGCAATCATTAATGGTCCAGAAAATCCAATGATCACAGTAAAGGGTCAAGCTGCAACAGAGACCTCTCCAGAAATCTTTGACAGATTTGTTCTTAAACCTTATCAGTTCTTTACTGAAAAGCAGAAAGCACAGTACAAGATAGAAGAAGAGGCTCTAATTTATCTGACTATGGCTATTCCAAACGACATCTACAATCGTGTAGACAGTCAGAGCTCTGCGAAAGCAATCTGGGATGAACTAGCAAGACAGTTTGAAGGAAGTGAAGCCTCCATCCAAGCTAAACAGAATCTATGCATAAATGCATACGAGGGATTTCATGCAAAAGAAGGAGAGCTGCTACTAGATACCTACAACAGATACAACATCATTCTCAATGACTTGCGGAGGAACAATATCTCTAAATCTGCTTCTGAGATAAATTACAAGTTCATCAAGAATCTGAATCCAGAATGGAAGAACTTTACCATCAACCTCCAGATGTCCAAGAATATGGCTCAAGAAAATGTCACTGATATCTTCTCTACTCTTTCTCAACATGAGGATGAGGTGAGATCTATTAATAATGAGTCTAATAATCTGAAGGACTCCGTGGCTCTCATAGCTAGCAAAAGAAAGAGTTCAGTTTCTATACCCTCTGCAAGGTCAAAGAAAAAGATGTCTAAAACTCTTGTTACTGATGTTACTAAGTCCGACTCTGCTTCAAGCGATGAAGAACTAGAAATTGATTCAGATACAGATATTCAGAAGTTCTCTGAGGACTTGGCTCTAATTACGCAACGATTCAAGAAGAGCTTTGGCAAGAAGAAATTCTACTCAAAACCAAAGTATGATGGATACAAGAAAGAGAAGTCTGAGATGCGATACAAGCCGAGGCATGGAAGGAGAGAGGAAGGACGAGAAGACAGGAAGGAAGATAGAAGAGAAGGAAAGAGAGAGGAGAAGCGAGAAGAACGAAAGGATGAACCAGGAAGATGCTATGTTGGGAATTTAAGATTTGTTCAAGTATGGTTAATACTGTTAGTATATCATGATTACTACTGCTAGTTCATTTAATAGTTAGTACTGCTAGTAGTTAGTACTGCTAAGGGATTACTACTGCCAACATGATTAATACTGCTGATGAGTTTAATGCTGCTGAAAATGGTTAATACTTCTGAAGAAGGTTAGTACTGCTTATGAGATGAAGACTCAGTATGGAATGAAGACAACTGTATAGAAGTCTTGCTAAAGTAAAGGAGATAATTATGGTATGAAGATCAGTTGAATTTTGATAATTATCTTGTAATATGTCTTGTATAAATAGTATAGAAGTCTTTGATAGAATTAACTTTTGATTGTTTATCCTATGAACCAAAGGATAAATTTTCAAAAATCTGTGCAAAAAACCTTTGGTAATAGGAAGAATGAAAAGAACCATGTGGCTAAGAAAACTGTTAAATCTAAAAGCCACATGAAGAAAAAGACTGTAAGAGAGAATGTCAAGATGTGGATTCCCAAAAGCACTAAAACTATTAGTACTGCTACCACAAATAGTGTTGCTGACAAAGATAGTGCTGCTAGAAACAATACTGCTGCTACCAATGTTAGTACTGCTGAGAGTATTAGTACTTCTAAAACTAACATTGTTAGTACCTCTTCAAATGTTAATATTTCTAACTCTGTTAGTGCTTCTAACAAGGTTAGTACTGCTAAACCTGTTAGTGCGGCTAACTCTGTTAGTACTTCTAAAATTAGTACTGCTTCTAATGTTTGTGCTGCTAGACCTATCATCTTGACAAAGTACTCCAGTAAAGAGTGCTATGATTTTAAAAATCTCATCAAAAAGGAATGTAAATACTATGATGAGAAAGGGAGGCCCAAGACCACTTTGGCTTGGGTTCCCAGTCAATACTAATTGATTTATCTAATGTGCAGGGCAACCAACAGCTCAAGGAAAAGAGCATTTGGCATGTTGAAAGTGGTTGCTCTAGGCACATGACAGGGAACATGGATTGCCTCAAGAATTTCAAGAAAATTGATGGAGAGCATGTTGCCTTTGGTAATACTCCAGATGGAGGTAAGATTACTGGTAAGGGTGATGTAACAAAAGGTAAGATGACCTTTGAGGATGTTTTCTATGTTGATCAGTTAAGGTACAACCTGTTAAGTGTATCACAGGTTTGTGACAAAAAGCATAGTATATTATTCACTGATTCAGAATGCATTATCCTTGCTCCTGGATTCAAGGTAGTTGATGAAAAGATGATACTACTAAGAACTCCCAGAAAGGATAATGTCTATTGTTTGGATATGGAAAATGTTTCAACTTATTCATCCCTAAACTGTCTTGTTTCAAAAGCATCTTTGGATGAATCATCACTTTGGCACAGAAGGATGTGTCACATGAACTTTAAAACAATGAATAAACTTGTTAAAAACAACCTTGTAAGAGGTTTGCCTTCAAAAGTCTTTTCATGTGATGATCATTGTGTTGCTTGTCTCAAAGGCAAACAACACAAAACTTCTCATAAGTCCAAAGAGTTGAACACAATTTCTTCTTCTCTTCACTTGTTGCATATGGATCTGTTTGGTCCTCCAAATGTCATGAGTATAGGTAAGAAATCATACTGCTTAGTGATTGTTGATGATTACTCTAGATTTACTTGGGTATATTTTCTAAGGACTAAGGATGAGACAAGTGGACTGATCAAATCCTTTATTCTAAGAATTGAAAACTAAACAAATCAAAAGGTAAAAGTCATTAGGTCAGACAATGGTACTGAATTTAAAAATCTTGACCTAAACACCTTTTGTGAGGAAAAAGGAATTGAGAGGCAATACAGTGCTCCTAGGACTCCACAACAAAATGGTGTTGCTGAGAGAAGGAATAGGACACTGATTGAAGCTGCTAGATCTCTGTTAGCTTATTCAAAACTTCCAATTACTTTCTGGGCTGAAGCAGTTAATACTGCTTGCTATGTCCAAAACAGAGTTCTAGTAGTCAAGCCTAAAAACAAGACACCATACGAGCTTTTATATAAAAGAAAACCATTTATTGGATTTTTCAAACCTTTTGGGTGTCCTTGTACCATTCTCAATACCAAAAATCACTTAGGAAAGTTTGATAGCAAAGCAGATGATGGTTTTCTTGTTGGTTACTCATCTCAGAGTAAGGCCTACAGAGTATATAATTCTTCTTCTAGAATAATTGAGGAAAGTGACAATGTCAAATGCAATGAGAACACACCAAATCCTATTGGTTCAGGTCCTCAGTGGTTATTTGACATTGATTCACTAACTAACTCTTTGGGTTTCAGTAGTGATGATCATGCAGGATCAGGAAGTAGAGGATCAGGGGAAGAACAAGTACAACATATTATTCCTCCGTCTGTGATCTTTCCATTACTTACAATGGACCCTGTTGAAATCTGTGAAAAGGAGACTGTTGCTGAACCAATTCAGAGTGAAGAAGAAAGAAGAGATGAGGAGAATTCAGAGCATGAAGAGTCAGAAGCAACTGATGTGATTCCCTCAGCTGACTTAAATGATTCCAATTTAGATGTGGGAATTAATGAAGAACCTAGTCTTCAGACAAGAACTCAGAAGAATCATCCTCCTGAGCTGGTAATAGAAGACATCTTCTCTCCTATGATGACTAGGAATCAAAGCAGACTTCAAGATTTGCAGGATCAGCATCATACAGTACTCTCTTGCTTTCTACCCCAGATTGAGCCTAAGAAGGCTTATGAAGCAATGAAAGATTCAAGTTGGATAGAAGCCATGCAAGAAGAGTTGCTACACTTCAAATTGCAAGATGTTTGGGACTTGGTGGACCTTCCTAAAGGTCATAGAGCAATTGGCACCAAGTGGATTTTCAGAAATAAAAAGGATGAGAAAGGAATAGTAATCAAGAACAAAGCAAGACTAGTGGCACAAGGGTACACTCAGGAAGAAGGCATAGAATATGAGGAAGTATTTGCTCCAGTTGCAAGGGTAGAGGCAATTAGGTTGTTTCTAGCCTATGCTTCATACATGAAGTTCAAGGCATATCAGATGGATTTGAAGAGTCCATCATATCCTGACAGAGTATACAAACTGAAGAAAGCTCTCTATGGTCTACATCAAGCCCCAAGAGCATGGTATGATACTCTGTCTACCTATCTCTTGGAAAATGGGTTTGGAAGAGGAATAATTGACAAAACCCTTTTCATTAGAAGAAGTAAGAAGGACATCCTACTTGTTCAGATCTATGTGTATGACATCATCTTTGGATCCACAGAAGATCAGATGTGTAGAGACTTTGAAGAGTTGATGCACAAGAGCTTCAAAATGAGTTCAATGGGTGAACTTACTTTCTTCCTTGGGCTTCAAGTGAAACAGCAGAAAGATGGAATTTTCATAAGTCAATCAAAGTATGTGAAAGACATCCTTGATAAGTATGGTTTATCATACTCAAAGCCATCCAACACACCTATGGAAACACACAAACAGATCATTGCTGATTGGATCTCTCATGTATCTCACAGCCTCAAGACCAGATATCATGTTTCCAGTGTGTGTGTGTGCCAGATTCCAAGTCAAGCCAAAGCAGTCACATCTTCAAGCTGTTAAGAGGATTTTCAGATACTTAAGAGGGCAACCTAGATTAGGTCTTTGGTATCCCTATGAATCTACTTTTGACTTGATTGCATATTCAGACAGTGACTTGGGTGGTGCTAATATGGATAGAAAGTTTACTTCAGGGGGATGTCAACTTTTGGGTGCAAGACTAGTATCTTGGCAGTGTAAGAAACAAACCACAATGTCCTTATCCACAACAGAAGCTGAGTACATTGCTGCTGCAAGTTACTGTTCTCAGGTTCTATGGATTCAGAATCAAATTCTGGACTATGGGGTAACCTTTATTCACACTCCAATCTTCATTGACAATAGCAGTGCTATTAGCATTGTTAACAATCCAGTCAAGCACTCCAAAACAAAACACATTGAAATCAGGTATCACTTTATTAGAGACTGCAATGAAAAGAAGCTTATTCAAGTTGCTAAAGTACATACTGATAACCAGTTTGCCGATCTATTCACTAAAGCTTTTGATGTGGGTAGATTCACTTTCTTGGTCACAAGTGTGGGCATGATCAACTCTGAATGAGCTCATGTTTAAAAAGTGATTGTATAGCTGTTATTTGTTTTTGGTGCTACTAATCATCTTTCTCAGGAAGTGTATTGCCTTGCTCAGATTAACACAAGCTTCAACAGAGTAAGTGTAGTTAATACTGCCAGTGCAAAGTTACTACTTCAGGTATCAGTTAATACTGCTAGTGGTTAATACTGCTATTAGATAATACTGCTATTAGATAATACTGCTAGTGGTTAATAGTGCTCTAAGTTAATACTGCTAGTTCGTTAATACTACTAGTTAGTTAATACTGCAAGTGGTTAATACTTCTCTCAGCTAATACTGCTAGTTAGTTAATACTGGTAGATGTTTAATACTGCTTCTTTCCCGAATCATATAAATACCGTCTTTGCCCGCCTAAAGCTCATAACGACTCTTTGAATATTGTTCATCTTCTCTCTAACCTTTTTCTCTCAAGCAACCAGTGTGTTTTAGTCAAGCCTCCTCAAGCTCGATGGCATCAATGGCGTTTATTGATGAACACAACGAGATCGCAATGCTTCAAAAGCCTAAGCAGGCTGCTGGATTTCATCAAATAGTCGATTTTCTCAAGTCCAGCCATATAGCTCATGCTCTTACAGTGTCACCATCAATCTACATAGAGCACCAGAAGCAATTTTGGGCCAATGCCACCGTTTTTACTGAAAATGGTGTGCAGGTTATCAAGACAAGGGTGTGTGACAAACCCTTGACAGTTTCTGAAGAGGTCATTCGCATCAGTCTACGACTAGACGATGCCTCAGGTATTACATCTATCTCTAATCATGATCTGTTTTCCAATCTTACAAGAATGGGGTATAGAGGCCCATTGGGTGTTTTCAAGTTCTCTAAAGCCAAATTTTCACCCCAATGGCGTTTTCTTGTTCATACCCTTATGCACTGTATTTCTAGAAAAACTACTGGATGGAGTGAGTTCAGTAGTACCATTGCTTATGCTTTCGTCTGCTTGTCCACTGCCAGAAAGTATAATTTCTCGCAAATGATTTTCAAAGACCTTGTGTCAAACTTGGACAATAAAAAGAGTTTCTATATGTATCCAAGATTTGTCCAGGCAGTTATCACCACTGAATTGACGGATATGCCTCAATTTGATGAGGTATATGTACCTAAAATCCCCAAGGGCAAGGTATTTTCAAATATGAAGAGATATGCCATGGACTCGGAAGGAGTTGACACCCCATTGTTCTCTACAATGATGGTGGTGTCCCACAATCAAAAAGGTATGGCATCAGGGTCAGGGCCCTCACTAGACCATCCCACTGAGAGCCAATCCCAACCTTCAATCACTATATCAATTCCTCAGTCCCTTCTTCAAAAACCAACTTCACCCATCACCTATACTTACATAAGGAAAAAGGTAAAGAAGGCTCCTTCTCTTCTTGTACCTTCACCCACAAAGACTTTAAGCCCTCTAATGGAGAATTCTCCATTAGAGAATATCTATAGGGAAACCACAGGGGTGTCTCCCAACCCCAAGGAGGTGCTCACTGAGGAGAAGCATGAGCATATGGGTAACATCAATAAGACCTTCCCCATGGCAACTTTGAATGAGCAATCATTCAAAGGTCCCAGGTGCCAAGAACCCAAGGGGGTAGCAGGTGCTTCTGCTAGGCAGAAGACCTCTACTACTAAAAAATCCAAGGATCCTTCAAGGGTGGTAAACACACCCAAATGAGGTGAGGACAAATATAACTACCAAGAATTAGATCCTGACAAGTGCAGATTAATCTAGATGTCATCAAACAGGGAGCAGATATAGAGGAGATGAAATTGGTAATTATGTCTCAACAAGTGCAGATTACCAAATTGAAGAAGCTAGTGAAGAAGTTGGTGTAGAAAAGAAAAAGAAAACAGTATGTCCTGAAGAAGAGGGGAGATGCTTTCAAAAAGGGGGAGAAACAAGATGATGGGGAGAAACTCAGTACTAGTGGTATGGAAGCTCAATTTGAGGGGGAGCAGAATAGGGAAACAGAAAACAAAGAAGCAAAAACTAGTAAAGAGGCAGAAACTGTTAAACAAGCAGCAGTAACAGAAAAAGCTCAAGCAACAGTAACAGGGCTATCTGTTGAAGAATTAGAGATTGCAGAAACATTGGTAAAAGCTAAGAATGACACTCCTAAGGCTGCTCAAAAGGCCAAGGGAGTGGTCATTAAAGAAGGAGGTCTTAAGCAGAAAAGCAAAGAAATCAGTGAGGCAGAATTGAAGAAGAAAGGAAAGGCTAAGATGGTTGAATCTGAACAATCTTTAAAGCAGCAGAAACAGATAGAGCTAGATGAAGAAGTGGCAAAACAGCTTCAAGCAGAGATGGAAAAGGAGGAACAAATCCAATCAGAAAAGGACAGAGAGCTTGCACTGAATATGGCTAAAAAGCTTAATGAAGAATATCAAAAGAGTTTGAAAGCTGCAACTGAGGCCAAAAAAAGTATAGTAAAAGCAACCAAGCACAGACTGCCTTCAAAGATTCAGAAAAGACAACCCTCTAAGACCTATTTGGCCAATCAAGAAAGGAGAAAAATGATAAACTTTCTAAGAGGCTCAATTGGTGTAAAAGGAGAGATGTTTGATAACATGGCATACAGCAAAGTTGAGGAGCTATATAAAAAGGAAATGGAAAAGCTTCAAGGGGACTCCTCTCAAAGGGAAGAAGTTGAAAGAAGGATGAAAGAGAGGCATGATCTCAACATCCAACAACCCTTCCCTGAGGAAACCACTCCTTCGAAAGAAAAGGCTGAAAAGAAGGAAGAGAATGTTGCTGTGGAAGTCAAATCTGCAAAGAGAGTAAAGACCATAGCTTCCAAGAAACAGTCCAAAAGGCCAAGGATTGAAGAAGCAGAAAAGGAGGCAGAACCATCTGTTGCAGATCATACAGAGCAAACAAGTCAAAGTGCTCAACAAGCAAATCAATCTGATGAGCATGTTGGTCTTTACATGACTTTAATAGAACCAGTACAGGTTGTTCCCATTTCTGTGAAGGAACCAGAAATCATCTTTTGGGATATTCTGAGGGACAACAAAAAGGATTACTTCAGACTCAAATGAGTTAGTGACTTGTTTGAAGTATATACAACTTAGGGCAAAGTGATCAAAAGTTGTTCCAGGGCTGACTTAGAAGAAATGCATAAGGTGGGAATAAAGCTATATGAGCCTGTTATGAAAGGAACTAAAGAAAGTCTACTAAAAGTTGCTATGGAATACTTGTGTATGATGTTTGAACCAGAAAAAGTGGTGTACAGGATCAAGGATTTGCATCATGAGTATGGGTTCAAAAGGATTGATCAATGGATGCTCTTTGAAAACTGTGGTGTCTACATGATCACAATAGATAACTGCTATCATGAGTATTTTCTAGTGGACAAAGTCTATGATCATAGCAAGGAGAAGCTGAAAGGAATGCTGAAAGCCAAGCTAGTGTGTGCAAAAGGATCTGAAATGGCCAGAATTGTAATAAGAAGGACAATCAATCAAAGTCTGGGATTGGATCCAAATTTGGGCAACTAAGCTGAAGTTTTGAAAGCATCTTGAAGACCATATCTGAAGAACTTGACTTCTCTTCCTAAAAGTCAAGTTAGGGGGAGATTGTTGGGAATTTAAGATTTGTTCAAGTATGGTTAATGTTGTTAGTATATCATGATTACTACTGCTAGTAGATTTAATAGTTAGTACTGCTAGTAGTTAGTACTGCTAAGGGATTACTACTGCCAACATGATTAATACTGCTGATGAGTTTAATGCTGCTGAAAATGGTTAATACTTCTGAAGAAGGTTAGTGCTGCTTATGAGATGAAGACTCAGTATGGAATGAAGACAGCTGTATAGAAGTCTTGCTAAAGTAAAGGAGATAATTATGGTATGAAGATCAATTGAATTTTGATAATTATCTTGTAATATGTCTTGTATAAATAGTATAGAAGTCTTTGATAGAATTAACTTTTGATTGATAAGTTTTTTAGAGAGAGAATTAACCTCAAGGTTTATAATCCTAGTTCTAAAGAAGTAGAATTCGTCTTGGTGAGCCTGTTCATCAAGATTGAGGTTTTGTGTGAAAGCTTGTAACTTTAATCATTCAATAAAGTTTACAAGTTGTGATTTCTATTTTACTGTTCCATTGATAGTTGAATATTAAAGTGTTTTTTCGCAACTTCTTTAATATTGTTTCTGAGTGTTATTACTCTTGTTAAGAATTAGATCCTGACATGCTACAACTGTGGCAAATTTGGGCATTTCTCAAGAGACTGCAAGTTCAAGAAGGTAAAGAACTCAGAGTACTATGCAAGAAAGTCACTCATTGCCAAGAAAGCTGAAGAAGGAAAAGTGCTGATGGCTGAAGAAGAAAACTGGTTGTTCCAAAGTTCCGATGACGAGGAGCAAGCGCACTTCACCCAAGTATCTTATATGGCAAAGCTGGATGGTGACGATGAATAGTCTGAGGCACAATCCGAAGATGCAAACTCTGAGGTAAGTGATAATTCTGAACTTATTGAATCGTTAATGGCCCAAATACATAGTATGAAAGATGAATTTGCTTTAATGAAAGGTAAACTTAGCTCTGCACATCAATCTGTCTTAAGTTTTCGTGATGAAAATGCTTTATTAAAAGTTGTTGTGGAAGAAAAAGAAAAAGAAAAGGATGATTTAAAAGCTGAAAAAGATTCTTTAAAAAGAAAAATATCTGGTTTAGAAACGGATCTTGTGAATCTTAATGCTGAAAAGGGTGAGTTTGAAATCAAATTTGAAATTTGTTATAAAGAAAGAAATGAAGCTTTCACCATAATCAAGCAATTGGAGGACATTAATATGAAACGAGGTCAGACTGGGTAGACATTAAATCTGTTGACCAATAAACTCCAAGACGAAAGTTTTTATAAACTTAAACCAACTAATGAAATTTTGAAAAAGGCACCGGAGCACTTATATAATTTTGATAAATTTGACTCCGCAATCAGACACATTCCTAACATTCGTGCATCCTTTGTTGAAGCAAGTTCTGCTAAACCTTCTAAAGAGACCAAATGTCAAGAAGAAATGGGAAAGAACAAGTCTGGTGACACTGATTCTCAAAATCTTTTTAAATCAGTTGGTTTTAAATATGGTGATTTGAATAAAAGCTATGAGACTCGAAAGATCAAATTTACTGAGTCTAAATCACTATTTACCACACCTTCCAAAGAATCAGTAAGCACCAACAAAGTTCCACCTGAGACTGGATGCAAATATGATGAGTATGAATCAGATGTTGATCCATCTACTATACCATCAGTCTCAAATCCCATTGCTTCTAAACCTTTACTTGTTGAAGAGGTTGAAGAAGAACTTGTCATCACGAATGAATCTTGTGTTCAAAACGATAAAACGGAGTTTATTGAGTCCATGACTGAAGAGATATTTTCTGAAATGATGAATGCTTCAGACTCTGATCCTGTTTCTAATTTAAAGGAGTCAAATTCTGTGAATGATCATACATCTGAATTGATGAAGCAAATTGATATGTTGCAACGGTCTCTTGATGAGGTTGAAGATGAAAACTTTGATCTCAAATTTAATCTTGAAAAGTCTTTAAAAGAAAATCAAGAGCTTTGCACAGAGATCAATGATTTGAAAATTACTTTGTTTAAAAATGCTTCAAATGATAAACAAATGTTCAATGATCCAAGCTGGAAGGTAAGAACCAATCCAGAATTTGATGCTCCTGCAAAACCTTCAGTTGTTTACTCTGATTGTCCTGAATATCCTCCGAGTATTTTTGAGAAGGGTGAGACTTCAAATAGCTCTAGAAAAGAACCACCCTCTAAGTTAGAGACTAACAAAGTTCCTGTTTCTGTTTCAGATATAAAAGGAAATGGAGTTGGGAGGAGTAAGAAAAATAAACATAATAGTTTGAATAAGGATGATAGGTTATCTAGTGAAACTTTTGCTTCAAATAGTTGTACTTCAGACAGTGTTATTCTGAAAGGTAATTCTTTTGATGAACATGAATGTAAGATTTGTTCCGATAAATCTAAGTTTATGAATTTTGCTCGAAAGAATCTATATTGCAAACACTGCTGGGATAACTCATTCAAATGCTACTCCCCTCCAAAGTCCAAACAGAGTAAGAGAAAAACTAAACTGAACCTTAAGTCTAATTCTAATTCTAATTCTTCCGCACAACCCAAAGTGTTTCGAGCTAAGGCTGCCAATCCTACTTCTAAAAAGCACTTTCAGGAACTAAATGTTAAGATGGTTTGGAAATGGGTTCCAAAACCCCGTTATGAATGGAGAGTGAAAGTTAAACCAGCTGATATTCCTGAATTGCTTGATGCTAATCGCGAAGGACCCATCCTGATATGGGTACCTAAGCAAAACTAATTGTCTCTTTTGCAGGCCTGTCGGCTGTGGGTGATAGATTCCGGATGCTCACGCCACATGACAGGATTCAAGCACCTCTTGCATAACTATGTGGAGGAGCCTGTCGGAGCAGTTAGATTTGCCAATTCTGAAGCAGAGGGACATGTAAGAGGATATGGAATGCTCGATAATGGTGTTATGAAGATACAAAGAGTGCTATATGTTGAAGGACTTGATCACAATCTGTTTAGTACCAGTCACTTCTGTGACATGAAATATCAAGTCCGCTTCACAACCACTCATTGCTATCTAGAGGATCCCGATGGTTACGAAGTCTTCAAAGCTGAGCTCCATGGAAATCTATACTATGTAGATTTTCCTACACTGTCTGCCATACGTCGAGTATGCCTATTATCCAAAGCAACTAAAGCACAATCGTAGACGAGGCATCGCCGCTTGTCTCATCAGAATTTTCGATCTATAGCGAAGCTACAAAGACAAGGTCTGGTCAAAGGTATACCAGAAATGAGGTTTGAGAAAGACTCACTATGTTCTGCATGTGACTTGGGCAAAATGAAGCGCAGCTCCTTCAAGTCCAAAGCCGAATCATCGACCTCATCTGCACTGGAACTTCTTCATATGGACCTTTGTGGCCCAATGCGAACAGCGTCTATCAACGACAAGAAGTATGGTTTAGTAATGATAGATGACTATTCAAGGTATACATGGCTAGAGTTTCTACGAAACAAGTCAGATGCGCCAGAGTTGATTATCGCTTTTATCAAGCGCATCCAAGTACGTCTTAAATTGCCAGTTCGAACCATTCACAGCGATAACGGCACGGAGTTCAAGAATGCTACCTTGCAGAGCTATCTTATCTCTATAGGAATTTCACATAACTTCTCCGCAGCCTACACTCCACAGCAGAACGGCATTGTTGAACGGAAGAATCGCACTCTTGTTGAAGCCGCTCGTACTATGCTTGCTTATTCAGATCTACCTATGTACCTCTGGGCCGAGGCAGTCGCAACAGCATGTTTTACACAGAATCATACCATTGTGGTCAAGCGGTTTAACAAAACAGCATATGAGTTAATCAACAATCGTAAGCCTAACATCAAATTCCTTCGTGTTTTTGGTTGCAGATGTTACATTCTTCGAGAGCGTCAAGGATTATCAAAATTTGATAAGAAAGCGGATGAAGGATATCTCGTTGGATACTCTCTGACATCCAAAGCTTATCGAATTTACATTATTCGAACTAAGACGGTTGTTGAGAGCATAAATGTCTCTTTGATGAGAATTCTACAAGGACTTCTGGACACAACAGTTCAAAACTCGGTCGTAAGGACAAAGCTTTTATTCAATCCAGAGGCTCGATCCGGCTGGATTTGAAATGGATCAGGTAGGTATGCCTTTTGTTTACGACGAATAGGAATAGGTTCTTTTCAGATTTGACATAAGAGGTCAAGGGGTTGAGAGGCTTTCTGGGTTTAACAGGCTATTACTCTTAGTATCGGAGTCTTCGTTTGACATAGAACCAGCTTCTAAAGGATCTACTTCTTCTAACTCTAACTCTACTTCATCTGAGTTAGATCTATTGTTTATTGATGCCTTTGATGATATTTGTGCAGATTTTGATAAAGGCATGCCTACATCAATAACAAGCTCGGAGGTCCCTACCATTTCTGAAGACATGTCTGGACTTTCCGAAGAAATCACTAAAACTTCATCTCCATCTGGTACAACTAAACCGTTAGTTTCTGAATCTCCTAATGTTGAATCTGTCTCTACATATAGTTCTTCTGGAAACGAAGTCACGAGTACTTCAACTGCTACTCCAGAAGTCTCAGTATCAGAAACTCCAGTACAAGATGTCCCGAGTACATCTATGGAGCCACCTGCTGTGCACGATGAAAACGATGCATCCAATACGCAACTGTTGGGAACTGAAGATGTGTCTAAGTGATTAATACTGCTTGAAGAAATTAATACTGCTGAGCATAGTTAGTGCTGCTGGTGAAGATTAATATTGCTCAGAGTGTTAATGCTGCTGTGATTTAATACTGCTTATTTGATAGTCAAGATATGCGCAGATCAAGGCTTAAAGATAATCATGGAAGGTTGAAGATAACTATGGAAGAATATACTGAAGATCTTTTAAGTTTTGTAATTATCTTTTATTTTCAGTATATGTATAGATGTAGTCAGAATAGTTAAAGATACGAGATTTCTAAGTTTTTGTTTTAGAGAGAGAATTAACCTCAAGGTTTACAATCCTAATTCTAGAGAAGTAGAATTCGTCTTGGTGAGCCTGTTCATCAAGATTGAGGTTTTGTTTGAAAGCTTGTAACTTTAATCATTCAATAAAGTTTACAAGTTGTGATTCATATCTTACTGTTACATTGATAGTTAGAATATTAAAGTGTTTTTTCCGCAACTTCTTTAATATTGTTTCTGAGTTTTATTATTCTTGTTAAGAATCAGATCCTGTCAAGTGGTATCAGAGCCTAGTATTCTCAGAAACCTTCATTCATCATGGACAACACAGTTGAATCAACCAGTACTCTTGTTTCAAAGGTTCCCATGCTCAAACCCAATGAGTTTGATATGTAGAAAATTAGGATCAAGCAGTACATCCTCCTTACAGAATTTTCTATGTGGGACATTGTTAATAATGGTCCCTCTGCTGAAGGTAAAATTGGACAAGATGGAAGAAAACCACCTCCAAAAACTGATGTTGAGAAGAAAGTGAGACAATTGGAGATGAAAGTCTTAAGCACTCTGCTTTTGGCCATTCCCAATGAATATCAACATCAGTTTCATCACTGCACTGATGCCCAGATTCTATGGAATGCTTTAGAGAAGAGATTTGCTGGCACCAAGAGCACTAAGAGGAATCAAAGTGATATTCTCAAGCAGCAATATGAGAATTTTACATCTGCAAAGAATGAGTCTATGACTCAAACTTTTGACAGATTTAATAAGTTGATTGGTGAGTTGGCTACAGTTGGAGTACAGATGGAACAAGATGATGTCAATCGAAAGTTCCTCAGATCTCTTGGAGATGAATGGACCATGTACATTGTTTCATTCAGACAGAATGATGAATTAGAAGAAAAGGAACAGGATGATCTGTACAATGATCTAAGAGTGCTTGAATCTGAGGTGGAAGCAAAGAAGAAGCCTACTGGATATGTTCATAATGTTGCACTCCTATCAGCATCAACTGATTCTACTGCTAACCCTGAATCAGTTAATGCTGCTAATGGAGTAAATCAAGAAAAAGGCAATGAATCTATTTTTAAAGCATTTCTTTCTAGCCATGGTAATTCCTCTTTAATCAATGATGACTTGGAACAGCTTCATCCTGATGATCTTGAAGAGATGGACATTAAATGGCAGATGGCCATGCTTTCTATGAGGGTGAAGAAGTTCATTAAGAGAGCTGGGAGGAACAACTTCTCTCAAAGAAGAGAAGATGGAGCAGGCTTTGATAAGTCAAAGGTGGAATGCTACAAGTGTCATATGAAGGGACACTTTGCCAGGGAATGCAGAAGTGGAGTGTCTCACAACCACCACCAACAAGCACAGACTGGAAACTTCAACCAGAACAGAAACTCTGCTCAAGCTCTTGTTTCTCAACAAGGAATGGGGTTTGACTGGAGTGATCAAGCAGAAGAGGTCATTCAAAATCAAGCTCTCATGGCAGAGGTATCTGATCTCCCAACTGAGGTACTTTCTAATCTCTGTTCTCAAACATGCATAGACACTGTTAAAAGGTACAGGGATCACAACCAGAATATGAGTGATGACCTTAAGAGATTAGAAAAGGATAGAAAAGACTATGTGAGAATTGTTGAGAGGTTTGAGGAACAAATCAAAGGTTTCCAAGCCAATGAACTTCAACACACATATGATACAAATTACTGGAAGTGGGAGAAGAATGATCTAGAAATCCAACTGACAAAGTCCAAGGATGAGAATGAAAAGTTGAGAGGAGAACTAGACAAGGTTAAGCTAGATGTGGAAAAGTTTTCATATGCTTCTAAAGCCATGGATTCAATTCTAAAGGTCCAAATCCATGATAAGCTTAGACCAGGAATTGGATACAATACCACACCACCACCATACAACAACAACTACATCCCTCCTAAATCAGACTTGCTAGAGACCAAGGATAGGAAGGAATTGCATGAGGGAGCCACTAAGATAGATCCTTTAGATAAAGTAGTTGTTAAGGATAAGACTGAGAAAGAACCTGGAAAGGGTAAGGATAATAATGTGAATATTGAGATTCCCTTAGAAAATAACATTCTTACCAATGAGGGTGGTGGAAGGGATTGGGTCAAATCTGATGGTGTAGAGAAGACTGAGGGAAAGTCCAAAAAGGTTCATTACAAGCAGACTACAGTTATGAATCCTGTTCCTTGCAAACAGTGTGCATGTAATAAATCTGAGCCCCTAAAACAGGATAAAAGTAGGGGAAATCAAAGAAATTGGAATAATCAGTGGGCTCAGAAACAAGGAGTTGATCTGAGTAGAATCATCAGACCAAAACCTTGTTTCATATGTGGCAAATTGAATCATCTTGCTAAGCACTGTAATTTTAATCCTATGAACCAAAGGATAAATTTTCAAAAATCTGTGCAAAAACCCTTTGGTAATAGGAAGAATGAAAAGAACCATGTGGCTAAGAAAACTGTTAAATCTAAAAGCCACATGAAGAAAAAGACTGTAAGAGAGAATGTCAAGATGTGGATTCCCAAAAGCACTAAAACTGTTAGTACTGCTACCACAAATAGTGTTGCTGACAAAGATAGTGCTGCTAGAAGCAATACTGCTGCTACCAATGTTAGTACTGCTGAGAGTATTAGTACTTCTAAAACTAACATTGTTAGTACCTATTCAAATGTTAATATTGCTAACTCTGTTAGTGCTTCTAACAAGGTTAGTACTGCTAAACCTGTTAGTGTTGCTAACTCTGTTAGTACTTCTAAAATTAGAACTGCTTCTAGTGTTTGTGCTTCTAGACCAATCATCTTGACAAAGTACTCCAGTAAAGAGTTTTCTGAATTTAAAAATCTCATCAAAAAGGAGTGCAAGTACTTTGATGAGAAAGGGAGGCCCAAGACCACTTTGGCTTGGATTCCCAGTCAATACTAATTGTATTATCTTATGTGCAGGGCAACCAGCAGCTCAAGGGAAAGAGCATTTGGCATGTTGAAAGTGGTTGCTCTAGGCACATGACAGGGAACATGGCTTGCCTCAAGAATTTCAAGAAAATTGTTGGAGGGCATGTTGCCTTTGGTAATACTCCAGATGGAGGTAAGATTAGTGGTAAGGGAGATGTAACAAAAGATAAGATGACCTTTGAAGATGTTTTCTATGTTGAACAGTTAAGATACAACCTGTTAAGTGTATCACAGGTTTGTGACAAAAAACATAGTATATTATTCACTGATTCAGAATGCATTATCCTTGCTCCTGGATTCAAGGTAGTTGATGAAAAGATGATACTACTAAGAACTCCTAGAAAGGATAATGTCTATTGTTTGGACATGGAAAATGTTTCAAATGATTCATCCCTAAACTGTCTTGTTTGAAAAGCCTCTTTCGATGAATCATCACTTTGGCACAGAAGGATGTGTCACATGAACTTTAAAACAATGAATAAACTTGTTAAAAACAACCTTGTAAGAGGTTTGCCTTCAAAAGTATTCTCATGTGATGATCATTGTGTTGCTTGTCTCAAAGGCAAACAACACAAAACTTCTCATAAGTCCAAAGAGTTGAACACAATTTCTTCTTCTCTTCAGTTGTTGCATATGGATCTGTTTGGTCCTACAAATGTCATGAGTATAGGTAAGAAATCATACTGCTTAGTTATAGTTGATGATTACTCTAGATTTACTTGGGTGTATTTTCTAAGAACTAAGGATGAGACAAGTGGACTGATCAAATCCTTTATTCTAAGAATTGAAAACCAAACAAATCAAAAAGTAAAAGTCATTAGGTCAGATAATGGTATTGAATTTAAAAATCTTGACCTAAACACCTTTTGTGAGGAAAAAGGAACTGAAAGGCAATACAGTGCTCCTAGGACTCCACAACAAAATGGTGTTGCTGAGAGAAGGATTAGGACACTGATTGAGGCTGCTAGATCACTGTTAGCTGATTCAAAACTTCCAATTACTTTCTGGGCTGAAGCAGTTAATACTGCTTGCTATGTCCAAAACAGAGTTCTAGTAGTCAAGCCTAAGAATAAGACACCATATGAGATTTTAAATAAAAGAAAACCATTTATTGGATTTTTCAAACCTTTTGGGTGTCCTTGTACCATTCTCAATACCAAAACTCACTTAGGAATGTTTGATAGCAAAGCAGATGATGGTTTTCTTGTTGGTTACTCATCTCATAGTAAGGCCTACAAAGTATTTAATTCTTCTTCTAGAATAATTAAGGAAAGTGACAATGTCAAATGCAATGAGAACACACCAAATCCTATTGGTTCAGGTCCTCAGTGGCTATTTGACATTGATTCACTAACTAACTCTTTGGGTTTCAGTAGTGATGATCATGCAGGATCAGGAAGTAAAGAATCAGGGGATGAACAAGTACAAGATATTATTCCTCAATCTGTGATCTTTCCTATACCTACAATGACCCCTGTTGAAATCTGTGAAAGGGAGACTGTTACTGAATCAAGTCAGAGTGAAGAAGAAAGAAGAGATGATGAGAATTTAGAGCATGAAGAGTCAGAAGCAGCTGATGAGATTCCCTCAACTAACTTAAATGATTCCAATTTAGATATGGGAATGAATGAAGAACCTAGTCTTCAGACAATAACTCAGAAAAATCATCCTCCTGAGTTGGTAATAGGAGACATCACTTCTCCTATGATGACTAGGAATCAAATCAGACTTCAAGATTTGCAGGATCAACAGCATACAGTACTCTCTTGCTTTCTATCTCAAATTGAGCCTAAGAAGGCTTATGAAGCAATGAAAGATTCAAGTTGGATAGAAGCCATGCAAGAAGAGTTGCTACAGTTCAAATTACAAGATGTTTGAGACTTGGTGGACCTTCCAAAAGGTCATAGAGCAATTGGCACCAAGTGGATTTTCATAAATAAAAAGGATGAGAGAGGAATAGTAATAAGGAACAAAGCAAGGCTAGTGGCACAAGGGTACACTCAGGAAGAAGGTATAGACTATGAGAAAGTATTTGCTCCAGTTGCAAGGGTAGAGGTAATTAGGCTGTTTCTAGCCTATGCTTCATTTATGAAGTTCAAGGTATACCAGATGGATGTGAAGAGTGCCTTTCTGTATGGAACAATTGATGAGGAAGTATATGTCTGTCAGCCCCCTGGATTTGAGAATCCATCATATCCTGACAGAGTATATAAACTGAAGAAAGCTCTCTATGGTCTACATCAAGCCCCAAGAGCATGGTATGATACTTTATCTACCTATCTCTTGGAAAATGGGTTTAAAAGAGGAATAATTGACAAGACCCTTTTCATTAGAAGAAGTAAGAAGGACATCCTACTTGTTCAGATCTATGTGGATGACATCATCTTTGGATCCACAAAAGATCAGATGTGTAGAGACTTTGAAGAGTTGATGCACAAGAGCTTCAAAATGAGTTCAATGGGTGAACTTACTTTCTTCCTTGGGCTTCAAGTGAAAAAGGAGAAAGATGGGATTTTCATAAGTCAATCAAAGTATGTGAAAGACATCCTCGATAAGTATGGTCTATCAGACTCAAAGCCAGCAAGCACACCAATGGAAACACACAAACAGATCACTGCTGATCTTGAGGGGGAGGATGTTGATGTCCATCTTTATAGATCAATGATTGGATCTCTCATGTATCTCACAGCCTCAAGACCAGATATCATGTTTCCAGTGTGTGTGTGCCAGATTCCAAGTCAAGCCAAAGCAGTCACATCTTCAAGCTGTAAAGAGGATTTTCAGATACTTAAGAGGGCAACCTAGATTAGGTCTTTGGTATCCTTATGAATCTTCTTTTGACTTGATTGCATATTCAGACAGTGACTTGGGTGGTGCTAATATGGATAGAAAGTCTACTTCAGGAGGATGTCAACTTTTGGGTGCAAGACTAGTATCTTGGCAGTGTAAGAAACAAACCAAAGTGTCCTTATCCACAACAGAAGTTGAGTACATAGCTGCTGCAAGTTGCTGTTCTCAGGTTTTATGGATTCAGAATCAAATGTTGGACTATGGGGTAACCTTTCTTCACACTCCACTCTTCATTGACAATAGCAGTGCTATTAGCATTGTTAACAATCCAGTCAAGCACTCCAAAACAAAGCACATTGAAATCAGGTATCACTTTATTAGAGACTGCAATGAAAAGAAGCTTATTCAAGTTGCTAAAGTTCATACTGATAATCAGTTTGCTGATCTATTCACTAAAGCTTTTGATGTGGGAAGATTCACTTTCTTGGTCACAAGTATGGGCATGATCAACTCTGACTAAGCTCATGTTTAAAAAGTGTTTGTATACCTGTTATTTGTTTCTTTTATTTGGTGCTACTAATCATCTTTCTCAGGAAATTTATTGCCCTGCTCAGACTAACACAAGCTTCAACAGTGTAAGTATAGTTAATGCTGCCAGTGCAGTTTTAATGTTGTCAGTGCAAAGTTACTACTGCAGATTCACTATTACTACTGCTAGTCTGAGTAACTACTTCAGGTATGTGTTAATACTGCTAGTAGTTAATACTGCTAGTTGTTAATACTGCTAGTTAGTTAATACTGCTCGTAGTTAATACTGCTAGTCGTTAATACTGCTAGTTAGTTAATACTGCTCGTAGTTAATACTGCTAGTTCGTTAATACTGCTAGTTAGTTACTACTGCTCTCAGTTGATACTGCGAGTGGTTAGTACTGCTTTAACGGAAAATAGGGTTAATACTGCTTCTTTCCCGAATCATATAAATATCCTCTTTGCCCGCCTAAAAGCTCACAACGACTCTTTAAATACTGTTCATCTTCTCTCTCACTCTTTTCTCTCAAGCAACAAGTGTGTTTCAGTTCAGTATCCTTAAGAACGACGACATCCATGACGTTTATTGATGAACACAATGAGATCGCAATGCTTCAAAAGTCGAAGCAGGCTGATGGATTCCATCAAATAGTCGATTTTCTCAAGACCGGTCATATAGCATATGCTCTTACTGTGTCACCACCAATCTTCATCGAGCACCAGAAGCAATTTTGGGCCAATGCCACCGCGGTTACTGAAAACGGTGTGCAGTTTATCAAGACAAGGGTGTGTGACAAACCCTTGATAGTCACTGAAGAGGTCAATCACATTCGTCTACGTCTGGACGATGCCTCAGGTATTACCTCTATCCTTAATGAAGAGTTGTTTTCCCATCTCACAAGAATGGGGTATGAAGGCCAACAGGGTGTTTTCAAATTTTACAAAGCTAATTTTTCTCCCCAATGGCGGTTCTTTGTTCATACCCTTATGCACTGTATCTCTAGAAAAACTACTGAATGGAGTCAGTTCAGCAGTACCATTGCTTATGCTTTGGTCTGCTTGTCTACTGCCAGAAAGTATAATTTCTCAAAAATGATTTTCAATGACCTTGTGTCAAACTTGGGAAATAAAAAGAGTTTCTATATGTACCCAAGATTTGTCCAGGCAGTTATAACCTCTGAATTGACGGATATACCTCAGTTTAATGAGGTATATGTACCTAAAATCCCTAAGGGCAAGGTCTTTTCAAATATGAAAAGATCTGCCAAGGACTCGGAAGGAGTTGACACCCCATTGTTCTCTACAATGATGGTGGTGTCCCACAACCAAGAAGGTATGGCATCAGGGTCAAGGCCCTCACTAGACCATCCCACTGAGAGCCAAACCCAACCTTCAACCACTATATCACTTCCTCAGTCCCTTGTTCATAAGACAACTCCTGTTTTAACCAAAACTTATACTAAGAGAAAGGTACACAAGGCTCCTTCCCTTGTTGTACCTCCTACAAACCCAGAACCTCAAAGCCCTCTAATGGAGCATTCTCCATTAGAGAATATCAATAGGGAAACCACTGGGGTGTCTCCCAACCCCAAGGAGGTGCTCACTGAGGCGATGTATGAGCATATGGGTGAGAAGGCTGCCACTACTCCTGCTAGCACAGAGGAGGTCAATGGTAACATCACTAAGACCTTCCCCATAGAAACTTTGGGTGAGCAATCATCCAAAGGTCCTAGGTGCCAAGAAACCAAGGGGGTGGATGTTACTTCTGCTAGGCAGAAGACCTCTACTACTAAAAGTTCCAATGATCCATCAAAAGGGGGTAACACTCCTGGAGAAGGTGAGGATAGATATGACTATCATGAATTGATTTCTGCCATGTCCAAAATGGCAACTGAACTGGATTCTTAGAAGCAGGTTGTAAATGAGCTCAAGAAAGTCATCATCAACCAACAAGCAGAGATCAGCAGCTTAAAGAAGTTGGTTCAGAAGGTGGTCCAAAAGAAGAAGAAACAAAGGTTTGTGCTCAGAAGAAGGAATCCAGTGACTGATGCTCCCAAAAAGGGGAGTCAGAAGCTGAGGTCAACTTGGAGAGGGAGATACATGGCGTTGAGGGGGAGTTTGATGTACAAACAGAAACAGGGCATGTTTTTGAAGAAGCAGCAGTAACAGATAGAGCAGCAGAAACGTTAATGTTGCTGAAGCAAGCAAAGCAGCGGAAACAGTTAATGTTGCTGAAATAAATGAAGCAGCAGAAATTGTTAAAGAGGTATTATCTGACCTCATTAGCAGAAATCTGGAAGAATTTGAGATAGTTGAAGCTCTAATCAAGGCTAAACATGATACTCCCAATGTCACTTCAAAGGCCAAAGGAGTTGTCATCAAAGAAAAGGGTGAGGTTATCAAGAAAGCAAGGGTTGAGAAGGTAGCAAGCAAGGATAAAGGCAAAGCCAAGATAGTGGAGTCTGACCAACCGCTTAAAAAGCAAAAACTGATTGAGTCAGATGAAGCTTTGGCTAAGAAGATTCAAGCAGAACTTGAGCAAGCAGAATCAGTTCAAGTGGAGAAAGATAGAGAGATGGCAAGAGCTCTAGCTGCAGAGCTTAATGAAGTATATCAACAGAGCTTGGCAACAGAGATAGCACAGAAGAAAGATGCAACTCTAAAGAAGCCTGTGATGATCAAAATGGCTGCTAAGAAGAGGCAACCTTCAAAGACCTACCTTGGCACTCAAGAGAGAAAGAAGATAATCACCTTCCTCAAAGGTGCTGTGGGAGTCAAAAAGGAGATGTTCTCAAAGATGTCATTTGAACAGATCAAAGGGTTGTATGATGCAGAGATGACTAAGCTTCAAGGGAATGACAAAGCTAGAGTTGAAATGGAAAATAGGATGAAAGAGAGTAATGACTTTCTAATAGAAAAACCTTTTCCTGATGATCAAGAAACTCCAAAGAAGGAAGCTACTCTAGGTGAAAGTTTGAAAACTTTGAAAAGAACTAAAATGATGGCAAGAAGAAAACTTGTTAAGAAACCTAGAGTGGCTGAGGAAGTAGCTGAACAAAAGGTAGCTGAAGAAGAAGGGGCACCTAAGTCTGAAGAAAAGAAAACTCAATCTCAGGAAGAACCATCAAGTACTCATGATGTAAATATGTACATGGTGGTGATGGAGAAAGTGCCTGAGCCTATAACTGCTGAACCAGTTGGTGTCAAGCCTCCTGAGATTATTCACTAGGATACCATGGAAGTAGATGGTAAAGAATATATCAGGCTGAAAAGGAAGGATGAAAAGTTTGAAGTGTATCCTACTTGGGCCAAGATAGTAAGAGTATGCTCCAGATCTGACTTAGAGGAAATGTTTGAAGTGGGGATGAAACTATATGCTGACAAGATGAAAGCTCCAGGGACACCAGTTACAAAACTTATGATGGAATATCTGTGTATGTTATTCAAGCCAGAGGAAGTTCAGCATGTCATCATAAATGTGTTCAAAACCATCAACAACTGGACTCTGTATGAAAGAAGTGGAGTATATGCACTGGTTGTGGATACAAATCATTTTGAATACTTCTTGGTGGATATAGTTTACAACCATAGCAGATTAAAGTTGCATGCTATGTTAAAGAAAAAGCTAGGTTGTGCACCAAATTCTGAAATGGCAAGGTACTTGATCCAGAGAATTATCAATCAAAGTTTGGGGCTGAATCCTGATATAGGTGTATGAAAATGGAGTTTTGGGAGCATCTGAATAACTTGACTTCTCTTCTCTAAAAGTCAAGTTAGGGAGAGATTTTTGGGAACTGAAGATGTGTCTAAGTGATTAATACTGCTTGAAGAAATTAATACTGCTGAGCATAGTTAGTGCTGCTGGTGAAGATTAACACTGCTTAGAGTGTTAATGCTGCTGTGATTTAATACTGCTTATTTGATAGTCAAGATATGCGCAGATCAAGGCTTAAAGATAATCATGGAAGGTTGAAGATAACTATGGAAGAATATACTGAAGATCTTTTAAGTTTTGTAATTATCTTTTATTTTCAGTATATGTATAGATGTAGTCAGAATAGTTAAAGATACGAGATTTCTAAGTTTTTGTTTTAGAGAGAGAATTAACCTCAAGGTTTACAATCCTAATTCTAAAGAAGTAGAATTCGTCTTGGTGAGCCTGTTCATCAAGATTGAGGTTTTGTTTGAAAGCTTGTAACTTTAATCATTCAATAAAGTTTACAAGTTGTGATTCATATCTTACTGTTACATTGATAGTTAGAATATTAAAGTGTTTTTCCGCAACTTTTTTTATATTGTTTCTGAGTTTTATTATTCTTGTTAAGAATCAGATTCTGTCAGCAACAAACAGTTGAATCCTTACCAAGCACACACCGTTGGACTAAGGATCATCCCCTGAACAACGTGATAGGTGACGTACAATCTGGTGTCACAACACGGTCAGCATCAACCAACTTCTACATGTTTTCAAGCTTCCTCGGTTCCTTAGAGCCTAAGAAAGTGTCTGAAGCTCTACATGATCCCTTCTGGATTTCTGCTATGCAAGACGAGCTTCTACAATTCGAAAGGAACAAGGTATGGCGCTTGATACCACTACCTAAAGGTAAATCTGTTATAGGAACAAAGTGGGTTTTTAGAAACAAGAAAGACGAAGCCGGAATAGTTGTGAGAAACAAAGCTCGTTTGGTCGCAAAAGAGTATTGTCAATAGGAGGGCATTGACTATGACAAAACATTCGCCCCCGTTGCAAGGATCGAACCATCAGAATCTTCCTAACCTATGCAGCGCACAAAAACTTTACAGTCTATCAAATGGATGTAAAGTCAGCTTTCTTGAATGGCGTTCTGCATGAGGAGGTCTACGTGGCACAACCTGAAGGTTTCGTTGATCCTCATCACCCTGATCATGTCTATGTTTTATACAAAGCACTTTACGGACTTAAACAAGCACCACGATCCTGGTATGAAACTCTCACTAAATTCCTCTTATCTTCTGGTTTCAAGAAAGGTACAGTAGATACTACCTTATTTCTTAAAAGGCAAGGTGAGGACTTGATTCTCATTCAGATTTATGTTGACGACATAATATTTGGGTCGACAAATCATAAATTTTGTAAGAACTTTTCAAAAATAGTGGAAACAAAGTTTGAAATGTCGATGATGGGTGAAGTGAATTTCTTTCTTGGTTTACAAGTAAAGCAATTACCCGAAAGCATATTTATTAATCAAGCTAAATACATAAAAGATATTTTGAAAAAGTTCAATATGTCAGATAGTTCAGTCATGAAAACACCAATGGCTACTGGTACAGTCTTAGACACAGATCCCTCCGGGAAACCTGTTGATCAAAAGGTGTATCGTAGCATGATTGGTTCTTTACTTTATCTGACTGTTAGTCGCCCAGATATAATGTTCGCCACATGTTTTTGTGCGAGATATCAGTCTAATCCTAAAGAATCGCACTATACTGCTGTTAAGCGAATCCTTAGATATCTCAAAGGTTCTCCTAATCTAGGCCTTTGGTATCCAAAGGATTCTCGTTTTGATCTAACCGTCTTTACAGATGCTGATCATGCAGGATGTAAGCTAGACCGGAAGAGCACCTCTGGGTCATGTCAATTTATAGGTGACAAACTTGTGAGTTGGACCTCAAAGAAACAAAACTGTGTTTCAACATCCACTGCCGAGGCTAAATATGTAGCTGCTGCTAGTTGTTGTTCTCAAGTCCTCTGGATGACGACACAGTTAAGGGACTTTGGATACAACTACAAACGTGTTCCTATTTATTGTGATTCCAAGAGCGCAATCGCCATAACTACTAACCTGGTACAGCATTCGAAGACCAAGCATATAGATGCACGCTATCACTTCATCATGGATCATGTAGAAAAAGGTGACATTGAAATGCATTTTGTTCAAACTGACTTCCAGTTAGCTGATCTTTTCACCAAGTCGTTGGATGAAAAGCGATTCCAATTTCTAATCAGCAAACTTGGTATGTTGAACATGTCTTAGGCCTTACTCATGATTCAAGGGGGAGTATTCTAAGTTTTGATCTTGTGTTTTATTCTTCAACTATTGCTAACAAGAGAGGAATCATTTTCACAAATGATTACCATTATCTTTTTTATATGCAGGTTTGGTCAAGTGACTATGGCTTCTAGTCACTTCGGATTAGAACCCGCACTTCAGTGCTTTATCTTTTTGCTTTATGTTCATTTCTGTTTAAAAAATAATAATAATAATAATAATTCAGTTGAGGGGGAGTTTAATCGCCTATAAGCTTAATTGAAAAACTCCTTAAGAGCTTAAATTGTTAAACTCTTTTTAGTTTGAGGGGGAGAATTGCATCGTCAAAAATAACTGTTTTGACTACTCCGAAATTTCTTATTATTCATGTAACTCTGTGCTTATATGTACAAAAGACTGTTAAACAGCACGTTCTTTTAGGAAAATACATGGGATTCAGTGTGTGAGCTTAACAAAACTTCCATGGATTCATGATAACCAGTGTTTCCTACCCCGGAAGTATTCCCTAAGTGATTGAGGAGAGAGGGGTCAAAAGAATTGAGTGATGGTGTGTGAAGAGGTAAAATGGAAAAGAGAGATTGGTTAGAAGTGAGCATTAAAAGAAAGAGGGTGAGAGATCAGAGTAAAAGAATATTAAACTCTGCACCAAACTTCTTTCTGAGTCGGGCAGCCACATAATCTGATTGGTTCACATTCTTTGGTGACCATCATTGAAATAGGCAACTAGCCCATGTCATCTCTTGCATACAACCCCACCAGCTACTCATTCTTTTCTCAAAAAGAGAATGTTTCACATTTTCTGGGGACGCAGCACATATGCTATTGGTTCTTCATTTGGAAGATACTAATATTAAAAAAGAAGGAAAGTTGCCCCACCTTAGAACCCTTTCTCATGCACATTGAGTCTTTGTATAATTTGTTGCTGTCTCAACAAGTTTACATACTTTGAGCCTATGTTGAAAAGCAATCGTCTATGCTTAATTTCTTTCATACACAGAAATTTGTTTTCTGTCAGAACGTTCATAGATAACCATGTGTTATTCGATGATTGAATGGAACACCTGGGGAGCCAACATCAAACCAGCTCCTTATATAGCAACTTTGTGTTACTCAGTGACTTTGTGTCATTGACAGGCATTCTAACTGAGTCATTTGTTGATTCAGGGTTACACCTATTAACTGTTTGAATTTGAAAATATTCGAATGATTACTACTTTCTATTTTAATCTGAAAATATTGAAATAATCACTTTCTCCATTTGGAGAGACTGCTCTTAGTTCACACAGGGCTCGTTACATGAAGACAGTGCTTACTGATGATCATACTCAAAGGGGAAGATTGTTTTGACAAGTTTTGATGATGATGATTCTCACCACTCATCAAAAAGGGGGAGAATATTCAAAGAGGGAGAATACAAGAAGATTACAAGAATTTTTGAAGTAAAGACTGCTGAAGAATTCAAAGATATCAAAGTATCTAAGCTAATTTGAAGATATCAAAGATAAAGATGAAAACTGTTTCTGAAGTTTTCAAGAAAAGTGAAGACCCGAATAAAATTGCAAATTTTTTTAATCTTGAATCCAAAGGGGGAGATTGTTGGATCATAAATTGTATTCAAGATTAAAGTTAAAGTTCAGGGTTTAATTTGTATTTATTTGATAGTTAAAGTTAAAGGGTTTATTTTGTAATAAGTTAATAGTTTTATTATTAGATGGGCCCAATCCCATTAGGAAGTCCATTATGCTTAAAGCCCATATGGCCTAAGTATTTAATGTTTTATTATTTAGTTTTAGTAAAAGATACCGCATAATTATTGTTTAGAGATTATAGTAGCCGTACGTATTCTCTGTATTCAAGGGTATCAAGAACACACAAGGTTTAACTGTTTATTCAAGGGATTGGTATGTTATTCTAATCTTTATATCTCTTGATCTTTATTGTGTTTGTGTGTTAATTATCAACTAGATTAAACTAGGATAACACCATGAAAGTCAATGTGACCAGTCATCACAAGGAAGCTGATCAAAGCTCCAAAAAGGTTTTTACCTATAGAAAATGTTACAACTGTGGTAATACCTCTCACCTTGCTAAGGATTGTCCTATGGAAAGATTTGATAAAAATGCTTCCAAGGATTCTTCCTCTTCTTCTAACTCAAAAGGACCCATTTCCAAATGGGTACCAAAGAATTGATTTCCTTGTGATTGCAGGGTCTAGGGCACCAACAAATCTGGTATCTCGACAATGGGTGCTCAAGACATATGACCGGAAACAAATCTCTTCTTGTTGACTCCGTGCCTACCAAAGGTCCTTCTGTCACCTTTGGTGATAACTCTAGAGGAAGTACTAAAGGTTATGGAACACTCTCAAATGGTTCCATCACCTTTAATAAAGTAGCTTGTGTTGAAGGCTTGATGCACAATCTCCTAAGCATAAGTCAGCTGTGTGATCTGGGGTTCAAAGTGATGTTTGAATTATCTTCATGCATCAATTTCAACAAAAAGATGGAAATCGTACTCTCTGGCTACCGCAAAGAAAATGTCTACGTCATAGACATGGGACATAGCTCATCCTTCGGAACAAACATCTGTTTTGTCTCAGAAAATTCTGCAAAAAGATGTTGGTTCTGGCACAAGCATCTCTCTCACCTCAACTTCAAGACTTTGAATGTCCTTTCAAACCAAGAGCTTGTTACGGGCATGCCAAAGTTATCCTTCATGAAAGAAAAGTTGTGTGTTGCATGTGAGAAAGGGAAACTCACAAAATATTCCTTCAAGTCCAAGCAATGTTTCTCCATCTCTCAGCCTCTTCAGATGCTCCACATGGATCTATGTGGACCAGTCAGTACCCCAAGCCTTGGTGGTAGAAGGTACATTCTTGTTATTATTGATGAATTCACTCGTTACACTTGGGTATTTTTTTTCTCAGGTATAAGAGTGACACCACTGAAGAAATTATAAAGTTCATCAAGAAGTCTGAAGTGTTGAATAGGCAGCTGGTAAGATCTGTAAGAAGTGACAATGGAACAGAATTCAAGAATAGTATGTTGGATGACTTTTTCAATGAAAAGGACATCTCTTAGAACTTCTCTACCGTCAGAACTCCACAACAGAACGGTGTAGTGGAGAGAAAGAACATAACGTTATGTGAAGCTGTCCGATCCATGCTGAGTGAATCTCATCTTCCCACCTATTTTTGGGCTGAAGCAATTAACACTGCATGCTTTACCCAAAATAGGTCCATCATTGTGAAAAGACACAATAAGACTCCTTATGAAGTCTTTTATGGTAGAAAACCTAACATTGGCTTTCTTCATGTCTTTGGGTGTGTCTGCTAGATTCTCAACGACAGAGAAAATTTGGGAAAATTTGATCCCAAAGCTGATGAAGGAATCTTCGTGGGATATTCTCTCACTTCCAAAGCTTTCAGAGTCTACAACCTCAGAAGGAAGTGCATTGATGAATCCATCCATGTCAAGTTTGATGACCTCAAGATTTCATCACTCTCTTGTGATGATGAGGAATTGAACCATTGGATATCTTCTTGTGTTGGTGATGGTCCTCTTCCAACATCATCAGACATTCCCTATAATGTTCCCACTTCTCTCTACCAAAACAATGATCCTTCTACATCTCACAACCCCTCCTCTCATCAAGAAGATGATCCTCGGCCTACCCAACCTCAAAACACGCTTCAAATCTTCCCATTCTCTCAATCTGACATTGGTTGTATGCAAGAGATGGCATGGGTTAGGTGCCTTTTTAAATGTCATTCACGAAGAAATGTGAAACAACAGATTATGTGATTGCCCGGCTCAGAAAGTATTTTGTGCAGAGTCTGATATTCTTTTACTCTGTTCTCTCACCCTCGTTCTTTTAAACATTTGAGCTCACGACTAACCCATCTCTCATTTTCATTTTACCTCTTTTCACACACCGACACTCAATTCTTTTGACCCCTCTCCCCTCAATCACTCAGGGAATACTTCCTGGGTAGGAAACACTGGTTATTGTGAATCCATGGAAGTTCTGATAAGCTCACACACTGAATCCCATGTATTTTCCTAAAAGAACATGTTGTTCAACAGCCTTTTGTACATGTAAGCACAAAGGAATACAAACATGAAGAATAAAAATTTGGAGAAGTCAAAACATAATATATTTGACAATGCAATTCTCCCCCTCAAACTAAAAGTGGTTGACAATTAAGCTCTTTAACAAGTAAGCTCCCAAAAATCATTTAAAATCATACTTCACAATTCATGAAAATCTTTGAAGAATAGAAAGTGGTTTGAACATTTAAGAAACCATTTTTCACAAGTGAAAGTTGTTCATCTTTCAACAAGTGATAGAGTGTAAGGATTAGAAAGATATACTTGTAAAGAAAATTCCTTAACTCCCCCTGAAATTTATATTTTCAATGAAGTATCTTTGACAAAACTCAGATATCCTCCCCCTTGATACCTGTAAAAAGTCAGTTAAATCAGAAAAATATATCAGTAGAAATATTAAGCATATATGCTCCCCCTTAATATGTGCATAATCCTTAATCATGAAACAGAGTTCTGAATTACTAGGATTAAAGTAAATTCAGAAGTCAAACTCTTTGACATTGAAGTCTGAGTCCTAAGTTGTTGTACTGAGAAGTCATATTTTTGACAATGAGGCAAGAGTCCTGATCTGTAGTAATCAGAAGTCATTGTTCTTTCTCCCCCTTAAACCTTGGGTGCCTGCAACACAAATTTAGCTTTTGGTACCCACTGGTAATTGGATCCTAGTGGGTTAGTTGCAGTTCTAGTGAGAGAAATAAAATAAGAACCATACCAGTTATTCACATAATCTTTTCTTACAAAATCATTTGAGCCACAGTAGGAACAACTAATTTTCTTTTGTGCTAACCTGCTCAATTGATTGATAGTGTAAACCAGATCAGGTTTGCCAAAAGTTTTACCTTGTGAAGCATAGTTTCATTTAGCATTTTGTTAGAGCATAAATATGTTGGATACAAGATCAAGAAGACAAAAGTCAAGGTTTAAGAAGTGAAAGCTGAAGAAAGTCAACTCTCAAGTGAAAGTCAAAGTCTTTGTAATAAAAGTCAAAGTCAACATTTGTATTAGTTTTGTTTCCTTGTTGTTTTAGTTGTAGCTATAAATAGTTTCCTTTCCATTGTAATTAGTAGTCAACAGAAGTGGAGCGTATTATTCAGTTGTATTTTTAGAGAGAGAAAGTTTGAGAGAGAAAGAGAAGTTCTAGAGAGAGAAAGTGTAATCTTGTGATTTCTTGAAATAAATCAAACAGGTAATTGGATCAATATTGTTTGTTTTGATTAATTGTTTATGATTAGAAACTAGATGCAGGGACACACAATTGGTATCAGAGCAGATCCAAATCGAAATCAGATCAAGAAATAGAAAAAGTTTGGTTCGACACTGTGTTCTTGAGACGAGAATCGAATTTCGAGTTTTTGTGTGAATTGGGAGTTGAAATCTGTCAGGTTTTGTTCGTCTAGTATAATCGATCGTGTGTGTATAGGAAATTTTATCAATTGCACTGTAATCGATTGTGAATTTCGAATTTTTGTGATTTTCCAGTTCACGAGTTCACGCACTGTGTTCGAGTAAATTTTGTACCGATTTGTGTTTTTGATCGAAATTAAGTGATAGATTTTGGTTCTAGATGGTTAGACGATCAAATTGTCAAAGTTTCGAGTGGAAATTCGAGATCTAAAGTGGTTTTTGGTGTGATTCTGAACGAGTTTTGAAAGTTTGCGTGAGATCTAAACTTTGCGCTAGTTCGTCAAGGTTTGCGTCAGTTCATCGAGAGACTTGCCAAGTGATCGTTCTAAGGTTTGCGTCATCAGCAGGAAACGCAAAGTGATCTTTGCGTCATCAACAGGAAACGCAAAGTGTACTTTGCGCTATCTTCGTGTCACGCAAAGTTCGTCTTGCGTCAGCTTGGTGTAACGAGAAGTTAGTCTTGCGCCATCTACAGGACACGCGAAGTGTGGTTTGCGTCAGTCTCAAGACACGCAAAGCTTGATTTGCGCCACCCTCAAGACACGCAAAGCTTAGTTTGCGTCAGCCTCGCGTCGCGCAAAGCTTGGTTTGCGTCAGCCTCGCGTCGCGCAAAGCTTGGTTTGCGTCAGCCTAGCGTCGCGCAAAGTTTGATTTGCGCCAGCTACACGTCAAGCAAACTACCATCTTGCGCCAGCAACTTAAGCGCAAACAGTGTCTTTTCTATACTTAGACAAATTTTTCAAAATAGTAATATGGCCTTTAAATGTGGAAATTTTTTCTCTAGGGGCGCTGCCCCTCGACCCCGCAAGGGCGTTGCCCCTTGACCCCACCCGCTAACCGGGTAGCGGGACCCCGTGCTAAGTCTACGGAGGGGGACAAAATTCTGATTGTGGTCAAAATTTCTGATTTTATATTTCAAGTTTTCTGTATTTTCTTGATTGTTTCATTTGGACTAACGATCAGTTCTAGTTTCTTATTGCAAATATTTCTCAAACAGGTTTTATCAAGATGACTTCCAAAGATGCACTTTCCATTGGCACTGATGTCAAACCTCCTGTTTTATTCAAAGGAGAGTACGAACAATGGAAAGACAGATTTCTGGATTTTATAGACAGACATGCAAATGGAGAAAATATTATGCTGTCAATCACAGAAGGTCCTATGGTACCAATTACAGTTCAAATACCTAATGATGACTCATCTGATAGTAAAGATGGTACTGAGGAAAGAGAACAAAAGACAAAACTAGTTAAAGTGGATTTATCACAGTATTCTGAAGAACAGAAAAGTCGGTATAAAGCAGACAAGCAAGCAAGATCTCTTTTACTTCAAAGCATTCCTAATGAGATTTACATCAAAATCGATATCTACAAGGATGATGCTAAGAAGATGTGGGATCAATTGCAAAAGATGATGATGGGATCAAAGATCGGGAATCAGATGAAAGTGGCTAACTGTATTAACAGTTATGAGGAATTTAAAGCCAAAGAGAATGAAAGCTTGGAAGATACTTATTAACGGTTTACCTTGCTTCTGAATGAATTAACAAAGAACAAAGTGAAAAAGAAGCAGCTTGAGAATAATGTCAAGTTTCTGAGTATCCTATAACCAGAATGGAAGAAGCATACGCGTAGGATGAAGCAACTGAAGGATTTAAAGGAAATACCGTTACATAAGGTTTATGAGACTTTGAGGCAAAATGAAGAAGAAGTGGAGGAAAAAAGAGCTGAAAAAAAGAAGGCAGAAAAGGTTCCTGATCCTATTGCTTTGGTAGCTGGAGAGAGAAAGAAAGAAAAGAAAGAGAAGAAGAAAAAGAAGAAAGTGCTTACAAGTTCTGAGTCTGAATCTGAATCAGATGGTGATGATGGAGAAAGTCTGAAACAAGCAATGCTTTTATTGACCCGAGCTTTCCAAAAGAAATTCTACAAAAAGTCGGGATCAAATTCTCAGAGATACTCTTCATCCAGTTCCAAGAACATGAACATCGAGAAAGAGTTGAAGGAAAGCGATATGAAGAGAACCGGTATATGGAAAGAAAACCGGAAGAAAAGAAGAAGTTTGCGAATGATTACTCTGTTGCTGTAAAGCCAGCAAATGATCCAATCAAATGCTATAACTGTGGCAAGATTGGACATTTTGCTAAGGATTGTCGAAAGTCGAAGGTTCGAAACTCTCAGTATTATCAGAACAAAATGTTATTGGCCAAACAGCAAGAAGCGGGCATAGCATTAATGGCTGAGGATGAATTTTGGTTGGATCATTCAGATGGTGAAGAAGAAGAGAAAGAAGAAGTTGCTCATCTCTGTCTAATGGGAAAAGAGGTCAAGTATGACGAGTCAGATGACGAGACAGGTGATGAGGTATTAAACTTAACTGAAAAAGATTTTATAACCAAAATGGAAGCTATGATGGTTGAGCTTAATGATCTTCAAGTAAAACTGAAGAAAGAAAAAGACAGAGTTGCTAAAAGAAACGATAAGATCTTTGAGCTTAATAAGTCTGTTATTGGGAACAAAGATCTAATTGATTCTTTACGCAAGTCTGCTTTTGATTCTAAACTTCAAGTAGATTGTTTTGAAAAGAAGATTTCTGATTTTGAAGTTAAAATTTCTAAGTATGAGTTTGAGAAGAAAGAATCTGCACTAACTGTTCATAAACTGCAGGTTTAGAACAAGCTTTTGAATAAGAAGATAAATGGTCTGAAAGCCAAACTTTACGCTAGAGGCCAAACAGATCAAACAATCTTTTTGAATGCACCTAACGAAGAGGCTGATGTTAAGGAAAAATGGGGCCTTGGATTTGAAAAGTCCCATTACTTAAAGAAAGCCACCAGAAAACAACCAGCACTTTATAATTTTGATTTTCTTGCATGTGCTGGTAAACATACTCATTTAAAACCCAAATTTGTTACCAAATTACCAGAAGAAGTTGAGGCCAGAGAAACTGAAAATAGAAAGAATGCAAAGAAAATGCAACTACCATTTAACTATGCAAAGTTAAATGATAGTTATCTTTCAGAAACATCAAAAGTTCTTTCAAACGACTATTTTGCTAGTTATTCTGTTTCTGAGATGAAGGCAAAACCTGCAATTGCAAAGGTTTATGTTCCTCCACTCATTCTTGAAAGCAAAATAGTTGAGCTTGAAAATGTTTTATCTGATGAAAAACTTTTGGTTGATATTCAACAAAGTGTATTTTCTACAGTTTTAAAGAACACGATTTTTCAATCTACATCTACAAAGTGTTCTAAAGTTTCTAAGGCACCTCAAACTTCGTCTGATAACTTTGATGACTTATTTGCGTCTGCAAATGATTTTTTAAACTCTGATGGTGGATGCATAGAAGAAATTGATATGTTTGACTTCAATGCTTCTCTTCCTGATCATTCTACTTGTCTTATACCTGAAAAAGTGTTACCAAGTGTTCTTAAAACTGATGAATCATCTACAGTTTCTGTGACTGCTGAATATTATTCTAAAGGTAAGAATCATAAGAAACAGCAATCACAAAAAACGGATTAACACTGGTAAACCAAAGAAAACTCATTTTCAGAAATCTGATTTTCCTAATAAATCTAAATCTTTTGTTTCAGATATAAGGAAGAAAAGGTCGAAAGCGAGAACCGAATGGCGACCAAAAAGGAAGGATGATGAGATAGTTGAATCGGTTTCTAATAACTCTTGTAATACATCAGTTAGTAGTGATAATGATGTAGTTGATCAACTTGCTTGTCATAAACAAAACCTTGTAACTTCTTACAAGCGGTATTCAATAAAGCAATTGATTCAATTATCTCCTATTACTACTAAATCTTATCATTATCGGAGAAATGATTTTGCTTATTCTCATAATTCTTCTGATTGGTTTGGATCTTATCATGTCTATTCTTCAAGATCAAATGTTTTTAAAAGTTTTCAAAGAAAAGGAGGATCCATATTCAAATGGATACCAAAATCTTGTGCTAATCTGTTAGGACCCGTTTTTAAATGGGTACCTAAATCTATTGTTTCCTGATTTCTCTTGCAGACCCGGCATATGTGGTACTTAGACAGTGGATGTTCCAAGCATATGACTGGGCAAAAAGCTTTATTGTCTAATTATACAGAGAAATTCAGTGGAAATGTCAGATTTGGAAACGATCAGCTTTCACCAATCTTAGGATATGGTGACATCATTCAAGACAACATAACGATTAAAAAGGTGAGTTATGTCGAAGGTCTAGGACAAAACTTGTTTAGCATCGGTAAATTCTGCGACAAAGGGTTAGAGGTCAACTTCAAAGCTAAGAGATGTTCGGTTCGTTCTGAAGACAGCACAGAACTCTTAGCAGGCAAGCGAAAGACAAATCTCTATACCATCAATCTTTCAAAGGTTCAGAATGACAGTCACGTTTGCTTATTATCAAAAGCTTCGATGCAACAAAGTTGGCTTTGGCAACGACGACTATCACACCTGAACTTTCGTTATATCAACAAGCTGCTCAGTGGGAAATTGGTAAAAGGACTTCCTGAGCTGAAATATGAGAAAGAACACTTATGTGCTGCATGTGAGAAAGGTAAGATGAAGAAAGCTCCTCATAAACCGAAGCCTGAACCAAGCACCAGTTCTCCACTAGAGTTACTACATATGGATTTGTGTGGTCCAATGAGAACACAAAGCTTAGGTGGAAAGAAATACGTGTTGGTTATTGTGGAAGTTACTCAAGATACACGTGGGTCAAATTTCTTCGATCAAAAGATGAGACGCCCGAAGTTCTCATTACTTTCTTAAAGACGACCCAGGTGAAAATGCAGCGACAAGTCAAGTTTCTTCGAACGGACAATGGCACAGAGTTCAAAAACAAGATAGTTGAAGAATATCTCGAATCGGTCGGGATATCACATCAGTACTCTGCTGCTCGTACGCCTGAACAGAATGGAGTAGTCGAAAGGCGAAATCGGACGCTAGTCGAGGCCGCTAGGACTATGCTGAGCCAGTCTGACTTACCTCTATTCTTGTGGGCAGAAGTTGTGTCAACTGCATGTCATACTCAAAATCGGTCCATAATACACCGCCGTTTTCAAAAGACTCCATATGAGATGATCAACAACAGAACACCAACAATCAAGTATTTTCACATATTTGGGTGTATGTGTTTCGTGCTTAATGATAGAGAGAATCTGAACAAATTCAGTGCTAAGGCGGATGAAGGTATATTCATTGGTTATTCTTCAACATCTACAGCATACCATGTTTATCTGAAGAAGTCTAAGACAGTCGTCGAGAGCGTCAATGTAACATTCGATGAAGAATTGGCTTCTGAACAACTCAGTTCAGAACCCGTTATCACTGGAGTTTTAGCTTATGGACAGATCAGTCCAGAACCTGTTTCTACAGAGAAAAATTCGGATAACGCTTCTATTTCAGTTTCACATTTATCTGATTTAGATTTGTTATTTGAATTCTTTTATGATGAGTTTCTAGGATCTAATGTACCTAAATCTGCTATGACTGACAGGTCTGAAAACACAAGTTGTAATCATCCAGTCACTTCAGAAGTTTTAACTGAACTTATATCCCCCGTTCAGTCAGAAACTCGCATTCCAACATCTACTCCTACAGTTGAAGATACACAAGTAACTGTTGAGCCAGAAGTAACTGTTTCAGTTGGATGTGATATCATGTCTACTCAACAGCCAGAGTCTGATGTTCCAACTGATGCTTCTGCACCTGAAACTTCAATTGCAAACCCTCCTCCTATTATTCAATCTGAAGAGCCTGATAGTGGCTTTTAGATGATGATCATGTTCAAAATTCATCTACTCCACTCCTTCATGAGCATCGCTGGAACAAAGAGCATCCATTACATCAAGTAATTGGAGATCTCAACAAGCCTGTACAAACTAGGTCAGCTACTCTTAATCAATGTATGCATGACTCATTCCTCAGTAAGATAGAGCCCGCGCGAGTATCAGATGCTCTTGCTGATTCGGATTGGGTATCTGCTATGCAAGAAGAGATCAATCAGTTTGAAGCCCTAAAGGTTTGGAGATTAGTTCCAAAACCAGAAGGTAAAACCGTGATAGGCACTAAATGGGTATTCAAAAACAAGAAGGATGAAGATGGTATCGTCATAAGGAATAAAGCTAGACTTGTTGCCAAAGGTTACCGGCAAGAGGAAGTCATAGACTATGATGAGACGTATGCTCCAGTAGCGTGTATAGAGGCAATCCACATGTTTCTAGCCTACGCAGCTCATAAGAATTTCACAGTCTTTCAGATGGATGTGAAAATAGCCTTTCTGAACGGTATTCTTAAGGAGTAAGTATACGTGTCTCAACCAGAAGGGTTCGTCAATCTAGATAAGCCAGATCATGTCTACATCTTGGACAAAGCCCTGTACGGTTTAAAACAAGCCCCTCGAGCATGGTATGACGTTCTATCTAAATTCTTGGTCAAGTCTTGTTTTTCTAAAGGTAAGGTTGATACCACTTTGTTCATCAAAAAGGAAAAAGTCGATATCATCCTTATTCAAATATATGTTGATGATATAGTATTTGGCTCTACAAATCCAAAATATTGCAAAAACTTTTCTAACCTTATGGTGTCACGTTTTCAAATGAGTATGATGGGAGAGATGAATTTCTTTCTCGGATTACAAGTTAAACAGTTTTCGACGGGGATTTTCATTAACCAATCTAAGTACATTTTGGATATTCTTCGGAAGTACAAAATGGAAAATTGTAAACCAATTGGAACCCCGAAGGCACCAGGTACTAAGATTAGCACTGATCCTTCGGGTAAAAGTGTTGATGTTAGAACTTATAGAGGTATGATAGGATCGTTAATGTATCTTACATCTAGTAGACCGGATATTATGTTTTCAACATGCTTATGTTCTAGATATCAGGCTGCTCCTAAAGAATCCCATTTGGCTGCTGTCAAAAGGATTTTTAGATATCTGAAGGGGACTACAGATCTTGGTCTGTGGTATCCTAAGGATACTGGTTTTCAACTGACTGCTTATAGATGCAGATCATGCAGGTTGCATGTTGGACAGAAAGAGTACTTTAGGTCACGTTCAATTTCTTGGAGACAAGCTCGTTAGCTGGGCATCAAAGAAACAATTATGCATTTCCACATCAACTGCTGAAGCAGAGTATGTAGCTGTTGCCAGTTGCTGCTCTCAAGTGTTGTGGATGCGAACACAGCTGCGAGATTATGGATTCAAGTTTGATAAAATTCCAATTTATTGTGACTCGAAGAGTGCAATCGCAATATCTGCTAATCCTGTCCAGCATACGAAAACCAAACACATTGACGTCAGGTATCATTTTATTAAGGACAATGTCGAAAAAGGAACAATTGAACTTTATTTTGTAAAAACAGATTATCAACTTGCAGATTTATTTACCAAATCCTTAGATGAAAAGAGATTTAATTTTCTTGTCTCTAAGCTTGGTATGTTAAATCTTAAGACATAATCGGTTGTTACCTAATAAAGTTATGTATTATTATTTTTCATCATTTTTTTTATCTTTATGTCTGAAAGATATATTCACTTTAATTGTTTGCTCATGATCTCAGGGGGAGTAAGAGAAGATTTTAGATGATCTACATTCTTTTGAGGGGGAGCATAACTAATTTCTGCATTTTGCTTAACTGACAAATTTTTTGTAATGCATGATTTTAGGGGGAGCATGCAAATAAGCCAAGTCAAAAGGAGTAAGACTATGATTTCTGATTATTTCAAATCAGAACTCGTATTTTAATCGTTTTACTGCTTTATGTCATTTTATTTTCGAATAATTTTGTGAATAAAAGTTGCTTTGACATGATTTTGAGATTTGTGCAGAATGAGAGGAAGCTATCAAGATCATATTTTTTTTTACTTCAGCTGACTTCATGAGATCTAAGATTGTATAGAAAGGTTAAAATTTCTTATCTTAATCTCATATATGGTTGAAAGAAGGACAACTTTCAATCATAGAAAACATGTTCTTAAATGTTCAAACCACTTCCCGATTTTTAAACAGATTTTATAATTTGGAAGTGTGATTTTAAATGTTTTCATTTTATTTTTGTGCTTAATTAATAAATAAACCGTGTGTTTCCAAAGATAAATACTTGCGTATTGTCTTTTCTACATACTTTCAAGTATTCACACACATCGGTTTAATTTTTGATCAAATTGTTCTTACCATGTGTTATCCCAGTTTAATCTAGTTGGTAAACAATCAATCAAGTAATCAAGCAACACAATAATAATCAAGAGATATATAAATCAGAGTAACATACCAATCCCTTGTATAAACTGTTAAACCTTGAGTGTTCTTGATACCCTTGGATTACAGAGAAACCTTCACCTCACTATAATATGATTATTGTAAATATGAGGATTCTAACCTAAAATCTAATAAACCAAAACATTAAATACCCAGGCTTTAGGCCTAACGGGCTTAGCTAAAAGCTTAACAGGCTTGAGGCCCAATAGTTAACAACTATTAGATTATTACATAATAAACCCTCTAATTAACTTTATCACAATTACAGTTTAAACCCTTAACTTTAACTTTAATCTTGAATACAATTTATGATCCAACAATCTCCCCCTTTGGATTCAAGATTAAAAAAAATTTGCAATTGTCTTCGGGTCTTCTCTTTTCTTCTGAGAATCTTCAGATATGACGTTGATAGCTTCAAAACTTCAAAACTTGATATCTTTAAACAATCTTCAAATCTTTAAAATCTTTGAAAATTTGAATATCTTCAGATCTTCAGATTGTATTCTCCTTTTTTGTATCTTCTCCCCCTTTTTATATCTTCTCCCCCTTTTTGATGAGTGGTGATAATCAACATCATCAAAACTTGTCAAAACAATCTCCCCCTTATCAAGACAATCTCCCCCTTTGTGTATGATCATCATGTAAGCACAGTCTTCATCATGTAACGAGCCCTGTATGGAAATAAGAGCAGTCTTCCCAGATGGAAAGAGTGATTATTTCAATCTTTTCAGATTAAAATAGAAAGTAGTAACCATTCGAATCTTTTCAAAATCAAACAGTTTAATAGGTGTAACCCTGAATCAACAAATGACTCAGTTAGAATGTCTGTCAGTAACACAAAGTTACTGAGTAACACAAAGTTACTATATAAGGAGCTGGTTTGATGTAGACTCCCCAGGTCTTCCATTCAATCATCGAATAACACATGGTTATCTATGAACGTTCTGACAGAAAACAAATTTATGTGTGCTCGTGCATGTGTTAAAAAAAATTAAGCATAGATGATTGCTTTTTCAATATAGGCTCAAAGTATGTAAACTTGTTGAGACAGCAACAAATTATACAAAGACTCAATGTGCATGAGAAAGGGTTCGAAGGTGGGGCAACTTTCCTTCTTTTTCAATATTAGTATCTTCCAAATGAAGAACCAATAGCGTATGTGTTGCGTCCCCAGAAAATGTGAAACATTCTCTTTTTGAGAAAAGAATGAGTAGCTGGTGGGGTTGTATGCAAGAGATAGCATGGGCTAGGTGCCTTTTTCAATGATGGTCACCAAAGAATGTGAACCAATCAGATTATGTGGCTGCCCGGCTCAGAAAGAAGTTTGGTGCAGAGTTTAATATTTTTTTTTTTTTTCTGATCTCTCACCCTCTTTCTTTTAATGCTCACGTCTAACCAATCTCTCTTTTTCATTTTACCTCTTCACACACCATCACTCAATTCTTTTGACCCTTCTCCCCTCAATCACTCAGGGAATACTTCCTGGGTAGGAAACACTGGTTATCGTGAATCCATGGAAGTTCTGTTAAGCTCACACACTGAATCCCATGTATTTTCCTAAAAGAAACATGTTGTTCAACAGGCTATTGTACATATAAGCACAAATACCACTTGTTACATGAGAAATAAGACTTTCGGAGATGTCAAAACAGTTATGTATGACGATGCAATTCTCCCCCTCAAACTAAAAGAGTTTGACGATTTAAGCTCTTAAGGAGTTTTCAATTAAGCTTATAGACGATTTGTCATGAAGAATACTATGCTGGAGAATCAAAAACGAATGTTGTTTATATGAACAATATATAAACATATTTTCAATGAAAGCACATGAAATGACGTTTGATTCAATCAGCAGTGAATACAAAGAACGTGAGTATTACCATAGAAAGATTTTACTTTTGATACATGGTAATAACAAAGTCAAAATAGAATGTTCTGAACCGTTATGTGTATGAATACTTGACAAAGTATATTGACAAGATAAAACGCAAGTATTTATCTTTAAGAACACACGGTCAGATTTTACTTTTTTTTTTTTTTTTTTTTTTTTTAGAGTAATAAGGAAATAAAGCATATAAAAAATAGATAGAGCACTGAAGTGCGGGTTCTAATCCGATGTGATTAGAAGCCATAGTCACTTGAACCAACCTGCATAAGTGAAAGAAACAATGGTAATCATTTATGAAAATGATTCCTTTCTCGTTAACAACAGTTGGAAAATAACACACTATCAAGATTTAGAATACTCCCCCTTGAATCATGAGTAAGGTTTAAGACATGTTCAACATACCAAGTTTGCTGATTAGAAATTGAAATCGCTTTTCATCCAATGGCTTGGTGAAAAGATCAGCTAACTGGAAGTCAGTTTGAACAAAGTGCATTTCAATATTACCTTTTTCTACATGATCCTTGATGAAATGATAGCGTACATCTATATGCTTGGTCTTCGAGTGTTGTACCGGATTAGCAGTTATAGATATTGCACTCTTGGAATCACAATAAATCGGAACGCGTTTGTAGTTGTATCCAAAGTCCCTTAACTGTGTCGTCATCCAGAGGACTTGAGAACAGCAGCTAGCAGCAGCTACATACTCAGCCTCGGCAGTGGATGTTGAAACACAGTTTTGTTTCTTTGAAGTCCAACTCACAAGTTTGTCACCTATGAATTGACATGATCCAGAGGTGCTTTTCCGGTCTAGCTTACAACCTACATGATCAGCATCTGTAAAGGCAGTTAGTTCAAAACGAGAATCCTTTGGATACCAAAGGCCTAGATTAGGAGAACCTTTGAGATATTTAAGGATTCGCTTAATAGCAGTTAAGTGCGACTCTTTAGGATTAGACTGATATCTCGCACAAAAGCATGTGCCAAACATTATATCCGGGCGACTGACAGTCAGATAAAGTAAAGAACCAATCATGCTACGATACACCTTTTGATCAACAGGTTTCCCGGAGGGATCCGCGTCTAAGAGTGTACCAGTAGCCATTGGTGTTTTCATGACGGAACTATCTGACATATTGAACTTTTTCAAAATATCTTTTATATATTTAGCTTGATTAATAAATATGCCTTCGGGTAATTGTTTTACTTGTAGACCAAGAAAGAAATTTAATTCACCCATCATCGACATCTCAAACTTTGTTTCCATTATCTTTGAAAAGTTCTTGCAAAATTTCGGATTTGTCGACCCAAATATTATGTCGTCAACATAAATCTGAATAAGAATCAAGTCCTCACCTTGCCTTTTAAGAAATAAGGTTGTATCTACTGTACCTTTCTTGAAACCAGAAGCAAGTAGAAATTTAGTGAGAGTTTCATACCAGGCTCGCGGTGCTTGTTTAAGACCATAAAGCGCTTTGTCTAAAACATAGACATGGTCAGGGTGATGAGGATTAACGAAACCTTCAGGTTGAGCCACGTAGACCTCCTCATGCAGAACGCCGTTCAGGAAAGCCGACTTTACATCCATCTGATAGACTGTAAATTTTTTGTGCGCTGCATAGGCTAGAAAGATTCTGATGGCTTCGATCCTTGCAACCGGGGCGAATGTTTCATCATAGTCAATGCCCTCTTGTTGACAATACCCTTTGGCGACCAAACGAGCTTTGTTTCTCACGACTACTCCAGCTTCGTCTTTCTTATTTCTGAACACCTACTTTGTTCCAATAATGGATTTACCTTTAGGTAGTGGGATCAAGCGCCATACCTTGTTCCTTGCGAATTGTAGAAGCTCGTCTTGCATAGCATAAATCCAGAAAGGATCACGTAGAGCTTCAGCCGCTTTCTTTGGCTCTAAGGAACTGAGGAAGCTTAAAAACATGCAGAAGTTAGCTGTTGCAGATCTTGTTGTGACACCAGATTGTACGTCACCTATCACGTTTTCCAGGGGATGATCCTTAGTCCAACGATGTATGCTTGGTAGTGCATCAACTGCTTGTTGCGTATTTGATGCATCGTTGTCATCTTGTACGGAAGGTTGCTCCACAGATGTACTCGGGACATCTTGTACTTGTGTTTCTGACACTGAAGCTTCTGGACTAGCGGTTGAAGTGCTCGGGACTTCGTTTCCAGATGAACTATCTGTAGAGACAGATTCAGTATTAGTAGAGTCAGAAGCTAACGGTGTAGTTGTACCTGATGGAGTTGAAGTGTCAGTGACTTCGTCGGAAGGTCCAGGCATGTCTTCAGATATAGTCGGGACCTCCGAGTTTGTACCACTTGTTATTGATGTTGATATGCCTTTTTCAAAATCTGCACATATATCATCAAAGGCATCAATAAACAATAAATCTAACTCAGATGAAGTAGAGTTAGAGTTTGAAGAAGATGATCCTGTTATAGCTGGTTCTATTCTTGCTTGAATAGAAGCTTTATCGTTAAGACCGAGTTCTGAACTGTTGTGTCCAGAAGTCCTTTTTGAATTCTCATCAAAGGAGACATTCATGCTCTCAACAACCGTCTTTGTTCGAATAATGTAAATTCGATAAGCTTTGGATGTCAGAGAGTATCCAACGAGATATCCTTCATCCGCTTTCTTATCAAATTTTGATAATCCTTGACGCTCTATGAGAATGTAGCACCTGCAACCAAAGACACGAAGAAATTTGATATTAGGTGTACGATTGTTGATTAACTCATATGCTGTTTTATTAAATCGCTTGACCACAATGGTACGGTTCTGTGTAAAACATGTTGTAGCGACTGCCTCGGCCCAAAGGTACATGGGTAGATCTGAGTAAGCAAGCATAGTACGAGCTGCTTCAACCAGAGTGCGGTTCTTCCGTTCAACAATGTCGTTTTGTTGCGGAGTGTAGGCGGCGGAGAAATTATGTGAAATACCCACGGAAGTAAGATAACTCTTCAGGGTGTCATTCTTGAACTCTGTGCCATTATCACTGTGAATGATTCTGACTGGCAGTTGAAGGCGTACTTGAATGCGCTTGATGAAAGCGATAATCAACTCTGGCGCATCTGACTTGTTGCGAAGAAACTCGAGCCATGTATACCTTGAGTAGTCATCTATCATTACCAACACATATTTCTTTCCGTTGATAGATGCAGTGCGCATTGGGCCACAAAGGTCCATATGAAGAAGTTCCAGTGCTGATGAGGTCGATGATTCAGCTTTGGACTTGAAGGAGCTACGCTTCATTTTGCCCAACTCACATGCGGAACAGAGTGAGTCTTTTTCGAACCTCATTTCTGGTAGACCTTTGACCAGACCTTGTCTTTGTAGCTTCGCTATAGATCGGAAATTCTGATGAGACAAGCGTCGATGCCACGTCCATGATTGTGCTTTAGAAGCTTTGGCTAGTAGACATACTGGACGTGTGGCAGACAGTGTAGGGAAATCTACATAGTATAGATATCCATGGCGCTCAGCTTTGAAGACTTCGTAACCATCGGGATCCTCTAGATAGCAATGAGTGGTTGTGAAGCGGACTTGATATTGCATGTCACAGAAGTGACTGGTACTGAACAGATTGTGATCAAGTCCTTCAACATATAGCACTTTTTGAATCTTCACAACACCGTTATCGAGCATTCCATATCCTCTGACGTGGCCTTCGGCTTCAGAATTTGCAAATCTAACTGCTCCGGCAGGCTCCTCCACATAGTTATGCAAGAGGTGCTTGAATCCTGTCATGTGGCATGAACATCCGGAATCTATTACCCACAATCGACAGGCCTGCAAAAGAGACAATTAGTTTTGCTTAGGCACCCATATCAGGATGGGTCCTTCGCGGTTAGCATCAAGCAACTCAGGAATATCATCTGGTTTGACTTTCACTCTCCATTCATAACGCGGTTTTGGAACCCATTTCCAAACCATCTTAACATTCAATTCTTGAAAGTGCTTTTTAGAAGTAGGATTGGCAACCTTAGCACGATACACTTTTGGTTGTGTAGAAGAATCAGAATTAGAATTAGACTTAGAGTTCAGCTTAGCTTTGATTTTATTCTTTTTGGACTTAGGAGGGGAGTAGTATTTGAATGAATTATCCCAACAGTGTTTGCAATAAAGATTCTTTCGAGCAAAATTCATAAACTTAGATTTATCGGAACAAATCTTACATTCATGTTTATCAAAAGAAGTACTATTCAAAATAACACTGTCTGTAGGACAACTACTAGAATTCAAACTATTCTTTTTATTCAAACTAAGATCTTTATTCTTCTTACTCTTTCCAACTCCATTTCCTCTTATATCTGAAACAGAAACAGGAACCTTGTTAGTCTATAACTTAGAAGGTGGTTCTTTTCTAGTGCTCTTTGAAGTCTCACCCTTTTCAAAAATACTCGGTGGATATTCAGGACAGTCAGAGTAAACAACTGTAGGTTTTGCAGGAGCATTAAATTCTGGATTGGTTCTTACCTTCCAGCTTGGATCATTGAACATCTGTTTATCACTTGAAGCATTTTTAAACATAGTAACTTTCAAATCATTGATCTCTATGCAAAGCTCTTGATTTACTTTTCAAGTTTATGTTTGAGATCAAAGTTTTCATCTTCAACCTCATCAAGAGACTGTTGCAACATATCAATTTGCTTCATCAATTCAGATGTATTACCATCCACAGAATTTGATCCCTTTAAATCAGAAACAGGATCAGAGTATGATGCATTCATCATATCAGAGAATATCTCTTCAGTCATTGACTTAATAAAGTCCGTTTTATCATTTTGAACACAAGATTCATCCGCGGTAGCAGTAACTTCTTCAACCTCTTCAGGAAGTAAAGGTTTAGAAGCAATGGGAGTTGAGACTGATGGTATAGTAGATGGATCAACATCCGATTCATACTCATCAAATTTGCATGCAGTCTCAGGTAGAACTGTGTTGGTGCTCACTGATTCTTTAGAAGGTGTGGTAAATAGTGATTCAAACTCAGTAAATTCGATCTTTCGAGTTGCATAGCTTTCGTTCAAATCACCATATGTAAAACCAACAGATTTAAAAAGATTTTGAGAATCAGTGTCACCAGACTTGTTCTTTCCCATTTCTTCTTGACCTTTCGTCTCTTCAGAAGGTTTAGGAGAACTTGCTTCAACAAAAGTAGCGCGAATGTCAGGAATGGGTTTTATTGCGGAGCCAAATTTATCAAAATTATATAGGTGCTCCGGTGCCTTTTTCAAAATTTCATTAATTGGCACACCCAAACCTGGTTTAAGTTTGTAAAACCTTTCGTCTTGGAGTTTATTGGTCAACAGATTTAATGTCTGTTCAGTCTGACCTCGTTTCATGTTAATGTCCTCCAGTTGCTTTATTTTGGTGTAAGCTTCATTTCTTTCTTTATAACAAACTTCAAATTTGATTTGAAACTCACCCTTTTCAGCATTAAGATTCACAAGATCTGTTTCTAAACCAGATATTTTTTCTTTTAAAGACTCTTTTTCAGCTTTTAAATCATCTTTTTCCTTTTCCTTTTCTTCCACAACAACTTTTAAAATAGCATTTTCATCACGAAAGCTTAAAACAGATTGATGTGCAGAGCTAAGTTTGCCTTTCAGTAAAGCAAATTCATCTTTCATGCCATGTATTTGGGCCATTAAAGATTCAATAAGTTCAGAATTTTCACTTACCTCAGAGTTTGCTTCTTCGGATTGTGTCTCAGAGTCTTCATCGTCACCTTCCAGCTTTGCCATGTAAGAAACTTGGGTGAAATGTGCTTGCTCCTCGTCATCAGAACTTTGGAACAACCAGTTCTCTTCTTCAGCCATTAGTACTTTTCCTTCTTCAGCTTTCTTGGCAATCAGTGACTTTCTTGAGTAGTACTCTGAGTTCTTCACTTTCTTGAATTTGCAGTCCCTTGAGAAGTGCCCAAATTTGCCACAGTTGTAGCATCTTCCTAGTTCATCCTTTAGCTCTTCTCGCTTCTCCTCTCTCTTTCCTTCTCTTCTATCTTCCTTCCGATCTTCTCGTCCTTCCTCTCTCTTTCCATGCCTCGGCTTGTATCGCATCTCAGACTTCTCTTTCTTGTATTCATCATACTTTGGCTTTGAGTAGAATATTTTCTTGCCAAAGCTCTTCTTGAATCGTCGCGTAATGAGAGCCAAGTCTTCAGAGAACTTTTGAATATCAGGATCTGAATCAACTTCCAGTTCTTCATCGCTCGAATCAGAGTCAGAGTCAGTAACTTCAGTAACTAGAGCTTTAGACGCCTTTTTCTTCGACCTTGCAGAGGATACAGAACCTTTGCCGGCTATGAGAGCCACAGAATCCTTCAGATGATTAGACTCATTATTCATAGATCTCACCTCATCCTCATGTTGAGCAAGAGTAGAGAAGATGTCGGTGACATTTTCTCGTGCCATATTCTTCGACATCTGGAGGTTGATAGCAAAGTTCTTCCATTCTGGATTCAGATTCTTGATGAACTTGTAGTTTATCTCAGAAGCAGATTTGGCGATTTTGTTCCTCCGCAAGTCATTGAGAATAATGTTGTACCTATTATAGGTATCTAAAAGCAGCTCTCCTTCTTTATGCACAGATTCTGCTTAGCTTGAATAGAAGCTTCACTTCCTTCAAACTGCCTTGCTAGTTCATCCCAGATTCCTTTAGCAGTACTCTGACTGTCGACACGATTGTAGATGTCGTTTGGAATTGCCATCGTCAGATAGATTAGAGCTTCTTCTTCTAACTTGAGCTGGTCTTTCTGCTTTTCAGTGAAGAACTGAACAGGTTTAGGAATATCTCTGTCAGGGATTTCATGAGAGGAGTCTGTAGCAGGTTGACCCTTTACTGTGATCATTGGAGTTTTGGGACCTTCAATGATTATTGTCATGAACTCTCTGTTCTTGTGATTCAGAAACTGAATCATTCTTGTCTTCCACTGCTGATACTCATTTGCCACGAGGACAGGAGGTTTGACTTGAGAACCCATCGAGAGAAGCTGATTCGACATCTTAGATGTACGGTTAGTAAATAGACTTTTCTGTACCAAGACAACCAACTAGATGAGATCGTTAGAATCAAAAGTAAAGACTACACTCAAAAATTTTCAGAAAAAATAAATTTCCAAAAATAATCAAATGCAGTCCTCGCACACAGTATAAAGCACTAATATCTATGAATAAAATACTGAAAACTTAAGAAGATTTTGATCAAGCACAAAACTTTTGTCCCCCTTCGCAGACTTAGCACGGGGGTCCCCCTTCGACCGGGGATGTGCTTCGAAGAATGAACTGTACCGGTCGAAGGAAAGACCGGAGTATGCAAGTACCCGGTCGAATGGCAAGACCGGAGTAACAAGTATCCGGTCGAATGGCAAGACCGGGAATACGAGTATCCGGTCGAATGGCAAGACCGGAGTAACAAGGTATCCGGTCGAATGGGAAGACCGGAGAAACAATTATCCGGTCGAATGGGAAGACCGGAGAAACACTTATCCGGTCGAATGGGAAGACCGGAGAAACAATTATCCGGTCGAATGGGAAGACCGGAGAAACAATTATCCGGTCGAAGGACGAAGACCGGATTGAGCAAGTATCCGGTCGAAGGTTCAGGTCAAAAGACTATCAGATACGTTAAACTTGATAAGATCGGATAACTTATAAGACCGAAGAACACGATGAATTTCTGGATTCGACCGAAACCAAACCCAGAAAATTGAAACGACCGATGAACACAATTAAACACAAAAACCACAGAAACTTCGATCGAATGAAACACAAAAACACAAATAATCAATTACTAATCGACCGGATGCGATAATAGATTCATAAAATCGGATGAACAGTATTTTTTTTTTTCGATGAACAGTAAACCTTTCGATGAACAGTAAATTTTTCGATGAACAGTAAATTCGAAAAAAAATATAGATTTAATCCTAAAACTTGATTCTTGAGGCTCTGATACCACTTGTTATCCCAGTTTAATCTAGTTGGTAAACAATCAATCAAGTAATCAAGCAACACAATAATAATCAAGAGATATATAAATCAGAGTAACATACCAATCCCTTGTATAAACTGTTAAACCTTGAGTGTTCTTGATACCCTTGGATTACAGAGAAACCTTCACCTCACTATAATATGATTATTGTAAATATGAGGATTCTAACCTAAAATCTAATAAACCAAAACATTAAATACCCAGGCTTTAGGCCTAACGGGCTTAGCTAAAAGCTTAACGGGCTTGAGGCCCAATAGTTAACAACTATTAGATTATTACATAATAAACCCTCTAATTAACTTTATCACAATTACAGTTTAAACCCTTAACTTTAACTTTAATCTTGAATACAATTTATGATCCAACACCATGTCTCATATTGAAACATATTTTCGATGGTAAGACACACCGCTTGTACTTTAAAGAATTTTGAGCGATATTTCATTTCGAAACGTCATTTCGAGAATGTCTATATTTTTGTTTCGTATAGACAATATCCGTTATTTTTTACCGTAAGCCTTAATTGCTATATCATTTCATTTCTGATCATTTTCATACAATGTCAGATTTTCAAACAAGTCTTTTGCATTCATGTTCATTCATTCAGTATACTTGTTTGAAAATACTTCAATGTCTAAAAATGCTCAAATCTTCATGATTATATTTTATGAGCATACAGTCGTCTGACATTTGTATATGAGCTTTAACTGATAAAGCTAAACCATCTTGAGCAACACATGCTTATTAGGATTATATGGGTTCTTTGTGCTAGGACTTACATGAACTTCTATGAAATCACGTTAACCAGTGATTTCTACCCAATAAGTTAATCCATAGAGATTGAGTGTGAGGAGTCTAAAAGAAATGAGTGTGGGTGTGATGAGGTAAAATGGAAAAGAGAGTTTGGTTAGTAGTGAACTTAATGATTAAAAGAAAGAGGGTGTGAGATCAGAGTAAAAGAATATCAAACTCGGCACCAACTACTTTCTGAGTCGGACAGCCACATTACTAGTTTTTCACAACTTTTTGGTGAACGTTATTGAAATAGGCAACTAGCCCATGCCAACTCTTGCTAAAACCCCACCAGCCACTCATTTTTCTTCTCAAAAAGAAAATGTTTCACATTTTCAAGGGGACGCAGCACATGATCTATCTGATTTTCAATTGGAAAATCTGGATATTGAAAAAGAAGGAAGTCTGCCCCACCTTCGCACTTCAATCATGCACATTTGAGTCTGTGTTTATCTACTGTTGTCTCAGTGGTTTACACTATGTTGAGCCTTAAAAAGCAATTATTCATGCTTAATTCTTTCTACACTTGCACGAACACACAAAGAATTTGTTTCTCTGTCATAACATTCATAGAAATTGCCTTTGTGGTATTTCGATGATTGGATGGAAGCCCTGGGGGAGTGAACATCAAAAAGCTCCTTTATATTTGTATTCGTTACACACAGTGACTTCGTGTTACTAACAGGCATATTAATTGATTCATTTGTTGATTCAGGAGTTACATGTTCTTATTTTTGTCTGGATTTGCAAAGATCTAGATGAATACTTGGTTATGGATCACAGAATCAGAGGCTCAGTTTGACAGATCAGAATGGTCAAAGACATTTCTTGGAAGAAAAGTTTTGATGATATAGATGCTCAAATCATCAAAAAGGGGGAGATGGTATCAAAAAATGATAAAGTTTTGAGAGATGATTTTTATAGAGATGTCCAAGTCAGAAGATTCAAAGTAAAGATTTGAAGAAGATCAAAGAATTTTTGAAGATGTGCTGATTTTGCTGAAATTTTCTTTGAAGATTATTTGTTGAAGCAATTTGAGCTGAATCTGAAAATAATTTCTTTCCAAAGTCTGAAAGTATTTTGTGAAAGTTTTGGAAAGAATGTTGTTAAAGAAAAATGGGAGATTGTACTGACAGAGCTTAAAAGGGAAGAATGAATTGTTAGATCTTTTAATAGTGATCTTGAATCCAAAGGGGGAGATTGTTAGAGCATAAATATGTTGGATACAAGATCAAGAAAACAAAAGTCAAGGTTTAAGAAGTCAAAGCGGAAGAAAGTCAACTCTCAAGTGAAAGTCAAAGTCTTTGTAATAAAAGTCAAAGTCAACATTTGTATTAGTTTTGTTTCCTTGTTGTTTTAGTTGTAGGTATAAATAGTTTCCTTTCCTTTGTAATTAGTAGTCAACAGAAGTGGAGCGTATTATTCAATTGTATTTTTAGAGAGAGAAAGTTTGAGAGAGAAAGTGTAATCTTGTGATTTCTTGAAATAAATCAAACAGGTAATTGGATCAATCTTGTTTGTTTTGATTAATTGTTTGTGATTAGAAACTAGATGTAGGGACACGCACATTTGATGTATGCACAAATGATTTGTCGGTCTTCTTTTCCTCTGAAGATCCTTTAACTTTCCAGATCCAATTTCCTCTGTATTTCTCATCATCTTCCCTTCTCCATAATCTTTTCTTCTGAGACTTGTTCTTCTTGAAGTTACCTGAACCATCAACATCTTTGTCATAGAAAAGGTTAGAAAGACGAATCTGATCTTTATGTTCAGAAGTATGATCATCAAATACATCAAATAAAGGATTATTAGAAATATTAGTAAAACTTGAACTTGCTGCTGAATTGAATGAGCATTTGAATGCAGTCAGATCATCTCTCGGTGATTGAGCTATTGAGTCTGGCGTCTTGTGCTCAGTCAGCTTCACTTCGAATACGATCTCTTCAAGTTCCTTTACCTTTGACGACAAACTGTTTTTTTCCTTTGCAATCAAATCAAATTTATTATGTAACTCAGAGTTTGCATTATTCTCCTTCAAGATGTTTGTTGACAATTCAGATAGCTTTCTTGTCAGATTAGCTATCTCAGTCTCTAGCACTTTCTTTTCTTTAGAAAAGTCTTTATTTACATTCTTCTGCTCAGCTGTCTTCTTCTCTTTCTCAGCCTTTTCTCTCTCTAGAATGATAACTTTCTCAAAGTCTGAAACTTGCTGAGAAAGTTTAACACATTTAAGCTCTAAAGATTTCTTCTCTTCAAAGGCTTTTCTTGAGAAATCAGAGAATTTCTTGGCAAATTCTTTTCTTTCTTTCTCTATCTTCAACATCTCATCTTGGACTTTTGTATTGTCTCTGTCTTGGGTTGCCTTTTCTTTCAGCATATTAATCTCAACCTCAAGACTGAATACTTTATCTTTCAAAGAATCCCTTTCAGCAAAAATTCGAGAGTTTGTCTTTTTAAGCCCTTCAGATGTCTCACTAGAAATGTTTGCTCTTCTTCTAAGTTCCTCTAGCTCTCTTTGCATTGATTCTTTCTTTGAATAACTTGAGCTAGAATTAAGACTTTCAGATTTCTTCAGTATGGCTTGAAGATTTAAGATCTCTTTCTCTTTCGACTCAATAATTCCTGCAAGATTAATCTTTGAGTTAGAGATACATTCTGAGCAAACAAAGTCTTTCTTTGAATCTTTATCATCTTTCAACTTATTAAGTTGATCAAGAAGAGATGAGTTCTGAATCTTCAGATTTTCATTCTCAGCTTTATGAGGTAATATCTTTGATTTGAGCTTTTTATTCTTTTTTTCATAGTCAAAAACCATGCTTGTATATCTTGACAACTGTCCAGCAAGACGTTTAACATTTTCTTTTGCTTCAGAAAGAGTCATCTTGTCAAACTCATAGCTATAACCTTCAGACATCTTTAGTTGTATGGTTAGAAATCAAACTTATCTGTACCAAGAGAATCAACTAGATAAGATCGTTAGACTCAAGAATTGGATAAAAGCTACACTTAAAAATTTCTAGAAAAATAAATTTCCGAAAATAATTAAATGCAGTGCTCGCACACGGTATAAATCACAAAGATATTCACAAGTGTTAGAGGTTGGCGCAAAATACAACTTTGCGTTAAAGGGATCTGGCACAAAAGTCTAATATGCGCTAAGGTCTGGAGTTTTGCGCGATTAATGGGTGGCGCAAAAGTGAGATTTGCGCGAGTAATGGGTCACGGGAAGTGAGGTTTGCGCGAACCGCGGGTGGCGCAAAGGTGGAATTGCGCGAATAACTGTTGGCTCAAAAGAGTGACCGGGGTCTTGCTTGACCGGTGTTCTGTCCGACCGGTAATGTGTCGACCGGACCAGAATATTGACCGGTATGCGACCGAGACCAGACTGATGTGTAGAGTGACCGGTATGGTACGAGGTGATACGACCGGGATGTTCCCGACCGATATTGACCGGGGTCGTGTGACCGAAGTCGACCGGATCAATGTGTGGCGCAAAATAAAAATTTGCGCGATTAAGGTCGACCGGTGTCCAAACTTGAATATCGACCGGTGTTCTTGATGTTTTCGACCCAGAACGCAAATATCAATCCAGAAACCCACACAAACACTCAATTTCAATGCAAAAATCAGACTTTCTTACCCATAAACATATATCGATTGAAATGCAATCAAAATTATTGATTAAGAACCAACTTTTATGCTTCAATTTGATAAACACAGTAGTCGATAAATATAAGAACCCAGAGTCTAAAAAGCCAATCAATTGATGAATTTAAATGCAATTAAACACTTAGATGATGTTCAATAGCAGAAAACACATCTAATCAAATCAATTTTATGCATAAAAACACATTGATTCAACCAATCAATTTTCACACAGTGCGTATCATTAAACACAGTTTAAAAAAACTTGATTCTTTTGGCTCTAATACCACTTGTTGAACCCAGATACTAGTTGATAACAATCACGCAACACAATAAAGATCAAGAGATAAACATATCAGAATAACATACCACGATCCCTTGATTAATCAATGAAAACCTTGTGTGTTCTTGGTATCTTATGATGCGTACGATTACAATATGGTTACCTCCTCTCTATAATTATGATTATGAATAATAATGAGGATTAAACCTAAAACCTAATTAACTAAACCCTATAAATACTTAGCCGTTTAGGCCTAATGGGCTTTTGGGCCCAGTTACAAATAACTATCAACTTATTACAATTTGAACCCTTAACTTTAACTTTAATCTTGAATACAATTTATGATCCAATATTCCTCACCTATACGTGCCGATCTTCCATATATCTCTCCTAAAAATATCCCTTCCAACTCTCCTCTACAAATTTCTTACCCTCCTCCTTTACCTCCTGCCTTAAAATGGACAAAAGATCACCCCATTGATCAAATCATAGGTGATCAGCAAGCTGATGTTCAGACCAGAAGAGGTACTGGAAACATCTGTCTCTATGTGAACTTCCTTTCCCTCATTAAACCAAAGAAAGTTGACGAAGCTCTAGCTGATCCATGTTGGATCACTTCCATGCAAGAAGAACTTTCTCAGTTCGAAAGAAACAAAGTCTGTAGATTGGTTCCTCGTCCTTCCAGAAGAACCATCATAGGAACCAAGTGGGTCTTTCGGAACAAAATGAACGAAAAAGGCACGGTGATCAGAAACAAGGCCCGACTGGTTGCACAAGGCTATAGGCAAGAAGAAAGAATTGACTATGATGAAACATTTGCTCCAGTTGCAAGACTTGAAGCCATCAGAATCTTCCTTGCTCATGCGTCCTACAAGAACTTCAGAGTCTTCCAGATGGATGTCAAGAGTGCCTTTCTGAATGGGGAGCTAGCTGAAGAAGTCTATGTGAAAAATCCCCCTGGATTTGAAGATCCAGTCCATCCTGACTATGTGTACAGGTTAGATAAAGCTCTCTATGGTCTAAAGCAGGCTCCTCGTGCCTGATATGACACTCTTGCTGACTTTCTCCTGAAGAACAAGTATTCAAGAGGTAAAAGTGACAACACTTTGTTCATCTAGCAAACCTTAGGTAATCTTATTCTTGTTCAAATTTATGTAGATGATATCATTTTTGGTGCCACCAATGAGTCCCTGTGTGATGAGTTTGCCTCTCTCATGAAAAGCCAATATGAGACGAGTATGATGGGGGAGCTTACCTTTTTCTTAGGACTTCAAGTTAAACAATCTTAAGAAGGAATTTTTATAAATCAAAGTAAATACATTTGTGACCTTCTGAAAAAGTTCAATTTTGAAAACTCCTCCCCCATGAAAACTCCTATGGCACCACCTTTGAAACTCCATGCTGATCCAAATGGTGTATCTATGGATATCACCAGCTACCGAGGCATGATCGGCTCCCTTCTATATCTTACTGCCAGTAGACCAAACATTATATTTGCTATTTGCATGTGTGCGCGTTACCAAGCCAATCCAAAAGAATCTCATTTGGCTGCGGTTAAACGCATTTTTCGGTATCTGAAAGGTACCATGAATCTGGGTCTTTGGTATCCCAAAGACTCAGGTTTTGATCTAATGGGGTATTCAGATTCTGACTTTGCAAGATCTAAGATTGATAGGAAGAGCACCACTGGCAGATGTCAACTCCTTGGTGGCAAGCTTGTTAGTTGGTCCAACAAGAAGCAGAACTCAGTCTCCATTTCTACTGCTGAGGTTGAGTATGTAGTTGCTGGAAGTTGTTGTGCTCAAATCCTTTGGATGAAGAACCAACTGAGAGACTACAATCAGCTGTACTCCCACATCCCGATTCTGTATGACAACTCAAGTGTGATCGCAATCGCAAACAATCCGGTGTTGTACTCTCGTTCCAAGCACATCGACATCCGGTATCACTTCATTCGGGATCACATCTCCAAAGGTGATATCGAATTACATTTCATTCCTACTGACCTCCAACTGGCTGATCTCTTCACCAAGCCTCTTGATGAAGCTCGGTTCAAGTTTCTAATTGGGGAACTCGGTATGTTAAATATCGATGTTTAAATATTGTTTCTTATTTCAAAAAAAATTAGAGAAAGAAAAGAAAAGAAAATCAAAAAAATGAGAGAAAGAAAATAAAATAAAAAAAAAGTATTTTTTTCTCTCTCTCTCCCTCTCTTTTTCGGTCTCTCTCTCTCTCTCTTATTTCCCTTCTCTCTCTCTATCTCTCTCTCCTCTTTCGGCCCCCCCACCCCAACCCACTGAATCCCTCACTCCCTCACTCCCCAAGCCGAACCCAACACCCCTCACTTCCTCTCTCTTTTGGCTTCTAAGCCACCGAACCAAACACCCCCACCCCTTATACCACCCCGCCGAAACCTCCCATATTGAGCATAAACAAATCGAACTTCTTGTACCACTGACGAGGCGATTGTTTAAGTCCATAAAGGGACTTCTTGATTTTACATACATATTCTGGTTTGCTTTCGAAAACAAAACAATCAGGTTGTTTCATATAGATAGTCTCCTCCAAGTCTCCGTGTAGGAAATCGTTCTTCACATCTAACTGTTCTAGCTCCAAATCATGAATAGCCACGATTGCTAAAAGAACACGAATAGATGTATGACGTACAACGGGAGCAAAAATATCGTCATACTCGATACCTTTCCGTTGTGCAAAGCCTTTAGCAACGAGACGAGTCTTGTACCGATTGTCATCTTTGACTTTAAAACCCCACTTGCAACCTATAGCACGACTGCCATTCGGCAATGGACATAAGTCCCAAGTGTTGTTCTTCGAGAGAGCTTCCATCTCTTCTTTCATGGATCCAAGCCATTTAGAAATGTGGGTCGAGGCCAACGCCTCCTTTATATCAAGCGGCTCATCTTTCCCTACATGCAATGCAAACTCCAGCTGATATGTAAAACTCATGTTAGCAAAATCCCATACCTGTTATGCAGACGAATAGTTCTTTGACTATGCCTGGTAGGTGCAATAACTGGGATTGTATCACCATTGTGTCCACCATCATTCAGAATCTCTTCTTCAGAATCACTAGTAGAAGTCACTGGCGAAATGACTTCTTCAACATTAATGGGTGATCCTGAGCTAATATCAAGAGTGGATGAACTGGGAATACAAGGATTGTCTACTGTCTCCACATCATCGGCAGTAGGAGCAACAGTAGTAGTGACTTCTGGATCTTGAGAGGACTAAGGATCCTGTGACTTCAACAGGACTGATTCATCAAATGTGACATGTCGAGAATGAATCACTTTACCAGTCAAGGGGTTCTAGATTCGGTAACCCTTGATACCATCTGTATAGTCGAGTAAGAATCTTTTGGTGGCTTTAGGATTCAACTTGTCTTGTCCTGAGACATGAAAATAAATAGGACAACCAAATACACGTATGTATTTCAGACATATGTTTCTTTTACCTCTCCAAACCTCTTCCGGAATCTTTCCCCCGATGGCCAAACAAGGTAACCTGTTAATGATGTGCATCGCGGTGTGAAGTGTTTCGGCCCAGAAAGATTTGGGGAAGACCGATGTCGACAACATACATCGGACCTTTTCAAGCAAAGTCCTATTCATCTGCTCGACAACCCCATTTGATTGAGGGTCGCTTGGTGTGGTGTAGTGACGGTGGATGCCCTTACGCGGACAAAAGTCTTTGAAGTTACCACTAGTAAATTCTCCACCGTTGTCAGATCTCAGCACTTCAACTTCTTACCAGTCTCGACCTCTACTCGTGCCAACCAAGTCTTGAACGTATCGAAGACATCTGACTTTAACTTCAACATATACACCCAAAGCTTATGTGAGAAATCATCAATAAACGAAACAAAGTATTTACCTCCACTGAGGGATGGAGTACTGGATGGTCCCCAGACGTCTGTATGAACATAATCGAGGATTCCTTTAGTGTTGTGTTTTCCAAAACCAAAAGAAACACGCGTCTTCTTTCCTTTGACACATCCCGAACAAAACTCCAAGCTAGCAACACACGATTCTTTGAGCTTTCGGCCACACACGATTCAGAAGAAATAGTTCCGCCAATCAAGTGGAAAAGATTATTTTCCGCCTGTTCGCCTTTCATTACGATAATACTCCCTCGGGAGATGCGCAAACTCCCGTCATTAATCCAAATCTTGCAACCCAGTTTGGACAGTTTTCTAACAGAGATCAAGGAACGAGTCATGGATGGAACAAACTTGACATTATTCAATGTCCGAATACACCCATCGAACATCTTGATCTGCACAGTACCGAAAACCTTAGTAACACACGAAGTACTGTTTCCCATAAAAATATTGTTGCCTTCAACTTTTTCGAAGGTAGAGAAACAGTCCCGGAATGGTGTCATGTTGCAAGATGCCCCGGTATCTAACACCCATCGTCTGTCACCTTACGGTGGTGTAACTGTGGCAGAGAAGCCATTTTGCTCCTCTTCGGATGCAACATTTGATGATTCGGTGTTGTCTTTGTCTTTGTTTTTAAGACTCGGACAATCTTTCACCCAATGACCTGGCTTGTGTCAATAGTTACAGTTGCCGCGTGTCTTTGATTTCCCACGAGAGTCAGGCCGACAGGACTGAGAGCACCCACGGTTTATTCCTCTTGAAGAGTGTTGATCGTCTCGGCCTCTGTCAGCAAATAGGCCTTGACTGCATTTGTTCTCCCTGGGATTATTACCGATCCTCATCTGAATTCTTTGATCTTCAGAAATCATTCTTGTTTTCACATCAGACAAAGAAAGAGTTTCTCTTCCATAAATAAAACTGTTAGTGAATTGGGAATATTTCTCGGGAAGTGAATAAAAAAGGATCATAGCAAGTGCTTCTTCATCTTTAGCAAGAAGCGCATATGTTGCCTTCAACTTCATAATGATATCTTCAAATTCGGTCATGTGAGCTTTAATGGTTGTGCCTTCCTTCATTTTGAAGAAGAGACACGGCCGCATTAGTAACAATCTGTTGGTCAAAGTTTTCTTGAGATATAAATTCTCAAGCTTGCTCCAAATACCTTCAGCTATCTTTTTAGACACAATCTCAGATATAACATTTTCTCCCATAGCCATCTGCAAAGTAGTAAATGGCTAAATGCCCATGCTTCCATTTCTTTAGCCTTAAGTTCAGACATGTTAGGGTGTAACTCGTCTTTAGCAAATACTACGGGATGAACTCCATTTTTCCTAAGTGCATCATATGTTGTGAACTGCCATTTACCAAAGTCACCGTCCCCATTCCAAGTCTGTATACGAATCCCAGCCCCAGACAAATTAAATGTACCTTCTTGGTACTATTTTCAGGACTGGTTTGAGGAACCGGCACCAAATGGGATCTCTACGTCGGCCATAGAAAAAAATTGTGCAAACTAGTTTATGTATATTTTCTACAAAAAAAAAACCAAATCTAGATCCGGAGCTCTGATACCAATTGTTAGGTAAAATTGTGTCTCACAAATGCAAATGCTAGCGAGTGATTTCTAAGGTCCCAAATGGGTAGAAATCCAAGTGCACAATTAACCCAACAACGAATGTGGATAACAATAATCTAGATGTTGCACAATAATTCTCTAATGTAGAATAATAAACCCACGAAAATATAGATAGTAACAAAAACGTTATTATCTATAATTATAGCAAGTTCAAAACAAATAACACAGAGATTTAACGTGGTTCCACTATCGGTGTGATAGTGTACATCCACCAAAGAGACAGAGCAATAATATTATTACCAACCAAGGAGATTACAAAGTTCTTGTACAAGGATCTTGAGATCCATGATCACCTAACGAAACTTTCACGAACACCACCAAATATCAAGAACACTCTTGACCTTAAGAATATATTAGGTAGAGTATTTGGTGTTTAGCTAGAGAAAGCTCAAGAAAGGGATAAAGAAAATGGCTGAAGGGGAAGGGGTATTTATAGGATGGAGGAGGAGTAGGGACAAGTGATGTGGAGTAGTGGCCAAGTATGAGTTATGACCAAGTTGGTCCAAGTATGAGTTATGACCAAGTTGGTCCAAAATTGGCTTTAGTCACATGTAGCATCCTATATATAATATATAATTAAATATTATAAGAAGAAGAACCTCCCGCTACTCTAGAATCTTGGTCCAATTTCTCATCTTCCATAGGAATAATTTGTCCATGTTCAGGTACACCAACAAGCTCATTTACCTCCACATCAATTGCTTGAACACCAACTTGAGTATTAGAACTAGAGGACATTTTGTGGAGCCTTACTTTGAGTGGTTTCTTTACAGAGTGAACATTTTGTGGAGCCTTTCTTTGAGTGGCTTCTTTACAGATTGTTACCTATGTTTATGATACAAATGCATCCATGACTTGATGAAATTGTATAATATATATACATATCCATGACTAGCTGCCTCAGTCGATTATTATAAAAAGTTTATTTGTGATCTGTTACCTGTGAAGTGGATTATGCCCTAGTCAAAGATATAAATATAAATGATGAGAAATAAACGGTTATATGTAAAAAAAAACAAATAAACCAATAATATGGAAGAATGTCCTTTTTGGTCTTTTTATAGATATAAGCAAAATTTATCAAACACTAAAAAACAATTTATCATCTTATTACGTTCCAGTTAAGTTAATTCAAACACTTTTTATAAAAAACTTATTTTTGTCACCACATAATAGTGATGGCCAAATGGGTCCGGCCCGATCGATTAACCGAGCCCGACCCGACAGAAAACCCGGCCCGGCCCGACCCGGTGTCAAACCGGTTTGTAGCCCGAAAACCTAGACCGGTTTAGGTTTTTGGAGTATTTGGCGGCCCAGCCCGGCTCGTCCCAAAACCGGTTCACGGCCCGGTTTTTGACCCGGCCTGGCCCGATTTTCACATTTCAAAAAATATAGCCGTTTCTAGCCGTTTTCTAGCCGTTGGTATGCATTTTTTGACCGTTTTTTTTTTTGTGTTTTTTACCCCTCCAAACCCATATAAATACTTGTGTTGGTTATGGATAGTGACACCAACTTACAAAACGCAAAAAACGCAAAAAAAACGCATACAATTCTCATTTATCGGCTCTCACTATATTCGTTTCTTGCAAGTTCTAGTCTAATATCTCTAGTTCTCTACTCTCAAGTCTCTACTCTCAAAATGGCTGAATAAAATTACCAAGTTATTGCCGAGCATGGACGAAAAGCACCAATTTGGAACCATTTCAACTTGGTGATGATCCCCGACGGTACAAAAAAAGCGAAATGCAAACGGTGTGGAGATCTCCTTGCGGCGGCCGCAAATACCACGTTAAAGCGCCACTACGAGTCTTCGTGCAAGAAGTTGAAATCGGGTGACGATCCAAGTCAATCCATACTTGACAATTCCGGTCAAGTATGGTCGTATGATGTCGCGTTGGCCCGAGAAATGCAAATGAAATGTGTCATTCAAGTGGGGTTGTCGTTCGGACATTTCGAAAATCCTCACATTACGAACTTGATCAAACTCTCGCTCCAACCACGCTACGTGGGTTCGGTAAGTCGTCAAACTCTTAGACGTGATGCTATAAAACTTTGGAAAATGGCCAAAAAAGATACGCGACAAACGTTTTTATCATTACCCAACAACATTTCTTTAACGTGTGATATATGGAGCGCACCATTCGGATTGCCACAATCTTATATATGCATAACGACATATTGGATTGTGCTGCAATTGTGGCAATTATGCAAACGTGTAATCACGTTTGAGCACTTTGGTTCGCCACATTCGGGTGAGCGTCAATTTAATATAATTATGAGAAATATTGAATATTATAATTTAACTAATAAGCTTATTAGTATTTCGTTTGATAATGCTAGTAATAATACGTTATGTGTGGACAAATTAACGTTGGCTTTATCCCCTATTTTAAATGGAAAATTATTTCACACACGTTGTTGCACACACATAATAAATCTAGCCGTTCAAGACGGCTTAGTAGTATGTAAACATTCTTTAACTAAGTTTAGGCTTATGTTAAGCCGGATTTTCACAAAAGGTAAAAGCATGCAACAAGCATATATAAAATATTGCAAAGATGTCGATTTTAAAGCTTTGGGACCGGCACACGATATGGCGGTTCGATGGAATTCGACTTACAAAATGATGGATAATTTATTAAGACAAAAACTATATATTCACGCATTTTATAACATTCAATACCCGGATAACACGATATCTGAATATGATTGGCAAATGCTTGAAGGCTTACATGATATTTTGGGCGATTTCAAAACTGCAACAACTTTGTTATCCGGTGTTTATTATCCAACAAGCCCTTTACTTTTAAATCAAATATATATTTTGGCAAGTAAAATTTCTCAATACGAAGAACATTTCAACTTTCAAAACGTGGTAGCACCAATGAAAGCAAAATTGTTAAAATATTTTAAAAAGATCCCCTTCAGTTTTCTTTGTGTCGCGGCATTAAACCCGTATTTAAATGTTACGGGTGTCGAAGTTTTAATACAATCAATATGTGTAGCGTTTGGTTTGGATACGGCTACAAATTCTTCTTTTTCAAGGAACCGCATACTACAATTTAATAATGATTTTCATCAATTATTTGATATTTATAGAATTAATTATGGGGGAGGAAGCCAACAAACCCCTACAACTCAAATGTTTTCACCGGGTTCTAGTTCTAGTTCTCGTGGGCGAAATCGGTCCGACTTAATGGCAAATTTAATGAACTCGGTTTTAAATGAATCTAGTAAAAAATCTAGATTTGATGGGGATAAATTGAGTGAATTCAATATGTACATACATACTAATTTTATAGCGGCATCCTCCACAACCGTCAGCGATGTTGAATCACTAGATTTATTAGAATGGTGGAAAGTTAAACAACCTCAATACCCGGTTTTGGCATCTATTGCCCTTGATATACTAACAATCCAAGCTAGTACCGTAGCTTCGGAGTCTGCTTTTTCTCTTAGTGGCAGGATCATATCAGAGCGTCGGTCAAGATTAACCCCGGAGTCGGTAGAGTGCTGCATATGTTTGAAGGATTACTTGGATGGCCAACAAAGAATTCAACATGAAACAAGCCTGGAGGCGGATATAGACGATGTAGAATTAAACCTAGCCGAAAACGAAGTCGACGAAGGACTAAGTACGCCGGGAACCGTAACTGAGGACGATGCTAGTAGTGCCGATGGTGTCTCACGTTACAACGATGAAGAAGAAGAACCAGACACCGACCGCCTTGATGATAATACGGCTGTTAATCGACTGGAAAAGTACGGAACTCTTGAAAACTACAATCCAGAGTATAATCCATACTATAATCCATACAATCCATACAATTACAATCCATGGGGATGGGGTGAGGGTGGGAGTTCGGTAGCGGGACCTTCGGGTTCGGGTTATTAGAATTTATGTATTGTAAGTTTGTAACTTAAAATTATAAATAAAATGTATTTCTAAAGTGTATTTTAGAGATTTATTATAAATAAAACGTATTTTTAAAATGTATTTTAGTGATCCAATTCAACTTTTATTTTTTAAAGTTTAGTAATTAATTATTATATAAAGGAAAATATTAAAAAATAAAAAATAAAACGTAGCCCGATCTTGGCCCGGTTTTGGGCCCGGCTCGGCCCGGTTTTGGTTAAACCGGTTTACCCCAAGACTAACCGGGCCACCCCTTTTCGGGTGAAACCCGGCCCGACCTGACCCGAAGCCCGTTTGGGCCCGGTTTTTGCTTTCACTGTAGAGGCCCGAAGCCTATTTTGGCCCAGCCCGAGCCCGATTTTTGGCCATCACTACCACATAATTAAGTTGATAGGCGGTTTTTATAAAAAGCATAAGTTGTTATAAATAAGCAATCCCAAACATCCCCCAGGTATATTATAAAGTGTTTGACAAAAACTCTTTAAAAAAATGTATCAAACATTATGGTGCCGTTTGTTTTTTAAGAGGTCTAAAGTCTGAAGTCTTATTTTAGTTATGATTAATAAGAGGTAGTGTGTAAAAAAGTATGAATGATTCAGATTAGCCATTAAAAGGTTTTTAGGAAAAAAAAAAAACAAAACAAACAACCCCTATGTATCATTTATTAATACAAATATTTTGAAATTCAGGACTACAATAAACCTTGCATATAGCTTTCCAAAACTTCAACAAATATATAAAAAAATAATTGCTAACTAACCGATAAACTTCATACGTATACGGTTTAACTCATTTTTAAATCAAAAGTATCTTGAATACAATTATTTTTTAATTAAACAAACTATATCAAAAAATCAAGTATTTAATTTTCTTTAATTTGATATCTATTATATATTTATTTTTCTAAACGGTTTTCAAATTTCAATCACAAGTTCATAATCTCAAAACATACAAAACCAAAAATAAATAAAGACGGTAGAACAATGAAACGGAGAATGAAGCAGGAATGAGGATTGCATTAGATTTGAAATTGAGATTTTGAATCGAGTGACTTCAAACTATCCAGACCAGATACCACCATATTTTAGACTATTATTTTTATTGATGAACACCATTAGATGGAATTACATCATTGTGAAAGGAGGGGAAAAGGTACAAATGCTACAACATCCCAATTTGATAGAATAATAATAATAACTTCTTGCTTTAATTTCTTGTTCAGTACTTACTCCTGTACCAGTAGATACCTTTGTTCTTCTCATCACTTTCATCCGGCTCAATGAACAAACAGTTCTTGGATTCTCTCCATAACGCCACGAAAAACGGAGTTCTATCAATTTGATAAAACTCTCCAAGAACCGGTCTGATCGCCTTTGTGGCTTCCATTGCATGATAATGAGGAATGTATGAGAACAAATGGTGTAAAACATGTGTGTCAGTAATGTTGTGGAACACCTTGTTTAGAACACCATAATCCCTATCAACGGTAGCGAATGCACCTTTCATCCAGTTCCATTCGGAATCATCGTAGTGAGGCAAAGATGGGTGAGTATGATGAAGATACGTAATCGTCACAAGAAAAGCATTCATCACCATCAACGCACCTCCGTACACACAGAAAACCCAAGCAAACCCTTGAATCATCGCCACTTTGTACAACAAGAAAGAAAAGCTCAAAAGTCCGATATCGGACATCAAGATCAAGACTCGCTCGTTATCGGAAAACATCTCACTTCTAGGGTCATAATGGCTTGCAAATTTCTCGTAAGGTCTTCCAGCAGCATTGATGGCCAAGTAGATATACCATCCAAGAGTGAGTTTAACAACTAGGGTTAGGGTTCGACCGATAGGGTTGTCTAGGTAAAAGGCCGGTGCACCAAGTTTTGATTTCGTTTTCGGGACATAAACCTCATCATGCTCAAGCGAACCGGTGTTGGCATGGTGGCGACGATGGCTTATTTTCCAAGAAAAATAAGGGGTTAAAAGGCATGAATGTAAAACAAATCCTATTGAATCCTCCAGCCATACATGATCACTAAAAGCATGGTGACCACATTCATGAGCAATAAGCCAAAGGCCCATGAACACACAACCTTGAAGAAACCAGTAAATCGGCCACGCAACGTAAGGAAGAGGGTGTGGGAGCTGCGGAATATAAGTCGTGGCAAGATAGTAGAAAATCGCGACTGCAGTGAGGTCGTATATGAGATACGAAAAGGATCGAATTAACGATCTTTCGAAACAATGGGGTGGTATGGCTTTCTTGATATCTGCTAATGAAAATGGAGGTTTTGAGGTTGGGGCTCTTTTGATACCTTCATGAGCATCAGATTTCTTAACATCTAGATCAGGAGGATTCGAACGACCACCAGCACCCATGATTCTTAATTAAGAAATGGATATCACAGAGGCCAATTTCAGTTTTTGGAAGGGATTAAGGTTTAATGGGTAGCTATGTGGGTGTTCACTTCAATGGCTGATGATGAGATCTTTAGCATTCCATTACGTATATTTATATACAGAAAGGAATGGTATTTAGCCGCCTTTCTTTACTGTATTAACTTAATGAGTAAACTACGATTTTTGTCCCTGTGGTTTGTAGTTTATAACGATTTTCGTCCCTGGTTTTTAAAAACTGCTTTTTTCGTCCTTGTGGTTTTCAATTCCTTTCGTTTTTCGTCCCTAAGACTAACTCTGTTAAAAAAGGTACGTTAACTCAGGGACTTTTTGGTCATTTCTCCTTTTATTTATTTTTTCTATTATTTTTATCAAACATAATTTTATTCTACACATTTACAACCAATTTATGCACCTCCACTGACCTTTGCCAAGACACTGTACAATCCTTTCCTCCTTCACCTTTGGGCTCCGACGACCACATCGGCACACCTCTCCAACTTGTTCTTTTCAAACCTCCGATAGAGCCATAAATTAAAGAAAGAAACCACAAAATCAGTGACGATTGAGACCCGTCTCTCTTTCATAAAACCAGAAATGGAAAAAAAAACACACAAACCAAAAAAAGAGGCTCTCTCATAAACACATACAAAAAAAATTCCCACAAAAGCACAAATAAGAAAAGAGAAATTATCTTTGTCTCTTAATCTCTCATAAAACCATAAAAAAAACCTACGAAACAGAAAGGAGAAAAGCTTATTTATGGAGAAAGTGAAGAAAAGGTGAAGAAGCTTATTTAGGGAAAGAGTGAAGAAAAAGTTGTCTATTTAGGGAAAGAGTAAAGAAAATGCTACTCATAAGGGAGAAAGTAAAGAAATGACTGATTGTTACTTGAGAAGGTGAATAAGTTCAAACTGAAACAATAACTTGAATTATCAAATTTCTTCAGTTGTGAGACTTTGATATCAGAATTCCAAAGCTAAGTGACAGGAGAAGATAAATTTCTAGCCTGAGATCCATGTCTATCAGTCCTCGAGAGATTCATCCCTATGGTTTCTTCCACATCATAATCATCAGATCTATCGTACCACATCATAAATTTCTGCTTCGAGAGTTTTGTCCTTGTGGATTTGTCCCCGAAAACAGAACGAAAAGGCCGCCAGAGGAAAAGGAGGGAGATCGATAAACACGGTTCTCTGGTGAGAATAGGGGTGAGGGGGGAGATAGTAGAGGGAGGGTTTAACATCAATAACAGAATACAAACACAAATTCAAGAACAAGTTGAAGTTTGAACGTCGAAACCATAGTGCTGAAATTTGGGGAAGAAGACGTGTGTGTGTGTGTGTGTGAGAGAGAGAGAGAGAGTGAGGGAGGAAACCTAGGGAAGGTGTTGCGATGGTGGCAACAAACCAAAAAGAAGAGGCTCAACGGAGATGAGATTGGCTGAAGGCGGTGGTGACGTTCAACGGAGATTGAGGGGAGAAGGCCGGGGGAGGCCTGCCGCCGGGGGCTGATGTGTTCTTAGGGTTTTTGTGTGTTTGATATTTAATATATAATACTATTATATTTATACTTTTATATTATACTTGTTTAAATGTAAAAAGACAATATTACCCTTAACTTAAGGAAACATTTCTAACGCCATTTGCTTTAGGGACAAAAAAGAAAATAAAGAAAACTACAGGGACAAAAAAAGCAGTTTTTAAAGATTAGGGACAAAAATCGTTATAAACTACAAACTACAGGGACGAAAATCGTAGTTTACTCTAACTTAATATAACCCCCCACTCCCCAATTTGGTAGTCAAAGAGGAAAGAAAGAGATATGTAGATTCAAACTTTGGTTAGTTGAACATTTGGAAATAAAAAATTAAGGCATTAAAAAATTATATTCAGATTCCAATCATGTGCAACACATTCATACGAGTAGGGATTTGGTGGGGGGGGGGGGGACTAAGTAGGAAATTTCCAAGCTATTCCATCTTGGCGAATAGTCTTACTAAAAATAGACAAGTATAGCTTTGTTTTTTATTAGAAAATAACTGAGATCTTTTTCAAATTTCCAAAGTTTTTATTGAAAAAAATTTACTTTTTACATTGATATTCATTGCGAACATATTCCTAATATCAATGTTCTAAAAAACTCGTCGCACAACTGTCATGGCGTGCTATGGCACCAAGGCTTGTGTGTCACACCACGTTAAGCCCATGACACGCCATGGCCAAATGCCCAATTATCGTAATGAGATATTTGATTTTTCTTTACGTTTTTAATGTCTTATCTGCAAGTTTTTAATATATAACGTAATTTAACTTGCTTATTAATATTGACTCATTGAGTACCACTACAAAACATACGTTTTTATATATAATATTATATATGAATTAGAAATTTGACGTCATAAGTCAGGCCTTGAAAATGACATGGCTTCGCCATGGCTTTTAAGGCTTGAGGCTTAACCTCGCCGTCATGCCACGCCTCACGCCATTTAGAACCTTGCCTAGTATTAAGTTTGGTGGTCATAATACTAAGTTTGGTTGATACCATTTAAATGTTTAATTAATAATCAAATTTTTTTAATAAACTATGCATTATATGTATTTTTTTATTTTTTTAGAATCAGGTTGATTGTTATAATTTAATCACGTTATATATATATATATATATATATATATATATATATATATATATATATATATATATATATATATATATATATATATATAGACGGAGGTTTAGGGAAACCTCAAAAAAACGGAAAACTGAAGAACACTCTGGTAGTCTTTCATCTGGATGGTATGCACTTATGCATACGGGTAAATTATGTTGTTTTTTGGTTTTTATGCACTTGTGTATATGCACAAATGCATGTTACAAATTACCTGTATATACCGTCCAGATAAAGGGCTACCAGAATGTTCCTCAGTTTTTCGTTTTTTTTGAGGTTTTCCCCTGAACCGGACGCTATATATATATATATATATATATATATATATATATATATATATATATATATATATATATATAGAAGGATGTTCAAATGCAAACTTTTTAATGGTGCAAACCCATGCAACCCACTTATCTACCACATATTTTATTTTCCCATTTTTTTATTAAAAAGGTAAAAACAAAATATGTGGTAGATAAGTAGGTTGCATGGTTTGCACCATTAAAAAGTTTGTATTTGAAGGTGCCTCTATATATATATATATATATATATTCTTGGTGATGAATAAAATCGGGAGAAAAATTTAACATGCTTGTACAATTAATTAGATATATTATTTATATTTATACTATATTATAAAGTACGGATAAAAAACTCTTAAATACAAATTATTAGGCATAAGGTACCATCATTTTATGCAAGATTTTAAAAATCTCTTAATTTACAAGTATCAAAGGACAAGATACATATTACTACTGCAGGCTTCTAACATCCACCAATTTGGTATGTGCAGAGTCTTCCTTTTATACAGACATTTTCATGTATCACTATTAATTAATATATTATATTACTATAAATTTGTTTTAATTATATTATTAAATATGTAATTGGTTATTTTTTCAAGATGTCATTAAAATATATAAGATAATAATTGAATTCTAACAAAATACTTATTTTTTTATATAAAAAACATTATATTATTAAGCATAAATTAAACAGATTTATAAAAAAAAACATTATCACTTTCTCAAAACCATCCAAAATCGTACTGTAAATCGACAAAAAAACAAAAAATAAAATGAAACATTAAATCGTGATGTATCTCGCTACATTGCGCGAGTACCCTTCTAATACACATTGAAAATTTAATAGATAGTTTATTTAACCCAGTTGCCGCTTTGGCCTCCTCTTGTAATCTAGTGGCTCGCTAGTTTTGGGTTCCTTAATAAAATTGTCGTGGAAAAAAAAAAGTTTACTTAGCATAAGGTAATGTTTGACAATCATAAGTTAGTTTATAAGTTAGTTTGCAAAAGCCACTTTGGATGCATAAAAACTAACTAATAGGTTAACTTATTGAAACACTACTTGAAGTAACATTAATTATCTCCTAAAGTTTTTGTCACTTTCTTCCAATTATATCCCTCCTTAATATTTTATTTATTATTATAAATTATTAATTAATATTAATTATTAATTAATATTAAATGAAAACTATTGATTAATATTAATTTTAAATTATTTATTAACATTAATTATTTAAGTTATTATTAATCATATCAATTATTTTTATATTACTTTTTTATTCTTTTGCTAAAAAGCAAATTTTAACATTTTTTTTAATTACATAAAGATATTTCTTTTTATTTAATAAATAATAAAACATTGATGCATGGTTTTAATAAAATATTTAATTTAATTATTATTAATTTTTTTATTGAAAATTAGTAATTAATTAAAAATTATTAATTAATTAAGATATGTAAAGTTAATCCCTTTTGTTTTTATTTATATTATATATAATAATTATTTAAAACCATCAACTAATCTTTAAATTCTATTACTTTAACATATAAAAAAAAATTCCATTTGTTATACACATCCAATATTATATATATAACTAATAATCACGTTCAAATTCTATTACTTAATATATTCTATTATTTAATTTTCATCTAGTTTCTTTTCAATATATTTTGTTTTAATTTGGGTTGAAGATTTATCTGGTGTTGGGTTGCATACTCATTTTGGCCCAGATAGTTAAGCTAGGAAATAGGTTAAGGGCTTGAGGCCACATGAACAAGGCCCAACCTCAGCCTTTCTTTTCCTCCTTTTATACATGTTGATGCTACCCAGAAAACAAAGAGAAAAGATAGATCGAAGAGCAGAGATATAGAGCATAATTCGAACTTCGGAACTGAAAATGATTCAAACTTAGGATCAGTTCTAGATCAGAAGAATCAAGAGGATTCGGAAGAAGTCAACGAAGCCAGAACCATATATAGAAGAATTCAAATCTTTCAGTTGAAACTTGTTTTACATGCAAGAACCATATATAGAAGAATTCAAGTGAATTTATGATTATGTTTTTAATTGGAAGATGTATTAAAGATGAGATATAAACCATGTTTTTGGATAAGTTTGGACTTTTAAAATGATTAATTTGAGGTACAAAATGGAAAAAAAAAATGAGAAGTATTGGAATAGCGTTGTAGAGTGGAAAAAATCCCCCTACTTTATGTTTCTCAACCTAAAGTAGAGGGATTTATTGGTTTGGATAATGAGTACCTCGATTTTCGTGGTTTGAGATCTTTTTCAACCCGAAAAGAAGCCAAAGCGAATTAGTTGAGGAAGTATATTTATCATGATTCTCAGATCTTCCAACTTCACCATGTTTCTCTTTAATTGATTAGAAATAACTTGAAGGCTTGTAATATAATCCAAAATAGAGTCGGACAATTTCATATGCAATAAATCAAATTCACTCTTAATTTTAATTTGAATATTGTCTCTTTCACCTATTCAGCTCCTTTACGAGAAGATTGCAACTTCTCCCATGCTTCTTTGGTTGAGGTATAAAAACTTTCTCAAAGTCGACATCATTTTTAATGCTTAGATTAAGAAGAGAGCATTTTCCCTCTTTTTGTTGTCTATCAAATTATTATATGTTCATTGGTTAAAATTGCTTATTTTTTGACTCGTTGAACATTCCTCTACTACAGGTAAATAGGTTATACCTTCTTAAAATAATATATGTATTAATAACAATCAAATAAGAAGTATCTAAATGTCCTGTTAATAACGCCAATGTTGGCGTTATTTTAGAGTCACTTTCTGAGTAATTATGCTTGTTTCTCCAAATAAACAAAACGTCTTTTTACGTTTATTCATGCGTTTTTCAGGTATCTATATTTCGGGAATAAACTAAGAAATTGGTCCAAAAGAAGCTAATTATAGACGAGAATGACAAAGCAAAGCTCGTGCAAGTCAAATATTGGGTCAAGGCTTGGAGAAATGCATCAAAGAAGCAAACAATGCTCACCAAGACTTACATCAATCTGAGTTTTGGAAGGAAAAAAAAAAGTGCTCACCGAGAGTTAACTCTCGGTGTAACTAGCACCATTCTATGTTTTGGAAAAACAGTGTTCACCGAGACGACTCTCGGTGTAACTAGCGACAATATGACTCTTGGAAGAATAGTGCCCACCGAGAGTTACACTGAGAGTTAACTCTCGGTGGAACTAGTGACGACCTGCAAACACGTTTTTAAGTCTTTTTTTCACCTAAAGTTTGCATTATTCAACCTCCATTCGACTAAAGAGTGGCCAAGGGCGATTTTGGGGCGACTAGAAGCAATTTTTTCCATGGGAATTCAAGCCAATTATCGTGGGGAAATCATCAGGAAACACAAGATTAACGAAGATCAAAGCCTTGTTCGTGGGTATTACGATTCAACAAAAGGGAATTTGTTCATATCTAGATATTTTGTTCAAGAGACCGTGTTTAGTTTGATTTTTCTTCCTATTGCTTTGTGTTTTAACACCCCTAACATGAACTAATCTTTAGATGTTGAGGGTGGATGAACTTTGGTTTTTAATCATAAGAACACGAAATATTGTGACTTTTATCAGATTTTCTATTTAATGAAGCATATGAATTTGGTCTTAATGCTTTTGTAAGTCTGATCAACTTTCGAATTGTTTTATTTGTTATGGATTAGATTCGAGAGAACTAATTCATAACTTGAATTGGATTTGTATGCAAGTAAGAAATTGGATAGAGATATACCAAGTAAACCTTAGTACCTATTTTACAATCTTGTTCTTAATGAATTTTTGAACTCTTAGGTTGAGATCGAGAGATGAAACTTATGTTTTTAGAGATAACTATGTTGTTGCTCGAGAGAGAATAACAGTTATTTTGGCGGTTGTGTAATCATTTAATTGGATTAGTGTGATAATAGTCATAAGTGGAGTGTTCTATGTGAAAACTATTGGAATTCCAACCCCAACTGCTTTCTTCCCGAAAAAGTGTCCTTTTACTCTAGAGTTTATTTTTATTAATTTAGTTATTATTTTATCATCAACACTTCATCAATTGGATCATCCGGTAAACAGTGATTATAGTTATTGTGATACTCAGTTCCTAGTTCCCTTGGTTCGATACTCGTATTTCCATGTACATGTTACTTGATTCGACCCGTATACTTACGGTTAGAATAGAGGGGGTGTAAACCCGCCTATCATTTGTATTGAAGGTGGAAGTGATGAATGGTCACTTCTGTTTAGACTATAGAGACACAAGCAGCAAGTAGTAAACAAAGAAAATAAAAATGAAACGAATAAGGAAACTCTCCACAAGACATCATAGATTTTGTAATCATCAAATCTAAAAATACTTGATCCCTTTTGGAATATATCTTGTATCAATTATCGTAATTAAGTTAGGTGGCGTTTGGTTCATGGAATGGAATTCGATGGAATTGGAATTTATCAAGGAATTTGACTTTGAATGAATTGGAATTGGAATTTGATGGAATTTGACCACGCATTTTGGTCGCGTTTGGTTGGATGGAATTGGAATTGGAATATGTTGGAAAGAAAATGAATTCCATAGGATACCCCGTGGAATTGTGAAATCCGTGTTTGAAGGAATTTGATAGAATCCGTAGGATTCCTTAGTTTTAATTATGTGAACCAAACAAGACTTTGGAATTTGGTCAATGGATTTGGACATTCCAATTCCATTGAATTCCATCCAATTCCGCGAACCAAACAAGACTTTGAAATTTGGTCAATGGATTTGTATATATTTTATGAAATGTTAATAAAAAATAAGCATCTAAATATGATTTAAAATCATCAAGTAATTATATCATAACAAGAACATTGAAGTAAACTTACTTGATGGTAGCTTTGTTTCTGGTCCATATTAGAGGATGAAGCCATAACGTTGAGACGAATTTATGTTTCTGGTTGTATGTCAAGAATCCGTTGGAAAGAATTCCTCAAAGTAATATGTTCTTGAGAGAAAAAACTTCACTACACATACACCATATAGCGTTTTTTCCATAAAAACTGTCATTAAGTTAGTTATTATAGTTAATAATTAAAGTTATGTAAAGATGAAGCATTACATCATTAAGGTAAACTTCAGTCTCAATGGTCTAAGGCAAATATCAACAGGATTTATTCTAACATTATGAACATATTTGGATATGCGTAAGAAATGTTCAAATGGGACCAAATTCCGAGAACTACTCTAAGGTGTCGTTTGTTTTTATCTAAAGTCTGAAATCTTAATTTAGTTATGATTAATAAGAGGTTGTGTGTAAAAAGGTCTGAACAGTTTAGATTTAAGAGAAATTAAGAGATTTTTTTTAAAAACAAAGAACCCCTAAGGCAGGTTAATGAAAATCCAGGTAGACAAGGATTGATTATAACCATCGGTTATGGATTTTTGGTTAAAGGACCAGTTAAGAAACTGGATTGGTTGGATCGGCCGTTTTTTTGAATTTTGGCAAGTATTACAAAGATGCCATTTAACGATCATTTGGCCTTTTTTGAATATTTTTTTTTCCAAATGATCACATTTACAAGTAAATATAACATGTTATACATACTTTATGTAATTACATAATACATACACATACACATAAACATTATATATATATATATATATTAGATATATCACATGTGTACACACATTGATACAAGATATGCATATGTTTATTAATACATATATATTATTAACAGTTGAAAGGAAGAATATTGAAATTAAAGCTTTGGGGCCAGGCCCACTAATGCCAAGGCCCAGGACTAACTGGTACTCTGTCCGGAACCGGTTAGAGATCCGGTCCAAACCCTTTTTGAACACCCCTAGATAAAAATGAGTTAACCGATAAGATGCATATTAGGACGAGAAAGAGTTGGGTTTTGGTAAGAAGTTGAGTTAAAGGGGAGAAGCATGACAAATGAGAAGTGGTTATCGACTGTTGGATGAGAAATGGACGCACATTAGGATGAGATGTACCAAGGACGGACCTAGCTAGGTGGTAATGGTGGCACATGCCACCATATTATTTCTTCGGCAAAAAGGGTAAAAAAACTTATGTTCGTAAAAGGTGCAACCGTATCGTTTTGGAAGGTGCTACCGTATTATTTCGGAAACTTCAAGAAGATGCAACCATACCTCGTAATCAACCAAAAAACAAAAAAAAAGTCTTTCGAAATCAACCAAATAACCGAAAAAAAACTCTTGAAATCAACCAAAAAAATCGAAAAAATCCCTCGGAATCGATAAAAAAAACCTAAAAATTTCTCGAAATCAAGCAAAAAGCTCTAAGAAATCCCTCGAAATGGTAGAATGAGGCTAAAAACACATCTAGAAATATTGAATGTTAAAAATATGAAGATATGTCGATAAAAACCGTGTCTTTTGTAATTATTTTTTGTTTATATTATATGGTGCCACCGTATGAAAAAATTTATGGGTCTGTCCCTGAGATGTACCGAGATAAGATGCACCAGATCAGTTCATTTCAAAGTCGCAATTCATGGGAGGGCTTGAGATTAAAAGAGATCAACGGTTCAGATCTACTTTTTACGCTTCTCACCATTAACTCAACTTCTCACACGATCCTTCGTGTCTCTCTCTCTCTCTCTCTCTCTCTCTCTCTCTCTCTCTCTCTCTCTCTCTCTCTCTCTCTCTCTCTCTCTCTCTCTCTCTCTCTCTCTTTTCTCTAGTTCTCATATATTTGACAATTTTCAAATGAATCTATGCCTATATATATATATATATATATATATATATATATATAGGCATAGATTCATTTGAAAATTGTCAAATATATGAGAACTAGAGAAATGATCCTAACCCTTCATTAGGGGTGTTAAAAAAACCGTTGGACCGCTCAAACCGATTGAACCAAGTCAAACCAGACCGTTTTTGACAGTTTGAGCAGTCTTGTGGTTTGGTCCGGTCTGAAAAATAGTCAAACCGCTCGATCCGGTCTGGTTTGCGGTTTGACCCTTTTTTTGAGCGGTTTTGGACCGAACCGACCGCCAAAAATACGCATGTTTTAATCATACTTATTTTCATGTTGTAGGCTCAACTTTTATGACTCAATTAAAAAAAAGTTCGTCAAAAAATTATGTCTTTAGTTTTAATTTTCTCAATTGATTGTGTTATCCAAATTGACAAAGTTCCAAGATCCGTTAAAAATTCAAATCTAAATCCAAATCATCCTTCGACTTTCTCAATATTTGTCCAAAATTCAACAATTGTTGGTGGACTTGTTTAATTTTTTTTCAACTTACTCAATGTTTTTTTAATTTAATGTATAAACGTTCTTTTATAATTCGATATACTATTTTTTAATAATGTTATATTGGTAGAAATTTTTATTTTGGATATAGTTTATGTTTTTTTAGTTTAAAGCCTATAAGAGATCCAAACCGTCTAAACCGGTTAGATCAGACCGTTTTTTTGTGGTCAAGTTTGACTGGTTTGGTCACTTGCTAGTCATGTTGGGATATTTTTATCTTTTTTACCTTTTTTTTTAAAATAATTTTTAATGCACAAGTATGTAATGCACATGTGCAAGTATTTGGGTTTTCAAAAAAAAAAAAAAAACCCTTGAAACTAACTACCCCCACTCTAGACCACCGCCCCTTCCATCTTCATCAACCTTCTGCGTGAGGATCTAAAATTCCGTCAATTGTGGTTTTTTTCTTCATCAACCTCCTCAGTCTTTATTTCATCCATTCCATCTCCATCTACTCCCACAACAAGAAACAGAGGTTTAGCAACGACTTTTGTCATTCCAAAAAGTCCATTTATCGTCACAAACGGTTTAGCATCGTTACAACTTGTGACTAAAACATGTTGTTGCTAAAGGCGCTACGGCGAAGCTCACGTACTTTTCTTGCACCACTGCTCAGGTGATTGCACCCCTCCATCTCCTCCACAGCCTCTTCTTCCTCCTCTCAGTCAACATCTCCGGGCTAGAATTGCTCGGTTGGTCTTCCTTAGGGTTAAAGCGAGTTATCCGAAAATTTTCATCTTGGAAAGAAAGGATTATGACATACAACTTTAGGAGGATTGCAAACACACATGAGGTTTTGTATCACAAACTTTTTGAACGAAAGTGCACAACTTTTTGGAATGAAGTTGATGATGTTTATGGTATTCTTGATTTACGATTTTTTTCTTGATTTATGATTTTGTATGTTATTGTTCTTGAATTTTTTTAATGTTCTTGTCCCTATAGAAAATGACCAAAATGCGAACCACATGAATACCGTGTAATTTCGAAACTTCAAAAACAAAAACGAGCATTTTGGTAAAACATAAGGACCATTTTTTGTAATTTACTCCATAATGGATCTTAATGGAAATCATAATCAAACCGATTTAACTAGGCATATACCCGCACGATGCAGCGAAATGTAAGTAAAGAACGAATAATTAATGCTACTTTCTTATAAACATGTCATCAACAATCAACCATGACCTAAAAATTACAATTTATGAAACCCTAAACCCATAAAGATATTCAATAATTAGTTTATATTACAATTATTGACGGAAAAAAATTATAATGATATAATTTATAATAAGAATGAAACGTATTTTACGATTATGTATTTTTAATGTGCTAACGGTGGAAAATAATAAAAATGTATGGATAAAAAACAAATTAATTCGTAGATATTCATGATATTTAATATTACGGTTAAATTAAAAAATATTCAATATTGGGCTCGTTTTGAAGGTATTGACCAGACGTTATAATGGTATAATTTGTAGATAAAGAAACGTGTTTTTTCATTGCATTTTTGTTCATATACGATTATTTGTGTTAATATGATATAATGATGTAAAATGAAAAATAAAAAAACAAGGTATATAAAGTAAATTAAATAAGTAAGTGTAAGAGTGATAAATGTAACATTATAAGAGTGGTAAATGTTATTGATAATTAAGTGTGTGGTTAGGGATCTTTTAGTATTAAAAGCAATGTTTTAAAACCCGGGTTGACCCGGCCGGTTCAACCGGTTGAACCGGGAACCGGTGAAGAGACCGGGTCAATTACGACCGGTTTTTTGGGAAATTACGATCCAGATTGAACCGCCGGTTTTTTTGATAGAACCGGTTGAACCGGTCTAATTGAACCGGTAAAAACCCGGGTTGACCCGGTTAAAAAAATCAATTTCTTATATTTGTGTTTTTTATGTTTTTGAATTGATGTAAAACTTGTTGTTATATGTTTTTTTAATTTTTTGGATTGATGTAAAACTTTTTGTTATGTGTATTTTTAATGTTTTAACTTGTGAACATCAAATTCTTGGTTTTATATATACATATATATATATATATATATATATAGGGGCAGGTTCAAACGAGAAGTCGAAAAATATTTAATCATATATGATACACAAGCTTAATCATATATAATTAAACACATGTTATATTGGAAATACATAGACCTTTAATCATATATGATTAAGCACACCCACATGTCGTGTAATCATATATGATACCACACTTCTCACCTTCTTGCAAAATGTTTAACTTCTCACATGATCCTTCATCTCTCTCTCTCTCTCTCTCTCTCTCTCTATATATATATATATATATGCAAGAAAATGAAAAATACATAAAATTTCTTGAAACCGAGTCAACCACCCGGTTGAACCGTGACCCGGTCACCACACCGGGTCAACCAAAAAACCAGTTTTTAAAACATTGATTAAAAGCACACCCTTGATAGCTACTGCCGTTTCCAAAAAGAAAAAGACCCTTGATAGCTACTTACCCACTACTCACCAATCACCCACTCCATGCCTACCATTACCATTACCATAACCATAACCTTCTTTCTTTCTATTTTTATTTTTATTGTATGATCTTTTTTTTGGTCAATTTGTTTTCATCTTATGTTTTAAATCATCATTTTCAAACTAGATGATATATATTTTCATCACAAGGTTTGAATCAATAAGATAAATAGAAGATGTATATATAAAGATATATGGCCAAAAAACTTATTAGAACCCGTTTTGACAGCGAAATCATCAAATTGGCTGGGGACTGATGGTTGGATGGGGATATCCCTTGGCCCCCCAACCTGACGTTGGTACATGTAATAAGTTGTGTATTAATTATAATATAAATATTATTTTTCAAATTATTCTTTAGGTGAATTTTTCCCACTTGGATGTTTATAGTTTTAACTTGTAGCTATACATTTGATGCGCTATTGTTGTTATAGCTAATTCTTGTCCATACACAATAATTAATTAAACTTTCTAATCACATAATTTAATTTATATATGAAACATGTGAGTTTTTAAATATAATTTGTGTAGGAGGAAAATCCTCAACTCTCCTTGGGATCCAATTTAAAATGAGACATAATCATATTCCCGATGCTGAAAGTGTTGCCACCCATCCTCCTAATTTAGATATTATATAATAATACTATATTATATTATATTATAAAATAAAAAAAATAAAAAATAAAAAAGACAAGAGGTATCAATCAAGATATATCGTATCAAATTAATTCATAATTAATAAATTTGTTTTGAGTGGAAATGCACACCTGAATTTATTACGGTGGCAGCAACGTTTTGAGTCTCTCACCAAAATTTTGTTGATATCATTCTGTAAAATAGCGAAGAACAAGAAAGAATGAGAATTTGAAGTAGAAAGATTTTATGTAATTTCACTTATAGGATTTGTTTACAATGGAAATTAAGCAAAACTCATAGCATCATTTCTAATTCTATATAATATTATTACAATTAAATACTTATTTTTTTTTTCCTTATTACATTAACAAACGTACGATTTGATTTTTCCATTGAACTTGTTGTATCTCTGGTTCGATCAATACTTGTAGTTGTACCAGTAGATACCTTTATTCTTCTCGCTATCTTCATCTGGCTCTATGTATACACATTTCTTTGATTCTCTCCATAACGCCAACATAAATGGAGTCTTATCAAACTGATAAAACTCCCCCAAAATTGGCACCATCGCTTTCGTCGCTTCCATTGCATGATAATGAGGAAGATATGAAAACAAATGGTGAACCACATGTGTATCCGTAACATTATGAAACACTTTGTTTAAAAACCCGAAATCTCGATCGACCGTCGAGAGCGCTCCGTTCATCCAATTCCATCCGTTGTCGTCGAATCGAGGCAACGAAAGATGGGTATGTTGGAGGTACGTTACGGTCACAAGAAAGGCGTTCATAACCATCAACGGACCTCCGTAAACGAAGAAGACGGTAGCGAATCCTTGAATCGTCGCCCATGTGTACAACATATACATCATGGAGAGAAGCCCGAGATCGGAGAGAACGATCAGGACTCGCTCGTTATCGGAGAAAATCGGACTTTGCGGATCGTAATGGCTCGCAAATCGATCGTAAGGTCTCCCAGCAGCATTGATGGACAAATAGATGTACCATCCAAGACTGAGTTTAATAGCCAGGGTTAGGATTAAACCCATGGTGTTATTGAACAAAATCGCCACCGAACCACGTTTCGATTTTGGTTTCGGGACATAAACCTCATCACGCTCAAGTGAGCCAGTGTTAAGGTGGTGACGACGGTGGCTCAACTTCCATGAAAAGAAAGGTGTGAAAACGAACGAGTGAATCACAAACCCTACTGTATCATCTAGCCATGAGTAGTCACTAAAAGCATGGTGACCACATTCATGGCCAAGAACCCAGATCGCCATGAACATAAAACCTTGGAGACACCAGTAAATTGGCCAAGCAAAGTAACGAAGTGGGTGAGGGAGGTTTGGGATGTAAGTGGTGGCGATGTGGTACAAAATGACGACTGAAATGATGTCACGAAAGAGGTAGAAAAAGGATCGAATCATGGATCTTTCGAAACAATGAGGTGGTATGGCTTTCTTTATATCTCCTAATGTAAATGGAGGTTTTGAAGCTGGTGATCGTTTGAATCCTTCGAAATAAGATTTATCAACAGAGATAGCCATGGTTAAGTTCTTGGTTTATAAGAATTAGAAAGAAAGAGAGAAACGATCCAGAGAAAGAGGTAGTTTAGAGTAATTAATTAATGGCTCCCTGCCTCCACATACATAGATTAGTATATATACACAAAATATTCACGCACGTGAAGAGATATATATATATGTATATGTATATGTATATGTATAGATTTGGACAAGAACCTTCGATTTGAGTGTAAATTAACGCCGTCACCGGAGAATAAAAATTGTTGCTTTGACTGTGTTCTTCGTTTTTTGAAAAGATACAAAATTAATCTAACGAGCCATTTTTCTTAAATAGATTTATTTTTTAAAAAGTGTACATTGTTTTATTTTTAGTTTAATGGTTATTTATTAATAAAAAAAATTGTTTCCGTTATTTTTTGAAAAAATGTAACGACAAGCTTTACTTTTTAAAGGGTCAAACTAAGAGCATCCACAATGTGCTTTTTCATAGCTTTTTCAAAAAACAAAAACCCTCTTTTGAGGTTTTTCACATAGTGGAAAGCTTTTTTGGGTGAACTTTTTCGCGAGGTTTTTCGTCATAACTTGTAACTGCACGACCTGTTTTTTCATAACTTTTTCGTATTTAATCAGTTTTAACTTTATAGAATTTTATAAAAGTTTTGTATTTAATCAGTTTTATTTATTTATCAGTTTTATTTATTAATATATTTAAAGTAATCCTATTTAAATATAATTATTAAATAAATAATATAAATAAATACATAATGAAAGTAATTATATTTTATATTTTTAAAATAATATCTCAAATTTGACAAATTTATACAGTTTTAACAGATTTCTTAATGACCCACTTTTTATTTTCAGTTATACATACTTTTAAATTTAACATTTTTTAATATTGTATTAAAATATTAAAAAAATTATGTAAAATAAATACATAATTAAATTAATAATATTTTCTTGATATGAATAAATATGTATTTGTATGAATTTTAATGTATTTATTTTTATAAATAAGAATAAAAATGATATAAAGTTAAAATAGTGGGATCCTGAATAGTTTAAAAAAGTAATGAAAAAACTTGGGTGAGGTTTTTCACATAGTAGAGGTATATAAAGGTTTTTAAGTTGTTGATATGACAATAATGTGTAATAAAAAAGCTATGAAAAAACTCGGTGAATAAATCGTACATTGTGGATGCTCTAAATACACCCTAGTCTAAATTACCAATCACACCTTAGTCTAATAAACCCAATAATTTGTCATTGTTTTCCAAACCCTCCTCCTCACACTTGCTTTTTTATTTTTTTTTAAATGATAGTTACAATTTTGGTCCCTAAACTCATTTTATTTATTTACTTTATACCTTTTTGTTTTATATTTTACATTTAACATTTTTATTATATTAACACATATAAGCGTATATTAACTAATATACGTTAAAAAAATAATTTTTAATTTTAATTGTTATAAGAAGAAAAATACAAATTGTACAAAGTCCAAAATTAATTTTTAAAAACTAATCCGCTATATTTACAAAAGTTTTTTGAGTTGGTTTGAGTTGATTATAGAATTCTAGACATGACATATACATGGTTTGCCATCCAGTTGCTGACGTGATTTTGTTCTGGGGCCATAATGCTGAAATGGGAGGCATTGGGTACTCTCCTTCTAACTGGACCATCACGTAATGATTGTTGTTTACGTGTGAAATTGTAAGGACCCGATGGTATTGAAACTCTTCGGGACCTTTCCAGAGAGGAAAACAAGTCATACAACCTCCATTGGTTAAAAGGTGAAATATCACACCAAACCTATTGGCTATCAATATACCTGTCTCAGGCATAGTCATCCAGTGTTGCTCTGGTGATGGCGATTCCCAAAAAGACAACGAAGTAAGTATTTCATCGATTCCATAGAAAACTCCAGAGTATGTCGCATATGAACTCGTTAACTCATCTAATAATTCATGACGAACTTATGGCCATTGGTCTTCGCCATACCCGAGACAAACATCTATTGATCGGAAACCACAATTCCCATCACCCCTTACATCTTGTATATTTGTGATGTATGGATGAAAGATTTCTGGAATTTGCTTCAACAATAAACTATGTCCCTCCAGCAGTATCTCGTTTAAGTTACGGAATTGGTCCCTAAAAGAAAAATACATTTTACAAAGTTATAATAAAATGTAATTGTTACAAAAAGAAAAATACATTTTACAAAGTTATAAGAAAATCAAAAGTTACAAATTTTATAAATTTATAAAATCAAAACACACACATATATAATGGTGTAACTTGTTAAAATTAAATCAAAAAATATTCAATATTAGACTCATTTCGAATGTATTGATAAGACGATTATAATGGTGTAATTTGTTAAAATAAAAAATTACTTTTTTAACGTATATTAGTTAATATATGCTTATACGTGTTAATATAATAAAAATGTAAAATGTAAAATATAAAATATAAAACCAAAAGTTATAAAGTAAATCAATAGAAAGAGTTCAGGGACCAAAATTGTAACTATAATTAAAAATAAATAAAAATGAACGGTTGTGAAAGGGTTCGGAGAGTAAATTACAGATTTGGTCCCTAACGTTTGGCGTTTGTTATAGAATTGGTCCCTAAAAGAAAAATGCATTTTACAAAGTTATAATAAAATGTAATTGTTACAAAAAGAAAAATACATTTTACAAAGTTATAAGAAAATCAAAAGTTAAAAATTTATAAAATAAAATAAAATCAAAAGTTACAAATTTTATAAATTTATAAAATCAAAACACACACATATATATGTCACGTCTAGAATTCTATAAGTAACTCAAACCAACTCAAAAAACTTTTGTAAATATAGCGGATTAGTTTTTAAAAAATAATTTTGGACTTTGTACAATTTGTATTTTTATTTTTATAACAATTAAATCAAAAAATATTCAATATTGGACTCATTTCGAAGGTATTGACAATACGATTATAATGGTGTAACTTGTTAAAATTAAAAATTACATTTTTAACGTATATTAGTTAATATACGTTTATATGTGTTAATATAATAAAAATGTAAAATGTAAAATATAAAACCAAAAGGTATAAAGTAAATCAATAAAATGAGTTTAGGGACCAAAATTGTAAATATCATTAAAAAAATTAAAAAAACATGTTTGTAAGGAGCTAGGAAAACAATGCAAAATTTTAATCTTAATTGCACCCTAGTCATGTAGTCTAGGGTGCATAAAACAACACCCCTTTTTAAAAGTGTATATATATTTTTTTAATATCAAATATCGTGTTATAACCACAAGGGTTCTGACGTACCAGTTAAGATCTAGGGGAATGTGGTGAAATATCTAATATGTTCAGGAATTTGAATTCGGCGTACAAACAATTTTGACCATTGAGGTTTAATCAAGGCTGATTTCTTACAGTCGTAATTTATCAATGGATTACTTTAGACATAGCCAAGGACACCCTTAAAAAAATCGGATTGTATATTTGTTTTTATATTTATTTAATACAATAAATTAGTAGTAATTTATACAATAACAAAATGTTAATTATAATGGTTAAATGTGTCGGTACATAATCACTTGCGGGCCTTGCAGCTGCTACTTTGTGGGACATGGCGGCTTAACTGCTGATTTCATAATGACCAGTGATGATGCAATATATACATGGGCACAGGAATGTGGTAGGGATAGGGCTGCGGATTGAATCAATTCCCATTTCCGTCCGTCGCCCCCAATTTTATTTTATTTTATTTTACTTTTTTTTATCGTCTTTATTTCTGTTTCTGCCTAAGAATGTGATCATATTTCTATCTTTAAAAGAAAAAGGGATTCTCAATGAAAAATCAAGCATTTTTTTATATGAAGTATTATAAAATTAAATGTGTTAAACACCACACTTAAACCCAATATGGTCCATGTTTAAATATCATATATTTCCAAAAAAAAATTATTTTTATAGAGTATCAAATATTCATATCTTAACAAAATCTAATAAAAATAGTTAATAATAAGTCTAATTATTTATAAATAAATATATTTAATATACGGGGACAAGACAGGTCAGGGATCACGTTACCCGTTCCCCTCCCCATTCCCGGTTTTTAACTTTTCGGGATCTCCATCCCTGTCCCTATACCAAAGGTCTTTAACTTTTGGGGATCCCTGTCCCCATCCCTAGCCTATAATCTTTTGGTCTTATAAGTTAATTCTTATAAAGTAGTTTATTAGGACGCTTTAAAATTGGTGGGTGTCCTATAAACCTAATTTTATTGTTGTGACCACAAATAAGATTCAAATGAACAGAACATTAAGGGGTTGTTTTTTTTTAAAACATCTTAATGACTCTTAAGTCTGAATCGTTCAGACCTTTTTACACACCACCTCTTATTAATCACAACTAAAATAAGACTTCAGACTTTAGACCTCTTAAAAAACAAACGACACCTAACAAACTCAAGAGCAATAGAAAACGAAGCAACAACAAGCCACGTAACTCATCCAAGTACCCGGGTTGTATCACCAATCCATCCAAAAATAGTTGAAGCCTTTAGCAAATGCAATATAGCAGCGAAATGATGTGATCTGAATATCAAAAAATGAATCCCGTTACAAATGAGGATTATCGGAATACTCTGTCTGATATCAAATTTTTAAATGCTATAATGTCTGTACCATTCAAATATTAGCAGGAGAATATTTAGGTCTCGTTTGGCTTGGAGGATTTGATTGGATTTGAAATTGAATTTCATTCCAGTTCCATGTTTAGTTTGAAAGATTTCCAAGATTTGAAATCCGAGATTTCTTTGAAATCCACAAACACAGGATTTTGAAAGCCACGGGGTGGTTGGTATTTCACGAGATTTTGTAGAATTTGTATGTAATAATGTTTTAAAATAAGCTAAAAACATTTGTTTTGTAATAATCAATTAATGAATAAGTAATTTAATTCTTCTTATAATTATTTATAATTTGTTTCATATAAATTATTTTTAAAGAATGAAATTCAATTCTATTCAAAATCCTACTTACCAAACACACCAATGATTTCAAATCTTTCAAAATTAAAATCCCTCTAATTCAAAATCTTTCCACGAAATCAATATCGCTCAAAACCATCAAACCAAACACCCCCTATGATTGGCTTGCACGATTTGGAATCGAACTATATTCTAATTCTATGTTCGGTTTCAAGGAAAATGTGGATTTGAAATCTCAGAATTACAATGAAATTCCACAACCAAGGGATTTAGAAATCTCATTGGGTAGTTGATATTTCATGGGATTTCATAAGTTTGATTGTAATAAAGTTTTAAAATATGTTAAAACACTTGTTTTTATAATATTCAATTAATAAAAAAAGTAATTTAATTATTTTTATAATTTGTTTTTCAAAAGTATTTATAAAAAATGAAATTCATTTTCATTCCAAATCATACAAACCAAACATACTAAGACTATCCACAATGGTGATAAAAAAACAATCCAATCCAATCTAGATTGGCTAAAAAACAAAGCTAGATTATTAAAAAAATATAAAAAAATGGATCCAATGCCCAATCTTGCTCACGATCCGATCTTGGATTGGAGCTTTTCTTTTTATTTATTTTTTTAATTTAATTTTCCATGTGTCAAATTTCCATTGGTTAATATTGGATTTTGTTTAGATAAAACTTATCATATTAAAAAGATGAGTTTAACAAAAAAAATAAAAAATATACCAAAATTCATAATTTCAATTCCCTACAAATAGAGACCAATATTGACATATTTTCATCACACCAATATTTCTCTCTATTTCAATACTCTCTTCATCTTGAATATTCTCTTCATTTTCTGTTATGGATCCAAACTACCCAAATTTTTGTTTCGGTTCTCAATATCCTGATAACCTTCAAGATCACATGCCATTGTCCCCCACTGATTATGTGTTGTCTTTTCCCCTAAAGATCACATGCCATTGTCCCCCACTGATTATTCTAACGTTTGCTATATATTTGGTTGTCTTTCATCAAGATTTATTCATACAATCTCTCTTCAAACACCTTCATATTTCACTAAAATGTCTCTCAGTGAAAACTCATCACCAGAATCAGTTGATGAATTTGACGCATGGCAATCACGAGTTCTTAAACAAAGCCATCAAATTGATTGCATGCTTGAGGATATCCTCATCAACTCCTCCAATCTGTTCATAGGAGATCAACCTCCAAGAGCAAGAAGAAGGTATTGTGACAGGCAACGCGAGATGGGTGAATCGCGTTTGATGCAAGACTACTTTGTGGACAATCCAACGTATGATGACGTTATCTTCCGGAGAAGATTTCGAATAAGAAGACCTTTATTCCGTCGTATAGTTGATGTTGTGACTACTAATGATGAATATTTTCAACGAAGACCTGATGCCACAGGTAGACAAAGTCTTTCACCATTGCAAAAATGTACTTGAGCCATGAGCGTGTTGGCGTATGGCACATCAGTCGACGCAGTTGACGAATATTTGAGAATGAGTGCAACCACAACAAAGGATGCTCTCTTGAACTTTGTAGATGGTGTCATCTCATGTTTCGGTGATGAGTACCTCCGAAAGCCTAACAACGATGTAACACCCCGAATTTCGAAAAAGATCATTTCAAGTTAATACTGAAATCAGTAACTTCAAAAGGGAAAAATAAGATATATGATTTTGGATTTGAATCCTAGACTTTATATTCTTTATGGATAAAGGATTCAATTACGAGTCCAACGGTCCTTTCCGGAGCGAAATCGGAGCTATAACAAAGAAGTTAAGGCCAAAGCAGTTAATAAGAAGAAAATCGGACAAACAGTGCATTACGCAAGTTGTGCCGCGACTTAGGGCCAACCTCGCGACTTGAGAGGGCACGAGCGACTTATGCCGCGACTTAAGGTCGCAGCATAACCCGCGAAACCCACTGTCAGGTCAAAACGCGATTTTCAGCCCTCAAGCCTCATTTCTCTCAACCAAACCCTAACTCTCTCCCCCTTTTCTCTCCCAAACCGAACCCCAAACCCCAAATTCGAACCTTAACCAATATTGAGGGTTTTTCCTCCTTAAACCACATATGAATCTTCATCATCTAACTAGTTGAGATCATGAACCACCTTCATCTTCATCTTCTTCACCAAGTTCTTGGGGGTTTCATCTAACTCTTTTCACCATTGGAAGATTGGAAGCTTATGGTTCGTTTTAGAGATCTACAAGTGTTTTGGTTGGTTATTCAAGCTATTAGTTGAGGTAATATTCTCCTTCTTCAAGTATGGAAAATTAGGGTTTTTGGTATAAGATGAAAAGTTCATGTAAATGTCTGGGGAACATTTCTAAAAGGGTTGAATATGATTATTTATGGTTGGAAATGTGTGGATCTAGGTTTTGGAAGAATCGTGCTTATGGATTCAAGTTCTTCAAGAAAGCTCTAAGTGGGGTAAAATCTATATTTAGCCAAAATCTAGCAAGGTGAGTTCAAGTTGATTTGTGAAAACGTTGTACATGCCAAAAATGTTTATTTTAAAGCATTTATGTGTTTTACATGAAATTATCAACTATTGAGTTATTTGATAACTTTTGATTATGTGAAGTGTTTAGCTTATTAAACCTTATAAAACACCACATTTGAGATTCTTGGGATATTTTGATAAGTGTGACAAAGGACCATGTTTTGGTGATTTATTGCATAAATAGGTATTTGGTCAGAAATGCACTTTTAAGTGTTTGCCGGGTTTTATGCATCATTCATGAAATGAGAGATTTTGAAAAGTACAAAGGTGTGAGTCATTTGGTTTTGGGTCATTTCCAACTTTGGAGAACACTTTAGAAAATAATAATCCTTTTTGGGTTTTGGGCCGAAGGCCAATTGTGATTCGAGAAACAACGTTTTGGGAAAGATGTATTTTGGTTTATGTAACCACTTTGGCTCTCGTATTTTTAGCCAAACATTCATTATGCCTTTTGGGGCTTGGTTTACACTCAAATGAGTCTTTGGAACATTTGTTCAGTTTTGTTAGCTCGTTAAGGAGCCTTGGACGTATGGTGTACTTAGTTGCATCTTATTTGAGAGTTACATGATGTTTTGAATGCGTTAGTTCATTCTTTTGAGTCATGTAACGTTTTAGACTGTAATGCATTGGACCCATAGGCATATGAGTCAGTTGGTTAGTGGGGACTTTATCCCCGTTTTGGGACTGGATTTTGTTTATGGCTAGTGGGAGCTCGAGGTATAGATCGTGGGTGGTTGAACTCGATAACCGCGTAACCTTTATTGAAGGGCTCGAGGTATAGATCGTGGGTGGTTGAACTCGATGCACGTTTGTAATCCAGTCTGGTTACTCATCGTGGAATTTAGTGTCCGCGTTTGAAGTCTAGTGAGTGGTCCCCAAGTCATGTTTTTATGTAAGCTTGCGTTGGTGCTCTGCAGAGCCGTTACGGAGCTAAGTCTTGCGGTGGTACCCATGGTGAGCCGGATACGGGGACTTGTGGCTTTGGTTGTGACACTCATTAGAGGTCGAGTAGACACTAGGATCAGTGGTGTCTTGCGGTGGTAGCTCAGAGGAGCCGGATACGGGGAACCATGGTCTTATGTGAAACTGGAGAACATCGATAAGTGGCCTAACTTTGTGTGCCCGCCACTTTCGATGGAATTCGGGTATCCCCCGTCACCGAAAGGTGTTGTTTTTGGGTATTGATTTTTATTATCCAAGTTTTCGATGACTTTTTATATAAGTGGATTTTATTCTTGAGTTATGGGTTGAGTATTGTGCCCCACTCGTGTTTTGGGTGTTTCGGGATATAAAGTTTTAATCGCATTTTCATAAATGGAGAGTTCGATTTCTATTCACGTTTTGAGTAAGTGTTGGATTGTTTTACTTCATGAAATAACGTTTGGCGTTGAGACGTCCATTTATAAATTGCATAATATTGGAAACAGACCGCTCTCATATTTAAAGTAATTCATTTTAAAGGATCATGATTTAAGTTGCATTATTTCCGTTTAATGTTTTTTTTATAATCATGATGAAAACTCTTGAACTCACTAGGCGTTAGCCTAACCCTTTTTATTTATCGGCATGTGCAACAAGTATCGGTTGGGAATAGCTCTATTAACACTGTGCTGAGAGGAGTGCTAGATGTGTGCTCGAGAAGTGGTTATCTTAGTGAAGTCTTCCGCACTTGTTTCGGGAAGAGCAACTTGTGTTTGAGGATTAAGTAACACCCGACTTGGTTTAGTCTTTGGGTATTAATGGAGTTTGAATTTGTTTAAGATTAAATAGAAAGTCTTATTTTGGAGATTTACCGTTTACTTGATGTAATATTGAAATTTTAATTAGTTGCTCTTACCAAACTTTGAGGGTGTTACAAGTTGGTATCAAAGCTTAAGTTTGAGAGATTTAGGTATTGACTTTGGATGCCTAGACTCAAACTAGCGTAATTTTAAGTAATTGAATGTGAGATTGCACAATTAGGCACTTTAAGATTGGATGATTCGAGGTGGTTGGAGTCACTAGGAACGAGAGTCACGCCAAAAATGGCAAGGATGATCATGTACAATACGTTTATAATAGCACCTGACCAGTGTTATGGTGAACCTACGAGTTACGTGTGTATGCTTGAACTGCCTTGGTATGATAACCGTTGGGGTAATGAAGCAATTTTTATATGGGTAACCATTAGAAGGAGCTGATGATTTTAGTATTCGTTACTTGGAGTAACGGTAAGCATGGTGATTGCATTAAGTGGACAGTTCTGAGTCAGATTTATTGGTTGGATTAGAACCATAGACTTTTGGAACTAATGATATTTCGAGGAGAAATTATGAGGTGACCCTATGAAATCCCTAATCTTCGCTTTAAGATGTCGAGCATATGGATGACGATAGTGTACCTGAGAAATCGAGGAGCGTGGGTTCCAAGTGTTGAGTGCCGATCAAATTCATGCATGAAATGTATTTCTGGAATAAATTACATTAATTATTTCTCAACTTTGTGATCTAGTTCACGCAGAAGAATTTGAGGCATTAGACCTATACTCTTCCCCAGTTAATTAAGTGACGATCTTTATGCTTCGACAAACCTTCGGGTTAAAACCGTGTGTGGTTGTTTGGGGACGAGTGGTTTTGAATTTGTGGGCAAATGGTATGGCGACATATTATGTGTCGGTGGTGTGCCACCTTATGAGGTATTGGTGAATAATGATGATACTATGGTTGACAAATAAAGCAGTATGATTTGGGGTTTAGATTTCGCGAGTAGGTGTCAACTTTATCGACATTGCTAATCGGGAATGAAATATTTGGTAGTATACCCATGTTTGCAGGATGGCCATCTCGAGGTTAGGTGTTGGCGCTTGATTTTGAGGACAATGACTTTTGGTGTGCCTTAGTGTGCTTCCGTCAGATCTGGTGTGTCTGCAGGACAAGCGATAACCTTAGGAAAATTAGATGTTGATAAGCAAGAAGCAATCATTGGTGTTTCGATCATTGTCATGACCTTCGCTGTTTTGGCAATCGATGCTTGAATGCATAGCGGGAGTTGTGTAACCTCGGAGTTTGGGATAATCGAATATCTATAAAGTGCGTTGGTATGTTTCTGGAGGAAACATCAGACCAATGCTGGGATCTATGGAAGTTTGGGAGCCCTTGCAGACATCGTGACTGTGTCAGCTTTGAGGAACGGAGTTAAGGTTGTGTTGGATCAGACCAAACTAGTCATTAAGAAATTTCGTCAAAGGACAATAACTCTTAGTGATGATGATTATTGGAAACTTTTGGTGAGAATGTGGAGGTAGACTTTTAGTACAAATCGATTATTGAGGAGACCTTGATGCGTCGTAATTAGAGGTATCTAAGGGAAAAGGCTGCTTTGGGGTATTCTTGGTGGAAATGACTAGATAAAGTTGTAAGTTGCTTTTGGGGTAATATGATCAATCTAAGGTTGGGAGGCAATCGAGATTTAATTGTTAAGAAGTGATTAAGCAAAGATTCAACGTTCATCCCGGCATGGGTGAGTTATATCAATCGGTGAGGTTGATTTTGTGATGGCCCGTTATGAGAAACGTGGCGACAACCTTAAACGGGATGTAATCGGTTTCGTACATGAGGTAAGGTTTCGTGAAGGGATTCCTTTTGGATAGGGAATCAATTGATCTCGCCAAGGGCGATGTTGGGTGATTGGTTGGTGCCAGATTTCAAGGACGAAATCTCTTTTAAGGTTTGGAGGATTGTAACACCCCGAATTTCGAAAAGCATCATTTCAAGTTAATATTGAAATCAGTAGCTTCAAAGGGGAAAAATAAGATATATGATTTTGGATTTGAATCCTAGACTTTATAGTCTTGATGGATAAAGGATTCAATTACGAGTCCAACGGTCCTTTCCGGAGCGAAATCAGAGCTATAACGAAGAAGTTACGGCCAAAGCAATTAATAAGAAGAAAACCGGACAAACAGTGCATTATGCGAGTTGTACGGCGATGATAGGCGGGTTTACACCCCCCCTAATCTAACCGCAAGTGTACGGGTCGAATCAAGTAATATATACTTAGAAGTACGAGTATCGAACCAAGGGAACTAGGAACTGAGTATCACAATGACTATATTCACTATTAACTGAACTGTCCAAAAGGTTGAATTTTTAGGAATAATTAACTAAATACTAATAAAAATAAATCAAATAGACACACTATTCAAATAACGACTTTGGAAACTTTTATGGAGACAAATAGTTGAGGGTTGGAAATCCTATGGTTTTCACTAATGAACAATATTCTTGAAAGCAATTATCAGTTAAACCCTTTAATGAAAATCTAATCTGTGAAATCACCGTTGTTCTTTCTCAAGCAACAACGGATTTTATTTTGAAAGCACAAGCCTCATCTCTCGATCTTAACACATGAATTCAAAACACATTAAGTTCCAGATTATTATGATACTAAGGTTTAGTTGGTATATCTCTATCCAATTTCTCACCTTAGGCATATAATTCTAGTTCTTGTTAACAATTAATTCTCTCAAACTTAATTTATAACGAACAAATCAGATGAAAGTTGATCAGACTCACAAAAGTATTAAAACCCAAATCATATGCTTCATTAGTTAGGAAAAACTGATAAAAACTCCCAATTACATGTTCACAAGCTTAAACCATAATCAAACCAACCCCCAACATCTAAAGATTAGTTCATGTCGGGGGTATTAAACAAGAAAGTAGTAGAAGTAGTCATAGATCTAAGAAAAATCTCTCGAAGAATCAAAGATTGAAAAACTCCCTTTTGATTATGTGATACCGACAAAGAATCGGAAGAAATTCGTGTAAGAATCGCTTCCCAAGATGTTCCTAGCTTCAATGCGGTGTTTTCTTCTTGTAAAAATCGCCCAAAGATTGCCCCCTTGCTTCCTCTTGTCGCCCAATTGAGAATAGCATGATATGTCCTTCAAAACCCTAAGAGATATGTATAAAAAACGTCCAGCACCATTCTCGTGGGTTGATCCGTGAGTTCAGCTTTAGCAACCCACATAACAAGGTACCCTAATTTTCATTCTGGTAGGTTGCTCCGTGGGTTCAGCTTCAGCAACCCACATAACAAGGTACTTCAGCCACTAATTTTGGCCAACTTTTGAAATTGATTTTTCTTCTTAACTTCACTTTTTCACCGTCCATTTCTCGGGCTTGGAACTTGACGTACGTTATGCTCGATTATCGTTCGGAAAAGTACTTTTCACCTTCATTCTTGGCTATCTCATAACATGATGCATAATCCTGAAACACTTGATTTAAATTATAAAACTCCGCTAATTTCACTTGGAATTAAACACTTTTACCCGGTTAATGATATAAAAATAACACCATAAATTAGTGTTATCACGCGACTTAGGGCCAACCTCGCGACTTGAGAGGGCACGAGCGACTTATGCCGCGACATAACCCGCGAAACCCACTGTCAGGTCAAAACGCGATTTTCAGCCCTCAAGCCTCATTTCTCTCAACCAAACCCTAACTCTCTCCCCCTTTTCTCTCCCAAACCGAACCCCAAACCCCAAAGTCGAACCTTAACCAATATTGAGGGTTTTTCCTCCTTAAACCACATATGAATCTTCATCATCTAACTAGTTGAGATCATGAACCACCTTCATCTTCATCTTCTTCACCAAGTTCTTGGGGGTTTCATCTAACTCTTTTCATCATTGGAAGATTGGAAACTTATGGTTCGTTTTAGAGATCTACAAGTGTTTTGGTTGGTGATTCAAACTATTGGTTGAGGTAATATTCTCCTTCTTCAAGTATGGAAAATTAGGGTTTTTGGTATAAGATGAAAAGTTCATGTAAATGTCTGGGGAACATTTCTAAAAGGGTTGAATATGATTATTTATGGTTGGAAATGTGTGGATCTAGGTTTTGGAAGAATCGTGCTTATGGATTCAAGTTCTTCAAGAAAGCTCTAAGTGGGGTAAAATCTAGATTTAGCCAAAATCTAGCAAGGTGAGTTCAAGTTGATTTGTGAAAACGTTGAACATGCCAAAATGTTTATTTTAAAGCATTTATGTGTTTTACATGAAATTATCAACTATTGAGTTATTTGATAACTTTTGATTATGTGAAGTGTTTAGCTTATTAAACCTTATAAAACACCACATTTGGGATTATTGGGATATTTTGATAAGTGTGTCAAAGGACCATGTTTTGGTGATTTATTGCATAAATAGGTATTTGGTCAGAAATGCACTTTTAAGTGTTTGCCGGGTTTTATGCATCATTCATGAAATGAGAGATTTTGAAAAGTACAAAGGTGTGAGTCATTTGGTTTTGGGTCATTTCCAACTTTGGAGAACACTTTAGAAAATAATAATCCTTTTTGGGTTTTGGGCCGAAGGCCAATTGTGATTCGAGAAACAACGTTTTGGGAAAGATGTATTTTGGTTTATGTAACCACTTTGGCTCTCGTATTTTTAGCCAAACATTCATTATGCCTTTTGGGGCTTGGTTTACACTCAAATGAGTCTTTGGAACATTTGTTCAGTTTTGTTAGCTCGTTAAGGAGCCTTGGACGTATGGTGTACTTAGTTGCATCTTATTTGAGAGTTACATGATGTTTTGAATGCGTTAGTTCATTCTTTTGAGTCATGTAACGTTTTAGACTGTAATGCATTGGATCCATAGGCATATGAGTCAGTTGGTTAGTGGGGACTTTATCCCCGTTTTGGGACTGGATATTGTTTATGGCTAGCGGGAGCTCGGGGTATAGATCGTGGGTGGTTGAACTCGATAACCGCATAACCTTTATTGAAGGGCTCGAGGTATAGATTGTGAGTGGTTGAACTCGAAGCCCGTTTGTAATCCAGTCTGGTTACTCATCGTGGAATTTAGTGTCCGCGTTTGAAGTCTAGTGAGTGGTCCCCAAGTCATGTTTTTATGTAAGCTTGTGGTGGTGCTCTGCAGAGCCGTATACGGAGCTAAGTCTTGCGGTGGTACCCATGGTGAGCCGGATACGGGGACTTGTGGCTTTGGTTGTGACACTCATTAGAGGTCGAGTAGACACTAGGATCAGTGGTGTCTTGCGGTGGTAGCTCAGAGGAGCCGGATACGGGGAACCATGGTCTTATGTGAAACTGGAGAACATCGATAAGTGGCCTAACTTTGTGTGCCCGCCACTTTCGATGGAATTCGGGTATCCTCCGTCACCGAAAGGTGTTGTTTTTGGGTATTGATTTTTATTATCCAAGTTTTCGATGACTTTTTATATAAGTGGATTTTATTCTTGAGTTATGGGTTGAGTATTGTGCCCCACCCGTGTTTTGGGTGTTTCGGGATATAAAGTTTTAACCGCATTTTCATAAATGGAGAGTTCAATTTCTATTCACGTTTTGAGTAAGTGTTGGATTGTTTTACTTCATGAAATAACGTTTCGCGTTGAGACGTCCATTTATAAATTGCATAATATTGGAAACGGACCGCTCTCATATTTAAAGTAATTCATTTTAAAGAATCATGATTTAAGTTGCATTATTTCCGTTTAATGTTTTTTTTATAATCATGATGAAAACTCTTGAACTCACTAGGCGTTAGCCTAACCCTTTTTATTTATCGGCATGTGCAACAGGTATCGGTTGGGAATAACTCTATTAACACTATGTTGAGAGGAGTGCTAGATGTGTGCTCGAGAAGTGGTTATCTTAGTGAAATCTTACGCACTTGTTTCGGGAAGAGCAACTTGTGTTTGAGGATTAAGTAGCACCCGACTTGGTTTAGTCTTTGGGTATTAATAGAGTTTGAATTTGTTTGAGATTAAATAGAAAGTCTTATTTTGGAGATTTACCTTTTCCTTGATGTAATATTGAAATTTTAATTAGTTTGCTCTTACCAAACTTTAAGGGTGTTACAAACGATGATTTGGCAAGACTACTCCATGCCGGAGATCAACGTGGATTCCCAGGTATGATAGGTAGTATTGACTGCATGCATTGGGAATGGAAAAATTGTCCGAGCGCATGGGCTGGACAATATGCCGGAAGAAGTGGAAAGCCAACAATCATTTTAGAAGTCGTTGCATCATATGATTTATGGATATCACGCTTTTTTTGGAACACCAGGTTCGTTAAATGATATTAATGTACTTCATCGATCTCTTGTTTTTGATGATGTATTGACAGGTCGAGTACAAAAAGTTAGTTACATCGTGAATGGTCGCGAAAACGACAGGGCATATTATCTCACAGATGTCATATATCCTTCATGGTCTACATTTGTCAAATCAATTACGTTTCCTACTATCGAGAAACACAAGTTGTTCGCTCAATGTCAAGAGTCTGCAAGAAAAGCTGTTGAACGAGCATTTGGAGTTCTACAAGCTCGTTTTGCATTTATTCGACACCCATGTCTTGTTTGGGACAAAGATAATATGGGAAAGATTAGGATTGCTTGTCTCATTCTGCATAATATGATAGTTGAAGACGAGCGAGAGACATACCTCCATTATTATGATCCAGCTGAATTTCTTAATGATATGCCCATAAATCGACAACCCGAAAGCTATACAGAAGATGATGGTCAACCGTTTGGATTCTCTACTGACCGAATTGGAAACCTAGCCAGTTATATGGTTAATAGAGAACAACTTCGTAATAGAGAAACACATAATGCTCTAAAAAATGATTTGATTGAGCATATATGGCAAAAATTCGGCACTACTAATTAATTATGTCATTTATGTCTTTTAGATATGTAATTTCGTATTTCTTTTTGTAACTTGTTTTAATTATTTTCAATTATAAGTTTTTTAATAAAGATTATGATTTAAAGTATCAAATAGTTTAAAGAATCTATTTTTTATATGCAAAAAAAAAATGATAGATATGATAAAATATTAAAAATTAATATTTTTTAAAGAATATTTAAGATTGGATTGGATCACTGATGAAGGTTAAAAAATATGAGATTTGATTGAATTAGAGATTGGGTAGGTGGAAGAGAGAGAAATTAATTTTTTTAATAAAGATTGAATTGGATTGGATTGTGGATGTAGGTAGCCTAAGGGTCGCTTGGTTTGATGTAATGATTTTGAGGGATTTTGGATTTTGTGGAAGAATTTGGAATTGGAGGGATTTGGATTTGAAAATATTTACAATATTTGATGTGTTTGATTTGGAATTGAATTGAATTCCATTATTTATAAAATAAATTACTAAAAAAATGATAATAATTAAATTACTTTTTTATGAATTGATAATTACAAAACAAATGTTTTTTTACATATTTTAAACCATTATTATATACAAATCCTATGAAATCCTATGAAAACTCAACCACCCCCATGAGATTTCAAAATCCTATGTTTAAGGAATTTCAAATAAATCCTAGGAAGGATTTCAAATCCGAGCAACGTAAACACGGGATTTGAATGGCTTTGAATCCCAAATCCCCCCAAATCTATTCCATTCAAAAACATTTCGTCAAACCAAATGAACCTTTGGTGTATTTTATTCTTAATTAATTTAAGTATTTGACCTTTTCTTTTCTTATTCTCTCTTTTTATGTATAGGAATGTAAAGACATCTTCAACAGATTCTTCCAAATTTCTCCGAAATGGAGAATGGAACTTCAAAGTCTATAAAGCAAAAACACATTCAACTCCAACAAAATTTTCATTTTCGAGATTACTACATTCATTATATTATTTAAATAAAAAATTATATAAATATTACATTTATCTAACAAAATATTACTTTTCTTTCAAAAAATTTAAGGGGATGTTTGGTTGAAGATATTAAAAAGGTAAGAAATGAGAATGAAAATAAATAAGGATGTTTGTTTGCCTATAATATCATACGTCCATTACCTAATAACATATAATTTTTATTCCCCCCAATATTGGGAGGAATCCCGCTTCACTTCTTTCCCTCCAACAAATTTTGTATTTTGAGATTACAACATTGATTATATTATTTAAATATTACATTTATCTAATAAAATATTAATTTTTTTTAAAGTTTTTTTATTATAAAAATATATTAAAAAATTATTTATCTCTCATTGTAATTATTTTCAAAAAATTCTTTAAAGTTAAAGAATTTTATATTTTTTTTACTTTCTTAAAATTATTTAAAAAAACATACATAAAATTTTTAAAAATTTTGAATACAACACTTAATAGGCCACGTGCGAAATGCACAATGCCTCATGTTTTTACCTTTTAAGCAATGAGTAATAGTATATATGGAACGCCGGCGTATTTGACTAATTAATGTACTTTATATATATTATATATATATATATATATACATATATATATATATATATATATATATTAGTGTTTGGGTCCGTATGCATTGTGCGGAGACGATAATTTTTTTTAAAGAAGTATTGAACTAAATTAAAATGAAACATAATTCTCGGTGAATAATTATTTATATACAATATAAAACATGAATGTATTTTTATAAGTGGTTAACTTGTATATATTTATTATTATTTGTTGTCAAAATGAGTTTGTGATACACCGGTAATAATTTTGTTATTATGTTATTTAAAACTCAAACAACATGTATTACAACCATATCATTAATATTGAATCATAATAGCAAGTTATTATAGTAACTATTTTCCCATAAAATTGTATTATCATCAACTTGATAATTTGACACAAATGCTGAAATGCATCATCTCTTCTTTAGCTATTATAGTAACTCTTACTCCTTAAAGAATACAATTACTATCAGCTCTATAAGTTGTCTCGTATATTATTGATATATACGCACATCATTCTTTCCATTTAACAACTTACCAACATGGGATAATCAAAATTGGCGCCACATTTATATATATATATAGAGAGAGAGAGAGAGAGAGAGAGGGAGAGAGAGAGAAAAGATATTTTTCAACCCTCACAAAGGTTGTAACCTTGATCTCAACCGTCCATTAGATCTAGATTGGATTTATTTAGTTTATTGATAATTATAAAATCAAAAGGGTATATTTGTCTTTTACAAAATTGGATCTTTATTTCATTTTTTAATTATTAATGGTGGGTAACCGTTTCCTAAATTTAAGTGGTTATTAATGGTAGTGTGGGTTAACCGGTTGTGTTTATTCTTTTTTTCTTTTTCTTTTTTAAATATATTTCCTAATCATTGACGTGGTTGCTAGGGTCAAAATGATATAGTTTCCTTTTATGAAGATTCATAGGTTTTTTTGTTTTAGGGTTTAGCTTTCTGTTGAAGTTGAATTTAGATTTTGGTTTTGTAAGAAGTTTGTTTGTTGATAATTGATTTTTCAATGGACAAACAATCGGAGTTCGTCGGAAATTGCAGCGATGGTGACGGTTTGAAATATATTGATGAATGTCGGTCGACTGCTGTTGATGTTGTTGAAGGTAAGTCCGACGTTGATCTCGGCGAAGACCTTGCAACGTTGATTTCGTTGACATCTAATAAAAAAGAGGCCGTTTTGGTTTTTGATTCACTTCAATGTAACACTGTTGAAGTTGTGGATAGAGTTTCGAAACCGGTCGAAGTTTTTCATGCAGAAGAATGTTTTGTACCCGATATGGTTGTTGATAATGAAGGTTGGTTTATTTTTTTTTAATTCAGCTTATGTGTTGTAATGTAGGTTGCTATCGATATAGGTTTTATTAATGTTTCCGTGTAATGTATTTTATAAGAGGATGTTGAAAACATATATATCATGTACTGGTTTTCATGTTTTATTATTTTTGGTATGTACAATGAATCACGTATAACTTTTCATGAATTATATTTCATGTTTGATCATATGTTGTGGTGAATAGTAGTTCATGAATATAGTAGCGGAGTTTTTCATGAATTATATTTAATGTTTGATCATATCTTATGGTGAATAGTAGTTCATGAATATAGGAGCAGGTTTTAGGAATCGTTTACCCAACAATTACTCGGTAAGCTCTTACCAACAAGATTCAACACTTTGCAATTATATTCATCCATGGTCTTCCAAACACTTTGCTAACATTTATTCGAAATTTGACCCCATCGCATTGCATGGATAAATAACTTAGTAGATTTAAATATATCAATTTTCAAACAACTCTAAAAAAACAAACCTAATTATTAGGCTCAAAAATTGAAAAATAATAGTAATAAATTTTATTAAATCATAAAAAAACTGTTTGTTAACTTAAAAATAATATGTTGACCGAAATGTTGAATTTAAGTTATACCTTTTGTATTTATATTCCATGCGCCTAAGTTTCTACTATCCAAACAAACCCCACTCACCTTTTGAACCGCCGGTGCGCGACGAACACCTCGAGAGCAATGTTTTCGGAATTGGATTGATACAAAAGACAGTTTCCATGATTAGGAAGATGTTTAGAAGTGAGTTTTCTTCCCATTTTGCCCTTCAGCGGGGTTTATTTTCAAATAAAAAAAATAAAAAATGAATTTGATAATTATGAAAGTGGTGAATTAATCTAAACCGTTGGCTTATAAATCTATGGTGATGAGAAAGGTTGCAAGGGTTGCAAAATTTATTTGGGTTTTATATTAAAGCACCCATATATATATATATATATATATATATATATATATATATATATATATATATATATATATATATGGGTTGTTTAATTTGCAACCTTTAAAAAGATTGCAAACCTTGCAAACCACATCTTAACCGTCGGATTCATGATCGGCGGTTACAATAGATATGGGGCCCAATATTTTTAATTAAAAAAATAGAAAAGTACAAATAAAATAACCGTCGATCATGAATCCAACGGTTAAGATGTGGGTTGCAAGGGTTGCAATCTTTTTAAGAGTTGCAAAATATCCTTCCACTATATATATATATATATATTATATATATAGGGAGAGGGAGAAGTTCATTTGAGAAAATGGTAAATATATGAGAAATAGAGAAGTAATCTTAGCCATTCATCTGGTCAACATTTGTGGCTTTGACCGCGAAGCACCGGATAATTCCTTGTGTGGTCTATAGAAGGTAGAGGGGTAATTTCGTAAAATACACGGGATGAGTTCATATATGAATCTGTATGAATCACAAAGATTGATATATGAATCTGTTAATTAGTTCAACTGATTCATATATGAATCTGTTAATTAGTTCAACTGATTCATATATGAATCTTTGTGATTCATACAGATTCATATATGAATCACAAAGGTTCATATATGAATATGTTAGTTAGTTCAACTGATTCATATATGAATCACAAAGGTTCATATATGAATCAGTTAAAAGAGTTCAGTTGTGAATTGCACTGGTTCATATATGAACATATAGTTCATATGTGAATTATACATATTCATATATGAAGACAGCCCGTGTGTTTTGTAAAATTTACGAAATTGTTCTTCTATTTTTGGGATACCGTAACTTTTGACCAGTCAAAGCCGTAACTTTTGACCAGTCAAAGCCGTAACTTTTGACCGGTCAAAGCCGCAATATTTGACTAGTCAAATCCGATCTTGACCATATGAATGGCTAGGATTACTTCTCTATTTCTCATATATTTACCATTTCTCAAATGAACCAAACACTATATATATATATATATATATAGAGAGAGAGAGAGAGAGAGAGACGTTCAAATTATGCAACCCATGTAACATCTCTATCAACCACTCATTTTATTTTCACTTTTGTAAGAAAAAATAAAAAAAACTGAAAATAAAATGAGTGGTGGATAGAGGGGTTGCATAAGTTGCATCATGTAAAAGGGTTGCATAATAACCTACCTCTCTATATATAGTCATAGATCCAAAAGAGAAGTGTTAAATATGCGAGCAGTAGAGAAATGTTCATAACCCTTCATCTAAAAGAAATGGTCAAAAATTGTAGTTTTGACTGTGAAGCACCGAATAGCATGGTAACAACTACACGGAAGATAGAGGGGTAGTTTTATAACTTCTACAAATAAGCAGCAAAACAAGTGCATATGTGAACATGTGTTATTCATATATGAACTCGTGTAATTCATATATGAACTATTTAATAGATTCACATATGAATTATATGTTCATTTGTGAACTCGTGTAATTCATATATGAACTATTTTATGAACTTGTGTAATTCGCATATGAACTATTTAGTTAATTCATATATAAATTATTTATCTGATTCACATATGAACTATTTATCTGATTCATATATGAACTATTTAACTAATTCATATATGAACCCGAATGATTTAGCATATTACCATTCCATTTAAAAAAGAATGCTCAACAATTGCGACTTTGACTGTGAAGCCGGGGGGGGGGGGGGTCACCATGGCTCTTGATTATTTGATCCAAGGGTTGGGATCAATTCTCTACTTCTCATACGTTTAGTACTTCTCATTTGAACTTCTCCATATATATATATATATGTGTGTGTGTGTGTGTGTATGTGTGTAGACAGGTTCGTTTGAGAAACATATTGCCGTTACGAATTGGGAAATCATTGAGAGCACCATGTGTCCAGGACATTTATCATGAATGTTGTAAAAATTCACGTTCGTTATGCATGATGAATATGGACACATGATACTTTCGGTGGTTTTCCAATTACCAACTAATACGGGTTTCAATCGGACTTTACTATATTATAGAAGGAGGTTTAAGGGAAAACCTTAAAAGAATGGAAAACTGAAGAACATCCTGGTAACTCTTGATCTGGACGGTATGCATTTGTGCATACAAGTAATTTAGTTGTTTTTGGTTTTTATGCATGTGTGCATTATGCACGTGTGCATGTTACAAATTACTTGTATGCACAAGTACATACCATCCAGATGAAGGGCTACCAGGGTGCTCCTCAGTTTTTCGTTTTTTTGAGATTTTCCCCTGAACCTGACCCTATATATATAGGGGGCCATTCAAGGGAGAAATGAGTTATTTATGATAACCGTGAGATCCAATCTCAACCACAAATCAGATGATAAATTTGGAAATTATTAATTTTGGTAATTATGATTTAAATTTTAATTAAAGGGCAATTTAGGTATTTTAAAAATATCATCTCTCCCGCCTCCTCTCTCCAATAAACTTTTTTCTAGCGAATTTTTTCTGGCAAATACATGCATATTGTGATACCTTAACAAAATAACGAAAATAAAGAAAAAAAACATAGTGTGATACACTTAGTAATGCAACACCACCTGATACTTTGTGATACACTTCGTAAAACAAGGAAATACATTGTGATACCAAATGTGATACCTCATTATGATACCACATTGTGATACCCTACCGTTATACCAAATGTGATACCCCATTGTGATACTAGTGTGATACCTCATTATGATACCAAATTTGATATCCTACTGTTATACCAAATGTGATACCCCATTGTGATACCTCATTATGACACACTATGATACACTTTGTAAAACAACGATGATACATATTGTGATACCCATTAATTCTAGACTTTAAGACATAAACTCATTGTGATACACATTGTGATACATACCCATTCTAATAGCAACAAGGGTGATACCACTACAACACCTCTACGACCAGTGTGGTGGTCGGAGCTCGATCGACAAGTAGGATAACAATAAAATCGATCTGGGTTTTGGTGCTTCGTCGAGGTTTCCAGCGAGGTACAGATTTTGGTGCATTGTCGAGATCTGTGTTGTAGAACATCGTCACCTATTTGGATTCACTGATCTGCACGAGGGGAGAGAGATTGAGAAAGATACGAGGCTAAATTGACGTGTAACACCCTAAAAATCAGAGTGAATTTAAAATGCGGGAACTGGACAAATAAGCATCAACACTTGGTATAAACCTCCCAAAAAGGGGAAATGTACTTAACCTTTACAAACCTGAATACTGATATTGAACTCAACAACAAACTAATCTAAACATAACCTATCTAGATTACATCGGTTGTTAATCCAATATCACCAAAAGAATGGGACTTAAACAATTGCCCAACATCAATACTAGTCATCTCAAAAATCCTCGAGACCAAGCTCGTCACTCAAGCCCTTAGCAACCCACCGCTAACGGGAACCTGTTATACACATCATTTGAGAAAAAGTGTTAGGCTTAAAGCCTAGTGAAAACATACAGTTTATAAGTTTCAAGAGATATAAACAACTGTATCATAAGGTAATCTTTTCAATAAGGTTTAATTTTCAAATGAAACCTTTGCCACAACCGGGCCTTTTAAATGTAAACTCATCATACGATGACAAAGATAACCAGTTTTTACCAAGGATTGTAGCGTAACACAAATTAGGTCACAATCCGAGTTATGAGTCGAAACACTTGAAATCCATGTCCACGAACTATAAAGGTCCGTACTACGATGTGAGGGAGGGCCCCCGAGGAAACCAATTCAAAACTCGTTCACTAGGACTACACTATGACCCATGGCTAGTAACCGGTCTCACATAACCGTACCAAATAACCCCCGAGGATCACATGCATCCATAGCTACAAATAAGGGAAAATATGATCCATGGCTAGTAACCGGTCTCACATAACCGTACCAAATGGCCCCCGAGGATCATATACATCCATTTACAAAGAGGGGAAAAGACATCCCAAATATAAGTTGACTCAATACCTAGGGATCCACTAGTAATGGTACAGTCTCGTCACAACAACATATGTGACCAACCATAGATAGTCATATGATATAAAATAACATTCATAAACAAAAATGCATTTTCATGTTTAACTTCTGGTAAGTGTTATCCCAGTTTAATCTAGTTGGTAAATAATCAATTAAGTAATCAAGCAACACAATAATAATCAAGAGATATATAAATCAGAGTAACATACCAATCCCTTGAATAAACAATGAAACCCTTGAGTGTTCTTGATACCCTTTGAATACAGAGAATACGTACGGCTATAAACTAGAATATTATCAGAGTTAACCTAAAAACTAATTAAACACAACTTTAAATACCTAGGCCATATGGGCTTCCTAATGTTTAATGGGCTTTCTAATGGGCTTGGGCCCAATAGCTAATAACTATTAACATATTACATACTAAACCCTCTAAATAACTTTGACACAATTGCAGTTTAAACCCTGAACTTTAACTTTAATCTTGAATACAATTATTTTATCCAACAATCTCCCCCTTTGGATTCAAGATTAATTTTTTTTTTTGCAATTGTCTTCGGGTCTTCACTTGTCTTCACTTTTCTTCAGATATGTCGTAGATAGCTTCAAAACTTCAAAACTTTAGTCTTCAAATCTTTCAAAAACTAATGAAAATCTTCAGCAGTCTTCAGATTATATTATCCCTTTTTGTATTTTCTCCCCCTTTTTGATGAGTGGTGAGAATCATCATCATCAAAACTTTGCAAAACGATCTCCCCCTTTTCAAGATAATCTCCCCCATTGTGTATGATCACGTAAGCACAGTCTTCATGTAATGATCCCTGTATGGAAATAAGAACAGTCTTCCCAAATAGAAAGAGTGATTATTTCAATCTTTTCAGATAAAAATAGTCAATTGTAACCGTTTAAATCTTTGCAAATTCAAAAAGTTTAAAAGTTGTAACCCTGAATCAACAAATGACTCAGTTAAAATGCCTGTCAATGACACAAAGTCACTGAGTAACACAAAGTTACTATATAAGGAGCTGGTTTGATGTAGACTCCCCAGGTCTTCCATTCAATCATCGAATAACACATGGTTATCTATGAACGTTCTGACAGAAAACAAATTTCTGTGTGCTCGTGCATGTGTATGAAAGAATTAAGCATAGATGATTGCTTTTCATTTTAGGCTCAAAGTATGTAAACTTGTTGAGACAGCAACAAATTATACAAAGACTCAATGTGCATGAGAAAGGGTTCGAAGGTGGGGCAACTTTCCTTCTTTTTCAATATTAGTATCTTCCAAATGAAGAACCAATAGCATATGTTCTGCTTCCCCAGAAAATGTGAAACATTCTCTTTTTGAGAAAAGAATGAGTAGCTGGTGGGGTTGTATGCAAGAGATGGCATGGGCTAGGTGCCTTTTTCAATGATGGTCACCAAAGAATGTGAACCAATCAGATTATGTGGCTGCCCGGATCAGAAAGAAGTTTGGTGCAGAGTTTAATATTCTTTTACTCTGTTCTCTCACCCTCTTTCTTTTAATGCTCACGTCTAACCAATCTCTCTTTTTCATTTTACCTCTTCACACACCATCACTCAATTCTTTTGACCCTTCTCCCCTCAATCACTCAGGGAATACTTCCTGGGTAGGAAACACTGGTTATCGTGAATCCATGGAAGTTCTGTTAAGCTCTCACACTGAATCCCATGTATTTTCCTAAAAGAACATGCTGTTCAACAGACTTTTTGTACATGTAAGCACAAATACCACTTGTTACATGAAGAATAAAACATGGAGAAGTCAAAACAGTTGTGTTTGACGATGCAATTCTCCCCCTCAAACTAAAAGAGTTTGACAATTAAGCTCATATCATTTTATCATGAAGAATAATATTTTGGAGAATCAAAAACGAATGTTGTTTATATGAACAATATATAAACATATTTTCAATGAAAGCACATGAAATGACGTTTGATTCAATCAACAGTGAATACAAATAACGTGAGTATTACTATAGAATGATTTAACTTTTGATACATGGTAATAACAAAGTCAAATAGAATGTTCTGAACCGTTATGTGTATGAATACTTGACAAAGTATATTGACAAGATAAAACGCAAGTATTTATCATTAAGAACACACGGTCAGATAAGCATTTAAGTAACCAAAAATCTGTTAGCATCACAGATATTCTCCCCCTTAACTGAAGAATTTTTTTTAACATAAAGCAGAAAACAAATAAAGCACTGAAGTGCGGGTTCTAATCAGATGTGATTAGAAGCCATATTCCGTTGAGGTACGGGTTCTAAGCTGATTTACTTAGAAGCCATTCTTTTTGATAATGAAGTCCTGGTTTTGAACTGTTTTGTTCAAAAGCCATTGTTCTTTCTCCCCCTTAAACATTGGGTGCCTGCAACACAGATTTAGCTTTTGGTACCCACTGGTATTTGGGTCCTAATGGGTTAGTTGCAGTTCTTGTGGGAGATATGAAATAAGAACCATACCAGTTATTCACATAATCTTTTCTTACAAAATCATTTGAGTCACAGTAGGAACAACTAATTTTATTTTGTGCTAACCTGATCAATTGATTGATTGTGTAAACCAAATCAGGTTTGCCAAAAGTTTTACCTTTTGATGCATTGTTCCATTTTGCATTTCATGTATGCACAAATGATTTTTCTTTCTTCTTTTCCTCCGAGGATCCTTTAACTCTCCAGATCCAGTTTCCTCTTTCTTTCTCATCATGCCTTCTCCAGAAGCTTTTCTTTTGAGACTTAGTCTTCTTGAAGTTACCTGAACCATCAACATTTTTGTCATAGAAAAGGTTAGAAGGACGAATCTGATTAGTAGATTTAGAAGTAAGACTATCATCTGAATCACAGAAAGGATTATAGAAAACATTTGAAACATGTGAACTTGAAGCCTTTTTGAGTGAACAATCTGAATCAGTTTGATCATCTCTTGGTGATTGAGCTATTGATTCTGGCGTCTTGTGCTCAGTCAGCTTCACCTTGAACACGATCTCTTCAAGTTCCTTTAGCTTTGAAGACAAACTGTTTCTTTCCTTTTCAATCAGATCAAACTTCTTATGCAACTCAGATTTTCCATTCTTCTCCTTCATGATGTTTGTTGACAATTCAGATAGCATTCTTGTCAGCTTGGCTATCTCGGTCTCAAATATTTTCTTTTCTTCAGAAAAGTCTATATTTGCTTTCTTCAGCTCATCTTTCTTCTTCTCATTCTCAGCCTTTTCTCTTTCAATAATGATAACCTTCTCAAAGTCTGAAACTTGTTTAGAAAGTTTAACACATCTAAGCTCTAATGCTTTCTTCTCTTCAAAGGCTTTTATGGAGAAATCAGAGAATTTCTTGGCAAATTCTTTTCTCTCTTTCTCAATCTTCAACATCTCATCTTGAGGTATTGCATTGTCTCTGTCTTGGGTTGCCTTTTCTTTCAGCTTTTCAATCTCAACCTTAAGACTGAGAACTTTATCTTTAAACTTATCTCTGTCCGCACAGAGTTGAGAATCTGTCTTAGTCCTGTACTAGTATCCTTTGCAACACTTGTACTCCTTCTTAGCTCCTCAAGCTCTCTATGCATTGCATCTTTCTTAGACCATGTAGAGCTGGACTCAGATCTTTTCAACTTTGCTTGAAGATCGAAGATCTCTTTTTCTTTAGACTCAATTATTCCTGCAAAGTCAATTAAAGAATCAGAATCTTTTGAATTTTCTTTTAAAGCATTGATCTGAATAAGAAGAGATGAGTTTTGAATCTGTAAAGCCTTGTTCTCAGCTTTGAGCATTTTGTCCTCTTTGTCATACTCATCAATCATGCGAGATGATGTTGATAACTGTCCAACAAGTTGTTTAGCCTTTGCTTTTACTTCAGAATGTGTCATCTTTTCAAAATCAAGGCTGTAACCTTCAGACATCATTAGCTGATTCGACATCCTAGCAATGGTTAGTATTTAAACTTATCTGTACCAAGACAACCAACTAGATGAGATCGTTAGAATCAAAATGAAAACCACACTAAAAATTTTTCAGAAAAATAAATTCCCGAAAATAATTAAATGTAGTCCTTTCAATCAGTATAAAGCTTCAAATAATACTGAACAAAAAGAAAATGTTGATCTCGAACAGAACTTTGTCCCCCTTCGCAGACTTAGCACAGGGGTCCCGCTACCCGGTTAGCGGGTGGGGTTAAGGGGCAACGCCCTTGCGGGGGTATGGGGGCAGCGCCCCTAGAGAATTTTTTTTGACATTTAGATGCCCTATTACAGTTTGCAAAAAATCGACCGGGGATGTGCTTCGACCGGTATTGAGTCGACCGGAGACTTGTAAAGACCGGTAGAGAGTTCGACCGGGAACTTGTAAAGACCGGTAGAGAGTTCGACCTGGAGTTTGTAAAGACCGGTAGAGAGACTAAGACCGGAACCTACAGGACCGATATTCCTTTCGACCGGTATAGTGATATGACCGATATAGTGTTCGACCGGTATAGTGATTCTTCGACCGAAACTCTATGTTCGACCGGTAAGATGTTATAACCGGTAAAGAGATAAGACCGAAAGGTTGTTCTACCTAAATGGTGTTCGACCGATAGAATAATGACCGATGCTATGTGTTCGACCGGTAGGATACTAAGACCGGTATTGAGCAAGACCGGAAAGAATCGACCGATACAATGTTGTCGACCGGGAAAGTGTAAGGACCGATATGTTCTTATGGTCTCGATCGGTATGATGTTGTTCGACCCAGAACGATGATTGCAACCCAGAAAACACTCAACACACAGAAATTAAATGCAAAATCTATGTCTTTGTGCCCATAAACATATATCAAGCAAACCCAAACATGAATTAATGATCAAAAACAACTTTTTGATTATCAATTTGAAGAACCCAGGGGTCGACCAGTATGAAGTTTGTCGAACCCAGATTCAACAGGATCCACAAAAAAAAGAATTGATTAATGAATTAAAACTCAATTAAGCAATGAGATATCTTTCAGATGCATAAATCACATATAACCATATCAATTTTATGCTCAAAAACTCATAAATTCATGAACTCGATTTTTCACATATAAACAGTCGATGAACACAGTGAATAACCAATAATCAATAAATCGATAAACATTCAAATCTTGATTCTTTTGGCTCTGATACCAATTGTTATCCCAGTTTAATCTAGTTGGTAAATAATCAATTAAGTAATCAAGCAACACAATAATAATCAAGAGATATATAAATCAGAGTAACATACCAATCCTTTGAATAAACAATGAAACCCTTGAGTGTTCTTGATACCCTTTGAATACAGAGAATACGTACGGCTATAAACTAGAATATTATCAGAGTTAACGTAAAAACTAATTAAACACAACTTTAAATACCTAGGCCATATGGGCTTCCTAATGTTTAATGGGCTTTCTAATGGGCTTGGGCCCAATAGCTAATAACTATTAACATATTATATACTAAACCCTCTAAATAACTTTGACACAATTGCAGTTTAAACCCTGAACTTTAACTTTAATCTTGAATACAATTATTTGATCCAACAGTAAGAATGAAAATCATCAAAAATGAACTTTAAATATTCTTTCAAGTAACCCACATAAATGTGCAAGTAAAACATCCTTTTACTTCAAATAAGATGGAACCCATCATTTTAATCGAAAATGATCAGGAACTCTAAAATCTCCCAAAACTCAAGTTATATCAAAATGTAGTAAACTTAGATATGAAACCATGGAGATATATAGAAGTTCAAAATGTAAGTTTTGACATGTATAAAGTTTAGAAAAAGGTAGTAGGAACTCACCAAATAGGTTTTGGAATAAAACCCGAAAAACCAGATATCGACCACCGAGAGAAGACGGAGCTTTCTATACCGAACCCTTTCTAGATGCACTTAATGCTAGCAAATAACGAGGTACCAACGAGATTTAAAGAGAGAGAGAGATATTCGAGAGAGAATGAGATCTTGAGATTAACACCAAAAGAGATATTTGTGAAGACCCACTTTAAGTCGGCCAGGCAACCTCACGGGTTATGCCGCGACCTCAACTCGCGGCATAACTCGCCCGCTAACACAAAACCCAGACAAACAGGGGGTTTCGCGGGTTGTTCCGCGACCTCAAGTCGCGGTGCAACTCGCGTGGTTCACTGTGGTTCGTCCAAAAACCACCAAAATCCAAACTCAAACTCCCAACCAAACGCGGTGCTAACGACAACGCTTAAACACAAGAATAACAAGATTACATAACGGAAATCCGGGGTGTTACATGACGTACCATGATGGCGGTGGTCGGGGGAGGGGGACAGGAAGGGGCGACGATGGTGGCGGAGATACTGACGGTGATGTTGCAGTGACCAAAACATTGCGGATGATGCAAGAACGGGTTAATGCTTGATCGATCTCCATTGAAGCTCGCTAGGGTAGGCGAATATGTCGGTGACACCCTCCCGTTCGAGAGCTTCCACAAGGACATCATACCCTTTCTGGGTTGGTCAGTAGCACAACGGGAGATGAAAGGCTCCGGAGTAAGCGGAATATTGAGGCGTAACATGAGACGAAAGGCTTCGTATCCACCGCTTCCTTCACGACGACCACCACCACCGGCGAGATCTGAGTTAGATGGCCGACGTGAGTTCATCGAGTAACAATAGGTAATAGTGGTTATGATTAGCTAGGGTAATGCATGGATTAAAATTACTAATATATTAGGTAACAATGGTTATTATTGGCATGAATCAAATTAAAGATTTGATTTCTTGAAAAATTTAAATTATTAAATTAACAAATTATCCTTTACTTTATTTTAAGAAATAATATTAATTATATTAAATGAGTGGCTCACGTTGGATCTCACGATTACCACAAAATAGCTAGTTCTCATTTGATTACGCCCCTATATATATATAGGGTTGAGATCTTTTGTTAACCTTGTATTTCTTGTTAACTATGTGAACTAATCCAAGCCATCCATCTATAGATCGGATGGTTGAGATTAAATGTAATTTTTTTAATAAAAAACGTTTCATTAAATACAATTGTAAGTGAACATGAAAGGAAAAGGGTATTTTGAGGAAAAAAACACTCAAAACATTAAACCCTTGGAAATGCTTTAAACACATTTATTACACTAAATTAGTAACCGACGAGTACCAACATTGATTCTGTAACCGACATATTATGCAGCTAATACACATTTATACCATGAACATATATGTTATCATATTATGCAACTATAATGCTTATGTTAACATATTCAATTTCTCACGATATGAACAATCATTGACTGCTAAAGATGATATCCAAATTGAAATTTGAATTATATGTTAACAAATGTGAACATATATGCATAGCATGAACACATTTGTTAACATGGATGCATATGAACACTACTGTAACGTACTTAATTTCACATATTATGAATAATTATCACCTTCTGATGTTCGTAGTTAAATTGAAGTTTAAATTAGATGAACAGATGTGATCTAAAATTGATATTTAAATTGAACGTAATTCCAAATCATATATCATATATGTTATCTAAAGAAATTTATGTGAATCACATCTTCTGTGATGATACTATAGTTGCATATAAACACTTACGTTAACCTCATTTTTTTAATCATGAACAAACTTGAACATATATGCATAACATGAACATATATATGTAAGCATGGTTAACTATGAGCAGATATGAATAACATGAACTAATACGTTAGCATAAATACATATGAACGGTTCTGCTGACATTTTTACTTAAACAATATTGAAATGATTCAAAAAAATTATGAAAAAGGATAAAATTGTGAAATCGTAACGTACACAACAATTTTGGAATCTTCATTTTTGTAACTCCCATACAATTAATTACAAAAGATTACATATCAAAATGACGTTAATACCCTTTTGTATTAAATAAATAAATGAATAAAACATCAACTAACCTTGCAATCCAATTGATTGATCAAGATTCACATAGTTAGCAAGAAATACAAGGTTAACAAATGATCCTCCCTCTCTTTCTCTCTCTCTCTCTCTCTCTCTCTATATATATATATATATATATGTCAGGATCTGAATTCTTAACAAGAATAAACACTCAGAAACAATATTAAAGAAGTTTGCGGAATAACACTTTAATATTCAAAGATCAATGAAACAGTGAATCAGAATAACAACTTGTAAACTTTTATTGAAAGATTGTAAAGCTACAAGATTCAACACTCAACCTCAATATTGATGAACAGACTCACCAATACGAATTCTACTTCTCTAGAACTAGGACTATAAACCTTGAGGTTGATTCTCTCTATGAAAACAAAAACTCAGAATTAATTCTCTCTAAAATTGATATATTAAACAATTCTGACTAATTCTATACTTATACAAAAGATAAAAGATAATTACAAATAATACAAGATCTTCAGAATAATCTTCCATATTTATCTCCAAGCCTTCCATGATTATCTTCAGTCTTGATCTGCACGAATCTTGATTATCTCTTCAGCAGCATTAAGTCTTCAGCAGCATTAATACTTTGAGCAGTATTAAGTTCAGCAGTACTAACTACTAGCAGTACTAAAATTGCTTAGCAGTAGTAATTTCTTCTAGCAGTATTAATCTTGACTAGCAACATTAACCTGTATTAGCAGCATTAACTTTAGAAGTAGTAACCAAGTTGTGCTAGCAGCATTAACTGTACTTAAGTAATTCTTTCAGTTCCCAACAATCTCCCCCTAACTTGACTTTTAGGAAGAGAAGTCAAGTTCTTCAGATGATCTTTAAGATGCTCCCAAAACTTCATAGCTCATACACCTGTATTTGGATTCAACCCCAAACTCTGATTGATAATCCTATGAATCAAGTACTTTGCCATTTCTGAATCTGGAACACACCTAAGCTTCTTTTTCAACATTGCATGCAGCTTCAATCTACTATGGTTGTACACTCTATCCACTAGGAAGTATTCTGTGTGATTTGAATCCATAGTTAAAGCATATACTCCACTAGTTTCATATAGAGTCCAGTTGGTGACTTTTTGAAACACATTTCTGATGATGTCCTTCACTTCTTCAGGCTTGAACAACATACACAGATACTCCATCACAAGTTTTGTGATTGAAATCTCTGAAGCTTTCAATTGATCAACATACAACTTCATTCCTATTTCAAACATCTCCTCTAGATCAGACCTGGAACATGTTCTGACAATCTTGGCCCAAGCATTATACACTTCATACTTCTCATCTTTTCTTTTGAGCCTGATATACTCTTTGCCATCAACCTTCATTGTATCCCAGAGAATGACCTCAGGAGGCTTAACACCAACAGGTTCAGCTGTAATAGGTTCAGGAGCTTTGTCCATCACTACCATGTACAGATTCACATCATCAGTACTTGATGGTTCTTTCTGTTCAATTGACTTAGGTGCCCCTTCTTCTTCAGCAACCTTCTCAGCTTCTTCTTTATCCACTCTAGGCTTCTTGGCTGATTTTCTTCTTGCCATCATCTTAGTTCTTTTTAAAGTCCTCAGACTTTCACCTAGTGTGGCTTCTTTCTTTGGTGTTTCTTGCTCATCAGGGAAAGGTTTTTCTATCAGAAAATCATTACTTTCTTTCATTCTCTTTTCCATTTCAACTCTGGCTTTTTCATTCGCTTGAAGCTTTAGCATCTCTGAATCATACAACTCTTTAATCTGTTCAAAAGACATCTTTGAGAACATCTCCTTTCTGACTCCTACAACACCTTTGAGAAAAGTAATCATCTTCTTTCTCTCTTGAGTACCAAGGAAGGTATTTGAGGGTTGTCTCTTCTTTGCATCCATTTTGACCAACACAGAATTCTTTAGGGTTGCAGCTTTCTTCTGTGCTATTTCAGTTGCCAAACTTTGTTGATAAGCTTCATTTAACTCTGCAGCTAGAGCCTTAGCCATCTCCCTGTCTTTTTCCACTTGAACCCTTTCTTCTTGCTCAAGATCAGCCTAAATCTTCTTGGCCAATGCTTCATCTGACTCAACCAACTTTTGCTTTTTGATTGGTTGATCAGATTCCACCATTTTAGCTTTGCCTTTGTCTTTGCATGCTACCTTCTCAACACTTGCTTTCTTGATAGCCTCACCTCTTTCTTTGATGACAACTCCTTTGGCCTTTGAGGTGACCTTGGGAGTATCATGTTTAACTTTGATTAAGGCTTCAGCTATATCAAGTTCTTCCAAATTTCTTCTTTGAAGATCTATTAATACTTCATGAACCATTTCTGCTGCTTCATTCAATTCAGCAGTATTAACAGTTTCTGCTGCTTTGCTTGAATCAGCAGCATTAACTATTACTGCTGCTTGTACAAAATCTGATTCTTTTTCTACTGCTTGCTCTTTTACTGCTGCTATGCTTGCTGTTTCTGCTACTTATACAAACTCTGTTTCAGTTTCTTGCTCCCCCTCAAAAACAACTTTCTCCCCCTTGTCTTTAGCATCTTCCATGTTTTCATCAGCTTCTGACTCCCCCTTTTTGGGAGCATCAGTCACTGGTTTCCTTCTTCTGAGCACAAACTGTTTCTTCTTCTTTTTCTGGACCAATCTCTTCACCATTTTCTTCAGGTTTGTAATCTGTACTTGTTGAGACAAAATTATCAGTTTCAACTCTTCTATTTATTTTCCCTGCTTGATTACATCCATGTTGATGTTGCCCATTGTTTCCATCAATTCAAGATAGTCATATCTGTCCTCACCTTCTCTAGGAGTGTGACCCCCTTTTGAAGGATCATGGGATCTTTTTGTAGTAGAGGTCTTCTGCCTAGCAGAAGCACCTGCTACCCCTATGGTTTCTTGGCACCTGGGACCTTTGGATGATTGCTCACCCATATCAAAGGCTTTAGTGAATAGATCAGCAAACTGGTTGTCAGTATGAACTTTAGCAACTTGAATTAGCTTCTTTTCATTACAATCTCTAATAAAGTGATACCTGATCTCAATGTGCTTTGTCTTGGAATGCTTGACTGGATTGTTAACAATGCTTATAGCACTGCTATTATCAATGAAGATTGGAGTGTGAAGAAAGGTTACCCCATAGTCCAACATCTGATTCTGAATCCATAGAACCTGAGAGCAGCAACTTGCAACAGTAATATACTCAGCTTCTGTTGTTGATAAGGACACTGTGGTTTGCTTCTTACACTGCCAAGATACTAGTCTTGCACCCAAAAGTTGACATCCACCTGAAGTAGACTTTCTGTCCATGTTAGCACCACCCAAGTCACTGTCTGAGTATGCAATCAAGTCAAAGTTGGATTCATAAGGATACCAAAGACCTAATCTAGGTTGCCCTCTTAAGTATCTGAAAATCCTTTTAACAGCTTGAAGATGTGATTGCTTTGGCTTGACTTGGAATCTGGCACATAAACACACTGGAAACATGATGTATGGTCTTGAGGTTGTGAGATACATGAGAGATCCAATCATTGATCTATATAGATGGACATCAACATCCTCCCCCTCAAGATCAGCAGTGATCTGTTTATGAGTTTCCATAGGTGTGCTTGCTGGTTTTGAGTCTGTTAAACCATACTTATCCAGGATGTCTTTCACATATTTTGATTGGCTTATGAAGATCCCATCTTTCTTCTGTTTCACTTGAAGCCCAAGGAAGAAGGTAAGTTCACCCATTGAACTCATTTTAAAGCTCTTGTGCATCAACTTTTCAAAGTCTCTACACATCTGATATTTTGTGGATCCAAAGATGATATCATCCACATAAATCTGAACAAGTAGGATGTCCTTCTTACTTTTTTTAATGAAGAGGGTCTTGTCAATTATTCCTCTTTCAAACCCATTCTCCAAGAGATAGGTAGACAGTGTATCATACCATGCTCTTGGGGCTTGATGAAGACCATAAAGTGCTTTCTTCAGTTTGTATACTCTATCTGGATATGATGGATTTTCAAATCCAAGGGGCTGACAGACATATACTTCTTCATCAATTGTACCATAAAGAAAGGCACTCTTCACATCCATTTGGTATACCTTGAACTTCATGTATGAGGCATAGGCTAGAAATAGCCTAATTGCCTCTACCCTTGCCACTGGAGCAAACACTTCTTCATAGTCTATGTCTTCTTCTTGAGTGTACCCTTGTGCCACAAGCCTTGCTTTGTTCCTGATCACAATTCCTCTCTCATCCTTTTTATTTCTGAAAATCCACTTGGTGCCAATAACTCTATGACCTTTTGGAAGGTCCACCAAGTCCCAAACTTATTGCAATTTGAACTGCAGTAATTCTTCTTGCATAGCTTCTATCCAACTAGAATCTTTCATTGCATCATAAACCTTCTTAGGCTCAATCTGAGATAGAAAGCAAGAGAGTACTGTGTGTTGCTGATCCTGCAGCTCTTGAAGTCTGCTTTGATTCCTTGTTATCATAGGAGAAGAGATGTCTCCTATGACCAGCTCTGGAGGATGGTTATTTTGAGTTCTAGTTTGATGACTAGGTTCTTCATTGATTCCCAAATCTAGATTGGAGTCATTTAAGCCAGCTGAGGGGATCACATCAGCTGCTTCTGGCTCTTCATGTACTTGATTCTCCTCATCTCTTCCTTCTTCTTCACTCTGAATCAGTTCAGTCATAATTTCCTTTGCACAAACATCAACAGGACCTATTGTAGGTATGGGAAAGATCACAAACTGAGGAATAATGTCTTGTACTTGTACTTGTTCATCCCCTGATCCTCCACTTCCTGAACCTGCATGATAATCACTACTGAAACCCAAAGAGTTAGTTAGTGAATCAATGTCAAATAACCACTGAGGACCAGACCCAATAGGATTTATTGTGTTCTCATTGCATTTGACATTGTCACTTTCCTCAATTATTCTAGAAGAAGAATTAAACACTCTGTAAGCCTTACTCTGAGATGAGTAACCAACAAGAAAACCATCATCTGCCTTGCTATCAAACATTTTCCTAAGTGAGTTTTGGTATTGAGAATGGTACAAGGACACCCAAAAGGTTTGAAAAATCCAATAAATGGTTTTCTGTTATTTAAAATCTCATATGGTGTCTTGTTTTTAGGCTTGACTAATAGTACTCTGTTTTGGACATAGCAAGCAGTATTAACTGCTTCAGCCCAGAAAGTAATTGGAAGTTTGGAATCAGCTAACAGAGATTTAGCAGCCTCAATCAGTGTCCTATTCCTTCTCTCAGCAACACCATTTTGTTGTGGAGTCCTAGGAGCACTGTATTGCCTCTCAATTCCTTTTTCCTCACAAAAGGTGTTTAGGTCATGATTTTTAAATTCAGTACCATTGTCTGACCTAATGACTTTTACCTTTTGATTTGTTTGGTTTTCAATTCTTAGGATAAAGGATTTGATCAGTCCACTTGTCTCATCCTTAGTCCTTAGAAAATATACCCAAGTAAATCTAGAGTAATCATCAACAATAACTAGACAGTATGATTTCTTACCTATACTCATAACATTTGTAGGACCAAACAGATCCATATGCAACAACTGAAGAGAATTAGAGATTGTGTTCAACTCTTTGGACTTATGAGAAGTTTTGTGTTGTTTGCCTTTAAGACAGGCAACACAATGATTATCACATGAAAAGACTTTGGAAGGTAAACCTCTTACAAGGTTGTTTTTAACAAGTTTATTCATTGTTTTAAAGTTCATGTGACACATCCTTATGTGCCAAAGTGATGATTCATCCAAAGAAGCTTTTGAAACAAGACAGTTTAGGGATGAATCAGTTGAAACACTTTCCATATCTAAGCAATATACATTATCCTTTCTGGGAGTTCTTAGTAGTATCATCTTTTCATCAACTACCTTGAATCCAGGAGCAAGGATAATGCATTCAGAATTAGTAAATAATATACTATGCTGTTTGTCACAAACCTGTGATACACTTAACAGGTTGTACCTTAACTGCTCAACATAGAATACATCTTCAAAGGTCATTTTACCTTTGGTTACATCCCCCTTACCACTTATCTTACCTCTATCTGGAGTATTACCAAAGGCAACATGCCCACCATCAATTTTCTTGAAATTCTTGAGGCATGACATGTTCCCTGTCATGTGTCTAGAGCAACCACTATCAACATGCCAGATGCTCTTCCCCTTCCCAGGTCCAACCACACCAAATCCCTTCATGAAAGTTTCCTTGAACTCGATGTCAGTCATGGAGCTCTTTATACTTCTGCTGGGATCGATGTAGTTGTTGCTCAGCCTCTTGATGCACCTTTCATTTCTTATCGATGAATCTGTGAGCTCTACTGACCTCTCCAATGTCTTTACCATCTGTTGTGGAGCTGATTGTAAACTCCATATCAAATGGACTTTGAGGAAGGAATACCAAGCAAACATCAGATGATGCCTTACCTGTTGAGCTATGTATGGTATCGTTGATAGCAAATTGCAGAAATGGAACGCTGTCATCCCATGTTTTTGGGTGCCTTGCATTATATCCTCGTAGAAGATATACAATTGTACGATTTACCACTTCCGTCTGACTGTCGATTTTTGGGTGAAAGGCGGTGCTGTGCTTAAGCTTTGTATCCATTTGAGACCATAAAACACACCAAAACTTACTTAAGAATCGTGAATCACGATTTGAGATGATCGATGTTGGTAGCCCAAATATCTTCCACACATTTTCAAAGAAAAGTCTTGATGCCGCTTCACCAGTAATCGTCTTCTTGCATGGCATAAGTACTACCATTTTTGAGAATCGATTGACTACTACAAAGAGGTAGTCATTCCCACTTCGAGTCTTCGGGAGGCCTCCCACAAAATCCATCGAAATGCTTTCCCATGGACGAGTCGGTACCGGTAGGGGGTGTATAATCCAACCTTCCTGTTTGCCGGTTTAGACGTGCTACATAACATGCACCCTTGGACGTGCTACATAACATGCACCCTTGCTGGTTTAGACGTGCTACATAACATGCACCTTCCTGTTTGTCGGTGAGGAGGGTCTTGGTCACCCCAAAATGCCCATCAACTTTGGACGTGTGTGCCTCCCGCATCCATCGGACCCGTTCACTTGTTTTGGGAATGCAAAGTAAGGACCCTTGTATAGAAGTTTACCTTGCCAAGTGAATTCCGACAGCCTTCGACACTTAATGTCCTCAATCACCCGTTGAAAACTTGTGTCATTCTCATATTCTTCACCATATTCATCGTGGCACGATGGTTGGGCCTGCATAAAAATTGATAAACAAAGTGTGGAAACATGTGGCCGGGATAACATGTCGGCCAATTTGTTGTGACTTCCTTTCTTGTATTTAATAACAATATTGAATTGTTGCATGTAAGTCATCCACTTCATGTGTCATGCTTGTTGCAACTTGGCCTGACTTTGCAAGTATTGCAATTGTTGATGGTCCGTATGTACCACCGTTTCCTTGCCGAGTAAATAACAACGCCAATGCTTTACCGCTTGGTGTAAGGCTAACAATTCTTTGTCATATATCGGATAGTTCTTTTGGGATCCTTGAAACATCTCTGAATGGTATGCTACCGTCCTTCCTTCTTGTAACAAAACAACCCTAATGGCATACCTGGATGCATCAGTTTCTATCTCAAATGGTCGTTGCAAGTTCGGGAGTGCTAAAACCGGTGCCTCGCTGATCTTCCACTTCACAAGAGAAAAGTATCTTCATGTTTGCTCGTCCATTCAAACTTGGTATTCAACTTGGTTAAAGCATGTAACAGTGATGCTATAACTGAAAAATGCCGAATAAACTTATGATGGTATTGACATGCTCCCATAAAGCTTCGAACTTCGGTGACTGAACTCGGTGATGGCCCATCATTGATGGCCTTTATTTTTTCCGGATCTACCTGCAGGTTACCTCCACCAACTATGAAACCAAGATACACCAAATTCTTTTTCCCAAATTCACATTTTTTTGTTCAATCGAAGCTGATGTTGTTGGAGCAAGTTAAATATTTTGCCCAAGTGTTCCCAATGTTCTTCTTTTGTGCGAGTATAAATGAGTATATCGTCGAGATAGACCACGACAAAATCATCAATATAAGGTCGAAGAATGTCATTCATCAACCGCATGAAGGTAGCTGGTGCATTGCAAAGGCCGAAAGGCATCACCAACCACTCATACAACCCTTGTCGTGTTTTGAATGTCGTCTTCCATGTGTCATCTTCTCGAATTCGAACTTGGTGATATCCGGCTCGTAAGTTCAGTTTTGTAAAAATGAAGGCATGTTTCAATTGATCTAATAAGTCATTAATACGTGGAAGAGGGTACCGATTTTTTACCATGATCTTGTTGAGAGCTCGGTAATCGATACACATCCATCGACCTCCATCTTATTTTGGCACCAATATCACCGGTGAGCCGCATGGGGAGCTGCTCGGTTTAAGGACTCCCGCTTTGATCAACTCCTGTACTTTCCCGTTTGATCTCTTCATTTTCCAACAACTAGTTTCGATACATACCGATGTTGGGTAGAGTTGAATCACCCACTAGCTGAATATCGTGTTCAATGGCTCATCTTGGCGGTATACCAAGCGTATTATCAAACAGAGATGAGTATTGTATGAGAATATCACCAACCTTACTGTCACCTTTCCCACATGCAAGAGTGAATGTGGTTTCTTGATTGTCCAACTGTGTTGGACGAATTACCAAGAGCACAAAAGTTTGATTTTGAGAGGCATTTACCATTCTCCTGGCTTGACATGCCGTAATCAAATCCACACTTGTGGGAATTTCATTTTTGTTGACCACATATTTGATGCCATCCTACTCGAATTGATACTTTTGTGCTCGTTGGAAGTATATTGCATCTCGTTCCCAAAGATACGAGCTGCCAAAAATAACTTGACAAATATCGAGTGGAACCACCTCACACGTGATTTCATCAATATATTGGTTAGTAATGGCAAACGAAACTTACATTGACGGTTGATTTGCATATCAATCTCCTTCCGAATCCACTCGAGTGAGTACGGACGAGGGTGTGGCATCGTCTCAAGACCCAACCATTGAACGAGGCTAGCCGAGATCAGATTCTTTTGACTTCCTGTGTCAATAATCGCCTTGTCACCTCTTGTTTCACTTGAATCTTTAAGGTGAACAACTCCTCCTTCCTTTCTTTTTCACCCAATTGGTTTGACTTCCCTTCTCTTGGCCTCGTCATTAACATGAGGCTCTTGTCAACCCTTCAACCGGGTCAAGTTCGACCGTGGTGTTTGGAACCGTTATTGCAGTAGTACGCTTGTCTCGATCATCTTTCACCCACTTCTTCGGAAACAACTCGGGATGTACCTTCCAACATTTCTCCTTGACGTGCCCGATAATTTTGCAATGTTCACAACATTTATTAGCATTGTTAGAAGTCACTAGACCCTTCTTCTTGACATCCTTTATGACATCTTTCTTGAACCGTTGCGCATTATAGAATGGCCCTTTCACGGTTTCTTCCATCCCTGGAACGCCAGTTTTATTTTTTATTTCAATGGCCATCGCAACCCGACTTGAACTAGAGACATTCCCCGATGCTTGAAGCTGTAACTCATTTTGAATATGCCGATGTAACCCAACAACATACTTGGTGAATACATTCTCGTTGTCTGTTGAAATTCCCAATGTCACTGCAAGTCGTCAAAACACCATGGTGTATTCTTGGACCGATTGCCCTTGTTGTTGTCGAAGGTTATGCCATCGTGACCATCGTTCTTGTGAATATCCCATTGGATAGTATTCATGTCGTATGAGATGGGTGAATTCCTTCCACCCAATCACCTCTTCATCGACCGTTTTTAGATGAGAATTCCACCAAGCCAATGCATGACTGGTTAGTTTCAATCTCACAAAGAAACTTTCTCGTTACTACTAAACCCATATAGAGTGAAGTAGGTCTCTAATTGGTCAATCCAAGAATCTAACTTTTCTGCATGGATGGTGTCGTCGAATGTTGGGATGTCGATTCGAGCCTCGACCTTGAAAGGCTGACGGCCATTGCGGTGATTTTTAGTCGCTCGGTCGTCTTTCTCCTCCTCCTCTGAACTTGCTTCTTTTTCATTTTTTTTTCTTAAACGGTGTTTCACGATTTTTTGGTAGGACTATTGCTTAGGACTGAATCCAAGTGAGTACGATCTCCAATTGATTAGCGAGTTGATCCACCTTGACGGGGAGCTCATTTTGTCTCGGTGGGGGTACTTCCTTCTCCTTCCATCGCTGCTGCCGGTTGGGTTATGCTTGGTGGTTGATCCACCTTTTTTTCTATTATTTTTTCTCTCCTTTTATACAATAGGAAAGCCAAAAAAAAGGCATAATTCTCACTACTTCCCATACGTGGAAAAGTGGAGTTAGTGAACCGATTTTCTTGCTTATTTGACCACAAACTAAGGAACTATTTTGACCCATTCTTTCTCCAGCCTCTTAACTGTGAAAGATCCTCCCGGATCACCTGGATAGGGTTGATGCCCACAATGACTAAAGACCTGGATAGGGTTGATGCCCACAATGACTAAAGACCTGGATAGGGTTGATGTCCACAATGACTATAGACCTGGATAAGGTTGATGTATACCATGACTAAAGGTATGGATAGGGTTGATGTTAATGGTTGTCCATCCTTGAAACATGCTTATAACATAGATACGTGGCATATTTTTGTGTTCCCACCACGTTCAATGGAAACGGGTCTCCCTCGTTACCGAAATGTGGTGTTTGGGTATTGAGTATTATCCATGTTTTCGGTGGCATTTTAAGTACGAATTGTTATCCATGATTGGTGGTTTTCTTTTTGTTAAACCTTATCCATGTGTTGGATTTTTTGGATAATAGAGTTTGTGTGAGTATTGAGTTTTCGAAGTCATCTTTGAATGAATGTTTGGCATTGGTGTTTTCATCACGAAGGTGGGCTTTGAAAAAGATGTTGACTTTACATTTTATACATACCACTTTAGAAATCATGATTCAAATTCAGTTTAACAATTTATATGCTTATGATGGAAACTCTTGAACTCACTAGGTGTTAGTCTAACCTTTTTATTTGTCGGCATGTGCATCAGGTTCTGGTTGGAGATTAATACTAGCTACACAGTGAAGAGATAAGTGCTAGTTGTATGCACAAGAAATTACAAAAGGAAAATGGGTTGATCGATGCCTTATTATATATATATATATATATATATGTGTGTGTGTGTAGAGTCCAAACAGTAGCCAAACTGCAGAAAGAAAATCTATTTTTTGGAGAAACCCAAAACAGAAGAAGTATTGTAGATGAACAATCTGTTTTCTACGAACACCCAAGACAGACACAAATTTTTATTTTCCTTAGGAACAGAAACTAAATAAAACAGTCACTGGAAAGTACTGCAGAACAGAAGGAAAGAGAACAGATTTCTGAAGAACTATATGGATGTTACAGTAAAGCAAAATAGTTTCGAAGTCATCTTTGAACAAATTTGAAAACTATATGGTTGAGCACCGGACAGAGACAAAGCCTGAGCGAAGTTTGAGAGCACACCTGTTAATGGAACGATTTTCTCTTCTAGATGGGAGCTATATGTATATCGAAAATGAACCCATCCACTGTTAATATAGGTAGAGTTGTATGGGAGTTATGAAGGGAATAAATAAATTCAAGAAACTGGAAAGCCAAAAGATTTTGCAAAAACGAAACTAAAAAAATCTGAAAATTTCTAAAAACTCGCCTGAACTTTTCGGTCGACCTCGTGGTTGCATTCGTAACCGTAGGACGCGCACACAAGTTTAGTGGTCCGATGCTCAACCGGTCCATAATTCGCACCCCCCTGTAAGCGCACGAGACGGAGACTTTCCTACAATTTAACTTAATCTCTCCATTTGCAAAATCATATATAAACTTATATCTTTTCCATGTTCCCACCAATGTGGGACGCCCCTTTTTTCCCAACAACACCCACTTGAATGGGCCAACTTTGAGAATCAATTTATTATTCATACGAGCTCCATTTTGGGTGAACTTTAGCTTGATATAAACCCCTTACGATGGTGAACGAGATCCAAAATATAGTTCCACAATAATCGGATATTTTTCCCGTTAATATTTTTGTCCGAAATGGCTCAAACTCACATTTCCTAACATATTTTCCATCATTAATAGCATTTCTAAAAAAGTGTACACAAATTTTCATATTTTTTCTAAGAAAATGTTCATATTGTGTTTACCTTATGTTTACATTTAATTGTGTGTGTACATATATATATATATATATATATATATATATCATGGAGAGAGGAAAGAGAAACAAGAAGAGATCAGAGAGAACAATGGAGAAACAGAACTTTTTTTAATTTAATTAGATTTTATTTTTAACTAATTTTTTATGGTCTAAATTAAATCCCATAAATTAGGAAGTTTTTAAATAAATATCTCTTTATATATAATATAACTTATATATATATATATATATATATATATATATATATATATATATATATATATAGATGGAGGTTCAAGGGAAAATCTCAAAAAAATGAAAAATTGAGGAACACTCTGATAGCCATTGATTTAGACGGTATGCACTTGTGCATACACGTAAATTAAGTTTTGTTTGGGTTTTATGCACTTGTGTATGTTACAAATTACTTGTATGCACACGTGCATACCGTTCAGATGAATGCCTACCAGGGTGTTCCTCTGTTTTCCGTTTTTTTTGAAGTTTCCCTTAACCTGACCCTACATATATATACACTATATTATAAAACATTTCAAGATTACAAACAAATGATGGATTAATAAAACTTCTTAAAACTAGATATTTGTTGTAGGATTATGTGCCATCATCAAAAGGAAGTGATTGATATAATATTTTTCTAGTATTAGAATTTTCCATAATGAATGTTTCATTTTCTTTGTAAACTTCTCCCTATTTAAAGGGCTTATGATTAATGAAATTACAGATATTATTGTCTCTCTATTCTATTGTTATTCTGTTTTGTTTTTCCTTTAACATGTTATCAGCACGTCAGCTCAATCCTTCGTCTTATCGTTGACTTTCAAGCTTCTAACTTCATCAAGCAACTCAAGGAGAGGATGAGCTTTTGTTAAGAATAACTTGGTAATATCATCAAACCATTACGGTATGTAGGTATTTGAACCTATTTTAGTTTTAATAAATATATAATTATTATTGTTATGCTACCGTCTTGAACCCATGAAATATTTTTGCTAGTTGTATTTTTTTCCAAACTTTTTCTGCTTATATGCATACATGTAGGTAGTATCTAATAGACCACACATCTGCTTTGTTTCTGAAACCTATCTTTTAATATGAGAAATGTATTTTTTTTAATTGTTCTTTATTATTATTTAGATATTAAAACAAAACTTCAAAATAAAAATCACGTAATGGGAAGATTTTTTTGGATAAAAATATGGTTTTTGAAAAAAAAAAGGTTTATGTTTTTAATTAAGTTACCATTATTATTGTTAATTAGTTTCATTAGTATTTTTAGTGCTTACGGTTATTATGCATTAATGGTTTAAGTTGTTATTTAATTATTCTGCTCATGATTATTATATAATTGATTGTTATTATTTCGTAAAAATCTAGTTATTAATATGAACTTGTTAAAGGGAAAAACAAATGGAACAACAATATGGAGAGAATAACAATAACACAGAGAGAAGAAGTCTGTAATTCTCATTAATCATAACCCCTTTAAATAGGGAGGAGTTTACAAAGAAAAGGAAACATTCATTATGGTAATCTAATAATAAGAAAATATTCTGTCAATCACTTCCTTTTGATGATGGCACATAATCCTTCAACACTCCCCCTTGTGCCGAGTCAAATGAGTGATGGGGCACAATTGTTGCCTCGTTAAAACCTTACGCGAAAATAAAAACCCAGTGGGAAAAAATAAAAGTCTGACAAAGGAAAGAGTACAACGCACCAACATCTTTGTAATACATAGACTTTTCCTTCAGTCTAGTTTTCTCTTAGATTCGTACATTAATCGAGAGAGTTAGGAAAACATGATGATATATAAACAGTCGTCTCACTAAAACCTTACACCAAGGAACAAAACCCAATGGAAAAAATAAAACCTTGGTTAAGGAAAGAGCACAACATACCAATATCACAAATATAGTAGACTCCCCCTTTTGTCTACTACTCCCCCTGATTCGTGCATTAATCCAGGGAGTTTGGAAAACATTTACGTTTACTTTCTACATGTTTCCCAATATATGGATTTAGGTAATGATTTGGTAAAATATGTCATGTTCTCCTGGCATCTTACTTGATTCAATTGAATCTCGAGGAGAGTTTTCTTATTGCTGATTGTATAAGACTTAAGCAGAATATGCTTTGTGTTATCACCCTTGATGTATCTTATGTTCATTTCTTCGATACATGATGCATTATTTCCATATATGCAAATAGGATACTGGTTGAACCTAAAATTACTAACTCCTCTAATATATGTATGATAGTCCTTAATCATTTACATTATCTCATGGAGAGTAATATTATTGGATCAGTTCAAGGAGGTAGTTACAAGGGTTTGCTTAGCTTACTTCCAAGCAATCGGCGTATTCCTAGTGGTAATTCCTTATCCAATTTGAGAACAACCTTTGTATGAGTCAGACAGATACCTAATATCAGCAAAGACATACCAAGAGGTTGTTTGGTGTTTTTTTTATAAGAGGTAGTACTTTTGCTGCTTACATTCTAAGTAGATATTGAATTTTCATTTTCATTATCAATCTCATTTTTATTTCTACTGGGAAAGTATAAGCCCATGTTAACGGTTCTAAAAGATTTACTTGATATCATTCCAAATGACATTGCGTTGGCGCTGAGCTAAGTCTAGCTAACAAGTTCACTGAGAAATACAATATACGGTCAAGTGTATTGTGTTAAGTACGATAATGCGCATATTGTACGTATATAGGGAATTCCATCTCCTAACACTTTTTCGTCACCATCCTTTAGACGAAATGGGCAATTCCTTATATCCAACACTTTGACCAATCTTGGGAGTGCTAATCGAATGCGCTTTGTCCATATTAAATTGCCTGATTATTTTCTAGGCATATGCGATCGGTGAATTAATATTTCACAAACTCGGTGTCCTGGCTCAAATAGCTAGACAAACCCAAGTTTTCCCAAGATTTTTATCTCAAATTTAGATTTTAAGTTTCTTGTGGTTTCTCTTATTTCATCAAGAGTGCCTATTATGTTCATAACATTGACATATAAAGCTACTTTGAAAATCTAGAACTTGTTTTTCTACATAAATACGCAAGGGCACGGTTCATAGTTCTTATATATCCTTTCCCAATCAAGTGTTCACTTAGAGGGTTATACCACATCTGCATAGATTGTTTTAATTTATAAAGTGAACGTTTCAATTTTATTGCAAACGCACTTCGTGGTTTAGAGTTACTTGATTTTGGTAATGTAATGCCATCAAGCACTTTTATATCTCTGAATCTAGATCCCCGTAGAGATATGTATTAACCACATCCATGAGTTGCATTTCCAGTCCTTCGGAAACTACTAGGCTAATTAATTAGCAGAACGTTATAACATCCATCATGGGAGAGTAAGTCTTCCTGCGGTCAATCCAGGGCGTTGTGAGAAACCTTGCGCCAAAGGAGAGTCTCATATATTATGACTTAATTATTCTCATTACGCTTTACGACAAATGGTTTATCTATGTCTTGCAGGCTTTACACTTGGTAGGTTAGCACTACCAAACCAAATACCTATTCATTTGTCAAATATTATGATTCTCCTGAATTGCTTATTTAGGCCAATTTTCTCTTTGTTGATATTTTTCAACTGAGCATGGTTCAATGTCAATGTGCTCTATCACCTCATAAGCAACAATATATGTGAAATATATCATCAATGAGTATGTATGATCTGTTCATCGACTCATATGCACTCTCATAATTCATTTGAGATTTCCTTGATCTTTGGAATCAATATTAACTTCGGAGCGTCCTCCAGTAATGATTCATAGACATAGTTTAATCAGAGACAATCTCATGAGAGGTTTATGTATTGATGACAAATAGTTGTGCCTTACTCTTCTCTTCCTTTAGATGAGTATCTATCGAACTAAGTAGTTTCCCCCATTTCCGTTTGGGAGCTACGACCTCAACCACACCTCCACCATGTGTGATTTCAACGTACTTTCTAGCGACGTTGTGCCCTTGTTTGGGGACTTTAACCTTGTGAGTATATTTGCAGCTCGTATATGTGATCTTGTCACTTATGGAATAACATTAAACGTATCAGGTATCGAGTCTGATTCGTTTGACTTCAACTTTACATTATGAAGTTTCGGGATCAAAATGAGACAGAGTGGGAATATTCAATGACACTTCCTGTCGTTCCTACGAAAAATCCTTTTTCCTATCTCCCTCTAACGACGGGAAGACTGTCTCATCAAAGTGACAATCCGCAAATCTAGCGGTAAAAAAGAGCATCCGTTAAGGATTCTAATTAGCGAATAATATTTGGAGATTCATATCCAACAAATATACTTAATCATTTTAAAGACCCATTTTGGTGCGCTGTGGGGGCGCAATTGGCACATATACTGCACAACCAAACATGCGTAAATGTAAAATAGCAGGCTTATATCCAGTTACCAACTGGTACATATGAGACTGGTTAGCTAGTAATAGGTCTCAAAATGAAGAAGTAAAGTTGCATATAGTATTGCATAACCCTAAAAACATGTAAGTAAATCAGTACGCATAACTAATGTCTTGGCTACCATCTATATTCTTTTGATGACAACATCTACGAGACCATTTTTGATATACATATGGGGTATAGGAAACTCTATATTGATCCCAATACAAATGCAATAATCATCAAATCCTTATGATGTAAATTCTCTAGCATTCCAAGTCATGTAGACTTGATGAGATAATCAGGGTGGTGAGCCCTTAAACGTATAACTAGTGCTAGGAGTGCAACATTTCATGTGGACAATAATACGACATACATTCATCATGTCGAAACCAGAACCATAAAGTACTTTAATGACCCGCATTCTGGATGTTTATGTCCATAAATATCATTTTTTATTCGTTGTAAGAATGGAATATTTTGGTATTATGTCCTTGGCTTTAGGATGGTCTCATTCCTGTCTTGGCTAAGGATCAGGGTTTACAAAAGTTTTAGGTATTTGAGAGGGCATATTATGATAATGGTGTTGCTTCTTATGCTGCAGAAGTCAACATTTGCAATTTGCCTCATTTTTACTTTTCACTCGAAAGAGAATGTGTTTATGTGTATTTTGCAAACACGGATCACTATGTTATGACCATGGTATCCCATGTGAAACATATATGTGTCGTTGTCCAAAACTTCTTTATTGGTGACAAAATATGATTTAGTGACCTAGATAATCTACTAATTTGACACATTAATTTCTCTAATATATGTTCCTTTCATATCATTAGAGTTGATGTACATATACTCAATTCCATTCTTATAATATGATTTCTAGTTTATATGAATATCTTAACAAAGTTTTCATTAATATAGTGCTTTAATGACTATTAATCTTGTACCAACAAGAAAATGACAATACATTGTCTAAGTATTTTGATTGGATAAATTAAAAAAAATGTTAGTCAATCTCTTTATATTATAAAATGTCCTACAAAAACTCAAGTTCTCCTCGATACATTCCTACACGGAACGGAAAATATTGAGAGTTTTGTATTTGTCTTTGATGTATTTCTTTACATCTATAATGGTTATCGGTTTGAGAGTGTATGTTAATTTAATGCTTAACATAAATTTCAAGGAGACATATGCTTAATTAATCTTAAATTAATATGATATAGTTTATTTTCAATTTGTTCTTTTTTCGAAAGAGCTAGCGATTAATGTATTTTTCTTTGACTATCCAATATTAACTGGGTAGTAGTTACATCTCTGCTTCAAGGAATGGAAAATCCTTCCAACTATTGTCATGACCCTGACCATTTTTCCACGGTTTTGTCCACGTGGTACATAGATGCCACGTGTGAGAAATTGTCTTTCACTCACTATTCTTTGGAGTTGTTCCATCTCTAATACTTTCATTATTGATCTCAGGAATTTTCTTTGTCCCGACATATCTAGTGTTGTTATCTGAAAGAACCTTGTTGTGTCTCTCCACCAGTTGCAGTAGGTTGATGAGTTTGTCTAAATATTGCGTTCCAACTTATATTGGTTCATTAATATTTACTGATATATGAAAGGTGGAAATAATATTATAAATCATGCCATCTTCTGTGAGTTCCTTGCCACAGAGATTGAGACGCATTTTTGATATAACATTTATTTATTGAGATCAATTACCTTTTTGTGATCGAGTAAGCGAGTTTCATTCCGTTGTACGATTAGTTTGGGAAGTACATGTTCATGAATACCCCCTATTCTCCTTTTCGGGGCATCCCACAATTCTTTGGGGGTTTCTAGTAAAGGTATTTCTATGAAAATTAGGATTTATATGTCGTCTCAAAACATGTTGTTTGTACATTTTCAGAAGGTTGGTTTTAAGGGTCAATAGGGAGTTGATGAACGTTAGATATATATTCTTGTACCTTTTTGACAAAAGTAGTTTTTACATTTGATATTCCATATTTGTACTCAAGTTCTTTTGAGTTTAGGACATTGATTTCAGGATGAACTTTTCAACCATTTACATATATAAGGGATAATATATGATTTTCTATTTGATAAGACAATGGATTATGGTTATAATTACTATTTTATGTATGAAATTTCATTATCATAACAATATTGGATTTTGTATGCTTACATTTTTTTTTAATTTGATAATACTTCATCAATATTTTAATTTGTGAAAAGAAATCACTCAAACTATTGGATTTCCAGGTAGTAGGGGAATTACATGGATTTCTTAAGTCCCTACAAACCTTAGGGCTATTTACACCCGTTTGACAAAAATGAATATGAGTTTGGCATAACATTATAGAAGATAACATTATAGAGTATGTAAGGTTTGTAGGGACTTATATTCATTATTGTGATTTATTTAATTTAAAGATAACATTATAGAGTTTTTGGCCTGAAGCCAAAAATGAATATGAGTTTGGCATAACATTATAGAAGATAACATTATAGAATATGTAAGGTTTGTAGGGACTCATATTCATTATTGTGATTTATTTAATTTGAAAATAACATTATAGAGTTTTTGGCCTGAAGCCAAAAATGAATATGAGTTTGGCATATGAAGCCAATTTCAGTGTTTTAATACCTTAATGGTATTTTGAGGGATTTTGTCATGAGACAATTAAATATTGGTTTTGACATAAAATCGACGTCAAACTTTTAACAAATTAATAGTATTTGAGTGCTTTTGATAAAAGTCCAAGATATATGGGTTGGAAGTGTAACTTCAAAAAAGTACTGTAAGATTGGAAATTATAAGTAGGAAATTATAAGTAGGAACTTATAACTAAAATAAGCATTTGAATAATATATGGATAAATCAATTCAAAATTTAATACATGATTAGATTAATAAACATTTAAATGAAATAATCAAATACTCAAACAATCGTATTCAAATATGATTATCTATCCATAATTCTAGATCAACAACCAAATAAGTTAATGTAAACATAATAATAGATTTGAATTTTAAACTACAAGAAATATTTATATATATTGGCATAAACAAAAATTATATTTATTGGATAATATATAGAAAGGAAAATATATTATATATTTTCTTAAAATAGATGTTAAATAATAAAGAACTAATAAAGGAAACAAATCAATATAAAATAAATCATTAGTTAAATTAATATGATTGAGAACTTTTAATCACCAAAATTAATATGTAAAAAAAACGGAGGATTTTTTTTTAATAAATATTATATAACATAAATAATAAATATAAAGAAAATTAAAGAATTTGTTCCAACAAGTGATGGATTTCTCAAAAACCCTAACAGGCCGTCATTCTCTATTATTCCACTACCCCCAACCTCTCTTTTATACCGAATTCAATCTCCATGGTAAAAAAAAACAAGTTAAAATTATTTCTCTCAAAGTAAAAAAAAAAGGACAAGGTTACATGATGTTATGGGGTTGAGAGTTAAGCAAACAATGTGGATATTTAGAAAAAAAAACATGAATCATGGTGGTAAAAAAAATTAAGCATACAATTTGCACAAAATGCATAAAAAGAATAAGTATGCGTACTTGAACATGATTAACAGGATGTTGATCTGTAGCGGTAATGACAGCAGACACCAAACACAATAATTGTTTAGTTTGGTGGCGGTAGATAGTGGCAGTTAGAGCTTAGAAGCTAAAATCTGAGTTTACGTGTTGATAACGTGTTAAAGGAAAAAACAAATGGAACAACAATATGGAGAGAATAACAATAAAACAGAGAGAAGAAGTCTGTAATTCTCATTAATCATAGCCCCTTTAAATAGGGAGGAATTTACAAAGAAAAAGAAACATTCATTATGGTAATCTAATAATAATAAAATATTCTGTCAATCACTTCCTTTTGATGATGACACATAATCCTTCAACAAAACTATCTTTTTAACTTTTTATTATTTCTTGTAAATATAGTACCTAATAATGTATCAAATAATATTGTTGTTTTTTTTATATTGATTTTCTTTCCATAACAACAATACCATAAGAATCATATTTTATAAATAATGTATTTCCTTATATAATAATAAACAAGGAATTTGAGATAAATTTCTATAAATTTCTATAAAAATTTATCAAGATTTATGTTTTAATATTTGCCAATTATTTTATAAGATTTTTCACAATCTTGTAAATAATTATTAGAAGTTACACTTCCACCCCTTATATATTTTCATCTTTTATCAAAAGCTTCCAAATACTATTAATATGTTAAAAGTTTGACGTTGACTTTATGTCAAAATCAATATTTATTTGTCTCATGACAAAATTTCTCAAAATACCATTAAGGTATTAAATCATTGAAATTGGCTTCATATGCCAAACTCATATTCATTTTTGGTCTCATGCCAAAAACTCTATAATTAACAATGTTATCTTCAAATTAAATAAATTGCAAAATATCAATTGGATTTTGTCAAACGGGTGTAAATAGCCCTAAGGTTTGTAGGGACTTAAGAAATCCATGTGATTCCCCTACTACCTGGAAATCCAATAGATTGAGTGATTTCTTTTTCGCAAATTGAAATATTGATGAAGTATTATCAACAAAATATAAGAATACAAAAATCCAATATTATTATGATAATGAAATTTCATAACTATAATCCATTTTCTTATCAAAAATAAAATAATATATTATCCTTTATATATGTAAATGGTTGAAACAACTTATCCCAAAATCAACGTCGTAAACTCAAAAGAATCTGACTATCATAAAGGAGTATATAAACCTTCTTTTGAAAAGGTATAAGAAAATACCTAAAGTCCATCAACTCCTCAATTGACTCTAAAACCAACCTCTTGAAAAGGTACAAACAAATACCCTCATGTTTTGAGACGACATATAAATCCTAAGTTTCATAGGAATACCTTTACTAGAAACCCCCAAAGAAATGTGGGATGTCCCGAAAGGAATAATCGGGAGTATTCATGAATATGTACTTCCTGAACTAATCGTATACTGGAATGAAACCCACTTACTCGATTACAAAAAGTTAACTGATTTCAACGAAGAAATGTTATATCCAAAATGCGTCTCAATCTTTGTGGCAAGGAACTCACAGAAGATGACATGATTCTTAACATTATTTCCACCTTTCATATATCAAAAATATTAATGAACTAATATAAGTTAGAAAGTAACCTTTAGACAAACTCATCAACCTATTGGAAGTGGTTAAGAGACATAACAAGGTTCTTTCGAATAACAACACCACATATGTCGAGACAAAGAAAATTATCGAGATCAATAATGAAAGCATTAAAGGTGGAAACAACTCCAAAAAACAGAGGAAGCAGGACTTGTGGCCACTGAGGATAAACTCAGGGTTGCACGCTTTAGCAGCTGGGCCAAAGGCCCTAATTGCCAGGGATTAGTCTGGGCCATAGGCCCAGGATACCCTTTCAAAAAAAAAAAAACAGAGAGTTCAAAACAATTTCACACACGTGACATTTATGCACTATGTGGATGAAACCCTATAACGGGGTCAGGGTCTTGGTAAGAGTCGGGAATGATTTTTCAACATCTGGAGTAGAGATACAACTACCGCCCCAGGTGAAAATGGAAAGTCAAATAAGAAATGCACTAAAGAGTGCCCCTGTCGAAAAGGGAACAGGTTAAAAATGAACTATATCATATTAATTTAAGAATGATAAAGTATAGGTTTCCTTGAAATTTAATTTATAGCATTTTAATTAATTTCTTTTGCTTAAGTAAAATCGAATATGTAACAATTATAGATGTAAAGAAATACATCTAAATAAATAAATAACAAAACTATCAATATTCTCCATTCCATATAGGAATGTATCGAGGAGAACTTGAGTTTTTGTAGAATATTCCACACAATCTAAAATGATAGACAAATACTTATTTTATAATTCATTCAACCGAAATACTTAAATGATGAACTGTCATTTTCTTGTTGGTACAAGATCAATAGGAACCTTGTAAAGATATTCGTAAAAAATGGAAATTATAATGGAAATGAGCATATATACATAAGTTCTAGTGAATATGAAAGTAAACATATATCATGGAAACTATGTGTCAAACTAGCTAGTAGATTATTGAGTCATTGAAACATTTTTGTCACCAATAAAGAACTTTAGGGAAATGACACATATATGTTTCAACATGACCATGTGGGACACAATGGTTATGACATAGTGATCCGTGTGTTGCAAAATACACATAGACACATTCTCTTTCGAGTAGTAGGCAAAACGAGGCAAATTGCAACTGTTGACTTCTGCAGCATAAGAAACAACATTGCCATCATAATATGCCCTCTCAAATACCTAAAACTTTTGTATATACCCTAATCCTTGGCTAAGACAGGAATGAGATCATCCTAAAGCTAAGGACATAATACAAAAATATTCCATTGTTACAACAAATACAAGGTGATATTTATGCATATAAACATCCAGAATGCAGGCCATTAAAACTTTATGGTTCTGGTTTCGACACGATGAACACATGTCGTATTATAGTCCACATGAAATACTGCACTCCTAGCACTAGCTATATGTTTAAGGTCCCACCAGCCTAATTATTTCATCAAGTCTACGTGACTTTGAATGCTGGAGAATTTACATCATAAGAATTTGATGTTAATTGCATATGTATGAGGATCAATGTAGAGTTTCCTATACCCCTCATGTGTATATATAAAATGGTCTCATAGAAGTTGTTATCAAAAGAATATGATGACATCTAGGGTATTAGTAATGAGCATCAATTTACCCACATCTACCTGGGGTTATGTAATTATTATATGCAATTTTTTTTCCTTTTTAGACCCACTACTAGCTAACCAGCCTCATGCATACCAGTTGGTAACTGGATATAAGCCTGATATTTTACATTTACGCATGTTTGGTTGTGTAGTATATGTGCCAATTGCGCCCCCACAACGCATCGAAATGGGTCCTTAAAGATGATTTGGTATATGTTGGATATGAATCCCCAACAATTATTCGCTCATTAGAATATTTGACTAGTGATCCCATTACCGCTAGATTTACGGGTTGTCACTTTCATGAGACAGTCTTCCCGTCGTTAAGGGGGAGATAGGAAAAAGGATTTTCCATGGGAACGACAAGAAGTGTCATTGAATATTCTCACTCTGTCTCATTTTGATCCCCAAAACTTCACAATGCAATGTTGAAGTCAAACGAATCAGACTCGATACCTGATACGTTTAATGTTATTCCAGAAGTGACAAGATCACATATACGAGCTGCAAATATACTCGCAAGGTTAAAGTCCCCAAACAAGGGCACAACGTCACTGGAAAGTGCATTGCAATCACACATGGTGGAGGTGTGGTTGAGGTACTAATCTAAAGGAAAAGAAGAGTAAGGCACAACTATATGTCATCAATACATAAACCTCTCATGAGATTGTCTCTGATTAAAATATGTCTATGAATCATTACTGGAGGACGCTCCAAAGTTAATATTGATTCCAGAGATTAAAGAAATATCAAATGAATTATGAGAGTGCATATGAGTCGATGGACAGATCATACATACTCATTGATGATATATTTCACATATATTGTTTCTTATGAGATGATAAAGCACATTGACATCGAACCATGCTCAGTTGAAAAATATCAACAAAGAGCAAATTGGCCTAAATAAGCAATCCAGGAGAATCATATTATTTGACAAATGAACAGGTATTTGGTTTGGTAGTGCTAACCCACCAAGTGTAAAGCCTGAAGACATAGATAAATCATTTGTCATAAAGCGTAATGAGAATAATTAAGTCATAATGTATGAGACTCTCCTTTGGCGCAAGGTTTCTCACAACGCCCTGGATTGACCACGAGAAGACTTACTCTCCCGTGATGGACGTTATAACGTTCTGCTAATTAATTAGCCTAGTAGTTTCCGAAGGACTGGAAATGCATCTCATAATTGTGGTTACCACATATCTCTATGGGGATCTAGATTTAGAAATATATGAAAGTGCTTGATGATATTACATTACCAAAACCAAGTAACTCTAAACCACGAAATGCGTTTGCAATAAAATTGAAACACCCACTTTATAGATTAAAGCAATCTAATCTATAAAGGATATATAAGAACTAATGGAATACTTGATTGGGAAATGATATATAAGAACGATGAACTGTTCCCTTGCGTATTTATTATGGAAAACAAGTTCCATATTTTCAAAGTAGCTCTATATGTCAATGTTATGAACATAATAGGCACACTTGATGAAATAAGAGGAACCACAAGCTACTTGAAATCTGATTTTGAGAGGAAAGATCTTGGGAAAACTTGGTTTTGTCTAGATATTTGAGCTAGGACACCGAGTTTGTGAAATATTAATTCACCGATCGCATATGTCCAGAAAATAATCAGGCAATTTAATATGGACAAAGCACATCTGGTTAGCAATTTAATATGGACAAAGCACATCCGGTTAGCACTCCCATGATCGGTCGAAGTGTCGGATATAAGGAAAGATCCATTTCGTCTAAAAGGATGATGACAAAAAATGTTGGGAGTTGGAATTCCCTATCTATGTACAATATGCGCATTATTGTACTTAGTACAATACACTTGACCGTATATTGTATTTCTCAGTGAATTTGTTAGTTAGATTTAGCTCAGCGCCAACGCAACGTCATTGGAATGATATCAAATTAATCTTTTGAAACCATTGACATAGGCTTATACTTTCCTTATAGAAAGAAAAATGAGATTGATAATGAAACTTCAATACCTACTTAGAATGTAAGCAGCAAAAATACTAGCTCTTATAGAAAAACACCAAACAATGTCTTAGTATGTCTTTGCTAATATTAGGTATCTGTCTGACCCATACAAAGGTTGTTCCCAAACTGGATACAGAATTACCACAAGGAACACGCCGATTGCTTGGAAGTGAATTAAGCAATCCTTTGTAACTACCCCCTTAAACTAATCCAAGAATATTACTCCCCATATTAATTAAATAATGTATATAATTAAGGACTATCATTGCATATATTAGAGGAGCTAGTAATTCTGGGTTCAACCAGTATCCTATTTGCATATATGAAAATAATGTATCATGTATTGAAGAAATGAACATAAGATACATCAAATATTCTACTTAAGTCTTATACAATCAACAATAAGAAAACTCTCATCGAGATTCAATTGAATCAAGTAAGATGTCAAGATAACATGACACATTTTACCAAATCATTACCTAAAACCATATATTGGGAAACATGTAGAAAGCAAGTACAAACGTTTTCCAAACTCCCTTGATTAATGCACGAATCAGGGGGAGTAATAGACAAAAGGGAGAGTCTACTATATTTGTGATATTGGTATGTTGTGCTATTTCCTTCAACCAAGGTTTTATTTTTCCCATTGGGTTTTGTTTCTTGGTCTTAGATTTTAGTGAGACAACTGTTTATATACCATCATGTTTTCCTAACTCTCATGATTAATGTACGAATCTAAGAGAAAACTAGACCGAAGGAAAAGTCTATATATATTGCAAAGAAACTGGTGCGTTGTACTCTTTCCTTCGTCCTATTTTTTTTATCCCACTGGGTTTTTATTTTGGCGTAAGGTTTTAACGAGGCAACAATTGTGCACCATCACTCCTTTGACTCGACACAATGGGGAGTGTTGTAGGATTATGTGCCATCATCAAAAGGAAGTGATTGATATAATATTTTTCTAGTATTAGAATTTACCATAATGAATGTTTTATTTTCTTTGTAAACTTCTCCCTATTTAAAGGGATTATGGTTAATGAGAATTACAGATTTTATTGTCTCTCTATTCTATTGTTATTCTGTTTCGTTTTTCCTTTAACAATATTTGAATTCATAACTGATTGATAAACACAATAAAATACATGATAAATATCTCATTTTAAATATAAAAAATATGAAATATGATTAAGATAATCGTTGAATTCCAACAAAATACTTAATTATTATTTAATAAAAAATATTACATTATTAAACCTAAAACAAGTTACATTTTTATTAAACTTAAACTAAAGTATTAAACTATAATTAAAAGTTAAATGAAAACAATTTATAAAAAATCATTATTGATTTCTCAAAACCACATAAACCGTATTATAAAATCGACAAATATAAAAAAATAAAACGAAACATTAAAATCAGGATATATCGCGTTGCTTTACACGAGTACGCTTCTATATATATGTATGTATATATATATATATATATTAAAAACAATAAAACTTTATTGAGGACAAATCTAATACAATAAAAATTAACAAACGTTTTTCTATAACTAGTTTTTTTTTAGCAAGCTACAAAAACAAACTCAACAAACCACCAACAAAACAAGTTAAAAAACATAAAACAAATAAACACTAAATCTAAACAATCCAGATAAGCAATAAAACACAAATAGTAGATGGCACATCAAACATAAATTAAATAATCCCAATGTGATGCCAATATAATTTTTAATACGATCAGATGGAACACTTATCTTTCAACTCAAACTACTTTGTTCACTTTTTTTTGAAATAATATATTTAAATTGATATAAAAAAAGGTGATTCCAATTACACCCTAATCTATATGTCATTTACACCCTACTCTAATAAGGTTGTGAGAAAGGGATGGGATAGTTACTGCTTGGTTTTCCGATCCAGTTGTACCATAAACATATAGACTAGGGTGTATATGGCAACACCCATAAAAAAATAATTAGCCAAAAAAATGGAATAAAAAACGTCTCGATCAACTCACTTCAGTGAAGGAAATATATTTTTTAAACGATAGAAAACAAAGATATATATCTCCATGCATGTGATTGCTTTTTTCAGATGCAAAAATGAAAGGCATTTTTGTCTAGGTTGCCTGCCAAATTTGACTCGTAAATATTGACTGTAGTCGCACTCATCAATTACGTTTGTTGTTTTACTAGAATCAAGTTGATATAGAAGAAAAATAGAGATTCGATACTCTCCGTCAACAAAATTACTAGCCTTTCTTAAATTCATTTTGAACTGGTATTTTATGTTATTTATTTTCAGTATTTATAAAAGTATGATATTTAATTTAATACATAGTTTATTAGTAAATTAAACATCAATTAACTGTTTAAAATAAATTTTATGAATGGCACGAAGGATATGTTGAAATCTAAGTTTGACATGGAAGACATGGGTTTAGCGGATGTGATTCTTGGGGTCAAAATCACAAGAACCCAGAATGGTCTGGTGTTAAATCAGACACATTACGTGGACAAGATTATTGAGAAATTTAATAAAGGAGATACTAGTATGGCTAGAACTCCGATTGACACTAGTCAACATCTATCTAAAAATAGAGAGGATAGTGTTGCACAAGTGGATACTCAAGAATAATTGGCAGTCTGATGTATCTTATAAGTTGCACTAGACCTGACTTAGCATATGCTGTGAGCAGACTATGTAGGTATACTAGTAGTCCCAGTTTTGAACACTGGAAGAGTATTACTAGATTGTTAAGATATTTAAGATACACACGTGAGTATGGACTGCATTATGGAAAATATCCAGTTGTGATCGAAAGATACAATGATGCAAATTAGATATCTAAAATAAGGGATTCCAGATCTACAAGTGGATATGTGTTTACACTTGGAGGTGCGACTATGTCATGGAAATCATCCAAGCAAACTGTTATAGATCCACGATGGAATCTGATGGCCTAAGTCGGCAATGGCCATTTGTATGGATTGTGATAGCCAATCAGCAATTGGAAGAGCTCAAAGTACAATGTTGTAACACCCCGATTTTTGAAAGGTGTCATTTCAAGTTAATACCGAAACCGATATATTAGGGAAAAATAAGATAAAGGATTTTGTACTTGAATCCTATATTAAATAGTCTAGATAGATGAAGGATTCAATTACGACTCCAACGGTCCTTTCCGGAGCGAAAACGGAGCTATAACGAATAAGTTATGGCCAAAACTGTGATCAGACACGAGAAATGGGGATTTCGGAGGCCCGCGGGTTGGTGGGCGACCCTAGGCCGCGACCTAGGCCGTGGAACCCTCTGGATGGGTGATGGGGAAGCGCGCGACTTACCCCGCGGCTTCCAAGTCGTGGGCCAAACCGCGGGAAGAGACCTGAGGGTTTTATACGCGATTTTTGGAGGTCTAACTTCACTTCTTCATATCTTGTTCATCCCAACTCCGATTTCAGTGATTCAAGTTTCCATGGTTTCATTTTTAAGAGATCTTCATGGATATAGCAAGATATTTTGAGTCTATTGGAATATCCAAGGGTATTTTGTGGTGGTAAGCTCCTCATCTCTCTCAATGTTAAGCTAGGGTTTGATGATTTCATCATTTTCCCTTTCATCCTTCATCTTGGGTTTGATTTTGATGACTTGTGTGGTGAAGGTAATCTTGTAGATGTGTTGGATCTAAGATCTAGGGAGGTTTCTTAGTGGTTCAAGCCTTCATCAATGGTGATTCAAGTTTTGGGGGTAAAACCTAGATTTAGCCTAAATCTAGCAAGATGGGTTCAAGTTGATTTGTGAAAACGGTGTACATGCCAAAATGTTTATTTTAAAGTGTTTGTGTTTTATATTAAATTGTTAACTGCTGATAAGTTTTGGTTATTTTGAAATGTTGGGTTTATAAACATGGTGAAGCACCCTTTTTGGGATTTTTGAGAGTTTTGGTAAATAAATCATGTAATATGTCTCAATGGGGATTTTACATATATAATTGGAGTTCAAATTGATGTAAGTGTCATTTTGTGTATTTGATATTATAAACCTTTTTAGAAAATGCATATTATTGTGTTATGAGGCATCTTGGAAATATAAGGGTAACGAGTCCATTTAGAAAATGGTTTGCCTCAACCAATGTTGAGTTTGAGTTAATTGTACTTTCGGTCGTTGTGTCTACATCACCGTTGTTTAAACGTGGTTTAATGTTTACAAATGCTTTCGTTGGATATTCACGTAAACTATTGGGCCTTTGGCTCGGTTTTGACTAAATGGAGTGTTGAGGACATTTGTCCGGTTTAAAAACAGTTGTGGGGTTTGAGTATGATGGCGATTATTTTTATGCCAGTTGAGAGTTACATGTTTTGGGAGCTTTGGTCTTTCAATTGGAGTCATGTAATGTTAGACAGTGTTGTAATGGATCCATATGCACGTAAGTCTGTCTGGTTTGAGAAAGCGGGTAAGGTTGGTTATGACAGTGGACTGCTTGGGTTCGCTAGCGAGTAGGCAATCGGTGGCACGAGCCTCCGAGTTGAAACTCGTCTAGATTGGATAGGCACCAGTGTCCGTAAGTCCATGGGGTGGAACTCGACGGAGTATGGCTAGAGGCAGTAAACTGATTGAGGTTGTGATGTCTGGTATGGCATGGGAACTAAATCTGGGATACGTGGTGAACTCCAATAACATCAAGGGTACCCCATTCACGTGTTCTCGCCACCCAAGATGGAAACGTTTAGATGACACACGAGGAAGTTGTATAGGCGGCCTACTTGCGTGTTCCTCTATTCTCATTGTATACGGGTCTCTCCGTCGTAGATCCGTGGTATTTTAAATGTTGATGTCGTATTTTTACAAACTTTGGTTTTGTGTGGTCGACGATAAATGATGGCTTTAATATTGGGTTTTCCCCACGTATATTAAGGTTTGAATGGAATGCGTCATTTCTACGTTTCAGTATTTGGTTTCTTTCCATTTTATGGTGGCGTAAGTTTTGGGTCTAATGTCCGTGTTGAAGGCGATATTTATTTACATGGGTTTTTATCTTTGGCTTTATGAGTTGTGGGTCATGCTTCACCCGTGTTGGGTATTTCGAGACATAATATTTTACCCGTGTTTTATAAAATTGGGAGTCATCTTCCTATTCTCATTTTGAGTAAGTTTTGAGTTGAACTTAAAGTTACGAAAGAATGTTTTATATTGGGATTTTCGCCTTTAAAACAATTTGGTTTAGTTATCGATTATTTGGTGTCTCTTTCGTTTAAAATGCATAATTATTGATAAACGAGTCGTTTTCATAAGTGACCCATATCGTTTGAAAGATTATGATTTTCGTTGCATCCTTCCTTTCTAAATGATTAATTTATTTATGCTGAAAACTCTTGAGCTCACTAGGCGTTAAGCTTAACCTTTTTATTTGTCGGCATGTGCATCAGGTTTCAGATGGGGTTTGGTTCTAGCAGTGCTATGAAGTGACGTGCTTAGTTTTTCACAAGTGTAAGTATTTGATAAAGTCTTCCGCAGTTTGGAGATATTGACTATGTTTGGGTTTTAGTAGCACCCATCCTTTTTATAGACTGTATGTATAGAATGAATGTGTGTATTGAGCTTAAATCTTAATTGTGATCGTTTATGAATCATTTATTGATGTATTTAGAAAATTTTACATTAGTTGTTATTTCCAGGTTTGAGGGTGTAATGAATGTATAATGGGAAATCTAGGCACATTAGACGTAAACATAATACGATTCGACAATTACTCTCTACTGGAGTTATCACGATTGACTATGTGAAGTCAAAGGAAAACATTGCGGATCCACTAACGAAAGGCCTAAGTAGAGATTTAGTTTATAAGTCGTCGAAAGAAATGGGAGTAAAGCCCTTGAATGAGTAATTAATACAAAGAAAACCTTACCCAGAAGACTGGAGATCCCAAGATCTGGGTTCAAATGGACAACTTAGTTGAATGAATGAGGGAGGTCACTGTGGGGGAGTTAATAAACTTCCTAGTCCATTTCTGTAATCAGTGATAGTGAGGCTAAGCGTATGGCTTTTAATGATTATTGGAAATCACCTATGTGAGAGAGAAGTGGATTCGCTTCGAAGGGAATTGTAGGGGGCGCAATTCCTGACAGCTCTCGCTGAACCAGGCTAGTGTTCATGACGATAACGAACACGACTATGAGGATATGACCTTGTTAGGAAGAGTCTTGTGTGATATGTATTGTTGTCTACATAAATGGTAGTTCAGTTAAAAGATATCGAGTCTACTGACATCTAGGAGACCAAGTGTGTTTCACAAGGGAAGGTTCAAAGGGTAACACCTACCTATCCTATGAAGGATTAGACTATTCCAAATTTCATAGGGAATTTTTCGTATGCAAAGATCGATCTCCATTCATGTGGGGGATTGTTGGAAAATTTAGTAAAAATATATGTTTTTTACCAACTTTGGACACATTTAAATACATATATATGTATTATATATAATTAACTCTTAATGGGTTTGTGTTCTTCTATATGAGAGCTTCGAAACGATATATAATGTGTCCAAAACGGAGTGTGTGTGAATGAGATATAGATGCTCAAAGTTGAGTACTTGGATGAACGTAGTAAAAACCAAGTGGGTGTGGGAAAGTGTCCCACATAGGAAGAGATAGTAAAAAATTTAGTGGTTTATAACCATGGAAGTGAGAGGAGTTTACAAACTCCTTGAATGGTTTTACTATAACACCTACGTGGGCGCAGGGGGGGTGCCGATTGAGAATTTTGTAATCTAAAGTCGTCGAACTTGTGTGTGGGCGTGACCTACGGAAACGAATGCAACTTCGAAATCTCGAGCTCGCACAACTTGGTTTTGCAAATTTTCATTTTGATCCAGTGACCCGGGCGGGTTAACCCACACGGCTACCCGTGCCATGCACTGTTTCGATTTCTATAACTCCCCAATCAAACGTATTGAAGACAAATAATTAGTATCTTAATTACCAGTTAATTATCGAATTAATCATTTCGGTTTTCAAGATTAATTATTTAATTATTGGTTAATTAAATATTAGTTATTTCGGTTTCAATCTTCAATATAAAAAGGAGGAGTCTGGTTGCATTCAAAACATACACAACATAACTCTCTGACACTAGTACAAAAACTCACATTTGCCACGGTTAAAAACCGTGGCCATAGTCCTTTGGCCACGATTTTTTTTTCAATCAATCCGTAGCCTATACGAGCGTGACCATTGATACCTTTTCGCCACGTTTAAAATGCATCACCATATCAACTTAAAATCCATAGCCATAGCCTAAAAACCGTGGCTATAAACATATTTAATATTTGAGGTACTATAGCATTTTTACTTTAACCGTGGCAATAAACTATTTATCGTCACACAAACTCACATTAAACGTGGTCATTAGCTACCTTTTGGTCACACAAAATAAAGAAAACCATGACAATAAACTATTTATGGCCACACAATTTGTTTTTAAGGTGGCCAATGATTACCCTATAATCACGTATATTTATCTTAACGTGGCCATAAACTACTTATCGTCACACAAATTTATAGTAATCGTGACCAATTCATGACATATGATTACCATAAATGTTAGAACCGTGGCTATTGGTTACTTTTTGGTCATACAAAGTAACTCAAAATGTAGCTATAAACAACTTATAGCCATGCAATTCATGACATATGGTTACACTTAAACTTTTAAAGCGTGACCATTAGTTACCTTTTGGTCACATGAACCAACTAAAACCATGGCGATAAATAATTTTTTGCCACACAAATTTCCTATTAACCATTGTCAATTGATAACATTTGGTTATACTAAATTGTTAATAATGTGGCTATTGATTAACTTTTGGTCACATGAGTTAATTAAAACCGTGACCATAAACTACTTATAGTCATGCAAATTTTACATTAATTGTGGCCATTTCATGACATATGGTTACGCTGAATTGTTAAAAAACGTGGCCATAAGCTACTTATAGCTACACAATTTGTTTTTTTTTATGCCATTGATTATTTTATAGCCACATGTATTTATTTTAATCATGACTATAGATTACTTATAGCCACACAAGTGTTTACCGTGACCAGTTCATGAGATATGGTTACGCAAAATTGTTACAATCGTGGTCATTGGTTACCTTTGGTCACATAAAATAATTAAAACCGTGGTCATAACCTACTTATAGTCACACCAATTTTATATTAATTGTGGTCGTTTCATGACATGGTTATAGTGAATTATAAAAAGTGTGGCTATTGGTAACCTTTTGGTTACACGCTATAACTAAAACCGTGACCATAGACTGGTTATAGCCACACAACGTTTATATTAAATGTGGCTATTTCATATTATGTAGTTTTGCTGGATTGGTTAAACCGTGGCTATTGATTGTCTATTGATTACATGAAATAGCTAAAATCGTGGCCCTAAACTACTTATAGCCACGAAAATCATATTAACCATGGCTAATTCGTGACATGGTTACATTGATTGTTAAAACCGTGACTATTGGTTACCTTTCGATCACATTAAATAACTAAAATTGTGGCCGTAAACTACTTATCGCCACACAAATCTTATGTAATCGTGACCAATTCATGACATATGGTTACGATCAATTTCTAAAAATCGTGGCTATTGGTTACCTTTTATGCACATGAAATAACTAAAATTTTGTGACAATAAACTATTTATAGTCACACAAATTTTATGTTAACCGTGGTCAATTCATTACATATAGTCATGCTAAATTGTAAAACTGTGGCAATTTTAAATAATGTGTGGCATACTGATAAATTAAAAATTAAAAATTTCAATATAATAATTAATTGAGAAACATTAAGCAATTATGTTAATAAACATATGAAGAATGTATAACGACAAACAAACTTATTACTACATGTTCTCTAATATATAGACTTTTGCTTATTTAATCTATTCATAGTATGCTTCGACTTCAGTATCTAAACTCATCATTGTATAATGCTCCTTTCCCTTCTAAGGATTTTGTTTCTTGTGTTGTTGATCAGAAGTTGGTTGTGGTACCTGCAACAAGAATGAAAATTGCATCTTATTACATATGTAGAAATTGTAATAGTCTTGTTAATAAATTATTAGGTTAATATTTAGAATAGTTACTAATGGAAATTGTCTACTAATCTTCTCTCGTGAAGATTTCTTATTATTTTACATAACCCGACCATCAACAATACATCTCAAGACAATCCAAGCTGGCTGCAACATAAGAAACATATTTTAACATATGCACAAGTATTTGTGTGAGTGTTAATCTTTATGTCAAGTGAAATGGTGGTGCACTTAAGGTGGATAAAAAGGAAGGTGATGGAGTACAGGAAATCACATACAATAAGACAATGGACTTACTAGTTCTTCTCTTGATCCCGAGTATCTTGATTGTCCCAACCGATGTGGGTACTTAGCCTTGGCACACACTTATTTTGCTGCTTTAGACACATTCTTGTAATGTAGATAAAAAAAATTTAATCGATATTTAGAATTAAAAAATAAAGATACGATAATTATCACTATTATAACCTTAAATTCACGTGAAAGTTCATTCCACGAACATGTCCCATTGTGCTTATTACACAAACCCAACATATTTTTTAGGAACGACTTTTGAGTTTCAAGGGTTAACCTATGTTGGGTTAAGTATACTTTACGTACAACTTCCTTCTAAAACCACGCATATGTTTTCTAATTCTACAAGACATGATGGTTATTGAAAAAATATTAGACCAAGAATGGGATATTAAATTTAAACAAAGAATATAATAGAACACACCTGGTTAACTCTCTACAAGAATGGTTTAACTTATTGCTTCAACACTCAATAGGCCTGGTTGCAATCTGAACTCTAGTAAGTTGAACTTAAGCTTCAATCTTTCCATCCTGCAAAAGACAAGTACCATGTATATATTAAATGCATTGATGTCAGATAAGTAAAATAAAGTCAATAGCCATTGCAAATTCACCTAACAGTAGTCAAGCTTTCTACCTGTTTTTTTGCAAGTTCATTTAACAAAATTGGGAAGCAACATTTTAACAAAGTTTTAACTTTCTATCGACAGTCGTGGAATTGAGAGAGTGAGGAACACTGTTAAACTGGGTTTTTTGCAAGTTGAAAATTGGCAAAATCACTTTTATCTGCAGTGTCTCGATGGACATTTTAACAAAATTGGGTTTTTTGCTAGTTGAAAATTGGCAAACAACTAAGAGTCCATCGAGTACACTGTTTATTTTCTTCCCTTTATTCTGATGTCTGGATAGAGGCCTAGATGAAAGAAAAGAGCACCTGCAAACAATTATACAAACAAGATGACAACTACTTTCCAATAACTTGGGTACAAAATCAGGATTTTCATTTTTTTCAAGTTCAAAATTGGCAAACAAATTTCTAAAATCAAGTGTAGAGATCGTTGCCTTTGGGGAAATCATTTGCTTTGTAGAAATCTTGCAGATGCGACACGGTTGAAGATGGTTGCTGGTCTGAAGATAGGTTGGAGGCGTGGAGCTATGGTTCCAAATAAAAACAAACAGAGAAATATGCCCTGCTTCCATATCCTCACTGAATAAACACCAAAAAATAGTTGCAATTATATATAACATAAAGCCCATGTCCAGAAATAAAAAATATAGCAGTAGACGGTGAAGAGAATGTGTAGTGAAATCGACACCCAAACAGAATGTGTAGTGAAATCGACACCCAAAAAGATTGAATCATTGGGAAATCGACCCAACAGAAATTTGTGTAGTGGAAATCGAACGAGAAATATGTGTATTGGACAATGACCCAACAGATGCAGTGAGAAATCGAATGGTGGTGGTGCGACTGGTGCCCGGCGACGGTGGTGGTGTGGCTGGAGAGAAATCATGTCTGATAATCAAATGGGATGTGACGGCTGGTTCATATAAGTGTTTAAAAGAGGACATAAAATATTAGGGTTTCATATGGGGGGAATTAAAATTTTGGGGATAAATGGGAGGGAAAGTTTTAAGGGGAAGGGAGCTTAGAGGCGGGAATTAAAATAAGAGGGGGGAAATTTTAGGGAATAAAAATATATTATTAAAATAACAAAAAATTAATTAAAGTCTTAATATGTTCTAATTTAATATATGTATGGAACTATGGATGTTTTTGTTGATAAATCAAATAAAAATATTTATAAACAAGTTCTAATTGCACTATAACATTTTTTATTGTTATGAAATCTAAAAAATATACCTAATGCGATGTATTGGCGATCGATGCCGAATCACCCGATTGGATCCATTAAAGCCCAAATGGATACATTAAAATCCAAGTTGGTCCATTAAAGCTTAATCCATCCATTAAAGTTTGAGATTTTGTCAAAAAAAATTTGATTTGTATTTTTAAATTTCAAATAAATAATTAAACCCTAATAGATCCATTAAGACACAATGAAACCCTTTAAATCCCGATACAAAACTCTTAGATACAACTTATTAGGCACAATGTACCATTATTTTATGCAAGATTTTAAAAATCTCTTAATTTACAAGTATCAAAGCACAAGATACATATTGCTACCTATAGAACATTTAAAACCCTTTAAAGTCCGAAAGATCAGTTAAGGCCCAATGAAAACCTTTAAATGCCAATAGAACCGATTAAAGTTCGGTAGATCCGATTAAAGTTCGGTAGAATTAATTAAACCCCAATAGATTCATTAAAACCCAATAGAACCCTTTAAAGTCTGATAGATCCATTAAGGCCCAATGAAACCCTTTAAATCCCGAAAGATCAGTTAAAGCCCAATGAAAACCTTTAAAGGCCAATATAACCGATCCGTTAAAGCCCAAATGAATTCAGTAAAACCGAAATGGAACCATTAAAGTCCAAGTGGATCCATTAAAGCCTAAATTGATCCATTAAAGCCCAACCAATACATTTTAACTTCTTTGACTTGTTAACGGATCCACTTGGACTTTAATTGATTCATTTGGTTTTAATGGATCGGTTGGGCTTTAACGGATCCACATGGATCGGTTGGGCTTTGATGGATTCATTTGGGCTCTAATGGATCAGTTAGACTTTAATGGATTCATTTGAGTTTTAACGGATCGGTTAGGCTTTAATGGATCCAATCGGGCTTTAATGGATCGATTGGCCTTCGATGGATCCACTTGGGCTTTAATGTATCGGTTGAGATTTAATGGATCCATTTTGGGCTTTAATGGATCAAATTGCTTTAATGGATCCACATGGTCGTTTATGGATTGGTTGGGCTTTAATACATCCAATTGGGCTTTATGGATCGGTTAGGATTTAATGTATCGGTTGGGCTTTAATGGATCCATTTAGGCTTTAATGGATCCAATTAAGCTTTACTGGATCCATTTGGGTTTTAATGGATCGGTTGGACTTTTAACGGATATGCATAGATCGATTGGGCTTTAAAGGATTCATTTGGGCTTTAATGGATCCACTTGAGCTTTAATGCCACGGTTGAGCTTTAATGGATCCATTTAGGCATTAATGGATCCATTTGGGTTTTAATGGATCGGTTGGACTTTTAACGGATCTACATGGATCGATTGGGCTTTAAAGGATTCATTTGGGTTTTAATGGATCCACTTGAGCTTTAATGTGTCGGTTGAGCTTTAATGGATCCATTTAGGCTTTAATGGACCCATTTAGGCTTTAATGGACCCATTTAGGCTTTAATGGATCAAATTAGAATTTAATGGATCCATATTGGCGTTTATGGATCGGTTGGGCTGTAATGCATCCACTTGGACTTTAATGGATCGATTGTGCTTTAATGAATCCACTTAGGCTTTAATGTATCGGTTGGGTTTTAATGGATCAAATTAGGCTTTAATGGACCCACATTGGCGTTCATGGATCGGTTGGACTTTAATGCATCCACTTGGCTTTAATGGATCTCTTGGGCTTTAATGTATTGGTTGGACTTTTTAATGGATCCATTTGGTTCACATGTATACATATATTAATTCGTTTCACATGCATACATATATGTTTATGTTTATATATAATAATATACATATATATATATATACACACACATATATATAGCGATTCACGTGTATGTGAACTTATACATATCTAAAACAAATTACATTGTTACTAAACCCAAATTAAATTATAATAAAAAATGACTTAAACAAATTATAAAAAACGAGGATCTTTAAATTGTTAACTTGACAATAATATCAACATGAGACAAAAATAAAAAATAAAAAAATTAAAATTAAGATGTATCGCGTTGCATTAAACTCATTTATTGTTTATTTTTTTTTATAGAAAGACGTAAAGATTATTCAGTATTATTAAACAAGAGTAATTTAAGATTTCCAAAAAACTTAAATTTTTCCCACCCTTTTTTCTTATTATAGGTTTTAATTGTAAAATTTTTTGAAATTTTCCCACCCTTTTTAATTGTAAAATTTTTTGAACCCCTAAAGTATTTGAAACTCCCCTTTTTAGCCACATAAATTTCATTTTATCCATGACTAAATCATAAGAAAAACCATGACTAATTCATGACATATAGTTACATTTAAATTTTAGAACCGTGACTATTGGTTAACTATTGATCACACACAAAAATAAAAACTGTGGCCATAAATTACTTATTAGTCACATGAACTGAATTGTTAAAAACGTGGTTATTGATTACCTTTTAGCCACCGACTTATTTTAAACGTGGCCTTAACTATATACTTTTAGCTATAAAAATTTCATATTAACCGTTGCCGATTCATGACCTACAGTTACGCTTATTTTGTAAAACTGTAGCTATTGGTTACCTTTTGGTGACAGAAAATAACGAAAACAGTGGCCATAAACACCTTATCTTTTGGCCACGTTTAATAAGTTTTCGTGACTATATATTTTGTTTTTAGCCACAAAAAATTGGCTTCATGTGGTCGTATGTCTATCTATGGCCACAGGCTATAACCGTCACAACATAAAGTCTTGGTTAAGACAAAAAACCGTGACTATATGTCTGTATATGGCCACGGTTTTTGACTATTATTGGCCACGATTTTTGACTATTAACTGTGGCGAAATCATCACATATAGTTACGCTTCATATTTATAACCGTGACTACTGGTACCTTTTGGTCACACAAAATAATAAAAACCATGACTATTAACACTGTGACTTTTGGCCATGTTTTTCAAATTTTCGTGGCTATATATTTATTTCTTTTAGTCATGGAAATTTTTCTTTATGTGGCTATATATCGGTCTATGGTCACGGATAATAATCATCAAAACATAAAACCACGGTTTAGACAAAAACTATGTCTATATGTCTGCCTATAGCCACAATTTTTAGTGACTACTTGCCACGGGAAAAAATTTGTGGCCGTAAAGAACCATTTAGTCACTGTTTTAGCTAAACCATGGCATTATGTTTAAACATTTTTTGTAATGGTCACGGTTTTTGAGTTATGTCGTGGCTAACACAATACTCAAACTTTATTTATGACTTTTAGCCACGGTTCTAAACCCAACCGTGACCAACTTCAATTTTAAAAACCGTGGCAAAAACCCATTTTTGTACTAGTGTGAAAATCTCTATTGCATACGAATATTTCGGCGACTTTTCCAAGCAAGTGGTCATCTCTGGCTGTACTACTGCTTACGATGTTGTACCCTGGGAACAGACGGAGAATCTGTTTAAGGGAATCGTGTTACACACGAACCTCAACTTATATTTAATTTCCTTCTTTCTTCTCTGTAATCGATTTGTTAAATCATTAGTTGATTACTTTATCGAATTCTTAAATCATTAGTTGATTACTTTGTAATTATATATGTACGTGTAATATACATATAAACCAACATCAAATACCAAACACAAAATCCCTCCAACATTCCATGGTTCACCAAAACCATAAGCTCTTCAAAATTAAACTTCAATAACTACTCAAATCTTAGAGAGAGAAAAGAAAGAAGAAAGAAATACATACCTTAATGATGAAAGGACGATTACCAATTCACCATCTTCAAAACCCTCACACTCTTTCTCTTCTGGACTATCTCATACGAAACACAATACATACACAATTTATACGTATGGAAATTCTAGAGATATACCGAAGAGGCGATGGTGATGATGGGTTTTATACCCACAATTTACAACCAAACCCTAAACAGTAAGGATTTGATACAAATAGCCCCCAAACTTCTATAAAACTTTAAAAAGGGGTATTACAAAAAATAATGGGAAAAACTGCTAAAAACTGGAATTCAAATACTATACATTAATTAAAGCCCATCAATAATTATCCTGGCGAAATAAATACAATTGTTGAAATTGTTCGATAAACGGAGTTCAAGTGCGATTGTTTAGTGTGATAAGAGTTCATAAACATACATCCAAAGTTCAAAACTATTGAGCCTAAATGTTGTATTGAAAATTAAAACAATCTATATTGTAATTATGGTAGAGTTTTGTTTTATTAGTATTATTAAAAGTCAAGGTGTTTGACCTTCTTAATACATTGAGTTGTAAGGTCAACTAGTTTGACCAAGTATAAAAGGCTTTATGTCTTGTAGATTTGTGACTACACACACTAAAACAGATTGAGAGATCTTTGTTAGGGAGAGAAAGTCATTGTTCATACTATAAGAATTCATTGTAAACCTATTGTAAGATTTGTGAGATCAATGAATATGACTTGTGGCTACAAAGTGTGTGTAATCTGATTAAGTTCTTGAATCTGGGAATTACATTTGGTATCAGAGCAGATCAGATCAACCAGAAATCGATTTCACATCCAGAAAATGAAGAACTCGCAGACTCTGTGCTTAGTTTTGATTTTTGCAAATTTGAGGTGTAATTGTTGATTTGATGATTGTATTGTTGTCGATGATATATTAGATCATTTTTCACTCAGATTGTAATAGTTATTTCTCGAAATTGTAAGTTTTGGTTCGAAAAAGTTCAGCGCACTGTGATAAGATCAAGATCATCGATTCAGTTGATTTTAGATAAAATTGTTACTATGGTTGTGTTCGAAACATCATTGTGGTCATTTCCTTGAAGTTTGGTAACAATTGGCCGAGTATTGAAGGAGATATGAAGAATTTCTGAAAGTTTAAGTCGAAAAATGAAGAACTCGCAAGATCTTGACATTTCGCATCAAAGAACTCGCAAGGCTTTTGATTCTGTTGTTGAAAATTTCATAAGTGCAGAATTCGCATCAACTGTGTGCGAAAAGTCAAGATTTCGTATAAAGCCTCATACGAAAAGTTAGATTTCGCAGAGGCCTACATGCGAAAAGTAAAGAATTCACAGAACCTTGTCTACGAAAAGTGAGGAATTCGCATACAACAGGGTGCGAAAAGATATTGTTCATAGTTTGGCCTGCGAAAAGCTCCAGATTTCGCACATAGATGAGACTTGAAAATTTTCTAAGTCTAGATTTTGCTAAATTTTGTACGAAAAGTGATCATCTTGTTTACTTGAAATTTTTCTAAGTCCATAATCCTCAAGTCATTAAGTACGAAAAGCTCAAGTGGGTCCTTGGAATTTTTCTAAGTGAGGATTTCGCATATCAAGGCTTCGAAAAGTGTAGATTTCGCACCTTCAGCCTGCAAAAAGTGGGATTTCTTTGGTGTGCGAAAAGTGCCTCTCAGTGACCTGCGAATTCCATACTTTGTCAATTTTTTAGTGGGACCCCCGTGCTAAGTCTGCGAAGGGGGACATAATTCTGAATGTGACCAAAGTTTCTGATTTTTGTTAACGATCATTGCAAGCTCATATTTTACAGATTTCAAGATGCCTTACACTGACGAGAAGGGAAATATTGTCTTAACAAAAAGAGATTGTGTTATCGCTTATATGCCTGAGATACCAGCTCTTGAAGCTGAAAATGAGAAGCTGAAAAGTCAAAATATATCTCTTCAAGATCAGATTGAGAAACTAAAAGAGAAATCTATTTCTTTAGAGAAAAATTTTATTTGCTCATATTATATTTCTAATTCTAAAATTAATTTCACAACAATAATTGTTTTGAAAGAGATTTCTAATCTTCAAATCAAATTGAAGAAATCTGAAGAGGAATCGGCAAGATGGAAAACAAATAGTTCAAACACTACATGGTCCAAGAAAGAGTTCATGCAAAGAGAGATTGATGATCTCAGAACCTGAGAAAACATTGTTGGAGAGACATGTGATGGACTGAAAAAAATAAACTCAAAGATTTTCTCTGAAAGAGACCAGCTGAAAGAAAAAGTTTTTAGTCTTGAAGTTGAAATAAACATGTTCAAAGAGAGAGCAACTCAAGAGAACGAAAACTCAGGTGTCAAAAAGAAGTTGAAGAAGATTGAAAGAAAAAGAAAAGATTTGGAAAAAGATAATACTGAACTTCAAAAGAAGATTATTGAACTGTAAGAACAGATCTCTCAAGATAGAAAGAAGTTTGAGAAAGAAATATAAGAGTTTGAAAGAGAAAAAAAATCTTTTGCACAAAAGTTTTCTGAATTTTCAAGAAAATCATTTGATGAAAAGAAAATAGTTGAGCTAAATGTTTAAAGCTTTCAAAACAAGTCTATGAGTTTGAGAAGATAATAATTTTTGTAAGAGATGTTTTTGCAAAAGAGAAGAAAGTTCTTGAAGAAACGTCTTCTGATCTTCCCAAGCAAATTTGCACTTTGCAAGATTTATTAGAAAAAGAAAGGAAACTTTCCAGGAAAGGAAAAATTCTTTTGAGACTGAAAAGAACAATTTTGAGAAGAAAAATGTTGGGATTTTCAAAAAGATTTCTTCTAAAAACAAGAACTTAGATAAAGATTGTGAACAATAGAGACAAGTTTTTGAAAATGAAATTTCTAAGCTCACAAAGAAATTATCTGGGTTATCTACAGAGATTATGACTTATCATTTTGTCATCACTACCAACGATAAACATATCATCAACATATAAACACAAGATGGCATAACCATGAGTGGTGTCTTTCATATAAACACATTAATCACATTCACTTGTCTTAAAACCACTTTCTAACATGGCTTGATCAAACTTTTGATGCCATTGCTTTGGAGCTTGTTTTTGGCCATACAATGACTTAATAAGTTTACAAACCTTGTTCTCTTGTCCTGGGGCAACGAATCCCTTAGGATGCTCCATATAGTTTTCTTCTTCTAAATCTCCATTTAGAAAAGCAGTTTTCACATCCATTTGGTGAACTTGCAGATTTCTAATGGCTACAATAGCTAGCACCAACCTAATTGATGTTATTCTTGTTACCCGACGAATATGTATCAAAGTAATCTAGACCTTCTTTTTGTATATATCCTTTGATTACTAATCTTGATTTGTATTTGTCAATACTGCGTGTTGGATCATAAATTGTATTCAAGATTAAAGTTAAAGTTAAGGGTTTAAACTGCAATTGTATTAAAGTTAGTTAGAGGGTTTATTATGTAATAAGTAAATAGTTATTAGCTATTGGGCCTCAAGCCCATAAGCCCATTAGGCATTAGGCCTGGGTATTTAAAGTGTTTATTAGTTTAGGTTTTAGGTAAATCCTCATAATTATTATCATAATCATATTAGAGAGGTAGCTGTTATTCTCTGTATTCAAAGGGTATCAAGAACACTCAAGGGTTTCATTGTTTATTCAAGGGATTGGTATGTTACTCTGATTTATATATCTCTTGATTATTATTGTGTTTCTTGATTACTTGATTGATTATTTACCAACTAGATTAAACTGGGATAACAATTGGTATCAGAGCTTAAAAGAATCAATTTTTTTTTGAGATTACTGTTAATTGAAAATCACTATTCATCGAAAGTTACTGTTCATCTGATTTCATGAATTATTGTGTTTATTGGTTTAAAGTTGATCTGATTAGTTGAGGTCCATGCTTCTGAATGCTATCTGATTGATTAATCGCATTATAGATCATCAAGTGATTGAATTTATTGATTCTGTGTTTTCTGGGTTTGCATGAATATCGATACTGTGCTCTTAAAATTGAGGTTGGAAAGTTGAATTTAATCTTTAACTTTGATTATGTGGTGATCGATGCATGCTAGTGGATACCAAAGTCTGATTTCTGAATTTGATTTTGTGCTCTCGACTTGTTTTTTGGGTTAATTTTCTGGGTTCATCATCGTTCTGGGTAGACTAAGAACGTCCCAGTCTAACGCATAATATCGGTCAAATCAGGACACCGGTCAAATAGTCCGATCGCCCGGTATACTCACAGACCACCTCGGTCGATACCTTGTCCGGTCGAATCAATACCGATCGAATCAATATCGGTCGAAGTGGTTTACCGGTCTTACAACCTCCCGGTCGAAGACTTTTATCGGTCGAATATTTTTATCGGTCTTCTCCAATACCGGTCATTACAAGCTCCCGATCGAAGGTCGAAAGTCTTACCGGTTGAAGCAACTTCCCGGTCGAATCCGATACCGGTCCTCACACCACCCCGGTCGCCCAGTACTCACGTAGATCTCTACCGGTCGAAGCACTTTTACCGGTCGAACAACATTATCGGTCAAAGCACATTTTCCATACCTAGACATTTTTTTTGCAAACTGTAGCGGGACCCCCGTGCTAAGTCTGCGAAGGGGGACAAAAGTTTTGTGCTTGATCAAAATTTTCCTAATTTCATTCTTCAGTATTATTTTGTTGTGTTTTATACTGTGCAAATTCTAAACTTAATTATTTTTTGGAAATTTATTTTTCTGAAAATTTTTGAGTGTGGTTTTTATCTTGATTCTAACGATCTCATCTAATTGGTTGTCTTGGTACAGATAAGTTTAATTACTAACAAGTGGTACAGCTAGGATGTCGAATCAGCTTCTCTCGATGTCTGAAGGTTATAGCCATGATTTTAACAACACGAATCTTTCTGAAGTAAAAGAAAAGACTAAATATCTTGCTAGACAGTTGTCAAGAAATAGAGACAGGGCTGATGATTGTGAAAGGGAGATTACAAAGCTCAAATCCGAGATGTTACCTCTTGAAGCTGAGATTGAAAATCTAAAGATTCATAACTCATCTCTTCTTATTCAGATTAATGCTTTAAAAGAAAATTCAAAAGATTCTGATTCTATAATTGACCTTGCAGGAGTAATTGCGTCTAAAGAAAAAGAGATCTTAGACCTCCAAGCAAAGCTGAAAAGATCTGAATCTAGTTCAACATGGTCAAAGAAGGAACTAATGCAAAGAGAGCTTGATGAGCTTAGAAGAAGAGCAAACATTGCTAGAGAAACATCTGAAGAGCTTAGAAAGTCAAATTCTCAAGTCTTTGCTGAAAGAGACAAACTGAAAGATAAAGTTCTCAGTCTTGAGGTTGAGATTAATAAGCTAAAAGAAAAGGCAACCCAAGACAGAGACAATACAATAGCTCAAGATGAAATGCTGAAGATTGAGAAAGAAAGAAAAGACTTTGCTAAGAAATTCTCTGATTTCTCCAGAAAAGCCTTTGAAGAAAAGAAATCATTAGAGCTTAGATGTGTTAAGCTTTCTCAACAAGTCTCAGACTTTGAGAAAGTTATCATTATTGAAAGAGAAAAGGCTGAGAATGAAAAGAAGAAAGTTGAGCTGAAGGATATAAATACAGACTTTTCTGAAGAAAAGAAAATATTTGAGACTGAGATCAACAAGCTGACAAGAAAGCTATCTGAATTGTCAACAAACATCATGAAGGAGAAGAATGCAAAATCTGAGTTGCATAAGAAGTTTGATCTGATTGAAAAGGAAAGAAACAGTTTGTCATCAAAGATAAAGGAACTTGAAGAGATAGTATTCAAGGTGAAGCTGACTGAGCACAAGACGCCAGAGTCAATAGCTCAATCACCGAGAGATGATCTAGCTGATTCAGATAGTTCATTAAAAACAACTTCAAGTTCACATATTTCAAATGTTTTCTATAATCCTTTCTGTGATGATAGTCTTACTTCTAAATCTACTAATCAGATTCGTCCTTCTAACCTTTTCTATGACAAAAATGTTGATGGTTCAGGAAACTTCAAGAAGACTAAGTCTCAGAAGAAAAGCTTCTGGAGAAGAGATGATGAGAAAGATAAAGGTAACTGGATCTGGAGAGTTAAAGGATCTCCAGAGGAAAAGAAGAAAGACAAATCATTTGTGCATACATCAAATGCAAAATGGAACAATGCTCCGAAAGGTACAACTTTTGGCAAACCTGATCTGGTCTACACTATTAATCAACTGATCAGGTTAGCACAAAAGAAAATTAATTGTTCCTACTGTAGCTCAAATGATTTTGTAAGAAAATATTATGTAAATAACTGGTATGGTTCTTATTTTATCTCTCCTACTAGAACTGCAACTAACCCATTAGGATCCAAATACCAGTGGGTACCAAAAGCTAAATCTGTGTTGCAGGCACCCAAGGTTTAAGGGGGAGAAAGAACAATGGCTTTTGAACAAATCAGTTCAAAACCCGGACTTAATTGTCAAAAAGAAGGCTTCTAAGTAAATCAACTTAGAACCCGTACTTCAACGGAGAATGACTTCTAATCACATCAGATTAGGACCCGCACTTCAGTGCTTTATTTATTTTTCTTGCTTGATCTTAAAAAAAATCTACATTAAGTTAAGGGGGAGACTATCTGTGATTTTAAAAGATTATCTGACCGTGTGTTCTTAAAGATAAATACTTGCGTTTTATCTTGTCAATATACTTTGTCAAGTATTCATACACATAACGGTTCAGAACATTCTATTTTACTTTGTTATTACCATGTATCAAAAGTAAAATCTTTCTATGGTAATACTCACGTTCTTTGTATTCACTGTTGATTGAATCATATGTCATTTCATGTGCTTTCATTGAAAATATGTTTATATATTGTTCATATAAACAACATTCGTTTTTGATTCTCCAAAATATTATTCTTCATGACAAATCGTCTATAAGCTTAATTGAAAAGGTCCTTAAGAGCTTAAATTGTCAAACTCTTTTAGTTTGAGGGGGAGAATTGCATAGTCAAACATAACTGTTTTGACATCTCCGAAAGTCTTATTTTTCATGTAACAAGTGGTATTTGTGCTTACATGTACAAAAATCCTGTTGAACAACATGTTCTTTTAGGAAATTACATGGGATTCAGTGTGAGTACTTAACAGAACTTCCATGGATTCACGATAACCAGTGTTTCCTACCCAGGAAGTAATCCCTGAGTGATTGAGGGGAGATGGGTCAAAAGAATTGAGTGATGGTGTGTGAAGAGGTAAAATGGAAAAGAGAGATTGGTTAGAAGTGAGATTTAAAAGAAAGAGGGTGAGAGAACAGAGTAAAAGAATATTAGACTCTGCACCAAACTTCTTTCTGAGTCGGGCAGCCACATAATCTGATTTGTTCACATTCTTTGGTGACCATCATTGAAAAAGGCAACTAGCCCATGCCATCTCTTGCATACAACCCCACCAGCTACTCATTCTTTTCTCAAAAAGAGAATGTTTCACATTTTCTGGGGACGCAACACATACGCTATTGGTTCTTCATTTGGAAGATACTAATATTGAAAAATAAGGAAAGTTGCCCCACCTTCGAACCCTTTCTCATGCACATTGAGTCGTTGTATAATTTGTTGTTGTCTCAACAAGTTTACATGCTTTGAGCCTATATTGAAAAAGCAATCATCTATGCTTAATTCTTTCATACACATGCACGAGCACACAGAAATTTGTTTTCTGTCAGAATGTTCATAGATAACCATGTGTTATTCGATGATTGAATGGAAGATCTGGGGAGCCAACATCAAAACCAGCTCCGTATAAAGTAACTTTGTGTTACTCAATGACTTTGTGTCATTGACAGGCATTCTAACAGAGTCATTTGTTGATTCAGGGTTACACTTCTTAAACTGTTTGAATTTGAAAAGATTCGAATGGTTACCACATTTTTATTTGAATCTGAAAAGATTGAAATAATCACTCTTTCCATCTGGGAAGACTGCTCTTATTTCCATACAGGGCTCGTTACATGAAGACTGTGCTTACGTGATCATACACAATGGGGGAGATTGTCTTGAAAAGGGGGAGATTGTTTTGCAAAGTTTTGATGATGATGATTCTCACCACTCATCAAAAAGGGGGAGAAGATACAAAAAGGGAGAATTATCAAAGAAGGAGAATATACAAGTTTTGAAACTATCAACGTCATATCTGAAGAAAAGTGAAGACCCGAAGACAATTGCAAATTTTTTTTAATCTTGAATTCAAAGGGGGAGATTGTTGGATCATAAATTGTATTCAAGATTAAAGTTAAAGTTAAGGGTTTAAACTGCAATTGTATTAAAGTTAGTTAGAGGGTTTATTATGTAATAAGTAAATAGTTATTAGCTACTGGGCCTCAAGCCCATAAGCCCATTAGGCATTAGGCCTGGGTATTTAAAGTGTTTATTAGTTTAGGTTTTAGGTAAATCCTCATAATTATTATCATAATCATATTAGAGAGGTAGCTGTTATTCTCTATATTCAAAGGGTATCAAGAACACTCAAGGGTTTCATTGTTTATTCAAGGGATTGGTATGTTACTCTGATTTATGTATCTCTTGATTATTATTGTGTTGCTTGATTACTTGATTGATTATTTACCAACTAGATTAAACTGGGATAACACTGCCATCAGCTTTCATCTTTCTCTTAAAGATCCAACGGTAACCTAGTGGCTTACATCCCGGAGGTAGGTCCACTAGTTCCCATGTATGGTTTTGAAAGATAGATTCTATCTCACTCTTGATGGCTTCTTTCCATTGAGGTCCCTTTGAAGACGTAACCGCCTCAAGATAGGTTTTGGGTTCACTTTCCACCATGTAGGTGAGAATCGGGACCAAACGATTTTCAACCCTAACCCGTTTACCTCTTCTAGGTTCTATCACTTCTTCCTCAGATAGAACTTTTTCGTCCTCTTGAACAATTTGTTTATCTTTAGAAGATGAGACTTGATCTTCCTTGTTCAAACAAGGAAATACATCTTCGAAGAATGAAGTATTTCTTGATTCCATAATTGTATTCTTTTGTATCTCAGGATTTTTAGACTCATACACAAGAAACCGATAAACACTACTATTTTGTGCGTATCCAATGAATACACAATCCACAGTTTTAGGTCCTAACTTTTGTACCTTAGGCGGAAGGACAATTACTTTAGCTAGGCACCCCCACACTCGTAAGTACTTATACGATGGTTTCCTACCCATCCGAAGTTCATACAGTGTTTCATCCTATTTCTTGCAGGGTATCTTATTCAAAAGATAATTAGCCGGAAAAATAGCTTCGCCCCACATGTTCTAGCTTAAACCATACTAATTAACATGGCATTCACCATCTGTTTCAGGGTACGGTTCTTTCTCTCAGCAATACCATTTTGATGAGGTGAGTAAGGTGCTGTGAATTCATGTCGAATTCCATTTTTAGAACAAAACTCAGCAAATGGTGAGATATACTCACCTCCCTATCACTTCTAACAACCTTGATTTTCTTGTTAAGTTTATTTTCAACTTCATTTTTATACACGACAAACTTGTCTATTGCTTCATCTTTACTTTTAAGTAAATAAATGTAGCAATATTTCATGCTATCATCGATGAACGTGATAAAATATTTATTCCCACCTCTAGTCGGTACCGATTTTAAAACACACACATCAGTATGAATTAAATCAAGGGGTTCGTTTTTTCTTTCAACCGATTGGAAAGATGATCTAGTAAGTTTGATTTCTACACATGTGGGGCACTTGTGATTTGAGTCGATTTCAAATTTTGGTATGCAGTTTAATTTAATTAAACGTCAAATGGAATTAAAATTTACATGTCCTAAACGGCCATGCCAAACATTTGGAAACTCAAGCATATAAGCAGAACTAGAACTTGCTTTATTCATATCATTAATAATCATTACATTTAGCTTGTACATGTCATTCAAGGCATATCCTTTTCCCACATACATACCACTTTTGGACAAAACAAACTTGTTCGACTGAAACACTAGTTTAAAACAAAACTTGTTTAGCAACCAACCCGAAATGAGGTTCTTGCGAAGCTCCGGTGCGTACAAAACACCCTTGACATCGGCGGTGGTGGCATTCCTCATGAAGAGCTTTTGCCCATCATCAACATCCTTGAAGGTGTTGAAGTTGCTCTTGTCATGACACACATGACGGGTAGCTCCGGTATCAATCCACCATTCCCTAGAGTTTGCATCAATCACAATCACCTCCGAGACCATGGTCGTGAGTTCCATGGCGGTAAAATCTGTGATTATTGCCACCAAGTTCTCATTCACCATGTTAGCTTGACGCGAATTGTCCTTATTTGACAACTTGCAGTCAGCAGCTTTGTGACCCGGTTGGCCACAATTATAGTACTTGAATTTGTTCTTAAAGGTTCCTCTTTGAGGTCCAAGACTCTTTGCTTCCCTTTGCCTTTGTCAACCTTCTTGGACTTGTTCTTGGAAGATTGACCAACTTCCACCACATTAGCTTTTGAAGAGCCGACATTATAACCATCCTTCAAGGCCATTCGGTTGTCTTCTTCAATACGAAGACGCACCACAAGCTCCTCCACAGACATCTCCTTTCGCTTATGCTTAAGGTAATTCTTGATTTCTATCCAACAAGGAGGTAGCTTTTCAATCATTGCTGCAACTTGGAAAGTTTCACTGATAATCATCCCTTCAACAAGTATATCATGCACTATCACTTGAAGATCTTGAAATTGACTCATCACAGTTTTCGAGTCAATCATTTTGAAATTCAAGAATCGAGAAACAACATGCTTCTTTGTTCCCGCATCTTTGGTCTTATACTTCTGACCCAAAGACTCCCAAAGTTCCATTGCCGTAGTTACTTTGCAATATACATTGTAAAAGCGGATTGGCTAGCCCATTCAACACATAGTTGCGACATAGAAATTATGAGTGCTTCCAAGCCTCAACTACACTCACAAATTGAGCGTCAGCCTCTCCTCCACCAATTTGAGGAGCAATTTCAGTAAGGAACCGAGCCAGGTTCAATGTGGTCAGGTAGAAAAACATCTTTTGCTGCCACCTCTTGAAATTCAAACCAAATTTTTTTTCCTGTTTCTCAGCGTGATTAGCCATGGTGTTTGGCACTGGTGTGGTAGCAGTTGCTGGAGTAGCCATGGTGTTTTGCACCGGTATGGTAGCGGTTGGGGTTACTGAAGTGTCCACCATTATGGAAAACAAATTTCAAGTGAACAATTAGTCCCGCAAGATCAATCTGTTTACACAATCAAAAAAAGAATTAAATCGAAATAAACTCGATTTAGAATCTGTTTAAGATTTTTGGTTTTATATGTATATTACACGTACATATATAATTACAAAGTAATCAACTAATGATTTAAGAATTCGATAAAGTAATCAACTAATGATTTAACAAATCGATTACAGAGAAGAAAGAAGGAAATTAAATATAAGTTGAGGCTCGTGTGTAACACGATTGTCTTAAACAGATTCACCGTCTGTTCCCAGGGTACAAAAACGTGAGCAGTAGTACTGCGGAAGATGACCATTTGCATGGAAAAGTCGCCGGAATATTCGTATGCAATAGAGATTTTCAGAGAGTTGTGTTGTGTTTGTTTTGAATGCAACCAGACTCCTCCCTTTTATATTGAAGATTGAAACCGAAATAATTAATATGTAATTAACCAATAATTAAAGAATTAATCTTGAAAACGGAAATGATTAATTCGATAATTAATTGGTAACTAAATTATTAAATATTTGTTTTCAATACGTTTGATTGGGGAGTTACAGAAATTGAAATAGTGCATGGCGCGGGTTAACCCGCGGCACAACCCGTTCGCGTCAACGGATCAAAATGAAAATTAGCAAAACCATGTTGCACGAGCTATAGATTTCGGAGCTGCATTAGTGTCCGCTGGTAGCGCCCACACACAAGTTCGACGATTTTAGCTTACGAAATTCTCAATCGGCACCCCCCTGTGCCCACATAGGTGTTGGAGTAAAATCATTCAAGGAGCTTGTAAACTCCTCTCACTTCCATGGTTATAAACCACTAAATTTTTTACTCCTTCTTATGTGGGACACTTTCCCACACCCACTTGGTTTTTACTAAGTTCATCCAAGTACTCAACTTTGAGCATCGATATCTCATTCACACACACTCCGTTTTGGAAACATTATATATCGTTTCGAAGCTCTTATATAGGGGAACACAAACCCACTAAGAGTTAATTATATATAATACATATATATGTATTTAAATGTGTCCAAAGTTAGTAAAAAACATATATTTTTACTAAATTTTCCAACATTTGATTCTCGAGTTTGTTGGAAAAATTCCGTTTAAAGTCATTTTGGTATCAAGTTTCTTGGTTTGAAGTGATTTAAACATCACTTTATTTGATCATCAATTTTCGTTGGATTCTTGAAGGTTTATTCATAAGCTCTTTATTCTTTTAAAAGATTGAGAATATTGAAATTTCTTGTTTTTCATGGTTAAAGTTATGTCCGTTTATACTTTTGGAACCTTTAAAGATATAGATTTGTTTCAGTTTAAATTGAGTTTTAAATTTGAGTTGCAAGTTTGAAAACATGGAAAAAAATCGAGTCAGTGAGTAGCGCGACTAGCCATGCGACTAGTCACATAGGTTACAGGATACATTGTGGTGAAAAAAAACTTCGATTTTCTCGTTTTTCTTCTATGCCGTTTTGGGGTATTTCGGGGTATCATTTAGACTCCTTAGAGGTTGTCTAGGGTTATGGAGTAGATTGAATCCTTCTGTTCGTGATCTATGTTTCATTATTCAGGTTCACGTTCGGTTTTGAATACTCATATCGGTTAAGCGTTATTTGTCGTTTATTCAGGTTCACGTTCGGTTTTTAATCATTTTCGTTATTTGTCGTTTATACCGAATTGGCATGTTTAAATTGTTATCGTTAATTGTGATACAAATTTGAGCATATGTGGTTGGAAATAAATATATGCGATTTAATGAATAACTTCTTAGGGGACGTTTGGTTCGCAGATTCTGATGGAATCTGATGGAATTGGAATGTCCAGTTCCTTTGACCAAATTCAATTCCCTTGTTTGGTTCATTCTTCTCTATGGAAGGAGTGTGTGAATTCTACCAAATTCCACCAATGAAGGATTTGAACATTCCATCCTAAAACCCAAGGATTTCAATGGAATGGAATCTTATATTTTGATAATTCCAAATTTACCCTTTACTCCAAACTAAACCCTACTAATATTGATTATCAGCAAACACCAACTATCTCTCTCATCTCAATCTCCGTCTCTTTCCTCTCTCTGCTCTCGCTATCTCTTTCTCCTCCCTCTCTCTCCTCTCTCTTTATCTCTCCTCTCTTTATATCTCCTCTCTTTATATCTCTCTCCCTCCTCCCACTCTCTTCCCTCTCTCTTTATCTCTCCTCTCTCTCTCTTCCCTCTCTCTTTATCTCTCCTCCACTCTATCCTCTCTCTCTCCTCTCTCTCTCCCTCTCTCCTCCACTCTTTCCTCTCTCTATCTATCTCTCTCTCCTCTCTCTCCTCCTCTCTCTCCCTCTATCCACTATCTCTCCTCTCTCTCCTCCACTCTCTCCCCCCTCTCTCTCTCTCCCTCTCTCCTCTCTCTCCTCCTCTCTATCCTCACTCTCTCGGCATCATTCATGTGCTAAAATAATAAAAACAATTTTTGTTAAAAATTAAACTATTTAATGACTATTTTATTAAAGTAATTTTTGTTTAAAAAATTAAAATAATCAAAAAAGGTATTTTGGTCATTTACCAAAATTCCATTCCAATTCTGAAGCTACAATCTGTGAACCAAACAGAAAAATTCCAATTCATTTAACAGATTCCATTCCAATTCTGTCAACCAAACAGGTGGTCAAACCTGACAACATTCCATTCCAATTCCATCAAAGTCAAATTCCTTTGACAGATTCCATTCCATCCAAAAACATTCTGTGAACCAAACGCCCCCTTAGGTTAAAGTGACAACTATGATAAGATGTTGGGGAGGGATGTTATGCCTGAGTGCCAACATTATGGTTAATAAGAATGTTGTGCCTGAGTGCCAACGTATTATCGCTCTGTGCTAGAACGCCAACTATAATATTATTATCGCTCTGTGCTAGATTGCCAACTATATTATTATCGCGATGTGCTAGAACGCCATCTATATTATTATCGCGTTGTGCTAGAATGCTAGCAATGATATTATCGCGGTATGCTAGAATGTTAGCTATACTATTATCACGCTATGCTAGAACGCCAACTATGCTATTATTGTGTTGTGCTAGCATGCCAACGATCCCATTATCAAATTGTGCTTGAAAGCCAACTATACGGCTGTAATGTTGTGTGTCAGTGCCAACTTTATCATTAATTAGGATATAGTGCCTGAAGTTAACTATATGATTAATGATTTTGAAAAGGATATTATATATGAACCGGTTTTTATTGCATTATTGCACTGACATAGATTTCTTCACTAGACCATATGGTCTAACCCTCGTTTTGTTTCAAAAAATATGCATTTCAGGGCAGTAGTGTTTAGATGATAAAGAAAAAAGGAAATTTGTGAGACTGCCGATTTGGATGTTTCTATGTGATTAGGGGTGTAAATGAGACGAGACAACTCACTAGCTACTCGAGATCGACTCGGTCAACACTTGACTCGAATAGGCTCGACTCGACTTACTAACGAGTTGAGTCGAGCTACCTGATACTCAACTCGATAAGCTCGTGATATACTCGAATATATTTTATATATAATTATTTATAGTATAATTTATAAAATATAATGTAATTTTTTAAATAATATTTAATTTAATAGAATAGAATAATAATAAGATAGTAACTAAAAAAACAAAATTAAAATAAAAGAAACCCTTAAAGTAAAGGAGTTTTTTTTTTTTGTTGAGGTGAAGTTTTTCATCCCACATTGATTGGATACTCAATAAAAGCCTTGAACTCTACTATATATATAAGGCTCATCCCTTCCCATTATTCCATTGCTTTTTGCTTTCCTTTTTTTGAGCACAATGGCCTGAGCCTTTTGGATTGAGCTTGGTCGTTTCATTATAGGCGATGAGTTATTGGAGCACCCCATTGAACCGGGAGCCCCTTTAGTTTGTTTTAAGTACTTTTTTACGTTCACTTAATGTTTTTAACGAACGAACATAAAGGAACACGACCACACCTACTTTTTAAACAATCGAACAAGAACACCAAATTTTTTGTTTGTTTATTGTTTATGTTCGTTTGTTTGAATACATACTATAAAATTAAACGAGTTCGAGCTTGGTTCGAGCTTGAAACGTGTTCGAGTTTGATCTTGGGTATTGGTTATCGACTTCAAGTCGAGTTAGGATTTTCACTACTCCCAAGTTTTCGATTCGAGTTCGAGCTTGAGAATTGGGTTTCGAGTTCGAGCTTGAGAATTAGGTTTCAAGTTCGAGTTGAATATAATGATACTCGAGCTTAACTTGCATCATTGACACCCCTATATGTGATGCCTGGTGAGGAATTTTATGAAATCTGATTTTGATCTTCATGCTATTAGGATCTTTTTGTATGAAGATATTATTAGCAAAAAGTTTGTATGTTATTTCAAACAATTATATGGAATTGTAGAATGGGACCTGATAACTCTCGTTGTTTAGAGTTATTTATTGTTCAATACACCCATTTTTACGTGATGTTTATACCCATTTTGCTTCTACCAAAGGGTAATAATCTACCAAAGAGTGAATTTTGCTTGAAAATTTGTTGTGTTGGACTGTGGCCACAAACTCACCACTGTGGGCAGATTCATGAAGATTTGGTGAAGATTTTTGAAAGCTTTAAGGGATTGAATAATTGTACAAAATCTAGAAGGAAGGATAAAATTTTCCTAACGAAGTAATGAAAGAAGTGGAAGGACCTTGGGATCTTATGAAGTGCTTAACCGTTGGGTAAAAGGAGGGTGCACACCACCTTTTTGCATCTATATATTGACACTCTCCTCATTTACAAGTTGGAGAGTTCAAACACTCGCAAGAAAGGCTGAAAGAAGTTCTTGAATTCTAGTTTTAGTTTATAGTAATGTTTACTTTCAAGTCTTAAATTTTGTCCACTGTCTTACCACTGTGGCGGAAGTTTTTACATTTCGTAATTAATGCAAGTATTTCTTAGTTATTTAGGGGTTGTTTGTTTACCTTTTAGTGGTTCTATTAAGAGGCAACCTCTGAATCGCTAAGAGGTCAATCATGTTTGGCAAAAAATAAGTTTGCCTCTTAATGGTTCCAAAACCCTCTGAATGATTTTGTATTCTGGACCTCCCTTAACCATTAAGCGCCCTAATTTCATTCTGAACAATTACCAAACAATCATATTTCATTTTGCACTATATTATAGGAGCCTCTTAATTATTCTGACCACTTAATAATTTTGCACCAAACCATTCAGCAATTGCCAAACAGTCCCTTACTCATTTCCATTATGTTCTTTAAATTCATTATGAACTAATCATGTTAGTGGATGTTGGTGTGACCCAAACTTAGACCAGCAACATTTAGGTGTTGTCTATTTTACTAAATCTTAAGTTTGGTCATTTGAGTCGGGACTTATACTCAACGCTGATAAGTCGATCACCTTGAAGTGTTAATATTATATCCTTGACCCAGAGATGGATGGATTCGAATTACGACTTAAGTGATGCACAAAGATTTGAGAAAGTCTTTGATAAATACGTAGAGATACAAATTTTTGTATGATTTACTAAGGTTCAAATGTTAGTCGAGATTTATATCACAAAGAGATCTGGGTATAAATCTTTATACTAATGGAACTTTATATTTTATCAACTTAGTTAAATCGACAAGATTAAGATTTGGCAGAAGTAGGATATGTGGCCACTTTCCATAACAATTCATTTTCGAGAGATCGGGATTTTTATGAACACCTCTATGACACAAAGTTTCTGACCATTTGATTATTACGATTGTCTTAAAGAGAACTCATACTCATATCCTCTATTTAATTCAAAAAGTTTGTTTCTTTAGTAACTTCTTTCAGCAACAAATATTGACAAATTTCTCACAACTTAATTGTTTCATGAATGTCTCGAATTCAAAAAGTATGTTTCATGAATGTCTCGGATTCTTAATTGATCAGCCCTGTGGAAATGATCTCAGTATTACTACCAATTTATTACTTATAGTGATCATAGTGTTGGTGTGCAATTACACCACCACTGTGGTAACATTGTGGCCATTTTGTGGGCCTATACGATTTTCTGCTATCAAGTTTTTAGCGTCATTGCCGGGGACTGGCGACTTTCATTCGAGCCTTGGTCGCTTCATTTTTAGATTATTTTCCGTGTTGTATGCCATGGCTACAACACGGTGAAGTTTTACCTCTCGACCCTGAAATAGAGAGAACCGTTAGAAGACGGAGATGAGGTCGGAAAACTCGAACCATGGCTGCAAATGGTGAAAATCCACCACCACCTGAAACTACGCTTAAAATTGTCGATGACAAAGAAAGGGGAATACATGACTATGCAACACCCGAATTTGGTCAATTAAAATCGGGAATTCTTAGACCCAACACTACGACACAAACTTTTGAACCGAAACCGGTAATGTTTCAAATGATCCGAGCAATGGGTCAATTTGGAGGATTACTTTTGGAAGATATGCGTTCTCATTTAAAATCATTTTCAGAAATGATGGATCATTTTCGTATTTCCAGAATTAATGTAGAAGCCTTACGGTTGACACTCTTCTCTTACACATTAAGAGATAGAGCCAAAGCCTGGCTAAATTCTCAACCACCTCATTCAATTGATACTTGGACGAGTTTAGCTGAAAATTTTCTAAAAAATAATTTCCTCTGAGTAGGAACGTAAAATTTAGAAATGAGATTTTGATGTTTTGGCAAGAGGATGATGAAGTTGTTTCGGATGCATGGGAGAGATTTAAAGAGTTGATCAGGAAATGTCCTCATGATGGAATCCCTCATTGCATCCAATTAGAAACATTTTATAATGGTCTTTCTAATGCCGCTAAAATCATTCTCGATGCTACGGCCGTTCTAAAACTTATAATGATGGATATGATATTTTGGAAAAAGTTGCCAATAATAACACTGATTGGTCAAACGCTTGTGCCATTGCCCCAAAAAATGCCTTGGGAGTTCATGAGATTGATGCCATCCCCGCTTTAAATGCACAAATTATAGCTTTCATAAACTTGGTTAAAATAATTTAAATATTAGCGAAGAAAAGAACCAAGTGCAAGCTATAATGTCAAATCATTCCATAAATGAATCTTGTGTATTTTGTGGTGAAAATCATGCTTTTGAATGTGGTCCCGATAATCCCGCCTCGGTAAACTATGTTGGAAATAGTCCTTTTTCCCAAACATATAATCCGAATTGGCAAAACCACCCTATTTTCTCTTGGTCGGGAAATCAAGGACTTCAACCCCCCGGGGCAAGTCAAGTACAAAACCAACCACCAAATCCCCCGGGATTTCGTCAAGGTGCACCTCACATGTTCCAAAGTGGGTAATCCACACAAACACATACACCTCACACACCTTGGCCACAAAATACAACAGAAAGCAATAGTTCACTTGAATCTTTGTTTAAAGTTTTTGTAAACCAAGATCATGAAGACCAGAAGAAGTCAAAGTACAAGAAGTCAAAAGCTGGAAAGTCAACTCTCAGTAAAAGTCAAAGTCAAAGTGTAATAACAGTCAAAGTCAATGTATTGTTTTGTTTTGTTTCGTTGTTTTAGATAGTTGGTATAAATAGTTTTTGTTTTCGTTTAATAGATAGATGATTAGAGAGTTTTGTACGCGTATTTCTGAGAGTGTTGTAGAGAGAGAAAGAGAGAAACAAATTGTAATCTTTGATTTGTGAAATTGAAATCTAAACAGGTAGTTAATCAATCTTGTTTGTTTGATTAATTGTAATAAGAATCTTGAAACAGGGACATTCAATTGGTATCAGAGCAGATCCAGATTGAAATCAAATCAAGAAAGTTGTCGACACTGTGTTCTTGAGTTCTTGAATCGGATTTTGAGTTTTTGGTTGAATTAGTGTCTGTAAGCAATGGATTTGTGTTCGAATTATGTTCCAGATTGAGTTTGTATAGGTGATTCGAACAATTGCACTGTAAACGATTGTAAATTTTTTATTTTATCGAAGTTCTGAGTTCACGAGTTCGACGCACTGTTCATATTGTATTAGTATGTGCCTTAGATTGAAATTCATTGCTAGATTTTGGTTCTAGATGTGTTTGTAGTCAAATTGTCGAAGTCTCAGATCGAAATTCGATGTCTTGATGTGTTTTTTAGTAGATCAGAGACGTTTTTCAACTCAGATATGAAGAATTCGCTAAATTCACGAAGAACTCACAAGATCTTCAAGAACTCGCAAAGATCATCCAAGAACTCGCAGATCCATGAAGAATTCACAGTTTGACAAAGAATTCGCATAAGCTTGTTTTTGAAAACACAAGGATAGAATTCGTAGATGGCTATGTTGCAAATTGCTTAGAATTCGTCTCTGTGTGTATTGCGAATTGCAAAGGATTCGCAGACTAGAGTGTTGCAAAAAGTTTTAATGAATTTTTTTTTAAAGGACATAATTCGCTAGTGTGAGTATTGCGAATTCCTCAGGATTCGCAGGTTTTTGAGTTGCGAATTCTGAAAGAATATTGCAAATTCTGTGTGTGTTTTTGTACATCTTGCGAATTCTTTGCATCTCAGTATTGTTTGCAAATTATTTGTTATTTCTTGTGCCTTGCGAATTCTAGACTTGGTGGTTTTTGAAAATTTCATTTCTGATTTTTATTTCAAGTTTTTCTGTTTTTGTTTGATTTCATTTGGACTAACGATCATAATCAAGTTCTTTTTGAAACAAATATTCAAGATGGGATATTTTTCTGATGATGATGAACGAAAGATTGCCAAGCTCGAATTAGAGAATAAAAATATTGCTTCTTCTGTTGACTATTATTCAAAGTGAGCAAAGAGATGTTCTGATGACAGGAAGTTACTGAGAGAAGAAGTTAGTGCATTAAAGATTGTTAATGAAGAACTTCTGAAACAAACTTCCGGTCTTAATGAAGAAAAAGTGTTGATTTTGGAAGTTGAAAACACTGAGTTAAAAAGCAAGCTCTCGGATTTAGAAGATCAAATTGTCAAATTTCAGCAAACAGGGTGTGCTAATGAAAAGAAGATCTTTGAATTAGAACTGAAAATTGTTGAAGAAAGATAAGATTTTGAGAAAGACCAGAAAGAATTTTCTAAGAAATTCTCTGAACTTTCCAAAAAGAGTTGTGAAGAGAAGAAGACAGTTGAGTTAAAATGTATAAAACATTCTCAACAAATATCTGATTTTGAGAAAGTGATCATTTTGGAAAGAGAAAAGTTTGTCAAGGAGAAAAAGGCAATTGAACAGAAGAATGTCGAAATATTCAAAGAAATATCTGGTCAGAGAAAGGATGCTGAAAAAGATTTTGAAGAAGAAAGAAAAATGTTTGAAGAAGAGATAAAGAAACTTACTGACAAGCTATCTGAACTATCAGAAAGTGCGCTGAAAGAGAAGAAAATAAAGTCTGAATTCGAAAAGAAGATTGACCTGCTCATTGAAGAAACAGACAGTTTCGCTTCAAAGATTAAAGAGCTTGAAGACATCATTTCCAAGGTGGTGGTGACTGAGCAAACGACTCCAGAGTCACAAATCCACACACCTCGTGATGAATCAGCTGATTCTGAATGTTCGTTCAAAACATCTGCAAGCTCACATAAGAAAATTGTTTCATCAAAAAGGTCAGTTAAATCATATGATCAGATTCGTACTACTAACATTTTTTTTGATGAAAATGTAGATGGTTCAGATACATATAGAAGAAGAAGAAGGAGATGTGAAGAAGAAAAACTGGTTTGGAAAGTGAAACCAGTAGATGAAGAAAAGAATGATGAGAAGAAGGAAGAAAAGAAAGGAAAGAAGAAAGAAAACAAATCATTTGTACATGCATCAAAAGTCAAAAAGAACAATGTACGGAAAAGTAAACCTGATTTGTCTTATTTGAGAGATCAAATGATCAGGTTATCGAAAAAGAGGTATTGTTCTTACTTTCATACATATGATTATGTTCATAAAGCTAGTGATCATTACTGTTATGGTTCTTACTCAATTACTCCCATTCGAACTGCAACTAACAAACATGGACCCAAATACCAATGGGTACCAAAGCCGAAAAGTGAATCTGTGTTGCAGGCACCTCATGTTAAGGGGGAGTAAAGAGAACCAAGGCTTTTGAATACTACAGTTCAGGACCCGGACCTCAATGATAAGGAGTTTGAATTCTAAACATAACAGTTTAGGACTCGTACTTCAACGATGAAAAAGAGATGCTACTCCCGGGATGATAAGAGATTGTACTCAGATACTCAAAAGAGGAAATCAACCTTCAAGGGGGAGTACATATGTTTCTGGAAATATGCATTCGGAAGATATGATGAACTACACTTCAGGGGGAGTTGTAGATCTCTATGATGTGCTTTTTCACTGATAAATCACAGATGCATAATTTCAGGGGGAGTAAGAATTATGATTTCTGATTACTTCATATAAGAACTTATACATTCAATGTTTTACTGCTTTATGTCATTTTATTTTTCAATAAATTTGTGAATAAAGTTGCTTTGACATGATTTTGAGACTTTTGTAGATTGAGAGGATGTTATCAAGATCATATTTTTATGATTTTCAGATTGACTTCATTAGATTTAAGACTCCACGACGAAGGTTAAATTTCTTATCTTATTCTCATATATGGTTGAAAGAAGGATGACTTTCAATCATATAAAACATGTTCTTAAATGTTCAAACCACTTCCCGATTCTTAAACAGATTTCATGAATTAGAAGTGTGATTTTAAATGTTTTCAAGATTTACTTGTGCTTACATGATTATAAACCGTGTGTTTCCAAAGATTAATACTTGCGTATTGTCTTTTCCATATACTTTCAAGTATTCACACACACCGGTTTGACTTTTTGTTTAAAATGTTCTTACCATGTCTCAAATTTGAAACATATTTTTCGATGGTAAGACACCCTACTTGCACTTCAATGAATTTTGAGCGTTAATTTATTTCAAAACGTTCTTTCAAGAATGTCTATATTTTGATTCATATAAACAATATCCATTATTCTTGACCATAAGCCTTAACTGATATATCATTTCTTATCTGATCATTTTTCATACAATGTCAGATTTTCAAACAAGTCTCTTGCATTCATATTCATTCATTCAATTTACTTGTTTGAAAATACTTCATTTTTTCAAATGCTTAAATTGTCATGATTACATCTATGAGCGTACACATATCTGACCCCTGTTTTCCATGTCTTAATTGTTCAAGTTAAACTATCTTGAGCAACATCGGCTTTATAGGACAATACGGGTTTCTTTGTGCTAGGACTTAAATGAAAACTTCTATGTATTCATGATTACCAGTGATTTCTACCCAAGAAGTTAATCCTTTGTGATTGAGTGTGAGGAGTCGAAAAGAAATGAGTGTGGGATGTGTGATGAGGTAAAATGGAAAAGAGAGTTTGGTTAGAAGTAAGATCAATGATTAAAAGAAAGAGGGTGAGAGATCAGAGTAAAAGAATATCAAACTCTGCACCAACTACTTTCTGAGCCGGGCAACTACATTACTAATGTTTCACAATTCTTCGTGAACATTATTGAAACAGGCAACTAGCCCATGCCAACTCTTGATTAAAACCCCACCAGCCACTCATTTTCTTCTTAAAACGAAAATGTTTCATACTTTTCTGGGGACGCAACACATAATCTATCTGATTTTCATTTGGAAAATCTGGATATTGAAAAAGAAGGAAGTCTGCCCCACCTTCGCACTTCAATCATGCACATTGAGTCTGTGTTTATCTACTGTTGTCTCAGTGGTTTACATAATGTTGAGTCTTTTATAAAACCAATCATTAAGTGCTTAATTCTTTCTACACTTGCACGAACACACAAGGAATTTGTTTTCTTGTCATAACATTCATAGAAATTGCCTTTGTGGTGTTTCGATGATTGGATGGAAGCCCTGGGGGAGTGAACATAACAAAAGCTCCTTTACAATGTGTATTTGTTACACATAGTGACTTCGTGTTACTGACAGACATATTAACTGATTCATTTGTTGATTCAGGTGTTACACGAATATTTTGTCTGGATTTGAAAAGATCTAGATGCATACATAGTTACGGATCAACAAATCAGTGGCTCTTGAACAGATCAGATTGGTCAAAGACATTTCTTGGTGAAAGTTTTGATGCTATAGATACTCTTTTCATCAAAAAGGTGGAGATGAATTAAAGAAATGTCCGTGTCAGAAATTTCAAAGTTAAAGAGTTGAAGAAGATAAAGTTCAAAGTTTGAAAGTTTCAAAGATTGTAAATGGCAAGTTGAAGATTTCTGAAGATGTGCTAAATTTACAGAAATTTTCTTTGAAGATATTTTGCTAAAGCAATTCGAGCTAAATCTGAAGATAATTTCTTTCCGAAGTCTGAAAGAATTTTGTGATAGTTTTGGAAAATATTTTTAATATCTTTCAAAGGCATACTTGGGAATAATACAGTCAAAGAAAGGGGAGATTGCAATGCTTGTGCCTAAAGAAGAAAATTTGTTGCAAAGGAGGAGATTGTAAAACTGAAGCTTAAAGAGAAGATTGTTTTGCTAAATCTTTTTGAAGATGATCTTGAATCCAAAGGGGGGGATTGTTAGAGCATAAATATGTTGGATACAAGATCATGAAGACTAGAAGTCAAAGTACAAGAAGTCAAAAGCTGGAAAGTCAACTCTCAGTGAAAGTCAAAGTCAAAGTCAATGTATTGTTTTGTTTTGTTTTGTTTCCTTGTTTTAGATAGTTGGTATAAATAGTTTTTGTTTTCGTTTAATAGATAGATGACTAAAGAGTTTTGTACGCGTATTTCTGAGAGTGTTGTAGAGAGAGAAAGAGAGAAACAAATTGTAATCTTTGATTTGTGAAATTGAAATCTAAATAGGTAGTTAATCAATCTTGTTTGTTTGATTAATTGTAATAAGAATCTTGAAACAGGGACATTCAAAGGTTGTGACTTTAAGAAGTGTAGAAGCTACAGATACATCTAGTAAATACAAGGACCATCTCCTGAGAAACTTTGTCATGAAGACACCGAACACCCATTTGATATATCAAAATTTCCATGATTGTTATCTCCCACTGTGGTGGCACAGAGACCAGATTCTGTTTCTAAAACAGCAAATGAATCTAGTTCCAGCACTGCTCAACTTCTATCACAGACTTCCCACAGTGGGAAGATTATGCCCACTTTGCAACAGAAAAAGTCAAGCCCAACGAACTTAGATCTACGTACGAGACCTACCTTTTCCAAAAAGAATGAAGGCCAAAAATGTGGATGCGCAATTTAAGAAGTTCTTGGACATCTTTAAGCAACTCTAAATTAACATACCTTTGGTAGAAGCTCTCGAGCAAATGCCAAACTATGTTAAATTTTTGAAAGACATTCTTAATAATAAAGAAGGTTAAGTGAATTTGAAATGGTCACTTTGACCAAAGAATGTAGTGCGCTCCATACTTGTAAAATTCCTCCTAAACTCAAGGACCCGAGAAGTTTCACCATTCCATGTTCTATAGGAGGAAAAGAAGTGGTCACGCACTATGTGATTTGGGAGCAAGTATAAACCTCATGCATTTGTCGATTTTCAAAAAGTTAGGCATTGGGGAAGTTCGACCCACCACTATCACATTACAATTAGTGGATAGATCCCTAACATATCCCAAGGGTAAGATTGAAGATATCTTGGTTCAAGTTGATAAATTCATCTTTCCGGTCAATTTTCTCGTTTTAGATTATGAAGTCGATAGGAATACCATCATCTTGTGACGACCATTCCTTGCGATGGGAAGGACTTTGAATGTGCAAAAAGGTGAACTAACCATGAGGGTAAACGACCAACAAGTGACCTTTAATGTGTTCAAATATCTTAAGTTCAATGGGGAAACAGAGGATTGTTCTTCTATTTGTGCTTTAGGTGAGGACTTAGATTTAAGCTTGACGGAATATTCCCACAGTGGTCACACTGTGGGCATGGCAGAACAGATTTCAGAAGATGATTTGATTGAGGTAATAGATGCATTTGAACAAATTGATTTCAAAGATAGGATATCCCAAGTCCCATCCTTAATAAAAGCACAGAATATAGATTTGAAACCACTTCCTAGTCACCTTAAGTACGCATATCTCATGGCAGACGAAAAATTGCTCGTAATCATCACTTCCAACTTACATGATGAACAAGAAGTGAGGTTGATAGAATTGCTATAAAATCACGAAAAGGTGATAGGATGGACAATAACTGACATCATGGGAATAAGCCCGGGTAATTGCTAACATAAGATTATTTTGGAAGAAAATAGCCTTGGAAAAGTGCAACCCCAACAGATACTTAATCCCATCATGAAACGGGTTGTGAAGAAAGAAATTTTGAAATGGCTAGATGCAGGTATTATATACCCCATTTCTAGTAGTAGTTGGGTAAGTCTAATACAATTTGTAACAAAGGAAGGTGGTACCATGGTAATCACTAATGAGAAAAACGAACTTATTCCCACAAGGACCATAACCGGGTGGAGGATTTGCATGGATTATAGATAATTAAATCTAGAAACAAAGAAGGACCATTTCCCTTTGACCTTCATTGACCAAATGCTAGATTGATTAGCCGGGAAGGAACTTAATTGTTTCTTAGATGGGTATTCGGGATACAACCAAATTCACATTGCAACTGATGATCGAGAGAAAACCACTTTCACTTGCCCCTTCGGTACTTATGTTTTTTGGTGTATGTCATTTGGTTTGTGTAACGCACCTGCAAATTTCCAACAATGTATGATGTCTATCTTTTCAGATATGATTGAAGTCACCATGAAAGTTTTTATGTACGATTTTTCTGTCATTGGCACATCATTTGATGATTGACTTGAAAATTTGTAAAAGAGTTTGGAAATATGTGAGACTCATTTAATTTTAAATTGGGAAAAATGCTATTTTATGGTGCAAGAAGGAATCGTTTTGGGTCACATGGTTTCTAAAAAGGGATTGGAAGTGGATGAAGCCAAATTAGAAGTAATAATGCAATTGCATGAGCCAACCTCGATCAAAGGTGTTAGAAGTTTTTTGGGACATGCGGGTGTTATAAACGATTTATAAAAGATTTTTCAAAAATTGTCAAACCTCTTTGCAACCTATTGCATGTTGACCAAACATTTGATTTTACTTCTAAATGTAAAAAGGCTTTTGAAACTATCAAAACCGCTCTTGTGACTGCACCTATTGTAATTTCCCGAGATTGGACCATATCCTTTGAGGTTATGTGTTATGCAAACGACTGTACCTTAGGTGTCGTATTGGGACAAAGGCGCAATAAAATCTTTCACCCCATTTACTATGCAAGCAAAACTCTTATTGAGGCTCAAATCAATTATTACCACAACCGGAAAAGAGTTACTTGCAGTAGTATTTGCTTTTCACCATTCCATTCATACTTGATTGGCACTAAAGTCATCGTTCACACCGGATCATTCCGCTATCAAATATCTCTTCAACAAAACGGATGCTAAGCCAAGGCTTATCCATTAGGTTCTTCTCTTACAAGAACTTCACTTGGAGATAATTGATAGAAAGGGAACCGACAATCAAGTTGCGGACCATCTTTCTCGAATTGAAGGAAATGTGTCAAGTGGTGTAACACCCTTAAACTTGGAAAGAAAAACTAATTTAAAATTTTCAATAATACTTCAAAGGTGGATAAAAATCTATTATGGCAAGTCCATACTTGAAATACGATTCTAGAATTAACCATCAACAAAATGAATAGAGTCTTACATAAAGACTAATTAAAGGTCGGGTGTTACTAAACCCAAATAGAAATTGTTATTCCCAATATAATTGCGAAAGACTTCACTAAGCTATTCACCCTCGTGCATATATCTAGTACTCATCTCTTCGCAGTGTCGCTAATACCATACCCCAACCAGGACCTGATGCAAATGCCACCAAATAGAAAGATTAGGCTAACGCTTATTGAGTTTTAGAGTTTTCAACATTAATAAATATTTCATTAAAACGGAAAGAATACAACTTAAAACATAATATTTCAAAATGATTTACTTTAAATATGAGAACGACTTGTTTTCCAATAACATGCATTTTTAAGGACGAACGCCCCAATACATGTAACACCCCAATTTCAATTCACTATTACAATAATGACAAGATTATGTCTATTTGAGTATCTTAAATGTTTAAGATAAGGATAAACATGGTGATATATGATCGGTAATTTAAGAAATGTTATCTAATAAGGAGATATATACATCGGATACAAAAGTTAAGCTTTTAAATATCGATATAATTGAAAAGGGGACAAATCGAAGATTTAGGAAATATTTTTGTTAGAAACAAAGAAGAGAAAAATATATTTGATTAATAATTATGAGGATGAAATGATAATATAATTTTAAATATATAGAATTTATAATTTTAAATATATAAAATTTATTATTAACTAATTTAATATACACGATATTGTTATATATATTATAAATATCTTAATATTATATTTATTTAAAAGGTTTTGTTGTTTTACTAAAAATAGCTAGTCGTATGGATCTTTATGAAATGCGATTAATATGTTTTTGTGACTAGTGATTTATGACGATTACAATGAAACTTTCAAATTCAAAAACCGACAAAGTTTTATTTATAGGACTGATTCGATATTGAATATATCGTTTTTATTAATTTCAGTGCTCAAATTGATTTATAAGCTATACAATACATATGTATTTTACATGTGGCATAGCAAAAGTTTTGTGCATGTGAAAGTAAATGGACCTCAGGGGGAAGATCCTTCGTGGAACCCTTAGGGGGGAAGATCCTTCGCGGAACCCCAGGGATCTAGGATCCTTTTTTGAATGTTTTGCATACTTAAACATATGAGATCTCGCACTAAAAGATAATATCCAAATGTTGTTCTCACAAATGTGGTTTTAAGCATTAACGTCATTTATGCATGATTATGAAAAGTGTAGTGAATTATTATTCATGCATTAAAATGATATGTTTTATGAAAGATGATTTCTTCATGAAACCATAACTGCTTATGAAGATTAAAGTTTACGTATTCCATATATGTATCTCAAGTAAGATCAGGGTAAGATATGAAGGGACCAAGATGAAGATTATAGTTCATATAATAGCCATAATATGTGTTAGGCTATTGAACTGTTGTTAGAACGCTTCCGCAGATATAAGGTTATGACGTTATAGAATCTGGGCGTCACAAGTTAGTAACATAGCATTAGTACTTTAAGTGGACTAATGTTGCCTTAGATTTGATACATAGACTTAAACCTTGAGGATGGCATTGAGTTCTAGAATACTACATTGCCTTAAAATAATTAACTTATTTATAAACTCAATCAGATTATTCCGCTAATTGCTTATCCTGGTCGATATAACCATATCGGATGGTGTCTACAAAGGTTGAAACGGCTGAGTTGTGGACTTCCAAAAGGTCGTAGATTATATTTTCATCAAACGGATCTTGGCTCCCCATGATACCGGCCTGGCTGGTAGTCACATGGATTTGTAAGAAGTGGTAATTATAAAATAACAAGATCCATGGTATAAGAGATATAGATTACAGCTCGTGAAAGATAAAAACCTTAAGATTTGAGATATTATGCTTTGATAAAATACTTTAGTAAGAGTTCCTTTACTATGTTGGAGAGTGATGATCAAATATCATATACTCAAGTAATATATGAGATGGCAATTAATAATCATGTTGATCAAGTTTAACGAAAGGATTATTCTCAAACGTACTCATTATATGTTTAGATCAATGCAATCGTGTTTCAAAATAGCAAACTATGTTAGGAGTAAATATTATTTAGTCTAAAATTATTATTGGATGTATTATGTATCAATACATCTAGCATAAACAATTGTGATTCAGAAAGAGGATTATGGAACACCTATATGTTGTCATTTTTTTACAAGAATGTCTAGAATGAAATTGTTGAACAACGTACGGGAATGAGGGTGTCATGAATGTAAGCATACTACTAAGTGTTTTGGTATGCCAAATTTATGGTAAAGGTTGAGGTAGAAGCCGAACTATTGGAGTAGTAAACAGTAAGAAATTTTTTTTGTTAATTCATGAAAACTTTGTAAACTACTAGAGGATGTGATAGAGGCTTGTGTTAAGGACAAGACTCTGATGTTGTAACCAAGGATGTTATAGGTGGAAAAGACATTGATTAACCATCTAAGGTCAAGAAATATGCAAAGAGGTATGAGTTAAGCTATCTTATATACACAATAAGTTTAGGAACTTGTGATTGTGTCGAGTACATATGTGAAAAGTTAGGACGCACAAAAAATAGTCTATAGAGAGATGTACTTGCCATAAGTGTGATATGATGGGGATATCGGATCAAGTTGCCCTAAGTTTCAACATAGTTCAACAATAATATAGAGGTTGACATGAGAAAGTTTAGTAAAGAGTAGAGATGAGAAGGAGGAAACAGAGGTAAGGATTATGGAATTTGTCAGTACAACAAACGAGGCCAAAGGAATCACTGACAATGTTTTGGTTGCATTTCTTGTCAATAGTTATTATGCCCTAGTTTATTCAATTCAAGTACATATAGAAGATTAATTTATGGTACTTGAATATATAACCTAAGCAATTGGAATAAGCTATACGTAGTCCCTGTTGACAGTGGTCAGATAAAGGTTAAAGAAATTGTTAAGGATTGTTCAATAGTTATAGAGTATAGAGTTACCTTGTTAAATTGATGTATTTAGATGAGTTTGATATAGTTTTGGGGTGCAATAGTTGACAAAGAATGACATTAAGGTGATATGTAAAAAGAATATGATTAAGATATGTAACTTGAATGGAGAATCAATGCATAATGTTAGGTAGATAGGTGAAATATGAACTATATTAGTGATCAAAATAAGTAGGTGCTTGAGGAAAGATGTGTTGCATTTATGTTATACATAAAAGATGTTAAGCAAGAACGCAAGTTATAGAATGCGTCAATAGTAAATGAAAATGTAGAAATGTTCGTCAAAGATTTTTCTATAATATCACTAGAAATTTATGTCGAGTTCAAAATCGATCTCATGTAGGAAGTGACACTAAATGTATAGTCATACAACACCGATAGAGATGCATAAATGAAATGGTTATCGTGAAATAAGATTTGTTCATGCTATGAGATGTTGATTTTAAAATGTGTGTTCAAAGATGCATGAACATGAAACCGATAATGTTTTACTAAATGCAGTGGTAGTGGTTGCTAAAATGTGTTGTAAGAGCATGACAAGTGTGTTGTGCCAAGAAATAAGTTTACCATAAGAGCACACAAAAGTGGGTTGTGCCAGGAGGATCAAAACCACTGTGTGCAGTATACGTTGTGAAGGTTATTTTAGAAATTTGCACGTGCAATTATAAAAAAAAAGTTATTAGCCTGATAGTAAATTATGCGATAAAAGATATGGTTTGGATTGCAATGTCAAAGGAAGTGTGGTATACTACTAATGCGGTAAGAAATAGGACTTAAAGAAAAAAAAGGGAAGTTCGGAAAGAATCAGAGTACGCATCGAAAGAACGATTGCTAAAAAGAATTTCTTTTAGTACGCTACAATTTGAAATATAATAATATCAATATAGTATGACAGGAGAAATGTATACAAACAAAATTATGATTAGTAAAGGTCAGAGAAAATTTCTATTTTGATAAAGAAATTTATATGGTTTCTTAAATCATTTCTATATGATACTTTATGAAGAAAAAAAATTCCAATGTCAGGAAATACAATCTAAAAACATCATACATGTATTGACATTTTGGTTAGTAGAGTAAAGCTTTAAGCCAGTGCTACAAGGATAAGTTGTAATTTGACTCTCAAATATCAGTAGGAGATACTTGATATGCAAACAACCAAGAGTATTTGTAAAATGATGGAATTTGAATCTAAATGGAATTTAACTATATTGTAAGAGATATAATTGTATCCAAAAGTATACGATAGTTATGAATCATGATTGAAAAGTGATTTTGAATAGAGTATATGATGATGTTCAAATAGTAAATAACGTTAAGTAAAGAAATGTTTGATGAAATTATTGCCCTATGATAAGTTATGACGAAGAATCTAGTGTCAGAAAATACAATCCAAGAACTTAATGTTTGGTATAGGCAACTATGGATTAGTAGGATGAATTTTTTAAGTTATTGATGTAAGTATAAGTAATGACATGAGGTGGTAATTTGACGGTTAAATATTAGTAGGAGGTATCCAATTTGTAGGGGAATTAAGATATCGGTACATGAAGATATTTGAATATATGTAAATGATAGGGTAATTAAGTGTATCCAAAAGAAAGCAACATTCAGTAATTATGATCTGGTGTTACGAGAGAATATTATAACAGAGTATATGTGGATATTCAAATAGTAGATAACATCACATAAAGAAGCTAGAAAAAAAAGATGAAAGTTAGAAATATTATATTTAAGAAATATGATATTTTTTTAAGTCAGCAATTGAGAAACTCTGAAACAAAGAAATAACCTGGATATTAGTTAGTCAGTATTATTATAATGGACCAAAAGCTATTTAGAAAATATAATAAGAATGGAGAAATAAGAGTCATATCTATGATTCAATTTCGAGAATGAAATTTTTATAAGGAGGGAAGAATTGTAACACTCCAATTTTACTATTACAATAATGACAAGATTATGTTTATTTGGGTATCTTAAATGTTTAAGATAAGGGTTAAACATGGTGATATATAATCGATAATTTAAGAAATGTTATCCAATAAGGAGATATATACGTTAGATACAAAAGTTAAGCTTTCAAATAACGATATAATTGAAAAGGGGACAATTCGAAGATTTAGGAAATTTCTTTGTTAGAAAACAAAGAAGAGAAAAATATATCTGATTAATAATTATGAGGATGAAATGATAATATAATTTTAAATATATAAAATTCATTATTAACTAATTTAATATACACGATATTGTCGTGTGTGTATATATATATATATATATATATTATAAATATTATAAATATTTTAATATTATTTCTATTTAAAAGGTTTTGTCGTTTTACTGAAAATAGCAAGTCGTATGGATTTTTATGAAATACGACTAATATGTTTTTGTGACTAGTGATTTATGACGATTACAATGAAACTTTCAAATTCAAAAACCGACAAAGTTTTATTTATAGGGTTGATTCATTATTAAATATATCGTTTTTTTTTATTAATTTCAGTACTCAAATGGATTTATAAGTTATACAATACATATATATTTGGAACCAACGTGTAGATCATAATGGTGCTTTCAGATTTAAAAAAAAAGTAAATTTTTTATTTTAGGGTCATTTGAACACGACGATAGAAATGTGTCATTTATGGATTATAGAAATATCGGATAAATACAAAATTTCATATGCAAATACGTTGAAAAATCTAGATACCGTAAATGTCAAAAATATCAAAATATGATTACGAAAATTTGTACAACTCAGAAAAAGGTATAACAATAACATGCCTATGGGTAGGTACTATCGCATAGGTCCCAAATATGTTCATATTGAGGTTTGAGATTACATATACAAAGTTCTACTCGATAAAGACAATGGTATATATAATAAATAAAAATATTTATATTTATTAATATATATGTATATATGTTAAGCAAAACGTAGGGGAGAAGGGATGAATTGAGATTTTGATTATCTCATTCACATCCATCGCCTCAATTCGATTCATAATCACAACCATCCTATTCACTATATATAGACATTTGAATTTCATTATAAAACACATTCATAAACACCAATAGTAAATTAGAAAGTTACATCCACTTTAGGATGGTAAATCAAGCATTTCGATTAAGCAATCAAGGTGAGTACGCTATGAGATTTACTGGGATACATATATGTTACATAAACGTTTTTATGCATGATGAATATTTGAAATGATGTTTTGATATGTTTGCCTTTTATGAGATAAGGTTATGTTTATAATGCATTTTATGAGTATGACATATATTTTAAATGTGTCATATGAAAAGTTTTGTACATGTGAAAATATGGCCATGTTCAATACCCGACGGGGTATAAAAAATGAGGGCGTCTTGCAAACGGACCTCAGGGGGAAGATCCTTCGCGGAACCCTAGGAGGAATATCCTTCGCGGACACCTAGGGATCTATGATCCCTTTTTAGAATGTTTGGCATACTTACACATATGAGATCTCGCACTAAAAGATAATATCCAAATGTTGTTCTCACAAATGTGGTTTTAAGCATTAACATCATTTATGCATGATTATGGAAAGTGTAGCGAATTATTATTCATTCACTAAAATGACATGTTTTACGAAAGATGATTTCTTCATGAAACCATAACTGTCATTATGCTTAAAGCTTACATATTCTATATATGTATCTCAGGTAAGATCAGGGTAAGACATGAAGGGACCAATATGAAGATTATAGTTCTTATAATAGCCATTATATGTGTTTGGCTATTGAACTATTGTTAGAATGCTTTCGCATATGTAAATTGATGTAGTAAGTTTGCATACAAGTAATGAAAAAGGAAAGAAAGACAGTTGGTGACGACACCCGAGGTATTGGAAAATGGGGCGTCACAATACAAGACATTATTTATAAAGTGAGGCAACCCAAAACTCACTCAAAATGTGAATAGAAATCACCCTCCCAATTTATAAAAACGTGGATTAAACTTTATATCCCGAAACACCCAAAACACGGGTGGGGCATAATGTTCAACTCATAAATCATAGAAAGCAATCCATATAAATATAATATTCCACTGAAACATGGACCTAAAATTCAATACTCACGCGACCATAAAATGGAATGAAATCCAAAGGTTAAATCATAGACAATTAAATATCCAAAATATTGTTGGCCGATAACGGGGGAGACCTGTATCCATTGAGAGTAGAGGAACACGAAAGTATGCCACTCATACAACGTTAATCGTATGACACTACACGACATGAAAGCCCAAGTGTCCCTACGACTCCTTTTAAGCTACACCCAAATAGACAGCTGACCTTAGTGAATATTACCATGAATACCACCCAAAGGCCCGGCACACTTAAGGACTACCTCCAAGGTATTACGTTCAAGCGACGGAGGCCCCAAACGCCCTTCAACACGATGGCACAACCGGAATCAACCCTCCTAGTGTACACTTGAAAGGTTTAGGTTATAAAACATAGGTCCCAGAGTCCAACCCCGCAATACCTAATTGACCATCAAATTAAGACTGGCTTAGGTGCCTATGGATTCAACGCAACACAGTCTAAAACTACATGACTACACAGGAATGACCAACGCACTCGAGCATGTAATTATCATTAATATATAACAAGATGCATGCAAATGCAAATCATAAATGGGGCTATACATTGAGCATCAAAAACTGGACAAATGTCCTCAAGACTCTATTAAGTCAAAACTGAGCTAAAATGCTCAAAATCCATTTGACTAACAAATAACAGTCCCCAACTAATAAAATGTATTTAAATAGTGTTTACACAGACACATATCTCAAAGATGGGATTAACCTAAAATTCATCACGGATTGGGACGAATGATCATCCAAATGGGCTCATGCCCTTACGTTTCCAAAATGTCTCATAACACAGAGACATTCATTTTCCAAAAGGTTTATGAAATCAAATACACCAAAAACGCATAAATCATAAAACAGATTTCATTTGTACAAAATCACCAAAAATGCATAAATCATGCTATTTACTTATCAAAATATCCAAATCCAAAATTGTTAATCCAAGATCTCTAAATCTAGAGAAAGAAAGTAGAGAGAGAGTAAGCGCAAAGTTCTTGTATTGAATGAATGAGCGTGTGAAACTTACAAGACACAAAGACCAAAGGGACTTAAATACCCTTGGCTTATACAACACAGTATGAGACTCTAAACACAGTATAAGACCAAGCCTATAAATACAATGATTACTATAAAACCAGACTTAACAATCTCCCCCTTAGTAATCATTGGCGCTGTGGTCTTCAAAAACAATCTTCTAAATCAGCATGGACCACCTAAGCGACTTTCTGACTTAAAAAAAAAAATTCTTCTCAGCATCTTTCAGATTGAGTTGTCTTTGCTATCTTGACAAAATTGGACCAGTTTGAATAAGCTTGAAGGAACAATTAGTTCAACAGCTTGTGCTCTAGACGATACACCTTTTTTAAATGAACTTGAAGAATTTGTGGTGATCGGAGCTTGAACAGCAAAAAGACAAATATTGTTGAAGAAATTAGAATCTTGAGCAAATCTTGATCAGCAGATAAACATTGGAGCTCTTTGTTTCTTTAACATCTCCTTAAATTCTCCCCCTCATGACCTTGATGATCGGAATCAACTTGGTCATGCAAATGTTGTAGACGAGACAGCTTAAGATCTGCAAAATCAAAGTAAAGGAGAAAAGAAGAGGTTTGCGCTACATTTTGGTGGCGCAAAGTGAGATTTGTGCTAACAGAGAGAAGCGCAAAGCTTGTTTTGCGCTAGCCAAAGGAGGCGCAAAGCTAGTTTTGCGCTAGAAATTGTTGGCGCAAATTAAGCTTTGCTCTACCAACTTGTGGCGCAAACATGACTTGGAATCTGAAAAATAGCACTTGAAAATCTCTTTGACTCCCCCTACACAAATGCACTAAAATATGGCAATTCAAGTTCGCATTTGTATAGAAAATCAAATACTCTCCCTCGAAAACAGATATTATCTTTTCAAAAATTTCTCCTTATTTACTCCCCCTTGAATAATGAACAAACCCATTTAAAAAATATGAGAACACAAGAATTGAAACATCAATGTAGAAAGAAAAATATACTGAATATGTATTTTGAAACGACTAAATATATAAAAATTTAAACATAAACAAATAGAATTCTATTTAGTAAAATATCACAATAAAAATCCATCAGATGAAATCAAATGTATGCTTTTGGATATAGAGACAAGTTTTATTGCATATCAAGTTAATACTTGTTCAGTTTCAAAAACTTTCATCAATCTATTCAGTGTGCTCGCATGTGAACTCCGATTAGCTTCAAGAAAATGCAATTCTAAAATTATAATATAGAACTTTGTATGTAATCACACTAATTCATCAAAATATTCAGACTTTCACAAATTTACAGGTTTATGGCAACTCAAACATATCACCAAGTATCATGAGATGTGTGCTCGTTGTCATCTTTTAGCATTGTGCACTATGGCATCTTTACATGAATGTGCTCTTTGGCATCTTTTAATCAAAAAGTTCGGTAAGTAAAGAACATGCCGTAAACGTAACTTTCTATCTGACCCTATTGCAGGATTTGGGTCAGCCGCTCCCAGAACAGTTGGCCTTAGGGGACTAGGTGTCAAGCACCCCTTGGAACTTACTTTCCCAAATCAGAAAGGCTACATCGACACATCCTAAACCCATTCATACCAGTAGAACATGACTTTCGATCTGATTCTATAGAATGATTTGGGTTCGATCACTCCCAGATCAATTGACCTTAGGGGATCAGATGACAAGCATCCCACAGAACTTACTTTCCCAAACCAGAAAGGTCACCGGTACAAACTTTTAAACTTAGAGATTTCTGATATATAAGAATTTAATAATCATCTCAATCACAAGGTTTTACATCTAAGTGCTTAGCCCATATTTTCATTACGATCCAAAATTCTGACTTTTTAGGTTTTCTAAGCATTGTAAACTATAAATATTCCGAATCACACAACTGTAAAGCAAAATCAAAAGCTACAAACATGTTGCTGACTTTTCGACTTTTGTTAGAGCTGAAATTTGAACTTATAAGAACTTTAATATAAACAAAGCAACTTGAAAATTTATCCTAGACACATATTTTATTCAAAAGAGAGAAAAATTGTAAAACTTTAACTTTATTGAATAAAATTTGGGAAGGTTTAAACTTTTAAAATCAACATGCCGAGATTTGAAAATAGAAACATTTGATCGGCAAGTTTATATTCAGTTGAAACAATATATAATTCAACAAAATCTTCTTCCACCTAATGTGTAATAAAAATTGTGTCTCATTTGAAAAAAATTGAGTTGAACAAAATCAGGGTTTGAATAAAATTGCTCAGATTCTTTAAAAACATTTGAGAAAACTGGAACAACATCATTATCAGAGATAAATGCAGCGGAATGAAGTAGATGTACTCACAGTTTCTCATTAGTCGGAAGCTAACAAGTATTGAAGAACGAGTTCTAGACTGACATGTCTAGAAGTCAATGTCTTTGAAGCACGGGTTCTAAGCTGATGTACTTAGAAGCCAAAATCTTGACATTGAGGTGCGGGTCTTGAACTGTGTTATTCAAGAGCCATAGTTCTCTTACTCCCCCTTGACATTAGATGCCTGCAACTTAGAAGCAATTTGAGATTTTGGTACCCACTTGAATTTGGGCCCATGTTTGTTAGTTGCAGTTCTTATGGGAAATATTTGTTAGATTTCACAGTTAAAGCACGAGAAAGATTATCAGAAAAATAAGCATAGTCATCAGATGAATACAAAGCATAATCATCTGAACTAGAATCAGAGGAAGAATATGAGACATCTTTTGAAATTCGAATCATTTGCTTTATTTAATATTTGGAAATTTTATTACAAGAAGCAAATGAATCACTTTTATAATGTTTGTCTACATATCTATCCCCATCAATCTGAGATTCATCCGATATTCACTTGACTCTCCATAGCTGCTTGGTAGACTTGCTCAAAGTCCTATCTGAAATAATAGAATCAGAAGAATTAGAACTGTCAGAAATAACTTGATCTTGTTTCTTTGACTTCTTTGACCGTCTTCTTTTACGCTTTTGTTTATAATACTAATCATTTAGCGTAAAAGATTCATCAAGAATTTCCGAATTAATATTTAAATCAGAAGAAATAATTTTACCTAAGCAACCAATCTGATCAGACAATAAATCTGAACTTACCTCAGAGTCAGAATTATTTTGAGAAAAGATATTAGATTTAGAAACTTCCTTTTTGTTTAATTGACAATCAGAAGAAAGGCTAGAAATTGAATCTTGTTTTTGAGAAAATAATTTTTCTTCAAGACTAGACGTCATGAAAAAAAGAATAATATCAGATTCAATTTCTTTTAAAATATTTTGATCTTCCATCTTATCTTCAAGATCAATGATTTTGCCTTCTAATATTAAAAGAGGAGTATATTTCTTAGAATCATAAATGATTTGATAAATATTTTCCTTATCAGATTTATTGGCAAAAATATCAACAAAATCATCAGATACTAAAGACTTGACCAGAGATATTTCATTAAAACCTTTTATGCCTTTCCTTGATTTATCAGGAAAATATTTTGAATTTTCATACGTATAAACAAAAGGAATTTCCTTTTTCTTGTTATTCGTCCTTTTCTCATTTTCGATTTCTAACACTTGCTTCTCATTCATCCAATCAATTTTAAATTGAGGAGCATATTGAGCAAGAGTTAGATAATCGTATTTATATAAAGTTGGGGATTTTTTAATCACATTGTTTAAACAATGTGGATTTTCAAAACCAAGTCCCCGTTTTTCTTTTAAAGTTTCATCACTCCTTGGTTTATTCATAAAAATTGTTTGCTCAGATTGGTTACTTCGATATAACTTTTCTTCTAATTTATTTATTTTATCTGAAAAACTGTCTTTTAATGAGGTCATTTCAGTCAAAGATTCAAGATAAGACTTATTTGAATTTTCCAAATCATTTAATTTCGTTTGAAAGATGTCTTTTGTATTTTCCAAAATAGATTTTTCATCTTTCAAAGAAAATTTCAATTTGTCAATCAAATCTGACTTTTCTACATTTAATTGCTTTTCAGATAATAACTTTAAACGAAGATCATGCAAAGCAGTTATGATAATGTTCATTTGAGAGGATATGAATTTATAGTCAAAATCAGAATGTACCTCATCTTCACTTGTGTCAGAATCATCATTTTGATCATCTCTGATTAAGCACATTTGAGCAATCTCTACATTTGCAGCTTCATCATCGGAGTGATCCAGCCAAAATTCCTCTTCTACGAGCAAAGTTGTTCCGTTCTCTCTTTTCTCGGCAAGTTCCAGTTTCTTCCGATAGTATGCCGAATCTCGAACCTTCTTCAGTCGACACTTCTTTGAAAAATAACCCGACCTACCACAGTTGTAACATGCAGTAGGTTTCTTTGCCTCGGGCACTTGAGCATTTTTGGACCCAAAAGTGAAGTGAGGAGTGTTGGAACCCGACCGTGTTTGGAACTTTTTCTGATAATGTTGAGAAAGAAGGATCATAGCTTTCTGCAATGCCTCGCCATCATCATCAGTTGACCCGTCATAAGCATTATCAGATAATGCTTGATTAGCCAGATGGCTTGTTAGAAGAGCAACCGGGTCCACTGATTTCTTGTTCTTCTTCTCCAGTCTGGCCTTCTTCTCAGTGACTATGCATTCATCTGTCAGCAAGATCTCAAACATTTCTTGGATTTGCATGGAAGAAATTCTGACATCATTCCTCAAGCGATGGCAAGATTTGTTCCATTCAGGTTGAAGTGCATTGAGGAATTTCAGATTTGTCTCAAACTCAGTCTTTTCCACTTTTATTTTTCTCAGATCATTGATCACAGCACAGAATCTGTCATACACAGTTTTCAATAGCTCCCCATCCTTGGCTTTGAATTCTTCAAAGTTATTCATGTAACGAGTATGTCGCAGTTGAGTAGCTACTGAAGAACCAAGCATAATCTTTTCTAGCTGTTGCCACATAAGATTAGGATGAATTTTGAAATAATCAATCCTGTTGTAGATAGAGTTTGGCAATGCTAGCATCAGATTTGCCTTTATATCATGATCAGCTTGATACTCCGATAACTCATCAGGTGTATATTCTTTGGTAGACTTATATAATCCAGAAGCCAACTTGGGTTTCTCAAAAGGTCCTTCTGATAGAATACTCATCATGTCAAATTCAAAAGCCTATCTTGTCATTGTGTAAACTCATTTTCATCAATCAGCACCGGAGGACGAATTTCTGAACCCAATGACATCATGAGATCGTTCTTGTAAAACTGGGCTTGATATGCAAACTTTTCAAAATCCCTTTCCCAGAAATCCAGAAAAAATGCTAAGTCTTGAAACAGTTGGCACAAACTTGAAGTTTGTGTGAGAGACAGAAGATGCAAACGAAGATTGTCGCTAGAAGTGGGAGACGCAAACTTAGATTTGCGTGAGCTTAGTAAGACGCAAAATAGAGGTTTGCGTGACTAAGCAGTGGCGCAAAGTAGCCTTTGCGTTATACGTGATTAGCGCAAACTTTGATTTGCGCGATCAATGACTAGTGATAACTTGATCAATGACTAGCGAGAACTTGCACTGCGAAGATGAGAACTTTCTTTGCTTTGCGTAAGGCTTTGGAGACTCAAAGATTTATTTGCGTTAGAAGTGCAATACACAAACTTGGATTTGCGTGATGAGAAGATGACACAAACTGAACTTTGTGTGATAAGCTAGAAACACAAATGTTACTTTGCGTGAGCTGAATATAACGCAAATGTTACTTCGCGTGAAGTATAGAAGATGAGAACGTGCTCTTCACGTGAGAGGTAACTGACGCAAATTCAACTTTGCATGAGATAGATTTCTGAACTTGATGAAAACCTGAAATACACTAAGACAAGATTAGGATGAAATAGCGCAAACTAAGATGAACTCGCGCAAATCACGAAGAACTCACGCAAATATGAGATCTGGTGCAAAGCGAAAGCAAAACCCAAAAATCTTTTAGTATCTATTTCAAAACGAAATTTGATAAAATTTTCTTACACAATCAAGTTCGAAATCAACTTCCTAACACATTTTAATCAAACTTTTAGATTAAAAACCACAATTTCGAAAATTCGTTAAAAGAACAGAACATGAAAAATCGTTTCTCCCGAAACTTGAAAATCTTCAAAATCAAACAATAAAACTTGAAATTCTTGCAAATCGATGTGAATTAAAAGAGTTTAACAATCAAAAACAAATCCAACAAACCAATTTACACAGAAAATCGATCAAAAACAAAGCCGAATTTGATGAAAAATCTAAAAACGAGATTTTCTTGAAAAAATTCAAGAAAATCGATCAAATTTTCAGATTGTTGTACAAATTCAGATTTCGAAAACAATTCTCTCAAGATCTAGATTGGCTCTAATACCAGTTGTTAATCCAAAATCTCTAAATCTAGAGAAAGAAAGTAGAGAGAGAGAGAGTAAGCGCAAAGTTCTTGTATTGAATGAATGAGCGTGTGAAACTTACAAGACACAAAGACCAAAGGGACTTAAATGCCCTTGGCTTATACAACACAGTATGAGACTCTAAACACAGTATAAGACCAAGTCTATAAATACAATGATTACTATAAAACCAGACTTAACAAAACTATGAGCATTTTATGAGAACAAATTAACCCAAGTTTACCCAATATGAAAACTTATCAAAATACTCGACACGTTGACAATTACCAAGTAAAACATATTTTTTATTTACTTCAAAATACACATTTTGGTATGTACATAGTTTTTACAAAGCAATTCGAACTCACCTTGCTAGATTTAGGCTAAATCTAGATTTTTCCCCAACTTGAGCTCCTTTGAAGAAATTTGAATCCTCAAGCTAAAACTTCCAAAAACCTATATCCATAAGTTTCCAACCATAAATACTCGTTTCCAAGCACTTAGAATCATTCCCCAAAACACCTTATATCAAAACTCTCATTTTGGCCAAAACCCTAATTTTGACCCAAATTCTCCAAAATCATCCGCACCAAAAATGGAGAAATAAAACACTAGGAAATCATTAATGAAACATTTATTAATCATAAATAAGCTTGGAAATTGAGGGATGAACTTACCAGTTAGGTTTTGGTGAAAACCTAAAAAACCCCAAAATTCTTGAAGATGGAGGCAATGATATTTTCTTCCCAAAACTAATAGTCTACCCTTGAAAATATCTCAAAACGAAACCATATCAACTTAAATCACTAAAAACGGAGTAGAAATGAGAGAGATATGAAGAAATGAAGATGAACGGCTGAAATCCAACTTTTATGTTGTCTGGTACCACTAGGATGCCTTTCCATGCGACTTTGCCATGGCATTGTCGCATGGCATAGTCGCTCAAAGTGTACCATGGTCTTAATCTTGTCTGTGACTTTGCCAGCGCGACTATGACACTGTCATAGTCGCCAGGCATTGTAGTCGGACTCGTACCAAGCCCCAAAACTCGACTTTTTCTATGCCAACACTACCGAAACTCTTAGGGACTTAATGTAATGTTTAAATAACATAAATCCCACCATCTACAAGTTGCAAAAAATGTCGCGTGACTATGACACCGTCATAGTCGTCGGGCATGGTAGTCGGACTCGTACCAAGCCCTGAAACTCGACTTTTTCTATGCCAACACTCCCGAAACTCTTAGGGACTTAAAGTAATGTTTTCAGAACATAAATCCCACCATCTATTATATGCGTTAATTATTTAATGCATATCAAGTCCTTTTCTTGATAGTTTAAGTCTTTTTACATTCTATATCCCAAAATTTGAGTCATTTTATTCACTTATTTTCCATTTTCTTGTTTATTGGAGCTAAGGTATTGAATGACTTGTTTTACGACTTAGAATGGCTAATTGATATCTATTTTTGGAAAATTTAATAGTGCAGACTTATGTTGCAGCATCTCTACAACATCAGACAGGGAACAACTGAATGAATACAGAAAAGGGAGCTTATTTTGGACAACAGTTGGTGACTTTTTGGACAGCTCATTGAACCTTCTAGTTCTATTTAATCTTTTTTTATAAAAAAAGGGTACAAAAGGGGTTGTCGTTTTTCCCAAAAAATCTTCCCAATAAACAACTCTCAGATTTGGTTGTACAAAATTTCTCATTAAAGGAGACTTTTCATCTTTCCTTTTTCAAACCCATTCCTACTTCTCCTTTCTCCTCCTTTGCAAGAAACTGCCAAACACTATCACAAACCTCCCCTGACACTCCTCCGATCAAGAATCTGATGATAACATGGCGAGAATGAAGAGACCAGCGATAAGGGACCCCGCCGATTTCCCCCTTCCATCCGGCGAAGTCATCGAAATCAACCACCACCATAGCAACTATCACCACCACTGAAATCTCCATCTCCACCACCACAACAAACATCACCACCACCAAAATCTCCATCACCACCGCCCACAAACCCATCTCAACCACCGAAACCACCATCATCACAACCCGAGGCCAATATTCCAGACACTTTGGGTTCATTGAGCATTCTTGAGGAGCAACTACTAACTCTCGAAGACCATGTCATCACTATGGAGAACAAGGAAGTCGAACCCAAAACTCAGAAATAACTAAAAATCGCTGAGGTATACTCCAAACTTGATTCTTTAGAAGGGCATCTAACCTCATGCTCGAATGAGGATGAGGTGATTGACCGAACCCAAGGTGAAATACCTCTAGTTTTGACCCCCGATAAGGCTCGGGATTGGGCCATTGTGCCCTATTCCCCAAAATCACAACAAACAGAGGTGAACTTGGGTTTTGATATGAACAAAGAGGCTAAGGCAGATGTTGAAGTTCATACTAGCACTGAAGCAGAAAGGCTTCATGAGACAAGTCCCAAGAATGATATTCCGGACTTAAATGTCTCATTCGATATGTCAACTAGGGAAAAGCCCTCTTTAGATAGTCCTAATGAGAACTCACCCACAATTGGTGAGTCCTCCAATGTAAGAAAGAGAGGGCCTGATGTTCTTGATAGTGACAGTTTGTTGAGACAGAAAAAGAAAAGGAAGGGAAAGGGCAAATCAAAAAAAAGAACCTAACTAGAGGAATGAAAGGTCTTGCTGCAGGATTGGCATAAAATTAGGAAACCCAAGAGGAAGTCTAGACAAACAGCCCCTGTACAAACTGAAACCATCCCTCGGCCTACCTTAGAAAACGAAGGTTTTAGCAGTGTGGAAGCCCTAGAGATGTTCTATAAAGTTAAGGAGAAAGTTGGACTGGTTGACAAGGGTTTTCACCCATAGAGCATCAATGAGTATGGTTTTATAAAGACTGTGGTGATAAACCAAAACTTAGAGAAGATGTGTATTGTCCCTCAATCCTATAACCTGACCCTTTTGAGAGAATTTCATGCGGAGGTTGCGGTAACCAAATCTCCTAGGTTGAAGATTAGGGGAGTGGACTTTATTCTTTCGGCCAAGAAGATAAACAAGTTCTTTGGCCTTAAACCACCTAAGCAGACTTACTTTCAATGCATGAAGGACACAACAAATATAGAGCTTCTTGAGGAGGTGTCGGCTATTTTGGGGGTCCCTGGAACTCAATGGAAGCCACATCAAAACCTAATGTCAATGCAATTCAATCTACAAGTTGCAAAAAACTTCTGAGTGACTTTAATTACCGAAAATTACGGGTGTTACAAGTGGGGGAACTCATGACATTAAGGAAACTTTCCTATATGAACATGTTTTTGCAATTCAACACCATTTTGAAGAAACACTTCCGTGGTATGAGGATATTGCCAACTATCTTGCTATTGGGATTAAACCATAACCACCTCAAGGGACAACAATTTAAAAAGTTTCTTCATGATTGCAAGCAATATTTTTGGGACGACCCCTTTTTATATGAATTGGGCGCGAATCAAGTTTTGCGAAAATGTGTTCCGGATTTTGAAATGAAATGTCTTTTAAAAATTGTTATGCTTCACCATATAGTGATCATTTTGGTGGCCAACGAACAACAACAAAGATTTTACAAAGTGGGTTCTTTTGGCCCACTTTGTTTAAAGAGCTTTTGAGTTTGTAAAAAGTTGCGACCAATGTTAAAGAATGGGAAATTTGTCTCAACGAAATGAAATGCCACAAACAATATTTTGGAAGTTGAACTTTTCGATGTTTGGGGCATAGACTTCATGGGACCATTTCCCATGTCTTTCAACAATCAATACATATTGGTTGCTAAGGCATGTCAAAGAAATGATGCTAAAATGATCATCGATTTCTTACACGAAAATATTTTTGTTCGACTTGGAACACCCCAAGCTTTGATAAGTTATGAAGGCACACATTTTGTAAACAAGACATTGAGTACCGTTCTTGAAAAATATAATATCTAACATAGAGTGGCAACGACATCCATCCTCAAACAAATTGTCTTGCCGAACTTTCTAATCGAGAAATCAAAAATATTTTGGAAAAAGTTATAAAACCGAATAGAAAGGATTGGTCACTAAAATTGGAAGATGCGTTGTATGCATACCGAACTGTTTGTATAACCTGTCAGGATCGAAATTCAAACAAGAATTTAACACACACTAAAGAAGTCGCGGAAAAACACTTTAACAATAAATCAATGAAAAGTATATAAACTCAAATCACAAGTTATATTGATTAACTTATTGATTACAAACAAAACCTCAATCTGTTGTACAAACTCAACAGACGTTCAATACTTCTCTATTGAAAGGACTTCTAAGAACCTTGAGGTTAATTCTCTCTAAAACAAACGTATATTAAAAACTATATCAATTCTCATACTCTATCAAAGACTTTCTAGACTATATATACAGAATTAATTACAAGATAATTATCAAAACAAAATTGATCTTCATTCCATAATTATCTTCATCTCTATCTTGAGCTCCTATTCTTTCTCTTTAAGCATCCTTATCTTCATAAGCAGTATTAACTTCATCCTTATCCAGCAGCATTAATCTTCAATACTAAGCAGTATTAACATGCTTGCAGTATTAACTCTCCTCTTGCAGTAGTAATCTTCAAGCAGTACTAACTACTAGCAGTACTAACTCTCCAAGCAGTACTAACTATTCTTCTAGCAGTACTAACTCTTCAAGCAGTAGTAATTCTACTAGCAGTAGTAATCTTTAACTAGCAGTACTAAATTGTAAGTAGCAGCATTAACTATGCTTGACATATTTCTGACCCAACAGAATCCCTTTGGAAATGTCACCATATCATTTGGTCTTTGGTAAAGCATGCATTTGCCGTTGGAATTATAATATAAAGCTTTTTGGGCCATTTAGGAACTGAATTTAAATGAGGATTCCGCGGGGAATAAAGGAAAACTTCAGTTAAATGAGTTAGAGGAATTAAGATTCCATTCCTACGAAAATGCCAAATTATACAAAGAAAAGACAAAGTTTTGGCATGATCATAGGATCAATCAAGGACTTTTTGAAAATGGGCAACAAGTTTTATACCTTAATTCGAGGTTAAAATTATTCCCTGGAAAACTCAATCAAGGCGGTCTGGTATGTTTACAATAGTGAAAGTTGGTCAATTTGGGACAATTGACCTTTTGAATTCTCATGATGGTCATATTTTTCAAATTTAACGGATACCGGGTAAAGCATTTCCTTCCCGAGGGAATGCTTAAACCAGTACATTAATCATTTTAAAAAAACTTAAGGGTAAGAGCAACACTTGTAAATTTTGTACATAATTTGTTTTTACAGCGTTTTTTTTTGTCGGTAGAATTTTTTCCATTGTGGGAAGTCTGTGTCATTTGGTAGTGATCTGCATGTTTAAAAATTCCATCCCCATGAAAAAAGAAAGAAAAAAAAAAGAAAAAGAAAATTTGAAAAGAACAATGGGGGGGGGGGGGGGGGGGGGGAAGAAAACAAAAGTCCACTCTTTTTGATTTGGGCATATCACAATTTTCAAGAAAAAACGACCCTTTTTGGATAAAAACCAAGTAAAACAAAATGAAGAAAAAAAACTTTTTGAAAAGATTAGTTTGATAATTACTTTTTGGAAAATATAGATTTGCCTTTTCGGTTAGTTTTCAAAATTTGTTTTCTTAAAAAAAAATTGTTTTTTTTAAAGTTTGTTTCTTTTAAACCCACACCAGTGTGAAAAAAACAAAAAAACTCGACACTACTTTTCACCCCTTTGTCTTCCACATTTCGTCGTCGGAGCAACTCCCACGCACCATGGCTAGAGCCAAGCGGGTCGTGACCAACCCAAATCCCGTTCGCTGGTCATCTCGTCGTCGTATGATGTCTACCGCCGATTTAATTGTCTAATTTAAGATATGTCAATTTAAGAATTTCATAATAAAATCTATACTTTGTTTAGTAAAAATAAATAAATAAATATGTAAATGTATAATTTGAATACAATGTAATAGTATTTTATTATGTGAATGTGAATGTTAATATTTTATCATTTATATATTGATAATATAAAAATAAAAAAAATATATTATATCCATGGTGTTATAATTTAATAACAATAATATATAGATATGGGTTAAATCATGTGAGAACCAAAAAAAAAGATTGAGAACCTTGAGAACCGATCTAAGTCATAATTTGGTTTTGATCATATGGTTTTAATTAAAAGTTGTTTCACCACATGAAAAGGACGTAATCGTCATTTTGGTAACAAGATTCACCAGATGAAACATACAGATTCATTCATCAGATGAAACACACAGATTCCAACCATATGAAAGACAAGATTCACCTGATGAAAAACATACTAACCTTATTTTACCACATTAAATAAATCACTATTTTCATAAATATGCTATTTTACCTAATGAAATCCAAACATAATGTTAATGTATGTCTTAATTCACCAAATTTAATCAAACACAAATTTCATCTATAATCTATTTCCATCTAACGAAATCAAACATAAATATTTTAAAATAGCAAAAGGGTAAAAGTCATGTAATTTCCCTTTATGCAACATCAGATTTCATGGAGGTTAAACATCAAAGTCAGTTACGTGATTCAGTAAATGATGGCGTGGTTTCGGTCCAAACGACAACGCAGGTTACATACCGAAGTGCTTGTAGAACCTGTCAGGATCGAAATTCAAACAAGAATTTAACACACACTCAGAAACTATGTTAAAGAAGTCGCAGAAAAACACTTTAACAATAAATCATTGAACAATATATAAACTCAAATCACAAGTTATATTGATTAACTTAATGATTACAAACAAAACCTCAATCTGTTGAACAAACTCAACAGACGTTCAATACTTCTCTATTGAAAGGACTTCTAAGAACCTTGAGGTTAATTCTCTCTAAAACAAACGTATATCAAAAACTATATCAATTCTCATACTCTATCAAAGACTTTCTAGACTATATATACAGAATTAATTACAAGATAATTATCAAAACAAAATTGATCTTCATTCCATAATTATCTTCATCTCTATCTTGAGCTCCTATTCTTTATCTTTAAGCATCCTTATCTTCATAAGCAATATTAACTTCATCCTTATCCAGCAACATTAATCTTCAATACTAAGCACTATTAACATGCTTGCAGTATTAACTCTCCTCTTGCAGTAGTAATCTTCAAGCAGTACTAACTACTAGCAGTACTAACTCTCCAAGCAGTACTAACTATTCTTCTAGCAGTACTAACTCTTCAAGCAGTAGTAATTCTACTAGCAGTAGTAATCTTTAACTAGCAGTACTAAATTGTAAGTAGCAGCATTAACCATAATTGACATATTTCTGACCCAACAATCTCCCCCTAACTTAACTTTTCAAATTGAGAAGTTAAGTTCTTCAGCAAAATTGTGGTCTTCATGATGCTTTCAAAACTTCAGCTTAATTCCCCATATTTGGATCCAGTCCCAGACTTTGATTAATTGTTCTTTTGATCACTATTCTGGACATTTCTGAATCTTTAGGACACACCAGCTTTGCTCTCAACATTCATTGTAGCTTTGCTCTGCTATGGTCATACACTTTATCCACCAAGAAGTACTCATGATAACTTTTGTCAATAGTCAGCACAAAGACTCCACAGTTTTCAAACAACATCCAATTATCTATTCTTTTGAATCCATTCTCAAGGTGCAAGTCTTTGATAACATACTGAACTCTTTCAGGCTCAAACATCATGCATAAGTACTCCATGGCCAATTTTGTTAGACTCATCCCTAATTCTTCCAACACTTTACCATATAAGCTCAACCCAACTTTGTGCATTTCTTTCAAATCAGACATGGAGCAGCTTCTGATAATTTTCCCCATGTAGCATACACTTCATAGTGATCTCCCAATCTCTTGATCCTGAAGTATTCTTTGCCTTGGTCTTTCAAAATATCCCAATGAATGATTTCAGGAGCATTCACTGAAATAGGATCAACCTTCAGAGGTTCTTTATCAGATACTATCATGTACAAATCAAATTGCACATCAGATTGTCCTGATTGACTTGTAGGATCTTGATTCTGTTTTAGCACATGTTCTGCTGATTCTGCTTCTGCTCTCTCACTTTCATTCTCTTTTTCTTTTTCTTCAATTCTTGGCCTCTTTGCCTGTTTCTTTGTAGCAATGGATTTCTTTCTTTTTATAGCTCCAATTTTCTGAGCTAAGGTCTCTTCTTCCTTCACTTTTGCCTTTTCTTTGATAGGAGTGCCTTCTTCACTGTCAGGGAAGGGCTGTTGTATGTTGAGGTCATGCCTTTCTTTCATCTTTCTTTCAACCTCTACCCGTTGAGTGAAATCCCCTTTCAACTTGGCCATCTCCTTCTTGTATAGCTCTTCTATCCTTCCAAATGCCATGCTGGTAAACATTCCTTCAGGAACTCCAATAGCTCCTTTTAGAAAGTTTATCATTTTCCTTCTTTCTTGATTGGCCAGGAAGGTCTTTGAAGGCTTTCTTTAGCTTTGTTTAGTTGCTCTCAATGTCACTTTCTTAGTAGCAGCAGTAGTCTTCAACCTCCTTTGATATTCTTCATTAAGCTTAGTAGACAAATCTAAAGCAATTTCTCTGTCTTTGGCAGATTGAATCTCTTCCTCCTTTTCCAACTCTTCTTGCAGCTTTTTGGCCATTTCTTCATCAAGATCTATTTGAGTCTGCTTCTTTGATGGCTTCTTAGACTCAATCATCTTCTCCTTCCCTTTCTTTTTGGTCTCAGCTACACTGAATTCTTTTCTTTTCATTTCTGTTTCAACTTCTTTGATTTCCACTCCCTTAGCCTTTGGAGTAGCTTTGGGAGTGTCAGTCTTTGCCTTCACCAATGTTTCAGCAATTTCTATCTCCTCTGCAGACATACCTGTTTCAGCTGCAACTTTATCTGTTTCTACTGCTGTTTCAGTTTCTGCTGCTTTTTCAGTTACTGCTGCTCTTTCAGTTACTGCTGCTCTTACAAAAGTTTCTGTTGCTGATTCAGTTTCTACTTCTTTCTCAGTTTCTACTGCTTTTGATGTTTCTGTTGCTTGTTTCTTTTCTGCTTCACTATTCCACTCCCCCTCAAAATGAGATTCCATGCCAACAGGGCTTTTCATTTCACTTTCATTCTTTTGAGTCTCCCCCTTTAAGCATCATGATCAATGCTCCTCTTTTCTTCAAAACAAACTTGGTTTTCTTGTTTTTGTGCACCAGCCTTAGAACCGCCTTTTTGAGTTTGGTAATCTGCACTTGTTGAGAAGTGATCACCTTTTTCATCTCTTTGATCTCCAATTCTTGATTGTGAACTTCCAGACTTATGGTACCAAGAGTATCCATCAATTAATCATAAATATATCTGTCCTCACCTCCTTTAGGTGTTTTTACCACCCTTGAAGGATCCTTGGATCTTTTAGTAGAGGTCTTCTGCCTAGCAGAAGTACCTGCTACCCCCATCGTTTCTTGGCACCTGGGACCTTTAGATGATTGCTCATCTAAAGTTGCCGTGGGGAAGGTCTTAGATATGTTCACACTGTCCTGTCCTACACCTTGTGCAGAAATAGTAGTGTGAGCCTTACTGCCCACATGCTCATCCTTCTCCTTATAGATCACCTTCTTGGGGTTGGGAGACACCCCTGTGGTTTCCCTTTGGATATTCTCTAATGGAGAATGCTCCATTAGAGGTCTTGCAGGCTATTGGGGTGAAGATACAGGAAGGGAAGGAACCTTTTGTACCATTTTCCTTTGACATGTTTTGGTGATGGGGGAAGTTGGCCTGACAATAGGGATCTGAGGAGTATCAATTGAACTAAATGGTATGGGTAGGTCATCAGTTGGGTGTTCAGATGTGGGCTTTGACACTGATGCCTCACCATGGGAATGAGACAGAACCATATTATAGAGAATAATGGTGTCTCTTGTCCAGAAAAGTCCTTACTAGGTCTTTTCATGTTTGAGAATACCTTCCCTTTGGGAGGTTTTGGTACATACACCTCTTGACAAGAGGGTAGATCCGTCAATTCATTTAGTAGAATCTCTCGTACAAACCTAGGATACATATAAAAGCTTTTGGTTTTGGTATCTAGGTTTGACATTAAATCATTGAAAATCATTTGTGAAAAATTAAACTTTCTAGAGGTAGCTAAGCAGACTAGAGCATAAGCTAAGGTACTGTTGAACTCACTCCATCCAGTTGTTTTTCTAGAAATGCAATGCTTAAGGGTATGAACAAAGAATCTCCACTGAGGTGAAAATTTGCTCTTGAAGAACTTGTAAACCTCAGTGGGACCTTCATATCCCATACGATTAATAGACTGGAAGAGATCTTCCTTGGACAGAGAAGTAATACTTGAGGCATCATCTAGTCGTAGATGAATGCGAATACAATCTTCTGTGATGGTGATGGGTTTGTCACAAACCCTTTCGTGAATAACCTGGTATGCTTCCATAGTCTGAATTGAGGCATTTGCCCAGAACTGTTGCAAGTGTTATACATAGATTGTGGGATTGACGGTGAGTGCGTAGGCAATGTTCGACGATTTGAGGAAACCCACTATCTGATGAAAACCTTCTGCTTACTTGGGTTTCTGTAGCATTGCCAAATCACTGTGATCATCAACAAACACCAATCCTGCCATCTTCTTGATTGAAACTAGGGTTACACATTGGTAAGAAAGAAGTCGAGAGAAAGAGATAGAAATAACACTCGTAGGAAATTCAAAGAACCGTTTGGATTTTGGCGGTCAAAGAGGGTATTTATAGGTGGGGGGTTTCAGTTAGAAGCAGTACTAAGTACCCTAGCAGTATTAACAAGCCCGCAGTATTAACTCATATTAGCAGTAATAACACATACTGGCAGTACTAACACAAACTAGCAGTATTAAAACAGACTAGCAGTACTAACACATACCAGCAGTAGTAACACTGATTAGCAGTATAAATAAAGCAAACAGTAGTAACTCTGTACTGGCAGTATAATCCACCTAGCAGTAGTAACCATACTTAACCATATTTGAACTGTTATCATGAGTAATATAGAGAGCAGTATTAACTGTACTAGAAGTACCAAGTATCCAATTGAAGTAACCTGAAACACTTAAACACACAGGGTTAGCAGCACCAACACAATAAAATATGATAAAGTAAGCAGGAAGGAATCTATACAGAAATGGTACATATAGAAAATCAAAGGATGCTTTATTCAGTGTTTATCATGCCCACACTTGTGACCAAGAATGTCAATCTACCCACATCAAAAGCTTTGGTGAATAGATCAGCAAATTGGTTACTTGTGTGTACTTTCACAACCTGAATTAGCTTATTTTCATTGCAGTCTCTAATGAAATGGTACCTTATTTCTATATGCTTGGTTTTTGAGTGCTTCACTGGATTATTAACAATGCTTATGGCACTGTTGTTGTCAATGAAGATTGGAGTGTGCATAAAGGTAACACCATAGTCCAGCATCTGATTTTGAATCCATAGCACTTGTGAGCAGCAGCTTGCAGCAGCTATGTACTCTGCTTCAATTGTAGACGTGGACACTGTGGTTTGATTTTTACACTGCCATGACACTAGTCTTGCACCCAATAACTGCTATCCTCTTGATGTAGACTTTCTATCCAAGTTTGCACCACCCAAATCACTATCAGAATAAGCAAGTAGATCAAATGGTGAGTCATGAGAATACCAAAGACCCAACCTAGGTTGTCCTTTGAGATATCTGAAGATCCTCTTGACTGCTTGAAAGTGTGATTGCTTAGGTCTTACTTGAAATCTGGCACACACACATACAACAAACATAATATCCGGCCTTGAAGTTGTTAGATACATGAGGGAGCCAATCATAGATCTATAGTGATGAACATCTACATCCTCCCCCTCAAGATCTGCAGTGATCTGTTTGTGTGTTTCCATGGGTGTGCTTGCAGGCTTTGAATCTGAAAATCCAAATTTGGTAAGATTATCCTGCACATACTTGGATTGACTGATGAAGATACCATCTGTCTTCTGTTTAACCTATAGCCCAAGTAAGAATGTAAGTTCACCCATAGAGCTCATCTTGAATCTTTTCTGCATTAGCTCATCAAACTCCTTGCACAAATAATCTTTTGTGGATCCAAAGATGATGTCATCCACATAGATCTGCACAAGTAGGATGTCCTTCTTCCTTTTGATGAACAGAGTCTTGTCTATTATTCCCCTTTCAAAACCATTTCCAAGAGATAGGTAGACAGAGTGTCATACCATGCTCTTGGTTCTTGATGTAACCCATAGAGTGCCTTCTTTAATTTGTATACTCTGTCAGGATAGTTAGGATTTTCAAACCCTGGAGGTTGACAAACATATACTTCTTCAGCAATTGTCCCATATTGGAAGATGCGTTGTATGCATACCGAACTGCTTGTAAAACCTGTCAGGATCGAAATTCAAACAAGAATTTAACACACACTCTGAAACTATGTTAAAGAAGTCGCGGAAAAACACTTTAACAATAAATCAATGAACAGTATATAAACCCAAATCACAAGTTATATTGATTAACTTAATGATTACAAACAAAACCTCAATCTGTTGAACAAACTCAACAGACGTTCAATACTTCTCTATTGAAAGGACTTCTAAGAACCTTGAGGTTAATTCTCTCTAAAACAAACGTATATCAAAAACTATATCAATTCTCATACTCTATCAAAGACTTTCTAGACTATATATACAGAATTAATTACAAGATAATTATCAAAACAAAATTGATCTTCATTCCATAATTATCTTCATCTCTATCTTGAGCTCCTATTCTTTCTCTTTAAGCATCCTTATCTTCATAAGCAGTATTAACTTCATCCTTATCCAGCAGCATTAATCTTCAATACTAAGCAGTATTAACATGCTTGCAGTATTAACTCTCCTCTTGCAGTAGTAATCTTCAAGCAGTACTAACTACTAGCAGTACTAACTCTCCAAGCAGTACTAACTATTCTTCTAGCAATACTAACTCTTCAAGCAGTAGTAATTCTACTAGCAATAGTAATCTTTAACTAGCAGTACTAAATTGTAAGTAGGAGCATTAACTATCCTTGACATATTTCTGACCCAACAGAATCCCTTTGGAAATGTCACCATATCATTTGGTCTTTGGTAAAGCATGCATTTGCCGTTGGAATTATAATATAAAGCTTTTTGGGCCATTTAGGAACTGAATTTAAATGAGGATTCCGCGGGGAATAAAGGAAAACTTCAGTTAAATGATTTAGAGGAATTAAGATTCCATTCCTACGAAAATGCCAAATTATACAAAGAAAAGACAAAGTTTTCCCTGGAAAACTCAATCAAGGCGGTCTGGTATGTTTACAATAGTGAAAGTTGGTCAATTTGGGACAATTGACCTTTTGAATTCTCATGATGGTCATATTTTTCAAATTTAACGGATACCAGGTAAAGCATTTCCTTCCCGAGGGAATGCTTAAACCGGTACATTAATCATTTTAAAAAAACTTAAGGGTAAGAGCAACACTTGTAAATTTTGTACATAACTTGTTTTTACAGCGTTTTTTTTTGTCGGTAGAATTTTTTCCATTGTGGGAACTCTGTGTCATTTGGTGGTGATCTGCATGTTTAAAAATTCCATCCCCATGAAAAAAGAAAGAAAAAAAAAAGAAAAAGAAAATTTGAAAAGAACAATGGGGGGGGGGGAAGAAAACAAAAGTCCACTCTTTTTGATTTGGACAGATCACAATTTTCAAGAAAAAACGACCATTTTTGGATAAAAACCACGTAAAACAAAATGAAGAAAAAAAACTTTTTGAAAAGATTAGTTTGATAATTACTTTTTGGAAAATATAGATTTGTCTTTTCGGTTAGTTTTCAAAATTTGTTTTCTTAAAAAAAATTTTTTTTTTTAAAGTTTGTTTCTTTTAAACCCACACCAGTGTGAAAAAACCAAAAAAACTCGACACTACTTTTCACCCCTCTGTCTTCCACATTTCGTCGTCGGAGCAACTCCCACGCACCATGGCTAGAGCCAAGCGGGTCGTGACCAACCCAAATCCCGTTCGCCGGTCATCTCGTCGTCGTATGATGTCTACCGCCGATTTAATAGTCTAATTTAAGATATGTCAATTTAAGAATTTCATAATAAAATCTATACTTGTTTAGTAAAAATAAATAAATAAATATGTAAATGTATAATTTGATTACAATGTAATAGTATTTTATTATGTGAATGTGAATGTTAATATTTTATCATTTATATATTGATAATATAAAAATAAAAAAAATATATTATATCCATGGTGTTATAATTTAATAACAATAATATATAGATATGGGTTAAATCATGTGAGAACCAAAAAAAAAGATTGAGAACCTTGAGAACCGATCTAAGTCATAATTTGGTTTTGATCATATGGTTTTAATTAAAAGTTGTTTCACCACATGAAAATGATGTAATCGTCATTTTGGTAACAAGATTCACCAGATGAAACACACAGATTCATTCATCAGATGAAACACACAGATTCCAACCATAAGAAAGACAAGATTCACCTGATGAAAAACATACTAACCTTATTTTACCACATTAAATAAATCACTATTTTCATAAATATGCTATTTTACCTAATGAAATCCAAACATAATGTTAATGTATGTCTTAATTCACCAAATTTAATCAAACACAAATTTCATCTATAATCTATTTCCATCTAACGAAATCAAACATAAATATTTTAAAATAGCAAAAGGGTAAAAGTCATGTAATTTCCCTTTATGCAACATCAGATTTCATGGAGGTTAAACATCAAAGTCAGTTACGTGATTCAGTAAATGATGGCATGGTTTCGGTCCAAACGACAACGCAGGTTGCATCGGTGTCCGGTATACGGTGGAGGGTCGCCGGTGTACGAGCAGCAGCAAGAGCGTGGAGGCATGGGAGGGCTTCTGAGATGCTGTAGTTGCCATGTTCCATACCAATGATGAAGAAATCATAGTCGGAGAGGCCGACGATCTCAGCGAGTGTAGGCGAGAAGGAGAGGAGGAAAATACCGTATAATGTGTCGCCATTTTGGAGGTGAGATTTGAGGGTTTGTGGAGCGTTGGAGGTGGTGGATAGAATATCGGAGTTGGTGGTGGTGTTGGATCTGACCGTAGGAGAACGACAGTCGTTGTAGCAACCGTCGGAAAATGGAGTCGCCTCCTAGATCAGGCGTTACTCCGTCGAGGGCAGTGGAGGTCAAGGGCGACGGTTAACGATTCCCCCCTTCGTATCCTTTGTATCCTGGAAGAATTAGGTTTGATTAATTAGGTTTGATGAATTGGGTGGTTTCCAGTCATGGTCTTTGTTATTTCAAAACTTAAATTACAATTTTTCCCTAAAACTTCCAGATTAGACATGAAATTAGATATCACTTTCACATATATTACAAAAATGCCACCTTTTGTTATTGCCTTTGATTAAAACCCTTGAATGATTGAGATTGATCCTCATGGTCCTTAATTTTTTTTTGTTCTCATTTGATTATCGTTCTATATATATGAATATATATATAAAGAAACAGTTTATTTAAATATATATGTAACAACCCGATTTCAAAAAGTATCATTTCAAGTTAATACAGAAATCGGTAATTTTAAGGAAAAATAAGATATAGGATTTTGGACTTGAATCCTAGATTTTATAGTCTTGGTGTATGAAGGATTCAATTACGAGTCCAACGGTTCTTTCCGGAGCAAAATCGGAGCTATAACGAAGAAGTTACGGCTAAAATAGTGAACGAGAAGAAAACCAAGCGAACAGTGCACTACGCGACTTGTGTCGCGACTTAGAGCCACCCGCGTGACTTAGGGGAAGCGGGCGACTTATGCCGTGACTTAAGGCCTTGTGGTAAGTCGCGAAACGCCCTGTTCGAGCATAAAACCCGATTTTCAGTCCTAGAACTTCAGTTCTTCATAATTTTTGCATCTCAACTCCGTTTTTGGTGATTCAAGTTGCAATGGTTTCATTTTTGAGAGATATTCAAGGATATATTAAGGTATTTGAAGTCTATTTGAAGATCCAAGAGTATTTTTTGGTGGTAAGTTTCTTATCTCTCTGAATGTTAAGCTAGAGTTTGATTGTTTCATCCTTTTCCTTTTTATCCTTCAACTTGGGTGTGATTTTGATGACTTGTGTGGTGAAGGTGATCTTGTAGATGTGTTGGATCTAAGATATATGGAGGTTTCTTGGTGATTCAAGCCTTCATCAATGGAGATTCAAGTTTTGGGGGTAAAACCTAGATTTAGCCTAAATCTAACAAGGTGAGTTCAAGTTGATTTGTGAAAACGGTGTACATGCCAAAATGTTTATTTTAAAGTGTTTTTCGTTTTACATGAAATTGTTAACTACTGATAAGTTTGGTCATTTTGGGAAGAGTTTAACATTCTAAGCTTATTTAACACACATCTTTGGGATTTTTGAACGGTTTGGTAAATAAATCATGTTGATATGTTTCATAGATGATTTTATATATAAATCGAGTTCATTTGATGTAAATTTCATTTTTGTGCATTTGATCTTATAAACCATTTGGAGAATGCATATTATTGTGTTATGAGACATTTTGGAAATATAAGGGTATAAGTTCATTTGGAAAATGGGTTGCCTCAACTAATGATGAGTTTTGAGGTAATCTTATTTTTGGTCGTTGTGTTTGCATATCCGTTGGTCAAAAGTGTTTTAATGTTGACACTAGCTTTCATTGGAGATTTAAGTAAATTGTTGAGCCTTTGGCTCGGTTTTGACTAAAATGAGTCTTGAGGACATTTGTCCGGTTTAATAGCCCGTTGTGGAGTTGTGAGTATGATGGCGGTTAATGCGCATCATTTGAGAATTACATATTTTGAGTGCGTTGGTCATTCAATTGGAGTCATGTACTATTTTAGACTGTAATGAAGTGGATCCATAGGCATATGAGTCGGTCTTTATTATTTAAAAAGAAAAATAGGCTATTATTTATATGTTGGCACCAGAATTAGTTATGGGATTTCGAGGATAATACGGTGAGGGCTCGTGGAGTCCAATACCCGTACCTACATCCGTGATTTAATTTCTGAGCCTGTTTTTATGGGATAGTCACTTCCCATTTGTAGCTAGTTGAGACATTTGGTCCTCGGAGGCAACTTGGTACGGTTATGTGGTACCGGATACTAGCCATAGGTCGTAAATGTAATCCTAGCAAATGAGCATGATTTGGAAATCCTCGGGTGCCCACCCCACATCTTAGTACGAGTCGGTGAGCTCGTGGCCATGGGTTCCTAGTATGGTAAGCTCAGTAACTTGGAATGTCGCCTACTTTTGTGTTCCGCCACTAGCCTTGGAATTCGGGACTCCCCCGTCATCGAGAGGTGTTGTTTTGGGTTATTTAGTTTATCCTTGTTTTCGGTGACGTTTTGAGGTTGGGTTATCTCCCTTATTCTATAATTTTGGAGACTTGAGTTTACTCATAATTTGGTCGTTTGTTTTATAAAGTTTACTCAAATTTCATTATTCGAGCATTACCATTATCCTCGTTTTGAGTAAGTGTTGGATTGCATTATTTCATGAAAGAATGTTTTGGCTTTGAGGCGTCCATCTATAAAATGCATATTATTGGTCAATGAGTTGTTCTCTTATTCTAAAGTAAATCATTTTAAAGGATCATGATTATAAGTTACAATATTTTCATTTTACGTTTTTCTTTATAATCATGATATAAAACTCTTGAACTCACTAGGCGTTAACCTAACCGTTTTATTTGTCGGCATGTGCATCAGGTTCCATTTCGGGATTAGTTCTAGCGACACTGTGAAGAGATGAGTGCTAGTTGTGTGCTCGAAGAGGTGATTAGCTTCATGAACTCTTCCGCACTTATATTGGAGATAGCGATTGTTATTAGGATATAGTAACACTCGACTTTAGTTAGTCTTTATGTAAGACTTTAATTATTTGTTGATGGTTCAACCTAGAAATGTATTTCAATTATGGACTGGTAGGAAGAGATTTTATTATCCTTTAAGGTATTGTTGAAAGTTTTTAATTAGTCGCTATTTACAAATTTGATGGTGTTACAAGTTGGTATCAGAGCTTAAGTTTGAGAGAATTAATTATTGATTTTGGATTCCTAGACTCAAACTAGCGTTATTTTAAGTGATTGAAAGTGAAGTTGCACGAATAGGCACTATAAGATTGGATGATTCGAGGTGGTTGGAGTCACTAGGAACGGGAAACAAGCCGAAGGTGGCAAGGATGATCATGTACAATACGTTCATAATAGCACCTGGCCAGTGTTATGGTGAACCTACGAGTTACATGTGTATGCTTGAACTGCCTTAGTATGATGACCGTTGGGGTAGTGAAGAGATTTCTAAATGGGTAACCATTAGAAGGAGTTAATGATTTTAGTATTCGTTCCTTGGAGTGACGGTAAGCACGGTGATTGCATTACGTGGACCGTTTCAGGTCAGATTGATTGGTTGGATTAGAACCATAGACATTTGGAACCAATGTATTTCGAGGAAAATTGTGAAGTGAACCTATGAAATCTTTGATCTTGCCTTAAGATGTTTAAGCATCCGGTTGATGATAGAGTGACTAAGAAATCGAGGAGCGTGGTTTCGAGATGTTGAGTGCCGATCAAATTCATGCACGAAATTTATTTCGGAAATAAATTGCATCGATTACTTCTCATGTTTCCAAATCACCATGTGGATCATATCACAAAATCTTGAAATGTTTAGCACACACAGGTTTTAGACCATGATCTTAAACAGGCATAAAATTATTTTATTGCATGTGGTTGCAGGCTTTGTTGAGACTTTATGTATTCTCATTGCTGCCTAACGCTATTTTCGAATATAGTAATGTTCGTATTTTGACGCAGCGTAGAGTCTTGGACAAGTAACTACGACTTATGACTTTAATATTGGATCTCCTCCACATATGTTAAGGCCTTAGACGAAGAGTTGTCTTCCACTATTTTAGTGTTTGAGTTTCTTGGGTATTATGTTCTGTGTGAGTTTTGCTAAGTTTTATGAAGTATTGTTTTACGACATTCGCGACGTTATGGGTGAACCTTGAAATGCACAGTCTAAGTTCTTTGCGTGCGTTGTTTTATGCGAAATTTTGGAACTTGATTTCGTATATTTCTCCTTCCGGATCTTATACAAATGTTTGTTGCACTCCGCTTTAGTGTGGGAAATTATTTTACGTACATAACATGAAGTGTTGCATATTCGGACCATAGCGGTCCATTTGAAAAGGTTGTTGCGCATATTTTATTATTGTTGTTATTAGCGTCAGTAATGATCAAATAATTTCGAAATATTTTCTTATCTGTATGACGTTGAGACCACTTTGTACACCTACCGAGTAAACGGTAGTAGATTTTATTCATATGATTAATTGTTATAAAGCTTTTACATTTAGGGGTTTTATAAAAGTTCAAATGGGCATAGGAGTGTGAAAAACCTTCAACACATTAGAGCTATAGATGTAAGCCCCCTAGTGTTAAAGGTCGAGATTAAGGACAAAAGGAGTCCTCGGAGTTTGAGGCGTTAGACCTATGCTTTCTCCCAGTTAGTTAAGTGATGATCTTTATGCTTCGATAAACTTGCGGGTTAAAACCGTGTACGGTCATTTGGGTATGGTTGGTTTTGAATTTGTGGGTTATTGGTACGACGGCATACTAACTATCGATGGTGTGCCACCTTATTAGGTATTGGTGAATAATTATGATTTTATGGTTGGTTAATAAAGCGGTTTGATTTGGGGTTTAATTTTCATGAGTAGGTGTCAACTTTATTCGACATGGCAACTCAGCAGCGAAATATTTGGTGGTATACCCACGTTTACAAAATGGCCATTCCGAGGATAGGTGTCGACACTCTATTTTGAGAACAATAACTGTTGGTGTGCTTCAGTGCATTTCCGTTAGATCTGGTGTGTCTGCAGGTCAAGCGGTAACCTTAAGGAGATTAGATGTTGATAATTAAGAATCAATCATTAGTGTTTCGATAATTGTCAAGACTTTCGCTGATTTGGCAATCGATGCTTGAGTGCATGACGGGAGTTGTGTAACCTTGGAGTTTGGGATAAGTGATTATCTGTAGAGTGTGATCGTACGTTTCTGGGGGAAACATAGGCCAATGCTTGGATCTATGGAAGTTTGGGAGCCCTTGCAGACATCGTGTCTGTGTCAGCTTTGAGGAATGGATTTAAGGTTGTGTTGGATCAGACCAAACTAGTTGTTAGGAAATTTCGTCGAAGGACGATAACTCTTTGGTGGTAATGATTATTGGAGACATTTCGTGATAATGTCGAGGTAGACTTTAAGTACGAATCAATTATTGAGGAGACCTTCATGCGTCGTATTTAGAGGTATCTAAGGGAAATGTTTGCTTTGGGTATTCTTGGTGGAAATGACTGAATAAGGTCGTAAGTTACTCTTGAGGAATTATGAGCAACATAAGGTTGGGAGGCACCCGAGATTTAATGTTAAGAAAGTGATTAAGCAAGGACTCAACATTCATCCCGACATCGGTGAATTATATCGAACATTGAGGTTGAGTTTGCGATGGCTCGCTATGAGAAACGCAGCGACAACCTCAACCGGGATGTAATCGGGTTCGTATATGAGGTAAGGTTTCATGAAGGCATTCCTTTGGATAGGAAATCAATCGATCTTGCCAAGTGCGATGTTGGGTTCTTGGTTGGTGCCAGATTTCGAGGACGAAATCTCTTTTAAGGTTGGGAGGATTGTAACACTCCGATTTCGAAAAGTATCATTTCAAGTTAATACAGAAATCGGTAATTTTAAGGGAAAAATAAGATATAGGATTTTGGACTTGAATTCTAGATTTTATATTCGTGGTGGATGAAGGATTCAATTACGAGTCCAACGGTTCTTTCCGGAGCAAAATCGGAGCTATAACGAATAAGTTACGGCCAAAACAGTGAACGAGAAGAAAACCTGGCAGACAGTGCACTACGAGACTTGTGCCACGACTTAGAGCCACCCACATGACTTAGGGGAAGTGGGCGACTTATGCCGCGACTTAAGGCCGCGTGGTAAGTTGCGAAACACCCTGTTCGAGCATAAAACCCGATTTTTAGCCCAAGAACTTCATTTCTTCATAACTTTTGCATCTCAACTCCGTTTTTTGTTATTCAAGTTGCCATGGTTTCTTTTTTGAGAGATCTTCAAGTATATATCAAGATATTTGAAGTCTATTTGAATATCCAAGAGTATTTTGTGGTGGTAAGTTCCTTATCTCTCTCAATGTTAAGCTAGAGTTTGATGGTTTCATCCTTTTCCCTTTTATCCTTCAACTTGGGTGTGATTTTGATGACTTGTATGGTGAAGGTGATCTTGTAGATGTGTTGGATCTAAGATCTAGGGAGGTTTCTTGGTGATTCAAGCCTTCATCAATGGAGATTCAAGTTTTGTGAAAACGATGTACATGCCAAAATGTTTATTTTAAAGTGTTTTACGTTTTACATGAAATTGTTAACTACTGATAAGTTTGGTCATTTTGGGAAGATTTTAACTTTATAAGCTTATTTAACACACATCTTTGGGATTTTTGAATAGTTTGGTAAATAAATCATGTTGATATGCTTCCTAGATGATTTTATATATAAATGGAGTTCATTTGATGTAAATTTCATTTTTGTGCATTTGATCTTATAAACCATTTGAAAAATGCATATTATTGGGTTATGAGATATTTTGGAAATATAAGGGTATAAGTTCATTTGGAAAATGGGTTGCCTGAAACAATGATGAGTTTTGAGGTAATCTTATTTTTGGTTGTTGTGTTTGGATATCCGTTGGTCAAACGTGTTTTAATGTTTACACTAGCTTTCATTGGAGATTTAATTAAATTGTTGAGCCTTTGGCTCGGTTTTGACTAAAATGAGTCTTGAGGACATTTGTCCGGTTTAATAGCCCGTTGTAGAGTTGTGAGTATGATGGCGGTTAATGTGCATCATTTGAGAATTACATGTTTTGAGTGCGTTGGTCATTCAGTTGGGGTCATGTACTATTTTAGACTGTAATGCAGTGGATTCATAGGCATATGAGTCGGTCTTTTTTATTTAAAAAGGAAAATGGGCTATTATTTATACGTTGGCACCAGAATTAGTTATGGGATTTCGAGGATAATACGGTGAGGGCTCGTGGAGTCCAATAATCGGACCTGCATTCGTGATTTAATTTCTGAGCCTGTTTTTATTGGATAGTCACTTCCCATTTGTAGCTAGTTGAGACAATGGGTCCTCGAAGGCAACTTGGTACAGTTATGTGGGACCGGATACTAGCCATGGGCCGTAAATGGAATCCTAGTGAATGAGCATGATTAGGAAATCCTCGGGTGCCCACCTCCACATCTTAGTACGAGTCGGCGATGAGTTCCTAGTATGGTGAGCTCAGTAACTTGGAATGTCGCCTACTTTTGTGTTCCGCCACTAGCCTTGGAATTCGGGACTCCCCCGTCACCGAAAGGTGTTGTTTTGGGTATTTAGTTTTATCCTTGTTTTCGGTGACGCTTTGAGTTTGGGTTATCTCCCTTATGCTATAATTTTGGAGACTTGAGTTTACTCATATTTTGGTCGTTTGTTTTATAAAGTTTACTCAAATTTCATTATTCGAGCATTACCGTTATCCTCGTTTTGAGTAAGTGTTGGATTGCATTATTTCATGAAAGAATGTCTTGGCGTTGAAGCGTCCATCTATAAAATGCATATTATTGGTAAATGAGTTGTTCTCTTATTTTAAAATAAATCATTTTAAATTATCATGATTATAAGTTACAATATTTCCATTTTACGTTTTCCTTTATAATCATGATATAAAACTCTTGAACTCACTAGGCGTTAGCCTAACCTTTTTATTTGTCGGTATGTGCATCAGGTTCCATTTCGGGATTAGCTCTAGCGACACTGTGAAGAGATGAGTGCTAGTTGTGTGCTCGAAGAGGTGATTAGCTTGATAAAGTCTTCCGCACTTATATTGCAGATAGCGATTGTTATTAGGATATAGTAACACTCGACTTTAGTTAGTCTTTATGTAAAACTTTAATTATTTGTTGATGGTTCGACCTAGAAATGTATTTCAATTATGGACTGGTATTAAGAGATTTTATTATCCTTTAAGGTATTGTTAAAAGTTTTTAATTAGTCGCTCTTTACAAATTTGAGGGTGTTACAATATATATATATATATATATATATTATAATTTATTTAAGAGTCATATATATATATGTGTGTGTGTGTGCATCGTGTAAATAATGATTGTTTGATGTTATATTAAATTCATATTATATATATATATATATATATATATATATTATAAAAATATTAGTAATCACAATAACAATAAAATAAATAAATACGTTTCTTGCTGACTCATCCTTTTAAATTAATACATTAATGACACCTATCGATGTTATTTATGACACTTGTTTAAGTATTATCATGACGCCACCGAGAAACTAGAGCTCTCTATGTTTATAAACCCATTTTAGTTCTCTCGCTTCATTTTTAAGCAATCTAGAGAGTAAGTTGAGAGGAAAAAAAAAAAAAAAGTAAAGAGCTTTTAGAAAGAGAAGTGAAGGATCTCTTGTTGGTAGCTTCATCAAGATACTTGAAAAATTCCAAAGTTAATCATATGTTATATGTTTAAAATCTTCTCCTTCTCTCTTTAAATAGAAAATAATACATACAATTTGTGAATCTTTTATTTTTAAGGTTCTTCTTCATTAAACTTGTCATTATACAAGTTTGCATGAATGAAACTTACATATATGAGTGCTATTTCATATTTTCTTAACTGAAATATGAGGTACGGTAAATTTTGCTACCGAGAAGATTTGATATCTCATGTTGTAACCATGAAATAGTTACCTAACGGACAACAAAAGTCGTAAACACTGAAAAATCCGTAAAAAATGGTCTAAATAATGATCCTATATCTCTGATGAGAGATTTAAAAATATACTGGAAATGGGAGACAATTTCTTATATGTATTCATGTTATTTCATGGATAATTTTGTGTAGTTTTATTTATTTTCATTTTATGTATATGGCATTTAAATGTTTTGTATGTTAATAAAATATAAAACCATATGATTACTCGACATTATTTTGCTCAAAAAACGTTTTATTTCATTTTCCACAGATTAAAGTGGAATACCAAATATCCAAGGGTTGAAGTTGAAGGGGTTGTTTGATAGTTGTTGAATGGTTTAGTGCAGAGTGATTAAGTGGTCAGAATGATTAAAGGGTTTTTATGGTATAGTGAATATGGTTGTTTGGTAACTGTTTAGAATGAAATCAGGGCGCTTAATGGTTAAGGGAGACCCAAGATACAAAATCATTCAGAGGGTTTTGCCAAACAAGATTCACCTCTTAGCAATTCAGATATTTTATAGTAATGGAAACATTAAGAGGTAAACAAACAACCCCGAAGACTTCAAAGTCTAGAAGATTTCGACAGTATATATATATATATATATATATTGTACGTTTAATTTTGTACAAATGATCCATGTAAAGTTGTATTTGTAATATGTGTGTATTAATTACTTTTTTTTTGAAGTGTTACAGCTGACCCCCGTTCACTCGGTGATATCCGCACCATAGAACTCAAACCCGACCATTTATCATCATCTGTCACCGCCTAGTCCTCCACTGCCTCAGCCGTCGGCGTACCACCATTGCCCTCTCGGTTGACACCTCCTCCGGTAAACCCTCTTACATTCCCTCATCCTTCTCTCCCTCCCATAACCTCCCCTCGTATCAGTTCCCAAACTACCACCGAACCGCTATCCTAAATCCTAACCTCAACCCTAATTGGCTCCTCTATCTAAACCTTACCATTCCTTAACGAACCACCATATCGTCTACACCACCGACGATCGTACCCCCTCCCCCGATAAACCCAATCGACGACTACCATAAAACCCCCACTTTTTACAAACCCCATTAACCCCTACACCGAAACCACTTGTATTCCCTTTGACCTTAACAAAATCGGGGAAAGGGAGGGGGAACAATTTGAGGGACTCGATTTTGACTTCGAGGATGGCCAAAACTCGATAGATGACGACCAATTTCTGTTGTCCAATCACCCCGAAACCACCACCGGTGCCACACAACCGGTTGCCAACAGTGGTGGCACCGAGGGTGCATCCACCACGGGTACTGCCAAGCGGAGGTCCTCTTCAGAAACAAGTTATGGGGATCCTTTCAAGGTGTCCAACAGTCGTAAACTATCGACATGGAAAAGGAAAGAAGTATGCAAAGACAGTGATTTTGTTCCCGACAACGATGATGATCAGTCCCCTCCTACTAGGCAGTGCGAAACGAAAAAATTCTCGCACCACATCTGTCAAACTCAGATATACTCTTCTTCAAAATAATCGCATTTTGTTGGAAAAGTCCTTCAACCCTAAGCTAATTGAGGCCGAATCACACATCAAGCACCATTTGTTGGCCCATCATTGGGAGAAGTTGGTTACCATACCGTGTAAAGCCAATAAGTCATGGGTACGAGAATTTTACGTCACAATTGGTTGTTCCTCTCATGACACCGTGATTATACGGGGTACGGAGGTCGAATAGACCGACTCGAGGATCATTCAGGTCCTAGGTCTGACGACCCCATTTGTTTTCTCATTCAATCAAATGATGAATGGTTTCTTGACTGTTGATGATGTTGATATCGTTACCACACTAACCTTGCCATCTCATGGGTGGACAATTAACAACCGATGCCACATTATCCTAGCTAGTCACTTGAATTTAGAGGCAGCTCTTTGGTTTCAATTTCTACGCCATAACATAATCCTAGTGGTACATGACAGTACCCTTTCCTATTGTATATGTGTGTTGTTATACTGTATACTTAAGGAGCAGCCTATTGACAACGGACTGATTGCACACATGTGTGTGTCCCACAATCAGTGTAAAACAATTAGATGACAATCAAATTCCAATTTGAATGATTTTATTTCACTCTTGAATTGATTACAACAGAGAACTCTCAAACACTTTCTCTCTCTAGAACATATGCGCACAGTACTGTAAAAGACAACTTCTAGCCATATCCCTATTTGATAAAACACTTAAATCACTAAAACACAAACTTTGACTTTGACTTTTATTACAAATGACTTTGACTATGCTTGAGAGTTTGACTTGAACTTTGACTTGTCTTGACTTCAGTCTTCAGCCTTCTATGCTCTTGTATCCAACATATTTCTGCACTAACAATCTCCCCCTGTCAGGATCTCAATTCTTAACAAGAATAAACACTCAGAAACAATATTAAAGAAGTTTGCGGAATAACACTTTAATATTCAATGAAACAGTGAATCAGAATAACAACTTGTAAACTTTATTCAATGATTGTAAAGCTACAAGATTCAACACTCAACCTCAATATTGATGAACAGGCTCACCAATACGAATTCTACTTCTCTAGAACTAGGACTATATGCCTTGAGGTTGATTCTCTCTAAAATTGATATCCTAAACAATTCTGACTAATTCTATACTTATACAAAAGATAAAAGATAATTACAAATACTACAAGATCTTCAGAATAATCTTCCATATTTATCTCCAAGCCTTCCATGATTATCTTCAGTCTTGATCTCCACGAATCTTGATTATCTCTTAAGCAGCATTAAGTCTTCAGCAGCATTAATACTTTGAACAGCATTAAGTTCATCAGTACTAACTACTAGCAGTACTAAAATTGACTAGCAGTAGTAACTTCATCTAGCAGTATTAATCTTGACTAGAAGCATTAACCTGTATCAGCAGCATTAACTTCAGAAGTAGTAACCAAGTTGTGCTTGCAGCACTAACTGTACTTGTGCATTTCTGAATTTCCCAACACACCCTTTGGAACAAGATCATCTTCAAAAAGATTTTGCAAAACAATCTCCTCTTTAATTGATCTTTAACAACTTTATCTCCCTTTGTAGATTTGTTTTAACAAAGATCATCTCCAGAAAAATAAGCATTAAAGCACAATCTCCCCTTTATGCTCAAAAACCATCTCCCCTTTCTTGGATAAAATTTTTCTTCAAAAACAGTAAAAATCTTTCTGTAATCTCCCCAAAGTCTGTGAAAACTGATCTTCAAGAATAATAACAATCTCCCCCAAGGTTGTAAAACCTCTTTCAGACCCCAGAAAGAAATTATCTTTAGATTTAGCTCGCTTTTTTTCAGCAAAACAAACTTCAAAGAAAATTTCAGTAAATTCTGCTCGCATTTTGAAATCTCTGAACTTTCTCTTTCAAACTTGTACAATCTTCAACAAAACTTGCATTCTTTGACAGAACTTGCAACGAACTTTCTTCAAAATATCTTTCTTGAAATGATTTCTCTTTTAAATCTCCACATGTCTTTAACTTTTCCCATAACTGATACAAATTGTCATTCAGGAAACATTTCTTGAACAAAGATTTCTCCACTTCAAACATTTCTTGATCACCTCTCCCCCTTTTTGATGATGTAGCACGAAATCATCAAAACTTTACAAGAAATGTCCTTTAAAATTCTGACCAAGATCTTTTCCACTGAGCCTCTGATTATCCGTCAATTCATAAGATATTCATTCGAATCTTTTAAAATTCAGACAAATTATGAGTGTAACACCTGAATCAACAAATGAATCAGTTAGAAATGTATGTCAGTAACACAAAGTCACTGTGTAACGAATACACATTGGAAATGAGCTTTTTGATGTTCACTCCCCCAGGTCTTCCATTCAATCATCGAATAACACAAGGTGAAACTATGAACGTTTAGACAGAAAAAACAAATTTTCTGTGTGTACGTGCTTGTGTATGAAAGAATTAAGCAAGATGATTGCTTTATCAATTAGGCTGAAAATGTGTAAACCATTGAGACAACAATAGTAATACACAGACTCAATTGTGCATGATCGAAGTGCAAAGGTGGGGCAGACTTCCTTCTTGTTCAATATCCAGATTTTCCAAATGAAAATCAGATAGATTATATGTTGCATCCCCAAGAAAATTGAAACATTTATCTGTTAAGAAAGAAATGAGTAGCAGGTGGGGTTTAAACAAGAGTTGGCATGGGCTAGTTGCCTAATTCAATGATGTTCACCAAAGAAATGTGAAATAATCAGTAATGTGGCTGCCCGACTTAGGAAAAAAAATTGGTGAAGAGTTTCATATTCTTTTACTCTGATCTCACACCCTCTTTCTTTTTATCATTAAGCTCATTTCTAACCAAACTCTCATTTCTATTTTTCTGTTCATCACACACTCACACTCATAAATTGCCTCCTCACACTCGATCACCCAAGGATTAACTTCTTGGGTAGGAAACACTGTTAACGTGAATCCATAAAAGTTCTGTTAATTTCTCACACAATGAACCCATGTTGTCCTATAAGCAAAGTGTTGCTCTAATGGTTTAACTTTGCAGTTAAAGCACAAAATACATGTCAGATGTCTGCATGATCATAAAGATAATCATGAAGATTTGAGCATTTTAAACATTGAAGATATTTCAAACAAGAGAATTGAATAAATGAAATGAATACAAGAAACTTGTTTGAAAAATCTGATATCGTATGAAAAGATCAAATATGAATTATGTAACAAACAAAGTTCAGGTCATGAAAAATAGGAATTTGTCTATACGAAGCAAAATATAGACGTTCTTGAAAGAAACGTTTAGAATGAAATCACGCTCAACAAACATTGAATATCAAACGGGGTGTCTTACCATCGAAAAGTTGGTTTCAATATGAGACATGGTAAGAACTTAATCAATAAAGATACTAAACTGGTGTGTGTGAATACTTGAAAGTATATGGAAAAGATAATACACAAGTATTTATCTTTGGAAACACATGGTTTGTTTAACAATTAAGCTCATGAAAAATGAAAAACATTTAAAATCACACTTCTAAATTCTTGAAAACATTTTGAGAATAGAGAAGTGGTTTGAACATTTAAGAACATGTTTTTCATATCTAAAAGTCGTCCTTATTTTAGACATGTATGAGATTAAGATTAGAAGTCAACCTTATGTTCAGTCTTAAATCTTAGGAAGTCAGCTCTAAAGTCATAAAAGATATGATCATGTAAGCTACCCCTCAAATCTGCAAACAGTCAAAATCGTCAAAGCGCAAAGTCTTATTCACAAAATTTATTGAAAATTAAAGACATAAAGCAATAAAACATGTTAAGAACGAGTTCTGATCAGATGTAATCAGAAATCATTGTCCTTACTCAACTCTCCCTGAAATTATGCATTAAAAGATATTTCAGTGAAGAATCTATGCAAAAAATTATTAACTCCCCCTAAAATATAGATCTTATGTTATCTTGTCTCACACTCCCCCTGAAATCATGAACAAACCTTTTAGTCCAGATATCTATCAGATCAAAAATAAAGAAATGAAGAAAAATAACAAAATCTAAACTGTACTAGGTAACAACAGATTAAGTCTTGAGATTTAACATGCCAAGTTTTGAAATGAGAAAATTAAATCTCTTTTCATCATGTGGCTTAGTAAATAAATTTGCAAGTTGGTAATTTGTGTTTACAAAGTAAAGTTCAATTGTATCTTTTTCAACATTATCCTTTATAAAGTGATATCTCACATCGATGTGCTTGGTCTTAGTATGTTGCACATGATTAGTAGATATTGCAATAGTGCTCTTCGAATAGTAGTAGATCGGGATTTTGTCGAACTTGAAGCCATAATCTCAAAGTTGTGTCCGCATTTACAACACTTGATAACAGCAGCTAGCCGCGGCTACATACTCTGTCACAGCTGTTGAAGTAGATATACAGAGTTGTTTCTTCGAAGCCCAACTCACTAGTTTATCTCCAAGAAATTGTATGTGTCCCGATGTACTCTTCCTGTCAAGCATGCAACCTGCATGGTCTGCATCTGAATATGTCGTGAGCTTAAAACATGTATCCTTCGTATACCACAGAACAAGATCTACAGTGCTATTTAGATATCTAAAAATACGCTTAACTGCAGATAGATGGGATTCTTTAGGTGAAGCCTGATATCTAGAACAAAAGCATGTAGAAAACATTATATATGGCCTACTAGATGTCAAGTACATTAAGGAACCAATCATACCTTTGTAGGTTCTAACATCGATAGCTTCTCCAGAAGGATCAGCTTCGATCTTAGTTCCAGGTGCCATCGGGGTACCAATTCGAGTACAATTTTCCATTTTAAATTTTCTGAGAATATCGAAAATGTACTTTGCTTGATTAATGAAAATCCTCATAGAAAGTTGTTTGACTTGTAATCCGAGAAAGAAATTCATCTCTCCCATCATACACATCTGAAATCTGGACACCATGTGGTTAAAAAAATTCTTACAGTACTTAGGATTTGTTGAGCCAAATATGATGACATCCACATATATCTGAATTAATATGATATCATCTTTCTCCTTTTTAATGAAAAGAGTAGTATCGATTTTACCTTTTGAGAAGCCCGGCTTGACTAAAAATTTGGATAGAACTTCATACCAGGCGTGAGGGGCTTGCTTTAGACCGTAAAGAGCTTTGTCTAGAATGAATACATGATTTGGTTTCTCTGGATTGACAAAACCTTCAGGATGTTTGACGTAGACTTCCTCCTTTAAGATTTCGTTCAGAAAGGCAGTCTTCACGTCCATTTGATAGACAATGAAGTTCTTGTGTGCGACATAAGCTAGAAACATGTGGATTGCCTCTATGCGTGCAACTGGAGCATAAGTCTTGTCATAATCTATGCCTTCCTCTTGCCTATATCCTATAGCCACAAGTATTGCTTTGTTTCTTATGACGATACCATTTTCATCTTTCTTATTCTTGAAAACCCATTTCGTGCCAATTATAGTATTTCCTTCAGGTTTAGGCACTAGTCTCCAGACCTTAAGAGCTTCGAATTGATTAAGCTCTTCTTGTATCGCAGTCACCCAGTCTGAGTCAACTAGAGCTTCAGATACTCGTGTAGGCTCTATATTGTTCAGAAATGAATCATGCATGCACTGGTTTAGTGTAGCAGACCTAGTTTGCACCGGCTTGGACGGATCTCCAATGATTTGATGTATTGGGTGCTCTTTGGTCCACTTGTGTTCATGAGAGAGTGAATTAGTTAGGGGTTTAGTTGAAGTTAGGGGTTTAGTTGAAGTAAGCAGTGCAGAAGCTTCAGTTGGTTGGACATTAGATATTTGTTGATTAGATGTTGTGGTACACCCAACTATTTCAGTTACTTCTAGTTCTTGACGTTCATGTACAGCTTCAACTGTTTGAATTGGAATTTCTTGTTGAACCGGGGGAACAGATTCAGTTGACACATCTGAGGTGATTGGATGATTATTGCTTGAACCTTCAGGTCTATCAATCACAACGGGTTTAGGAAAATTAGTACCAAGAAACTCATCATAGAAAAATTCAAACAATAAATCTAAATCCGTTAAATGTGATGTTGACATTGACGCTTTATCAGATTTAGTATTGTTAACCACAGGTTCTAGACTGATTTGCCCAGAAGCTAATACTCCAGTAAGAACGGGTTCTTAACTGTCTTGAACAGAAGCCATATCCTTATCGAATGTGACATTGATGCTCTCGACTACAATCTTCGACTTCTTCAGGTATACTCTGTAAGCAGCAGACGTTTGAGAATAGCCAATAAAAATGCCTTCTTCAGCTTTTGGACTGAACTTGTTCAAGTTCTCCTTGTCATTCAGTACAAAGCACCCGCATCCAAAGATATGAAAGTGTTTAATTTTAGGTATTCGATTATTAATTAAGGCATACGGTGTTTTACTGAACAGGCAGTCGACACAGCTTCAGCCCACAAAAATAGAGGTAGGTCTGATTGACTCAACATAGTTCGAGCGACCACGACTAGTGTTCTGTTTCGTCTCTCTACGACTCCATTTTGTTCAAGCGTTCTGGCAGCAGAAAACTGGTGTGTTATCCCGACCGATTCGAGATAATCATCAACAATTCTGTTCTTGAATTTTGTGCCATTGTCCATTCTAAGAAGATTGATTGTCTTTTGCGGATTCACTTGAGTGGTCTTTAAAAATGTGATGATGACATCGGGCGTCTCATCATTTGATCTCAGAAATTTGACCCAAGTATATCTGGAGTAATCGTCCACAATCACTAGTACATACTTCTTGCCGTTAATGCTTTGAGTTTGCTAGAGATCTATATGCAGTAACTCCAAAGTAGAACTTGTACTCGGCTCAGGCTTTGGCTTATAAGCGGCTCTTTTCATCTTGCCTTTCTCACACGCTGCATAGAGATGTTCTTTGACATATTTAAGCTCTGGAAGTCCTTTCACCAAATTACCCGTGACCATCTTGTTGATGTAGCGAAAATTCAGGTGAAATAGCCGTCTATGCCATAACCAGCTCTGCTGCATAGAGGCTTTTGATAGTAGACACACCTCATGATCAGTCTTGACTTTTGACAAATTAATTGTGTAGAGGTTTGACTTTCTCGTTCCAACCAAGAGTTCTTTGCCATCTTCAGCTCTCACACAACATCTCTTGGCCTTAAAATTAATCTCTAAATCCTTGTCGCAAAACTGGCCAATGCTGAAATGGTTATGTCCTAGTCCTTCTACATAGCTCACCTTCTTGATCGTCACGTTCTCTTGAATAACATCACCATATCCGAGAATAGGTGAAAACTAGTCATTTCTGAAGCGTACGTTCCCACAAAATTTCTCTGTATAATTAGACAATAAATCTTTCTGCCCGGTCATATGCTTGGAGCAACCAGAATCCAAGTACCACATATGACAGGTCTGCACAAGAGAAATCAATGAACAATCGATTTAGGTACCCATTTATAGATGGGTCCTACAGTGTTAGCGCATGATTTTGGCATCCATTTGTATATGGACCCTTTGATCTTTTGAAAAACTTTTGAAGCATATGAATTATAAGAATAGACATAATATGATCTAAAACAATCATCAGAATATTGTTGAGACACAAAACCATTTCTACGATAAGTAGAAGTCCTATTAGTAAATGGAGATAATTGGAATAATTGCTTTATTGAATATCGCTTGTAAGAAGTTACAAGTTTTGGTTTATTAAAAGCAACATTGCCAAGTACATCAGTTTTACTATTACTCTTTCTATTACAATCAGAATCAGAAGATGATTTTGCAGTCTCATCAACTATCTGCTTTGGTCGCCATTCAGTTCGCACTTCAGACCTTTTCTTGCTCAGTTCTGAAACAAAAGATTTAGATTTGTTAGGAAAATTAGATTTCTGAGTTTGTCTTTTCTTTTGCTTACCTGTGTTGATCCGTTTCTGTTAGCGCCTTTTCTTTTGCTTTTTACCTTTTTCATAATAATCGGTACTCACAGGAACTGACTCATCAACCTTAGTTGATGATTCACCTATTTCAAACACACTAGGTAAAGCATCATAATTTATAATAAAATAAGTATGATCTGGAAGTTTTGCATTGAAGTCAAACATATCAAGACTTTCATCAACACAACCATCATCAGAATTTAAAAAATCATTTGCACACGCAAATAAGTCATCAGTATCATCTTCAGAAGTTTGAGGTGCCTTGGAAGAATTTGAACACATTTTAAATTTAGATTTAAAAGCAGTGTTCTTCATTACTGTAAAAACACAACCTTTTCAATATCGATCAAAATTCTTTTGTCTGATAAAGTGTTTTCAAGATCAATGATTTTGCTTTCTAACACGAGTGGAGGAACATAGATTTTGGCTTTAATAGGTTTTGCCTCCAACTCTTTATTAGAATAGCTTTCAAAATAATCATTCGAAAGAAACTTTGATTGTTTATAAAGATAACTATCATTCAGCTTCTGATAGCATAATGGTAGTTGCATTTTAGTTGTTTTCTTTTGATTCTCGTCTTCCTTGGCCTCAAGTTCATCAAAAGATTTGGTAACAAACTTGGGTTTCAAATGAGGATGTTTGGTAGCCGCTTGTAGAAAATCAAAATTATATAAAGCTGGTTGTTTTCTGTTTGATTTCTTCAAATAGTGTGGGTTATCGTAACCGAGACCCCACTTTTTTTTAACATCATTATCTTCATTTGGTGTGTTTAGAAAGATGGTTTGATCTGTTTGACCTCGAGTATACAATTTTGCTTCCAAACCATTTACCTTTTTCTCCAAATTCTTCTTTTCAATCTGCAATTTATGAACTTTTAGAATAAATTCTTGTTTCTCAAGATCAGATTTTGTAAGTTTTGAAACAGCTTCAGAAATCTTATTTTCAAAACAATCTTTTTGTTGTTTAAAATCAGTAACAGACTTGTTCAAAGAGTCAATCAAGTTTTTGTTCCCAACAAGTTCCTTGTTGAGATCAAAAATTGTTTGACGCTTCTTAGCAATCATGTTTTTCTCCTTTTTGAGTTTAGCTTGAAGGTCTTGAAGCTCAACCATCATAGCTTCCATCTGTTTGAGAAAATCAGATTCAGAATTAAATAGTACCTCATCGAAGTCTCCTTATCTGATTCATCGTACTTCACTTCTTTTCCCACAAGGCACATATGAGTTGTCTCTTCTTTATCTTCATTATCTGAGTAGTCTAGCCAAAATTCATCTTCTGTCATCAAAGCCTGTTGGATCATAAATTGTATTCAAGATTAAATTGTAATAGGGGTCTAGTTTGTAATAGTGGTTAATACCTTATGGGTATTTTAGCTAATATTCAATAATGTTTAGGTCATGTTGACCTAAGTATAAATAGTTTTATTTTATTAGTTTTAGGGAGTGAACAATATTGGTGATTAGAAGGCAGTCGTATTCTCTCTGTATTCTACACAAGGTATTCTGTACACCAAGAACACACACTCGTATTTATCAGATTAATCAAGAGATCATTGGTATGATGTTTTGATTTATTTATCTCTTGATCTTTAATGTGTTGTGTGATTATTTATTGTTGGGGCTAAAATGAATCAAGTCTGATTAGTGCTGCTAGAGTACTGAAGATTACTATTGTTGAAGTCTTTAATACTGCTAGATGAATGATTACTACTGCTAGTAGAAATACTACTGCTTGGATAGTTAGTACTGCTAGTAGTTAGTACTGCTTGAAGATTACTACTGCAAGTGAGGAGTTAATACTGCAAGCATAGTTAGTACTGCTGAGGATGTTAATGCTGCTGGATAAGGATGCAGTTAATACTGCTTATGAAGATAAGGATTTGGAACGAAAGATTAGGAGCTGAAGATAATTATGGAATGGATTATGAAGATCAATTTTGTTTTGATAATTATCTTGTAATTAATTCTGTATATATAGTCTAGAAGTCTTTGATAGAATATAGTTTTGATATACGTTTGTTTTAGAGAATTAACCTCAAGGTTCTTAGAAGTCCTTTCAATAGAGAAGTATTGAACGTCTGTTGAGCCTGTTCAACAGATTGAGGTTTTGTTTGTAATCATTAAGTTAATCAATATAACTTGTGATTTACATTCTGATACTGTTTCATTGATTTATTGTTAAAGTGTTTTTCCGCGACTTCTTTAACATAGTTTCTGAGTGTTTATTAAATTCTTGCTTTGAATTTCGATCCTGACAAGTGGTATCAGAGCCTTCAACTCAGAAATCAAAAATCATCATGGACGGATCTCATGAAAGTGTTCTTGTTTCAAAGGTTCCCATGCTCAAACCCAATGAGTTTGACATGTGGAAAATCAGAATCAGGCAGTGCATTCTTCTTACAGACTACTCAATGTGGGATATCATTGAGAATGGTCCCTCTGATGGAGGAAAGATGGATGCAGATGGCAAAAGACATCCACCAAAGACTGATGGAGAAAGAAAGATGAGGCAGATAGAGATGAAAGCCTTGAGCACTCTGCTCTTGGCAATTCCTAATGAGTATCAACATCAACTCTGCAACTGTTCTGATGCTCAAATTTTGTGTAATGCATTGGAGAAGAGATTTTCAGGTACTAAGAGCACTAAGAGGAATCAGAAGGCAATTCTCAAACAACAGTATGAGAACTTTATGTCTACAAAGAATGAGTCCATGACTCAAACCTTTGATAGATTTAACAAGTTAATTGGAGAGTTGGCCACTGTTGGTGTCAAGATGGACCAGGATGATGTCAACAGAAAATTTCTAAGATCTCTTGGTGAAGAATGGGTGATGTACACTATATCCTTCAGACAGAATGATAATCTGGAGGATAAAGAGCTTGATGATCTCTACAATGATCTAAGAGTATTTGAAGCAGAAGTTGAATCTAAGAAAAGGCCATCTGGTTACTCTCATAATGTTGCCCTTCTATCATCCACTACTGATTCTACTGCTAATACAGAATCAGTTAGTACTTCTTATGGCTCGAAACAAGATAGGTCCAATGATTCTGTTTTGGAAGCATTCCTTGCTAGTCATGCTAAATCTGCTCTTATCAATGATGATCTGGAGCAGATCAATGCTGATGATCTTGAAGAGATGGATATCAAGTGGCAGATGGCAATGCTCACCATGAGAGTCAAAAGATTCATCAAAAGAACAGGCAGAAACAATTTTTCCATGAAAAGAGAAGATGGTGTTGGATTTGATGAATCCAAGGTGGAATGCTACAAATGCCATAATCACATGTGATACAACTTGTTCAAAAGGATGCAAAGATTGTTGTAAGCCAAATAAATCCAATTTCCCAAGTCACAAATCAAAAATTCACAGATAAAAAACCTCCTTCCACATATATATAACTAGTAAGCACAACACAAGATGGACAAAGAAATCCTTTTTTTTTTGTTCCTATAAAACATCATCATCATTAAACAGACACAAACATGAGGTTTTTTTTCATTCTTGGTTATTCAAAAGCTAATTTGGGTGGGTCCTATGAACAAGTTGTATCACAAAATCCAAATCTCTTAAAACCACTTCATCAAACTAAACGTCCCCTAAAACTTTTGCCGGCCAAATAAATTGAACGGAAAAAATGCGTGTGGGTTTCTAAATGGCATTATCATAGGCCCATTATAAATACATTTTTTTAACCCAATTTATTTTACATTAGTTATTACTTTTATTAAAAACTGACTTTCTAATATTTAGTCTTACATACCATAGTTTAAGATTTTTGCTTCTTATATTATTTTATCAAAAAATACAATCTATATTGACTTTTATTATACTTACTAAAGTTTAAGAACGTTGTTTATAATTTACTCTTTCTATATTTTAAATAGAAGTGCTTAATGTACTTTCATTTCTTTTTTCTTAACAACATTAGAGCATCTCCAACAACTTCTTTAAAATTTCTCCAAAAAACAATTACATCTATCTCCAACAGATTCCCTATTTTAGAGATAAATCATTAATTATATTATTAAAATATTCTATATATTCAATAAAATATTATTTTTCTTACCTAAGTCTTTTATTTCAAAGTTTCTTATTGGTGGAATATAATAAAAAAATAATTTCTCTCTCTTGGTAATCTTTTTTAGGGATATCTCCAAATTTAAAGAAAATTACACACTCTCTCTTTCTTTTATTTTCTTTATTTTGAAGAAAGTTTTGCAAAAACTGAAAAAAAAAATGCTCAAAATCTCTATTTTCTTTTATTTCACCTCTTCAATTACTGCATATGGATCTCTTTGGTCCTACAAATATGATGAGTATTGGAAAGAAATCTTATTGCTTAGTCATTGTAGATGATTTCTCTAGATTTACTTGGGTATATTTTCTAAGAACTAAGGATGAGACAAGTGGACTGATCAAATCCTTTGTTCTTAGGATTGAAAATCAAACTAATCAAAGAGTTAAAGTCATCAGATCTGATAATGGAACTGAATTTAAAAACAATGACTTAAACTGCTTTTGCGAGGCTAAAGGTATTGAGAAACAATACAGTGCTCCTAGAACTCGTCAACAAAATGGTGTAGCTGAGAGGAGAAATAGGACACTAATTGAGGCTGCTAGATCTCTGTTGGCAGATTCAAAGTTACCAATTACTTTCTGGGCAGAAGCAGTTAATACCACCTGTTATGTCCAAAACAGGTTCTAGTAGTCAAATCTCAAGGCAAGACACCTTATGAACTTTTTAACAAGAAGAAACCTTTTATTGGCTTTTTCAAACCTTTTGGGTGTCCTTGCACTATTCTCAACACCAAATCTCACTTAGGTAAGTTTGAAAGCAAAGCTGAAGATGGATTTCTTGTTGGATACTCATCTCAGAGTAAGGCATATAGAGTATTTAATAGTTCTTCAAGGATTATAGAGGAAAGTGACAATGTCAAATGCAATGAGAACACACCAAATAAAATTGGTACAGGTCCTGATTGGTTGTTTGACAATGACTCACTAACTAATGCTTTGGGTTTTAGTAATGTGCAAAATGCAGGAACAACTTCAGAACAGGTACAAGCACAGAAACAAGAGTTTGTGTTGTTCCCCATACCTACTGCTGATCCTGTTGAATTTTGCCAGCAAGAAAAGGATGATGCTTCAGAATCAGAAGATTTTGATCCAGATCAGGATGAAGATGCTAAAGCAGATGAAGAGAACAAGGGTGATGAAGAGAATAAGAGTGATAAAGAGGATGATCATAATCCAGGAAACACAGAACCAGAGATGCCCATACTTTCAGAAGATGACACAGATGAGGACAATTCTTCAGTGTATGGTGGAAGTACTCCAGAAAAGAATGAAACCAACCTTGAAGCAAATCTTAATGAGGAGGTTGTCAATGCTACAAGAACACAGAAGAATCATCCTCCTCAATTGGTGATTGGTGACATCAATTCCCCAATGATCACAAGGCAACAAAGCAAGTTAGGAGGATTGAAAGACATACAGACAGGCTTGTTATCTTGCTTTCTATCTCAGATTGAACTCAAGAAGGCCTATGATGCAATGAAAGATCCAAGATGGATAGAGGCAATGCAAGAGGAGCTGCTGCAGTTTAAGCTGCAAGATGTATGGGACCTAGTTGAACTTCTAAAAGGACAAAGGGCAATTGGTACAAAATGGGTTTTCAGAAATAAGAAGGATGAGAGAGGAATTGTGATAAAGAATAAGGCCAGACTTGTGGCACAAGGGTACACACAAGAAGAGGGAATAGACTATGAAGAAGTATTTGCTCCAGTGGCCAGAATTAAGGCAATAAGGCTGTTTCTAGCCTATGCTTCTTTCATGAAGTTCAGAGTTTATCAGATGGATGTCAAGAGTGCATTCCTATATGGGACAATTGATGAAGAAGTATATGTTTGTCAGGCTCCAGGGTTTGAAAATCCTAACTTTCCTGACAGAGTATACAAATTAAAGAAAGCACTCTATGGGCTACATCAAGCACCAAGAGCAGGGTATGACACTCTGTCTACCTATCTCTTGGAAAATGGTTTTGAAAGGGGAATAATAGACAAGACTCTGTTCATCAAAAGGCAGAAGAAGGACATCCTACTTGTGCAGATCTATGTGGATGACATCATCTTTGGATCCACAAAAGATTATATGTGCAAGGAGTTTGAAGACCTAATGCACAAAAGATTCAAGATGAGCTCTATGGGTGAACTTACATTCTTCCTTGGGCTACAGGTTAAACAGAAGACAGATGGTATCTTCATCAGCCAATCCAAGTATGTGCAGGATATTCTCACCAAATTTGGTTTTTCAGATTCAAAGCCTGCAAGCACACCCATGGAAACACACAAACAGATCACTGCAGATCTTGAGGGGGAGGATGTAGATGTTCATCACTATAGATCTATGATTGGCTCCCTCATGTATCTAACAACTTCAAGGCCAGATATTATGTTTGTTGTATGTGTGTGTGCCAGATTTCAAGTAAGACCTAAGCAATCACACTTTCAAGCAGTCAAAAGGATCTTCAGATATCTCAAAGGACAACCTAGGTTGGGTCTTTGGTATCCTCATGACTCACCATTTGATCTACTTGCTTATTCTGATAGTGATTTGGGTGGTGCAAACTTGGATAGAAAATCTACATCAGGAGGATATCAGTTCTTGGGTGCAAGACTAGTGTCATGGCAGTGTAAAAAGCAAACCACATTGTCCACCTCTACAACTGAAGCAGAGTACATAGCTGCTGCAAGCTGCTGCTCACAAGTGCTATGGATTCAAAATCAGATGCTGGACTATGGGGTCACTTTTATGCACACTCCAATCTTCATTGACAACAATAGTGCCATAAGCATTGTTAATAATCTAGTGAAGCACTCAAAAACCAAGCATATAGAAATAAGGTACCATTTCATTAGAGACTGCAATGAAAAGAAGCTAATTCAGGTTGTGAAAGTACACACAAGTAACCAATTTGCTGATCTATTCACCAAAGCTTTTGATGTGGCTAGATTCACATTCTTGGTCACAAGTGTGGGCATGATAAACACTGAATAAGCCTCCTTTGATTTTCTATATGTACCATTTCTGTATAGATTCCTTCCTGCTTACTTTATCATATTTTATTGTGCTGGTGCTGCTAACCCTGTGTGTTTAAGTGTTTCAGATTACTTTGATTGGATACTTAGTACTTCTAATTACGTTAATACTGCTCTCTATATTACTCATATTAACAGTTCAAATATGGTTAAGTACGGTTACTACTGCTAGGTGGTTTATACTGCCAGTGCAAAGTTACTACTGCTTGCCTCATTTCTACTGCTGATATGTGTTAATACTGCTAGTCTGTATTAATACTGCTAGTCTGTGTTAATACTGCCAGTATGTGTTACTACTGCTAATATGAGTTAATGCTGCGGGCTTGTTAATACTACTAGGGTACTTAGTACTGCTTCTAACTGAAACCCTCCACCTATAAATACCCTCTTTGACCGCCAAAATCGAAACGGCTCTTTGAATTTCCTACGAGTGTTATTTCTCTCTCTTTATCTCGACTTCCTTCTTACCAGTGCGTAACCCTAGATTCGACTAATCGATCAAGAAGATGGCAGGACTGATGTTCGTTGATGATCACAATGTGTTGGCAATGCTACAGAAACCCAAGCAAGCAGAGGGTTTTCATCAGATTGTGGATTTCCTAAAATCCTCACCATCGCCTACGCATTAACTGTCAATCACATAATCTATGTGGAACATATGCGACAGTTCTGGACAAATGCGACCATCCAGAATGATCAAGACAATCAGGTCATTCACTCAAGGGTTTGTGATAAACCCATCACCATCACAGAGAAAGGTATTCGCACTCATCTACGACTAGATGATGCCTCAGGTATAACCTCTTTACCTAAGGAAGATCTCTTCCAAGTTCTATGTCGTATGGGGTATGAAGGTCCCACTAATGTATATAAGTTTTACAAGAACAGATTTTCACCTCAGTGGCGATTCTTTGTTCATACCCTACAACACTGCATTTCTAGAAAAACAACTGGATGGAGTGAGTTCAGCAGTACCTTAGCTTATGCTCTAGTCTGCTTAGCTACCTCTAGAAAGTTTAACTTCTCTCAAATGATATTCAATGATTTAATGTCAAACCTAGATACCAAAACCAAAAGCTTTTATATGTATCCTAGGTTTGTACAAGAGAGTCTACTTAATGAATTGACGGATCTACCCTCTTTTCAAGAGGTGTATGTACCAAAACCTCCCAAAGTGAAGGTATTCTCAAACATGAAAAGACCAAGTAAGGACTTTTGTGGACAAGAGACACCATTATTCTCTACAATGATGGTTCTGTCTCATTCCCATGGTGAGGCATCAGTGTCAAAGCCCACATCTGACCACCAAACTGATGACCTACCCACACCATTCAGTTCAAGTGATATTCCTCAGATCCCTATTATCAAGCCCAAATCCCCCATAACCAAAACATATCAAAGGAAAAAGGTACAGAAGGTTCCTTCCCTTCTTGTATGTTCACCCCCAAAGCCTTCAAGCCCTCTAATGGAGCATTCTCCATTAGAGAATATCCAAAGGGAAACCACAGGGGTGTATCCCAACCCCAAGAAGGTGCTCTATAAGAAGAAGGATGAGCATGTGGGCAGTGAGGCTCACACTACTGTTTCTACACAAGGTGTAGGACAGGACAGTGTGAACATACCGAAGACCTTCCCTACGACAACTTTAGATGAGCAATCATCTAAAGGTCCCAGGTGCCAAGAAACCACGGGGCTAGAAGGTGCTTCTGCTAGGCAGAAGGCCTCTACTAAAAGATCCATGGATCCTTCAAAGGTGGTCAACACACCTAAAGAAGGTGAGGACAGATATAACTACGACGAATTGATGGACACACTTGGTACAATTAGTCTTGAAGTGCACAATCAAAATTTGGAGATACAAGAGATGAAAAAGGTAATCACTTCTCAACATATGAAGATTACAAAACTCAAAAAGATGGTCCTCAGGTTGGTGCAGAAAAAGAAGAAAAAGCAGTATGTATTGACGAGAAGAGGAGATGTCAATGATGCTTTCAAAAAGGGGGAGAGTCAAGCTGAAGTTGAAAAGCAAAGCCCTGTTAGGATGAAAGTTCAGTTTGAGGGGGAGACTAGTGTTGAAAAAGAAAGGGAGATTGGTGCTAAAAGTGTGAAAGAAGCAGTAACTAAGCCAGCAGGAGTAACTGCAAAAGAAGTAGAAACTACATCAACAGCAGTAACTACACCAGAAGTAGTAACAACAGCAGTAGAAACAGAAAAAGTTGCAGCAGAAACTGGTATGTCGGTAGAGGAGGTTGAGATTGCTGAAACTTTGGTCAAAGCAAAGAATGACACCCCCAAGGCTACTCAAAAGGCCAAGGGAGTGGTAATCAAAGAAGGTGGAACAGAGAAGAAAAGAACAGAAGTCAGTGTTGCTGAGAACAAAAGGAAAGGAAAAGAAAAGATGGTTGAACCTGTAAAAGCATCAAAGAAGCTAACTCAAATAGAATTGGATGAAGAGATGGCTAAGAACTTGCAAGAGGAATTGGAAAAGGAAGTAGAGATCCAATCTGCCAAAGACAGAGAAATTGCTTTAGAATTGTCTACAAAGCTTAATGAAGAATTTCAAAAGAGTTTGAAGACTACTGCTGCTACTAAGAAAGTTACAAAGAAGGCATCAAGGCAAAGGCTGACATTAAAGAAAAGACAAAGACAACCTTCAAAGACATTCCTGGCCAATCAAGAAAGAAGAAAGATGATCAACTTCCTGAAAGGGTCTATTGGAGTCAAAGAAGGGATGTTTACCAACATGTCTTATGGCAGAATAGAAGAAGTGTATAAGAAGGAAATGGCCAAGCTACAAGGGGATTTCATTCAAAGAGTTTAGGTTGAAAGAAAGACATGATCTCAACATACAACAGCCTTTCCCTGACAATGAAGAAGGCACTCCTATCAAGGACAAGGAAGAAGTAAAGAAAGAAGAGACCTTAGCTCAGAAAATTGGATCTATAAAAAGAAAGAAATCCATTGCTACAAAGAAACAGGCAAAGAGGCCAAGAACTGAAGAAAAAGAAAAAGAGAATGAAAGTGAAAGTGAAAGAGCAGAAGCAGAAGCAGAACCTACTGTTGCACCTTCAGCAGAGCCAGAGCAAAATCAAGAGCAGTCCAATCAACAATCTAATGAGCAGTTCCATTTGTACATGACTTTGACAAATGAAGAACCATTGCAAGTTGAACCTATCTCTATGAAAGCACCAGAAATTATCTTTTGGGATATTCTGAAGGAAAACAGAAAAGAATATTTCAGATTCAAAAGAATGGGTGATCAGTTTGAGATTTATGCAACTTGGGCAAAGTGATCAGAAGTTGTTCCAGAGATGACTTGGAGGAAATGTACAAAGTTGGAATAAAGCTGTATGAGTCTGTGTTGCAAGGGACTGAAGTGAGCTTAATCAAGATTGCCATGGAGTACTTATGCATGATGTTTGAGCCTGAAATAGTGCAGTACAGGATCAAAGATTTGCATCATGAATATGGTTTTAAAAAGATTGATCATTGGATGTTGTTTGAAAACTGTGGTGTCTACATGATTACAATTGACAAAAGCTATCATGAGTACTACTTGGTTGACAAGATCTATGACCACAGCAAAGCTAAGTTGGAAGGGATGTTGAAAGCTATGCTGGTATGTGTTAAAGGATCAGAAATGGCCAGAATAGTGATCAGAAGGACAATTAATCAAAGTCTGGGACTGGATCCAAATCTGGGCAATTAAGATGGAGTTTTGATAGCATCACAAAAATCATACTTTGAAGAACTTAACTTCTGGATTTCAAAAGTTAAGTTAGGGGGAGATTGTTGGGGCTAAAATGAATCAAGTCTGATTAGTGCTGCTAGAGTACTGAAGATTACTACTGTTGAAGTCTTTAATACTGCTAGATGAATGATTACTACTGCTAGTAGAAATACTACTGTTTTGAGAGTTAGTACTGCTAGTAGTTAGTACAGCTTGAAGATTACTACTGCAAGTGAGGAGTTAATACTGCAAGCATAGTTAGTACTGCTGAGGATGTTAATGCTGCTGGATAAGGATGAAGTTAATACTGCTTATGAAGATAATGACTTGGAACGAAAGATTAGTAGTTGAAGATAGAGATGAAGATAATTATGGAATGGATTATAAAGATCATTTTTGTTTTGATAATTATCTTGTAATTAATTCTGTATATATAGTCTAGAAGTATTTGATAGAATATAGTTTTGATATACGTTTGTTTTAGAGAATTAATCTCAAGGTTCTTAGAAGCCCTTTCAATAGAGAAGTATTGAACGTCTGTTGAGCCTGTTCAACAGATTGAGGTTTTGTTTGTAATAATTAAGTTAATCAATATAACTTGTGATTTACATTCTGATACTGTTTCATTGATTTATTGTTAAAGTGTTTTTTCGCGACTTCTTTAACATAGTTTCTGAGTGTTTATTAAATTCTTGTTTTGAATTTCGATCTAATTCTGGGTTTAACAAGTGGTATCAGAGCCAAAGAATCAAGCTTTTTGGATTAAACAGTATTATTCGAAGCATTCACTGTGTGAAAATCGATTTCGTGATTTAATGGGTTTTTGTGCTTAAAATCGAATTGATTAGGTGCGTCTTATGTTATTGAATATCATTTGATTGTTTAATTGCACTTAAAATCATAAATCGATTAACTTTTGATGATTTTTGAGAATTTTTGTTTATGAACTGTCGACTACTGTCTCATTCAAATTGATGCATAAAAGTTTTTTTTAATCATTGATTTTGATTGGGTTTTGATCGTAGCATGTTTGTGGATGATTAGTATGATTTAAACACTTACAATTAATCTGTTTAGTGAATTTCTGGGTTGAAAATCGATCAGAGGGTCGAACTGTGATGAACTAGCGAGTTTGTTAAAGGATTCCGACTTTGCTCCAGATTCAAGTAGTACTTTGCGCCAGTCACTCTTAGCGCAAATAGTATTTTACGCCACCTTCGCTTGGCGCAAAGCTGTACTTTGTGCCACATACTGCACCGGTCGATACACAGGTCCGGTCGGCAGGACACCGGTCGACACCGGTCAATATTTACTCACCGGTCCACACCCGTCACAGCACCCCGGTCGCAAGACACCGGTCGATACATTGGTTCGGTCGACGGAACACCGGTCGCGCCACACACCGGGCCTCAAGACCCCGGTTTGCGCCATCAGCTATTCGCGCAAACCTCCACTTCTCGCGACCCTCTTCTCACGCAAGTCTCTGGTTTGCGCCACCCACCTCTCGCATAAAGTTCTTTCTCGCGCGACCCACTTCTCGCGCAAAACTATATCTGCTTCCAGACTTCGAGAAATTCCAGATTTCGCACCAGCTTCTCTTAGCGCGAGTTGACTTTTGCGCCAGACTCTGTGTGTCCCAATATGCAATCATTCAAACAAGTAATCACATAAACAATACGATAAATCAAACCTGATATTGATTAAGCAAACTATTCAATGAGTTACAGACTTGAAATCGAATTCTCTCTTCTCTCTGTCTTGTTCACGGCGCCACACACACCACCACAAGCTTCCTCACGATTATAATTTTACTAATTAAGATCTCTCACCTAATAAACTCTAACCTAAACTAATTTATACTTAGGCTAACTAAGCCTAATGGGCTTGGCTTGCTTGGGCCCAACAACAAACTAAACTTATTTTAAATAAAATAAAAGGCTAATAAATAAGATACGAAAACAAACTTTGACTAATTATTACAAAAGGACCCTAGACTATTTGTTGAGATGACTTTATCAGCTTTAACTTCAGATTTCCATCTTCAGATAATTATGATCTTGAATCCAATAAATATGTGCATTAACAATCTCCCCCTTTGGATCAAGATCATTCTTTAAGCTCAGAAAATGTAATCTTCCTCTTTGTCTTCAGAATGTAGCAATCTCCCCAATCGATGAGACTATCTTTTGGAAAGAAATTATCTCCAGTTTCAGCTCGGAATACTTCAGCAAATCATCTTCAAATTTCTTCAAAGCAGCAAAACTTCATAATATCTTCAGAAATTCTTTCAAAAACTTTTGATCTCCGCATTTCTTGATTGACGATTCTCCCCCTTTTTGATGAAAAGAGCAAAGAGTTCATCAAAACGTGTCTTCAAGAAATTTCTTCCACCATTGATCTTGCAAACAGAACCACTGAGTATCCGTCAATTCATTAAGATGTTCATCCAGATCTTTGCAAATCTAGACAATATAGTAAATGAAGTGTAACACCTGAATCAACAAATGAATCAGTTAAAATTGCCTGTCAGTAACACAAAGTCACTGTGTGTAACGAGTACACAATATAAAGGAGCTGTTATGATGTTCACTCCCCCAGGGCTTCCATTCAATCATCGAAACACCACAAAGGCAATTTCTATGAACATTATGACAAAGATACAAATTCTTTGTGTGTTCGTGCAAGTGATAGAATAAATTAAGCAGATGATGTTTGCTTATAAGGCTCAAATAAGTGTAAACCACTGAGACAAGTAGTCAAACACAAACTCAATGTGCATTAGTGAAGTGTGAAGGTGGGGCATACTACCTTCTTTTCAATATCCAGATTTTCCAAATGAAAATCAGATAGCATATGTGTTGCGTCCCCTTTGAAAATGAAACATTTTCTTGTTGAGAAGAAAATGAGTAGATGGTGGGGTAAAGTCAAGAGTTGGCATGGGCTAGTTGCCTGTTTCAATAATGTTCACCAAAGAATTGTGAAGCATTAGACATGAGGTTGCCCGGCTCAGAAAGTAGTTGGTGCAGAGTTTAAAAATTCTTTTACTCTGATCTCTCACCCTCTTTCTTTTAATCTTTAAGCTCACAGCTAACCAAGCTCTCTTTTAATATTGTCCCTCATCACACATCCCACACTCATTTCTTGTTGGACTCCTCACATTCTTTCACTACAGGATTAACTTCTTGGGTAGGAAACACTGGTTAACGTGAATCCATAGAAGTTTCTTTTAAGTCCTAGCACACTGATCCCATGTTTTCCTAAGAAGCAAAAGTTGCTCAGATGATTTAACTTTATCAGTTAGAGCTAAATGATGAAGCAGAAAACATTTAAAAATCACACTTCCAAATCAAGAAAACTTATTGAGAATTGGGAAGTGGTTTGAACAATTAAGAACATGTTTTCTTCTCATTGAAAGTTGTCTGTCTTTCAACCATGGAGGAGATGAAGATTAAGAATTATACCTTTTGAGTACAGTCTTACATCTCACGAAGTCAAGCTTAAAGTCATATAGATATGATCTTTGAAGCATCTCTCAACCTACAAAAGTCTAAAAGTCTAGTCAAAGAAACTTTATTCACTGAAATTGAAATGACATAAAGCAGTAAAACAATTGATGTACGAGTTCTGATCAGAAATAATCAGAAGTCATCGCCATACTCCTTTGACTTGATCGCTCCCCCTAAAATTTATGCATTACTAACAAGTATCAGTAAGCACGATGCATTTAAATATGCTCCCCCTCAAACTAACATTGACTATCAATGAAATACTTCTCACACTCCCTCTGAGATCATGAACAAACTATTAAAGAGCAGGTATCATGCGGAAATAATAATAAAGAAATGATAAAGAGATACAATAAGAAACTTTAATAGGTAACTACCGATTAGGTCTTAAGATTTAGCATACCAAGTCTTGAGACAAGAAAATTAAATCTCTTTTCGTCTAAAGGTTTGGTAAACAAATCCGCAAGCTAATAATCGGTTTTTACAAAGTAAAGTTCAATTGTCCCCTTTTCTACATTATCTTTTATAAAATGATACCGAACATCTATGTGTTTGGTCTTAGTATGCTGAACAGGGTTAGCGGTAATCGCAATAGCGCTCTTCGAATCACAATAGATCGGGATTCTATTGAAATGAAATCCATAGTCTCGCAGTTGTGTTCTCATCCACAAGACCTGAGAACAGCAGCTAGCAGCAGCTACATATTCCGCTTCGGCCGTTGATGTGGAGACACATAATTGCTTCTTCGAAGCCCAACTGACGAGTTTATCTCCGAGGAATTGTATATGACCCGAGGTGCTTTTCCTGTCTAACATGCAACCAGCATGATCTGCGTCTGAATAAGATGTTAGTTCAAACCTTGTATCCTTAGGATACCACAGACCAAGATCTGCAGTCCCCTTCAGATACCTGAAAATCCGCTTTACAGCAGACAAATGGGATTCTTTAGGATTGGCCTGATATCTAGCACATAAGCATGTAGAAAACATTATATCCGGCCTACTTGAAGTGAGATACATTAAGGAACCTATCATCCCTCTATAAGTCCTAACATCAACAGCCTTTCCCGAAAGATCGGTGCCAATCTTAGTACCAGGTGCCATTGGGGTACCAATCGGTTTACAATCTTCCATTTTGAACTTCCGAAGAATATCCAGAATGTATTTAGATTGATTGATAAAGATCCCCGTTGAAAATTGTTTGACTTGCAATCCGAGAAAGAAATTCATCTCTCCCATCATGCTCATTTGAAAACGAGACACCATGAGATTTGCAAAGTTCCTACAGTACTTAGGATTTGTAGAACCAAAAATAATATCATCCACATATATTTGAATTAGAATGATATCGCCTTTATCCTTTTTAATAAAAAGAGTGGTATCAACCGTACCTTTTGTGAAACCCGATTTAACCAATAATTGAGATAGAATATCATACCAGGCGCGAGGAGCTTGTTTCAGTCCATAAAGAGCTTTATCCAAGATGTAGACGTGGTTCGACTTATCTGGATTTACAAACCCTTCTGGCTGTGAGACGTAGACTTCTTCCTTGAGTACTCCATTCAGAAAAGTTGTCTTCACGTCCATTTGATAGACGGTGAAGTTCTTGTGGGCTGCGTAGGCTAAGAACATCCGAATTGCCTCTATACGTTCCACTGGAGCATAAGTCTCATCGTAGTCCATCCCTTCCTCTTGCCTATATCCCTTGGCGACAAGTCGTGCTTTGTTTCGGATAACGGTGCCATCTTCATCTTTCTTGTTTTTGAACACCCATTTCGTACCAATGATGGTTTTACCTTGCGGTTTGGGTACGAGTCTCCAGACTTTCAGTGCTTCAAACTGATTCAGCTCATCTTGCATCGCAGTTACCCAATCTGAATCGGCAAGGGCCTCAGATACGCGTGTAGGCTCGATCTTGCTCAGAAAGGATTCATACATACATAGATTTGATGTTGAAGACCTAGTTTGCACCGGTGCAGAAGGATCTCCAATTATTTGATGTACCGGGTGCTCTTTGGTCCACTTATGTTCATGAGGGAGTGGATTAGATGCATGTTGATCATTGTCCGCATCTAGGAATCCACTGGTATCTCCTTCAGATGGTTTAGAATTAACGGGGGCTTCAGTTGAAGTAGTTGTTGCAGAAGTAGCAGTAGGTACAGCTTGGTCAATCTGTTGATCAGTCCCTACAGTACATCCTACGGAGTTAGCTACTTCTGTCTCGGCATTGTTGGTCACAACTTCAACTGTCGAAGTAGGCTTTTGAACTGGAACTTCTTGCTGAATAGGGGAACCAAATTCAGTAGAGATATCGGAAGTGGTCGGATGAGTAGTCATCGAGTCTTCTATCCTGTCAACCATAACAGAGTTAGGCAATTTAGAGTCAAGAAATTCATCATAGAACAGTTCAAATAATAAATCCAAATCAGATAAATTAGTAGTAGACGACGAAGCGCCATCTGATTTGTTCTCTTGAGGTGCAGGTCCTGGACTAGTTGGTCCAGAAGCTAATACTCCGGTAATGACGGGTTCTGAACTGATGTGCTCAGAAGCCATATCCTCATCGAATGTAACATTAACGCTCTCGATCACAGTCTTCAACTTCTTCAAATAAACACGATATGCAGACGATGTAGATGAATAACCAACAAAGATGCCTTCATCCGCCTTAGCACTGAACTTGTTCAGATTCTCTCGGTCGTTTAGAACATAACACGTACAACCAAAAACATGAAAATATTTAATGGTTGATGTGCGGTTGTTGATCAACGCATACGGAGTCTTCTGAAATCGGCGGTGTATCATGGAGCGATTCTGAGTGTGACATGCAGTCGATACAGCTTCAACCCACAAAAATAAAGGTAAGTCAGATTGGCTGAGCATTGTCCGAGCGGCCTCGACAAGTGTACGATTTCGCCTTTCGACGACTCCGTTCTGTTGAGGCGTGCGAGCAGCAGAGTATTGATGTGATATCCCGACCGACTCGAGATATTCTTCAACTATCTTGTTCTTGAACTCTGTGCCGTTGTTAGTCCTTAGAATCTTGACTTGTTTTTGCAGATTGACTTGGGTCGTCTTCAGAAACGTAATGAGAACATCGGGAGTCTCATATTTAGACCGTAGAAACTTAACCCAAGTGTATCGCGTATAGTCATCCACGATAACCAACACATACTTCTTTCCTCCTAAGCTTTGCGTTCACATAGGACCGCATAGATCCATATGCAACAACTCTAATGGAGAGTTGGTACTAGGTTCAGGCTTTGGTTTGTGTGGGGCTCTCTTCATCTTTCCCTTTTCACACGCTGCACATAGATGTTCTTTCTCATACTTCAGCTCTGGAAGACCTTTCACTAGCTTACCACTGACCAGCTTGTTGATGTACCAAAAGTTGAGGTGAGAAAGTCTTCGATGCCATAACCAGCTTTGTTGCATCGAGGCCTTTGATAGTAGGCAGACCTGATTGTCAGCCTGGACCTTTGACAAATTGATGGTGTAGAGGTTTGACTTGCGAGATCCGACCAGGAGTTCTTTTCCTTCTTCAGTGCGAACTGAACATGTCTTGGCCTTGAAATTAACCTCTAAATCTTTGTCGCAGAACTGGCCAATGCTGAATAGGTTATGCCCTAAGCCTTCAACGTAACTCACCTTCTTGATCGTAAGATTTTCATGTACAACATCACCATATCCCAGAATAGGTGAAAACTGATCATTCCCAAAACGAACTGTGCCGCAATATTTGTCCGTATAATTAGACAACATACTATTATGCCCTGTCATATGTTTGGAACACCCGCTATCCAAATACCACATATGACGGGTCTGCACAACACAAATCAAGAAAGAAGAGGTTTAGGAACCCATTTAAAAATGGGACCTCCACTGTTAGTACTTGATTTTGGCACCCATTTAAATTTGGGTCCGCTTTTTCTTTGAAAACCAGAAGCATGATAAGGCGTATGATAATGATAAGATGAAACATTATATGAACCATACCAAACATCAGAATATCTACGAGAAGCATAATCACTTTCACCATAATTTAAAAACTTTTTAGTACTAGATGGAGCTAACTGAAATAATTGCTTTATAGAATATTTCTTGCGAGAATCAACAAGATTATTTTTAAAAGTAGCAACATTCACACTCAAATCATCTTTACCAGAAGTCTTTTTATTCAAAATAAAACTAGAACTAGATTTAGCTTTCTCGTCTATCTTCTGTTTCGGTATCCATGCAGTCTTAACTCCAACCCTTTGCTTTCTCAAATCTGAAACATGTGAAACTTTAGAGTTAGAATGATGAGAATTAAGAGAATGCTTCTTCTTTGGCTTACCAGTGGGGATCGGTTTCTGTGAAAGATGAGATATTTGTTTCTTACCTTTTGCTTTCTTTGATTTCACAGAAACTAATTTATCAACTTTCGTTGATGTTTCACCTTTGTCAAAAACACTGGGTAATCCAAAGGAATTAATAACACAAGATGAATTATCAGGAAGTTTAGAAGAAAAATCAAACTGAGAAACACACTTATTTAAAACACCTTCATAGTTTAAGAAATTAAGCTCATTATCAAGTGAACCAGATCTGTCATCCGAATTTAAAGCTTTGGAGAGTTTAGGAAAATTAGAATTTTTGAACACTGCTGAAAATACAGTTTGTTCTAAGTCCATCAAAATTCTTTCATCTGTAAGAGTATTCTCAAGTTCAGAAATTTTACTTTCCAAAACTAGGGAAGGGACGTAAAGCTTACCTTCAATGGGTTTAGCCTCCAACTCTTTAACAGAATAACTTTCAAAATAATCATTTGAAATAAATTTTGATTTATTAGAACGATAACTGTTATTCAATTTCTCATAGAGAAATGGAAGTTGAACTTTAGTTGTGTTCTTTCTTTTATCATATTCCTTGGCTTTATCTTTTTCCGACAGACTAGTCCAAAAGGGTTTGAGTTCTTGATGTTGAGGAGCCAACAACATAAACCCAAAGTCATAAAGTGCAGGCACTTCAGATATACCCTTTTTGAGATGATGTGGGTTCTTGTAACCAAGTCCCCAAGTATCAGGTTTCTCTTTAGGTTTGTTCAAATGAATAGTGTGTTCAGTTTGACCCAAAGAGTGTAATTTTTCTTCCAAAGCATTCACCTTTTCTATTAAAGATTTATTCTCTTTTGAAGTAGAAAAGTACCTTTTAGTAATCTCTCTGGATTTAAACTCACATTCTTTAAACTTTGAATCAGTTTCAGATAACTCTTTATGAATTATAGTCTTTTCTTTAGCGCTGGTGTCTATATTTTTGTGCAAAGTTTCAATTAATACATTTTTCTCAGCAATATCATTACTAAGTTTATGTATAGATTGATTTTTCTCATTTATGACACCTCTTTCACGCTTCAGTTTTGACTCTAATTCTTGGAGTTTAGACATCATGGCATTCATTTGGTTCAATAAATCAAATTCAGTAAAGTTAAATACCTCATCAGTATCTCCATCATCCGAATCAGCTTCAGCTTCTGACTGGTTCTTCCCCATCAAGCACAGATGTGCTGTCTCATCCTTCTCTCCTTCTTCAGATTCTTCATCCGAGTGGTCGAGCCAGTATTCATCCTCGGCCATTAATGCTTTTCCAACCTCTTGTTGCTTGGCTAGAAGCATTTTATTCTTGTAATAGTCTGAGTTTCGGACTTTTGATTTGCGGCAGTCCTTGGCAAAATGACCGAGTCTACCACAGTTGTAGCACTTAATCGGTTCTTCTTTCTTGGTCTCTTCAGCTCCATCCTTCTTCATTTCTTCCGATCTCCTTTCTTCAACTTTCTCTTTATGCTTGTAGTTGTTCGGACCAGACGAGTATCGCTGACTGTTGGAGTTTGTCTTTTTATAGAACTTCTTTTGGAAAGCCTTGGTTAACATGAGCATGGTTTCCATTAGTTTTTCACAATCGTCAGTTTCAGACTTTTCCTCACAATCAACTTCTTCCGAATCAGAATTTATCACCTTCTTCTTCTTTGACTTCTTAACCACAAGAGCAACTAGATCAGCAACTGCTTTGTCAGCCTTTTTCATCTCAGCCTTGATCTCTTCTACCTCTTCCTCATTCTGTCTGAGGATCTCATAAACTTCATGAAGAGGAATGTCATGCAGATCCTTCAACTGTCTCATCTGACGGGTGAACCTCTTACATTCAGGCTGAAGATTGCTGAGGAATTTCACATTCAGCTCCACATGAGATTTGTTGATCTTGTTCTTGCTGAGCTCGTTCAGCAATGTGACAAATCTGTCATACGTGTCTTCGAGTGACTCTCCAGCTTTGGCTTTGAACTCTTCATAATTATTCAAGCAGGTAGATACTTTGAGCTGGTTGTCGACTTTAGATCCGATCATCGTCTTCTCCAATTGATCCCACATTTGCTTACCGGTAGCGTTATAGCTGTCAATCTTGACATATATTTCATTCGGTATGCCTTGGAGAATAAATGATCTTTCCAGCTTGTCACCCTTGTGTCTCTTCAGCTGATCTTCCGAATATTCACCAATCGGTAATTTGTACTATGTCTCTTCTTCTTGACCATTTTCTCCAGCTACAGTGAGAACCTTGGTCGGAGGTGTCATGATCCCGTCTTTCAGAGATTTTCTGATTTCATCTCCCAAATCATGTCGATCAATGAAGTCCAAAAATCTGTCCTTCCATTGCTCGTACTCCCCCTTGAAGAGTACTGGTGGCTTCACATCTGTTCCAATAGCAAGAGCTTCCCGAGACATCTTTACTTATATGATTAGAAATCAAACTTATCTGATATTAAACAATCAACTGGATGAGATCGTTAGAAGTCAAGATAAAATCACACAATACTGAAAAACTTAGAAAGAAATTCAGAAAAAATTTGATCACGAACAGAACATTGTCCCCCTTCGCAGACTTAGCACGGGGGTCCCTATTACAGTTTGCAAAAAACGACCGGGGATGTGCTTCGACCGGTATTGATTCGACCGGAGACTTGTAAAGACCGGTCGAGAGTTCGACCGGGAACTTGTTCGACCGGGGAAGTGCAAAGACCGATATTGCCTTCGACCGGGAACTAGTAAAGTCCGGTCGAGTGATTTGACCGATAGATGCTTAGACCGGTGTTACTCGACCGATAATATGAAAGACCGGTAGTGTTAAGACAGGATGTTGCTAAGACCGGATGGTTGTTAAGACCGGATGGTTGTTAAGACCGGATGGTTGTTCGACCGACACTATGCTTCGACCGATATTCTGCAAGACCGGAGTGGACAGTGAGTGTCCCGGTCGAATGCTATAGACTGATAAAGGTATTCGACCGGAAGTGGGCTTAGACCGATAGAAACAAAGACCTATATGTTCGACCGGAGTGTTCTTGAAACAGAATCGACCCAGAAACTCAAAAATCAGCCCAGAAACAGATCAAAACACTAAATTGACCAACCAAACTTTGCATACACGATCGATTAAACGTATAGAACGATAGCTACCAATTAATTTCAGTAAAAACAACTTTATGATGGAATCGATTGAACACACAGTGTCGTCTCCAAACCGAACCCAGAAAACCAAATTCAACAAATTGATAATCAAAATCAATGCAATTATCAAATCAAACAATACCCAATCACAATAATATGCAAAACAAACACAATCAAATCAATATCAACTTGAATGAACAATCACACAATAAAAAACATGAATCTTTGACAGAAAATTAGAACCGAACAAAAACCTATTCAATCCAATATGTACTGTGCTTTGATACCAATTGTGTGTCCCAATATGCAATCATTCAAACAAGCAATCACATAAACAATACGATAAATCAAACCTGATATTGATTAAGCAAACTATTCAATGAGTTACAGACTTGAAATCGAATTCTCTCTTCTCTCTGTCTTGTTCACGGCGCCACACACACCACCACAAGCTTCCTTACGATTATAATTTTACTAATTAAGATCTCTCACCTAATAAACTCTAACCTAAACTAATTTATACTTAGGCTAACTAAGCCTAATGGGCTTGGCTTGATTGGGCCCAACAACAAACTAAACTTATTTTAAATAAAATAAAAGGCTAATAAATAAGATACGAAAACAAACTTTGACTAATTATTACAAAAGGACCCTAGACTATTTGTTGAGACGACTTTATCAGCTTTAACTTCAGATTTTCATCTTCAGATAATTATGATCTTGAATCCAATAAATATGTGCATTAACAGACTCTTTTAGCGCAAAGCTTCTTTTTGCGCCAGGTTCACTTAGCGCAAAGTTGTCTCGTTGCGCCACTGTCCTTTAGCGCATATCTGGATTTTGCGCCAGCTTTGCTTAGCGCAAACTGTCTTTTGCGTTACTGTTTCGAGCGCATTATGTGACTTGCGCCAAATTTTCTATTTGCTAATTTCTTTGTGTTATACTGTTTGCGAATTATGCATTTGATTATTTTTGGAAATTTATTTTTCTGAAAATTTTTTAGTGTAGTTTTTATCCAATTCTTGATTCTAAAGATCTTATTAGTTGATTTAAGTGGTACAGATATCATCATGCCTTATATAGACGAGAAGGGAAATACAGTGCTGACCAAGAGAGATTGTGCTTTAGCACATATGCCAGAGATCCCAGCACTGGAAGCTGAGAATGAAAATCTGAAGATTCAGAACTCATCTCTTCTAGAACAGATTGACAGATTGAAAAATGATAAGGACTCAGAAAAAGATTTTGTTTGCTCATAATGTATTAATGATTCTAAAATTGATTTTGCAGAAATAATTGCTTCTAAAGAAAAAGAGATCTTAAATCATCAAACAGAGCTGAAACGATCTGAAAGTCTTAATTCAAGCTCTACATGGTCAAAGAAGGAATCAATTCAAAGAGAGCTAGATGAACTGAGAAGATGAGCAAACATTGCTTGTGAGAGATCTGAAGGGCTGAGAAAAATGAATTCTCAAATTTTTGCTGAAAAAAACTCATTGAAAGATAAAGTTTTCAGTCTTGAGGTTGAGATTAATATGCTGAAAGAAAAGGCAACCCAAGACAGAAACAACACAAAATGCCAAGATGAGATGATGAAGATTGAGAAAGAAAGAAAAGAATTTGCTAAGAAATTCTCTGATTTCTCAAGAAAAGCTTTTGAAGAGAAGAAATCATTAGAGCTTAAATGTGTTAAACTTTCTCAACAAGTTTCAGACTTTGAGAAAGTTATCATTCTTGAGAGAGACAAGGTTGAGAATGAGAAGAAGAAAGTTGAGCAGAAGAATGTAAATAAAGACTTTTCTAAAGAAGAGAAAGTTCTAGAGACTGAGATAGCTAATCTGACAAGAAAGCTATCTGAGTTGTCAACAAACATCTTGCAGGAGAATAATGCAAAATCTGAATTCCATAAGAAGTTTGATCTGATTGCAAAGGAGAGAAACAGTTTGTCGTCAAAGATAAAGGAACTTGAAGAGATCGTATTCAAGGTGAAGCTGACTAAGCACAAAACGCCAGACTCAATAGCTCAATCACCGAGAGATGATCTAACTGCATTCGAATGCTCATTCAATTCAGCAGCAAGTTCAACTTTTACTAATGTTTCTAATAATCCTTTGTTTGAAATAACTGATAATCATACTTCTGAACATAAAGATCAGATTCGTCCTTCTAACCTTTTCTATGACAAAGATGTTGATGGTTCAGGTAATTTCAAAAGGAACAAGTCTTGGAAGAAAAGGTTATGGAGAAGGGAAGATGAAGAAAAAGATAGAGAAAATTGGATCTGGAGAGTTAAAGGATCTTCAGAGGAAAAGAAGAAAGAAGAATCATTTGTACATACATCAAATTCTAAATGGAACTATATTTCTAAAGGTAAAACTTTTGGCAAACCTGATCTGGTTTACACTATCAATCTACTTATCAGGTTAGCACAAAAGAAAATTAGCTGTTCCTATTGTGGTACAAATGATTTTGTAAGAAAAGATTATGTGAATAACTGGTATGGTTCTTATTTTATATCTCCCACTAGAACTGCAACTAACCTATTAGGACCCAAATACAGTGGGTACCAAAAGCTATATCTGTGTTGCAGGCACCCAAAGTTTAAGGGGGAGAAAGAACAATGACTTCTGATTACTACAGATCAGGACTCTTGCTTAAGCATCAAAGCAATGACTTCTAAGTACAACAGCTTAGGACTCGCTCTTCAATGACAAAAATGATGACTTCTAGACAATACAGTCTAGGACTCGGACTTCAATGTCAAAGAGTTTGACTTCTGAATTTACTTTAATCCTAGTAATTCAGAACTCTATTTCATGATTAATGATTATGCACATATTAAGGGGATCTTATATGCTTTATATTTTTACTGATGTGTTTTCTGATGTTTCAGGAAAAGATTAAATACTATTCTCACCGGAGAATAAGTAGTCATGGCTTTTGAATACATATAAGGAGGGAGAACACTTAAATGAAAATATTCATTCAAGGGGGAGTTAAGGATTCTGATTTACAGGTATATCTTTCTAATCCTTACACTCTATCACTTGTTGAAAGATGAACAACTTTCACTTGTGAAAAATGGTTTCTTAAATGTTCAAACCACTCCTATTATTCAAAGATTTTCATGAATTGTGAAGTGTGATTTTAAATGATTTTTGGATGCTTAATTGACAAACTCTTTGAGTTTGAGGGGAGAATAGCATTGTCAAACACACAAATGTTTTTGACTTCTCCACATTTTATTCTTCATGTTTATTTGTATTCCTTTGTGCTTTCATGTACAAAAGGTTGTTGAACAACACATTCTTTTAGGAAAATACATGGGATTTGATGTGTGAACTTAACTGAACTTCCATGGATTCACGATAACCAGTGTTTCCTACCTAGGAAGTATTCCCTGAGTGATTGAGGGGAGAGGGGTCAAAAGATTGAGTGTTGGTGTGTGAAGAGGTAAAATGGAAAAGAGAAATTGGTTAGAAGTGAGATTTGAAAGATTAAAAGAAAGAGGGTGAGTGAACAGAGTAAAAGGACATCAAACTCTGCACCAAACTTCTTTCTGAGTCGGGCAGCCACATTATCTGTTGTTTCACATTTCTTCGTGAATGACATTGAAAAAGGCACCTAGCCCATGCCATCTCTTGCATACAACCCCACCAACTACTCATTCTTTTCTCATAAAGATAATGTTTCACATTTTCTGGGGACGCAGCACATACGCTATTGGTTCTTCATTTGGAAGATACTAATATTGAAAAAGAAGGAAAGTTGCCCCACCTTCGACCTTTTCTCATGCACATTGAGTCTTTGTATAATTTGTTGTTGTCTCAACAAGTTTACATACTTTGAGCCTACATTGAAAAGCAATCATCGGTGCTTAATTCTTTCATACACATGCACGAGCACACGGAAATTTGTTTTCTGTCAGAACGTCCATAGATAACCATGTGTTATTCGATGATTGAATGGAAGTCCTGGGGAGCCAACATAAAAACCAGCTCCTTATATAGTAACTTTGTGTTACTTAGTGACTATGTGTTACTGACAGGCATTTCAAACTGAGTCATTTGTTGATTCAGGGTTACCATTTTTTTTATTTATTTGAATCTGTAAAGATTGAAATAATCACTCTTTCCATTTGGGAAGACTGCTCTTATTTCCACACAGGGATCTATACATGAAGACTGCGCTTAATTGTTGATCTGGGGGAGGACATTCCTAGTTTGTTTTGGAATGTTTTGATGATGATGATTCTCACCACTCATCAAAAAGGGGGAGAATACAAAGAGAAAGAAGATACAAGAAGTTTTCAAGAGAAGTGAAGACCCGAAGAAAATTGAATTTTTTTTTAAATCTTGAATCCAAAGGGGGAGATTGTTGGATCATAAATTGTATTCAAGATTAAATTGTAATAGGGGTCTAGTTTGTAATAGTGGTTAATACCTTAGGGGGTATTTTAGCTAATATTCAATAATGTTTAGGTCATGTTGACCTAAGTATAAATAGTTTTATTTTATTAGTTTTAGGGAGTGAACAATATTGGTGATTAGAAGGCAGTCATATTCTCTCTGTATTCTACACAAGGTATTCTATACACCAAGAACACACACTCGTATTTATCATATTAATCAAGAGATCATTGGTATGTTGTTTTGATTTATTTATCTCTTGATCTTTAATGTGTTGTATGATTATTTATCAACTATAATTTTGGGTTTAACAAAGCCTTTCCTGCTTCTTTCTGTTTTGCCATAAGCATTTTGTTCTTGTAGTAGTCTGAGTTTCTCACTGTAGGCTTCCGACAGTCTTTGGCATAGTGACCCACTTTTCCACAGTTGTAACACTTAATCAGCTCATCAGACTTTTTGTCACCATAATCATTCACAAACTTTCTCTTTTCCTCAGGCTTCCTTTCCATAAACTTTTTCTCCTCATACCTTCTTCATTCAATCTTTTTCTTTTGATCAAAGTTTCTCGACCCTGACGAATACCTCTGGCTATTTGATCCCGGCTTTTTGTAGAATTTCATCTGGAATGCACGGGTCAGCAATAACATAACTTGTTTCAGGTTTTCCCCGTCATCAGAGTTAGAATCAGCATCATCAGAACTTGGAACAATAACTTTCTTCTTCTTCTTCTCCTTCTTCTCTTTCTCTTTCTTAGCTACTACCAGGGCTATGGGATCTTCAGCTTTCTCAACCTTTTTCTTCTCTCCTCTTTTCTCTTCCACTTCCTCCTCGTTCTGCCTTAATGTTTCGTACATTTCATGCAGAGGATTGTCACTGAGATCTTTCAATTGTTTCATCCTTCTTGTATGTTTCTTCCACTCGGGCTGAAGGATGCTGAGGAATTTGACATTATTTTATATTTGTTTCTTCTTCACCTTGTTCTTCGCAAGATCATTCAGCAACAGAATAAATCTCTCAAAAGTATCTTCAAGACTCTCATTCTCTTTGGCCATGAACTCCTCATAACTGTTAATGCAGTTGGCCACCTTCATCTGGTTACCAACCTTGGATCCCATCATCATCTTTTGTAGTTGATCCCACATCTTCTTAGTAGTTGATTTGTATTTGTATATTTTGATGTAGATATCGTTTGGTATGCTTTGCAAGAGTAAAGATCTAGCTTGCTTGTCAACTTTATATCTGTTCTTTTGCTCTTCAGTGTACTGAGAAAGATCTTTAGGCATTGTCTTTGTTTTATGTTCCCTATCCATATACCCATCTTCACTATCCGAGGATTTGTCATCTGGAATTTCCATGGTAATAGGAACCATTGGACCTTCCTTGATGGACAACAGAATATTATCTCCGTTTGCATGCCTATCCACAAAGTCTAAGAACCGGTCTTTCCATTGTCCATATTCGCCTTTGAAGAGTACCGGTGGTTTGACATCCGTACCAATGGAAAGTGCGTCTTTGGAAGTCATCTTGAGTTTTACACTGTCTAAATGATCGTCAAAAATTCAGAAATGAACTTCATCTGTAAAAGTAAAACTTGGTCAACCTTGAAAATCACAGAAAAATTTCTAAGTAAAAAAAATCACACAAGTCACAAAGAATTCGCACACACACACAAACACTTTAAGAATTCGCACAATCATAGAAATTCGTTCACACTGCAATAGAATTCGCACACCAAAGAATTCGCACAAATAAGAGAATTCGCATGAAACTTTTCGCACAACAGAGATACGAATTCTATACTTAGAAAATATTTGAACCTCAAAGAATTCGTATCGATGCGAAATCAACACTTAGAAAAAATTTCAACTTTTTATGCGAAATCTGAGCAATTCTTATATAACTCTTATGCGAATTCTGAGCAATTCGCATGAAGTACAATGTGAATTCTAGGAATTTGTAGGCTACTATATGCGAGTTCCTCACTTTTCGCATACAAGCATATGCGAATTTTGTCCTTAGAAAAATTTTCAACACACTTTTTCGTATAAGAGTGTTATGCGAAATCTGACTTTTCGTATAAAACATATGCGAATTCTGAATATTTCGCACACAACTCTCATGCGAATTCTACACTTAGATTTTTCAGAAAACAAATGGCATGCGAATTCCACCATGTGAGTTCTTCATTTTATGCGAGTTCTTCATATCTCATGAGAGTTCTTCAGATCTCAGTTAAAAACTTCAATTTTCAGCCCGATATCGATCCAAAGCTTCGAATTAGATCCTGAAAACTTACCAATTCACCCACGAACACTCTCTGAACAGATTACAATCAATGAATTACAATCAAGAACACCAAAATTACAATCTTGATCTAGAACAAAGGCGTATGAAAACTCCAACAAAATTTCAAGAAATTCCAAAATTCTCACTAATCTATCGTGAATTGGACTAAGTATTACAAACCAAAAGTGTTCTAGATCCAAATTCGACTCTAACACAATCAATTACAACACCAAAACAACACTGAAATTCAAAAAATCGAATTCGCACAGTCCGACTTGCAAGTTCTTGAAAATGTTGACCAAAACTTTGAATCAATCCTTGTTTCTGAATTCTTTCACTGCTCTGATACCAATTGTGTGTCCCACAATCAGTGTAAAACAATTACATGACAATCAAATTCCAATTTGAATGATTTTATTTCACTCTTGAATTGATTACAACAGAGAACTCTCAGACACTTCTCTCTCTAGAACATATGCACACAGTACTGTAAAAGACAACTTCTAGCCATATCCCTATTGGACAAAACACTTAAATCACTAAACACTCAAACACATTACACTTTGACTTTGACTTTTATTACAATTGACTTTGACTATGCTTGAGAATTTGACTTGAGCTTTGACTTGTCTTGAATTCAGTCTACAGTCTTCTATGATCTTGTATCCAACATATTTCTGCACTAACAATCTCCCCCTTTGGATTCAAGATCATCTCCAAAAATATTTTACAATACAATCTCCCCCTTTAAGCTAAAAAACAATCTCCCCTTTCTTGGATAAAAAATTGTCTTCAAAACAGTAACAATTTCCCCTAAGGTTGTAAAAACCTCTTTTAAATATTGGAAAGAAATTATCTTCAGATTTAGCTCTCTTTTATTCAGCAAATCAAACTTCAAAGAAAATTTCAGCAAATTTCCCATAAATACTCTGAAATCTTTGAACTTTCTCTTTCAACAATGAATAAAAACATTTCTTGAACAAATCTTCTCCCCCTTTTTGATGATGTAGCACGAAATCATCAAAACTTTACAAGAAATGTCCTTAAAATTCTGACAAAGATCTTTCATCACTAAGCCTCTGATCATCCACCGATTCACCAAGTATTTATTCGAATTCGCACAGTCCGACTTGCGAGTTCTTGAAAATGTCAACCAAAACTTCAAATCAATCCTTGTTTCTGAATTCTTTCACTGCTCTGATACCAATTGTGTGTCCCACAATCAGTGTAAAACAATTAGATGACAATCAAATTCTAATTTGAACGATTTTATTTCACTCTTGAATTGATTACAACAGAGAACTCTCAGACACTTTCTCTGTCTAGAACATATGAGCACAGTACTGTAAAAGACAACTTCTAGCCATATCCCTATTTGACAAAACACTTAAATCACTAAAACACAAACTTTGACTTTGACTTTTATTACAAATAACTTTGACTATGCTTGAGAGTTTGACTTGAACTTTGACTTGTCTTGACTTTAGTCTTCAGCCTTCTATGATCTTGTATCTAACATATTTCTGCACTAACAACACGGCTATTCGTGTGGCAGCAACACACACAAGTTCTCATTTAATTTTTCTAGGTCTAATCACGAAGCTGATGGTTGCTGCTAAAGTACCCACTCTTGGTACCGACGTGATCATATACAGTAAATCGTCTATTGATCAAAGGACAATTAACCATATGAGGCGGGTTTCCCGACATCCAGATGAAACGGTTCAACCCCATATTTCAGCTATTGCCAGGGTCTCATCCGTTCTGCCATCACCACCATAGCCGGTTCATCCTATTCCTCCATCCGCATCTAGTTATGAATATGATACATGGCTATATTTGTTAGCCGCTCAACTGGAAGAAACAAACGCCAATATGGACTCCATCGTTGCATCATTACAGTTGCTTGGAGACCGCCTCAGTGGTCTGGAGAAGCAGTCTGAGCAGTTCTGGGCCTGCCATCATGACTGGAATCGGGTGCACAGGAAAATACTTTTGCGCACAGATCTGCTACGAGCTGCGGAGTTTCCACGATTTCCTTTGTGTCTGTGTCCACCACAAACCCGTACACCTATTCCTTGACAGTACCCCATCGACGGTACCATCGATCCTACTATCTCGTCTGTTAGGTATTATGTCTTTTGATTAGATTCACGGAGCATGATTAGTTCTTTGTTTTGTTATTACCCTTGCATTAAACATTGATTTTTGTTATCATCTGTTGGTATTGTGTCTTTTGGTTAGTTGGTGTATTTTATTAAAACTCGCTAATTCGCCTTCTGTGGAATTTATAGCGAATTCATCATTTCATGTGTTTTTTATGCTCCATAATTGGTGTTGAATTTCTTTTGTTCTCTAGCTTTTTATTGTTTTAGGAACAACTTTCTTTGATGAATATTTGTGGAATTTCATATTAAAAAGACATGGTCCATCTTTGTTGTTAACCCAGTTTAATCTAGTTGATAATTAAACACACACAATATAAATCAAGAGATATAAAGATCAGAATAACATACCAATCCCTTGAATAATCAATGAAAACCTTGTGTGTTCTTGATATCTTGAATGTAGGATTACAGAGAAAATAGGGTTGCCTCCAAACAATAATTATGAGGATTATCAGAGTTAAACCTAAAAACTAATAACTAAAAACTATAAATACTTAGGCCTTATTAGCCAAATGGGCTTATGGGCTTGAGGCCCAATAACTAACAACTATTAACTTATTACAAATTAAACCCTCTAATTAACTTTAGCATAATTGCAATTTAAACCCTTAACTTTAACTTTAATCTTGAATACAATTTATGATCCAACAATCTCCCCCTTTGGATTCAAGATTAAAATTTTTTTGCAATAGTCTTCGGGTCTTCACGGGTCTTCATTTTTCTCTTGAAAACTTCAGATATCTTCAGATATGACATTCGAAAACTGTGTCTTTACATAGTCTTCATATTCATCTTCAAATCATCTTCTTGAAGTGTCCTTCTGACGATCATCCTCAAAAGTTCTTATATTCTCCCCCTTTGTATATTCTCCCTTTTGATTATTCTCCCCCTTTTTGACGAGTGGTGAGAATCATCATCATCAAAACATATCATAACAATCTCCCCCTTGTCATTATAGACTCCAATTTAGCATTGTCTTCATGTACGGATCCCTGTGTAGAAATAAGAGCAGTCTCTCCAAATGGAAAGAGTGATTATTTCAATCTATGCAGATTCAAATAAAAAGTGGTAACCATTCGAATCTTTTCAACTTCAAACAGTTTAATAGGTGTAACCCTGAATCAACAAATGACTCAGGTTAGAATGCCTGTCAGTGACACAAAGTCACTGAGTAACACAAAGTTACTATATAAGGAGCTGGTTTGATGTTGGCTCCCTAGGACTTCCATTCAATCATCGAATAACACATGGTTATCTATGAACGTTCTGACAGAAAACAAATTTCTGTGTGCTCGTGCATGTGTATGAAAGAATTAAGCATAGATGATTGTTTTTCATTATAGGCTCAAAGTATGTAAACTTGTTGAGACAACAACAAATTATACAAAGACTCAATGTGCATGAGAAAGGGTCGAAGGTGGGGCAACTTTCCTTCTTTTTCAATATTAGTATCTTCCAAATGAAGAACCAATAGCGTATGTGTTGCGTCCCCAGAAAATGTGAAACATTCTCTTTTTGAGAAAAGAATGAGTAGCTGGTGGGGTTGTATGCAAGAGATGGCATGGGCTAGTTGCCTATTTATCAATGATGGTCACCAAGGAATGTGAACCAATCAGAATATGTGGCTGCCCGACTCAGAAAGAAGTTTGGTGCAGAGTTTGATATTCTTTTACTTTGTTCTCTCACCCTCTTTCTTTTAATCTTTTAAATCTCACATCTAACCAGTCTCTCTTTTCCAGTTTACCTCTTCACACACCATCACTCAATTCTTTTGACCCCTCTCCCCTCAATCACTCAGGGAATACTTCCGGGGTAGGAAACATTAGTTAACGTGAATCCATGGAAGTTCTGCTAAGCTCACACACTGAATCCATTGTATTTTCCTAAAAGAACGTGTTGTTCAACAGTCTTTTGTACATGAAAGCACAAAGGAATACAAACATGAAGAATAAAAATTTGGAGAAGTCAAAACATAAGATGTTTGACAATGCAATTCTCCCTCTCAAACTAAAGGTGGTTGGCAATTAAGCTCTTTGACAATTAAGTATTCAAAAATCATTTAAAATCACACTTCACAATTCATGAAAATCTTTGAAGAATAGGAAGTGGTTTGAACATTTAAGAAACCATTTTTCACAAGTGAAAGTTGTTCATCTTTCAACAAGTGATAGAGTGTAAGGATTAGAAGTATGTACCTGTAAAGCAAATTCCTTAACTCCCCCTGAAATTAATATTTTCAATGAAGTATCTGTGACAAAACTCAGATATCCTCCCCCTTGATACATGTAAAAAGTCAGTTAAATCAGAAAAATATATCAGTAGAAATATTAAGCTCCCCCTTAATATGTGCATAATCCTTAATCATGAAACCGAGTTCTGAATTACTAGGATTAAAGTAAATTCAGAAGTCAAACTCTTTGACATTGAAGTCTGAGTCCTAAGATGTTGTTCTTAGAAGTCATCTTTTTGGCAATGAGGCAAGAGTTCTGATTCTGATCTTTTTGTCGTTTTAGAGCCCATACACTCTCCATTCTTCGCCTAAGCCGACACATGGAATAAACCCGTCCAATGAGGACATTGTTCGTTACAAGTTTGGGGGAAAAGTACCAACACCACCCCATACCCAAAAAAATTAAAGAAAGGTCTTCGAAAAATTGGAAGACGATGAAAATAGATCAAACTCAACACCCGAGTTGGTTTAAAAAAAACAAAAAAAAAAGAAGACAAAAATACCATCAAAAATAAAACATCAAACTTATTTCAAACCTTTTTATGACATAATATAAGTTTGGGGGTCTGATAACTCTCCTTTTTAAAGTTATTTATTGTTCAATACACCCATTTTTATGTGATTTTTATACCCATTTTGCTTATTTCCTTTTCTTTTGGTCTAAAATGTTTTCAAAAGATAATAATCTACCAAAGAGTGAATTTTGCTTGAAAAATCGTTTTTGTTGGATTGTGGCAAACTCACCACTGTGGGCAGATTAATGAAGATTTAGGGAAGATTTTTGAAAACTTTAAGGGATGGAGTAATGGTACAAAATCTGGAAGGATGGATAAGATTTGCCTAATGAAGTAATGAAAGAAGTGGAAGGACCTTGGGATCTTATGAAGTGCTTAACCGTCAGGTAAAAGGAGGGTGTTCACCACCTTTTTGCATCTATAAATTGAAACCCTCCTCATTAAGTGATGCACAAAAAGTCTTTGATAAATACGTAGAGGTACGGATTTTTGTATGATTTACAAAGATTCAAATGTTGGTCGAGATTTATATCACAAAGAGATTTGGGTATAAATCTTTATACTAATGGAACTTGATATTTTATCAACTTAGTTAAATCAGCACGATTAAGATTTGGCAGAAGTAGGAACTTGCTGGGAACTTTGTGTCCACTGTCTATAACAATTCACTTTCGAGATATTAGGATTTTTATTAACATTGTGACACAAAGTTTCTGACCATTTGATTATTACGATTGTCTTATGGAAAACTCATACCTATATCCTCTCTTTAATTCAAAAAGTCCATTTCTTTATTAAGTGCTTTCACCAACAAATATTGACAATTGATAGCATAATCTTGAAACGGATTCGAACCTTTCGTGAGGTTTTGAAGATCAACACGAAGGCTTAACTCACGGGTTTCCGAGGAGTGGCTGAAAGTTGCTTCAAGAGCTTTCCACGCATCAGTGGCGGAGGTAGTGTCGACGGTGACAACCATAGCTTCTTCAGAGAGGGACGAGTTTAACAACATTTAGAGTTGTTGATCAATGGCAACGGATGGTGGTGGTGTTGATCCACCAAGAAATTTGAGAAGATTTTGGGATTCAAGAATTGGTAGAATTTGATTTTTCCACATAAGAGAGTTGGAGGAAGAGAGTTTGATGGTCATCATATGGAGGAGAGTGGCGAAGGGAAGGGAATCGGTGGAGGTGTCGCTGTCATCGGCGGTGGTGGTCACCATTGTAGGAGAAAGTTGCAGGGAAAGAAGAAGGAGAGAGGAAAAGATTGAGTAGATTTAGAGGCCCTGGTGGCGTCTTGATACCATAAGAGTTTATTAGAATTTTAATTTTCCCTCTTGAATTAATGAGGGTTTAGAATACTTTAATTTATAAGGAGAGTTTACAAATTATAGTAGGAGTTTAATTAGTTGGATTAATCTAACAACTCTAACAACCTAGAGTTGTAACTAAATATGGAAACCACTAATCCTAACTCAATTAGGAGTGCTATTAAGGTTGACATGCATCTTTTTGAGTTAAGCGATTTGAATTATGTTGGCTTAAGTTTCTCTATGAGCTATTAATGTGGAACCACTGTAGTTGGTTATTTATTGCAAACTAACTATTGGTCTTGTGGAAACTTGTTAAAATACTATAGTTGGTAAGAATGAGCAATCAGTCTAGATTGTTACTCAAGCTTTTTTGAGAAGAGCAACGGAGTTAAACGTGAGGCAAACCGATCTGAATTGTTATTTGTATTTTTGTTATGTGTTTGAGTTTCTTGTGACCAAACAAACATTTCAAAGAGAAAATTGATAGCACAAACAACGATTAATGTAGAAGGTGTTCGAAACTATGTAATGTTGGATAATATTATGTGCAAGGAAGGTAATGAATTCAAAGTTATGGCCATGTGTTGGGCCTTTAGTCCCATTGTTAAAAATTAGTCGTAGCTTTTAATTTAATTTTAATATATATTGTAGTAAAGTTTAGTGACATTTTAAAAAGAAAATCCATATTTTTTTTAATTAGTCACAACCTTTTTGGTCACTAACAGCCATTAACGTCAATGACCAAATATTTGGTCTCAAATGGACATTAACAACCATTAACGGAACCGTTAACTAGTGTGACCTACTTTATGGTGGTCACTAACTTTTGTCACTAATTTAATCAAGTTAGTGATGACTTTTACCAGTTTAGTGACGATATTTAGTGACTAGTGTAGTCGTCACAAATATAGTGACCACTCTAATTTTGCCATTTTCGTATTTGATCACTAATTAAAGGAAATTAGTGATGGCCTTTAGTGACGAAAAATGACCATCCAAAATTTGGTCACTAAACGGTTTGTTGGGTCAGAAATATGTCAAGTATGGTTAATGCTGCTACTTACATTTTAGTATTGCTAGTAGAATTACTACTGCTTGAAGAGTTAGTACTGCTTGGAGAGTTAGTACTGCTAGTAGTTAGTACTGCTTGAAGATTACTACTGTAAGAGGAGAGTTAATACTGCAAGCATGTTAATACTGCTGAGGATTAAAGATTAATGCTGCTGGATAAGGATGAAGTTAATACTGCTTATGAAGATAAGGATGCTTGAAGCAAAAGAATAGGAGTTGAAGATAGAGATGAAGATAATTATGGAATGAAGATCAATTTTGTTTTGATAATTATCTTGTAATTAATTCTGTATATATAGTCTAGAAAGTCTTTGATAGAGTATGAGAATTGACACAGTTTTTTATATACGTTTGTTTTAGAGAGAATTAACCTCAAGGTTCTTAGTAGTCCTTTCAATAGAGAAGTATTGAACGTCTGTTGAGTTTGTTCAACAGATTGAGGTTTTGTTTGTAATCATTAAGTTAATCAATATAACTTATGATTTGAGTTTATATAATGTTCATTGATTTAGTGTTAAAGTGTTTTTCCGCGACTCCTTTAACATAGCTTCTGAGTGTGTGTTAAATTCTTGTTTGAATTTCGATCCTGACACGGTTTTAGTAACTTATTTTATGTTGTTAGTGACCAAAATTTTTCCCTCACTAATTAGGAATTTTTTTGTAGTGACAATGAAATATAAAGTTTTATTTATAAATGAAAGATAAAAAAATTAATATAATTTTCTTTATAAAAATACAAAACTTAAACCTTATTTTGTGTTCTACGGTATTAATAAAGCCATTCACATCCCTGCAATTCAATTATCTTTCAACTTTGCTACATCAGCTTTTGTAATTAACATCTATACACGTGCAATTCATCAACACTTTCAATTGTAATTTTAGATAATTAATTTATTTAAAAAGTTATATATACACATACATATAATATTTTTTTTAAAATAATTAATTTAATTAAAAAATGAATTAACATTATTAATTCATAAAATATATTATTTTTATATAAAAAATTTAGTTTATTTAAATAATTTAGAAAAAAAGAAAAAGAAAAGGTGATAATGGGGATGATGATATCGCTTGTAAAGGGAATTGCATATTTTGCAATTGAAATCATATGTGGTATAAGATTTTGATTTGCAATTGCTTTTGAAATTACAATTGAAAGTCCTGTGTGGGTGGTCTAAGACTCAATATTGTAAATTGGAATTTTAAGAGGTATTTGTTAATATACGGAATCATGTTTGATGAGTACATTTTATATTTGTTTATGTTTACAAGAGATATTCATTAACAAACATTTATCATAAAATGGGTACTTTATGACCATAAGAAACATTTTATTTACTTTTATATGTAGGCGAATAATCGTGTAAGAAGTTGAGTTAACGGTGAGAAACGTGAGAAGTGAATCTGAACCCTTGATCTCTTTTAATCTCAAGCCCTCAAATGAATTGTGGCTTAGAAGAGAATTGATACGGTGCATCTTACCTCGGTGCATCTCATCCTAATGTGTGTCCATTTCTCATCCAACGGTCGATAACCACTTCTCACGCTTCTAACTTTTAACTCAACTTCTCACCGGAACCCAACTCTTTATATGTATGTATGTATATATATATATATATATATATATATATATATAGCCTTAGGTTCATTTGAGAAATGGTAAATATATGAGAAATAGAGAAGTAATCCTAGTCATTCATACGGTCAAGATCGGATTTGACTGGTCAAATATTTCGGCTTTGACTGGTCAAAAGTTGCGGCTTTGACCGGTCAAAAATTGCGGCTATTCCAAAAATAGAAGGACATTTTCGTTATTTTTACAAAATACACGAGTTGTATTCATATATGAACCTATATAATTCACATATGAACTATATATTCATATATGAATCAGTGTAATTCACATCTGAACTCTTTTAACTGATTCTTATATGAACCTTTGTGATTCATATATGAACTAATATTAACTGTAAGTTCATATATGAATCAGTTGAACTAATTAACATATTTATATATGAACTAATTAATTAATTCTCATATAAACTAATTAATTAATTCACGTATGAACGTATAGTTCATATGTGAATCATATAGGTTCATATATGAACTCATCTCGCGTATTTTAAGAAACTACCCATCTACCTTCTATAGACCATGCAAGGAATTATCCGGTTCTTCGTGGTCAAAGCCGCAAATGTTGACAAGATGAATGGCTAAGATTACTTCTTTATTTCTCATACATTTACCATTTCTCAAATGAACCCCTCCCTATATATATATATATATATATATATATATATATATATATATATATATATATATATATATATATATATATTGTAAGTTTCTACACATTTTAAAACACGATACAAATGTTTGATTGTAAAATGTCAAATTATATAAAGAAATATTTAATTCATACGATATACATGTCATATTAATACTAGAAGCGTACTCGCGCAATACAGCGAGATACATCACGATTTTAATGTTTCATTTTATTTTTTTGTCGATTTACAGTACGATTTTGGATGGTTTTGAGAAAGTGATAATATTTTTTTATAAATTTGTTTAATTTAGGCTTAATAATATAATGTTTTTTATATAAAAAAATTAAGTATTTTGTTAGAATTCAATGATTATCTTATATATTTTAATGACATCTAGAAAAAAAAATTAATTACATATTTAATAATATAATTAAAACAAAATTATAGTAATATAATATATTAATTAATAGTGATAATGGAAAGGTCTGCATAAAAGGAAGACCTTGCACATACCAAATTGGTGGATGTTAGAAACCTGCAGTAGTAATATGTATCTTGTGCTTTGATACTTGTAAATTAAGAGATTTTTAAAATCTTGCATAAAATGATGGTACCTTGTGTCTAATAATTTGTATTTAAGAGTTTTTTATCCGTGCTTTATAATATAGTATAGATAAAACTATGAAAAACTATAAAAAGAAAATCCAAATATAGTGATATAAAATACCTTACATAGAATCAATGTTTTAAATAGTGATTGTGCCTAAAATAGTGGTTTCCCTCCTCTCTATCTTTCTCGGCATTTAAAAAAATATAAATAAAAAATATAAATAAAAGAAATGGTATTTTTGTCATTTTTCAGAATTTCATTCAAATTTCTTTGCAAATCAAACAGACAGATTCCAATTCATTTGACTGATTACATTTCATTCCTGTCAACCAAACACTTGGTCAAACCTGATAACATTTCATTCCAATTCCTTCCAGATTCCAATTTCTTAGACAGATTCAATTCCTTCAGAAATCATTCTGCGAACCAAACGCCCCCTAACTCTCTAATATTCACTACAGAATTGTAACCGATTAAAGGAGGGACTAGATGGTAACTAGAGAAAATATGACGTTGAAAGAGAATGAAAAAGGAAATCGGTCACAATGGTAATGATCACCTTATCATTAGAGAATCATGTTTTAGACTTTTAGCATTAGTAATGACATGAAATTAGTGATTTTAGACCAATAAATTGTGAAAAATGGAGTTTTTGTGGATTATTTTGATTAATGGACTGAATTACTGCATGGATAAATGTTAGAATTCAAGTTTTAGTGTACCATAATGTTAGAAACATGTTAAAAGTACCGAACTAAGTAAGAAAAAAAATTGTGAAATTGTGTTAGAATTAAGTTTGGTTGGATTTTTGGTTAATGTGTTTGAATAACAAAAGTTCGATATGCCGGACATTATCTCAAGCCAGTGACATGAAAAGGTCAATGGGACCAGGTCGTGAAGACACGATTAATTTAGACAATCAACAATTTTGTATCATGTTTTTATAACTATTGAAAGTTTTTAAGAGCCGTTGAAACAAGGACGGACCTATAGTGGTGCCGATAGTGGCATGTGCCACCGTATTGTTTCTCTGTCATAAAATAAAAATAATTAGGTTTGTGAAAGGTACAACCGTATCGTTTTAGAAGATGTAACCATACGTCGTAATCAACCAAAAATCCAAAAAAAAAACTCTTGAAATCAACGAAATAAATCGAAAAAATCTCTTGAAATAAACCAAAATTACCGAAAAAATCTCTCGAAATTGATAAAAAAAAAAAAAAAAAAAAAAAAACTTAAAAATCTCACGAAATCAAACAAAAAACTTTAAAAATCTCTTGGAATGTCGGAATTGGGCTAAAATCACATCGAACGATATTGAACGTCGGTAAAAAGATGAAGACACGTTGATAAAAACCGTATGAAAAAATTTCTGGTTCCATCCCTGCGTTGAAATAGTTTGTATAAAAAAACTGTCGATTTAAGAAAAAAATAAAGACATCTTTTATAACCAGTTATTACTTATATATCAATAATGATCCGACCATGATTGATTAAATAAAAGCACATGGTTTTTGACAACGATGTTTCGATGCATCTATTATTCAGAACTTCTTCTATAAAGTTTAATAAGTTGCCGTTAAATTACATTTATAAATAAAAAAAAATCTATGAAATAAGTATTTTGAAATACAATTTAAACAACTAACATTTAGTTTTTACAAAAAAATAAAATTAAAACTATTATTATACAAAATTGTAAGAATAAATTGTTTCCAAAATTGTATTAAAAGGTTTCCTAAATTAGAGCATCCACAGTGTGGTTTTTGAGAGGTTTTTCAAAAAGCAAAAACCCGTTTTTGAGGTTTTTCACTTGAGGTTTTTCGTGAGATTTTTCGTCATATGTCGTAACTGCTTTTTCGTAGGTTTTTCCTATTTAATCAGTTTTAACTTTATAGAATTTTATAAAAGTTTCGTATTTAATCAGTTTTTTTTATTAACCTGGTTTTATTTATTAATGTATTTAAAGTAATCCTATTTAAATATAATTATTAAATTAATAATATAAATAAATACATGATAAAAGTAATTATATTTTTATATTTTTAAAATAATATCTCAAATTTGAAATATTTATATAATTCTAACAGATTTCTTAATGACCCAATTTTTATTTTCGGTTATACATTCTTTTAAGTTTAACATTTTTTAATTTTTATTTTACATACTTTTTATACAACTTTTATATATTTATTAATAACCTAATTTTTATTAATTTTATTGTACATACTTTTATGCATTTGTATGAATTTTAATGTATTTATTTTTATAAATAAGAATAAAAGTGATATGAAATTAAAATGGTGGGACCCTGAATAGTTTAAAAAAGTAATGAAAAAGTTTGGGTGATGTTTTTCACATTAGTGATGGCCAAAAATCGGGCCGGGCCCAAACCGGGCCGTGATCGGGCCGAACATTTTTCGTATTTTTTTCAAAAAAAATAATTTCTTTATATAATAATTAATTACTAAGCTTTAAAAAATAAAAATTGGATTGGATCACTAAAATACACTTTAAAAATACGTTTTATTTATAATAAATCACTAAAATACACTTTAAAAATATGTTTTATATATAATTTTAAGTTACAAACTTACAATACAAGTATTTATAGGGGTTTGGGGAGGTAAAAAATACAAAAAGGTCAAAAAAAAGTATATAAACGGTAACATAACGGCTATTTTTTTTTAAAAATACGAATCGGGCCGGGCCGGGCCAAAAACCGGGCCGTGAACCGGGCTCGGGCTGGGCCGCCAAATCCTCCAAAAACATGAACCGGTTCATGTTTTCGGGCTCCAAACCGGTTTTCCACCGGGCCGGGCATTCAAGCGGGTCGGGCTCGGTTAACCGACCGGGCCGGGCCGAGATAGCCATCACTATTTCACATAGTAGAGGTATATAAAGGTTTTTAAGTTGTTGAAGTGACAATAATATATAAAAAAAAAGTTATGAAAAACCTTGAAGAAAAATTCATACACTATGGATGCTCTTTAGTAGCATTTATCGATACATATAAAGTGATTGAAAATGATTGAATAAAACGACAATGTAACTGACATCTTCTCTTATTGATTGCATAAAAGGTGATTGAAAACGATTGAAACATGACTTGGAACATTTTTATTTTTTAGAGCATAGGTTTTTTATCTAGGTTTTTCATAACTTTTTTCTTATATATTATTGTCACTCTAACAACTTAAAAACCTCTATATAACTTCACTATATAAAAAACCTCATCCAAACTTTTTCATTGTTTTTTCAAACTATTCAGGGTCCACCATTTTAACTTTATATCATTTATATTCTTTTTATAAAAACAAATTCATTAAAATTCTTATAAATACATATTTATTTATATCGAGAAAATATTATTAATTTAATTATGTATTTATTTTTCATAATTTTTTTAAATATTTTAATACAATATATATTATATATAAACTTCTTGTATAAAACGTATGTAAAATATAAATTAAAAAATGTTAAACTTAAAAGTATGTATAATTGAAAATAAAAACTGAGTCATTAAGAAATCTGTTAGAATTGTATATATATATCAAATTTATGATATTAACTTGAATATATAAAAATATAATTACTTTCATTATGTATTTATTTATGATTACTTTAAATATATAAATAAATAAAACTGATTAAATATGAAACTTTTATAAAATTATATAAAGTTAAAACTAATTAAATACGAAAACCTATTAAAAAGTAATTCGTACAGTTACGACATATGACGAAAAACCTCATAAAAAACCTCAATGAAAAACCTCTTTACGAAAGGTTTTTGCTTTTTGAAAAACATTCTAAAAACCATACTGTGGATGGTGAAACGCTTTGACCAATCAACACTTTTATGCAGAGTTGCATACGAGTTGGGCTAAGACCCAATATCAAATACCTAAAGTAGTATGAAAAGTTCACTGTTCGGTATAGTGACTATATGCGTGCATGGCTGTACGTAGCATTTACATAATTTCAACTAGACTTTTCATGGTCCAGAGGTAATTTCTTGTGATCGAAACTGTGATACATACAATATTATATAGTACAATATTTTCAGCTATATTATATATATATATATATATATAATTCAATATATTCAGTTTTGATACAATATTTGCATAACATTTTAAGAAATGTTTTATATTTATGCGTGCTTTACAATTTTCAAGCATGAAAATGTTTCACAGAGTGATGCTTAGATATTCATAATTAGTTTGGGTACGTTTGTTGGATCATCTACCGGGTCGTAAATAGTAGCAGCAGGTAGGACAACGCAAAGATGCATAATTAATTTTAGTACATGTACCTTTTGTATCAGCTCGGTTTAGTTCAGACAATACCATTACATGCATGTTATATTCTCTGTTGTTTCTTAAATTTCACATCTAACTTAAAGATCGATGATAACTAACACCAACCCAATTTAAACTAATTAAATGGAATGGAAGTTTAAGTTTTTTAATGGATATATGGAGCTCATATTAAGGATACTCGGTCATGGCAAACAGGAGTCATGTCAAATAATGTTTTGATTTTCACTTACATTAACAAATTGCAAAGACCCAAAAATCTTAAAGATAAAACTTAAAACCTGCCGTCTGGATATCAAGAGAAAGAGTCAGAAAAAGAATCTGTAAATTAACAAACCTCGAGTCCTTGCAGAATCGTTGATGCCGATGTTGATGTTGGTGGTGGTGCTGTTGCTTGGGTATCAGGAGATGAGGACAATGATGGTTTCCGGTGGTCGACGGTCACTGTTGCTGGAGGGCGGAGGGGGACGGGAACGGGAACAGAATCGAGACTTCGACGCCGTTAGGATTCTGTGACTTCTGTCAACTCTTGTTTCTGTTTGACACCCATTAGGAATTTAGAATTTAGGAAATGAGTCTAAAAATTGATTTTAGGCAATAATTAATTAATTATAAAACATATTGACGCAGTAGGTATATTCGGAAGGATTGACAAGCGTCAAATCCGAAAAGACTTGTGAGTTAACAAGCGTAAGACTAAAAAATATGGAGAAAACTTCAAAACTTTCTAAGAGAACTTTTATTAAAACTTGATAATTCTCATTCAATGAAAACAATAAACGAATTAATCCTATTTATAACTAGGCTTAACTAAAGAAAATTAAATATATCCTAATTATAAACCAACTAGGAAACTATTTAAATAAGCAATAAAAGAAAGATAAATAATAATCCTAATAATAATCAAAACTAACAATAATTATCCTAATTAAGTTAAAATAATTAGAATAAGGAAATTCGTTTTCAAGAGTTGTCCCGAGACTTAAGTCTCGGTGAAACTCTCGGTAGTTTCTGGTCCAGTGGTCCCCAAGACTTGTACCGATACTTAAGTCTCAGTGTAACTACCGGTAGGGGTTGTTTGCTCCTTCTTCGATGCCAATTTTTGAACCTTCTTTGAGCTCGTTTTCTTCTTTTTCGAAGATAGAAGAAACACTATGATAGCTCTCGAATTCTCCCTACATCAGATACCCTCACTTGAAAAGAACTCGACCTCGAGTTCACTTGAAAATCAACATCATTTGGTTCCTTGCGGTTCTGATGCAACACTGAATCACTTATGTATAGTACTTTCTTCATTAAAGCATGTTGATTCATAACTCGGTCTTTAGAATTTAGAAAGGTTGACCAATCTTTAAGTTCCAAAGGATTATGTCGTGATCGCTCCCATACAAGGAATGTTTTATTAAGCTCGAAAGGATAGATGGCTACAAGAACTTTATCGGAGACTACCTTGATTTGATCCGGAACCTTGGGTGATGGAATGATGGAAGCATCATCTTTGGGACCATCGTTCTCTGCCTTGGGAATGTCTTCTATTGGTTCACTCTCGATATCTTTGATGGTTGGTCTGAGATCTGATTTGGACACTTGGGTCTCGGTAAAGATTTATTCTTGTGGCTTTGTCATGACGAGGAAGGCCTTACCTTCAACCTTGTTGGGCAAGTCTTCGTCTTTTTCTGGCAGTTTCTCAGGAATGGGTTGTTTGAGTTGAAAAGAAACTGAATTGATAATATGGTGGTCATGGTTACCATTGCGTGGAACCCTAACTTGATTATTTTTTCTGTCTCTTCGCCGATGGTTGTCGTTGTTGTTGTTGAGGTCGTTTGTGACATCCGCTATCAGATTAGCAAGTGTTGTGGTAACAGCCGCAGTCATCTCTTCCAAATCTGCTTTGGTAGAGAGTCGGTCGGCCATTGTTAATAAAAGAGACAGGAGAAGCCTACTCTGATACCAACTGACGTAGTAGGAATACGCGTAAGGATTGACAAGCGTCAAACCCGAAAAGGCTTATGAGTTTACAAGCGTAAGACTCAAAAATATGGAGAAAACTTCAAAACTCTCTAAGAGAACTTTTATTAAAACATGATAATTCTCATTCAATGAAAACAATAAAGGGATTAATCCTATTTATAACTAGGCTTAACTAAAGAAATTAAATCTATCCTAATTATAAACCAACTAGGAAACTATTTAAATAAGCAATAAAAGAAAGCTAAATAATAATCCTAATAATAATCAAAACTAACAATAATTATCCTAAGTTAAAATAATTAGAATAAGGAAAATCGTTTTCGAGAGTTGTCCCGAGACTTAAGTCTCGGTGAAACTCTCGGTAGTTTCTGGTCCAGTGGTCCCCGAGACTTGTACCGATACTTAAGTCTCGGTGTAACTACCGGTAGGGGCTGTTTGCTCCTTCTTCGATGCCAATTTCTGAACCTTCTTTGAGCTTGTTTTTCTTCTTTTCCGAAGATAGAAGAAACACTATGATAGCTCTCGAATTCTCCCTACATCACATATATAAATAATATATGATTTTTATTTATTAAATATATGGTTACGAGGCAGGTCGGGGAGTACGATACCTGATCCCCACCCCATCCTCGGTTTGAGGGGATCCCCGTCCTCGGACCTAGGACCCGTTTTAGCAGGGAATCCCCGTCTCCAACCGTGGTGGGTAGACCGGGTTCCACAATGGGTCAGGGCCCATTCCTATGCCTAATATTACGGTCATTGTCCTTGATTGGTTCAATTGAGATTGTTGACCCACACACTTTGTCAGTTCAGCTGATCAGATATTATTGGTCATCGGTTGTTTTATAGTACAAGTTATCCAATACATAAAATTAATTGTTTTAGTACTATCTGTTCAATCCCGTTCTAATACCCATAAATCTCCTTTACTGTTGTCTAGCTTAAAACTACAATCTTACTTAGCTTATAGCTGAGAATAGTATGTATCAAGGAGTTGAGAAGGCATGGATTAACAATTCCTCCTGTTGAAAACTACGATTACTAAGGTGGCGTTTGTTTTTTAAGAGGTCTGAAGTCTGAAATCTTATTTCACTTCTGATTAATAAGAGGTATTGATGAAGTCTGAAATCTGAATAAATAAGACCGTTTGTTTTTATAACGTCTGAAATCCATTTCTATTAAAACAATTGAATATTAAATCCAATTTTTTTTACATCTTTGTCTATTTATTAGAAATGATAAAACAAATATATTATTAAAAAATAATTTACTTTTTTTTAGTCCAAAAAAATAATTTACTTAAATTTAGGAAAAAAAAGTATTTGTGTTGTTATCTTCAACAAAATCATTTGTCAGATTATCAGATACGCTTTGACTCTTTATTCCTCTTCAACAAAAACATCCCATCCTCCAACTCCCTTTTCCTTCCATCCCCTTTCTCCGGTGACCGGTGGAACTACCCTTCTCCTCACATTTCTCCGGCGAAACCAACCCTCCCCTCCCCTTTCTTCGGCAAAACTACCCTTCTCCTCCTTCTCTCCGGCGAAACCAACCCTCCCTTCCCCTTTCTCCGGCAAATCCACCCCACCCCTTTTCCGGTGAAACCTCCCATCACTTCCCTTCTCCACCTCATCCTTCACCGTCTATAACAACTCAAACGGTAAAACCCTGGCCTTTCCCTCCTTTTGAGCTCTTGGACTCTCTCTCTCTCTCTCTCATCCCCTCCGGTGAAAGCCCCCAATCACTCCCTCTTTCATTTGCTTTTCTGATTTGGGGCTTGAGAGATTGATCAGTCAAGAGGTGACGAGACTGGAGGGAGGAACATTGTTTATGCAGATAAGAGGTTATAAGAGCTTAGGTTATAACTTGTTATTTCAAAGGATTTTCAGAGCTTTTCAGCTCTTATTTGAAAAAAAAAATCAAACAGTCTGAAATGTTAAATGTCTGACCGAATCAGACTTCAGACATATTCAGATGTAATTTTTGAAAAACAAACAACCCTTTTTGTTAAGTATTTTCCAGGTGACTTGCTTCAATTCAGTGTTTGGGAGTATTTCAGTTTGTAGTATCAAATGTTTCTGTCAGGATCTGAATTCTTAACAAGAATAAACACTCAGAAACAATATTAAAGGAGTTTGCGGAATAACACTTTAATATTCAAAGATCAATGAAACAGTGAATCATAATAACAACTTGTAAACTTTATTGAATGGTTATAAAGCTACAAGATTTCACACACAACCTCAATATTGATGAACAAGCTCACCAATACGAATTCTACTTCTCTAGAACTAGGATTATAAACCTTGAGGTTGATTCTCTCTAAGAAAACTAAAAACTCAGAATAATTCTCTATCCTAAAGATACAAACTATTCTATACATATACTGAAGATAAAAGATAATTACAAAGAATAAAAGATCTTCAGTATAATCTTCCAAAGTTATCTCCAAGATTTCCATGAATATCTCCATTCAGTACAGCTGTCATCCTTGCCATATGAAGTCTTCATCTCATAAGCAGTATTAAGTCTTCAGCAGCATTAATACTTTGAGCAGTATTAAGTTCAGCAGTACTAACTACTAGCAGTACTAAAATTGCTTAGCAGTAGTAACTTCATTAAGCAGTATTAATCTTGACTAGCAGCATTAATCTTTCTCAGCAGTAGTAACTTCATTAAGCAGTATTAATCTTGACTAGCAACATTAATCTTTCTCAGCAGTAGTAACTTCAGAAGTAGTAACCATTTAGTGCTAGCAGCATTAACCATACTTGTATAATTTTGAATTCCCAACAGTTTCAAATTGTCTAAGTATTCTAGAATATTAAGTATTTTCCAGTTGATGAAGTTTTCTGCTAAAAATGATTAAAATGAGGAATAACCCCAAAATTCCTAATGGTAATATTTTAGAATCTCAAAGGTTATTTTTTAAAGGGTTTCATTTTTGGAGGACCCAGTTGAAACTTGGTATATAAAAATGGAACCTCTCCTCTCTTGGATTCATCTATAGATCCCTAGGGGTGCGTTTAGGGGTGCGTTTGGTACGCAGACAGGACATGACGGGATATGATAGAACAAAACAAGAGAGAACAATTATTCAGTGTTTGGTAAAAGAGAACTGGATAGAACAGAACACATAACATGACCAATTACCCCTAATAAGTTGTTTATATTATATATATATATATATATATATAGGGGAGCGATCAAATGAAAATCACTCTAATTTTGAAAACCGTGGAAACCCTCAATTTCATTGGTTAAGTTAATGAAATTGTTTCATGAAATTGTTTAATTTGATGAAATTGTTTCATATAATTCTTTTATTGATGAAATCGTTGCATATATTTGTGTTTTTTTAATGTAAAAATGAAAAAGTTTCATCATACTGCGAAAATACATGAAACAATTTCATCAGAATGAGAAAAATAGACAAAACTACATAAAAAACACAAATATATGAAACAATTTCATTAATGTAACAACCCAACCAAGACAAGACAAATAAAAGTAATTGCAATAATATTCCATGCCAAAACGGCCCCAAGCTTACAACTAAAATCAAGGTTTGCAACGGCAACCTATTACACAACTGAGATATATAAAGAAAGATAAACTACGGTGACGGTCTTCTATCCAATCCCGCTACACCTCCTCTTTACCCTTAACAGCTCCTCCTAGCTCACGCCTGCCTGAAAAAGGTTTTTAAATTTTGAAAGAGCGAGGGTTAGACCAAAGGTCTAGTGAGTCCCCTCTAACGATTATACAACAAAACAGTTATCAACTTTAAATCAAATAGACATATAAGCACCACACGAGTCATTCACACTACTGACCACACTACCGTCGAAGAGGGTATGTCTAACTCGCACTTCCTTAATTTTGGGACACACCCCCAATGGCATAAACGGGCCACACTCCCCGGTACGAGCAGGCGGGCCACACTCCCCGACTTAGGTCACAACTTCCACAAATAATGTATGCATACATTTAAATATCAACAATTTATAAACAACTTCAATAAATTCTTCATGAACATGCCAACGTATAAATCAAAGTTTTAATAAAACTTTCACAAACTTTCGTTAATAAAACATTTATTTCAGAAAAACTCACCTGGTGTCCTTTGCCTAAATCTCTGTGTCTACTTTTACGGCCCGAAACGAATCCTATAAGAAAAGTCATAGACTGATAAACTCCTGGTACTTTATAATTTAATACAGAAACCGACCCTAACATGTAACACCCTAAAATCTGAAGATAGCAACTTATTAAAAATTTTCTAAATACATCAATAAATACTTTGAACTACAACATAAATTGAGAATTAACTTCAACGCTCACGTTCATCCTATACATACACTCTGTTAAAGCACATATTTATTGGATTCAAGATCATAATTATCTGAAGATGGAAATCTGAAGTCAAAGCTGATAAAGTCGTCTCAATAAATAGTCTAGGGTCCTTTTATAATAAATAGTCAAAAGTATGTTTCCGTATTTTATTTATTAGGATTTATATTTCATTATAAGTTTAGATTTAGTTGTTGGGCCTAAACCTTGTCAAGCCCATTAGGTTCTTAAGCCTTTGTTTAAATAGTTTTGTTTAGGGTTAATGAGAGGTTAGAGATCTAAATTAGAGAATTAATATTGTGAGAAGGCTGCAGTTCTGCTTGGTGCGCCGTGAACAAGAGGAAAGCAGAGAGATTTCAATTTCAGTTTATCAAAAACACTTGTAATCGCTTGCTTAATCAATATCAGGTTTGAATTATTGTGTTAATTATTTGTTTACTTTATTGAATGATTGCGTATTGGGACACACAATTGGTATCAGAGCAGGACAGATTGAATTGAAAAATTTTTGTTTTCGGTTCTGCTTTTTTTGTCAAAAGATTCATAATTTTTATTGTGTGATTGTTCATTCAAGTTATTATTGATTGGATTGTGTTTGTTTTGTCTATTATAGTGATTGGGTATTGTTTGATTTGATTATTGCATCGATTTTGGTTATCAATTTGTTGAATTTGTTGTTCTGGGTTCGTTCACGAAGTCAACACTGTGTCATCAATCAATTTGTTCTTTAAGTGGTTTTATTGAAATTAATTGATTGTAATCTGTTCTAGTTGGTAAATTGATCGTTTTAGCAAATTTTGGTTGTTCAATTTTGAGTTTTGATTTGTTTTCTGGGCTGATTTTGGTTTCTGGGTCGATACTGCATCAAGAACATATCGGTCTTTGCTCTTCCGATCGAACTCTTTTCTATCGGTCTATTGCATTCGACCGATACACTCACAGTTCACCCGGTCTAAGCTTTTATCGGTCGAACATATCGGTCTTGTTTAGTGTCAGTCGAACATCCATCCGGTCTTGCATTCTATCGGTCTATTGCATTCGACCGATACACTCACAGTTCACCCGGTCTAAGCTTTTATCGGTCGAACATATCGGTTGAGTAACAACGGTCTAAGAGTATATCGGTCGAGTCATATCGGTCAAAGCATCTATATCGGTCAAATCACTCGACCGGACTTTACAAGTTCCCGGTCGAACTCTATATCGGTCAAATCACTCGACCGGACTTAACAAGTTACCGGTCGAATCAATTTTACCGGTCAAGCAAAGTTCCGGTCTTACATATTACCGGTCGTTGCAATTCCCCGGTCGAACTCTCTACCGGTCTTTATAAGTCTCCGGTCGACTCAATACCGGTCGAAGCACATCCCCGGTCGATTTTTGCAAACTGTAACAGGAACCCCCGTGCTAAGTCTGCGAAGGGGGGCAAAGTCCTGTTTGTAATCAGATTTTTCTGAATTTCTTTCTAAGACTTTCTGTATTGTGTGATTTTATCTTCATTTCTAACGATCTCATCCAGTTGATTGTCTCAATATCAGATAAGTTTGATTTCTAATCGTATAAGTAAAGATGTCTCGGGAAGCTCTTGCTATTGGAACAGATGTGAAGCCACCAGTACTCTTCAAGGGGGAGTACGAGCAATGGAAGGATAGATTTTTGGACTTCATTGATCGACATGATTTGGGAGATGAAATCAGAAAATCTCTGAAAGACGGGATCATGACACCTCCGACCAAGGTTCTCACTGTAGCCGGAGAAAATGGTGTAGAAGAAGAGACTGAGTATAAGTTATCGATTGGTGAATATACGGAAGATCAGCTGAAGAGACACAAGGGTGACAAGCTGGCAAGATCATTTATTCTCCAAGGCATACCGAATGAAATATACGTCAAGATTGATAGCTACAACGCTACCGGTAAGCAAATGTGGGATCAGTTGGAGAAGATGATGCTTGGATATAAAGTTGGCAATCAACTCAAAGTTTCCACCTGCTTGAATAATTATGAAGAATTCAAAGCTAAAGCTGGAGAATCACTTGAAGCCACTTATGACAGATTCGTCACATTACTGAACGAGCTGAGCAAGAACAAGATCAGCAAATCTAACGTGGAGCTGAATGTGAAATTTCTCAGCAACCTTCAGCCTGAGTGGAAGAGATTCACCAGACAAATGAGATAGCTGAAGGATTTGCACGACATTCCTCTTCATGAAGTTTATGAAATCCTCAGACAGAATGAGGAAGAAGTGGAAGAGATCAAGGCTGAGATGAAAAGGGCTGACAAAGCAGTTGCTGATCCAGTTGCTCTTGTGGTCAAGAAATCTAAGAAGAAGAAGGTGATAGAATCCGAATCAGAAGAGGCTGATAGCGAGGCAAAGTCTGACTCTGACGATTGTGAGCAACTGAAGGAAGCCATGTTTATGTTAACCAAGGCTTTCCAAAAGAAGTTCTATAAAAAGCCAAACTCCAATAGTCAGAGGTATTCGTCTGGTCCGAACAACTACAAGCATAAAGAGAAAGTTGAAGAAAGGAGACCAGAAGAAAAGAAGAAGGATGGAGCTGAAGAGACCAAGAAGGAAGAACCGATAAAGTGCTACAACTGTGGTAGACTCGGTCATTTTGCCAAGGACTGTCGCAAATCAAAAGTCCGAAACTTCGACTACTACAAGAATAAGATGCTTCTAGCCAAGCAACAAAAGGCTGGAAAAGCATTAATGGACGAGGATGAATACTGGCTCGACCATTCGGACGACGAATCTGAAGAAGGAGAGAAGGACGAGACAGCACATCTGTGCTTGATGGGAAAGAACCAATCAGAAGCTGAAGCTGATTCTGATGATGGAGATAATGATGAGGTATGTAACTTAACTGAATTTGATTTACTGAACCAAATGAATGCCATGATGTCTAAACTCCAAGAGTTAGAGTCGAAACTGAAGCGTGAGAAAGGTATCATAAATGAGAAAAATCAATCTATACATAAACTTAGTAATGATATTGCTGAGAAAAATGTATTAATTGAAACTTTGCACAAAAATATAGACACCAGCGCTAAAGAAAAGACTATAATTCATAAAGAGTTATCTGAAACTGATTCAAAGTTTAAAGAATGTGAGTTTAAATCTAGAGAGATTGCTAAAAGGTACTTTTCTACTTCAAAAGAGAATAAATCTTTAATAGAAAAGGTGAATGCTTTGGAAGAAAAATTACATACTATTGGTCAAACTGAACACACTATTCATTTGAACAAACCTAAAGAGATACCTGATACTTGGGGACTTGGTTACAAGAACCCACATCATCTCAAAAAGATTATATCTGAAATGCCTGCACTTTATGACTTCGGGTTTATGTTGTTGGCTCCTCAACATCCTGAACTCAAACCCTTTTGGACTAGTCTGTCTGAAAAAGATAAAGCCATGGAATATGATAAAAGAAAGAACACTCTAAAGTTCAACTTCCATTTCGCTATGAGAAGTTGAATAACAGCTATAGTTCTAATAAATCAAAATTTCTTTCAAATGATTACTTTGAGAGTTATTATGTACAAGAGTTGGAGGCTAAACCCATCGAAGGTAAGCTTTACGTCCCTCCTCTAGTTTTGGAAAGTAAAATTTCTGAACTCGAGAATACTCTTATAGAAGAAAGAATTTTGATGGACTTAGAACAAACAGTTTTTTCAACAGTGTTCAAAACTTCTAATTTTCCTAAAATCTCCAAGGCTTTAAATTCGGATGACAAATCTGGTTCCCTTGATAATGAACTTAATTTATTAAACTCTGAAGGTGTTTTAAATGATTGTGTTTCTCAGTTTGATTCTTCTTCTAAACTTCCTTATCATTCATCTTGTGTTGTTAATTCCTTTGGATTACCCAGTGTTTTTGACAAAGGTGAAACATCAACGAAAGTTGATAAATCAGTTTCTGTGAAATCAAAGAAAGCAAAAGGAAAGAAACAAAAATCTCAGCTTTCACAGAAACCGATCCCCACTGGTAAGCCAAAGAAGAAACATTCTCTTAATTCTCATCATTCTAACTCTAAAGTTTCACATGTTTCAGATTTGAGAAAGCAAAGGGTTGGAGTTAAGACTGCATGGATACCGAAACAGAAGATAGACGAGAAAGCTAAATCTAGTTCTAGTTTTATTTTGAATAAAAAGACTTCTAGTAAAGATGATGTGATTGTGAATGTTGCTACTTTTAAATCTAATCTTGTTGATTCTCGCAAGAAGTACTCTATAAAGCAATTATTCCAGTTAGCACCATCAAATAAAAAGTTTTTACATTATGATGAATGTGATTATGCTTCTCGTAAATATTCTGATGCTTGGTATGGTTCATATAATGTTTCATCTTATCATTATCATTCGTCTTATCATGATTCTGGTTTTCAAAGAAAAAGCGGACCCAAATTTAAATGGGTGCCAAAATCAAGTACTAACAGTGGAGGTCCCATTTTTAAATGGGTTCCTAAACCTCTTCTTTCTTGATTTGTGTTGTGCAGACCCGTCATATGTGGTACTTGGATAGCGGGTGTTCCAAGCATATGACCGGGCAGAAGAGTATGTTGTCTAATTTTACAGACAAATATTGCGGCACAGTTCGTTTTGGGAATGATCAGTTTTCACCTATTCTGGGATATGGTGATGTTGTACATGAAAATCTTACGATCAAGAAGGTGAGCTACGTTGAAGGCTTAGGGCATAACCTATTCAGCATTGGCCAGTTCTGCGACAAAGACTTAGAGGTTAATTTCAAGGCCAAGACATGTTCAGTACGCACTGAAGAAGGAAAAGAACTCTTGGTCGGCACTCGCAAGTCAAACCTCTACACCATCAATTTGTCAAAGATCCAGGCTGACAATCAGGTCTGCCTACTATCAAAGGCCTCGATGCAACAAAGCTGGTTATGGCATCGACGGCTTTCTCACCTCAACTTTCGGTACATCAACAAGCTGGTCAGTGGCAAACTAGTGAAAGGTCTTCCAGAACTGAAGTACGAAAGAGAACATCTATGTGCAGCGTGCGAAAAGGGAAAGATGAAGAGAGCCCCACATAAACCAAAGCCTAAACCGAGTACCAGCTCTCTATTAGAGTTGTTGCATATGGATCTATGCGGTCCTATGCGAACGCAAAGCTTAGGAGGAAAGAAGTATGTGTTGGTTATCGTGGATGACTATAGGCGATACACTTGGGTTAAGTTTCTACGGTCTAAAGATGAGACTCCCGATGTTCTCATTACGTTTCTGAAGACGACCCAAGTCAATCTGCAAAAACAAGTAAAGATTCTCAGTACTGACAACGGCACAGAGTTCAAGAACAAGATAGTTGAAGAATATCTCGAATCGGTCGGGATATCACATCAATACTCTACTGCTCGCACGCCTCAACAGAACGGAGTCGTCGAAAGACGCAATCGTACACTCTTCGAGGCCGCTCAGACAATGCTCAGCCAATCTGCATTACCTTTATTTTTGTGGGCTGAAGCTGTATCGACTGCGTGTCACACTCAAAATCGCTCCATGATACACCGCCGATTTCAGAAGACTCCGTATGCGTTGATCAACAACCGCACACCAACCATTAAATATTTTCATGTTTTTGGTTGTACGTGTTATGTTCTAAACGACCGAGAGAATCTGAACAAGTTCAGTGCTAAGGCGGATGAAGGCATCTTCGTTGGATATTCCTCGACATCTACTGCATATCGGGTTTACTTGAAAAAGTCGAAGACAGTGATCGAGAGCGTCAATGTTGCATTCGATGAGGATATGACTTCTGTGAACATCAGTTCAGAACCCGTCATTACCGGAGTACTAGCTTCTCGACCAACCAGTCCAGGACCTGCACCTCAAGAGAACAAATCAGATGGCGCTTCATCGTCTACTTCTAAATTATCTGATTTGGAGTTATTATTTGAACTGTTCTATGATGAATTTCTTGGTTCTAAATTGCCTAACTCTGTTGTGGTTGACAGGATAGAAGACTCGATGACTACTCATCCGACCACTTCTGATATCTCTACTGAATTCGGTTCCCCTATTCAGCAAGAAGTTCCAGTTCAAAAGCCTACTTCGACAGTTGAAGTTGTGACCAACACCGCTGAGACAGAAGTAGCTGACTCAGTAGGATGTACTGTAAGGATTGATCATCAGATTGACCAAGTTGTACCTACTGCAACTTCTGCAACGACTACTTCAACTGAAGCCCCCGTTAATTCTGAACCATCTGAAGGAGATATTAGTGGATTCCTAGATGCGGACAATGATCAACATGCATCTAATCCACTCCCTCATGAACATAAGTGGACCAAAGAGCATCCGGTACATCAAATTATTGGAGATCCTTCTGCACCGGTGCAAACTAGGTCTGCAACATCAAATCTATGTATGTATGAATCCTTTCTGAGCAAGATCGAGCCTACACGCGTATCTGAGGCCCTTGCCGATTCAGATTGGGTAACTGCGATGCAAGATGAGCTGAATCAGTTTGAAGCACTGAAAGTCTGGAGACTCGTACCCAAACCGCAAGGTAAAACCATCATTGGTACGAAATGGGTGTTCAAAAACAAGAAAGATGAAGATGGTACCGTTATCCGAAACAAAGCACGACTTGTCGCCAAGGGATATAGGCAAGAGGAAGGGATAGACTACGATGAGACTTATGCTCCAGTGGCACGTATAGAGGCAATTCGGATGTTCTTAGCCTACGCAGCCCACAAGAACTTCACCGTCTATCAAATGGACGTGAAAACAGCTTTTCTGAATGGAGTACTCAAGGAAGAAGTCTATGTCTCACAGCCAGAAGGGTTTGTAAATCCAGATAAGCCGAACCATGTCTACATCTTGGATAAAGCTCTTTATGGACTGAAACAAGCTCCTCGCGCCTGGTATGATATTCTATCTCAATTCTTGGTTAAGTCGGGTTTCACAAAAGGTACGGTTGATACCACTCTTTTCATTAAAAAAGATAAAGGCGATATCATTCTTATTCAAATATATGTGGATGATATTATATTTGGTTCTACAAATCCCAAGTACTGTAAGAACTTTGCAAACCTCATGGTGTCACGTTTTCAGATGAGCATGATGGGAGAGATGAACTTCTTTCTCGGATTGCAAGTTAAACAATTTTCAACGGGGATTTTTATCAATCAATCTAAATACATTCTGGATATTCTTCGGAAGTTCAAAATGGAAAATTGTAAACCGATTGGTACCCCAATGGCACCTGGTACTAAGATTGGCACCGATCTTTCGGGAAAGGCTGTTGATGTTAGGACTTATAGAGGGATGATAGGTTCTTTAATGTATCTTACTTCTAGTAGGCCGGATATAATGTTTTCTACATGCTTATGTGCTAGATATCAGGCCAATCCTAAAGAATCCCATTTGTCTGCTGTAAAGCGAATCTTCAGGTATCTGAAGGGGACTGCAGATCTTGGTATGTGGTATCCTAAGGATACAAGCTTTGAGCTAACATCTTATTCAGACGCAGATCATGATGGTTGCATGTTAGACAGGAAAAGCACCTCGGGTCATATACAATTCCTCGGAGATAAACTCGTCAGTTGGGCTTCGAAGAAGCAATTATGTGTCTCCACATCAACGGCCGAAGCGGAATATGTAGCTGCTGCTAGCTGTTGTTCTCAGGTCTTGTGGATGAGAACACAACTGCGAGACTATGGATTTCATTTCAATAGAATCCCGATCTATTGTGATTCGAATAGCGCTATTGCGATTACCGCTAACCCTGTTCAGCATACTAAGACCAAACACATAGATGTCCGGTATCATTTTATAAAAGATAATGTAGAAAAGGGGACAATTGAACTTTACTTTGTAAAAACCGATTATCAGCTTGCAGATTTGTTTACCAAACCTTTAGACGAAAAGAGATTTAATTTTCTTGTCTCAAGACTTGGTATGCTAAATCTTAAGACATAATCGGTAGTTACCTATTAAAGTTTCTTATTGTGTCTATTTATCATTTCTTTAGTATTATTTCCGCATGATACCTGCTCTTTAACAGTTTGTTCATGATCTCAGGGGCAGTGTGACAACTATTTCATTGATGGTCAATGTTAGTTTGAGGGGGAGCATATTTAAATGCATTGTGCTTACTGATAATTGTTAGTGATGCATGATTCTAGGGGGAGCATACAAGTAAAGAGTATGGCTATGACTTCTGATTACTTCTGATCAGAACTCGTACACTAAGTGTTTTACTGCTTTATGTCATTTCAATTTCAGTGAATAAAGTTTCTTTGACTAGACTTTTAGACTTCTGTAGGTTGAGAGATGCTTCAAAGATCATATCTTTATGACTTTAAGCTTGACTTCGCGAGATGTAAGACTGTACTCGAAAGGTATAATTTCTCTTCTTCATCTCATATATGGTTGAAAGAAGGACAACTTTCAATCATAAGAAAACATGTTCTTAAATGGTCAAACCACTTCCCTATTCTCAAACAGATTTCTTGAATTGGAAGTGTGATTTTAAATGTTTTCTGATTCATCTTTGAGCTTTAACTGATCAAGTTAAATCACCTGAGCAACGTATGCTTCATAGGAAAACATGGGATTAGTGTGCTAGGATTTAAAAGAAACTTCTATGGATTCACGTTAACCAGTGTTTCCTACCCAAGAAGTTAATCCTGTAGTGGTTAAATGTGAGGAGGTCAAAAAGAAATGAGTGTGGGATGTGTGATGAGAGAAAATGTAAAAGAGAGTTTGGTTAGCTGTGAGCTTAAAGACTAAAAGAAAGAGAGTGTGAGATCAGAGTAAAAGAATTTTCAAACTCTGCACCAACTACTTTCTGAGCCGGGCAGCCACATTTCTAATGCTTCACATTTCTTTGGTGAACATTATTGAAACAGGCAACTAGCCCATGCCAACTCTTGACATTACCCCACCAGCCACTCATTTTATTCTCAACAAGAAAATGTTTCATTTTCAAAGGGGATGCAGCACATATGCTATCTGATTTTCATTTGGAAAATCTGGATATTGAAAAGAAGAAAGTTTGCCCCACCTTCACACTTCACTAATGCACATTGAGTCTGTGTTTAACTACCTGTTGTCTCAGTGGTTTACACATTTTGAGCCTTATAAGCAATCATCTTATGCTTAATTTATTCCATCACTTGCACGAACACACAAAGAATTTGTTTCTTTGTCATAACGTTCATAGAAATTGCCTTTGTGGTGTTTCGATGATTGAATGGAAGCCCTGGGGGAGTGATCATCACAAAAGCTCCTTTATATTGTGTATTCGTTACACACAGTGACTTTGTATTACTGACAGACAATTTCAACTGATTCATGTGTTGATTCAGGTGTTACACTTCATTTTCTATTTTGTCTGGATTTGCAAAGATCTGGATGCACATCTTTATGAATTGACGGATAATCAGTGGTTCTGTTTGCAAGATCAATGGTGGAAGAAATTTCTTGAAGACACGTTTTGATGAACTCTTTGCTCTTTTCATCAAAAAGGGGGAGAAGCGTCAATCAAGAAATGCGGAGATCAAAAGTTTTTGAAAGAATTTCTGAAGATATTATGAAGATTTGTTGCTTTGAAGAAATTTTCTTTGAAGATGATTTGCTGAAGCATTCCGAGCTGAATCTGGAGATAATTTCTTTCCAAAAGATATTTTCATCGATTGGGGAGATTGCTACATTCTGAAGACAAAGAGGAAGATTACATTTTCTAAGCTTAAAGAATGATCTTGATCTAAAGGGGGAGATTGTTAAAGCACAATAACAGTTACTAATTCCAACCTACGGAAGACTTCACCGACTACTCACTCTTGTATAAAGCTAAGGCTCAATCCTCATTGCACTTGCTAGAACCAAAACTCCAACTGGAACCTGATGCACATGCCGACAAATAAAAGGTTAAGCTTAACGCCTAGTGAGCATAAGAGTTTTAACATGAATGAATATATCTTTAAAAGACAGGAAATCAGTTTTAAAGCAAGATCCTTCGAAATATCATACTTCAAAATGGAAACGACACATTTTCCCATAATATACACTTTTAAAGACAATGCTTCCCAAACATGCATTTCTTATAAAACAATGCAACCTGTAACTCACCCAAAACGGGGTCATAGTTTGATACTCAAATGTGCTAAAATGTAAATAATACTTCATAGCCCAAAACACCCAAAACTCGGGTGGAACATAATACTCGACCCTTAAATAACGGAAAACAGTCCATATAAATATGATACGCCATTAAAACATGGAACTGAAACTTAATACTCACGCGACCATAAAATGGAAGGAAATCCAAGTATCAAAACATGGACAATTAAATATCCAAAATACATCGGGCCGACAACGGGGGATACCCGTATCCGTGGAGAGCGGAGGAACACAAAAGTATGCCACTCAACCATCGTTCATCGCATGACACCTAACGACATAAATGCCAAAGTGTCCCTACGAATCCTTGACAAGTTCCACCCAAGAGACGAGATACCTTGATGCCACAACGGACACCCGAAAGGCCCGGCACGTCCGAGGACTACAACTATGGATGGTGATTTGGCCCGACCCGGTGGGGAACCCGGTTCACCCGACCCGACCGGGGCCGGGGATTCCCCGCTTAACTGGGTCCCGGGTCCAGGGGCGGGGATCCCCGTTTAGAGAAAACCGGGGACGGGGCCGGGTATCACACCCCCCGACCCGCCCCATACCCGGTATATGTAAATAAGTTAATTTATTTTATATATATATTATATATGTATATGTAAAATTTGTAAATAACTAAATAAGTTAATTCATTTTCCTTTTAGGGTTTCAGTTCACACTTCTCACAAAATCGACCGCATCCAGCATCCTCATCCCCTCACGACTCATGAGTGCTTACCCCCACCCCTCCGCCCTCGCATCCACGCTCCACCATCGCCGTCGACTGCAATCTTCAGTCGACTCAGTGTCAGTCCTCACCTCGATGGCTCGACAGATTTCGCCTCTGATTATTCAGCCGACGACTCGACCTCAGTGCCTCAATCTTCAGAGTTCAGCCGCGACTCGACCTCAGTGCCTCTGAAATCTGGTGTGTTTGATTTCTTCAATCTGAAATCTGGTGTGTTTGATTTCTTCATCAATTTTTAATTTTATCTGAAATCTGGTGTGTCACAGTGTCACTTGTACCTTCATCGATTTTTAATTTTATTTTGTAGTTTCTCAAACAATTTGAAGTCATTTGGTGTGTGTTTACTGTTAAGTATGAATGACTAGACAAGATCAAATTTGGGGCAACATTTAGCCAGATTGAATCATATAACTTGTTTGATATGTGTGTTTACTGTTTAGTATGATGAGCTTGGTTAGACATTCTCAAATTGGTGTTGAACGGGGCCGGGGCCGGGTCTCTGACCGGGGACGGGATCACCGTTGACCGGGGATGGGGATTCAATCCCCGCACCCGCCCGGGGCCGGGGCTGGGGATGGGGCTCCCTACTACAAACCGGGGTCGGGGCCGGGGAATGGGAACCCCCACTACTAGAAAAGTGAGTTTTAGCGACGGGCCTTTAGCGACAAAATGTTTCAGTAAGAGGCTATTGCGACAACATGTCATCTCTATAAACTATTTCTGACAATAAATTGACTTTTAGCGACAACAAAAGTCGTTGCTAAAACCCCTATTTCTTGTGGTGCCCGCCCCATCCCCGCCCCGTTCCTATCCCTAACTACAACTGAGGAAATTCCCCTACGGCGGAGATCTAGGCACCCACCCACATGGTATCGCCCAAGACTACCTCCTCCTAGTGCCTACTTGTCAAGTTGGTCATAAAACATGAGTCCCGGAGTCCAACCCCGTACCACCCAATTGACCATCAAATAAGACTGACTCATGTGCCTATGGATCCAATGCAAGACAGTCTAAAATTACACGACTATACCTGAATGACAACAGCACTCGAGCCTGTAATTATAAATATGCAATAAAATTCATTAAGATGTAAGCCATGAAATGGGACTCTATATCGAGCCATTAAACCCGGACAAATGTCCACAAGACTCTTTTAAGCCAACACCGAGCTAAAATACTCAAAATCCATTTGACCAATACTCAATGGTCCCCCAAATAATGAAATGTCTTTAAACAACGTTTACGAAGACACATACCTCAAAGACGAGATTAACCCAAAACTCAACGCGTAATGGGACCAAAGGTTTTCCAAAGGGTTTATGAATGCAAATACACCAAAATGCATATAACATAAAATAGACTCCATTTGTACAAAATCCTCGAAGATGCATAAATCATAAGATAAATCTTACTTGTACAAAATCACCAAGACTACGTAAATCATGCTATTTAGTTGTCGAAATGTTCAAAACCCAATATAAACATTTTAAGAGGTTAACACAACCCAGGTTTACTAAATATGAAAACTTACCAAAATACTCACTCTTTAACATATAACCAAGTAAAATATATTTTTACTTCAAAATACACAAAACTTATCAATAGTTAACCATTTTATATAAAACACTTTAAAATAAACATTTTGGCATGTACACCGTTTTCACAAATCAACATGAACTCACCTTGCTAGATTTAGGCTAAATCTAGGTTTTACCCAACGAGCTCTTTTGAAGGGCACTTGAATCCGCAAGCCGAAAACTTCCAAAACCTAGATTCAAACACTCCAAACCATAAATATCCATAATCAACCCCATAGACACATTCCCCAACATTATAAACCAAAATCCCTAAACGAGATCAAAACCCTAGTTTCTCCAAAACTAACAAATCTGAGATCTGATAAACCAAACACTAGGGAAACATCCAAAGAACATTTACAACCTTAAATCAAAGAAACTTACCATTAAAGATGACGAGACTTTCCGAGGACACCCAAACCAACTCTTCAACCCGAGCTCCCACACTTTGAACTTGATGAGGAAGATGAAGATGGAGGTTTTGTGGTTCAAGATCCCACTAGCTAGATGATGAAGGATCATGTGGTTCAAGGAGGAAAAACCCTCAAAATAGGTTAGGTTCGACTTTGGGGGTTTGGGGGCCGGTTTGGGAGAGAAAAGGGAAGAAGATTTAGGGTTTGGGATTGAGAGAAATGAGGCTAAAGGCTGAAAAATTGGCTTTTAGCTCGACAGTGTGCCACGCGGGTTATGTTGCGACCTTAAGTCACGGGCATAAGTCGCCCGTTTCCCCAGACCTCACTTCCAGTGAGTTACGTGGCTTGTGTCGCGACTCCAAGTCGCGCCACAACTCGCGGCAGCCCAAAACTCCGTTTTCTCGCGTCTTCGCACCTGGTTCGATCCTCGATGATTCCATAGTAAAACTCACCTAATTACTTGGCACCTTCTCGTTCCAATAGTCAAACTGCTCCCGAATTATTACTAAAGGAAAACTCCAATTCACGGGTGTTACATAACACCCTATAGCTCCCGAGTGGTTGGACCAATTTAATCTAATAGAACCCGGTCCACTAAATACTTATCAATCCAAACATGATAGCAAACGAACAACTGGGCTTGCTAAATTATTTGCCCAAAGCCCACATGAAACAACCCATGGGCCACGACCCATCTCACCAACACCCCGACCGGGGCCGACCGGGACCTCACCGACCGGTGTCGACCGGGGCCACCCCGCCCGGTATCCACCGGGGTCAAAACTCCCGGGTTCTCCCGGCACCTTGGTGCCCAGGGTCCCCCGGTCCCCCAAACTCAGGTTCGGTCGATCGACCATCAGTTCTTTCGACGAGAAAAACGATGGTTGACTCCATCTCCAACATCGATCGGGGATCGATTGCAAACCCAAAACCCCTCATTAATCTGGTTACTTAATCCCATAACTAAATAACAACTCTAATCTCAATCGATCATTTACCACATTGATGGTAAATTAAACCCAAAAATCCCAAAGTCTCAAGAACATCTGATTAAACCAACAATCCCAATACCAAAGGCTAACATTGCTACTAAAACATCTACTAATGAAGATATTGATTTGAAATAAACTTACCTTAAGGAGGAATCAATGAAATCTTGAAATCCCAATCGAGTCGCCTCCTTCCTTGCTTCGTTCCACAAGAAATCACCCTAGTCTCCCTTTCTCTTCTCAGCCGCCAACCAAAAACAATATGAGATCATTAGGGTTAAAACCCTTTTTATATCAATGTTACATCTAACCCTCTTCATCTTTGATTCTCAATCAACTAAGCACCCAACTTTAAAAAAAATGTAACTTGTACATGGTTATTACAATATCCCCCCCCCCCCACAAGAATTCCGTCCCCGGAATTCCATCGCTGAACCCGCTGGGGTACTGGGATCTCATATCCGATTTCAATTCCCAAGTCACCTCTTGTCCTTTATGAATTTGCCACTACACTTTCGCGAATCGGATCTCCTTATTTATTAACTTCCCACCTTGTGGTCCATAAAAGTCATTGATTCCTAGATAAACTCAACTTCTCATCACACGCATTTCGTCCAATGGTATTGCCACATTGGCTTCAGCCAAACACTTCTTCAGACTTGACACGTGAGGGGTGGGGTGGATCCCGCGCAGATCCTCGGGTAATTCTATTTTTAGGCTACTTTCCGACTCGCTCGATGACCGCGGATGGCCCAACGAACCTTGGTCTTAACTCCCCTTTCTTCCCGAAACGGATCACACTCCTCCGAGGCAGGACTAGTAACTTTACCTTGTCCCCACTTGAGACTCATGCCTCACACTTTTCAATCTAGCCAACTTAGTTCCACTCAATTGCTCAAACCATTTTAATCAGATACATAGTCGTACGTAACCATCGGATTTACCCCTCGATTAACTACAATTCCCTTAAAGAAGAGATTTTACCGGAGTTAACACCACGGCCACATGCCTCACCGACAAAAGTAACCACCCAAATTGCCAACATAACATATATAGTCCTCCTTAAACATCATCATGAACTCACAATCATGAGTTTCTTCATCCGGCAACCCGCCATAGCAAAGTAACCTATCCTAATACGACATTCGGCTAGCGTATAAGTACTTTATTTCCTGAACCACACTGATCACAACTCATCGGTGCTACCCAACTCATACACACCAAACATACATCGCCCCAACGTCATCACTCCAACTGCTTACGGAATGGAAGAAAACCTCCTCAATCTAAGACCTCCGTAGTCCACCAGCTTCAACTGGTCGATTGATGTGACGCATATTTCAATTTCTCATTGCATCCACAATCGTCCAACCATATGTACCATAAAACCAAGCTTCACTTGCTCAACACGGAGTGACTATGCTCACACAAACTGTTCCAATTAGTTTAGCATTGGACGACCGGCTCATTTGGAATCTCTCTCCACGCAATCTCTGGTCTGCCATTATGGTCTTTCACTCTGAGCACTACGTCCAACCACCTCTTCTTTTCCTTCTAGAAGACTTCAAACCTACTTCTAAAGGCCATCTCATTGATTAACGGTGCAAGCTTAGACCATTTGTATGATTTAGATTGCTCAACACTCAAACTACAACGTACACCATGATCTCTTTCTCACCCCTTCGCTAGGGATTCATACACTTACTAACGGTGAAGTCTGAAAAACATAATTCCACATTTTTGTATTTAAACATACCATTTCCACTTCCTCCTACTAGTGTAGGACATTACTCGTTCCATTCTCTGATCGACCAATTGCGTTGAAAGCACCTTTTATACTACTGCATTAACCAACGATTCCTCACAATTCTCATTCGAGATACTCAACCAGGCTCTCCCAAAGCAATACGTAATGCTTGAATACACCGCACATTTCTCGCTATCCTAAAAGGGTTGTTCCATCCGCTAAAATTCCTTTATTCCCAAAGGTGACTTCGAGATCCCCACGGATTAACATAACTATTACCATATCCTCAAGAACTAATCCGTTCGATCTTTCCAACAATATCTTGGGGAATAAGCTATATTCGCCCATAACCTGACGCAACACAAGAACACCAGGTTCCTCTTTTAGATAGCCACTAACTGTCATTCGAAACATTATCCTCAACTTAGTAATACCTCGATACCAACCAAACGCCCATTCATTCAACGACATACTCACCACTTTTGGACAGTTTACCAAAATCCTCAGACGAGTATTTCTACCTACGCTCATTCCAGTTCAACAACTCGAATCCACTACTTATCCTCAATAAGTCTTTACATACCAAGGACTTGTACATCTACCTTGGCATAAATATCATTGACTCATACACATATCCCCATCAACAAACTTGTCACTTATAAATCATTCCCCAGAAATCTCCAGACAAAGATGTTCATCCTATAACAAAAACACCTGTCGACCACCACCCTTAAAGAAGTTCCTTCCCACCATAATGAATTGTACACCCACTTATGTCATGAAAATCACCAACTTATCGATGCAACCACCACCCTACCACCCTATCACAGCACACCCAAAATCTCCGCAACTAACTTGCCCACACACATTTACCTCCATTTTCATACGGATGATAACACCAATATCTGAATTCAAGGCATTTCGCGACTTAGTATTCCTCGAGTCTGAATAAAACGCAAAACTATAATCCTCCAAATTACTCAGCCAGATATTTCTCCTTGCCAGCTCAATCGCGATTTGCTAGAAACAAATTCTGGCAGCCGGAAAGATTAAGCGTACTACCCCTAAGATTTAAACGCTCAAAGCGCAACCCCTCCAGTTGAGCTAAATAACTTCACTCCTACATAAACCAACAAAACCTCATCGAATATCACCTAACCGAAAGGTAATCATCCAATTCCGATGTACTCACACCAAGTGGTCCATCATCACACCATAAAAAACCCAACGAAACCATCCATGGCTACTTCTTCATTTTCAGCATCCCGTCAATGACCTCGAAAATGGTCGCTAGCTTCAACATCGACAGTCTGTATGGTGATACTTCAACCACATCTCCGACTAACCAAGATTCCCAATGGGACCTACCTCTCCCAATCCAACAACTTACTAATATAAGAGCATCATAACGACTTCGAATTCCACCCTGGGCACAAACATATACCGACATCCCCATCTTATGCCACTGATCAAGCGAGTACGCCATAAAACATCCTTAACGTCGAAGGTCAAGGCCTCCAATAACCACCTCCCACTATTTAACACATTTACTTAACAGGAACGCCAAAGTCAAGAATTGACTACCCTCTGATCGAGCATCACACTTCCACTCTCAAAACTATCATCATTCTTAATTGCATCCTTTCCCCACGACCTAAAGAGTTCATAGCCTTCATGCGTGACACACCAGAATTTAATTCTTGACACTTTTCAAAATTTAGAAGGGACTACATTATGAAACAAACTTGAGTGTACACTACACAACACCGACTAGCCACGCGCAACGATTTCAAGAATTGTTTAACCCTAACTCCACGACAAAATACTCTTCACCACACCCCAATATCGGTGTTGGCACAATTGAAACTATTTTCGATGAATTTTACCCACCAGATTTATAAAATACTACAAAATTGCTTATACTGAGTGTGTCAAACGACTCGCACCCTCATTGATATGACAACACATGCTTGTACCAAACTCACTTATAAAATCATGCGGTCCAATGTTGTTTTGATTTTCATAATAAAGTTAACTCATTTTCAAAGAGATATGAAATAATTCTCCCACACCAAAAATTGAAATTTTATCATTCAACGCAATAAACTTGTCTATTCAATACCAATACACGTTTGCACGTGTCGACACGTTTTCAAAACAAACACCTCGTAAGGCACACACACGCCAAAAATATCTGATATGAATGATATGAAAAGGCTTCAGAAAATTGTTTGAAACACAATGCATAGGACTCAATATCATTGAAGACTATTTACTCTAACAAGGTCAACTATTTACACTCACTATGATTTATCCCAGACTCCTTACTTCCGACCAACCAGCCGGGTTCCTCTCCTATGCCACAATCTCCGGCACCAACGCTTCCCAACATCCTTGAATGTCCAAGTACCAGTTACCATCGCAACTAAAATTTCGCAAGTCGCGCGTCCCCACTTTGACCTCAAACAAACTTACCAACCATAGCTCAATTCCATCTGCTCCTCACTACTTTTTATCAGTCAGCACTGATATCATCTCCCAACCGCCCTTCAATTAGCTACAGCTCCAAAAGCCTCAATTCTATCCTTCGATTCTTGGATTAACACTCTCCTGCTTCTGTCGGTCCTTAACAATACTATCAAGTTCTTAGAAACAACACATTAATCGATTACCAACCTGTATTGATATATAACAACGGTTACAAGGTTGATCAGATTCAAGGTTTGAATGTGTTCTCTGTTTTCTCTCTTTTTACACCTTTAAGTGTGTGTTTTTGTTCTTGATAATATCAGATCTAATCTATTGAGAGATTGAGAGATACAATATCTAATCTAAAGTGTGTCTTACACACTTCCTACAACTTGCAACAACAAGTTGTATTATAAAACTATTATAACTAAATAATATCTATTATCTAGATATTATTTCTAATAACTAAACTAGAAACTAATAATAACTAACTAAGTTACTAGATCTAATATCTATTAGAAATAGATATTTAAGCTAAGTTAACTATTACAATAACAAACAATTACATTGACATTTATTACAAACGACATAGACTTTAATATCGAGAGTCGACGTTTCGGCTTTAGCTTCAGATTGCGATCTTCAGATTGGATGATCTTGAATCCAATGAGACTGTGTCTTAACAATCTCCCCCTTTGGATCAAGATCATTAAGAAAATGATTTTAGCAATTCAGTCTTCTTGTTTAGCACAGAAGATGCAATCTCTTTCTCTAGCTCTTAAATCAGCATGTCTTTTTCTAACGATCTCCCCCTTTGAAGAGTGGACGTGATTCTTGAAACATGTGATCTTTGCCATTTCTTGTGTAGTCATTCTCCCCCTTTTTGATGTTAAGTGCAACGACTTCATCAAAATTAATTGTAAGAAATGTCTATCTTGCGGTTAGAGCCCCGTGATCCGTCAATTCAAAAGATATTCATCCAGATCTTTTCAAATCCAGATAAAAATAGTCGTGTAACACCTGAATCAACTAATGAATCAGTTAACATGTCTGTCAGTAACACTAAGTCACTGTGTGTAACGAATACACATTGGAAAGGAGCTGTTTGATATTGACTCCCTCAGGGCTTCCATTTAATCACCGAAACACCACAAAGGTAATTTCTATAAACGTTATGACAAAGAAACTAATTCCTTGTGTGTTCGTGCTTGTGTTGAAAGAATTAAGCATTGATGATTGCTTTTTGGCTCAAAATTGTGTAAACCACTGAGACAACAGTAAGTTAAACACAGACTCAATGTGCATGATTGAAGTGCGAAGGTGGGGCAGACTTCCTTATTTTCAATATCCAGATTTTCCAAATGAAAACCAGATAGCATATGTGCTGCGTCCCCTTTGAAAATGTGAAACACTTTCTTGTTGAGAAGAAAATGAGTAGATAGTGAGGTTTGATCAAGAGTTGGCATGGGTTAGTTGCCTGTTTCAATAATGTTCACCACAGAATTGTGAAACACTAGTAATGTGGCTACCCGGCTCAGAAAAAGTTGGTGCAGAGTTGTGATATTCTTTTAACTCTGTTCTCACACGCTCTTTCTTTTAAACAGTTTGCTTACTCTAATCACACTCATTCCTTTTCGCTTCTCACACTCAATCACTAAGGATTAGCTTCTTGGGTAGTAATCACTGGTTAAGGTGATTCCATAGAAGTTGTGTTAATTCCTAGAACAATGATTCTTGTTTTCCTATGATGCATGTGATGCTCAGATTGGTTTAACTATTTCAGTTAAAGCACAATTTAGATCATGAAAACATTTAAAATTACACTCCCAAAATATAAAATCTGTTGAAAAAATCGGGAAGTGGTTTGAACATTAAAAACAATGTTTTCCAATGATTGAAAGTTGTCCTTCTTTCAATCATATATGAGATGAAGATTTAGAATTATACCTTGACGTACGATCTTCAATCTCATGAAGCTAAGCTTAAAGTCATAAACATATGAACTTGTAAGCGTCTCTCAAAATTCTGCAAAAGTCTTATGTCAAGTCAAAGTAAAATTTATTCACTTAAAATGAAAAGACAAAAAACAGTAAAACTTTTTAAAGTACGAGTTCTGATCAGAAATAATCAGAAGTCATCACCTTTTTACTCCCCCTGAAATTATGCATTTGAAAAATTATCAGAAATATTATGCATAAAATTTCAGAAAAGTATGTACTCCCCCTTGAAGGTTGATTTCCTCATTTGAGTATCGAAGTACAATTTCATTTTCAGCACGGAGTAAGGCCTTTTGATCTTTGAAGTGCGAGTTCTAAACTGTTGTGTTTAGAAGTCAAACTTCGTTGAAGTACGGGTTCTGAACTGAAGTATTCAGAAGCCTTTTTTTGACATTTAAGTCCGGGTTTTGAACTGTTGTGTTCAAAAGCCTCTTTTGTCATTGAAGAACGAGTCCTGATCTGTACATAATCAGAAGTCGATTTCTCTTTAAGCTTTGTGTGCCTGCAACACAGATTTAGCTTTAGGTACCTAGTGGAATTTGGGTCCTGCTGTGTTAGCACAAGATTTTGGTACCCATTTCAAATTGGGTCCTCTTTTCTTTTGAAATATAATGGAATAATTAGTATGAGATGAATGCACATGGTAATTTCCAAACCAATCTCCAGAATCTTGACAAGACATAGAAATATGTTTATCAAAAATAGAAGACTTTCTAGCAGATAAAGATAAATGAAATAATTGCTTCATTGTATATTGTTTACGAGAAACAGCAAGTTTTGAGTTCAAAAGAGCAACATCAGCAATTAAGACATCTTTACTAAGCGAAGTATTACTACAATTAACACTATTAAACGATGAAACGGTCTTGTCAAGCTTCCGTTTGGGTTGCCATTGAGAATTTACTTGTGGCCTTTGCTTGCTCAGATCTGAAACATGTGAAACCGGGGAGTTAGACCTTTGAGCAACAAGCGAATGCTTCTTCTTAGAATTACCAGTAATGTTCGGTTTCTGTGAATGCTGAGATATATTCTTACCTTTAGCATTTTTAGCTTTCACAGAGACTGAGTTATCAACTTTCGTTGATTTTGCTCTGTTCATAGGCGTACTGGTTTTTCTCAAAGTTTTCTTAACAAAAGATGAATGGTTAGGAAGTTTTGCATTAAAGTCAAATTGTTCAAAACAATTATCTAAACCACCATTAGAGTTCAGAAAATCAAATCCTTTACTTGATGAACCAAACATATCCTTTGAGTTTGAAGCCTTAGAAATAACAGAATTTGAAAACACAGTTGAAAAAACTTTTTGCTCAATATTCATCAAAAGTCTTTCATCTGATAAAGAATTCTCAAGTTCAGAAATTTTACTTTCTAAAATGAGAGGAGGGACATATAGTTTACCTAGAATAGGCTTCGCCTCCATTTCTTTTTCAGTATAACTTTGAAAGAAATCACTTGAAAGAGTTTTCTTCTTTTGATATATTGGATTTTCATCATAACTATTATTCAATTTCGCATAATAAAATGGAAGATGAACTTTAGATGATTTCAAACGTTTTTCAGTTTCGTTGGCTTCATCATTTTCAGATAGTTTAGTCCAGAAAGTTTTAAACTCAGGGATTCTGCGAGCTAATTGCATTGAAAGATGATCATAAAGTCATGGCACTTCAGACATCCCTTTTTGTAGACAGTGAGGATTCTTATAACCGATTCCCCATCTCTCTATTTCCTCTTTGGGTTTGTTTAGAAAAATAGTCTGTTCAGTTTGACCCATTTTATATAACTTCTCTTCCAAACTTTTTAATTTTCCCAGTAAAGAAAAGTTTTCTTTGGTACAAGAAGCATGCAATTTTGTAAGCTCATAAATATATATCTCACTTTTTAGCAGTTTAGACTTAAGATCAGAATTCTCTTTAAGAATTATTGTCTTTTCCTTAGCGTTGGTGTCATTATCTCTATGAAGAATCTCAACTAATACTTTCTGCTCAGCAATTCCATTGCTAAGTTTCTGTATCAATTGGTTTTTGTCAGTTATGACACCATTTTCTTGCTCAAGATTAGATTCTAACTCTTTTTGTTTTAAACTCATGGCATGCCTTTTATTCATGAAATCTAAATCTGATAGATTACATACCTCTTCTTCTTCATTGTCTGAATCAGCTTCAACATCTGATTCTATTTGGCCCATCAAGCACATGTTGACGGCTTCATCCTTTTCTTCATCATCTTCTTCATCATCTGAGTGATCAAGCCAGTATTCATCTTCAGCCATCAGTGTCTTGCCTGCCTCCTGTTGCTTTGCAAGAAGCATCTTGTTCTTGTAGTAGTCTGAGTTCCTAACTTTTAGTCTTCGGCAGTCTCTAGCATAGTAACCTGTTTTGCCACAGTTGTAGCACGTTGGTGGTTCTGGCTGACTGGATCCTTCAGTTTTGAACTTTCTTTCTTCCGGTTTCCTCTCCTCTATCCTCTTTCCTTCAGCCTGATACCTTCTATCTTCAGGTTTCCTCTCTTCTGTTCTCTTCCCTTGAAATCTCTTTCCTTCATATCTGCTTCCTTCAACCCTTTCCTTGTGGATGTAGTTGTTCGGACCAGATGAGTACCTCTGACTGTTTGATGTTGGCTTTTTGTAGAACCTTTTCTGAAAACCATTTGTCAGCATCATCATTGCTTGCTTTAGCTGATCATTTTCATCTGTGTCAGAGTTTGCATAAGCTTCATCTTCATCTGATTCGTACACAATTGTTTTGTTCTTTTTCTTCCTTACTACAAGAGCGACTGTGTCATCAACTGTCTTTCCTTTCTGTCTATTCTCAGCTAGAATTTCATCCACCTCTTCTTCATTCTGACGGAGGGTTTCATACACCTCGTGAAGTGGAATCTCATTCAAGTCTTTGATCTGCTTCATCTGTCTTGCAAATCTTTTCCATTCTGGTTGAAGAATGCTCAGGAATTTGACGTTTAGCTCAATTTGAGATTTGTGGACTTTGTTCTTGCTAAGTTCGTTCAGCAAAGTCACAAACCTGTCATAGGTTTCTTCTAAAGTTTCTCCCACCCTGCCTCTAAATTTTTCATAGTTATTTAGGCAGTTGGAGATTTTAAGCTGATTCCCAACCTTCGAACCCAGCATCATCTTTTCAAGTTGATCCCACATTTCTTTGCCGGAGGCCTTGTAGCTGTCAATCTTTACGTATATTTCATTTGGGATTCCTTGTAAGATGTATGACTTAGCTAATCTGTCGCCTTTGGCTCTTCTAAGGTTATCATCTTGTAGCTCATGAAACTTAAGTTCAACTTCAGTAGGCACATTTCCAACTACTCGAGTCGTCATGACTGGTTTCATAACCCCTTCTTCAATGGATGTCCTGATGAAATCACCCAGCTCATGTCTGTCAATGAAGTTCAGAAATTGATCCTTCCACTGTTCGTATTCTCCTTTGAAGAGAACTGGTGGCTTGGTGTCAGTTCCTATTGCAAGGGCTTCTCTGGATGTCATTTTGAAGAAAATTCTAAGTGTGGAATAGAAGCTTTGCGTTTGAGAAGGCTTGCGTTTGGGAGCGTAAAGTTGTGATTTGCGTGTCTAGTTGGAAGCTCAAAGTTGAGGTTTGCGATTGTAGTGGGAGGCGCAAAGTTGAGTTTGTGGGTCTAGTTGGAAGCGCAAAGTATGGTTTGCGTTTCTAATGGGATGCGCAAAGTAGAATTGTCTTTTGAAGAGATGAACACAATGGCTTAAGGTTTGCGTTTGTCCTTGAGGAGCGCAAAGTGGGCTTTGCGTTTCACTTGGGACGCGCAAAGTGGGACTTTGCGTTTGACTTGGGACGCACAAAGTGGGACTTTGCGTTTGATGTGAGACGCGCAAAGTTGGATTTTGCGTTTGATGTGAGACGCGCAAAGTTGGATTTTGCGTGTGTTCTTCTTCAACTTTGCGTATGTTCGTCCTGTTCTACGAAAAATCAACTGAAACTTGTTTTCTTTGTCGATTAGCAGTATAAATCTCTACCAATATGTCTAGAAACACTTCTAGAACTGAATGTAAGCACTCGATCTCACTAACACACACTTTTTCGAAATTAAATTTGACTGTTTCTTCACTAAAATCACAAAATGGAACTCGATAAGTGATTTAAAATGAAATCAAACAACAACAACTCTATCTAGCATGCTAATCGATCACAACTTGATCGATTTTAACACCTAAAACACTTAAACACTCAAAATCAATTTTTCACAAGAACACAGAGTCGTTTTTCAGAAAACTTGATTTTTGATCTTAATCAGGCTCTGATACCAATTGTCGGTCCTTAACAATACTATCAAGTTCTTAGAAACAACACATTAATCGATTACCAACCTGTATTGATATATAACAACGGTTACAAGGTTGATCAGATTCAAGGTTTGAATGTGTTCTCTGTTTTCTCTCTTTTTACACCTTTAAGTGTGTGTTTTTGTTCTTGATAATATCAGATCTAATCTATTGAGAGATTGAGAGATACAATATCTAATCTAAAGTGTGTCTTACACACTTCCTACAACTTGCAACAACAAGTTGTATTATAAAACTATTATCACTAAATAATATCTATTATCTAGATATTATTTCTAATAACTAAACTAGAAACTAATAATAACTAACTAAGTTACTAGATCTAATATCTATTAGAAATAGATATTTAAGCTAAGTTAACTATTACAATAACAAACAATTACATTGACATTTATTACAAACGACATAGACTTTAATATCGAGAGTCGACGTTTCGGCTTTAGCTTCGGATTGCGATCTTCAGATTGGATGATCTTGAATCCAATGAGACTGTGTCTTAACAGCTTCCCATCAATTGCAATAACAATCTACCAAACCGAAGCGTAAAACTCATCTCCTATCATATTATCTTCCTTATGGACCCATGAGATCCTTTCCCAACGAAGTATCTACATCCCGCATGATTTTCTTCCCAAACGACATTCACCTTACAACCACAAGCGAACTCACATAACAAGCCAGACCAACACTATCAATTCATAGATAGGACTCTCTACCCTAAACTACACTCAACAATAGCAAACAAGTATGCCCAGGTACCTGTAAATTCATAATGGCATTGGCCAGATGCAATTCTGAATTTACCTTACATGAGAGTACTCACTATTGTTATCAAGCTTCTCGATGATCAAGGTCTTCCTTAAAGGCTTCCTAAATCTCAATTGTGTTCCCTACTCCACAGTTTAAGTTTAGGCCCATCCGGTCACCTAAATCGCTTAAACTATGGCTCTGATACCAACTATAACAACCCAATCAAGACAAGACAAATAAAAGTAATTGCAATAATATTCCATGCCAAAACGGCCCCAAGCTTACAACTAAAATCAAGGTTTGCAATGGCAACCTATTACAAAATTGAGATATATAAAGAAAGATAAACTACGATGACGGTCTTCTATCCAATCCCGCTACACCTCCTCTTTACCCTTAACAGCTCCTCCTAGCTCACGTCTGCCTGAAAAAGATTTTTAAATTTTGAAAGAGCGAGGGTTAGACCAAAGGTCTAGTGAGTCCCCTTTAATGATTATACAACAAAGCAGTTATCAACTTTAAATCAAACAAACATATAAGCACCACATGAGCCATTCACACTACTGACCACACTAACATCGAAGACGGTGTGTCTAACTCGCACTGCCTTAATTTTGGGACACACCCCCAATGGCATAAACGGGTCACACTTCCCGGTACGAGCAGGCAGGCCACACTCCTCGACTTAGGTCACAACTTCCACAAATAATGTATGCATACATTTAAATATCAACAATTTATAAACAGCTTCAGTAAATTCATCATGAACATGCCAACGTATAAATCAAAGTTTTAAAAAAACTTTCACAAGCTTTCGTTAATAAAACATTTAGTTCAGAAAAACTCACCTGTTGTCCTTTGCCTAAATCTCTGTGTCTACTCTTACGGCCCGAAACGAATCCTATAAGAAAAGACATAGACTGATAAACTCTCGGTACTTTATAATTTAATACAGAAACCGACCCTAACACCCTATAGCTCCCGAGTGGTTGGACCAATTTAATCTAATAGAACCCGGTCCACTAAATACTTATCAGTCCAAACATGATAGCAAACGAACAACCGGGCTTGCTAAATTAATTGCCCAAAGCCCACATGAAACAGCCCATGGGCCACGACCCATCTCACCAATACCCGGACCGGGGCCGACCGGGGCTTCAGCGCCCGGTATTGACCAGCTTGCCCTGGGGTCGACCAGGACCTCACTGCCCGGTGTCGACCGGGGCCACCCCGCCCGGTATCGACCGGGTTCGCCCGGCACCTTGGTGCCCAGGGTCCCCCGGTCCCCCAAACTCAGGTTCGGTCGATCGACCATCATTCTTTCGACGAGAAAAACGATGGTCGACTCCATCTCCAACATCGATCGGGGATCGATTGCAAACCCAAAACCCCCTCCTTAATCCGGTTACTTAATCCCATAACTAAATAACAACTCTAATCTCAATCGATCATTTACCACATTGATGGTAAATTAAACCCAAAAATCCCAAAGTCTTAAGAACATCTGATTAATCCAACAATCCCAATACCAAAAGCTAAAATTGCTACTAAAACATCTACTAATGAATATATTGATTAGAAATAAACTTACCTTAAGGAGGAATCAATGAAATCTTGAAATCCCAATCGAGTCGCCTCCTTCCTTGCGTCGTTCCACAAGAAATCGCCCTAGTCTCCCTTTCTCTTCTCAGCTGCCAACCAAAAATAATATGAGATCATTAGGGTTAAAACCCTTTTTATATCAATGTTACATCTAACCCCCTTCATCTTTGAGTCTCGATCAACTAAGCACCCAACTTTTTAAAAAAAATGTAACTTGGACATGGTTATTACGATTAACAAAAGAATTACATGAAACAACTTGATCATATTAAACAACTTTATAAACCAATTTCATTAACTTAATCAATGAAATTGACGGTTTCCAAAGTTTCCAATTGAAACCACCTCTCTCTCTCTCTCTATATATATATATATTTTTTTTTTTTGATCACTTATGTAATTTATTAAATTATAACGAAATAAATATTTTTATAATAAAATATAGTATTAGAAACTTCTTTTCAAGATATATTAAAGTGACACTAATATAAAGAGTTTATAAGTTTCCAACTTTTATTTTTTTTAACTTTTTCTATATTTTTTTACTATTAATATATAATAATTTAAATAAATTAAGAAAAACATAGTAACTATATAAAAATAATATTTGAGGACAATAAAGTGAAAATTTAAAGAATATAAAATAAAATAAATAAGATTTAAATAATGAATAACATATAAAAAAAAAGGCGTATTTAATGTTTTAGAAGATAATTAGATTTTTTAAGGTTATATTGGTAAAAATAAGTCTGTTCCACCTTGTTCCATGGGGTGGGGGTGGAACAGGCATATTCCAATTTTGTTCCACTATGTTCCTGTTTGTTCCACCTAACAGTCTTGCTAAACATGAGACAATGATCATTGTTTTGTTCTGTTTAGTGTACCAAACGCAACCTATGAAGGAAAAAGGGGTCATTTGTAAATAGTCAAAGGTTTGTGTGCAGAAAGACTAAAGCATCAGGGACCAATTTTGGAAATATTTTAAGATATTGATAACGTGTTCTCCAAAGAAAACATGCATCCTTCCATTTAAGATGTGGCACCATTTGGCAAATGTTTTAAGGTTTGTAATCAATTTTCATTTGTGCATAAGGAAGCTAAGGGGGCGTTAACAAAACGCTTACCCAATAAGCGTCCAGTAAGCGCTTATCAATATTATTTACCTTGTTGATTGATTTTGGCGAGGACCAAAAAGCTTACCCGGTAAGAGACAAGGGTAGGACCAAGAGTCTTACCCCATAAGTGTGGGAAATGACTCTTACCAGGTAAGCGCTTACCGGGTTTAAAATGCTTCCAAACAATCTATTTTCATTGTTAAGGATGTTATACGATAAGGTAAATGAAGGTGAATAACTTGCCGGTAAACACTTACCCGGTAAGAATTTGGTAAACGACCCCTAAGTAAAAGTTTGAATTTAGAAAAGGAAAATGAGGGTTGAGTGCGAGATTTTACTCATGGGTTGGAGCTTTGATTTAAGGTTTAAGTTTTATTTATACTTTTGGCATAATATGGTTTGGTTTGTTTCATTTTTTTTTCATTTTGGGGTAGGACTGAGGCATTGTTTTAAAGGTTTGTTTAAGGTTTTAAAAGGGGATATTTTATCGGTATCCATTCGATTTTTATTTATGGAATTAATTAATTCCACTAGTGTTTGGTATTGTTATCCGTTATTGATTAAGAGGCGTTGATCAATGTGAGTTTTTCTTATATTCATTTTAAACTGAAATGCATATCCTATCAAATGCTTACTATTTTAAATGTTATGTCATATTGGTATGTTTGGAATTTACCGTTAACTGTAATACGGTATTTGATACATGTTGTTTTATATTATCACATGTGGTTTTATGACTGATATCTGAGTTAAAGGGACTTACACAGCAGAAGCTCGTGTGCGTGTGAGGCTGTAATGGTCCACGTAGGGGGATATTACTTTAGCACACGAATGTGTTTGGTGTGGTTCCACAGTCGATACTGATTGCGATCCTATCGTGGTGTGTATTTTTTTTAGAAAAACGATTGTTGTGGCTAGTTACCTTGGGAGGGATGTAGTGCTTGCGGGCCTACTTTGTTACCATTTGATTAATGGTTTTATATTAAAGTGATTTTTACTGTATTATATGACGGACAGGGATTTCTTACTAGATCCTTTGGTCTAACTCTCGTTTTCAAAACTAATGCAGTTTCAAGTATTTATCTTGTTAGAATTGCTAGCTTGGGAAAAAGGGTAAGCGATAAATTATGGTGAAGGTTGTTTCAAATATTGGTTCGTTAGTATTGTCGGGTAACTATGTTTCGAGGTAATGGTTTGGGTGATTATAGATCAGTAAGAATCTAAATCTTCGGTTGAATTTGTTTGTTTCTGTGGTTAAAGAGTCAAAGAGTCCTTGATGGATAGGTTGGTAAATGTTTATTATTTTTGTGGGTAGATGTATTTCTGTCCACTGCGTTTAGTTTTTGAGGTGGTTCTGGGAAGATTGTATTATCTGGTCATTTTAGATTTCAGGTTGGTTGGTTTCCTATATATGTGGTTGATTTATATTTTTTGAGGTGATTTTTTGAAATTGGGTTGTTACAAATGGTATCAGAGCCTTAGTTTAAGTGACTAGGTTGCTGATAACCTAGACTTAAGCTAAGGAGCATTATTTTATGATTTTATCAGTAATGTTATAAGAGTTTAATGTTTATGAACTTTTTTTGGTATAGAAAAGTGATTCAAAGAGATAGGTGTTTACCTAGTACTTCCCTTCGATTTGAGAATTTAAGTCGTGAAATGGCTTTATATTATTAGTGTTATGGTTAGTAGGAAATAAAAAAAGTTCAATAAACATCTTAAAGGTATTGCGATGAATATTGTGGTGTGGTTTGTGGTAGAACTAGCATGTGATTAGATGGAGATTTTGTCGGTCACATGAGGAGAGACCGATGTTGATAAGCTTCCTTTATGAAGTGGTTTAAGTGAATTAAATATTTAAGACTTTGCATTTGGCCTTTTTATGCTAAGTTGAAGGTGTAAGAAATTGAAGTGATAACGAGTTTGCCATTATGTTAAGGAATGGATTTGTGTTGATATTATAGGATGGGTGTTCGTATGAGTTATGTTGTGATGCCCTTGGGATAAATGAAATATTTTAGATTGTATTTTCTCTAGATTCGAGAAAATTAAGTCGTGATATGACTTTATTTTAATTTGATGTTGATGTATTGGTTGGTGTGAAGAAAACATCTTCTAATGATGATATTGCGGTGTGATCATTAGTTGACTGAGAAATTGGCGTTGTATGCCAAGGTAAACATGTAAGTCTTTGATTAATTATCGAGCTTTGCAGGTATGCTAAGTGATATCATCAAATTATTATTGAAAGATATGATGTGATGTGATTTCTAAGTGGGATTGAATATATATGCCTGTTATTTGATCTTGATGGCATCTTTGGATTATAATTTTGTTTTGGGATGGATGTCTCCTGGGATGTTCTTGATGGGAAATCAAGGTTTAGAAGTAAGATCGATTAAGGTATCAGGAATTATAGGCAAATATATGCATATGTTGGAATAAGAACCAAGGGTTTTAGTAGTATTTGTTGATTTCTTAATAAAGGATTGATAATCTTATTTGGTCATGTTATAACTATGGATAAATTTATCTTGTTCCAACTGGACATTGATGAAAATGTCAGATTCGGTTGGTTCATGATGCTTGTAGTAGATTTGAGGTTTTGATTGAAAACTTGAAATATTCCTTATGTGTTTAAGGAATACAAGTGGTTCGGTTAACTCCATTTGGAGATCAGAAAGTGCATTGTATTTTGAAGCATTTAGTATTATTAGTTATGATTTAGTATGTTAGAATCATTGAATATCTTGATTATGGATTTTGGTGGAACCATTTGGATAGACTTAGTCTTGCAAATATTAATGTGGTTTTGGGGTTTGATTTGTTGAAATTTTGATTAAGCATTGATGAGAGATAATTAATCGGTATGTTATGTTAGTGTGAGAAAGCTGGGTAAAAGTGGTAGATTGTGGTGTTCGATGAAAAAAATCGTTGGATTCAATTAGCCTTGGTGTGCTAAATATTTCGTGTCTTTATAACATTTAATGTTGTGCTAATTGGAGTAGTGCAGTTGGATGGGTTTTTTTTTTTTTTTTTGTGAAATGGGTAAATTTTCAGTTAATTTGAAATTTTATGGTCTATTTAGTTGATTCGGTGGAAATTTTGATTATGTTTGATTTAGGATTTGGATTGGTTTTGAAAAGGTATTATTTGATGTATGTTAAAGTAGGGGTGAATATGTGAGTGATGTATGTGTAAAGTTCAGATGAAGTGGTTAGCCTTGATGAGTTATTATTCCTTATTTACTAAGGGCGTAGTGCTATTTGTGTGAAAATTTATCTCGTGATGTTTGGGTGTTACTGAGAATAGCATGTTTGTTCGTTAAGGGATTATTGGTATGAATCTAAGTGAGAAATGTAAAAATGATTTTGTGTTAAGATATTGAATTAAGTGATTATTTTGGTAATTAGTCAGGGGTTTATGTTTGTTATGGTGTAAACCTCATTTAGAATTCTTTCTTTTATAGAATTGCAGTTGTTTATGGTACCTGAATTTAGACTTGTTTTGAATTTCTAGATTTGCGATATTGAGTTATTTGAAGATGGAAAATAAGGTAATTTTGTTTTCCGATTATTAATCGAGGTTGTGATTATTAAGGATATCATGTATTTCGTGAGTTTAATCAGAGTTGTGCAGCGGAAGTGTGACAATCTATTAATATTCGTTTTGTTTTTCGAATGATTGTTCCAAGTAGTAACAAAGGATCTATCAAGAAAATCCAAAGTGGTCGGTCATGTGAAAGTCCTTTGGGTTTCCCTAAATGCATTGAAGTGAGGAGAGAGTTTGATCTCGTTTTGGTAACCAGTTACCCTCGTTTGTGATTTAAATGAATTCTGGGATGGAATTCGGTTAAGTAGGAGAGATTGTAATAAACCCAAAATTCATAATGGTAATATTTTAGAATCTCAAAGGTTGTTTTTATTAAGGGTTTCATTTTTGGAGGACCAAGTTGAAACGTGGTGTATAAAAATGAAACCTCTCCCCTATTGGATTCATCTCCAAATCGTAGGAAGCAAAAGGGGTCATTGTAAATAGTCAAGGGTATGTATGTAGAAAGCCCAAAGCATCAATGACCAATTTTAGAAATATTTTAAGATATTGATTACGAGGTTGTTCGGTTTGTTTTCCATTAAGATCTATATGGATAAAACTGTCTGTATTGATAAAGTTGTATGTATGATATCAGATAGATTATTGTTCAATTGTTGAGCTGAACAAACAGTCTGAATGTCATAAATGACCATTTTACCCTTCAGCCTATATTTTTAATCTGGATAAAATAGCTATTTAATAAAAATATTGAATCGATGATTTTCAATGATAAAAGTAATAACAATTTATATGCTTTTTAAATTAAAACAACTTGAATATCATATAGAACCATTACTATATATTATATATTATTATACATTATTTTTTGGAATCTCCTTATCACAACAACAACAACAACAACAACAACATCATCATCATCATCATCATATTGACATCTCTTCAACCCTTCTCCTCCACCATGGGTTTTTAAGAACCCAAAAAAACGAACAAAGAATTTACAAAATGGAAAATCAATTTCTAGCTAAAATAGCGAACAAAGAATTTACAAAACCCAGATCTACAAAGAACATAGATCGAAGAAGAAAGGAGAAATGGAAGACGCGGAAGAGAAAGAAGGAGAAGACTTAGAGAAGAAGAAAAAAACAAGGGCAATATTTGAGATGAAGTTGAGCCATTGAAGTCCACAAAATTCTCTCTTGAAATCCATAGCCTCTCCATTTGGTAAAGCTTTTTTGGTTTCTCCAATAAATATATTAAAGAGAAAAGAAGATGAAATGTGGAAATAGAGGGTTGGAGAGAGAAGGCAGTTGGAAAATTTAATGGGGAGATCGATATGAGATCCAAACCCAAAACCTTTGAGAAGAGATTGATGTGAGAAGACAAACCCAAAACCTTTGAGAAGAGATCAATGGCAGATCTGATGCTTGTGGAGATCTAGGTTAAATGGGGATGAAGATAATAGAGGGTGAAGTGTGAAAGATAAAAAGGGAATAAAAAGGTGAATAAATGGCTGAATACAAATGACTTTATTTTTCTAGCTGACCGATTCAGCCATCGGCTGATCTAATAAACCAGTTCCAAAGACATAGATATGGATGAGCGAATCAACCATATCTAACATACAACCTTAAGCCGTAAACGAATAGCCCCTACGTGTTCTTCAGAGAAAGCATGCATGCTTCCATTTAAGACGTCACACCATTTGGAAAATGTCTTGATGTTTATAATCAATTTTCATTTGTGCATAATGAAGCTAAGTAAAAGTTCAGTTTTAGAAAGTTAAGACGTGGAACCATCAAGTGTCTTGAGGTTTATAGTCTATTTAATTTGGCAAATGCTTCCATGCCTAGACTTAAACTAGATGATTACATGTGAAAGTTAAGATGTTCCTACCATGCTTAGAACCCGCACAATGATAAATATAATGGGATAGAGAAAACAAGATGTAAGGTAAATTCAAATTATATTTGGCCAATGTATTTCTAAGTTTACAGGTGCATGTTGTGCTTAAATACCTAATTATAATTGGGGGTTGTGATTAAGTGTATCTATTTTGTGAATTAGCAGATGGCAAGTCATTCTCGTCATACAGGGAGGACTGCCTCAATTACCTCGGAGGGGGAAGATTTGGAACTTGAAAATATACCTGTAAGATCCTCCAATGCTCTTGGAGGAGGCAAGAGACGAGGAAGAGGAACACTTGAATCTGAAGTAGTCCTTGAAACCACAATTGTTAGTGCTCGAGGCCAGGGAATAGGCCGAAAGAGAAGGGAGGAGTAAGTCTGGATTCACCATTAGAACCTAGGGAGAGGTAGAGGTCGGGGGTCGAGTTTAGAACCCAAAGTTTTTCGTGAGAAGATTTGTCTATTGGAATAGGGCAAACTTCATGCCACACTACAATCACTATTGGGGCATCATCAGAATACTGAAACTGAAAATACAGAGAATCACGAACCTAGTGAAGAACTGAAGTGAACGGAGCGACTGCTACTCCTTCAAATAGTTAACTTGTCCCAACACCGTCTGCTACCATCATTCAAAAGGGATGCAATTATAAAATGTTTTTTGCTTGTAAATACCCAACATATTCCGGTGATTAGGATCCTATTAAGGCAATACGATGGTTTAGGGAGATTGAAGCAATCTTTGATACTAACTAATTTTCGAGTGAGGATATAGTCATATTTGCGGTAGACGTACTGAAATATGACGCATTGTTTTAGCGGAATATCGTAATGTCTTCGAAAGGCCTAAATGTGGCAAAAGGGATGTCTTGGGAGGACTTCAGCACTGAATTCAAGGAACAATTTTGTCCAAAAGTAGTAGTGAGAGAGTTGGAAGAGGAATTTCTCAGATTGGAGCAAGGTAATATGTCTGTACATGATTACACCTCAAGATTTTTAGAAAGGTCCTGTTTTGCAGAATTATACTTTTATATTGAGGCTCGTAGAGTTGAGAGAAGGCACGTCCTTTCGACAAAATGCAATGTGTAACGTTATTCCGGGTCTGGAAAAAAAACGTTTAAACTTTACTTTTTTAAGTTGAAGATTTTAAATGTCTAATATAATCTTTGTTTTCATCCAACTGATATGACATCATAAACTCTACTTCTAGAATGGGCATGTAATAAAGCCATTTGTTTAGTAGTGTCTAATTTATTTTCATTAGCTATCCAAATTTCCCACTAGGATCCTTCAAAGTGGCTACCATTGCCCATCTTCCCAATTGCCTCGCTACTGAGCTAATGCTCTTGTTGAGCACTTCCAACACTTCGATCTTTTGATAAGAGCCATCTTGACCATTCTACAATCTTCGAATTACTTCTCACATAACACCAGTTCTATGCTCGTCTGGGTTTAGTTAGATCCAAACCTGCCATCTAAATATAAATCTATTAAGATCTCACATGTTTAACCATGCATGTTTAATCTGATCCTATTTCTATCCCTTAATATTTTTTTTCTTAAACACTTGTACTAAAGTATGATACACATTGGGAGTACATTTTGTTTCATAATTGGGGTCAATGTTTAAATAATTTAACGCTAGCAATTTAACGATTTGGATTAATTAAACAAATTAATATCGTACATTATATTTTAATGTTGCTTCAAAATATTTTTAGTACTAGTAAGAAACAAACGAATTAAAAAGTATATAAAGTCACAATTCTTAATTCATTTTCTTACACATAAGAAATGATTAAAAAAATTCATAAAACAAGAAACAAACCAAATCCTAAATTAATAAGAAAAAAAGGCCGAAAAAGAGATTGGTCATTGGCCCAAAGCCCAGTTATGAAATAGTCATGAGGCCTCCTTCCTATTTTACTTTTTCCAAAATCCAATTTCAGGTTCTCCGGTTCTTTTTTATGTTTTTTGTTTTTTTTTTTGAGAGGGTATCCCAGACCACATTGGGCCCAGACTAATCCCTGGCAATATGGACCGAAGCCCGACTGCTAAAGCATGCAGCTCGGGGTCGAAGCCCTCGTACCTCCAGGATGCGTCCCCCAGGGTTCGAACATGAGACCGCTACTAGCTAGTCCACATGCCTTACCACTAGGCTAACACCCTTTTTTGGTTATGTTTTTTTGTTTGTTTTAATCAATTTAATCTTAAAATATAGTTCGATTTTAACCTCGGACCGTGTTATATTTTGTCTCAATTTGAACTGGCCACAACCCGTTCTTAGGGGCTGTTTGGCAGTTGCTGAATGGTTTAGTGCAGAATGATTAAGTGGTCTGAATGATTAAGAAGTTTTTATGACATAGTGTAAAATGAAATATGGTTGTTTGTTAATTGTTCATAATGAAATATGGGCTCTTAATGGTTAAGGGAGGGTCAGGATACAAAATCATTAAGAGGATTTTGGAACCATTAAGAGACAACACTTTTTTTGCCAAACAAGATTTACCTCTTAACGATTCAGAGATTGCCACTTAATGGAACCATTAAGAGGTAAACAAACATCCCCTTAGTGTTGTAAAAAAGGGAGCGGACCTACTAGTCTTTAATCAAGCTCAATCGGTTCCAATTCTTGAACCAATCTTGAACTTTGTTTTTTTTAATACGTTCCTAATGGTTATTAAGTAAATTTGACATTTAGGATTAATGAAACAAATAATTATAATATGTTTTATTATTAATAATACCATGAAGTATTCTAATTACTAGTAAAAGAAACAAACGAACTAAATCGTATATGAAGTGTTAAATTCATCAATTCATTTTTATGTAGTTAAGAAAATACTTTTAAAAAATTCATAAACCAATAAACAATACAAATCCAAAAACAATGAGAAAAACAAAAAAAACAAAAAAAGAGAATGGTCATTGGACCAAAGCCCAATTATAAAAGAGACATTAAGTCCATTATGCTATCAAAATCTAGCTTGATTATAATCCCTGATTGTATAATATTTGGTAGGGGTGTATGCGGGTTGGGTTGGGCGGTTTTTGACATTTTTACAACCCAACCCAATTACGACGGTTTGAAAATTCTCAACCCAACCCAACCCATTCAAAAGTATAACCCAACCCAACCCTTGCGGGTTAAGGCGGGTTGGGTTGGGTTGGCGGGTTATAAATATTCATAAAGTTGACGATTGAAAGACTATAAATAAATGCTAAAAATGTAGCCAACAAAGTTATTAGTTATTACAAATGTTCGAGGATCTACATCCCCTTTTCTTAGACGTGTTTGATTCATCATTGTCTTCGATTTTTGGAGACTTAGGAGTATTTTCCATTGCTCGTATACATAGGAAATATGATATAAAAATACAAAGTTAGAACCTACAAAAAGAACATATAATATTTCTCTACACAATAAAAATCAAACTTTAAAAACATCAATGCAATGAAAACAAAAATTCATGGTTCCAACTTCTATTTTAAAACATACTCCTTATATTCATTTATGTTTATACTTCTAATTTGAAATCTATTGTTCGAAATATACTTCATATGTTTATTTATGCAATGAAAACGTCGGTCTAGTTGTTTCAGTGTACTCGTGCATTCGTGCTTATTGAGACATATCGATCGACCTAGTTGAATTAATTCGGGCCTTGACGTAGTTGGATTAATTTTGGGCTTTGGGCTGTAAATTGGACTAATATTTTTATATATATTTTGGGTTTTTAATTTGACTAATATATGTATATACTTTTTGGGTTGTGAATTAAAATGGTTGTAAATATTATATATATATATATATATATATATATAAATTTATTGAAATAATATATATTAGTGACGGGTTGGCGGGTTGGGTTGGGTTGAGTTATGCTAACCCAATTTCAACCCTCCTAAATAGCGGTTTGGCGGGTTGGCGGTTTAGCGGGTTGACGGGTTGGGTTTAATTGGGTTGTTAGCGGGTTGGGTTGGGCGGGTTTCACGGGTTGAGGATTTCTTGTACACCCCTAATATTTGGTCTTTAACTCTTGATTCAAACCGGGCACAACCAGTTTTTAGTGTTGTAAGAGCATCTCCAACAGTTCTGTTATAATTTTTCTAAAATGGAGTATAAAAAGTTAAAATCTTTAAAAAAAATTACATCCAACTCCAACAGCTACTCTATTTTAACATATCTATCATCAATTATATTATTAAAATATTCAATACATTTAATAAAATATTAATTTATCTCTCCTAAACACACAACTTCAATGTGTCCTATTGGTGAAAGAATTTAATACTATTTCTCTCTCTTAAATAGAATTTTTAGAGATTTCTCCAAATTTGGGGATTTTTACCTTCTTTTTTTTTCTCTATTTTAGCATATGGTTTAGCATAGTTGTTGGAGCAAAAAAATTGCTAAAACTCACTTTTTTCTATTTTAGATAGTTGTTGGAGATGCTCTAAAAAATCGAGAATCGGTTAAGGAGAATGTGAAGCTATCAGTCTTTAATCATGCTCAATCAGTTGCGGTTATGCTTGAATCAATCTTGAACTTTGATCTTTCTACCTTGTTAATTATTAAGGGACTGTTTGGTAGTTGTTGAATGGTTTGGTGGAGGGTGATTAAATGGTCAGAATGACTAAGGGGTTGTTTACCAAACACTTACCCGGATAAGCACTTACCAATAAAATTTAACACTATCACTTACTTAGCGGGTAAGATTTTAGTCCACCAAAACGGTATAGTATGCAACAATTTTCCCGATAAGCGCTTACCGGTAAAATTTAACACTATCACTTACTTACCGGGTAAGATTTTAGTCCATCAAAGCGGTATCGTATGTAACAATTTTCCCGGTAAGCGCTAACCGTGGTAAGAGTCTTCGCCATCACTTACCAGGGTAAGACTCTTGGTCCTTGCCTTAGCTCTTACCGGTAAGATTATTGGTCATTGCCATCTTTATCCATAAGATAACATGACTTGGTAAGCACTTACCCGGGTAAGCGTTTGGTAAACGGCCCCTAAGAGACTTTTATGATATATAGCAAAATTAAATATGGTTGTTTGATAAATGTTCATAATGAAATTAGGGCTCTGAATGGTTAAGGGAGGTCCAAGATACAAAATCATTCAGAGAGTTTTAGAACCATTAAGAGACAAACTTTTCTTTTTTCAAACAAGATTCACCTCTGAAAGATTCAGGTGTTGTTTTTTAATGGAACTATTAAGAGGTAAACAAACAACCTCATAGAGTAAATTTAACATTTTAGATTATTTAACATATATTTCTATTTTTATTTATTAATAACTCCTTGAAGTATTTTTCTTACTGGTAAAAGAAACAAAATTGTAAAATATATATTCATAAACTCATATAAGAAATAATTAAACAATAAACAATTCAAATTCTACAATAATGAGAAAAAGGCCCAAAAATAAGGTAATATGCTTATCGGCCCAAAGCACACTTATAAGTTAAAAAGTAGTCATTAGGCCCAATTCTTCTTTTAAAATGTTTCTCGATTTTAACCTCGGCCGTATCTTAATTGATCTCGATCTGTACTAGGCGTAATTCATTCTTGGGGTTTCCTTGGTTTTTGTCAAAAATCGAGAACTGATTAAGTGGACGGACCTAGCAATCCTTAATTAGGTTTAATTAATTCCGAGTTATACTTGAATCAGTTATCGATCTTTTTATTCATCTTTGGTAATTAATAAGGGTAACTTATGTTGTTAAAAGATATAATATTAAAAGTTAATAGAACAATTATTTACTTTTTAATTCACATTATATTTCCAAATTTTACTATAACAACTTGGTATTACATAATAATAGAACTTACTAGTTTGTTCAACTTAAAAAACAAAATGAATGCAATAATGGTTGGCACTTGTGATCGCACAAACTTTTAGAAAAAAACAAAACTTTATGTAAACAAACCATAGACAAGTAGAAAAAACACGTGTAGGACATAATCATGATGTTAATAATTTGAGTAAATTACGGATTTGGTCCCTCATGTTTGATGACTATTACGGAATTGGTCCTTTAACTCCAAAAATTACATGATAACCCTCCAGGTATGCATTTTGTTACGGAATTGGTCCCTCGAGCTAACGGACGTCTAACTGCTCCGTTAACCACAAGGGTATTATCGTCATTTTTCCTTATTTAATTTATTTTACCATTTTTTAATTAGTTTTAATTATTGTTCTTGAATGTTCATCTTCTTCAACATGAACACCAAGAACATGATAAATGTTTATCTTCTACCTCAAAAACACCAACATTTTAAAACTCAAATCAAACTCAAAAACCAAAAACTTAAATCAAACCAAACCAAAAACTTAAATCAAACCAAAAACTCAAAAACCAAACTTAAATCTGAGAGAAGAGAGAGAGATCGAGACACAGATCTAAGAGAAGAGAGAGAGATCGAGAAAATAGATCTGAGAGAAGAGAGAGACGTCGAGAGAAGAGAGAGAGAGACGTCGACAACCTCGTCTTTTCCGGCGAGTATGTCGTCTCCGGCGACCAGCGACTTCGTCTTCTCCGACGACCGGCGATTTCTTCTCCCTGTGTCTGCATCTTCTCTCGATCTCTCTCCCTCCATCTCAGATCTCTCTCTCTCTTCTCTCTTCTCTCTCTCTTTACTTTTAATCTTTTAAGTGGGTTTTATTAGGTAAAATCTGAGAGTTATTTAGGTTTTTGATTTTTAAATCTAGGTTTTATTTAGATTTTTTAATTTTGGGTTTGATTTAGGTTTTTTAATATGGATTTGATTTAAGTTTTTTAATGAGTTTGATTTGGGTTTGTTCTTGGTGTTCATCATGTAGAAGATGAACATTCAAGAACAATAATTAAAACTAATTAAAAAATGGTAAAATAAATTAAATAAAGCAAAATTACGATAATACCCTCATGGTTAACGAAGCAGTTAGACATCCGTTAGCTCGAGGGACCAATTCTGTAACAAAATGCATACCTGGAGGGTTATCATGTAATTTTTGAAGTTAAAGGATAATTCCGTAACAATCGTCAAATGTGAGGGACCAAATCCACAATTTACTATAACAATTTTCTATGTGAAATTTGGTAGTTGGTACTTCCTCAACTACTCATAAAATGTCTCATTCCCCTTCAATTAATTATATATTATAACATTTATCAGAACACTGTTTATGAACAGTGTTCTGATAAATTACAGATTTGGTCCTTCAACACTGTTAAATTACAGATTTGGTCCTTCAGGTTTTTAGTAAATTACAGATTTGGTCCTTGAGGTTTTATCTCCCTGTTAGATTTAGTCCTATGTTTGTAGAGTTACAGACTTGGTCCCTATAGTTTTATTTTCCTCTTGGATTTAGTCCCCATAATTTGTTGATTCCAAAATAGACTTTCGATTTTGCATTTGCGTAACGTTTTGGTCCTCGAAACTAAAAGTTGTTAGCTCCTGACCGTTAAGTAAATGACATTTCGATCATTTATAACTTTTTCATTTTCTAATTTAAATAAATAAAAGTTATATTATAAAAATTATTTTTATTATATAAGCATAAAATAAAGATCCCTTAACATGCATCGCATCTCAATGACTGTGTCTTCTCCAACCCAAAACCTTCCGTCTTCCCCATCAATCCAAGCACATAGTCGTAGGTGATTCACGCACCAATTTTTTATTTATTAATAAAGTAATTTATCATAATTTATTTTATGTTTAATAATGATGTAAAATTTGTTTAATTCATATTTTTATTATAATTTAATTTAGGTTTAATAACAATGTAACTTTTTTTAGGTTTAATGATGTAATGTACCATTTGTCAATTTATTTTCGCTTCCTATTATACACACACATCATCCTCATAGGGCATTTTGTAAATTATAGTCATGCTGCTAACACACACAAAATGTTTTCTTCTCATAATTGGTAATGCTCAAATTTATGGTCTTAATATTTCTTTCCATCCGCAGCAACGCGCGGACATTAATCCCACCTCGTTATAAAACATTCTCTACTAAGATTTTAAATTTTTTTTTTACTACAGAACATTTATCTAGTAATTAATTTAAATTAACCTTAAAATTTTGATCTCGTTTGCAACTATAATTTCATTTTATATGACCAGTGGCGGATCCAGGATTTTTACATAGTGGGGGCACTTTAAGGTAAGTTAAAGGTTCGCAAAGTTGTTCGATGTGTTTTTTAGCTTAATTCTACGGTTTCGAGAGATTTTTGAAGTTTTTCGGTTAATTTCGAGGGATTTTTAAGTTTCTTTTTGTCGATTTTGATGGACTTTTTCTATTTTTTGGTTGACTTCAAAAGACTTGTTTGGGTTTTTGGTTCATTTTGAGGTACTTTCTTTGATTTTTTTGCTTGGTAGGGGCACCAACAGAAAAACACTTTTGGGGGGTGGGGTGGGGAACCATGATAGGATTGTTAAAAAAAATTGTTTTCAACCTACAAAAAACATGATTTTTTTGTTTTAGTGGGGGCCATCCCCACCAATTTGTAGTTGCATCCGCTCCTGTATATGACGTCTAAAGCATCTTTTATAACTTTAAATACGAAAATCTTATAAGTGTCTGTACTTAGAGTATATTTTTCTAAGAAAATAAGAAAGAATTGAGACAAAAAGCTTTATAAAACCATACTTTCGATTAAAAAAAAAAGATTATATGAACTTGGTAAGGAGAGTGTGGACAAAAAGGATAGTTTCATATAATATAAAAAGTTATATCATATTTAACCACTAACTTTATTGCTCTTTGATCAACTACTCATCATGTGTCTTATTCAACTAGAGGACACATCCATCTATACGTTCATTAAATATACATATATAGATGCACGTAAACATGTTTCTTTTTTTAATTTTCTTTGTACTTCAATTTTAAGGTGTCGTTTACTTAAAAAAGTGTTGATTAATTGTTAATCGGGTAAAATATTCTGATTAAGTAAGTAAGTCTCTTCACATTTATCGGTTAATCAGCAACATTTGTTAGTCAGAAGGTGTAGTAAATTAACAACATTTTCTGATTATCTCATACACGATAAACTATACTTACCCAATAAAATTAAAAACTATAAACATGTAAATAAACAGTATTTAAGGGACCGTTTACCTAACGTTTATCTGGTAAGCGTTTACCGGGTGCCATTTACCTTATTGGTTGAGTATAGCAAAACCGAGAATCTTACACGGCAAGAGGCATAACAAGGATCAATAATCTTACCCACTAAGTGAGGGAGAAAACTCTTACCCGGTAAGTGTTTACTAGGTAAAAGATGCTTACTAACATTTCATTTTAATGGCTGAGAATGATATCCGATAAAATAAGAAAAGGTGATGCTCTTACTGGTTAGTGGTTACCCGATAAAAATTTGATAAACTGTCGCCAAAGTCTGATTGACCCTAGTTGCCTCCTCAACTACTGGTAAGTTGTCTTATTTTCCCCCACAATTCAAGATTGAAATTGATAATTGGAAAGAAATATATTTTTGGTATAGGGTTGGGTTTTCGTGAGAAGTTGAGGTTAACGTGAAAAGTGGTTATCAATCATTGGATGAGAAATAGATGCACATTAGGATGAGATGCATCAAGATAAGATGCACCGAGATGCACCAGATCAATTCCTATAACAACCCAACCAGAAAACAATGGCAGAATAAATTTAAATAATAAAACACCACCATTAGATAACAATTCCTCAAGAGAGAGAGAGATCCCAAGCTTTACAATAGATAATTCAAGGTTTGATATACAAATCAACCTACACAACTGAGATGTCTAATAATAGCAAAATTGACGGTCTTCTATATGATTCGCTAGACTTTCTCTTTGCCTTTAGCCGCACCACCTAACTCACGACGGCCTGAAAAGGATTTTTAGTTTTCAAAGAGCGAGGGTTAGACCATGGGTCTAGTGAGTTCCCTCAAACAGTTAAGCAATAAATTTCTTTCCAGAAATAAAACAACATTTAGTAATGGCATTTAAATAAAATACGTTACGGACCACACGACCGTCCATGACGATGTGTCTAACTCGCGCTGCCTTAATGTTGGGACACACCCCCAACGACATAAACGGGCCACACTCCCCGGCACGAGTAGGCGGGCCACACTCCCCGACTTAGGTCACATAACCCACAATTAATGTATGTATACATATAATCAACAACAAATTATAACACACTTGAACAGTTAATAAAATCATGCTATCATAATAAATCAAAGTTTAAAAATAAACTTCACATGCTTTCATCATCAAAATGTTTGGTTTAGAAAAAAAAAACTCACCTGAAGTCCTTTGCTTTAAACGCTACGTCTACTTTATAATCCGAACCGAACCTATAAAACAAGGCTTCGTCCGGTAAATTTCCGATACGTTCTATTTTAGCGAAGTTTGACTTTAACACCCTCATCCCAACATCATCTAACCTTTAACCGAACTTAACCCGCTAAATTTAACTAGAGACAAAATACCAAATTCCTTAAATGATTTAATAAATTAATTAAGTTAAATAACTTTAACAAATCCTAGTAAGTGGGCCTGACTCTAAATCAAAGCCATCACCAACATATCAACTAAGTGGACCAAAATTTTCAATTTAACTCCACGTGGGCTTCGGCCCACTTTCTTAGAAAAAGAAATTTTATCTTTTGACCGGACCTTCTGTTTTGGTTCAAAGCTACGACCGGAATGTGAGATTGACCGGTGTTCTCTTCATCCTCTTTCGACCGGACCTGCTACATATCCACGACCAAACCCAAATAAAACCTTTGACCGGTGTGTGTGAAATTGAGACCGGGGTTAGCCCCCAAAACCATCGACCGGTATTAGAAATCTATTAATGACCGATGTGAGGTTAGTGACCGGTTGGAACTCGACCGATACCAAAATAATCGACCGGTACCACTTTTCGACCGGTACAACATTTCGACCGGGAAAAACATTTCGATCGATACGTCTTAATCGATTGGTACAACAATTCGACCGGTATAACATTTCGACCGGAATAAACGGACGGTAAAAACCAGAACTCGATTAACTCAGATTAGATACAACAAACGAGAATCTTCAATACATCAACTATTTCCATTTATAACCAAAGTGATTGCACACAGCTTGGTCTTATTTCTACCCCAAGAATTTGGTCAGATTCAAAACTCAACCCGAAGCCTAGTTGATACGAATTAATTACTTAAAAGATGAAAGGTTTGAGTGAGAATGAAGCTTTACCTTCCACAGAAACGTTCAAAGCCTTGAAGATTCTGAGATTTCCTTCGACCCCAACCTCCTTCACTGGAATTCGACTCAGCTCCTGCTTTCCTTCTCTAACACAGGCCGCCACAAACAAACAGCACCCCCCCCAAAATACTGATATTGCTAGGTTTAATATTCTTTTACCAACCTTTCACCCTAGTGTAACACCTCAAAAACTGCGGAACTAAAATTTCGAAGAAACAATTCGGCAAAAGACTAACTTGCGGAATAAGGTGTAACAATTTCCAAAATACATATTAATCCAACGGGGTACAGAGTAGATATTAATGTGGTATATAAATGAAGCATAAAACGACAACCTATTAATCTACAATTATAACTAGATTTGGGACGGGTGTCGCTATACTTCCAAAATAAATCTTCAAAAGAATCTCTCACGACCCCAAGGTCGCTCCCTCAGCCCCGACGAGCCCCACCGCTAGGATAACCTGCCAACATGACAACCAAGAGCAAGCGTTAGGCTAACGCCTAGTGAGAACAAGCCAAATAAAAGAGAGTACTAAACCCAATTGGTGCCACGCGGTAGTATAGCCATGAGCTAAGTCAAGAAATTCAATAAACCATTAGTGATTAAACATGGTATAAGTAATACCCAAAAATCACATAACGAGCTCAACCCCTCTAGATCTGTTGCTCAAAACATTCAAGTCAACCCCTCTGGATCTATCCTTGAGAGTTCCCAAAACAGGGGGAACCCAAGCACATAATGGGATTACACCTTACTGCACCATGAGACGCTGCCCGACCGTATAGGTCCACACCTTACTTATCATGGCAACCCGATGCCTATCCCGTGCTAAACGTGAACCAAATGCCCAAAACAGGGGACACAGGAACACCGTGCCTATGGATCCATTGCACTAAGACTCAAAGCCAAAACATGTCATTTCAGAGCATACTCATATTAAATCAGATATACAGGCAATTCATATGAACAACGGTTCAATTCTATAAATCGTGATTCTTGAAAATGTGAGATCTTTAGAAGGTGTTTCCCAACGACAATAAGTCACTTTGAAACCAGGTTTTCCACATTTCAAATAATACATTTATCACATAGCATTCGTAATACAGACCGATTTAGCTTAAGGACTCACCTTAGATTTCTTCCTGAATAAAACTGCTGCTGACGATTGCTACCTATGACAACACCGATAATCGGTAAGCCAAAATAAAGACAACTTAATGACTTAAAACTTAGGAATAAGAACACAACACACTGCCAAAACACTGATCCGGTCGAGTACCCAATACGGTCGAACCCCACACCGGTCGAACACAGTACCGGTCGAACAATCAATCCGGTCGAACGTCCAACCCCGGTCGAAGGTCACACCGGTCGAACCGACATCCGGTCGAACCGATGTCCGGTCAAACCCGATGTCCGGTCAAAGGACACATTGGTCGAATCGACCAACCGGTCGAAGGACACCTCGGTCGAACAACCATTCGGTCGAAGGACCATCGTCTTGTTCATCAAGAACAGATCGATGCAGAACCCAGATCCAAAATGAGAAATACTCAGATCTAGAAATGGAACGGTTTAAAACCTTCACAACGAGATTCTACGCGGCTAAAAGCATTCAGATCAAAGCATTAAGCTAGATTCGTACCTTGTTTTGGAGAAAACCCCGAAGACCTCTTCCTGCTCCTTCTTTCTTCTGACTTCTCAAAAACCAAAATGATATTTTGTGATATTTCCAAAATATCTAAAATCTGATTTATATTTATATAACCCAAGTTACATTTTACCCCCTGAACTTTGGGTAATAGTCAACTTTTCACCCAACCCCAAATTAGCGGGTGTTACAATCCTCCCCAACTTGGAGAAGATTTCGTCCTCGAAATCTCGGCTATGGGAAGAGGTGAGGGTATCTCCGCCTCAAGTCCTCTTCCGCTTCCCAAGTCACATTAGCACCTCGATGGTGCTTCCACTGAACTTTGACCATTGTGACTTCCCGGTGACGAAGCTTCTTCGTCTTCCTTTCCAAAATCGCCTCAGGTTCTTCAACGCAACGATTCCCCTCATCCACTCTGATCTCGGAGAGTGGAATAACACTCTCCTCCTTTGCTAGACACTTCCGTAGATAGCACACGTGAAACGTGTTATGAATGCCCCTCATCTCCGGAGGAAGTTCCAGCTGATAAGCTTGAAGTCCTACCCGCTTAGTCACAGTGAACGGTCCAAGGAAACGGGGGCTTAACTTCCCACGCTTCCCAAATCTAATAATTCCCTTCCATGGGGACACCTTCAACATAACCCGGTCTCCTACTTGGAATTCCATTGGCCGTCTTTTCTTATCGGCGTAACTTTTCTGTCGATCTTGGGCCGCTTTCAAACGTTCGCGGATGCCCTTGACCTTGTCCGTCGTTTCTTGTACAACTTCCGGTCCGGCGAACTGCTTTTCCCCCGCCCCGAGCCAGCATACGGGAGTTCGACACTTGCGACCGTATAACGCTTCAAACGGTGCCATCCCTATACTTGAGTGGTAGCTATTATTGTACGCGAACTCTACCAAAGGCAGGTGCGTATCCCAACTACCCCCAAAGTCGATTACGCACGATCTTAACATATCTTCTAGCGTCTGGATTGTCCTCTCGCTTTGTCCGTCGGTTTGAGGATGGTAGGTTGTGCTCAACTTCACACGTGTACCCAATTCCTTTTGTAAGCCATCCCAAAAATGCGACGTGAATCGACTATCCCGATCAGAGACTATAGATAGCGGCACGCCGTGCCGGGAAATTACTTCATCGATGTACAACTTCGCCAATTTATTCATTGGTAACGTCTCCCGCATGGCCAAGAAGTGAGCGCTTTTGGTCAAGCGGTCAACTATAACCCAAATGGCGCCGTGACCTTTCAAGGTCTTTGGTAGCTTTGTCAAGAAATCCATCGTGATGTGTTCCCATTTCCACTCCGGAATTTCCAAGGATTGCAAACTTCCGTAGGGTTTTTGGTGTTCAGCCTTCACTTGCAAGCAAGTCACACACTGTTCCACGTAGCGCGCCACATCGAGCTTCATGAGAGGCCACCAATAAAGCAATTTCAAATCTCTATACATTTTCGTGCTTCCCGGGTGAATGGAGTATTTTGACTTGTGGGCATCTTCGAGAAGAAGTTCTCTATTACCCCCAATCTTGGGCACCCAGACTCGCCCATTGAAAAGCTTCACCCCTCGACTATCTTTAGTCAACAAAAGATGTTGTTTCGCCATGACTTCTCCTTTGAGGTTTTCCTCTAGCAAGGCTTCGGCTTGCGATTCCTTGATTCTATCAATAAGCGTTGAAGTTACTTCAATCCGTGCAAAGGTAGCACGAGAATTTCCTCCGCAGACTTTCCGACTCAAAGCATCGGCAACTACGTTTGCCTTACCCGGATGGTAGAGCAACTCGCAGTCATAATCCTTCAACAATTCCAACCATCTCCGCTGTCTCATGTTCAACTCCTTCTGATCAAAGATATGCTTCAGACTCTTGTGATCAGTATAAAGAGTGCACTTCGTACCGTAGAGGTAGTGTCGCCACAATTTCAGTGCAAACACCACAGCTGCCAATTCCAAGTCATGAGTAGGGTAGTTGACTTCGTGCACTTTAAGTTGCCTTGATGCGTAAGCGATTACCTTCCCTCTTTGCATCAGGACACAACCCAAACCCATCTTCGACGCATCGCTGTACACCACAAAATCTTCCGTCCCATCTGGTAAGGATAGGATAGGAGCTTCACAAAGCTTCCTCTATAAGGTGCGGAACGCCTCTTCTTGTCTCTCGGTCCACACAAATTTCACGTTCTTCCGGGTCAAGATCGTCAACGACGAGGCTATCTTTGAGAAATCTTGAATGAATCTCCGGTAGTACCCTGCCAAACCTAGGAAACTTCGGATTTCAGACGGGTTCTTGGGAGGTTCCCAATTCGTCATTGCCTCTATCTTCGCGGGATCCACTTTTACTCCTTCCTTTGAAACTATATGCCCCAAAATTTGAACCTCTGGAAGCCAAAAGTCGCACTTTAAAAACTTTGCGTAGAGTCTTTCTCGCCTTAACACATCCAACACTTCACGGAGATGTTGCTCGTGCCCTTCTTCATCCTTGGAGTAAACTAGGATGTCGTCGATGAACACGATTACCGATTTGTCGAGGAACGGTCGGCACACTCGATTCATCAAGTCCATAAATATTGCCGGTGCGTTGGTTAGGCCGAATGGCATCACCAGAAACTCGTAGTGTCCATAGCGAGTTCTAAATGCCGTCTTTGGGATGTCGCTCTTTGCTACCTTTACTTGATGATACCCCGATCGAAGATCGATCTTTGAAAAACAACCTGCTCCTTGAAGTTGATCGAACAGGTCGTCGATTCTTGGAAGTGGATACCTGTTCTTCACCGTTACTTTGTTCAGTTCCCTGTAGTCGATACACATTCTCAATGCACCGTCCTTTTTCTTGACAAATAGAACCGGAGCTCCCCAGGGTGACGAGCTCGGTCGGATGAAACCTCTCTCGAGAAGGTCTTGAAGTTGAACCACCATCTCTTGCATTTCGGTAGGAGCCAAACGATAAGGAGCTCGAGCAATCGGAGCCGCTCCAGAAATGAGGTCAATACGAAAGTCCACAACACGATCGGGCGGCAACCCGGGCAAGTCTTCCGGAAACACATCGGGAAACTCGCGTACCACCCTAACCTCTTCCAACTTCCGTTGGTCGAGTTTGGTATCGATGGCATAAGCCAAGAAAGATACACATCCTTTCACCAAACACTTCCTAGCTTTGATTACTGAAATAATCGCCACATCGCCTTTCCTTCCTTCGCCGTAGATTATAGTCGCTTCTCCGTTTGCCACAGGTAAACGGATCATTTTCTTGGAACATACAATTTCGGCCTGGTTCTTAGATAACCAGTCCATACCTACCACCACGTCGAATCCGCCAATTTGCATTGGTAATAGGTTAATGGGAAATTTCTTCCCCTTAAGCTCTAAGATGCAATCCTTAAGGATATTATGAATTAGAACTTGACCTCCATTTGCTATTTCTACCACAACAGCAATCTCTAGCATACTCTTAGACATAGCAAGCCTTTGACAGAACAAATCAGATATGAACGAGTAGCTAGCACCAGAATCAAATAGCACACGCGTAGGTACGGAATTTAGAAGAAACGTACCCGACACCACATCGGTCGATGCTTTAGCTTCCTCTGACGACATCTGGAAATCCCTTCCAGTCGACCACAGCGGTTCCATCTTCTTCCCGCTAACTCCCCCAGTCTTGAGCTTCGGGCATTCCGCCCTTACGTGCCCTGGTTCCTTACACTCAAAACACAATTGCCCCTTTTGAGGGAAATCTCGGAACGTGTGACCCATCTTCCCGCATTTGTAGCACGTCCCGGGAACAAAGTTGCAAGGGCCGAAATGCTTGCTTCGGCACTTGGAACACCACCTAGCATCACGTCTAGGATCAGCTCCTAGCTGAGTGCTGCTGTTGGCATAAAAGGGTTTCTTCGAGGGCATTGAACTTCCCTCCCATTTCCGCTTCTCGACTTGGCGAACACCTTGCTCCCGTCCGAGACTGTAAGCATCTTCCATGAGTTGAGCTTCTTCCATTGCCTCCCGAAGGGTGGAGGTCTTCGTCACACGAACCATCGACATCATGTCCAATGGAAGACCCTTGATGTAAGCCTTGATCTTATCTTTCTCTGTCGGGACCAGATGTCCCACAAAGCCCAGCTTGTCCATGAAGAGACGGCTGTATTCCCTCACAGACATACCTCCCTTCTTCAAGTTCTGGAATTCATCCTTGATTCGGTCCAACGACCGCTCGTTACAGTATTCCTCTAGCAATTTCTCCTTAAAAGTAGACCAAGACAATTGGTCCAGCACGGTCGGCTCCAGCGAAGCGGAGTACACATCCCACCAAGTGAGAGTTATTCCCCGCAGCATTAGGGAACCAAATATCACCCTCTGTTCCTCCCCACATTCGCTTGAGCGAAAAGCTTGTTCCATCTCTCGGACCCAGGCCATACAATCTAGGGGATTGTCCGAGCCTTTAAATTCTGGTGGTCGGCAACCCAGAAAAGCCTTGAACGTGCAAGTCCGTGCCGTTCGATTGACGCCTAGGGTTGCAGTCATCACGGGGGAAATTATAGGTCCGGTACCCCCGGATCCTGCAACAATCACATTTTCGCCAACCGTTTCGTGCCTACGGTTGTTAGCGTCTCGGTCCTCAAGAAGTTTCAAGAATACTTCTTGCTGTTGAGCCATGACCCTGTTCATGGCCAACATCATACGGTCCATCATCCTCGTCTCGGCCGTCACTTCTTCTATAATAGGCTCATCAGCCTCCAAATTTCGTCGAGGAATATGCTCGGGTCCTCCACCCAGCACATTACTCACACGCACCGTTTCCCCCACTACGGTCGCCAGCGGATGGTCGGCCGTAGGTATGTCGGCCTCCTGGCCTTCCGGGTGACTCCTGGTATTAACCATGGTTCTGCTGAACGCAAACATGCAAAAGAACAGGATAAGGATTACGGAAAACACAGAGAACGTACTTCTACACTTATCAATCGTTATAACAACAGTAATTTAAGTATGCTTACGTAAGACATTTTCATAATAACGTTAGCTAAGTGAAATTATGAACGTATAATACGCAAGAGTGCTTATTACCATCGTTACAACTTTCAACTTGTGCAATTTTCCGTTGACCCTACGACCATCCTATCTTACAAGATCTACCCCATCTCACGAGTCATAACTTAATAGTCTCAGCTTAAGTCTAGGCATCTTACAGTCATACCTAGTTCACTTAAACCAAGGCTCTGATACCAACTTGTAACACCTCAAAAACTGCGGAACTAAAATTTCGAAGAAACAATTCGGCAAAAGACTAACTTGCGGAATAAGGTGTAATAATTTCCAAAATACATATTAATCCAACGGGGTACAGAGTAGATATTAATGTGGTATATAAATGAAGCATAAAACGACAACCTATTAATCTACAATTATAACTAGATTTGGGACGGGTGTCGCTATACTTCCAAAATAAATCTTCAAAAGAATCTCTCACGACCCCAAGGTCGCTCCCTCAGCCCCGACGAGCCCCACCGCTAGGATAACCTGCCAACATGACAACCAAGAGCAAGCGTTAGGCTAACGCCTAGTGAGAACAAGCCAAATAAAAGAGAGTACTAAATCCAATTGGTGCCACGCGGTAGTATAGCCATGAGCTAAGTCAAGAAATCCAATAAACCATTAGTGATTAAACATGGTATAAGTAATACCCAAAAATCACATAACGAGCTCAACCCCTCTAGATCTGTTGCTCAAAACATTCAAGTCAACCCCTCTGGATCTATCCTTGAGAGTTCCCAAAACAGGGGGAACCCAAGCACATAATGGGATTACACCTTACTGCACCATGAGACGCTGCCCGACCGTATAGGTCCACACCTTACTTATCATGGCAACCCGATGCCTATCCCGTGCTAAACATGAACCAAATGCCCAAAACAGGGGACACAGGAACACCGTGCCTATGGATCCATTGCACTAAGACTCAAAGCCAAAACATGTCATTTCAGAGCATACTCATATTAAATCAGATATACAGGCAATTCATATGAACAACGGTTCAATTCTATAAATCGTGATTCTTGAAAATGTGAGATCTTTAGAAGGTGTTTCCCAACGACAATAAGTCACTTTGAAACCAGGTTTTCCACATTTCAAATAATACATTTATCACATAGCATTCGTAATACAGACCGATTTAGCTTAAGGACTCACCTCAGATTTCTTCCTGAATAAAACTGCTGCTGACGATTGCTACCTATGACAACACCGATAATCGGTAAGCCAAAATAAAGACAACTTAATGACTTAAAACTTAGGAATAAGAACACAACACACTGCCAAAACACTGATCCGGTCGAGTACCCAATACGGTCGAACCCCACACCGGTCGAACACAGTACCGGTCGAACAATCAATCCGGTCGAACGTCCAACCCCGGTCGAAGGTCACACCGGTCGAACCAATGTCCGGTCGAACCCGATGTCCGGTCAAAGGACACATCGGTCGAATCGACCAACCGGTCGAAGGACACCTCGGTCGAACAACCATTCGGTCGAAGGACCATCATCTTGTTCATCAAGAACAAATCGATGCAGAACCCAGATCCAAAATGAGAAATACTCAGATCTCGAAATGGAACGGTTTAAAACCTTCACAACGAGATTCTACGCGTCTAAAAGCATTCAGATCAAAGCATTAAGCTAGATTCGTACCTTGTTTTGGAGAAAACCCCGAAGACCTCTTCCTGCTCCTTCTTTCTCTCTGACTTCTCAAAAACCAAAATGATATTTTGTGATATTTCCAAAATATCTAAAATCTGATTTATATTTATATAACCCAAGTTACATTTTACCCCCTGAACTTTGGGTAATAGTCAACTTTTCACCCAACCCCAAATTAGCGGGTGTTACACCTAGATCCTTCTTAAATGGACCTTGTACATTTCTCACCCCTCATTAACAAAAATATATTTGAACCAGGTTGTTACAATATCCCCCCCTCAACAGAATTCCGTCCCCGGAATTCCTTCGCTAAAAAGACTAGGATATTGCTCCTTCAACACCGACTCTAATTCCCAAGTCGCTTCATGACCTTTATGAAATTGCCACTGAACCTTTACCAAGGAAATTTCCTTATTCCTTAACTTTTTCACCTTACGATCCAAAATCGCTATCGTCTCTTCTACATAGCTTATCTTCTCATCTATTTGGACATCTTCTAAAGGTATGGCAACATCACTTTCAGCTAAGCACTTTTTCAGATTGGATACATGGAACACAGGGTGAACTCCCCGCAATTCCGCCGGTAGATCCAACTTATATGCTACTTCTCCAACACATTTCACTATGGAAAACGGCCCTACATATCTTGGTCTCAACTTGCCCTTCTTGCCGAATCGAACGACTCCTTTCCATGGTGAAACTTTTAACATCACCATGTCTCCTGTCTGAAATTCTATCGGCTTCCTTCGTTTATTTGCATACATTTTCTGGCGCTCCTGAGCCACCTTCAACCGTTCTCGAATCTGATTAACCTTGTCTGCTGTCATTTGCATGATTTCCAGTCCTGCTAACTGCTTCTCACCCACTTCATTCCAACATAAAGGAGTTCTACACTTTCGCCCATACAACGCTTCAAACGGAGCGGCTTGAATACTGGTGTGATAACTATTGTTATAAGAGAACTCTATCAGAGGTAGATGAGTCTCCCATGAGCCTTTGAAATCGATCACACATGCTCGAAGCATGTCTTCTAAAGTCTGAATAGTCCTTTCACTCTGGCCATCCGTCTGAGGGTGATACGCGGAGCTCAACTTAAGTTGCGATCCCAACTCTCTTTGAAAGCTTTTCCAAAACATTGACGTGAAACGAGCATCTCGATCTGATACAATAGAAGATGGCACTTCATGCCGAGATACTACCTCATCAATATACAGTTTTGCCAACTTTTCTAGTGGGTAAGTCTCCTTAATCGGTAGAAAGTGGGCCGATTTGGTGAGTCGATCCACTATTACCCAAATAGCATCGTGCCCCTTCGGTGATCGCGGCAGTCCCATCATGAAGTCCATTGTTATGTCATCCCACTTCCATACCGGTATTTCCAACGACTGCAGTCCCCCGAATGGTCTCTGATGCTCCGCTTTCACTTTCAAACACGTGAGGCATCTCTCAACAAAATGAGCTATATCTTTCTTCAGACCTGGCCACCAAAAACTCCGCTTCAAATCCCGGTACATCTTATTGGTTCCCGGATGTATCGAGTATCGCGACTTGTGAGCTTCTTCCAATACCCTCTTCCGAAGATCTCCCCTCTTCGGAATCCACATTCTTTGTTCGTAACATTTGACTCCACGATTGTCCAAAGTTAATAAGTTAATGATTCCCACGATTCTTTCGCTTTTCTGATTTTCACTCAACACAACTTCTTCTTGATATTGCTTGACTTCTTCTAGAAAGCTTGAAACCGCCTCAACTCGAAACGCTACAAATTTAGATACCGAACTATGCTCCTTTCGACTTAAGGCGTACGCTACCACATTAGCCTTACCTGGGTGATATAAAATCTCACAGTCATAATCACTCAGCAATTCCATCCACCTTCGCTGCCTCATGTTTAACTCTTTTTGATTGAATAGATGCTGAAGGCTCTTATGGTCGGTATAAATTTGGCATTTAACCCCATACAAGTAATGTCTCCAGATCTTCAAGGCGAAAACTACGGCTGCCAACTCCAGATCGTGCGTCGGATAATTCCTTTCGTGCTCTTTCAATTGTCGAGACGCATAAGCTATTACCTTTCCATCTTGCATCAACACACACCCTAAGCCGAGCTTCGAAGCATCGCTGAAAATTACGAATCCTTCCGTACCTTTGGGCAACGACAGAATCGGTGCACTACTCAATCTCTTTTTCAATTCGCCGAATGCATCCTCCTGAGCCCCGCTCCATGAGAACTTAATATTTTTCCTCGTTAGCGCGGTTAACGGCGTGGCTATTCTTGAGAAGTCTTGGATGAACCTTCGATAATAACCTGCCAAGCCAAGGAAACTCCTTACTCCGGACGACGTCTTTGGCGCCTCCCATTCTTCGATTGCCTTAATCTTCGCTGGATCCACTTTGATTCCGTCTTCCGACACCACGTGTCCTAAGAACTGCACTTCTCTTAGCCAAAATTCGCACTTCGAGAATTTGGCGTACAACTTCTCTCGTTTAAGCAATTCTAACACAACTCGTAGATGCATTTCATGATCTTGCATGGATCGTGAATAGATCAGTATGTCATCAATGAAAACAATGACACACTTGTCCAAGAAAGGGCTGCATACCCTATTCATCAGATCCATGAATGCTGCCGGTGCATTTGTCAGCCCAAATGGCATGACTAGAAATTCGAAGTGTCCATACCTCGTGCGAAAGGCAGTTTTGGGTACATCCTCCTCCCGAACCTTCAGCTGATGATAACCCGATTGTAGGTCTATCTTCGAGAAGTAACTCGCTCCCTGTAACTGATCGAAAAGATCATCAATCCTAGGAAGCGGATACCTATTCTTTACTGTTAACTTGTTGAGCTCTCGGTAATCTATACACATTCTCATCGACCCGTCCTTCTTCTTGACGAAAAGTACCGGTGCTCCCCACGGCGACGTACTGGGTTGGATAAAACCCTTATCCAACAATTCCTTCAGTTGGGTCATCATCTCCTTCATCTCGGCTGGAGCCAAACGATAAGGAACCCTTGCTATTGGGGCCGCCCCCGGCATCAAATCTATCCTGAACTCCACTTGCCTATCCGGTGGCAGAGTGGTTAAATCTTCGGGAAACACTTCCGGGTACTCACCCGCTATTGAAACAGATTCTAATCCCTTCATCTCTTTCTTAGCGTCCACCACATACGCTAAAAACCCCACACACCCTTTTACTAAGCAACGCCTAGCCTTGATCATCGAGATCAAGCACGACTTTCTATCCCGACGATCCCCATAGACTATAACTTCCTTCTGATCCGACAAAGCTATCCGGATTAGCTTCTTGTTACAAACAATACTAGCATCATTGGACGCTAACCAATCCATCCCTACAATGACGTCAAATTCCCCCATACCCATCGGATAAAGTCGCAATGGGAAAATATGACCGTCAATGTCTATACTACACCCCTCAAACACTTCTCCCACTAAGACTCGACTATCATCGGCTACTTCTACTTCGAACCCTTGACTAAGCTTCTTGGGTTTTCACTAGCAGTTTGTGCACGAATTTAGGTGACACAAACGAACGGTTTGCACCCGAATCGAACAACACTTTAGCAAAAATCGAATCTATGGGAAAAGTACCTGTTACCACATCTGGCGTCTCAACCGCTTCCTCAGCTGTCATATTAAAAGCCCTTGCTCTTGCCCGAGCAGGCTCCACCTTCCTCTCGATCCCTTTATTCCCAAACACCTCAGCAGTTCCTTTCTTCAGCTGAGGGCAATCAGTCCTGATATGATCAGGAGACCCACACTGGTAACACGACCTCGACCCGCGACAGTCACGAGCCATATGCCCCACCTTTCCACATTTGTAGCATCCTTCTCGCTCCATCATACATTCCCCCTTGTGAACCCTGTTACACTTGCTACATGGTCTGCTCTCAAACTTCGAATTACCCCGATGATCAGTTTTTGCTGATTTGAACGCCTTGGAATCACGGTTAGGCCCTTCCCATTTCCGTTTGTCTCCGCTTCTCTCGGAGGTCTGACGATTCTTTTCTTTCTCCCGCAACTCAGCTGCATTTACCGCCGCCTGAAATTTTGATGGATCCTTGTTTGAAACAAACTCTCGAATGTTACCTCTTAACCCATAGATATAGCGTTCCACCCGCCTTTCTTCGTTAGGCACATAGATTTCAGCAAACCTGGATTTCTCGATGAACTTGGTTGTATATTCTCGAACAGTCATCTCTTTCTGCTCCAGGCTTAAGAACTCCTCTTCTAACTTCTTAATTGCCGCCAGAGGGCAAAATTGTGCTTTGAACCTCTTTACAAACCCAACCCACGACATTTTTCTAGCTGCGGCTGAACCCTGCCCGCTAGACTCCACGTCCCACCACATAACCGCCTCATCCTTTAACATAGCCAAGGCGTAAACAACTCTGTCCCCTTCAGAACACTTGCTGGTGTCGAAGGCCAATTCCATTCCCTTGATCCATTTCATTTCCAGAACCGGGTCACACTCGCCCTTGTAGGTAGGAGGTTTGCAAGCAGCAAACTCCTTGAAGCTACATCCTTTTTCACCCATCTGTTTGAACATCACCGCGGGAGTGGTCTGCGAGTGACTTCCTATCATAGTCACATGCGAATCCGCCACTTCAGTTGCCTCTTTATCCCCACTCTTCTCTTTACTTGCCGACACCTCATTAGATCGCTGCGTCAACAACGCGTTCAGTGTTTCTTGCAGTTTCCCCATCTCAGCCGCAAAAGTTTCTTGCGTGACAAACCCTTGCGTCCGACCTCCACCACGATTCCTATTCTGCCTCCGACCCCTCACCGAAGCCGAACTTTCTTGGTGTGAGGGTTCCAGTTCAGGTCCCGCATCTACGCTTCTAGCTCGACGCGTAACCCGAGTAGTCTTTCCACCTCTAACCCCCACAGTTGGCTCATTAACTTGCGTGGTCGCTTTCTTTGTCGTCTTCCCTTTGGGTCGTCCGCGACCCTTCCCTCGGTTAGCAGCTGCATGAGGAGGAGCAACAGGTCCATCCTCAACCACTTCATTAACAGGTGCCACCTCTACTGCTGGCACCGATCTGCTCCTAGTAACTCTTTCCGACATATCTACAAATAAACACCAATAAAAAAAAACCCCATTAAGGTAACCCCCAAAGCAATAAAGCAAGTTAAGCACGCACATGTACCTGTAAATTTACAATTACACTGGCCAGATGTAATTCTAAATTTACCTTACATGTTAGCTCACCACTCTATTACCCGACTCCCTACGGCCATCCTATTATCTCAGTTGTGATTCACGCACTAAGTTTAAGTCTAAGCCCAACTGGTCGCCTAGATCCCTTAAACTATGGCTCTGATACCAACTATAACAACCCAACCAGAAAACAATGGCAGAATAAATTTAAATAATAAAACACCACCATTAGATAACAATTCCTCAAGAGAGAGAGAGATCCCAAGCTTTACAATAGATAATTCAAGGTTCGATATACAAATCAACCTACACAACTGAGATGTCTAATAATAGCAAAATTGACGGTCTTCTATATGATCCACTAGACTTTCTCTTTGCCCTTAGCCACACCACCTAACTCACGACGGCCTGAAAAGGATTTTTAGTTTTCAAAGAGCGAGGGTTAGACCATGGGTCTAGTGAGTTCCCTCAAACAGTTAAGCAATAAATTTCTTTCCAGAAATAAAACAACATTTAGTAATGGCATTTAAATAAAATACGTTACGGACCACACGACCGTCCATGACGATGTGTCTAACTCGCACTGCCTTAATGTTGGGACACACCCCCAACGACATAAACAGGTCACACTCCCCGGCACGAGTAGGCGGGCCACACTCCCCGACTTAGGTCACATAACCCACAATTAATGTATGCATACATATAATCAACAACAATTTATAACACACTTGAACAGTTAATAAAATCATGCCATCATAATAAATCAAAGTTTAAAAATAAACTTCACATGCTTTCATCATCAAAAGGTTTGGTTTAGAAAAAAAAAATCACCTGAAGTCCTTTGCTTTAAACGCTACGTCTACTTTATAATCCGAACCGAACCTATAAAACAAGGCATCGTCCGGTAAATTTCCGATACGTTCTATTTTAGCGAAGTTTGACTTTAACACCCTCATCCCAACATCATCTAACCTTTAACCGAACTTAACCCGCTAAATTTAACTAGAGACAAAATACCAAATTCCTTAAATGATTTAATAAATTAATTAAGTTAAATAACTTTAACAAATCCTAGTAAGTGGGCCTGACTCTAAATCAAAGCCATCACCAACATATCAACTAAGTGGACCAAAATTTTCAATTTAACTCCACGTGGGCTTCGGCCCACTTTCTTAGAAAAAGAAATTTTATCTTTTGACCGGACCTTCTGTTTTGGTTCAAAGCTACGACCGGAATGTGAGATTGACCGGTGTTCTCTTCATCCTCTTTCGACCGGACCTGCTACATATCCACGACCAAACCCAAATAAAACCTTTGACCGGTGTGTGTGAAATTGAGACCGGGGTTAGCCCCCAAAACCATCGACCGGTATTAGAAATCTATTAATGACCGATGTGAGGTTAGTGACCGGTTGGAACTTGACCGATACCAAAATAATCGACCGGTACCACTTTTCGACCGGTACAACATTTCGACCGGGAAAAACATTTCGATCGATACGTCTTAATCGATCGGTACAACAATTCGACCGGTATAACATTTTGACCGGAATAAACGGACGGTAAAACCCAGAACTCGATTAACTCAGATTAGATACAACAAACGAGAATCTTCAATACATCAACTATTTCCATTTATAACCAAAGTGATTGCGCACAACTTGGTCTTATTTCTACCCCAAGAATTTGGTCAGATTCAAAACTCAACCCGAAGCCTAGTTGATACGAATTAATTACTTAAAAGATGAAAGGTTTGAGTGAGAATGAAGCTTTACCTTCCACAGAAACGTTCAAAGCCTTGAAGATTCTGAGATTTCCTTCGACCCCAACCTCCTTCACTGGAATTCGACTCTGCTCCTGCTCTCCTTCTCAAAATACTGATATTGCTAGGTTTAATATTCTTTTACCAACCTTTCACCCTAGATCCTTCTTAAATGGACCTTGTACATTTCTCACCCCTCATTAACAAAAATCTATTTGAACCAGGTTGTTACAATTCCCTTCTAAGGCGCAATTAATGGGAGGACATGAGATTAAAAGTGATCAACGATTCAGATCCACTTTCACGTTAACCTCAACTTCTCACACGATCCTTTGCCTTTTGGTATATTTGATTCTTATATCATATCACATGAAGATTTTCAACTTTTATCATCATAAACCACTTAGACGTTTTAAAAATGTATCTTGATTAAAAGTTATAAACAAACTATGTTTTTAAAAACCCACTTTATTAGTAAGGTTATGAAATTTTAACATTTCAAAAACATAACTTAGGGTTTTTTTTTTTTTTTAAAAAAAACATCTTAATGGCTCTTAAGTCTGAATCATTCAGAACTTTTTAAACACCACCTCTTATTAATCATAACTAAAATAATACTTCAGACTTCAGACCTCTTAAAAAACAAACGACACCTTAATTTGTTATTATAAAATTAGTTGTACATTCAATAAAATTGACATTATAAAACAAGCCCGTTTCTCATATTTTATAGGCCATTGGTGTAAATGTAAAAACAGAGGGCCTCGATAGATGAATTCCTCACATTTTATAACTCATATAAACAATAGATGAATTGTCAAACAAGTGAACAATAATACAATATCATTTATAGAAGCAAAAATAAATAGCAATAGGCAATAACCAACAAAATCAATTATGCAAACAACATTAGCAAATAACCAATGGCTGATAGAATCACAATGGATAAAAAAAATTCTAATAGAAACATATTGCAATAATAAGTACATTAACATAAAGTTGTTATCCGTTGAATTATAGAAGCATGCATTCAATCCAACAAATAAAGATAGCAATAGACAATAAGCAAAATACTTGAACTTAATTAATACTTTATATTTTTATATCTAATTTAACTATAATATTTTTTTTGTATATTAATTAATTTTAGTAAAATAGTTAAACTTAATACGTTTATATCTTATTATCTAACTAGAAGCGTACTCGCGCAATCCAGTGAGATACATCACGATTTTAATGTTTCATTTTATTTTTTTGTCGATTTACAGTACGATTTTGGATGATTTTGAGAAAGTGATAATGTTTTTTTTATAAATTTGTTTAATTTAGACTTAATAATATAATGTTTTTTATATAAAAAATTAAGTATTTTGTTAGAATTCAATGATTATCTTATATATTTTAATGACATCTAGAAAAAATAAACAATTACATATTTAATAATATAATTAAAACAAATTTATAGTAATATAATATATTAATTAATAGTGATACATGGAAATGTCTGCATAAAACGAAGGTCCTGCACATACCAAATTGGTACCTTGTGCCTAATAATTTGATACTTGTAAATTAAGAGATTTTTAAAATTTTGCATAAAATGATGATACCTTGTGCCTAATAATTTGTATTTAAAAGTTTTTTTATCCGTGCTTTATAATATAGTATATATATTGTTGGGAATTTAGTATTAAAACTCCTTTTTAATTTTCAACTAACTAAAACAAAAACTTATCAAAATTATATTTTATTTGAGTTAAAAGATTTTATGGAAGTAATGTTTCTGAAAAGATAAAATATTTTATGACAAAATCTAAACTTGTAAATTTTATTTAATTATTTTGCTCATTATATTTATAAGATATATAAGAGACCAAATCGTAAACATGGAAGTTCAAGAAGGGACCAAATCTTTAATAAAATTTGAAAAGTAGTTTGAGTGACCAAATTCGTTATTGAAATGAAAGTTGTGAGAGAGAAAGGTGAATAGACAAAATTACTCCACCCTAATGTAAACCATATAGACCAAAATTTGCTTTTAACTCTAAAAATATTAACAAACAAATCCTCATTTGTTTTGAGAGTAAAAGAACATGTGAAGTGAAGTTGGGAAAATAAAAAAAGGTTTCATGGTGTAATGTATGAGCTAAATATTTTATACATTGAACTTAATTATTGTATGCTTTAAACTACTCATAATTTGTCTTATTTGTTGTCACCAAAATTCAAGATTTCTATGAGGACTAACCATAACAAGAGTTGTTTTAAGTGTAAATAGTGTTTTGTCGTTTTAGAAAAAGGAAATTATGGCATATTTATTCCTTCGAACAAGTAATACAAAACTTGTCATACCTTACAAGGTTGATTTATTGTATTCTACCGACAAGGTTTAAATTAATTCGAGAATTCTAGTGCTATTATTTTCATTTAAATGTAATTTTTGATGAAAACAACTTTGGTTTTAGACATCCAAATTTAATCAATTGAAAATTAAAAATCACGGTTATCAAAAAAGTTGTTGAGGGAAAGAACAAATGGAAGGAAGTTAGAGTAGAGAGATGAAAATATATATATGAATAAGATATATAAAATTACATACATGTGATATATGTATATAATATAATATAGTATGCTATCAATAGTATAGACTTCGAAGAGATATGAATAAGATATATAAAATTAATTACATACATGTGATATATGTATATAATATAATATGCCATCAATAGTATAGACTTCGAAGAGAATAAGATACCATAGGCACCGAAGAGCTGAGATATGAATAAGATATATAAAATTAATTACATACATGTGATATATGTATATAATATAATTAATATAATATGCTATCGATAGCATAGACAGCGAAGAAATTGAAATATTGGGTATGTGTATTGATATACATGCATATATTTATTCATATACATGCATTTATTCATTTAAGAATGGACGTTAAATAGTCAATGTTCTAAAAAACTCGTCGCACAGTCGTCATGGCGCGCCATGGCACCAAGGTTTGTGTGTCACGCCATGTTACGCCCATGGCACACCATGGCCTAATGCGCAGTTATCGTAATAAGATATTTGATTTTTCTTTACGTTTTTAATGTCTTATTTACAAGTTTTTAATATATAACCTAATTTAACTTGCTTATTACTATTGACTTATTGAATAACACTACAAAACATGCATTTTTATATATAATATTATATATGAATTAGAAATTTGACGCCATAAGTCACGCCTTGAAAACGACATGGCTTCGCCGTGGCTTCTAAGGCTTGAGGCTTGGCCTCGCCACTAAGCCACACCTCACGCCATTTAGAACCTTGTAAATAGTATAAACTTGTTTCGGATTAGTCTTACAAAAAATAAATAACCTTTAAAAAGTGTAAAATTTGATTTATATAGCATCATCTTTCTCAACTAATCATAAGTTGTCTTATACAAATGCCGTAATATGGTAAAAAGCAATCCCATGATTAACCATTAATTAATGTAATTATTGTTTTTAATTAATACATAAATTAGTGAAAACTAATCATGTTTTGGCATGTTGAAAATCAATAGGTATGAATGTATATAAGGGTGCATTTAATCCATCTCTATTACAATCATCATTATATTTAGCAATACATAAGACGAGAAAATTCATTAATTAGTTATTATAAACTTGTTTTCGTTTAAAACTAATGAATGTATTTGTGTAAATTAAGAAAAATAGCAATTTCTATCGAAATGTATAACATCGTCAACTTATATTAGTAGGTTGATCCAATAACTTTTAAATCAACTTAAAATCAAGATGGATGTTATTGGTAACTTTATAATTTGGGACTTATAAGGAACACAAAAATTTGATTTTCTATTCACGTAGCATAGGTCACAACCCCACCCCATTTAAACGAGCTCAAAAATATCTAACTTCCTGTTAATGTACAATGAGTTGTCACAAAATGGGCGATAAGTGATCTGTAATTTACTATTGTTTTTGAATTTTAATTAATATGTATTGAATTTTGATTTATCTAATAAACAATCAAGAGTTTATCAGTAAAAGAATTAACCGGCCTCTTGACTACAATTTTCTGAATCGTAAAAAAACTAGTTGAACTTTAGGTTAAAAACGCTAATGCTAAATAGATATACATATAAATCGAACCATCAACATAATATCTAAGCATAAATCATAAGATTAAAAAGGGTTCCGTACATAAATAAATCAAATACATATCACATATCATATAAAACAAATATATATATATATATATATAATTCGATGATAATTGTATTGAATTGATATGGTTTTATTGGATTTTGATGAATTATCATTCATTAATCGATCGATCTAATTTAGATATGAAATTCTGGGTCCGATCCAATCAAATCAAATTACAATTGAATATCCAATTTTGATCAATCAATTATAATAGAATCGATAGGTTGTAATTGCAATGAATAACCATGACATTCCTAAAGTATAAATGTTACTATTAAGAGTGGAATTGTTGCTTGACATATATGCTCCTTGGGGAAAATTGTAAATATCAAAATTGGAAATGATTTCACTCCAAAAGAAAGAGAAAGACCGGCAGAAAGATGGTACTAAATTAAGTCCCAATATCCTTCCAAAGAGATATATACAAACGAATAATACAAAATTTTCAAACAATGAATAAATTGTTTTACACGAGGGTTTAAATAATTGCATATAATTAGCATGTAACTTATATCAAATAATTATAATAAAATTTTCAAAATTAGAAGGTTGATTATTCGGATATTTTCTTAAAACAGTAACTTCTTCAACTTTTTATTACTTCTAACGAGAACATAACACGATTTAATGATTTGATTCTTTAATATCAGTTTCCTTCTTCCGCTATACCAATCTAAACTCGTTGTCCTACTAAAGCATCAAGTATCAAGCTAAACAATATTTAAAACCTCATTGCGAACTTATCAACATTAAAAATACAGCTAGGTTTAAGTCTAGATAAAGACACTAAAAAAAATAAAAAATACAAGTATATATTTTTATACATAAAGAAGTCATATCTTAAAAATTAATATCGAAAGCATTCTCAATGAGCACATAGATTTGGACTCAATAGAGTTGTTGGTATAGTTCAACATCATATGATTACATTCCTCTAATAAAAAATATATCAATAAAACTTTAAGAAAGTAAGACACTTCATTAGCCCACGTATTTGGACTTGAAAGTATTGCTCTAGTCAAGCATTTGAATAACAATAATTTCCAAGTTGGAATTTGTTTCAAATAATTTAATAGAAATTATCCATAATTTCTTTATAATGGAGAATCAAAAATAAGATCTCTAAAAAAACTACATTTATTAATGGCCTTTTTTGATTTTAAAGATTATATAATCTTAATTGTATTATAAAAATATATTCAATACATTTAATAAAATATTATTTCTTTCTTCTAAACATTTAGGTGTCGTTTGTTTTTTAAGAGATCTAAAGTCTGAAGTTTTATTTTAGTTATGATTAATAAGAGGTGGTGTGTAAAAAGATCTGAACGATTCAGACTTAAGAGCCATTAAGAGGTTTTTTAGAAAAAAACAAACAACCCCTTAGTTTCAAAGATTCTTATTTGTTAGAATGATAAAAAAATCATTTCTCTCTTTTAAGCAATGATATTTTGGTAGTTCTCCGAATTCGAAGACTTTATTTTCTCTCATACTTTTCGCCATTTTAAAGAACCAGTTCAAGAAAAAAATCTCCAAAATCTTTTGTTTCTCCATTTTGGAGTATCTATAGGAGATGCTTTAATGCCTCAAGTCTAAAGCAGCAAAATCGGACCAAACCAAACCTGTATCTCAAGTTTATAAACAACAGAGGTGACAACTTTAGGTTTATGGGAAGTTCATTTTATATTCATATACATTGAGTTATCACAATCACACTTCACTTAAATTAGCTCATGCATCCCATTTTCCTTTAATATTATACGAGTTACTATAAACTCCTTTTTTAAAATTAGAGATATTTTTGTGAGCCCTACACAACATATACTCATCGTTTATTGGGATCCGCCTAAAATTGTACAAATTATAGATCAAAATGCAAAAGCACGGCTAGGTTTTCCGATATCAATTTCCTTTAAAAAGATATAGGTTTCCGAATATTGTAAATTTAGGGGCTGTTTACCCAAATGCTTACCCGGTAAGCGCTTACCAATAAAATTCGACACACTAATTTACTTTACCGGGTAAGATATTAATCATCATGATGATATCATATACAACAATTTAGCCGGTAAGCACTTACCCGGGTAAGAGTTGTCATTCTCACTTACCGGGTAAGACTCTCCCTCTTTATTCTCCCTCTTACCGGGTAAGATTTTATGCTCTTGTCATATTCATTCGCTAAGGTAAATGCCCCAGTAAGTACTTACCGGATAAGCATTTTGTAAACGGCCCCTTAGTTAGTTAAATAAAGGGATATTAATGGTAGTTAGAAAAAGAAAAAAGAGGAAGAATGGGAAATGGCAGATCAGCCCACACATCTTGACTCCAAAGTTAGTATAGTAGTAGGATAAGAGACACGTTTGAAATTGATAGCTTTCCATGAAATCGCCGTGCTTGCTCATGCAACTAACGACACATTCGATAAATCACACTGCAAAAAGCGACTTTTATAAGTGTTCATGTACTTCCTACTATATTAAATCTCCCTTTGGTCGTACCGGTATTTTTTTTTGTATTTTTATATTTATTAACATCTATATTATAAGACAACGATATATATATATATATATATATATATATATATATATATATATATATATATATATATATATATATATATATATATATATATATATATATATATATATATATATATATATATATATATATATATATAGGCCGATAATCAAATGAAAACCCAAAATATATTACAAACCTTTGAGAACCGATATAAAAATATTTTTTTACATGATTTTTTTTCATCAAAACCTATGATTTAAGATATTGTTTCACCTATATTTTTGTTCACCTTGTGAAATGATTGCACGTGAAATTTGATTTTTGATTCACCTAGTGAAATGAAAAATACAGGTAAAAAATATTCATGTGGTGAAACAAATACATGTGAAACTATAATATTATGAAAAAAATATATGTGAAACAATATTTTAAATCCAAGCATTTGGTGAAAATATATCATGTAAAAAAATATTTTTATATCGGTTTTCACAGGTTTGTAACATATTTGTGGTTTTCATTTGATTTAGCCCCTATATATATATGTTATTGTTATAAAATATTATGACCTTTTCTTTTGAGATCCATATAATATATGAGATCTAGTATAAACCAAAATTCATATTCAATTAATAGTTAAATTAGTAATTTTGTTAATTTTGAATTAAAAATTTAAATAAAAGTTATCGTGGATATTTTAAGAATTTCCTCTCTTCTCTCTAAGTCTCTCCTTTCATTAACAACATCTAAATAATAAAACTAAATTCAAGTTCTTACACAAGTTCTATAAGAATACACGTGAACAAAATAAATAATCAAATTTGAATATCCGATAAGCATCTTCGGTGAACCTAGAACCAAAAATCTATAGTATCACGATGTGAATCACTGTCTAATATGTTGTTTCAATTACACATTGTGACCACCTATTTTTTACATATTGTGACCACTTTGTTAACACAACACCATGAACAAAAAAAACCTGAAAAAACTAAAGATTCATAAAAACGTTGTGTAAGGACTTTGATTCACACTATGAACAATTAATTAATGTTTTTATGGAGGAGGTATGAATTTCCTATTTATGGGAGTTAGAGCATCTCCAACAACTATGCTAAAATAGAAAAAAAATAAGATTTTAACAATTTTTTTTGCTCCAACAGCTATGCTATATCATATGCTAAAATAGAGAAAAGAGGAGAGAGAAAATAAAAATCTCTAAAACCCCATATTGAAGAAAGAGAGAAATAATATTTAATTATTTTCCACCAATAAGAGACATTGAAGTCGTATGTTTAGGAGAGAGAAATAATATTTTATTAATATAATTGATAATAGAATTGCTAAAATAGAGTAGTTGTTGGAGTTGATTGTAATTTTTTAGAGATTTCAACTTTTTATACTCTATTTTAGAAAAGTTATAGCATAACTGTTGGAGATGCTCTTATGGATTTTCTATTTATGATGGGTATAAATTATGTAAAAGCCTTTATAAGTTGTATTTTTTTTATTACAAAATTACAGTTTTATATTTACTTAATAAATAGCATAATTATCTTAAATAATTGGTTCACATTGGATCTCTCCGCTCTAAAAAATTATAGGGGTCTCATTTGATTAAACCCCTATATATAACAATTAATGTCCAAAACTAATCAAACGAATACGACTTTTTTTTTTGGTAGCTATGGGTTTCCGTGTCAACATGAATGGCCTTGAGTTATCGTTGATGAACCTCCACAAGATACTTTGATAGCACCTAAATTTAAACCATGAGTAAATTACATTTTCCACTACGTGCCCTAAAGTTTACTCAGTACATCCCAACCCAACAAAAAAAAAAGACTTAGGTGCCGTTTGTTTTTTAAGAGGTCTAAAGTCTGAAGTCTTATTTTAGTTATGAGTAATAAGAGGTGATATATAAAAAGTTCTGAACGATTCAGACTTAAGAGGCATTAAGAGTTTTTTTTTTTTAAAACAAACAACCCCTTAATTAGGTTTCCCTTTTAGTGGGAGATATTAGAATTTAGTCGTCATTTGGTTTTTGATGCCGGCTTTCATAAGTCAATTTTGGCAACTTTTTTTTTTCCATTTCATTTTTGTTTTTCCAAAGACCTGTTATCATTTACTTCTTATTTTTGTATTTCATAATTTTATTATATATTTTACCAATATGAATTTGAAACACGAAGCTTGTAAGTTACTGTAATGAAGTTTCAGTATTTCAATTAAATTCGGTTGGTTTTAACATACAAATATGAATTTTAATTTTGATAATATATTTTTTTATCTTTATTTTTTTTTAATTTTTTATGTTAATCTAAAAAGGATTAATTTTGGATGTTTATTTATTATTTTGAATAATATTTTATGTTTAATTTTTCTTTAAAACTTAACCCACCTTAATCTGAAGTGGATAGTTGTTCTAACATTTTTTTAGTTAATTTATTTCATATATACATCTAACTAGATTTGGTCTGAAATTAGTATTAAACTAATTAGTTAAATTTTATTAATAAATGATTAATTATTTCTTCAAAATTACACTCTCTCTATTAGAAAATTTTGATAATTCAATGCAACAATTTTTTTGGTATATATCCAAACTCATCGTACATTACTTATACAACCAACCAAAATATCTGTTTGATTATAACTCAAGGATTCAATTCCTTAACAATTATTATTACTATGCAAATGTTATATGTCATGGTTGGATTTCATTTCTAATTTATGTATGGTATAATTAGTTAATTGGATACACACATTTATCTTTTCTATTATTATTTAATGAGTTAATGATAAAAACAGTTTAATTTAGATTATATGCTATAAACTAAAAAGTATGATATTGAAAAGATAAAAAAAAATCAAATATCACGTTACAAAAATCACACATTGGATCATCGCATGCCACATGCTTACTCGTAGCTTCAGACACAAGTCTCGAGTCACGGAGCGCCATGACGGCTGTCGTGGCAAGCCTTTTTAAACACTGGTTTTTATGTATATATATACATATATCTATGTATGTATGTAGTGGGAGGTAGAAATAAAAAGACTAAATATCATGAGAGGTTCAGAAGAAAATGTTCATATGTGAATAATTAAAAAATATGTTTGAATATGTATATTTTAACTGGCATTATAAATTATTCATATGATTTCACAACTTCACATATGCATCTTTAAATGGATTTTTTCAATAATTCATGTGAACTTTCTCATGATTCGTAGCATTGTTCGTTGAACTGGCTCTTATATATGTATGTAGAGGGACGTTCAAATGCAACCTTTTTATATGATACCCTTCTATCCACCACTCATTTTATTTTCATTTTTATAATTAAGAAAAAGGAAAAAAAAACTGAAAATAAAATAAGTGGTAAATAGAGGGGTTGCACCATATAAAGGGGTTGCATAATAACCTTCCACTATGTATGCATACACATTAGTATACCTTGTAAATTAATTAACATCGATTTTCACATAAAAAATAAAAAAAAGTATAAAATTTTGAGTTAACCACAAAACATTAGAAAAACTAAGAAAAGACAAGATTAAAAGGTCTGGTACAAATGCGCTAATTAAACTTCAGAATAATGACTGCAAATCGTACATATTTTATTCCATTGTCTCATAAAGTAATGTACGATGATGTACATGTAAAATAACTTTTAAAACTTTGATCGATAAGCGTAATACACAATATAAGGTTTACAAGGAGCTTAGTAATTTAGGTGTCGTTTGTTTTTTAAGAGGTTTAAAGTCTTATTTTAGTTATGATTAATAAGTGGTGGTATGTAAAAATGTCTGAACGATTCAGACTTAAGAGCCATTAAGAAGTGTTTTAAAAAAAACAAACAACCCTTAATGACTCTTAAGTCTGAATCGTTCAGACCTTTTTACATACCACATTTTATTAATCATAACTAAAATAAGACTTCAGACTTTAAACCTCTTAAAAAACAAACGACACCTTACTCTCTCTCTCTCTATATATATGTATTTTTGAAAGGGTGATTACAAATAGAAACATAAAAACCTTCCATTAAATCAAGTACCTTGCATTTTCAATCAAAATTAATGCCTTTTTTACTCTAAATATGCAAACAATCAATAATCTATTTAGAACAACCTCACTATCTATACTATATTATAAACCAAACATAAAAAAACTCTTAAAAACAGTTGCTAAAACTTAATGTACAACCATTTAAAGCTAATTACTTAAAACTTAAATAAAGAATGAAAACTTAAAATCTTTTCCTATTTAATCATTATCTCTAACAACTTTAACTCTCTAAAATTAATCCTTTGCATAATTAAATACAATATAAAAATCAAATTTTAAATATAAAAAAATCTAAAATATAATTAAAAAAAAATAACAGAATATTTAATGTTTATTTTATAAAAAAACATTATTTTATTAAACCTAAAATAAATTATATTATTATTAAACTATCGAAGAAACTGTTAAAAACAAACTTTTATGCATTAAATATTGTTTATTGATACACATTACTTAAAATTCAAAATTACAAATTATGATGCATTACTACAAATTTCTAAAGCTATATGTTTGAATTCATAACTAACCGATATATAAAAATAATCAAAACATGGTAAACATTTTAATTTAAATATAAAGAATTTAAAATATATAAGATAATCATATTGTAAATCGACAAAAAACAAAAATTAAAAGAAAATGATGCATCTCGCTGCATTGCGCGAGTACGTTTCTAGTTACCTATAACGATGTAATATCCAAATAAAATATTAATTACAAGTTAAATCGGTTTTTAAAACTTTACTTGATAACTCGTTTTAGAAAAACGACATTAAGGTTTGCAGTTTACTGCAAACTATTACTTTATGAAAATAAATATTTTATTTTGCAGCAAATAAAAAGAGATGCCCATACTTCAAGCTTCAGGCAAGATGCTTTTTATTAAAAACTGGTAATTAATTAAAAACCCAAAGACACAAGCGAAGTACTAGTAGTGAAGGAATCAGAGTTGTTAATATTTGATATTCCTGCAACTTTGATCAGCTTACTGTTGCCAAAAGATCTGGAGCATATTTCATCGCCAATGATTCGTAATTTGCAACATATATGGTAATTGAAATTTACACCAAAATTATTGGATTAATTAATACATTTAAAAACTTAATACATATGCTCGAGACAATACGAGAACTGAAACAAGGTGGATTACAACGTGTTTTCATATCTTATTGTTGAACCAATAGACACCTTTGCTCTTGTCTTCACCTTCATCAGCCTCAACAAAGAAGCACTCACTAGCTTCTCTCCACATCGCTTTGAATATTGGGGTGTCATCAAACTGATAGTATTCTCCCAACAGGGGTTTAATCGCTTTTGTGGCCTCCATGGCATTATAATGAGGAATGGTGAAGAACAAATGGTGGGCGACATGTGTGTCGGTGATGTGGTGAAGAACTTTGTTGAAGACGCCGTAATCCCTATCGACGGTTGACAAAGCTCCCCTCAACCAGTTCCATTCGGTGGAGTCGTAGTGTGGCAGTGATCGGTGAGTGTGGTGCAACCAGGTGATGACGACCAGGAACCCATAAACGATAACCAAAGGAGCAAAGTAGACCAAAACTATCCAAGTGAACCCGTGTGCCAAGGCCAATTTGTAGACACCATAGCTTGCTACAAGAAGCCCGACATCAGTCAGGAGAATTTGGAGTCGCTCACGGTCGCTGTAAATAGGGCTCTTCGGGTCAAAATGGTTGGCAAATTTCTCATACTTCCGGCCCGAGACATTGAAGCAAATGTACAAGAGCCAACCAATGGTGCACAGAATCGTTAGCCTAAAGAGACGGCCAGGTGGGGTGTTGAGCAGTCTGGCTACAGAGTTTAGGCTAGACTTCTTTTTAGGGACAAAAGATTCATCGTTCTCGAGTGAGGCAGTGTTAGAGTGGTGACGACGGTGGCTGTATTTCCAAGAGAAATAAGGAGCAAGCATACCAGTGTGAAGAAGGTAACCGATGGTGTCGTTTAACCACTGGTAGTCACTAAAAGCTTGGTGGCCACATTCATGGCCAATAACCCACAAACCCATCTGGACACTACCTTGGAGGATCCAGTAAACCGGCCACGCCACATAGGAAAGGGGGGTCGGAAGGTGGACGATGTACTTGGCGGCAACGTAGTAAAAGAAGAAGGATAGAAAGAGGTCAGTGAAAAGGTAGGATGAAGATCGGATGAGGGATCGTTCAAAACAGTGTGGTGGTATGGCTTTTTTTATATCACCAAGAGTGAATGGTGGTTTGGACGATGGGGCTCGCTTCACAACTTCAGTCCCGGAGTTACTTCTCTCTGTCGCTCGGCCACCGGAACCCATCTTTCAAGTTATTTTTCTCTCTAAATATCAGATAACTTTTCAGTTTGATTCTGTATGAATGAACCAAACTGTATAAGTATGCTCAGAGATATGTGAGGCCTCTGATGATCTACAATATGGAAAGATGGATTTGGTATTTATATAGATAGAAATTGATAATAATAATAATATTCTAATTCAATGAATATTAAAGTAATGCGTCATAAATTTGACCAGCTACAGGAGAGTTACGAATTGCTGGGAGTCTTGGTTGTTGCTTAGAAGTTGCTAAAACTTTGAAGTATTTTAAAGTGAAAGTGCTTGTATGAATTTTTTATTTTTCCTTCATCTATCTCATGATAAATTGTGTTTCAAATAATGACCACACCACACTCGATTAAATCCAGAAAAACGAGATTGAATTGAACACAATAATTAGTCGAATCTGTACATCCAAGACCCAAAAAATGAACTCAAACGTATTCGTATGCGGATACAGTAAACTTGAATTCTCAATGGAAACAATAATCAATTACAAAATATTAAAGTAGCTTGACGGAAATAAATAAGAGAGAAAAACGACGCTAAATTTACGTGGAAAACCAAAACAGGAAAAATCACCGCCAGAGGAGACTACCGAGAAGTCCACTTTATATAACCAGTTGAACTTTACAATACTTGGAAATATTGGAGAAACAATGAACAAATCTACAAATCACGCTGTTAATATATGTATGTTGGGAGAGAAATTCTTAAATATTATGGAGAGTAGACCTATGAGAAAAAGCAGAAACTACCATTAAAAACTACATCCAGACCCTCATGCGACTTGGCATGCGACTTCACCCGGACCACTGTTCATGAAGCCAGTAAAAATGATCAAAACAGTGACTAATACAAGTTTGACGGTGTTTGAGGCTATTATCTTCATTACTTGCTATTCTATTTGGATCGTTCGGAATAGAGTTGCCTTCCATAAACCAGGGACGGATCCATAAAATTTTTCATACGGTGGCACCATATAATACCGACAATTTTTTTTGCAAAAAGCACGGTTTTTATCGACGTGTCTTCATCTTTTTACCGACGTTCAATATTGTCCGATGTGTTTTTAGCCTAATTCCACAATTTCGAGCGATTTTTAAAGCTGTTTGCTTGATTTCGAGAGATTTTGAAGTTAGTTTTATCGATTTCGAGAGATTTTTTCGGTTTTTTTGGTTGATTTCGATAGTTTCTTTTGGTTTTTGGTTGATTATGAGGCACGGTTGCACCTTCTTGAAGTTTTCAAAATAATACGGTAGCACCTTCCAAAACGATACGGTTGCACCTTATACGAACCTAAAAATTTTAACCTTCGTCGGCGAAATAATACGGTGGCACGTGCCACCGTAGCCACCATAGTGGATCCGTCCATGCGATAAACTAGAGCTAAAGAAGGACGTTGCTTTTGACTCGATTACTGATAACTCTATTAGATGGATGTTGTATAGGCCTAAGGCGAACCTAAAAGATGTGTCTATGTGGAGAACTTCTTCTCTTTGTCGTTTTAAGCCTTTGTAATTCCTTCCACTCGTCTTGGCTAGCTTTTAATGAAATGCCGTTAAAAAAAAAACAAAACAAAACGAGTTTGACTGTGGATTTAGGCGCATGAAAACCAACGTGGAACACTCTTGATGCTTCAAGTTTGATGTTGACTCTGGATCCCACTCTCATGCATGAGCTTTGGAGTCAACACATTTATAATCTCCATCTTTGACTCTTAATCCCAACAAACAATTATCTCCTTGAAACAAAAAATAGTGAAATTAAATATTCACTTCTCGAAAATGGATCAACAAACACATGCCTCTTCTACCGGACCAGGGGCGGAACACAAGCTTCAGAACTGCAGGGACCGGACACCTAATGTATTATATAATTTTTAGTCCTTACCAATAGGGACGAACCCAATAACTTTTTTATAGGGTGTCACAATCTTTTTTCATACAGTTTTTATTAACGTCTCTTCATCTTTACGTTCAATATCGTCCAATGTGTTTTCAGGCTAATTCCGCTGTTTCAAGAGATTTTTAAAGTTTTTTGTTTGATTTTGAGGGATTTTAAAGTTTTTTTTATCGATTTCGAGAGACTTTTTTCGGTATTTTTTGTGGATTTCAAGAGTTTTTTGTTTTTTGGGTTGATTTCAAGAGTTCTTTTTGGTTTTTTTGGTTGATTACGAGCTACGGTTACACATTCTAAAACGATACGGTTGCACATTTTACAGGCCTAACTGTTGTGTAATAGTGAACTCAAATTAAACTCAAATAATTTGACTCAAATTAAGGGATAATAGACAATAGTGAACTCAAAATCTCAAATTAAACTCAAATAAGTTAACTGTTTGAGTACTGACCTGCTGCGTAAGTGAGTCCGTGAGTGTGTTCCTTTTTCCTGTCGGCCGTCGTTGCACACCCACTATCAAAATAAACCATGAAATTGACCATTAAACTCAAAATAATAAGTAGTCACCTAATCCCCTACATAAACATAACATACACATCTCACATCTGAACAATTGGAACTTCAAAGTGATAGTCCTCTGTCCCTGATTTGTCTACAATTTACAAATTGCAATACATAAATTATATTATTATAATTTATAAATACATTACAAACAAAACATAAAGCCTATTAGCCTAAAAAAGGTAAAACTTACTGACATAACATACATTACATATCTGAATATCTGATATTAGCCTAAAACAGGAAAAAAAACCCATACATTGTTGTGTAAATGAGTAAATCGATTAAAGTTCATTGACCTAATCCCCTACATAAACATAACATATACTGATACACATCTGATTAAAGGTCACTGACCTAATCAGTAATCACCTAAATGGCTAAATGCCTAAATCAAATAATGAAACACTGGGGCGGCACATACATATCTGATACAGGCGTCAGCGGCAAATGGGCAAATGGCAATCGCAGGTACGTCGGCGGTCGGCAAATGGCAATCGCAGGTCTGTCGTAAGTCATAACCAGGCGGCGCTAATCAATTTTTTAGTTTTTGATTTTTCAGGTTGAGGCGTCTCGAACTGGAAGAAAATTAGAAAACGATGATGGAGTAATGGACTGAACCGTATTCATTTTTTGTCTTTGAGTTTCAATTTGTTTGGGCTTCTCTTATTGGACTAACATGTCATTAGTGGGGGGGGGGCCTAAATAAATTTTTTGTTTTTTATTCACTACAAAACTTTTTGTTGCCTGCTGCAGATTTTGAAAGTCCGGGGGCCCTGCCCCTGGTAGCCTCCATTGAGCTCCGCCCCTGCACCGGCCCTTCACAGGCCACTCAATACCACATATTCCTATTATGTTTGTAAATAAACCAAACTTAGTCGTAGGAAGAACTTAAATCCTCATGTCGGCCAGATTAACGTGAGCGAAAACCTTCTCACCTAGAAGTTTCCCTTAGCAATGACCTCTTTTATAAATGATAACGCACATAAATATGCTCCGTATGCTTGTGGAACATCTGATCCTTGGTTACCAGAAAAAGCACTCTGATTATCACAGAATATAGAGTCCACTCAATAAGCTCATCATCACAAAGGCTATCGAACAACCTTTAAATATATCACCTTCTTGAAACCTTTGGTAACACAACCATGTATACAGCCTTAGTTGTAGAGAGAGAAACCGTCGGTTAAAGAACAACCTTCAACTGATGGCATATGACCCCATTGTGAATAAATATCCGGTAAGAGAGCGTCGGCCATCCATATCTCCACCATAGTCTAAATCAACATATCCCTGAACACCGTCTCTTGAAGTCCCAAAATACAAACTATAGTCTATAGTACCTGAAATATAGCGGAGAACCATTGAATTTCCTTCCAGTGCTATTTGCCCTGATTAGCCATATACGACTTACCATGCTCACAACATAGGCTAAATCCGGTCTTGTGGAGATCATTGCATGCATCAATAAACCAACTGTACTAAAGTAAGGAACCCGAGACATATACTCATTTTCTTCATCAGAAACGGGGTATTGATGTGTAGATAAATTGGAGTATTTACCGTTTTGGCTCCATCCATGTTGAATCTCTTAAACATCTTCTTGATATAACTTCTTTGACTAAGTATCAAAGTTCTCGCCTTTCGGTCTTGAAATCTCTATGTCAATAATTTTTCGAGCTTTGCCCAAATCTTTCATTTCAAACTTCGTGTTCAATTGATCATTGATCTCTTAGATATCGTCCTTCTTCTTTGAAGCTATATGCATATCATCTATATATAGCAATAGATAGACAAATGAACCATCTTCATATCTCCTTCTATAAACACAACAATCATATAAACAACATGAGAAACCATATGAAAAATCAGAAAAATATCGAACCTCTTATACCATTGCCTTGGCGATTGCTTCAACCCATATAACGACTTCTTTAGCCTACAAACCAAATCTTCTTAACCAACACTCACAAACCCTGGAGGTTGATCCATATAATTATCTTCTTTTAACTCACCATGTAGAAATGCAGTTTTAACATCTAACAACTGAAGCTCATGGTCATGTAATGCAATTATACTAAACAATGCTCGTATAGAAGAATACCTGACAATAGGTGAAAAAATAGCCGTAACATCAATACTTGTAATCCGATTGTATCCATTTGCCAGAAACTGAGCCTTATATCTAGGAGGCTCTACATCTATTATCCCTTCATTCTTCTTGTTGATCCATTACACTTGATTACCTTTTTTTACTTTTGGGAAGAGGAACGAGCTCCCAAGTACCATTTTTGTGTAGGAACTCCATCTCATCGTGCATTGCCACAATCCATTTTTCTGAATCTTTAGAATCAACTGCTTCACTATTCATATATGGATAATCAACTGAATCCATCTCGAAGGCAACACTAAATGCACAAGCTACCACCTCAACTTCAGCAAACCATGGAGGACATAATCTATCTTCGACCTCCATCCTTGAAAATGCAAGGTTGTAGCTCCAATGATGGCGAATTAGAAGCACTAATATCCTCGCTATTAGTCAATAAAGGCATAAACGACTGTGATACGATAAGAAGCATCGTATTAGAACCAACTGGTAGTTCCACCTCCACTCAAAGTCCCTCAAAAGAACTAGGAACATCTACCTATGGTTGATAAGAAACCGAAGGCTTGCACAACATTTAACTTTTAGACAAACGTCACATTTCTACTAAAAATGATCTTCTAGGCCTCTGGACACCATAATCTGAACCCTTTCACTCCAGATTTAAAACCCAGGAAATACATACTTTACGGCTCTCAGCTCAAACTTTGACATTGTCCACTTTGGAATAAAGCGGGATATCCAAATAATTTAATGTCAGAATAACTTGAAAGTTTGCCAGACAACACCTCAACCGATATTTTTGTATAGAGGATATGACGGAGAGCGATTGATTATGTAACAAACAGTTCATGCGAGTATCGGCCCAGAACGCTTATGCGAATCAAGAACTTGACAGTATAGACTGAACGTTTACCATGATCGTTTGGTTCATACATTCTGCCATACCATATATATGCACCACCGAATGGTGTCTAGTAATAAACTGCACCATCATGTGACTGGATTCTCGTCGGTCCCCATAGTTCATAATGTATGTACTCGAGAATTGCCTTGGTCATAGGATTTTAGCTCGAGAATGAAACTTTATTTTTCCTCTCTTATACAAGATGCTCACAAAATGGGAGCTTCTCGATCACATGCTACCCAAAAGTTCCCTTTTGCTCAACTCCATCATAAGGACTTCACCATATGTCCGAGTCTCATATGCGACAACTTCGTTTTATCAATATTTAGAAGAGTCTACGAAGCTACCTGAGCAATGGTAGTACCTATCAGAACATACAAATCACCACTTTGCTGAGAGCCCTTCAAATAGACGAGAGAACCTCTAACCACTTTGATAACTCCAACTTCACCGATTTACTTGTAGCCTTTGATGTCAAGACTACTAAGTGAAATCAGAATCTTTTTTAGCTCAGGTACACGTCTCACATTACCCAAAGTTCGGATGACCCATCATATATCTTGATTCAGACATTACCTTGACCCATGATCTTGCGTAAAACACCATTTCTAAACCTAACTAACCCCAAACAAGGCTCATAAGTGGAAAACCAGTCATAGTTAGGACACATCTAGTAGGTACATCCCGAGTCAAGAATCCACTCAGGGGAAGAAGCATCCAAGTCGTTCCAAAATTTTTGGGGGCCCTGTTATGCTTATATTAAGACTATCTGTTGGGTCATTGACCAATATGTTCCTAAGCCGAAACGTGGCGTTGCCTGCTATGCTATATGGAAATAAGTTGCGCCTTCTCCATCATTTATGCTTTTGGTGTAGTGGTAAGCGCTTGGATCCTAACATGTGGTATCAAAGCAGGTCACGGGTTCGAACCTTATGGAGTGCATTTTAATGCCAAAAGGCATGTTGTGCAGCCATTGTCTTCTAGCGAAGATCTTGTTAGTGTTGGCAGATGCTTGGGGGAGGGATTGTTGGGTCATTGACTAGTATCTTCCTAAATCGAAACGTGACACTGACCGCTATATGGAAATAAGTTGCCCCCTCTCCATCAACAATTGCTTTTGGCGTAGTGGTAAGCGCTTGGATCCTAACACTATCGATCAATATTGGGATATATAGACATTTAGTCATTTAGGTTGAAACTGAAATTTAATCTAAATCTTTTAATAGAAAATTGACATCTTGGCAATTTCCAATTTGTCATTATGTCTTGACATATGCTGCCAGGTCTCCAAGAGTGAACCAGTTAACTAGGTACCATATGTGAAGCAACAACCTAATTTCTATAACTAAATGATCATGGCTTTTTAATATTTATGTTAGCAAAAAAAAATTGTTTCCATTTTCCACTTTCCATAAACTTTCATTCTTATGTTCAAAAGCCAACGAGAACCAAACCATTTACTGATTTAAATAAGGAAACTTGGTAACCGGTAGTTGGAGTAAAAAAAAAAGATAAAATCAAAATTACAGAATTACAGAAACCAAGTAGCCGAGGATTTCACATACTTACTTGAAGTTGTCTAGATAAGTACAATACTATGCTAGCCCAATAGCCAAGGATTTCAGATACTTACTTGAACTCGCCTAGATAAGTACAATACTACGGTATCCCAATAGCCAAGGATTAGATGATTTGAGGAAGACTAAATGCTGAATCAAAGGCGTATGGCAGAATGGGTGATTGACATTTATGATTTTTGAACCTAACAACATGTTAATTTTCAATTTTGAACCTAAACAATATGAACAATTATTATTATGATTTATACATTGTTTGAGTAATTAAGAATTTGAATCAATGAACATAATTAGTAATTACCTAAACAAGTAACAACCTAACAATCTGAATCTAATTCACACAAAAAATTGAAAACAACCACCCTTGTTTATTAGTTTATGAGAAGAGACAAGAGAAATTGAAAAATTAACACTTTACCATACAAGAATCGTCAACTCGATTTAACCAGAGAAATATAAAAAAGAATCAATTTAGTTGTATAGAAATATATCAAACCTAAGAAATAGAATTTACCTGCTCAATGTAGTTGATGGTAACACACCTAAACGACTAAACCAAATCAGTTGTTGATGTTAACAATTAACATATTACAGACCTAACGCCTTAAGAACCAGTCGAGACTCGAGGCTGTATGAAACCTTGGATGTGGGTCATTGTATATTAATCGTAGAATGAGGAACCAGTCAAAGCATTAGTATTATACAAATGAGCAACAGGAAAATATTAGAAATTGAGTCGTCGCTTTTGCCTTGGAACAAACAACTCAAAGGTACACATCTTTGGGGATTTCAATCGTCAAATCGAGAATCGAAGTGAGAAGAAGTGAGAAGAGGCGCTCTTGATTCGCAAACGAGGTAGACGAGTCGACTTTGAATCTAAATGTTGTGGCAGGGTTAGATGGTTGGGCTAGTATATTAGGGTTCTAAAAAATGTAAAAATGGGCCCATAATTTTGGAGGCCCTGGTCAAAGAATCTGTTTTAACAACCCAAAGAACGGGCCTCATAAGCATTCACATCATCTGTCACAACCATCAATCACCCATATCATCTTCAGCTACATTCATGTGAGATTGGCTAGCAACTTTATCTCTGTTTTAGTTTGTTGTCTAACTTGTTGTACTCATATATAACATGACCATTCTTCTAACAGAAGTTGAAAATCTTTCTCTTGACCTTGGATTTCGACCTTGATCTCCTTAAGCTCTTGAAATCTATCTCTGAGTCTCCATTTCACACTAAGACCTTCAACCGCCTTAGCCATATTAGCAATCTGTTTGATCTTGCTCTTTGCATTCGAAGATGCATACACCTCCGCTAATGACAATGATTTTCGTCTATAGATAATGATATCCATGAAATTACGAAACGATGATGGCAATGAACTCGAAAAAATTAAATCCACATCTTCCTCATAGTATGACATATCCAAATTCTTCAAATGTTCAACTATATCCTTGAACTTTGAGATGTGTTAGGTAATGGATCCACCCTCCTGCAATCGATGAATATATGACATTTGTTTCATGTAGAGTTTGTTAGATAGACTCTTTGTCTTCAACACGTTTTCTAACTTCGCCCACATTTCAGTCATAGTAGTCTTTTCAAACACATCATGTAAAACATCATTTGACATATATAGATGAATTTGAGATATCACTCTCAAATTGTTGTAATCCTTCAACTCCTCGATCCACACGTCGGATATCACATCACGACCATTGATATTAATGTAAACCCATTAATATCAATACATCCCTTATTGTAATCTTTCTAGAAATGAAATCGAGTGCTTCTATCAAGCAACGACAAGTCGATCTTCATGGTTGACATATCAATCGAACCCAATTGAGAATTCACAAACTTAGTTTATTGACAAACAACATGTGAGCTCTAATAACCACTTCTTGTAAATAAGGACCACACACACACTTGAGTCAATCCAGAAACACAAGATCAAACCGAGAGGGAGAAATAGTCGAATCTACCCAAGACCAAAAAATTGAACTAAAACATGTCCGTATGCGGAAATTATAAACTCGAACTCTCAACTAAAACAATAATCAACCACAAAATATTAATGTAACTTGAAGAAAATAAATAAGAGAAAAATGACATCGGATTTACGTGGAAAACCCAAAACATGAAAAACCACGGGTGGAGGAGGCCATCGAGAAATCCACTATGGGTCGTAGTGGGCTATAATAGGTTAAACGGGTCATATTTGTTCCAAATGGACCATATGATGTGTTAGTGGGTCATCACGAGTCTTACTAGTTCGTAGGGGGTCATACAGGTCTTACTAGTGCTAAATATGTCATAACAACCTTTCTAAACGGGTCATAATCAGTCTTAGTGAGACATAGTGATTTATGATATGCCTAGTATGAGTCATAAGGGTTATAATGGGTAAACGGGTCATATTTGTTCCAAATAGGTCATAAGATGTGTTAGTTTAGTGGGTCATCATGAGTCTTACTAGTTCGTAGTGGGTCATACGGGTCATACTAGTGCTAAAAGTGTCATAACAACTATTCTAAATGAGTCATAATCAGTCTTAGTGAGACGTAGTGGTTCATGATGTGCCGAATATGGTTTGTAGTAGCTTATAATTGGTTAAACCGGCCATATTTGTTCTAAATAGTCCATATGACGTGTTAGTCGGTCATATGGGTCGTACTAGTGGTAAATGTGTCACAACTGTTCTAAACGAGTCATAATTAGCCTTAGTGAAACACATTGATTCATGATGTGCCTAATATAGGTCATAGTGGGTTTTAATGAGTTAAACAAGTCATATATTTTATAAATGGGCCATGTGATGTTTTGTGGGTCATCATGAGACTTACTAGTTAACAGTGGGTCAGGGTCTTACTAGTGCTAAATATGTCACAACCGTTCTAAACGAGTCATAATTAGTCTTAGTGAGACGTAATGGTTCATGATATGCCTAATATGGGTCATAATGGGTTATAACGGGTTTAACATATCATATTTGTTCTAAATGAACCATCTGTTGTGTAAGTGGGTCATAATGAGTCTTAGTAATTCGTAGTGGATCATACAGGTCGTACTAGTTCTAAATGTGTCACAATCGTTCTAAATGAGTCATAAGTCTTATGGGACATAATGGTTCATGATGTGCCTAATATCGATCGTAGTAGGTTATATTGGGTTAAACAGGTCATATTTGTTTTAAATGGACCATGTGATGTTAGTGGATCATCATGAGTCTTAGTAGTTCGTAATGGGTCATATGGGTCGTACTAGTGCTAAATGTGTCAAAATGTTATAAATTAGTCATAATAGGTCTTAGTGAGACATAATGGTTTAAAATATGGGCCTTAACGATTTATAATCGGTTAAACGGGTCATATTTATTTTGAATGAGTCCTTTATGTATTATACCTAAAGCCGATACTGAAAAGAAATAGAGATACAAGTATATGTAATCCTTTATTTTTTTACCGTTTAATGTTAATATGTGTAATCCTTTATTCCTTTTAGTTGTTATCTATTATAAATAGAGATATGTAATCCTTTATTTGTTTACTAGTTTAATGACTTTAGTGACTTGTCCTCATTGTACATCGACATCAAAGTTAGAGGTCAAGACTCTTGGTTAATTGAAAACATGGTATATGAAGTTATATATGATACTGGAAAATTTGTTGAAACTTGCCTTGTATGCTAATCCATCATCTCTGGTATATTATCTGTGGTTATTCCAAGGACAAGATCTTTCAGTGGACTAATAGGTAGGTTGATGAGAAGATATGCATTTAATAATGAAGGCAATTTTGATGGGATGGAGCGATTATAAGAAAACATGTTTTTCATTGTCCAAGCTACTAGTTTCACCTTTACTTTTTTTTTTGTTGCAAACATGATTGATGTTGATGATATTATGGCCAACTCTGAGAATGGTACTGCTCATGATAATGGAGCATGTGAAGAACTTTTAGAGTACAAGGAGCAAGGAGCAACTGATGTGAATTCTTCTACAAAGTCAAATGAGAACATAACTATAGAATCGGTTGCCAAAGAAGTTGCAAAAAGCAATAATTTTGATGCTTTTAAGGTACTAAAAATCATACATTTATTCACGAAAACAAGGTTATTTTTTGTTTTTATGGTTTGGTTTAATGCAATTATACTTTCTGGAACTTCAAGTGAGAGAGAACGATGAACCAACTCAAGTCAAACCTCAAAATGTTATGGGGAAGGTTGAGAATTGCAAGGCTTTAGGCATTAGAAATTATACAAAAAACAACATAGAGTGTAAAGATCCAAAGAAAAATTATGTTGTTTCGAGTGTACATGCTAAACAGTCAATCATCCACGAGGAAAAGAGTGTTAGGTTGAAGGATAGGCAGGTTGCTGACAACAATCCAAAACAGACGACCAATCTAGTCAAGGGTCTTTTTTCGAAGGTATGAGTATAAACATTTGTATTCAACTTTATTCCTTATATAACCACCAATTAGTTGATATTTGGTTATCACAGCGACATGGAAAGTCAGGTAAGTCAGGTTCTATATCATTTTCTTCAAATATGGTGCAACGTGAAAGCAGCAAGTAAGTCCTTTTTTGCACTAAAATCATTGCTATCAAACTCATTAATTAAATTTTATGCTTAGTTCTGAACATTAGCTCCTAGATTTGATATTTGATATTTACAATGATTATGCTGCCGATATTTTAGAAAAAAAGCACAAACCGACTATTAATTCATAATTATTTATTGTCAGATGATTATCAGAAAAAAATATGCTAGTTGTACAGACCTGACACCAACATCCATCCACCCATCCACTTGCAAGTATTGAAGTATGGGTGTGTTCTGCGGGAGGAAGGAAAATGGGTCGAATGTTTGGCGTTGGTACATGTGGGGATCCGGGCTACGTGTTACACCCTAAAAATTCGAGCCAATTTAAAATTTAACATTTCGGCAATATAACGTCTAAAATATAAAGATTTACAACCCTGTGAATAAGAACAACTAAAACCCAATAACATGGGGTAGTTTGCAACAATTATAGTAGCGATAAAATGAAACATAATACACCACAACCTAATTAATCTAGAACAAATATTCAACTAGATTAAATCAACAGATCAACCCCTAACACGGGCGACAATGACCAGGCGACTATCCCCTAGGCAATGTCGTCGGGTATAGTCGCACCTATGCCTCAACTTACTGGAATTTTCGACAAAACTGGCAGAACCTCGACCTCCACCTGCGACTTTGCCCCAGCGACTATGCCTTGGGCATTGTCGCACATACCCTCAGGGTTGCTATTTGCTCGACGCTAAAATTCCCACAATCCATAACTCGACTACTCTCGGCTCTCCTAAGTTGCTAAAGTCTCTAGGTGGTGTTTTCTTAAGACCGGAAGGTGGTAATCCAAGGTTTAAACACCTTGCGATCAACCCAAATATATATATTCGATCGCACCGTTAACAATTGTCCATTCACACACTCTTACAAATATTGAACACACATTCACACGCACACTCCATTATGAATATTATCGTCATTACTTGGTCATGCAATGCATATAAAGAGTTGTAAACAAATAGGGGTTCCTTAAGCTAGGGTCAAGTTGTTATAGATTCGGTAAGGAAAGCGTCAAGAAGCGCCATGATTATTTACTATAAGAACGGGGTGTTACAATCCTCCCCCATTAGGAATAGATTTCTCCCTCGAAATCCCACACTACTCAAACAAATGAGGATAGCGTCTCTTCATATCCTCCTCCGATTTCTAGGTCACGTTTGCTCCTCGATGATGTTTTCATTGCACCTTTATCATGACCACCTCCTTATGACGAAGTTTCTTCGACTTTCTCTCTTGAATGGTCTCGGGCTCTTCTACGCAACGGTTGTTGTCCACACGGATTTCTGATAGCGGAATGATGCTTGCTTCCTCTGCTAAACACTTTTGAAGGTAACATACATGGAACGTAGGATGGATCCCGTCCATTTCGGGTGGTAATTCTAACTTATAAGCTTGAAGTCCGACTTGCTCCAAGATTGTAAAAGGCCCTAGAAAATGAGGGTTGAGCTTCCTGCATTTTCCAAACCTAATAATACCCTTCCATGGCGACACCTTCAACATCACTCGCTCGCCCACATGAAAATCCATCGGTCTTCTCTTTTTATCCGCGTAGCTCTTCTGACGGTCTGGGCCGCTTTTAAGTGTTCTCGAATAGTTTTCACTTTGTCGGCCGTCTCTTGAACTATTTCCAATCCAACAAATTGTTTCTCTCTCGCCTCTAGCTAACAGACGGGCGTCCTACAATTTCTCTCGTACAAGGCTTCGAACAGTGCCATGCCGATGCTCGAGTGGTGACTGTTGTTGTATGTAAATTCTACTAGAGGGAGGTGAGAGTCCCAATTACCACCAAAGTCGATGACACACACCCTCAACATGTTTTCCAATGTTTTAATGGTTCTTTCGCTTTGTCCGTCTGTCTGTGGGTGATAAGCCGTACTCAGTTTGATTCTAGTACCCAATTCTTTCTGCAGCCCATCCTAGAAGTTCGATGTGAATCGGCTATCTCGGCCCGACACAATGGATAGTGGCACCCCGTGCCTTGAGACAATTTCATTAATGTACAACCTTGACAACTTATCCATTGGTAGCGTTTCTCGCATTACCAAGAAATGCACACTCTTGGTCAAACTATCCACTACCACCCAAATGGTGTCGTGACCTCTTGAGGTTTTAGGTAACTTGGTCATGAAAACCATGGTAATGTGTTCCCACTTCCATTCCGGAATCTCGAGAGATTGCAAACTACTATAGGGGCGTTGATGCTCGGCCTTGACTCGTAAGCAAGTCACACATCTTTATACGTACTTTGCTACATCCAACTTCATTACCGGCCACCAGTAATTTAATTTTAGATCTCGGTACATTTTTGTACTTTTCGGGTGAATGGAGTACCTCGATTTGTGGGCATCATCAAGAAGTAATTCCCGGCAACCCCCAATCTTGGGTACCCACACTCGCCCTTGGAACAATTTGAGACCTCGACCATCTTCCGCTAAAAGAAGATGGTACTTGGTCATTGCTTCGCTTTTGAGGTTTGCCTCTGACAGGGCTTTGGTTTGTGACATCTTGATTCTCTCTTGAAGGCTTGATACTACATCTATTCGTGAAATCGAAGCTCGCACGCACCCACTACACTCCTTCGGCTCAAAGCATCTGCCACGACATTTGTCTTACCCGGATGGTAAAATAATTCACAATCATAGTCTTTTAATATCTCTAGCCACCTTCGTTGACGCATATTCAACTCCTTCTGATCGAACACGTACTTGAGGCTTTTGTGGTCGGTGTAAATCATACACTTGGTCCCGTATAAATAATGTCGCCATAGCTTCAAAGCAAACACTACCGCTGCTAACTCAAGATCGTGGGTCGGGTAGTTCTTCTCATGCTCCTTGAGTTGCCTTGAAGGGTATGTAATAACATTTCCCCGTTGCATTAGGACGCATCCTAAACCCATCTTCGATGCGTTGCTGTAAACTACAAAGTCTTCTGTCCCCTCGGGTAAGGTTAGGATTGGTGCCTCACACAGTTTCTTTTGCAAAGTCCTAAACGCTTGTTCTTGGGTCTCCGTCCACAAGAATTTTATGTTCCTTCTCGTTAAGGCGGTTAAGGGTGAAGCTATTTTGGAAAAGTCTCGGATGAATCTACGATAATAGTCAGGTAGACCCAAGAAACTCTAGATCTCGGTTGGGTTGTTTAGCGGCTCCCAATTCATCTTAGCTTCGATTTTTGAGGGGTCCACTTTCACTCTATCTTTTGTTACTACATGACCAAGGAATTGCACTTCTTGAAGCCAAAATTCACACTTTGAAAACTTGGCGTAGAGTTTCTCTGTCCTTAGAATCTCTAATATCTCCCGCAAGTGATACTCATGCTTATCTTCGCTCTTAGAATAGATGAGAATGTCGTCGATGAATACAATGACGAATTTGTCCACAAAGGGGCGGCAAACCCGATTCATCAAGTCCATGAATATTGAAGGCGCATTGGTTAGCCCGAATGGCATCACAAGGAACTCGTAATGCCCATATCGAGTTCTAAACGCCGTCTTTGCCACGTCTTCTTCTCGTACCCGCACTTGGTCGTAAGTCGACCGTAGATCTATCTCCGAGAAGCATCCCGCTCCTTGCAATTGGTCAAAGAGGTCATCGATCCACGGGAGGGGATACTTATTCTTCACCGTCACCTTACTCAACTCGCGATAGTCGATGCACATTCGCATTGTGTCGTTCTTATTCTTGACAAATAAAACTGGAGCTCCCCACGGCAAGGAACTCGGTTGCACAAAACCTTTCTCTACGAGTTCTTGCAATTCTTCATCATTTCTTGCATTTCCATTGGTGCGAGACGATAGGGTGCTTGAGCGATTGGCACCGCACTCGGAACTAAGTCTATGCGAAATTCCACTTGGCAGTCGGGAGGTAATCCGACAAGTCTTCGGGAAATACATTGGGGAAATCCCATACGATCTTCACGTCTTCCACTTTTCTCTTTTCTGACTTGGTGTCCAACACGTATGCTAGAAATGATGGGCATCCCTTCGATAAGCACTTTCGTGCCTTGAGAGAAGAGATGACCACCATCTCTACTTTTCGCTTCTCTCCATAGATAAGGACAAACTCTCCATTCCTGGTCGGAACACTGATGAGTTTCTTGGAACAAAGGATTTCGGCTTGGTTTGACACTAACCAATCAATCCCTATCACCACGTCAAATCCTCCGATGGACATAGGGAGTAAGTCCACCTGGAAGCATTTGCCGTCGATTTCAAGTTGACAATCCTTCACAACTTCATGCAACACAATATTGTCCCCACTGACTACTTCTACAACTAAGGCATCACTAATGGTGGTGGAATGTATATTCAATGTTTTGCAAAAAGAGTTTGCTAGAAAGGTATGATTCGCACCCGAGTCGAAGAGTATTCTAGCAGGTAGAAAGTTGAGTAGAAATGTACCCGACACCACATCCGTGATCTTTTTCGGTTCTTCAGTTGTCATCTGGAATGCCTTTCCTTGAGGTCTTGAAGTAATTTCCTTCTTTACCGGCACTCCCGTGCTAGCTCCCCTCGAATTTCCCTTAAGCTTGGGACAATTGATCCGCACATAACCCACTTCCTTACACTCATAACACACCGTCCCCCGGATGGGGCACACTTGACTAGCATGGCCAAGCTTGCCACACTTGAAGCATACTAGCGGAGTGGAATTGCAAGCCCCAAAATGTTTGCTTTTACATTTCGGGCACCAATTTGGTTCCCGATGTGGTTCCAGCCTAGAATTCCCCGCAAAAGGTCTTGGACGTTGCGGAGGTCCCGAACGATTTTCCCATTTCCTCTTCTCAACCCACTAGAGCTTTCTCCTTTCAATTTTGAATGATGTCGTCTTCAACCAACTATGATTCTTCAATTGCATCTTGAAGTGTAGTTACTCTGGCGTTTCTCATGTTGGTTTTCATTTCCACCGACAACCCCCTGTGATAGGCCTTGATCTTGGACTTTTCATCCGGGGCTAGATGCCCCACAAAATTCAATTTCTCCACAAACAACTTGGAGTACTCATCTATGGTTCGATTACCTTTCGTCAAACTTCTGAACTCATCTTCAATTTTATCAAATGCCCTCTCGTTGCAATACTTTTCCATGACCTTCTTCTTGAAATCTCCCCACGAGAGCTGAGACATAATCGTGGGATTAACGGTGGATCGGACAACGTTCCCCCAAGTAAGGGCATCACCTCTAAACATCTAAAAGGCAAAACGGACATTTTGTGCTTCCCCGCACTCACAGGATTCGAAGGCCAATTCTAGCTCTCGGAGCTAGTTCATACAAATTACTCGGTCTGCAGTACCCGATAACTCATTTGGTTTAGAACCAAGGAAGGCTTTGAAGGAACAAGTCTTCTCCTCTCACCTTGCGTCATTTGCTACTAGTTCCATAGTCGGAATCTCATTCCCGGTTCCCCCGGATCTGGCAATAACTATATTCTCCGCCACCCGACGATGACTGATATCCCTGTCCTCTAGTAGTTTCATAAACAACTCCTGTTGTTTAGCCATAGCCTCATTTATCGCTCGCATCATGTTATCTATCATCCTTGATTCAGGAGTGGCTTCAGTTAAGACCAGGTTAGAGGATGCCAGGTTCACCCGTGGAACGTGTTCCGGTCCCCCACCCAACAAATTTGTTTGGGGATGAATTTCTCTTGTCTCGATGTTTTCCGGTTGGTCCGCTGTTGATGCGGAGGCCTCATGGCCTTCCGGTGGAGTCCACGGCCTAGTCCGAGTATTAACCATCTTATTCTATCAACAATGTATACAAGAATACGGTGAGAGACAGTCATTTGAGATTTCACTAGGGAACGTACAAATACAAGCATCGATCATCATAATCATAGTAAGTTAAGCATGCTTACGTAATAATACATTCGTAATATCAGTAGCTAAATTGAAATTATGAACATACTACACCTAAGAATCCTCAATACCACTTTCACAATTTTCAACGGTGTAGATTCCGTCGACTCTACAATTTCCCTTTATTTAAGATCTACCCCATCTCACAATTTACAACCTAACAATCTCCGCTTAAGTCTAGGCATCTTACGGTCGTACCTAGTTCAATTAAACTACTGCTCTGATACTAACTTGTAACACCCTAAAAATTCGAGCCAATTTAAAATTTAAATTTTCGGCAATATAACGTCTAAATTATAAAGGTTTAGAACCCTGTGAATAAGACCAAACTAAAACCCAATAACATGGGGTAGTTTGCAACAATTATAGTAGTGGTAAAATGAAACATAATACACAACAACCTAGTTAATCTAGAACAAATATTCAACTAGATTAAAGGTGGGTGTTGCTATGTCTCCAAAACGCTCTTCTCAAATATCCCAAAAACCCGGCCCATCAACGCTCCTAGGCACACGACCGACACATCAAAGTGGCTTATGGACACCACTAGGAAGACCTGAGAATTCAACATTACACCAAAACAAGTGTTAGGACAAAGCCTAGTGAGATCTTAAACAATTATATGAATATGGATAAAATGTAAGACACTAATATATAAGGCAACTTTACCAACTACGCAGCGGTAATACCCCTTTCCTCCCCATCGTAACCCAATAGGGTTCCAGACCTAAATATAGATACACGCAACATCCATCTAGCTTTCCGGGTGAGACCTGGTCTGATCAAGTGATCAGAACAGTTGGTTAGCCATCACTTGTTTATAGTACTTCAACCTACACCTCAGGCTCTTGGCTTTAGTGCACACCACTCCGGCGTCACCTCAAGCCATTCCATCTCCTTTAGTGTCCACTCCACAGAGTCTCACCTCAAGGAGTTAAGAACCTTAGTGCCTACCCAATTCCAAGAGAGTTCCACCTCAAGGGTCCATGACCCTTTAGTGCCTACCCTCATGTCACATAATGGAATTTGCAATTGTTACACAATGTTACTAAACACTCTCATGTACCACATTTCTATGTATACCAATAATGACCCATTTTCAATTCACATAGATTGCACATAAAAATTAGCATACACTTTGTTCTAGCATTTAACTCTTTATATGAAACATTCTAACACCCCCACAATCCAACTATCACAATACCCACACATGAGTCCTCATCCACCACGTGTAAGTCCCAACATAGTCTTATGATAGTCTAAACACCCAAAATGAAGATAAGGCCAAGTAAGATAAATAACCCAAAAACCCATTTCTAGGTTAAAGTTTCTCATAATAAGATTATATAGATGATAATGATAGAAACAACATCAAATAATATAAAGAATTACAAGTAACTCACCAACTAGGGTTTGTAAGGTAAAAACCTTAGAAATAGGTGAACTAGGAGAAGGCTTCGTTCTCTAAAGCTTTAACCTTAAATGAGACCTCTACACTTGCATTCAATGGCCACCAACCAAAAAATAATTGTTAGGGTCTCTTCTAGGTCATTAAATGAGGAGAGAAAAGAGGGAGAAGGGAGGAAAATCGCTTACCAAGGAGGGAGCAAGTCTGAAAATCGAATTTGGCTGGAAAAATGTGGATCTGATTTGGGGTTTGGTCGCTTAAATCAACAGATCAGCCCCTAACACGGGAGACAATGACCCGGCGACTATGCCCTAGGCAATGTCGCCGGGCATAGTCGCACATATGCCTCAACTTACTGGAATTTTTGACAAAACTGGCAAAACCTCGACCTCCACCTGTGACTTTGCCCCAACGACTATGCCTTGGCTATTGTCGCCGGGCATTGTCGCACACCCTCAGGGCTGCTGTTTGCTCGACGCTAAAATGCCCACAATCCACAACTCGACTACTCTCGGCTCTCCTAAGTTGCTAAAGTCTCTAGGTGGTGTTTTCTCAAGATCGGAGGGTGGTAATCCTAGGTTTAAACACCTTGCGATCAACCTAAATATATATATTCGATCGCACGGTTAACAATTGCCCAATCACACACTCTTACAAATATTGAACACACATTCACACGCACACTCCATTATGAATATTACGTCACTACTTGGTCATGAAATGCATATAAAGAGTTGTAAACAAATAGGGGTTCCTTAAGCTAGGGTCAAGTTGTTATAGATTCGGTAAGGAAAGCGTCAAGACACACCATGATTATTTACTAAAAGAACGGGGTGTTACATTACGTGGTAACTGGTTCGTCAAGCGGGTTGAGTTGTTGAGTACCTGTAGATCATATGTCAGTTCCTGTTCAAACGAGGTTAAGTTTTGTTCCTTTTTATTTTCTTATTGAATTGAACATATGTAAATTTACTCATTATGTGTTTCAATTCTTTAGGTGCAAGAATTAAAAGAGAAGCTTAAGAAAATAGAAGAAGAGCGAGAAGTCGAGAGAAAAGAGAACGCTCAACGTGAGAAGGAGAATCAAGATAGACTTAAGGCTATCGAGTCGATGTTAGTTCGACAATTCAAGAGAAAAGATTACACTCGGCGTGAAAAAAGATGATCTTTTTTTAGTAGATAACAATGACCCAAAACTGTATTAACTAAAAGAGGAAAATAATCTAAAACACGTTAAATAGTCGCCATCCGAATTCTGCTACCAAAGGTATTGATGTTGCTATCTCTATGTATCTTATTTACTATTTGACTGCTTCCATGTTTTATTGGAGTAAATGTTGTTGTTTAAGCTTTAACATTAATCTCACGAGTTTGCTATTACTATATGTTTTTATTGGCTATTTTTATCTACTTCTGCTTCTATTGGTTATTCTATTTGATTCGGCTGTCCGCTTGACTATTTTTACCTCTATTTTCTATATTTATTTGTATTTTGTTGTTTGCATAATTGCTACTCTTGGCTACAACTATCTAAATCCATTTGTTGTTTCATGATCCATTTATATTTCTTATTAGTTTTGACATTGATCAATAAATTTTTTCTACAACCAACTCTCTAGTGTTTTTCATGTTCCATAAAATTTAAATCAAAACATCTTGTTTTTGTTGAGTAAGAAAAATTGCTTGATTTTTCCATCTTATATTTGGATTCTACTAAACAACACAAGATTGAATTTAAATGTTCAAACAACCATTCATTAAGCTTGCACTCTGCATGTAGTATGTTTCATTCATTATTTTCAGTTGTTGGGTGTCGACGAATTCAAGAACATGAATATGAACGTGAGCACAAGTAAAAATTCAAGAACATTGATACCCAAGTAATTATTCAAGAACAAGAAGAACATGAACCCAAATCATTAATTCAGATATGAACATAAATATCAACCTATTTTACCCAGAAAATCAAACACAATATCACAAAAACAGCAATAACATATAAAGATAAACAACAAATTTGTACAAATTCAAAACCCTAAAAGTTTGTACAAGTTAAAAAAATCAATACACAAATCATGTAAAATCAAAACCTTAAAAAATTGTGTAACCATAAATGTACATTTGGATGATTTTGAATTGATTCCTTGCATAAGAAAACCCTACATCTAGATCTCCCACCAACTGATCTTTTGGTTAGAAATCGAAAGAACGCTGGTCGGATCTGCTTCTCCTTCTGCCATAGGTAGTGGATATGGATTTACTTCTTCTTCTATATAGTAACGACAGATAGTGGATACGGATCTGCTTCTCCTTCAGTTGCTTTTGTAAAGTAGAAAATCGAGAAGGAGAAAAGGGAAATCGATGGTGCCATGCTTCAGATTTCACATATGCTTCCCTTCCATATCCAGATCTCGCCGATGGTGGGTCATGCTTGGTCAAAGAAGAAGATCATATCTTGTCGAAGGTGGGCCGGAGATTGGGGACGACAAGGGGATTGTTTGTGTGTGGAGATCATATGTATATCCCTATACAAGATCCAGAGAGGATGAAGCCGAAGAAGGGCGAGATAGCCGAAGTGGGTAGGCCGGGAATGAGGAGGTAATCGTACGATCAATGGATGCATTTATTGTTTTTGTTTTTTGTTTTTATTATTGAATGCATGGTTTAAGTTTTTTTTTTTTTGATAAAAAAAGTAAGAAAAAAGAGAAAAATAACTAAAATGTCTCTTTAATTGACCTACTTAACAGAAAATTTTAACGGAGTTAAAAGCATTGTTAGGTCATAATATTGTATCCAAGATTTAATATGTTAAGTCAAAGATGTAAAGTCAACAATGTCTTAGTCTTTGTTGTTTAAGTCTGTATAAGTTCCATGTCTTGTAAGTCTTTGTAATAGCTTGTAGTATAAATAGGGGTTTGCTTTGTAAGATTTGTAAGCACGTCATTTGTAATATTCAGATTTGTGAGATCAATGACTAATACATTTTCTCTCTCTACTTTCTATCTCTAGACTTTGATACTGTTACATCTTGTTTGATTGAGAGATTGCTTGATTTGATAGGGATTTTACATTCACAATTGGTATCAGAGCCAAACCAAACCAATTCAGAAGGTTTTGGATCATCAATTTGGATTGATTTCTGAAAATTTTGGATCACATAGTCAAATTTTTTTGTGTTCTTGAATTTTGACCAAATTCACATTAATCTGTTGATTTTAGATTGATAAAATGAATTAGGGTTGATCGATTTGTGTAATAGATCATTTGTTGTTCATGTTTGCATTCGAATTAACCACTGATTTGTTGTTAATTTGGATTTTAGTGAATTTTTGAAAACACGAACTCGATCACTGTAAACACGATGGGCACTGTAATTTCTGATTGTTAGCTGTTGATTTGAATTAGAAAAGTGTTCCAAATAACAAATCGACAAATCTTGTACAATATCGTGTATCAATTTTCAGGTTTGAATCGATTTGGTTTGAATATGTGAACTCAAGGAATAAACACACAAATCTAAATGAAGTTGGCGCAAAATTAGTTTGAAGATGGCGTAAAATTGAGTAAAGCTGGCGCAAACTGAATGATATTAGCGCAAAACACAGACAAATTGTGATTGAATGTAATTTGTTAATGGTCGGCGGTGGTTTTTATATTTTAGTTAGTTGGCGGTGAAGTTTTCATACTAGGCGGCTGTTACTTAAACTTTGGTCGGAGGAGTTGATGTATTTTAATTGCATGTGGATTATTCAATTGAAAATGGCAGCCGTGGTTAATTGAATTCATTTTTGAGTGTCAATGTGATTGGCTTTCAAAATTAGTGGGTCGGTGATGGAAACGCAAATTTTTGTGAAGCTAACGCAAACATGAAAGATGCTGGCGCAAAACTTGATTTCTACGAGTTCCAGTATGAAAATCCAAGTTGCAATTGAAGTTCTAAGTGTTGAGATCTGATTTTCGATTCCAAGTTTTGAGAACTATACAGCCTGCGTGTTCGGAGTGATCTGTGTGTCTGCGAGTTTCCAATTTTATTGGGTCTGCATGTTTCAAGGCATTTGCAAGTTTGTTACCTGAGCATTCATGATTCATGGTCTGCGATTTGCAAGTTAAATTGATGTTGCGCTAAAGGAAGCTAGCGCAAAATATAGAATTGCGCTAAAGGTTGCTTGCACAAAAGAAGATTTTTCTCCAAGTGTTACTAGCGCAAAACTAGCTTTTGCTTGCGAGTTTCTATTTTCATGTTTATGCAGTATGCGAGTTCTAGTTGTTCAAAGCTTCTGCGAGTTTAATCTCAATTACTTGCGAGTTTCAAACTCAACCAGTCTGCAAATTTCATTTTTCAGTTGTTTGCAAGTTTAGTTTTAAATTCAAGAAGTCTGCAAGTTCTAATCAATGTGGTGATTCTTTCTGCAGGTTTAATGATCATTCAGCTGCAAATTTCTGTGAAACACGCAAACAAGTTTTTGCGAGTTCTGTAAACTCTCAAATCAAAGCTTGCGAGTTCTAGTCTTGCTGACCCATTCAGTCTGTAAGTTCATATTTGTTTGATCTGCGAGTTTTAAAATTTCAAGTGCAAGTTTTAGTGATTTGAGAGTTCCAGAGATAGAATTTTTCTGAGATTATTTTTGGTGATCCAAGTTTGACTTTCAGTCAAATTTTTCTGAATTGTTTGAGAACGATCATTCTTATGAAGCTGATTTCTCATTCAAGTTGCCAAACTACAGAGGAGAGAGGAAATACTGTACTTTTAGTTAGATTTTCTGAATTTTGTATTTGAATTCATTTGGACTAACGATCATTTTTTGAAACAGGATGAATTCACCAATATTATACAAAGGAGATTACGAAAAGTGGAAATTTAATTTCTTAAACTTTGTAGATAAGCATGAGCTGAGTTGCTATATCAGATTATCATTGACTGAAGGAGAGATGAAACCTCAAATTCAAATAGAAGGTTGTACTGAGGATCAGGAGAAAAGAAAGAGTGCTGATAATATGACTCGAAATTTTTTGTTGAATAGTATTTCTCATGATATTTCTAGTCAACTAAATATCTACAAGTTGACAGGAACAGATTTATACAAGTTGACAGGAAAAGATGTATACAAGGCGACAGGAAAGGAGATATGAGATTATCTTGAATGGCTGATGACAGGGCCAAAGGTTTTATTAAAAGGAAGAGAATTGGAAGCTGAGAACTCTAAGCTAAAAGAAAAGATTTCTGAGTTGGAAGCTAAAACTCAGCAAGCAATCTCTGTTGAAATCTACGAGGAAAAGATCTCTGATCTGAAAGATACAAATGCTGATCTTCAAAAGAGGATATCTGTCTTGGAGATACAGAATGCTGATCTAATTAAAAGCATCCAAGCAGATAAAGTTAAATCAAATCTGGAGACATCTTCTTTTCAACAGATGTCTGAAATTTCCAAGAAAACTCTCCAAGAGAAAAAGGATTTGGAGCATAGATGCAGGAAACTTTCCAAACAAGTGTCTGAATTTGAGAAAATTATGATTACTGAAAGAGACACATTTGCTAAGGAAAGAAAAGTTCTTGAAGACAAATCAACTGAACTTCCCAAACAGATCTCTATTTTACAAGACTTACTTGATAAATAAAGAAAAGCTTTTCAAGAAAAGAAAAAGTCTTTGGAGATTGAAAAGAAGAAATCTGAAAAGAGAAATGTTGGGATCTTCAATGAAATTTATGATAAAACCAAGAACTTACAAAAAGATTTTGAGCTTGAACATTTACATTTTTAATCTGAGATATCTAAGCTCAAATCCAAAATAACTGTTTTATCTTCAGATGTCCAAAAAGAACAGAAGGCCAAATCTGATTTGAAACAAAAGTTTGACACATTGATTTATGAAAGAAACATTTTGTTCAAAAAGGTAAATGACTTGGAAGCTGCAAACGTTGATTTGTCAGAAAAGATTACAGCTGATGTGATTAGTCAATCATCTGTTGATAATTCAACAGAATCAGTCTGTTCATTCAAAACAGCTTCAAGTTCTATTCATGAGAAAAATGTTTTGAAAAAGAAAAGTGTCAAACCACAAACTGTCAAATCAAATCAGATTAGACCATCTAATCTATTCTATGATAAATCTGTTGATGGTTCAACAAATTTTTATATAAAATCTCTTGGAAAGCAATCTATGAAAGGACAGATGGTCTAGAGAGTTAAAGATTCTGAAGAAAAGAAGAAAGACAAAGCATCTGTGTCGACATCCAATGTCAAAAAGAACAGTACGCACAAAGGTAAATCTTTTGATAATCCTGATATGTTTTATTCTACTAATCACTTGATCAGGGTTGCTCAGAAGAAAATATGTTGTTCTTACTGTGGAGCACATGACTTTGTAAGTAAAATTTTTGTCAATTACTGGTATGGTTCTTATTATGTTACCCCCCACAAGAACTGCAACTAACATTTCAGGACCCAAATATCAGTGGGTACCAAAAGTTAAATCTGTGTTGCAGGTACCCAAAGTTTAAGGGGGAACATTGAACTTAGGCTTTTGAACAAAACAGTTCAAAACCCGGACTTTAATGTCAAGACTAAGGCTTCTAAGTAAATCAACTTAGAACACGTACTTCAACGAAGTTTGACTTCTAAACACAACAGTTTAGGACTCGTACTTCATTGATCAAAAGACCTTACTCCTGTACTTTGCATCCGATAAGATATGACGATCTAGAATTCACAAGGGAGTTGTATCTGATCTCTATCATGTGCTTTTTCATTGATAATATATTTGGAAGATATGACGATCTACAATTCAAAAGGGAGTTGTATTTGATCTCTCTCTTGTGTTTTTTTACTGACATATTTTAGATGCATAATTTATAGGGGGAGTAAAGGTGATGGCTTCTGATTACAACAGATCAGGACCCGTTCTTCAATGATTCATATAAGGATATTTTGCTAATATCCAGGGGGAGCTTAATAGATTTAAATCATTCTATCTTGATTTGAGGGGGAGCTTAAAAGTAAGTATCTTCTAATCCTAGATCTCTGATTGTTTGAAAGAAAAACAACTTTCAAGCATGAAAAACGTTTTCTTAAATGTTCAAACCACTTCTCTATTCTCAAAAGATTTCATGAATTAAGAAGTATGATTTTAAATGTTTTTCATTACTGAGCGTTAAAGTTTAACTGACCGTGTGTTTCCAAAGATCAATACTTGTGTATTATCTTGTCCATGTACTGTCAAGTATTCACACACACCGGTTCAGTACTTCATTTGATTTTTTTATTACCATGTCTCATAACGAAACAATTTTTCGATGGTAATACTCCCGTTTGTTTTCAAATGTTGTTGAGCATCATTCATCATTTCTAATCTTGTGCTTTCATTGCTAAAATTGTTTATATTCGTTCATATAAACAAACCATCCAATTCTTTGATACCCTAACCATTTTATTTTATCTGATTGATACATTGTCAGATTCTCAAAACAATTCTCTTGATTTCATTTCATTCATTCAATATCTTTGTTTTGAGAAATCTTCAAAGTTCAATTGCTCAAATCTAATGAGCATACATTTTGACAATGTTATCACATATTTTGTGCTTAACTGTTCAAGTTAAACTGTTGAGCAACCATTCTTTTTAGGACTTACATGGGATTTATATGTGAGCTTAAATAGAACTTCCATGGATTCACGAAAACCAGTGTTTCCTACCCAGGAAGTTATCCTCGAGTGATTGAGGGGTGAGGGGTCAAAATCAAAGAGTGGGGGAGATAACTCATCCGGTTGAGTTTTTCTCATTGTGCTGAGCGGTAAAATGGAAAAGAGAGTTTGGTTAGAATTGGGCTTTAATGTTAAAAAGAAAGAGGGTGTGAGAACAAAGTTAAAAGAATATCAGAACTATGCACCAACCGCTTTTTGAGCCGGGCAGCCACATCTACTGATTGGTTCACATTCTTTGGTGACCATCATTGAAAAAGGCAGTGAGCCCATGCCAACTCTTGTTATTACACCACAAACCACTCATTTCTTTCCCGAAAAAGAAATGTTTCATTTTCATTGGGGACTCAACACATCTGCTATCTAGTCTTCACTCGGAAGATTTAGATATTGAAAAAGAAGGAAAGTTGCCCCACCTTCGCACATCTTTCATGCACATTGAGTCCGTGTACTATTTGTTGTTGTCTCAACAGTTTACACAATTTGAGCCTGATAAAGCTAAGTAGCTTCAATCATTCATACACTTACACGTACACACAAGGAATACGTTTTCTTGTCATAACATTCATAGAAAATTCCTTTGTGGTTTTTCGATGATTGAATGGAAGCCCTGGGGGAGTGAACATCACAACAACTCCTTTCCAATGTACATCCGTTGTACAAAGTGGCTCCGTGCTACTTACAGGCATATTAACTATATCATCTGTTGATTCAGGGTTACACTGTTCATTATATCTGAATTTGAAAAGATTTTGATATATACATTTCATGACTTATCAGCCATTCAGATCAAAGAGCGGAAAATGTCAAATTATCATAAAGGGGAGATTGTTAGTTTTCGCAAAGGGGGAAATCAAAGACAGTGCTGAAAGTGAAGAAGTTTTGATGATCATGATGCTCACAATCATCAAAAAGGGGGAGAAATTTACAAAGTTCAATTTCAAAGCCAAGATGTCAAATTGGGGAGAAATTATGAAGGTTCAATTTCAAAGACAAAAAGGTGAAGATAATTCTAAAAGCTTAAATCAGATGAAAGTTTTGTCAAAGAATTTAGAAGTGTCTGAAGAAGATTCGTGAAAGTTTGTTTTTCTGAAAACAGTCAAGAGATCAGAGTGATGAAGATACATGTTTGTCAGAGATTCATCAAAGATGTATCAAATTTCAAAGATGAAGTTTTCAAAGAATTTTTCAAAGATCAAAGGAGTTTCAAAAAGTTTCAAGAATTTTGTTTCATGTTCAAGACATGTTGACTTTCAAAGATGCAAAGTGAAAACGACTTTTCAAGATTCTTCAATGCATGACTGAAAGACTAAAGATTGTTAAAGCTTCATAGTTCAAAGTTGTCAGAGACAAATGCTGAAGAATCAAGAGCTGAAGATTAGTGTCAAATTTTTATTAAATCTTGAATACAAAGGGGGAGATTGTTAGGTCATAATATTGTATACAAGATTTAATATGTTAAGTCAAAGATGTAAAGTCAACAATGTCTTAGTCTTTGTTGTTTAAGTCTGTATAAGTTCCATGTCGTGTAAGTCTTTGTAATAGCTTATAGTATAAATAGGGGTTTGCTTTGTAAGATTTGTAAACACGTCATTTGTAATATTCAGATTTGTGAGATCAATGACTAATACATTTTCTCTCTCTACTTTCTCTCTCTAGACTTTGATACTGTTACATCTTGTTTGATTGAGAGATTGCTTGATTTGATAAGGATTTTACATTCACAAGCATGAATCCAATGCGTTATATATTGCAAACTATAGGGATGTAATTCATAATTATTTAAAATAGGACCTGATATGTTATCTAACTATATTATAAAACACGGATAAAAAACTATTAAATATAAATTATTAGGCACAAGGTACCATCATTTTATGCAAGATTTTAAAAATCTCTTAATTTACAAGTATCAAAGCACAAGATACATATTACTACTGCAGGCTTCTAACACTCACCAATTTGGTATGTGTAGTGTCTTCCTTTTATGCAGACCTTTCCATGTATCACTATTAATTAATATATTATATTACTATAAATGCGTTTTAATTATATTATTAAATATGTAATTGGTTATTTTTTTCTAGATGTTATTAAAATATATAAGATAATTATTGAATTCTAACAAAATACTTAATTTTTTATATAAAAACATTATATTATTAAGTCTAAATTAAACAAATTTATAAAAAAATATTATCACTTTCTTAAAACCATCCAAAATTGTACTGTAAATCGACAAAAAAACAAAAAATAAAAACGAAACATTAAAATCGTGATGTATCTCGTTGCATTGCACGAGTACACTTCTAGTAACATATAAATAACAAGGACAAAATATATAATTTACTATAAAAAGTAATATTAATATTAATAACTGCATTCCATGGGAATTAAGTTGATTAATTCCATTAAATAATGGAATGATAAACTTTTTTTAGATTGCGGAATTCATTGAATCCAATAGAAATAAATTTATGGCATGTTTCCAAACAAATTTGGTAAATAAAATTTACTCTTATAATATTTTATTAGTTGTTCAAACACATTTGGTAATAATGGGATTTCTATAGAAAAGGTAAAATTTATTTAAGATAGTATTTGCATGTATATAAAAGTTAAATTAACCAACAAATATGTAATCAAGGAAATAGATTTTCCCTGTTAGGTATGAAGTAATAATATGCATTTTAAGAATTTATGAAACATAACATGTTATGAAGGTTCATCATATATAAAACGAATTGAATCAAGGTTTCGTTCATTAACAAGAAGTCAATTTTTTAAATCAAAATAACAAATGAAGTTCATATTTGTTGCAAGTAATTAACCTCTACTTTGTAGATCTAGTATCATCAAGGCATAATATATAGGGAACATGATGTTTTAAGTAACATGACCAATTAATGCCCGAAGAATTACGATTTCTACATTTTGTTGTTGAACCAATAAACACCTTTCGGCTTGTCTTCACCTTCATCTGCCTCAACAAAGAAGCATTCGGTAGCTTCTCTCCACATGGCTTTGAATATTGGGGTGTCGTCAAACTGATAGTATTCTCCTAAGATGGGTTTGATTGCTTTTGTGGCATCCATGGCATGATAATGAGGGATGGTGAAGAACAAATGGTGAGCAACATGCGTGTCGGTGATGTGATGTAGAACTGTGTTGAAAACGCCGTAATCTCTATCCATTGTTGACAGAGCTCCCCTCAACCAGTTCCACTCGGTGGAGTCATAGTGTGGCAGCGACCGGTGAGTGTGGTGCAACCAAGTAATGACGACCAGGAACCCATAAACAATAACCAGAGGAGCAAAGTAGATGGTCACGAGCCATGTGAATCCCTGGGCTAAGGCCAATTTGTAGAGCCCATAGCTTGTTACGAGAAGTCCGATGTCGGTCAGGAGGATTTGAAAGCGCTCACGGTCGTTATAAATAGGGCTCTTTGGGTCAAAATGGTTGGCAAATTTCTCATACTTGCGGCCGGAAACATTGAAGCAAATGTACAAGAGCCAGCCTATGGTGCATAAAATGGCAAGCCTAAAGAGACGACCAGGTGGGGTGTTGAGCAGTCTGGCTACAGAATTCAGGCTAGACTTCTTTTTTGGGACGAAAGATTCATCGTGGTCGAGTGAACCAGTGTTCGAATGGTGACGACGGTGGCTGTATTTCCAAGAGAAATAAGGAGCAAGCATACCAGTGTGTAAAAGGTAACCAATAGTGTCATTCAACCATGGGTAGTCACTGAAAGCTTGGTGGCCGCACTCATGGCCAATGACCCACAAACCCATCTGGACGCTACCTTGGAGGATCCAATAAACAGGCCATGCCAGATACGAAAGAGAGATCGGAAGGCGAGGGATGTACATGGCCGCAACGTAGTAAAAGAAGGATGATAGAAAGAGGTCAATGAAAAGGTAGGATGAAGATCGGATGAGGGATCGTTCGAAACAGTGTGGTGGTATGGCTTTCTTTATATCACTTAGAGTGAATGGTGGCTTTGATGATGGGGCTCGCTTCACAACTTCACCATCCGAGTTACTTCTCTCCGTCGCTCGGCCACCGGAACCCATCTTTCAAACTTAATTAATTTAGAAAGCTAGCGTGCTCAGATATCGCTACCTGTAAATTTAGTGATTTTAATTAGAGTGCTTGAAACTCTCTGCTGAGATGATCTACTATGGAGACTTCTGTAGCGTATTTATATTGATCGGTCTCAATAGGTATAACAGTAAACCACGAATGTATTGGGTCATATTTGGCCAGCCACATGCGACCATGCAAGTTGCTGTTTGAAGTTTCGGACGTTGCCTTGAAGTTGCCAAAAAATTGAACACGTCCTAGTCTTGGATAAATTTTTTGCATAATTCAAATTTTATTAAACTATCTACAAAATTAAGGGGTTATTTGACGGTTGCTGAATGGTTAGGTGCAGAATGATTAAGTGGTCAGAATGATTAAGAGACTCTTATGATATAATGGGAAATTAAATATGGTTGTTTGCTAATTGTTCAAGATGAAATCAGGGCTTCGAATGGTTAAGACAGGGTCAAGACACTAAATCATTCAGAGGGTTTTGGAACCATTAAGAGACAGTCATTTTTTTTGCTAAACAAAATTTACCTCTTAACGATTCAGAGATTACCTCTTAATGGAACCATTAAGAGGTAAACAAACAACCCCTAAATATTCATTTTTTAGATTGAGAAAGTATATTTCATAATTATGTCATGTAAACAATTTGTAAATATTTTCTAAGAAAATTGTTAAGCATTTGTTTTTGTTTCTATAATTGGTAGTTATTTAATAACTTTTTGCCATAAAATCATATCCAAACAAGATAAAAAAAGTTGAGAGTAAAAATATCCATATAAAATGGGTCTTATTATTAAGTATTAATGGGTCTTATTGGGTTTTAACGGTCTGAGTGGATTGTAAACTTAGGGCCTATTTGTTAGCAGCTTAATGAGCTTAATGAGACTCACAGCTTATTCAGTCAGCTATATATGACTGTTTGGCAGTGGCTTAATGATATAGAAAGTGGCTTATTCAGTAAGATGTTAAGGGGAAGCTTTATGCAGAAAGCCAAGTTTTTTCCAAACTAGTCTATCCCATTAAAAAACACGTTCCTTCCATCTATGAAAAAACTCTCTCAAATAAAAATCTTCTAAATCTATACAGACAGATTAATCCACACAGACAACTTTATCCATACAGAACTTAATGGAAAACCAACCAAACAGTCCCTTAGTGGGATTTAATGGGTCTTGTTGGGATTTAAAGGTCTTATTTGGCTTTGGCAGGTATATATGGGCTTAATAATAATAATAATTTTTATAACAATTAGCGATGGATCAGTGGCAGAATATTCCATCACCAGGGATCAATGACGGAATATTCCTCCAACAATTAAAAGAAAATCTTCAAAATATAAAGCGGGATCTGAAAATTTTAAATACTCTTTTTTAAATTACAGGCGGATCAATCTGCCACTGATAGGGGCTTAATCAAATGAGACCCTATTAGATTGTGGTAACTATGAAATCCAATCTCATCCATTCATTTTAATTTAATTATTTATTTTAATTAATTAATAGGGGAGGATATATTAGTAATTTGATAAATTAATTAATATAACATTTTTTTTGTAACTGAAAAAATCAAAGTCTCATCAATCAAATATTACGTTTCCTTTATTATCTCAACAAATTGATTTTGGGATAATATCCATATGGACCATGTGACATTGTGTTAAATTGTGATAATATAACACCATCTGAATCTTATGTGCCACGTGATTTGACATATATCTGATGTATGTGTTACATTGTGATTTGGCATATATCTGATATATGTGTTACATTGTGATGTATGTGTTACATTGTGATTTGACATATATCTGATAATCTAACATCTGAATCTCATATGTACCATGAGACATATGTACCATGAGACACTGATCACAGTGTATTACCACCTACGAAATTAGCAACAATAATCACATCATTCTATCATGAAGGATATAAGGTTTTGCAAGATGATCACAGTGTATCACACCTATTTTTCCTAATTTAGTTGCATTAAATCCGGTAAGCGCTATCACACCCAAAATTATCGGAACACGCCTAAATTAGATCATACTGATTTATAATGTTTTTTGACAATTTTACTCCTTTTTCCTAATTTAGTTGCATTAAATCCGTTTTTTAATTATTATTTATATTAGTTATTTTAAACCATTGATTAATGGATGGATGAGATTGGATCTCATGGTTACCACAAAATACTAGGGTCTCTCATGAAAGGCCCCACCACTGATAATGGGTAAATCGGTTTTTAACGTAGGCGACCAAAGAGAACCTCATTCTCTACCCCCCCACCCGATTTCCCCACCCCTGGCGACCTCCCCTCTCTGGCCAAAACCCCTCTGCAGCCACCTCCTCTTTCTTGGAAGACTTTGATAACAATTTCTTGAACATTTCTCATTTTTTTTTGTGTGTATGTATGTATAAATGTATGTGTATATATATGTATGTATTTACTATTTATATATGTTGTGTGAATGTGTGTATATATATATGTGTAGATCGGTTTTTCCCCACCCCTGGCGACCTCCCCTCTCTGGCCAAAATCTATTCTTTGTATGCTCATATAAATTATTAGGTAGATTGTTATGAATTTAATATTAAAAACGAGTTGTCAATTGTTGGACAAACATTATAATTGTATTTAACCAATTGTATATGCAAGTTTTACAAATTTCGAGTTTCTAAATTGTTAGAAAATGGGTTGACAATTGTTGCGCACACGTTAGGATCATATTATTTCAATTTGTATGTGCAAAGTTTCTTAATTGTAAAGTTTTTAAGTTGTTACAAATGTATGTATGACGGTATAGTTATGTATATGTTTGGTGTTATAAAATTATTTAGTGCTTAAAAGTATTATGATAACTTTTATTGTTAAAATTGTAATTTTTGTCTTTAGAAATGGGTTTCCAATTGTTGAGAAATTGACCCATTTGTTTTGTCATAGAAGAACACTACTAAATGGAAGACTTTTACCTACGAAAATTTCCCTATATAGGAAATCTTTCTCTAAAGGGGTGATTCGTCACATAAACATAATAAAGTTGGGTGGTAAATTGTTGGTGGGAACTCAAATCAGTGTAAATATCGGATTCTACCGGAACCATGGTATTTTGTGGGTGATCCGTCAACAATAACCGATGGAAGTTTCCCTCGGTCATTTTTGTGGGTAAAGTCATTTGTTTTGCAGTAGAAGAAGCCATCGAAGTTGCCAATGATCGCCGTGATAACTGACATGTCGAAGAGAGTAGTAATTAGGAAGAAGATTTTGAAGACTCAAATAGTGAACTACATGACGAAGAACTTAATTTGTTTGATCACTCGTATGATGATTAGATATTTTGTTCATTTTTATTTTTATTAAACTGTGTTTAGATGTTCTAAAACTTTATTGCTTAGATGTTTTTGAATCTTGAATGTGACATCTTTCTGATTATTTGTCTAAAGTGTGTGTTTTATTGCTTCTTCGACTATCATTATAGTGGAATTCTTCATAATACGCCTAACATTGTTTTGTGGACTTCCAACCGTGTCGTGCACACCTATAAAACAAGGTAGTGACGACTGAGGGAGTTGTCGATCGTGTGAATACCTAGGCAGTAGCAGCAGCGGGTCATTCGTAAAAGGGATTTGAATGTAAAAGGCTTTTTGTGATTGCCTTCACTATTATTCATCAATATATATACTGGAGGAATACAAAATTACAGGAGCAATTATAGGGCTATACAAGGCATGTAAACATAATTACAGGAACAATTGTAGGACTATACAAGACAACTAATCAACCATTAACTACAACAATATTTGAATTTAATTATGAGCTGTAGTTTGGTGCATATTATTATTCGTAACACGCCCCCGCAAGATGGAGGATCCGTTGAAGACTCCAATCTTGGAACGCAACGATAAAAACGGAGCTCGAGACAACGGTTTAGTGAGTGCATCTGCGAGTTGATCCGTAGAGTTGATGTGATGAACTCGTAAAGAACCGGCTGCAACTTTCTCACGTACAAAGTGATAATCCAAGGCGATGTGTTTCATGCGAGAGTGGTACACAGGGTTGGCACATAGATATGTGGCACCTGTATTGTCACAGTAAAGTCGTGGAGGAGCTGGGAGTGTTAAACCAAGCTCTGCGAGAAGATTTTCCACCCATGCTAATTCAGCGGCAGCGTTAGCGAGTGCTTTGTACTCGGCTTCGGTGGGGGAACGGGAGACCGATTTCTGTTTAGCAGATTTCCATGAGATGATGTTCGAACCAAGGTACAAAATGTATGCCGTTGTAGACCTTCCTGCTGTGGATACCCCTCCCCAATCTGAGTCCGAGATGGCTGTAAGTTCCATGGGTGATTTCCTATTAAAAAATAATCCGTGATACAGGGTCCCTTTGAGATAGCGTAGCAAGCGTTTGAGAGCTTGCCAGTGGTTTTGAGATGGATTGTGCATGAATTGGGACAGTTTGTTGACGGCGAAAGAAATATCTAGTCTTGTGAATGCAAGGTATTGAAGAGAGCCAACTAGCTTGCGATAAGGTGAGGGATCCACTCGTGGGGTACCATCATCAAGTTTCAAGGTCTCTAATGAGCTTAATGTTGTGAGAACAGGCTTGGCCCCATCCATGCGATGCTTGGTTAATAAATCAAGTATGTGTCTGTGTTGCGAGAGGAACAAGCCATGGGTTGTTCGTATTAATTCAATTCCAAGAAAATGACTTGGATAACCCAGATCTTTGATGGAAAACCTGGAAGCGAGCTTAGTAACAAACTGATCAAGAAAGCTTTTAGTGTTACCAGTTAGTATAATGTCATCGACGTAAACCATAAAGTAACACAGTGTACTATCGGGATTATATATGAACAGGGATGCATCGACAAGGGACTTTTTGAAGCCGGAGTCATGTAAGAAGGATGTAAGAGCCATATACCACGCTCGCGGCGCTTGTTTGAGACCATAAAGAGACCGTTTGAGCTTACAAATATGATTCGGATATTGTGGGTTTGTGTAACCAGGAGGTTGTACCATGTAGACCTCCTCTTGTAAAGTGCCATGCAAGAATGCATTATTGACGTCAAGTTGACGTAGTGACCATCCTCGAGATAAGGCAAGGGAAATAACGGTGCGTATAGTAACCGGTTTAGTAACGGGACTGAATGTGTCAAAGTAATCCTTACCATACTCTTGAAGGAACCCTTTTGCGACGAGCCTTGCTTTATACTTATCAACAGAACCATCCGGGTGCCGTTTAATACGGAAGACCCACTTGCATCCGATAGGAGGACGAGAGGTTGGAGGAACGAGTTCCCATGTGTGATTACGAAGCAATGCGTTATACTCAGTGTCCATAGCTTGACGCCATAGAGGGTCTTTGGAGGCTTGGAGGTAAGTATGGGGTTCAAGGGCAAGAGGTATAGGATGAAGAGTGGTATTGTTGACAAAGTGTGGGTTGTAGTACTTGATGTTTGGTTTGCGGGTTCTAGGTGGTAAGATTGAAGAAGGTGGAGAAGTGGATGTGGGAGATGAGGTGACAGGTGACGAGTTGGATCGTGTGGGGAAGGAGATATTGGAGGGAGTGGAAGATTGAGTGTTTGATTCTGGAGTGTGAGTGGATAATGGGATAGAAGTAACAGTAGGTGAAGGTGGAGGTGGAGTGTCATTTGTTATTATGGGAGAGTTAGTATGGTGCAAGATAGATGTGAATGGAATTGGTGCAGTGGTGAGTGGTGTAGCATGCAAAGGTTGAGGAGGTTGGATGGATTGAGGGTTAGAGATGGTATTATGCTTCAAAAAATCATCCAGGTTGATAGGAGAGGATATATTTGTAGATTCAATTTTAGAGGGAAATTGATTTTCAACAAACTCGACATGTCGAGAGTGGTACAGACGGTTCATGTTTGTGTCAAGACATTTATAGGCTGACTTAGAGGAGGAATAGCCTAAAAAAAATACACGGTTGGGACCGTGGATGTAGCTTGGAAGGAGCATAAGGTTTAAGCCATGGATAGCACAAGCAACCAAATGGTTTTAATCTTTTGTAATTTGGTGAGGTGCCATAGAGAACCTGGTATGGAGATTTTGAACCAAGAATTGGAGTGGGAAGACGATTGATAAGGTAGACGGCGGTTTGGATCGCATGAGACCAAAAAGTGAGTGGTAAGCCAGCATAGTGTAAAAGGGCAAGTCCAGTTTCGACAATATGTCGGTGGCGGCGCTCGGCAATTCCATTTTGTTCAGGTGTATGAGGTGGAGTAGTGTAATGAGAAATTCCATTGGATTGAAGGAAGGGAGCAAGTCCGATATACTCACCACCATTGTCAGTGAAGAGTGATACGATCGATGGTTGAAAGAATTTTTCGACAAGTAATTTAAATTGAGGAAAAAGTGTCGCAACATCAGACTTAGCTTTGATTGGGTAAATCCAAACATATTTGGAGTAGTAATCAACAAACACAACATAATATAGATAGCCGTCAATAGATTTTTGAACGGGACCCCATACGTCCGAATAGAGAAGTTGTAACGGTTTCGTAACAGCAAATGAGTTTTGACCAAATGGCAACTTGTGACATTTATTGATAGAACATGACTCACAATGAAAAGTGGAGCTTGACAATGATTTAAAATTAAGACCTAAGTCTTTACAAATAATATTAAAAGTACGCAAACACGGATGTCCAAGAGTGTGATGCCATTGGAGTGGTAAGGTTGATGAAATAGCATTGACTTGAGGAAGGGGTGATGAGTTATTGAGGTAGTAAACATCATGGATGTTCTCCCCTCGCATGAGACGCGCCCCCGTTTTGAGATCTGATACAGGGAGAATTCAAGAGTTAATAACGGTTTTCGGGAATAATGGGAAAAAAGAGAAACGGGCTCGAAGAGAAAAACGAGCTCGAAAGATGCTCGGAATTTGGCATCGGAAAAAGAGGCAAAGAGAAAACACCAAATATAGAGAGAGTTACGATAGAGATCGAAGAACAAATCAAGAATCGCAAACAGAACCAAAAGCGAGTTCCATGCGACCCAACTCGCATGAAACTCACGTACAGCACTGTTGGTTGGCTTCCAAGAGTTCTAAGCCATCCTAAGTCCATTATTAGATTTTCAATCCATGCACCACGTGCCTTAATCCTTTTTTATTTAATTTCTTTTTAGTTATCTTTAATAAATTAGGATTAGATTTAATTTAGGATTAGTTTTAATATCTTAGATAATAATTTAGGATTATTTAGTTTCCTTTTATTAGTTTTTAAATAGCTTCCTAATTAGTTTATAATTAGGATAGTTCTAAATTCCATAGTTATTTCTTAGTTAGTTTAGCTATAAATAGGGTAGCTAGGTTTCATTGTTAATCAATTCAATCAAGTTTCAATCAATAAAGCTTAGCTTTTTTAGAGAGTTTTCTCTTGAATTTTGAGTTTTACATTTCGTAATTCTCGTTATCAAAAGGGTTTAGACCTTTGTCGATCCTTCCGCAAAGCTACGCTGCGTCAGTTGGTATCAGAGCAGGATTCGCCTGTCTTTTCACTAACCATGGCAGATCAACAGCCCGCTACCAAAGCGGACTTGGTTGAGTCGGATGTGGCCTTATCCACAACACTCGCTAATCTGACAGCGGTTGTTATTAGGCTTCAACCCAACATCGTCAACGACAATCGTCGGAGAAGAGACAGGTTTGAAGGACCGACTATGGTGTCGTGTAATGGACACCGTAACCGGGTTAATTTTTCAAGTTCCGAATCCAAAGAAGATAAGGAAGAAGAACCGGTGAACTTGAAAAGAAACGACCACAATAACCGAATAAAAGTGGACATCCCGTCTTTCTATGGAACCAGAGGTGTAGAAGAATTCTTAGATTGGCAAATCGAAGTCGATCGATTCTTTGACATTATGGATGTTCCAAAAGACATACAGGTAAAGTTGGTTGTTTTCCGTCTAAAGAGTGTCGCCGCTATTTGGTGGGATAAATTGATCGTGCAAAGACAACGACAACGAAAGAGACTAGTTCGATCTTGGAGGAGAATGAAGCAGCTTATGATGGAACGATTCTTGCCGGAAAATTACGAACAGGTCCTTAAGAAACTCCATCCCGAACCCGACAACGGCAACTCTTGGAGAAAGGATACGCACGAGAAATCAATCATGGTTTTGGGCCACAACAACTATGATCATATTATACCATCAATTTCTACTCTCGTTAAACAACCACCCATTCCGGAAAAACCACCCATTCCGGAAGAGCCATCGAAACAAGACGATGAAGTTTTGTCGGACAAGTTTGAAGAGGAAGTCATCCCCGTCGTGACCGAGTCACAACAAGAAATTGTTATCGAGGCCAAAGTGTCGGAACTAGATCTTAGACCAGTCACCGAAGACACCGAAAGCTAGATAGTGGAAGACATTCTCGAGCCAACGAAAGCGTTGTCACAAGAAGTCAAGAACGGTGATTCCGAAGGTGACACTTCGATTATTACCGCACCCAAAGTTCCGGTTCAAACCGAAACAAATCCCGGTAAAGTTAATTTAATCCCTTACGCTTTCGAATTTGATAAAATATCGCTCGTATGGAGACGATCACGACAACCTCAGTTTGGATTTGAAGATCGGTCAAAATTTTTGAATTTTGGTGGCCAAGTTGTGAATCAATACGTTTTGAAGAAACGATTGTTCTACGGGTCGGATGATTACTTTTTTCAAGTGAACTCGAGGACGAGTTCTTTTCAAGTGAGGGTGACTGATACAAGGAGAATTCAAGAGTTAATAACGGTTTTCGGGAATAATGGGAAAAAAGAGAAACGGGCTCGAAGAGAAAAACGAGCTCGAAAGATGCTCGGAATTTGGCATCGGAAAAAGAGGCAAAGAGAAAACACCAAATATAGAGAGAGTTACGATAGAGATCGAAGAACAAATCAAGAATCGCAAACAGAACCAAAAGCGAGTTCCATGCGACCCAACTCGCATGAAACTCACGTACAACACTGTTGGTTGGCTTCCAAGAGTTCTAAGCCATCCTAAGTCCATTATTAGATTTTCAATCCATGCACCACGTGCCTTAATCCTTTTTTATTTAATTTTTTTTTAGTTATCTTTAATAAATTAGGATTAGATTTAATTTAGGATTAGTTTTAATATCTTAGATAATAATTTAGGATTATTTAGTTTCCTTTTATTAGTTTTTATATAGCTTCCTAGTTAGTTTATAATTAGGATAGTTCTAAATTTCATAGTTATTTCTTAGTTAGTTTAGCTATAATAGGGTAGCTAGGTTTCATTGTTAATCAATTCAATCAAGTTTCAATCAATAAAGCTTAGCTTTTTTAGAGAGTTTTCTCTTAATTTTGAGTTTTACGCATCGTAATTCTCAACCGTTAAAGGGTTTAGACGCTTGTCGATCCTTCCGCAAACCTACGCTGCGTCAAGATCCTTCACAAAAAAATGCGAAGGGAAAAATTCAACAGAGACGTGGTTAGTACGACATAATTTAGCAACCGACAGCAAGTTTCGACGCAGTTTAGGAACACAAAGAATGTTAGGTAAATCTAATGATTTTGACGACGTGTAAATTTTAGTGGAACCAGTATGAGAAATGGAAAGATTTGTACCGTCACCCAATGCGATTTCGTCTGGTCCTCCGTATTCAGAGACGGAAGAGAGAGTGGATGGACATGAGGTTAGGTGGTGAGAAGCACCACTATCCATCATCCACTGTGGTGGTGATTGAGAGGTAGATGAGACGGCATTAGCAACTGGAGCAGTCGGGTTGTTATTGAGGGTGATGTGATGATCTTACAAAAATTTAGCAAGTTTTCGGCAGTCTCGTGTATCATGACCTTGAAGGTTGCAGAAGTTGCAAAACTGATTGCTTCTATTCGGTCGTGAATAGATGGCCGGTGAATTGTTTGGCATCCGATATGAGCTTTGGGAGGATCCGAAATGGGACCGTTGGTTCCAGGTGGACTGATCAGTAGTAGATCTGAATTGGAAACGACCAGGTTGCCGTTGCGAGGCATTAGCAGTAACAATTTGAGGAGCGACAGGTTCAACTTCTTTGAGAGACCGTTCAAAATCAACGAGTTTATCGAAGAGTTCCGGGTAAGTAATCGGTTGGTCTCGTACCTTAAGAGCAGCTGTGATGGAGTTGTATTCCTCACCAAGTTGGGTGAGGATATGAACAAGAAGATCTTCTTCATGGATTGGACTCTGAACCAACGCCAATTCATCTGCAATAGATCACATTTCATTTAAGAACACCGCAACTGAGCGATTTCCCTTTGGGTTCTTTGCAAGTTTTGATTTAAGGGAGATAATTCTAGATCGAGATTTGCTTGCAAAGCTGGATGTGAGACGATCCCATGCCTCTTTAGCAGTCAATGCCGATGCAATAACCGGTTGAATCTCATCGGAGCATGATCCGAGAATAGCACTGAACAAGATTTGATCTTGTCGATACCAGGCGACGTATGCCGGGTTGAATTTAGTGACCTCCTTGTCGCTGATAGTCTTCAATGGAGCATTGCCTTCGGTGATGAAGTTATCAAGCCCTAGTCCTATTAAGGTGGACTGAACTTGACGTCGCCATACAGAAAAATTTTGCGAGGTAAGTTTGGTGGGAAAGTGGGTTGCAGTGGTGATGGGAATTATGGTTTGTGAGGTTATCATGGGAATGAGTTAGAAGAAGATGAGGAAACAAATGGAGGATCGTTATACTCTTCCGAGTTAGAGAGCTCTGATACCATAAAAGGGATTTGAATGTAAAAGGCTTTTTGTGATTGCCTTCACTATTATTCATCAATATATATACTGGAGGAATACAAAATTACAGGAGCAATTATAGGGCTATACAAGGCACGTAAACATAATTACAGGAACAATTGTAGGACTATACAAGACAACTAATCAACCATTAACTACAACAATATTTGAATTTAATTATGAGTTGTAGTTTGGTGCATATTATTATTCGTAACAATTTGCACCCAAGGATCTCGAGTCTGAGGCAGCTCGGGGCCCACTGCTCTAAAGCAGCTACCGAACCACCCCACAAATAGGCCATGGTTGAATGTGGATGTCGGAGAGTAAGTGCTCTATATATTATTAATTGTTCTTGTATGAATATGATAAATGGTCATAATAATTGATATCAATTATATAGTTTTGTTGATACTCTTTCTGTTCGACGGATCGCTTCGATGAACCGATCCATGATTGACATTGCCTGGGTCACTTAGGGAGAAATCCTTCAAGAGGTCTGAAACTGTGTGTGGTAGCGGTTCTTGGTTTGTAGTTGTCTTATTATATGAGAACGAATTTCTTTTGAACTCAGAACTAACTTCGTATTTATGTATGTGTAGGGGTACTTACATTGGCACCCTAGGTCGAAGAAGACCTACAATGATGTTTAAGTGCGGCCAAAAGAACAACCTTTGGTCACGCCTCGGCACGCTGACCTGCATATCTTGTCGATGACGTGAATAGTGATATGTCAGTTTTGGAGCCATTCCCCCCAATGGCTCCATCAGTATGACATGATAGATCGCTGGAACACACGTGAGTGAAAATCTAAGTCTATTGTAGTGCAGTGGAACCGCTACACCTTGGTAGAAGGTGACTATGCCAAACAAACTGACGGGTCCATCACGTTCCTATAGCATCAAAAACGGCTGGTAAGGCCTTAAAACCAAGTATAATGTACATGTTTTGTTCTTATGTTATAAATAACTACTAATTAAAGGTGTTAATTTGATGATTGTAGCAAAACGAGCAACAATTGCCCTCTTAACTTTTGGCCTCTTTAGACGTACCCACAAGAACAGGACGAGTGAAGAGTCATCCTCTTCGGAGAGCGGGAGCCAAGGAGACTACATAACTTCATGATGTAGTCGAGTTGCAGTAACTTTTTTTGCACATATACACTTGTTATAATTTTTTAGTTTATCTCATTGTATATATCCAGTTTGGGTTGCCATTTATTAGGCAAACATTAGGATTTAGTTAATGCATCTCGCCTTATATATCTATAGTTTGGATTGCCATTTATTTGGAAAACGTTATGATTTTTTAACTTAGTCTGTCTTGTCTTTTATATCTAGTTTGGTTTGCCAATTATTAGGCAAACGTTAGGATTCCTTATCTTTAATCTGTGATCGTATTATATATATCTAGATTCGGTTGTCAATTATTAAGCAAACATTAGAATTGTTTAACTTTAACCTGGAAATGTCTTATTTAAGTCGTTAGTGTTGCTTAAAATTTAAATTCACTCGTAATTATTTATAACTATAGGATTAGTACTAGGCTAAACTTAGCAAGAAGTATGGGGAGGATGCCAATGCTTGTCCTCCTATTGATTCAGATCTATGGATGCAGGCAACAGACGCCGCCTGTTCAGCTCCAGGTACAAGGTAGATCCCTGATACCGGTGCTTTTGGTAGTAGCTCGTTTACTGAAGCCTGGGTTTGTACTCTTTTTTGTTACAATGTCTAACTCTAATATTAGTTGATAGGACGAAACGCTTATGTTGCCTTATATTTGTAGGTTAAAACTTTAGAGGCTCGGGTTGAGGCAAATAGGAAAAAAATGAATGTGATGTAAGATTTGGTTGCCAAGTTCACACAATTAGTTTTCGTTTCCACCACTGCTGCCAAATATATCACCAGAACAATTCAGACTTTTAAATTTGAATATATAATATTTGCGTTTAATATTAAATTTAAACTGTTGTCTACGGTTTTTATATATTTTTTAATTTACAGAAAAATATTTTAAAAAAGAAAAAAGAAGAATTATGAACTGGGACAATTACCGGCGGATCAGTGGGTGACAAGTCCGCTGGTAATAAATTCCATATTTTTTAAAAAGTAATAATAAAACTCCTCCAGTATTCAATGGTGGAATCTTGACAGCCAATTCCGTCACATGTTTTTTCCGAATATTTTATTTACTAAATAATATAAAATCAATTAATAAATTAACCGGTGGATCCATCCGTCGGTAAATTAATCCGCCAAAAAGATTAAGGCTTAAGCTTCTTTTTATGATTAATCTGGAAAAAAATCAGTGACGGATTCTGCGACATGCACAGGTTCTGTCGTAGAATCTGTCTGCCGTTGGTGATCCGCCGGTAAAAGCAATAACCGACGATGCCTTCTGCTATAGTAACATTCCACTAGTAATCCGTGCGGATTGGTTTTACCGACAGATCCGTCCGTCGGTGAAGGGGCTTGTTTTGTAGTGAAAATTCCCATTTGCGAACGTCTCAAGCCCTCTCAATTTTGTATCACGTACAATTTTTTCAGCAATGTACCTTGATTTAAAACTATTGTTGATTCCGAATGTGAAGGTAAGTTGAGCTCTACCTAGAACAAATATTCCACAAAATTAACCAAAAATTTGCCAGCAACAACACCTAGCTATAGTAGTCTCCTGGGCGTGTGATGATATAGAAATCCCTCCCTTAATTCGCTGAGTTTTATAGGCTTTTGGCTGCTGGAAATCCGTCACTCACTCTTTTTGAAATCTAGTTTTTTCTTGACTTAATTAGTTTATTTAAAATTACTGTCGGATTTTAGTTTTAAAATATAATTAATTAAAATTTGTCGGTAATCCGTCGATGTTATAAACTAAATAAATAATTAATTAACTAAATAATAATTACGTCGGTAATCTGCAGGTGATATATTGGAAATCTCATAGGAATAAAAAACTTTTTTTTAATATAATCAGTGGTGAATTACCGATGGATTTGTGGCGGAAGTTAATACATATAGATTTTTTTTTTATTTTCCGCCAGTAATCCGCTATTAATTCACCGAAGGTTAATTGTCTATCGGAAATATCCGTCAGCAAGAGTCATTTTTTTATAATGTCTAACGTCATCACATCATATTCAACTTTATCATCAAATTAACTTTGGTTTTAATTTTAATTCGCTTTAAGTTCAAATAGCATAAAACTTGAAATGTACACAATTAATCATGTTTATCTTGAAAATAGAATTCGGCTAATATAGGTTTTATTATGAATTTTCGTTTTGATTGCATAAAATCATAAATATCCTTCAGTCAATCTAAGGTTAAGTTGGATCGTGGTCCTTGTAAACTATAGATTGAGCCTTCGAGAAAATAAACAAAAGAACAATGACACAAGAGATCTATTGATGCGGAAAACACCATCAAGGGTAAAAACCGCGGACGATCGTGATTATCATCGATACACTATGGACGTCAATAAGGGATGTCGTCCTTGATAACTAATATCGTTATTACAAAACGTCCTTAATACGTAAAGTCGTGCGTAAACTCAAGTAATAATTCAGTAGCAAAGAATTCTTCAACATCAATAGAAAGCAAATGATTCAATGTGTTTAGGAGTGAAGTCACTCTTCATATTTATATTCTGACTTTTTAACCGCCATTTAAATGGTTATTATATCAGTAACGGTCTTCATTGATGATTTCCTTGAATCTTGGTTATCCGTTATGATTAGAGCATTAATGAGTTGATCTTTGTCATTATTCTTCGGTTAAAAATGATACCTGCAACGAATACCAAAACTAACGGTTGTCGTGGGTAATCAATATAGACGACCATCATGGTTATGAACGATCTTACGTCGGAGATATCAATATTGTGGATATTATCCTAGCCGGTCGTTGTTATGGATTTTTCATCCAAACATTAGGTTTTTAGTAAGAACCAGTAGCTCATGTATTATTTCACAAGTGAAACATAAAGTATTATATATGTTTTCTTCTATTATTCAATTAGTCAATAATCTTGAAAAGTTTAAAGTAATATAACTAGAACAACAATGATATATATATATATATATATATATATATATATATATATATATATATATATATATATATATATATATATATATGGGGCTAAATCAAATGAAAACCACAAATATGTTACAAACATGTGAGAACCAATATAAAAATATTTTCTCACATGATATATTTTCACCAAATGCTTGGATTTAATATATTTCTTCACATATATTTGTTTCATAATATGATAGTTTTAAATGTATTTGTTTCACCACATGAATATTTTTTACCTGTATTTTTTATTTCACTAGGTGAATCAAATTTTATTTTTCACGTATAATCTTTTCACAAGGTGAACAAAATCATATATGAAACAATATCTTAAATCATAGGTTTTGATGAAAAAAATCATATAAAAAAATATTTTTATATCAGTTCTCAAGGGTTTGTAACATATTTTTGGTTTTTATTTGATTATCGGCCTATATATATATATATATATATATATATATATATATAGAGAGAGAGAGAGAGAGAGAGAGAGGATTAAACGAGAATGGTATCTGTTTAAAAGAATAAAGGGATAATTCTGAACCAATCATAATTATTAAACAAATAATTAATTTTTTAAATAAAGAAGTTTATAAAAGGGTATTTGGGTCTTTTTTACTCCTGAATATTTTAGGATAATCTTTAATTCCTAAATATAAGTGATTTCCTGATTTTTAGAGATCTCTCTCTCTCTCTCTCTTTCATATATGATGAATGATCAAACGTATCCACCAGACCTTGAGTAATTCATTCATACTTACATAGGTTTATCCTCCATGGAAACACTCCCTGTTGAAAGCTTCTCATATGGTTGGTTGGTTAACCAAAATCCGTATCTTGATATAGCCGATGATGGTTCTTTCATCGAGATGGATCCTAATCTCTCGCCCTCGAAAAGATTTCTTGTTCATCAGGGTTTCAATTTCGATCTCCCAACTTCCCAATCTCCGACTACTTTTGTAGATGCCGATAAGCTTATCTCGAATGGTATTCTGATTCCTGTGAATTCATATAATGGTCATTCTACTACATTCTCCAACTCCATTCCAGTTTCTCCAGTCTCCTCTTCAATCACACAACGAGATGTTCCATTGTATCGTAAGAGTCGTTCTTTGTCGTTACGTAGGTGTAACAGACTGCCGAAAAGAATCATACAGAAGTATATGGATTTGGTTAGGCCACTTTGGTGTAGAATGAGATGCGGAAGGTCTGATAGTAGTAGGGTACAAGGAGTCGAGAACTGGGAATGTTCAACCGCTTCCGCTCCCAGGAGAAGTGAAGCGTGTTGGGCGGATAATCGTCGCAGATCTTGCGACTCCGAGAGCTCTATCCATGAGGCATTCAGTCATTGCAAGATCTCGTCGAAGGTGGTTCTGAAGGCAAAGGGCAAATCAATGAAAGGAACATCATCATCGGCATGAACTTCGACCCTAAACCCTCCCTCTCTCAGCTACTCATATTTAAAAATGCAAACCTAATAAAAACATTTTGTCTAAGTTATTTAGAACAAAATCACATGTGAATTTGGTGTCAAGTATTATAGCCAAGTTATTTAGTACAAAATCATATATGATTTGGTGTTAAGTATGAAATTGGTGTTACGTATTTAGAACAAAATCACATGTGATTTTGGTGTCAAGTATTATAGCCAAGTTATTTAGTACAAAATCATATATGATTTTGGTGTTAAGTATGAATTTGGTGTTAAGTATTTAGAACAAAATCACATGTGATTTAGGGTTGCAAACTAATAACATCATTTACTATAATGTATAATCACATGTGATGCATACTACACTTAAACAATCTGTCAAATTTCTTTACAATATAATCATAAATGATTTTGGATTGCATATTGTACACTATATAATCATCTGTGATTTGGGTTACATATTCGGGATTTGCTTGAAAAAACAAACAGACCAGGTAAACTACCAAAATGGATTAACCGGATTTGCTTTAATAAAGGAAAAGGATAAATACGTTTTTTATTTGAATTAAATATTATAATCCATGTTTTTTGGAAGTTAATACTATCCTAAATTATCCATAGCATAATATGACTATATTGCCCTTTTACTCTTAATTTTAGAAACTATTATTTTCGGAATTAATTTAAAAAATGATTGGCTGAGAATCGTCCCTTTATTCTTTTAAATACACTATGTGCTCGTTTGAACCCACCCCTATATATATATATATATAGATAGATAGATAGATAGATAGATAGATAGATAGATAGATAGGGATAGTTTCATTTGTCAACCATCCTAATTTTGCAAACCGTGCATCTAACATCCTAAAATTTAGAATGACTTTAAACCTGGATAAAGACGTAAGATTTACATCTATGTAATTTAATCGCCCAAAAGGGGAAAGAGTAAAAGCGTTTACAACATATAAATGAAAATGAATAATTAACAACCTACTTATCTAAACCATCCTAGGTTAGATTATAGACGGGCGTCAACATCATTCTCCAAAAGAATTCTCCATAAGCTTTGCACGCTCAAGATTCCAAAAATCACTATTCCCAAAAGTTCGTCCACTTCGAGACTTAACCCTCATCTCAAAGTTTCGCCTTCCCACCGCTAAATGTAACACCCTGATTTTTATCTCAATTGAGTAAAAATGTTGAACTGGATGAATTGGTAAAAAAAAAACCATGTATGGAGTACGACTATAGTGCCATGTGGTTGTGACACTGGTCACAATAGCACCAATGGTACTGAAAGTGTGGTAGTCCTGACTATAGTGCCATGCAGTTGTGATATATGTCACAATAGCATCGACGTTACCGAGTGTTGGTCATCTCAACGAATGTGCCATAAAATTATGACAATGGCACGATAACTGGCATAATAACATCAAATGTTCCGAGAGAACGATCGAGGAATGTCCAGGAGAATGTTCGAGGAACGGTCAGGAAAACGATCGGGAAACGGTTGGGAAGGCTGTCGAGAAAGCGGTCGAGAAAACAGTCGAAAAACTCGTTGTACGAGCCAGACTATAGTGCCCGGCGACTGTGCAAGTGGAACTATAGCATGTCAAGGTCTTCAAGCGGGTAAAATGGCTTTCGGTACACTTTGGGCAACCTTGCCATGTGATTGTGACATGGCACAGTCGCATGTCACAATCACGATCGGGGCTGCAGTGCGTAAAATCGATTTTTCAGCCTTTTTATTCATTTGGTCATATCTTTCTCATCTCAACTCCGATTTTGACGATTCTTTTTGCTATGGTTTCGTCTTTGAGATATTTTAAATGATAGATTGTTAGTTTTGGGTTTATCCAAGAGTATTTGGTGGTGGAGTGGATGCAAAAGGTCAAGAGCTCATCATCACCACCTCCATCTTCAAGAAATTTGGGGTTTTCTAGGTTTTCACCTAAACCTAAGTGGTGAGTTCATACTACTAGTTTCTAAACTTTATTATGAGTTATAAATGATCCATTTATGACTCCCTAGTGTTTTGTCTCTCCATTTTTGGGTTGTAAGATTTTAAGAAAAGTTAGGTCAAATTAGGGTTTTTGGCCAAAATGGCGATTTTGATATAAGATGTTTGGGGATTGATTCTAAGCACTTCAATACGTGTATTTATGGTTGAAAACTTGTAAATCTTGGTTTTTGGAAGTTTTGGCTTGAGGATTCAACACTCTTCAAAGGGGCTCAAGTTGGGGGAAAATCTAGATTTAGCCTAAATTTAGCAAGGTGATATAAAGTTGATTTGTGAAAACGGTATACATGCCAAAATGTCCATTTTAAAATGTTTATATGTTTTACATGAAATTATCAACTTTTGAGTTTTTAGGTGAGTCTTCATTATTTGAAGAGTTTAATTTTACAAACTTTGTAAAACAACCACATTTGGGATTCTGGGCATTTTGATAAATAAATTAAAAGTATAGGTATTTTATGATGTGTTTTATGATTGGAAATCTTTTAGTGTAAGTTCATTTTAGTATGTGTTTTGGAGAAATACTTGTTATTGAGTTATCGAGGTTTTGAAAGAGTAAATGGTAGAAATGCTTTTGGAAAAGGATTTGTCCTAGTCTAAAATTGTGTTTTGGGTTTTCACGTCTTTGGAGCATGTGGTTGCATAATCATGGGTTAATTACGTTTTATTGCATTCTATAACGTGTAACACTTGGTCTTTTGATTTTTTGAGCTTATGGCTTGGTATTGACCTTGTTGGGTCTTGGGGACAATTGTCCGATTTTGATAGCTCAACGTAGAGCATTTGGTTATGATTTACATTTACTGCATCTTATTTGAGAATTGCATGTTTTGAATGCATTAGCTCATTCGTTTGGAGTCATGTAATGTTTTTGACTATAATGCAATGGATCCATAGGCACTTGATTCTTTACGTTCAATGATGGGGCGTTAGTTTCCCTCATTGTAGCACGAAATAAGCATCGGGTCTCATGGTAAGTAAGATGTGAACCCGTATGGTCGGGCATTGTCCCATGAGCAGTAAGGTGAAATTTCAATATGCAAATAGGCATCGGGTCTCATGGTAAGTAAGATGTGGACCCGTATGGTCGGACATTGTCCTATGAGCAGTAAGGAGTAATTCCAGTGTGCTTGTATGTTTTCCTTGGATTTGGATATCACAACGTATAGACCTAGAGGGGTTGAAACTGAGACTTCACGAGCAATAGACTTATAGAAGTTGAGTTTGATATATCATATGATTATAATCCAAGTGTTTGCTTCTATTAACGTAGATATGTGATCTAATTTTACGTTCCATCACATTCTATGTAATCGGGTCTCCGCCGTCTCCGAAAGGTGTTGTTTTGGGTATTGAGTTTTAGTATACGTGTTTTCGGTGACGTTTTATATATATGGATTATTATCCATGATTTATGGGTTGAGTATTATGCCCCACTCATGTTTGGGGTGTTTCGGGATATAAAGTTTTATCCACATTTTTATAAATTGGGAGTTCGATTTCTATTCACGTTTTGAATGAGTTTTGGGTTGCATCATTTTATGAGGAATGTTTTGTATTGGGGCATTCATCTTTAAAAATGCATGTTATTGGAAAAACGAGTCGTTTCCATATTTAATGTACATCATTCTGAAAGATTATGATTTGAATTGCATTCTTTCCTTTAACCAATATATTTATTCGTGTTGAAAACTCTTGAACTCACTAGGCGTTAGCCTAACCTTTTATTTGTCGGCATGTGCATCAGGTCCCGATCGAGGAATGGTCCTAGCGACACTGTGAAGAGATGAGTGCTAGTCATACGCACAAGAAATAGTAGCTTGGTGAAGTCTTCCGCATTTATCTTGGGAATAGCAACTTGTATTTGGGTTAAGAAACACCCGACCTTATTTATTCTTAGTGTGTGACTTAAGTTATTGAATGTTGGTGTTAATTTTTTGTTTTTAAAGTTGAAGTGTTTTTAAGGATGGATTTGTATAAAGGATTTTATCCTTTATTCGGTTATTTATTGAAGTTTTTGTTTTATTCGCTCTTCCAAATTCAAGGGTGTTACACTAAAGGAAGCTTATATACACATCATTTTAAGAAAAAGTGTTAGGCTTAGAGCTTAGTGAGAACAACAAGTAATAAATAAGTAAAAGGACCAAAATAAAATGGAATAACCTTTGATAAAAATCCACTCTGGGTAGGAGTATAAAACCAACTTTCCACAAAACAATTATCATTGGAATAAGGCGGGGGAGACCAGATTCATCATAAGTTGTGACGGAACACAAAAGTAAGCCACAAAGTATAATAAACATGTATCAAGAATGGGTAATTACAAACATCAACCATATCCAAATCTTTTGTCATTTTGAACATCAACTCTATCCAAGTCTTTAGTTCGGTATAAAAATGGGTTCAACTCTATCCAAGTCTTTCATCCAGAGAATCACGAAGTTCAAATACAAGAAAAGACTTCATGATAGTCAATATGGGACCTCACCACCCATCAATGCATGGTGTTCTTCGACTCATTGTTACTCTAGATGGTGAAGATGTTATTGACTGTGAACCCATATTGGGTTATTTACACAGAGGTATGGAAAAAATTGCGGAAAATCGAACAATTATACAATATTTGCCTTATGTAACGCGTTGGGATTATTTAGCTACTATGTTCACAGAAGCAATAACTGTAAATGCGCCAGAGCAATTAGGTAATATTCAAGTGCCTAAAAGGGCCAGTTATATCAGAGTCATTATGTTGGAGTTAAGTCGGATAGCTTCTATCCAGGTCTTTAACTTGGGATCTCACCATTCTTGATAACATGTTTCTTTTTAGGTAATTATCATGTGTTAAATATCAATCCCAAATCAAGTAGATATTAAAACATAATTACACAAGAACATCACAACCCGACTAAACATGTCTATGGATCCATAACATTTTAGTCTAACTTACTCATTTACCATCATGCCATACCAATACTCAAGTTTATGAAAACATAAGCATTTCAAGAACATCAATACATAAATCCAACTTTTATAAATAACACCACATGGTCCCAACTACTCATTTGGGTTCCAAAACTCCACGTAACTCAAATAAATCATCATTTATAAACATCCAACCATTTTTCATCATCATTTCCCAAAATGTCTCAAATATGCCAAAACCCTAGTTTTGACCTAGTAATTCAAATAACCAAAAAAAGGAAATGATATAAAAGTTTCAAGAACATAGGTGGAAGGTTTTTAATGTGTATATAGTTTTAGAAATGTAAAGGTGAACTCACAATAATGGGTTTTGATGAAAACCCAAAACCCTAGAACTCACAATAATGGAAATGATGGGTATTTAATCCTAGCTTCCAATCTTGACTTGTGACACCAAATATTGAAATAAATGAGTGTGGATGAGTCTTGAATATACATAGAATCCATATTAATGAGGGTTTGGGAGAAGAGAGTGTTTTGGGATGAAGAGATTAAAGTCTTAAATGAATAGAGTGAAGAGAAGTGAGGTTAAAAGGGCCAGGACTCATCAACGATAATGCCCCCGCGACTATGCTCTTGGCATAATCGCCGGACATAGTCGCCCGTGTGGAGAGCCCTACGGTACAAGTCCCGCGGTAATGACACACGACAGTGACCCGGGCATAATCGTCGGGCACTGTCGCCTCGTATGTACCGAGACCCATTCCAGGGCGGCGATTGTGCCACCGCGACTATGCCAAGGGCATAGTCGCCTGACACTCTCACCCAACTGGTACCGAAGGCTATTATTCGGGTTTCTTCGCTCGGTTCGATCGTGGCCTAGTTTGTAAGGTGATAGTTCATCTCCAATACTCAAAATAGGATAAACAAAAAGGTAATGATGTCATAAAACTTACCGAGATTTCTGGGCGTTATAGGCCAAACCATCGATTTCATGGTCAGGTTAATGAAATTGTTTCATATGATTCTTTTCTTGGTGAAAATGTTTCATATATTTGTGTTTTTTTATGTAAAAAAAGTTTCATCAGAATAAGAAAATACATGAAACAATTTCATCAGAATAGAAAAATATATGAAACAATTTCATTTTTACATAAAAAAACACAAATATATGAAACAATTCATTAAGAAAAAATTTCATAAACTAATTTCAGTAACTTAACCAATGAAATCGACGGTTTACACCGTTTGCAAAATTAGGGTGGTTTGCATTTGATCTCTCCGTTATATATACCGATATCTACAAGTTAGGATAAAAATATGAAAAAAATAACAAAATTGTTTAATACTATATGATAATACCCTTGATGATAAAAAAATTGAAAAGGAAAAAAAAGTAGGTACAAGATAGACGCTTAAGATGTGGTTTACAAGGTTTGTAAGAACTGTGTGATTTGTAAATGAGACGTGACCTATACATATTGATATAATATATATGTAATAAAAAAACTTATAAATTATTATTAGTTCATTAAAAAAAGTTATTCTACCAGTGGTTTCACATATTTCTAATGTAAGACCTGATATATATAGGTTGGTCAAGTACTAAAACTAAAAGAAAAACACTAAAAGTGTAAACAAAATAACTAAAAGTTAGAAAAAAGCAAGTAATACCATAAAAAAAAGGATGTGATGGCAAACCTCAAGATGTCATGTAGTGGATCTATCCTTAATTCCTTACACAACCACTACAAAATTAATGTGATGTTATTAGTAGGCATTCTTTACGCCAGAAAGAGAGAATATATTGTAGCTTAACTTATTAAGTAAAACCGATTCTAGTTCTATTCAGAATAGGGCAAGAAAGTGAATTGCCGCCTGATGAGTGCCAATTTTATATTTATTTTATGTTAAATTCTCCTTGAAATTGATGTTCATTTGATGATTAATTGCTTATTATAATGGGAGTTGTTATTTAATTGGTTGAAGCAAGAAAATAGAGAAGAAAAGAAGCAATTCAAGTGAACATCTCATTTTCAAGCAAGGGATAGTTTCAAGTGAGTTGTTGCATTTCCAACCTATGACAAACTCTCGTCCAACGTTGTCATTTCGCAAGCAAGGGCTAGTTTCAAGTGAGTTACTGCATTTCCAACCCACGATAAACTCTCGTCCAGTACTGTCCTTTCCCAAGAAAGTTTAAAGTGAGTTGCCAGTTTACCAACCCAAGCCGAACTTACGTCGGGTACTGGATTCCCACGACTCAATGGCCAACTTCGAGCTATTTTGAAGTGAGTTGCACGTCTGTTCAACTCATGCCAAACCCACTTGCTGTCAGATCATGGGCCCTTTGTTTTTGAGCGGTTTCAAACTTTTAGGTATAAGAAGGCTTTTTGTAACCAACATTTAGGAGACGTTCTTTCTGGGGGATCGCACAAGAGATTGAAGAGAGGTATAAGAAGACGATTTTGGGGGAAAACATCAATCGGTATTTTCTTCCATCAATTAGGTATTTTAGATTAGGTTTAATCTTTGTTTTTCTAGTTTTCCTTGTATGTTAGAACAATGAGTTTATAATCATATGACTCAGATTGTGTTGAGACTTGTTGAACAATTTCATATCATTTGATTTCCATTTATGCAAACCTTGATCTAATCGTTATCATTGTCGGTTATTTATTTATGTCAGTACAAGCAGAGTATCGGTGTGTATCAATGCTCATAGCCTTTCTGAAATAAAATGAGAAAATTCCTTTATGAAAAAGTCTATGATACATGGTCCGGTCAGTGATTTACAATTACTTTTAGTTTAGTATCTCAATCCAACCCCCCTACATAAAGCGTAAAAGTTTAACACATTCACATCCAATCCCTGTAGAATCGACCCTCCTTACCACTATTACAATTTAGGTTGTAATTTGAGGTATTAGGATATTATTATTTGTCGGGCTCGACACCCGTCAAATTTTTTGTGCCGTTGTCGGGGATTGGCAACGCTGATTGTTGTTAGTTTTTACGCTTTATTTCTTCTTTCTTCTTTCTTTTGTCTTTTTTTCATATTTTATTATAAGATAATCGTGTACTTAATGCGAAGTGGTTTTTTAAGTGTTTCATATATTTATAACGTGTAGCATCCATATGATTACGGGTCACAATACACCACCATGGGATGTGATTCAACAGAGGTACGTCTTTCCTATCTTGAATCGAAAGTTTCAGAACTAATCAATGTTGTGAGAAAGATGGTTAGCGGAGAGGTGCCACAAGTGGGAACGTTTGGGATGTATCCTCATAATTCTCATCCAATGGGCACATGTCCTACTTTCCACTACAACACCAAGTCGGTTTACACTTACGAAGAATTTCCATGCTTAATCCAAGATTGTTTCAACTCGTACTCAAGTACCTACTATCCGGGATGGCAAGACAATCAAAATCTGAATGAGTACGAGTACGAATGGTAAGATCATTTATTCCCTAGCTATCAATCGACAACACAACACTATTCTGAGAACTCAGGTATGTCTCTAGAATAGATGGTCCAACTAATATCTCTTAATACACAATTGTATTCATTTCAGCAAGAGACAAGGGCTCAAATTCGACGTCTGGAGAATCAGATTAGTAAGTACATATCTTCTCAAAGTTGATGGGAAGCTCAAGATGAAGAGCTAGGATTGGTTGATAAGTGGAAAATAGAGACCTCCATCGAACAAGATGACGAAGAAGTGGTCTCAAGTACATCTCGTTCACTTATCAGTGACACCAAAGGAGAAGATGCTAATATTCTAAAACCCGTGGTGGTACCTCCTCCTTTTCTTACACCAATAGCGAATCTTATAAAGGAAGAGGAGAAAGTTGAAGACACGGGTAAAATCTTCACAGAACTCGAAAAATCGAAGATTGATGACGAGAAGGTAAACCCGAGATATGAAGACACCTTTGCAAAGCTAAAAAGTGCGACATCTCTAGAGAGCAAAGGACCATGCTTGGAAGCCTGGTGGACTTCAAAGCAGTCCAATACACGGTGAAGAAGCATGTGTGGAAGACGTCTATCCAAAGACGTAAAAGAAAGGCGTTACATGGGAGACAACCTATGGGTTTTTAAATTTATGCATTTGTCTTTATTTATTTCCTTTTATAGTTTTCTCTATCGATGTCTAATCTCTTATTTGTATTTTTCAGGATTTCCTACCCACCAATATGGATCTTAAATATATGTTCTCACCTCACTAGCTCATACATTGGAGGAACACTCGCCAATCAGAGGAGTATATCGTTTCCCTTTGCTTTTTAATGTTTTGAGTGTCGTAATCATATTGCATACATTGAGGACAATGTATGAACTAAGTGTGGGGGTGGGATCATTTGGATGATTTGGGTATATATATATATATATATATATGGTTTTAGAGGTAAATTTTTGCATTTTGTGCTTAAATGTGAGTCGTTGTCCGTCTTGACAATGTGTTAGCATGTTTTTAAAGCTTAAATTTTGATGATGATGAGTATTGATGTGTATATATCATGATTGAGTTTGATGATAGCATATAAAGTTGATTAGTAGGTGTGTGCTGGTCAAGTTTTGATCCTTGTTAATCTTTTGAACAAAGCCTGAATACTGTGAGACTTTGAGCCTTTTTGACTGAGTATTTAGCATTAGTCTCACTTTTATTCTTGTGTGATTACATCTTTCTTAGCTTTGTGCTTCTAGAACTTGACTCACCTCTCCTTAAGATTACACTGATTTTTGCATGCTAATAAACATGATAAAGGCCATCTTTTGCTTCTTGTTGTTTTAGCCAATTAGACTAAGCTTACCTTTTTGTGCTAATTTTCCAATAGCAACCAAGTTTGAGCCTTAGCTTATTTTATTTGTTACCCAAGTTTTAAACCTATCCAAACACTACCCACCATCCAATTGCCAATGGAGTGGTCCGAACAGCCTTGTATGCTTGAGAAGCGGAACTTATATGTTGGGAGGAAAAAAAAGAAAAAAAAAGAACAATGAAAAAAATGAAAAAGAAAAAAAATATGTTTAAGAAAAAGGAATATTGTCGTCAATAAAAGAAATAAAACAAGACGAAAAAAAGGATGATACGGTTGAATATATGTATACCATCGCTACTCCCTATCATCTAATGGGAATGTGCCTTGAAGAATATATTTGAAGATCCCACATGTAGCTTGAGATTTCAAGGTAGTTCATCTCGTTTCTCCATTTGGCTTGAGGTCTTTAGCCACTCTTTCTTATACATATCCTAACCTTACCCAAATCCGAGATACTCGTTATACCTCAAAATTCCTTTTGATTTATATACATGCTTTTAATCTAAGTAGTGAAGAGTAAGAGATTTTTCAAGCTTGTGGTAAGTGCATGTTAGTATGGAGACGTTTTGAGTGATGTAAGTTATACCCACAGAGTGACTTGAGATTAACGTGGATCTAATTGATTGTGTGTGTGCTCAATAATTGACGCTATGTTGCAAATCTCAAGTTCATGAAGTTCTACGTGTGTTGATATCTTCATCTTGTTACATTTTACCATTTCATGCTAACCTAGTCATTGCCGAGGATGGACAATGATCTAAGTGTGGGGGAACTTGATGAGTGCCAATTATATATATATATATATATATATATTATGTTAAATTCTCCTTGAAATTGAAGTTCATTAGATGATTAATTGCTTATTATAATGGGAGTTTTTATTTAATTGGTTGAAGCAAGAAAATAGAGAAGAAAAAAAGCAATCCAATGAATATCTCATTTTCAAGCAAGGGCTTGTTTCACGTGAGTTGTTGCATTTTCAGCCTAATACAAACTCTCGTCCAGCGCTGCCATTTCGCAAGCAAGGGCTAGTTTCAAGTGAGTTGTTGCATTACCAACCCATGAAAGACTCTCATCAAACGCTGCCATTTCCCAAGCAACGACTACTTTGAAGTGAGTTCCAGTTTGCCAACCCATGCCGAACTCATGCTGGGCGCTGGATTCCCACGACTCAAGGGACACCTTCGGGCTACTTTGAAGTAAGTTGTCGGTCTGCCCAACTCATGCAAAACCCATTTGTTGTCAGATCATGGGCCCTTTCTTTTTGGAGTGGTTTCAAATTTTTGGGTATTAAAAGGCTTTTTGTAACCAACATTTGGGAGACGTTCTTTTTGGGGGATCGCACAAGAGGTTGAAGAAAGGGAGAAGAAGACGATTTTGGGGGAAAACAACAATTGATATTTTCCATCAATTAGGTATTTTAGATTAGGTTTAATCTTTGTTTTCCTAGTTATCCTTTTATGTTAGAGCAATGAGTTTATAACCATTTGACTCAGATTGTGATGAGACTTGTTGAACAATTTCATATCATTTGATTTCCATTTATGCAAACCTTGATTTAATATTTATCATTGTTGGGTTATTTATTTAAGTCAGTACCCTTGGATATTTTAACCTAATTGTGAATTGCTAGATAAAATTGGAATTCGTAATTGGTCTCAATTCTATTTTAGTAGCAAACAACACTTTAATTGATTGGGCGTTCGATTAACTTTAGTATTGTGGGTTTGTTTAATCTAGTCTAAATGGTCGGCTTCCGATCATTGGCTAGGAATCGAGTTTGTCTAAGCCCAGGGCAAATGGCACTTGAGTATATGTTCGTAACTAGACTTAATTAGATGATTAGGAACTAGTTTATTGAGCGTCTCATGCTATTTTAACTTACGGACAAGCAGAGTATTGGTGCATATCGATGCTCATAGCCTTTCTGGAATAAAATGAGAAAATTCCTTTATGAACAAGTCTATGATACACGGTCCAGACGGTGATTTACACTCATTGCTAGTTTATAATTATTTGTTTTCCCCTTTAGTTTTATACGTTTAGTTTAGTATCTCAATCCAACCCACCCACCCTCCCCCCCACTTTACATAAAGCGTAAAAGTTTAACACATTCACATCCAATAGCTATAGAATCGACCCTGCTTGCCACTATTACAATTTAGGTTGTAATTTGAGGTATTAGGATATTATTATTTGTCGGGCTCGACACCTGTCATCGCCTCAGTCACGAAGGAATACCGGAAAACACCTGCTATAGAACTACCGATAAATCTTATCAGTACAATAGATTTCATTTTAAAATTCTTTGTCCTTCCATGTTTTATGTCATAACATGCCTTCTAAAACACTGAATGTAAGTACAACAGAAATGACAAGAGGGATAGAGAGAAAAGGCAACAGGAGAAAAGATTTATCAAACAACTAAACTAGTCTTTGGTAATATCCATCAACTTGGTTAATGGCAAGAGCGATAATGAGAGAATGTAACACTCTAAAAATTGGGCCAAATAAAAATTCAAAATTTGGCAACATGACGTTTAAAACACGGAGGTCCATTATACCCTGTAAATAGAAATCTCAAAGTATAACAATTCCCAAGTTTGTGACAACCAAAGACCCCCATTAAACTAGGTTAGTTTGCACCATAAAGTTTGCAAAAGAATGGGACATAAAGATTTAAACAACCTACTTAATCTAGAATCAATTCAAACTAGATTAAAATGGGTGTTGCTATTCCACTATAATCTTGTCAGGATCAAATTCTCAACAAGAATTAACTCTCAGAAACAATATCAAAGAAGTTTGCGGAATAACACTTTGATATTCTATGAAACAGTAAATCAACACAGAAAATATGAATAACAAACGGTAAGCTTTTATTGAATGCTTTGAAGTTACAAGATTACTCACTCAACCTCAATATTGATGAACAGGCTCACCAATACGAATTCTACTTCTCTAGAATTAGGATCTATGCCTTGAGGTTGATTTTCTCTCTAATAGAATGAAAAACAAAAGTTATCTAACTATTCTAAACAATACAATATATATACCGAATACAAAGATAATTACAATAAATAAAATATCTTCAGTATATCTTCTATGTATGTCTCTAAGCTTCCATGTATATCCTTTCATACGAATCTTCATCATATAAGCAGTATTAATCTTCAGCAGCATTAACTTCCTTCTAGCAGCATTAACTACCTTCTAGCAGCATTAACTACTAAGCAGTACTAACCACTAGCAGTACTAACTAGCTAAGCAGTACTAACTTTGTTCAAGCAGCACTAACTTTGACTAGCAGTATTAATAGTACTAGCAGTAGTAACACTCAGCAGTACTAACCTTTAAGTCTTCTAGCAGTATTAACTCTGAACCAGCAGCATTAACCATACTTGATGAATTCTTCAGTTCCCAACAATCTCCCCCTAACTTGACTTTTAGGAAAAGAAGTCAAGTTCTTCAGATCTTCTTCAAGATGCTCCCAAAACTCCATCATGACCTAAATTCCAGTATTTGCATCCAATCCCAAACTTTGATTAATTGTTCTTTGGATCAAATATTTAGCCATTTCTGAATTTTCACCACATCCAAGCTTCTTCTTCAACATTAAATGAAGTTTCAATCTGCTATGGTTGTATACTTTATCCACTAGGAAGTATTCAATGTGATTTCTATCCAAAGTCACAGAATATACTCCACTAGTTTCATACAAAGTCCAATTGGTAACTGCTTGAAAAACACTCCTTATGATCTCCTCCACTTCATCAGGTTTGAACATCATACACAGATACTCCATCACCAGTTTTGTAATTGAAATCCCTGGAGCTTTCAACTGATCTGCATATAACTTCATCCCTATATTAAACATTTCTTCAATATCAGACCTTGAGCATGTTCTGACAATTTTAGCCCAAGTACTGTAGACTTCATACTTTTCATCTTTTCTCTTCAGTCTGATATACTCCTTGCCATCTACTTCCAAAACATCCCAGTGAATGACTTCAGGAGGTTTAACTCCTACAGGTTCTGCTGCAATTGGTTCAGGCACTTTGTCCATCACAACCATGTACATTTTGACATCCTCAGTACTTGCAGGTTCTTTCATTGTAAATGACTCAGGTGCCTCTTCTTCTTCAACAACCTTTTCAGCCTCTTCTTCCACTAATCTAGGCTTCTTTGTAGGCTTTCTCCTGGCAATCATCTTTGTTCTTTTTAAAGTCCTTAGACTTTCACCAATTGTTGTTTCCTTCTCTGGAGTTTCTTGCTCATCAGGGAATGGTTTTTGTAAGAAATCATTGCTTTCTTTCATTCTTTTCTCCATTTCAACCCTTGCAAGATCATCTCCTTGAAGCTTTATCATCTCAGCATCATACATCTTCTTGAGCTTCTCAAAAGACATTTTTGAAAACATCTCTACCTTGACACCTACTGCACCCTTGAGGAAAGTAATCATTTTCTTTCTCTCTTGAGCACCCAGGTATGTCTTTGAAGGTTGTCTTTTCCTTGCAGCCATTTTGATCTTATCAGGCTTCCTCAAAGATGTGGCTTTCTGCTTGGCTTGTTCTGTTGCTAAGCTTTGTTGATAGGCTTTGTTTAACTCTGCAGCCATTGCTTTAGCTATCTCTCTATCCTTTTGCACTTGCATGGTTTCTGCTTCTTCAAATTCAGCCTGTATCTTCCTAGCTAGAGCTTCATCTGATTCAATCAGCTTCTGCTTTTTCATTGGTTTATCAGATTCAACTAGCTTTGCCTTACCTTTATCTTTACCCATCACCTTCTCAATGCTAGAGTTCTTTGCTGCATCACCTCTTTCTTTTATGACAACTCCTTTGGCCTTTGAGGTGACCTTGGGAGTATCATGTTTGGCTTTGATGAGTGTTTCTGCAACCTCAAGCTCTGTAAGGACCTCTTTTACTGTTTCTGCTGCTTCTTTCAGCTCAGCAGTATTAACCATTTCTGCTGCTTTACTTGAACTGGTAGTATTAATGGTTTCTGCTGCTGGCTCTGTTTCTGCTGCTTGCTCATTCTCCCCCTCAACATCATGTTTTTCCTCTTGCTCCCCCTTAGCTTTGGCATCAGCTTCTGACTCCCCCTTTTTGGGAGCATCAGTCACTGGTTTCCTCCTTCTTAGCACAAATTGTTTCTTCTTCCTTTGCAGAATCAGTTTCCTTACCATTTGCTTCAACTTGATGATTTGTTCTTGTTGTGACAGAACTATGAGTTTAAGCTCTTCTATATCTTTGCCCTGTTTGAGTACATCCATGTTGATGTTGCCCATTGCCTCCATCAATTCATCATAGTTATATTTGTCCTCACTTTCTCCAGGAGTGTTACCCCCTATTGAAGGATCATTGGATCTTTTAGTAGTGGAAGTCTTCTGCCTAGCAGAAGCACTATCCACCCCTGTGGTTTCTTGGCACCAGGGACCTTCAAATGATTGCTCATTCAAAGTTGCCATGGGGGAGGTCTTATTGATGTTACCACTTTCCTCCTCTGTGCTAGCAGGAGTAGTGACAGCCTCATCACCCATATGCTCTACCTCCTCCTCAGAGAGCACCTCCTTTGGGTTGGGAGACACCCTTGTGGTTTCCCTTTGGATATTCTCTAGGGGAGAATTCTCCCTTAGAGGGCTTATAGGCTTAGTGGGTAATGGTACAAGAAGGGAAGGAGCCTTCTTTACCTGTTTTCTCTTGTAGGTTTGGGTGATGGGAGAGGTTGGTTTTTCAAGAAGGGACTGGGGAATTGATTTTGAGAGGGAAGGTTGGGCTTGGCTAGCAGTGGGTTGGTCTAATGGGGGCCTTGACCCTGCTGCCATACCTTCATTGGTTTGGGACACCACCATCATTGTAGAGAACAATGGGGTGTCAACTCCTTCAGAGTCCCCAGCAGATCTTCTCATATTTGAGAAAACCTTGCCTTTGGGGGGTTTAGGTACATATACCCCAACAGGTTGAGGTATATCCGTCAATTGATTAGTAATAACTTCTTGAACAAACCTGGGATACATAAAGAAGCTCTTTTTGTTTCCCATGTTTGAGACAAGATCATTGAAAATCATTTTAGAAAAATTGTACTTTCTGGCAGTGGCCAAGCACACCAAAGCATAAGCAATAGTGCTGCTGAACTCACTCCATCCAGTAGTCTTTTTGGATATACAATGCATAAGAGTATGGACAAAGAAACGCCATTGGGGTGAGAATTTTGCTTTAGAAAATTTGAAAACACCCAATGGGCCTCCATACCCCATTCTTGTAAGATTTGAAAACAATTCATCATTTGGGATAGAAGTTATACCAGAGGCATCGTCTAGACGTAGACTGATGCGAATAACCTCTTCAGTAACTGTAAGTGATTGATCACAGATTCTTGTCTTGATCATTTGCACACCATTTTCCACAACAATGGTTGCATTAGCCCAGAACTGCCTTTGATGCTCAATGTAGATTGTAGGGGATACAGTAAGAGCATTAGAAATGTGGCTTGACTTGAGGAAATCCACAATCTGATGAAATCCTGAAGCTTGCTTTGGCTTTTGTAGCATCGCAATCTCATTGTGCTCGTCGATGAACGTCATGGATGCCATTGATCTTAGTGAAAACTTGCCTGAAAACTTCGAACTTGAGAGAGAAAAGGTTTTGAGCACAAGAGAACAGTATGCAAAGAGACGTTATGAACTTTTAGGCGGGCAAAGAGTATTTATAGTATTCGGAATATAAGCAGTATTAACCTAGAGCAGTATTAACTACTAGCAGTAGTAACGGCTAGCAGTATTAACTAACTAGCAGTATTAACTGAAAGCAGTATTAACCACTAGCAGTATTAACTGAAAGCAGTATTAACCACGAGCAGTATTAACTGAAAGCAGTATTAACCACTAGCAGTATTAACTGAAAGCAGTATTAACCACTAGCAGTATTAACTGAAAGCAGTATTAACCACTAGCAGTATTAACTGAAAGCAGTATTAACCACTAGCAGTATTAACTGAAAGCAGTATTAACCACTAGCAGTATTAACTGAAAGCAGTATTAACTACTAGCAGTATTAACTACTAGCAGTATTAACTATACTTACTCCTTTTAAACTTGCTAAACACTGAGTACTGCTATGCATATCCTGAAAAAGAAGATTAGTAACACCAAGAATAAAAATATACAGGTATAAAACCACTTTTTGAGAAGAAGATTATTCAGAGTTTATCATTCCCACACTTGTTACCAAGAAAGTGAATCTACCCACATCAAAAGCTTTAGTGAATAGATCAGCAAACTGATTATCAGTGTGAACTTTGACAACTTGAATAAGTTTCTTTTCATTACAATCTCTTATAAAGTGATACCTGATTTCAATGTGCTTTGTCTTTGAGTGCTTGACTGGATTATTTACAATGCTAATAGCACTGCTGTTGTCAATAAAGATTGGAGTGTGTAGAAAGGTTACCCCATAATCCAACATTTGATTCTGAATCTATAAGACTTGAGAACAGCAACTTGCAGCTGCTATGTACTCTGCCTCTGTTGTAGATGTGGATACTGTGGTTTGTTTCTTGCACTGCCATGAGACTAGTCTAGCACCCAAAAACTGACATCCTCCAGAAGTAGATTTTCTGTCCAAGTTTGCCCCACCTAGATCACTGTCTGAGTATGCTATTAGGTCAAAAGGTGAGTTATGAGGATACCAAAGTCCCAATCTGGGTTGCCCTTTGAGATATCTGAATATCCTCTTAACAGCTTGAAAGTGAGATTGCTTTGGCCTAACTTGAAATCTTGCACATACACAGACTGGAAACATTATATCTGGCCTTGATGCTGTGAGATACATGAGAGAGCCAATCATGGATCTATAATGATGCACATCCATATCCTCCCCCTCAAGATCTGCTGTGATCTGCTTGTGTGTTTCCATAGGTGTGCTGGCAGGTTTTGATTCTGAGAAACCAAACTTGGTTAGAATATCCTGCACATACTTGGATTGACATATGAAAATGCCATCTGACTTCTGTTGAACTTGGAGTCCAAGGAAGAAAGTAAGTTCCCCCATGGAACTCATTTTGAACCTTTGATGCATTAAATCCTCAAACTCCTTGCAAATGTTGTTTCTTGTAGATCCAAAGATAATGTCATCAACATAGATTTGGACCAGCAAGATATCCTTCTTCTTTCTTTTGATAAATAGAGTCTTATCAATGACTCCTCTTTCAAAGTCATTTTCCAAGAGATAGGATGACAGAGTGTCATACCATGCTCTTGGAGCTTGATGTAGTCCATAAAGTGCTTTCTTTAATTTGTATACCCTGTCTGGATAGCTTGGGTTTTCAAACCCTGGTGGTTGACAGACATATACTTCTTCTTCAATTGATCCATAGAGAAAAGCACTTTTTACATCCATTTGATAGACTTTGAAGTTCATGTAAGAAGCATAGGCTAGGAATAGTCTGATTGCTTCTATCCTTGCCACGGGTCAAAAACTTCTTCATAATCTATACCCTCTTCTTGAGTATAGCCTTGAGCCACCAGCCTTGCTTTGTTCCTTATGACAATACCTCTTTCATCTCTCTTGTTTCTGAAAATCCACTTTGTGCCAATTGCTCTGTGACCTTTAGGAAGGTCTACTAGATCCCATACATCTTGTAGCTTGAACTGTAACAGTTCTTCTTGCATTGCTTCTATCCAGCTAGATTCTTTTATAGCATCATGTGCCTTTTTAGGCTCAAGCTGGGATAGAAAACAAGAAAGGACTGTATGCTGTTGATCTTGCATTTCTTGAAGCCTGCTTTGATGTCTAGTCATCATAGGAGAAGAGATATCTCCTATTACCAGCTGTGGAGGATGATTCTTTTGAACTCTGGTGTTATAACTAGGTTCTTCATTCAGTCCAGCCTCTAGATTTGAGTCATGCAACTCAACTGAAGTGTTTTCAGATGCCACTTCTGATTCTTTATTTTCTTGAGTCTCCTCATCTCTAGTTTCTTCTTCACTCTGATTTGGTCCAGTAAATGATTCCTTTTCACAGTCTTCACCAGAATGCACTGTGGGTATGGGAAATATCACAGATTTAGATATGCTTTCTGAGACTTGTGTGATCCCTGATCCTCCACATCCTGTTCCTGTAGAATCATCACTACTGAAACCAAAAGAATTAGTTAGTGAATCAATGTCAAATAGCCACTGAGGTCCAGATCCAACAGGATTTGGTGTGCTCTCATTGCATTTGACATTGTCACTTTCTTCAATTATTCTAGAAGAAGAGTTAAATATTCTGTAGGCCTTACTCTGAGATGAATATCCCACAAGAAATCCATCATCTGCTTTGCTATCAAACTTACCTAAGTGAGATTTGGTATTTAGAATTGTACAAGGACACCCAAAAGGTTTGAAGAAACCAATAAAAGGTTTTCTTTTATTTAAAAGCTCATATGGGGTCTTGTTCTTTTGCTTGACCACTAGAACTCTGTTTTGGACATAACAAGCAGTATTAACTGCTTCAGCCCAGAAGGTAATTGGCAATTTTGAATCAGCCAACAGAGATCTAGCAGCCTCTATTAGTGTTCTATTCCTCCTTTCAGCAATACCATTCTGTTGAGGAGTCCTAGGAGCACTATATTGCCTCTCAATACCTTTTTCTTCACAAAAGGTGTTTAGATCATGATTTTTAAACTCAGTTCCATTATCTGATCTAATGACTTTTACTCTTTGATTAGTTTGGTTTTCAATTCTTAGAATAAAGGATTTGATAAGACCACTTGTTTCATCCTTAGTCCTTAGAAAATATACCCAAGTAAATCTGGAGTAATCATCAACAATAACTAAGCAGTAAGATTTCTTGCCTATACTCATAACATTTGTAGGACCAAACAGATCCATATGCAATAAGTGGAGACAAGAAGAAACATAATTTAACTCTTTGGTCTTATGAGAAGTTTTGTGTTGTTTGCCTTTAAGACAAGCAACACAATGATCATCACATGAAAAGACTTTTGAAGGTAACCCTCTTACAAGGTTATTTTTAACAAGAATGTTCATAGTCTTGAAATTCATGTGACACATCCTTCTGTGCCAGAGAGAGGATTCATCTACAGAAGCTTTTGAAACAAGACAATTTAGAGATGGATCACTATCAACATTGTCCATATCAAGATAGTAAACATTGTCCTTCCTTGGAGTTCTAAGTAGTATCATGCTTTCATCAACTACCTTGAACCCTGGAGCAAGGATCATACACTCAGTATTTGTAAATAATATACTATGTTGTTTGTCACAAACCTGTGATACACTTAACAGGTTGTACTTTAATTGATCAACATAGTAGACATCCTCAAATGTCATCTTACCTGTGGTGACATTACCTTTTCCACTTATCTTACCACCAGTAAGATTGTCTCCAAATGCAACATGTCCTCCATTGATATGTTTGAAATCCTGAAGGCATGACATGTTGCCTGTCATGTGCCTAGAGCAACCACTATCAACATGCCAAATGCTCTTTCCCTTGAGCTGTTGGTTGCCCTGCACATTAGATAAATCAATTAGTATGATTTAGGAACCCAAGCCAAAGTGGTCTTGGGTACCCCTTTCTCATCAAAATATTTGCATTCTTTCTTGACAAGATTTTTGAACTTTAACTCCTCATTCTTGGAGTACTTTGTTACAATAATAGGCTTGGAACTATGTTTGCTAGAATCAGTACTGGTTTTAGAAGTACTAACTACCTTGGCAGCACTTGCATGCTTAGCAGCACTAACTTTGTTAGAAGTAGTAACTGTGTTAGCAGCAGTAACTGTGTTGGCAGTATTAACTTTTGAAGAGGTATTAACAGTATTAGCAGTATTAATATTTTCAGCAGTACTAACACTGTTAGCAGTAGTAACTGTGTTAGCAGTACTAATACTGTTAGTACTTCTAGGCACCCATATTTTGATACTTTCTTTTAAAATCTTTTTCTTTAAAGTGCCTTTACTTTCAACATATTTCTTTATCACATGTTTCTTTCCAGCCTTCCTATAACCCACAGATTTTTGCACAAATCTTTGAAAGTTCATCTGTTGGTTAATAGGGTTAAAGTAACAATACTTAGCCAAATGATTCAACTTGCCACATATAAAACAAGGTTTTGGTCTATTGATTTTATTCAGATCAACTCCTTGTTTCTGAGCCCATTGATTATTCCAGTTTCTTTGATTTCCTCTTTTTAAACCAGAATTTAGGCTCTTGGCTTTATTGCATTCACATTGTTTGCAAGGAATAGGGTTCACAACAGTGGTCTGCTTATAGTGAACCTTCTTGTTCTTTCCCTCAGTCTTTTCTATCTCTTTGGACTTGATCCAGTGCTTTCCACATTCCTCATTGGTGATAATATGATTTTCTTTAGAAATCTCACCACTCACAGTATTGTCCTTATCCTTGACAACTTCTTTCTCAGTTTTATCCTTAACAACCACTTCATCTAAGGGATCTATTTCAGTGGCTCCCTTAGGTAGATCCTTCCTATCCTTAGTTTCTAACAGCTCTGAACTAGGAGGGATGTAGTTGTTGTTATAGGGTGGTGGTGTGGTATTGTACCCTATACCTCTTCTCAGTTTATCATGAATCTGAGTTTGTAACAAAGAATCCATTGCTTTGGAAGCATTAGAAAACTTTTCTACATCAAGTTTGACTTTAGCTAGCTCTCCTCTTAGCTTTTCACTTTCTTCTTTAGATCTGGTCAGTTGAAGCTCTAAGTCATTCTTCTCCCACTTCCAGTAATTTGTGTCATAAGAGTGTTGAAGCTCATTAGCTTGAAAACCCTTAATCTGTTCTTCAAATCTCTCAACAATCCTCACATAATCTTTTATGTCTTTTTCCAATCGCTTAAGGTCATCACTCATGTTCTGGTTGTGATCCCTATACCTTTTAACAGTGTTAATGCAATTTTGAGAGCAAAGATTGGAAGTTACCTCTATAGGGAGACTAGACACCTCTGCCATTAGAGCTTGATTCTGAATAGCCTCTTCAGCTTGATCACTCCAATCAAACCCCATACCTTGTTGAGAGACAAGGGCTTGTGCAGAGTTTCTGTTGAAGCTTCCAGATTGAGCTTGTTGGTGGTTGTTATTCTGAGACATTCCACTTCTGCATTCTCTAGCAAAGTGTCCCTTTTGATGGCATTTGTAACATTCCACCTTGGAGAGCATGGCCATCTGCCATTTAATATCCACTTTGGGAGAAGTTGTTCCTCCCAGTTCTTTTGATGAACTTTTTAACTCTCATGGAGAGCATGGCCATCTGCCATTTAATATCCATCTCTTCAAGATCATCTGGATTGAGTTGTTCCAAGTCATCATTAATGAGAGAAGAGTTTCCATGACTTGCCAGAAAGGCCTCAAACACAGTTTCAGTGCCTTTCTCTTGGTTTGTTCCATTGGCAGTACTAACTGATTCAAGGTTGGAAGTAGAATCAGTTGATGCTGAAAGGAGTGCAGCATTGTGAACATACCCAGAAGGCCTCTTTTTAGCCTCTACCTCAGATTCAAAAACTCTTAGATCATTATAAAGATCATCAAGTTCCTTTTCTTCCAGTTGATCATTCTGTCTGAAAGACACAGTATACATGGTCCATTCATCACTCAAGGACCTTAGAAACTTTCTGTTCAGATCATCTTGATCAATTTGTACTCCCACTGTAGCTAGTTCACCAATAAGTTTGTTGAACCTGTCAAAAGTTTGAGTCATGGACTCATTCTTGGTTGACATAAAGTTCTCATATTGTTGCTTCAGAATGGCTTTCTGATTTCTCTTGGTACTTTTGGTACCAGAGAATCTCTTCTCCAGAGCATTCCAGAGCATCTCTGCATCAGTGCAGTTACAGAACTGATGTTGATATTCATTGGGAATAGCCAAGAGCAAGGTGCTCAAAGCTTTCATCTCTGTCTGTCTGATCTTTCTTTCTGCATCAGTTTTTGGTGGAGTTCTCTTTCCATCTGCACCAATCTTTCCTGCTTCAGAAGGACCATTCTCTATGATGTCCCACATAGAATAGTCAGTGAGGAGTATGTACTGCTTGATTCTGATCTTCCACATATCGAATTCATTGGGTCTAAGCATTGGAACCTTTGAGACCAAAGTACTGCTTGATTCTGCAAGATTTTCCATGATGAATAGTTGTTTCTGAGAAATCAGGCTCTGATACCACTTGTCAGGATCAAATTCTCAACAAGAATTAACTCTCAGAAACAATATCAAAGAAGTTTGCGGAATAACACTTTGATATTCTATGAAACAGTAAATCAACACAGAAAATATGAATAACAAACGGTAAGCTTTTATTGAATGCTTTGAAGTTACAAGATTACTCACTCAACCTCAATATTGATGAACAGGCTCACCAATACGAATTCTACTTCTCTAGAATTAGGATCTATGCCTTGAGGTTGATTTTCTCTCTAATAGAATGAAAAACAAAAGTTATCTAACTATTCTAAACAATACAATATATATACCGAATACAAAGATAATTACAATAAATAAAATATCTTCAGTATATCTTCTATGTATGTCTCTAAGCTTCCATGTATATCCTTTCATACGAATCTTCATCATATAAGCAGTATTAATCTTCAGCAGCATTAACTTCCTTCTAGCAGCATTAACTACCTTCTAGCAGCATTAACTACTAAGCAGTACTAACCACTAGCAGTACTAACTAGCTAAGCAGTACTAACTTTGTTCAAGCAGCACTAACTTTGACTAGCAGTATTAATAGTACTAGCAGTAGTAACACTCAGCAGTACTAACCTTTAAGTCTTCTAGCAGTATTAACTCTGAACCAGCAGCATTAACCATACTTGATGAATTCTTCAGTTCCCAACAAATCTCTCTTCACAAAAGTCCCCAAAACACTAGCACTTCACGATCTTCTACGTGCCCGGTTGACAAACCCGACAACCTAGATTCCACAGCTAGTGGGATCTGTGAGAAAAATCAACAACCATAAAAAGTGTTAGGTCGAAGCCTAGTGAGGTCTATAAATTATACAATTCACAAACAAGAATATCATAATACAAGACTTGTGTTACCGAACTCCAATGCCTTACAATGTTATTCCCCTTTGCAACAATGTTCCCAAACCTGAACATAACACACAAGAGATAACCCTTAAAATACGGGGGAGACCCATTTCCATTCGGGTGACATGTACAAGGGAGTTGAGTCACCCATGATGTTATTGGATTACACCTCATGTCCTAGTTCCCATGTCATCAAGAAATCACAACCTCAAACCATAACTTTGCCTTTATTGCCTACTCCGTCAAGTTACACCTCAAGGTCTTACGGAACATTATTGTCTATCCATATTTAGACGAGTTACACCTCAAGGGCCCACATCCCCCTATTGCCTACTCGCTAGCAATCCACAATGACCAACAATAAGAGGTCGAATAAATAATGTGACTACATCCTCGTGCTCAAGGAAGTAGAAACCCATAATCTTATAAGGTGATCACATACTAACTAAATATACACAACTATATATATTTCACTTGTCAACACATAGACATGATATTCATCATACAAGGCTTCATATTGTTAGGATGACATGTTTCTCAATAATGACAATCCACCTTTACATTTCAATTAGTACCTCTGCCATGCTTTTAATAAATACTATGATAGAGGATTATATTTTTCTTCCACATTTCCATGAAACCCTAGCTAACAAGGTCAAACCCATAAAATAAGGGTCTCTTCATATATTACCCATATAAGTACATAAATTAAGTCATAAGAGTAATAAATAAGCATAAAAGTATAAGAGATAGAGTTTATAGAAGAAACTCACAACTAGGGTTTGTAAAGGAGAAAACCCTAAATAGTTGTATGGTCTTGGGAAGGACTTTGGATATCTTGAAGCTTTTATGACACCAAGGATCCAACATTAGCACCCAACAACCTCTTGGAAGATCAATAAATGCAAGATTAGGTTTGAGAGCATTGAGTGAGGAGGGAGAAGATAGAGAGAGTGAAAATCGCCTAAGGGTTGAGAGAGATGGATGTGTAGCTGATAAGTGGGAAAGTGATCAGATTTTGGCCTACAAATCGACTTCAAAAATAGAAGGAGTGCCCACACGGGCGACAATGCCTATGCGACTATGCCCATGGCATTGTCGCCGGGGCATAGTCGCACCTCACTCCCCCCTTACTGGAATGTTTGGCTCGATGGTAGCTACCTGCGACATTGACACCTGCGACTATGCCCATGGCAAGGTTTTTGGGCATAGTCGCCGACCACCCCTTGGCTTACGAAATTTTGTCTTTAAACCGCAACAATCCCAAATACAAAGAGTCTATAGATACCACGGGTTTACGTTATCATGATCGCAACTCGCTCACTCCTAAACTCATCACATAAGCGAACATCACATAAGCAAATATATATATATATATATACATATACACATAGACACATGCATGGTTGATAAGTTCAAACACCCACACATAGGATACTTAACTTAAGAACATAAACGCATGCGGTGTTAATGTCTAAATCATAAAATTATAACTATATGAAGTTGTGAGTCAACGAGATATATATAACGTGAGCGTGTTAAAAGGTTTATGGAGTTTACTCAAGAATTTCGGGGTGTTACAATCCTCCCCTCCTTAAAAAAGATTTCGTCCCCAAAATCTTATATCATTCGAACAAATTAGGATAACGCCGCTTCATGTCCTCTTCTTCCTCCCAAGTTACGTTGCGCCTCTATGATGTTTCCATTTCACTTTCACCATCACTACCTCTTTATGGCGAAGCTTATTCGTCTCTCTTTCCAAAATGGATTCCGGTTCTTCCACACTTCGATTGTTGTCTACTCGAATCTCGGACAATGGAATGACGTTATCTTCCTCCGCTAGGCACTTTCGTAGATAATAGACGTGGAATGTAGGGTGAATTCCACTCATCTCGGGCGGTAAATCTATCTTGTAGGCTTGAAACCCCACACGCTCAATAATAGGAAAAGGCCCGAGAAAACGTGGATTGAGCTTCCCTCGCATCCCAAACCTTATAATTCCTTTTCAAGGCGACATCTTCAACATTACTCAGTCGCCCACTTGAAATTCCATCGGTCGCCTTTTCTTGTCCGCGTAACTCTTTTGGCGATCTTGGGCCGCCTTTAATCGTTCTCGAATACTCTTTATCTTGTCCGCCGTTTCTTGCACCACTTCCGGTCCGGTGAATTGCTTCTCGCCTGTTTCGAGCCAACAAGTAGGCGTTCTACACTTACGTCCATACAACGCCTCGAATGGTGCCATACCCAAACTCGAGTGATAACTATTATTAAAAGAAAATTCCACCAATGGGAGGTGAGAGTCCCAATTTCCCCCAAAGTCGATGACACACGACCTCAACATATCCTCTAGTGTTTGAATAGTCCGCTCGCTTTGTACGTCCTTTGGAGGGTGATACACCGTACTCAACTTAACTTTCGTTCCCAACTCTCTTTGAAAGGCATTCCAAAAATGGAAAGTGAAGCGACTATCCCGATCGGAAACGATGGATAATGACACTCCATGCCTCGAGACCACTTCATTGATGTACAATCATGTTATCTTGTCCACCGGTAATGTTTCTCTCATGGCCAATAAGTGTGCGCTTTTCGTCAATCGATCCACTACTACCCAAATGGTGTCGTGGCCCTTCACGTGTCCCTTCAACGTCCTTGGTAATTTTGTCACGAAGTCCATGGTGATGTGATCCCATTTCCACTCCAGTATTTCCAGAGAATGTAAACTTCCATATGGTCGTTGGTGTTTGGCTTTCACTAACGAGCAAGTAAGGCATTTCTCCACGTAGTTCGCCACATCAAGCTTCATAACCGGCCACCTAAAGTTCAACTTCAAATATCTATACATCTTTGTGCTCCCGGGGTGAATGGAATATCTTTATTTGTGCACCTCTTCCAAGAGTAACTTTCGGCATCCTCCCAACTTGGGTACCCAAACTCGCCCTTGAAAAATTTACAATCCTCTACCGTCTTCCATCAAGATAAGGCGTTGTTTTGTCATTGCTTCGTCTTTGAGGTTCACTTCGAGTAACGCTTCAACTTGAGCGGTCTTTATCATGTCCATAAGGTTTGAGATGATCTCAATCCTTGCCAAAGAGGTGCGCACCGCTCCACTATACTCTTTCCGGCTTAACGCGTCTGCCACAACATTTGCCTTGCCCGGGTGGTATTGAAGTTCACAGTCGTAATCTTTCAACAATTCTAACCATCTTCTTTGCCGTATATTCAACTCCTTTTGATCGAAAACATACTTCAAGCTTTTGTGGTCGGTGTAGAGTGTGCACTTGGTACCGTACAGGTAGTGTCGCCATAGCTTCAAAGAGAACACTACCGCCACCAATTCGAGGTCATGAGTAGGGCAATTCTTTTCGTGTTCCTTCAACTGTCTTGACGCATACACTATCACTTTACCTCTTTGCATGAGGACGCAACCTAATCCCATATTGGATGCATCGCTGTAGACGATGAAGTCTTCCGTTCCCTCGGGTAGGGATAAGATTGGAGCTTCACAAAGTTTTCGTTGCAAGGTACTAAATGCATTTTCTTGAGCTTCTGTCCATACAAATTTCACATTCTTCCGATTCAATGCGGTCAACGATGAGGCGATCTTGGAGAATCTTGAATGAATCTTCGGTAATATCCGGTAAGTCACAAAAAGCTATGAATTTCTGTCGGACTCTTTGGAGGATCCCAGTTCATCATCGCCTCTATCTTCGTTGGATCTACTTTTACTCCTTCACGAGTCACCACATGGCCGAGAAATTGAACATCCCACAACCAAAATTCACACTTGGAGAATTTGGCATAAAGCTTTTCCTTTCTTAGCACTTCTAGGACCTCTCTCAAATGTTGCTCATGCTCTTTCTGTAACACCCTGAATTTTGGGGTTGGGTGAAAAGTTGACCGTTACCCAAAGTTCAGGGGGGTTAAAGGTAACTTGGGTTATATATATATACAAATCAAGTTAGATATTTTGAGATATCTCAGATCTCATATATTTTCAGTTCTTGAAGAGAGAGAGAGAGAGAGTAAAGCAGGAGAAAAGGGTTCGATCGATTCAGACAAATGAAGGTACGAATCTAGCTTAATGCTTTGATCTAAATGTTTCTAGCCGTGTAGAATCTCGTTGTTAAGGTTTTTAACCGTTCCATTTCGAGATTTGAGTGTTTTGGTTTGGATCTGGGTTCTGTATCTCCGGCGTGTTCTTGGTGAACAAGACGGCCGGAAGATGCATTCGACCGGTAGGATGCCTTCGACCGGTGTGCTATTCGACCAGTAGGATGCCTTCGATCGGTGTGCTATTCGACCGGAAGATGCTTCTACCGGTAGTGTGCTTTCGACCGGAAGAAGCTTTCGATCGGTAGTGTGCATTCGACCGGTATGCCTTCGACCGGATTTCGTATTCGACCGGACTAGGGTTTTCTCGATGTTAGCTTCTGTTATCTTTAAGTTTTAGTCAGGAAGTGAGAAAGTTATCTATGTTTCGACTTACCGATTCTTTCGGTGTTGTCATAGGTAGCATTCGTTAGGAAGAAGGAATCTGAGGTGAGTTCCTACTAACTTTTCTAAACTGTTATGTATGTCAAAGATTGTGTTTTTAACTCCTATATATCTCTACGGTTTCGGATTTTCCGTTTATTGCATTTTGTCGTAACTTGGGGTTTTTGAGATATTTTAGGGTTCCCGAACACTTTTGACTAAAATGATGGGTTCCATCTTGTTGAAGTAAGAAATGTTTTACTTGCCCAGTTGTGGGGCTTATTTGAAAGAATGCATATAATCTGGTTTATGATTATCTTTCTTACCAGCAGTTGATTTTGAAAACGACATTTTGAAATATAAATGTGTTGAAAGCTATTTATCTAGCTTTGTTGGTCACATGAAATATTGTGACAAGTCATGACTATACTAGTGGATCCCTAGGTATCGAGTCGGCTTATGGCCGGGAAGGTTGTGCCCCTTCTGTTGTAGTTCGATACATTTGATCTTCGGGGGCACTTGGTACGGTTATGTGAGACTGGTTACTAGCCATGGGTCAAATTTAGTCTAACGAAAGAGTATGACTGGTTCCTTGGGGGCCTCCCTCACATCGTAGTACGGACCGAAGCGTTCGTGGCCATGGTTCCATGTATTTAGCTCATAACTCGGATTTGTGGCTTACTTTGTGTTCCACTATAATCCTTGGTAAATCGGGTAATCCCCGTCATCGGAAGATGTGTTTTGGACCGGTTGTCCGTATATTATCAAAGAACTGTATTTTGCATAACTAAACCTTTGAAAAGATTTACTTTGATGCATTTGATTATATCTCTTGAGATTTATGAACTGTATGTTCTCACTAGGCTTTAAGCCTAACACTTTTTCTCAAATGATGTGTATAACAGGTTTCCCTTAGCGGTGGGTTGTCGGGGTTTTGAGAGACGGTTTTGGTCTCGAGGCATTTTGAGATGACTAGTATTGTATCTGGGCATTTGTTAAGTCCCATTCTTTTGGTGAATTATGGATTGTCAACTGATGAAATCTTGATATAGGTGTCTAGATTAGTTTGTTGATAAACCCTATATCTGTACAGGTTTTGTAAAGTCTTAAAGACTGATCCCCTTTATGGGAGGTTTATATCAATACGAATGTCATGTTGCCAGGTTTTCCTGGTTTTAATTTACTCTGATTTTTAGGGCGTTACAAGTTGGTATCAGAGCCCTAGTTTAAGCGAACTAGGCATGTATGTAAGATGTCTAGACTTAGACTGAGTATGCTAAGAATTGATTCGTGAGATTGGGTAGAGCTTCTAAGTTAGGTTAGTCTTAGAGTCGACGGAAAGTACGTTTATCAGGCATTGTAGTGGTGGTGACAAGAACCGTTATGTGTTATATGTTCATAATTTCACTCAGCTAATGTTATTATGAGGATATTGTACGTAAGAGTGCTTGATTGTTGTTAATATGACAATTGGTAATGTGGTAGTACGTTTTCCTTCATGTTTTCCTACCTCTCTCTTATCTCTTTCTCTGCTCTGTGTAGCAGTTCAGTATGGTAGGTACGCGCGGAAGACCACGTATGCGTGTTGATGGTCTAGAAGCGACATCCTCTACCGCTGGTCAGCCGGAGGGAGTTGAGGTTATTGTGCGACCACTTGTTCAGCAAAGTCTAGGTGAGGGCCAGAGGTCATTCCGCGAGTAGACCTGGCTTCGTCCCACCTAGTCATCAGGGATGCTAGTTCCCCGTCTGAGTTGATGGCCAACATGATGTTGGCAAAGAGAGAAGAGATGGCAAAGCAACAAGAGTTTCTGCTGAAAGTGATTGAGGACCACGATGTGACCAATCGAAGGAGTGAGACGGTTGTGGAAAACATTGTAGTGGGTTCTGGAGGCGCTGGTACAGGGACCAGGGCTGAGGAACGTGTTGGGAACTGAAGAATTCATCAAGTATGGTTAATGCTGCTGGTTCAGAGTTAGTACTGCTAGAAGATTTAAAGGTTAGTACTGCTGAGTGTTACTACTGCTAGTACTATTAATACTGCTAGTCAAAGTTAGTGCTGCTTGAACAAAGTTAGTACTGCTTAGCTAGTTAGTACTGCTAGTGGTTAGTACTGCTTAGTAGTTAATGCTGCTAGAAGAAAGTTAATGCTGCTGAAGATTAATACTGCTTATATGATGAAGATTCGTATGAAAGGATATACATGGAAGCTTAGAAATATACATAGAAGATATACTGAAGATATTTTATTCATTGTAATTATCTTTGTATTCAGTATATATATATATTGTATTGTTTAGAATAGTTAGATTACTTTTAACCTTAAGTTTTCATTCTTTTAGAAAAAAACAACCTCAAGGCATAGATCCTAATTCTAGAGAAGTAGAATTCGTATTGGTGAGCCTGTTCATCAATATTGAGGTTGAGTGTGTAATCTTGTAACTTCAAAGCAATTCAATACAAGTTTACAATTTGTTCTTCATATTTACTGTGTTGATTTACTGTTTCATTGAATATCAAAGTGTTATTCCGCAAACTTCTTTGATATTGTTTCTGAGAATTAATTCTTGTTGAGAATTCGATCCTGACAAGTGGTATCAGAGCTAAACTCTCTCAGAAACAGTTATTCATCATGGAAAATCTTACAGAATCAAGCAGTACTTTGGTCTCAAAAGTTCCAATGCTTAGATCCAATGAATTTGACATGTGGAAGATCAGAATCAAGCAATATATTCTCCTCACAGATTACTCTATGTGGGACATCATTGAGAACGGCCCATCTGATGAAGGAAAGATTGGTGAAGATGGCAAAAGAACCCCTCCAAAGACAGATGCAGACAGGAAGACAAGGCAGACAGAGATGAAAGCCTTGAGCACACTGCTATTGGCCATTCCAAATGAGTATCAACACCAATTCTGCAATTGCACTGATGCACAGATGCTCTGGAATGCTCTAGAGTAGAGATTCTCAGGTACCAAAAGTACCAAGAGAAATCAAAAGGCAATCTTAAAGCAACAGTATGAAAACTTCATCTCAACTAAGAATGAGTCCATGACTCAAACTTTTGACAGGTTTAATAAACTAATTGGTGAACTAGCTACTATGGGAGTACAGATTGATCAAGATGATGTGAACAGAAAGTTCTTAAGGTCCCTTGGAGATGAATGGACCATGTACACTGTGTCATTCAGACAGAATGATCAGTTGGAAGAAAAAGAACTTGATGATCTGTACAATGATCTTAGAGTATTTGAAGCTGAGGTGGAGGCAAAGAAGAAGCCTTCTGGATATATTCATAATGCTGCACTCCTATCAGCATCAATTGATTCTACTGCTAACCCTGAATCAGTTAATGCTGCTAATGGAACAAATCAAGATAAAGGCACTGATTCTGTGTTTGAAGCCTTTCTTTCTAATCATGGAAATTCCTCTTTGATTAATGAGGACTTAGAACAACTTCATCCCGATGATCTGGAAGAGATGGATATTAAATGGCAGATGGCCATGCTCTCCATGAGAGTTAAAAAGTTCATCAAAAGAACTGGGAGGAATAACTTCTCCCAAAGAAGAGAAGATGGAGCAGGATTTGACAAGTCCAAGGTGGAATGTTACAAATGCCATCAAAAGGGACATTTTGCTAGAGAATGCAGAAGTGGAATGTATCACAACAACAACCATCAACAAGCTCAATCTGGAAGTTTCAATAACAACAGAAACTCTGCTCAAGCCCTTGTTTCTCAACAAGGAATGGGGTTTGATTGGAGTGATCAAGCAGAAGAAACTATTCAGAATCAAGCTCTTATGGCTAAAGTATCTGATCTCCCATCTGAGGTAAGGTCTAATCTCTGTTCTAAAACTTGCATAGACACTGTTAAAAGGTACAGGGATCACAATCAGAAGATGAGTGATGACCTTAAGAGATTAGAAAAAGATATAAAAGACTATGTAAGGATTGTAGAGAGATTTGAAGATCAGATCAAAGGTTTTCAAGCCAATGAACTACAACACTCATATGACACAAATTACTGGCAGTGGGAGAAAAAGGATTTAGAACTTAAACTGACCAAATCTAAAGAGGAGAGTGAAAAACTGAAAGAGGAGCTAACCAAGGTTAAGCTTGATGTAGAAAAGTTTTCCAATGCTTCTAAAGCAATGGACTCTTTACTACTAAATCAGATTCATGATAAGCTGAGAAGAGGAATTGGGTACAATGCAACACCTCCACCATATAACAACAATTACATTCCTCCTACTTCAGACCTGTTAGACACCAAAGATAGGAAGGACTTGCCTGAGGGAGCCACTGAAATAGATCCCTTAGATGAGGAAGTTGTTGAGAATAAGACTGAGAAAGAGGTTGGCAAGAGTAAGGAGAACAAGGTGAGTGGTGAGATTCCTCTAGAGAATAACATTATCACCAATGATGATTGTGGAAGGGCTTGGATCAAATCCAAGGACATAGAGAAGACAGAGGGAAAGTCTGGTAAGGTCCATTACAAACAGACCACAGTTGTGAATCCAAGTCCTTGCAAACAGTGTGCATGTAAGAAGAATGAGCCCCAAAAACAGGACAAAAAGAGGGGAAATCAAAGAAACTGGAATAATCAATGGGCACAAAAACAAGGGGTTGATCTGAGTAAAATCAATAGACCAAAACCTTGTTTTATCTGTGGCAAATTGAATCATCTTGCAAAATTCTGTTATTTCAATCCTATGAAACAAAGGATGAATTTCCAAAGATCCATACAAAAACCCTTTGGTTATAAGAAAATTGAAAAGAACCATGTGGCTAAGAAAACTGTTAAAACTAAAAGCCACATGAAGAAAAAGTCTGTTAAAGAAAGTGTCAATATGTGGATTCCTAAAAGCACTAAAACTGTTAGTACTGCTACCACAAATAGTGTTGCTGACAATGATAGTGCTGCTAGAAGTAATACTACTGCTAACAATGTTAATGCTGCTAACAAGGTTAGTACTGCTAAACCTGTTAGTACTGCTAACTCTGTTAGTACTTCTAAGGTTAGTACTGCTTCTAGTGTTGGTTCTGCTAAGCCAATAATATTGACAAAGTACTCTAATAAAGAGTGCTCTGAGTTTAAAAACCTCATTAAAAAGGAATGTAAATACTTTGATAAGAAAGGGAGACCCAAGACAACTTTTGCTTGGGTCCCCATTCATACTAATTGATTTATCTAATGTGCAGGACAACCAACAGCTCAAGGGAAAGAGCATTTGGCATGTTGATAGTGGTTCCTCTAGGCACATGACAGGCAACATGTCATGCCTTCAGGATTTCAAACATATCAATGGAGGACATGTTGCATTTGGAGACAATCTTACTGGTGGTAAGATAAGTGGAAAAGGTAATGTCACCAAAGGTAAGATGACATTTGAGGATGTCTACTATGTTGATCAATTAAAGTACAACCTGTTAAGTGTATCACAGGTTTGTGACAAACAACATAGTATATTATTTACTAATACTAAGTGTATGATCCTTGCTCCAGGGTTCAAGGTAGTTGATGAAAGCATGATACTACTTAGAACTCCAAGGAAGGACAATGTTTACTGTCTTGATATGGACAATGTTGATAGTGATTCATCTCTAAATTGTCTTGTTTCAAAAGCTTCTGTAGATGAATCCTCCCTTTGGCACAGAAGGATGTGTCACATGAATTTCAATACTATGAACAATCTTGTTAAAAATAACCTTGTAAGAGGTTTACCCTCAAAAGTCTTTTCATGTGATGATCATTGTGTTGCTTGTCTTAAAGGCAAACAACACAAAACTTCTCATAAGACCAAAGAGTTAAATTCTGTTTCTACTTGTCTCCAGTTACTGCATATGGATCTGTTTGGTCCTACAAATGTTATGAGTATAGGCAAGAAATCTTACTGCTTGGTTATTGTTGATGATTACTCCAGATTTACTTGGGTATATTTTCTAAGGACTAAGGATGAAACAAGTGGTCTTATCAAATCCTTTATTCTAAGAATTGAAAACCAAACTAATCAAAGAGTAAAAGTCATTAGATCAGATAATGGAACTGAGTTTAAAAATCATGATCTAAACACCTTTTGTGAAGAAAAAGGCATTGAGAGACAATATAGTGCTCCTAGGACTCCTCAACAGAATGGTGTTGCTGAAAGGAGAAATAGGACACTAATAGAGGCTGCTAGATCTCTGTTGGCTGATTCAAAATTGCCAATTACCTTCTGGGCTGAAGCAGTTAATACTGCTTGTTATGTCCAAAACAGAGTTCTAGTGGTCAAGCAAAAGAACAAGACCCCTTATGAGCTTTTAAATAAAAGAAAACCTTTTATTGGTTTCTTCAAACCTTTTGGGTGTCCTTGTACAATTCTAAATACCAAATCTCACTTAGGTAAGTTTGATAGCAAAGCAGATGATGGATTTCTTGTGGGATATTCATCTCAGAGTAAGGCCTACAGAGTATTTAACTCTTCTTCTAGAATAATTGAAGAAAGTGACAATGTCAAATGCAATGAGAACACACCAAATCCTGTTGGGTCTGGACCTCAGTGGCTATTTGACATTGACTCACTAACTAACTCTTTTGGTTTCAGTAATGAGTATACAGGAACAGGTAGTGGAGAATCAGAGATCACACAAGTTCAAGAAAGTACATCTAAATCTGTGATTTTTCCCATACCCACAGTAAATTCAGTTGAAGACTGTGAAAAGGAATCATTTACTGAACCAAGTCAGAGTGAAGAAGACACTAGAGATGAGGAGACTCAAGAATCAGAAGTGGCATCTGAAAACACTTCAGGTGAGTTGCATGACTCTAATCTAGAGGATGGACTGAATGAAGAACCTAGTCATAACACAAGAGTTCAAAAGAATCATCCTCCACAGCTGGTAATAGGAGATATCTCTTCTCCTATGATGACTAGACATCAAAGCAGGCTTCAAGAAATGCAAGATCAACAGCATACAGTCCTTTCTTGTTTTCTATCCCAGCTTGAGCCTAAAAAGGCACATGATGCTATGAAAGAATCTAGATGGATAGAAGCAATGCAAGAAGAACTGTTACAGTTCAAGCTACAAGATGTATGGGATCTAGTAGACCTTCCTAAAGGTCACAGAGCAATTGGCACAAAGTGGATTTTCAGAAACAAGAGAGATGAAAGAGGTATTGTCATAAGGAACAAAGCAAGGCTGGTGGCTCAAGGCTATACTCAAGAAGAGGGTATAGATTATGAAGAAGTTTTTGCACCTGTGGCTAGGATAGAAGCAATCAGACTATTCCTAGCCTATGCTTCTTACATGAACTTCAAAGTCTATCAAATGGATGTAAAAAGTGCTTTTCTCTATGGATCAATTGAAGAAGAAGTATATGTCTGTCAACCACCAGGGTTTGAAAACCCAAGCTATCCAGACAGAGTATACAAATTAAAGAAAGCACTTTATGGACTACATCAAGACCCAAGAGCATGGTATGACACTCTGTCATCCTATCTCTTGGAAAATGACTTTGAAAGAGGAGTCATTGATAAGACTCTCTTTATCAAAAGAAAGAAGAAGGATATCTTGCTGGTCCAAATATATGTTGATGACATTATTTTTGGTTCTACAAGAAACAACATGTGCAAGGAGTTTGAGGATTTAATGCATCAAAGGTTCAAAATGAGTTCCATGGGGGAACTTACTTTCTTCCTTGGACTCCAAGTTCAACAGAAGTCAGATGGCATTTTCATATGTCAATCCAAGTATGTGCAAGATATTCTAACCAAGTTTGGTTTCTCAGAATCAAAACCTGCCAGCACAGCTATGGAAACACACAAGCAGATCACAGCAGATCTTGAGGGGGAGGACATGGATGTGCATTATTATAGATCCATGATTGGCTCTCTCATGTATCTCACAGCATCAAGGCCAGATATAATGTCTCCAGTCTGCGTATGTGCAAGATTTCAAGTTAGGCCAAAGCAATCTCACTTTCAAGCTGTTAAGAGGATATTCAGATATCTCAAAGGGCAACCCAGATTGGGACTTTGGTATTCTCAAAACTCACCTTTTGACCTAATAGCATACTCAGACAGTGATCTAGGTGGGGCAAACTTGGACAGAAAATCTACTTCTGGAGGATGTCAGTTTTTGGGTGCTAGACTAGTCTCATGGCAGTGCAAGAAACAAACCACAGTATCCACATCTACAACAGAGGCAGAGTACATAGCAGCTGCAAGTTGCTGTTCTCAAGTCTTATGGATTCAGAATCAAATGTTGGATTATGGGGTAACCTTTCTACACACTCCAATCTTTATTGACAACAGCAGTGCTATTAGCATTGTAAATAATCCAGTCAAGCACTCAAAGACAAAGCACATTGAAATCAGGTATCACTTTATAAGAGATTGTAATGAAAAGAAACTTATTCAAGTTGTCAAAGTTCACACTGATAATCAGTTTGCTGATCTATTCACTAAAGCTTTTGATGTGGGTAGATTCACTTTCTTGGTCACAAGTGTGGGACTGATAAACTCTGAATAATCTTCTTCTCAAAAAGTGGTTTTATACCTGTTTATTTTTATTCTTGGTGTTACTAATCTTCTTTTTCAGGATATGCATAGCAGTACTCAGTGTTTAGCAAGTTTAAAAGGAGTAAGTTAGTTAATACTGCTAGCCGTTACTACTGCTAGTAGTTAATACTGCTTTCAGTTAATACTGCTAGTGGTTAATACTGCTTTCAGTTAATACTGCTAGTTAGTTAATACTGCTAGCCGTTACTACTGCTAGTAGTTAATACTGCTTTCAGTTAATACTGCTAGTGGTTAATACTGCTTTCAGTTAATACTGCTAGTTAGTTAATACTGCTAGCCGTTACTACTGCTAGTAGTTAATACTGCTTTCAGTTAATACTGCTAGTGGTTAATACTGCTTTCAGTTAATACTGCTAGTGGTTAATACTGCTTTCAGTTAATACTGCTAGTTAGTTAATACTGCTAGCCGTTACTACTGCTAGTAGTTAATACTGCTCTAGGTTAATACTGCTTATATTCCGAATACTATAAATACTCTTTGCCCGCCTAAAAGTTCATAACGACTCTTTGCATACTATTATCTTGCGCTCTAAACCCTTTCTCTCTCAAAGTTCAAAGTTTTCAGGCAAGAATCTTCAAGGTCAATGGCATCAATGGCGTTCATTGACGAGCACAATGAAATCGCAATGCTCCAAAAGCCAAAACAAGCAGAAGGCTTTCATCAGATAGTCGACTTTCTGAAGACTAGCCACATTGCCCATGCTATCACTATGTCTCCAACTATCTTTATAGAGCATCAGAGGCAATTCTGGGCACATGCCACCATTGTTACTGAGAATGGTGTGCGAATGATCAAGACGACAGTATGTGGCAATCCATTGACAGTTACTGAAGAGATAGTTCGCATCAGTCTACGTCTAGACGATGCCTCTGGTATAACTTCTATCCCTAATGATGAACTGTTTTCTACTCTGACAAAAATGGGGTATGGAGGCCCATTGGGTGTTTTTAAGTTCTCAAAAGCTAAATTCTCACCTCAATGGCGTTTTCTTGTTCATACCTTGATGCACTGCATTTCTAAAAAGACCACTGGATGGAGTGAGTTCAGCAGTCCCATTGCTTATGCTTTGGTCTGTTTGGCCACTGCCAGAAGGTACAATTTTTCACAAATGATTTTCAATGATCTTGTCTCAAACATGGGAAACAAAAAGAGCTTTTATGTGTATCCCAGGTTTGTTCAAGCAGTTATCAACCATGAATTGACGGATATACCTCAACCTGTTGGGGTATATGTACCTAAACACCCCAAAGGCAAGGTTTTCTCAAATATGAGAAGATCTGCTGGGGACTCTGAAGGAGTTGACACCCCATTGTTCTCTACAATGATGGTGGTGTCCCAAACCAATGAAGGTATGGTAGCAGGGTCAAGGCCCCCATTAGACCAACCCACTACTAGCCAAGCCCAACCTTCCCTCTCAAAATCAATTCCCCAGTCCCTTCTTGAAAAACCAACCTCTCCCATCACCCAAACCTACAAGAGAAAACAGGTAAAGAAGGCTCCTTCCCTTCTTCTACCATTACCCACTAAGCCTATAAGCCCTCTAAGGGAGAATTCTCCCCTAGAGAATATCCAAAGGGAAACCACAAGGGTGTCTCCCAACCCAAAGGAGGTGCTCTCTGAGGAGGAGGTAGAGCATATGGGAGATGAGGCTGCCACTACTCCTGCTAGCACAGAGGAGGACAGTGGTAACATCAATAAGACCTCCCCCATGGCAACTTTGAATGAGCAATCATTTGAAGGTCCCTGGTGCCAAGAAACCACAGGGGTGGATAGTGCTTCAGCTAGGCAGAAGACTTCCACTACTAAAAGATCCAATGATCCTTCAATAGGGGGTAACACTCCTGGAGAAGGTGAGGACAGATATAACTATGATGAATTGATGGAGGCAATGGGCAACATCAACATGGATGTACTCAAACAGGGCAAAGATATAGAAGAGCTTAAACTCATAGTTCTGTCACAACAAGAACAAATCATCAACTTGAAGCAAATGGTAAAGAAACTGATTCTGCAAAGGAAGAAGAAACAATTTGTGCTCAGAAGGAGGACACCAGTGACTGATGCTCCCAAAAAGGGGGAGTCAGAAGCTGATGCCAAAGCTAAGGGGGAGCAAGAGGAAAAACATGATGTTGAGGGGGAGAATGAGCAAGCAGCAGAAACAGAGCCAGCAGCAGAAACCATTAATACTGCCAGTTCAAGTAAAGCAGCAGAAATGGTTAATACTGCTGAGCTGAAAGAAGCAGCAAAAACAGTAAAAGAGGTCCTTACAGAGCTTGAGGTTGCAGAAACACTCATCAAAGCCAAACATGATACTCCCAAGGTCACCTCAAAGGCCAAAGGAGTTGTCATAAAAGAAAGAGGTGATGCAGCAAAGAACTCTAGCATTGAGAAGGTGATGGGTAAAGATAAAGGTAAGGCAAAGCTAGTTGAATCTGATAAACCAATGAAAAAGCAGAAGCTGATTGAATCAGATGAAGCTCTAGCTAGGAAGATACAGGCTGAATTTGAAGAAGCAGAAACCATGCAAGTGCAAAAGGATAGAGAGATAGCTAAAGCAATGGCTGCAGAGTTAAACAAAGCCTATCAACAAAGTTTAGCAACAGAACAAGCCAAGCAGAAAGCCACATCTTTGAGGAAGCCTGATAAGATCAAAATGGCTACAAGGAAAAGACAACCTTCAAAGACATACCTGGGTGCTCAAGAGAGAAAGAAAATGATTACTTTCCTCAAGGGTGCAGTAGGTGTCAAGGTAGAGATGTTTTCAAAGATGTCTTTTGAGAAGCTCAAGAAGATGTATGATGCTGAGATGATAAAACTTCAAGGGGATGATCTTGCAAGAGTTGAAATGGAGAAAAGAATGAAAGAAAGCAATGATTTCTTACAAAAACCATTCCCTGATGAGCAAGAAACTCCAGAGAAGGAAACAACAATTGGTGAAAGTCTAAGGACTTTAAAAAGAACAAAGATGATTGCCAGGAGAAAGCCTACAAAGAAGCCTAGATTAGTGGAAGAAGAGGCTGAAAAGGTTGCTGAAGAAGAAGAGGCACCTGAGTCATCTACAATGAAAGAACCTGCAAGTACTGAGGATGTCAAGATGTACATGGTTGTGATGGACAAAGTGCCTGAACCAATTGCAGCAGAACCTGTAGGAGTCAAACCTCCTGAAGTTATTCACTGGGATGTTTTGGAAGTAGATGGAAAGAAGTATATCAGACTGAAGAGAAAAGATGAAAAGTATGAAGTCTACAGTACTTGGGCTAAAATTGTCAGAACATGCTCAAGGTCTGATATTGAAGAAATGTTTGATATAGGGATGAAGTTGTATGCAGATCAGTTGAAAGCTCCAGGAATTTCAATCACAAAACTGGTGATGGAGTATCTGTGTATGATGTTCAAACCTGAAGAAGTGAAGGAGATCATAAGGAGTGTTTTTCAAGCAGTTACCAATTGGACTTTGTATGAAACTAGTGGTGTATATTCTGTGACTTTGGATAGAAATCACATTGAATACTTCCTAGTGGACAAAGTATACAACCATAGCAGACTGAAACTTCATTTAATGTTGAAGAAGAAGCTTGGATGTGGTGAAAATTCAGAAATGGCTAAATATTTGATCCAAAGAACAATTAATCAAAGTTTGGGATTGGATGCAAATACTGGAATTTAGGTCATGATAGAGTTTTGGGAGCATCTTGAAGAAGATCTGAAGAACTTGACTTCTTTTCCTAAAAGTCAAGTTAGGGGGAGATTGTTGGGAACTGAAGAATTCATCAAGTATGGTTAATGCTGCTGGTTCAGAGTTAGTACTGCTAGAAGATTTAAAGGTTAGTACTGCTGAGTGTTACTACTGCTAGTACTATTAATACTGCTAGTCAAAGTTAGTGCTGCTTGAACAAAGTTAGTACTGCTTAGCTAGTTAGTACTGCTAGTGGTTAGTACTGCTTAGTAGTTAATGCTGCTAGAAGAAAGTTAATGCTGCTGAAGATTAATACTGCTTATATGATGAAGATTCGTATGAAAGGATATACATGGAAGCTTAGAAATATACATAGAAGATATACTGAAGATATTTTATTCATTGTAATTATCTTTGTATTCAGTATATATATATTGTATTGTTTAGAATAGTTAGATTACTTTTAACCTTAAGTTTTCATTCTTTTAGAAAAAAACAACCTCAAGGCATAGATCCTAATTCTAGAGAAGTAGAATTCGTATTGGTGAGCCTGTTCATCAATATTGAGGTTGAGTGTGTAATCTTGTAACTTCAAAGCAATTCAATACAAGTTTACAATTTGTTCTTCATATTTACTGTGTTGATTTACTGTTTCATTGAATATCAAAGTGTTATTCCGCAAACTTCTTTGATATTGTTTCTGAGAATTAATTCTTGTTGAGAATTCGATCCTGACAGAACGCAAGATTGTTAATGCTCCAGGAAGTGGGAAAAGTTGTTCCTATAAATCCTTTCTGGGGTGCGGACCACCAGAATTCTCTGGTTCCGACGACCCAATCATGTGTGTGAAGTGGATTCGAGCGGTCGAGCAAGCTTTTGGCTCTTCCGAATGAGGAGATGACCAGAGAGTGCGGTTCGGTACCCAACTGCTAAGGGATACTGCACTCATTTGGTGGAATGTCATCCAATCCACCCTATCTCCTGCTGTGTTGGCTCAGTTGTCTTGGGCCGAGTTCAAGAAAAAGTTGTTAGTTCATGGGCCGAGTTCAAGAACAATGGACCGAATCGAGAAAGAATCCCGGTCTCTAGTAAAGGGAAACTTGACGGTGAGGGAGTATACCCTTCAGTTCATGGAAAAGCTTGGTCTGGTGGGGCACGCTGCCCCAACAGAGAAAGAAAAGATGAAGGTTTATCTCAATGGCTTACCCACGGACATGCAATCTATGGTCCACAATTCCAAAGCTTCTAACCTCCGTGAGATGGTCGAGGAAGCTCAGTTCATGGAAGAGATGTTCGTGAGAAGCAAAACTGAGAAATCAGTGGTGGTGACTGATAAGAGAAATTGGGAGAGCAGTTCTGTACATCCCAAGCGAACCCGACCTTTTGTCGTAAACCGCAGCTTCAGCGGTTATCAAGAAGCAAGATGGTGCCCGAAATGTCGAACCAAGCACCATGGTAACTATAACCCCACTTCTAGATTTTGCTTCAAGTGTGGTAAGAATGATCACACCGCCCGCGACTGTTCTGTCGTGGGGATGGTCTGCTTCGAGTGTAAGGCACCGGGGCATGTGAAGAGAGATTGCCCGAAGCTCAAGACGGGTAGCGTGGCGGCAAAGAAGGAGAACCCTCCGAGGGTTCCAGGTCGAGCATTTTAGATGACGGCCGATGAGGCCAAGACATCCGTTGATGTGGTATCGGGTACTTTTCTTATAAACTCTGTACCTGCTCGTATTTTATTCGATACAGGTGCCAGTTTCTCTTTCGTATCTGAATTGTTTCGTCATAATATGTCTATGCCCACTACTAGTCTTGAGGATGCATTAGTGGTAGAAATAGCCGATGGTAGTCAAGTTCTGATCCACGATGTTCTGAAGCAGTGTACTCTTAGTATCGAAGGGAGAGAATTCTCGATCGATCTACTACCGATGTTAATCGGGGGTTTTGATGTTGTGGTCGGCATGGATTGGTTTTCAAACAATCATGCCGAGATCGTATATTCCAAGAAGTTAATTCGACTTCCCAACCCCTCTGGCGAAGTCGTTGTCATCTATGGTGAAAAGAGAAAAGGTGAAGTGGCAATAATCACAATGGCAAAGGCATGCAAGTGCTTAGTAAAAGGATGTTCGTCTTTCCTAGCCTATGTGATCGATGCCAAGTTAGAGAAATCAAAGCTGGAAGATGTGAAGGTTGTGCGTGAGTTTCCAGATGTCTTTCCGGACGACTTCCCCGGGTTACCACCCGATCGTCAAGTAGAGTTTCGGATTGATCTTGTGCCTGGAGCAGCACGAATTGCTAAAGCTCCTTACCGTTTGGCGCCGTCAGAGATGGAAGAAATGATGGCACAACTCCAAGAGCTTTTGGAGAAGGGATTTATAAGACCGAGTTCGTCACCTTGGGAAGCTCCGGTCTTGTTTGTAAAGAAGAAAGATGGTACGATGAGAATATGCATTGACTATCGTGAGTTGAACAAAGCTACAGTAAAGAACAGATATCCGCTTCCGAGAATAGACGACTTGTTCGATCAACTTCAAGGAGCGGGTTGTTTTTCTAAAATCGACTTACGTTCGGGTTATCACCAAGTGAAGGTAAGAGAAGAAGATGTTTCGAAGACCGCTTTCAGAACGCCTTACGGTCATTACGAGTTTCTCGTGATGCCTTTTGGTCTAACGAACGCACCAGCAGTGTTTATGGACTTGATGAATAGAGTGTGCCGACCATTCCTCGACAAGTCGGTCATTGTATTCATTGATGACATACGCGTGTACTCCAAGAGTGAGTCAGAGCACGAGAAACATTTACGTGAAGTTCTGTAAGTGTTGAGAAAAGAAAGGTTGTACGCCAAGTTTTCCAAGTGCGACTTTTGGCTTAAAGAAGTACAGTTTCTGGGTCATGTAGTCACTCGGGACGGAGTGAAAGCTGACCCCTCCAAGATTGAAGCTATGATGAATTGGGAGCCTCCTAAGAGTCCGTCCGAGATCCGAAGTTTCTTGGGTCTGGCGGGATACTACCGGAGATTTATCCAAGAATTTTCAAGGATCGCTTCTTCCTTGACAGTTCTGACTCGGAAGAATGTGAAGTTTGAATGGAACGAAACCCAAGAGAAGGCGTTCCGGATCCTTCAAAAGAAGTTGTGTGAAGATCCGATCTTGACGTTACCTGAAGAGTCAGAAGATTTCATGGTTTACAGCGACGCTTCGAAGATGGGGCTGGGTTGTATGTTGATGCAACGAGGCAAGGTCATCGCTTATGCCTCGAGGCAGCTTAAAATACACGAGAAGAATTATCCAACCCATGATCTGGAGTTAGCGGCAGTGGTGTTCGCTTTGAAACTTTGGCGACATTACCTCTACGGCACGAAATGCACTCTATACACGGATCACAAGAGCCTGAAATATGTCTTTGATCAAAAAGAGCTGAATATGAGGCAAAGGCGGTGGCTCGAGTTGCTTAAAGATTATGACTGTGAATTGCTTTACCATCCCGGTAAGGCGAACGTGGTGGCCGATGCGTTGAGTCGGAAAGACTACAACGGAAGTATTCGGACTACCCATTCGAGAATCGAGCTAGTGTCTAGTCTTGTTGAAAAGATCAAAACATCACAGGCGGAAGCACTGTTAGAAGAGAATCTAATAGATGAAGTCATGACAAAGCAGCGTTTACTCTTAACGGAAGATAGCCGTGGAGTAAAACTGTTCAGCGGTCGTGTGTGGGTACCCAAGTTTGGGGGTAACCGTGAGCTGTTTCTAGAAGATGCACACAAGTCCAAGTATTCCATTCATCTGGGGAGTACAAAGATGTACAGGGACTTGAAGCTGCACTATTGGTGGCCGGTAATGAAACTTGACGTGGCACGTTATGTTGAGCGTTGTGTGACGTGTTCGCAAGTTAAAGCCGAACATCAGCGACCGTATGGGAGTCTTCAGTCTTTAGAGATTCCCGAGTAGAAGTGGGAGCATATCACCATGGACTTCGTGACGAAGTTGCCTAAAACTCTTCGAGGTCACGATACCATTTGGGTGATAGTTGATAGATTGACAAAGAGCGCTCACTTCTTGCCTATGCGCGAGACTTTACCGATGGATAAGTTGGCAAAGCTTTATATCGATGAGGTGGTCTTGAGGCACGGCATACCATTGTCGATCATGTCGGATCGCGACAGTCGGTTCACTTCGAACTTCTGGGATGGGTTTCAGAAAGAACTTGGTACTCGAGTGAAGTTGAGTACGGCTTACCATCCGCAAACCGGCGGGCAGAGCGAGCGAATGATCCAAACTTTGGAAGACATTTTGAGGTCTTGTGTCATCGATTTCGGGGGTAGTTGGGACTCTCACCTGCCTTTGGTGGAGTTTGCTTACAACAATAGCTACCACTCGAGTATTGGAATGGCACCTTTTGAGGCATTGTGTGGGCGAAAGTGTCGGACTCCCGTGTGCTGGCTTGAAGCGGGAGAAAAGCAGTTCGTCGGACCTGAAATCGTGCAAGAGACTGACGATAAGTTCAAGTGCATTTGTGAATGAATGAAAGCGGCTCAGGATCGACAGAAAAGCTATGCCGATAAGAAGAGGCGACCGATGGAATTCCAAGTGGGCGACCGCATTATGCTTAAGGTGTCGCCGTGGAAGGGCATTATACGGTTCGGAAAACGTGGGAAGTTGAGTCCCCGTTTCCTAGGACCTCTCAAAGTGCTTAAGCGGGTGGGTTTGCAAGCCTACCAGTTGGAACTGCCACCGGAGTTGAGCAGAATACACAACACGTTTCATGTTTGCTACCTCCGGAAATGTTTGGCGGGAGAAGACAACGTCATTCCCATTTCAGAGTTAAGGGTAGACGAAGGTAACCGTTGTGTGGAAGAACCCGACGCCATTTTAGAGAGAAAGTCTAAGAAGTTGTGTCACAAAGAAGTCACTTTGGTCAAGGTGCAGTGGAAGCATTACCGGGGAGCAAATGTGACTTGGGAAGCGGAAGGGGATATGAAGCGTAGATATCCTCATCTTTTTGTATAGTTGGATTTCGGGGGAGAAATCATTCCCAAGTTGGGGGGGATTGTAACACCCTGAATTTTGGGGTTGGGTGAAAAGTTGACTGTTACCCAAAGTTAAGGGGGGTTAAATGTAACTTGGGTTATATATATATACAAATCAAGTTAGATATTTTGAGATATCTCAGATCTCAGATATTTTCAGTTCTTGAAGAGAGAGAAAGAGAGTAAAGCAGGAGAAAAGGGTTCGATCGATTCGGACAAATCAAGGTACGAATCTAGCTTAATGCTTTGATCTGAATGTTTCTAGCCGTGTAGAATCTCGTTGTTAAGGTTTTTAACCGTTCCATTTCGAGATTTGAGTGTTTTGGTTTGGATCTGGGTTCTGTATCTCCGGCGTGTTCTTGGTGAACAAGACGGCCGGAAGATGCATTCGACCGGTAGGATGCCTTCGACCGGTGTGCTATTCGACCGGTAGGATGCCTTTGATCGGTGTGCTATTCGACCGGTAGTGTGCTTTCGACCAGAAGAAGCTTTTGACCGGTAGTGTGCATTCGACCGGTATGCCTTCGACCGGATTTCGTATTCGACCGGACTAGGGTTTGCTCGATGTTAGCTTCTGTTATCTTTAAGTTTTAGTCAGGAAGTGAGAAAGTTATCTACGTTTCGACTTACCGATTCTTTCGGTGTTGTCATAGGTAGCATTCGTTAGGAAGAAGAAATCTGAGGTGAGTTCCTACTAACTTTTCTAAACTGTTATGTATGTCAAAGATTGTGTTTTTAACTCCTATATATCTCTACGGTTTCGGATTTTCCGTTAATTGCATTTTGACGTAACTTGGGGTTTTTGAGATATTTTAGGGTTCCCGAACACTTTTGACTAAAATAATGGGTTCCATCTTGTTGAAGTAAAGAAATGTTTTACTTGCCCAGTTGTGGGGCTTATTTGAAAGAATGCATATAATCTGGTTTATGATTTTCTTTCTTACCAGCAGTTGATTTTGAAAACGGAATTTTGAAATATAAATGTGTTGAAAGCTATTTATCTAGCTTTGTTGGTCACATGAAATATTGTGACAAGTCATGACTATACTAGTGGATCCCTAGGTATCGAGTCGGCTTATGGCTGGGAAGGTTGTGCCCTTCTGTTGTAGTTCGATACATTTGATCTTCAGGGGCACTTGGTACGGTTATGTGAGACCGGTTACTAGCCATGGGTCAAATGTAGTCTAACGAAAGAGTATGACTGGTTCCTTGGGGGCCTCCCTCACATCGTAGTACGGACCGAAGCGTTCGTGGCCATGGTTCCATGTATTTAGCTCATAACTCGGATTTGTGGCTTACTTTGTGTTCCACTATAATCCTTGGTAAATCGGGTAATCCCCGTCATCGGAAGATGTGTTTTGGACCGGTTGTCCGTATATTATCAAAGAACTGTATTTTGCATAACTAAACCTTTGGAAAGATTTATTTTGATGCATTTGATTATATCTCTTGAGATTTATGAACTGTATGTTCTCACTAGGCTTTAAGCCTAACACTTTTTCTCAAATGATGTGTATAACAGGTTTCCCTTAGCGGTGGGTTGTCGGGGTTTTGAGAGACGGGTTTGGTCTCGAGGCATTTTGAGATGACCAGTATTGTATCTGGGCATTTGTTAAGTCCCATTCTTTTGGTGAATTATGGATTGTCAACTGATGAAATCTTGATATAGGTGTCTAGATTAGTTTGTTGATAAACCCTATATCTGTACATGTTTTGTAAAGTCTTAAAGACTGATCCCCTTTATGGGAGGTTTATATCAATACGAATGTCATGTTGCCAGGTTTTTCAGGTTTTAATTTACTCTGATTTTTAGGGCGTTACACTTTCACATCTTTGGAGTATACTAAGATGTCGTCGATAAACACTATGACTGACCGATCGAAGAATGGTCGGCACACACGGTTCATCAAGTCCATAAATATTGTCGGTGCATTCATCAACCCAAAAGGCATGACTAGGAACTCGTAATTCCCATTCTGAATCCTAAATGCCATCTTCGGAACGTCCTCCTCTCGAACCTTCACTTAATGATAACCCGATCGAAGATATATCTTGGAAAAGCATCCGGCCCCTTGTAGTTGATCAAAGAGGTCATCTATTCGAGGTAACGAATATTTATTCTTTATGGTCACCTTGTTAAACTCTCGGTAATCGATGCACATACGCATTGACCCATCCTTCTTCTTCACAAAGAGCACCGGAGCTCCCCACGGCGATGAGCTCGACCTCATAAACCCCTTCTCTAGTAACTCCTGAAGCTGAGTCATCATTTCTTACATTTCTGTTGGCGCGAGACGCTACGGCGCGCGAGCTATTGGGCCGCCTCCAGAACTAAATCGATCTGGAACTCCACAAGTTGATCGGGTGGCAAGCCTGGTAAGTCGTCGAGAAATACATCTGGAAATTCGTTGACAATCTTCACGTCATCTATTTTCTTCCTCTCGGCCTTGGCATCTACCACGAAGGCTAGATACGAAGGGTATTTCTTCGTCAGATACTTCCTTGCTTTGATGAATGAGATGATGGGCACTTCACCTTTTCGTTTCTTGCCATACACAAGGATGAAATCACCATCCCGGATGGGAATCCGTATGAGCTTATTAGAACACAAGATCTCCGCTTGATGCTTCTCCAACCAGTCCATCCCGACCACCTCATCGAAACTTCCAATGGTCATGGGAAGCAAATCCACCTTAAACAATTCACCATTGATTTCTAGGGAACAATCCCTTAGGATGTCTCTTAGGACTACTCATTCCCCATTTGCTACCTCTATGACTAAGGCATCATGAAGTGTACTAGTAGGCACACTCAAAGATTCGCAAAATACATTCGATACATAGGAGAAATTCGCACCAGAATCAAACAACACTCTAGCGGGTATGGAGTTGAGTAAGAACGTACCCGATACGACATCGACGGTTTCCTTTGCCTCCTTCTTAGTCATTTGGATAGCCCTCCCTTGAGCCCTATGGACAACCTATTTCTTCGGTTTTCTTTTTGAGCTTTCTCCTCTCGCAAGTCCTCTCAGTTTGGGCACTCCATCCGTACGTTCCCCATCTCTTTACATTCGTAACAAATTGTCCCCCTAATGGGACACTCGGAGCTAACATGGTCTGGTTTACCACATTTGAAGCATGAGACCGGATTGGGGTTGGAGTTGATTTTGCAAAACCCAAAATGCTTGCTTTTGCATTTGGGACATGACTTCGCCTCACGACGATTATCAAAGCTTTTTCCTCCAGTTTGAAATCTCGGCTTCTTGTACGAACTTGGTGGGCTCTCCCACCTTTCCTTTTCCACAGTCTTCGTCTTTTCTTCCTTGTCCCGAGCATAGAGTCTTTCCATCACTTTGGCCTCTTCGATTGTTTCACGGAGGTTGGAGGCTTTGGAGTTGCGAACCATCGACAACATGTCCGCAGGAAAGCCCTTCAAGTAATCCTTTACCTTCTCCTTCTCGGTCGGGTCCACATGCCCCACCAAGTTTAGCTTCTCCATGAATAGTCGGGTATACTCTTTCACCGACAAATTTCCATTCTTGATTGATCGAAATTCCTCTTCTATCAGGTCCATCTCTTCCTCATTGCAATACTCTTCCAACAACTTTCTGTTGAACTCGGTCCAAGATATCTTGGCTAACACAGATTCCTCTACAGTTGCGGTGAAAACATTCCACCATGTTAAGGTCGAACCCCGGAGTATCTGAGAACCATACTTCATTTTCTGCCCCTCATCACAGGCACATTCTTGGAAGGTTTGCTCAATTTCTTTGAGCCAGTTCATACACTTTACATGTTCATCGGTTCCGGCGAACTCCGGCGGTTTGCAACAGAGGAAGGATTGGTACGAACATCCTTTTGTCGGTTGCCTTGTTTCCAAAGTCACCAAACCTTCGGTGGGATTCTCGTCTCCGGTATCCCCTGGAACCCGCTATGACCACATTGTCTTCATTCGTCTCATGTCGGCGATGGTTAACCTCTCGGTCTTCTAGCAGTTTCATGAACAATTCATGTTGCTTTGCCATGGTCTCGCTCATGGACCTCATCATATCCACCATCTGAGTTTGAGGGGTACCTCAGTCAGAAGTGGATCAGCAGTGCCAATGTTGGTTCTCGGGATTTTCTCCACCGTCCTGCTAAGCAAAGGCGGGAGTGAAGGTACAACCATTACATTTTCATTTGGCCTATAGACCGTGGATTCGGTCACAGCTTGACCCTCCGGTGACGATTGAAGATGACTCCGCCTATTTACCATTTTCGTCTGTCATGCAATCAAGAGAGAATGAGAGATGGGCAACACAAGATTATACACAAGAAACGTACTAATATTGTACATCGATCATCATAATCATAGCAATTCAAGCATGCTCACATAGAAATATATTCATAATAACAATAGCTAATTGTGATTATGAACATATTTTATATAAGAATTCTCGCTACCATTCCTTACAATGCTCAATGGTCTAATTTTCGTCGATTCTAAGACTGTCCCATCTTAGAATTTCTACCCGCCTCTCATAATTCATTGCCTAATAGTCTCAACTTAAGTCTAGGCATCGAGATTACACACCTAGTTCACTTAAACTAGTGCTCTGATACCAACTTGTAACACCCTAAAAATTGGGCCAAATAAAAATTCGAAATTTTGGCAACATGACGTTTAAAATACAGAGGTCCATTATACCCTGTAAATAGAAATCTCAAAGTATAACAATTCCCAAGTTTGTGACAACCAAAGACCCCCATTAAACTAGGTTAGTTTGCACCATAAAGTTTGCAAAAGAATGGGACATAAAGATTACAACAACCTACTTAATCTAGAATTAATTCAAACTAGATTAAAATGGGTGTTGCTATTCCACTATAATCTCTCTTCACAAAAATCCCCAAATGACCGGCACTTCACAATCTCCTACGTGCCCGGTTGACAACCCGACATCCTAGATTCCACCGCTAGTGGGATCTGTGAGAAAAATCAACAACCATAACAAGTGTTTGGACGAAGCCTAGTGAGGTCTATAAATTATACAATTCACAAACAAGAATATCATAATATAAGACTTGTGTTACCGAACTCCATTGACTTACAATGCTATTCCCATTTGCAACGATGTTCCCGAACCTAAACATAACACACAAGAGATAACCCTTGAAATACGGGGGAGACCCGTTTCTATCGGGGTGACATGTACTCGAGAGTGGACTCACCCATGATGTTATTGGATTACACCTCATGTCCCGGTCCTAGTTCACATGCCATCAAGACATCACAACCTCAAACCATAATTTTGCCTTTATTGCCTACTCCGTCGAGTTACACCTCAAGGTCTTACGATACAATATTGTCTATCCATATCTAGACGAGTTACACCTAAAGGGCCCACGTCCCCCATTGCCTACTCGCTAGAAATCTATAATGACCAACAATAATTGGTCCAATAAACAATACGACTATATCCTCGTGCACAAGAAGTAGGAACCCATAATCTTATCAGGTGATCACATGCTGACTAAATATACACAACTATATATATTTCACTTGTCAACACATTGACACCATATTCATCATATAAGGCTTCATATTGTTAGGATGACTTGTTTCTCAATAATGACAATCTACCTTTACATTTCAATTAGTACATCAACCATGCTTTTAATAAATACTATGATAGAGGATTATATTTTTCTTCCACATTTCCATGAAACCCTAGCTAACTAGGTTAAACCCATAAAATAAGGTCTCTTCATGTATTACCTATATAAGTACATAGATTAAGTCATAAAAGCATTAAATAAGCATACAAGTATAAGAGATAGAGTTTATAGAAGAAACTCACAACCAGGGTTTGTAAAGGAGAAAACCCTAAATAGTTATATGGTCTAGGGAAGGACTTTGTATATCTTGAAGATTTTATGACACCAAGGATCCAACACTAGACCCAACAACCTCTTGGAAGATCAATAAATGCAAGATTAGGTTTGAGAGCTTTGAATGAGGAGGGAGAAGAGAGGAGAGAGTGAAAATCGCCTAAGGGTCGAGATATCGATGTGTAGTTGATAAGTGGGAAAATGATCATATTTTGGCCTACAAATCGACTTCAAAAACAGGAGGTGTGCCCAAATAGGCGACTATGCCCATGGCATTGTCGTCGGGGCATAGTCGCACCTCACTCCCCATTACTGGAATGTTTGGCTCGATGGTAGCTACCTACGACAATGACACCTGCGACTATGCCCATGGCAAGGTCGCCGGGCATAGTCGTCGGCCACCCCTTGGTTTACGAAATTTTGTCTTTAAACTGCAACAATCCCAAATACGTAGAGTCTATAGATACCACGGGTTTACGTGATCATGATCGCAAGTCACTCACTCCTAAATTCATCACATAAGCATATATATATATATATATATATACATACATATACACATAGACACATGCATGGTTGATAAGTTCAAATACCCACACATAGGACACTTAACTTAAGCACATAATGGCATGCGGCGTAAATGTCTAAATCATAATATTAGAACTATATAAAGTTGTAAATCAACAAGATATATATAACTTCAGCATCTTAAAAGGTTTATGGAGTTTACTCGAGAATTTTAGGGTGTTATAGAGAAGGCGATGGGAGAAAAGAAAGAAAGGATAACTTGGAGATAATAGCAACAACGTTCTTCTTCACAAATTTTCCTGTAAGATTGGTTCGAGAAGAAGTTATAGCGGATGTTCAACAGTTATGGAGTGGTGGTCGATGTGTACCTGGCATGAAAATTGAACAAAGATGGAAAGAGATTCGGTTTTGTCCTATTCATCCATGTCCGAAACGCAGAGAGTTCGAGAGAGAGTTAAACAAAATCTGGAATGGGAGTTTCAAACTTTTTGCAAGTGTGGAGAAATTCAAAGGAAAGAAGGATAATTTGAAGATCTCGAAGTTCTCTTCTCAACCATCAGTAATAATAAAGCAAGTTGCAAACAGGAGCAAGTTACAAAAGTCATACGGAGAAGTGGCTAAAGGTTTTTCAGGCGAACCCATTGGTAAAACTGATGAGAGTAACTCAGGTTTGAAATCCTCATTGCCTCTTTGTAAGAGATTTAGAGTTTCTCTGAAGTCTAAGGAGAACTTGGATACCATCCGGTATTTGGAGTCCCAATTCGTTGCCAAGGCAAAATCGGTGCAGACTCTTTTCCACCTTCAAGTGTTATGTTCATTAAAAGGATGAAGAGATTTAAAGTTCCAATATCTTTGTGGCCGTTGGGTCCTAATTAAATGTTCATACCACTCTCGGTTGGAACTCGATTCCAATCTTAACAGCTTAAGCAAATGGTTATCTATTTTATAAAAACGGACTAAGGAGTTTAAAGTAGATGAGAGATTAACATGGATTAATATCAAAGGAGTTCCAATGAAGGTTTGGAATCCAAACTCTTTCATCTCTATTGCTTCCAAATGGGGTGAAGTGATTATTTCTGAACCATAGTGGAATTCAACAACTTATTTCAGGAGAGGAAAAGTTTGTATTATCACTAAAACGCCACTTGTTATATCAGATTCTGAGAAAATTTGTGTCAATGGAAGAGAAGTAGTTATGCATATAACCGAAGGAGAACCAATATATATCCCATGGAATCGAATCTCATTGATAAGAAGGAAGATAAGTCTGAGAGCAACGATGAGGATGACGATGAGCAGTCGATTGATTTACTCGAAGAAGAAGACGACCCGAAATTCGTGGAACATTTATTCACAAATAAAGAGTCATGTTCAAATATTTCAAACGCATCTTAAGGGGGCACGTCTCCTGCTGAAGTCTCAACAGAAAACTTTCCAGCGGTGGACTATCTAGCGAAGGGTCAGAGTTATAGTCCAGAAGGAATCGATGAGTCGATCGATTATGAAATTGATAATACCGAAGTCTTGGAACACGGAGTATGCGAGAAGATATCTTCAGATAACCGCAATATTTTCAGTAGGCCAAAGGTAATTGGTGATGGGTTGGAATGTAGGTTCCCACCTAAAGGTAAAGGACAGGATGAGATATGCCCAAATCAGGGGTCGGTGTTTGAGAATAATAACAAACTGGATCAATTTGTTGAGACACCTATGGGCAAGGTAAAATCTCAAATTCTGGAGACACATAATAAACAAATAAAAACCCAAAGTGATAAGCCTTTCGGCTATGCTGTCAAAAAAGTTCGCACATTAGAAGAAGAAAGGAAGTGCGATAATAGGAAAAATGGAGGACCTGCTAAGGGATAAGGAGGAAGAGATTGTGTATCCTGATGATTCAGACATTATCCGATACAACAATCGAATTAAGAGACGAGTAATTGATTCCCCAAATCAAGTTGCCATTTCAGATATCGACTTATATCTGGAGGTTCAAAAGACAATCGAGGTAGGAGAAATGTTGGGTTTCAAATTGGAGGGAACGTTGAAGGAGCTGGAAAGCAACATCGGCAGACAAGGTATGTGTCTCGGTAAACAATGAATTGTCTATTAATTAATTGTAGGGGATAGGGGAACATTTCTAAATTGAAATGGATTAACGAATTGTGTAGATCTCACCTCATTAAATTCTTGGTCCTCCAAGAAACCAAACTTGCCAATTTATCTCTACTTCAAGTTAGAAGTATGTGGGGAGATTCTGATTTGAGATTACTGAGACTAAACTTATTAGCAAATCAAGGGGTATTGTGTCGATTTGGGATAGGAAATATTTCTTTAAAGAGAAAATATATTGTGATGAAGGTTACGTTGCTTTTTTCAGTCGATGGACCCCGAATGAAATTTCATGTTGTGTGATCAATGTTTACGCTCCTCAAGAGCTCATCAAAAAGAGAGATGTGTGGTCTTCTATTCTCAGTTTGATTTCTAGTTGGTCGGGGATTGTAATTTTATTGGGGGACTTCAATTCAGTTCGAGACGCTCTGGAAAAAGTCGGATTATTTTTTGATCATACGGCAACGAGATTTTTCAACGAGTTCATTATTAAAGCCGACTTAATCGAACTTCCAACTTTCGGAAGAAAATTTACGTGGTCCAACAATGAGGGCTCCAAACTTAGCAAATTGGATAGATTCTTGTTGTAAAGGAACTTTGTTGAAAAGTGGCCTAATTCAACCTCTATGATCCTTGCCAGGGAGAAATCCGATCACTGTCCGATTGTTCTTAAAGAAGCGGTTAGCAATTATGGCCCAATCCCATTTAAAGTTTTCAATTCCTGGTGTTCTTTTGATTTAGTGGGGATTGCTTGGAAAGAGGGTCGATATTCTAAGTCAAAGAACAAATTGATTGATTTGAGGAATAAATTTAAAATGATCAAATCTCATAATCGGAAATGGTGGATTGTCAAAAAGGGAGAGTTGGAGGAAAGGAAAAAAGAGGTTGAGAAGGTTATTGACGAAGTTGATGGTCGTATTGAAGTCGGCATTGTGGAATCTAATGCTTGGACAAGGACATTGGAGGCTATAAAATCCAAAGAAGAGATTGATTTAAAAGATAAGGCTGATTTGTCCCAAAGGGCCAAAATTAAATGGGCGGTGGATGGAGACATGAATTCCAAGTTTTTTCATGGTATTATTAATTATAGAAGGAACAAAACGAGAATTGGAGGGATTCTTGTAAACGATAGATGGAAAGAAGATCTAGGCCAGGTGAAAAATGAATTAGTTTTTTTTTTGCAAATAGTTTGGGAACCCAAAATCGGATTAGTTACAGTTTCATGGTCGGCCTAAAAAGCTTATCGTCCGAAGAAGTCGACTTCCTCAACAGCGTAGTCACTGAGGAAGAAATATAGAGAGCAATATGGGAGTGTGAAGACGATAAATCCCGAGGTCCGGATGGAATTTCTTTCGGGTTTCTAGAATCCTTTTGGCCTATCTTCAACAACGAGGTTGTTGGGACAGTTTTGGAATTCTTCAGTTTTGGATGGTTACCTAACGAGTGCAATCACTCATTCATTTGTCTTATTCCAAAGTCTGTGAACCCTTCGACTTTCAAAGACTTTAAATCCATTAGTCTCGTTGGTTGTATTTATAAAATTATAGCCAAAATTCTTGCAAATAGAGTGTGTTTGGTCATCAAGTCCATCACTAGCGGTTCGCAATCTGCCTTCATTAAGGGAAACTGCATTCTTGATGGTGCCATAATTATCAACAAAGTAATTCATTGGGCTAGGAAAAACAAAAGAAAGATTATGCTTTTCAAAGCGGATTTTGAAAAAGCATATGACATGGTAGACTGGCATTATTTGGATGAGATTATGGGAGCCATGGGATTCTCAAGGAAATGGAGGAGATGGGTTAAAGCCTACCTATGTCATGCGGAAACTTCAGTCTTGATTAATGGGTCCCCTACACCGGAGTTTTAGATTCAGAGAGGCCTCCATCAAGGAGATCCTTTATACCCCTTTCTCTTTATTATTGCTATAGAAGGTCTCCACTTACTTATGTTGGAGGCAAGAAATAAAAATTTAACAAAAGGCTTAGAGATCGGCAACAATAATTTGTCTTTATCTCATCTTTTTATGCTGATGATGCGATGTTCCTTAATGAATGGTCGGTGGAAAATGGGAGGAATATACTTAGGATTTTAAGATGTTTCTATCTCACCTCTGGACTTCGTTTAAATATGTCAAAAAGAGAATTGCTCAGAGTGAGAGTGGGAATGGATGTAATTGAAAGGGTTGCTGCAGATTTAAAGTGTAAAGTCGAACAGCTTCCAAGAAAATATCTTGGGGTTCCGTTGGGTGCAAATATAACTAGGGTCGAAACTTGGTCTCCTATAATCGAGAAATTCGTGAAAAGGTTGTCCAGATGGAAGATTAAGACTCTATCGATCAATGGAAGAAGGGTTTTGGTCCAATCTATCCTAGGTAGTATTGCTACCTATTATCTATCACTTCTTAAAGCCCCAAAATTGATTATCGTTCAACTGGAGAGGCTCATAAGAAATTTTTTCTCGGGGACGGAAGAAAATACAGGAAAATTTTGTTGGGTGAATTGGAGAACTGTGATCAGAAATAAAGAAAATGGAGTTCTCGACATTGGAAGCATATACTTCGCTAATCTCTCACTCCTTGTTAAGTGGGCTTGGATCGAGATATAGGAGTGAACCTAATTCGACGTGGGCGAAAGTTATAAAAGCGATATATGGTAAATATGGAGGTCTTAATTTGGTTCAGGGACGCATAAGTAACACTAGTCCGTGGGGAAGTGTCATCGCAGTTGTTCATTCATTGAGACCTTTAAACATCAATTATTATGATTTATGTGTGAGACAGGTCGGGAATGGAGCTCAGATTCTGGACAGACAGTTGGAAGGGTTTCACTTCTTTTGATTCTCGCTTCTCTAGACTCTTTGCGCTAGAAAGCGAGAAACATGTATCAGTGGCGTAGACCGATTCGTTATGGATGCGAAGCTGAGGAATTCAATGGTTTAAAGGAAACGATAAAGGAATGTTCGTTCTCAGATAGACCTGATGGTTGGAAGTGTAAACTAGTATCTAATGGTTTGTTTTTTGTCGGTTCTTTGAGACGTATCATCGAGAACTCTTATCTGGTTTTGGGTATAAAGGAAACAATGTGGAACAATTTAACATCTCTTAGAATCAATATCTTCATGTGGAGAGTCATGTTGGACAGAGTGCCTACATGTGTCAACCTCAGTAAGATGAATATGGACATCGACTCCATATTATGTCCCATATGCGGCTCCATTACAGAAACAATCGATCATGTTTTATTTGAATGCTCTGTAGCGTCGGAGGTGTGGAAGTTCATTAAGATATGGTGGATGATTTCTCTTCCATCGGACAGGTTGGTTGATTCGATAATCAACGGTTCAATTTATCGGGTGTGGATAACCAAGCCAAGAAAGCTATGGAAGCAACTTTTTTCATCAGTTGTTACCTTCTGTGATATTTTCGGAACAGGTGTGTTTTCGACAACTCTCCCCTCTGTAAAGATATTCTCCTCGACCGATTGTGGAGAAATCATACATTTGGTTATTGTCTAGGTGTAAAGGGAGTGTCAAAGACCCCCTATTGTGGAGATATCATCCTTCTGACCGTTTCAAGAACATGTAATTGTCTTTGTTACTTTTTTGCTAGATCACTACAAAAAAAAATCTGATTAGTGACAAAAAAAATTTGGTCACTAATAACCTAAAATTGGTCACTAAGACCGTTTAGTGGCCAAAATTTTGGTGGTCACTTTTCGTCACTAAAAGTCCGTCACTGATTTATGATAGTGACAAAATTCAAAAATGGTCACTAATTAGTGACAAAATTAAAGTGGTCACTATGTTTGTGACGACTAATTTAGTCACTAAATATGGTCACTAAGTTGCTAAAAGTTGTCACTAATTTTACAAGATAACGGCTCTGTTAACGTCCGTTAACTTCTATTAGTGACCAAAAAAAGTGGTCACTAAATTAAGAAAATATGAAGAAAATATATATATATATATATATATATATATATTAATTTCTATTATAATTGTTATTACAATAATCTTTAAGTCCCCACAATACGAATCTAGTAAGAGATGTTGAACGAATAAATCTTGGTTTTTGAATATGGAATAATTGTATAAGCTCGCTTTTACAAAATGACGAGTTTCTACATCAGTCCAATTACAGACAGTATTTCCGCATCAGTCCAACTACAGAGCTCGTTTCCTTGGAGTGATCTAAAATACACTCAAATATGCAAAAACAAACGAGTCCGGTAAATTCCACACAGATATAGTAATAGATCATAAAATAGTCAAAGAAAGACTCACAATGTAGCAACTTGTAGGAAACCATGTTTAATGGTATCTCTCCGATTACTTGGTTGTACGAAGGGTCCCTAACGAAAAAGCAACAGTTAACCAAAACAAACCATGCTCGATATTTCTATAAATGTTGATCAAAACGGACGAAATCGCTCTCCAAAGTAGGTCCAAAGGGTAAGATGTAATCAGACCTCCACCCAAAAGGGCAAAGCGCTTGTTTCTATAAATGTACTTTCTCAAGTCAGGGTACTTACAAGACCTGGAAGCCGGGTGTAGTTGCCGATATCCAAAGGAATTGTGCCACTTAAATATTGTTCCGCACATAGCTGTATAAGTGATATGTGCATAAGCAAAAACGATAACAAGCTTAAAACCACACCAAAGATAACCCGTATATCCCACTACGTGTGCTACTGCAATTATGTACGAAATAATAATCTAAGTAAAACTACAACTTACAAATACCACAGGCCCTTCAGCTGACAGATATCGGGAGAGAGCTCGCCGACCAAATTGTTGCTCCTTAACCTCTGCGCTACCCAATCATATTTCGGTCAAATTTTGTAAATAGTTTCTGAAAGTATCGAGTTTTAGAAACTTACGAATACTGTCAAACCTCATTCCATTACACAAGCCTCGGTATTACGAAAGCAGTATGTCTCCGGATAACAAATTAAACGATAAATCCTTAATAAACACAATTCAATTAGAATTTAAACTATATTATAAACAAAAATCCTATAATTAGAAGTCATCATTAGAAGTCAGCACCATTCAGAAAAATATAAATTAGAACATTTGGGAATCAAATTAAAAAAGTATTGGTCACATAATTGAGTAAACCCCCCACCCCCACACCCTTTTGCTTAATCGAGTGTGTTTTGTAGTTAGAATCAAGTGTGCTTTGAGTTCTGTTTACCTGTAGAAATTCCAATAACACATCACTTGATTGTGAAACCATGCATCATGTGAAGATGAAACTATCAAACATTAACTTGGTCCTGTATTGTTTACACCAAGTACTGCAAGTCTGCAACCATTTGAAAACCAATATCAAGGGAGTATTAGACACACCAAATAGAGCATATAAACTCTAATCTTATATCTAACTAATATGCATATCGCTTATATGCAACGATCTCGACAAGAAATGAAGAAATATCTCTGTTAACTGTTTACAGGGTGTTTCCGAAAACAAAATTGCAGATTTACGTGAGTCAGTCGAGCAATGTCTCGCATAGAGTCGTAAAAAAGAAAGAACTTGTTTGTTTACATATTTGGTGATTTAATAAAAACACAATAGCCACTACTTTAGATTTTGGTCGCCATTGTTGTCGAACAAGAAAAAAAATTCAAGAGTCGAGGAGTTGGGTTGGTGCTCATCGGGAAAACAAAGCTTAAAAGGATGAGTTGAGTAACTCAGGAGTTCAACCAATGATGATAGAGAGACCGCTAGGGATTTCGCTAGAAGCATAAGCTCGATTAGGCAAAATTGGGGCCTGTTCAGTATAACAAGATGGCACATACGAAAATACTTACAAAATGGCATAAAGGTAAGCGTTTATCCGGGTAAGCGTTTGGTAAACGACCCCTAAGTACTAATTTTTATTTCTTATCCTTTCATAGGCATATAAGATAGATCAATTACGACTATTAATACTGCTTCTACTACTGTTATTATTGTTTTTACCTACGGTACATAAGCGTTAAAACCAAGCCTTCTAATCCAAAACTAGTTGGATTTGGCTAAAAATGGAAGCCAATATGATCACCCTTTGACACCGGTCTTGTCTTCTGATGGGGTGTTCAAAGGTCTACACAGGAGATGATCACATATGGTGTTAACGCACTTTCTCCTACACGCATCACCCCAACCTTTCCTCACAAATCATCATTCCTAATCATATCCCTCATTGTGTGTCACACACCCACCTTCACATTTGCAATTATGATCTACACTCATAATCAAGAGATGGGATTTTAATGGTTTAGAAAAAGTCATCCCCATACACAAGCCTCCTCTTCTGCAAACACTACTTTTTCAGTATACTATTTGACTGTTGATGTCCACATTCTCTTTGAAATCTCAACTCATAGAGGTTCTTTGATGCAAAGTAATGCAGCCAACCATACTCATGAGTGCTAGTATAACCAACATTAATATACAGAGAATTTTGGATTTCCTTAAAAAATTAAGTTTGTGTTCTTTAATTCAATTATGAATTTGAAGATTTTGTTATGATCCGACAAACTTCTTATCTCTACTGTCATTGAATGTAGGCCATGTATCCCTTGGATGCAGACATGGGCACCGTGTGCCCCTACCTACTTTTTGTCCTTTAAAGTCACTAACATTGCATAACGCAACCTCTGTTTGATGGTTTTACCACACTCTAATGGGATGGTTTTCCCTTGGATGGTTTTATTTATTGAAATAAAAAGAACTCAAGCAACAGTGCTTGGAGATATTTAAGCAGTTAATTTTACCTTAGATAACATGATGACAATAAAAGAATTTTCAGCAACTTTGTTCTCCTCCAAGGTGGTGGTGTCCTTAAGCACTTTACCCTGATGGATAAGCATCTGCTGTGCAGCGGGATAAACATCTGGTCCCTGAACAGTTTCTATATTTTTCTTCACATCAGCGACCTGCAAGAATAATCATTATATCTTACCAACATACATGGAACTTCAAACAAACTGATTAAGGACAGACAATGCAAGAGCAGCCTTAAAGATGGAGAGATAAAAACAAAGATAATAGAGAATAACGAAAGAACAAAAAGTAGTGTATGACACCAAAAAACCTTCATTTTAGATTGTGATATATAGCTAGCTCCATCCATGCACCGCCTCTTCTAGACTAGTGTCTCATTTTAGATTCTCTTCTTTGGTATATATGCTCTCATATATTTTTTTGTCACCAAAAACCTTCTTCTCACACGTGAACATCAACACTTATTATTAATGATTAATGGGAGCATATATACTAACCCTATAAGTAACCAATTTTAATCATTTCAATGGGATGTGATATGTAACTTTTCTTATTATTAATGATAAATGGGTGTATAACCTTGTGGGTTAACTTAATTGGTAATAAGGCTTGTGGACTTTTTAAAAGTTCGCTACAGATATCATCGGTTTAAGTCCCGAAGACCATTGGGGATTTTTCTTGGCTATTTTTTAGGACCCCTGCGATTAATAGAGGTGACCGCAAGTTTGCCTGAACACCCATGATTAATTTAAAAAAAAAAAGTAAAAGTGAATGGACAAGTGTGTGTATCAATAATTATGTATGCATGAATGAAATTGAAAACGAAAACAAAATCGACACCGATGGACAACGTAACTTAGGATCATTAAGGTTGCCCATGAATATGATGGACGCCTGCTTCAATGCAGCTAGCTAGCACTACAAGCACAACGTACAATCATCTCCAAAGCTCCTGAAATTAAACAAGTAGAGATCCAAATTTGAACTACCCAATACAACAATGATCTCCAACAACGAGAACTAGGTAGATATCAACTTATGCTATCTATATATAACCTCAAGCACACAAAATACAAAACGGCAAACTAACCGAGACAACGAAATTTAGTGTGGTTGTAGTGTACGTCCATGTAAAAGTCAACAACTAAGTTTAGGGAAAGAAATGTTAGCCAAAATAGTGACCATGCCCCAATAGAAAATTCAAATAGTGCCACGACCTTTTTTCCAACTAGTTTTGTCAACACAGGGACAACTAGTCTTGGAAGAGATGCCACAGATACCTTGATCTGATAATTGTTGCTGAATTTACGAGTAGATATCCGCTCCTCTAGTAATGCCTGCAGATGAGAGGAACCATAATTTTGATGAAAAATCTTGAGAAGAAAACAAATATATAAAAAAAACAGAGTAGGAAAGCAGGCAAAATAATCAAAATATTATCAGACAAAGATAATAGGCATCAAAGGCTTGTCATTTCACCATAATACAAAAACAACGACAACGAAACCGATCGCATCAATGGCGCAATGGTACGAGCTTCGCATCAATGGCGCAATGGTACGAGCTTCGCATCAATGGCGCAAAACCCCATTTTGACTCTGCCACAACGATCACGAAAGCCAGAGACCAATTCACTTGGAAATAAATTAGAATTGCGAGTAATGTCGCTCCGATGACAGTAGAAAACCACATGAAGTGAATCGAGTTGTGATCGATTACTATTACAAACCCTAGGTTTTGTGCGAGCATAACGATTGATCCAACGAAGATGAGTTGTCGTTGGGACAGACGAGAGAGGAGAGAGGAGGGTTACGGCGGTCGAAGGCCGATGCAATTGACCAGAAGTTGCTGGTGCTCTCAAGAGCTTGGGTCTAGGGTTTGTATCGGGTTGAGAGGAAAAATTAATCTGATCCAAATGAGAAAAATCTGATCCAAAAGCGAGATCCACTTACGTTTTTATTATAAGGTTACAGACTTGCCCTTATAGTTTTATTTGTTTTATATTTCAGCCCATAATAGTAATTTATGTTTAAATACAATCCATCTACTCAACTCAATCTTGTGATAATTATTTTTTAGTCACCAACACTTCTGAATAAGTAACCACTGTTTTTTTGTCACTAAACATTCCAACTCATTATAATTCTCTAATTAGTGAAAATTAATTAGTGACCATTATTTTTTGTCACTAACAATTCTAATTTAGTGACCACCAATGTTTGGTCACTAACCATTCCAACTCATTATAATTCTCTAACTAGTGAAAATTAATTAGTGACCATTATTTTTTGTCACTAACAATTCTAATTTAGTGACCACCAATGTTTGGTCACTAACCATTCCAACTCATTATAATTCTCTAACTAGTGAAAATTGATTAGTGACCATTATTTTTTGTCACTAACAATTCTAACTTAGTTACCACCAATTTTTGGTCACTAACCATTCCAACTCATTATAATTCTCTAACTAGTGAAAATTAATTAGTGACCATTTTTTTTTGTCACTAACAATTCTAACTTAGTGACCACCAATTTTTGTCACTAACTTATTTTTTTTTGTCACTAACAAATTTTAGCCATTAAATTTGATTAATATTAAGAAAAGAAAGTTGCCATGAGAATTAGTGACTAATCTTAGTGACCAAATTGTAGTTTTTGTCACTAAATTCATATTAGTGACAACATTTATTTTTGTCATTAATCTCATAGTTAGTGACCAAAATAGAAGTAGTCACTAAAATTATGGTCACTAACAAGTTTTTTTCTTGTAGTGGTTTCTTGCTAACTTTAATAAAAGTCCAAGTTCGATTTCTGTTTTAGAAAAAAAAAAAAAGTAGAATAGAAATGATAAATTGATATCATATAGATATAATAAACAACTTATAAAAACCGTTATATGCAGAAAGGTTATTCTACCAATGTAAGACTACACACAATTCGAATATCTACTAAAGCTAAAGGTAAAATACAAAAGATGTAAAAAATAAAATAAATTAAAAAGTTAAAAGAAGTTTAAGTAATACCTTACAAAATATGCACGAGATGGCACACCTCAAGATGCCATGGCAAATCCCTATAAAGCCACTAATATAAAGTCAAAAATACGTTTAGTGTAATAACGTGCCTTTCAAAACAATGATTATTCAAACACAATAAGCATTTGAATGACAAATAGCATGTTTTAAATGATTTTTTATTTGTTTTTACGGATAAAATCAAACATACAGTGAAATATATTTATTTCATTACCTCATTTATTATGCTACCTTATTTATTAAATATTTTATCATTTTATTATATTTCATTCAATTAGAAAAACCTAAATTAACGACTCATTATTCAGGATGATGGTAAGGTATAGTAGCTTTTTCAAACTATCAATTATTCGAACCATTCCTATTGACCAAATAATTGTTTTCAATGGTCAAATTTGGGGGAGTAAACGTATTCATTCTCTCTCTCTTATATATATATATATATATATATATATATAGGGATATAGGGTTGGGTTCACGTGAGACCAACATGTTTTCGTGAGACCCGTGAGACCAAGTTTTTACACTTGAAACTTCACAGCAAAATATTGTGAAAGTAAAAAAAATCCGAACCTTCACAGCAAAAACACTGTGAAGGTTACCTTCATAGCATTTTGCTGTGAAGTTTCAAGTGTAAAAACTTGGTCTCACGGGTCTCACGAAAACATGTTGGTCTCACGTGATCCCAAGTCTATATATATATATATAGTCTATATATATATATATATATATATATATATATATTTGAAAAAAACAAACTATTCAATTTTGAGTGATTAAGTTCCTGAACTAATTTTTTGAATTAAAAAACCATTAAATTTTCTCATTTTAAATTACTAAGTCCCTTAACTATTTTTTTTGAATAAAAAAATCATTCAACTTTTTCATTTGAACGGAAAACCCATTAATTTTTTTTATTTTGAATGATTAAGTTTCTGAACATTTTTTTAATAAATTAAATCATCAAACCTCTAAAAATTGGTTACTTACATCATTTTAACCCAAAAAAAAACTACCTGTAACCGGTTATTTTTTTATTTTTCCTCTTTTAGAATTTCGATGGTTTATTTTATTAAAAATGTTCATTCGAAAAAATAGTTGAGGGTTTAATCATTCAAAATGAAAAATTTTAATAGTTTTTTCACTCAAAAAAATAGTTCACGGACTTAATCATTTAAAATGGGATAGTTTATTGGGTTTTTTGAACTTTTCTCATATATATATATATATATATAGAGAGAGAGACCTTCAAATACAAACCACATATTTGTTGCACCGCTTACAAACCAATCTCATCCGTTCATTTTGTTATTCAATGGCCTAGATTAAAGTGGGTAGAAATTGTAAATACATGAAACATTTGTACCGGAATTGAAATGTATAAACACACAGAACGTTAAAATAGGGATTTTGCATAATTAATTAATTAAGGAATACAACGACTAACTATGCATACCTATATTATAGGGATTCTTTGTGATTTTTTTTTTTGAAAAAGAATTCTTTGAGATTTTCTTACCCTAGTTGCTTCAAAGAAGAATAATGTTGTGAAATTTGTCCTCAATCATCAGAAAACATAACAAGCAAATTCAAAGAATTCGATCTATGCTTCCCCCTAAAAATCTTTTACATATAAGTTGTTCCGTTGATTTTGAGTAAAGAATTTTTTACAATTTAACAGGCACTGTTATTCTTCGATGTATAATGTAAATGCATATATGCATCTATATTTATTGCCTGAAAATGCATATATGGTACTTTAACAGGTACTGTGAACCTGATACTGTTTCATCTATGCGTATATGTATCTATTAAAAATTCATATATGCATATTTTGCATAAAATACATGTATGCTACTTTAAAAGGTAGTGTGAAACTCATATATTTTATATATGCATATATGCATCTATTGAAAATGCATAGATTAAAAATGTATCATTAGGGCATGGATTTCATTATGTAGCATATGTGAATGAATTTCATATCAGTATCATATATGAAAGTTCGTATATGAACTATGCATATATGCATGAATTTCATTATAAAGCATATTCATATATGCAGCCATACGAATTTTCATAAATCAAAATGGATATGATATCCACCGATCTATAAAAATAACAAATTATACATATATTTTGATTAATCAACAATGAATCATTACATATATCTTCAAATATCAAAAAGATACCATCGATATCTTTTTCTTCAACAATTGCACGTATGAAATACACAACACACATTAGAAAAAACACACTCTTACAAGTGTCGACATCCATACTTTCGTATATTTATGTTTTTTATGTAAAAGTGAAGAAGTTTCATCAGAATGAGAAAATGCATGAAACAATTTCATCAGAATGAGAAAATACATATAACAATTTCATTTGTATATAAAAAACACAAATATATGAAACAATTTAATCAACAAAAGAATTATATATATGACACAATTTCATCAAATTAAATATTTTTATGAACCAATTTCATTAATTTAACAAATAGAATCAACGGTTTGCACGGTTTATATAATTAAAATGGTTTCCATTTGATCTCTCTCCTCTCTCTCTCTCTCTCTCTCTCTCTCTATATATATATATATATATATATATATATAGAGAGAGAGAGAGAGGTGGTTTCAATTGGAAACCAAATTTCACTGGAAACTTTGAAAACCAAATTTCAACCTTTGATCTTTTTAATCAATGGTTAAGATTTATTTGAATTATATATGGTAATAAATTAATTAATTTACTAATAAAAGATAATAACAATATATCAATATGGAGTATGTAAAAACCCAATTAAGTTTCATTACCATTATTGTTTCATTACCTTTTCATTATGTTTCACTATAACAAATATGTTTCACTATATCAAATCTGTTTTAATCAGGTTTCACTATATTAATATTTTGTTTCACTATATCGGGTTTCACTATATTAATATTTTGTTTCATTACCTTTCCATTATGTTTCACTATATTAAATCTGTTTCATCAGGTTTCACTATATTAACATATTATGTTTCATCAGGTTTCACTATATTAATATTTTGTTTCACTATATCAAATTCATTATGTTTCACTATATTAATATTTTGTGCCTGGAGATAATTTCATATGAATACTTGAAAAATTAAATATTTATTTTTTATATTAATATTTTAATCAATCAATGATTCATCAGAATAAAAAATAGAGGATCCGTATGATTAAAATTTGTTTTCCTCAATTAAATATCTCATTTTTACATTAATAAATTACTAACATTACCATATATAAAATAAACTAATAATAAATAATTATTAATATAATAATAACAACAATTACCATATATATTATGAAATTATGTAAAAGACTAAAATAACCTTATCAATTAAAAAAAAATTAAAAAAAAAAATTCAATGATTGGTTGATTTCGGGTTCCAAAAATTCCAATGTAATACTGGTTTTCAATTCCTCCCCTATATATATATATATATATATATGTTAAGTCATATTTTATAGTAATCATTGTATTTATAACCTTGTAGCTAATACTGTGTTCTTAACGCTATTCTCTTGTATTGGCCAAGGGTATTTAAGTCCCTTGTGGCCTTTGTGTTTTGTAAGTCATTAAGCGTATTCTTGATAATACACACTCTTTGCATCTTACACTTTCTCTCTCTACTTTCTCTCACATAGATTAGATCGATCATGGAATAACAATTGGTATCAGAGCCTAATATGAATCTGAGAGATTTGAGAGAAACAATTTTCAATCTAAATTTGTTATTAATTCAGAGAATTTAATCGATTTTCTTGATCTGGATCAAGAAAATCTCATTTCCTGAATTTATTACAAATTTCTACTGAAGTTTGATCGAATTTTCTTGTAGATTGATTCGTTGGATTCGTATTCACTATTAGATCAATTTTGTTTCACATCAATTTGCAAGAATTTCAGTTTTTGAAGGTCAATTTGAGAATTTCCGTGGTTTTGGACCGTTTTGGCGTAAAGTTTCTGTTCAATTCTTAATTTCATGATTCTGGGAAAATTTGTTCAATTTGGTTCGAATTAGTTGTTAATTGTGGTTAGAAATCAAGTTTCGATCGTATCTGAGTGGGTTTAACTCATCAGATTCGTGTCTATGATCGAATTAGAAGATTTATTGAGTTTTCGCCAGATCATTGATTTTTGCGCCAGTTCTTCAAGATTTTCGCCAACTTCAATCAGTTCATCAGGGGTTAAGTTTCTAGAGCAAAAGTCAGAATCTCGCCACCTTAAGTAGCGCATATCTCAACTTTACGCCACTACATATAGCTCAAATCTCAACTTTGCGCCAGATTCTTCTTCAGTTTTTCACCAAGTTCAGGATTGTTCTCGCCTTCAATCTTCTCGCGAAAAGCCTTCTTTGCGCCACCTTCTCCTCGCGCAAACCTCTAGTTTGTGCCATCTACTTGCCCCAGCCTCTCTCTGCTTCAAGACTTGGCATTTTCTGAGTTTACTGACTTTATGGATATTTCAAAATTTTCTCTTCAAGCTCAGATTTATAAGAATGACATCATGATGTTGTTGGGAACGGACACTCGTCCTCCGATTTTGGTCAACGAGAATGAGTTCTCTCAATGGCAAGATCGGTTCATTAACTTCATCGAACGTCAAGCAAACGGAGAAAACATGATGAAATCACTCACTCAAGGACCTTTCGAAAAGCCCTTGAAAAAGATTCCCGCGACTGCAACTACACCGTCTGCTATGATTTTGAAGCCTACTGACGAGTACACAGACGAAGAGACTTTGCGATATAAAGTCGATCGTGAGATAAAGTCTAACCTGATCTTAGCCTGGCCAAATTCCATATACAACCGGATTGACTGTTACAAGAACAATCCAATGCTGATGTGGACACAATTAGAGAAGATTATGCTTGGATCAGTGGTTGCAACACAACTCCGGCAAACACGCTACATGAACAACTTTGAGGAGTTCAAAGCCAAGGACGGTGAGTCTCTAAAGAATGTTTTCGACATGTTCTGGGCAGTGCTGAACGATCTGCACAAGATCAAAGTGACCAAGACTGAATTAGAGGCTAATCTGAAGTTCCTCAACGCTCTTCAACCGGAATGGAACAAATTATGCCACCGATTGAGGAACAATGTTCGGGTCTCTACCATGCAAATTCAAGAACTTTATGAGATTTTGATGACAGATGAGAACATCGTCAAGGAGAAGAAAGCCAAGCTTGATAAGAAGAACAAGCCAAAGACAGTGGACCCAATTGCACTCCTCGCGAGCCAATTGGCTGAACAAGCATTGTCTGAGAATGCTTATGACGGGGCCACTGATGACGATGGTGAGGCGCTAGAGAAAGCGATGATTCTCCTCTCGCAGCACTACAACAAGAAGTTCCAGCATCATTCGGGTTCCAACAACCTTCGCTTCACTTCGGGGTCTAACAAGTACAAGCCTGCCAAAGTGCCCGAGTCTAAGAAAGCTACAGCGTGTTTTAACTGTGGAAAGTCGGGTCACATCGCAAAGGAGTGCCGGGTAAAGGTTGTCCGGGATTCGGCGTATTACCGGAAGAAGATGGAACTAGCCGAAAAGAGAGAGAACGGAATCGTTCTGCTAGCTGAAGAAGAGCAATGGCTCTATCACTCCGAGAACGAAGCTGAAAATGAGGAAATTGTTGCTATGTGCTTCATAGGAGCTGATCAAAGCGATGATGATGATGAAGATTCTTCAACTGATGAATCTAAGGTACCTTCAGAATTTGATTACAAATTTATTTCATCACAAATGAACGTCATTATCACTGCCTTATATGACTTACGTTCAAAGTTTTTATCTGAAAAGCATATTAATCAAGAAAAGTCTATCTTGATTGAAAAATTGCAAATTTCTTTGAAAGATGAAAATTTTATTTTGACAGATATAAAAGAGAAATTTCAAAAGAAATTGGATGACTTAGAAATTTCAAATCAGACTTATCTTGATTCTTTGACAGAAATGACCAAATTAAACCACAATTTTACGGATAAAATAATTGAATTAGAAGAAAAATTATATCTGCGAGATCAAACTGAGCAAACCATTTATATGAATAACCCAAGAAGTTATGATTCGATAAAAGAAAAATGGGGACTTGGTTTTGAAAATCCGCATTTTTTAAATCAAGCTATAGAAAAAGTCTCCACTTTATATAAATTCGATTATTTAAGATTTGCTCGATATGCCCCTCAATTTAAAATTGAGTGGATAAATGAAAAGCAAATTTTAGATATCGAAAATGAGAAAAAAATGAATAACACTATAATGGAACTTCCGTTTGTTTATACTCGCGAAAATGCAAAATATTTTCCTGAAAAATCAAATGATTATTTCGATTTATTTCAAAATATTTTCCTGAAAAATCAAATGATTATGTCAAATCTTCCATTAAAACTTCATTACCAAATGATTATTTCGATTTATATGCCATTAATACTAATAAGGAAAATATATCTTCGGTTTCTTATTATACTAAGAGATATATTCCCCCATTAATGTTAGAGGGAAAAATCGTTGATCTTGAAGTTAAAATGAAAGAACAAAGTCTTCAAAATGAATTTGAAAACGATTTATTTCTTTTTATTATGAAATCAAGTTTTGAAGAAAATTTAATTTCTCAAAAACAAGATTTTGATGACAAAAGTAATTCTGGATTTTCTACTGATTCTAAGGAAAATCCGCAAGAAGTTTCAATCAGTGATAGTTTGCGCCAACCACTGGTAGAGCAAACTGACAGTTTGCGCCAGCAGCTGGTAGCGCAAAATGCAGTTTGCGGGTCGCACAAACTTTGTTCAGACTTATCTTTTTCTGAAAATTTTTCTGACTCCGAGGCAAATTCAGGTTTATTGTTTGATCAGTTGGGCTTCTTAGGTAAAATTGTTTCTTCACATTCAAATCTTAAATCGGAATTTATTGATGACTCTTTTACGCTAAATGATGAGTATTATAAACCAAAGCGTAAAATAAGAAGGTCAAGGAAGTCAAAGAAGCAAGCTAATGTCATTTTTGAAAATTCTAATTCTTTTGATTCTAATGTTTCAGATAGGACTTTGAGGACTTCTACAAGGCAGATATGGAGGGTCAAGCAGAAATCTGATGAATCTGCAACTGTTGAGGATCGATATGTAGACAAAATTTGTAATAGTGATTCATTTGCTGTTTGTAATAAATCCAACAAATATTCAATAAAGCAAATGATTCAAATTGCAAAAGATGTCTCATATTCTTCCTCTAGTTCTAGTTCTAGTTCATATGATTATGCTCCGTCCTCTACTGATGATTATGTTCATTTCTCTGATAATTTTACTCATGCTTTGTTTGTCAAATCTAACAACTTTTCTCGTTTTAGAAATGAAACTAACAAACCTGAATCCAAATTTCAGTGGATTCCAAAAGCTAAATCTGTGTTGTAGGTATTCAAAACTTAAAGAGAAATCATAACTTCGACTTCTAAACTTATTTGTTTAATTAGGACTCGTTCTTCAAATGTTAATGAATTCTGAGTAAAGCAGCTCAGGACTCTCCCTTCAATGTGTTTAGCTTCTGGACATATGAGAAACTGTGAGCGCATCTACTTCAAATTCCGCTGTACCTATCTCTAACAGTGATGTTGTTCCAGTTACATCAAGCTATTCAAGAATCTGAGCTAGTTCAATCAGAACCTGAATAAGTGTAGACCGAACACATTGATATGCGGTAACACTTCATTAAACATCATGTGGAAGAAGGTATTATTGAATTATATTTTGTTCCAACTGAATATCAAGTTGCTGATATTTTTACAAAAGCATTAGATGAAAAACGTTGTCAGGATCGAATTCTCAACAAGAATTAATTCTCAGAAACAATATCAAAGAAGTTTGCGGAATAACACTTTGATATTTTAATCAAAACAGTAAATTAACACAGTAGATATGAAGAACAAACTGTAAACTTGTATTGAATGCTTTGAAGTTACAAGATTACACACTCAACCTCAATATTGATGAACAGGCTCACCAATACGAATTCTACTTCTCTAGAATTAGGATCTATGCCTTGAGGTTGATTTTCTCTCTAAAAGAATGAAAGTTAATTCACTATTCTAAACTATACAATATATATACTGAATACAAAGATAATTACAATAAATAAAATATCTTCAGTATATCTTCCATGTATATCTCTAAGCTTCCATGTATATCCTTTCATACGAATCTTCATCATATAAGCAGTATTAATCTTCAGCAGCATTAATTTCCTTCTAGCAGCATTAACTATTAAGCAGCACTAACCACTAGCAGTACTAACTAGCTAAGCAGTACTAACTGTGTTCAAGCAGCACTAACTTTGACTAGCAGTATTAATAGTACTAGCAGTAGTAACACTCAGCAGTATTAACCTTTAAGTCTTCTAGCAGTAGTAACTTTGAACCAGCAGCATTAACCATACTTGATGAATTCTTCAGTTCCCAACAATCTCCCCCTAACTTGACTTTTAGGAAGAGAAGTCAAGTTCTTCAAATTTTCTTCAAGATGCTCCCAAAACTCTATCATGGCCTAAATTCCAGTGTTTGCATCCAATCCCAAACTCTGATTGATGGTTCTTTGAATCAAGTATTTAGCCATTTCTGAATCTGGAACACACCTTAACTTTTTCTTCAGCATGGCATGTAGCTTCAATCTGCTATGATTATACACTCTATCCACTAGGAAGTATTCAGTGTGATTTAAATCCAAAGTCACTGTATATACTCCACTAATTTCATATAGAGTCCAACTGTTTACTGATTTGAAGACATCCTTGATCAAATGCTCTACTTCTTCAGGTTTGAACATCATACACAGATACTCCATTACCAGTTTTGTAATTGAAATCCCTGGAGCCTTTAGAATATCTGCATACAACTTCATTCCTATCTCAAACATCTCTTCAATATCTGATCTAGAGCATGTTCTGACAATTTTTGCCCATGTGTTGAACACTTCATACTTTTCATCCTTTCTTTTCAGCCTTATGTATTCCTTTCCATCCACTGTCAATGTATCCCAGAGAATAACCTCAGGGGGCTTAACTCCTACAGGTTCTGCTGAAATTGGTTCAGGCACTTTGTCCATCACTACCATATACAAATTTACATCATCAGTGTTGGATGGCTCTTTCTGTCTAGATGACTCAGGTGCCTCTTCTTCTTCAGCAACCTTCTCAGCCTCTTCTTCAGATACTCTAGGCTTTTTGATTGGCTTTCTTCTTGCCATCATCTTTGTTCTCTTTAAAGTCCTTAGACTTTCTCCCAGAGTGGACTCTTTCTTAGGAGGTGTTTCTTGCTCATCTGGAAATGGCTTTTGACAATCAAAGTCATTACTTTCTTTTATCCTCTTCTCCATCTCCACCCTAGCAGTTTCATTTCCCTGAAGCTTCAACCTCTCTGAATCATACAGCTCTTTGATCTTCTCAAAAGACATTTTGGAGAACATCTCCTTTTTGACTCCTACAGCACCTTTGAGAAATATAATCATCTTGTTTCTCTCTTGGGTACCTAGGAATGTCTTTGAGGGTCTTCTCTTCTTTGCAACTGTTTTCACCACTGATTTCTTCATACTTGCAGCTTTCTTCTGTGCAATTTCAGTTGCCATACTCAGTTGATAAGCTTCATTCAGTTCAGCAGCTAGAGCTTTTGCCATTTCCCTGTACTTTTCCATCTGAACTCTTTCTTCCTTTTCAATGTCATCTTGCATTTTTCTAGCTAAAGCTTCATCTGATTCAACCAACCTTTGCTTTTTGATTGGTTGATCAGATTCCACCATCTTTTCTTTTCCTTTGTCTTTGCTCATTTCCTTCTTACTGTTATCTTTCTTGATCACTTCACCTTGTTCTTTGATGATTACTCCTTTGGTCTTTGAAGAGACCTTGGGAGTATCATTCTTAGCTTTAAGTAAGGTTTCTGCAATCTCAAGATCTGTTAAAACTTCTTTCACAGTTTCTGCTGCTTTATTAATGTCAGTAGTAGTAACTGTTTCTGCTTGCTGCTCCCCCTCAACATCAAGTTTCTCTCCATCAAGCTCCCCCTTTCTTGTGGCTTCTTCCATGTTGATCTCCCCCTTTTTGGGAGCATCATTCTCAGTGGTCCTTCTCCTTATTTGGAATTGCTTTCTCTTCTTCCTCTGTACCAGACTTAGCACCATCTTCTTCAGCTTAGCAATCTGTACTTGTTGGGACAGAATGACCAGCTTCATCTCCTCTATTTCTTTTCCTTGTTTCATAACATCTAGGTTGATGTTTCCCATGGTTTCCATCAATTCCTGGTAACTATATCTGTCCTCACCTTCTCTAGAAGTGTTACCCTCCTTTGAAGGATCATTGGATCTTTTAGTAGTGGAAGTCTTCTGCCTAGCAGAAGCACTATCCACCCCTGTGGTTTCTTGGCACCAGGGACCTTCAAATGATTGCTCATTCAAAGTTGCCATGGGGGAGGTCTTATTGATGTTACCACTTTCCTCCTCTGTGCTAGCAGGAGTAGTGGCAACCTCATCACCCATATGCTCTACCTCCTCCTCAGAGAGCACCTCCTTTGGGTTGGGAGACACCCTTGTGGATTCCCTTTGAATATTCTCTACTGGAGAATGCTCCAATAGAGGGCTTAAAGGCTTGGGGGATGATGGTACAAGAAGGGAAGGAGCCTTCTTTACCTGTTTCCTCTTGTAAGTTTGGGTGATAGGAGAGGTTGGTTTTTCAAGAAGGGACTGGGGAATAGATTTTGAGAGGGAAGGTTGGGATTGGCTAGCAGTGGGTTGGTCTAATGGGGGCCTTGACCCTGCTGCCATACCTTCATTGGTTTGGGACACCACCATCATTGTAGAGAACAATAGGGTGTCAACTCCTTCAGAGTCCCCAGCAGATCTTCTCATATTTGAGAAAACCTTGCCTTTGGGGGGTTCGGGTACATATACCCCAACAGGTTGAGGTATATCCGTCAATTCATGAGTAATAACTTCTTGAACAAACCTGGGATACATAAAGAAGCTCTTTTTGTTTCCCATGTTTGAGACAAGATCACTGAAAATCATTTTAGAAAAATTATACTTTCTGGCAGTGGCCAAGCACACCAAAGCATAAGCAATAGTGCTGCTGAACTCACTCCATCCAGTAGTCTTTTTGGAGATACAATGCATAAGAGTATGGACAAAGAAACGCCATTGGGGTGAAAATTTGGCTTTAGAGAATTTGAAAACACCCAATGGGCCTCCATACCCCATTCTTGTAAGATTTGAAAACAGTTCATCGTTTGGGATAGAGGTTATACCAGAGGCATCGTCTAGACGTAGACTGATGCGAATAACCTCTTCAGTAACCGTTAGTGATTGATCACAGATTCTTGTCTTGATCATTTGCACACCATTCTCAACAACAATGGTGGCATTAGCCCAGAACTGCCTTTGATGCTCGATATAGATTGTAGGAGATACAATAAGAGCATGAGCAATGTGGCTTGACTTGAGGAAATCCACAATCTGATGAAATCCTGCAGCTTGCTTTGGCTTTTGTAGCATCGCAATCTCATTGTGCTCGTCGATGAAAGTCATGGATGCCATTGATCTTAGTGAAAAGCTTGCCTGAAAACTTCGAACTTGAGAGAGAAAAGGTTTAGAGTGCAAGAGAACAGGATGCAAAGAGTCGTTATGAACTTTTAGGCGGGAAAAAAGTATTTATAGTATTCGGAACATAAGCAGTATTAACCTAGAGCAGTATTAACTACTAGCGGTATTAACTAACTAGCAGTATTAACTACTAGCAGTATTAACTGAAAGCAGTATTAACCACTAGCAGTATTAACTGAAAGCAGTATTAACCACTAGCAGTATTAACTGAAAGCAGTATTAACCACTAGCAGTATTACCTAACTAGCAGTATTAACTACTAGCAGTATTAACTGAAAGCAGTATTAACCACTAGCAGTATTAACTGAAAGCAGTATTAACCACTAGCAGTATTAACTGAAAGCAGTATTAACCACTAGCAGTATTAACTGAAAGCAGTATTAACCACTAGCAGTATTAACTGAAAGCAGTATTAACCACTAGCAGTATTAACTAACTTTCTCCTTTAAACTTGCTAAACACTGAGTACTGCTATGCATATCCTGAAAAAGAAGATTAGTAACTCCAAGAATAAATAATATACAGGTATAAAACCACTTTTTGAGAAGGGGTTTATTCAGAGTTGATCATTCCCACACTTGTTACCAAGAAAGTGAATCTACCCACATCAAAAGCTTTAGTGAATAGATCAGCAAACTGATTATCAGTGTGAACTTTGACAACTTGAATAAGTTTCTTTTCATTACAATCTCTTATAAAGTGATACCTGATCTCAATGTGCTTTGTCTTTGAGTGCTTGACTGGATTATTCACAATGCTAATAGCACTGCTGTTGTCAATAAAAATTGGAGTGTGTAGAAAGGTTACCCCATAATCCAACATTTGATTCTGAATCCATAAGACTTGAGAACAACAACTTGCAGCTGCTATGTACTCTGCCTCTGTTGTAGATGTGGATACTGTGGTTTGTTTCTTGCACTGCCATGAGACTAGTCTAGCACCCAAAAACTGACATCCTCCAGAAGTAGATTTTCTGTCCAAGTTTGCCCCACCTAGATCACTGTCTGAGTATGCTATTAGGTCAAAAGGTGAGTCATGAGGATACCAAAGTCCCAATCTGGGTTGCCCTTTGAGATATCTGAATATCCTCTTAACAGCTTGAAAGTGAGATTGCTTTGGCCTAACTTGGAATCTTGCACATACACAGACTGGAAACATTATATCTGGCCTTGATGCTGTGAGATACATGAGAGAGCCAATCATGGATCTATAATGATGCACATCCATATCCTCCCCCTCAAGATCTGCTGTTATCTGCTTGTGTGTTTCCATAGGTGTGCTGGCAGGTTTTGACTCTGAGAAACCAAACTTGGTTAGAATGTCCTGCACATACTTGGATTGACAGATGAAGATTCCATCTGACTTCTGTTGAACTTGGAGTCCAAGGAAGAAAGTAAGTTCCCCTATGGAACTCATTTTGAACCTTTGATGCATTAAATCCTCAAACTCCTTGCACATGTTGTTTCTTGTAGATCCAAAGATAATGTCATCAACATAGATTTGGACCAGCAAGATATCCTTCTTCTTTCTCTTGATAAATAGAGTCTTATCAATGACTCCTCTTTCAAAGGCATTTTCCAAGAGATAGGATGACAGAGTGTCATACCATGCTCTTGGAGCTTGATGTAGTCCATAAAGTGCTTTCTTTAATTTGTATACCCTGTCTGGATAGCTTGGGTTTTCAAACCCTGGTGGTTGACAGACATATACTTCTTCTTCAATTGAGCCATAGAGAAAAACACTTTTTACATCCATTTGATAGACTTTGAAATTCATGTAAGAAGCATAGGCTAGGAATAGTCTGATTGCTTCTATCGTAGCCACAGGTGCAAAAACTTCTTCATAATCTATACCCTCTTCTTGAGTATATCCTTGAGCCACCAGCCTTGCTTTGTTTCTTATGACAATACCTCTTTCATCTCTCTTGTTTCTGAAAATCCATTTTGTGCCAATTGCTCTGTGACCTTTAGGAAGGTCTACTAGATCCCATACATCTTGTAGCTTGAACTGTAACAGTTCTTCTTGCATTGCTTCTATCCAGCTAGATTCTTTCATAGCATCATGTGCCTTTTTAGGCTCAAGCTGAGATAGAAAACAAGAAAGCACTGTATGCTGTTGATCTTGCATTTCCTGAAGCCTGCTTTGATGTCTAGTCATCATAGGAGAAGAGATATCTCCTATTACCAGCTGTGGAGGATGATTCTTTTGAACTCTGGTGTTATGACTAGGTTCTTCATTCAGTCCAGCCTCAAGATTAGATTCATGCAACTCAACTGAAGTGTTTTCAGATGCCACTTCATTATTTTCTTGAGTCTCCTCATCTCTAGTTTCTTCTTCACTCTGACTTGGTCCAGTAAATGATTCCTTTTCACAGTCTTCAACAGAATTTACTGTGTGTATGGGAAAAATCACAGATTTAGATATACTTTCTTGAACTTGTGTGATCCCTGATCCTCCACTTCCTGAACCTGCATTCTCATTACTGAAACCAAAAGAGTTAGTTAGTGAATCAATGTCAAATAACCACTGAGGTCCAGACCCAACAGGATTTGGTGTGTTCTCATTGCATTTGACATTGTCACTTTCTTCAATTATTCTAGAAGATGAGTTAAAAGCTCTGTAGGCCTTACTCTGAGATGAATATCCAACAAGAAATCCATCATCTGCTTTGCTATCAAACTTACCTAAGTGAGATTTGGTATTTAGAATTGTACAAGGACACCCAAAAGGTTTGAAGAAACCAATGAAAGGTTTTCTTTTATTTAAAAGCTCATATGGGGTCTTGTTTTTTTGCTTGACCACTAGAACTCTGTTTTGGACATAACAAGCAGTATTAACTGCTTCAGCCCAGAAGGTAATTGGCAATTTTGAATCAGCCAACAGAGATCTAGCAGCCTCTATTAGTGTTCTATTTCTCCTTTCAGCAACACCATTCTGTTGAGGAGTCCTAGGAGCACTATATTGCCTCTCAATACCTTTTTCTTCACAAAAGGTGTTTAGATCATGATTTTTAAACTCAGTTCCATTATCTGATCTAATGACTTTTACTCTTTGATTAGTTTGGTTTTCAATTCTTAGAATAAAGGATTTGATAAGTCCACTTGTCTCATCCTTAGTCCTTAGAAAATATACCCAAGTAAATCTGGAGTAATCATCAACAATAACCAAGCAGTAAGATTTCTTGCCTATACTCATAACATTTGTAGGACCAAACAGATCCATATGCAGTAACTGGAGACAAGAAGAAACAGAATTTAACTCTTTGGTTTTATGAGAAGTTTTGTGTTGTTTGCCTTTAAGACATGCAACACAATGATCATCACATGAAAAGACTTTTGAAGGTAAACCTCTTACAAGGTTGTTTTTAACAAGATTGTTCATAGTCTTGAAATTCATGTGACACATCCTTCTGTGCCATAGAGAGGATTCATCTACAGAAGCTTTTGAAACAAGACAATTTAGAGATGAAACACTATCAACATTGTCCATATCAAGACAGTAAACATTGTCCTTTCTTGGAGTTTTAAGTAGTATCATGCTTTCATCAACTACCTTGAACCCTGGAGCAAGGATCATACACTCATTATTAGTAAATAATATACTATGTTGTTTGTCACAAACCTGTGATACACTTAACAGGTTGTACTTTAATTGATCAACATAGTAGACATCCTCAAATGTCATCTTACCTTTGGTGACATTACCTTTTCCACTTATCTTACCACCAGTAAGATTATCTCCAAATGCAACATGTCCTCCATTGATATGCTTGAAATCCTGAAGGCATGACATGTTGCCTGTCATGTGCCTAGAGCAACCACTATCAACATGCCAAATGCTCTTTCCCTTGAGCTGTTGGTTGCCCTGCACATTAGATAAATCAATTAGTATGAATTAGGAACCCAAGCCAAAGTGGTCTTGGGTACCCCTTTCTCATCAAAATACTTGCATTCTATCTTGACAAGATTTTTGAACTTTAACTCCTCATTCTTGGAGTACTTTGTTACAATAATAGGCTTGGAAATATTTTTGCTAGAATCAGTACTGGTTTTAGAAGTACTAACTGCCTTAGCAGCACTTGCATGCTTAGCAGTACTAACCTTGTTAGCAGTAGTAACTGTGTTAGCAGCAGTAACTGTGTTGGCAGTATTAACCTTTGAAGAGGTATTAACAGTATTAGCAGCATTAATATTTTCAGCAGTACTAACACTGTTAGCAGTAGTAACTGTGTTAGCAGTACTAATATTGTTAGCAGTACTAACACTGTTAGTACTTCTAGGTACCCACATTTTGACACTTTCTTTTAAAATCTTTTTCTTTAAAGTGCCTTTACTTTCAACAGATTTTTTTATCACATGATTCTTTCCAGCCTTCCTATAACCAACTGGTTTTTGCACAAATCTTTGAAAGTTCATCTGTTGGTTAATAGGGTTAAAGTAACAATTCTTAGCCAAATGATTCAACTTGCCACATATAAAACAAGGTTTTGGTCTATTGATTTTATTCAGATCAACTCCTTGTTTCTGAGCCCATTGATTATTCCAGTTTCTTTGATTTCCTCTTTTTAAACCAGAATTTAGGCTCTTGGCTTTATTGCAATCACACTGTTTACAAGATCCAGGATTCACAACTGTGGTTTGTTTGTAATGGACCTTGTTATCCTTTCCTTTAGTCTTCTCTATCTCCTTGGACTTGACCCAGATTTTCCCACATCCCTCATTGGTGATAATATTGTTTTCTAATGGTATCTTTTTACTCACAGGATTCTTCCTGCTATCACTGGCTTCTTTCTCAGTCAAATCCTTAACTACTACTTTATCCAAAGGATCTATCTTAAAAGCTTCTTCAGACAAGTCCTTTTTCTCCTTAGTTTCTAACAAGTCTGATGTAGGAGAGATATAGTTGTTATTGTAAGGAGGGGTGTATTGTTGTATCCAATACCAGGCTTCATCTTATCATGAATCTGAGCCTTTAGAAGAGAATCCATTGCTTTTGAAGCATAAGAAAACTTTTCTATGTCAAGCTTAACTTTTGACAGTTCCTCTTTCAGCCTATCATTCTCTTCTAATGACTTAGACAGTTTGGTTTCTAACTCATTCTTTTCCCACTTCCAATAGTTTGTGTCATAAGAGTGTTGAAGTTCATTAGCTTGAAAGCCTTTGATTTGCTCTTCAAATCTCTCTACTATCAACACATAATCTCTTCTGTCCTTTTCTAATCTTTTGAGGTCATCACACATACTTTGATTGTGATCCCTGTATCTTGTAACAGTGTCAATGCAAGATTTAGTGCAAAGATTAGAACTTACCTCAGTGGGGAGATCAGACACTTCTGCCATAAGAGCTTGGTTCTGAATGGCTTCCTCAGCTTGATCACTCCAGTCAAATCCCATTCCTTGTTGAGAAACAAGGGCTTGAGCAGGATTCTTGTTCTGATTGTATCCTCCATTCTGAGCTTGTTGGTGGTTGTTGTTTGGAACAACACTCCTGCATTCTCTAGCAAAGTGTCCTTTCTTGTGGCACTTATAACATTCCACCTTGGTCTTGTCAAAACCAGCTCCATCTTCTCTTCTTTGAGAGAAGTTATTCCTTCCAGTTCTTTTAATGAACTTCTTCACCCTCATGGATAACATGGCCATCTGCCATTTAATATCCATCTCCTCCAGATCATCAGGGTGAATTTGATCAAGATCATCATTAATCAAAGAATTGCTGCTATGACTGGACAAAAAGGCTTCAAAGATAGTTTCAGTGCCTTTTTCTGAACTTACTCCACTGGCAGTACTAACTACTTCAGGGTTGGCAGTAGTATCAGTGGATGCTGAAAGAAGTGCAGCATTGTGAATATAACCAGAGGGCTTCTTCTTGGTTTCTACCTCAGTTTCAAAAACTCTTAGATCATTGTATAGATCATCAAGTTCTTTCTCTTCCAGATTGTCACTCTGTCTATATGAGACAGTGTACATAGTCCATTCATCCCCAAGAGATCTGAGGAATTTTCTGTTGATATCATCTTGTTCCATCTTCACCCCTACAGTAGCCAGTTCACCTATGAGTTTGTTGAACCTATCAAAAGTTTGAGTCATAGACTCATTCTTTCTGGAAGTGAAGTTCTCATACTGCTGCTTTAGAACATCTCTTTGATTTCTTTTGATGCTCTTAGTTCCAGCAAATCTTTTCTCTAGAGCATTCCAGAGAATCTGAGCATCAGTGCAGTTGCAAAATTGATACTGGTATTCATTGGGAATGGCCAAGAGCAGAGTGCTCAAGGCCTTCATCTCTGTTTGTCTGATCTTCCTCTCACCATCTGTCTTTGGTGGAGGTCTTTTCCCATCTGGTCCTATCCTTCCAGCTTCAAAAGGACCATTCTCAATGATATCCCACATTGAGTAGTCAGTGAGAAGAATATATTGTCTGATTCTTATCTTCCACATGTCAAACTCACTTGGTTTGAGCATTGGAACCTTAGAAACCAAAGTACTGCTTGATTCTGTAAGATTTTCCATGATGAATAACTGTTTCTGAGAGAGTTTGGCTCTGATACCACTTGTCAGGATCGAATTCTCAACAAGAATTAATTCTCAGAAACAATATCAAAGAAGTTTGCGGAATAACACTTTGATATTTTAATCAAAACAGTAAATTAACACAGTAGATATGAAGAACAAACTGTAAACTTGTATTGAATGCTTTGAAGTTACAAGATTACACACTCAACCTCAATATTGATGAACAGGCTCACCAATACGAATTCTACTTCTCTAGAATTAGGATCTATGCCTTGAGGTTGATTTTCTCTCTAAAAGAATGAAAAACCAAAGTTAATTCACTATTCTAAACTATACAATATATATACTGAATACAAAGATAATTACAATAAATAAAATATCTTCAGTATATCTTCCATGTATATCTCTAAGCTTCCATGTATATCCTTTCATACGAATCTTCATCATATAAGCAGTATTAATCTTCAGCAGCATTAATTTCCTTCTAGTAGCATTAACTACTAAGCAGCACTAACCACTAGCAGTACTAACTAGCTAAGCAGTACTAACTTTGTTCAAGCAGCACTAACTTTGACTAGCAGTATTAATAGTACTAGCAGTAGTAACACTCAGCAGTATTAACCTTTAAGTCTTCTAGCAGTAGTAACTTTGAACCAGCAGCATTAACCATACTTGATGAATTCTTCAGTTCCCAACAAACATTTTAATTTTCTGCTTTCAAAACTCGGCATGTTGAATTTAAAAGTTTAAATCTATATAAATTTTATTCTATAAAGTAAAAGTTTTACAGTTTTTCTTTCTTTTGAATAAAATGTGTGTCTAGGATAAATTTTCAAGTTGCTTTGTTTATATCTAAGTTTTATATGTTCAAATTTCAAGTATTACAAAAATCGAAAGGTCAGCAAAACATGTTTGAAATTTTTGAGAATGCTTTAAAGTTGTGTCATTGGGAATATTTATAGTTTACAATGCTTAGAAAACCTAAAAACTCATAATTATGGATCGTAATGAAAATATAGGCTAAGCACCTAGATGTAAAACCGAGTGATTGAGATGAAAATTAAATATATAAAATACAGAAGTCACTAAGGTTAAAAGTTTGTATCTGTGACCTTTCTGGTTTGGGAAAGTAAGTTCTGTGGGATGCTTGTCATCTGGTCCCCTAAGGTAAATTGGTTTGGGAGTGATCGAACCCAAATCCTTCTATAGAACCAGATCGAAAGTCATGTTCTACTGGTATAAATGGGTTTAAGATGTGTCGATGTAGCCTTTCTGATCTGGGAGAGTAAGTTCCAAGGGGTGCTCGACACCTAGTCCCCTAAGGCCAACTGGTCTGGGAGCGGCTGACCCAAATCCTGCAACAGGATCAGATAGAAAGTTACGTTTACGACCTGTTTTTTACTTACCAAACTTCTTGGTTAAAAAGATGCCAATGTGTACAAGCTTAAAAGATGCCAAAGAGCACAACAATGTGAAGATGCCAATGTGCACATATTATAGAAAGATGCCAATGAGCACACATCTCATGATACTTGGTGATACTTTTAAAGTTGCGATAATCCTATAAATTTGCGAAATCTTAATTCTTGACATTTTAGTGTGAGTAAAAGCAAAGTTCTCTATTATATTTTTAGAATTACATTACTTGAAGCTAATCAAAGTTCGCATGCTAGCACACTGAATAGATTGATGAAATTTTTTGAAACTGAACATGTATTAACTTGATATGCAATGAAACTTTTATCTGTATCCAAAAACACACACTTGATTTCAATTGATTGATTAATCTGTGACATTTTACTTCATAGAATTTAATTTGTATAGTGTTTAAAATTTTTATATATTTAGTTGTTTCAAAATACATATTCAGTATATTTTTCTTTCTACGATTGATGTTTCGATACTTGTGTTCTCATATCTGTATAAGTGGGTCTGTGCATATTTCGAGGGGGAGTGAATAAGGAGAAAATTCTGACAAAACATCTGATCATATCTCATTTCGAGGGGGAGTACATAAAGTGAATACAGTGGACAGTGCATTTGTGTAGGGGGAGTAAAAGAGCTCCTCAGGTGAATCATTTCAAGTCTCAAGTCAGATTTGCGCCTCTTATAGATTTCTTGCTAGATTCTTCGACTCAGTCTTGCAGATATGCAGCTGTCTCGTCTCCAGCGTAGACATGACCAAGATGATCCAGATCATCAAGGACATGAGGGGGAGAAGTTAAAGAGACAAAGAGTTCAAAGTTTATCTGCTCAAGATTCTATTTCTTCAGTTATACTTGTCCTTATGCTGTTCCAACTCCGACCACCACAGCTCATTCGAGTACATTTGAAAGAGGTGCGTTGTCTAGAGCACAAGTTGATGTTCCTGTTCCTGAACCGATTGTTCCTCCAAGCTTATTACAAACTGGTCCAGTCTTGTCAAGGCATCAAAGACAACATAGACTGAAAGATGCTGAGAAAAAATATTTTTTAGTCAAAAAGCTACGCTAAGACGCTTAGAAGGTCTGATTTGAGTTTGAAGATGGGTGTATCAGCCTACATTGAAGACCGGAGCGCCAATGATTACTAAGGGGGAGATTGTTAAGTCAGATTTTATAGTAATCATTGTATTTATAACCTTGTAGCTAATACTGTGTACTTAGCGCTATTCTATCTTGTATTGGCCAAGGGTATTTAAGTCCCTTGTGGCCTTTGTGTTTTGTAAGTCATTAAGCGTATTTTTGATAATACACACTCTTTGCATCTTACACTTTCTCTCTCTACTTTCTCTCACATAAATTAGATCGATCATGGAATAACAATATATATATATATATATATATCAAATAAAAATCCGAAAATATTACAAATCAGGATATCAATTATAACCGACTAATTTCTATACTCTAGTGGTCTTAATCAACATTTCATTTTAATGAAAAAAGGGTACTAAAGTAATTTTGCATGACTTGATATCCTCCAACTAATTTCCAATCATTAAATTTTCTTTCAATCTCACGCTCTTGCCATCTTTACTTTGTCTTCTCTCCTGAATCCAAAGGGTTGTCGCTGCTCATTTGCTTGTGCCCATCGCACCTACGCTGCCATTTATCCTAAACGACGTCCAATTTAGTTTCCTCTTTGGCGAAAATCTGCATGGCATCGTTCTAGTTGCTCAGTTTTCTTTTATTCTCATGTACCGATGTGCTCCGCCTTCTTTTGTGCTCCTAGGTTTCTTCTTCTTTCTTTGATATACAGTTATTCATCTCTTTCTTTGGTCTTCAGTTGGTCATGTCCTCATGCTGATTTAATTGTTGTTAATCTTCATAGCTCTAAATATTACAATAATTCTAAGTGATCACCAAAAAGAGAATGTTCTCGTGTCAGTGAAGATATTTTTGGGTTTTTTCTTGATTAGTTTGTCAAGCATTAAAATAAACTAAATGAAATGTTAACATACATCAATGTATGTTAATACGTTAACTTATGTGAACTTCCACTAATCGTGGAAGAACCGTATAATTTATGAGGATAATGAGATTCAATATTATCCTTGTTTTGATTCAATCCTTTGAATTTGAAAAAGATTCAATAATTAATTCAATAAGGGCGTTATGGTAATTTGTTATTTCTATGATTTTCAATCCCATTAATATATGTTGTTAGAGCACAGATTGTTGTCTTCAAGATCATTTAGATTGAAAGTCAAAAGTCAAAGTCAAAGCCTTCAAATGCAAAGTCAAAGTCATCAAGTGAAAAGTCAATGTCAACTAATGTCAAGCTTATCTAGGTATAAATACTTTTGCCTTTGTCATTGTAATGTGAGTAGAACTTAGTAGTGTGCTTACAATTGAGAATCATATTTGTATATTCTAGAGTGAGAAAGTAGAGAGAGAGTTTGTAATCTGTGAAGATCATATCAACGACATATGAGATTCAAATCTAGTTCCATTGTTAATCTTGATATTCTTGCACGATCTGGGAATAAGATATGTCACTGTTTTTGAACTCATTTAATCATTCTCCCGTCAAAATAAAATCACATATGAAACAACATACGTAAATGCATATTCATACAATATCATTTCATAAATAAAGTATTCAGAACTTTTTTACGTGTGAAAAAAACATGAAAATACCACACAAACTAACACACACACACACACACACACACACACATATATATATATATATACTAGCTATCTACCCGCGCGATGCAGCGCGGGTGAATCACAATTCCGAAGCTAATAACTTATCTGACATCATGTTTTTTGTTCATATTATTCTCCTTTTCTCTCAATTTTTTTATAGGTTAGTATGATTTAATTGCAAAACAGTTACTACCATAAAGTATGTTATTGACAACATATCTAGGAGAATAAACGCAAAAGTGCCGAGTTTCCAAATCCATATATTCAAAACTCGTTAATTTTTTTTCGAAATTAATGACTAAAGAAAACAGACATTACAATCATATGTAAAAATGCACATCCGTAAATTCATAATATGATAAGATATGCGAAGCGTCAATCCATAAGCATGTTCTGCAAATTTATTTTATGCGTTTTCTGGTCTACATATTGTGGTTATGTTTTAAGTTGGTTGATCGATGATTGAAGAATTAATGGAGAATTGTTTGGTGGATCAATAATATTTCTAAAATCAAATTTAAATTGTTAACGAAGTAAAAGAAACTCTATTAGGGTTCTGACTTTGGATTTGGTTTAATTTTCTAGATACCATGGAGACCTTGGCATCTACTACTCTATATGGCATTATTCACTCAAGCTATGTTCCTAACATTGGTATTTGGATTTGGGACATTATTCTTTTGGGGTACAAGGTTTGGTTTTTGGATCTGTGCATAGTTAGCGTGGGAGGGAGTAAATATATGTTTCTTGGTGTTACCATATATAAAAGAGAATGACTTTTTACATCAAAACTTCTCTATTTTACACTGGCAAAAAGATGTTCAAACTTAATTGCTTTTTTACAGGTTTTATGGGACTATTGTATGTATATGTGTTTGGGAGTTTGAGCTTGATAGTTCAATATCTATGTGTTTGAGCTTGATTGTATTTATATTTGTGATTATATCTGTCTGTTGAGTAAATGACTGCCTACCATATTTCTCATTTACCTCATAAAAATTTCAGCCATGGTCACTTAAATCCTACATGAAATAATTGTTTCACATGAAACAAATGTGTTCTACAACATTCACGTTGGATGTTTGGTTTTGCATAATTGTAAAATGATTTCCTATTTTACAATTTGATAAGAATGTACTATTTCATTATTTATAGATGATATATCGGCAACTGGATTTGGTTACGAGGGTGTAGATCAATCTTTAGAAGGCTGGCTAGCCGATTTTCTAAATTATACATACATGCTAATAATATACTAATAATAAAAAATGGATGGTGAAAGGACACATCACACCCTAAATGCACCTCTATGGTAACACAACCTACAAACAATTGAAGTAAATGCTTTTTTGCAGGTCAAATAGAATAATATTTGCAGACAACGATTGCTCTTCTTGAATACGTATTATATAGAAGAGATGATCACTTGGAGTGTTACAGATTTTCTTCTTCTGTATCTGATTCAATTTATTTCAACAATTTTTATCCCAACCTAACTTAAGTTTACATAGTGGTGACTGAATACATTTGGTAGATTTCATCTATTACCAAACACCCAAATCAGTAATCACTTGGATTCTTCCTTTTCTCTCTCCAATGCCACGATCCATTCAAGTTTCAGGTTCTTATTTTTCCCTCATTTATATAATGGAGAGACATATAAATGAGGTAAATGGCTGATTGCCACTCTTGAGAACTAAACAGATTTAGGATAAAGAAAGAATACAAAAAAACGTTAGATCTATGCATTCTTGTAAATCTCAACTCTGTATTCAGTTTTTTGCATTTACTATATTATATAAGACAAAATTTGGTGCATCCACATGACCATGTTTTTCTTTTTTCAAATAAAAACAGGAACAATTGTTGGGGCAAAGAGAGGTACCTTACTACGCAGAGTAGAGGACAACAACTTCAACCGATCTACCCGAGCGCACAGATCACTCATGTAGAGTTGATGTTCCTGTAAAGTTAAAGAGAACAAAAGAAACTGAGGTGGTGAACTACAAAATCAAAATGGAAGTAAAACTCAACCTGTTACGTGGAGCTGAAGTAATTTGGAGCTTGGGAGCTTACAAATGATGTTGGGTTTTAGAGAATGGAGAAAACTAAACCTTCTACAATGTGTTATATGCTAGAGATGATTTGAAACCATTCAATACAGATGTCCCGGTACATCAAACTGGTAGGAAAAAAAGAGTCTCTTCTTCAAAAGTAACCCCTGTAAGTTACCTCTTCAAAAAAGCTTTTTCCTTAAAAAAACAACATCTTTAAAAAAAGTCAACCTGATCTTTCAAAAGGACCTTTGAACCTACCATAATAGGACAACATTGGGAGCATACAAAATTTGGAGATCCTCTCTTTTGCAGATTAAAGCTTGAAGAGAGTAGAAGACTTTTCTCAACAAATGAAAGAATTATGTAAACCTTCTAATTTGGTGGTGGGTGAGCTAAAAGTGGACATACTTCTTTGTAATTCATAGTTTTTTGAAAATCATGCTTAAAATGATTGTACCTCATGCTAAAAGAGTTGTCTTTAAGAGTTTGATATGAATATATAGATATATATATATATATATACTTTAATTCGTCGTTAGAAGTGTTCTTTAACTTATTAGATCATAACCTAAGATTTTCTAATACCACTAAAGTTTTTAAATGAACATTGTTGCTTCATAGTAATTCGGATTATGCTCATCACAATCTTTTGTGTTTCCTCCGAGGAACTCATCTTTTCTATATCCTCTATTTCCTTTAAAGGATTTTTTTTTGTGCTTCATTGGCTATGCACTTTCTTAAAAAAGGTATCGTACATACATCATTCGATATTTGAGGGGTGAGGCTCATGGGTAAAATACTTCACCAAATTGTTGTAATAATTCTAGTGACCTTGTGTCATATACTTAACTTTTCTTGCTTCCTGATCCAACCACATTAGACCTTTTCATTGTGCAATTTTCAACAATACTATGTTCATGACATGGAATTCTATATGTTTATGTCGCTTATATATATATATATATATATATATATATATATATATATAACTTGTCATGGGTGGTCTTAGCCTTTCACAAACTTGTTTCACATTAATATTACAAAAATCACTTCAAAAAATTAAGAGGTATATACTCTCTAGTGCCTCATATGGTACGACTTGTAACTTATGATGTAACGACAACAATTCTAAGGTTAGCTTCAAGCTTGTATGTTGGATTTAGGTGGTTGTTAGGACGAACATCTAGTTGGGTACCCGCGCAATGCGGCAGGATGTAAAAATTAAACAAACATATCATAAATGCCAAATACAAATTCACTTTTACAATATCTAGTGCGGTAGTCTATGATGTTACAAACGGGATGTTACAAATGGGAGAAAAGAAATAGACTAAAAAATTGGAATTTGTCATCAAAATCTGACATCAAAAATGATAATAATCAAACCCAACAAGGTAATTTCCACTCAAATAAAAAGTCCCTATTTTATCATGGTAATTCCCTCTCAAATAGTCAAACCCAACAACGTTAGGACCTTGAGATCTTGAAGCACATTCTGTTAATATTAATCCACTCTTCTTGGCACTCATGGTTCTAAAAGCAATAAGCTCAGAGGGAGATTCCTGGCAAAAAAAAATGTAGTTGGTACAGCAACTGGAAATGCACCCAATTCCCAAAGAACAATACTTGAAAATCTCACTCTTCTGCAAGCCAATATTACTTGAAAATCACAGCCCCGGTAAGCCCTAACCTATTTTTCAAGAAAGAAAGCACTTACCTGTTGTTGTTGTTGTTTTTTTTTTTTTTGCACTTTCTTGTGGTTTAGAAAGAAAGCACTTACCCGATTAGCATTTGATAAACATACTCTAAGGCTACTAAAACATGTTTTACAAGACAAACTGCAAATCCTTCTAAGGTTTGTCGGTTTGTGGGCTATATCTTTTGGATTCTTTAAACTTTGCTAATTGTTAGTTACCTCAGATGTTGTTTCTTTAGAAATTTTATTTTATTTTTCCTTAACAACCACCTTGTATTTGGTTGTGATCAAGTTAACTAGGAGAAATTTTAACTAATTGACTACAAAGATTGGACAAGAAACGAACCAGGAGCAACAACTTTCGATAAGTGAAGCCTGTTGTGGATTGGCACCCTCGAAAATCTCTAGCCATTAATTCATGAACCCTACGACTCCAATAACCACCAAGTATCATAGTTGTTGCATATAAATTTGAAAATCACGATTGCTTCCATTTTGTACTCTCTTCCCCTGTTGATTTTAAGGTCAAACAAAAAAAAAAAACTTCAACTCCAAGCTAGATTACAAATTCTAATTAATTTATTTAACACAAGTTAATTTCATAACAACATTAAACTTTACAACAAATGCTACATAGATGCATTTCTTGTAAAATTTATCACATGTAACACATTCGCTTTTAGAAAGACATGTATATGACCTTACAAGTCAAAGTTTGGCACTGTTTCAAATAGTAATGGAGTTGAGATTATCCCAAGAGATCTTTTCTGTAGTAATATTCTATTCATCATCAGCCACCACCTCCACCTCATCTGGAGAATCATCATCATCATCACATGAGTCTCCTTCCTGAAAAAATTATGGATTTATGTTACAATATCAAAATCAAAATCAAAATCAAATTAGAAACCAATATCAAAACCACACACGTGTCATCATTTTACTGGTACACATGCCAACTCCTCTTTCATTCTCTTCTTTTTTCCATATTTCCTCTGAAACACTCATCTTCCCCATGGAACTCACTGCCACCATTAACACCACCCTCCTATTTCCCACCACTCCAACTCCAAGATCAAGAAACCCAATCACCATATCTTCCAAAAAACCAAAAAACATGTTCCATCTTTATTCAAACCCTAGAAATCCCCCTAAAAAATCCAATCTTTCTAACCCACTGTTCCACAGAACCCACAATTTCAGATGATAAAGATAACGTCATCAAAGATCAAGATTCAACCATTTCATCCGATCCCAACTTCAATATCCAAAACCCACAAAAACCCAACTTAAACCAACACAAATCTCCCCCAAATTCTTCGATTTTTCAAGAGGTTTGGTTCTTGATTTGGGTTCCGAGAGTTCTTGAGAAAGTATCGAAATCGGTTCTCCTGTTGTGAAGAGGTTCTTGAGCGATGAAGAAGAGAGGTGGTACATGTGGTATCATGGGCGATCCGGTGGGAATCTGGATCCGGGTTCAATCGGGTTGGCGGTTTCAAGTAATGGGATCCATTGGGAGAGAGGCAAATTAAAAGGTTGTTCAATATGGTAGTGATGTGGGTTTAGTCTTGAAATCGAGTAGTGATTGGTGGTGTTTTGATACAAACCTCCTCTTAGAGAGATAAGAGATATCTAGGGTTTTAAATGTAGAAATTTAAATCGTAGTGGGAGATAGAGATGGAAAAATACAAATATGTCTTTTGTAGGTGTTGACTCTTGAAGGTGTTTGAAATTTGAATACCAGAGGATATTTGAAAATGCAAAGCTTATTTTGGTAAGTCAGGTTTTGTGGAAGAAAAATCCATAAAAGCTTATACATAAAAGTGAAAGGTTAACCATCAGGTCTTTGGCCTGGTGGCCAGCTCTACTCCGTAAATGCCTCCTACATGTGAAGAGGCCTAGTGTTCGAATATTGGGGGGGACAGGAGGACTTTTCCGGTGCATACCTAAGGGGCTAGGGTATGTAGGGTCCACAAAAGTGGACCACAGGGCCTTGGGTCCCTGCCATTAAACCTTTTTTTTAAGTGAAAGGTTACCACAATCTGCATTGATATTTGATACTTTGTCTTTTAAGGGTTATACTTAAAAGAAGAAATTTGAATTTATGAAAAGAGAAGAATGGAGTAACCCTATTAGGTGGTGGTGGTTGCTACACTAAAAGCTTGTACCTTATGCATATAGAGTAGTAATTCATAGTTTTTGGACTTTTATGCATAAAATGGTAGTACCATATGCATTGTGGCTTGTGATTAAGAGTTATGCTTGAATGCATTATAAGGTAGTATAAATATTCACCAAAAATAAACATGTAAAACAATAGTTTATATATAGATAAAAATAAAACTCAATAATATATACATACACACACATATACATATATATAATATGTAGAGGCGGGTTCATGAAAACCTGAGTTTCGTTGTGAAACGAGGACAAAGAAGAGTGTTACTCCCAAATAAGTAAACAAGTATTGTAGAAGGGGGGTTGAATACAATAAAAATTTTTCACTTAATTTTTAATTCTTTATAGATAATAAATTATCAAGAATTACACTTAGCTTACAAAAGATTGTTGCGGAAAAGAATAGTAAAGCTATCCTAACAATCTAACACTTAGAAAAACTTTTAGAACACAACTTTAAAGATAACTAAGACAAAAATCTATGAAGGAGAAAAAACTAACAACTTGTTTGAAAATGCACTTAGATCACTTGAGCTGAAATCATATCTTGCATGAGAAGTCTTCACCCTTTATATACTACCCCATGCATTAAATGCAAATGACACTTGTCATTTAATGCATTGGTAGTTGATATTTCTTCAATAAATAATAAGGTATTTGAAATGACTTATCACAATACAAAAGGTAACTTTTCTACTATGATAGGACAATATCTTAATAAAATATACATGGTACAAATCTTTTTGAGATCTTTTTAAAAGAGAAAGTCTCAATCAGATCAGAACTTAAGTAAGCATCCTCTATGCAAAAGAAGTTTCCATTCCTTTTTGTCAGAAAGACATTGGGAATAAGGAATTATTGCAAATCGAGAGGATTTACTATAAAGGTACCACCGAACATAGAAGGTGTTTGGAAGTGAGAAGTTTTGTCGAAGATTCGGCAAAGGTTGCCGATATATGAGAGTTCGCGAATAAGACTTTTGCCAAAGAGGATAGATATCGACAAGAGGGATGACTGCCGAAGATGTTGCGAATCTTCGGCACTATTGGCTTAGTTCTTCTGAAGTTTATCTTGATCCACATCAGTAGACTTGCTTCATGTTGGATTCAGTTGGTCTTCGATTCACCGATCTTTTAAGGCACATCTAAGCTATTACAAAGAACCATAAAATTTCCTAAGTATGAAAATATTCAATCATTTTACATATATATAATTACAAGCGGAAAATGGGAGGTCGTCTTCAAATGTTAGATGACCCAACAATCTCTCCCTATTTGATGATGACATCTCATACTTAGCTAAAAAAGATAGGTACAGAATAAAGCATTTTGACCCTTTCTATACTCTTTTGGGTTCTTTTACACATAGACCATTCTTTTTGTTTCTTTTTGGATTTTTTAGAATATCCGACATTTATAAGTATAAAAAATGAAATAATAAGCTATACAGAATATTTACTTCAACAGCTAAATTTGTACTTTGTATTAATCGTGTAAGAAGATTACAATACAAGATAAGGAAGAAATCAAGTACAATGATTTTTAAAGAAAACACTAAGATTCTTCAAAAGGGAGACGAGGAGTGAAGTTTATCTTCTTCAGTTCGGCAGTAACAACATTGTAGAGGTCCACCGCACCCATGGGGATAATTTGAAGAATTCCACTTAGAAATATGCTATCGGCAATAGGGATTTGTTCGGCTCTGAAGAAGCGAATTTGACTGAGGGCATCGTTGAAGAAGATCCCATAAGCTGACTCAAGAATGACAGAAGTGGAGGGATGAGATACCGCAGTCGATAATGATAGGTCATGGTTGGAAATGTCTGGAACCTTTCCTTCCTTGGCCATAAGAGAAAATACTCCTTCCTTCTTGGAGGACCTTGACTTCGGTTTAGAGACAGGAGGAAGGTCGGCTCTGAGATTTTCAATTATCTTCTTTTCAGCAGGAGTATGAACAATATTGTACCGTCTTCGGTAGGAACCGAATTTCTTTTGAAGATCACGAATGAAATTTTCAAATTCAGGTTTGAGATCATTTTTGCTTTTGTCCAAGCACATCACAATCTCCATCCATTCGGTTATTCCATACCTAATAAGAGAGTCAAGTCTCTCAAAAAATGTAGAAAGATCTTCCCTTATGATAATTAGTCGAGTGGTGTCACATTCTTTGAAAGGTTTCAGAATTTTGACATCAATGATTTTGAGAGAATTCTTTCTGTTGGAGAGAGCCTTGTGGTACCAATCAATGCACATAGTTTTGGTCTCCTCATTCTTCTTTGCCGACTCCTCCAAGGCACTAAGTTGAGCAATTACAACACCTGTTGGAACCTCTGTCCTTTCAGCCTCTTCCTCAGCCAATTCCTAAGCTAACTTTTGAGATTTATCATGTTTCAATTGAGCTAGCTCAGCCCTTTTGAGTTCCTCTGCCGATAGACAAAGTTCAGAGGTAGCCTTTGGAGGAGGAGGAGCAAGTCTTAACCGAGTTCCGTCGGTAAACTGCTTCTTCCTTCCTTCTTTTAGACGCTTGGCTTCCGCAGCTTCTTCCTCAGGACTGAGGATCTTCATACCTTTGTCCTTTTTCGGTAAAGGCTCTTCCTTGGACTCTTCAACCACTTTAGAAGAGTGGTCGGTTACTTTTCCTTCAACATTGTCGATAGTAATGACAGTGTTGGTGCCTTCAATTTCAGCAGATGCCAAATGATCCTTTTTCTTCTTCAGCTTCGGTACCTTCTTTGTTGAAGAGGATGGTTTGAAGGTTCTTCCCGGCGAACACTGGTAATCACAATCTGAGGAGTATTGAGCTCCTCCTTAGATGTTTTCTCCCCCTCAGTATGAGTCGGCGAAGAAAGGCCAGCTTTAGCCGTAACACGACCGATTCGACGATCAATACGATGCAAATACCGGTGGTCATCAGGACCGAAAGCGGAGTCGCTGATGTCGATGTCAAGGGTTTCGGCACAATACCGAGCCACTGAAGCAGTCATGTCATCAAGCTTGGCATTGAACTTTGAAATAGCATCGAGAATCTGAGTGTTTACCTGATCCTGAGTATTAGCCCGCTGCTGAAGAGAGGCAAACTCTTAGTCACGAGCATTGGAGGTGGCTTTTAGAGAAGCCATAAAGAGGGTGAGATTGGTGTTATTGTCGATGAGTTTGATAACCTCTTTGAGAACAACGTCCAAAGCATCACTAATAGGGTCACGAAGACCGAGAATATCCTGCTGCATGGCTTCCATGCATTTGAAAAAGTCAGAGATCACACGTAGAACTTCGGTATTTTTCTCCTTAATGAGACCAAGGAGTTCGTCAAGAGATTTGTTGGTCGCATCAAGAGAAATAGATAGCTCTTGATCTCGGATAGAGCCCTGTTCAAGTAAGGTGATTCGGTGACCATTGGTAACAAGAAAACGGTCAAACTCACCTTGTAAACGCTCAAATTGATGCCTAAGAAAACGATGTTGCCAATTAGTATCCTGAATGTCGGCAAACACTTCAGCAGGAATGGAGAAAGGAGTTTGAGAGGGGTTCGACACATATAGAGGTGGTACCGAAGACCCTGTCCTTTTGACAGTGAGAGATGGAGGTTGGTGAGGCAAGGTTCGATGAGGTGGTGGAGGTTGTCTTTTTGGTGGGAAAACAGGTGGGGATTCATCGTCAGAAGAAGAAGAATGGGAAGATGTGTGTTTTGAAGTGGATTTAGGAGAAGGGGTAGGATTTTTTGGAGAAGGTTGCTTGGGTGACGAGTTTGGTGGGGAGGTTTTCGGTGATGAGAGAGTGGGTGAAGGAGATTTTTTGGCAGCCATTAGTTCTGCCGAAAGCATATCTTTCGGTGAAGTGGAAAAATGATCGGTTGCAACATAGGAGGTTGTGTCATCGAAAAGCATGTCCAAAAACTCAATGGTGCTCTTGGAACCGACATCTGGAATTATCGGCACTTCATCGAGTTGTGAAAATTCTTCGGGTGTGACCACGGGTGATAGGATGTGTGGTGGTGAAAATGAGCGTTAATCCGGAGAGGAGACCAACTCATCTTCATCTATCAATTGAAGTTGAGGTGAAGCTTGAGTAGGGGGCTCCATTTGTACAACCAAACCCTTTTGTGAGGGAGTGGAGGAGGTAGGTTTGGTCTTAGCAAATCCTCCTGGCCCGAAAGAGGAAATTTCAACTTCATCCGATTGTTGAGAATCGGTAGAACGATGGTGAGGTTCGGCAAAAAAGGGTTTCCTAAGCCTCTTTGAACGATACTTAGGTGGGGATTTTGAGCCTCGCTGCTTTTGAGAAGAAGGGGTGATGACTGGGGTAGACTCCGAAGGCCTCTTCGGAGTCAAAGTCATAGACGCGAATGTGGCGTTACCGGTGGCCTTTTTGTTTTAAATAGCCACCGATTTGGCTTGGGAAGAAGAAGGGGGAAGAGGGGCCACCGATTTGGGGTGACCCTGTGAATTTTGAGGGCTTTCGACACCTATATCCATAGGAACTCCCCTTACCGGATTGGGAGAAGAAATGAAATAAATCATAAATGTCGTTAGGGGGTTGTCAGTAGCCTTCAACGCTTTGTGCAAGACTTTTTTGCCAAGCTGATTAGGCAAAAAATCGTACAAGATAGTGGGCTCGGGTAAGGCAGCGTCGACAACAAGGGGTCCCGCCAATTTGTGATTGATGATCAGGAATAAAAATCTTGGAAGAGCCACGATAGGAGTGCGAAGTGGTGAGAAGACAGTAATAATAGATTCAAAGATCAACTGAGCAAAGTCTATTCGACACATAAACATTAATGCATGTGTCAGATGGGTAACGAATGACGAAGATTGATCCCACCCAGAAGTTTTGTGGGAAATGCAGTAGATTAGGTGGGAGGAAAAAGAAGTTCCAAATGCCTCCCATATTCTTGCGGAGGAGAGTCCCCGTTCCCTTTCCCTTGCCATCATGAGTGTAATTCATGACAGCAACAACCTCTTCATATTCACGGTTGGTTGGTAATGGATCATATGGCTTGTACTCCGGAAGCTCAAGAATAGTGCGTACATCTTCAACCCCGAAAGAGAGATCGGGATTTTCAGCATCAGAGAGAATAGAGGCGGATACCTTATGAGTTTGCTCATTATAGGAACAGGTAAGCCAGAAGTTACCAAGTAGCATCTTGCTCATCTTGGGAGATGAAGTGAGAGCATGGCGAAGAGGATATATTTAAATAAAGATCGAAACTTGGTTGAACTCTGGGTGTTCAACATCAGTGGTTAGACGAGCCGTGTGATTGCATGCAGGAAATGAAAGGGTTTCCCTTGAGAGTAGGGTGTTCTTGCGTGTCATAGAAGATTTAGAGGATGCCATTTGTGATTTTGATGAAGGAGAGAGAGAGTTGAAGGTTTTAGGGTAAATGAGAACCCGAGAGAGTGGAGAAGATGGTAAAAGGAAAAATGAAGGAGGTGTGGTAACTTATATAGATGGAGGGAAACCCGGATTGCAAAAAGAAATTAAATAAAACAAAAAAATAGGTATAATGATGGTTGTGGAAACGTGGGGAAGTGGAATGGCCGAAAACGGCATTTGCACAGACGTAGGGTGACGCAAAACGTCGCCTCCCTAAACCACTAGTCATATCATGCCACGTGTCAATTGGGCATTGGTGTAGACATAGGTGTCGAAGAAAGTTAGACAACATTTGTGGATAAGAACAAACCACGTCAGCTTTGATGCCGAAGTATCTTCGGCAAAGAATATTTATTCGGCAAATACATAAGGTTCGACATAAGGGTAAGCTACTGAAGAAAGGAGACTCACCGAAAAGTGATGTTTGCCGAAGGTATTAATGTCGAAGCCTTAGTATTGAGTACCGAAAAAAGATTCGGTGAGCGTTAGGCTTACCGAATGTAGGAATGGTTCGGTAGGCGAAAGAGGCTTACCGAAGTCTCGGCAATTGATGTGTTTGCCTAACACAAACAAAGTTGGTGATGGCTTAATGAAAAATTCGTTAAAAAAACATATTTATCGAAAAAGACATAGTAAAATTTTTTTTACTCAAAATTTAACATACCTAAAGATCCGACAATGAAATTGAATCTTGTTTCGTTCATAGGTTTGGTGAAAAGATCTGCAAGATGAAAGTCGGTAGGGATGAAATGAAGTTCAATGTCACCTTTAGAGATATGATCTCGTATAAAGTGATACCGAATATTAATGTGCATTGATCTAGAATGCAACACAAGGTTGTTTGCAATGGCTATTGCACTAGAGTTGTCACACAGTATAGGAACTTGTGAGTAGAACTGATCATAATCTTGGAGTTGATTCTTCATCCACAAGATCTGAGCACAGCAGCTGCCAGCTACAACATATTCAGCTTTTGCAGTAGAGGTGGAGACGGAATGTTGTTTCTTGCTGGACCAGCTAACCAAATTGCCACCTAGTAATTGGCAGCTCCCTGTTATGCTTTTTCTATCTACTTTAGATCCTACAAAGTCAGAATCTGAATAGCCAATTAGATCAAAACCTGAGTCTTTGGAATACCAAAGACCCATATTCATAGTACCCTTTAGGTACCGAAAGATGCGTTTTACAGCAGTCAAATGAGATTCCTTAGGATTGCTTTGATAACGCGCACAAAGACACTTAGCATACATAATATCAGGTCTACTAGCAATAAGATAAAGAAGAGACCCAATCATTTCTCTATAAATGGTGATGTCAACTGGTTTACCAGCTGGATTAGCATGACTTTTAAGAGGTGGTGCCATGGGAGTTTTCATGGGAGAGCAATTTTCAAATTGAAACTTCTTGAGAAGGTCACGAATGTATTTGCTTTGATTTATAAAAATTCCTTCCAAAGTTTGTTTGATTTGATGACCAAGAAAGAATGTTAGCTCACCTATCATGCTCATCTCATATTTACTTTTCATGAGAGAGGAAAACTCCTGACAAAGAGATTCATCAATGGCACCAAAAATGATATCATCCACATAGATTTGAAAAAAATTATATTACCTTTGGTATTCTTGAGAAAGATAGTGTTGTCAATCTTACCTCGGGTATATCTGTTGGAGAGAAGAAAGTCTGATAGAGTATCATACCAGGCACGAGGAGCCTGTTTGAGACCATAGATAGCTTTATCTATTTTGAACACATAGTCTGGATGAGTTGGATCTTCAAACCCTGGAGGTTGTTTCACATAGACTTCTTCAACAAGTTCTCCAATGAGAAATGCACTTTTGACATCCATTTGAAAGACCCTAAAGTTCTTGTGAGCAGCATGATCTAGAAAGATTCTTATTGCCTCAAGTCTAGCAACAGGAGTAAAGGTTTCGTCAAAATCAATTCCTTCCTCCTGTCGGTATCCTTGAGCAACAAGCCTAGCTTTGTTTTGAATGACAGTGCCTTCCTCATCCATCATGTTTCTGGAGATCCACTTAGTTCCAATTATAGTCTTTCTAGAAGGATGAGGTACAAGTCTCCAAACTTTGTTTCTTTCAAATTGAGATAGCTCTTCTTACATGGCAGTGATCCAACACGGATCGGCTAGAGCTTCCTCAACTTTCTTTGGTTCTATGATAGAGAGAAATTTCACATAGAAGCAGATATTTCCAATACCTCTTCTTGTCTTAACACCTGCCTATTGATCTCCTATGATCTGCTCAATAGGGTGATCTTTGGTATATTTAGTAGCTGGTGAAAGAGGTGCAGGAAATGGACTTGAAGAGTATGAGGGAGATGGTTCGGTAGAGATGATGTGATTAGGTTGATGAGAAGTGTTTTGAGGTTGAGTTTCGGCAGGGAGTTTGGTGACCACAAGTTGAGGATTCGGTTCGGCAGAGGATGAGGATCCTGCTGAATTTTGATTGTTCTGAGAAGGTAAATTTTCCGAAAAGGGGACACTTGGGGGTCCTGTCGAATTTTGATAATGAGAATCTTCTCCTACACAAGAAGTGATCCATTGATATAGCTCATTATCATCACAAGAAAGAGAAGATGACTTTTGATCATCAAACTTTACGTATATTGATTCTTCTATACATTTTCTCCTGAAATTGTAGACTCTATAGGCTTTAGAAGTTAGATAATAGCCCATAAAGATTCTTTCATCAGCCTTGGGATAAAATTTCCCAAGATGTTCTCGATCATTTAAAATGAAGCACACACAGCCAAAAACGTGAAGAAAGCTGATGTTGGGTTTTCGGCCATAAAAGACTTCATAAGAGGTCTTGTTGTGTCTTTTCACTATGGTAGACCTGTTTTGAGTAAAACAGGTTGTGTTGACAGCCTCAGCCCAGAAATAGGTAGGAAGATTAGATTCACTCAGCATAGACCGTGCAGCTTCACATAGAGTTCTGTTCTTTCTTTCTACAACACCATTTTGTTGTGGTGTTCTACCAGCTGCAAAGTTTTGGGAAATGCCCTTATCATTGAAAAAGACATCCAAGGAAGAATTTCTGAATTCGGTGTTGTTGTCACTTCTGACAGATCGAACATGTTGACCGTTGAGAACTTCAGATTTCTTGATGAAATTGATGATTTCTGTAGATCCCAGTGCAGTGCAATCACAAGTAAATATGATCAAAGATGAACAGTTTATAGGCCACAATAACTAGTCATATGATTGATAATACTTCAAAGGTTTAGGTTTACAGAGAGAATTTCTGATCAGGGTTTGTAAACCTAATGACTAGAAAACTGAATAATGAAATTATGAACTTCTAACCTTACAAATGAAATAGAAAACAACTTTAAATACTTAGGCACGCAGGCCTGATGGGCTTATGGGCTTGGGCCCATCTAATTAAAACAACTATTAGTTAATTACATATTGAACCCTTATAAATACTTTATTCCACTTTCAACGCACAGGACTTTTAGTCCTAACAATCTCCCCCTAAAGTTGAATAAAGCATTTATCTTCTTGAAAAACTTCAGGCCTTCATCTTCTTTCCCTCTTGAATCTTTGAAGAACTTTGGTGTTGCATGTCTTCATGTCTTTCCATGCTCCCCCTTGAATAAAGCTCTTGGTCTTCATAGTATCAACTTTGTAACCAGATTCAATGTACAGTAACATCGACTGAACGCACTATCAAGCACCTTTCAGCTGTAAAAACTCAATCACATCGGATCAGCGCACAAGAAAAATAATGTGAGAGTTACTTGACATTCCACGGTGCTTCTTCAGTTTAAAACAAAGAATCTGTCTTTGAACCGCGAGTTGAATAGGTTTGTTTTCTTCTCAAGAACTTGTTTCAATCATCGCATAGGAGGAATGATAAACAAACTTGTAGCAAACACCACATGATACGTGAAACGGGAAAGAATCAATACAAACTTGGAAAACTTCACTGTCTTCAGACAAACAAATTTAGCATTAAACTCATATATTCATCTCTTTGATCTTTAGACCGTCTTCAGAAAAACAAACTTTCTTTCTTCAAAACTTTGAAATTGAACTTTGAAAAATTCTCCCCCTTTTTGATGATTGTGAGCATCATGATCATCAAAACTTCTTCAATTTCAACGCATTCTTTGATCTCCCCTTTATGATAATATGATATTCTTCGTCCTTTGATCTGAGTATCCGTCAATTCATGAAATGTATATATCCGAATCTTTTCAAATTCAGATATAATAGGATTTGTAAATCTGAATCAACAAATGATACAGTTAGTATGCCTGTAAGTAGCACGGAGCCACTTTGTACAACGGATGTACATTGGAAAGGAGTTTTTGTGATGTTCACTCCCCAGGGGCTTCCATTCAATCATCGAAAAACCACAAAGGAATTTTCTATGAATGTTATGACAAGAAAACTCATTTCTTGTGTGCTCGTGAAAGTGTAGAAATGATTGAAGCTACTTAGCTTGATCAGGCTCAAATTGTGTAAACTGTTGAGACAGCAACAGATATTACACGGACTCAATGTGCATGAAAGAGGTGAGAAGGTGGGGCAACTTTCCTTCTTTCTCAATATCTAAATCTTCCAAATGAATACTAGATAGCAGATATGCTGCGTCCCCAAAGAAAATTAAACATTTCTTTGTTAAGAAAGAAACGAGTGGTTGGTGGGGTTATAGCAAGAGTTGGCATGGGCTAGGTGCCTTTTCAATGATGGTCACCAAAGAATGTGAACCAATCAGAATATGTGGCTGCTCGACTCAGAAAGTGGTTGGTGCAGAGTTCTGATATTCTTTTAACTCTGTTCTCACACCCTCTTTCTTTTTAACATTAAAGCTCACTTCTAACCAAAATCTCTTTTTCATTTTTCCGCTCAGCACAATGAGAAAAACTCAACCCGATGAGTTATCTCCCCCACTCTTTGATTTATGACCCCTCACCCCTCAAATCACTCTAGGATAACTTCCGAGGTAGGAAACACTGGTTTACGTGAATCCATGGAAGTTCTGTTTAAGCTCACTCACAAATCCCATGTAATTCCTATAAATAATGTATGCTCAACAGTTTAACTTGACCAGTTAAGCACATATAAGATAACACTGTCAAAATGTATGCTCATTTAAAAATATGAATGAATTTTGAGCATTTGAACTTTGAAGATTTCTCAAAACAAGAATATCGAATGAATGAAATAAAATCACGAGATTTGTTTTGAGAATCTGACAATGTAACAATCAGATCAAATAAATTGGTTAGGGTAACAAAGATTTGGATATTTTGTTTATATGAACGAATATAAACAATTTTGCAATGAAAGCACAAGATTAGAACTTATGATTGATGCTCAACAACATTGAATTTCAAACGGGGGTATTACCATCGAAAAAATTGGTTCGTTATGAGACATGGTAATAACAAGTACAAATGAAGTACTGAACCTGTGTGTGTAAATACGTTTCAGTATAAAGACAAGATAATACGCAAGTATTGACCATTAGAAACACACAGTCAGTTAAACATTAATCTAAAAAAAATGAAAAACATTTAAAATCACACTTCTAAATTCATAAAATCATTTGAGAATCAGAAGTGGTTTGAACATTTCAGAACCCGTTTTTCATGCTTGAAAGTTGTTCTTCTTTCAAACACTCAGAGATCTAGGATTAGAAGATATTTACCTTTAAGCTCCCCCTGAAATCATGATATAATGATTTAGGTCTTTTAAGCTCCCTTGGATAGTTGCAAAATATCCAGGTCTGAACGTTGAAGAACGGGTCCTGATCTGTCATGTGATCAGAAGCCAAAATTCGTTGAAGTCCGGGTTCTAAGCTGATTTACTTAGAATCCATTGTTCTTCTACTCCCCCTTGACAGTAGGTGCCTGCAACAAAGAATCAGTTTTCGAATTTGGTACCCACTGGTATTTGGGTCCATGAATGTTAGTTGCAGTTCTTGTGGGGGATATAGAATAAGAACCATACCAGAAATGATCCCTGGATTTGTGAATGTGATCATGTGTACGACAATAAGAACAATGGTATTTCTTACCTGACAACCTGAGTAATTGATCTCTCGAGTAGATATGATCAGGTTTACCATTACTCTCTTTGTTCTTCTTGGCATTAGATGCATGCACACACGATTCTCTTTCTTTCAGCTCATCTTCAACTGGTTTCTTCTTCCAGACCAGTTCCTCATCTTTGTATCTCCTTCTTCTTTGATGTGTACTTGAACCATCTATATTGCTATCATAGAAAAGGTTAGTTTTACGAATCCGATCAAAAGATTTAACTGACCTTTGTGGAGAGACAGATTTATGATTTGTACTTGATACAGACTTTTCAAGCACTTTAATCGTCGAAGCAAAGTTGTCTCTTTCTTTAACAAGCAGGTCAATCTTCTTCGTGAATTCAAACTTCGTTCTCTGCTCTTTTAGTGCCTTCTCAGATAGTTCAGATAACTTGGCAGTCAACTTTTTGATCTCAGTCTCAAACATGCTTCTCTCTTCTTCAAATCCCTTCTCAGCATCATTTCTTTGGCCGGATATTTCTTTGAAGAATCCCACATTCTTTTGTTCAATGGCCTTCTTTTCTTTTTCAAACTTTTCTCTTTCAAGGATGATTACTTTCCCGAAAGCAGAAACTTGTTGAGAAAGTTTTATGCATTTCAGCTCAACTTCCTTCTTCTCATCAGCACATTTTCTCGAGAATTCTGAGAACTGCTTTGCGAAAGATTTCTCTTTAGTCTCAAAATCATATTTGTGTTTAGCAAGCAGTTGCTCCAAATCAGATAAACGCTTTTGAAGTTCTGCATTTACATCTTTCAGATCAGATATCTTTTTCTCATAGCTTTCAGCGGAGACTGGTTGCTGAGGTTTAGCTTCCAAAATAGAAATCTTTCCTTTTAGCTCAGAGTTCTCAGCTTCCAATTTTCTTCCTTTTAAAATATCATTTGGCCCTAACACCAACCATTCAGTACAATCCCACAACTCTTTTCCTGTCATTTTGTAGGTATTTATTTGATCAATAAGTTCACTAAAAATGTCACGAAAAAATTCACAAGTAATACTATCAGTCATATAATTTCGAGCTATATTGTTAGCCCTCTCTCTTTCCTCCTTTTCCACAGGTGAAGCTTCTGTAGGAATCTGGGATTGCATCTCCCCTTCAGTCAAAGATAATCTGATGTAGGGACCCACCTCATGTTTGTCCACACAGTTCAAAAAATGAACTTTCCACTCTTCATATTCTCTTTTGGACTGCAGCCTTGGTAGGTACACCATTTTGATCGTTTCGAATAGAATGTATTCGCTCCGGCTTTGAAGAGAGATGAAACTTGAAAGTGCAGGGACCAAAAGTGACAAATTATGAAACTTGAAAGTTTCGGGTCATAAATGACACACTACTGAAACCTTGAAGTACGGTGGCTAAAAGAAATGCACTGCAAAATGATCGTGAGACAAAAAACCCGGTCGAGCAGGGTTTAGGGTTTAGGCGGTCGAGCAGGGTACCGGTCAAGCAAAGGACCGGTATAGAGAATGTATCGGTCGAATCATAAGAATATACCGGTCGAACCAAAGGACCGGTGATGTCGAAGTACCGGTCGAACAAAAGACCGATAATGGCAATGTACCGGTCGAACAAAAGACCGGTAGGGACAAAGTATCGGTCAAAGACTAGAGTAACAAGTACCCGGTCGAATGGTAAGACCGGAGTAACAAGTACTCGGTCGAGTGGTAAGACCGGATTGAGCAAGTACCTGGTCGAAGGTGCAAGACCGGGGAATACAAGTATCCGGTCGAAGGCTCAGGTCGAATGACTATCAAATACGATAAACTGATAAGATCGAATAACTAATAGGGCCGATAAACACTAAGAATTGACCGAAGAACACGATGAATTTCTGGGATTCGACCAAGATCAAACCCAGAAACTTCAATCGACTGAAGAACACGATAAATTCAACAGAAAGCAATTCGATCGATGCGATCAAAAACCACATATAGATTTCGATTCTTCGATCGAAGGTAACACATATAATCAACCACTATTCGACCGGAAACACCTTTTTCAGAAAAAAAAATAGACCGAAAGCGATAAGATCATACAGATCGATAAACACAGTAAGCGAACCCTTAGACCGATAGCAAACAATGAAAAGAAAAAAAATTCCCAGATTCGATCGATAAGAACTTTAATTTTCCAGAAAAAAATAATCGATCGAACACAGAAAAAACTTTAACTTTGCAGAAGTAGATTAAACAAATAATCAGATAATCACAATAAGCATATAAAGCAATTAATATCAATAATCGATTATAGGGTTTCGGACAAACCTTTTTGAGGATCAAACCTTTTTGCCTTTCTGCTCTGATACCAATTGTAGATCCCAGTACAGTGCAATCACAAGTAAATATGATCAAAGATGAACAGTTTATAGGCCACAGTAACTAGTCATATGATTGATAATACTTCAAAGGTTTAGGTTTACAGAGAGAATTTCTGATCAGGGTTTGAAAACTTAATGACTAGAAAACTGAATAATTAAATTATGAACTTCTAACCTTACAAATGAAATAGAAAACAACTTTAAATACTTAGGCACGCAGGCCTGATGGGCTTATGGGCTTGGGCCCATCTAATTAAAACAACTATTAGTTAATTACATATTGAACCCTTATAAATACTTTATTCCACTTTCAACGCATAGGAATTTTAGTCCTAACAATTTCTTAAGAAGTGTCATTTTTGTACCTGAGAAAAGACACCCAAGTGTAACGTGTAAATTCATCAACAATTACAAGAATATACCTTTTTCCACATAGGCTTGGAGTGCTGACAGGGCCATATAGATCCATGTTCAACATTTGAAGAGGTGTGGTGATGGAGAAACACTGCTTGGTTTTGAAATAGGACTTTGTTAATTTCCCTTACTCACATGCTACACATAGCTTTTCTTTAGTAAAGGAGATTTTCGGCAGTCCCACAACTAGCTCTTTGTTAGAGAGAGCATTTAACGTCTTGAATTTGATATGAGATAGACGTTCATGCCAGGTCCAATTCTTCTTTTCAGAGTCTTCAGAAATGAAACATATGCTTTCGCCTTCTGCTGATTTGTAACTCATATTGATGACATACACATTGTCCTTTCTAAAACCAGATAGGACAGTGTGAAAGTGTCTATCAGTAATGAGACAATCATGCTCTCTAAAAATCATAGAGTAGCCCAAATCACACAGTTGACTAATGTTCAGAAGATTGGGCATTAATCCTTCTACATAGGCCACCTTGTTGAATGTAATGAAACCATTAGAGAGAGTTCCATAACCTTTAGTAGAACCACGAGAGTTGTCATCAAAAGTTACAGTTGGTCCCTTTTCAGTCACATAGTTTATTGGAATATAGTTATTGTGGGTCATGTGACGTGTGCATCCGCTATCAAGATACCAAGTTTGATGATGTCCAATGACCTACAATCACAAAGAAACCAGTCCTTTGGTACCCATTTTGATGTGGGTCATTTAGGGTTAGAAGAAAAGGAAGAACCATCTACAATATATATGTCAATACGTTCCTTGGGGAAGTCCTTAGCCAAGTGAAAAGTGTCACCACAATTGTAACTGTCAGGATCGAATTCTCAACAAGAATTAATTCTCAGAAACAATATCAAAGAAGTTTGCGGAATAACACTTTGATATTTAATCAAACAGAAAATCAACACAATAGATATGAAGAACAAACTGTAAACTTGTATTGAATGTTTTGAAGTTACAAGATTACACACTCAACCTCAATATTGATGAACAGGCTCACCAATACGAATTCTACTTCTCTAGAATTAGGATTTATGCCTTGAGGTTGATTTTCTCTCTAAAAGAATGAATTACTCTCAAATTATCTTCTATCTATTCTATACATATACTAGTCAAAAGATAATTACAATAATTAAACAAATCTTCAGTATATCTTCCATGTATATCTCAAAGCTTCCATAATCTTCAGATTATCCAGCTGTCATTCTTTCCATCCGAATCTCTTAAGCAGCACTAACCATGATCAGCAGCATTAACTTCTTCTAGCAGCATTAACTACTAAGCAGCACTAACTACTAGCAGTACTAACTAGCTAAGCAGTACTAACTTTGTTCAAGCAGCACTAACTTTGACTAGCAGTATTAATAGTACTAGCAGTAGTAACACTCAGCAGTACTAACCTTTAAGTCTTCTAGCAGTAGTAACTTTGAATCAGCAGCATTAACCATACTTGATGAATTATTCAGTTCCCAACAATCTCCCCCTAACTTGACTTTTAAGAAAAGAAGTCAAGTTCTTCAGAATTAATCTCCAAGATGCTTTCAACACCTCTGATTCAATTTCCCAAATTTGGATCTAGGCCCAAACTTTGATTTACAGTTCTTCTCACCACAATCTTGGCCATCTCTGAATCCTTTGTACAAACCAGTGTAGCTTTAAGCATCCCTTCTAATTTCTCCTTGCTATGCTCATAGATTTTGTCCACCAGGTAGTATTCATGATAACAATTGTGAATAGTAATCATGTATACTCCACAGTTTTCAAACAGTATCCATTTGTCAATCTTCTTGAATATGAACTCATGCATATGATCTTTAATCCTATGGTGCACTCTTTCAGGCTCAAACATCATGCACAAGTATTCCAATGTCACTTTGAGAAGATTCTCTTCAGAACCTTTCAACACAGGTTCATAAAGTTTCATCCCAACTTTATATAGTTCTTCCATATCAGCTCTTGAACAACTTCTGATGACTTTCCCCCATGTTGAATAAGCTTCAAATGAACCATCAGCTCTCTTGATTCTGAAGAAATTCTTTCCATTGTCTCTCAAAATATCCCAGAAGATGATCTTTGGAGCTTGCATAGAGATTGGAACAGCTTTCAAAGGTTCCACTATTGTCATGTACGGATCCATACTTTCATCTGTTTGCTTAGTGACCTGCTCTGGACTCTGTACTGGCTCTGTTGGGGATGTGACTGAAGGTTCTGCTTCCTTTTCAGTTTCTTCCACCCTAGGCCTTTTCAACTGCCTTTTTGGAGCAATTGATTTCACTCTTTTTCCAGACTTGGCTTCTATACCAACATTTCCAGGTTCTTCCTTCTTCTCTTCTGCTTCTTCTTTGGAAGGTGTGGTTTCCTCAGGGAATGGTTGTTGGATGTTGAGATCATGTCTCTCTTTCATCCTTCTCTCAGCCTCCTCCCTTTGTACTGAATCCCCTTGAAGCTTGGCCATTTCCTTGTTATACAACTCTTCAATCTGAGAGAATGCCATGTGGGTAAACATCTCCCCCTTAACACCAATTGCACCTTTCAGGAAGTTTATCATTTTTCTTCTTTCCTGATTGGCCAAAAATGTCTTGGAGGGTTGTCTTTTCTGCTTTTGTTTCTGAATTGGCATCTTCTTAACTTGGAGTTTCTTGGCCTGAGTTGCTGTCTGAGTTGCTTCTTTCAAACTCTTTTGGTATTCTGCATTTAACTTCTTGGCCATTATCCTTGCAAGCTCTCTATCAGTTTCTGTTTGAAATTGCTCCTCTTTTTCCATTTTCTCTTGAAGCTGCTTTGCCATCTCCTCATCCATTTCAATCTGACTCCTCTTCTTTGAAGGTTGTTCAGGTTCAATCATCTTTCCTTTTCCTTTTATATCCTCCTTCATTTTCTTCTTTTGAGGTTCTCCTTCATTGATGACCACTCCTTTGGCCTTTTGAGTAGCCTTAGGAGTGTCATTCTTTGCTTTTACTAAAGTCTCTGCTATCTCCATTTCTTCCACAGAGAGCCCTATTTCTGCTGCTTCAGTTTCTGCTGCTACTTTTACTTCAGCAGCAGTAACTGTTTCTGTTTCCATCTCTTCCTCTGTCTCCCCCTCAACTTCAGCTTTCTTTTCAACAGTTTCCCCTTCATGCTTCTCCCCCTTGTTGAAAGAATCTTGAACTTTGTCCCTCTTTTTGAGTACAAACTGTTTCCTTCTTTTCTTTTGAACTAGCCTGGTCACCATCTTCTTCAATTTTTCAATCTGGACTTGTTGTGACAGGATCACCAGCTTCATCTCCTCTATTTCTTTTCCTTGTTTCAGAACATCTAGGTTGATGTTACCCATTGCCTCCATCAATTCATCATAGGTATATCTGTCCTCACCTTCTCCAGGAGTGTTACCCCCTATTGAAGGATCATGGGATCTTTTATTAGTGGAAGTCTTCTGCCTAGCAGAAGCCCTGTCCACCCCTGTGGTTTCTTGGCACCAGGGACCTTCAAATGATTGCTCATTCAAAGTTGCCATGGGGGAGGTCTTATTGATGTTACCACTTTCCTCCTCTGTGCTAGCAGGAGTAGTGGCAGCCTCATCACCCATATGCTCTACCTCCTCCTCAGAGAGCACCTCCTTTGGGTTGGGAGACACCCTTGTGGTTTCCCTTTGAATATTCTCTAGGGGAGAATTCTCCCTTAGAGGGCTTAAAGGCTGAGAGGGTAATGGTACAAGAAGGGAAGGAGCCTTCTTTACCTGTTTTCTCTTGTAAGTTTGGGTGATAGGAGAGGTTGGTTTTTCAAGAAGGGACTGGGGAATTGATTTTGAGAGGGAAGGTTGGGCTTGGCTAGCAGTGGGTTGGTCTAATGGGGGCCTTGACCCTGCTGCCATACCTTCATTGGTTTGGGACACCACCATCATTGTAGAGAACAATGGGGTGTCAACTCCTTCAGAGTCCCCAGCATATCTTCTCATATTTGAGAAAACCTTGCCTTTAGGGGGTTTTGGTACATAAATTCCATCAGAATGAGGAATATCCGTCAATTCATGGTTGATAACTGCTTGAACAAACCTGGGATACATATAAAAGCTCTTTTTGTTTCCCATGTTTGAGACAAGATCATTGAAAATCATTTGTGAAAAATTGTACCTTCTGGCAGTGGCCAAACAGACCAAAGCATAAGCAATGGGACTGCTGAACTCACTCCATCCAGTGGTCTTTTTAGAAATGCAGTGCATCAAGGTATGAACAAGAAAACGCCATTGAGGTGAGAATTTAGCTTTTGAGAACTTAAAAACACCCAATGGGCCTCCATACCCCATTCTTGTCAGAGTAGAAAACAGTTCATCATTAGGGATAGAAGTTATACCAGTGGCATCGTCTAGACGTAGACTGATGCGTACTATCTCTTCAGTAACTGTCAATGGATTGCCACATACTGTCGTCTTGATCATTCGCACACCATTCTCAGTAACAATGGTGGCATGTGCCCAGAATTGTCTCTGATGCTCTATAAAGATAGTTGGAGACATAGTGATAGCATAGGCAATGTGGCTAGTCTTCAGAAAGTCGACTATCTGATGAAAGCCTTCTGCTTGTTTTGGCTTTTGGAGCATCGCAATTTCATTGTGCTCGTCAATGAACGCCATTGATGCCATTGAGCTTGAAGATTCTTGCCTGAAAACTTTGAACTTTGAGAGAGAAAGGGTTTAGAGCGCAAGTGAATAGTATGCAGAGAGTCGTTATAAGCTTTTAGGCGGGCAAAGAGTATTTATAGTATTCGAAACATAAGCAGTATTAACTACTAGCAGTATTAACTACTAGCAGTATTAACTACTAGCAGTATTAACTACTAGCAGTATTAACTGAAAGCAGTATTAACTACTAGCAGTATTAACTGAAAGCAGTATTAACCACTAGCAGTATTAACTACTAGCAGTATTAACTGAAAGCAGTATTAACTACTAGCAGTATTAACTGAAAGCAGTATTAACTACTAGCAGTATTAACTGAAAGCAGTATTAACCACTAGCAGTATTAACTACTAGCAGTATTAACTGAAAGCAGTATTAACTACTAGCAGTATTAACTGAAAGCAGTATTAACTACTAGCAGTATTAACTGAAAGCAGTATTAACTACTAGCAGTATTAACTGAAAGCAGTATTAACCACTAGCAGTATTAACTGAAAGCAGTATTAACCACTAGCAGTATTAACTACTCTTATACTTTTTGACACCATCCTTTTTCTCTTACTACTTTGTTCATCCCCTGATCCTTTTCTTCTTGATCCTTCATGATCATTATTCCCTCTGGAGTATTTCTAACCACTTGTCAGGATCGAATTCTCAACAAGAATTAATTCTCAGAAACAATATCAAAGAAGTTTGCGGAATAACACTTTGATATTTAATCAAACAGGAAATCAAAACAGAATATAATCAACAAACTGTAATTTTCTTCTTTTTCAGTACCAACTTCTTGATATGATCTATCTGCTAGTGATAAGAAGTGATCACCTTTTCATCTCTTTTACCTCCATAATTTGATCGTGAACTTTCAGACTAATTGTACCAAGTGTATCCATCAATTCTTTGTAGTTAAACTGTCCTCACCTCCTTTAGATGTTTTACCACCTTTGAAGGATCCTTGGATCTTTTAGTAGAGATCTTCTGCCTATCAGAAGCACCTTCTACTCCCTTGGTTTCTTGGCACCTGGGACCTTTAGATAATTACTCATCTAAAGTTGCCATGGGGAAGGTCTTAGTAATGTTCACACTGTCCTGTCCTTCACTTTGTGCAAAGTCAGTAGTGTGAGCCTTACAACCCATATGCTCTTGCATCTCCTTATTGAGCACCTTCTTGAGGTTGGGAGACACCTCTATGGTTTCCCTTTGGATATTCTCTAAAGGAGAATCCTCCCTTAGAGGGCTTAAAGGCTTAGTGGGTGAAGGTACAAGAAGGGAAGGAGCCTTCTTTACCTGTTTTCTTTATCTGTTTTATTGGTGAACTTGGCTTATGAAGTAGAGACTGTGGGATAGATATAGAGTGGGAAGGTTGGGATTGGCTAGCAGTGGGAATGTCTAATGAGGGCCTTGACCCTGCTGCCATACCTTCTTCAGTGTGGGACACCACCATCATTGTAGAGAACAATGGGGTGTCAACTCCTTCAGAGTCCCTAGCAGATCTTCTCATGTTTGAGAAAACCTTGCCTTTAGGGGGTTTAGGTACATATACCTCATCAAAGTGAAGTATGTCCGTCAATTCATTATTAAGTACTTCTTGTACAAACTTTGGATACAGATAAAAGCTTTTTGATTGATATCCAGGTTTGACATAAAATCAATGAAGATCATTTTTAGGTATAGAAAACTTACATTAGCAGTAGTAACACTTATCAGCAACATTAACACAGACTGGCAGTAGTAACACATACCAGCAGCATTAACACAGACTGACAGTATTCACTGAACTAGAAGTACTAACTACCTTTCAGTATTAGCAACCTTTTTCACTTTTCTTACCTTCTGCTGGATCAAAAGTAACATGTCCTCCATCAAATCTTTTAAAGAATTTGAAGGCAATCCATGTTCCTTGTTATGTGCCAAGAGCAACCATTATCTTCATTCCAAATGCTCTTCCTCTTGAGCTTTTGATTGCCCTGCACACTTGATAAATCAGTTAGTCTTTGATGGAACCCAAGCCAAAGTGGTCTTGGGTTGACCTTTCTCATTAATATAATCTGTCAGTTTGGTCTGAATGAGTTGTTTAGGAATCTCATGACTGGAGTACTTTGTCAAGATTATAGGCTTGGCTGCATTACTACTAGAAGCAACACTAGCCTTGTTAGCAGTACTAACTTGGTTAGCAGTACTAATCAAGTAAGCAGCACTATTCTTGTAAGCAATACTATCTGGGATAGCAGTACTAACAGGTTTCTTTGCAATTGGAACCCAAACTTGAGCAAAGTTGTTTGCTTTCTTTGTCTTTAAGTTACTCCTTTGTTTATTTGAAGTATTTTTCTTAGTTTTAGCAAACTTGTTTTGAACATGAGACTTTTTAGGTGCTCTGTTCTCAGCCATTTGATTCCTTCCTTGCTTCCTATAACCAAAGGAGTTTTGAGTTTGTCTTTGAAAATTAACTCTTTGGTTGATAGGATTGAAATAACAGTATTTGGCAACATGATTAAGCTTTCCACAGATAAAACAAGGTTTTGGTCTATTGATTTTACTCAGATCAACCCCTTGTTTTTGTGCCCACTGATTATTCCAATTTCTCTGATTTCCCCTCCTTTTATCATGTTTTTGGGGCTCAGATTTATTGCAAGTACACTGTTTGCAAGGGACAGGATTCACAACTGTTGTCTGTTTGTAGTGGACCTTACCAGACTTTCCCTCTGTCTTTTCTATGTCCTTAGATTTGACCCAAGTCTTTCCACATCCCTCATTGGTGATAATGTGATTTTCTAGGGGAATCTCACCACTCACAGTGTTCTCCTTACTCTTATTATTAGAGTACTCTCCTTCAGAGTCTGTTTCAACCACCACTTTGTCTAATGGATCTACCTTAGTGGCTTCATCAGACAATTCCTTCCTATTCTTGGTCTCTAGCAAGTCTGATATAGGAGGGATGTAATTGTTGTTGTATGGTGGTGGTGTGGTGTTATAACCTATTCCTCTTCTAAGCTTGTCATGGATTTGAGTTTGGAGCAAAGAGTCCATTGCTTTAGAAGCATTGGAAAATTTCTCAATATCCAGCTTTGCTTTCTCAAACTCACTCTTTATCTTCTCATTCTCCTCTTCTTTCTGTTTAAGCTTAGACTCATACTGATCTTTCTCCCACTTCCAGTAGTTTGACTCATAAGAGTGTTGAAGCTCATTGGCTTGGAAACTCTTGATCTGTTCCTCAAAACTCTCAACAATTCTTACATAGTCTTTTATATCTCTCTCTAATCTTTTAAGGTCATCACTCATTGTCTGGTTGTGATCCCTGTACCTTTTAACAGTTTCCATGCAAGTTTTAGAGCAAAGATTAGACATTACCTCTGTGGGGATTTCTGTGCTTGAAGAATCTGAAACTTTAGCCATTGATGATTTCTGATTTCAAGGAAGAATGATGATTGCAGGTTTCTGAGAATACTTGCTCTGATACCACTTGTCAGGATCGAATTCTCAACAAGAATTAATTCTCAGAAACAATATCAAAGAAGTTTGCGGAATAACACTTTGATATTTAATCAAACAGAAAATCAACACAGTAGATATGAAGAACAAACTGTAAACTTGTATTGAATGTTTTGAAGTTACAAGATTACACACTCAACCTCAATATTGATGAACAGGCTCACCAATACGAATTCTACTTCTCTAGAATTAGGATCTATGCCTTGAGGTTGATTTTCTCTCTAAAAGAATGAATTACTCTCAAATTCTCTTCTATCTATTCTATACATATACTAGTCAAAAGATAATTACAATAATTAAACAAATCTTCAGTATATCTTCCATGTATATCTCAAAGCTTCCATAATCTTCAGATTATCCAGCTGTCATTCTTTCCATTCGAATCTCTTAAGCAGCACTAACCATGATCAGCAGCATTAACTTCTTCTAGCAGCACTAACTACTAGCAGTACTAACTAGCTAAGCAGTACTAACTTTGTTCAAGCAGCACTAACTTTGACTAGCAGTATTAATAGTACTAGCAGTAGTAACACTCAGCAGTACTAACCTTTAAGTCTTCTAGCAGTAGTAACTTTGAATCAGCAGCATTAACCATACTTGATGAATTCTTCAGTTCCCAACAGTAACATTTACGATAAATGAACACCTTTTTAGATTTTTGAGAAGGTTCTTTGGATTTTCCCTTGGACTTGACTTTAAGGGTTTTGAAAATAGTAGGAAGAATGGTTGACTTGAGACGAGTAGGAAGAATACTAGGTATGGCTCCTAGAATTCCCTTTTCAGAGGAAGGATGAAAAGAAATAGAGATTTCCTTAGACTTTGACTTTTTCAAGTTTACTGATCTGGGAATGAACTCAATAGGTGGGACCTAAGACTTACCTTTTGGAAAAGATGTCACCTTTATTTTTGTGGGAAGATCTATAACAATGATTTCCCTTTATCAAGGAAGGTAGGTTTCATGGAAGAAGAAGAGGAAGAAGAGGCTTCACCAAAATTCAAAGATTTAAACATATTATCCACAGGTTTAACAAAGTCATTCGAATCTTAGTCCTCCTCAAGTTGGGGTTTATTTTGTTTAGCAGAAACAAAAACTCCAAATTTTCTAGAATCACGAAGATCCATAGAATATACAGAGCCAGAATCTCCTGAGACAGAATCAGTACATTCAGGAGAGTAAGAAGGAAGTTTAGAGAAAGAAGGAGGATTTTGAGAAAAAAAAGGAAGATCCTGAGAGGGAGGATAGTCAACCTCCATTTTGCCATAACCTAAGCCAAACTTATCATCACCAGTTACCTGGTCTTGAAAAATCTTTTCGAGGTTTTTGGAAGAAGTTGTCCATTTGTTGACTATTTCTTGTTCTTTTTAAAGACTTTTAAACAATTTATTCTTTTCTTTTGCAAGAACAAAGTTTATAGTTTTTAAATCTTCTAACTCATCTTTTATTTTGTCAAAATGATTTAGCTGTGTAAGGCAAACTTGAAGTTGGGAAGAAAGAGATTTGATCTGAGCATTGGCTCTTTTCTTGGCATCCTTTTCATTATGATAAAGCACCGTTAAAGAGTCATATGCTTCGATCTTTTCGTCATTAGAGAGAGAGAGTGAAAGGGATGTACCTGGGAAGAAGAAGAAGAGCACTCAGTAGAAAAGTCCATCATTGTGTCAGTATCCTTGGCCACATCATTAGTCTTGGCCATAAGACGTTTGCTTGAAATTTCTTTCTCACTGTCAGAGGTGGGCTCATCAGCCCAATCATGGGATTCAGCCGTTAATCCTTTTCCTTTACGAAGAGAGATTTCATTTCTTTCCTTTTCTCTCTTGTATTTAGCTTTATATTTTTCAGCTCGATCAGAATGGTCTTTGAAGGAAGAGGAAGAAGATTTTCTAGAGTGAGAACGACCAGTAGAAATAGATCTTATTCTCCTTCCTTTAGAAGAATTGGAAGAGTTAGATTTATATTTCCTTGGAGGATTGCTTCTGCACTCAGATGGAAAGTGGCCTTTCTTGCCACATGCATAGCTTTACCCTTGGGATTTATCCAAAGAGTTCTTTGAGGAGAAAGAAGATTTTCTGTTAGTTCTGAAGCGATTAGAGGAGTGGTTGTTTCGGAATTTAGAAAAATTATCTAGCATTCCCATTTCTTCCGTCATTTGGTCGACCGAGGTTTCATCACCTTCATCATCGACCTCACTTAGATAGGCCTCCAAATGGTGATCTGAGTCATCATGACTCTCTCGGTCAGAGTCATCTGAAGGCCAGGTGATACAGGGAATACACATAGATTTATTGGAGCTATCATTGATAAGAGCCATAGAAGGGGCTTTTATCTCTTTTATGATATTTCTCCTTTGAATACGAGTTTGTTCATAGTTGAAAAGAGTTCCATAGAGAACAGGAAGGGGAAGATGATCAAGATCCTTGGTTGTCTTGATACAAGTACATATGTTCTCCCAAAAATCTGGAAGTCCATCCATAAACTTGCACAAGACTTCCTCATTATCATATAATCTCCCTAGAAGTTTGAGATCATTTAGAAGACTGTTAAAGCGATTATAATATTCAGAAAGAGATTCTCCCTTTTCGTGGGAGAAGAGTTCGTACTTTCGTACGAGAAATTTTTTCTTACTTTTCTTAATTTCATTTGTACCTTCGTATAGAACACATAGAGTAGCCTACATTTCCTTGGCAGTGGAAAGGTTAACCAAGGAATAATACACTTCATCTAGAAGAGAGAGAGCAATGATTGCTCGAACTCTAGAGTCAAGGCCTATGACGCACTTGTCTTCATCGGTGTATTCCTTGGGATTTCTGACAATGTATCACCCAGTAGCAGAAGTTCTTTCCTCGTCAGAAGAGTCATCAGAATCTTGATACACAATATCTTTGTCCTTTTCTTTTTCCTTAGGAGATTTAACAAATTTGTCCCAAACTCTAGGGATGAGAGGACCGTCACTAAGAATAGTAAGAAAACGATTATCGACACCCTCAAAAAACAACATCATGGGACTTTTCCAAAGGGAAAATCTATTGGGGTTGAACTTTGGAGGTTTGGCTATAAAGCCATTGTCGATAGGAAAAGAGTTTTGGGAAGATGACTCAACTTTATCAGAAGATAATGATGCCAACGCAGATCTAGTTTATTAGATTAAACCAACCTGCTCTGATACTACTTGTTACTCCCAAATAAGTAATCAAGTATTGTAGAAGTGGGGTTGAATACAATACAAAATTTTCACTTAATTTTTAATTCTTTATAGATAATAAATTATCAAGAATTACACTTAGCTTACAAAAGATTGTTGCAGAAAAGAATAGTAAAACTATCCTAACAATCTAACACTTACAAAAACTTTTAGAACATAACTTTAAAGAACACTAAGACAAAAATCTATGAAGGAGAGAAAACTAACAACTTGCTTGAAAATGCACTTAGATCACTTGAGCTGAAAGCATATCTTGCATGAGAAGTCTTCACTCTTTATATACTACCATATGCATTAGATGCAAAGGACACTTGTCATTTAATGCATGGGTAGTTGAGATTTCTTCAATAAATAATAAGATATTTGAAGTGACTTATCACAATACAAAAGGTAACTTTTGTACTATGATAAGACAATATCTTAATAAAATATACCTGGTACAAATCTTTTTGAGATCTTTTTAAAAGAGATAGTCTCAATCAGATCAGAACTTAAGTAAGCATCCTCTATGCAAAAGAAGTTTCCATTCTTTTTTGTCAGAAAGAGATTGGGAATGAGGAATTATAGCAAATCGAGGATTTGCTTTAAAGGTACCACCGAACACATAAGGTATTCGGCAGTGAGAAGCTTTGCCGAAGATTCGGCAGAGGTTGGCGATATATGAGAGTTCGCTAATAAGACTTCTGCCGAAGAGGATAGATATCGGCAAGAGGGATGATTGCCGGAGATGTTGAGAATCTTCGGCACTATTGGCTTAGTTCTTTTGAAGTTTATCTTGATCCGCATCAGTAGACTTGCTTCATGTTGGATTCGGTTGGTCTTCGATTCACCGATCTTTTAAGGCACAACTAAGCTATTACAAAGAACCATAAAATTTCCTAAGTATGAAAATATTCAATCATTTTACAGATATATAATTACAAGCTGAAAAGGGAAGCTCATCTTCAAATCTTAGATGACCCAACAAAGAGTATGTCAGGTGTCCCATACATTCACGAGTTATTCTTCATGAATGATGTATCAATTTATCATGAATCATGAATGGTTATCATTTATGATATTGAATAATTTATGAATAGTCACATTCATTGTTAATTCATGATGAATGTGGACACTTGAGGACATGTTTCGAGCTCTGATTTGTCCCACATTTCACAATCGAAAATTGCCTTGCAACTGAAAATTTCTCTATATATGTATGTATGTATGTATGTATGTATGTATGTATGTATTTATATGTGTGTGTATATATCTATATATCTATATATATATATATATATACAGATGAATTGAAAAACTGATGAACAACGTAATAACCATTCATTTGTATGATATGTATTATACAGATGAATGGTTTTTAGGGCGTTCCACAATTTTTGTGGTTTTCCCATAAACCTTATATATATATATATATATGGGGGGTTTCATTTGATTCTTTGTGTGTGTGTGTATATATATATATACACACACGTGAATCAAATGAAAATCACAAATATATATAAGGTTCATGGGAAAATGTAACACCTTCAAATCTAGAAATAGCAACCAATTTAAAATTTTCTAAATACATCGATAAAAGATACATCTCTAATCACAATTTATTATTTCACCTCAATGCACACATTTCATTTTATAGATACAATCTATAATAAGAGCGGGTGCTAATAAAACCCAATAATAGTCACTGTCTCCAAGCTGCGGAAGACTTCACCAAATACTTACACTGGCACAAATCTAAGGCTCAACCCTTCATAGCTGCTAGAACCAAACCCCCCTATCTGGAACCTGATGCACATGCCGACAAATAAAAAGGTTAGGCTTAACGCCTAGTGAGCTCAAGAGTTTTTCAACATATGTAAATTAATTGTTTAAAAAGAAAGAATGCAATTAAAATCATAATCTCTCAAAATGAAGTTCTTCACTTATGAAAACGACTCGTTTATCAATAATTATGCATTTTAAACGAAAAAGACACCAACTTAATCGTTAACCAAACCAAACTGTTTTAAAGACTGAGATCCCAATATAAATCGTTCTTTCGTAAATTTAGATTTAACATAAAACTTGCTCAATGGGAGATTATAAATCGACTCCCAATTTATGATAATGTAAATAATGCTTCATATTCCAAAACGCCCCAAAACAACGGTCGGGGATTAATACTCAACCCATAAAACATGGAATAAATTATGTTGGATCAGTAATTGTATTCAAGATTAAATTATACATGGGGTCTAGTTTGTAATAGTGTTTAATACCCTAGGGGTATTTTAGCTAATAAGTTAATACTGATTAGGTCATGTTGACCTACGTATAAAAGGTTTTATTTTCTAGTTTTAGTGTGTGAATCGCATAAGGTGAACGAAGAGAGGAGGCCGTATATTCTGTATTCTACACAAAAGGTATCTGTACACCAAGAACACACATACGTATTCATCTGATTAATCAAGAGATCTGTGGTATGTTGATTTGATTTATTCATCTCTTGTTCTCATTGTGTTGTGTTGCAGGCACCCAAAGTTTAAGGGGGAGAAAGAACATTGACTTCTAAGTACAACAACTTAGGACTCGATCTTCAATGACAAGAATATTGACTTCTAGACAATACAGTCTAGGACTCGGACTTCAATGTCAAAGAGTTTGACTTCTGAATTTACTTTAATCCTAGTAATTCAAAATTCGGTTTCATGATTAAGGATTATGCACATATTAAGGGGGAGCTTATATGCTTTATATTTTTACTGATGTATTTTCTGATTTTTCAGGAGAAGATTAAATACTATTCTCACCAGAGAATATGTATAATGGCTCTTGAATAACATAGTTCAAGACCCGATCTTCATTGGTAAAAACGAACGATACCATTCTCACCGGAGAATATGATATGGCTTCTAGTTACATCAGATCAGAACCCGTGCTTAATTGGTAACACTGACCATTACTATTCTCACAGGAGAATAAGTACTCATGGCTTTTGAATACTTAAGTTCAAAATCCGTACTCAATTGTTTTCTTCTGATAGGATGCTTAAATGATAAAATCCTTTCTAGAAGTTTTTGATTTGAGAGGGAGCTAACTGTTATATCTTTTAGGGGGAGGATAAATATGATTTTTACTCTCATTGTCATATTTTTCTGATTAAATTGACTTTTTACAGGTATCGAGGGGGAGGATATCTGAGTTTTTGTTAAAGATACTTAAATGAAAATATTCATTCCAGGGGGAGTTAAGGATTCTGATTTACAGGTATATCTTTCTAATCCTTACACTCTATCACTTGTTGAAAGATGAACAACTTTCCCTTGTGCAAAATGGTTTCTTAAATGATCAAACCGCTTCTTATTCTTAAAAGGTTTTTCATGAATTGAGAACTGTGTTTTTAAATGATTTTTGATACTTATATGCCTATCTGACCGTGTGTTCTTAAAGAAAAACACATGTGTATTTTATTGTCATATACTTTGTCAAGTATTCATACACATAACGGTTCAGTACATTCATTTCTTGATTTTGTTATTACCATGTATCAAAAGCTAAATCTTTCTATGGTAATACTCCCGTTCTTTGTATTCACTGTTGTTTGAATCAAACGTCATTTCATCATTTCATGTGCTTTTATTGAAAATATGTTTATATATTGTTCATATAAACAACATTCGTCATTGATTTCCCAAAATTTTATTGTTCATATATTTTGATCTGATCTTAATCATTGTCAGATTCTTAAAACATTTTTTCTTTCATGATTATTCATTCTTACAAAGTTTTGAGAAATTTTAAATGTTCAAAAGCTCACACATTGATATTGTGAAGCATACATACACTGACATTGATTTCTTTGTGCTTTCATGTACAAAAGGCTATTGACAACACATTCTTTTAGGAAAATACATGGGATTTGATGTGAGAGCTTAACTGAACTTCCATGGATTCACGATAACCAGTGTTTCCTTCCCAGGAAGTATTCCCTGAGTGATTGAGGGGAGAGGGGTCAAAAGAATTGAGTGTTGGTGTGTGAAGAGGTAAAATGGAAAAGAGAGATTGGTTAGAAGTGAGATTTAATGTTTAAAAGAAAGAGGGTGAGAGATCAGAGTAAAAGAATATCAAACTCTGTGTCGGTCCACAATAATATCAAGTTCTTATCAATAACAACACATATACGATTACCAACCTGTTTGATTAATAATCACGGAATACAGATGGTTGATAGATTTCTCTTTTTAGCTCTCTTTCTCTCTGTGTTTTCACCTTGGAATTGTGTTGTGTGTGTGTTCTCTATTAGATCTGATTTATCAGTCTCTTCCTTGACACACTAACTAGCAACTTGCAAAACATAAACAATATTAAACTTAAACTAATATCCTAAATAATATCTAAACATAATATCTAAATATTATTAGGAACTAATAATAAAATACTAAAAACAATACTTTGACATTTATTACAAATAAACATTTAGACTTATATCGAGAGTCGACTTTCCGGCTTTAGCTTCAGATTGTATCTTCAGATTGGATGATCTTGAATCCAATAGATCTGTGCGCTAACAATCTCCCCCTTTGGATCAAGATCATTACTAAAAAGATTTAGCAATTCAGTCTTCTCTTTTTCAGCTCAGAAGATGCAATCTCCTTCTCTGTCTTCCATATGTAATAATCTCCAGGTTTTAGCTCATAATGCTTTAGCAAAGTATCTTGAAAGAAAATTTCTCTAAAATCAGCATGTCTTCAGAATACTTTGATCTTTCGCATTTCTTTGTTAGTTCTTCTCTTTTTCAATCTTGTAATGTAATGGACTTTTCTTCAAGCTTTAGGTTCTCCTCCTTTTTGATGAATAGAGAAACGATTTCATCAAAACTCTGAGTAAGACATGTCCTTCATTTGGAATCTCTGATCCGTCAATTAAAAAAATATTCATCCAGATCTTTGCAAATCCAGACAAAATAATCGTGTAACACCTGAATCAACAAATGAATCAGTTAAAATGCCTGTGAGTAACACTAAGTCACTGTGTGTAACAAATACACATTGGAAATGAGCTTTGTAATGTTCACTCCCCCAGGACTTCCATTCAATCATCGAAACACCACAAAGGTAATTTCTATAAACGTTATGACAAAGAAACAAATTCCTTGTGTGTTCGTGCAAGTGATAGAAAGTATTAAGCACAGATGATTGCTTATAGGGCTCAATATTGTGTAAACTACTGAGACAACAATAAGTTAAACACAGACTCAATGTGCATGAGTGAAGTGCGAAGGTGGGCCAGACTTCCTTCTTTTCAATATCCAGATTTTCCAAATGAAAATCAGATAGCAAATATGTTGCTTCCCCTTTGAAAATGAAACATTTTCCTGTTAAGAAGAAAATGAGTAGCTTGTGGGGTTAATAAAGAGTTGGCATGGGCTAGTTGCCTGTTTCAATAATGTTCACCAAAAAAATGTGAAACACTAGAATTGTGGCTATCCGGCTCAGAAAAAGTTGGTGCAGAATTCTGATATTCTTTTAACTCTGTTCTCACACCCTCTTTCTTTTAAACATTTAGCTCACTCTAACCACACTCATTTCTTTTGACTTCTCACACTCAATCACTTATGGATTAACTTCGTTGGTAGAAATCACTGGTTAAGGTGATTCCATTGAAGTTGTGTTAAGTCCCAGCACAATGAAATTATGTTTTTCCTAGAAAGCATGTGATGTTCAAATTGGTTTAACTATTTCAGTTAAAGCACAAATAGATCTTGAAAACATTTAAAGTCACACTTCCAAATCATGAAATCTGAATAAGAGTCGGGAAGTGGTTTGAACATTTAATAACAATGTTTTTAATGAATGAAAGTTATCCTTCTTTCATCCATATATGAGATTAAGATAAAGGATTATACCTTTACGTGGGATCTTACATCTCATGAAGCTAAGCTTAAAGTCATAAAGATATGAACATGTAAGCGTTTCTCAAAATCTGCAAAAGTCTTAAAGTCAAGTCAAAGCTACTTTATTCACATTGAATTAAAAGACAAAAAGCAGTAAAACAATGAAAGTACGAGTTCTGATCTGAAATAATCAGAAGTCATATCCTAACTCCTTTGAGTTGTAAAACTCCCCCTAAAATCATTCATCACAAAAATTTGACATAAAAGGTAAATGCAAAAATTTTATGAGCTCCCCCTCAAAATAACAATGATTATCTTTGGAGTTCTTCTCACACTCCCCCTTTGATCATGAACAGAATATTGAAGTGCATATATCTTGTGGAAATGAAGAAATGAAGAAAATTTTACAATAAGAAACTTTAATAGGTAACCACGGATTAGGTCTTAAGATTTAGCATACCAAGCTTAGAGACAAGAAAATTGAATATCTTTTCGTCTAAGGGTTTGGTAAACAAATTTGCAATCTGATAATCAGTTTTTACAAAGTAAAGTTCAATTGTTCCTTTTTCAACATGATCTTTTATAAAGTGATACCTGACATCGATGTGTTTGGTCTTTGTATGCTGAACAGGATTAGCTGTTATCGCGATTGCGCTCTTCGAGTCACAGTATATCGGGATATGGTTGAAGTGAAAACCGTAGTCACGCAGTTGTGTTCTCATCCATAAGACCTGAGAACAGCAGCTAGCAACAACTACATATTCTGCTTCGGTCGTTGAAGTTGAAACACAAAGTTGCTTCTTCGATGCCCAACTTACGAGTTTATCACCGAGGAACTATATATGACCAGACGTCCTCTTCCTGTCTAACTTACAACCAACATGATCTGCATCTGTATATGTTGTTTGTTCAAAGCTAGTATCTTTAGGATACCACAGACCAAGATCTACAGTGCCCTTCAGATACCTAAAAATGCGTTTAACTGCATACAAATGGGATTCTTTAGGATTAGCCTGATATTTTGCACATAAGCATGTTGAAAACATTATATCTTGCCTACTAGAAGTAAGATACATCAAAGAACCTATCATTCCTCTGTAAGTCCTAACATCAACAGCCTTTCTAGAAGGATCAGTGCCAATCTTAGTACCTGGTGCCATTGGGGTACCAATCGGTTTAGAGTTTTCCATATTGAACTTCCGAAGAATATCAAGAATGTATTTTGATTGATTGATAAAAATCCCCGATGAAAATTGTTTGACTTGTAAACCGAGAAAGAAATTCATCTCTCCCATCATATTCATCTGAAATCTTGACACCATAAGGTTTGAAAAATTCTTACAGTACTTAGGATTTGTAGAGCTAAAAATAATATCATCCACATAGATTTGAATAAGAATGATATCGGTTTTTTCCTTTTTAATAAACAAAGTGGTATCTACCGTAGAGTGCTTTGTCGAGAATGTAGAGATGATTCGGTTTCTCTTGATTGACAAAGCCTTCTGGCTGAGAGACGTAGACTTCTTCCTTTAGAATGCCATTCAGAAAGGCGGTCTTCACGTTCATTTGAAAGACAATGAAGTTCTTGTGAGCAACGTAGGCTAGAAACATTCGAATTGCCTCTAAACGCGCCACATGAGCATAAGTCTCATTGTAGTCTATTTCTTCCTCTTGTTTGTATACTTTGGCTACAAGTCTTGCTTTATTTCTAATAACGGTACCATCTTCATCTTTCTTGATCTTGAAAACCCATTTCGTATCTATAATGGTTTTACCTTGAGGATTGGGTACGAGTCTCCAGACTTTAAGTGCGTCGAACTGATTCAGCTCTTCTTGCATTGCAGTTACCAAGTCTGATCGGCAAGAACCTCTGATACGCGAGTAGGCTCGATCTTGCTCAAAAAGGATTTATGCATACACATATTCATTGACGTTGACCTAGTTTGCACCGGTTTGGTTGGATCACCAATGATCTGACTTATCGGGTGCTCTTTGGTCCATTTATGTTCATGAGGTAGTGGATTATATGAATATATATCAATATTATCATCTATGAATCCCCTGGTACCTTCTTCTGGTAGTTTAGGAGGAATTATTGTTGTAGTTGAAGTAGTAGGTGCAGAAGTGTCAGCAGGTTCAGCTTGTTCAGCAACTTCTGTCTCTTCATTATTGACCACAGCTTCAACTGTTGGAGTCGGCATTTGAACTGGAATTTCAATAGAGATATCTGAACTGGTTGGATGAGTAGTCGTTGAGTCTTCCATCCTGTTAACCACAACATATTTTCTTCACATTAGATCCAATAAATTCATCATAAAACAGTTCAAATAATAAATCTAAATCAGATAAATGATTAGTAGACGTTGATGCTTCATCTGATTTGATCGCTTGATACGCAGGTTCTGGACTGATTTGCCCAGAAGCTAGTACTCCGGTTATCACAGGTTCTGAACTGTGTTGTTCAGAAGCCATTTCTTTATCAAACGTAACGTTGACGCTTTCAATAACTGTCTTTGACTTCTTCAAATATACACGGTATGCAGTTGATGTAGATGAATAACCAATGAAGATGCCTTCATCCGCCTTCGCACTGAACTTGTTCAGACTCTCTCTATCGTTTAGAACAAAACACGTACACCCAAATATATGGAAATATTTGATTGTCGATGTTCGGTTGTTGATTAACGCATAAGAAGTCTTCTTGAATCTTCGGTGTATCATGGAGCGATTCTGAGTGTAGCACGCAGTCGATATAGCTTCAGCCCACAAGAATAGAGGTAAGTCAGATTGACTTAGCATAGTACGAGTAGCCTCGACTAGCGTACGATTTCTTCTTTCGACCACTCCATTCTGTTGAGGCGTACGAGCAACAGAGTATTGATGTGATATCCCGACCGATTCGAGATATTCTTGAACTGTTTTGTTCTTGAACTCTGTGTTGTTGTCTGTTCTTAGAAGCTTGACCGGTTTCTGCAGATTTACCTGGGTCGTCTTCAGTAATGTAATGAGAACATCTGATGTCTCATCATTTGAACGTAGAAATTTGACCCAAGTGTATCGCGAGTAATCGTCCACGATAACTAGTATGTACTTATTTCCGCCTAGACTTTGTGTTCGCATCGGACCACAGAGATCCATATGCAACAACTCTAACGGAGAGCTTGTACTCGGTTAAGGCCTTGGTTTATGTAGAGCTCTCTTCATCTTTCCCTTTTCACATGTTGCACAAAGATGTTTTTTTCATACTTCAGCTCTGGAAGTCTTTTTACTAACTTTCCACTGACCAACTTGTCGATGTACCTAAAGTTGAGGTGAGAGAGTCGTCGATGCCATAGCCAGCTTTGCTGCATCGAGGCTTTAGAGAGTAGACAAACCTGCTTGTCAGTCTGGATGTTTGACAAATTGATTGTGTAGAGGTCGGACTTTCTCGTGCCGACCAAGAGTTCCTCGCCTTCTTCAGTGCGAACAGAACACCTCTTGGCTTTGAAATTGACCTCTAAGCCTTTGTCACAGAACTGGCCTATACTGAACAGGTTGTGTCCTAAGCCTTCAACATAGCTCACCTTCTTGATCGTGACTTTGTCAAGTACCATATCACCATAACCCAGTATTGATGAAAACTGATCGTTGTTGAATCTAACTGTTCCGCAATACTTCTCTGTAAAGTTGGTCAACATACCTTTTTGTCCTGTCATATGCTTGGAACATCCGCTATTCAAGTACCACATATGACGGATCTGCACAAGAGAAATTACGAAACAAGAGATTTAGATATCCATAAAACAAAATTTGAAGTAAAGACTTTTGAACATTGAAGTGCAGGTCTTGAACTGTTGTATTCAAGAGCCATTGTTCTTTGAGGTACGAGTCCTAGACTGTTTTGTCTAGAAGTCATACTTCGTTGAAGTATGGGTTCTAACCTGAATTGCTTAGAAGCCTCCATCTTGACATATAAGTCCGGGTTTGAACTGATTTGTTCAAAAGCCTAAGTTCTATGCTCCCTCTTAAACTTTGAGTTCATGCAACACATATTTAGATTTTGGTACCCATTGAAATTTGGGTCCGTTTTGCTTTTGAAATTCATTGGAAGCATTAAAATGATAAGAGTGCACATGATAAGTTCCAAACCAAACATCAGAATCTTTACGACAAGCATAAACATGTTTATCATAGTATGAAGACTTTCTAGCAGATAAAGATAACTCGAATAATTGCTTCATAGAATATTTCTTGCGATATACGACAAGTTTTGGTTTCAAAATAGTAGCAACATTCGCATTCAAAACATCTTTACTAGGCATAGTCTTATTACAATTAACACTTGAAAAAGATTTTGCATTCTCGTCTATCTTCTGTTTTGGTTTCCATTCAGACTTAACTCCCTGCCTTTTCTGGCTCAAATCTGAAACATTTGAAACTTGTGAGTTAGACTTTTGAGCAACAACATAATGCATCTTCTTTGGGTTACCAGTAGTGATCGGTTTCTGTGAATGCTGAGATTTCTTCTTACCTTTCGCATTCTTGGCTTTCACAGAAGCTGATTTATCAACTTTCGTTGATGATTTACCTTTTTCAGACATATTGGTTGATCCAAAGGATTTTACAACAAAAGACGAATGGTTAGGAAGTTTGGCATGAAAATCAAATTGATCAATACACTCATCTAAAACACCATCGGAGTTTAGAAAATCAAACCCTCCATTAGCTAAACCAAACAGATCATCAGATTTTGAAGCTTTTGAAGATTTAGAAAGAATAGGACTCCATAGCACAGTTGAAAAAACTTTTTGTTCAATATCAATCAAAAGTATTTCATCTGTTAAAGAAGTCTCAAGTTCAGAAATTTTACTTTCTAAAACGAGAGGAGGAACATATAATTTACCTTTAATAGGCTTCGCATCCATTTCTTTGACTGAAATAACTCTGAAAGAAGTCATTTGAAAGAGATTTCTTTTGATATTTTGGATCATCATTATAACTATTATTCAGCTTCGCATAATAAAATGGAAGGTGAACTTTAGATTATTTCTTTCGTTTTTCAGTTTCCTTGGCTTCATCCTCTTTAGACGGTCCAGTATTGAAAACTTTAAGATTAGGAAATCGGTGAGAAAGTTTCATAAAAGTAATATCATAAAGTGTTGGCACTTCAGATATACCCTTTTTAAGGTAGTGTGGATTCTCGTATCCGATTCCCCATTTCTCTATTTCCTCTTTGGGTTTGTTTAGATGAATGGTTTGTTCAGTTTGACCCAATTTGTATAACTTCTCTTCCAAACCTTTTAATTTTTCAAGTAAAGATTCGTTTTCTTTGGAAGTTGAAGAATACAATTTCGTAAGCTCTTTGAAATCAAACTCACTTTTTCGCAATTTAGTCTTTGTTTCAGTAACCTCTTTAAGAATTATGGTCTGTTCTTTTGCGCTGGTGTCATTGTTTTTGTGTAAAGTCTCAATCAATACTTTCTTCTCAGCAAGGTCATTGCTAAATTTATGTATTGACTGGTTTTGTTCAAGAATAACACCCTTTTCGCGCTTAAGCTTTGACACTAATTCTTCGAGTTTTGACATCATGGCATGCATTTGATTTATGAAATTAGATTGAGTTAAATCACAAACCTCATCGTTGTCATCGTCATCGGAGTCAGCTTCAGCTTCTGCTTCTATGTTGCCCATTAAGCACATGTTTGTTGTCTCGTCATTCTCTTCATCGTCATCTTCCTAGTCTGAATGATCTAGCCAGTATTCATCTTCTGCCATCAATGCCTTTCCAGCCTCTTGTTGCTTGGCTAGAAGCATTTTGTTTTTGTAGTAGTCTGAGTTTCTGACTTTGGGTTTTCAGCAGTCTCTTGCAAAATGTCCAAGTCTACCACAGTTGTAGCACTTTGGAGGTTCTGTCTGACTAGATGCTTCTGCTTTATACTTTCTTTCTTCCGACTTCCTTTCCTCTACTCTTTTACCTTCAATCCTCTCCTTGTGAATATAGTTGCTTAGACCAGAAGAATACCTCTGACTGTTAGAACTTGGCTTCTTGTAAAACTTCTTCTGAAAAGCCTTAGTCAGCACAAGCATCGCTTGTTTCAGTTGTTCACAGTCATCCGAGTCAGAATTCGCTTCAACTTCAATCTCTTCTGGTTTAGAAAAAATCATCTTCTTTTTCTTCTTTTTCACAACAAGAGCAACTGTATCATCAATTGTCTTCCCAGTCTGCCTCTTTTCATCGAGTATTTCATCTACCTCTTCTTCATTCTGTTTGAGGGTTTCATACACCTCATGAAGTGGAATCTCGTTTAAATCTTTGATTTGCTTCATCCGCCTGGCAAACCTCTTCCATTCAGGCTGGAGAATGCTTAAGAATTTGACATTCAGCTCTATTTGCGATTTGGTGACCTTCTTCTTCCTTAGTTCATTCCGCAAGGTCACAAACCTGTTGTCAGGATCGAATTCTCAACAAGAATTAATTCTCAGAAACAATATCAAAGAAGTTTGCGGAATAACACTTTGATATTCAATGAAACAGTAAATCAACACAGTAAATATGAAGAACAAACTTGTAAACTTGTATTGAATGCTTTGAAGTTACAAGATTACACACTCAACCTCAATATTGATGAACAGGCTCACCAATACGAATTCTACTTCTCTAGAATTAGGATTTATGCCTTGAGGTTGATTTTCTCTCTAGAACTAAAACTTTGAATCAATCAATTAATCTATTCTATCAAAACTATACATATACTGAATACAAAGATAATTACAAGAAATAAAAATATCTTCAGTATATCTTCCATGTATATCTCTAAGCTTCCATGTATATCTTTTCATGCGAATCTTCATCATATAAGCAATATTAATCTTCAGCAGCATTAATACTCTTAGCAGCATTAACTACCAAGCAGTACTAACCACTAGCAGTACTAACTAGCTAAGCAGTACTAACTTTGTTCAAGCAGCACTAACTTTGACTAGCAGTATTAATTCTACTAGCAGTAGTAACACTCAGCAGTATTAACCTTTAAGTCTTCTAGCAGTAGTAACTTTGAACCAGCAGCATTAACCATACTTGATGAATTCTTCAGTTCCCAACAATCTCCCCCTAACTTGACTTTTAGGAAGAGAAGTCAAGTTCTTCAAATTTTCTTCAAGATGCTCCCAAAACTCTATCATGGCCTAAATTCCAGTGTTTGCATCCAATCCCAAACTCTGATTGATGGTTCTTTGAATCAAGTATTTAGCCATTTCTGAATCTGGAACACATCTTAACTTTTTCTTCAGCATGGCATGAAGCTTCAATCTGCTATGATTGTACACTCTATCCACTAGGAAGTATTCAGTGTGATTTAAATCCAAAGTCACTGTATATACTCCACTAATTTCATATAGAGTCCAACTGTTGACTGACTTGAATACATTCTTGATCACATGCTCTACTACTTCAGGTTTGAACATCATACACAGATACTCCATTACCAGTTTTGTAATTGAAATCTCTGGAGCCTTCAGTATATCTGCATACAACTTCATTCCTATCTCAAACATCTCTTCAAGATCTGACCTAGAGCATGTTCTTACAATCTTTGCCCAAGTATTGAACACCTCATACTTTTCATCCTTCCTTTTTAGCCTTATGTATTCCTTTCCATCCACTGTCACTGTATCCCAGAGAATGACCTCAGGAGGCTTAACTCCTACAGGTTCTGCTGAAATTGGTTCAAGCACTTTGTCCATCACTACCATATACAAATTTACATCATCTGTGTTTGATGGCTCTTTCTGTTTAGATGACTCAGGTGCCCCTTCTTCTTCAGCAACTTTCTCTTCCTCTCCTTCAGATACTCTAGGCTTCTTAGTTGGCTTTCTCCTTGACATCATCTTGGTTCTCTTTAAAGTCCTTAGACTTTCACCCAGAGTAGCTTCTTTCTTTGATGGTGTTTCCTGCTCATCTGGAAAGGGCTTTTGTATCAGAAGATCATTACTTTCTTTCATACTCTTCTCCATCTCCACCCTTGCAGTTTCATTCCCCTGCAGCTTTAACATCTCTGAATCATACAGCTCTTTAATCTTCTCAAAAGACATTTTGGAGAACATCTCCTTTTTGACTCCTACGGCACCTTTAAGAAATATAATCATCTTGTTTCTCTCTTGGGTACCTAGGAATGTCTTTGAGGGTTTTCTCTTCTTTGTAGATGCTTTTACTACCACTGATTTCTTCATAGTTGCAGCTTTCTTCTGTGCAATTTCAGTTGCCAAACTCAGTTGATAAGCTTCATTCAGTTCAGCAGCTAGAGCTTTTGCCATCTCCCTGTCCTTTTCCATCTGAACTCTTTCTTCCTCTTCAATGTCATCTTGCATCTTTCTAGCTAAGGCTTCATCTGATTCAACCAACCTTTGCTTTTTGATTGGTTGATCAGATTCCACCATTTTTGCTTTTCCTTTGTCTTTGTTCATTGCCTTCTTGCTATTATCTTTCTTGATCACTTCACCTTGTTCTTTGATGATTACTCCTTTGGTCTTTGAAGTGACCTTGGGAGTATCATTCTTGGCTTTAAGTAAGGTTTCTGCAACCTCAAGATCTGTTAATACTTCTTTCACTGTTTCTGCTGCTTTATTTATGTCAGCAGTAGTAACCGTTTCTGCTGCTTCTTGTGTTTCTATTGGCACTGGTGTTTCTATTGGCACTGAATCTCTTTCTGTTTCTGCTTCCTGCTCCCCCTCAACATCAAATTTCTCTCCATCAAGCTCCCCCTTTCTTGTGGCTTCTTCCATGTTGATCTCCCCCTTTTTGGGAGCATCATTCTCAGATTTCCTTCTCCTTAGTTGGAATTGCTTTCTCTTCTTCCTCTGGACCAGACTGATCACCATCTTCTTCAGCTTAGCAATCTGTACTTGTTGTGACAGAATGACCAGCTTCATTTCTTCAATTTCTTTGCCTTGTTTGAGAACATCTTGATTGATGTTCCCCATTGTTTCCATCAATTCATAGTAAGTATATCTGTCCTCACCCTCTCCAGAAGTGTTACCCTCTTCTGAAGGATCATTGGATCTTTTTATAGTGAAAGTCTTCTGCCTAGCAGAAGCACTATCCACCCCCTTGGTTTCTTGGCACCAGGGACCTTTGAATGATTGCTCATTCAAAGTTGCCATGGGTGAGGTCTTATTTATGGTACCACTGTCCTTCTCTGTGCTAGCAGAAGTAGTGGCAGCCTCAGTACCCATATGCTCTATCTCCTCCTCACAGAGCACCTCCTTTGGGTTGGGAGACACCCTGTTGGTTTCCCTTTGGATATTCTCTAAGGAAGAAGGCTCCCTTAGAGGGCTTAAAGGCTGAGTGGGTGATGGTACAAGAAGGGAAGGAGCCTTCTTTACCTGTTTTCTTTGATAAGTTTGGGTGATTGGTGAAGTTGGCTTGTCAAGAAGAGACTGAGGAATTGATTTAGAGAGGGAAGGTTGGGATTGGCTAGCAGTGGGTTGGTCTAATGGGGGCCTTGACCCTGCTACCATACCTTCATTGGTTTAGGACACCACCATCATTGTAGAGAACAATGGGGTGTCAACTCCTTCCGAGTCCCCAGCAGATCTTCTCATATTTGAGAAAACCTTGCCTTTTGGGGGTTTAGGTACATATACCCCAACAGGTTGAGGTATATCCGTCAATTCATGAGTAATAACTTCTTGGACAAACCTGGGATACATAAAGAAGCTCTTTTTGTTTCCCATGTTTGAGACAAGATCACTGAAAATCATTTTAGAAAAGTTATACTTTCTGGCAGTGGCCAAGCACACCAAAGCATAAGCAATGGTGCTGCTGAACTCACTCCATCCAGTAGTCTTTTTGGAGATACAGTGCATAAGAGTATGGACAAAGAAACGCCATTGGGGTGAAAATTTGGCTTTTGAGAATTTGAAAACACCCAATGGGCCTCCATACCCCATTCTTGTAAGATTGGAGAACAGTTCATCGTTTGGGATCGAAGTTATACCAGAGGCATCGTCTAGACGTAGACTGATGCGAATAACCTCTTCAGTAACTGTTAGTGATTGTTCACAGATTCTTGTCTTGATCATTTGCACACCATTTTCAGCAACAATGGTGGCATTAGCCCAGAACTGCCTTTGATGCTCGATATAGATTGTAGGAGAGACAGTAAGAGCATGAGCAATATGGCTTGTCCTGAGAAAATCCACAATCTGATGAAATCCTGCAGCTTGCTTTGGCTTTTGTAGCATCGCGATCTCATTGTGCTCGTCGATGAATGCCATGGATGCCATTGATCTTAGTGAACAACGTGCCTGAAAGCTTCGAACTTGAGAGAGAAAGGGTTTAGAGTGCAAGAGAATAGTATGCAAAGAGTCGTTATGAACTTTTAGGCGGGCAAAGAGTATTTATAGTATTCGGGACATAAGCAGTATTAACCTAGAGCAGTATTAACTACTAGCAGTATTAACTGAAAGCAGTATTAACTACTAGCAGTATTAACTGAAAGCAGTATTAACTGAAAGCAGTATTAACTACTAGCAGTATTAACTAACTAGCAGTATTAACTAACTAGCAGTATTAACTGAGAGCAGTATTAACTACTAGCAGTATTAACTAACTAGCAGTATTAACTGAGAGCAGTATTAACTACTAGCAGTATTAACTAACTAGCAGTATTAACTAACTAGCAGTATTAACTAACTAGCAGTATTAACTAACTAGCAGTATTAACTGAAAGCAGTATTAACTAACTAGCAGTATTAACTAACTAGCAGTATTAACTAACTAGCAGTATTAACTAACTAGCAGTATTAACTGAGAGCAGTATTAACTACTAGCAGTATTAACTAACTTACTCCTTTAAACTTGCGAAACACTGAGTACTGCTATGCATATCCTGAAAAAGAAGATTAGTAACACCAAGAATAAATAATATACAGGTATAAAACCACTTTTTGAGAAGGGGGTTATTCAGAGTTGATCATTCCCACACTTGTTACCAAGAAAGTGAATCTACCCACATCAAAAGCTTTAGTGAATAGATCAGCAAACTGATTATCAGTGTGAACTTTTGCAACTTGAATAAGTTTCTTTTCATTACAGTCTCTTATGAAGTGATACCTGATCTCAATGTGCTTTGTCTTTGAGTGCTTGACTGGATTATTCACAATGCTAATAGCACTGCTATTATCAATAAAAATTGGAGTGTGTAGAAAGGTTACCCCATAATCCAACATTTGATTCTGAATCCATAAGACTTGAGAACAGCAACTTGCAGCTGCTATGTACTCTGCCTCTGTTGTAGATGTGGATACTGTGGTTTGTTTCTTGCACTGCCATGAGACTAGTCTTGTACCCAAAAACTGACATCCTCCAGAAGTAGATTTTTTGTCCAAGTTTGCTCCACCTAGATCACTATCTGAGTATGCAAGTAGGTCAAAGGATGAGTCATGAGGATACCAAAGTCCCAATCTGGGTTGCCCTTTGAGATATCTGAATATCCTCTTGACAGCTTGATAGTGAGATTGCTTTGGCCTAACTTGGAATCTTGCACATACACAGACTGGAAACATTATATCTGGCCTTGATGCTGTGAGATACATGAGAGAGCCAATCATGGATCTATAATGATGCACATCCATATCCTCCCCCTCAAGATCTGCTGTTATCTGCTTGTGTGTTTCCATAGGTGTGCTGGCAGGTTTTGACTCTGAGAAACCAAACTTGGTTAGAATGTCCTGCACATACTTGGATTGACAGATGAAGATGCCATCTGACTTCTGTTGAACTTGGAGTCCAAGGAAGAAAGTAAGTTCCCCCATGGAACTCATTTTGAACCTTTGATGCATTAGATCCTCAAACTCCTTGCACAGGTTGTCTCTTGTAGATCCAAAGATAATGTCATCAACATAAATTTGGACCAGCAAGATATCCTTCTTCTTTCTCTTGATAAATAGAGTCTTATCAATGACTCCTCTTTCAAAGTCATTTTCCAAGAGATAGGATGACAGAGTGTCATACCATGCTCTTGGAGCTTGATGCAGTCCATAAAGAGCTTTCTTCAATTTGTATACCCTGTCTGGATAGCTTGGGTTTTCAAACCCTGGTGGTTGACAGACATATACCTCTTCTTCAATTGATCCATAGAGAAAAGCACTTTTTACATCCATTTGGTAGACTTTGAAGTTCATGTAAGAAGCATAGGCTAGGAATAGTCTGATTGCTTCTATCCTAGCCACAGGTGCAAAAACTTCTTATTAATCTATACCCTCTTCTTGAGTATATCCTTGAGCCACTAGCCTTGCTTTGTTCCTTATGTCAATACCTCTTTCATCTCTCTTGTTTCTGAAAATCCACTTTGTGCCAATTGCTCTGTGACCTTTAGGAAGGTCTACTAGATCCCATACATCTTGTAGCTTGAACTGTAACAGTTCTTCTTGCATTGCTTCTATCCAACTAGATTCTTTAATAGCATCATGTGCCTTTTTAGGCTCAAGCTGGGATAGAAAACAAGAAAGCACTGTATGCTGTTGATCTTGCATTTCTTGAAGCCTGCTTTGATGTCTAGTCATCATAGGAGAAGAGATATCTCCTATTACCAGCTGTGGAGGATGATTCTTTTGAACTCTGGTGTTCTGACTAGGTTCTTCATTCAGTCCAGCCTCTAGATTAGAGTCATGAAACTCAACTGAAGTGTTTTCAGATGCCACTTCTGATTCTTTATTTTCTTGAGTCTCCTCATCTCTAGTTTCTTCTTCACTCTGACTTGGTCCAGTAAATGATTCCTTTTCACAGTCTTCAACAGAATTCAATGTGGGTATGGGAAATATCACAGATTTAGATATACTTTCTTGAACTTGTGTGATCCCTGATCCTCCACTTCCTGAACCTGCATACTCATTACTGAAACCAAAAGAGTTAGTTAGTGAATCAATGTCAAATAGCCACTGAGGTCCAGACCCAACAGGATTTGGTGTGTTCTCATTGCATTTGACATTGTCACTTTCTTCAATTATTCTAGAAGATGAGTTAAAAACTCTGTAGGCCTTACTCTGAGATGAATATCCAACAAGAAATCCATCATCTGCTTTGCTATCAAACTTACCTAAGTGAGATTTGGTATTGAGAATTGTACAAGGACACCCAAAAGGTTTGAAGAAACCAATGAAAGGTTTTCTTTTATTTAAAAGCTCATATGGGGTCTTGTTCTTTTGCTTGACCACTAGAACTCTGTTTTGGACATAACAAGCAGTATTAACTGCTTCAGCCCAGAAATTAATTGGCAATTTTGAATCAGCCAACAGAGATCTAGCAGCCTCTATTAGTGTCCTATTTCTCCTTTCAGCAACTCCATTCTGTTGAGGAGTCCTAGGAGCACTATATTGTCTCTCAATGCCTTTTTCTTCACAAAAGGTGTTTAGATCAAGATTTTTGAATTCAGTTCCATTATCTGATCTAATGACTTTTACTCTTTGATTAGTTTGGTTTTCAATTCTTAGAATAAAGGATTTGATAAGTCCACTTGTCTCATCCTTAGTCCTTAGAAAATATACCCAAGTAAATCTGGAGTAATCATCAACAATAACCAAGCAGTAAGATTTCTTGCCTATACTCATAACATTTGTAGGACCAAACAGATCCATATGCAGTAATTGGAGACAAGAAGAAACAGAATTTAACTCTTTGGTCTTATGAAAAGTTTTGTGTTGTTTGCCTTTAAGACAAGCAACACAATGATCATCACATGAAAAGACTTTTGAAGGTAAACCTCTTACAAGGTTGTTTTTAACAAGTTTGTTCATAGTCTTGAAATTCATGTGACACATCCTTCTGTGCCAAAGAGAGGATTCATCTACAGAAGCTTTTGAAACAAGACAATTTAGAGATGAATCACTATCAACATTGTCCATATCTAGACAGTAAACATTGTCCTTTCTTGGAGTTCTAAGTAGTATCATACTTTCATCAACTACCTTGAACCCTGGAGCAAGGATCATACACTCAGTATTTGTAAATAATATACTATGTTGTTTGTCACATACCTGTGATACACTTAACAGGTTGTACTTTAATTGATCAACATAGTAGACATCCTCAAATGTCATCTTACCTTTGGTGACATTACCTTTTCCACTTATCTTACCACCAGTAAGATTATCTCCAAATGCAACATGTCCTCCATTGATATGCTTGAAATCCTGAAGGCATGATATGTTGCCTGTCATGTGCCTAGAGCAACCACTATCAACATGCCATATGCTCTTTCCCTTGAGCTGTTGGTTGCCCTGCACATAAGATAGATCAGTTAGTATGAAATAGGAACCCAAGCCAAAGTGGTCTTGGGTACCCCTTTCTCATCAAAATACTTGCATTCTTTCTTGACAAGATTTTTAAACTTTGATTCCTCATGCTTGGAGTATTTTGTTACAATAATAGGCTTGGAAACATTTTTGCTAGAAGCAATACTGATTTTGGAAGTACTAACTGCCTTAGCAGTACTTGCATGCTTAGCAGTACTAACCTTGTTAGCAGTAGTAACTGTGTTAGCAGCATTAATATTTTCAGCAGTACTAACACTGTTAGCAGTAGTAACTGTGTTAGCAGCACTAATATTGTTAGCAGTACTAACACTGTTAGTACTTCTAGGTACCCATAGTAAAATACTTTCTTTTAAAACCTTATTTTTCAAAGGGCCTTTACTTTCAACAGATTTCTTCATCACATGTTTCTTTCCATCCTTTCTATAACCAACAGGTTTTTGCACAAATCTTTGAAAGTTCATCTGTTGGTTAATAGGGTTAAAGTAACAATACTTAGCCAAATGATTCAACTTGCCACATATGAAACAAGGTTTTGGTCTATTGATTTTATTCAGATTAACTCCTTGTTTCTGAGCCCATTGATTATTCCAGTTTCTTTGATTACCTCTTTTTATACCAGAATTAAGGCTCTTAGTTGTATTGCAAGCACACTGTTTACAAGATCCAGGATTCACAACCGTGGTTTGTTTGTAATGGACCTTGTTATCCTTTCCTTTTGTTTTCTCTATCTCCTTGGACTTGACCCAGATTTTCCCACATCCCTCATTGGTGATAATGTTGTTTTCTAATGGGATCTCTTTACTTACATCATTATCCCTATACTCACTGGCTTCTTTCTCAGTTAAATCCTTAATTACCACTTCATCCAAGGGATCTATCTTAAAGACTTTCTCAGATAAGTCATTTTTCTCCTTGGTTTCTAACAAGTCTGAAGTAGGAGAGATATAATTGTTGTTGTAAGGAGGAGGTGTATTGTTGTATCCAATACCAGGCTTCATCTTGTCATGAAACTGAGCCTTTAGAAGAGAATCCATTGCTTTTGAAGCATATGAAAACTTTTCTATGTCAAGTTTAACTTTAGACAGTTCCTCTTTCAGTCTATCACTCTCTTCTAAGGATTTAGACAGTTTGGTCTCTAGCTCATTCTTTTCCCACTTCCAATAGTTTGTGTCATAAGAGTGTTGCAGTTCATTAGCTTGAAAGCCTTTGATTTGTTCTTCAAATCTCTCTACTATCAACACATAATCTCTTCTGTCCTTTTCTAATCTTTTGAGGTCATCACACATACTTTGATTGTGATCCCTGTATCTTTTGACAGTTTCTATGCAAGATTTAGTGCAAAGATTAGAAGTTACCTCAGAGGGGAGATCAGACACTTCTGCCATAAGAGCTTGATTCTGAATGGCTTCCTCAGCTTGATCACTCCAGTCAAATCCCATTCCTTGTTGAGAAACAAGGGCTTGAGCAGGATTCTTGTTTTGATTGTAGCCTCCATTCTGAGCTTGTTGGTGGTTGTTGTTTGGAACAGCACTCCTGCATTCTCTAGCAAAGTGTCCTTTCATGTGACACTTATAACATTCCACCTTGGTCTTGTCAAAACCAGCTCCATCTTCTCTTCTTTGAGAGAAGTTATTCCTTCCTGTTCTTTTAATGAACTTCTTCACCCTCATTGATAACATGGCCATCTGCCATTTAATATCCATCTCCTCCAGGTCATCAGGGTGAATTTGATCCAGATCATCATTAATCAAAGAATTGCTGCTATGACTGGACAAAAAGGCTTCAAAGATAGTTTCAGTGCCTTTTTCTGAACTTACTCCACTGGCAGTACTAACTGCTTCAGGGTTGGCAGTAGTATCAGTGGATGTTGAGAGAAGTGCAGCATTGTGGATATAACCAGAGGGCTTCTTCTTGGTTTCTACCTCAGTTTCAAAAACTCTTAGATCATTGTATAGATCATCAAGTTCTTTCTCTTCCAGATTGTCACTCTGTCTATATGAGACAGTGTACATAGTCCATTCATCCCCAAGAGATCTGAGGAACTTTCTGTTGATATCATCTTGTTCCATCTTTACTCCTACAGTAGCCAGTTCACCTATGAGTTTGTTGAACCTATCAAAAGTTTGAGTCATAGACTCATTCTTTGAGGAAGTGAAGTTCTCATACTGCTGCTTTAGAACATCTCTTTGATTTCTTTTGATGCTTTTAGTTCCAGCAAATCTTTTCTCTAGAGCATTCCAGAGAATCTAAGCATCAATACAGTTGCAAAATTGATGCTGATATTCATTGGGGATGGCCAAGAGCAGAGTGCTCAAGGCCTTCATCTCTGTCTGTCTGATCTTCCTCTCACCATCTGTCTTTGGTGGAGGTCTTTTCCCATCTGCTCCTATCCTTCCAGCTTCAGAAGGACCATTCTCAATGATATCCCATATTGAGTAGTCAGTGAGAAGAATATATTGTCTGATTCTGATCTTCCACATGTCAAACTCACTAGGTTTGAGCATTGGAACCTTAGAGACCAAAGTACTGCTTGATTCTGTAAGATTTTCCATGATGAATAGATGTTTCTGAGAGAGTTTGGCTCTGATACCACTTGTCAGGATCGAATTCTCAACAAGAATTAATTCTCAGAAACAATATCAAAGAAGTTTGCGGAATAACACTTTGATATTCAATGAAACAGTAAATCAACACAGTAAATATGAAGAACAAACTTGTAAACTTGTATTGAATGCTTTGAAGTTACAAGATTACACACTCAACCTCAATATTGATGAACAGGCTCACCAATACGAATTCTACTTCTCTAGAATTAGGATTTATGCCTTGAGGTTGATTTTCTCTCTAGAACTAAAACTTTGAATCAATCAATTAATCTATTCTATCAAAACTATACATATACTGAATACAAAGATAATTACAAGAAATAAAAATATCTTCAGTATATCTTCCATGTATATCTCTAAGCTTCCATGTATATCTTTTCATGCGAATCTTCATCATATAAGCAGTATTAATCTTCAGCAGCATTAATACTCTTAGCAGCATTAACTACCAAGCAGTACTAACCACTAGCAATACTAACTAGCTAAGCAGTACTAACTTTGTTCAAGCAGCACTAACTTTGACTAGCAGTATTAATTCTACTAGCAGTAGTAACACTCAGCAGTATTAACCTTTAAGTCTTCTAGCAGTAGTAACTTTGAACCAGCAGCATTAACCATACTTGATGAATTCTTCAGTTCCCAACAATCTCCCCCTAACTTGACTTTTAGGAAGAGAAGTCAAGTTCTTCAAATTTTCTTCAAGATGCTCCCAAAACTCTATCATGGCCTAAATTCCAGTGTTTGCATCCAATCCCAAACTCTGATTGATGGTTCTTTGAATCAAGTATTTAGCCATTTCTGAATCTGGAACACATCTTAACTTTTTCTTCAGCATGGCATAAAGCTTCAATCTGCTATGATTGTACACTCTATCCACTAGGAAGTATTCAGTGTGATTTAAATCCAAAGTCACTGTATATACTCCACTAATTTCATATAGAGTCCAACTGTTGACTGACTTGAATACATTCTTGATCACATGCTCTACTACTTCAGGTTTGAACATCATACACAGATACTCCATTACCAGTTTTGTAATTGAAATCTCTGGAGCCTTCAGTATATCTGCATACAACTTCATTCCTATCTCAAACATCTCTTCAAGATCTGACCTAGAGCATGTTCTTACAATCTTTGCCCAAGTATTGAACACCTCATACTTTTCATCCTTCCTTTTTAGCCTTATGTATTCCTTTCCATCCACTGTCACTGTATCCCAGAGAATGACCTCAGGAGGCTTAACTCCTACAGGTTCTGCTAAAATTGGTTCAGGCACTTTGTCCATCACTACCATATACAAATTTACATCATCTGTGTTTGATGGCTCTTTCTGTTTAGATGACTCAGGTGCCCCTTCTTCTTCAGCAACTTTCTCTTCCTCTCCTTCAGATACTCTAGGCTTCTTAGTTGGCTTTCTCCTTGCCATCATCTTGGTTCTCTTTAAAGTCCTTAGACTTTCACCCAGAGTAGCTTCTTTCTTTGATGGTGTTTCCTGCTCATCTGGAAAGGGCTTTTGTATCAAAAGATCATTACTTTCTTTCATCCTCTTCTCCATCTCCACCCTTGCAGTTTCATTCCCCTGCAGCTTTAACATCTCTGAATCATACAGCTCTTTAATCTTCTCAAAAGACATTTTGGAGAACATCTCCTTTTTGACTCCTACAGCACCTTTGAGAAATATAATCATCTTGTTTCTCTCTTGGGTACCTAGGAATGTCTTTGAGGGTTTTCTCTTCTTTGTAGCTGCTTTTACTACCACTGATTTCTTCATAGTTGCAGCTTTCTTCTGTGCAATTTCAGTTGCCAAACTCAGTTGATAAGCTTCATTCAGTTCAGCAGCTAGAGCTTTTGCCATCTCCCTGTCCTTTTCCATCTGAACTCTTTCTTCCTCTTCAATGTCATCTTGCATCTTTCTAGCTAAGGCTTCATCTGATTCAACCAACCTTTGCTTTTTGATTGGTTGATCAGATTCCACCATTTTTGCTTTTCCTTTGTCTTTGTTCATTGCCTTCTTGCTATTATCTTTCTTGATCACTTCACCTTGTTCTTTGATGATTACTCCTTTGGTCTTTGAAGTGACCTTGGGAGTATCATTCTTGGCTTTAAGTAAGGTTTCTGCAACCTCAAGATCTGTTAATACTTCTTTCACTGTTTCTGCTGCTTTATTTATGTCAGCAGTAGTAACCGTTTCTGCTGCTTCTTGTGTTTCTATTGGCACTGGTGTTTCTATTGGCACTGAATCTCTTTCTGTTTCTGCTTCCTGCTCCCCCTCAACATCAAATTTCTCTCCATAAAGCTCCCCCTTTCTTGTGGCTTCTTCCATGTTGATCTCCCCCTTTTTGGGAGCATCATTCTCAGATTTCCTTCTCCTTAGTTGGAATTGCTTTCTCTTCTTCCTCTGGACCAGACTGATCACCATCTTCTTCAGCTTAGCAATCTGTACTTGTTGTGACAGAATGACCAGCTTCATTTCTTCAATTTCTTTGCCTTGTTTGAGAACATCTTGATTGATGTTCCCCATTGTTTCCATCAATTCATAGTAAGTATATCTGTCCTCACCCTCTCCAGAAGTGTTACCCTCTTCTGAAGGATCATTGGATCTTTTTATAGTGAAAGTCTTCTGCCTAGCAGAAGCACTATCCACCCCCTTGGTTTCTTGGCACCAGGGACCTTTGAATGATTGCTCATTCAAAGTTGCCATGGGTGAGGTCTTATTTATGGTACCACTGTCCTTCTCTGTGCTAGCAGAAGTAGTGGCAGCCTCAGTACCCATATGCTCTATCTCCTCCTCACAGAGCACCTCCTTTGGGTTGGGAGACACCCTGTTGGTTTCCCTTTGGATATTCTCTAAGGAAGAAGTCTCCCTTAGAGGGCTTAAAGGCTGAGTGGGTGATGGTACAAGAAGGGAAGGAGCCTTCTTTACCTGTTTTCTTTGATAAGTTTGGGTGATTGGTGAAGTTGGCTTGTCAAGAAGAGACTGAGGAATTGATTTAGAGAGGGAAGGTTGGGATTGGCTAGCAGTGGGTTGGTCTAATGGGGGCCTTGACCCTGCTACCATACCTTCATTGGTTTGGGACACCACCATCATTGTAGAGAACAATGGGGTGTCAACTCCTTCCGAGTCCCCAGCAGATCTTCTCATATTTGAGAAAACCTTGCCTTTTGGGGGTTTAGGTACATATACCCCAACAGGTTGAGGTATATCCGTCAATTCATGAGTAATAACTTCTTGGACAAACCTGGGATACATAAAGAAGCTCTTTTTGTTTCCCATGTTTGAGACAAGATCACTGAAAATCATTTTAGAAAAGTTATACTTTCTGGCAGTGGCCAAGCACACCAAAGCATAAGCAATGGTGCTGCTGAACTCACTCCATCCAGTAGTCTTTTTGGAGATACAGTGCATAAGAGTATGGACAAAGAAACGCCATTGGGGTGAAAATTTGGCTTTTGAGAATTTGAAAACACCCAATGGGCCTCCATACCCCATTCTTGTAAGATTGGAGAACAGTTCATCGTTTGGGATCGAAGTTATACCAGAGGCATCGTCTAGACGTAGACTGATGCGAATAACCTCTTCAGTAACTGTTAGTGATTGTTCACAGATTCTTGTCTTGATCATTTGCACACCATTTTCAGCAACAATGGTGGCATTAGCCCAGAACTGCCTTTGATGCTCGATATAGATTGTAGGAGAGACAGTAAGAGCATGAGCAATATGGCTTGTCCTGAGAAAATCCACAATCTGATGAAATCCTGCAGCTTGCTTTGGCTTTTGTAGCATCGCGATCTCATTGTGCTCGTCGATGAATGCCATGGATGCCATTGATCTTAGTGAACAACGTGCCTGAAAGCTTCGAACTTGAGAGAGAAAGGGTTTAGAGTGCAAGAGAATAGTATGCAAAGAGTCGTTATGAACTTTTAGGCGGGCAAAGAGTATTTATAGTATTCGGGACATAAGCAGTATTAACCTAGAGCAGTATTAACTACTAGCAGTATTAACTGAAAGCAGTATTAACTACTAGCAGTATTAACTGAAAGCAGTATTAACTGAAAGCAGTATTAACTACTAGCAGTATTAACTAACTAGCAGTATTAACTAACTAGCAGTATTAACTAACTAGCAGTATTAACTGAGAGCAGTATTAACTACTAGCAGTATTAACTAACTAGCAGTATTAACTGAGAGCAGTATTAACTACTAGCAGTATTAACTAACTAGCAGTATTAACTAACTAGCAGTATTAACTAACTAGCAGTATTAACTGAAAGCAGTATTAACTAACTAGCAGTATTAACTAACTAGCAGTATTAACTAACTAGCAGTATTAACTGAGAGCAGTATTAACTACTAGCAGTATTAACTAACTTACTCCTTTAAACTTGTGAAACACTGAGTACTGCTATGCATATCCTGAAAAAGAAGATTAGTAACACCAAGAATAAATAATATACAGGTATAAAACCACTTTTTGAGAAGGGGATTATTCAGAGTTGATCATTCCCACACTTGTTACCAAGAAAGTGAATCTACCCACATCAAAAGCTTTAGTGAATAGATCAGCAAACTGATTATCAGTGTGAACTTTTGCAACTTGAATAAGTTTCTTTTCATTACAGTCTCTTATGAAGTGATACCTGATCTCAATGTGCTTTGTCTTTGAGTGCTTGACTGGATTATTCACAATGCTAATAGCACTGCTATTATCAATAAAAATTGGAGTGTGTAGAAAGGTTACCCCATAATCCAACATTTGATTCTGAATCCATAAGACTTGAGAACAGCAACTTGCAGCTGCTATGTACTCTGCCTCTGTTGTAGATGTGGATACTGTGGTTTGTTTCTTGCACTGCCATGAGACTAGTCTTGTACCCAAAAACTGACATCCTCCAGAAGTAGATTTTTTGTCCAAGTTTGATCCACCTAGATCACTATCTGAGTATGCAAGTAGGTCAAAGGATGAGTCATGAGGATACCAAAGTCCCAATCTGGGTTGCCCTTTGAGATATCTGAATATCCTCTTGACAGCTTGATAGTGAGATTGCTTTGGCCTAACTTGGAATCTTGCACATACACAGACTGGAAACATTATATCTGGCCTTGATGCTGTGAGATACATGAGAGAGCCAATCATGGATCTATAATGATGCACATCCATATCCTCCCCCTCAAGATCTGCTGTTATCTGCTTGTGTGTTTCCATAGGTGTGCTGGCAGGTTTTGACTCTGAGAAACCAAACTTGGTTAGAATGTCCTGCACATACTTGGATTGACAGATGAAGATGCCATCTGACTTCTGTTGAACTTGGAGTCCAAGGAAGAAAGTAAGTTCCCCCATGGAACTCATTTTGAACCTTTGATGCATTAGATCCTCAAACTCCTTGCACAGGTTGTCTCTTGTAGATCCAAAGATAATGTCATCAACATAAATTTGGACCAGCAAGATATCCTTCTTCTTTCTCTTGATAAATAGAGTCTTATCAATGACTCCTCTTTCAAAGTCATTTTCCAAGAGATAGGATGACAGAGTGTCATACCATGCTCTTGGAGCTTGATGCAGTCCATAAAGAGCTTTCTTCAATTTGTATACCCTGTCTGGATAGCTTGGGTTTTCAAACCCTGGTGGTTGACAGACATATACCTCTTCTTCAATTGATCCATAGAGAAAAGCACTTTTTACATCCATTTGGTAGACTTTGAAGTTCATGTAAGAAGCATAGGCTAGGAATAGTCTGATTGCTTCTATCCTAGCCACAGGTGCAAAAACTTCTTATTAATCTATACCCTCTTCTTGAGTATATCCTTGAGCCACTAGCCTTGCTTTGTTCCTTATGTCAATACCTCTTTCATCTCTCTTGTTTCTGAAAATCCACTTTGTGCCAATTGCTCTGTGACCTTTAGGAAGGTCTACTAGATCCCATACATCTTGTAGCTTGAACTGTAACAGTTCTTCTTGCATTGCTTCTATCCAACTAGATTCTTTAATAGCATCATGTGCCTTTTTAGGCTCAAGCTGGGATAGAAAACAAGAAAGCACTGTATGCTGTTGATCTTGCATTTCTTGAAGCCTGCTTTGATGTCTAGTCATCATAGGAGAAGAGATATCTCCTATTACCAGCTGTGGAGGATGATTCTTTTGAACTCTGGTGTTCTGACTAGGTTCTTCATTCAGTCCAGCCTCTAGATTAGAGTCATGAAACTCAACTGAAGTGTTTTCAGATGCCACTTCTGATTCTTTATTTTCTTGAGTCTCCTCATCTCTAGTTTCTTCTTCACTCTGACTTGGTCCAGTAAATGATTCCTTTTCACAGTCTTCAACAGAATTCAATGTGGGTATGGGAAATATCACAGATTTAGATATACTTTCTTGAACTTGTGTGATCCCTGATCCTCCACTTCCTGAACCTGCATACTCATTACTGAAACCAAAAGAGTTAGTTAGTGAATCAATGTCAAATAGCCACTGAGGTCCAGACCCAACAGGATTTGGTGTGTTCTCATTGCATTTGACATTGTCACTTTCTTCAATTATTCTAGAAGATGAGTTAAAAACTCTGTAGGCCTTACTCTGAGATGAATATCCAACAAGAAATCCATCATCTGCTTTGCTATCAAACTTACCTAAGTGAGATTTGGTATTGAGAATTGTACAAGGACACCCAAAAGGTTTGAAGAAACCAATGAAAGGTTTTCTTTTATTTAAAAGCTCATATGGGGTCTTGTTCTTTTGCTTGACCACTAGAACTCTGTTTTGGACATAACAAGCAGTATTAACTGCTTCAGCCCAGAAATTAATTGGCAATTTTGAATCAGCCAACAGAGATCTAGCAGCCTCTATTAGTGTCCTATTTCTCCTTTCAGCAACTCCATTCTGTTGAGGAGTCCTAGGAGCACTATATTGTCTCTCAATGCCTTTTTCTTCACAAAAGGTGTTTAGATCAAGATTTTTGAATTCAGTTCCATTATCTGATCTAATGACTTTTACTCTTTGATTAGTTTGGTTTTCAATTCTTAGAATAAAGGATTTGATAAGTCCACTTGTCTCATCCTTAGTCCTTAGAAAATATACCCAAGTAAATCTGGAGTAATCATCAACAATAACCAAGCAGTAAGATTTCTTGCCTATACTCATAACATTTGTAGGACCAAACAGATCCATATGCAGTAATTGGAGACAAGAAGAAACAGAATTTAACTCTTTGGTCTTATGAAAAGTTTTGTGTTGTTTGCCTTTAAGACAAGCAACACAATGATCATCACATGAAAAGACTTTTGAAGGTAAACCTCTTACAAGGTTGTTTTTAACAAGTTTGTTCATAGTCTTGAAATTCATGTGACACATCCTTCTGTGCCAAAGAGAGGATTCATCTACAGAAGTTTTTGAAACAAGACAATTTAGAGATGAATCACTATCAACATTGTCCATATCTAGACAGTAAACATTGTCCTTTCTTGGAGTTCTAAGTAGTATCATACTTTCATCAACTACCTTGAACCCTGGAGCAAGGATCATACACTCAGTATTTGTAAATAATATACTATGTTGTTTGTCACATACCTGTGATACACTTAACAGGTTGTACTTTAATTGATCAACATAGTAGACATCCTCAAATGTCATCTTACCTTTGGTGACATTACCTTTTCCACTTATCTTACCACCAGTAAGATTATCTCCAAATGCAACATGTCCTCCATTGATATGCTTGAAATCCTGAAGGCATGACATGTTGCCTGTCATGTGCCTAGAGCAACCACTATCAACATGCCATATGCTCTTTCCCTTGAGCTGTTGGTTGCCCTGCACATAAGATAGATCAGTTAGTATGAAATAGGAACCCAAGCCAAAGTGGTCTTGGGTACCCCTTTCTCATCAAAATACTTGCATTCTTTCTTGACAAGATTTTTAAACTTTGATTCCTCATGCTTGGAGTATTTTGTTACAATAATAGGCTTGGAAACATTTTTGCTAGAAGCAATACTGATTTTGGAAGTACTAACTGCCTTAGCAGTACTTGCATGCTTAGCAGTACTAACCTTGTTAGCAGTAGTAACTGTGTTAGCAGCATTAATATTTTCAGCAGTACTAACACTGTTAGCAGTAGTAACTGTGTTAGCAGCACTAATATTGTTAGCAGTACTAACACTGTTAGTACTTCTAGGTACCCATAGTAAAATACTTTCTTTTAAAACCTTATTTTTCAAAGGGCCTTTACTTTCAACAGATTTCTTCATCACATGTTTCTTTCCATCCTTTCTATAACCAACAGGTTTTTGCACAAATCTTTGAAAGTTCATCTGTTGGTTAATAGGGTTAAAGTAACAATACTTAGCCAAATGATTCAACTTGACACATATGAAACAAGGTTTTGGTCTATTGATTTTATTCAGATTAACTCCTTGTTTCTGAGCCCATTGATTATTCCAGTTTCTTTGATTACCTCTTTTTATACCAGAATTAAGGCTCTTAGTTGTATTGCAAGCACACTGTTTACAAGATCCAGGATTCACAACGGTGGTTTGTTTGTAATGGACCTTGTTATCCTTTCCTTTTGTTTTCTCTATCTCCTTGGACTTGACCCAGATTTTCCCACATCCCTCATTGGTGATAATGTTGTTTTCTAATGGGATCTCTTTACTTACATCATTATCCCTATACTCACTGGCTTCTTTCTCAGTTAAATCCTTAATTACCACTTCATCCAAGGGATCTATCTTAAAGACTTTCTCAGATAAGTCCTTTTTCTCCTTGGTTTCTAACAAGTCTGAAGTAGGAGAGATATAATTGTTGTTGTAAGGAGGAGGTGTATTGTTGTATCCAATACCAGGCTTCATCTTGTCATGAAACTGAGCCTTTAGAAGAGAATCAATTGCTTTTGAAGCATATGAAAACTTTTCTATGTCAAGTTTAACTTTAGACAGTTCCTCTTTCAGTCTATCACTCTCTTCTAAGGATTTAGACAGTTTGGTCTCTAGCTCATTCTTTTCCCACTTCCAATAGTTTGTGTCATAAGAGTGTTGCAGTTCATTAGCTTGAAAGCCTTTGATTTGTTCTTCAAATCTCTCTACTATCAACACATAATCTCTTCTGTCCTTTTCTAATCATTTGAGGTCATCACACATACTTTGATTGTGATCCCTGTATCTTTTGACAGTTTCTATGCAAGATTTAGTGCAAAGATTAGAAGTTACCTCAGAGGGGAGATCAGACACTTCTGCCATAAGAGCTTGATTCTGAATGGCTTCCTCAGCTTGATCACTCCAGTCAAATCCCATTCCTTGTTGAGAAACAAGGGCTTGAGCAGGATTCTTGTTTTGATTGTAGCCTCCATTCTGAGCTTGTTGGTGGTTGTTGTTTGGAACAACACTCCTGCATTCTCTAGCAAAGTGTCCTTTCATGTGACACTTATAACATTCCTCCTTGGTCTTGTCAAAACCAGCTCCATCTTCTCTTCTTTGAGAGAAGTTATTCCTTCCTGTTCTTTTAATGAACTTCTTCACCCTCATTGATAACATGGCCATCTGCCATTTAATATCCATCTCCTCCAGGTCATCAGGGTGAATTTGATCCAGATCATCATTAAACAAAGAATTGCTGCTATGACTGGACAAAAAGGCTTCAAAGATAGTTTCAGTGCCTTTTTCTGAACTTACTCCACTGGCAGTACTAACTGCTTCAGGGTTGGCAGTAGTATCAGTGGATGTTGAGAGAAGTGCAGCATTGTGGATATAACCAGAGGGCTTCTTCTTGGTTTCTACCTCAGTTTCAAAAACTCTTAGATCATTGTATAGATCATCAAGTTCTTTCTCTTCCAGATTGTCACTCTGTCTATATGAGACAGTGTACATAGTCCATTCATCCCCAAGAGATCTGAGGAACTTTCTGTTGATATCATCTTGTTCCATCTTTACTCCTACAGTAGCCAGTTCACCTATGAGTTTGTTGAACCTATCAAAAGTTTGAGTCATAGACTCATTCTTTGAGGAAGTGAAGTTCTCATACTGCTGCTTTAGAACATCTCTTTGATTTCTTTTGATGCTTTTAGTTCCAGCAAATCTTTTCTCTAGAGCATTCCAGAGAATCTGAGCATCAGTACAGTTGCAAAATTGATGCTGATATTCATTGGGGATGGCCAAGAGCAGAGTGCTCAAGGCCTTCATCTCTGTCTGTCTGATCTTCCTCTCACCATCTGTCTTTGGTGGAGGTCTTTTCCCATCTGCTCCTATCCTTCCAGCTTCAGAAGGACCATTCTCAATGATATCCCATATTGAGTAGTCAGTGAGAAGAATATATTGTCTGATTCTGATCTTCCACATGTCAAACTCACTGGGTTTGAGCATTGGAACCTTAGAGACCAAAGTACTGCTTGATTCTGTAAGATTTTCCATGATGAATAGATGTTTCTGAGAGAGTTTGGCTCTGATACCACTTGTCAGGATCGAATTCTCAACAAGAATTAATTCTCAGAAACAATATCAAAGAAGTTTGCGGAATAACACTTTGATATTCAATGAAACAGTAAATCAACACAGTAAATATGAAGAACAAACTTGTAAACTTGTATTGAATGCTTTGAAGTTACAAGATTACACACTCAACCTCAATATTGATGAACAGGCTCACCAATACGAATTCTACTTCTCTAGAATTAGGATTTATGCCTTGAGGTTGATTTTCTCTCTAGAACTAAAACTTTGAATCAATCAATTAATCTATTCTATCAAAACTATACATATACTGAATACAAAGATAATTACAAGAAATAAAAATATCTTCAGTATATCTTCCATGTATATCTCTAAGCTTCCATGTATATCTTTTCATGTGAATCTTCATCATATAAGCAGTATTAATCTTCAGCAGCATTAATACTCTTAGCAGCATTAACTACCAAGCAGTACTAACCACTAGCAGTACTAACTAGCTAAGCAGTACTAACTTTGTTCAAGCAACACTAACTTTGACTAGCAGTATTAATTCTACTAGCAGTAGTAACACTCAGCAGTATTAACCTTTAAGTCTTCTAGCAGTAGTAACTTTGAACCAGCAGCATTAACCATACTTGATGAATTCTTCAGTTCCCAACACCTGTCGTATGTTTCTGCTAGTGACTCTCCAACTCTGCCTTTGAATTCTTCATAGTTGTTTAGGCAGTTGGATATCTTCAGCTGGTTCCCAATCTTTGAGCCTAGCATCATCTTCTCTAGCTGATCCCACATCTGTTTGCCTGAGGCCTTATAGCTGTTTATCTTCACATATATTTCATTTGGTATGCCTTGAAAATACATAAGTTGATATGGTTGCTCATCAGTTCCCTTTTGAGGAGTCCTCCAAACTGGTGCCATAACTCCCTCATCTATTGACTTCCTGATGAATACTCCCAAATCATGTCTTTCAATAAAGTCTATGAACCGATATTTCCACTGTTCACACTCTCCTCTGAAGAGTACTGGTGGCTTTGAGTCACTTCCGATCCCTATAGCTTCTCTTGAAGTCATTCTGATTGAAAAAGACTAAGTCTGGTATTGGTGAAAAAGGCAAACTTTGCGCTAAAGGTTGTTGGCGCAAAAGAGTTTTGCGCGAGGTGTATGTGGCGCGAAGTAACACTTTACATTAGTAGGGGTTGGCGCAAAAGATGGTTTGCGCTAATAGGCTTTGGCACAAAAGTAAACTTGAGATCAACTTTGCATTATTAACTTTGCGTGAACTTAAGATCTGAGGTTTGCGCTAGTCGAAGGTCGCGCGTAATGATCTTTGCGCGAGTAATTGATCGTGAGAAACAGAAGTTTGCGCTAGTCGTTGATGGCGCAAAAGTGTTTTTGCGCGAGTAGTGTGAGGCGCAAATGAAGAGTTTGCGCGTACTGAAAGTGGCACAAAAACTCTCTATAAACTGGCGCAAAACACAGTTTCTCGCGAGTTCGTCCCTGTGCTTCGAAAATTCGACCTGAATGCTCAAATAACCCTGTTTGACGACTATTAGCAGTCCCAAATTTTACCAAATTGATCACTAACAGTTCTAGAATAGATTTCTAGCCTTTGATCTAACGAATAAACACTTTTTGAAGAAATGATCGATGGAACAGTGTCGTTCTTAAAGACGACTTTCAGACACAAAAATTACAAAATTGAACTCGATTAAATCTCTATTTTGAAATTAAACAACACCCAAACGATCTAGACCACAAATCGATCACAACCTGATTGATTTCAACTCCTAAAACACACTAAAACTCGAAAATGATTTTGAAATGAAGAACACAGAGTCGAGTTTAAAAACTTGATTTTGATCTGTTTTTAAGCTCTGATACCAATTGTCGGTCCACAATAATATCAAGTTCTTATCAATAACAACACATATACGATTACCATCCTGTTTGATTAATAATCACGGAATACAAATGGTTGATAGATTTCTCTTTTTAGCTCTCTCTCTCTCTCTCTCTGTGTTTTCACCTTGGAATTGTGTTGTGTGTGTGTTCTCTATTAGATCTGATTTATCGGTCTCTTCCTTGACACACTAACTAGCAACTTGCAAAACATAAACAATATTAAACTTAAACTAATATCCTAAATAATATCTAAACATAATATCTAGATATTATTAAGAACTAATAATAAAATACTAAAAACAATACTTTGACATTTATTACAAACAAACATTTAGACTTATATCGAGAGTCGACTTTCCGGCTTTAGCTTCAGATTGGATCTTCAGATTGGATGATCTTGAATCCAATAGATCTGTGCGCTAACACTCTGTACCAAATTCTTTCTGAGTCGGGCAGCCACATTATCTGATTGGTTCACATTCTTTGGTGACCATCATTGAAAAAGTCACATAGCACATGCCATCTCTTGCATACAACCCCACCAACTACTCATTCTTTTCTCAAAAAGATAATGTTTCACATTTTCTGGGGACGCAACACATACGCTATTGGTTCTTCAATTGGAAGATACTAAAATTGAAAAAGAAGGAAAGTTGCCCCATCTTCGACCCTTTCTCATGCACATTGAGTTCTTGTATAATTTGTTGTTGTCTCAACAAGTTTACATACTTTTAGCCTACATTGAAAAGCAATCATCTGTGCTTAATTTATTTCCTACACATGCACGAGCACACATAAATTTTTTTTCTGTCAGAACGTTCATAGATAATCATGTGTTATTCGATGATTGAATGGAAGTCCTAGGGAGTCAACGTCAAAACCAGCTCCTTATATAGTAACTTTGTGTTACTCAGTAACTGTGTGTTACTGACAGGCATTTCAAACTGAGTCATTTGTTGATTTCAGGGTTACCATTATTTTTACTTATTTGAATCTGAAAAGATTGAAATAATCACTCTCTCTATCTGGGGAGACTGCTCTTATTTCCACACAGGGATCTATACATGAAGACTGCACTTAATTGTTGATCTGGGGGAGAAAATTTCTGAATTATTTTTGCTATGTTTTGATGATGCTGATTCTCACCACTCATCAAAAAGGGGGAGAATACAAGATAAGAATTTTAGTGAAGACTGTTGAAGAATTTAAAGATATCAAAGTGTCTGAACTTATTTGATTTATTAAAAGTCTGACTGAAGATGATCGTCAGAAGGACACTTCATTTAAAGAAAGAGGAAGATGAAGACTGTGTAAAGCTACAAGCTTTGAAGCTGTCAACGTCATATCAGATACAATTTTCAAGAAAAGTGAAGACCTGAAGATAATTGAAATTTTTTTTAATCTTGAATCCAAAGGGGAAGATTGTTGGATCAGTAATTGTATTCAAGATTAAATTATAAATGGGGTCTAGTCTGTAATAGTGTTTAATACCCTAGGGGGTATTTTAGCTAATAAGTTAATATTGATTAGGTCATGTTGACCTACGTATAAAAGGTTTTATTTTCTAGGTTTAGTGCATGAATCGCATAAGGTGAACAGGAAAATAAAGAAGGTCGTATACTCTGTATTTACACGCTCACAAGAGGTATCTGTACACCAAGAACACACACACGTATTTATCTGATTACTCAAGAGATCTATGGTATACTGTTTTGATTTATTCATCTCTTGTTCTTTATTGTGTTGTGATTGTTTATCAACTATAATCTAGGTTTAACAAGTGGTATCAAAGCCAAAGAATAAAGCTTTTTGGATTAAAAACAGTGTTTTTCGAAAACTTACTGTGAGAAAATCGATTCCATGGTTTATTATGTTTCTATGCATAAAATCGATTTGATTATGTGTGTTTTATGTTATTGAACATCATCAGATTGCTTAATTGCACTTAAAATCACAAATCGATTGGTTTTTGATGATTTTTCAGAATTTTGGTCTTTATACTGTCGAAGTACTGTTCCATTCTATTTCAAGCACAAAAGTTGTTTTTGGTCATTGATTTTGATTGGGTTTCGTTCATAGTATGATTGTGGATGATTTATGTGATTTTTACACTGTGTTTTAACCTGTTTACTATGTTTCTGGATTCAAAGTCGTGCACAAGGACGGACTTCTGAAGAACTCGCAAAACACCCATCTTTCGCAGGGTGTTAATTTTTTCCTAAGTATAAGATTTGTATGTATATGTGTAGCGAAAACCTCAGGATTCGCTAATCTCTAAAATACGAAAGATAAGTTTCTAAGGTGCTTGAGTAGTGCAAACCTCAAGAACTCGCAAGCTTCAGCTAGCGCAAACCTCAAGAACTCGCAAGCTTCATCTAGCACAAACCTCAACAATTCGCAAGCTTCAGCTAGCGCAAACCAAAGAACTCGCTAATCTCTTATATACGAAAGTCTAAGTTTCGCAGGGTGCTATTTAGCGAATTTCTGCTTTTTACGCCATCTGCCCTTAGCGCAAAGTAGAGTTTTCGCCACAACCTTTAGCGCAATTCTAAATTTCGCGCCAACTTCACTTAGTGCAAAGTGTCTTTTGCGCCAGCCACTGTCCTTAGCTTATCTTGCGAAAATTTTCTATTTTTTCCTCTAAGGACAGGATTCGCTAACTACTACTTCGCGAATTGCCAAGGTTTCGCAGGTTGTGTGTTTACGAATTCTAAGTTTATCAACTCTCTAGTCTGCGAATTCTACTCCTTTATACTTGCGAATCTTGAAGTATCTATATCTTTTGCGAATTTCTTTGTGCTTTATATTGTTTGCGAATTCTACATTTGATTATTTTTGGAAATTCATTTTTCTGACATTTTTTAGTGTAGTTTTTATCTGATTCTTGATTCTAAGATCTTATTAGTTGATTTAAGTGGTACAGATATCATCATGCCTTACATAGACGAGAAGGGAAATACAGTGCTGACCAAGAGAGATTGTGTTTTAGCATATATGCCAGAGATTCCAGCACTGGAAGATGAGAATAAAGATTTGAAGATTCAGAACTTGTCTCTTCTTGAACAGATCAATAAGTTGCAAAATGATAAGGACTCACAGAAAGACTTTGTTTGCTCAGAATGCATCTCTAACTCCAAGATTAATTTTGCAGGAATTATTGAGTCGAAAGAGATCTTAAATCTTCAAGATAAATTAAAAGATTTTGAAAGTCTTAATTCAAGCTCTACATGGGCAAAGAAGGAGTTAATGCAAAAAGAGTTTGATGAGCTTAGAAGAAGAGCAAACATTGCTAGTGAGACATCTGAAGGGCTTAGAAAGATAAACTCTCGATTTTGCTGAAAGAGACTCTTTGAAAGATAAAGTCTTCAGTCTTGAGGTTGAGATTAATATGATGAAAGAAAATGCAACCCAAGACAGAAACAACACAAAAGCCCAAGATGAGATGATGAAGATTGAGAAAGAAAGAAAAGAATTTTCTAAGAAATTCTCTGATTTCTCAAGAAAAGCCTTTGAAGAGAAGAAATCATTAGAGCTTAAATGTGTTAAGATTTCTCAACAAGTTTCAGACTTTGAGAAAGTTATCATTCTGGAGAGAGACAAGGTTGAGAATGAGAAGAAGAAAGATGAGCAGAAGGATGTAAATAAAGACTTTTCTAAAGAAAAGAAAGTTCTAGAGACTGAGATAGCTAAGCTAACAAGAGAGTTATCTGAACTATCAACAAACATTCTGCAGGAAAAGAAGATGAAATCTGAATTGCAAAATAAGTTTGATCTGATTACAAAGGAAAGAAACATTTTGTCGTCAAAGATAAAGGAACTTGAAGAGATCGTATTCAAGGTGAACCTGACTGAGCACAAAACGCCAGAGTCAATAGTTCAATCACCGAGAGCTGATCTAACTGCATTCGAGTGCTCATTCAATTCAGCAGCAAGTTCAATTTTTACTAATGTTTCTAATAATCCTTTGTTTGATGTAATTGATGATCATACTTCTGAATATAAAGATCAGATTCGTCCTTCTAACCTTTTCTATGACAAAGATGTTTATGGTTCAGGTAACTTCAAGAAGAACAAGTCTCGGAAGAAAAGGTTCTGGAGAAGGGAAGACGAGAAAGACAGAGGAAATTGGATCTGGAGAATTAAAGGATCTTCAGAGGAGAAGAAGACCGATAAATGATTTGTGCATACAACAAATGCTAAATGGAACTATGCTTCAAAAGGTAAAACTTTTGGCAAACCTGATCTAGTTTACACTATCAATCAATTGATCAGGTTAGCACAAAAGAAAATTAGTTGTTTCTATTGTGGTACAGATGATTTTGTAAGAAAAGATTATGTGAGTAACTGGTATGGTTCTTACTTTATATCTCCCACTAGAACTTCAACTAACCCATTAGGACCCAATTGTCAGTGGGTACCAAAAGCTAAATCTGTGTTGCAGGCACCCAAAGTTTAAGGGGGATAAAGAACATTGACTTCTAAGTACAACAACTTAGGAATCGATCTTCAATGACAAGAATATTGACTTCTAGACAATACAGTCTAGGACTCGGACTTCAATGTCAAAGAGTTTGACTTCTGAATTTACTTTAATCCTAGTAATTCAGAACTCGGTTTCATGATTAAGGATTATGCACATATTAAGGGGGAGCTTATATGCTTTATATTTTTACTGATGTATTTTCTGATTTTTCAGGAGAAGATTAAATACTATTCTCACCGGAGAATATGTATAATGGCTCTTGAATAACATAGTTCAAGACCCGATCTTCATTGGTAAAAATGAATGATACCATTCTCACCGGAGAATATGTCATCATGGCTTCTAGTTACATCAGATCAGAACCAGTGCTTAATTGGTAACACTGACCATTACTATTCTCACCGGAGAATAAGTACTCATGGCTTTTGAATACTTAAGTTCAAAACCCGTACTCAAATGTTTTCTTCTGATAGGATGCTTAAATGATAAAATCCTTTCTAGAAGTTTTTGATTTGAGAGGGAGCTAACTGTTATATCTTTTAGGGGGAGGATAAATATGATTTTTACTATCATTATCATATTTTTCTGATTAAATTGACTTTTTACAGGTATCGAGGGGGAGGATATCTGAGTTTTTGTTAAAGATACTTAAACGAAAATATTCATTCCAGGGGGAGTTAAGGATTATGATTTACAGGTATATCTTTCTAATCCTTACACTCTATCACTTGTTGAAAGATGAACAACTTTCCCTTGTGCAAAATGGTTTCTTAAATGATCAAACCGCTTATTATTCTTAAAAGGTTTTTCATGAATTGAGAAGTGTGTTTTTAAATGATTTTTGATACTTATATGCCTATCTGACCGTGAGTTCTTAAAGAAAAATACTTGTGTATTTTCTTGTCATATACTTTCACTACAAGAAATTGCACTTTTACCGGGGGGTTTGGGAAGTCCGTCGGACTTAGACGAAAGCCTCCGGTAAAAGTTTAACTTTTTGCCGACGGAAAATGCCACCGGTAAAGATGCAATTTTGCCGACGAATTTGGGAAGTCCGTCGGTAAAAGTTACTTTTACCGACGACTTAGACGAAAGCCTCCGGTAAAAGTTTTAACTTTTTGCCGACGAAAAATGCCACCGGCAAATATGTGCTTTTGCCGACGAATTTCGTATAAGCCGTCGGTAAAGTTACTTTTGCCGACGGATTTCTCAAACCCCCGGTAAAAGTTATTTAATTATGATTTTTAATATTTTTTTCACTTACACTTTTGCCGACGGACTTCCCAAACTCTCCGGCAAAAGTATTTTAGTATTATTAATAAAAAATTCACCGACATATTTGCCGGTAGGCTTCCTAAATTCGTCGGCAATTGTATTTTAATTTCATAAATATTTTATAGTTGTATTTTTACCGGCTAACTTCCCACACATTCAGCAAAAATATTTTTAAATTTATAATAATTTTTAAGGACGTTTTTTATACTGCCCATTACAATGTATAGAATCCAATACGGTTCAATACGATCCATTACAACCTAAGAACGCAGTACAACTCCTTACAACTCATTAAAACTCGTTACAGCACCCAATAGAACCCAATATGCCTCACTGGTAGCCATCACCCAATATAATTCAATGGTACAACCTAATTTATACCAAAATTACAAACAACCTAACCCCATAAGACTTGTTATTGTTCAATACCACCAATTACTATCCAATACGAGTCATTACCACACATGACAACTAACAAAATCGAAGATGACACTTTACCACCCATTACGACAAAAATTTATCAAACGCGTCGATAAATGGTTTCATTGGACTTTAATGGATCTATTGCCTTTAATAAATTTTACTGGGCTTTAATCGGTTATATTGGGCTTTAAAGGGTTTCGTTGGGCTTCAATTAACCTATTGGGCTTTTATCAATAATACTAGGCTTTAATCAGTTCTATTGGACTTTAAAAGGTTTCATTGGGCTTCAATGGATCTATTGAGCTTTAATCAATTATACTAAACTTTAATCGATTATATTAGGCTTTAAAGGTTTTCATTGAGACTTTAATGGATCTATTAAGCTTTAATCAACTCTATTGTGCCTTAAAGTGTTTCATTGAGTTTTCATCAATTCTATTAGGCTTCAATTGGTTCGATTGGGCTTTAAAAGATTTTATTGGGTTTTAATGGATTCATTGGGCTTTAATCAATTCTACTATACTTTAATCAAGGCCCATTATAGTTTAATAAGAGTTATTGAAGTCCATCAAGGCCCAATCAAGTTTATTAAGAGCCACTAAAACCCATTAAGGACAAATAGTTCATTAAGAGCAAGTGTAACCCATTAAAGCTCAATACAATTTATCAAGACCCAATTAAATCCATAAAGGCCAAATCAAGTTCGTTAAAAACTACTGAAACCCATGAGCGTCTAATATAGTTAATTAAGAACCACTAAAGTTCACCATTGTCAGGATCGAATTCTCAACAAGAATTAATTCTCAGAAACAATATCAAAGAAGTTTGCGGAATAACACTTTGATATTTAATCAAACAGAAAATCAAAACAGAATATAATCAACAAACTGTAAACTTGTATTGAATGCTTTGAAGTTACAAGATTACTCACTCAACCTCAATATTGATGAACAGGCTCACCAATACGAATTCTACTTCTCTAGAATTAGGATCTATGCCTTGAGGTTGATTTTCTCTCTAAAAGAATGAAAACAAAAGTTAAAAATTATTCTAAACTATACAATATATATATATACTGAATACAAAGATAATTACAATAAATAAAATATCTTCAGTATATCTTCCATGTATATCTCTAAGCTTCCATAATCTTCAGATTATCCAGTTGTCATTCTTTCCATCCGAATCTCTTTAGCAGCACTAACCATGATCAGCAGCATTAACTTCTTCTAGCAGCATTAACTACTAAACAGTACTAACTACTAGCAGTACTAACTAGCTAAGCAGTACTAACTTTGTTTAAGCAGCACTAACTTTAACTAGCAGTATTAATAGTACTAGCAGTAGTAACACTCAGCAGTATTAACCTTTAAGTCTTCTAGCAGTAGTAACTTTGAACCAGCAGCATTAACCATACTTGATGAATTCTTCAGTTCCCAACAATCTCCCCCTAACTTGACTTTTAAGAAGAGAAGTCAAGTTCTTCAGAATTAATCTTCAAGATGCTCCCAAAACTCTATCATGGCCTAAATTCCAGTGTTTGCATCCAATCCCAAACTCTGATTGATGGTTCTTTGAATCAAGTATTTAGCCATTTCTGAATCTGGAACACACCTTAACTTTTTCTTCAGCATGGCATGTAGCTTCAATCTGCTATGATTGTACACTCTATCCACTAGGAAGTATTCAGTGTGATTTAAATCCAAAGTCACTGTATATACTCCACTACTTTCATATAGAGTCCAACTGTTGACCGACTTGAATACATCCTTGATCATATGCTTTACTTCTTCAGGTTTGAACATCATACACAGATACTCCATTACCAGTTTTGTAATTGAAATTCCTGGAGCCTTTAGAATATCTGCATACAACTTCATTCCTATCTCAAACATCTCTTCAAGATCTGATCTAGAGCATGTTCTGACAATTTTTGCCCATGTGTTGAACACTTCATATTTTTCATCCTTTCTTTTCAGCCTTATGTATTCCTTTCCATCCACTGTCAATGTATCCCAGAGAATGACCTCAGGAGGCTTAACTCCTACAGGTTCTGCTGAAATTGGTTCAGGTACTTTGTCCATCACTACCATATACAAATTTACATCATCAGTGTTAGATAGCTCTGTCTGTTTAGATGACTCAGGTGCCCCTTCTTCTTCAGCAACCTTATCAGCCTCTTCTTCAGATACTCTAGGCTTTTTGATTGGCTTTCTCCTTGCCATCATTTTTGTTCTCTTTAAAGTCCTTAGACTTTCTCCCAGGGTGGACTCTTTCTTAGGAGGTGTTTCTTGCTCATCTGGAAATGGCTTTTGACAATCAAAGTCATTACTTTCTTTTATTCTCTTCTCCATCTCCACCCTAGCAGTTTCACTTCCCTGAAGCTTTAACATTTCTGAATCATAGAGCTCTTTGATCTTCTCAAAAGACATTTTGGAGAACATCTCCTTTTTGACTCCTACAGCACCTTTGAGAAATATGATCATCTTGTTTCTCTCTTGGGTACCTAGGAATGTCTTTGAGGGTCTTCTCTTCTTTGCAACTGTTTTCACCACAGATTTCTTCATACTTGCAGCTTTCTTCTGTGCAATTTCAGTTGCCATACTCTGTTGATAAGCTTCATTCAGTTCAGCAGCTAGAGCTTTTGCCATTTCCCTGTCCTTTTCCATCTGAACTCTTTCTTCTTTTTCAATATCCTCCTGCATCTTTTTAGCTAGGGCTTCATCTGATTCAACCAACCTCTGCTTTTTGATTGGTTGATTAGATTCTACCATCTTTGCTTTTCCTTTGTCTTTGCTCATTGCCTTCTTACTGTTATCTTTCTTGATCACTTCACCTTGTTCTTTTATGATTACACCTTTGGTCTTTGAAGTGACCTTGGGAGTATCATTCTTGGCTTTTAGTAAGGTTTCTGCAATCTCAAGATCTGTTAACACTTCTTTCACAGTTTCTGCTGCTTTATTAATGTCAGCAGTAGTAACTGTTTCTTCTTGCTGCTCCCCCTGAACATCAACTTTCTCTCCATCAAGCTCCCCCTTTCTTGTGGCTTCTTCCATGTTGATCTCCCCCTTTTTGGGAGCATCATCCTCAGTTGGCCTTCTCCTTAATTGGAATTGCTTTCTCTTCTTCCTTTGTACCAGACTAACCACCATCCTCTTCAGCTTAGCAATCTGTTCTTGTTGTGACAGAATTACTAGCTTCATTTCTTCAATTTCTTTGCCTTGTTTGAGAACATCTTGATTGATGTTCCCCATTGTTTCCATCAATTCATCGTACGTATATCTGTCCTCACCCTCTCCAGAAGTGTTACCCTCCTTTGAAGGATCATTGGATCTTTTATTTGTGGAAGTCTTCTGCCTTGCAGAGGCACTATCAACCCCTGTGGTTTCTTGGCACCAGGGACCTTCAAATGATTGCTCATTCAAAGTTGCCATGGGGGAGGTCTTATTGATGTTGCCACTTTCCTCCTCTGTACTAGCAGGAGTAGTGGCAGCCTCATCACCCATATGTTCTACCTCCTCCTCAGAGAGCACCTCCTTTGGGTTGGGAGACACCCTTGTGTTGTCCCTTTGGATATTCTCTAGGGGAGAATTCTCCCTTAGAGGGCATATAGGCTTAGTGAGTAATGGTACAAGAAGGGAAGGAGCCTTCTTTACCTGTTTTCTCTTGTAAGTGTGTGTGATTGGAGAGGTTGGTTTTTCAAGAAGGGACTGGGGAATTGATTTTGAGAGGGAAGGTTGGGCTTGGCTAGCAGTGGGTTGGTCTAATGGGGGCCTTGACCCTGCTGCCATACCTTCATTGGTTTGGGACACCACCATCATTGTAGAGAATAATGGGGTGTCAACTCCTTCAGAGTCCCCAGCAGATCTTCTCATATTTGAGAAAACCTTGCCTTTGGGGGGTTTAGGTACATATACCCCAACAGGTTGAGGTATATCCGTCAATTCATGAGTAATGACTTCTTGAACAAACCTGGGATACATAAAGAAGCTCTTTTTGTTTCCCATGTTTGAGACAAGATCACTGAAAATCATTTTAGAAAAATTGTACTTTCTGGCAGTGGCCAAGCACACCAAAGCATAAGCAATAGTGCTGCTGAACTCACTCCATCCAGTAGTCTTTTTGGAGATACAATGCATAAGAGTATGGACAAAGAAACGCCATTGGGGTGAGAATTTTGCTTTAGAAAATTTGAACACTCCCAATGGGCCTCCATACCCCATTCTTGTAAGGTTTGAAAACAGTTCATCATTTGGGATAGAGGTTATACCAGAGGCATCGTCTAGACGTAGACTGATGCGAATAACCTCTTCAGTAACCGTGAGTGATTGATCACAGATTCTTGTCTTGATCATCTGCACACCATTCTCAACAACAATGGTTGCATTAGCCCAGAACTGCCTTTGATGCTCAATATAGATTGTAGGGGAGACAATCAGAGCATGAGCAATGTGTCTTGTCTTGAGGAAATCCACAATCTGATGAAATCCTGAAGCTTGCTTTGGCTTTTGTAGCATCGCAATCTCGTTGTGCTCGTCAATGAAAGTCATGGATGCCATTGATCTTAGTGAAAAGCTTGTCTGAAAACTTCGAACTTGAGAGAGAAAAGGTTTTGAGCGCAAGAGAACAGTATGCAAAGAGTCGTTATGAACTTTTAGGCGGGCAAAGAGTATTTATAGTATTCGGAACATAAGCAGTATTAACCTAGAGCAGCATTAACTGCTAGCAGTATTAACTAACTAGCAGTATTAACTACGAGCAGTAGTAACTAACTAGCAGTATTAACTGAAAGCAGTATTAACCACTAGCAGTATTAACTGAAAGCAGTATTAACCACTAGCAGTATTAACTGAAAGCAGTATTAACCACTAGCAGTATTAACTGAAAGCAGTATTAACCACTAGCAGTATTAACTGAAAGCAGTATTAACCACTAGCAGTATTAACTGAAAGCAGTATTAACCACTTAGCAGTATTAACTGAAATACTCCTTTTAAACTTGCTGAACACTGAGTACTGCTATGCATATCCTGAAAAAGAAGATTAGTAACTCCAAGAATAATATACAGGTATAAAGCCACTTTTTGAGAAGGGATTATTCAGAGTTTATCATTCCCACACTTGTTACCAAGAAAGTGAATCTACCCACATCAAAAGCTTTAGTGAATAGATCAGCAAACTGATTATCAGTGTGAACTTTGACAACTTGAATAAGTTTCTTTTCATTACAGTCTCTTATGAAGTGATACCTGATCTCAATGTGCTTTGTTTTTGAGTGCTTGACTGGATTATTCACAATGCTAATAGCACTGCTGTTGTCAATAAAGATTGGAGTGTGTAGAAAGGTTACCCCATAATCCAACATTTGATTCTGAATCCATAAGACTTGAGAACAGCAACTTGCAGCTGCTATGTACTCTGCCTCTGTTGTAGATGTGGATACTGTGGTTTGTTTCTTGCACTGCCATGAGACTAGTCTATCACCCAAAAACTGACATCCTCCAGAAGTAGATTTTCTGTCCAAGTTTGCCCCACCTAGATCACTGTCTGAGTATGCTATTAGGTCAAAAGGTGAGTTATGAGGATACCAAAGTCCCAATCTGGGTTGCCCTTTGAGATATCTGAATATCCTCTTAACAGCTTGAAAGTGAGATAGCTTTGGCCTAACTTGAAATCTTGCACATACACAGACTGGAAACATTATATCTGGCCTTGATGCTGTGAGATACATGAGAGAGCCAATCATGGATCTATAATGATGCACATCCATATCCTCCCCCTCAAGATCTGCTGTGATCTGCTTGTGTGTTTCCATAGGTGTGCTGGCAGGTTTTGATTCTGAGAAATCAAACTTGGTTAGAATATTCTGTACATACTTGGATTGACATATGAAAATGCCATCTGACTTCTGTTGAACTTGGAGTCCAAGGAAGAAAGTAAGTTCCCCCATGGAACTCATTTTGAACCTTTGATGCATTAAATCCTCAAACTCCTTGCACATGTTGTTTCTTGTAGATCCAAAGATAATGTCATCAACATAGATTTGGACCAACAACATATCCTTCTTCTTTCTTTTGATAAATAGAGTCTTATCAATGACTCCTCTTTCAAAGTCATTTTCCAAGAGATAGGATGACAGAGTGTCATACCATGCTCTTGGGGCTTGATGTAGTCCATAAAGTGCTTTCTTTAATTTGTATACCCTGTCTGGATAGCTTGGGTTTTCAAACCCTGGTGGTTGACAGACATATACTTCTTCTTCAATTGATCCATAGAGAAAAGCACTTTTTACATCCATTTGATAGACTTTGAAGTTCATGTAAGAAGCATAGGCTAGGAATAATCTAATTGCTTCTATCCTAGCCACAGGTGCAAAAACTTCTTCATAATCTATACCTTCTTCTTGAGTATAGCCTTGAGCCACCAGCCTTGCTTTGTTCCTTATGACAATACCTCTTTCATCTCTCTTGTTTCTGAAAATCCACTTTGTGTCAATCGCTCTGTGACCTTTAGGAAGGTCTACTAGATCCCATACATCTTGTAGCATGAACTGTAACAGTTCCTCTTGCATTGCTTCTATCCAGCTGGATTCTTTCATAGCATCATGTGCCTTTTTAGGCTCAAGCTGTGATAGAAAACAAGAAAGCACTGTATGCTGTTGATCTTGCATTTCCTGAAGCCTGCTTTGATGTCTAGTCATCATAGGAGAAGAGATATCTCCTATTATCAACTGTGGAGGATGATTCTTTTGAACTCTGATGTTATGACTAGGTTCTTCATTCAGTCCAGCCTCAAGATTAGATTCATGCATCTCAACTGAAGTGTTTTCAGATGCCACTTCATTATTTTCTTGAGTCTCCTCATCTCTAGTGTCTTCTTCACTCTGACTTGGTTCAGTAATTGATTCCTTTTCACAGTCTTCACCAGAATTTACTGTGGGTATGGGAAAAATCACAGATTTAGATATACTTTCTTGAACTTGTGTGATCCCTGATCCTCCACTTCCTGTTCCTGTATACTCATTACTGAAACTAAAAGAGTTAGTTAGTGAATCAATGTCAAATAGCCACTGAGGTCCAGACCCAACAGGATTTGGTGTGTTCTCATTGCATTTGACATTGTCACTTTCTTCAATTATTCTAGAAGAAGAGTTAAATACTCTGTAGGCCTTACTCTGAGATGAATATCCAACAAGAAATCCATCATCTGCTTTGCTATCAAACTTACCTAAGTGAGATTTGGTATTTAGAATTGTACAAGGACACCCAAAAGGTTTGAAGAAACCAATAAAAGGTTTTCTTTTATTTAAAAGCTCATATGGGGTCTTGTTCTTTTGCTTGACCACTAGAACTCTGTTTTGGACATAACAAGCAGTATTAACTGCTTCAGCCCAGAAGGTAATTGGCAATTTTGAATCAGCCAACAGAGATCTAGCAGCCTCTATTAGTGTTCTATTCCTCCTTTCAGCAACACCATTCTGTTGAGGAGTCCTAGGAGCACTATATTGCCTCTCAATACCTTTTTCTTCACAAAAGGTGTTTAGATCATGATTTTTAAACTCAGTTCCATTATCTGATCTCATGACTTTTACTCTTTGATTAGTTTGGTTTTCAATTCTTAGAATAAAGGATTTGATAAGACCACTTGTTTCATCCTTAGTCCTTAGAAAATATACCCAAGTGAATCTGGAGTAATCATCAACAATAACCAAGCAGTAAGATTTCTTGCCTATACTCATAACATTTGTAGGACCAAACAGATCCATATGCAGTAATTGGAGACAAGAAGAAACAGAATTTAACTCTTTGGTCTTATGATAAGTTTTGTGTTGTTTGCCTTTAAGACTCCCAACACAATGATCATCACATGAGAAGACTTTTGAAGGTAACCCTCTTACAAGGTTATTTTTAACAAGATTTTTCATAGTCTTGAAATTCATGTGACACATCCTTCTGTGCCAAAGAGAGGATTCATCTACAGAAGCTTTTGAAACAAGACAATTTAGAGATGAATCACTATCAACATTGTTCATATCAAGACAGTAAACATTGTCCTTTCTTGGAGTTCTAAGTAGTATCATGCTTTCATCAACTACCTTGAACCCTGGAGCAAGAATCATACACTCAGTATTAGTAAATAATATACTATGTTGTTTGTCACAAACCTGTGATACACTTAACAGGTTGTACTTTAATTTATCAACATAGTAGACATCCTCAAATGTCATCTTACCTTTGGTGACCTTACCTTTTCCACTTATCTTACCACCAGTAAGATTGTCTCCAAATGCAACATGTCCTCCATTGATATGCTTGAAATCCTGAAGGCATGACATGTTGCCTGTCATGTGCCTAGAGCAACCACTATCAACATGCCAAATGCTCTTTCCCTTGAGCTGTTGGTTGCCCTGCACATTGGATAAATCAATTAGTATGAATTAGGAACCCAAGCCAAAGTGGTCTTGGGTACCCCTTTCTCATCAAAATATTTGCATTCTTTCTTGACAAGAGCACATGATACCACTTGTCAGGCTCTGATACCACTTGTCAGGATCGAATTCTCAACAAGAATTAATTCTCAGAAACAATATCAAAGAAGTTTGCGGAATAACACTTTGATATTTAATCAAACAGAAAATCAAAACAGAATATAATCAACAAACTGTAAACTTGTATTGAATGCTTTGAAGTTACAAGATTACTCACTCAACCTCAATATTGATGAACAGGCTCACCAATACGAATTCTACTTCTCTAGAATTAGGATCTATGCCTTGAGGTTGATTTTCTCTCTAAAAGAATGAAAACAAAAGTTAAAAATTATTCTAAACTATACAATATATATATATACTGAATACAAAGATAATTACAATAAATAAAATATCTTCAGTATATCTTCCATGTATATCTCTAAGCTTCCATAATCTTCAGATTATCCAGCTGTCATTCTTTCCATCCGAATCTCTTTAGCAGCACTAACCATGATCAGCAGCATTAACTTCTTCTAGCAGCATTAACTACTAAACAGTACTAACTACTAGCAGTACTAACTAGCTAAGCAGTACTAACTTTGTTTAAGCAGCACTAACTTTAACTAGCAGTATTAATAGTACTAGCAGTAGTAACACTCAGCAGTATTAACCTTTAAGTCTTCTAGCAGTAGTAACTTTGAACCAGCAGCATTAACCATACTTGATGAATTCTTCAGTTCCCAACAACCATACACACACAAAAGAACCAATAAATCCCATGAATTTCCAATATACACATACATACTACATATACATCAACTACCTACATGACGAATGCTCGTGTGAAAAGTTGAGGCTAACGTGAGAAACGTAAGAAGCGAATATGTACTGTTGATCACTTTTAATCAAATACCCACTCATGAATTGTGCCTTAGAAGAGAATTGATCTGTTGCATCTTATCTCGGTGCATCTCATCCTAATGTGCATCCATCTCTAATCCAACGGTTGATAACCACCTCTCATGTTAACCTCAACTTTTCACCGGAACCCAATCCTTATCACCAATATGGTCCAATATGATCCATTAAAATCTAACAACCCATTAAGATCCATTACAACCCAACTATCACTCAATATGTCTCACTATCACCCAATATGATGCGGTGATACAACCTAATCTAAACCAAAATTACAAACAATGCAACCCATACGACTTGTTATTGTCCAATACGACCAATCACAACCCACAACGAGACATTACTATACATGACAACCAACATTGTTTCATACTCGAACTTTATTTTTTTAATAATTATTAAATATTATAAATAAATGTTTGGATTTTGTTTACATTATCTTTTTTTATGGCTATTTGATATAATAAAACTAAATAAAACCATTGATATATTTTAAATCGAAAATATTTCAAATCTAAAATATTGGTATATTTCAAATCTATATTATTAATTGAATTTTAACGTTAGTTAGTTAATTAAATATATTTAATTACTTCATTTTTAATTTAATAATAAAAGAAAATGGTAAAACTTGAAGGGGGGGGGGGGTTGGGATAAAGTGGGTCGGCGGTATTTTGGGAGGATTTGGGATAAAATCAAATACCCCAATTTCAATCTTGAAGGACTCTGAGAGAGCGTGAGCGAGGAAATAGGAAGAACTAGTCAAAGATGAAGGGTTTAGTGTGTGAATCGCATAAGGTGAACAGAAGAGAGGAGGCTGTATATTTTGTATTCTACACAAGAGGTATCTGTACACCAAGAACACACACACGTATTCATCTGATTAATCAAGAGATCTGTGGTATGTTGATTTGATTTATTCATCTCTTGTTCTCATTGTGTTGTGTGATTGTTTATCAACTATGATCTGGGTTTAAAAAATTCATGTATGCAAAATGTCACCGAAAACAAATATATAAAAGACTCAGCCCAAAGACAACACCTTTCAGTGACGGGGGAAACCCGATTCCGCATAATGTGACGTGCACAGAGTAAGCCACACATTACGTTAAATTGGTATAAGTATCGGGCTCAACATCTTTCAAAATACACCCATAGATACTAGCACGGAGGACTTACACCATACCGAAGATGCCTAGTCGCGCCTGAATGGGGAAAACTAGCGTCCCACCATTGGACTAATAATAAAAGTATCGAGCTCAGCATCTTTCAGCATACACCCATTGATACTAGCACGAAGGACTTACAACCCAATCTGATGCCTAACGTGCCTCGATGTGGAAAACTAGTCGTCCCAACACCGGAAAAAATAACAAAAGTGCTCATGGATCCATAGCAGACGGGGCTGAAACATTACATGACTCAAAACAAATGAACTAACGCATTCAAAACATGTAATTCCCAAATAAGATGCAATAAATGCAAATCATAACCAAGCGCTCTATATTGAGCTATCAAAACCGGAAAAGTATCCCCAAGACCCAACAAAATCCAAGTCGATCCATAAGCTCAACAAATCCAAAGACCAAACATTGAAAATCATAAAATGAAATCAAACGTAAACGGCCCGAAATAATGCAACTCATGCCTCAACACACCCGAATAACTCCAACATGATTTAGATTGGGACAAAACATTTTCCAAGTGGGTTTATACATTTTTATCCTTTCAAATCATCCCATAACACCCAATAAAATGCATTTATACTCAAAAATATACTCCATGAAATAAATCATTAAGATACCCAAAATATATGATTTATTTATCAAAATGCCCAAAATCCCAAAGTCGGTGTTTTATAAATTTATGAAGTTGAATACTTCCAAATAACCAAAATTTATCAGATGATTTACAGTTAACAATTCCACATAAAAAATGTAAACACTTTAAAATAGACATTTTGGCATGTACACTGTTTTCACAAATCAACTTGAACTCACCTTGCTAGGTTAAGTTAAACCTAGGTTTCAATCCCCAACCATTGGCCTCCAAAAGCATAGATCTCACCCAAAGCTTTCCGAAGACATCCATTCCAACTCTTCAACTAAGCTTCCAAAACCTAGATACATACATTTCTGACCATAAATATAACATATTCAACCCTTAAAATTGTTCCCCAAGTATTTACATGAACTTTTCATCAAATACCAAAACCCTAATTTTTCATACTTGAAGAAGGAGAAGATTACCTCAACCAAGAGCTTAAATCCACCAACCAAAACACTTGTAGGTCACCAAAACGAACCATAAACTTCCAATCTTCAAATGGTGAAAAGGTTTAGATGAAATCCCCATGAACTTGGTGAAGAAGATGAAGATGAAAGTGGTTCATGATCTCAACTAGCTAGACGATCAAGGATCATGTGGTGTAAGGAGGAAATCTCCACAAAATGAGTTAGGGTTCGTTTAAGAGGTTGGTGTTGGTTTGGGAGAGAAAAAGGGGAAGAGATTTAGGGTTTGGTTGAGAGAAAATGAGGCTTGAGGGCTGAAAAATCGAGTTTTGGCCTGACAGTGCATTTCGCGGGTTATGTCGCGACCTTAAGTCGTGGCATAAGTCGCCCGCTTCCCTTAAGTCGCGCGGTTGACTCTAAGTCGCGACACAAGTTGCGTAATGTACTGTCCGCCCGGTTTTCCACTCGTTCACTGTTTTGGTCGTAACTTCTTCGTTATAGCTCCGATTTAGCTCCGGAAAGAACCGTTGGACTCGTAATTGAACCCTTCATCCAACAAGACTATAAAATCTAGGATTCTAGTATTAACTTGAAATGATACCTTTCGAAAAATTGGGGTGTTACAATCCTCCCAACCTTGAAAGAGATTTCGTCCTCGAAATCAGGCATCGATATCAAACACCCAACGTCGTCCTTAGCGAGGTCAATCGGTTCACTGTCCAGAATGAATGCCTCCACGATACCTTTCCCCATGTACTAAACCGATCATATCCCACCTAAGGCTGTCACTACCTTTCTCATAACAAATCGTCACAACTCGATTCTAAGGTTCGATGTATCTTACCGCTGACTGAATGAACATCGAGTCCTTATCAACCGCTTTCCCATCCTTAAAATCTCGGCGGTCTCCCAACCTTAGGTTGCACATATCCCCCTCAAGAATGCTTTCGAAGCGAACTTATCCCTTAGATACTTCTAATTCCGACACATCAAGGTCTCCGCAATAATCGATTTCTACTTAAGGTTTACCTCGACATCCTGACCCAATTCCTCAATAATCCCTACTACAAAAGATTCATCGTCTTTTTCTTGACGACACTACCTAACACCAGTTAGGTTCGATCTAAACACAACCTTCAATCCGTTCCTCAACTGGCACGACACAACATCGGTAGACAAAGGATTACCCCAACTCCATGATTACTCAAATCCCAGGGTGTAGTCAAGCATCGGTTGATGAATCAGCGAAACCTTGTTAATTATAGATTTAGCAATGATCGATTCCTAATTTCCATCATCTAATCTTCTTAAGGTCACCACTTAAATTGCTAACGCACCGGTTTCAACGGAAATACGATGAAGCATCCCAACGGTTATTATCCTCAAATCGAATGTCGACCCTATGTTCAAAACTTTTATACCTCAACCGTGGATATACCACCTTAAATTTCCTTCCATATCTTACACTGATGATTCAAAGTTGACACTTATCAGGCCACTAAATTCGAATCTCACATTTCTAACAAACGAATCACAGTACTTTCTTTATTTCTGAAGATTTTCCAAGAAGACACACCACCGGCACGTACTAGATGTTAACCTCTTACTTAACTGGGAGAAAGTAGAAATCTAATCCCTCAAGTATTCATGCATGACCCGATTCAAAATCCGAAATCCAAATTCAAGGTTGACCACAAGTCGGATCGTCCGACGCTTCAGATCCCAAGGGCTCCTTTAGTCCCTTAATTGCAACTTCTCTCACAATAGGGTTTTAAATCTACAGCCTTAATGAGTTCAAGGTTTTTCAACCAGCATGCCAATTCAAAATTTATAAAACTCTCAAATACATAAGTTTTATAACAATTAAACGTGCAGTAAAAATACACTACCGTGCATTCGATAGTTTTCGAAATTGATCACCAATACTACATATATAAAATCGTTTCCAAAATTCATTTGGTCAGCACTTACGTTAATAAAAGCGGTAACAAAAAGATGCGCAACAAAATTTTCAAACGGACTACCATGGTCCTAGTATGCATCAATTTATACTATGCATATGAAAATAACTTTTCACACTATACCACGTGCAATAAGGTTTGTACATCTCCCAAAAGAGGATTTCACGACTTCAACCTTAAAATCTCTTTCTTTAAAACACAAACGTCAGAAGATAAAGCTTATAACAAGGCCCACATATATGTCCGTTTATTTCCCAACATAAAACAACACTAAGTCTAAAAACGTTAAAATTCTAAAACCACAACGTACGATAAGGTCACCAGTTTCAACAACACTAACATGAGGCACGGCGCCTAAAAGCTCATAAGTTTACACACAAAAATTAAAACCCATGCATTTCTAAGTACACTCACGCACCCAAAACATCGTAAAACTATATTCCATAAAATTCAACACGACTCGTACAGACTAAAATTCCAAAAAAAATCCGACTCAAAAACATGGGAACAACTCTTCCTTTGAAACCTTAACATACGTGGAGGAGATCCAATGTCAATGTCAACAATTCTACAGTTACTTGCCCAATACTCCAAATAATGTTAAAAACACAGATATTACAAGATCCGTAAATAGTGTTTGACACGAAACGGGGATAAAGTGATTTTCAGTAAAATATTTGCAACCACGTGCTACAATCATGCATGTTTAAGCTCACGGTTTAAAATTGGATGAGCACTAATTGCTTTATCAAGACTTTATAATACAACTCACTTTATGTTTTGAGAACATGAGAAACAATTTATGCAAACTTATTTTTAGAAATAAATTTAGTGCATGAATTTCGTCGGCACTCAGCATATTAGGACTATACTCCTCCATTTTCCCGACACACACAAATGTCACCCCGGATGCATCAAACATCTTAGAGCAACAATCCCACTAACTGGGTTAACTTACAATTTCTCCTCGAAATAGAATCGGTCTAACAACCTTATAGTTCTAATCCAACCAATAATTCTTACTCAAGATGATCAACTTAATGCATTCATCGCACTTAACTATCACTTCAAAGTGACATCGCTATAAACATCAATCCTTCCTTAGATTACTCGCTTAGAAACCTCTTTACTACCCCAATAGTCATCCCACCAAGGTAGTACAAGTATACACATGTAGCATGTAGATTCACCATGACACTGGCCAGGTGCCATTATTAACGTACCGTACATGATCATCCTTGCTATCCTCGACAAATTTCCCGTTTTTCGTGACTCGGTCAATTCCAAAATATCGTATCTTAAGGTACCTAATGTGCCATTTCATTCTCAATTACCTAAAAGAACGCTAGTTTTAGTCTAGGCATAACAATCAATACATAATTCTCTCAAACTTAAGCTCTGATACCAACTTGTAACACCCTCAAATATGGAAATAGCAACCGATTTAAAATTTTCTAAATACATCGATAAAAAATACATCTCTAATCACAATTTATTATTTCACCTCAATGCACACATTTCATTCTATAGATACAATCTACAATAAGAGCGGGTGCTACTAAAACCCAATAATAGCCACTATCTCCAAGTTGCGGAATACTTCACTAAATACTTACACTGGCACAAATCTAAGGCTCAACCCTTCATAGCTGCTAGAACCAAACCCCCCCTATCTGGAACCTGATGCACATGCCGACAAATAAAAAGGTTAGGCTTATCGCCTAGTGAGCTCAAGAGTTTTTCAACATATGTAAATTAATAGTTTAAAAAGAAAGAATGCATTTAAAATCATAATATCTCAAAATGACGTGCTTCACTTATGAAAACGACTCGTTTATCAATAATTATGCATTTTAAACGAAAGAGACACCGAGTTAATCGTTAACCAAACCAAACTGTTTTAAAGACTGAGATCCCAATATAAATCGTTCTTTCGTAAACTTAGATTTAACCCAAAACTTGCTCAATGTGAGATTATAAATAGACTCCCAATTTATGATAATGTAAATAATTCTTCATATTCCAAAACACCCCAAAACAACGGGCGGAGATTAATACTCAATCCATAAAACATGGAATAAATTCATGTATGCAAAATGTCACCGAAAACAAATATATAAAAGACTTGGCCCAAAGACAACACATTTCGGTGATGGGGGAAACCCGATTCCGCATAATGTGACATGCACAGAGTAAGCCACACATTACGTTAAATTGGTATAAGTATCGGGCTCAACAACTTTCAGAATACACCCATAGATACTAGCACGGAGGACTTACACCATACCGAAGATGCCTCGTCGTGCCTGAATGGGGAAAACTAGCGTCCCACCATTGGACAAATAATAAAAGTATCGAGCTCAGCATCTTTCAGCATATACCCATTGATACTAGCACGAAGGACTTACAACCCAATCTGATGCCTAACGTGCCTCGATGTGGAAAACTAGTCGTCCCAACACCGGAAAAAATAACAAAAGTGCTCATGGATCCATAGCAGACACGGCTGAAACATTACATGACTCAAAACAAATGAACTAACGCATTCAAAACATGTAATTCCCAAATAAGATGCAATAAATGCAAATCATAACCAAGCGCTCTATATTGAGCTATCAAAACCGGAAAAGTATCCCCAAGACCCAACAAAATCCAAGTCGAGCCATAAGCTCAACAAATCCAAAGACCCAACATTGAAAATCATAAAATGAAATCAAACGTAAACGACCCGAAATAATGCAACTCATGCCTCAACACACCCGAATAACCCCAACATGATTTAGATTGGGACAAAACATTTTCCAAGTGGGTTTATACATTTTTATCCTTTCAAATCATCCCATAACACCCAATAAAATGCATTTATACTCAAAAATATACTCCATGAAATAAATCATTAAGATACCCAAAATATATGATTTATTTATCAAAATGCCCAAAATCCCAAAATGGATGTTTTATAAATTTATGAAGTTGAATACTTCCAAATAACCAAAATTTATCAGATGATTTACAGTTAACAATTCCACATAAAACATGTAAACACTTTAAAATAGACATTTTGGCATGTACACCGTTTTCACAAATCAACTTGAACTCACCTTGCTAGGTTAAGTTAAACCTAGGTTTCAATCCCCAACCATTGGCCTCCAAAAGCATAGATCTCACCCAAAGCTTTCCAAAGACATCCATTCCAACTCTTCAACTCAAGCTTCCAAAACCTAGATCCACACATTTCTGACCATAAATATAACATATTCAACCCTTAAAGTTGTTCCCCAAGTATATTTACATGAACTTTTCATCAAATACCAAAACCCTCATTTTTCATACTTGAAGAAGGAGAATATTACCTCAACCAAAAGCTTAAATCCACCAACTAAAACACTTGTAGGTCACCAAAAGGAACCATAAACTTCCAATCTTCAAATGGTGAAAAGGTTTAGATGAAATCCCCATGAACTTGGTGAAGAAGATGAAGATGAAAGTGGTTCATGATCTCAACTAGCTAGATGAGGAAGGATCATGTGGTTTAAGTATGAAATCTCTACAAAATGACTTAGGGTTAGTTTAAGAGGTTAGGGTTGGTTTGGGGGAGAAAAAGGGGAAGAGATTTAGGGTTTTGTTGAGAGAAAATGAGGCTTGAGGGCTGAAAAATCGAGTTTTGGCCTGACAGTGCATTTCGCGAGTTATGCCGCGACCTTAAGTCGCGGCATAAGTCACCCACTTCCCTTAAGTCGCGCGGTTGACTCTAACCCGCGGCACAAGTCGTGTAATGCACTGTCCGCCCGGTTTTCCACTCGTTCACTGTTTTGGCCGTAACTTCTTCGTTATAGCTGCGATTTAGCTCCGGAAATAACCGTTGGACTCGTAATTGAACCCTTCATCCAACAAGACTATAAAATCTAGGATTCCAGTATTAACTTGAAATGATACCTTTCGAAAAATCGGGGTGTTACAGAAAACAACAAAAACTGTACAATACATACTATACATAAGAATTGTTATTGGGATGTTCCAAAATTTTTATGGTTTTCCATGAACCTTATATATTTGTTGTTATCGTTTGATTCTTTGTGTGTGTGTGTGTATACACACACATACATATTGTTCCCTTTTTTTCATACATCTAATTGGCGTGAATTCATTGATGCTGAAATGAACAACGACTACTGAAATTGCAAAATGCATTCAAAATAGTCCTAAGAAGATATGGTCCCTAGTCGACGTTATGTTACGAATGAACAGGATATTGAGGAATTGTCCATACGTAAAATTGTAAATCTACACACACATATATACATTGGGGTTGGGATCGAACGAGAACACGGTCAAAGTAAGAAAACTCGAGATATATATAATTATTAGATAGGGAATTTAATTAAAATGCCCTAAGTTGAAAAATCAGTACCCAATATGCCCCAAATCTTGTTATTTTTGCCAAAATACCCCCTAGGTCCGCGTTTTTCACTGTTACACGCGGACCTGGTCCGCGTTTTGTCCGCGTTCACTATTACATGTGGACTTGGGCCGCATTTTGGCCGCGTTCAAGAGTTACACGCGGACCTGGTACGCGTTTGGCTTCAATGCACGGGGACGAGTGTTTGGGCCGCGTTTTTCACTGTTACACGCGGGTTGGGGCCGCGTTTTTTGTTAAAAAAACGAGGGTTAGGTCCGCGTTTAATAGTGTAAAGCGTATTAGGGTTTGGAAAATTAGGGTTTCAGGCCTATGATTTCATGTGTGGTCAACTGTTTGTGACATATTTTTTGAATGATTTTACTGTTTTTTTCCACATTTTAGTCTGATTCTCATACAATAAGTGTACCATTGTCATTGAATATGTGGTTCACATTCATTTTATCCATTCAATTTTTCCTATAAAGATTAGTAAGATTAGATGCAAAATCGTTCATCACATCCACTTGAATTGCTTCATTTTTCATACTACTGAAAAAATGAGTTCATCTGTTCAAAAAACTAGAGTCTTATTATGTTTCGATGGTCAATGGGTGCAAAACAACAATGGGTGGGATTATATTGGCTACACAAAGTGTGGTGTATATATTCCAATAATGGTTTCGTATAAGACGTTTATCGATTACGTCGTGGGAAAGTGTAGAATCGGAGATTCTGCTGCTTGCAAGTTGGTGTTCAGACGTGCAGATGGCTCACTGATGGAGATAACCAACGATGACGAAATCCTTGGTTTTATGCTACTTGCAGCCGATTCAGAAATACCTCCACAACTTTTTGTGTATGTCGCACCATTGATGGGCGATGACGAAGATGATGACGAAGGTGATGACGAAGATGATGACGAAATCCATGTCGGTGGTAGTCAATTGGAGCCTGACTCTCAATTTCAGGCATCCTACGACACCACACTTTATTCTGATCATGCATATCGTCCTAACGAATCTTATCCCGAAGTTGTTCCAGAGACGCAACTAGAAGAAGAAGAAGAAGCATAAGACCCAAAAAGACGGTTTGTTGGAGTTGCTGATGACGAAACACATGTTTTCACAACTGGTATATCTGATCTGGACAGATCAGATACCGATAATGACGAGGACGAAGAAACATATACCCCTAGCAATAAATCATTTGGTGCGTTAAACGATTATTTTGATATGCCCCCTTCCCTTCCTAACCTGGAGACCCATATACCAGCCTACCAACCCGCAGCTTACAATCGTAGTACAACTATACATGAAGGTCAAATATTTCATACGAAAGAGGAAATGACCGTACAGTTGGGAATGAAGTTCTTGCGAGAGGGTTTCGTGTTTAGAGCGAAGAAATCCGACAAACGTAGATACAAGGCTGTCTGTGACCAACAAAATTGTGAATGGAGTATGTCCGCGAAGTCCGTGGGCCCTAAAGGAGGGTTGTTTGTCGTTAGAAAGCTGAACGACGTACACACATGTTCGAGGACACAACGAAATGCCAGCCACCGGCAGGCCAACAAAAGGACTTTGGGCCACATACTGAAAGACAAGTTTCTTGACGCTAGCAGGTCATTTCGGCCGAAGGACATCGTCAACGATATAAATCAGCAGTACGGGATCAACATTGGTTACCACCAAGGATGGCGTGCGCGATGCAAGGCACTACTAATGGTGAGAGGCACTCCCGAGGAGTCGTACGAACGACTCCCTACGTATTTATATAACTTGGAGCTGAAGAATTCGGGTACACGCACCAGAATAAGGACGGATTCAAACGGACGTTTCGAATTGTGTTTCGCTGCACTTGGATGTGCGGTAAGTATATTAAATCGTCGTAGCTTTACATATTATGAATTTTAACATTTACAAATAATAACCACGTACGTTTATTGCAGATCCGGACGTTTTTGACAAATCTGCGTCCTGTCCTTGTAATAGACGCTGCCCATTTAAAGGGGCATTACCTGGGTATGATGTTCTTGGCGGTTGCCATGGACGGAAATAACAACATTGTGCCCTTGGCTTTCGGAGTAGGCAAGTCCGAGACGGGGGAGGAGTGGGGTTGGTTTCTGAACATGTTGCGGGAATGTATCGGAGCCCCGGAAGGGTTGGTGTTTATGTCCAACAGGGCTCCTTCCATAAGCGCGGCAATTTCTGCCGTGTACCCCTCCACCCCTCACGCCCTATGTTGTCGACATTTGGAGATGAATGTGAAAAGCGCGGACAAACGTATCACAACAAACAAGACCACCTACTGGAAGGCGTGCAAAGCATATACTATTAGGGAGTTCGAGACCTACATGAATGCACTACGATATGAAGTACCTCGTGGAGCACAAGTTATGGACGAGGCTGGTAAAGAGAGGTGGTCAAGGGCCCATTTCCCTGCACAACGGTATAACATAATGACCTCTAATAGTGTAGAGTCGGTGAATGCACTGTCCCATTTTGCACGCAGGTTACCCATTGTCGGCCTTATAGAGTACTTCCGAGATTTTCAACAAGAGTGGTACCAACTTCGACGACGAAAGGGAGTTTGATAAACTCTAAAATCTTTAACTTATATGTTTGTTGAATTTTTCATCTTCCGTATAAATCGTAACACAATTAACACATATTTGTAGATGAAATGCGTAATCATCTCACACCAATAGCGGAGGAGATAGTTAGCAGAAGGTCGGGAAAGTCTGCGACATTGAGGGTAAGTCAGATTGGACATGGTAAGTTCAACATTCGGGATATCCGTTATCACGCGACTGTCGATATGGTCAACGGTGTTTGTGAATGTAACCAATGGCAATATTCTGGTTTACCGTGCGGTCATGCCATCGCTGCTGCAAGGTCAATGAATCGTAGAGATTGCAGCGATCTGGCTATATCTTACTACACGTCCAGTACTTACCGGTCAACATATCATGAGCTGATCTATCCTGTTGGACCCCCTCAATCATGGGTTTTGCCACACGTCCCCCTTCCGCCATGCTATCCACCGTTAATAACCAAGAGACGTGCGGGGAGACCAAGAAAGAACGATCGGCGTCCATCTCGTGGTGAGGATCCGATACAAAGAACGTGTACTAGGTGTGGAGCAGTAGGACATACTCGTGGTGAATGTCCAACTCCTGCCCCTTCAACCGTGCCCAGGAGAGCTTCTACTAGCCAAAGATTTCGCTCTCAAGGGTCATCGAACCTAGAACCACATGGAACTTTAAGGCATGATAGTATTGACCTTAACATTGACTTCCCTTGATTGTAACCACATAGCATTGACCTTAACATTGACTTCCCTTGATTGTAACCACCTCATCTTCTATGCTAAGTGATATTGTTATTATGTTAATTGTTGATTTTATCTACCTTATCGTGGTTGTGAAATTATATTATGTGTAAATAAAAGTTAAAACATAAAAGAATCGTTTTATTGAAATTAAAGAAAACGAAATGGTGCATCCGTACAACATTCAAGCATCGATAAAGTAAAAATTAATGCATAAAATAAAACTTAGGTTAAACGTTAAAGTGCATCCATACAACAACCACCCTTTGAGACACCTACTATGGGTAGATTTCCCGGCACTTCGTAACCCAGCCAGCCTTTGCCTTCATATGCTCCTCCATGACGGTGTAGTTTTCTTTTATGTCTACCAGTTCATCTTCTAACTTTCTAATCTCCTTTTGTTTCTCCCTGACATCGCGCTTCATATTCTCCAGGAGCTCCTTCTGCTCCGCAATAGTTGCTTCTTTCTCCTTCTAAAGTTCCATGTTTTGTAGCCACGTCCTGCCTGTATTTCGTATCTCTTCATTTGCCTCATCACATGACCTTTTCAACCTGGTAGGCAGTACCTGAGACATTGGTAGACCTGGCCCCTGGTTGGATTGATACGTAGGTGGGGGCATTCCTCCATGAGCAGCGTAGTATGCAGCTTGGGCATTGTTAAACTGCTCCCACTCCTGAGGCATTATCGGTTCATCGTAAGCAGTTAACCCAAACTGCGCCCAATCCTCTGTTGTATCTGGTGCATTCCAGTCAATCCTTGAAGCTCCATCATTTAATTGGTCGATGTCCACGGAGCGTGAAGTGCCAGCCCCATTCGCTGACCTTTTCCCCCTACCGCGTGAACCTCCAGCCATCAAGTAATGAAAATGTAGATAATGTATAGAATGTAGATAATATTTGTAAATGAAAGTGCGGGTAGAAAGGATAGATATGAAGTTGTGAAATACTACTTCACCAGAGCATCTACTTATAGTCCATGCGAAGATCGGTTCATGATAGTTTCAAAGGCATGGTCAAACGATTCCTCTGCAAAGCCTGAAATGATTTGTTTTTTGTGCCATGGTCAAACGATTCCCCTGCAAAGCCTGAAATGCGGACTAACCCCGCGTTACACCACTAAAATGCGGACTAACCCCGTGTTTTGTTACTAAAACGCGGACTAACCCCGCGTTTTACCATTAAAACGCGGACTAACCCCGCGTTACACCACTAAAACGCGGACTAACCCCGCGTTTTGTTACCATATGCGGAGATAGGTTTGTGCACATGGTCAAACGATTCTTCTGCAAAGACTGAAATGATTCTTCTGCAAAGCCTGAAATGATTCCTCTGCAAATACTGAAATGATTCTTCTGGAAAGCCTGAAATGATTCCTCTGCAAATACTGAAATGATTCCTCTGCAAATACTGAAACGATTCATTTTTTTTAACAATTGTTCCTTGTGGCTATAAATACCCGTGTTATAGTAACTGTGAAATTCACAACACTAAAGAGTTGTCGGTTTGTACTTTTACTTTCTATGGTTTTGTTTCATTAATAAAATCGTCCAATGTATTTTGTGGTTTGATGCGTTTATATTTTTATACTACAAAATTATACCGTCATTGAAGAGTACAGCAAGAAAGTTGAGCTTAACACTTCCAAAATTGTATCACCAGAGCATATAAGAAGTCGTTGGGGATTCCAAAAAAACCAAGTGTCGTGTAGCCATAGTTTGACATTTCAATGACCGACAATGTTACCTACTCACTTCATTTAATGACGTCGTTTCAATGTTTGTTTAGATGAACTTGTACCGGTTGTTTTCGAACCCTACCAGTTTGTCATTAATAATTGGTAAGTTTAAATAATATTTTGTTTTTTATTTACCAAAAGAACTTTTTCATGTACTACCCTTTTCATATCAATTTGTGATCTTGGGAGTTAACGAATTCTATTTTTATATAAAATAAAACATCCGATCCAATATAGTTATCTAAGTAAAAAAGGGTTTTAATATTTAAAATGACTTAAAAAAAAAGAATCATATTTGCTATTTCAAGAGGCCCATCACAACTCACAAGTAACATAAAAAGTATCTCCAACCTAATCGTTTATTTGGACAGCCAACGAGAAAAGGGTCTCTGCCATGTAATTACGCCATTCCCTTGCCACATGCTCAGTTGCATCTGGTGCAACTGTTGGGTGCAGAGCTTCAATAAACTTGGATATGTTACGACACACCCACACACCGCAATCCCCAAGGCCCCCTGTCTGTTGAGGTGCATCAGAATCATAGATAACCTCTAATTTCTTGCTGGCCTTGATACGATCCGGCGTGTCGTGTATCTTTTTTAACAACTTCGGCAATTATTTTTTGAAGATCCCAAGGCGTTCTTCCAAGGGCAAAGTGTACCTTCTTGCTCGTAAACTGTCAAATAAGACCAACCTCATTTCACGGAGGTACAGAACACCGAGCACCCAATGTTTGTCCACGACGCATATGGGGATGTATACCTGAGATTTTACAATAACACAATAATAGTTAGTAACAAGCAAGTTGAACAAAAATTATGTAAATCGATTTCCATACCTCGTCGATGTCCATCCAAGCTGGATGAGTTCTATGGCCCAGTCCATTGCATGTTTCGAACACAGACCTGTATCCTTGGCCCGGCCGTGTAAGCCACTCAAAGAAGTTGGAGTCCATGACCGTCCATCTGGCATGTGGAGAGCGGGATTCTTGGATCATTATAACCCAAGCGTCGATTTGCTATACACAAAACATAGATTGTTAGACCTGTCATTAGAAATGTAGTTGTTTATATGACTATATTTAAATACTAACCAGATCCTCGAAATCCCCACTACCACCTACACCCAACAGTAGCATGAAAAAACCGGCATTCATTTGAAGGCCGCCGTAAAATGGACACATCAGGTGGGGGAGCTGATCACTGATACATAATTCCCTGATCTGTGCCACCGAAACAAACACCGATTGCCCCGCGTCAGTCATCGTAGTGTCTCCCCCAACCTTTCCCTTGCCCTTTGCCTTCACCCTTGCCTTGATTTTTTTCTTAGGTACTGCTGTGGTCGAAGGTTGTTGGACATATGGGGAACAAAGGGCCGGCCCCACAACAGCGACCCGTCTCGCCCTCTCATGTGCTGCCTGATCTGGCTCATGTATGGCCATGTCATCATCCTGGAAGTGGTCATCGATGATATTATCAGCCATCAGAGTACTCACCCGCGCCTGGGTGGTGTCAACCCCCGACTCCGACCCCATCGAATAAGGGATGGAAGTTCCCAAAAAATCTTCCACCAACCCGCTTATGACGGACAACCCCGGCCCCGACTCCATCATCTGGGGTCTGTAATAGTCCCCCGCTGGCATCCCAAACTGGTGACGTAGGTCATTATAAGCATCTTCAAACGTAATAACAAAAAAAGAACAACAATGAGCACTCGTCGTAACTTACATTTTGCTGGAATGATGGGGTCGAGAAAGGGTAGTTTCCTCCGGTTGCCGCCTGTGTGTACCCCGGCGACGTGTAGGCTGGCCTCGTACTTGTCATCCCAAACTGGTGACATGGATTATAATGAGCACTCTTAATAAGAATCTTCAAACGTAATAACAAAAAAATAACAACAATGAGCACTCGTCGTAACTTACATTTTGCTGGAATGATGGGGTCGAAAAAGGGTAGTTTCCTCCTGCTGCCGCCTGTGTGTACCCCGGTGACGTGTAGGATGGCGTCATACATGTCATCCCAACCTGGTGACATGGATTTTAATGAGCACTCTTAATAATTACTTTCAAACGTAATAACAAAAAAATAACCTACATTTTGTTGGGATGATGTGGTCGCATATGCCGCACCCGTGTACCCATGCATTTGCCCAGGTGACATGTAAGTGGGCGCCATGTTCGTCGACACCTAATACAATCATGGAACGTAATATCAATACACAAACCAATATTAAAGTATTGGGCGTAATATCCCGAAATTAAGTTAAACACTAACGTGAGTGTGGCGAAGGTGTGCGGTGAGGGCCTCGAGATCTCTTATGCGTCTGTCCATATCGAGGGCCTCGAGGTCTCTTACGCGTCTGTCCACGGAGGTCATGTACTCCCACTTATCTTGGTATGGGTCTATATCAGGCATCCTATGATGGGTGGGGCTAGGGGGAGCTTGATAGGTAGGGCTAGGAGGAGCCTGATAGCTAGAGCTAGGGGGAGGTTGATAGCTAGAGCTAGGGGGAGCCTGACGTCGCGTGCCATCATCGTCATCTTCATCATCATCGTCATCATTGTCATCGGGATCAGGATCTGTACGTCGGGACCTCTTTGTCGGTCGTCTGCCCGCCGAACTTTAAAGAAAGGCGACGCTCCGTCGAAACCAACTCGACTGCTGCTCAGTCTGAGTAGGCCTCAGTTCCGCATATGGCGCATTTCCAACCTAAAAAAATTATAAGACATATAAATCACAAATAGTTTTTTAATTACTACAATTAAAAAATAGTAAGAGGGCGTACGCTCAAAGCTGAGTTGAAGATCCCAATGCATGCAGACTTACTAAGGACAGCATCTCGATCCCATTTGGTTCCCCTAATCAACCTGTCGGAGCGCTTGGTGAAATTTTGCCGGCAGGCAGGAAACATCTCCAAGATCCATATCTGGAATTACATAAATTGAACAAGTACGTTAGAATAAATCCAAAATTAGCAAAATTAGTTAATGAATTTATATTTATGTTATTGTACTTATCTAACCTTTAGGGCGTGTGCAAACCCGTTCAACGTCATCTTGTTGTTTTGCTGGTTCTTCTGCTTGCGTCTGGCGATGGCACCGTGGAGTCCTTTGTATGAGTGACTCCAGATGTAGCTACCCCACGGATAGCGGTTAAACCTCTCCAAGTCATCGACAGCGATAAGTACAGTAGAGGAAACCGGCAGCCTTGGATCACGACCCATGAACATCAACTCCGCCATCATCACCAAGCAAACACGCACAGCATCCTCATCGGATATCGCACCCAGACCAGTTCTCATCGTCTGGAGGACGGTTCTCAGCGTCAAGATACCTGGTGCAAGGCCGGGCCAAACCCTACTAACGAAGGACTCATCTGTCAAGGTAGGAAGGTCGGGCATTTGTCCGAAAAGGAGTCCTGTTACAATACAGAACTCACGATGACCAAAGTGCATGCGAGTCCCACACACGTGGAAATACAATTCCTCCGGCTGTGGTCTCGCAACCTCGACCTCCATCTGTAAAAACATGTGTACTAGAAGGGGGTCCTGTCCAATATTGGTAAGCTCGAGCCATGGCCCGAAAGATGTGCGGCTAAACATTTCGTGTAAACGTTGTGCCCGTTCAGGTGGACACGCTTCAAAAGCATCTCTAATTTCCTTTACCATAGCGATGCGGCATTTGAACGAAAGATCGACGTTATCAAAATCGTCCTACGTAGTAATGCAAGGATGTTGTCAGCGCACCTAACTTATAACTAACGATGTACATTTTGTTGATTTCGTCTATTGGTTATTTTTATAAAAAATAAACCATTGAATCTATTGGATTTCCAGGTAGTAGGGGAATCACGTGGATTTCTTAAATCCTAAAACCTTAGGGCTATTTACACCCGTTTGACAAAATCCAAATCGATATGTTGCAGTTTTTATTATTTCGGTTTTAGGCAACTAAAATTAACGCAATCTCTACAATATTTTTATAAAAAAAACGCAATGTCTAAGATTAACGCAATCTCTACTATATTTTTATAAAATTAACGCAATCTCTACAATTATTTTATAAAATGAGCGCAATCCCTAAAACAAGCCCAATCTCTACACTTTTTTATACAAAAAAAAAAACGCAATCTCTAAAATTAACGCAATCTCTACAATTATTTTATGAAATTAGCGCAATCCCTAAAACAAATCCAATCTCTACAGTTTTTATACAAAAAAAAAACGCAATCTCTACAATTATTTTATAGAATAAGCGCAATCCTTAAAACAAGCCCAATCTCTACCCTTTTTTATACAAAAAAAAAAACGCAATATCTAAAATTAACGCAATCTCTACAATATTTTTATAAAATGAGCGCAATCCCTAAAACAAACCCAATCTCTACAGTTTTTTTATACAAAAAAAATAAAACGCAATCTCTAAAATTAACGCAATCTCTACAATTATTTTATGAAATTAGCGCAATCCCTAAAACAACCCCAATCTCTACAGTTTTTATACAAAAAAAAAACCAAAACGCAATCTCTACAATTATTTTATAAAATGAGCGCAATCCCTAAAACAAACCCAATCTCTACAGTTTTTTTATACAAAAAAAAAACGCAATCTCTAAGATTAACGCAATCTCTACAATATTTTTATAAAATGAGCGCAATCCCTAAAACAAACCCAATCTCTACAGTTTTTATACAAAAAAAAAACAAACGCAATCTATAATATTAACGCAATCTCTACAATATTTTTATAAAATTAACGCAATCCCTAAAACAAACCCAATGTCTACACTTTTTTATACAAAAAAAAAAAACGCAATCTCTACAATATTTTTATAAAATGAGCGCAATCCCTAAAACAAACCCAATCTCTACAGTTTTTATACAAAAAAAAAAACAAACGCAATCTGTAATATTAACGCAATCTCTACAATATTTTTATAAAATTAACGCAATCCCTAAAACAAACCCAATCTCTACACTTTTTTATACAAAAAAAAAAATAAAACGCAATCTCTAAAATTAACGCAATCTCTACAATTATTTTATAAAGTGAGCGCAATCCCTAAAACAAACCCAATCTCTACAGTTTTTATACAAAAAAAAAACGCAATCTGTAATATTAACGCAATCTCTACAATATTTTTATAAAATTAACGCAATCCCTAAAACAAACCCAATCTCTACACTTTTTTATACAAAAAAAAAATTAAAACGCAATCTCTAAAATTAACGCAATCTCTACAATTATTTTATAAAATGAGCGCAATCCCTAAAACAAACTCAATCTCTACAGTTTTTATACAAAAAAAAAAAACAAACGCAATCTGTAATATTAACGCAATCTCTACAATATTTTTATAAAATTAACGCAATCCCTAAAACAAACCCAATCTCTACACTTTTTTATACAAAAAAAAAATAAAACGCAATCTCTAAAATTAACGCAATCTCTACAATTATTTTATAAAATGAGCGCAATCCCTAAAACAAACCCAATCTCTAAAGTTTTTATACAAAAAAAAACAAACGCAATCTCTAAAATTATTTTATAAAATGAGCGCAATCCCTAAAACAAACCCAATCTCTACAGTTTTTTTATACAAAAAAAAACGCAATCTCTAAGATTAACGCAATCTCTACAATATTTTTATAAAATTAATGCAATCCTAAAATTAACGCAATCTCTAAAATCAACGTAATATGTAAAACTAAAATTAACGCAACCTCTAACATATTATCAACATAAACGCAACACTCTAAAATTAACACATAATCACTAAAATAAATATAAAATTAAAACGCGGTTAAAGAAAACTTACCGAAGAAAGTGGTCGACCCATATCCGACTTTTATAAATGCTAACCAACCGAGCCGAGATCCGAACGTGTGTAATACACGATATATTTGAGAGAGTGAAAGAGAGTGATGGTGGTGGGGTTATGGCGGGGGGACCTCACTTATTTATAGGAGGCATCATATAAAACCCTAATAAAGTAATCAATCTACACCGTTGATCTGTTACTAAACCCTAAACAATGTTATGGACCGGCCCCCAAGTACGCGTTGAACAGTAAAAAACGCGGCCCAGATACGCGTTTCACAGTGAATGCCGTTTCTCGGTTAATGGAAGCCAAACGCGGACCAAATACTCGTTTATAGGGTGAAACACGGACCAAACGCGTACCAAGTCCGCGTGTAACTCTCGAACGCGGCCAAAACGCGGCCCAAGTCCGCGTGTAATAGTGAACGCGGACAAAACGTGGACCAGGTCCGCGTGTAACAGTGAAAAACGCGGACCTAGGGGGTATTTTGGCAAAAAATACAAGATTTTGGGCACTTTGGGTACTGATTTTTCAAAAAAGGGTATTTTAATTAAATTCCCTATTAGATACTAACTAGTTGTTCATGGCAGCAAACAATAGTGGTAGTTGCCTTACGACATTCAACCCCCCATATCATATGTGATTTTACAGTCAATCACATGCGTTTACATATGAGAGATCGACGATCGCGACTTGTGTCGGTAGTCAAGTTGCAAACACACCTTGGTTTGTCCGAGTTTTTTAATGACATTTGATGTTATTGTAAATCACATGTGATATGGATGTTGTCATGTTTATTACTTTGACCTTGTTCTCACTTGAATCTTTCACTTGAAATTTGAAAGACGTAGCTTTAGCATGGGATCTAAGATGTCAGGCTTGTGATTATTGCCATACTATTCCTCTCAGGGGCGGATCTATAGTGGTGCCAACGGTGATATGTGCCACAGTATTGTTCTTTTACCGTAAGGTAAAAAAAATTTAGGTTTGTAAAAGGTGCAACCATATCGTTTTAGAAGGTGCAACCGTATTATTTTAGAATGTGCAATCGTACCTTATAATCAACCAAAAACCAAAACAAAAATATTGAAATCAACCAAAAAAAAACAAAAAGGCCCCTCGAAATTGATAAAATAACTTAAAAATCCCTCGAAATTAAGAAAAAAAAAAGTTTAAAAATCTCTCGAAACGATGAAATTAAGCTAAATCACATCGGACGATATTGAACGTTAGTAAAAAAATTGAAGACATGTCGGTAAAAGAAGACGTAAAAAAAATATAATGTCATCATATAAAAGAATTTATGGGTTCGTCCCTAATTCCTCTTGCGAATTAAAACCCCAAGAAAAGTAAATAACAAACGTTTATATCACATCTCTTTGAACATATATTTAAACAAATTGCTAACATGACATAGTTCTGAAATATATTTTCTAAAGAAAGACAATCTAAAACTGTTTATAACGATTTTCGTCTCTGGTCTTTCAAAACTGTTTTTTTAGTCCCTATGATTTTTATTTACTTCCATTTTCATCCCTCCATCCAATTTTATTTAAAATTAAATGTTAATTCTTTTAAAAATAGAATAAGCAATTTATATATTTGGTCCTTATGGTATATAAATTTTTACATTTTTATTCTAGTTTACATTTTTTTACTTTTTCTTTAGTTATTGTATTTCATCAAGACATTTATTTTTCTATTAATTATATTGTATATTTTCATAATTATTATAACTTTAATTATAAAAAGAATCAAATAATTTCGTTAAAAATACTGATAAATACATGATATTTTTTTTTCAAACTACTAGGTTTAAATCACTTCAAATTAATATTTTATATCTGTTGATTTATTAAAGTTTTTTATTTATTTTAAATTACCATCGAAAAAAGTTTAATAAAATTCGAAAAAAATAGTATTATTTTATAACAACCGATTGTTTTTTGTTAAATGCAATTTATTCCCACTATTCTAAATTTTCATTTAATCTTTATTTTCTATTAATTAATCAAGTTTCTTTAGTATTTAAATAAAACATACACACACACACCATGTTACAAAAATCATGCAATAAGCCATGACATGCCACAGAATTAACGTAACGTCAAACACAAGGCTTAAATCTCATGTTATTTAGAACATTGATGTATATATATGTGTGTGTGTGTGTGTGTGTCTGTTTATTTTAAATATTAAACAAATTTGATTAATTAATAAAAATAAAGTTTAATGAAAATATGGAATAATGGGAATAAAGTGAATTTAACAATAAACAACCGGTTGTTATAAAATAAGACTATTTTTTTCTCGAATTTTATTAAATTTTTTCGAATGGTAATTTAAAATAAATAAAAAACTTTAATAAATCAATAGATATAAAATATTAATTTTAAATAATTTAAACCTAAAGCTTTGAAAAAAGGGAAAAGTTCAATAAAACTCAACAAACTATTTCGTTTTGAATGATTAAGTCCCTAAACTAATTTTTTGAATGAAAAAATCATTAAACTTTCTCATTTTGAATGATTAAGTCGCTGAACTATTTTTTTTGAATAAAAAAACCATTAAACTTTTTCATTTTGAATGAAAAAACCATTAAATTTTCCCATTTTGAATTATTAAGTCCCTGAACATTTTTTTCAATAAATTGAATCATCGAACTTTTAAAAATTGGTTACTTACATCATTTTAACCCAAAAAAACTACATGTAACCGGTTATCTTTTGATTCTTCCTCTTTTTATAGATAAAAAATAGATCAAAAAGAGGGAGATCGATAACAGGACAACAACGTGTTAGGCAATATGGAGGGCAACGGGGATTGGCGAGGCAGAGCGATACGACAGTTTGTGAGTGGTTTTAATGACGTAGAGTTTGAGAATTGTAAAACTGATTTAGATATATTTTTACTTTAAAACCTTCATACTCAGTTTCGGGTACCTTTAGAAAAAAGGGTAACCAATTTTTAGAAGTTTGATGGTTTATTTATTCAAAAAAAATGTTTTACGACTTAATCATTCAAAATTAGAAAGTTTAATGGTTTTTTCGTTCGAAAAAATAGTTAAGGGACTTAATCATTCAAAATGAAAAAGTTTAATGGTTTTTTCGTTCAAAAAAATAGTTTAGGGACTTAATCATTCAAAATGAAATAGTTTATTGGGTTTTTTTGAAATTTTCCCTTGAAAAAACTATCATGTATTTATCAGTAATTTTAACGAAATTATTTGATTATTTTTATAATTAAAGTTATAATAATTACGAAAATATACAATATAATTAATAGAAAAATAAATGTTTTGATGAATTACAATAAATAAAGAAAAAGTAAACTAGGATAAAAATGTAAAACTTTATATACCATAAGGACCAAATATGTAAATTGCTTATTCTATTTTTAAAAAAATTAACATTTAATTTTAAATAAAATTGGATGGAGGGATGAAAATGGAAGTACATAGAAACCATAGGGACTAAAAAAGCAGTTTTGAAATACCAGGGACGAAAATCGTTATAAACATCAAACCACAGGGACAAAAATCGTAGTTTACTCTCTTAAAAAAAATGAACTTCTTCTGCACGTGTTTGGCAACTTCCCGGCTGCATGTGAAACTTGATCAAACTGCAACTCGCACGAGGCTGGTCAAATATGACCCAATTTCTTGGTTGTTTATTATTATTGATTATTGAGACCGATCGATATAAATACGCTACAGAAGTCTCCATAGTAGATCATCTCAGCAGAGAGTTTCAAGCACTCTAATTAAAATCACTAAATTTACAGGTAGCGATATCTGAGCACGCTAGCTTTCTAAATTAATTAAGTTTGAAAGATGGGTTCCGGTGGCCGAGCGACGGAGAGAAGTAACTCGGATGGTGAAGTTGTGAAGCGAGCCCCATCATCAAAGCCACCATTCACTCTAAGTGATATAAAGAAAGCCATACCACCACACTGTTTCGAACGATCCCTCATCCGATCTTCATCCTACCTTTTCATTGACCTCTTTCTATCATCCTTCTTTTACTACGTTGCGGCCATGTACATCCCTCGCCTTCCGATCTCTCTTTCGTATCTGGCATGGCCTGTTTATTGGATCCTCCAAGGTAGCGTCCAGATGGGTTTGTGGGTCATTGGCCATGAGTGCGGCCACCAAGCTTTCAGTGACTACCCATGGTTGAATGACACTATTGGTTACCTTTTACACACTGGTATGCTTGCTCCTTATTTCTCTTGGAAATACAGTCACCGTCGTCACCATTCGAACACTGGTTCACTCGACCACGATGAATCTTTCGTCCCAAAAAAGAAGTCTAGCCTGAATTCTGTAGCCAGACTGCTCAACACCCCACCTGGTCGTCTCTTTAGGCTTGCCATTTTATGCACCATAGGCTGGCTCTTGTACATTTGCTTCAATGTTTCCGGCCGCAAGTATGAGAAATTTGCCAACCATTTTGACCCAAAGAGCCCTATTTATAACGACCGTGAGCGCTTTCAAATCCTCCTGACCGACATCGGACTTCTCGTAACAAGCTATGGGCTCTACAAATTGGCCTTAGCCCAGGGATTCACATGGCTCGTGACCATCTACTTTGCTCCTCTGGTTATTGTTTATGGGTTCCTGGTCGTCATTACTTGGTTGCACCACACTCACCGGTCGCTGCCACACTATGACTCCACCGAGTGGAACTGGTTGAGGGGAGCTCTGTCAACAATGGATAGAGATTACGGCGTTTTCAACACAGTTCTACATCACATCACCGACACGCATGTTGCTCACCATTTGTTCTTCACCATCCCTCATTATCATGCCATGGATGCCACAAAAGCAATCAAACCCATCTTAGGAGAATACTATCAGTTTGACGACACCCCAATATTCAAAGCCATGTGGAGAGAAGCTACCGAATGCTTCTTTGTTGAGGCAGATGAAGGTGAAGACAAGCCGAAAGGTGTTTATTGGTTCAACAACAAAATGTAGAAATCGTAATTCTTCGGGCATTAATTGGTCATGTTACTTAAAACATCATGTTCCCTATATATTATGCCTTGATGATACTAGATCTACAAAGTAGAGGTTAATTACTTGCAACAAATATGAACTTCATTTGTTATTTTGATTTAAAAAATTGACTTCTTGTTAATGAACGAAACCTTGATTCAATTCGTTTTATATATGATGAACCTTCATAACATGTTATGTTTCATAAATTCTTAAAATGCATATTATTACTTCATACCTAACAGGGAAAATCTATTTCCTTGATTACATATTTGTTGGTTAATTTAACTTTTATATACATGCAAATACTATCTTAAATAAATTTTACCTTTTCTATAGAAATCCCATTATTACCAAATGTGTTTGAACAACTAATAAAATATATAAGAGTAAATTTTATTTACCAAATTTGGTTGGAAACATGCCATAAATTTATTTCTATTGGATTCAATGAATTCCGCAATCTAAAAAAAGTTTATCATTCCATTATTTGATGGAATTCAACTTAATTCTCATGGAATGCCGTTATTAATATTAATATTACTTTTTACATATTTCGTCCCTGCTTTTTACATATTATAACGTATCAGGTCCTATTTTGAAATAATTATAGATTATATACCTATAGTTTGCAATTTATAACATATTATGTCCATGCTTCTAACTCTGTTAAAATTTTCCTATTAAGTAGGTCAACTAAAGGGGAATTTTATTTTAGTTATTTTACTCCTTTTTCTTATTTTTATTTAAAAAACCTAAAGCATGCATTCAATAATAAAACCAAAAAACAAAAACAATAAATGCATCCATCTATCGTATGATTCCCTCCTCAATCCCGACTTACCTACTCCGGCGCTACCCCCATCTCCTTGTTTCCGGTTTCATCCTCTTCTCTGGATCTTGTATAGGGATACACACACGATCCCTACACACAAACGATCCCCTTCCCTGTCGTCCCCCAATCTACGGCTCCTCTTCCCTGCCGTCCCCCAATCTATCGGCAAGATATCACTACTAGAAAAAGGGGTATCAGTGACGGAAATTTAGTCACTAATTAGCGACGGATTAGTAACAGATTAGCGACGGAATCATTTATGTCACTAATCCGTCATTAATTAGCAACGGATTAGTGACGGAATTAATTATGTCGCTAATTAGCGACGGAATATATTTAAAAATAAATAAATAAGAAATTTCACATGTTCGTCGCTAATCCGTCACTAATTAACGACGGATTAACGACGAAAAATCATTGACGGAAATTTCCGTCGCTAATTAGTGACGGAACCCATTACTTTCTATTTAAAAAATAAATAAAAATTAAAATCCACGAATCGGTCGCTAATCCGTCACTAATTAACGAAGGATTAGTGACGGAGAATCCGTCACTAATCCGTCGCTAATTAGTGACAGATTAGCAACGGAATTTTTTATTTTTTTATTTTTTCATGTTTATGTGTTATATATGTGTGTGTGTGTATATATATGTGTGTGTGTGTGTACATGTGTTGTTTGTTAAATCGATGGATCTATGTATATTGTTGTATATATATTTATATGAATATATAGATAATGTGTGTGTTGTTTGTTAATCACATATGATGTATGGGTCCCCTTCATTTGCTAACCACCGCATTGGTGCTAATCGTGCTAACCAAATTATGACCAATCAGAAGCTTTCATTTGTTTATGTTAATCGATCAAGGCTATTAAATATCGAAGGGCATAATTGGAATTCTATAAAATCACCCAATTTAATGCATACCATATTTTAAGGAGGTTTTAAATTTGGTATTTATCTAAACAATAAATCTATTAATTCAAATTTAAAGTTTGATTTGCATGTGTTTATGAATGAAAGTTATCTTTTTCCTTAATTTTAGCATTTGATATATTTCTCACGCCATAGCCAATTTCACCAATTTCGTTTTTTGTTTTGTTTTACTAAGATTCAAAATTAACAACTATAGACAATATACAGAAACATTGTGCACATATCCGATATTTGTACACATATGCATATATGATTATAGTACATGTATGAATTTTCCCAAATGTGCACATATGGATTTTCAATTACAGTGCACATATGCATGTAATATTTCAGCAAACATATTTCCATATTTAAATAAGTTTTTTAATTTGGTAGTTATCCTGATATTAAATATATCGCCCCATTTAATTTATTTCCATATTTAAAGGACTTTTTTAATTTGGTAGTTATCCTGATATTAAATATATCGCCTCATTTAATCTATTTCCATATTTAAAGGAGTTTTTTAATTTAGTAGTTATCCTGATATTAAATATATTAATTTAAAATTTTATTTTGATTTGCATCTTATAAATTTGGTAATAGACAAAACTATGCATATATGCATTTGAGAAATATGTCCATATTCATATCCGATAGTTGTGCACATATGCATGTATGATTATAGTACATGTATGTGTTTCTCCAAATGTGCACATATACATTCTCAATTACAATGCACATATGCATGTAATATTTCATCTATTAAACAACAGATTTTTTGAATCAATCATCAAGAAGATTCAAAAACTAACAAAAAAGATGTCATTTACATACAAAACCCTCTCTATGCACTTCATCTTTTATCCACCAAAAACTAACAAAAAACAAGTGAATTTTTCACAAAAAAATTGAACTAATCAAAAACTACAACTAATACTAGCTATCAAGAGTCACCGGAAATGCCTTGTCGCCGCCACCACCATCTCATTCTCCGGCGGTGGTTTCACGTAATTTCCGATCACTTTCTGGGGAGTCCGGTTCTTGATCCTTTGAATCTTGGCTCGTGTTTTTTGCTTCTTCGTTCCTCTCTCTCTTCTTCGTTTCATGGTGGATTGGAAGTTGTAGGGATGGTCGGCGGGAAGAGTGACCGATGGAATTTGGAAGCCGGAGTTGTAGATGTAGGAAATGGAGAATTCGTTGAAGGTAGGAGATTGAGAAAGGGTTGTGGGGATTGAGAGGAGAAAAGATGAAAGTGATGCCCATGATGCCCACGATTTTGGGGATCAAATCCCTAATTATTTGGGATTTTAATTTGGTAGATGTATATTCCCCAAATTAAAAGGAATCGTATTTTGACCGAAATACCCCTGTGCATACATGCATTGTATTTTTTTCAACCGTTTTTAATATTTTATTTTAATAAAAAATCAATTAATTGTGGATCATTGATCTCATTAATCTACGGTTGAGATTGGTTAACACGGTTAGCACCAATGTCACGGTTAGCAAATGAATGAGCCTCTATGATGTATATATGTGTTGTATATATATGTATATATGCATGTGTATATGTTAATGTATAGATCTATCTCGGCTTTAAACGGTTTTATTAGGCCTTAATTGATCTATTCGGACTTTAAAGGGTTCTATTGGGCTTTAAAAGGTTTCATTGGGTCTTAGTGGATATATCGGACATTAAAGGGTTTCATTAGGCTTTAAAGGGTTTCATTGGGCCTTAATGGATCTATCAGGCTTTAAAGGGTTTCACTGGGCCTTAATGTATCTATCAGATATTAAAGGGTTCTATTGGGCTTTAAAGGGTTTCATTGGGTCTTAATGGATCTATCGGACTTTAAAGGGTTTCATTAGACTTTAAAGGGTTTAATTGGGGTTTAATGGATCTATTAGGCTTTAATTAATTGTATTGGACTTTAATCGGTTCTATTGGCCTTTAAAGAGTTTCATTGGGCCTTAATGGATATGTCGGACTTTAAAAGGTTCTATTGGGCTTTAATGGGTTTCATTGGCCTTAAAGGGTTCTATTAGGCTTTAAAGGGTTTCATTGGGCTTTAAACCGTTCACCAAGGCTCAATACAATTCATTAAGAGTCACCTAAGCCCCAAATCCCAGTACAAACATATAGGAAGCCCATAATGGCCCAATAATGTTAATTAACTGTCACATAAGCCCACTAGAAACATATAGGAAACCCAAACCTCGTGCCTCGTTTTATAAGGAAATTGATCTAGTGTATCTTATTAATGTTGATTGTTGGTCCCGAGATAGCAAAACAAGTATTGTAGAAGGGGGGGGGGTTGAATACAATACTGAAATTTTACTTAATTTTTAATTCTTTTATTGATATAAATATCAAGAATTACAGTTAGGAAACAAAAGATTGTTGCGGAATAGAATAGCTAAGAACTACTCTAACAATCTAATACAAAGAAAACTTATAGAACACAAAGACTAAATCTTAGAGAGAAAGTAATAGCTATCAACCTGTTGAAATCTTGAACTTGAGAAAACTTGAGCTGAAAGCGTAAGAAGCAAGGAGCTAGCTCCACCCTTTTTATACTATCCAAGGCAATGAGTGCAAATGACATTGATCATTTAAAGCAAGGGTGGTTGAGATATTGCTAATAAATTATAAGATATTTGAGGTGACTTATCACAGCACAAAAGGTAACTTTTGTACTATTAAAGTACAATATCTAAATAAAATATACTTGATTCAAATCTTTTTGAGATCTTTTAAGAAATAAACGTCTCAATCAAATCAGAACTCAAGTGAATATATTCTAAGAGAAGGAAGCTTCCATTCCCATTGTCAGAAGAACATTGAAAATGATGAAGTATGTCAAATCGAGAGGGTTTGACATAAAGGGGTGTTGCCGACACTGAGAGTATCGTCAAGGATAGGTTCTGCCGAAAAAGTGGCAGAAGGATGCCGAACTGAAGAGGCTTTAGCATATGGGTAGTCTGTCGAATATGATTTCGACAGACAAGGCTTAGTTTTCTTGAAGTTCATCTCAATCCGTAAAGTAGACTTCCTTCAGTTGATTTCAGTAAGTCTTCAACTTACCGATCTGTTTATGCATAACTAAGCTATTACAAAGAACCATATTAATTCTAAGATGTACAATCATTTACAGAAGAGTAAACACAAACTAAAGGAGAAGTCATCTTCAAATCTTAGATGACCCAACAATCTCCCCCTATTTGATGATGACATCTCATACTTAGAATTTTAAAAATATAAAACATGAGTAATGCATTTTGACCCTTATTCATATTCTTTTGGGTTCTTTTTCACATAGACCATTCTTTTGTTTCTTTTTGGATTTTTTAGAGTATCCGACATTTACAATTATAAAATAATGAAATAATGAATTGTACAAGCTATTTACGTTAAACTAGAAAAGCTCATTGTATTAATCTTGTAAGAATATTACAATACAAGATAAAGGAAAGTATGTACAAGAAACTAAACAACAAAGAACTATTCAAAAGGTAGATGAGGATCGGCATCCCTTCTTTTGAGTTCATCCATGACAGCCACTTAGAGATCCTTTGCAGAAAGTGGGATTATTGAAATAATCCCATGAAGAAAGACAATATCGGCAAGAGGGATCTGACTTGTTCTGAAGAAACGAATTTGCCCAAATGCGTCGTTGAAGAGTGGTGGAAGGGAGAGGAACCAGAGTCGGTAAAGACAGATCGAGATTTGAAACACCTGGAACCTTTCCTTCCCTTGCCATTTGCACAAACACATCTTCCTTTTTAGATCTCGGCTTCGATTTAGGAGGAGGAAGACCAGACTTTAGATTCTTGATGAGCTATTCTTCGGCTGGAGTGTGGACAATGTTGTAGGTCTTTCGGTAGGTTTTGAATTTTGGTTGGAGATCTGCAAGATATTTATCAACATCAGGCTTGAGAGCATTTCTGCTGTTCACCAGGCAGATACCAATTTCCATCCATTCCGAAACCCCAAACCGAACAAGAGAATCCAGCCTGTCAACTGATCTTGAAGCATCATCCCTTGTAATCGTTATCCGAATGACTTTGCAACTGGAAGATGGTTTAATGATTTTAACATCTGTGATTTTAGTGGAGGATCAGCGTTTGGTGAGTACTTTGTGGTACCAATCGACACACAAAGATTTGATCTCTTCATTCTTTTTTGCCGAATTCTCTAGAGCACACAGCTGAGCCTTGATAGTGTCAGCAGGAGATTTTGTGATTTCGGCTTCTTCCTCGGGCAACTTTAAAGCTAGCTTGGTATCTTCATCTCGAGCCATTTGGGCCAACTTCGCAGTCTTTAATTCTTCTTCAGACAAGCCCAAGTCTGGAGAAGTAATCTTCGGGGGAGGAAGATGGATTCCACCACCGTCGGCAACTTTCTTTTTCATAGCATCATTACGACGCTTTTCTTATCCAGCTACTTCATCCGGTGTTAGTTTCTTTTTGCCCTTATCTTTCTTAGGCAAAAGCTCCCCCTTGGATTCTTCGACCACTTTAGGGTGGTCGGTTCCCTCCCCTTCGGCAAATGCCGAAACTCTGGCGGTTTCGGTTTCGGTAGGAGCAGCGGCAGTAGAAGGTTCTCCCTGACTCGTACTGGTAATAACAATTTGAGGGGTAATTTGCTCCCCCTCAACCTGTTTCTTCACCTCAATACGTGCCGGGGAAGAAAGACCAGCCTTAGCTGACACATGGCCAAGACGTCGGTCTATCCGATCAAGAGTGGTTCTATCGTCTGGAGTAAAGGTCGACTCCGTGATATCTATATCAAGTGACCCAACACAGTACTGAGCCACTTAGGCATGCATCGAGTCAAGGCGTTGATTTATACCCTGCAGAGCACTTAGAATCTGAGAGTTGATAGAAGTTTGATCCGGCGAACTTGATAACCTCCTTAAGAACGGCATCCAGAACGTCGGAGAGAGGGGTACGAAGACCCTCAATTTCATGATGCAGAACATCCAAGCACCAAAAGATGTCTCTGTTCAGATCTATGCATTCAGAATTCTACTCTTTGACTAGCTGCAAGAGCTCAGCTAGGGAAGTGTTGTTGATGTCCAGAGAAGTCAGTAGCTCAGGCTCATGCAAAGATTTGCGAAGCATCTCATACTGAGTACCGAGCATCCTTACCTGCCGATTGGTATCAATAATTTCAGCAATGAAATCGGCAGGCATGGAGATCGGCACCTGTGGTGCTGAAGAAGAAGAGGCTGAACGCCCAGCCCTGTCGGCAGTGGGAGTAGGGGGATCATGGGGCAAGGTGTGATCCTTCGGTGGAGATTGTCTATTCGGTGGACAATCTGGATGGAAGCCATCTGAAGAGGATTCTGAGGAAGAGGGTGAGTGTTTGGGAGAAGGGGAAGGACTTTTCTTTGGTGAAGCTGGGAGTGAGTGTTTAGGAGAAGGAGTTAGTTGTGGGAAGAGGGAGATCTTTGGAGAGGGTATAGTTTCGAATGGAGGGGGCAAAACGTCCCCTGCATCAGAAAATAAAAGATCAAACATGTCATCGGTATTTCTACCGATATGTGCAATATCTTCGGGTGTGACCCCGGGTGATAGGTTGTGTTGTGGAGAGGGGGGGCGTTGGTCCGGATAGGAGGCCAACTCATCTTCATCTCTAAATTTTAATTTTGGAGAAGGGATAACAAGGGTCTTCGTTTGTACAACCAAACCTTGCAGAGAAGATTTGGAGGAGGTAGGATGGGTTTTAGCAGATCCCCGTGGCCTAAATAGGGGAATTTCAACTTCCTCCGATTTTTGAGAATCGGTAGAAGGCGAGTGTGGTTCGGCCATTGGTTTCCTAAGCCTCTTAGAACGAGACCTAGGTTGGGATTTTGAGCCCCTTCGCTTAGAAGAAGTAGATGAAATGACTGGGGCAACCACCGATGGTTGTTTCGGTGGCATAGTCATAGAAGCAAGTATGACGTTACCGGTGGCCTTTTTCTTCTTAATGGCCACCGATTTGGCTCGGGTAGATTTGGGGGCAGAAGGGACCACCGATTGGGGAGTACTTTGAGAAAGTGGAGGCCTTTCGGTACCACTCTCCAAAAGAGTACCCCAAATCGGATTGGGAGAAGTAAGGAAAGAGATCATACTTGAGGTGATGGGAGTGTCGGTACGCTTGAGTGGCTTGAAGATGGTCTGCTTGCTTATCTGAGAAATAGGCAAGTCATATGCTATGGTCGGTTCTGACAGACTTGCATCGGCACGAAGCTGTGCAGAAAGTTTCTCATTGATGATGAGAGAGATGAACCGTGGAAGGGCCACGTTGTGAGTCCTAGGTGGCGTGATTGCGGTGACTAAAGAATAAAAAATCACCTGGGCAAAGTCGATGCGCCTCATAAAGATGAGGGCATGTGCCAACTTGGTGATAGAAGCAGGTGATTGATCCCACCCAGACGTTTTGTGGGAAATGCAGTAGATGAGGTGAGAGAAAAAGTAATTCCAAACAGCACCCATGTTCTTTCGAAGGAGAGTGCCAGAACCTTTGGTTTTCCCTTCATGCACATAGTTGAGTGTAGCAATGACCTCCTCATGTTCCCGACCAGTGGGGAAAGGAGCGTAGACATCAAACTCTGGAATCCGAAGGATCGATCGAACATCCTCGACCCCAAAAGAAAGGTCGGGGTGTTCTTCAGAGGAAAGGACAGAGGCAGAGACCTGGTGAGTCTCAAAATCATACTTACAGGTTAGCCAGAAGCTACCAAGTAGCATTTTGCTCATCTTGGTAGAGGTCGTGAGAGCATGTTGTCATGGTGTTTTCTGAAGGAAAAGGGAGACTTGATTGAACTCCGGGTGGTCCACATCAGCAGAATTGAAAGTCTTGCAACCTGGTTGCACACAGGAAATGCAAGAGTTTCCCTAATGAGAGTAGTAGACTTGGAAGCCTTGGAAGATTTGGAAGAAGCCATTTTTGAAGAAAGAAAGGTTCGAAAATGTAGTTGCAGGTTTGCTTAGAAAGAGAGAAACTTGGAGATGAAGTGAAAAATGTAGTTGCAAGTTTGCGTAGAAAATGTAGTTGCAGGTTTGCTTAGAAAGAGTGAAAAATGAGGAAGATGAAGTGATATTTATAGGGCAAGAAACTTGGAGGGAAAGACTTGATTTCAAATAGAATTTAACAATATTAAATGTTAATGATCGTACTAAAAATCGTGCGAAATGGGGAAGTGGAATAGCCGAAAACGGCTAATGTCAGAGTCGTGGACGTCCCATCAACTGACACACGTACCCTGTGAAGCCACATGGCATGATCTGATAGGTGGAGGAAGAGGTGCCGAAAAGGTTTTCGGTATGAGAGATGTGGATAAGGATGACACATCATCATCACTACCGAAAGTTCGGTATCCAATCTTCGGCAAAGATTAAATTGGTATGCAAATGGTGAGAGGTACCGAAGTATAAGAGATACTTCGGCAAGTAATATGTCGGCAAGGGATACCGAAAGTAAGAGGAAAAGGGAGTTTCGGTAAGAGATACTTCAGACCGAAGAAAAGATTTCGACATGGTAAAAGGCTACCGAAAATGGAACACGAAAGAAATTTTGGTACATGAGAGACTTACCGTATGTGAGGAACTCCTTACCGATATGAGAGAAGTTTCGGTATTCGAGAGGTTTACCGAAAGAATGTCAGTAAAAGAGTGAGATGTCGATATTTTTTTTTACTTAATCAAAATTTAACATACCTAAGGATCCGACGAGAAAGTTGAATCGTGCCTCATCCAATGGTTTTGTGAAGAGGTCTGCAAGCTGATGATCTGTAGGGATGAAGTGAAGTTCAATATCACTTTTAGAGATATGATCTCTTATAAAGTGATATCGAATATCAATGTGTTTAGATCGAGAGTGCATCACTGGATTGTTAGCAATTGCTATGGCACTGGAATTGTCACATAGGATCGGTATGTTAGAGTAAAACTTGTCATAGTCTTAAGTTGATTTTTCATCCACAAGATCTGTGCACAACAACTGCCAGCTGCAACATATTCAACTTCAGCAGTAGAGGTAGATACCGAATTCTGTTTCTTGCTGGACCAACTGACCAAATTTCCACCTAGTAATTGACAACTGCCAGTTGTACTTTTCCTGTCTACCTTAGACCCTGCAAAATCAGAATCTGAATAGCCAATGAGATCAAAAACTGAGTCCTTAGGATACCAAAGACCCATATTCATAGTACCTTTTAGGTACCGAAAAATACGTTTCACAACCGCCAAGTGAGATTCCTTGGGATTGGCTTGATAACGCGCACATAGACACGTAGCATACATGATGTCAGGTCTACTAGCAGTAAGATAAAGAAGAGAACCTATCATCCCTCTATAATTCGTGATATCAACTAACTTACCAGCTGGATCAGCATGAATCTTAAGAGGTGGTGCCATTGGAGTTTTCATGGGAGAGCAATTTTCAAAATCAAAATTTTTTAATAAATCACGAATATATTACCCTGATTTATGAAAATTACTTCAGAAGTTTGTTTAATTTGAAGACCAAGAAAGAAAGTAAGCTCACTCATCATACAAATCTCATATTTGTTTTTCATGAGAGAGGCAAACTCCTGACAAAGAGATTCATCAGTGGCACCAAAAGATGATGTCATCTACATAGATTTGGACAAGAATGATATTACCTTTGATTTTCTTGAGAAAGAGAGTATTGTCAATTTTACCTTTGGTATATCAGTTTGAGAGAAGGAAATCTGACAAAGTGTCATACCAGGCACGAGGAGCTTGTTTCAGACCATAAAGAGTTTTGTCTAATATGAACACATAGTAAGGATGAGTTGGATTTTCAAAACCTGGAGGTTGTTTCACATAGACTTCTTCAGCAAGTTCTCCATTGAGAAACACACTTTTAACATCCATTTGGAAAACCCAGAAGTTTTTGTGAGCAGCATGAGCAAGAAAGATCCTTATTGTTTCAAGTCTAGCAACAGGAGCAAAGGTTTCGTCATAATCGATACCTTCCTCTTATCTATATCCTTGAGCAACAAGCCAGGATTTGTTCCGAATAATAGTGTCGACTTTATCCATCTTATTTCGGAAGACCCACTTAGTGCCGATAATAGTCTTACCGAACGGACGATGCATAAGTCTCCATACTTTGTTTCTTTCGAATTGAGACAACTCTTCTTGCATGACAGTGATCGAACAAGGATCTGCTAGAGCTTCTTCAATTTTCTTGGGTTCTGTTATGGAGAGAAAATTCACATAGAGGCAAATGTTTCCAACACCTCTTCTCGTTTGGACACCTACTTGCTGATCACCAATAATTTGATCAATTGGATGATCCTTGGTTCATTTTAGAGGTGGAGGAAGAGGTGCAGGAAGAGGTGCAGGAAATGGGCTAGGTGAATATGAGGGTGAAGGATCGGTAGGAATAGGATGAGTATGATGAAGAGGAGAAGAAAGTAAGGTTGGTTCGGCAGGGGAAATAGGTTCGGCATTCAGTAGGGGATATGTCGAACTATGGTTAAAGGAAGTGGAAGCTGCCGAGAATGGAACATAGGGAGGTCCTGCAGACAAAAGATTTGAGCAATCGTCTCCAACACACGAAGTGATCCACTCATGAAGTTCATTATCATCACAAGATAAGGAAGATGTCTTATGATCATCGAACTTCACATGTATTGATTCATCAATACATTTTATTCTTAGATTGTACACTCTATAGGCTTTAGAAGATAGAGAATAACCCATAAAGATACCCTCATCATCCATGGGATTGAATTTCCCAATATGTTCTCGATCATTTAAAATGAAACACGAGCAGCCGAAAACATGAAGAAAACCGATGTTTGGTTTTCGGCCATAGAAGACTTCATAGGAAGTCTTGTTGTGTCTTTTCACAATGATAGATCGGTTTTGAGTAAAGCATGTTGTATTGACAGCCTCAGCCCAGAAGTAGGTAGAGAGGTTGGATTCACTTAGCATAGACCTTGCAGCTTCACATAGTGTACGATTCTTCCTTTCCACAACACCATTTTGTTGTGGAGTTCTGACTGCTACAAAGTTTTGAGAGATACCTTTGTCACTTAGAAAGGCATCTAAGGTAGTATTTATGAATTAGGTCCCTTTGTCACTTCTGATAGATCTGACTAGTTGACCGTTGAGAACTTCAGATTTCTTGATGAAATTGATGATTTCTTCAGTTGTATCACTTTTGTACCTGAGAAAGAATACCCAAGTGTAACGTGTGAATTCATCAATAATGACAAGAATGTACCTTTTACCACCAAGACTAGGTGTGTTGACTAGCCCACAAAGATCCATATGCAACATCTGAAGAGGAGTAGAGATAGAGAAACACTGCTTTGACTTGAAAGAGGATTTTGTCAGCTTGCCTTTCTCACATGCAGCACATAGTTTCTCTTTAAAGAAGGATATTTTCGGCAAACCGACAACTAGCTCTTTGTTAGAAAGAGCATTCAACGTCTTGAAATTGAGATGAGAGAGACGTTTATGCCAGAGCCAGTTTTTCTTTTCTGAGTCTTCAGAAATGAAACATATGTTTTCATCTTCAGTTGATTTGATACTCATATTGATGACATACACATTGTCCTTTCTAAAGCCAGATAGGACAGTGTGAAATTGTTTATCAGTAATGAGACAATCATGCTCTCTGAAAATCACATAGTGACATAAATCACACAGTTGACTAATGCTCATAAGATTATGCATTAGTCCTTCCACATAAGCGACTTTATTGAAAGTAATGGATCCATTAGAAAGAGTCCCATAACCTTTAGTGGAACCACGAGAGTTGTCACCAAAAATTACGGTCGGTCCCTTTTCTTTCACAAAGTTTAAGAGAAGTGATTTGTTTCCTGTCATATGTCGTGAGCATCCACTATCAAGATACCAAGTATGATGATGCCTAAAGACCTGCAGACACAAACAAATTAGTCCTTTGGAACCCGTTTTGAGGTGGGCCCTTTAGGGTTAGAAGAAGAAGCAGGATTATTTTGACCATATCTTTTAATACGGTCTTTCGGACAGTCCTTGGCTAGATAAAAAGTATCACCACAGTTGTAGCATTTTCTGTAGATGAACTTTGTCTTGGGTTCAAGAGATGAGGCTTTCACTTTTCCTTGAGGTTTAGACTTTAGGGGTTTAGAAGAGTGAGGAAGAATGGGATAGCCGTAAGGAATGTGAGGATTTCGAGGTACTGGTCCAAGAATTCCTTTTTCAGAGGAGGAAGGAGGATCTATGGAGATTTACCTTTGGAAGAAGGTGTAATCTTTCTTTTGTTGGGGAGATCAACAACAACATATTTTCCTTTAAGAAGAGGAGCTTGCTTAGGAGAAGGAGAAGAAGAGTGTTAGGACTGAAAGTCCTGTGCGTTGAAAGTGGAATAAAGAATTTATAAGGGTTTATATTGTAATTCTTTAATAGTTAATTAGTTAGATAGGCCCAAGCCCATAAGCCCATTAGGCCTGCGTGCCTAAGTATTTAAAGTTATTATTTAGTTCATTTGTTAGGTTAGAAAGGAGAGTCTCATAATTTACAAACAACTAGTTTATAGGTTTACTCTCTCTGATCAGAAATCTTTTCTGTAAACCTGTAACCCTTTGATTTCATATCAATCATATGACTAGTTGTTGTGACTCATATATTGTTATTCATTGATTATATTTGTTTATTGCACTGTATCTTGGATCTACAATTGGTATCAGAGCAAAGAGACTAAAGGTTTGATCTAGAAAAAGGTTTGTCTAAAACCCTATTCGATTATCTGTTTAATCTGCTTTTATCATGCGATTGCTGTTCATGTGATTATCTGTTCATGTTTTTATCGTATGAGGTTTTATCGATCGAATGTTTATTTGAAAAAAAAAATCAGATTCGGTCTATTATTTTTTTCTGAAAAAGTGGGTTTCGATCTGTTTGTGCTTGGTATTATTATCGGTCTTTTGATTATCTGAATTCGGTGTTGTGTATCGGTCATTGTTTGTCCAGTGTTAATCGATTTCTAGTGTTTATCGGTCTATTGTTTGTTTATTTTCTGGGTCGAATAATATTGAAATTCATCGAGTTCTTCGGTGTTCTTCGACTTTATCGACCCTACCTGCTAATCTGTTTTTTGCTCGATAGACATCCTTTGACCGGGAAAGTGTAATTATCGGTCATTGTGTTTGACCGATACATTGTGTTTTCCGGTCTTTGCTTCGACCGAATCTTAGCCTCTATCGATCTTGTGTTCGACCGATACACTGATTCGATCGGTACCCTGATTACCGATCTTTGTCCTTTGACCGATATTTTTTGTCTCTTCCGGTCCTTTGGTTCAACCGGATTTGATTTGACCGATAAAAAGATTAGACCGGTACATTGTTGATACCAGTCCTTTCGATTCGACCGATAGGTTGTCTATACCGGTCCTTTGCTTCACCGGTACCTTGCTCGACCGGGCTTAAAAAAAAAAAAAAAAGGTCAAATTTTTTGTCTCACGATCATTTTGCAGTGCATTTCTTTTAGCACCCGTACTTCAAGGTTTCAGTAGTGTGTCATTTGTGACCCGAAACTTTCAAGTTTCATAATTTGTCACTTTTGGTCCCTGCACTGTCAAGTTTCATCTCTTGTCAAGTTCAGTCCCTGTATATCAAAAGGAATGCCTTCAAGCGAAGCTCTTTCAATCATTACGAATGAGAATCCACCAGTACTTTTCAGAGGAGAGTACGAGCAATGGAAGGACAGCTTCTTGGACTTCATCGACAGAAATGACTTGGTTGACTATATCAGATTATCTCTGAGGGAAGGAAGAATGAAAACTCCGACAGACATTTGTTATTTTATGGGAGAAAATGGAAGAACGGAACACGAAGTGTACACACTACCATTTAAGGATTACACAGATGAGCAAAGAAAGAGATTTGAAGCTGATAAATTGACTCAAGCTTTTATCTTGTAAGGAATTTCCGAGGAGATTTCAAAAGAGATTTCTGTAAGTTTAGACAGTAAAAAGGCTACAGGAAAACAACTGTGGGAACATCTTGAAAAGATAATGACAGGACCAAAGATATCTTCAAGAGTAAAGTTTTTGGAAACTGAGAAGTTTGAACTAAAAAGACGGATTTCTGATCTGGAAGTTCAAATTATCCAAATCCAACAAGCAGCATCTGTTGAAAGTTCTGAGGAGCAGATTAAGCATTTGAAAGATACAAATGTTGAGCTTCAAAAGCAAATATCTGATTTGGAGCAAAAACATGCTCAAGATAAATCCGAGTTTGAGAAATCGTTCGCAAAGAAGTTCTCAGATTTTTCGAGAAAATGTGCTGACGAGAAGAAAGAAGTTGAGCTGAAATGCATAAAACTTTCTCAGCAAGTTTCTGATTTTCAGAAAGTAATCATTCTTGAAAGAGAGAAGTTTGCAACAGAAAAGAAGGCCATTGAACAAAATAATGTTAGCGTCTTCAAAGAAATATCCGGCCAGAGAAACAATGTTGAGAAGGGATTTGAAGAAGAGAGAAGTATGTTTGAGGCTGAGATAAAAAAGCTTACAAAGAAGTTATCTGAACTATCTGAAAGTGTGCTGAAAGAGCAGAAAACGAAGTCTGAGTTCATGACGAAGATTGACCTGCTTGTTAAAGAAAGAGACAACTTTGCTTCAACGATTAAAGTGCTTGAACAGACTGCATCAAGTTCAAATCAGAAATCGGTCTCTTCACAAAGGTCAGCTAAATTGTTTGATCAGATTCGTAAAACTAATCTTTTCTATGATAGAAATATAGATGGTTTAGGTACACGTTCTAGAAGAAGGAGATACAAAGATGAGGAACTGGTCTGGAAGAAGAAACCAGTTGAAGATGAGTTGAAAGAAAAAGAATCATGTGTACATGCGTCTAATGCCAAAAAGAACAAAGTGCATAAAGGTAAACCTGATCATATCTACTCAAGAGATCAATTACTCAGGTTGTCAGGTAAGAAATACCACTGTTCTTATTGTCGTACACATGATCACATTCACAAAACCAGTGATCACTTATGGTATGGATCTTATTCTATATCCCCCACAAGAACTGCAACTAACATTCGAGGACCCAAATACCAGTGGGTACCAAAGCCGAAAACTGATTCTTTGTTGCAGGCACCTACTGTCAAGGGGGAGTAGAAGAAATATGGTTTCTAAGTAAATCAGCTTAGAACCAGGACTTCAACGAAGTTTGGCTTCTGATCAAATGACAGATCAGGACCCGTTCTTCAACGTTCAGACTTGGATATTATTGCAAATATCCAGGAGGAGCTTAATAGAGCTATATCCTTATATCATGATTTAAGGGGGAGCTTAAAAGGTAAATATCTTCTAATCCTAGATCTCTGATTGTTTGAAAGATGAACAACTTTCGAACATGAAAAACGTTTTCTTAAATGTTCAAACCACTTCTCTATTCTCAAAAGATTTTATGAATTTAGGAGTGTGGCTTTTAAATGTTTTTCAAGTATGAGCTTTAATGTTTAACTGACCGTGTGTTTCCAAAGATCAATACTTGCGTATTATCTTGTCCATATACTGTCAAGTATTCACACACACCGGTCCAGTACTTCATTTGTATTTGTTATTACCATGTCTCATAACGAAACAATTTTTCGATGGTAATACTCCCGTTTGATTTCATATGTTGTTGAGCATCTATCATTATTTCCAAATTTGTGCTTTCATTGCTAAATTGTTTATATTTGTTCATATAAACAAAATATCCAATTATTTGGTACATTTTGAGAAATCTTTGTTTTGAGAAATCTTCAAAGTTCAATTGCTCAAATCTTATGAGCATACATTTTGACAGTGTTATCATACATTTTGTGCTTAACTGTTCAAGTTAAACTGTTGAGCAACCATTCTTTTTAGGACTTACATGGGATTTGTGTGAGAACTTAAACAGAACTTCCATGGATTCACGTTAACCAGTGTTTCCTACCCGGGAAGGTATCCTAGAGTGATTTGAGGGATGAGGGGTCATAAATCAAAGAGTGGGGGGAGATAACTCATCGGATTGAGTTTTTCTCATTGTGTGGAGCGAAAAAAATTGACAAGAGAGTTTGGTTAGAAGTGAGCTTTAATGATAAAAAGAAAGAGGGTGTGAGAACAGAGTTAAAAGAATATGAAAACTCTGCACCAACCACTTTCTGAGCCGGGCAGCCACATTTTCTGATTGGTTCACATTCTTTGGTGACCATCATTGAAACAGGCATTGAGCCCATGCCAACTTTTGCATTAACCCCACCAACCACTCGTTTCTTTCTTAACAAAGAAATGTTTCATTTTCTTTGGGGACGCAGCATATCTGCTATCTAGTCTTCAATCGGAAGATGTAGATATTGAAAAAGAAGGAAAGTTGCCCCACCTTCGCACCTTTTTCATGCACATTGAGTCCGTGTAATATATGTTGTTGTCTCAACAGTTTACACAATTTAAGCCTGACATAGCTAAGTAGCTTCAATCATTTCTACACTTTCACGAGCATACAAGGAATGAGTTTTCTTGTCATAACATTCATAGAAAATTCCTTTGTGGTTTTTCGATGATTGAATGGAAGCCCTGGGGGAGTGAATATCACAAAAGCTCCTTTCCAATGTACATCCGTTGTACAAAGTGGCTATGTGCTACTTACAGGCATACTAACTGTTTCATCTGTTGAATCAGGGTTACCTTGTTCATTATGTCTGAATTTGAAAAGATTCGGATATATACATTCATGAATTGACGGATACTCAGATCACAGGTGGGAAAAGTCAACTTATCATAAAAGGGGAGATCAAAGAAAGTGCTGAAATTGAAGAAGTTTTGATGATCATGATGCTCGCAATCATCAAAAAGGGGGAGAAATCTTACAAAGTTCAATTTCAAAGTTTTAAAGAAAGAAAGTTATTTCTGAAGACAGTCTAGAGATCAAAGAGATGAAGATGATGTTTCAAAAGAGATTTCAATGATTGTATTGATTCTTTCCATATCATGTGGTGTCTGCTACAAGTTTGTTTATCATTCCTCCTATGCGCTGATTGAAACAAGTTCTTGAGAAGAAAACAAATCTATTCAACTCGCGGTTCAAAGACAGATTCTTTGTTTTAAACTGAAGAAGCACCGTGGAATGTCAAATAACTCTCACATTATCTTTCTTGTGTGCTGATCCAATATGATTGAGTTTTTACAGCTGAAAGTTGCTTGATAGTGCGTTCAGTCGAGGCTACTGTACATTGAATCTGGTTACAAAGTTGATACTATGAAGATCAAGAGTTTTATTCAAGGGGGAGCGTGGAAAGTCATGAAGACATGCAACACCAAAGTTCTTCAAAGATTCAAGAGGGAAAGAAGATCAAGGCCTAAAGTTTTTCATGTTGATAAATGCTTTATTCAACTTTAGGGGGAGATTGTTAGGACTGAAAGTCCTGTGCGTTGAAAGTGGAATAAAGAATTTATAAGGGTTTATATTGTAATTCTTTAATAGTTAATTAGTTAGATGGGCCCAAGCCCATAAGCCCATTAGGCCTGCGTGCCTAAGTATTTAAAGTTATTATTTAGTTCATTTGTTAGGTTAGAAAGGAGAGTCTCATAATTTACAAACAACTAGTTTATAGGTCTACTCTCTCTGATCAGAAATCTTTTCTGTAAACCTGTAACCCTTTGATTTCATATCAATCATATGACTAGTTGTTGTGACTCATATATTGTTCTTCATTGATTATATCTGTTGATTGCACTGTATCTGGGATCTACAAAGAGGAAGAAGAGGAAGAACATTCTTTTAGTTTCAAAGATTTAAGAAGATCGTTAACGGGTTTGACAAACTCATTTGAATCTTTATCTTCTTTTAGAAAGGGTTTAGATGGTTTGGCAAACACAAAGATATCAAACTTCCTTGAATCTCAAAGATCCATGGAATAAGCAGAGTTAGAATCTCCTGAATCGGTATCATTCCATTCAGAAGAGTAGGAGGGAAGTTTAGAGGAAATAGGGGGATTTTGAGAAGGGGAAGGGACGTCTTCAGAAGGAGTATAGTCAGCGTCATCTTTTCAGTAGCCAAGTTCAAATTTTTCGTCACCAACTACTTTGTCTTTAAAAATTTTCTCAAGGTTTTTGAAAGAGGTGTTCCATTTGCTTACTATCTCTTGTTCTTTTTGAACACGCTTGAGAAGTTTGTTCTTTTCTTTAGCCAACACATGGTTTATTGTTTTCAAGTCTTCCAACTCAACTTTTATTTTTTCAAAATGTTTTAGTTGAGAGAGAGAAGCCTGAAGTTGGGAAGAGAGAGATTTGATTTGAGCATTGGCTCTCTTCTTTGCATCTTTCTCATTGTGAAAAAGTACAGTCAAAGAGTCATATGCCTCAATCTTTTCTTCATCAGATAGAGAGTAGAAGGGATGTACCTGAGAAGAGGAGGAAGAGCACTCAGCTGCAAAGTCCATCCTAGAGCAGGAGTCTTTAGCTTCTTCATCAAGTTTTTCCATAAGGCATTTACTTGACACTTCTTTTTCACTGTTGGAGGTAGGCTCATCAGCCCAGTCAAGAGTTTCTACCATTAAGCCTTTTCCTCGTCGTTGGGAGTGGAAGTTTCTTTCCTTTTCTCTTTTGTACTAAGCCTTGTACTTATTCGCTTTGTTAGAGAGCTCTTTGAAGGAAGAGGAAGGAGAAGGTTTTCGAGGCTGCGATCTACCTGTTGAAACATATATGAGATTTCTTCTCTTAGAAGAATTAGAAGAGTTGGACTTAGAGATCATAGGAGGATTGCTTCTACACTCAGAAGCAAAGTGGCATTTCTTACCACATGCGTAGCAATCCTCCTTGGATTTGTTCAAATAATTTTTAGAAGAAGAAATAGAAAATTTCCGGTTGCCTCGAAAATTATTAGAGGAGGGTTTTTCCTATACTTAGAAAAGTTTGCAAGCATATTCATCTCCTTCGTCATTTGATCAACAGAGATGTCTTCTCCTTCATCATCGGCTTCACTAAGATAAGCCTCCGAGGAGTGATCTATGTCATTATGACTTTCTCTTTCTGAGTCATCAGAAGGGTAAGTAATACGAGGAATACACATAGATTTCTTGGAGCTATCACAGATAAGAGCCATAGAAGGGGCTTTTATCTCTTTGATAATGGTCTTCCTTTGAACACGGGTTTGTTCGTAATTGCAGAAAGTTCCATAGAGATTAGTAAGAGGTAGGATTTCCAAGTACTTGGTTGTCTTTATGCCAGTGTTGAGGTTCTCCCAGAAATCTGGAAGACTATCCATAAACTTACATAAGATTACCTCGTTGTCATAAAGCTTCCCCAGAAGTTTTAGATCGTTTAAAAGACTATTGAAACGATTATAGTAGTTAGAAAGAGATTCTCCCATTTCATGAGAGAAAAGTTTGTATTTACGAACGAGAGAGATTTTTCGAGACTTCTTGACTTCATCTGTACCTTCGTATAGAACACATAGGGTCGACCACATCTCTTTAGCAGTATAGAAGTTTACAAGAGAGTGGTACACTTCATCTGGAAGAGATTGAGCAAATATTGCTCGCACTTTGGAGTCGAGTCCAATGGTACGTCTATCTTCATCAATGTATTCTTTTTTAAGTTTCAGAATATATCTACCAGTAGTAGAATTTTGTTCCTTATCAGAAGAGTCATCGAAAACGTGGAAAAGATGATCTTTTTCTTTGTATTTCTTTTTAGAGGTTTTAATAAATTTGTCCCATACTTTAGGGACAAAAGGACCTTCACGAAGAATGGTCAGATAACGACTGTCAGCTCCTTCTAAGAATAGCATCATTCGACTTTTCCAGAGAGAAAAGTTGTTAGCATTGAACTTAGGAGGTTTGACCATAGAGCCATTATCAGTTTGAGAAGAAATAGAAGAAGGATCAACTTTGGATGAAGATGCCATTATGGATCTGATTTATTAAGTTAAATCAACCGCTCTTATACCACTTGTTGGTCCCGAGATAGCAAAACAAGTATTGTAGAGGGGGGGGGGGGTGAATACAATACTCAAATTTTACTTCATTTTTAATTCTTTTATTGATATAAATATCAAGAATTACACAAAGGAAACAAAAGATTGTTGCGGAATAGAATAGCTAAGAACTACTCTAACAATATAACACAAAGAAGACTTATAGAACACAAAGACTAAATCTTAGAGAGAAAGTAATAGCTATCAACCTGTTGAAATCTTGAACTTGAGAAAACTTGAACTGAAAGCGTGAGAAGCAAGGAGCTAGCTCCACCCTTTTTATATTATCCAAGGCAATGAGTGCAAAGGACATTGATCATTTAAAGCAAGGGTGGTTGAGATATTGCTAATAAATTATAAGATATTTGAGGTGACTTATCACAGCACAAAAGGTAACTTTTGTACTATTAAAGTACAATATCTAAATAAAACATACTTGATTCAAATCTTTTTGAGATCTTTTAAGAAATAAACGTCTCAATCAAATCAGAACTCAAGTGAATATCTTCTAAGAGAAGGAAGCCTCCATTCCCATTGTCAGAAGAACATTGGAAATGATGAAGTATGTCAAATCGAGAGGGTTTGACATGAAGGGGTGATGCCGACACTGAGAGTATCGACAATGATAGGTTTTGCCGAAAGAGTGGCAGAAGGATGCCGAACTGAACAGGCTTCGGCAGATGGGTAGTCTGCCGAATATGATTTCGGCAGACAAGGCTTAGTTTTCTTGAAGTTCATCTCAATCCGCAAAGTAGACTTCCTTCAGTTGATTTCGGTAGGTCTTCGACTTACCGATCTGTTTATGCATAACTAGGCTATTACAAAGAACCATATTAATTCTAAGATGTACAATCATTACAGAAGAGTAAACACAAACTAAAGGAGAGGTCATCTTCAAATCTTAGATGACCCAACATTGATCTAGTGGTTCTCTTCAATGTATTCGTAGGTCTGTGTTATATGTGTGTAATGAGTTTTATTGCGTTTTAAGAGCCGCTAAAGCCTATATCATATGTTTGTGTTATTCTCAAACTTTTGTGAAAACCTAATGAGAATAACATTTTGGATAGATCGATAGATTGCACAAACGTTTGCTAAAAATAGGAGATCTTCAGAATAAACCCTAGTCGACTCTCCATCTTCATAATATTTGTTCTTTCCTCACGAGACCATTTCGACTTCTCAATGGATTTGGCCATCGATTTCTGCTCAATGGGCTCGATTTCTCTATCTCTGTTCGATTTCTGCTCAATGTTTCGTTCGATTTCTACTCAATAGGCTCGATTTCTCTATCTCAGGTTCAATTTTTGTCCCATTTCTCGTTCAATTTCTGTCCCATTTATCGTTTTGATCAGTCATCATTCCACTTATCTTTTGTGGTTCAAGTTGATTGTACAAGTGGGGTATTTGCTTTTGTTAAAGTGGTAGAATTTGGTAGAAAAGAGTAAACGTGATATAGGTTTTGATATACAGATGTGCAGACATCTTGGATTAATTGATTTTAAACGTGGTGTTTGGCTTAGAAAACATAGGAATAAGGAGATTTGGTTAAATTTGCAGCCATGAGTGTAAGTTAATAAACCATTCCTATTTAGGTATTTGAATGAAAAATCGATGTTTTATCTTGAATTTACACTATTGATCGTGTTATAAATTGGGAAGTTCATTATTGTGTGATTACAATTTAATCATGTTACTCTTTAATGACAATCGGGATACGGTGTTTTAGTGCATGGTTGAGAAACAATTTTGTGATTGGTACAATTATGGCATGAAATTAATGGCCTTTTAAAGCCACTAAATTGTTAAAAATGATTTTCCCCATGTATTCAGTAGGTTAAACTTGAAATTAGATCATTGATTGCAAGTTTGATTGATGTTTAAAGATGTCATGATGTTAGTATATATACAAGTCACAGAGTGGAAAAGGTCACAAGGCAGAGTTCACAAGGAAAGTCACAATAAGCTGGTGATGGTTAGCTTGCATTGTAGAATATCATTTGAGGAAGAAACTTAAAGTCGAATAGAAGGTAACATGCCCCATGTTGGGTGCAACGATGATCGTATGCGCATAGCACATGTCCGACCGGACTTACACAAACCGGAGGTGCTCGTTCAACTAGACTTACACGAATTGGAGGTGAGTTTCATGTGACTTTAAAACATGGATAAATGCAATAGTATATGATCATGTATTTGAGCTTTGTTTGAGATACAATATGGTATATATATATATATATAATACAAGCATGTTAATTGTTGACAGTTTCCAACACATACTAAATGGTTCATGTTTCACAACATGAGTATGTTATGCATTGGACACGTGTGTTGGGGCAATTAGTAATGGCTAGGTTGGGATGCCGGTAGTATCAGACTGAATTTCATGTTTTTTGGAACTTGATTATTTGCTAAATTATCGTTGTTTTTCCCTTGATCATAGAACGACAGTAATATGTTTTATTGTAAAAGCACTTAAACTTCTCAAAGTTTAAATTTTTAGAATGGTTGTTTAAGTTTGTTCAAAAAAGAAAAAAAGAATGGTTGTTTATTATTATCAAGCGCAAGTGAATTTTAAAAAAGTGTGATCATAACTTGGTTTGATCTTTTCAAGCATTTGTTATAGACATCAAGCAATAGTAAATGGGGTTCTTAAACTAGTATGTAGTAGTGTTAACATGAGATGTTTGACTGCTAAAGTGATTCTGATATTATGCAGATAATCCTGGGATCGTCTTCAATAGCCCGTCAGAGGAGACACACATGTATACCTTTGGGGAGACGATGGCTTGATTCTCCCCCTACATAGCTAGTTATTATTTGTATAGGATTGTTTTTTTGATCTAATAGCATTTTAGAAAATTGAGTTTGTAAATAAAAAAGTATTATTTACATGTGTATTTGTACATGAAAATGAGTGAATTTAATCAAAATTTGAATTTATGGCAAGTTTTGTATAATAATACATGAAATGTTGTATTTTAATTTATTATTTTTTTTAAAATACCAAAAATCAGTGACGGATCAGTGATGGAATTCCGTCGCTGTAAGCAATCGTCGCTAATAATTTCCGTCGCTAATTCCGTCGCTAATAAATTCCGTCACAAATCCGTCGCTAATAATTTCCGTCGCTAATTATGTCGCTAATAAATTCCATCGCTAAATCCGTCACTAATAATTCTGTCGCTAATTCGTCGCTGATTTTCGTCGCTAATCTGTCGCTGATAAGCATTACCCACCACATATTCAGTGACGGACTTTCAGCGACGGATTAGCGACGGAAATGAATTTTAGTGACGGATTAGCGACGGAAATTTCCGTCACTGATAGGGTCCTTTTTTGTAGTGGTATATGTTCTTCTTCTCTGACCGAGCAGAACCCACCAACTCCCCATATATTTATATGCAAGGGAAAGCAGATCCATAATCTGAATCATGGCACCAATGACTTCCCTTCTTCCCTTCTCAAATTTCTAGTTTACAAAAGCGACTAAAGGAGAAACAGATCCAAATCCACTATTCGTCGTTACTACAGAAGGAGAAGCAAATCCGTATCCACTATCTATGGTAGGAGGAGAAGCAAATCTGGCCACCGTTCTTTCGATTTCTAACTAAAGGAACGGGAGATGGGAGATGGGAGATTTAGATTTAGGGTTTTCTTATTCAAAACGTCACTTCAAAATCATCTAAATGTACATATGTGGTTACACAAATTTTTTAGGGTTTTGATATTAGATGATTTGGGTAACATATATTTTAAATTTGTACAAACTTTTAGGGTTTTGAATTTGTACAAATTTGTTGTTTATCTCTATATGTTTTTGATGTTTTTATGATATTTTGCTTGATTTTGAGGGTAAAATAGGTTGATTTTATGTTCATGTATGAATTAATGATATGTGTTCATATTCTTCTTGTTCTTGAATAATTACCTGGGTATTCAAGATGTTCTTGAATTTTAACTTCTGTTCACGTGCATGTTATGGTGTTCTTTTAATTTTTCATCGGAGACACGATGGGGGGGGGGGGGGGGGAGCAGACGGTGGTCGAAGGGAGACATTTCATTATCGATCCAAAGAAAAATAGATCAACAACAACAAACATATTGCTTATTAAAAGAACATCTAGCATTCAAATATGAGCTAAAGATAGTGTAGCGCCCAAGTTCAAAGAAGCAATCTAATCCCATAACCTCTTAATAAATTTAAAACCATGATATAAATTATTGGTAAACCCACAATTTGGGGCTTATAAGGAATTCTTAATATTTATACGTGTGGAACAAGTTATGAGAACCCCACTCGACTTAAATAAGCCAACAAATTAACTCACAAATCTCATTTCCATCAATGTGGAATGAGTTATCAAAAAGAGAAAGCGGATATTTCAACAGAAAGGTTTGTATAACACCGTGTGTCCCGGTCCAAACAATATTGGAACCTGAAAACATATTACATATTTTTAATTTTTTGTGGAAATACTAAAATCCCTTTTAACAAAAAGTTAGAGTATGCTTAAGCATTTAGATCGGTTATTTTAACCACTCATACCACCTACAATTAAACAAACCATAACAAAATAAAATTTCACCATCTCACTTCAAACCCACATTTCATGAAGAAATTCCAACTTTTCACACTAACGTGGCTAAACAACAAAAATACTTATTACATCAAACCAAACCAAAAGTGCACAGTATAACCCGCCTGGAGGAAGGATAATACTTATTTTACCCCACTCTAAAGGTAGTATGTATACAAACTTAATCTCTACCGTTAAAAAATAGAGTGGTCGATATTTATGTGAAAACCCTCAACTTGTGAGAAGTGTGCAAAATAAATATAAAGTTTCCCCAGAGAAATAAGGGGCATAACAAAAGGTGATGGTTCAGAAAAGAAGATCCTGAAACAAAAACCAAGAACATCTAGTTAGAATAAACAACAACATACAATCAAAAGTAGTAAGAAAACATATTTAATGTAAGAAAAAATACACATGCATCTCTAGTCTAACATAGGACTCGGTTAACTTAACTATCATCTCACTAATCCTACCTTCAAACCTCTACCTCGATAGCTCCTGTTTATATCATCTGAAAAATAGAGACTATTTAAAATTTTATTTACACTAAAATTACTCCAAATCCGATCTAAAAATGATCCTTTAGTTACTTATAAGGAAAAACCAAAATTAAAAGCATACAACTTCCAAACAAATCCTATAACTAAACCCAATAACATTTGTTACCTCCAAAAAAAAAAAAACAAAAAAAAAAAAAAAAAAACAAACAAACAAACAAACAGGCAGACGTCCCAAAAAGCTAAATAATTCTTCGCCATTAACTAACCTCAACATTGAATAATTTGCCATTGAATAATTAAAGTTGAAAAAAATCCCAAAAGCTCATTTGAACCAATAATAAAATAGCAAACTCCAAAATTTATTTGACTACTTAATAAAAGTCAACATAAATCAATAAAATATATTTACCCAAAATTTATGGAAACTCATGCTCTAAATGCACAGTTACTTGAAAACCCAATCATTGGTTAGGATAAATCATCACCAAATGATAATCATACAATTTACACTTCCAAAAGATCTCATAACCAATAATATGGTTTTTTTGAACAATTTATAAAATCAAATAATCTCCATTATATGCAATAAATAAACAAAAGACTACACATATGATTTATTTATCAGAATTGTCCAAAAAGGCGGGAACTTTGACACTTCAACATGTATTCAAGATGGATGGATCCAAAACGGTAAATACACCAATTGTTGCTCATTTTAAAATTATTTGCACGTCAATGCCCCGTTTTTGAGGAAAGAGTATATGTCTTGGGTTTCTTATTGTAGTGTGGTTAGATCATTGATGTTTGCAATGATCTACATAAGACTGGATTTAGCGCATGTTGTGAGCATGGTAAGTTGTTATATGGCTAATCCGGGCAAAGAGCACTAAAAGGAAGTTCAATGGGTACTTCGGTCTTTCGAGTACTAGAGATTATAGTTTTGTTTTGGGACATCAAGAGACGGTGTTAAAGGGGTACGTTGATACAGACTATGGTGGAGATATGGATGGTTGATTGCTCTCTTACTGGGTATGTATTCACTCTGAGTTCATGTGCCATCACTTCGAAGTTCGTTTTTCAACCGACAGTTTCTCTCTTTACAACTAAGGCTAAATAAATGCCCTATCATCGAGGGTTTCAAATAGGCGATATGGCTTAATGGCTTGATCAATAGCCTTAGAGGTGATAAACTTATTGTGGACTTTGTCTTATATGATAATCAGGGTGCTATTATCCTAAGTAAGGATCAGACGTTCCACAAGCGCACAAAACATATTGATGTGCATTATCATTTCATAAGAGAGGTAATTACTAAGGATGATTTCCACTCATGTTAACCCGACCGACAAGATGACTAAAGTTCTTTCTATGGCTAAGTTTGATTTGTTTACAAACTTGTTCGGAATCTATTGTATTGAGTAGCCCGTGAAGGGCCAGTGGAGGAGGTATATGTTTGTTGATCCATTTTGGAAAAGTCATATTTAATGTCATTATTTTTCTATTGATGTTGTGTTTAAGATTGAGATGGAGGTTTGTTTCATGGAGCTAAATGTTTGTTGGTATTCTGCAATTATGGAGTCGAAGGTGGAGATTGTAAATGTGTTGACTCTGAATTCATGCATGAAAGTGGGATCCAAAGTCAGCATGAAAATTGAAGCATCAACAGTGTTCCATGCTAGTTTCCATGCACCTAAACCACAGTCAAACACGCATTAGTCACTGTTTGGTCAGATTTATTGGCTTCATGAACAATGGTTCGTATGATTTGACTAGTGGCTTTAATTGCATACCAAGTCGCATGAGGGTCTCGATGCAGTTTTAAATGGTAGTTTTCTTCCTTTTCTCGTGGGTGTGCTTTCCATAATATTCAAGGATTTCTCTCCTATCATACACATATTTTAGAAGCATAAAATCTGTAGATTTCTCCATTGTTTCTCTATTTTCATGTATTGTAATTTGTAAACATCGATCGATTATAGTGGACTTCTCGGTGTTCTCATCCGCCCGTGGTTTTTCCCGTTTTGGATTTTCCAAGTAAATTATGTGTCTTTTTTCTCTCTTATTTATTTTCGTCAAGTTACGTTGTGGGTGATTATTGTTTCTGTTGAGAGTTCAAGTTTATCGTTTCCGCATACGAACAGGTTTGAGTTTAATTTTTGGTCTTCGGTAGATTCGGCTGATTTTTTGTTTGGTTCAATCTCGTTTTTCTTGATTGACTGGAGTGTGGTATGGTCGTTATATGATACACAATTTATCATGAGATAATGAGCGAAAAATAATATTATACAAGTATTTTCGTCCAAAATTGTCCGCCCCACAATGAATAAGGTGCTCACTAACTATCGACTGCCAGGTAACCTTCTCGTCATTTTTCTTTTCAGGGATTCTCTTTTTCATGAAGATTGTTACGTTAAATATTTTGGGTATTGGTTCTTCCTCAAAGTTCAGTTGGGTCAAGAATATTTGTTCCTTGTACGCTCCTTTTATCCTTGGAAATTCAAGAGTCTAAGTTGTTGACATTTAGTGAGGCCCTTATTCAAAAATTGTGGGGGGGAAATTTTTGTTTCGCTTATGTCCCGGCTTCCAGAAGATCGAGTGCGTTGATTGTCGTATGGGATTCTCTTTAATTTGAAGGGTTGCAGGCTTTGAGCGAAGAAGGTGTGCTGGCTGTTATCGGCAGGTGGAAAGGGTTTAATACCGAAGTTGGGTTCATGAACATTTACAAGCCTCAAGATTCGAGTAAAAAAGAAAGCTCTTTGGGATCGCATCTCCTCGATTTTGTCCGATATCTCTTGGTGATTTCAACGAGGTTAGGACAATCGTTGAGCATTTTAATTCTCAGTCTAACACGAGAAGTATGGCCGATTTTGACTATTTTATCAGATTATGGAACCTTTTTGACGTCCCTTTGGGAAGTCGAAAATATACTAGAATCTATGACAACGTCGAAGATTAAGTAAGTTGGATAGATTTTTGGTGAATGGGATTTTCTTGCAATTATGGAAGTGGTCTTCCGCTTTGGCTTAGGCCCGTAAGTTTTTGGACAATCTGCCTCTCATGTTGAAACTTAACAAGGCTTATAGTGGTCCAAAGCCTTTTTGCTTCTTTAATTTTTGGTTGCAGAGAAAGACTGCAAGGAGGTCGATAAAGAGGCACGGATCTCCTCGATTCCCACGTCCTCTGTTGGTCCCGAAGGTGCTTAACAAGTTTGTAGAAGGGGGGGGGGTTGAATACAAACACAGAAATTAAAGTTTAATAAATTGTTTATTGATAAATCAAAATACAATTTACAAGTTTGTTGCGGAATAAGATTAAGACAGACTCAATCTAAACAAACTTAAGAAACACTAAGATAGTTGCACAAGAAATTCAGAGAATGAGGGATTTTTAGAGAGATAGAAAACAAGGGTTTCTATTTTGGAGTTCAAGGATTGAGCACTCCTTCAGATGAAGGGGTGAGCTTCCTATTTATACCCTATGCATTAAATGCATGGCAGGGTACTTTACACGTGGCATTCATAGATTGGCTTTGGTAGTCTCACTTTTGGAGACATGCTTTTGGCCGCTTTATGAACAGTGTAGTTGACAGAGTTGGTGTACGATTTGTGGCAGAGACGTGTCCGTTCTGACACATCGTACTGGTTGTGCAAGGTAAGACAAAAGAAAACTTGAGGCATAAGCTTTGTGATCGTTGATCGCTGAGTATCTCTTATTCCAGAGATAAAGAAGTTCAGCTATCGCTGAAGCTTTTCCTCAGGCTTCTTCGCGTAAGTTGATGTCTGATCTTCGCTGATATCCGCATCAGGTCACTAGTAGATTTATCTATTTGTTCAGTGGCTTCGTCTTCGATTCAGCTATGAACTATGTTGACGCGAGACTTGTCTTCAGGGATTACGTTAACTGTGTTACATAGGAAACGATCAGTGATGACTGAACAGACTCAGTTTGATCGCTGAAAGTGAAACACATACATATTAATGTTTACAGAAAGGTCATCAGCGATAACTGAACAGACTCAGTCTGATCGCTGATGATAAAACACTAATACATATAATAACGTAATTTTCACTAAGTATAAAAGAGGGTCGTTATCAAATCACTGAGAGAGTTTGGATCAACAATCTCCCCCTATTTGATAATGACAAAGTAACAAAAGAAAATTACTTTGATTCAAAATATAGGAATAAAAAGGACTCATAGAATGCATGTCCCAATTACTATTTTGAGGGATCTTTTACAGTACTGATAGGGTTAAGTACATCACTGCTATTTTCATTTAATTCAGGGATGGAATTACAAGATATGAAAAACATTACAAGTGAGTAACTAACTACTGTAAGTATAACTAACAGATTACAGAGAAGAAAACTAATCTATCAGCTATTAAAAGAAGATTTGGGAGGATTGATCATATACTCAGGTATTTCTTCTCCTTTCTGTCTTCGTTCCAAAGATTCTTTACTGATAATTTCTTTAATTTCTTCAGCAGCAGGGAAGAAGTCACACCATAAGCATAAGAGATCCTTGAGATGATTCAGAGGACAGATAGGAATCTCAGAGATTCTTTGAAATCTGAGTTCCTCATCATCATCTCTGAAGAATATTCCATAAGGATTGTTGATTACTTGACCAGCTTGGAAAGGACCACCAGGAGGCAGATAAGTCCAGAACTGAAAGATCAGGAGGAGGACCAAACAGTGCATCTCTTGAAAATTTGATAGAAGTTTCATTCCTGATGATGGCGACATCTTCAGAGGAGGAGGACCCAATTTTTCTCTTGAGTTTCAAAGATTTGGGAGGAAGAGGAGATGGCAGCTTTAGTACAGAAACGACTCTATTTATGAGGGCTTCAAGAAGTCCTTCAACGTAGCCTCTGTATGTAGATTTGGATTTTTTCAGCGCATCCCATAACTCTAACCATTCCGTAAATCCGAAGCTCTCCAGTTTTGATACGTACATTGCTTTTTGGGTTCCATCCTCTCTGGTAATCTCCATGGTCACTGAGAGTTGATCTTTCTTCTTGCGACCAGAGATAGTCACGGCTGATATTGGAAGAAGATCAGAACGATAATCCATCTTTTGTTTGCACCATTCGATAGACTTATCGTTGATCTCTTGTTCTTTGAAGCGTTCCTCTTCAATTTCTTTCAGTAGTGCTGCTTGAACTTCCACAGGTTTGCTTTTCAGCTTTTTGTCCTTAACTTGAGAGGATTGAATCTTTAAAGCGAGTTGGGCATCTCGTTTGCATTCAGCGATCAGCTTCTCAGCTTTGGCAGATTCTTCTCTTTCAGCGTCAGTGAGGAAGTCGAGCTCTGTGGATGTTTGAAGAGGGATTTTCAGCCGTTGACTTTCTAGTTGAGCGATCATTTCAACTCTTTTCTTTACCACTTCCTCTGACCAATGAGATGGTCGAGAGGGCCTTCCTGGATGGACCAGGGAATCTTCTTCTTCTTCTTCATCAATCTCAGCGATAGAGATTGGGATTATTTCTTCAGCTATAGCAGCTGGAATTATTTGTAGTTCAGAACCCTTAAGCAGGGGTGAGAACTGTCTGGTTAGAAAAAGAAGGAAAGAAGGGATAAGTGTATTTTTAGAACGAGAGAGATAAAGGCTAGAAAGGAATAGAGGTTTGGAAAGAGTAGAAGAGTGGTACAATTGAAAGACATACCTGAGAAGGATGCTCCCCCTCAGATTGTGATCCAGTCCTCAAGCATTCTTCAGTGATCGGTTGCTTGTCTTTGCTTTGCGAAGGAACACTTGAAGATGTATCACCTCTCACCCCTGTTTTGACAACCTCTTGCGAAGTTGTCCCTGATACGACGTTCGGCTTAGAGAACCACATAGATTGGTCTTCATCGTCGTCGTCGTCATCGGAGGGCTGATCCTTTTCTTGATCATCAAGATCTAGATCATCTTCCTCTTCATCGTCTTCTTCCCCATCCTCTTCAAAGAGAATGGAGTGAATTGATGATTCTTTTGCCTTCTCCCCCTCAGATTGAGAGGGAGGTTCCTTTGGAGTCTTAGCTTCCCCAGCAGCAGCAATAGAAGTTTCTTCAGTTTTCTCCCCCACTTTGTCATTATCAGCGGTAGGGGATTGTTCAGCTGCTGGAGTAGCTGTTGAAGCTTTTAGCACTTGAACGTCAGCCTCCAGATGCTTAATCCGGTCTTCAACCGCAGGGATGTCGCATGTGGCATCATGAATGAATTCCACAGCGATGTTGAGGTTGGTACGATCATCTTCAGTGAAGGAGGGAGGCAGCGCTGGAGCTGGTGCATTCACTTTCTGTAGAATTTGCTGAAGAAGGGACGTGCAGAGGTCAACCTTTGAAGAGAGACCCTGAACTTCAGCGGTAAGAGACTCAAATCGCCCTTGAAAGAGTCGAGAGGACTCTCTGAGTTGGACGATTTGTTCTTCAACAGCTGAAAGTTGAGAGTTCTCAGCTTTAGATGAGCAAGTGGCGGTCAACTTCTTCAGCTCCTCACCAGCCTGATTTACGGCGCTGGTGGTTTCATTGATGGTGTTGGTGAGTGCGTCCACCTTTTCTCCTAGACTGTTGACATGCGTGTCAACAGACGCCAAGCTAGGACCTGACGTATCAAACATTTTGTAGAACTGCATAGATTCCTCAAAAGTTTGATGCTCAGGTCCTATAGGGAAAGAAGAGGTGGCGGGTTCAGAGACCAAGTGATGAGAGAAGGGAAGAGTTTTGGGGATAGAAGTAGGGATGGGGTTAATCTCAGTGAATGAGATAGTAGGTGGGGTTACTGATGATGTGACAGCGAGTGAAATCGCTGACACGGCAGTATGAGTGACTTCTGAAGTTGTGGAGGAAAGACCCACAAAAGCATCTAAGGTAGCTTGTTGAGAAGCTCCCTCAGGTATAGTACTAGAGGGTGTACTTTCCTTAGTCTTTTTGGCCTTTTTGGAAGGACCAATCGGACCAGCTGATGGTCGTTTAGAAGTAGTGGTAGCGACAGGGATAGCAGACGAAGGAACCGTCTGCGTGGTCGCTGAAGATGAAGAAGAATGGAGAGAGAGACGAGAGCGAAGGAGAGAGATACTTACCTCGTCGGCGAGTGGCTTGACCTCCAGTGATCGTTGACCTACCCTGGCAAAGGTGCCATCATCTTTGGTGGGATAGGTGTTGGGATAGAGGAACTTGATATACGTACATATGAAACGTACGTATGAGATCTTGGGATCTCGTTCAGGCTTCTCTAATCTCGACCTCAGATCTTCAAAGATGGCTGTGGCGTAGTCAAAGTTTTGACCAGCGATAACGGAGTAGGCCATCTGCAGTTGTGTTTTGCTGGCTTGATCCAGCGAACCACTCTTCCCACTCATGCACTGAATTATGTGTGAGAAGATAAAGTTCAGTTGTGATGGCATCTGAGCTTTTAGGATCTTGGTGAGCTTCTTGTTGGGAATAGAAGATCTTGGTTTATTTTCCCAACAATAGCCCATTGCGTCCAGGAATGATATCAGCTCATCATCAGTGGGGAGTGCGTCGAACCCACTCTTTGGTTTGTCAGGGAATCTTAAAGATTTCCTGAGGCTAAGAGCGGTCATGCTCCCTGGCCCTAATTCCGTGCTGAACGAGATAGCAGGGACTCGTTCGCCTTTCCTGTTGGTAAGTTCAGTTGCATCAGCAGTGAACCAGAACTGCTGAAGTAGAGTCTTGGAGGGCTTAGGATCCACAGTGATCGCGTAAGCTATGCATGACTGCTTGAGGAAATCAGCAGCTTCCACCAGATGTGGGTATTTGTCAGCTTTGAAGTCGAGTCTGGCCAAATGATTACATTTAGTAATCTCAACTTCAGTGAGAGCGAATCGTACATGCTTGGAAGCAACGATTGAAGACTGTGTCATTTCTGTTATGGAAAGAGGCATAATAGAAGAAATGATTTAGATTAAAAATAATATGATTACCAGTTTCCATAGAAGAAGGGAAACTGGAAAACTATCAAGTTATTTTTAAGAGAAAAATAGTGTTCTGGGTAGAAAGAAGGAAGAACACTTTAAAACCAAAAGGTTTTTATTTAAAAACATAAAATCAGAAAGAATGATCTTTAGTTTTAAAAAACGTTTTATAAAATCCATAGAGAGCGAGTAGGATTTTAAAAAGAATAAAAAGCATACGAACAAAGCATATAAATATGAAATAAACCTGTGTATCTTGAAGAAAAAGAGTTGCAGATTCAATATTCTGGGTTTACTTGCTTGAGTGTTCTTGAGAGAATGCTTCTTGCTTTGAAGGTTTTGAAAGCGTAAACCGTATAAAGGAGAAAAGAATTCCTTTTATACGAAGAGAGAAGAGAGAGAATGAAGCGGGAAAAGAAAAAAATCATCATGACATTGACACGTTCCACGAAGTTGATTGGATAGAAGGGCAACGGACGAACGTGTCAGAAAAGGCATGTCGTGGATTGTCGGTTCAAATGACGTCATAGAAGAGAGAGACTGTACATTTGTCCGTATTTGAAATGATCACTGAAGAAAAGTCAGCGATAGATTTTCCTTTTTAAAAGTATCCCTTTTAGAAAAGAGAGGGATAGTTTTTCCTTTTAAAGGATCACTGACTAGAAATATCAGTGATTAATGTATTTTTCAAAAAGCTTTTAATCATTTGAAGAAAGTTCAGTGATTAAAGTTTATAAAAAAAACATCTTTGAGGGAAAGGAGAAAACATACCTGAGAGTCAGAATGTTTATCAGAGAGAATGATGAGGGGAACTTTTGATTGCTAACATAATACATGAACGCTGAAGAATTATTCTTCGAGGTTCAGCATTCCAAGCTCACTGATGAGAAAGTTGAACCTTGTCTCATCAAGAGGTTTGGTGAATATATCAGCAAGTTGAAAGTCAGTAGGGATAAAGTGAAGTTCAATATCACCATTCATCACATGATCTCTGATAAAGTGATATCTGATCTCTATGTGTTTTGTCTTTGAATGTAGCACTGGATTATTTGCTATAGCGATAGCACTAGTGCTGTCGCAATAGATAGGAATCTTTGACAGCTGAAGGTCATAATCTAATAGTTGATTTCTCATCCATAAGATTTGAGAACAACAGCTTCCAGCGGCTACGTATTCAGCTTCAGCTGTGGAAGTGGACACAGAATTTTGCTTCTTGCTTGTCCAGCTTACCAGCTTTCCTCCCAAGAGTTGACATCCACCAGTGGTACTTTTTCTGTCAAGTTTACAGCCTGCAAAATCACTATCAGAATAACCAGTTAGATCGAACCCTGAGTCTTTGGGATACCAAAGACCGAGGTTAGGAGTTCCTTTCAGATGTCTGAAAATTCGCTTTACAGCGATCAGATGGGATTCCTTGGGTTCAGATTGATAGCGTGCACATAAACAAGTAGAGTACATGATGTCAGGTCGGCTTGCTGTAAGATACAGCAATGAGCCTATCATTCCTCTATAGGCAGTGACATTAACAGGTTTTCCAAATGGATCCTTGTTAAGTATCAGCGGTGGTGCCATACGAGTTTTCATTGCTGAAGTTTGTGTGAGTTCAAACTTCTTTAGCATATCTTTAACATACTTACCTTGGCAGATAAAAGTACCTTTGTCAGATTGTTTAATCTGAAGACCAAGAAAATATGTCAGCTCACCCATCATACTCATTTTATATTCTTTCTTCATTCTTTCAGCAAAGCGAGTACAAAGAGATGGGTTAGTAGAACCAAATATTATGTCATCGACATATATTTGTACAAGAATTATATGACCTTTTATCTTCCTGAAAAATAACGTATTATCAATCTTGCCACGTTCAAAATTTTCAGAGATAAGAAAAGATGAGAGAGTGTCATACCAAGCACGAGGGGCTTGTTTTAGACCATAGAGAGCCTTATCCAATTTATAAACATAATTTGGATGCTTAGGGTCATAGAACCCTGGTGGTTGTTCTACATAAACTTCTTCATTCAGCTTTCCATTCAGAAAAGCTGATTTTACGTCCATTTGATAAACGATGAAGTCTTTATAGACTGCATAAGCTAAGAATAGTCGAATTGCTTCGAGCCTGGCCACAGGGGCAAAGGTTTCATCATAGTCTATGCCTTCCTCTTGTCTGTATCCCTGAGCAACAAGTCGAGCCTTGTTGCGGGTTACAGTTCCATGTTCATCTAACTTGTTTCTAAACACCCATTTGGTGCCTATTACAGTTTTATCAGATGGTCTAGGAACGAGATTCCAAACTTTGTTTCGAGAAAATTCAGTCAGCTCTTCTTGCATAGCGCTGACCCAGTTTGGATCTCTGAGGGCATCATCAGTCTTCTTTGGTTCTATTAAGGAGAGAAAGTTTACAAAGAGACAGATATTACCTGAGCTTCGTCGTGTCTGAATACCTACATCTGGATCACCGAGAATTTGATCTATTGGGTGATCTCTTGTCCATCGCTGAGCAGGAGCATGATTGCTTAACTCAGAGGTTGGATCAACAATTGGAATGTTTACTGATGAGGATGTTTGAGGTTCATCAGCAATTAACTGTTGAGTAGGTTCACTAGAGAGGTTTCCAGATGAAGGCAGATTTGATGGAGGTAATGTGTTTAGAGGTTCAGCTGAAACCCATGAGGTGGATTCAGCGGTGGGAGGTATTATACTTGGTTCTTCATCAGCAATTGGAGTTTCAGTGTGCTGATGGTTTGAGAAAGGTTCAGTTTCTCTATAGTGAGAGATCATCCAAGTATTCAGTTCTTCATTTTCAGCGATTGGTTTAGAGTTCGCTGAGCGCGTTTCATCAAACGTGACATGAATGGTTTCTTCTACGGTTTGTCTTCTTTTGTTGAAAACTCTGTAGGCTTTGGAGATGGAGGAATATCCTAAAAATATTCCATCATCGGCTTTTGGGTCGAACTTTCCAAGTTGATCTTTGTTGTTTAAGATAAAGCACTGACAACCAAAGATATGAAGAAAGCTGATAGAAGGCTTCCTTCCAAGAAAGATTTCATAAGTTGTCTTCCCAAATCGCTTTATTATCAGCGATCTGTTTTGAGTAAAACATGCAGTGTTTACAGCTTCTGCCCAAAATTGAGTAGGGAGGTGAGAATCGCTGAGCATTGATCTAGCAGCTTCTATGATCGTTCTGTTTCTTCTTTCAGCGACTCCATTTTGCTGAGGTGTTCTTACTGATGAGAAGTTGTGAGAGATTCCTTTGTTCTCAAAGAAATTGTTCAGGGAACTATTTTTGAATTCAGTTCCATGATCACTTCTTATTGATCGAACAGTAAGATTATTCAGCACTTCCATCTTTTTGACAAAAGATATTAGTTCTTCTGGAGTATCACTCTTGCAGCGAAGAAAGATAACCCAGGTGTAGCGAGAATATTCATCTACAATGACAAGCGTATATTTCTTTCCAGCTATTGATTGGATGTTGACAGGGCCAAATAAATCCATATGCAAGAGCTGAAGAGGACTTGTCACTGAGGAAACTTGTTTCGACTTGAAACTAGCTTTTGTTTGTTTTCCTTTTTCACATGCTGAGCAGAGAGATTCTTTAGCATATGAGTGCTGAGGAAGACCAGAAACCAGTTCCTTAGATGAGAGAGAATTCAGGGTTTTGAAGTTTAGATGAGAGAGCCTTTTATGCCATAGCCAGTTGACATCAGAAGAGGCTTTAGAGAGAAAACATAAGTTTTCAGTGATAGTAGAGTCCATATCTATTACATAGACATTTTCTCTTCTATAACCACTGAGAGCAAGTTTTCCTTTTTCATCTACCACTGAACATGCTTTCTTAGAAAAGCGAACTTCGTAGTCTTTGTCACATAGCTGAGTGATGCTTAGAAGATTGTGCTTCAGTCCATCTACATAAGCGACTCTTCGAAAGGTAGTTGTCCCATTGCTGAGGACACCAAACCCACGGGTAAATCCTTTTCCATTTCCACCAAAGGTAACAGAAGGGCCTTTCTCTTCCTTGTATTCAGTGAGCAGGTTTCTTTGTCCAGTCATATGACGAGAACATCCGCTATCGAGATACCAGATGCCCTTTGATCCCTGCATACATAAGGAAGATTAAGCTTTGTTTGGTACCCACTTTTCAATGGGTCCTTCAGAGTTAGTGGATAAGGAAGATTCAGCAGTCTTCACCGCTGATGAAGATTCAGCTTCAGTGGTAATCTTCACTTTGGTTAATTTCTTAACCTTAGTGATATTTTTCACTTTGGTGACTTTATTTGCCTTAGAGGCATTTTTCTTCACTTTGGCTGTTTTATCAGCTTCGGTGGTATTTGGACACTTGCTCGCAATATGGTCAGTGAATCCACAGTGATAACATTTTCTATATCTGATGGTGGTTTTATAACCAAAAGGTTTTGAAAACTTAAGATGAGCAGGTCCAGCTCCAAGAATGCCTTTAGCACGAGATCTGGGAGGAATTTTTATTTCTTCAGATTTCACGGGCTTTAGATCAACCTTTAGCTTTGGAGGACAGATATCAAAGATTTCTGTCACTGAGCTAGAAGGTTTATCCACTGAAGGTTTGGAGGGAACTTTCAGTTTGGTTTTCTTGGAAGCCTTCTGAGGGAGAGTAGACTTTCCTTTATCTGCAGGCTTAGATCTTGCAGATATCTCCTCAGGGATGGGATTAGAAGAAGAACAGGGATAGAATTGTTTATAAGAAGTGTCAAAGAAAGATATGACAAAAGTTCCAAACTTAAGCGAGGAACTTTCTTCTTTAGGATCATCCTGTGGTGTCCAAAAACCAAGACCAGTTTTATCACTTTCAGGAGTTTGAGCATTTATTATCTCAGAGATCTTTGTTGATGATTTGCACCATTTTTCAACATGAGCCTTTTCTGCTTTTAGAGCAGCGATGGCTTGTTCGCGTTCAATGCTGATGATTTCATTTATAATGACTTGATCTTTTAGCTTTTCTTCTAAAAGATTTAGTTCACTGATCTTTTCATGACATTTCTCTAGCTCTTGTGTTAAATAAACATTTTTATTTTCAGCTTGAGTTTTGTCATTTAGAGCATTATAAAGGTCAATCGTCAGCACATCAACAGCGCGACTTCTCTCAGCTTCAGGCAGAGAGGGATTTGTTGAGATAGATACCTGAGATGATATGTAGCTCATAGAAGGTTCAGATGGTTCTTCTACTTCTTCTTTAATCTCAGCCATGAGGCAAAGATTAGCGACTTCTTCTTCATCAGAAGATGATTCTTCTGATTCAGCCCAGTCATGTTCTTCAGCGATGAGACCTTTACCTTTTTGCTGATAGCTTTTCAGCTTTTGATATTTGTTCTTCAGCTTATGGTATTTGTCATCACTGGATCTTCTTGAGGTAGAAGGTTTGAAGACCTTTTTAGACCTGCACTCACTAGCAAAATGTCCAATTTTTTCGCAGTTATAGCAAGTGGCTGTAGCCTTATCAACCGGAGTTGATTTTGGCTTTTCAGTAAGAGAGAGAGGTTTACTTCTTCGGAAGTTACTCTTTCTTGCAAATCTCTTAAAAGAGTTTGTCAAGAGTGCTAAGGACTCATTAAACTCTGAAAGATCAGGGTCCGATAAATCCTCAGATTCAGAATCTAACTCAGTGATGGTGAGAGTAGATCGCTGGGATGGAATTATCTCTTATGAGACTAAAGCAACAGCAGTGCTTTTGGAGTCTTTAGAATCTTTTACAAGATTCTTCTTCAGGAGATTAGATTGCTCATAGTTGAGCAATATTCCATACAGAGTGCTAAGAGAGAGAGTATGTAAGTCTTTTGTCAGCTTAAGACATATTGAATAACTGTCCCAGCTTTCAGGAAGACTTTCCAAGAATTTTGTTAGGACCTCAGAATTAGAATAGGTCCTTCCAACAGTTCTTAGGTCAATGATCAGGCAGTTAAACCGCTGATGAATGTCAGAAAGAGATTCATTCTTACCAGCGATAAAACTTTCATACTGTCTTACCAAGTTAATCTTTCGGGTCTCTTGGATTTCAGTGGTTCCCTCATATTGAACACATATGGTTTCCCACATTTCTTTAGAAGTTTTTAGATGCATGATGGAATGGAAAACTTCATCAGGCAGAGCCATTGATATAATGGTCTTTGCTCTTGCATCTATGCCTACCTTCTTTTTATCTTCATCACTCCACTGTCTTATTTCCTTAACGACATATCGTTCAGGGACAGCTTCAGTGGTGGCAGTAGCGGGAACCGCAGCTATAATTCTAACAGGTTCATAGGGTCCGTTTTCTATATATTCAGGTATAGTAGGATCCGCACCTTCAAGAAATAGCATCATTCGATTTTTCCATAGAGAAAAGTTATCTCTGCTAAATCGAGGAGGTTTAGAAAGAGAACCATTATCATAGTAGTTTGTGTTTGTGTTTAGTGCCATTTTAGAATAGCAAGGAAGAGTATACAGCAAGATCTTGTTTATTAGACTAAACAAACTGCTCTGATACCACTTGTTGGTCCCGAAGGTGCTTAACAAGTTTGTAGAAGGGGGGGGGGGTTGAATACAAACACATAAATTAAAGTTTAATAAATTGTTTATTGATAAATCAAAATACAATTTACAAGTTTGTTGCGGAATAAGATTAAGACAGACTCAATCTAAACAAACTTAAGAAACACTAAGATAGTTGCACAAGAAATTCAGAGAATGGGGGATTTTTAGAGAGATAGAAAACAAGGGTTTCTATTTTGGAGTTCAAGGATTGAGCACTCCTTCAGATGAAGGGGTGAGCTTCCTATTTATACCCTATGCATTAAATGCATGGCAGGGTACTTTACACGTGGCATTCATAGATTGGCTTTGGTAGTCTCACTTTTGGAGACATGCTTTTGGCCGCTTTATGAACAGTGTAGTTGACAGAGTTGGTGTACGATTTGTGGCAGAGACGTGTCCGTTCTGACACATCGTACTGGTTGTGCAAGGTAAGACAAAAGAAAACTTGAGGCATAAGCTTTGTGATCGTTGATCGCTGAGTATCTCTTATTCCAGAGATAAAGAAGTCCAGCTATCGCTGAAGCTTTTCCTCAGGCTTCTTCGCGTAAGTAGATGTCTGATCTTCGCTGATATCCGCATCAGGTCACTAGTAGATTTATCTATTTTTTCAGTGGCTTCGTCTTCGATTCAGCTATGAACTATGTTGACGCGAGACTTGTCTTCAGGGATTACGTTAACTGTGTTACATAGGAAACGATCAGTGATGACTGAACAGACTCAGTTTGATCGCTGAAAGTGAAACACATACATATTAATGTTTACAGAAAGGTCATCAGCGATAACTGAACAGACTCAGTCTGATCGCTGATGATAAAACACTAATACATATAATAACGTAATTTTCACTAAGTATAAAAGAGGGTCGTTATCAAATCACTGAGAGAGTTTGGATCAACATCCTCTTTCCCATATATGATTCATCGAGATAGATTAAAGACAGTGAAAGTTGCTCTCAAGGTGTGGAGTAAATGTAAATTTGGACCTCTTGATAATAAATTGGAGTATTTTAGAACTAAGATTCTCTCTTAGGAGTTGGAGGTCAAATCCCGTGTTTTAAAAGACCACAAACTTGCTAAACGAAAAGAGGTCTGTGCTAAATGGGTACGTTTCACCAAAATTCTTGTTTTAAATGGGATATTAAAGGCAATGAAAATAGAAAGTTCTTTCACTCTATTATAAATAAGAGGATTTGTTGGTCGTCTCTGATGGGTCTCATGATAAATGGGTCGTGGTGTGAGGACCCTTTGGTGGTTCGACAGTCTGTGTTCGATCACTTTCGATCCCGTTTCGATGAGGTTGGAGTGGTTCGTCCTAAAATTAGAAGCTTTTTTAAATAGTTATCAGATGTCGATGCTTCTCTTTTGGAATATCGATTCTCAGAAGAGGAGATTTGGAACGCGGTTAATAATTGTGGTAGCAACAAAGCTACGGTCCAGATGGTTTCAATTTCAAGTTCTTGAAGAGGTCAAGGCGTATAATTAAAGACGAGGTAAAAGTGGCTCTTCTCTAGTTTTGGGAAAAAGAGGCTATTAGTTTGGGATGTAATTGTTCTTTCGCCTCATTAGTTCGTAAAACTTTGGACCCAATTAGCTTGGGGGATTTTCGTTCAATGAGTTTGATTGAGTTTTTCTATAAGATAGTTGCCAACATTTTTGCAACTAGACTTCAAAGAATCATTGGAAAGTTAATTAGCGATGTTCAGTCAGCCTTTATTGAGGGCAGATACATCCTTGATAGCAGTTTAATTGCAAATGAGGCTACTGCTTTCGTGAAAAAAAAATTGGCTTCTTTAATTTTTAAGGTGGATTTTGAAAAGGCCTTAAATTGCATTAATTGGAGTTACCTTGGTGACATTATGGTTCAAATGGGGTTAGGGGAAAAGTGGTGCCGATGGATTCAAGTGTGCTCAGTCGGGGTTTCGATTTTGGTGAATGGTTCCCCTACACGTGAATTTGGTATGGAAAGAGGGGTGCGGCAAGGGGATTTTTTTCCCTGTTTCTCTTCCTTTTGACGGCCGAGGGATTAAATGTTGTCGTTCATTAAGCGTTGAATCAGGGGTGTTTTTGTAGGATCAAGGTTGGTAGAAATAACATCTTGGTTTCTCATCTCCAATATGCCTATGACGTAATTTCTTTCATGGAATGGAGTGGTAGAAAATTTAAAATTTTGTTGGGGATTCTAAATTGTTTTCAGCAAGCCCCGGGTTTAAAGATCAAACTTTTATAGAGTAAGTTTTATGGGATTGGGGTCTTGGATGTAGAAGTGGCAACTCTTGCAACCTCTTTTAACTGTAGTTTTCACAACCTTTCGTTTGTATGAATCTCTTAGAAAGTTGGGACCTGATTGTCGATAAGTTCCTTAATAAGTTGTCGGGTTGGAGTTCTCGGCTACTGTCGTTTAGGGGTCGTTTAACTCTTATTCGGTCAGTTCAAGGTAGTTTGCCTTTGTACTACTTCTCCCTCTTCAACGCTCCACCTCAAGTTCTGCAAACCCTTGAAAATGCGTTCTTTCTTTTAGGGGTAGGGGAGGTTTAATTCTTCCAAAGTTGCAAGGGCTAATTGGGATTGGGTTCGTTGTCCTTTTCGGTTGGGTCCTCTCAATATTGGGAGTCTTAGGGCTTCCAATTTAGGTTTGTCGGGAAAATGGTGTGGAGGTTCCATGTAGGGAATGACTATGGATTCGTGTTATTAAAAGTTTATTCGGTGTGGACAGGGATTTGAGGTACACCTTGGATGGGGGTACTTAGGGTAACATTATTTGGATGGGAAATGTTATAGATAATAATGGCATTCTATTTAGTTCCTCCATCAGGAAAAAAGTAGGTAATGCCCTTTCGATGCTATTTTGGAAATATGGATAGGTAGGGGACTTTAGACTTTGTGATAAATTCCCGTCTAACCTTGAAAGTCATAAATAGGTTGTGGTTAGTAGTTTTTAGAAGTGAAGGGGAATGGGGGTGGAACGAGAGTTGGAGATGTCTATATCGGGGTAGAGCTTTGTGAATATGGTGCGAGTTGGAGGATCTTATTAGGAATGTTAGCCCGCTCTCTGATCAGAGTGATAGTTGTATTTGGTGGCTTAGAGATGATCGAGTTTTTTACGGTAAAATACATTAGGGTTTTGGTTGACTCTTCCTTTTTTATCCCTTCGACATGTATCATCCCCACTATTTGGAGCAAGTTGCTTCCTTCCAAAATTTGTATTTTCATTTGGTGGTTAAAGCTTGGAAGAAGTCTGGTTCGTGCCCGTCTTGATCAAATAGGGATTGACCTTAACTCGGTGTTTTGCCCTCGATGCGGTAGCAACATTGAATCGGTGGATCACTGTATCACGGGCTGCTCTACAGTGTCGTTATTGTGGGCTAGGATTCAGAAGTGGTGGGGCCTTTCTCCTCGTCATTTACCCTCGGTTTCAAATGTGTTGGCTTTACACAAGTCCTTTTCTATCACATTGTTCAGCAGTCATTTGATTTGGAGTTCTCGTAATAAACTCGTGTTCGGTAGCTTGTGTGAGGATAGTGATTTATTGTTTGACATCCAACTTACCTCGTTTCGTTGGCTTTAATTTCTCATCGTGTTAAAGCTTTTGGTAGGTCTTGGCCTCTGTGGTGTTGTAATCCGGCTTCTCCCGGTTAGTTGTTTCTTTGTTATTGTTTAGAGTTCTTTTTCGCTTGGTTTTTTTGTTGTGCTGGTAGCCCATGTGTGCGGTGTTTTTTTGCTTGGTTTCGTTTTTGTTGTCTCCCTCGTTCCTACGTCTATCAGGACTAAAGCAGAATCAGCTAACTGAGACTGAGAATAAAGAAAGAGAACAGAGAATATGCTTCCGGTCGCTTTGTAGAAGGTGGGTGTGCTTTTGTTAGTTGTTCAATGTTCGGTGACTCGGTTATTCTTTTTTGTTTGGTTTTAGTCTATGGTTACCTAACATGAACAATGGTCTCGTTCGTTCATTTATGTTCGTTAATGTTCGTTTACGTTCGTTTATATATATAAATATATTTAAATGTATTATGACATTAATTTGCAAAAACATTAATTAAATTAACTTTCTAAAATTAATTTTTTATACCTCATAAGTTTACCCGGTTTTTCATTTTGTTATGTTATTTTTTACGAATGAAACGATGAGTAATGGTGATTGTTTTTTTTATTTGTGTTCGTTCATTTATGTTTGTTTATGTTCATTTATGTTCGTTCGTTTATGTTTATTTATGTTCCTTCGTTTATGTTCGTTTAACTCTTAATAAACGAACATGAACAAACATATTTTTTTTCACGAACGAACATGAACACAAAAAGTTTCGTTCATTTACCGTTCGTGTTCGTTCGTTTGTTTGGTTAAGTTAAACGAACGAACACGAACAAGCCTCCGTTTGTGTTCGTTTACAGCCCTAGTTACCTTCCTTTAAAAATAAAAATAAAAAAAAAAGAATTTTCACTTAAAGTATAGTAATACTTCGAAACTCCTAAGCAACAACCAAGACCCCCAGCAATTCGGAACTCTCCTGTAGCGGGTCAATTTTTTGACGCATTACTTTAATATTCATGCAATTAGAATATTATTATTATAATCGACTTCTATCAATATAAATACCAAATACATCTCACCATTGTAAATCATCAGAGGCCTTGCATATCTCTGAGCATACTTGTACAGTTTGTTTCTTACATTCGGAATCAAACTGAAAAGTTATCTGATATTTAGAGAGAAAATAACTTGAAAGATGGGTTCTGGTGGCCGTGCGACCGAGAGAGATAACTCGGGGAGTGAAGTTGTTAAGCGCGCCCCGTCGTCCAAACCACCATTCACTCTTGGTGATATAAAAAAAGCCATACCACCACACTGTTTCGAACGATCCCTGATCCGATCTTCATCCTACCTTTTCACTGACCTCTTTCTATCCTTCTTCTTTTACTACGTTGCTGCCAAGTACATCGTCCACCTTCCGACCCCCCTTTCCTATGTGGCGTGGCCGGGTTACTGGATCCTCCAAGGTAGTGTCCAGATGGGTTTGTGGGTTATTGGCCATGAATGTGGCCACCAAGCTTTTAGTGACTACCAGTGGTTAAACGACACCATCGGTTACCTTCTTCACACTGGTATGCTTGCTCCTTATTTCTCCTGGAAGTACAGCCACCGTCGTCACCACTCTAACACTGCCTCACTCGAGAACGATGAATCTTTTGTCCCTAAAAAGAAGTCTAGCCTAAACTCTGTAGCCAGACTGCTCAACACCCCACCTGGCCGTCTCTTTAGGCTAACAATTCTGTGCACCATAGGCTGGCTCTTGTACATTTGCTTCAATGTCTCGGGCCGGAAGTATGAGAAATTTGCCAACCATTTTGACCCGAAGAGCCCTATTTACAGCGACCGTGAGCGACTCCAAATTCTCCTGACTGATGTCGGGCTTCTTGTAGCAAGCTATGGTGTCTACAAATTGGCCTTGGCACACGGGTTCACTTGGATAGTTTTGGTCTACTTTGCTCCTTTGGTTATCGTTTATGGGTTCCTGGTCGTCATCACCTGGTTGCACCACACTCACCGATCACTGCCACACTACGACTCCACCGAATGGAACTGGTTGAGGGGAGCTTTGTCAACCGTCGATAGGGATTACGGCGTCTTCAACAAAGTTCTTCACCACATCACCGACACACATGTCGCCCACCATTTGTTCTTCACCATTCCTCATTATAATGCCATGGAGGCCACAAAAGCGATTAAACCCCTGTTGGGAGAATACTATCAGTTTGATGACACCCCAATATTCAAAGCGATGTGGAGAGAAGCTAGTGAGTGCTTCTTTGTTGAGGCTGATGAAGGTGAAGACAAGAGCAAAGGTGTCTATTGGTTCAACAATAAGATGTAAAAGTTGTAATTCTGGCATTAATAATTGGTCATAGCATTAATAGTGTTGATCCTCGTTAATTAGAGGGTCAATCGCAAGAAATATGAATGTACTATTCCTCATTTGCCATTTTAATTTGATGGCAAGCTAAAAACTGTTAATTTAATTATTTCTTTTCATAAATACGATGAACATCCATAACATTGTTATGCTTGATTAATTTCTAAAATGTATATATGAAGTATTTCCATGTTTGACAATCATTACATATTGATGGACAGCTTAGTTTTAATTCCGTGCAAATTATCTCTAAATTTTGACATATAATATGTTTTATTTTACATTTTTCATAAAATCTCTTTATGAGGTGTTATGTAAAGCTAACAAAAATAATAATATCGACAAAGCTAACAAAAAAAAATATTGGAAAATCAGGACCCTAAATAGGTAATCAAATGAATATGATTAAATGTGGTTAGTTATAATTTTATTTTTAAATTAAAAAGCATCCTACTTATTTTCATTGGAAAAGACCAAAATCACCAAAATTGTAACGAGAATTATGTAAAAAATGGTCATTTTATTCTCCTTAATTTGATATCCATTTTGTACTTTTTCTTTCTATTTTTCATGGTTTTCCACTTTTTAAGGGATTAGGTTTATTTTACCACACTTTTTTTATGAAATCCTTGAGACAACCTCCTAGCAATTGGATTTATAGGATCTCGTCAAAACTTCAGATTTTAATTATCCACAAAAAAAATGTGAAGGTTTGAGGAAAAAATATGAAGGTTTGCAAGATTAAATATATATGTACATTGGATAGTAGGTGTTCTCACAAAAAAGAAAGGTTATCTAACATAATCCTAAGTCTATATATACATATACATATTTATAAATACACAAACACATACACATATATACACAGAGAGATAGAGAAAGAGATGGGAGTTAATTTTAAGAAAGAATCAAAAAACTTATCCAAATCGTTTAGATTATTAGTGAAAAGGATGTGATTCACATAGGGTTACAAATTTATTTTTTAATTAATAAACCTCCACTATTTTTTAGTTCAGAATAGACGAAATATATTCAAGATTGTAAAAAATTAAATACACCAAAAAAATATCATTTTATTCTTAATTTTAATTAATTTGATATCTATATCAATATATATTTTTTGTCCGTTTTTCCTTCCGCTTTTTATTCTTTTAGGATTCTCCTATTTATATGTATATATAGAATGGTAGCCTTAAGTAACATTTTGGAAAACACCGACACTCTAATTACTTCAGGTTTGTTCTTATCACCACATCACGTCTCACGTTAAATGGCTAATATTTTAAAAAATTATTGCTAATTGACCAATAAAATAAACAAAATAGATAACTTGGTTACTAGATTTTCATATTTCTTGAAATAATTAAGGGTTATCAATCATATAAACATTGATTTTCATCTGTTATATTGCTTAACTCTTTTAATTTTTTAGTTTATTTTATCAAATGTGATCAAATGTGATGATATTGTACTAAAATATATATTTATTTTAAGTATATTATTTATTCATGTAAATAAAAAACACATAATTTTATTTTTGTATTTATATATTTTAAGAAAATAAGTTTATCTATTTTTGTAAAATTTTATTTAAATGTTGCAATTTATGCTTGCTTCTAACGTATAATAAAGATCATGAATTTCAATCAATCGATTGACTAATCAATCAAATTGAAATAAACAAACGACTGTTGGTTCTTAATGTAAAAAGAGAGGGTTGCCATTGAGTTTCCTTACGTTTTGAATAGGTCAAATTTGTTGGATGTATTTATCATCCTACATTTGATTATTCAAAGCTTAAAAATTGCCAAATTTGAAAAAATATACGAAAAGACTTTAGGTTTTCGCGGTTGCCAAAATATACCAAAAAAATATTTATTAATAATTAAAGAACGTTTCATATGGTAATTGACCAAAATTAAGGTATTTGATATGAACACACTTGATATGTCAAATAAGTCTAACTTTGAACATGTACGTAAACGCGTAATAAACAATGTGAACATTTGGGTTATGGTGCAGTACTAGTAAGGCTCAAGAAAATGTAGTGGAAACTTCATCTTTCCTAGGTCCGAATCCAAGCCCTGGCAAATCACTTGTGGCCATGGAGGCTCACCTGCGATGACTCTAGATTATTCGTGGTCATCCGGGGTATTACTTGGTGTGCGTAACACGACTGCCCAAAAAGAATACAATGTGCAAAACTAACTAACAAAAAGAAAACCTCAAATAATCGCTAAAAAGATAAAAGTTATTATATGATACTTAAATGAGGAACGGTACTTCAAAATAAAACATAAATTTACCAAAAGTAAATTAGTTGAAAGTAAAGTCACTTTGGGGATAAAAATTTGACTCTTTTTCTCTTCCCGTTGTACAGCTCTAGAACTGCATTCCACTAAAACAAAATTTGCTTTTGGGATAATTTAACATGGCACCTTTTAACAAGCGTTTTATAAAAAGATTGATGAATTTAACTATTCCTTAAGTTTTATCATAATATACTTAATAGGCTTTTAGTTTCTTCAAATCTACAATGTATACTATATTTGTTAGGTTGTTCAAATTCATCACAACAACTTACTGTAACGATTTTGAATAAGGTTGATCTTATAATCTTGAAAGTCTCGTTTGTAGTTATTAATGGTTATTGACGCCCTAACATATATCAAAAGCTTGATATAGTCTCGGAGATGAGATAACTTAGCTAGGGTTGTTGTTGCCTTTATTTGTGGTGGCAACAATTCATACCAAATGGACAGGGACGTTGCAATCTTTTTGGTGACCTTGTTATCCCTGAAGTTTTTTATTATCGTGCAAAATGAGATAACAAATATACATGTATATAAATTACAGATGTGATGATAATGCATACTATTATTTTTGTCTTCTAATAGAAATTAGGGAGACGCTGATGTGGGCTATAATTTTACATTCGTTTATGAAAGGCCCTAAACAATGTAAAATTAGTCCCAAATATTTGAGGGTCATGTCCAAAAAATCATACATTTAACATGCTAACAAACGACCCTGCACATGAGAATTTTTCGAAGGTAGCATACAAATGATAGACAAATTAAGGCACAAGAAGGTCCACATCTTAAAATAGAATCAAATATTTTTAATAAATTTAAAAAAAGATACGTTTAATTATAAATAATAAAATAAATTATAACGTCATAGATACAATCAACATTTTTATTCCATTTATAGTAAACGACGTAAATCAAAAAATAATTGAATCATATTTCATTTTATTATAATAAAAATACATAATATATTTTATTCATGTTTCAATTAACAATTTTCTGGACCATTTTTTAAAATAGATTTTAATTTAACATCATCCAGATATAGAAAAGCATAATCATGTATTGATGCATACATGTTACAAAATCTTCGTAATTAATTTCTTTATGGTATCTAATATCCGTCATCATTTTATTTTTGGCTTCTAATAAAGACCTTGCTTAATCACACAAATATCTTTTTGTTTTTATTTCTGGCAACAATGGTGTTATTTTAATTATTTAAAATTCATTTAAATATTCATTTGGCACCAATGTTTTAAAAACCGTTTTTTTGGTTGACCCGGTGTGGTGACCGGGTCACGGTTAAACCGGTCCAACCGGGTGGTTGACCCGGTTTCAAGAAATTTTATATATTTTTCATTTTCTTGCATATATATATATATATAAAAAACTAAGAATTTGATGTCCACAAGTTAAAACAATAAAAATACACATAACAAAAAGTTTTACATCAATCCAAAAACATTAAAAAAACACATAACAACAAGTTTTATATCAATCCAAAAACATAAAAAAAAATAATATAAGAAATTGATTTTTTAACCGGGTCAACCCAGGTTTTTACCGGTTCAATTAGACCGGTTCTATCAAAAAACCGGCGGTTCAATCCGGGTCGTAATTTCCCAAAAAAAAGGTCGTAATTGACCCGGTCTCTTCACCGGTTCTCGGTTGAACCGGTTGAACCGGCCAGGTCAACCCGGGTTTTAAAACATTGTTTGGCGCTATTATTATCCGATGACCCTTACCTTTTTTGCTTAGTGCTTCAATGAAGTGATTAAACAATTGGGCATGCTATAAATGTGGAATTGGCGTGAGATCCTGTCCACTCAATAATAATATATTTTATTTATTTATATATCAATTTTTTTGAAATATTTATATATCAAATTAAATATTAATTTATCTTATCCCCCACTTGTAGAGGTGAATACATAATCTTTTTATAATATTATAAAATAATTATTATAATATATTATAAAATAATTATTGTAATATAATATAAATAAAAAATCATTATAAATAAATTAAATATAAAACTTTATAAATTACAATATAAAAATACAACTAAAAAATTAATGTAATTTAAATGGTTAAAGTTTTTGTGTTTCACCCAATAACTTCAAATAATGGTGACACCCTTTACCAAAAAAAAAAAAAGTTATTGGTAACATTATCACTTTGTTCACAATTTTAAGGTTATAAGGAATTTAATAATTCATTTTTTATCCATATGGTATAGGTTGTTATAAATTTCTCTACTTAAACTTCTAACTTCTGACATGCTCGCTAGGCATGTCCAAAATATTTTTCTTTGTAATCGATGATGTGATATCCGCCTAAGATATTACAAATACCCCTGACCCCTTTCGACGACTCATCATGTCCAATGAGGTTTGCCCGATCATCCTGATGATACAATAATCGGCCCTGATACCATTTGTATCGCCAAAACCTAAAGCAGCGAGATGACCCAATAACTCTGAAATTAACTTAAAAAAATGGTGGAAGTTATTGGTAGCCCACAATTTTGAGCTTATAATGAACTCGTAAATTTACTTTTCTAACTATGTAGGATGTGTTGTTAGAATTATCTCCATTAAAACTCAATTTTAAATTCCGACATGCTTGGGTATCCTCTCAAATTTTCGATAGTGTTACCCATCATATCTAAATCATAATCATTTTACATACAACAAAACATTAAGTTATTTGTGGTTACTCGGACCACCACTTAGATTCAATATCCGCCCATGCCCAGTCGCAAGCTGAGTACTTACCTCGAATTACCTTTTGAGAAAAATAAATTACAAAACTAACCTCATTTTTAACGGTTTTTAGAAAGAAAAAAAACCACCAAGTATCTTGAGTCATTTTTCTTGAGGAGATAAGGTCCACAAAAATCACCAACAAAAGCTTATGCGACTGACGTCGTCGTCGTACCTGAAATCTCACTGATATGGGAGACTAGCGCCGGTTGGGGAGATTGAGCCCACTAGGTCCGACTTGCTCGTTCTCAATACATTATTTTGTGAATTTTTCTTTTTGTTTTTTTCCTTCTCAACCAACCATAAATATTAACTATTTTACATGTCTAAGAAAACAGTAAGGTGTCTAATCTGGTGATGACGTATTTGTTGATTGTACCTAGATTACAACGGTTGTATATGTCTAAGAAAACAGCAAAGGAGATGACTTGTCACCATGATCATTGACCTCAGTCGGGAAAGATGGTACATCCAATTGATGGGGATGCTTGGAAATATTTGATAGGAAATATCTTGATTTTGCTCATGAGATCGGGAATGTTCGTCTTGGATTATGTACAGATGGCATCAACCTCAATAACTCGAACTCTAATCCGTATTCACTATGGTATGTCTTTCTTACAAACTACAATCTACCGCCTTGGATGTGCATGAAAGAGTGCAATGTCCACCTGGCTTTGCTTATTCTCGAAAAGAAGTGCCCCAGACATAATTTGGACTTATTTCTTCGAACCTTGATCGACGAGTTGAAGACGTTATTCTTCGAGGGCATCTATACCTATGATGCTTATCGTAAGACGAATTTCACAATGAGGGTCATACTGTTGTGGATGGTTAGTGACTTCCCTGCTTATGCTATGCTTTCTGGTTGGAGCATGCATGGCAAGTTAGCTTGTCCATATTGCATGGGTTATGCATGTGAGTTACAGCTACGAAGCCGAGGGAAGTCGTGTTGGTTTGACTGTCACCGCAAGTTTCTACTAATAACACACACGTTCAGGCATGACAGAATCCGATTTCGTAAGGGACATACCGAAAAAGTCGATCTACCCCTACTGCCAATCGGGAACCAAATATGGAATCAAGTCTGTAGCCTTCCTATAGTTTATGGTGTCCCACACGGGTCAAGGCACTATAGAAAGCCTGTGGATTTTGGGGAAACACACAATTGGGTAAAGCGGAGCATTTTCTGGGAGCTATCGTATTTTCACACTTGTTGATATGACACAACCTGGATGTAATGCACATTGAGAAGAATGTGTTTGATAATTTGTTTCACACGATAATGGACACACCAAAATCAAAGGACAACATGAAAGCAAGGAAAGACAAAGAAGAATACTCGATCGGAGTTGCATATCAGAGTGGAACAAAATAAAATCTTCAAACCGAAAGCTTCATACACATTGAACAAAGGGCAAGTAAGAATGGTGTGTGATTGGTTGAAGAAATTGAAATTTCCAAACGGCTATGCTTCCAACATAGGATCATTAGTAAACCTTGAGGATGGTAGTTTCTATGGCTTCAAGAGTCATGACTATCACGTGTTTATGCAAAAATTGCTCCCTATTTCCATTAAAGGGATGGTACCAACCTAGATCTGGGATGCTATCACTGAGTTGTGCACATTCTTTCGTGCAATATGCTCGAAGGTGTAACACGTTGATGACTGTTATCCCAGTTTGATCTAGTTGATAATTAACACACAAACACAATATAGATCAAGAGATAATAAGATCAGAATAACATACCAATCCCTTGAATATTCAATGAAAACCTTGTGTGTTCTTGATACCTTGAATACAGAGAATCTGGCTAACTCACTATTATGATAATTGTGATTATTGGTGGTTTCCCCTAAAACTGAAATAATTAAAACATTAAATACCTATGCCTAATAGGCCTAATGGGCTTGGGCCCAATTACAAAATAACTATTAACTAAATACTAAATAGACCCTCTAATTAACTTTAACACAATTACAATTTAAACCCTTAACTTTAACTTTAATCTTGAATACAATTTATGATCCAACAATCTCCCCCTTTGGATTCAAGATTAAAAAAAATTTCCATAGTCTTCAGGTCTTCACGGGTCTTCACTTTTCTCTTGAAAACTTCAGATATCTTCAGATATGACATTTGAAAACTGTATCTGATATACCGTTTCAAAAACTTGTAACTTTCAGTCTTCATCTTTCTCTTACTTGAAGTGTCCTTTGATGAATCGAATAAGTTCAGACACTTTGATATCTTTGAATTCTTCAACAATCTTTACTTTAAAACTCTTGAAATCTTCTTTTTATTCTCCTTCTTTGATTATTCTCCCTTTTTGTATATTCTCCCCCTTTTTGATGAGTGGTGAGAATCATCATCATCAAAACATATCAGAACAATCTCCCCCTTTGAATATGGTCATCAATTTAGCATTGTCTTCATGTAACGAGCCCTGTGTGAAATAAGAGCAGTTTCTCCAAATGGAAAGAGTGATTATTTCAATCTATGTAGATTCAAATAAAAAGTAGTAACCATTCGAATCTTTTCAAATTCAAACAGTTTAAGAGTTGTAACCCTGAATCACAAATGACTCAGTTAAAATGTCTGTCAGTAACACAAAGTTACTGAGTAACACGAAGTTACTATATAAGGAGTTGGTTTTGATGTTGGCTCCCCAGGTCTTCCATTCAATCATCGAATAACACATGGTTATCTATGAACGTTCTGACAGAAAACAAATTTCTGTGTGCATGTGCATGTGTATGAAAGAATTAAGCATAGATGATTGCTTTACAATATAGGCTCAAAGTATGTAAACTTGTTGAGACAACAACAAATTATACAAAGACTCAATGTGCATGAGAAAGGGTTCGAAGATGGGGCAACTTTCCTTATTTTTCAATATTAGTATCTTCCAAATGAAGAACCAATAGTGTATGTGCTGCGTCCCCAGAAAATGTGAAACATTCTCTTTTTGAGAAAAGAATGAGTAGCTGGTGGGGTTTTATGCAAGAGATGGCATGGGCTAGTTGCCTATTTCAATGATGGTCACTAAAGAATGTGAACCAATCAGATTATGTGGCTGCCCGACTCAGAAAGAAGTTTGGTGCAGAGTCTAATATATATTCTTTTACTCTGTTCTCTCACCCTCTTTCTTTTAATGCTCACTTCTAACCAATCTCTCTTTTCCATTTTACCTCTTCACACACCATCACTCAATTCTTTTGACCCCTCTCCCTTCAATCACTCAGGGAATACTTCCGGGGTAGGAAACACAGGTTATCGTGAATCCATGGAAGTTCTGTTAAGTTCTCACACTGAATCTCTTGTGTTTTCCTAAAAGAACGTGTTGTTCAACAGTCTTTTGTACATATAAGCACAAATAAGCACAGAGTTACATGAAGAATAAAAATTTGAAGAAGTCAAAACAATTATTTTTGACGATGCAATTCTCCCCCTCAAACTAAAAGAGTTTGACAATTAAGCTCTTTGACAAGTAAGTATTCAAAAATCATTTAAAATCACACTTCACAATTCATGAAAATCTTTGAAGAATAGGAAGTGGTTTGAACATTTAAGAAACCATTTTTCACAAGTGAAAGTTGTTCTTCTTTCAACAAGTGATAGAGTGTAAGGATTAGAAAGATATACCTGTAAATCAAAATCCTTAACTCCCCCTGGAATGAATATTTTCATTTAAGTATCTTTAACAAAACTCAGATATCCTCCCCCTTGATACATGTAAAAAGTCAGTTAAATCAGAAAAATATATCAGTATAAATATTAAGCATATAAGCTCCCCCTTAATATCTGCATTCAGATATCAAACATTTTGTCATTGACGTCCGAGTCCTAAGTTGTTATACTTAGAAGTCATCGTTTTGACAATGAGACAAGAGTCCTGATCTGTAGTAATCAAAAGTCATTGTTCTTTCTCCCCCTTAAACCTTGGGTGCCTACAACACAGATTTAGCTTTTGGTACCCACTGGTATTTGGGTCCTAATGGGTTAGTTGCAGTTCTAGTGGGAGAGATGAAGTAAGAACCATACCAGTTATTAACGTAATCTTTTCTAACAAAATCATTTGAGCCACAGTAGGAACAACTAATTTTCTTTTGTGCTAACCTGATCAGTTGATTAATAGTGTAAACTAGATCAGGTTTGCCAAAAGTTTTACCTTTTGAGGCATAGTTCCATTTTGCATTTGATGTATGCACAAATGATTTATCTTTCTTCTTTTCCTCTGGAGATCCTTTAAATCTCCAGATCCAATTTCCTTTATCTTTCTCTTCATTTTCTTTTCTCCAGATCCTTTTCTTCTGAGACTTGTTCTTCTTTAAGTTACCTGAACCATCAACATTTTTGTCATAGAAAAGGTTAGAAGGACGAATCTGATCAGTAGATTTAGAAGTAAGACTATCATCTGAATTACAGAAAGGATTATAGAAAACATTTGAAACATGTGAACTTGAAGCCTTTTTGAGTGAGCAATATGAATCAGTTTGATCATCTCTCGGTGATTGAGCTTTGAAGAAAAAATGTTTCTTTACTTTGTAATCAGATCAAACTTCTTATGCAACTCAGATTTTGCATTCTTCTCCTTCAAGATGTTTGTTGATAGCTCAGATAGCTTTCCTGTCAGCTTAGCTATCTCGGTCTCAAATACTTTCTTTTCTTTAGAAAAGTCTTTATTTATATCCTTCAGCTCAGCTTTCTTCTTCTCATTCTCAACCTTTTCTCTCTCTAGAATGATAACCTTCTCAAAGTCTGAAACTTGTTGAGAAAGCTTAACACATCTAAGCTCTAATGATTTCTTTTCTTCAAAGGCTTTTCTGGAGAAATCAGAGAATTTCTTAGCAAATTCTTTTCTTTCTTTCTCAATTTTCAACATTTCATCTTGAACTTTTGTATTGTCTTTGTCTTGGGTTGCCTTTTCTTTTAGCATATCAATCTCAACCTCAAGACTGAAGACTTTATCTTTCAGTTTATCTCTTTCCACAAACACTTGAGAATTTGTCTTTCTAAGCCCTTCAGATGTCTCACAAGCAATGTTTGCTCTTCTACTAAGCTTATCAAGCTCTTTTTGCATTAACCCCTTCTTTGACCAGCTTGAGCTAGAATCATATCTTTTCAGCTTTGCTTGAAGATCTAAGATCTCTTTTTCTTTAGACTCAATTATTTCTGCAAAGTCAATTTTAGAATCAGAATCTTTTGAATTTTCTTTTAAAACATTGATCTGAGTAAGAAGAGATGAGTTCTGAATCTTTAAATCCTTGTTCTCAGCTTTGAGAGGTAACATCTCGGATTTAAGCTTTTTATTCTCCTTTTCACAATCATAAGCCATGCTTGTATATCTTGACAACTGTCCAGCAAAATGTTTAACATTTGCTTTTGCTTCAGAAAGAGTCATCTTGTCATAATCAAGGATAAAACCTTTAGACATCTTTAGCTATATTGTTAGATATCAAACTAATCTGTACCAAGAGAATCAACTAGAAGAGATCGTTAGAATCAAGATAAAACCACACTCAAAAATTTTCAGAAAATTAAATTTCCAAAAATAATAAAATGCAGTCCTCTCACACAGTATAAAGTTCAAATAGATTAAACACAGTTAAATCTGGTGCAAAAATCAGATATATGCCAAGGACAGTGGCACAAAGGACGGTTTGCGCGAGGGGCAGGTCGCGCAAAGTGATTTTTTCGCTAGCCGCGTGTGGCGCAAAGTAAAGGTTCTCGCGAGCAGTGAATGGCGCAAAGAAGAAATTTGCGTGAGCCGTGGGTGGCGCAAACAGAGGTTTGCGTGAGATGGCAGTGGCGCAAAGTCAAATTTCGCGCGAGAAGGCACTGGCGCAAAATGAGGTTCTCGTGAGATGTGGGTCGCGCAAAATAAGGTTTGCGCGAGCCCCGGGTGGCGCAAAGGTGGTCGACCGGTAACTTGCTTGGACCGGTAACTTGTTCGGACCGATAACTTGTCCGAGCGGTAAGTTGCACGACCGGTAGATTCGACCGATAATGCTTTGACCGGTAAAGGTCTTGGACCGGTAACTTGCTCGACCGGACTTAAGAGTCGACCGGTAGGTTGTTCTGACCGGTAAGATGTTGACCGTTATAGTCTCACGACCGGTATAGGGTATCGACCTGTAAAGTGAAGTTGACTGGTATTCGATCGGACCGATATAATCTAAGGTAAGGCGATCGGTAAGCTGACCGATAACACGTCGACCGGTGTCCTGCTTGGACCGGTGACTTGTTCGACCGATATGATGCGACCGGAACCAAGGTAACGACCGGTATAATGCTTACCGGGGTGGTCTGTGAGAGAGCTGACCGGTATGTCTCGATCGGTATGGGCCGGTAAATTGATCGGGCGACCGAACAATTGTATTGACCGGTATAGTGTCCACTGAATATTATATGGACCGATATGATGCGGTCGACCGGACAAATGTAATTAAACAACGACCGGTGTGTTCATGCAGGTCGACAAAGAGACTCGATGATCAACCCAGAAATCACACAAAACTCAGAAATTGAATGCAAAAATTATATCTTTGTGCTTAGAAATATATATCGATCACAATTCAAGCAAAAGCAAAGATTAATTTCAACTTTCATGCATCAATTTGAAGAACACAGTGACCGATAGATATATGAACCCAGATTCTAAAAATCCACCAAAAGCCAATCGATTTGAGATATTAAGTGCAATTAACTAATCAGATAACTTTCAATAGTATAAAACCCATCTAATCGTATTAATTTCAAGCATAAAAACATGTTAATTCATGAAATCGATTTTCACTTGATGAACAGTCGATGAACACAGGAAATTCGATAAACACTGTTTATTATCCAATTAACTTGATTCTTTAGGCTCTGATACCACTTGTTATCCCAGTTTGACCTAGTTGATAATTAACACACAAACACAATATAGATCAAGAGATAATAAGATCAGAATAACATACCAATCCCTTGAATATTCAATGAAAACCTTGTGTGTTCTTGATACCTTGAATACAGAGAATCTGGCTAACTCACTATTATGATAATTGTGATTATTGGTGGTTTCCCCTAAAACTGAAATAATTAAAACATTAAATATCTAAGCCTAATAGGCCTAATGGACTTTGGCCCAATTACAAAATAACTATTAACTAAATACTAAATAGACCCTCTAATTAACTTTAACACAATTACAATTTAAACCCTTAACTTTAACTTTAATCTTGAATACAATTTATGATCCAACAATGACTTGCAGCAATTGCAGACAAGTATAATTGAAACTATCTGCAAACGGCTACAAGTGTATACATATTATTTGTCATTATATGTTATTCGTTCTTTTTATATGTTTTTTATGATTATTTGTCATGTATAGGTTATGTCTTCCACCGAGGCCACTACCGATCGTCATGTATAGGCTTTTTTGCAAACGGCTACAAGTTTCACACGCAAACTCGCAGTACCGGTCGCACCATACATATAGTGGAGTATACGTTAGAGGCTCCTGTTACTCAGAGTATGAGTCTGACTACTATGGATTGTTGGATGAAGTCCTAGATATAGAGTATCATGGATTTGGACTCGGCCGTTGTGTTATTCCAATATTCAAATGCACATGATTTGATACAGTTAGTGACATCCGAGTTGACCCAAAACATAATCTCATTGATGTCAAATACAGATCAAGACTTCGTTCAAACGACCCATTTATCCTAGCATCACAAGCTGAAAAAGTCTATTATGTACCATATCCATCTAAATCATTAAAACATTGGTGGTGTGTGGTAAAACAAAGCCAAAAGGGGTCTACGAGCTAGCGGCGGAAGTAGCCTCCAATGAAAATGTGGATGATGAACAATTTTCCAAGAAAATGATAGAATAACATCCATAGGTAGAAATGAAAATGTGGATGAACCTATATGTCTTGTCACAGAGGAAGAAGACATTGAAATTGCCAATGATCGTCACGACAACTGACATGTTGATGAGAGTAGTGACGAAGAAGAGTTTGAAGAATCGGATGGTGACTCAGAGTCTCAGAGGACAAAGAACCTGACTTGTCTGATCACTCCTCAGATGATTAAATATTAGGTTGATTTTAGTCTTATTAAACTTTGTTTAGATGTTTTAAATCTTTATTTGGCAAACATGTTTAATTGTTTATTTGTCACTCTGGTGAATTTGGAGATAAAATGTTGTGTTTTTTATTTGTCTAGGTATTTTAAATCTAACGTTGTTCTATGCTTTCTAACTTTGTTTTGAAGACTTCCAACAATGCCACGCATGTGGGGTTTTGGAGGTAGGGAAAATTCTGGCATCCGAGGAGAGGACACTTCTACTCCTGGAGCCTCTAGTAGTGCTGCGGTACCTCTAGATTCAACACTTCTACCTTCAACACCTCTAGCCGATGAACTTGAGTCGGGAAATGCCCGTGGCATCAAAAATCCGGAAAAGCTTCTGATGCAAAGGCGGCAAATTGGGGTAAACAGCAACGGGTAAGTATCTTATTAATTAATTGATCAAATTATTTGTTTTGGGGTATCGATACTAATTCAAGTTATTATATAGCTTCAACAACGCTCATGCCATTCTCCATATGAGCCAGATCAAATCGGTCCATGATTGATCATGCCTGGTGTACTTGGATGGAGATCCCTAAGGAGCTCAGGGCCCGGATGTGGGAGCGATTTCAGGTTTGTAGTATGTATTTAATTTTTAATCATTTTGAACTTAAAAATCAACAAACACTTTATGTACAGGGATTCTATTGTTGGGATTCGACATTAGACATCCGTATGTTGAAGATTTGGGAGGCCAAATCAATTAAAAATTACAATGACGGCTTGAATTCAGCAAGGAAAAGAGCAGGCGAAAGGGACATCAATGCTGGACGGGTCTATGTTGAAGGGAACCCACAACGGGATAAGAATTTCTTGAAGGACCCCCCCCCCCAAATGGCTTTCTCCGTGTCTCTGGCCCGAGATGATCAACCGATGGAGCAACGACCATTGAAAGAGCGTATCCAAGAAGGCTAGCGCGAATAGAATGACAGAAATTGATGGTGAAATATCCAAACACACCTCCGGGTCGATCTCATTCTATATGTGATGTGCTCGATTGGTAGATCCTTAACAACGATTACTTTAGTAGCTTGATTTTTAGTATTTTACAATTAACACATGTTTGTATTTACCTTTGTAGACAAAAGCTAGAAAAGGTGTGCGACCGACCTGTGTGGACCTCTTTGATTATACACATAGGAAGAGGTCAACTTCAGAGTCATCTTCTTCGGATAGCGGGTCACTAGGGGATTACGTGACTTCGAGGGCAGGCCAGATTGCGATAAGTTTATAATTATTTACCTTTAATTCCAAATCTTTATTTAGTTTGTTGGGAAAACGTTGGGATTCTTTAAATTAAAATGTTATTATATATATAGTTGAGTTATTTTGTTAACCCAATTTTTTGTACTAACCTTATTAACCCAATTTATAACCTTTGATCTTAGAATGAATGGCCTAGATTAATTAGAATTAAATAAACCAATTTAAAAAAGGTGAAAGAAGTAATTAATATAATGAACAACGGTGTTTGAGGGTATTTGAGGAAAAGAATATATTTTTCAATTTGTAACCCCTGTGTATTAATCAACCCAATTTGAAACTGACGTCATTGCTAATCGAAACCAAAGGAAATCTTTATTTTTGAACATGTATGCACAATAAACAAGATAATTAGACATTTATTTTTGTACTTGTTTGTGGAATGTTCATCCGAATCATGAACATTAATGAACATAAATTTTGTATTAAAATATGAATACATATGAACAAGGATGAACTTGCAATATGAAAATAAATACAATGAACACATATAACCGTTACTCACTATTGACTGTTATTCCTTGATAAGATATATGAACAATTATGAACCATAGTATTAAAATTTGCATGTTCATGAAAACTATATATTGCATGTTCTTTCTGTTCAATCATGAAACCTTACGAACCATGAACAATCATGATCACATGAAAAATCCAGACTATATGAACCATGGTGAATATATTGGATCTATATTCATGAACATGAACGAACACAACCTGTTAGTGTTCATGGCATAAGCTATCACGTGCTAACATCCTTTACTAAGAAATCATGGCATAAGATAAACATGAATCTAACTATGAAATCATAATCTTTCGCACACATAAAAAAATCTTACCCATACAATCATCTCAATTGAATTCAACGTTTTCAAATCCCTTGATGGGACTTTCCCTATCAACGCCGTTATTGAGTTGCGTCTCATCATCTTCATCCATCATTGTTATCATTGTCGAACGACCCTTTACATCGACTCCACGAAAGTCGTCGTTAAAATCCCTCGGATTCGTAACAACGTTCGTCAAATCTTCTTGGGTATGTTCATGCTCAACAATATCGATTTTACCAAACATAAATCCTTGTTGGTCATGTTGTACACTCATTTCGTCAATCCTTGTTGGTAAATTTTAAAAAAACCCAAACATGTATCTTAACTCATTTTTTAAATTTAAAAATATGGATAAAATTAGGAATTATAGTATTGTAACTCCTAATTAAATGAATGCTATTGTTAACAAAATAAAAGAATTTCAATAATGCTCACATATATTTATTAGACATATATATCAAACCAAGACTCACAATGGCTTTCTATTTGTTGAAGAGGGTTAACAAAGTTAATATGAATGGGATGGTTAACAAAATAATCTCCCTATATATATATATATATATATATATGGGTCTAATCAAATGAGAACTAGGTATTTTGTAGTAACAGTGAGATCCAATGTGAGCCAATCATTTAAAATTATTTATTTTATTATTAATTAAATACTAAAGGTTAATTTAGTAAATTGATAAATATGACAACTCATAAATAATTTTATTTATTCTAATCCCATAATTTTAGGATAGATTGGTATCTCTCTTTCTCTCTCCCTCCATCTCTTTCTAAACCTTGAAAAAAATTCGTCGACTGGAAAATCATAGCGTTTCTAAATCATGATCTCTTCCTCCCCTTCATATTTATATGCATCACCATTGATAGTCACTACGGTGGAAACCATCCACTCTTTGCCACCCTTATCACAACATGTAACTTCTCTAAATCGAGCCGACATTGGTGGTGTTGACGGTGGATCTCGGCGATGGATCTCGGCAGTGGACGTCATCGGCACCGATCTAGTCTCAGCCCATGCTCAAAACGGTATCACAGTGGTATCGCGATGGGTATCTGTTAAGTCTAAATATTGTATCCAAGATTTAATGAGGAAAGTCAAAGATGTAAAAGTCAACAATGTCAAAGTCATAGTTGTCAAAGTATGTTTAGTTTCCTTAATCTTTAAGTCTTGTAATAGATAGTTGGTATAAATAAGGTTTGCTTTGTAATCTTGTGGTAAGGAAGGTAGTTAGCACGTATTGTGAGATATATGAATATGGGGTTTCAAGATCTACTTTCTCTCTCTACTCTTTTTCTAGACTTTATTGTTCATATTATTGAGATTGCTTGAGATGTTTGGGATTTTATGATTAACAATTGGTATCAGAGCTGAACCAAACTTTTCAGAAATGATTTGATCAAAGATTTGAATTGAAATCTGGAGTTTTAGATCGAAAAATTGATTTTTCGAAAAAAAATTTAAGAACTCGAGTTTGTGTACTGTTCATCCGAATTTTGTTGGAAAAGTCGTTTTTGGTGCAAGAAATTGGAATCGTTGGATTCGAATTGTGTTTAGGATTGATTCGTGTATTGATTACGTCTTGTAATTCTAACTAATTCGATGTCAATTTTTTATTTTTGAATTTTCTTGAAATGTCGAGTTCGAACACTATTCTTGATCGTTTTTGTGAAAATTGTTATTTTTAATCTGAAATTGTTAGCAAATTTGTGTTTAGTATTTGTTTTCGATGATACTGATAAGTTTTTGAGATCAAATTTGCAGATTTGGATCGATTTGAGATAGTCAGAGCCAAGAACACGATTTGCGCTAGTTCATCTAGCTTTGCGCAAGTTCTTCAGATTTGCGCGAGATTATAAGGTATTTAAAGCAAAGTTCAGGTTGTGTATTATTCGTGTCATGCGAAAGAAAGTTTGCGCAACCTTCGGCTCATGCAAATTTACTTTGCGTCTTGCACTTATCACGAAAAGTCTCTTTGCGTAATAAGGCTCTCACACAAAGTTCCATTTGCGCTACAAGGCTCTCACGAAAATCTTAATTTGCGTCTTCAGCGGGTCACGCAAATATACTTTGCGTCATACACTGCTCGCGAGAAGTCTACTTTGCGCCTTGCATTGATAGCGAGAACTTCACTTTGCGTCTTCCACTGTTCACGAGAACCTTACTTTGCGCCATACGCTAATCACGAGAAGTTTGGTTTGCGCTACCTTCACTTCACGCAAAACTCAGTCTTGCGCCATAACAAGTGTTGTTCAAATTTTAAATATTGCAAAAGATTTCAATTTGTTCTGATTTTTTGATTTTCTGATTTACAGTTTGGGAACGATCATTCATATCAAGCTGATTACTCATTAAAAATGGGATTTTTTACAGATCTTGAAGAGAAGAATAGAAAGCTTGAATTAAAGAAAGTTAATCTAGGTTATGATGTTGACTTTCACTCTCAAAAGTCAAAAGAATATTTTGCTGAAATTCTCATACTGAAAGAAGAAGTTAGTGTTTTGAAGTCAATCAATAAAGAACTTCTGAAAAGAACTTCTGGGATGAATGATGAGAAGATAATGAGATTGGAATCTGAGAATGCTGAACTAAGAAAGAATATATCTGATTTGGAAAAACAACTTGCTGAAAATAAAGATGTGTCTCAGATTTCTCTAAAAAGTGTTTTGAAGAGAAGAAGACAGTTGATCTTAAATGCATTAAACTTTCTCAACAAGTTTCCAATTTTGAGAAAGTACTTATTTTGGAAAGAGATAAGTTTGCTCAAGAAAAGAAGGCCATTGAACAGAAGAATGTGGGATTATTCAAGGAATTATCAGGCCAAAGAAATGATTCAGAGAAAGGATTTGAAGAAGAACGATCCATCTTTGAGACTGAAATCAAAAGGTTGACTTCCAAGTTATCTGAACTATCTGCTAATGCACTGAAAGAGCAGAAAACGAAGTTTGAGTTCACGAAAAAGATTGACCTACTTGTTCAAGAAAGAGACAAATTTTCTTCAAAGATCAAAGAGCTTGAAAAGACTATTTCAAGTTCAAATCAGAAATCTATCTCTTCACAAAGGTTAGTTAAATCTTTTGATCAGATTCGTCGAACTAACATTTTCTATGATAGATATTTAGATGGTTCAGGTACATCTCAAAGAAGAAGAAGTTACAAGTCAGAAAAACTGATCTGGAAGAATAAATCAGTCAAAGATGACAAGAAAGATGAGCTGAAAGGAAACACATTATGTGTACATGTTCATCAAGCAAAGAAGAACAAAGAGTATAAAGGTAAACCTGATCTTATATACTCAAGAGATCAATTATTCAGGTTTTCAAGAAATAAATTTTATTGTTCTTACTGTTGTACACATGATCATATTCACAAGACCAGTGATCATTTCTGGTATGGTTCTTACTTGATTACCCCCACACGAACTGCAACTAACATTCATGGACCCAAATACCAGTGGGTACCAAAGAAGAAAACTGATTCTGTGTTGCAGGCACCTCAAGTCAAGGGGGAGTAAGAGAACCATGGCTTTTGAACACAACAGTTCAAAACCCGAACTTCAAAGTTAAAAGACTATGGCTTCTAAGTACACATCTTAGGACTCGTTCTTCAACGGAGTTTGACTTCTAAACACAACAGTTTAGGACTCGGACCTCAGCGATCAAAAGACCTTACTCCTGTTTTTGCATCCGATGGATATGATGGTCTACATCCCAAGAGAATTGATCTGATCTTTATCCTGTACTTTTTCACTGATAGATTTTACTGATATGATGGTCTACAATTCAAAAGGGAGTGTCTGATCTCTATCCTGTTTTAACTGACATATTTCAGATGCCTAATTTAAGGGGGAGTAAAGGTGATGACTTCTGATTATTTCAGATCAGAACTCATTCTATAAAATGTTTTACTGCTTTCTGTCATTTTATTTTTGAATAAATGATGTGAATAAAGTGGCTTCTGATCACATGACAGATCAGGACCCGTTTTTCAATGATCAAAGAAGGATATTATGCTAATATACAGGGGGAGCTCAAAAGACCTAAATCATTATATCATGATTTGAGGGGGAGCTGAAAAGGTAAATATCTTTTGTTCTAGATCTCTGATTGTTTGAAAGAATAACAACTTTCAAGCATGAAAAACAGTTTCTTAAATGTTCAAACCACTTCTGATTCTCAAAAGGTTTCATGAATTAAGAAGTGTGATTTTAAATGTTTTTCAATTTTGAGCGTTAATGTTTAACTGACCGTGTGTTTCCAAAGATCAATACTTGTGTATTATCTTGTCCATATACTGTCAAGTATTCACACACACCGGTTCAGTATTTCATTTGAATATGATATTACCATGTCTCATAACGAAACAATTTTTCAATGGTAATACTCCCGTTTTCTTTCAAAGTTGTTGAGCATCATTCATCTTTTTCATATTTGTGCTTTCATTGATAAATTGTTTATATTCGTTCATATAAACAAAATATCCAGTTCTTTGATACCCTAACCTTTTCATTTGATCTGCTTGATACATTGTCAGATTCTCAAAACAATTCTTTTGATTTCATTTCATTCATTCAATATCATTGTTTTGAGAAATCTTCAAAGTTCAAATGCTCAAATTTCATTCATAATTTTAAATGAGCATACATTCTGACACTGTTGTCTTTTTGAGCTTAACTGTTCAAGTTAAACTGTTGAGCAACGATTCTTCTTAGGAACTACATGGGATTCGTGTGTGAGCTTAAACAAAACTTTCATGGATTCACATAAACCTGTGTTTCCTACCCAGGAAGTTATCCTTGAGTGATTGAGGGGTGAGGGGTCAAAATCAAAGAGTGGGGGAGATAACTCATCCAGTTGAGTTTTTCTCATTATGTGGAGCGGTAAAATGGAAATGAGAGTTTGGTTAGAAGTGATCTTTAAATGTTAAAAAGAAAGAGGGTGAGAGATCAGAGTTAAAAGAATATCAAAACTCTGCACCAACTACTTTCTGAGCCGGGCAGCCACATTTCTGATTGGTTCACATTCTTTGGTGACCATCATTGAAAAAGGCAGTGAGCCCATGCCAACTCTTGCTATTACCCCACCAACCACTCATTTCTTTCTTAACAAAGAAATGTTTCATTTTCTTTGGGGACGCAGCATATATGCTATCTAATCTTCTCTTGGAAGATTTAGATATTGAAAAAGAAGGAAAGTTGCCCCACCTTCGCACCTCTTTCATGCACATTGAGTCCGTGTAATACATGTTGCTGTCTCAACAGTTTACACAATTTGAGCCTTATGAAACACAATCATTGTGCTAAATTCTTTCATACATAAGCACGAGCACACAGAAAATTTGTTTTTCTGTCAGAACATTCATAGATAAACCTTGTGTTTTTCAATGATTGAATGGAAGTCCTGGGGAGTCATCATCAAACCAGCTCCTTAAATTGTACATTCGTTATACACAGTAACTTTGTGTTACTAACAAGCATTCCTAACTGTTTCATTTGTTGAATCAGGGTTACCAAGTTCATTATATCTGAATTTGAAAAGATTCGGGTATATACAGTTCATGATTCAGCCATTCAGATCAAAGGGCGGCAACAGTCAAATTATCATTGAAAGGGGAGATTGTTATTTGAATACAAAGGGGTGATCAAAGACTGTGTCGAAATTGAAGATGTTTTGATGATCATGATGCTCACAATCATCAAAAAGGGGGATAAATTTACAAAGATTCAATTTCAAAGCCATGAAGAGTTGTCAAAGTGAAAAGACTTGTGAAGAAATTCTGAGAGTTCAAAAGTCAATTCAAAATGCTTCCGCTAATTCAAAGTCAAAAGATTCTGAAGAAAGATTGTTCAAAGATAAATCAAGATGATTTGTGAAAGTTTGTTTCTCTGAAGACAGTCAAGAGATCAATGTGATGAAGATACAGTTTTGAAAGATTTCTCTGAGATGAAAAAAGTTTCAAAGTTTCAAAGGTGGTTTAAGAATTCAGTTTCGTGTTCTAGACTTGTTGACTTTCAAAGCTGCAAAGTGTAAAAGACTTTTCAAGATTCTTCAAAGGCTGAAAGAGTAAAGGCTGTGAAAGCTTCAAAGTTCAAAGTTAAAGAGACAAAAGTTGAAGAATCTAGTGCTGAAGATCAGTGTCAATTTTTTTTATTAAATCTTGAATACAAAGGGGGAGATTGTTAAGTCTAAATATTGTATCCAAGATTTAATGAGGAAAGTCAAAGATGTAAAAGTCAACAATGTCAAAGTCATAATTGTCAAAGTATGTTTAGTTTTCTTAATCTTTAAGTCTTGTAATAGATAGTTGGTATAAATAAGGTTTGCTTTGTAATCTTGTGGTAAGGAAGGTAGTTAGCACGTATTGTGAGATATATGAATATGGGGTTTCAAGATCTACTTTCTCTCTCTACTCTCTTTCTAGACTTTATTGTTCATATTATTGAGATTGCTTGATATGTTTGGGATTTTATGATTAACAGTATCACAGTGGTAGTACAATGGGTATCAAAGTGAGTTACCTTTTAAAGTTCTTGGTATCACAACGGGTATCACAGTGGTATCACGATGCGTATCACAATGGTATTATAGTGGGTATCACAGTGGTATAACAGTGGGTATCACATTGGGTCTTATATGTATTGTATGTATGGCATTGCATTTTGTATCACGATGGGTATCACAGTGTATTTTGTATCACAATGTATCTTGTACCACATTTGTATCACAGTGGATATCATAGTCTATTTTGTATCAAAAAGGGTATCACAGTGTATTTCTCCGGAATTAGTTTCACCGTATGCCAGAGAGAGGAGAGAGGAGAGATAAATTTTTTAAAAATACCTAAAATGTCCTTTAACTATAATTTTAAATCAAAATTACCAAATTTATATATTTCCTAAATTATTCTTTGATTTGTGATTGAGACTGGATCTCACGGTTATCACAAAATAATCAGTTCTCCCATGAAGGGCCCCCTATATATATATATATATATATATATATATATATATATATATATATATATATATATATATATATATCTTGTTTGGGCTATCATTTGTTGGGCAAACATTAAGATTGTTTTAGTTTAAATGTTGGTATATATATCTCATTTTAGTCTGGGTTGTCATTTGTTGGGCAAACGTTAGGATTGTTTAAGTTAAAATGTTAGTGTTATGTCTAGTTTGGGTTGCCATTTGTTGGACATACATTAATATTGTTTTAGCTTAAATGTTGGTATATATATATATCTCCATTTTAATCTGGGTTGCCATTTGTTGGGCAAACGTTAGGATTGTTTTATTTGAAAACATCCCAATTACAACCGTCATGCTGTCGAAATTGACTTGTGTTTTAAACCACAAGATACCTATCATACCAATGTCACCCAAAAATACGGCGAGGATGCCATTTTCCATCCCATAATAGATGAAGAATTGTGGCAACAGGAGGTCTAGGGAAGCAAGGAAGGTCGAACATACGGCTTTGGGAACACCGATGATCTGAATTTGGTCTTGACCGGGGTACCCTCACATGGATATGCGAGTAGTGCATCTTCTTCTTATGCTTGGGTGTATATCTCATTTTCCTTTGATGTTTATTTATTTCGTATATACTTCTTATTAAAAACTCTAATGTTTCATTTTCTTTTTGTAGATTCAATCATTAGAGACCCGTAAGAAGAAGATGCGTCGAGCAGAAGAGGTCCGCAAAAAGTAGCATCAGGACATGATGTAGTTGGTGACCAGGTTAAGGCAAAGTCAGTTTCCTTCGGGAAAGTTTCCTCAATCGCAGTTTCCCCGTCGCAGTTTCCGCCTCCCCTGCCCCAGAGTCTTGATGTTTGATTGTTATGAACTAACTGTATTTGAACTAATGTACTTGAACTCCTTTTAGTGAAAAATTGGGACAATTTGTATTTTTAGCGCCCAAATAATTAATGACGGACTTTAATATTCTGATATTTGATTTATAGTTTTTTGCATTTATATGATTTTAAAATTTTAAAATCAACTTTAAACTTTATATATATATAGTTAATTTCCGGTGGATTATTCATCGTTGAATTAAAGTAAAAATAATTTTACAACATTCCAATTATAATTAAAAAAAAGTTTTCAGTCGAATTTTCCGGCGAATTATTCTTTAATTTTCAAATAATAATTTTAAAAAAGAGAAAAAAACAAATTTCCGGTCGATTTCTGACGGAGGCCGGGTCGCAGGGGATTAGTGGGATTGCCTGTAATGGAGGCCCTATACCGTTGGAACGTATGTGTGCGTTAACTTGCCGTTAAAAAAATCATTAAATCAAAAATAACAAAACAAAATTATAATCAAAATCATGTGATCCAAACTGAGAAAGAAATGTCAAAATATTATTTCTAAATCTAATTTCTTATAATTTTAATAATATATATACAATATGTTTAATAATAAATATATAATATACTAGATATATGGGACGGGACGGGACGAGTTGGGATCACGTTACCCTATCCCGTCCCAATTCCTAATTTTTAACTTTTAGAGATCCCTGTATCTCGGTTCCAATTTTACAGACAATCCCTAACTCTGATCAAAATAAATATATAGAATTCCCCAATACAGCAGGTTCCCAGTTTTACAGAGAATCCCTATCCCGTCTCATTCCCATTTCTATTTGACACAAAATATCACTCCACTAAACATTAAGTGGCAAACATACACATCAAATATCGTGGTAATGTATACTCTTTGCAAAAAAATCTATATAGATAAAGTGTGTATGGAGCATTGTTAACCCCTAAAATATTTTCATACCCTTTTCAAAATATATTTGAGAGATTTGATTCGTTTTTCAATGAACGAATTCTACAATAATTATTGTTTAATCTCTTTTCTTTAATGAAACTGTATGTTTTTTTATTGAATAAATCGTAACTCTTAATTTTGTTTGTATATATATATAGAGTGATCAAGAGAAAAGACAATATATATAGAGAGAGGGGGGGGAAGGTTCAAACGAGAACACTAACTATTTAAGAAAACAAGAAAATAGTAAATCATGTGCAAAATCATATATGATTCGGCATTAATGGCCAAAAACTGGACACGAACGACTTTTCCCGTGACTTTGAAGTCACGGCTAATCATATATGAACCTTTGTGATTCATATATGAACTATATGTTCATATAGGAATCAGTTAATTAGTTCATATGTGTTAAAAGATGTTTTTGTTCTAACCAATCTTGTCATCATAATTAACTTATTATGGTTGTTTTGTAATTTCAGGGAGTTGAGGGTCTGTTCTGGCTGATGTCTGATAGTTGAAGGTGTCTAGGACTGCGCCTCACATTTCTAGGAATTGCAAAGGTAGCGGAGCAATTTATAATAAATTGGAGGAGGACCATTCTGCAAATTGTGGAATATATATATATATATATGTTTTTCAGCTGAAAGTCGTTCATATTCTCTCATTTTCATTTTGAAAATTCTTTAGCTAGCTCTCAGCTTCTTTCTCTCTCTAGAAATTAGCAGTAGTTCTTCATCTTCAAATCTCTTGAAGATGAACTAGGTTAATATTGTTTTCTTTGTAATAATGGTTGTAACATTTTCATAATAAAATTTCTAGATGGTATCAAAGCTATGTTGCTCCTGAGATGCTCATCCTCAATCTCGAAAGTGGTAGACCATTTCTCTTTTCTCGATTTCAACTATAGTAATGACTCTTGTGTTGTTACCTGTTCATACTTGTATTTTTTCTTTTCGATGAGGAGTATATGTTTCATATACATGTTCTAGATTTGATTCTCTTTGCGGATCTTGTCCAGAACTTGCTCTTCTCGTTTCTCATTGTTTTTGTTAACTTCTTCAGATTAGTATTCATTTGTCTCTTCACTGTTCCTTTTCTTTCTTCCTTACGCATCCAGACTCAGATATGTTATAGATCTTGGCTTAAGGTGCTTTGTTAAGGAATATTCAAGGTTGTTTGGGCTTTATAAATCTGGATCTAACCTATTTAGACCAGGTTCACTTGTAAACTCCTTCTTCCTTTGTTTCTTCGAGTTCATTCTGGATCAGATCTGATATAGATCTTGGTTCAGTGTGTTTCTCGAAGATTTTCATTTTTGTTTGACCTTCTAGTTCACTCTGGATCAGATCTAATATAGATCTCGGTTCAGTGTGACTCTCAAAAGTGTTTTTTACTTGTTTCAGATCTAATTTGTGTTATGTTTACCTCATTCGACCTGGATCAGATCAGATATAGATCTTTGTTCAGGTATTATGCATGTGAGGTTTTTAGTGTTTGCAAAGTTTTTTTATACTTAGTTCTAATCTGTTTGTGCTGAATTTCTTCCTTCTGTTTTTTGTTGCCTTATTATTGGGACGTAAGTCAAGATCTGAAAACTGTTTACGTTTCTCGATTGACTTACTAAAGAAATTCTTTATTTCTAGTTTGATTCTTAGGACATGAACCGTTAGGGTTTCATTGAAGGATCTGTCATCCTCCCTGTTTTGAGGATCGTGTTTTTCTTTTTTGCACACGTTTCAGCCATTGGGCTTGTTATTGTGTTCCTGTGTTCTTTACTTTGTACTGTGTTTGGTTCCTTCAGATGTCTTAGAGTTCTATGTTTCTTTTTTGTTTGTTCAGGTTTATTCCTGCGACTCTCCTGTGAGTTGATTTCTGGATTTGTTAACAAGATTCCAGATCTGTTTCATCATTTTTTTTCTTCCGCTGCATTTGTTGTTAAGGTGGTTCTTTAAGTTCGTTCTAACTCTCTGCTCGTTATTGTACTGTAAGTTTTTTTTTCTGATTCCTTCTCTCTGTGTGTGCTCTTTGTTTGACAACTAAGAGGTTGGCTTAACCTAACACCTCTCGAGTGGCAAGGAATCCTGCCTCTAAGAGTCTTAGTTTTTTTGTCTGTGTTTTTTTTGTTGTTGTTGTCACTATGACTGGAGTTGAAGCGTCCAAAGAGCCAGAACAGTGATCTCTGATCGCGAAATTAGACTTTGGAGACCCGCTTTATCTCCACCCTAGTGACACGTCAGGGGCTTCAATTTTGACATTGAAGCTTACTGGTACCGATAACTACAAAGTTTTGTCTTGTGCTATGGTTTTGGCTCTGGAAACTAAGAACAAACTTGGTTTCATTGATGGTACTGTTATTAGATCCGTTGATAATGATGTTTTGAGCAAACAATGGGATAGGTGCAATTCAGTTGTGCTATCTTGGATTCTAAATTCTATTTCTGAAGATCTTTTTGCTAGCCAAGTTTTCTCTAGAGTAGCTTCTGAGGTATGACTTGAACTAAAGGAAACATATGATAAAATTGACGGTTCGGTGACTTTTAATCTACATCAGAAAATAAATTCCCTTTCACAAAATGGATCTACCGTTTCAGACTATTATCACAAGTTAAATGCCTTGTGGAAGCAGTTTGACGCATTAGTCAAATTGCCTTCATGCACTTGTAATGCTGCCCATGAGTTCTCAAAACACAATCAATTGTTAAAACTTATGTAGTTTCTAATGGTTCTGGGTGATACGTATGCTCATATTAGGAGTAATATTCTGACAACAGATCCTTTACCTTCGGTTAAGACTGTTTTCTCTTTGGTATCTAAGGAGGAATCACACAGAGGTGTGACTCAATCCTCAGATACCAAGGGAAGTCAACACACTGCTTTTTTTGGAAAAACTAATGACAAGAAAAAATTAGGGAGATCTCCTCTTGTTTGCAAACATTGTGGAATAATAGGACATACCATAGAACGTTGCTATAAGTTGATAGGATTTCCTAAAGATTTCCAATTTACCAAGACCAAAACTAATCAAGGCTTTAAGCCTTCTTCTAGTAATGTATGTACCACATATACTTCTGGTTGTGGTCAGAATGTTTCTACATCTCTTTTTGAAGATCAAATAAACAAGTTACTCGCCCTTCTTGATCAAAAGCAAACAGACAACATTTCTGTCAATATGGAAGGTATGTTATCTGTAAATATGGTTAACTCTTCTATTTCCCAGTCTGGTTGGATTATTGATTCACGAGCAAATCAGCATATGACTTGCTCCTCTTCTCTCCTTGAAAATATTCTCGACATTTATGACTTAAATCTTAAAGTAACTCAACCTAATGGAGATGAAACTAAAATCAATCAAATTGGGAATTTCAGACAAATCGATAGAGTTGTTTTGTTTGTTGTGCTTGTTATTTCAGACTTTCGTGTTAATTTGTTATTTGTACACAACATTGCTAGAGATAGCAAAATTTTTGTTGGATTTGATGAGTGTAAGTGTTACCTTCTTCAGGGTTCTCTTCAAAAGGGAATTGTGGGGACTGGTAGCGAGCAAGGTGGTCTCTATTTGTTTGATCAGTTTAATTCTCAAGGTGCTAGTAGAAATTTTGTAAATAAATCTAATATGTCTATTACTTGTTGTATATCTCGTCAGTTGTGGCACAGTCGGTTGGGACATCCAGCTGATCAAGTGCTAGGACTTTTAAAAGAAACTCTTGACCTTGAAAATGAGCATGCTTCTGTTCCATTTGACATTTGTCATAAAGCTAAACAAACCCGGGATAAATTCATTAGTTGTAACCATACCTCTCGGGTTCTTAGAGAATTAGTTCATTTAGACCTCTGGGGACCTTATCGTGTTCCCAGTAGAGAGGGATTTAGATATCTTTTAACTGTTGTAGATGACTACACTAGGTCTGTTTGGGTGTACTTGATGAAAAGAAAAGATGAAGTCTTTGACAACATTCTTGCTTTTCACAGTGTGCTGATTACTCACTTCGGGAAACATGTAAAAATATTCAGGAGTGATAATGGTACTGAATTCGTTAATAACAGACTAGGTTAGTTTTTAAGGCTAAAGGGATTTTACATCAAACCACTTGTGTTTACACTCCCCAACAAAATGGGGTAGTTGAACGCAAGCATCGGCATCTTTTAAATGTTGCTAGGTCCTTAATGTTTCAAGGAAATCTTCCTTTACATATGTGGAATGAGTGCATTTTGACAGCCACTTATCTTATTAATCCTACTCCTTCTTCTGTTTTAAATGGGAAATGCCCTTATGAGTTAGTTTTTGGGTTTGCTCCTGTTTTGACTCATCTTAGAAACTTTGGTTGTTTATGTTTTGCAGTAAAACCTAATGTCACTGATAAATTTTCTTCACGTTCAGAAAAATGTGTTTTTTTGGGATATTCAAATTCAAAAAAAGGGTATAGACTCTATAGTGTAGACTCAAAACAAATAATTGTTTCTAGAGATGTTAAAGTTTACGAAACTATATTTCCTTTTAAGATGAGTTCGGAACAGTCTACAAGTGACTCTAATGGTATAAATTCTTTGAACTTTTTTTATTCTGTTATTTTGCAATCTGATGATTTGACTTCTGTTGTGTCAGGTGATGGAATTAGGGTGAACCCTTCAAATGATAATGGTTCTGGTCCCTCAAGTGATACTTGTAGATCCCAGTGCAGTGTAATCACAAGTAATTGATTTTAGGGTTTTAGACAAACCTTTTTACTGGATCAAACCTTTTTGCCTATATGCTTTGATACCAATTGTAGATCCCAGTGCAGTGCAATCACAAGTAAATATGAACAAAGATGAACAGATTATAGGTCACAGCAACTAGTCATATGATTGATAATACTTCAAAGGGTTAAGGTTTACAGAGAGAATATCTGATAAGGGTATGTAAACCTAATGACTAGAAAACTGAATAATGAATTTCTAACCTTACAAAACTGTTCAACCCTAATTATGAGATAAATAAGCCTTTATATACTTAGGCTTTACAAGCAATTGGGCTTATGGGCTTGGGCCCATCTTAATAAAATAACTTTCAAATAATTACAAATCAAACCCTTATAAATACTTTATTCCACTTTCAACACATAGGACTTTCAGTCCTAACAATACTAGTAACCGTGATAATCCTGGTAGTCAAGACAGAGCTGTCGGGTTTGTGGACCCTGGTAGTACTGCTCCTAGTGATTCAATCAGAGCTGCCAGATCAAATGATCCTGGTAGTATTGAGGCTGCCAGTGAATCACGAGTTGCTGATTTTCCCAGATTAAGTGTTCGACGATCCTGTAGAGAACGTCTTAATGATGAACATTTGGGGTCCCCTTCTGAGGGTGATGTTTTTGAACAAAATGTTTCTTCTCTTCGAAAATCTAATCGTCCCTCTAATTTACCAAAGCGTTTTGATGATTATGTAGTAGAGGGAAAAGTTAAGTATGGGTTAGAAAAGGTAGTCAACTATTCTTTTCTTAGTGTTAATAATGTTTGTTTCACTTCTTCGTTAAACAAGTATTTTGAACCTGAAAGCTTCTTTGAAACTAGTAAGGATCAGAAACGGGTAGATGCCATGAATCTTGAAATGGAAGCCATATATAGATGCCATGAATCTTGAAAGGGAAGCCCTATATAGAAATGGTACATGGACTTTAACTGAATTACCTCCTGGTAAAAAACCCATATGATGTAAATGGATTTATAAAATTAAATATAAGTCAAATGGTGAAATTGAGCGATATAAAGCTCGTCTTGTAGCCAAAGGCTACATCCAACGAGAACATTTATATTACGAAGAAACGTTTTCACCTGTAGTGAAAATGGTTACAGTAAGGTGCGTTATAGCCTTAGTTGTTCAAAATCACTGGTCCTTATATCAACTTGACATGAACAATGCTTTCTTATCTGGTGATTTAATAGAAGATGTCTATATGTGCTTGCCCCCTGGATATTTTTCGCCTAATGATAACCGTGTTTGTAAGTTAGTTAAGTCTCTTTACGGATTGAAACAAGCTCCACGTCAGTGGTACGAAAGTTATCTAGTTGTCTTATTCATTGTGTGTTAGTGTATAAAGTTGTATCCAAGATTTAATATAGAAAGTCTAGCTTTGTAAGTCAGTTAAAGTCAAAGTCTGTAAACTTAACCAAGTCAAGTCTAGTTTAGTCATAGTTTGTTTAGCTTGAGAGTTCATGGTCCTTGACCATATATAAGCTTTGTGTGTTTGTAATCATGTAACTAGAACTTATAATTGTCACATTCATAGATATACGAATTTGTGATTTCTCTCTCTACTCTCTCTCTAGATCTTAATTGTAAAATCTTGATCTTAATTGTATTGCTTGAATCTGGGGATCATATATTTTCATTTGGTATCAGAGCAAACCCAAATCAAATTCAGAAAGAATACATCACTTGGATTAGATCAAATTTCTTGATTTTTCAAGAACTCGTACGATATTTTTTTCAGAAACACTGTTGGATCAAATTCATACTTGATAATTTGTTTTTGTGTTAGAAAATGGTTCAGTAGCATTCGTTTGATGTAATAGTATCTTTCTTGTTCACATTGATTCATCAATTAATCATCAAAACTGATTGAATTTTGGATTTTTCTATTTTCTTGAAAAAATTCACGAACATTGTATCTTGATCAATTGCACTGTAAATTGAAGTTTCTAGTTCATAAAATGTATTAGAAACTGGTTCAAATTTGAATTTCGATCATATTGGTTCAGTCTGTTGAGAAAATTGCAGGTTAAAATGATTTTTGGATCGAATTCGTGAGTCAAAGGAACAAACGCACAAGATCTGCACTTCGCGCTAATCAAGAACACGCACGAATTGAAGAACACGCACGATGTTAATCTTTATGATTTCTGCGAGTTTGGACATAGTTCACGCATAGAGTATATTGCGAGAAGTGAAAAACACGCACAAGCCATCTTGCGAGAAGTAATATGAACAGTGATCTGCGAGTTTTCTAGTTCTGCGAGTTTCCATTTAGCGAGTTCTACATTTTCCAAAATTGTCTATGTATGGAACGTGCAAGAGCTATTTGATCTGCGAGTTTCTATTTGTTTGCGAGAAGCTAAAGTTAATAAAAAAATCTAAGTACAGAACGCGCACGAGCTCTCTGCGAGAAGCTAAAACGCGCACATCATTGTCTGCGAGTTTTGTAAAAACGCGCATACTGTTATCTGCGAGAAGTTACTTCACGCACGTCAAGGCTTGCGAGTTCTTCAAAACGCGCAAGTAGTAGTGTGCGAGTTCTGAAAACGTGCACAAAGCGTTTAGCGAGAAGCTCAGTGAACAGTGTTTTGCGAATTCTATTGGTCTGCGAGTTCTTGTGGTTTGCGAGTTCTGGAGTTAGAGTTTTTCTGAGATCAATTTCAAGTGGTGATCTGAGTTTGAATTTTCAGTCAATTTTTTTCTGAATTGTTTGGGAACGATCATTTCAAGCATATTATTCAATATGTCAGAAAAAAATTTCTCTAGGGGTGCTGCCCGTCGACCCCCGTAAGCTTAACCCTGTATTTCACGAACGGACTAAACACATTGAGATTGATATTCACCAAATTAGAGATAAAATTTCTTCTGGTTTATTAAAACAGAAAAGGTTATATCCACAGAAAACCCTGCAGATATTTTTACTAAATCTCTTGGGGTTAATCAGCACAACCATCTCATTTCTAAATTAAACATGTTAAATATGCTTAGATGCCAAGATTGAGGGAGGGTGTTAAAAGATGTTTTTGTTCTAACCAATCTTGTCATCATAATTAACTTATTATGGTTGTTTTGTAATTTCAGGTAGTTGAGGGGTTGTTCTAGCTGATGCTTAATAGTTGAAGGTGTCTAGGATAGCGCCTCACATTTCTAGGAATTGCAAGGGTAGCGAAGCAATTTATAATAAATTAGAGGAGGATCATTTTGCAAATTGTGGAAAATATATATATATATATATATATATATATATATATATATATATATATATATTTCGGCTGAAAGTCGTTCATATTCTCTCATTTTCATTTTGAAAATTCTTTAGCTAGCTCTCAGTTTCTTTCTCTCTCTAAAAATTAGCAATAGTTCTTCGTCTTCCAATCTCTTGAAGATGAACTAGGTTAATATCGTTTTATTTGTAATAATGGTTGTAGCATTTTCATAATAAAATTTTTAGAATATGTGAATCACAAAGTTCATATATGAATCTGTTAATTAGTTCAACTGATTCACATATGAATCTACAGTTAACTAGTTTATATGTGAATCAGTTAATTGGTTTATATATGAATCACAAAGGTTCATATATGAATTACACTGGTTCACATATGAACATATAGTTCATATGTGAATCATACATGTTTATATATGAACTTGTCCCTTGTATTTGTAAAAATTACGAAACTGTCCTTTTATTTTTGGAATAGCTGCAACTTTTGACCAGTCAAAGCCGTAATTGTTGACCAGTCAAAGACGCAATATTTGACCAGTTAAAGCCGATCTTGACCGAATAAAAGGCTAGAATTACTTCTCTATTTTCTGACTAGAAATGTACCCTCGCAATGCAGCGGGTTTCTGAAATATAGAACTCGAACCCTCGATCATTATTCATACTTTTTGTTAGTCTTTTTATTTTATTTTATTTTACGATTTTGAGAAACCTAGATTTAAAACAAAAATATATTTTAGTTTAGTTTAATTATGGTTTTTTATAAAAAAATAATAATAAAAAATTTTGTTACGGGTCAAAAAATGTTTAATTTAAATGATAACGATATTTAAGATATTTTATATTTAAAATTAAAAAGATAACATACTTTAATAAAAAAATAAAAATAAGGTGGTTTATCTCGAATTTTCTTACATTTATCGGTTAATTATATCAATAGTTAAAAAATTTAGATATTTTAGAAAATAAAAATAAGTGCTTATCTGCAGTTAGTTATACGAATTCAAACATTGAGCTTTTATAAGCTATACTTATGTTTAATAAATTTGTACTTTTGGATTTTAAGTAATATGCATTAATAAGTGGTACCTAATGCATAAAAATTAGTTTTTAACAGTTTAGCTTAAATGATTTATAATATAAAATATAGATATATTAGTTAAAATTCAAAATTTCAGGTTAATGAAACATAATTATAACTTATTAAAGTCACATGTTTTTATTTGTATAACTAACTGCAAATAAACATATTAAATACAGGATAAACACTATGAGATAAACTACCTGTTTTATTTATTTTTAAATATATTTATTAGATCAATGCATGTTTTTATAATATAGTATAGATATATTAGTTATGATATTATAACTAATATAGATATAGATATATTAAGAGCAAATCATAAAATAAAAAATAAATACCCTCATACTTTGAGACGACATATAAATCCTAAATTTCATAGGAATACCTTTACTAGAAACCCCCAAAGAAATGTGGAATGTCCCGAAAGGGATAATCGGGAGTACTCATGAATATGTACTTCCCGAACTAATCGTACAGTGGAATGAAACCCACTTACTCGATTACAAAAAGCTAACTGATGTCAACAAAGAAATGTTACATCCAAAACGCGTCTCAATCTCTGTGGCAAGGAACTCACAGAAGATGACATGATTTCCACCTTTCATATATAAGTAAATATAAATATAAGTTGGAATGCAACCTTTAGACAAACTCATCAAGCTAATGCAAGTGATTGAGAGACATAACAAGGTTCTTTCGAATAACACCACATATGTCGGGATAAAGAAAAGTCCCGATATCGATAGTGAAAGTGTTAGAGGTGGAAACAACTCCAAAGGATTGTGAGTTAAAAACAATTTCACACATGTGATATTTATGCACCATGTGGACGAGACCCTATAAAGGGTCAGGGTATTGGTAAGAGTCAGGAAGGATTTTTCAACACCTAGTGTAGGATACAACTACTACCCAGGTGATAATGGACAATCAAATAAGATATGCACTAAAAAGTGCTTCTATCAAAAAGGGAACACGTTGAAAATGAAATATAACATATTTGTTTTAATATTTAATATTGATTATGCATATGTTTCTTTGAAATTAATTTGAAGTACCAAAATTAATTTATTTGCTAAAGTAAAATCGAATATGTAACCATTATAGATGTAAAGAAATACATCAAAACAAATACAAAAAATTTCAATATTCTCCGTTCCGTGTAGGAATGTATCGAGGAGAATTGATTTTTTTTTTGACCTATCACACAATCGAAAAAAAAGATAGACTAATACTTGTTTTATAATACATCCAACCAAATTACTTAGACGATGAACTGTCACTCTCTTGTTGGAACAAGTTTAATAGGAATCTTGTAAAGATATTCGTATCAAATGGAAATAAAAATGAGCATATATACATAAATTCCAATGAATATGAAAGGAAACATATATCATGGAAACTAATGTGTCAAACTAGTAGATTACTGGGTCATCGAAACATATTTTGTCACCAATAAAGAACTTTTGGGGGCAATAACATATATATGTTTTGACATGACCATGTGGGACACCGTGGTTATGACATAGTGATCCGTGTATTGCAAAATACACAGGCACATTCTCTTTCGAGTGAAAGGCAAAATGAGGCAAATTGCAACTGTTGACTTCTGAAGCATAAGAAACAACATTGCTATCATAATATGCCCTCTCGAATACATAAACTTTTGTATATATCCTAATCCTTAGCCAATACAGGAATGAGATCGTACTAAAGCTAAGGACATTATACAAAAATATTCCATTATTACAAGGTGATATTTATGGACATAAACATCCAGAATGCGGACCATTAAAGTACTTTATGGTTCTGGTTTCGACACGATGAACGCATGTCGTATTATTGTCCACATGAAATACTGCACTCCTAGCACTAGTTATTCATTTAAGGGATCACCACCCTTATTATTTCATCAAGTCTACATGACTTGGAATGCTGGAGAATTTACATCATAAGGATTTGATGTTAATTGCATATGTATTAGGATCAATGTAGAGTTTCCTATACCCCATGTGTATATATAAAATGGTCTCATAGAAGTTGTTATCAAAAAAATATGATGACATCTAGGGTATTAGTAATGTGCACCAATTTACCCACATCTACCTGGGATTATGCAATTATTATATGCAGTTTTTTTTCGTTTTTAGACCCACTGCTTGCTAACCAGTCTCATGCGTACCAGTTGGTAACTGGATATAAGCCTGATACTTTACATTTACGCATGTTTGATTATATGTGCCAATTGCGCCCCCACAGCGCATCGAAATGGGTCCTTAAAGACGATTTGGTAAATGTTGGATATGAACCCCCAACAATTATCCGCTAATTATAATATTTGACTAGTGATCTCTTTACCGCTAGATTTGCGGGTTGGCACTTTCATGAGACAGTCTTCCCGTCGTTAGGGGGAGATAAGAAAAAGGATTTTCCATGGGAACGACAGGAAGTGTCATTGAATATTCCCACTCTGTCTCATTTTGATCCCCAAAACTTCACAACGTAATGTTGAAGTCAAACGAATCAGACTCGATACCTGATACATTTAATATTCCAAAAGTGACAAGATCACATATGTGAGCTGCAAATATACTCGCAAGGTTAAAAAGTCCCCAACAGGGGCACAACGCCGTTGGAAAGTGCGTTGCAATCACACATAGTGGAGGTGTGGTTGAGGTCGCTACCAAATGGAAGTGGTGGAAGCTACTTGGTTCGATAGATACTATTCTAAAGGAAGAGAATAGTGAGGCACATCCATTTATCATCAATACACAAAACTCTCATGAGATTGTCTCTAATTATAATTATAATTATGTCCATGAATCATCACTGGAGGACGCTCCAAAATTAATATTGATTCTAGAGATGAATATTAATCTCAAATGAACTATGAGAGTACATATGAGTCGATGGACAGATCATATATAATCATTGATGATTTATTCGCATATACAATGGCTCATAAAATGATCGAGCACGACGACATCGAACCAGGCTCGGTTGAATTATATCAACAAAGAGCATATTGACCTAAATGTAAAGAAACAATCCAGAAATAATTATATTATTTGACAAAGGATCGGGTATTTGGTCTGGTAGTGCTAACCTACCAAGTGTAAAGCCCGTAGGACATAACTCAGTCTTTGTCAGAAAGCGTAATGAGAATAATGAAGTCCTAATATGTAAGGCTCTCCTTTGGCGCAAGGTTTCTCACAACGCTCTGGATTGACCACGAGGAGACTTACTCTCTCATGATGGATGTTATGACATCCAAATAATTTATTAGCATAGTTTCCGAAGGACTGGAAATGCAACTCATGGATGTGGTTACTACGTATCTCTATGGGGATCTAGATTTAGAGATATATAAAGTACTTGATGATATTACATTACCAAAATCAAGTAACTCTAAACCACGAAATGCGTTTGCAATAAAATTGAAATGTCCACTTTATAGATTAAAGCAATATAAGTGGATGTGGTATACCCGCCTAATGGAATACTTGATTGGGAAAGGATATATAAGAACGATGAAATGTTCTCTTGCTTATTTATTATGGAAAACAAGTTCCAGATTTTCAAAGTAGCTCTATATGTCAATGTTATGAACATAATAGGCACTCTTGATGAAATGAGAGAAACCACAAGCTACTTGAAATCTGATTTTGAGAGGAAAGATCTTGGGAAAACTTGGTTTTGTCTAGATATTTGAGCTAGGACACCGAGTTTGTGAAATATTAATTCACCGATCGCATATGTCTAGAAAATAATCAGGCAATTTAATATGGACAAAGCGCATCCGGTTAGCACTCCCATGATCGGTCGAAGTGTCGGATATAAGGAAAGATCCATTTTGTCTAAAGGATGATGACAAAAAAAATGCTGGGAGCTGGAATTCCCTATCTAAGTACAATATGCGCATTATCGTACTTAGCATAATACACTTGACCATACATTATATTTCTCAATGAACTTGTTAGCTAGATTTAGCTCAGCGCCAACGCAAAGTCATTGGAATGATATCAAATTAATATTTTGGAACCATTGACATGGGTTTATACTTTCCCTATAGAAAGAAAAGTTGGATTGATAATGGAATTTCAATACCTACTTAGAATGTAAGCAGCAAAAGTACTAGCTCTTATAGAAAAACACCAAACAATGTCTTGGTATGTGTTTGCTGATATTAGGTATCTGTCTGACCCATATAAAGGTTGTTCCCAAACTGGATAAGGAATTACCACAAGGAACACGTCGATTGCTTGGAAGTAAACTAAGAGATCATTTGTAACCACCTCCTTGAATTAATCCAATAATATTACTCTCAATGAGATAATAAAATAATGTATATGATTAAGGACTATCATTACATATATTATAGGAGTTAGTAATTCTGGGTTCAACCAGTATCCTACTTGCATATATGGAAATAATGTATCATGTATCGAAGAAATGAACATAAGATACATCAGGGGTAATAACACAAAGCATATTCTGCTTAAGTTTCTATACAATCAGCAATAAAAGACTCTCCTTTAGATTCAAGTGAATCAAGTAAGGTGTCAAAAGAATGTGACATATTTTACCAAGTCATTACCTAAAACCATATATTGGGAAACGTGTAGAAAGTAAATGGAAATGTTTTCCAAATTCCCTTGGTTAATGCACGAATCAGGGGGAGTAGTAGACAAAAGGGGGAGTCTACTATATTTGTGATATTGGTACGTTGTGCTCTTTCCTTCAACCAAGGTTTTATTTTTCTCATTGGGTTTTGTTCCTTGGTGTAAGGTTTTAGTGAGGCAACTGTTTATATACCATCATGTTTTCTTAACTCTCAAGATTAAAGTATGAATCTAAGAGAAAACTAGACTGAAGGATAAGTCTATGTATTACAAAGAAGCTGGTGCGTTGTACTCTTTCCTTCGTCATATTTTTATTTTTTTCCACTGGGTTTTATTTTGGTGTAAGGTTTTAACTCGGCACAAGGGGGAGTGTTGTAGGATAAGTGTGCCATCGTCTAAAGGATATGACGATAGAGATAAAGATAGAGATAGAGATAAATATATCAGAGTTAGATTAGAACTGAAATATCTCGTGGTTATCTACTTGTAACTCATCCTTATTTAAAGGGCATTTGATTAATGAGAATTACATATTCATTCTCTCCGTATATTGTTGTTCTATTCTGCTTTCCTTTAACATATTGATAATAGTAATATTGATCAAATCGTCCAATAAATATAAAAAATAAATATTGATAATAGTAGATAATATTGATCAAATCGTCCATTAACTATAAAAAGCAAATATTTATATTAATATATGAGTATTCATTCCACAAATAGATAATGATGTGAGATACTGTGTGCTTGGATAAGTTGTACCAATGTATTATGAAATTGTAAATTAAGTAATTGACTTTAATTAGTTGTATTTTGTGTTTAAAATGTTGTAATTAAGAATTTTTATGTCTCTTTTATAATATGGTATAGATATATTTAGTATTTCTCAAATGAACTTCTCTCTCTTTATATATATATATATATATATATATATATTTAATTCCAAGGTCATAATTGTCATTTTGATTAAGAAGATTTAAATTAGGTAGTTATCCAATTTCATTAATAACGGATATATTTTACTTTTTACCCATTTAAATATGAAAATGTAGTTTTTTTTAACAATTTGCGAGTTGTACATAGTATTGAGATTTAATTTATCTAAAAATTGCAGTTTTTTATGCGATTTAACTATTTTTTCCGGGTTTAATGGATTTTGATATTTTGAATATATTTTTAAAAAAATGTAGTTTTCTATTTTTTTTCAAACAATTTTTTGGGTTTAATGGATTTTGAAATTTGGAATACATTAAAAAAAATACAGGGTAGCATTCCGTGACTCAAAGCTGGAGGAAGAAGCTCCAGAAGGGTAGTCGTTCATCTTTGTGTCATCTTCGTTTATCTTCGTTTTATTTCCGTTCATCGTCGTTCATGTGCATTTTCATCATCCGTTCATCGTCGTTTATCTCCATTCATCGTTGTTCATCTCTGTTTTCTTATCCGTTCATCGTCGTTCATCTTCGTTTTCATCGTCGTTCATCTCTGTTTCATCTCCTTTTTTATCAGCCTTTCATTTCGTTTGTGACTTGTTTTGTGTCAATTGTTATGAAATTTTACTCGATCTAGAACAATGAAAGTGTCCTTTAATTTTAAAAAAAAATAAAAATTGATCATCAATGTAAAAACGGTTAAGATTTAGTATATATGTATCCAAAAATAATTTTTTTTTACCATAATAAGCAATAAAATGGGTGTTTATCATTGAAAAAACAAAAAAAATATCTTTCTATGTAAATGGTATGATTTAGTAGCGGAAAATGAAAAAGATTTTACCTTAAATAAAAAAATTCCTATTTAAAAACAGTTTTTCATCCAAATTCCTAAATTTAGATGGGACGCCAATTGACAAGTTTACCCTTTCATTAATTTCTTTTCCATTAAAAAATCAAAATAATTTAATTATTACCATAATTACAATAAATGCATCTTAACCGTTGATGATTTCAATATAAGGTGAAAAAATGGGTTTTATAGTTTTGCGACATAAGAATGGTTTGCAAATGAAACCATCTATATATATATATATATATATATATATATATATATATATATATATATATATATATATATATATATATATATCAGGCATATACCCGCGCGATGCAGCGGAATGTAAGTAAATAACGAACAATTAATGTTACTTCCTTATAGACATGTCATCAACAATCCAACCATGACCTATGAATCACAATTTATGAAACCCTAAACTCATAAATATATTCAATAATTAGTTTATATTACAATTATTGACAAAAAAATTATAATGATATAATTTATAATAAAAATGAGACGTATTTTACGATTATGTATTTTTAATGTGTTAACGGTGGAAAAAAATAAAACGTATGGATAGAAAACAAATTAGTTCGTAGATATTCATGATATTTAATAGTACGGTTAAATTAAAAAAATATTCAATATTGGACTCGTTTTGAAGATATTGACGAGACGATTCATAATTTGTAGAAAAAGAAACGTATTTTTTCATTGCATTTTTGTTCATATACGATTATTTGTGTTAATATGATAATGGTGTAAAATGAAAAATGAAAAAATAAGGGATATAAAATGAATTAAATAAGTAATTGTAAGGGTGACAAATGTAACATTACAATGGTGATAAATGTTATTGTATAAAAGCTTAGGGTAATAAGTGTTATTGTATAAAAGCTTAGGGTGATAAGTGTTATTGTACAAAAGTTTGTACAATAACTGTATTAGTTTTTTTAAATAGTAGTAGAGATTTAATTCGTAGATATTCATGATATTTAATAGTACGGTTAAATTTAAAAATATTCAATATTGGACTCGTTTTGAAGGTATTGACGAGACGATTATAATGGTATAATTTGTAAAAAAGAAACGTATTTTTTAATTGCATTTTTATTTATATACTATTACTTGTGTTAAAATAATAAGAGTGTAAAATGAAAAATGAAAAAATAAGGGATAGAAAGTAAATTAAATAATTAATTGTAAGGATGATAAATGTAAAATTTTAACTTTCCAAAAACGGTAATAGAACTTTTATAATATAGTATAGATATAGATATACACACACGAAAGCGCATTATAATTCTTCGATTCAACCTATTTTCCATTAAATGAATTCTTTTTAAAATTAAAAATAACGTGTGTTTGAACCATCATTTCTAATTTATATTTAAATAAATCTTTATTTATAAAACTAACATACATTTCCGTCTAAATTAAAATATTCAAATTATAATAAAAATTTGTCCTCAACAATTTATATTAGAAAAAGAATATTTTATTTTTTATTTCACATTTACATTTTTTCGAGATTCACATTAACAAGTTATTCTCAACCGCCATTTCTAAATTATATTCCTAATTTATATAGTAATTTATACATATACTAATAATCTGATGTAATTTATTCACATATGAATATAGTCATGGTTATTTATTGGTGTATATTACTCATGGTCATATGTTTAGTATATTATGATCCACATTTTGAAGATCTGGTTACTTATTATTTTTTTTTTAATATTTTGATGTAGATATCAAATTAATAGAATACATTTTCTATTATACAATTTGTTTAATTCAAAATTAATTATATTTAGGATAACTTAGATTTAGAAAAGGGATAAATGTATTTTTATTTCAAAGAAAAAGAAAATGCAATTCAAAAATCAACTCTTTTGTTTAAAACCAATTTTATCCTCGATCTATTTAATTCATAAATCTTTAATTCATACCTTCTAATTTAATTATCCTTCTAACTATAAAAATATCACTTACAAAATCCACCGTTGATTAAATTAGAATAAAGGGTTATGATCTGTTCCTTTGTTTTTTTTTTCTTGAACTCAACATTTACATAGTCATAAAACAACATTATAGATCAAATGGGGAATAGTTTGATTTAGATCTTCGTGAATGGCGAAACAAGATGATTTTGATGGATTTTGACATATCATATATCTTAAATTTTAGTCTATTAATTTATTTATCGGTTTTAAATTTCTTCAACTACAATATAGAAGAATATATGCTTTATTAAACATTAAACCCCACCTAAATAAGCATCAAGGTTGAATGTTGCACAAATGATATATGTAATATGTCGCATCAGAATAAAGTAGTAGAATAATTGACCATTAAAAAACACAAGATTGTATCATTATCGATTGAATAAGTAGAGTCAGCAACCAGAAACGACAAGGTAACAATTAAATTTTTAATGATCAAATATAAACTCATGCCAAGCGGCCTCAAACGTACAACTCAAATTCCAGGTTTGCAAGAGCAACCTAAATACAACTGAGATATTAATGAGAATAACTAAAATGTCGGTCATCTATCTCTTCCCGCTATACCTTCACTTTGCGCTCAACAGCTCTGCCTAAATCACGCCTGCCTGAAAAGATTTTTAGTTTGAAAGAGCGAGGGTTAGACCGTAGGTCTAGTGAGTCCCCTTTAACAGTTAAGCAATAAAATAACTTTCCAGCAATTTAAAATAACATTTGATAATGGCACATAAGTAAAACACGCTACGGACCACACGACCGTCGAAGACGATGTGTCTAACTCGCGCTGCCTTAATGTTGGGACACGCCCCCAACGACATAAATGAGCCACACTCCCCGTCACGAGTAGGCGGGCCACACTCCCCGACTTAGGTCACGTAACCCACAAATAATGTATGCATACATCGAATCTCGCGTCTACTTCTATAATTCAATCCAACACCTATAAAGGAACATTAGTAATGGTATCTTTCAAATTAAATAAATCACAAGATATTAAAATGATTTTGTCAAACGGGTGTAACTAGTCCTAAGGTTTGTAGGGACTTAAAAGATCCATGTGATTTTCGTACTATTTGGAAATCCAATAGATTGAGTGTTTTTTTTTTGCAAATTAACATATATATGAATTATTATCAACAAAATATAAACATAAAAAATCCAATATTGTTATGATAATGAAATTTCATGTATAATATAATGATTATAGACCAAATCCATTGTCTTATCAAACAGAAAAATCGTATAGTATCCCTTATATACGTAAATGGTTGAAACAACTTATCTCGAAATCAACGTTGTAAATTCAAAAGAACTTGAGTACCATAAATGAGTATACAAATCTCATTTGAATATGTGAATCACAAAGTTCATATATGAATCTGTTAATTAGTTCAACTGATTCACATATGAATCTACAGTTAACTAGTTTATATGTGAATCAGTTAATTGGTTCATATATGAATCACAAAGGTTCATATATGAATTACACTGGTTCACATATGAACATATAGTTCATATGTGAATCATACATGTTTATATATGAACTTGTCCCTTGTATTTGTAAAAATTACGAAACTGTCCTTCTATTTTTGGAATAGCTGCAACTTTTGACCAGTCAAAGCCGCAATTGTTGACCAGTCAAAGACGCAATATTTGACCAGCTAAAGCCGATCTTGACCGAATAAAAGGCTAGAATTACTTCTCTATTTTCTGACTAGAAATGTACCCTCGCAATGCAGCGGGTTTCTGAAATATAGAACTCGAACCCTCGATCATTATTCATACTTTTTGTTAGTCTTTTTATTTTATTTTATTTTACGATTTTGAGAAACCTAGATTTAAAACAAAAATATATTTTAGTTTAGTTTAATTATGGTTTTTTATAAAAAAATAATAATAAAAAATTTTGTTACGGGTCAAAAAATGTTTAATTTAAATGATAACGATATTTAAGATATTTTATATTTAAAATTAAAAAGATAACATACTTCAATAAAAAAATAAAAATAAGGTGGTTTATCTCGAATTTTCTTACATTTATCGGTTAGTTATATCAATAGTTAAAAAATTTAGATATTTTAGAAAATAAAAATAAGTGCTTATCTGCAGTTAGTTACACGAATTCAAACATTGAACTTTTATAAGCTATACTTTTGTTTAATCAATTTGTACTTTTGGATTTTAAGTAATATGCATTAATAAGTGGTACCTAATGCATAAAAATTAGTTTTTAACAGTTTAGCTTAAATGATTTATAATATAAAATATAGATATATTAGTTAAAATTCAAAATTTCAAGTTAATGAAACATAATTATAACTTATTAAAGTCACATGTTTTTATTTGTATAACTAACTGCAAATAAACATATTAAATACTTGATAAACACTATGAGATAAACTACCTGTTTTATTTATTTTTAAATATATTTATTAGATCAATGCATGTTTTTATAATATAGTATAGATATATTAGTTATGATATTATAACTAATATAGATATAGATATATTAAGAGCAAATCATAAAATATAGATATAGATATATTTTTGGTTGATTTTAAGATATTTTTTCGGTTTTTTTGGTTGATTTCAAGAGATTTTTACCTTTTTTTGGTTGATTTCAAGAGTTGGGATAGAATAGAAGTGAAGAATTAGTCTTTCAGATTAGGATTTGGTGCACCTTTGTAGTTTCGAAAATAAATACGGTAGCACACTCGAAAACGATACAGTTGCACCTTTCACGAACGTCAAAATTTTACCCTTCGTCGAAGAAATGATACGGTGGCACGTGCCACCGTCGCCACTGCTTCAAGTCCGTCCCTGCTTGGGGTGCATTACACGTGAATATTGCCGTTTATCTATAATTAGTAAGATAGCTAAAAATATTAAATGTTTATGAATAAAATATTAACTTGGTGACTATACAAGTTAATGTAAGGGGTTTGTTACCAAATGAAGTCCTAATTACACAAAATACGAGATCTCAATCCATTAACAACAGTTATAGGATCGTCACATGTGTGCTTACAATTGGACAACATAGTCAAATTAACAACAATGACAATGATCCAACACAACCAAATTAAAAATAACCCGAAGGTAGAAATGTCCATAACACGTATGATAACGACATCCTATATGCACATATGAGGAGAAAATTTGTATCTCACTAAAAGATCAACCAATATGTATAAACAGTGTTACCTTAAAAATGTGATCAAGTTGTTCACTGATGTAACAACCATAAAATCAATAACAATTAAAATATAGCATTACAGCTCAAACGGTCCTAAAACAGATTAATTTACATCGTTCCCAAACTAAAGTACGCAATGGATAATACATATTCACAACTATGACACTACAAGCCTCCACGAAACTATGCCTCTTCTATGACATCCTTCTTCCTCCCCTTCTTCGAATGAAACCCGACTAAACTCTCACCGGAAAATGGTTTTAGTTTTTGAAAAGCGAGGGTTAGACCATGAGGTCTAGTAAATTCCGTCTCGAATACGGTTTACACAATTCTCAACTTTAAAACAGGGAAATTGTCACATTAAGGGTAACGTAACAGATTAATTATTCAACTCCACATAAGGGTATTTGCACAGTGGTCTCAACTCCCATCACCTCCTCGTGATGTTCGCACTCGGGGCCCCCATTAGATCCCCACGGCCCCCTAATAGATGCCATATCCGTGTGCGTACGACACAGATTCAAGGCACACAATTCAACCAACCTCCCAAGGATTTTCAACAATCTGAGGTACACGACCACCACTATGCAACCTGACTCCACATACATACAAGCATAAATTCATGCAGACATGTAAATCATGAGTATGCAAGAGAAATGCTTTCATGGTACATAATAGCATGCTTCTTTTCAAATCATAAATATCATCAACTCAATATCCAAATTCAGTAGTTTTAAAAAAAAGGGTTTAAGGGAACTCACCTGATTGCGAGGCACTTGACACACGAATAGGTCTCACCCCAAAACGAGACGAACTCCAACAATTTGATTTAAAAAGAATAATCCAATCAAATCCCAGGCTAGTCCTTTCTTTACATTCCGGATAGAACTTCCCCGGACCATCCATCCACCCATACGCCTAACCGAATTGGGTTTGGGCTTCTCGGCCCTACCGGCTTTCGATCGACACAGTTTTGATCCCGGTTGAGGCCGATCCGGGTTTGCTCCCGTTTGAGGTCGATCCGGGTTTGCTCCCGGTTTTGGTATCTACCGGATTGATCCGGTCTTCACTCATTCGGACTGGGGTCCTGATTTCCACGGCTCATTCGGCAATATTCCCGGATTCCGGCCATCCAGGTTCTAATCCCGGTACTCACAATTTCCCGGGTTCCCAACTTCCCAGTTGGGATCGGTCCGGGTCCTGGGCGATTCCAGGTTGTCTACCTTCGACCCTACGAAGAAACTTACTAGGGTCTCTCTCTCCCTTAATCGCTTATGATTAGGCAATACCGAAAACAAATCCATACTGACATATTCAAGTCATCTAATAATTGATTTTTCCAAAATTATCCTTAAAGTTATGAACTCTTCCCGAATCATACAAAAATACAGACAAAGAATCGCAAATGGAGTCTCTATCTCTTTTCTAAAGAAAATATTGAAAAAGGCTTACCTCTTTAGGATGAAAACTCACGATTTCCTTTGATTTCCTCTTCACCTTCCTCAAGATTGCAAGAATTCCGACCTAGCTTTTCTGCTTACTCTTCTCTCCCTTATGCGTCGCTAATATCAAAGAGTGAGGGTAAGCATTAAGGGCTTTTACCCTTAAATGTGATTCTTTCAACTAATATTCAAAAATGGTCCCTGAGTCTCCTTTTTCCAATTTTGGCCACCAATAATCAAGAATAAGGTTAGATGAGGAGGTAGGTCATTACAACACTTCCCTATATAAAAGGATTCCGTCCCCGAAATTCCTTTGTCGAATAGATGCGGGTACTTGGGCCTCATAATATTTCTCATATATCCATCAGGCCCATCCAGTTCATACACCAACTCTCTAACTCTTTCACTAACCGCAACTGACCAAAATCGTAGCCTAACTTCACTTTCCTCTCGAACGCACCACTTTACTCCTTTGGGGATGTATTCCACATCATTTGTACCCCATCTTGAGGTTCAAAAGGCCCAAGATTTTTCAATCTAAATCATAACAACCGACATTCCTCAAACTGTCATTCCACATTCTGCATCTTTATTAGCACGACTAAATCGTAACACATACCTCCCATTTGCAATCGTTCTATAACGTCCTATACGATGACAATAATTGCTTAATTTGCCAACATAACCCCTCATCATCTTTGAATTATCATATTACACTTGCTATCAGGTGTTCCTTCATCTGACAACACACGTATCAATCATCAGTTCTCTTAACATGATATATATATATATATGTATGTATATATATCTTACGAATAACACTCTCCTTCCTGAACCATACTGCTCCCAACTCACCAATGTTAACCAATTCCTGCGACTATATCGTCATCATCCACCACTCATCACCCCTAATTTATACATAATTAACAAAAGAAACTTCCGTAATCCAACATCTTAGTAACCCATCAGTTCAAAATGAACCAATCCTAATGGGACACATTTCAAATTCTTGCCGCATCCACCCAACAACTTATGCATTCTGAAGTGACTCAAATCTTCACTTGCTTCCTAGAGAGAAGCGAACACACTCGCACAAAACCAATCCAAATAACATAACATTGAAAACCATATTCACTCAGAATATTATCATACCAATACTTACTCGAATCTGACAGCCTTTAACTTCGGGTATCACGTTTAACCACTTATGTAGCGCTTTCTCGAACACATAAAAAACACTCCCTTCAAAGGAATGAATTCTTCACAGGTGTAAGCGTTAGACCAACCACACGAGTAAACTCCTATGTCACTTACCGATGCGTATCCAACACTCATTTCCTCATACTCTCACGAGGAGTTCGCATACCCGCCAAATGACACGTCTTTAAACATACCCCATATTTTATGTCTCCTGACAAACTCCCCACCTTTAGTTTTTCCACTCCTTCTGGTATACCATCTTCACTTTCTCTCATGATTGCATTGAGCACCAATCACTCACCATTACACACTCACATTTCACTAGTTCCACACCTTGGGACAAGTCGTTCCTACGTTCCGCCCCATCAACGGTTCCACTACATTTATCGACCGATACATTCAACTAAGTTCTCGTAATTGATATTCAATGCACAGAAATGCCAAGCATCTCGTGCCCTCCGTACGAGGTCAAACTATCCCCCAGATTCTCTTACCCACCGGGAATCTTTCAACCCTCCTAGTTACAATTCAAATCTACTACAAGGTGTCACAATTTCTCAACTATGACATTTCTACCAATATTCAATTTTAGCAAGATAAACTCACCTCAATGCAATACAACCAAGAAGAACACGAGCTCTTCCTTTAGGCAGTCGTCAATTACCTTTTGATAATCCATTCTCAACAAGCAATAGTATAATATCGCCTCACAGTTCATACACATCAATCAAGCATACTTATCGCCCTTGTTTACCTCCCCGGAAATCTTCTAACCGGGATCCCCAACTACACTTATCATGTATTAGTGACACAAGTTCGCCACTAGATTTCACAGGAAATCATTACTACATCAGTGAATTACACGTCCACCTTGGCGAAGAAGGTTACTGACTTAATCACATAACTATTACACCACGATACCACACTACAATCACATTCTTCACGTTTCCCTTTACACGTAATAGATACCTCCTTCTTCATACCAACCGTAACACAATTTATATTTGAAATAAAGTCAATTTGTGACTTGTCTTCATCGAATACAGATGAACCAAAAAATCATGATAATCTAATCCACTCGTACAAGTTCTCGTCCCTCATCGATTCACCACGATCTATCAGAAACAAGTTCATGTAGTTGTTAATGCCAAAAATCGTCCAAAGGAAGATCTAAGGTCGTTGTAGAGCTTTAACAACTAAAGTAAGCAATCGATCGACAAATTGTACGACTGGGAATAAAAGTAAATAAAAGACAGAGAATTTGTTGACGTGGAAAACCCCGTCGAGGGTAAAAACCGCGGACGATAGCAGAGATCGTCAAGTGCACTATGGATGTCAAACAGGGACGTCGTCCTTTAGAAGGAGTGATTGAAAGTACAAATGGCAATATTACAATGAAAAGCAAGTAAATCGTGCGTTTATGTTGTTTGTCGTGCGTTGGAACACTTCGTAGAGAGTTCTTGCTTGAGAGAAACTTAGTTGAGTGTTCTTAGGTGTTGTGTAGGTATGATGAGTTCAGATGTCTCGAATGATTCTTAAGGCCTTGTTTATAAAGCTTTTGGTCACCTTAAATGAGCATTAAGTGTCCAACGATCTTGATAATGATTGACATTGATGGAGCTCATCCGTTATATCCGTTGGCCATTATGTGCTATAAACTTGTAATAAAGGATTCATAAAGAAAAACAGTTGTATGTAATAAATGATAAGTAATCGTTAGTTACGTTATTAAGGACGTAAGATATAAGCTTATCGAGAGGTTCCTTCTGGTCGTGGACGTGAGAAACTCTCGACTGTCGTCATGAGGGATGACCATGACTCTCGATGTGTATGATCGTCAGGACCTTATCCTAATACAAGAATGGTTCTTAGTTTGGAGACGTTTGGTTTTCTTGCGTCGGTCGTGACTTGTGAAATTTTACCCAAACAGTAGCTCAAGAAGATAAGACGCATTCCCTTTCAGACCAATATTATCAATGCACAACCACTTCAATTGCGCTGGTTGCTTTGTTCCTATACAGGTTTTCAGATCTCTTAGGAAACCACATAACTATAGCAGTTATCTTTCAGTTTCATAGCACCCACAAAAGGTCGTCCAACATCATGCCACATATATACATATTTCCCGATGACCCCTCACTTCCTTGAATCTCAGTCTCCTGATGATGATAAAAAATGTTGTACACTTATAACAGTCGTCGACTTTAACATCATTAGTTGACACGGTGGTGTTTCCACCGTTTCACTGACAAACAAAGATTCCAAACGACACCTACCTATTCCAACGCATCATAAATAACCTTATACCCCTCAGTCCTCACTTAAAGTACAAGACTTTCTTAGTGCAAAGTCTAATCACAAAACCACCCAAAAACTCGGCCTTAACATCCAAAAACATTCCCTCAAAATATAACAGTGCAACTTATTATCATGCCAATATTAGAAGCACCTTGGGAACTTAATCACTCTCAAATAACCGAACTGGAGTCTAAACTACAAAAATATAGACATTACCAAACTCATTGCTTGAGACTTCCATCATTCACCGTCCTCCTCTAACCATACCTCAACCATAATCGGCCCAACCGACAAATTTCAACTCCCGGTACCTTTCCCTATCTTTAATTGTAATATTCTCCACGACCTAGAGAGTTCATAGCCTTTATCCATGACAACACAATGATTTAATTCTTTATGCATATTTGAATGTTTAATAGATACACAATGATTTAATTCTTATCGTTGACACCCTATTTTTTTGACCGTCACTTCCTCACCCTTATAATAACTGGGGGGGGGGGTGTATAGGTGTTTCACGCCCTACCTTATGGACCACCCCCACACGGTTTCGAAAATGACTAATGCTTTACAAAGCCCACAGTCTCAATTTTGACTTCTCCAGGTCAATAAGTGGCCAATTACCTCACATCCTTCTTCCACGCATACCACAATCCAGCATGATATTAATCTTTCATTACCCTTACCACTATACCCCTTGGCTAAAGTGTCAAAGTTCAATTCCTCCACCCGATCTTGAATTGACGTTTTCAAGATAATAACCCAATCCTCCCTTCCTATCCCAACTGATTGACACGTCAATTCCAAGAATAGGGACTCACTAGAGGCTAGGAATTAACCACTATCAGTCATTCATCCCTTTCAAATCCAAGAGGTTCCCCGTTTAGTCGACTCATCAACCCTCCGAACAATACGCCTTCTACAAGGTGCCAACATTATATCATAAGAGGCCTCACACACACCTCAACACCATTGCTATCATTGCAAGGTTAGAACTTACTCCACACTCGATCGTCTCAACAATAGTAATCAAACACACCCATGCACCTATAAATTCACAATGGTATTGGCCAGATGAGATTTTGAATTTACCTTATATGAGAGCCCTTACTACCATCGTCGTGATTCTCGATGATCCAGGTTTTCCCTACTGGCTTCCTATATCTCAGTTGTGTTCCCTCCCATCCACAGTTTAAGTTTAGGCCCATCCGATCACCTAAATTCCTTAAACTATGGCTCTGATACCATTTGTAACAACCATAAAATCAATAACAGTTAAAATATATCATTACAACTCAAATGGTCCTAAAACATACTAATTTGCATCATTCCCAAACTAAAGTACGCAACGGATAATACATATTCACAACTGAGACACTACAAGCCTCCACGAAACTATGCCTCTTCTGTCACATTAAGAGTAAAGTAATAGATTAATTATTCAACTTCACATAAGGGTATTTGCACAGTGGTCTCAACTCCCATCACCTCCTCATGATGTTCACACTCAAGGCCCCAGGTAGATCTCCACGGCCCCCCAGTAGATGCCATATCCATGTGCGCAAGAAACAGATTCAAGGCACACAATTCAACCGACTTCCCAAGGATTTTCAACAATCCGAGGTACAAGAACCCCACTGTGCAACCCGACTCCACATACATACAAGCACAAATTCATGCAGACATGTAAATCATGAGTATGCAAGAGAAATGCTTTCACGGTACATAATAGCATGCTTCTTTTCAAATCATAAATATCATCATCTCAATATCCAAATTCAGTAGTTAAAAAAAAAGGGATTAAAGGAACGCACCTGATTGCGAGGCACTTAACACACGAATAAGTCTCACTCCAAAACAACACGAACTCCTACAATTTGATTAAAAAAATAATCCAATCAAATCCCAGGATAGACCTTTCTTTACATTCCGGATAAAACTTCCCAGGACCATCCACCCACCCCATACGCCTAACCGAATTGGGTTTGGGCTTCTCGGTCCTACCGGCTTTCAATCCACCCGGGTTTGATTCCGGTATTGGGGTTGATCCAGGTTTGGTCCCAGTTGAGGCCGATCCGAGTTTGCTCCCAGTTTTGGTATCTACTACATTGATTCGGTCTTCGCCAATCCAGATTGGGGTCACGGTTTCTCGACCCATTCGGCAATATTCTCGGATTTCGGCCATCCGAGTTCTAATCCCGGTACTCACAACTTCCTGGGTACCCAACTTTTCAGTTGTGATCGGTCCGGGTCCTGGGCGATTCCAGGTTGTCTACCTTCGACCCTAAGAAGAAACTTACTAGGGTCTCCCTCTCCATTAATCGCTTATGATAGGCAATACCGAGAACAAACCCAAACTGACAGACTTAAGTCATCTAATAATTGATTTCTCCAAAATTATCCTTAAAATTATGAACTCTTCCCAAATCATACAAGAATACAGATAAAGAATCGCCAATGGAGTCTCTATCTCTTTTCTAAAGAAAATATTGAAAAAGGCCTACCTCTTTAGGATGAAAACTCACGATTTCCTTTGATTTCCTCTTCACCTTCCTCAAGATTGCAAGAATTCCAGCCTAGCTTTTATGCTTACTCTTCTCTCCCTTATGCGCCTCTAATATCAAAGAGTGAGGGTGAGCATTTAGGGTTTTTACCCTTAAATGTGATTCTTTCAACTAATATTCGAAAATGGTCCTTGAGTCTCCTTTTTCCAATTTTGGCCACCAATAATCAAGAATAAGGTTAGAGGAGGATATAGGTCATTACAACTGATTTTCTATAAACAATAATATGAGGTGTACAATTGCCCTATAATTTTTTTTGTTTATTGATGGATTGATTCAAGTATGAGAGTACTTGTATTCGACAATTCGACTTTACAAGTCGCATCTAGGTCGCACCGTCTTCAAATTTAAATTATTGAGGCTCACCTCAACTTGCATGCGACTTGTCAAGTCATGTGCAAGTAATTAACAATGTACCCTAACATTTGTAAGTTTTTTTGTGTGACATCAAAGAGAGTTCCAAATTCTCATTGTGATCAAGTCATCACGATTTCTATATGCTACTAAGTCCCTTGCAAGTCACATTCCATGTACCTAGAGTTTATTCTTGTACTAGTGAGTTGACATGTTTCTTGGCTGCTTGGAAGTTACATGTATACACTAAAGATTACAACACCCTACCTTGATACACAGTATATAAGACACTACAAAAATCAAACCTATTAGTGATGGAAAATTCCGTCCTTGATCCGTCACTGAAAGTTCGCCACTGAAAATGTGGTGGGTGATACTATTAACACCAACATCTATTATGCTTCAAATGACATGTGTTAAATACTTGAGATAAGTTCAAAATTGGTTCCATGAGCAATAGGCAAAACCATATTCAACTCCAAAAAAAAGGTTCTAAAAAATGGGGTTGGGCATGCTAAACTCGTAAGAATGCTGCATTTACCATAGAAAGGCTACAAAATCCGGCACATGTTCAATACCTTAAGTCACAGTAAACAGACACAATTTTTGGGCAAAATTTAAATGCTAGTAACCCAAGAGGCCTTAACCCAATATGATCTTACAAACCTGCATACAAACCACAATAGCATGGACACTAAACCATAAGAGAGAAATATACATTATTGGGAAGGAAATGATTTATATGTAAATTTTTGTGTTGAGAAGAGAATGCTTTCATAGGCGGAGCCACTAAGGCACCAGGAGGTGCAATGGCTCCCCCTAAAGTTTTTTTTTCTTTATAAATATGATAAGAACTATTTTTATCAAATGGTGGAAACCAATGGTTTAGACATCTAAATTGGGTTTGGCTCCCTCTGACTTCTCATGCTTCCAACCTCTATCTTAAGATTTTAGTTTACTAAACGCTTACTTAGTAAGTGTTTACCGACAAAAGCACTACTTCTTACCTTATCGAGTAACCATTTTCGGCCATCAGAATATATTTTTGATAAAACATCTTTTATTCAATAAGTGCTTACCGGGTAAGATTTTCGATTCTTGCTATGTTTCTTACCAGGTAAGTTTCTAGGTCCTTGCCATGTTTATTCAGAAGGTAAGTGACACCTGTAAGCACTTACATGGTAAGAGTTTAGTAAATGGTCCCTTAGTAAAGAACAAACAGATTTTAATAAACTGCTAAATAGATTATTTTTATTTATTATATATTATTTTTATTTATTAATAATTAAATTGTCTAATTATTGAATAATTAAATAATTATTTTTATTTATTATATATTATTTTTATTTATTAAATCATTTTTAATTATTATTAATTGGATTATTTAATTATTAAAAATCAAATTATTATTATTTATTTTGTTTATTAAATTATTATTATTTAAATCATTTTATATTGTTATTAATTGGAATAATTCATTATAAAAAAATAAATTAAATTATTATTATTTATTATTTATATTATTATTATTAATTGATTAAAATCGAATAAACCCATTAAAACCCAAAATATCTGTTAAAGCCTAATAAGACCGAATGAGTCCCAATATAATCGATTAAAACTCAATAAATCCAATAAAGCCCAACAGAGCCCACTAAAACCCAATAAAGCCAAATAAAGTCCAATAAAACCGAATAAACACATTAAAGCCCTAAATATTCGTTAAAGCCCAATAAGACCGAATAAAGCCCGATATAATCGAATAAAGCCCAATAAACTCAAATAAAAGTCTAATGAAACCGAATAAAGACCAATAAAGCCGAATAGAACCCATAAAACGCAAAATATCCGTTAAATCCCAAGACCGAATAAGGCCCAATATAATTTATTAAAGCCCAATAAATCGAATAAAGCCCAATAGAACCATATATAGCCTAATAAATCCAAATAAAGACTAATGAAACTGAATAAAGCCCAATAAAACTGAATAAATTCATTAAAGCCCAAAAGATCCGTTAAAGTCCAATACCCAATATAGTCGATTAAAGCCTAATATAATCGAATAAAGCCCAATAGAACTCATTATAGCCCAAGAAACCCGAATAAATCCCAATGAAATCGTTTAAAGCCCAATAGAACCGATTATAGCCTAATGAAACTGAATAAAACTTAATAGACCCATAAAAGCCCAATGAAATCGTTTAAAGCCCAATAGATCCATTAAAGTCCACTAAGATCTACTAAAGCGCAATAAGATTCATTTATGATCATTGTTGACTTTTTACATGATTGTATGCAAGTGTGTGTTGCATATTACATGTGGTCTTTATTAGGGCTCGATAGGACCACTAAGACCAACTATAGCTTAATAAGACTCACTAAGATCCATTATAGCACAACAAGACCACTAAGATTATGAGGGGGCGTTTGGTTCGCAGAATGTTTTTGGATGGAATGAAATCTGTCAAAGGAATTTGACTTTGAAGGAATTGAAATGGAATGTTATCAAGTTTGACCACTTGTTTGGTTGACAGGCATTGGAATGAAATTTGTTAAAAGAATTGGAATCTGTCTGTTTGGTTCACAAAATGTAGCTTTGGAATTTGAATGAAATATTAGTAAATAACCAAAATACCCTTTTTGAAATCGAAATCCAACTATTGTGGTTCAAATCGGTGGTGGTTGGCGGTGGTTCAGATCAGTGGTGGTCAGCAGCGGTTCAGAACGATGGTGGTCGGTGGCGGTTCAGATCGGTGGTGGTCGGCGGTTCAGATCGGTGGCCATTCAGAACGGTAGTGGTCGACGGTGGTTCAGATCGGTGGTGGTCGGCGATTGTTCAAAATGGTGATGGTCGAGCGGTGCAGAACGGTGAGGGTCGACGGCAGTTCAGAATGGTGAGGGTCGGCGGCGGTTCAGAACGGTCGTGGTAGGTGGCGGTTCAGAACGGTGAGGGTCGGCGGCGGTTCAGAACGATCGTGGTAGGTGGCGATTCAGAACGGTGAGGGTCGGCGGCGGTTTAGAACGGTGGTGGCGGCGACGGTTCAGATCGGTGACGGTCGTCGGCAGTTCAGAACAGTAGTGGTTGGCAGCGGTTCAGATCGGTGAGGGTCGGCGGCGGTTCAGATCGGTGAGGGTCGGCGGTGGTTCAGAACGGTGGTGATCAACGACGGTTCATATCGGTGGTGGTTGGTGGCGGTTTAAAACGGTGGTGGTCGGCGGTGGTTCAGATTGGTGAGGATCGACGGCGGTTCACAACGGTGGTGGTCGACGGTGGTCGGCGGTCGTTCAGACCGGTGGCGGTCGGCGGTGGTCGGTGGTCGTTCAGATCGGTGGTGGTCGGCGTTGGTTCAGATCAACGGTAGTCGACATAGGTTCATATAGGTTTAGGTAAATCAAGTAGGGAAGATGGGGGTAGTTTTGTCTTTTTGAGAGAATGGGATGGAATGGAATTGAATTCCTTCTCAATTGTGATGGAATGACAAAATCCATGAATGGTGGAATGTGTGGAATTCAATTCCATTCCATAGGTAACCAAATGGCTGAATGGAATTTGGTCAATGGAATTGATCATTCCAATTCCTTCAGATTCCATCGGAATCCTGCGAACCAAACGCCCCCTGAGTGATTTTGAAGTGATAAACACAAATGGCCACGTATTCCTTTATATGTGGTTACATACATACATACACACCTTATTTATACATTCACAACATATAGTGTGCGGTTTATTAACACATGCATATGTACATCATATGAGGTTCCCAATAAACAACACAAAAAATATATTACCAATACATTCACATACACACACACACACACACATATATATATATATATACACAACACAACACATAAACAAATATATTCAATTGCGATTAGCAACCAACATGGAGCGAGGAATACATAAAACACAAACACATGTACAAATATAAAACATACACATAAACATGTATGTGAATGAGAAAAAAAGAAAAATATGTTTTCCGTCGCTAATCCGTCACTACTTAGCGAAGGACTAGTGACATAATTAAGAATCCGTCACTAATATGTCACTAATTAGTGATGGATTAGCGACGGACACGTGAATTTTCACTTTTTAATTATTTTTATATAGAAAATCATGTATTTTGTCACTAATACGTCACTAATTACACTACTAAACAAACAGCCTTTTTCGATGGCTGTTTTCGGCGGAATATTCCGCCGGAAATATTCCGGCGGATTTCTGACGGTTTTCCGACGAAAGTCAACGTGGTCAAACTTCGTTGACTTTCGCCGGAAAACCATCGGAAATCCGCCGGAAATTATTTTTTAAATTACTTTTTTTTTAAAAAAAATAAAATTTCCGGCGGATTTTATTTAATTAATTTAATTAATTTACTTTCCGCCGAAAATCCGCCGAAAACACTAAAAAAATTAAATATTTATTTTTTCCTTAGAAAACTTTAATAAAAATAATTAAATTTTTTTTTGATTCCGCCGAAAACACTAAGAAAATTACATATTTATTATTTTCTTAGAAAACTTTAAAAATAATAATAAAAAAAAAATTGATTCCGCCAAAAATCCGCCGAAAACTCAAAAAAAAATTAAATATTTTTTTTTCTTAGAAAACTTTAAAAAAAATAATAAAAAAAAAATTGATTCCGCCGAAAATCCGCCGAAAACACTAAGAAAATTACATATTTATTTTTTTCTTAAAAAACTTTTAAAAAAATAATAATAAAAATTTGATTCCGCCGAAAACGCTAAAAAGGTTAAATATTTATTTTTTTCTTAGAAAACTTTAAAAAAATAATAAAAAAATTGATTCCGCCGAAAAACACTAAAAAAATTAAATATTTATTTTTTTTTAGAAAACTTTAAAAAAAATAATAAAAAGAATTTTGATTCTGCCGAAAATCCGTCGAAAACACTAAGAAAATTACATATTTATTTTTTTCTTAGAAAACTTTAAAAAAATAATAAAAATTTTTTTGATTCCGCCGAAAACGCTAAAAAAATTAAATATTTATTTTTTCTTAGAAAACTTTAAAAAAAATAATAAAAAAAATTTCGATTCCGTTGAAAATCCGCCGAAAACACTAAGAAAATTACATATTTATTTTTTTTCTTAGAAAACTTTAAAAAACATAATAAATTTGTTTTTGATTCCGCCGAAAATCCATCGAAAACTCTAAAAAAAAAATTAAATGTTCATTTTTTCTTAGAAAACTTTAAAAAAATAATAAAAAAATTTGATTCCGCCGAAAATCCGCCGAAAACACTAAGAAAATTACATATTTATTTTTTTCTGAGAAAACTTTAAAAAAATAATAAAATTTTTTTGACTCCGCCGAAAACGCTAAAAAAATTAAATATTTATTTTTTTCTTAGAAAACTTTAAAAAAATAATAAAAAAAATTTATTCCGCCGAAAATCCGCCGAAAAACACTAAAAAAATTAAATATTTATTTTTTCTTAGTAAACTTTAAAAAAAATAAAAAAAAAATTTCAATTCCGCCGAAAATCCGCCGAAAACACTAAGAAAATTACATATTTATTTTATTCTTAGATAACTTTAAAAACAATAATAAAAAAATTGATTCCGCTGCAAATCCGCCGAAAAACACTACTGGATACGGTTGGGCTTCAATGGATCCAGTTGAGCTTTAGCGTACCAAGTTGGTCTTTAATGGATACAGTTGGGCTTTAACGTACCTAGTTGGGCTTTAACAAATCCAGTGGACTTTAATGGATCCGGGTGGGCTTTAACGTACCTAGTGGGGCTTTAATGGGTACAGTTGAGCTTTAATGGATACAGTTGGGTTTTAACGTTCCCAGTTGGGCTTCAATGGAACCAGTTGAGCTTTAACGTACACAATTGGTCTTTACCGTACCCAATTGGTCTTTAATTGATCTGTTTGGGCTTTAACGTACCCAGTGGGGCTTTAATGGGTATAGTTGAGCTTTAATCGGTCCGGTTGGGCTCTAACGGTTCCGGTTGGGCTTTAACGTTCCCAGTTGGGCTTCAATTGATCCAGTTGAGCTTTAACGGATACAGTTGGGCTTTAATGGATCCAGTTGGGCTTTAACGTACCCAGTTGGACTTTAACGTACCTAGTTGGGCTTTAATGGATCCGGTTGGGTTTTAACGTACCCCGTTGGGCTTTAACGTACTCAGTTGGTCTTTAACGGATCCAATTGGGTTATAATGGATCCGATTGGGCTTTAACGTACCCAGTGGGGCGTTAATGGGTAAGTTGAGCTTTAATGGATACGGTTGGGCTTTAACGTACCCGGTTGGGCTTTAATGGATCCAGTAGGGTTTTAACGCACGTCGTTGGGCTTTAACATACTTAGTTGGGCTTTAACGGATCCAGTTGGGGTTTGATGGATCCAGTTGTGATTTAACGCCAGTTAGGCTTTAATGGATCCAGTTGGACTTTAACATACCCAGTTAGGTTTTAAAATCTCATCTAAGATTACATATACCTAAATATATAATAACAAAAATATTTTCAAATTTTTTTTAATGATACATAAATATAAAAACATGATTTACTTAACATATAAAAAAAATTGATGTTGGTCCTGGAGGTGCTTAACAAGTTTGTAGAAGGGGGGGGGTGAATACAAATACAGATATTAAAGTTTAATAAATTGTTTATTGAATAATCAAACACAATTTACAAGTTTGTTGCAGAATAAGATTAAGACAGACTCAATCTAAACAAACTTAAGAAACACAAAGATGGTTGCACAAGAATATAGAGAATGGGGGTTTTTAGAGAGTATAGAAAACAAAGGTTTCTATTGGGGTTCAAGGATTGAGTATACTCTCAGATGGAGAGATGATCTTTCTATTTATACCCTATGCATTAAATGCATGGCAGGGTACTTTACACGTGTCATTCAGTGATTGACTTTGGTAGTCTGACTTTTGGGAGACATGCTTTCGGTCGTATCATAAACAGTGTAGTTGACAGAGTTGTTGTACGATTTGTGGCAGAGATATGTCCGTTCTGACACATCGTACTGGTTGTGCAAGGTAAGACAAAAGGAAACTTGAGGCATAAGCTTTGTGATCGATTGATCGCTGAATATCTCTTTCTTCAGAGATATAAAGAGGTTCAGCTATCGCTAAAGCTTTTCCTCATGTTCCTTCGCGTATAAGTAGAGTTGTCTTTGTTTCACTGATATCTGCATCAGGTCACTAGTAGACTTATCTTTGTTCAATGGCTTCGTCTTCGATTCAGCTATGAACATATGTTGACGCGAGACTTGTCTTCAGGGATTACGTTACTGTTTACATCAGAACTATCAGCGATAACTGAACAGACTCAGTTTGATCACTGATAGTGAAACACTAATACATATTAAATGTTTATAAGAAAGACTATCAGCGATAACTGAACAGACTCAGTCTGATCGCTGATGGTGAAACACTAATACATATTAAAATGTAATTTTCACTAAGTATAGAAAAGGGTCGTTATCAAATCACTGAGAGAGTTTGGATCAACAATCTCCCTCTATTTGATAATGACAAAGTAACTGAAGAAAATTACTTTATGGATCAAAATAAAGGAATAAATAGGACTCATAATATACATGTCCCAATTACTATTTTGAGGGATATTTTACAGTACTGATAGAGTTAAGTACATCACTGAAATTTTCATTAAGAATTACAAGATATGAAAATTACAAGTACAAGTGAAGAACTAACTACTGTAAGTTTAACTAATAGATTACAAAAAATAGGAAACTAATCTATCAGCTATCTAAAGAAGACTTACGAGGATTTATCAAATACTCAGGTATTTCTTCTCCTCTTTGCCTTCGATCTGAAGATTCTTGAGAGATGATTGCTTTGATCTGATCAGCGGTAGAAGAGAAGTCACACCATAAGCACAAGAGATCCTTGAGATGACTGAGGGGACAAATAGGAATTTCAGATACTCTCTGAAATCTGAGTTCTTCCTCATCATCTCTGAAGAAGATTCCAAAAGGTTCTTTAAGTACTTGTCCTGCAACATATGGTCCACCAGGGGGCAGAGATAGATCAAGAACTGAAAGATCAGGAGGAGGACCGAACAGAGCTTCTCTTGAGAACTTGATGGAGGTTTCATTTCTGATCACTGCGACATTTTCAGAGGAGGAGGAGACATGCTTCCTTTTGAATTGCCTTGGTTTGGAAGGAAGAGCAGATGGTACTTTCAACACAGTGGAGACTCTGTTGATGAGGGATTCCAAGATACCTTCGACATAGTCTCTGCTGGTTGATTTGGATTTCTTCAGCGCTTCTTTTAACTCTAGCCATTCCATATAACCTAAGATTTCCAGCTTTGACATGAACATGGCCTTACAGCTTCCATCGTCTCTGGTAATCTCCATAGTGACAGAAAATCGGTCCTTCTTCTTTTTCCCTGAGATGACAACTGCTATGATCTTCATGGGGTCAGAGCGATAGTCGATTTTGCTTTTACACCATTCGACTGAGCTATCGCTGACCCTTTGTTCTTTTGAGCGCTCCTCTTCAATCTCTTTCAACAGAGCAGCCTGGACTTCAACTGGTTTCTTCTTCAGCTTCTTGTCTTTGACTTGAGATGACTGAATCTTGAGAGCAAGAGAGGTATCTCTTTGACAATCAACTATCAGCTTCTCAGCCCTGACAGATTCTTCAATTTCAGCTTTAGTCAGGAACTCTAGATCTGTTGATTGAGAGGGGATCTTCAGTCGTTAATTCTCTAGATGAGAAATCATCTATGTTCGTCTCTTCATCTCTTCCTCTGACCAGTGAGATGGTCTGGAGGGCCTCCCTGAATGTTGCAGGGACTCTTCTTCCTCATATTCTTCATCAATCTCTCTTACAGATATTGGGATTATTTGTTCATTAGCTACAGCGGCTGGGATTATTTGAAGTTCTTTACCCTTAAGCAGGGGAGAGAACTGTCTGGTCAGAAAAATAGAAAGAAAGAAAGGAGTTAGTGTATGTTTTGGGAAGAGAGAGATAAAGGTTAGAAAGAGAGAGAGGGTTTGTAGAAAGAAACAGGGACAAGTGAGAGGCATACCTGAGAAGGATTCTCCTCAGATAGTGAAACAGTCTTCAGGTTTCCCTCAGCAACCGCACTTTTGGATTTGCTTTAGGAAGGGGTTCCTGAGAATGTTCCAAGACTCCCCCCTACTGTGACAACTTATTTCGAAGTTATCACTGAAGATGTGATGGCTGTTGAAGAACACCATAAGGACTGATCTTCTTCATCATCATCGTCATCATCTTCTTGATGAGGTTGCTCTTCTTCTTGATCATCAAGATCAAGATCTTCTTCATCTTCATCATCTTCTTCTTCTTCGACAAAGTCTTTGAAAGAAGTAAGGGTTTGGTCAGCAACTTCTCCCCCTCAACATGAGAGGGAGGATCTTCAAGTTGAACCTCAGCAGCTCCAGCTTGCCCCTCTTTAATTTCTTCAGCTGCTTTCTCCCTCTCTTTGTCATTATCAGCCAGGGAGAGATTTTCGGTAGGAGAGGAAGGTTGTGCAGAGGCTAACTTTCGGACTTCAGCCTCCAGGCTATCCATCCTTCCTTCAATCATCAGGAGATCTGAAGTAGCTTGATGAATGAATTCAACAGCTACATTCAGTGAGGTGCGGTCATCTGATGCGAAGGAAGGGGATGGAGTCGGAGCTGGTGCATTCAGATTGTCTAGGACTTGCTGAAGAAGAGTTGTGCAATAATCAACCTTTGACGATAGAGCGTCAAACTTTCGCTGAGTGTCTTCCTTTGCTTTGACAAGATCTGCTTGAAGAGCAGAGATGTGAAAGGCTTCAGCTTTGGTCTGGGAGGCAGCTGTCAAGGTCTTCAGTTCAGTACCAGCGGTATTGACTGCGTTGGTGGTGTTGTTGACAGCAGCGGTGAGAGAAACCACCTTTTCAACTAAACTGTTGACATTCGTGTCAACAGTTGCCAAACTAGGACCTGATCGATCAAACATGTTGAAAAATTGCATGTCTCTTTTAAGCAATTGAGGATCAGGTCCTATAAATGCAACATAAGGTTGCTCAGTTGCTTGTTGAACTGGAATAGTGGGTGGGGTCACTGATGTTATGACAACGACCGAGATCGCTGGCACGGGTGATCATGTGAGAGCTGAGGATGTGGAGGAGAGAACCACGAAATCATCCAAGGAAGTTTGTCGAGAAACATCCTCAGGCCTTGAACTAGTGGCGCTTGTCTCCTTAGTCAGTTTGGCCTTCTTCGAAGGACCAAAGGAACTAGCAGATGGTTGTTTGGAAGAGGTGGTAGCGGCAGGGGTAACAGAAGAAGGAACCTCCTGCGTGGCCGCTGAAGTAGAAGAAGTGTGGAGCGAGAGTCGAGAGCGAAGGGTAGATATACTTACCTCGTTTGCCAGCGGTTTGACCTCCAGTGAACGCTGACCCACTTTGGCGAAGGATCCATCAGCAATAGTGGGGTAAGTGTTGGTGTAGAGTAACTTCAGATATGCACAGATAAACCGTACATATGGGATCTTGGGATCCCTCTCCGTCTTCTCTATCTTTGACCTTAGATCGTCAAAGATAGCGGTGGCAAAGTCGAAATTTTTGCCAGCAATGACCGAGTAGGCCATCTGGAGCTGTACTTTACTGGCCTGATCAAGGGAACCACTTTTCCCACTCATGCATTGAATGAAGTGAGAAAAGATGAAGTTCAGCTGAGAAGGCATGTTCGCCTTCTTAATGAGAGTCAACTTCTTGTTGGGGATAGTGGAGCGGGGCTTGTTGTCCCAGTAGTACTCCATATCATCCAAAAATTGGATGAGTTCAGCGTCAGTAGGTAGAGCTTCAAAGCCACTCTTAGGTTTGTCAGGAAATCTGAGAGCCTTCCTTAAGCTGAAAGCGGTCATCATTCCTTTGCCGAGGTCAGTGCAGAAGGAAATTGCAGGGATCTGATCACCTTTCTTGTTGGTGATGGTCGTTTCTTCAGCTGTGAACCAAAACTTTCAGCTGTGAACCAAAACTGTTGAAGGAGAGTTTTAGAGGGTTTTGGATCAACAGTGAGAGCATAAGCAATGCAGGATTGCTTCAGGAATTTGGCAACATCCACCAGGTGTGGGTATTTGATTCCATCAAAGTCGAGGCGTCCAAGATGGTTGTTCTTGGGGACTTTAGATTCAGGGATGGCGAACTTGACGTTCTTGGAGGGAACAAGTGCTGACTGTGCCATTTCTGAATAAGGAAAGAAATAAAGAATAGAAGGGAAGGATTAAAGTCTAAAAATAAAGAAGTTTTTACCAGATTAAGATAAAAACAAAAATATTTGAAGATTTAAGAAATTGTTCTTAGTTTAAGAAGGACGAACAATGAGAAAACCAAAGGTTTTGAAAGAATAAAATCAAAAAGAATGATTTTAGAGAGTAGAAATCTTATAAAAATCCATAATGATGGAACATAAGTAGGATTAAGTAACAAGATTTAAGTAAAAGGAAGATCAAAATAACCTGTTAATCCTTAAGGAAGAAGATGCAAATGATTTGAAAGATGTACTTGCAAATGCTTGAGAGAGTTCTTGCTTGAAAAAGAATTTCCAGAAAGCGTAAAAGATAAGAATGAAAAGAAACATTCCTTTTATACGTAGAGAGTAGGAGAGAGAAAGAGTCGGGAATACAAATGTTCATCATGACATGAACACGTCCCACGAAGTTGATTGGATAAAAGGGCAACGGACGAACGTGTCAGAAAAAGGCATGTCATGGATTGTCGGTTCAAATGACGTCATAGGAGAGAGAAAAACGTTTCATTTGTCCTCTTTGAAGTTATCTCTGAAGAAAAGTCAGAGATAGGCTTTCCTTTGAAAGAATCCCTGATGAAAATTCAGAGACTGATTTTTGTATATTAGAAGGATCACTGAAGAGAGAACTCAGTGATAGATTTTGTTTTTCAAAAAGTTTTTAATCATTTGAAGAAGAACTTCAGTGATTAAAGTTTGTTTTTAAAAAAATCTTACAGACTGAAGATTCAGTTGTAGAGATTCAGAGAACATACCTGAGAGTCAGAATTTTAATCAGAGATTGAATGATAAAGGGGAACTTATGATCACTGACTTAATGAATGAACGCTGAAGATTTAATCTTCGAGATTCAGCATTCCAAGCTCACTGATGAGAAAGTTTAACCTTGTCTCATCAAGAGGTTTGGTGAATAAATTAGCAAGCTGATAGTCAGTGGGAATAAAATGGAGTTCAATATCACCATTCATCACATGATCTCTGATAAAATGATATCTTATCTCTATGTGTTTTGTCTTTGAATGTAGCACTGGATTATTTGCTATAGCGATAGCACTAGTGCTGTCGCAATAGATGGGAATCTTTGATAGCTGAAGGTCATAGTCCAATAGTTGATTTCTCATCCATAAGACCTGAGCACAACAACTTCCAGCGGCTACGTATTCAGCTTCAGCTGTGGAAGTGGACACTGAATTTTGTTTTTTGCTTGTCCAACTTACCAGTTTTCCTCCTAGGAGTTGACATCCACCAGTGGTACTCTTTCTATCAAGTTTACAACCTGCAAAATCACTATCAGAATATCCTTTAAGATCGAACCCTGAGTCTTTGGGTTACCAAAGACCGAGGTTAGGAGTCCCTTTGAGATATCTGAAAATTCGCTTAACGGCGATAAGATGGGATTCCTTGGGTTCAGATTGATAGCGTGCACATAAACAAGTAGAGTACATAATGTTAGGTCGGCTCGCTGTAAGATACAGCAGGGAGCCTATCATTCCTCTATAGGCAGTGACATTAACAGGTTTTCCAGAAGGATCTTTGTTAAGTGTTAGAGGAGGTGCCATAGGAGTTTTCATCGCTGAAGTTTGTGTTAGGTCAAACTTCTTCAGCATATCTTTTACATACTTACCTTGGCTGATAAAAGTACCTTTGTCAGATTGTTTAATCTGAAGACCAAGAAAATATGTCAGCTCACCCAACATACTCATTTTGTATTCTTTCTTCATTCTTTCAGCGAAGCGAGTACACAACAATAGGTTAGTAGAACCAAATATGATGTCATCAACATATATTTGTACAAGAATAATATGACCTTTTATCTTTCTGAAAAACAATGTATTATCAATTTTGACACGTTCAAATTTTTCAGAGATAAGAAAAGATGAGAGAGTGTCATACCAAGCACGAGGGGCTTGTTTGAGACCATAGAGAGCCTTATCCAATTTATAAACATAATTTGGATACTTAGGGTCATAGAACCCTGGAGGTTGTTCTACATAGACTTCTTCATTCAGGTTTCCATTTAGGAATGCTGATTTTACATCCATTTGATAAACAATGAAGTCTTTATAGACTGCATAGGCTAAGAATAGTCGAATTGCTTCGATCCTAGCCACAGGGGTAAAGGTTTCATCATAGTCTATACCTTCCTCTTGTCTGTATCCCTGGGCAACAAGTCGAGCCTTGTTGCGGGTTACAGTCCCATGTTCATCTAACTTGTTTCTAAACACCCATTTGGTGCCTATTACAGTTTTTCAGATGGTCTAGGAACGAGATTCCAAACTTTGTTATGAGTAAACTCAATCATCTCTTCTTGCATAGCGCTGACCTAGTTTGGATCTCTGAAGGCATCATCAACTTTCTTTGGTTCTATTAAAGAAATAAAGTTGACAAAGAGACAGATATTACCTGAACTTCTTCGTGTCTGAATACCTGCATCGGGATCACCAAGGATTTGATCAATGGGGTGATCTCTGGTCCATCGCTAAGCGTGAGCATGATCGCTTACTTCAGAGATTGAATCAACAATTGGAATGTTCACTGATGATGATGCTTGAGGCTCATCAACTATCAAGTGTTGAGTGTCAGATATAATATTGTTTTCTGAGAGGTGTTCAGATGAAGATGGTTCTGACGGAAGAAGTGTGTTTAGAGGCTCTGCTAAGATCCATGACCTGGATTCAGCGTTAGGAGGTATGATGTGTGGATCATCATCAGCAGCTGGAGGATTTGAATGCTGATGGTTTGAGAAGAAAGGTTATGTTTCTCTGTAGTGAGAGAACATCCAAGCATTTAACTCTTCATTGTCAGCGATTGGTTTAGAGTTCGCTGAGCGAGTTTCATCAAAGGTGACATGAATTGTTTCTTCCACAGATTGTCTTCTCTTGTTGAACACTATGTAGGCTTTGGAGATGGATGAATATCCAAGAAATATTCCATCATCAGCTTTTGGGTCGAATTTTCCAAGCTGATCTTTGTTGTTTAAGATAAAACACTGACAACCAAAGATATGAAGAAAACTGATAGATGGTTTTCTTCCATGAAAAAGTTCATAAGCTGTCTTTCCAAATCGCTTTATGATCAGCGATCTGTTTTGAGTAAAACAAGCAGTATTAACAGCTTCAGCCCAAAATTGAGTAGGGAGGTGAGAATCGCTGAGCATTGATCTAGCATCTTCAATGATCGTTCGGTTTCTTCTTTCAGCGACTCCGTTTTGCTGAGGTGTTCTTACTGAGGAGAAATTATGAGAAATTCCCTTGTTCTCAAAGAAATTGTTCAGATAACTGTTTTTGAATTCAGTTCCATGATCACTTCTTATATAGCGAACAGTAAGATTATTCAACACTTCCATCTTTTTAACAAAAGATATTAGTTCTTCTGGAGTATCACTCTTGCAGCGAAGAAAGATAACCCAGGTGTAGTGAGAGTATTCATCTACAATAACAAGCGTGTATTTCTTTCCAGCTATTGATTGGATGTTGACAGGACCAAACAAATCCATATGCAAGAGCTGAAAAGGACTTGTCACTGAGGAAACTTGTTTAGACTTGAAACTAGTTTTTGTCTGTTTTCCTTTTTCAGATGCTGAACAGAGAGATTCTTTAGCATATGAGTGCTGAGGAAGACCAGAAACCAGTTCCTTAGAAGAGAGAGAATTCAGGGTTTTGAAATTTAGATGAGAAAGCCTTTTGTGCCATAGCCAGTTGACATCAGAAGAGGCTTTAGAAAGAAAACATAAGTTTTCAGTGGTAGTAGAGTCCATATCTATTACATAGACATTTTCTCTGCGATAACCACTGAGAGCAAGTTTTCCTTGCTCATTCACCACTGAACTTGCTTTCTAAGAAAAGCGAACTTCGTAGTCTTTGTCACATAGCTGACTGATGCTCAAAAGATTGTGCTTCAGTCCATCTACATAAGCGACTCTTCTGAAGGTAGTTGTCCCATTGCTGAGGACACCAAACCCTCGGGTATAGCCTTTTCCATTTCCACCAAAGGTCACAGAGGGACCTTTCTCTTTCTTGTATTTAGTGAGCAAGTCTTTTTGTCCAGTCATATGACGAGAACATCCACTATCGAGATACCAGATGCCCTTTGATCCCTGCACACATAAGGAAGATTAAGCGTTGTTTGGTACCCACTTTTCAATGGGTCCTTTTGGGTTAGTGGAGATGGAAGGTTCAGCAATCTTCACAGCAGATGAAGATTCAACTTCAGTGGCAATCTTCACTTTGGTTAATTTCTTAACCTTAGTGGTATTCTTCACCTTGGTTGATTTTTTAGCTTTGGTGACCTTCTCAGCCTTAGAGGCATTTATCTTCACTTTAGCTGTTTTATCAGCTTTGGTGACAGTTGGACATTTGCTTGCAATATGGTCAGTAAAACCACAGTGATATCATTTTCTATATTTGAAAGTGGTTTTAGGACCTGAAGTAGAAGGTTTTGAGAATTTAAGATGAGAGGGGCCAGGCCCAAGAATGCTTTTAGCATTATATCTGGGAGGAATTTTCATTTCTTCAGATCTCTTAGGCTTGAGATCAATCTTTAGCTTCGGAGGACAGAGATCGAAGATTTCTATCATAGAGCTAGAGGATTGATTCGCTGAAGGTTTAGAGGGAACTTTCATCTTTGCTTTCTTGGTAGCCTTCTGAGGACGAAGGATGGATTTTCCTTTATCCGCAGACTTAGAGCCTTTGGATTTTTCCTCAGGGATAGAATTAGAAGAAGAAGGATAAAACTGATTATAAGAACTGTCAGAGATAGAAGTGACAAATGTTCCAAACTTAAGTGTGGAACAGTCTTCTTTAGGCTCATCCTGTGGTTTCCAAAAACCAAGACCGGTTTTATCACCACCAGTAGTTTGAGCATTTATTATCTCAGTGATCTTTGTTGAAGAATTACACCATTTTTCAACAGTAGCCTTTTCTGCTTTTAGAGCAGCGATGGTTTGTTCGCGTTCTATGCTGATGATTTTATTTACAACAACTTGATCTTTCAAACTTTCCTCTAAAAGATTTAGTTCTTTGATCTTTTCATGGCATTTTTCCAGCTGTTCAGTTAGGTCATTGTTTTTGCTCTCAGCTAGAGTTTTGCCGTTTAAAGTATTGTAAAGATCAATCGTCAGCACATCAACTTCGCGACTTCTCTCTGATTCAGGTAGAGAGGGATTAGTAGAATAGATACCTGAGATGATATATAGCTCATAGAAGTTTCAGCTGGTTCTTCCACTTCTTCTTTAATCTCAGCCATGAGGCAAAGATTAGCGACTTCTTCATCAGAACTTGATTCTTCTGATTCAGCCCAGTCATGTTCTTCAGCAATGAGACCTTTACCTTTTCGCTTGTAGCTTTTTAGGTTTTGATATTTGTCTTTCAGCTTTAGGTATTTGTCATCGCTGGATCTTCTTGAGGTAGAAGGTTTGAAGACTTTCTTTGACCTGCACTCACTTGCAAAGTGTCCAATCTTTTCACAGTTATAGCAAGTAGCAGAATCCTTATCAACAGGGGTTGATTTTGGCTTGTTAGTGATAGAGAGAGGCTTATTTCTTTTGAATTTGCTCTTTCTTGAAAATCTCTTAAAAGAGTTTGTCAAGAGTGCTAAGGAATCATCAAACTTTGAAAGATCAGTGTCTGATATATCCTCAGATTCAGAATCTAACTCAGTGATAGTGAGAGTAGATTGCTGAGATGGGATTATCTCTTAAGAGATTAAAGCAACAGGAGTGCTTTTGGAGTCTTTTGAATCTTTTATAAGTTTCTTCTTTAACAGGTTTGATTGCTCATAGTTAAGCAATATTCCATACAAGGTGCTGAGAGAAAGAGAATTTAAGTCTTTTGTTAGCTTGAGACATATTGAATAACTATCCCGGCTTTCAGGAAGACATTCTAAGAATTTTGTTAGGACCTCAGAGTTAGAATAGGTCCTGCCAACGGTTCTTAGAATCGTTGATGAACATCAGAAAGAGATTCATTCTTACCAGCGATGAAACTTTCATACTGTCTTACCAAGTTAATCTTTCGAGTCTCCTGGATTTCAGTGGTGCCTTGATATTGAACACATATGGTTTCCCACATTTCTTTAGAAGTTTTAAGATGCATGATGGAATGGAAAACTTCATCAGGCAGAGCCATAGAGATAATGGTCTTTGCCCTTGCATCGATACCAACTTTCTTTTTATCCTCATCACTCCATTGTCTGATTTCCTTAGCGATATAGAGTTCAGGAATAAATGGAGTGGTGGCAGTAGCTGGAACGACAACTATGATTTGGACAGGTTCATAGGGTCTATTTGCTACGTACTCGGGTATAGTGGGATCTGCACCTTCAAGAAATAGCAACATTCGATTTTTCCAGAGAGAGAAGTTATCTCTGCTAAATCGAGGAGGTTTAGATAGTGAACCATTATCAAAATAGTTTATGTTTGTGGTTGTTGTACGATTTGTGGCAGAGATATGTCCGTTCTGACACATCGTACTGGTTGTGCAAGGTAAGACAAAAGGAAACTTGAGGCATAAGCTTTGTGATCGATTGATCGCTGAATATCTCTTTCTTCAGAGATATAAAGAGGTTCAACTATCGCTGAAGCTTTTCCTCATGTTCCTTCGCGTATAAGTAGAGTTGTCTTTGCTTCACTGATATCCGCATCAGGTCACTAGTAGACTTCTCTTTGTTCAGTGGCTTCGTCTTCGATTCAGCTATGAACATATGTTGACGCGAGACTTGTCTTCAGGGATTACATTACTGTTTACAGCAGAACTATCAGCGATAACTGAACAGACTCAGTTTGATCACTGATAGTGAAACACTAATACATATTAAATGTTTATAAGAAAGACTATCAGCGATAACTGAACAGACTCAGTCTGATCGGTGATGGTGAAACACTAATACATATTAAAACGTAATTTTCACTAAGTATAGAAAAGGGTCGTTATCAAATCAATGAGAGAGTTTGGATCAACAATTGATAATATAATATAAACATGATTTAATATGATTTACTTCAGATTTTTATTTCCCTCCCAAACTTCCCCCCAAATTAATTTCACCAGATCGACCACCACCACCAAATCATTCCTAAAATCGTTCCCCCCAAATCACACGCAGCGGCAGATCGACCACCACCACCACCACCGCCGTCCCCTTCACCGGCAGATCGACTACCACCACCGTCCCCTTCATCGGCAGCTCTCACCCCCCCCCCACCACCGTCCCTTCATACTCTAGTCGATCGACTTTTTTCTGCCACCACCACTAGCCACCACCACCACCAGCAACCACCACCACCAACAATCACGACCACCGGTCGACATTTTTCTACCGCTGTCGAGAGCCAGAGGTGAGTACAAATTTATGATTTATCCTATTTTTACTTTGATTCTAAAACAACATCAGTATGAGCTTAGGAATTTTTGATTTCGTTTTATGAAAGTTGATTTACGAATTTTTTATTTCGTTTGTTTTATGAGCTTAGACAAATGTTATGCGAGTTCAAATGTTAGAAATGTTCAAAACACTACATATAAAATAAACAAAGTAAGATCAACTGGGACTTGTTCATTTATTTATTCTAAATATTTTTCTGCCCAAGGTTATTTTTGTAATCAGATCGTGATTCTGTTCTATACAAGGAATTATATTTTGTCTCTTGACTAACTTTGATAAAAAGAAGAATAAGAATCTTCAAAAAAAATTAAGGGGAAAAGATAACAAGTATCCATTTTCCCAAGTCAAAATATGTGGGCATGTGTGCGAACTGCATATTTATCAGTTTGATGACGGGTTAGAAGCCTAACTAGCTTTATGTTTTTTCGACCATCCATATCTGCATTTCGTTAACTATGTTCGACATACAGTGAAAGTCCAGTAGCTTTGGGAAATTCACAGTTTGGCACTCATATAAATACATAAGTTTATTTATGAATTATGAATTAGCCTCAACAGAGTTACTTATTGAAATTGAGGATGACCTTCCAAATAGAGCTTTGCAGGAACACAAACATAATAGAAAAGATAAATAGAACTCAAAGCTAGGATATCCTATAGGACATGTGACCTTCTGGACTAGGCCAACTGAGATCAAAGAGTAAGAGGATCCCTACCCACCATTGGTAATAAAATTTTATTAGGAAACACCCACTAGAAAACCTAATTTTTTTCTGAAAAGATCCTATACCTATAAATTAAAGTCGCTTACCAAAAAATACTTCTACTTCCAAAGAGGAGGTAGGATAAAGCGCAAAGCAAAGCATTCTGTGGGAAGTAACCTAGGTATTTTCTGAGAATCTACTGAAATTATTTCTTCTCATACACTTAGTATAAAACATCACTTGACACCATCTATATTTTCTAGCGTATAGTCAGCTCAATTTCTTCAAATTGCAACAACTATTTGATGAGCAAAATTTATTAATACTAACCTACTTAACCGATTCTAAAACAAAATTTCATCAACCAATAATGTGCTCTATGTTTTGTATTTTACAAAGAGTACACATAAAAGATACTTCTACATCATGAGAATTCACACCAACCTCGATGAAAAGCTCGGTGACATTTATAAACTATCAAATGGCATAATCTCAATATGTGCATGGTTTGGGTTTCAAATAGCCCAATATGTGCATTTATGGCCTTTATGCGCACAACTCCAACCTTATATGTTCTGTATGCATGGTTTGGGTTTCAAATAGCCTAATAGGGGCATTTAGGGTTCAGATATGGGATGTTATCACTGAGTTGTGCACATTCTTTAGTGCAATATGCTCCAAGGTGTTACACGTTGAGGACTTGATTCAATTGAAGACAAGTATAGTTGAAACGATATGCAAGTTGGAAAGAGTCTTTCCACCTGGGTTCTTTGATTCCATGGAACACCTTGTGGTACATCTGGCACAAGAGGCACTAGTTGGGGGTCCGGTTCAATACAGATGGATGTATCTACGAGAGACGTCTAGGGTCCTTGAAAAAGACAGTGAGAAACAGAGCTAGGGTAGAAGGGTCGATTGTGGAGTCATATTTGGTGAACGAATTATCTACCTATTGCGCGTTGTATTTTGAACCAACGGTGGAGATGCGGCTAAACTGTGAGCCTCGAAATTTTGCCCCCGAATGTGAGTCTTCCGACCAACGCTTAAGCATATTTAAAACCCCCTGTCGTCCATTATACGATAAGGCCGGAAGACATTGTCAGTGATGCACGCGTCGTTAAACGCATAACAAGGTTTAAATTTATAAACCTAACTCAAACCTAATGATAGGGTAAGTAGGGTATAGTTCTTCTCAGGGAGTCAGTGGTTAAATTAATAATTCGTGTTAAAACCGAATGCACACGTGTCACAAAGATTGGCTACCGAATTTATCAATTAAGCTCAAAAATAATCTAACTAAAAACAAAAATCTAATTGTTACAAATAACACTAATTCAAAAGGTTTGGATTGAAAGTTGAATTAAACTATTAATCGAATAAAATTAAACTTCATGACTAACAAAATAACGCGAAAGCGAAATCCTTCAAAGCTAACAATACCTGTCACATATCGTTCGCAATGAAGAATTCGTAGAAACATTATTAAAAACTAAAAAATCAATATCACCTCAATCTAGGATTAACCATTAATTCAACGATCTTAATTATAAATAAACAAATAAACTACAAAATCTAATCGATAAATCAAATCAAATACTTTCAACAATAGCAAACACCGAACTCTAAAACCGAATTAAAATTCATAAATATCAATTACTAAGAAAATAACATTGGAAAAAACCTCAAACCTCTTTTGCGTCTCCAATTAAATCATCACTCAAATCTTCAATCATCATAGAACGAATCGCCAATCTTCGATCCTTCTCCGCAAATCCAATCAACAATTAACTTCTAAATTTTATAAAAAAAATCGAAACAGCAGCTAGGCTGCTGCCTGCTGCCAATGATCCCCCTAAGGTTTCTCTTCTCCTCTAATTTATGCCACAAGTTATACCCTAATTGCCTTTTTTAATGCAATTCACGAGTTGGGCCTTAATGGGGTGTGAACTGGGCTTCGAAGGCTGGCATTTGAACTGGGCCGAAGCTTGGTTTCCCATTTAAAAAATAAACAAGAGCCTTGCTGTGTGTGAGATTTGAACAGGCGACCACAGGCATGCTTACACACGCCTCTTACCAATAGGTTGTGGCTTCGTTGTTGAACATAAAGCGCCATTTATTTCCTTATTCCTTCTTTCCCAGCACTCCCAACTTTGGCAACAGTTTCGGCCTAGATTCCGCCCGAATTTCCGAAAACTCAAAACACGACCATTGTAGATCTATGTGTTAGGTTTCCAGATCATCTTTAAATCTCTTAAATTGGAGCTTAGACGAGTGAGATACGAACGAAATGCCACAGGCGCGCAAATCTGTCAAAAATCCTCGTTTTGTTCTTTTTCGCTTCAAATCGTTCCGAACCTATAAAAATATAAAAATGCATTAATATCGTTCAGTTTTATCATTTTAGCACATTAAAGATGGGCGATTGAAGAGAAAATAATATCGAATTAAACGACCGATCAGTCAGCTAGTAGAGGTAGATATGCACAAAACTCACACATATATCTTGCTTAATTGTGAAGAAGTCTTTCCTTTCATAACCATTTTTAATGATTGTATTAAACGTTCGGAGTCGTATATCGATGAAGAGGGACTCGACAAACGTAGAGGTGAGCAATTTGCTGATTGGTTTGAGAGCTATGTAAGTATACATATGAACTTTTATTCATCATCATTTATATGTACTTAATATAATATTACAAATGAAATAATGTCTTATAATATGGGATAAGTCAACCATCAACCCCTCAGCACGTCCATAATATTTTGAGAACTAGTATGAAATGATCCGTTGAGCTCTCACTAAGGATAAGATTCACTCAGTCACTCATGTGTTTTGGGTTATGTGTTTCGCTCGAGACATCCTCACATGACTGATACTCTACCATAGGCTTGAAAAAATTCTCATTCTCCACCGCTGGAAGTGCATGCAAGATACAAATCAAAAGGTCTTTTCCCACGGGTTGTAATGGTGGCAACGAGTAAGGTGGGATAATATATGGTGAAGTGACTTTTAAAACCTTTAGGACTAAGGGAGCATTATGAGCAATAAACCAAAAGCATGTCACATTGCGGTTCTCTTTGAAAACTTTTGAGCACTTTTCGCTTCATGACTGCAAGCCTTTATTCTTTTTCTTTCTTTCTTTCTTTTTCACACGGGGCATATACCGACTTTTAAACCCCTTTTTCGTGCCACTTTCTTTTTCTTTCTTTTTTCTTTCTCTTTTTTTTTCTTTCTTTTCTCTTTTTTTTTCTTTCTTTTCTCTTTTTCTTTCTTTTTTTTTCTTTCTGAGGCTTTCTTTTATACTATTTTCTTCTTTTGAGACCACCACTTCGAGATATTAACAATTTAGCTCATTGGTTTAATGTCACACCCCAAGTCTTAAGGTTGGGTAGGAAGTGTTTGGCTTTTGTGGCTTGTAGCTTAGGTGTGTCAAACGAACGGGTTTATAGGCTCAACATGGTTGATCAAGTGGATTGCATTTTCAGGGTAGGCTTTTTGGCTAAAAGTGGTTAACAATCACATCAAAGATGGCCTTTATCACTTTTGTATGCAAGCATGACTTAAATGCAATCTTAAAGAGAATAGATGCAAGTTCTAGAGAGACCAATGCACATGAGGTGTAATACACACATGAAGTGAAATGAGACTAATTTGGATGTTTTAGTCATAATGCTCAAATGTCTCACAGGTTAGATATGCTCACCCAATCAATCAAAGCTAGTTTCAAATAGCAAGACACACCAAGTAGTCTTAGGGACCAATCGACCATTTCAATAGTGTTGTATGTTCCTTAGAGTCTAACAAGAACTTTTCATTGTGCTCATGTATGTAAAAGAATTACTGCCCAAGAGCAAATCAATTCTTTAAGTTTTTTAACACCCCACACTTTATCATGCATTGTCCCCAATGTATGCCCTTGTGCTAAAGAACATGAATAAAGATGAGAGGAACAGAAAACTCCCCTGGACGATGTTCCAGTGCATGACTGGTGCAGTATTGATCAATCCATGTAAGCTCCGACCTGTAGGGGAATGTCATCCTTCGGCGTTTTGTCAGTACTTTCCTGTTAAAACACAACTTGGACCAACTTCGTTAAAGCACAATACAGATTCAATAGCAATTAATCAGAAAATTCCAAAATTTCCCCCTCCCCAACTTAAAGATATGCATTGTCCTCAATGCTGGGAAGTGGGACTCAATCAAAAGGGATCTCCGGCTCCAAGACAGATAAACAAAAACAAAGAGATAAATTAAAACAAACTTACTAACTAATCCTCATTTTCGCAGGGAAACGCGATTGCACTTAGCATGTGCAACAAGCCTTTTAAACCCCTAGGTTCCCCCTAGTGGACGAGTGAAGTCTCGTGAGGGTTTGCAGTGAACATACCCACAAAGTTCATTTAACTACGACTCAATTAACTGACTCGATTTTAAAGCATGCAAATAAATAAAAAGCAATAAAACAAATATACAAAATATACAGATAAATGGAACCGATACCATGACTAAGAGTCATATACCGGCTCGACAAGAGCCGTGGTCTCCAAAAAATAGCCATCGTGATCTCTAGGAGTGATGTATGGCTTCAGTCTTTGCCCATTTACTTTGAAGGATGCCCCGCCTTTCTCATCCTGAATTGTGACAGCACCATGTGGGAACACTTCTTGCACAATGTATGGGCCATACCATCTAGACCTCAACTTGCCTGGGAATAACTTCAAACGAGAATTATAGAGCCATACTTTCATCCCTACATGGAACGACTTTCGCGATATGTGTCTATCATGAAAAGCCTTAGTTCGTTCCTTGTATATGCGAGAACTCTCGTATGCATCTCGTCTCAATTCCTCTAACTCATCTAACTCGAGTCTCCGATGATCACCGGCTTCTTTCAAATCTATATTCAGCTTCTTGATTGCCCAAGCATCGCGATGCTCCAACTCGACTGGTAGATGGCAAGCTTTTCCATACACGAGTCGATATGGAGACATGCCTATGGGTGTCTTGAATGCGGTACGATATGCCCATAACGCATCTTCCAGTCGACTTGACCAATCCTTTCTATCAGGTCTCACGGTCTTCTCCAAAATATGCTTAATTTCACGATTCGAGACCTCGACTTGTCCGCTAGTCTGTGGGTGATATGGTGTAGCTATCCTGTGTGTGATCCCGTAGTGTTTTGCCAGAGCACTAAACTTCATATTACGGAAGTGGGTTCTGCCATCACTGATGATGACTCTCGGATACCCATGTCGAGTGAAAATGTGGCTCTTGACAAACTTGCATACTACCCGGTGATCGTTCGTTTTGGTCGCGATAGCCTCCACCCACTTAGAGACATAGTCAACAGCTAGCAGAATGTACAAATTACCTTGGGATGATGGAAAGGGACCCATGAAGTCTATGCCCCATACGTCAAATATCTCGACAGTCAGGATAGGGTTGAGAGGCATCATGTCCTTTCGTGAGATATTTCCCAGGCTTTGACATCGAAGACAGGATTTCGCAAAGTTTTGAGCGTCCCGAAATATGGTAGGCCAAAAGAATCCACACTCAAGTACTTTGATTCCTGTCTTCTTTCCACTGAAGTGTCCCCCACATGCATAACTGTGACAGTGCTTTAAAATATCTTCGTGATCACTGTCGGGGACACATTTCCGTACAATCTGATCTGGGCAATATTTGAACAGCTCAGGATCCTCCCAGTAATAGTACTTAAGTTGCGAAAAGAAGTACCGTTTTTGTTGAGTTGTCCAGTCAGCTGGCAACTTCTTCGCATCCAAGTAATTAACAATGTGTGCAAACCAAGGAAGTCTAGATATGGCAAATAACTGCTCATCTGGGAACGATCCCTGGACCTCTTCCTTGTTCGGGATCTGATCTGTGGGGATTCGAGACAAATGGTCGGCTACTACATTTTCGCACCCTTTCTTATCTCGAATTTCCAGGTCGAACTCTTGTAATAGCAAAATCCACCTAATGAGCCTAGGTTTGGCTTCTTTCTTGTCAAGCAGATGGCGAAGGGCTGAATGATCTGAGTAAACGATCACCTTCGCTCCCCACAGATATTAGAGGAATTTTTCCAATGCAAACACGACAGCAAGTAACTCTTTTTCGGTGGTCGTGTAATGCATCTGGGCTTCGGAGAATGTCCGACTAGCATAGTAGATGGCAACGGGCTTTTTATTCACCCGTTGACCAAGTACAGCTCCCATCGCTTCATTACTTGCGTCGCACATTAACTCAAATGGCAACGACCAGTCTGGTTTTTGCATGATGGGTGCCTCGACAAGCTTTTTCTTGATGGTCTCAAACGCCTCTAGACAGGCTTTATCAAAGACAAATGAATTATCCTTGGCAAGTAGATTGCACAAGGGTCGTGAAATGGCACTGAAGTCTTTGATAAATCGCCTATAGAAGCCTGCATGTCCTAGAAAGGAGCGGACACCCTTCACCGATGTCGGTGGAGGTAGGGTGGAGATTACCTGGACCTTTGCTCGATCAACTTCAATGCCACGTTCAGAAATCACGTGACCAAGCATAATTCCTTCTCGAACCATGAAATGGCTCTTCTCCCAGCTTAGCACTAAGTTAGTCTCCTCACAAAGCTTCAGCACTCTCTCAAGACTATGGAGACAACTTTCAAGCGTCTCGCCAAATACTGAGAAGTCATCCATAAAGACCTCCAATGACTCTCCCAACATGTCACTAAAGACTGACATCATACACCTTTGGAATGTCGCAGGCGCATTACATAATCCAAATGGCATTCGACGGAAAGCGAAAGTGCCGTAAGGACATGTAAATGTCGTCTTCTCTTGGTCATCAGGGTGTATGGCCACTTGATTGTAACCTGAATAACCATCCAAGAAGCAGTAGAATTTCTGGCCTGCCAGCTTCTCCAGTATTTGGTCGATGAAAGGTAAGGGGAAATGATCTTTCAATGTGACTGCATTCAACTTTCTGTAGTCGATGCAGACTCGCCATCCGGTGACGGGGCGAGTAGGAATATTTTCCCCTCCTCTCTCCACAATGGTGATGCCAGATTTCTTGGGCACCGTTTGTGTCGGGCTCACCCAAGGGCTATCAGAAATGGGATATATGATCCCGTCATCCAACCATTTGATAACTTCTTTCTTCACCACATCCCTCATGTTCGGGTTCAACCGTCTTTGAAATTCACGTGAGGGCTTGGCATTAGGCTCAGTGTGGATTCTATGCATGCATACCGAAGTACTGATCCCTCTCAAATCGGCTATCGACCATCCAATTGACTTCTTATGTTCTTTTAGAACAAAAATAAGCATATCTTCCTGATCAGGTGTGAGTGATGATGAGATAATAGCTGGTAGGGTGCCATCGTCTCCTAGGAAGACATACTTAAGGTGCTCTGGTAGTTGCTTAAGCTCTAGCACAGGTGTCTTTTCAAGTGAACTCTTGGGAGGTTCATGAGCTAGACTTGGCAATGGTTCAACCTTATGAGACCAGGGTGGTTGATTAGGCACAAGTGGCTCAGCAAGCAATGCCTGGACCTCATGTAAATCTACTAGATCAAGATCATCTTCCGATGAGATAGAAAAGTATCGAGTGAACAAATCCTCTTGCAGTATGCTTGAAGTGTATTCTTGGGTACATTCATCTGCAAAGTCTATGGAATAACACTCGGTCTCAGTCGGAGGGAAGGAGGATGGCGCAAAGATGTTCATGCGCAGTTTTCGATTACCAAAGGTAATGTCCATCACTCCAGATCGGCAATTGATTGTGGCGTTTGCAGTCGCCAAGAAGGGTCGGCCGAGAATCATCGTAGGGATTTTATCTCTACAAATGCCCTCGGTATCTAACACAAGAAAATCCACGGGATAGTAGAAATCCTCAATCTTCACAATCACATCCTCAAGCACTCCCCTCGGTGTCTTAACAGATCGATCAGCGAGTTGTAATAACACACTTGTTGCTTTGAGTTCACCAAACTCAAACTGATCATACACCGATCCTGGCAAGATATTCACACTAGCCCCTAAATCAAGCAAGGCACTCTTTATAGCGGAATTTCCCATAATGACAGGGATCAATGGAGCTCCAGGGTCTTTGCATTTTTGTGGTAGAGAACTAGATAGAATAGTGCTGACTTGTTCAGTAACTTCAATCTTTTTGGGGATTGAAGTCTTTTGTTTGCGCTTCTGAGTGCACAATTCTCTCAAGAATTTGGAATAAGCCGGGATTTGTTTGATGGCGTTTAGTAATGGTAGATTTATCTTTACTTGGCGAAAGACATCCATCATATCATCATTTTTCGGCCCTATTTTTCCAAATGGAAATGCCGCAGATTCATTTAAAGCGGTGGGGAATGGAACAGTGGGTTCTTGATTAGGCAATCTTGAACCCTCCCCATTTTGAGGTTTATCGGCATCCGATGTGATTGGAACTTGATTTGTCTCTTCAGACTCTACTCCCTGCTCAATCTCTTTCCCTTTTCCCTTTTTCGCTTGAGAGCTTTCATCATTTTTTTCAGGGAGGGGATCCAATTGACGGCCACTTCACAAGGTGATTTCGTTTACATGATCATGACTAGGATTTGGCTTAGTCATACTTGGCAGCGTACCCCCGTCCCTTCTATTCATCTGTTCGGCCAGTTGACCGACTTGTTTTTCTAAAGCAGCAACAGACTGATTAGTAGCAGCAGCAGACTGAGTATAGTTATTCATCATTGCCATTATATCTTGCAGCTTGCTTCTCAATTAGCGTTGAACCTTGTCTGTTGTTGTTATAATTATTATTATTACCACCAAAGTTTTGATTGTGACTTTGATTACCATGGTGGTAATTTCCAGAGTGAGAATGGTTGTGATTTTGTCCTTGAAATTTAGGCTGACTCGACTGACCCTCATGATGGTGGTTTTGGAACCGTGGTTGATTTGAAGGACCCTCTTGATTGTTTTTCCAAGAAAGATTGGGATGCTTTCGCCATCCTGCATTATAAGTGCTTGAAAATGGGTCTTGATTATGATTCACAAACCCCTGGGATTGATTTACGTTCTCAGAATAAAAAATTATGCACTCACTTGCAGAATGTGAAGAATCCCCACAGTGAGTGCATGCATTTTGAACCTGGAGAACATCATTTTTCTTCCCGGCTATCCCACCTAAAACAAGATCCATCTTTTTAGACAACTCACCAATCTCACTCTTGAATTCTTTCCTCAAATCATTTAACTCTTCAGCATTAGATACTGATGACACTGACCTATGAGTCGTCCATGAGAAATTATGTGATGAAAGGCTTCTACTATATGTTTCTAAGAATTGCCATGCCTCCTCATCACTCTTTGTCATCATCGTTCCCCCACTTGCAGCATTAACTAGACCTCGGTGAGTCGGGTCTAAGCCATCTAAGAATGTTTTTACCAAGATCCATTTTGGGGTATCATGGTGAGGGAAGGAACGAAGAAGCTCTTTCAGTCGATCAAACGCCTCGTGAAACTCTTCCCCAGGTTGTTGCTGAAAATTGGAGATCGCACGGCGTATCTCCGCAGTTTTCCTTATGGGGAAGTACTCGGCTAAAAACTTCCTCTGCATGTCATCCCAAGTAGAGATGCTCCTTGGCTCAAGTGATATAAACCATTGTTTTGCTCGCCCTTTCAGAGAAAAGGGAAACAATATGAGCCTAAGGTGGTCTCGGGTGAGACCTCGAATATTGTTGGTATTGCAGATGGCAATGAATTCGTATAAGTGATTATACGGTTCTTCTTTGGACAAGCCATGGAAGTTTGGAAGTGACTGAATGAGATGAGGACGAATCTCATAGTAAGTGTCATCATCACCCGGTAAGGATATCGGGGATGGGTTCTCGTAAGGGCCGGGTTGGAAATAAGTTTCCAGAGGAGGGTGATTTGGTGGTGGTGGTGGTGGATTTTCCATTTCTCCTTCACTATCACTCATTAAGTTTTTGTGGATCTCAGTCTTAGGCTTCTTGATTACAGATTTCTGATTTCTAGCTCGCCTTTCAGTTTCTTCTAATTCATGCACTCCAAATACAGGCAAATCTTTCTTAGATCTAGTGTGGTGCATGCAACTTAAAAGAACTAGTTAGACCTCAATCAGATCGAAACTTAGAACTACGTGACAGGCAACCTAATAAACAACTAAACTAAAAAGAGACAATAAAGTAAAGACTAAACTAAAAATAAAAACGCTAAACAAGACTACTTTTTTTTTTTTTTTAAAGAAGACTAACACTAAAAAAAACACACTAAAAGAAATATTAAAAATAAAGACAAGAAGATTTACCTGATCCGGGAGAGATCAAGCAAACAATCTGCAAAATACTATTAGAAGATATCGAGTAGCAATCTATTCAAATGGTAATGCAAACAAATAAAATTAACACAAACAAATTAATTTAAGCGCACAACTCCCCGACAACGGCGCCAAAAACTTGATGCACGCATCGTTAAACGCACAACAAGGTTTAAATTTATAAACCTAACTCAAACCTAATGATAGGGTAAGTAGGGTATCGTTCTTCTCAGGGAGTCAGTGGTTAAATTAATAATTCGTGTTAAAACCGAATGCACACGTGTCACAAAGATTGGCTACCGAATTTATCAATTAAGCTCAAAAATAATCTAACTAAAAACAAAAATCTAATTGTTACAAATAACACTAATTCAAAAGGTTTGGATTGAAAGTTGAATTAAACTATTAATCGAATAAAATTAAACTTCATGACTAACAAAATAACGCGAAAACGAAATCCTTCAAAGCTAACAATACCTGTCACATATCGTTCGCAATGAAGAATTCGTAGAAACATTATTAAAAACTAAAAAATCAATATCACCTCAATCTAGGATTAACCATTAATTCAACGATCTTAATTATAAATAAATAAATAAACTACAAAATCTAATCGATAAATCAAATCAAATACTTTCAACAATAGCAAACACCGAACTCTAAAACCGAATGAAAATTCATAAATATCAATTACTAAGAAAATAACATTGGAAAAAACCTCAAACCTCTTTTGCGTCTCCAATTAAATCATCACTCAAATCTTCAATCATCATAGAATGAATCGCCAATCTTCGATCCTTCTCCGCAAATCCAATCAACAATTAACTTCTAAATTTTATAAAAAAAATCGAAACAGCAGCTAGGCTGTTGCCTGCTGCCAATGATCCCCCTAAGGTTTCTCTTCTTCTCTAATTTATGCCACAAATTATACCCTAATTGCCTTTTTTAATGCAATTCACGAGTTGGGCCTTAATGGGGTGTGAATTGGGCTTCGAAGGCTGGCATTTGAACTGTGCCGAAGCTTGGTTTCCCATTTAAAAAATAAACAAGAGCCTTGCTGTGTGTGAGATTTGAATAGGCGACCACAGGCATGCTTACATACGCCTCTTACCACTAGGTTGTGGCTTCGTTGTTGAACATAAAGCGCCATTTATTTCCTTATTCCTTCTTTCCCAGCACTCCCAACTTTGGCAACAGTTTCGGCCTAGATTCCACCTGAATTTCCGAAAACTCAAAACACGATCATTGTAGATCTATGTGTTAGGTTTCCAGATCATCTTTAAATCTCTTAAATTGGAGCTTAGACGAGTGAGATACGAACGAAATGCCACGGGCGCGCAAATCTGTCAAAAATCCTCGTTTTGTTCTTTTTCGCTTCAAATCGTTCCGAACCTATAAAAATATAAAAATGCATTAATATCGTTCGGTTTTATCATTTTAGCACATTAAAGATGGGTGATTGACGAGAAAATAATATCGAATTAAACGACCGATCAGTCAGCTAGCAGAGGTAGATATGCACAAAGCTCACACATATATCTTGCTTAATTGTGAAGAAGTCTTTCCTTTCATAACCATTTTTAATGATTGTATTAAACGTTCGGAGTCGTATATCGATGAAGAGGGGCTCGACAAACGTAGAGGTGAGCAATTTGCTGATTGGTTTGAGAGCTATGTAAGTATACATATGAACTTTTATTCATCATCATTTATATGCACTTAATATAATATTACAAATGAAATAATGTCTTATAATATAGGTTATGACTTCTTCCGAACCCTCAATCGATCACTTGAAAGTTTTGGCCCAAAGACCGCTACGATGGGCTTGGACACACCCGGTTTTTTTTTGTAAATGGTTACAAGTTCCACACTCAAACTCATGGTAGGAATCGCACCACACATAATAGTGGAGTTTGCGTGAGAGGCTCTTGTTACTCAGAGTATGATGCAGACTACTATGGATTGTTGGATGAAGTGCTAGAGATAGAATACCATGGGTATAGACTCGGTCGATGTGTTGTCCCAATATTCAAATGCACATGGTTTGATACAGTTAACGACGTCCGAGTTCACCCAAAGCATAATCTCGTGGACATCAAACACAGATCAAGACTTCGTTCAGACGATCCTTTTATCCTAGTGTCACAATCTGAACAAGTCTACTATGTACCATATCCATCGAATGAATTAAAAGATTGGTGGTCTGTGGTGAAGACAAAGCCTAGAGGGGTCTATGAGTTGGCATCATCTACACAGGAAGTATCGGCCAACGAAAATGTGGATGGGGAACAGTTTTTCCAAGAAGATGATAGAATTGCACCCATAGGGGAAACAAAGACGTGGATGAACCCATCCGTCTTGTCACAGAGGGAGAAGACATCGAGGTTGCAAATGATGGTCACGACAACTGGATCTTGACGAGAGTGGTGATGAAGAGGAAGAGTTCCAAGACTCGGATAGTGACTCTGATGAAGAAGAAATTGACTCGTCTGATGACTCCTCAGATGATTAATTAAATAGTATTTTAATCTTAGGCTTACTAAACTTTGTGTACTTAGGGCCTTTATGTGTATCTCTAGCATATGCCATATGTTTGTGTATGTAATATGTTTATGTATCTCTAGCATATGTAATATGATTTTGTACTTAGGGACTTTATGTGCACAAACCGAACCTTATATGTTCTATATACATGGTTTGAATTATTGAATTCTTGTTGTATGCTTTCTAATGTTGCTTTGTAGACAATGCCACGTACGCGTGTTACTGGGACCGGACGAGGTACCCCTAGACGAGAGTAATGTCTGTGGCCTCTCTGTTCCGGAGCAGCTCCCGGCACAGAGGATAGCGCTAGCACCTCATGATGCTGACTCTTACGAGTAAATTCATTTCTATTAACTTGTTCTTTATATTATATGAATTGTTATTTGTATGGATATTAATTCAATTCCTTATGTAGTTGGAACGTACAAGAGGCGAGCCGGATGGCCACCCGGGTAAACCGAGGCTTCTTTACTGAGCCATGGCTTAGTTGGTCTCACATCCCTATGTCCCAAAGGGACAGGATGTTTGAGCGTTTTCAGGTTCGGATTGGATATTTAAATAATTATATATTTAATAGTTTTATTTTCAACTTAAGAATAACTAAACTTTTACGTACATAACCACTACACGTGGGACCCATCGCTGGACGCCCGGATGCGAGATATCTGGGAGAGAAAGTGTTCGAAACAATATAACGACAACCTAAGTACCGCCCGAAATAGAGCCGCCAGGATGTCCACAAACAATGGCCATCCCTATGATGAGAACGACCCCAACCGAGATATGAACTTGTTGAAGCCATACCCTCCAGGTTGGATCATCCCGGCTAAATGGAACGTGATGATCGATGGATGGAACAACCCCCATTGGAAGACAATTTCTGTGGGTTCGCGTAAGAACCGGTATACGGAAGTGGATGGCGTCATATCCAAGCACTGCAATGGAGCGATCACGTTCGGAGAGACATCGACTCGTTTGGTAGGACCTTAAATTGTTATAATTAACCATTGCTTGTTATTTAATATGTTATAATTAAACATGTTTGTATTATTTGCCCTTTGCAAACTAGACAAAAGGGTGCGCCACCGACGGGTTTGGAGCTCTTCGATGCGACCCACAAGACTAGACCAAAGAAGCGGTCGGTTTCGGATACCACGTCTTCATCCGGGGATTATGTGACTACGAGGTGTAGCCGGGTTGCGGTAAGTATTTAGCACAATACTTTAGAATATCTATATATATTTCATGTTTATATATCTATCTAGTTTGGGTTTCCATTTGTTGGGCAAACATTAGGATTTTTATACCGTATGACTTTATCTTAATGTGTATATATGTATATATCTATCTAGTTTAGGTTGCCATTTGTTGGACAAACATTAGGATTGTTTAACGTAGTTGGATATGTCCCCTTTACAGTCGTTATGTTGTCGAACTGAACCTTATATGTTCTATATGCATGGTTTTGGATTCAAGTAGCCTAATATGTGCATTTAGGGCCTTTATGCGCACAAACCCAACCTTATATGTTCTATATGCATTGTTTTGGTTTCAAGTAGCCTAATAGAGGCATTTAGGGCCTTTATGCGCACAAACCCAGCCTTACATGTTCTATATGCATGGTTTGGGTTTCAAGTAGCCTAATATGTGCATTTAGGACCTTTATGCGCACAAACCCAACCTTACATGTTCTATATGCATGGTTTTGGTTTCAAGTAGCCTAATAGGGGCATTTAGGGCCTTTATGCGCATAAACACAACCTTACATGTTCTATATGCATTGTTTTGGTTTCAAGTAGCCTAATAGGGGCATTTAGGGCCTTTATGCACACAAACAAAACCTTACATGTTCTATATGCATTTTTTTGGTTTCAAGTAGCCTAATAGGGGCATTTAGGGTCTTTATGCGCACAAACCCAACCTTACATGTTCTATATGCATGGTTTGGGTTTCAAGTAGCCTAATATGTGCATTTAGGGCCTTTATGCGCACAAACCCAACCTTACATGTTCTATATGCATGGTTTTGGTTTCAAGTAGCCTAATAGGGGCATTTAGGGCCTTTATGCGCACAAACCCAACCTTACTTGTTCTATATGCATTGTTTTGGTTTCAAGTAGCCTAATATGTACATTTAGGGCCATTATGCGCACAAACCCAACCTTACATGTTCTATATGCATGGTTTGGGTTTCAAGTAGCCTAATATGTGCATTTAAGGCCTTTATACGCACAAACCCAACCTTACATGTTCTATATGCATTGTTTTGGTTTCAAGTAGCCTAATAGGGGCATTTAGGGCCTTTATGCGTACAAACCCATCCTAACATGTTCTATATGCATTGTTTTGGTTTCAAGTAGCCTAATAGGGGCATTTAGGGCCTTTATACGCACAAACCCAACCTTACATGTTCTATATGCATGGTTTGGGTTTCAAGTATCCCAATATGTGAATTTAGGGCCTTTATGCATTGTTTGGGTTTCAAGTAGCCTAATATGTGCATTTAGGGCCTTTATGCGCACAAACCCAACCTTACATGTTCTATATGCATTGTTTTGGTTTCAAGTAGCCTAATAGGAGCATTTAGGGCCTTAAGTGCACAAACCCAACCTTACATGTTTTATATGCAGGGTTTGGGTTTCAAGTAGCCCAATAGGTTTGTCCCATTTACAGTCGTTATGCTGTCGAAATTGACTTGTTTGTATTTTGTAAAAACCACAGGGTGGGTATTCGACCAGTGTCACCCAAAGGTATGGCGATGATCCCAGCCAACATCCGAATTTTGATACCGAGTTGTGGCAGGAGGTTTCTGGGGGAGTGAAGAAAGGTCGTACGTTTGGGTTCGGGTACCACAAAGATCCCAACGCGATCTTGAGTGGGACATCCTCGGGTGGTGCTTCTTCTTCTTCTTCCCGACAGGTGCGTACCACATTTCATTATATGAGATTTATCAATTTATTTTATAATTCATGTTAAACTTCTTCTAATGTCTTTTTTTATTTTATAGGAAATTGAGGATTTAAAGACCCAACTTCAGGAGTTGAAGGAGCGGGAAGAGAGACGTGAGGCGGAGGAAGCCTCACGTCGGGCGGAGGAAGAGGCACGCCAACGGGAACGTGATGCCTAGTACGAGCATATGTGTGACTTGATAAAGCATTTCTGTCATTCCCAGCCAGGGATACCGCCACCGCCACCCATGTGATGAGCTGTTTAATATTTGAACATTTGGAATGTATTTTGTAACAACACTTTAACACTTGAACAATGTATTTTATGTTTTTGTTAGTTGTATTTTATGTTTATTTATAGTTTTGGTAGTTTTTACAGCTTTCAACTGTTTTTTACTGTTTTTAGCAGGTTATAAAGCAGAGTTTTTAATGAAAAACAGGGTTTTTAATGAAAAAAACTGGTTTTTCTGTTGTCGATTTTTAAAATTTTCGGCGGATTTTCGGCGGAATATTCCGCCGAAATAATTAATTAAATAAATATATAGTTTTCGGCGGAATATTCCGTCGAAAATCCGTCAAAACATTTTCACCAAAATATGTTTCTTTAAATTAATTAAGAATAAATAAAAAAATAAATATTAAAAATTTTCGGCGGAATATTCCGCCGAAATTCCGTCGAAAATGTTTAATTTTTTTAATTAATTAATCGACTTATTTAAAAATTAAAAAAATTTCGGAAAAGTTTCAGGCGGAAAAATCCGCCGAAAATGCCGCCGAAAAACATTTTTTGCGGCACCCCGGATTCCGTCCGGCCAAATCCACCGAAAATCCGCCGAACCAGTGATTTTCCGGCGGATTTTGGCCGTCGGAAATGCCCTTTTTTTGTAGTGTTAGCGATGGAAACTTTCGTCAATGATACCTTTTTTTTATAAGAGTGAGAGTATTTTCAACAGATTATATATTATTTTTCTAAAATTATATAAAATTATATACGTTTCTAAAAGAAATAAATTTTTTTATGGTAAACTACATAAATACAAAAGTAATTAAATCATATTTCATCTTATTATAATAAAAAAAATCAAACGTTTTATTTATTTTCCAATTAACAATTTTGTGGACCATCTTTCGAAATAGATTTAAATCATCCAAATTTAGAAAAGCATACTAATCATGTATTGATGTATACATGTTATGAAATCTTTTGTAATTAACTTCTTTGTCGTAATTAATATCCGTCACCATTTAATATTATTAATGGACAACATTAATTTATTTCACTTCTAAGTTCTAATAAAGGTTTTTTTTTTTTATGTTTTATGTTTTTTTTTTTTGAAGTAAGAGGCCTTGCTTAATCAAACAAATATCTTTTTTATTTATTTATGGCATTTTTATTTTTTGACGATGATTTTATTTTAATTATTTTAAACTCATTTAAATATTCATTTGGCACTATTATTATCCAATGGCCCGTACCTTTTGATTTAGAGATTAAACAATTGGGCATGCTATAAATGTGGAATTGGCGTGAGATCCTCTTCACTCAATAATTATATATATTTTAATTATATATCAAATTAAATACTAAACACAGAAGATTCAGTTACAAATCGCTGTTATAATTTAAATTTAGTCACAAAATTTTGTAACCTCCTTACTTTTGTCTCATCCACCTGGGTAAAGGAGAATTCATAATTTTTTTGGATGATGACGTAAAATAATTACTTTAATATAATATGAATAAAAAACTTATTATAAAATAAAATAAATATAAAATTTTATTATACTTATAAATTACAATATAAAATAATACTCCAAAAATCAATGTAGTTTAAATGATTTACATTTAAACTTTTGTTGTTTCACAATTATTGTAAAGTCTCAAGCCTAGTGAAGCTAGTTGGTCTGGTCTAATAACTTCAAATACAACTTCAAATAATGGTTGAAGTTATTAGTAGCACACAACTTTGAGCTTAATAATTCACTTTTTTTTATCTATGTGGGACGAGTTGTTACAGACTTCATCACTAATTAAACTCCTAGCATACTCGTATGGCCTTTCCAAAATCTTCTGCCTTGTAATCGACGATGTGAGATTCGTCTAAGATACTACAAATACTCCTGCCCCTTTTGAGGATTCATCACGTCCAATGAGGTTCCACACCCTCCCCCCCCCCCCCTCTCATCTTGATGGTACAAGGATCTACTACCATTTGTGTCATCTAAAGCCCAAACCACCAGGTTAACCTAATAACTTCGAAATTAACTTAAAACTATGATGACAGTTATAAGTAGTCCACAACTTTGAGCTTATAAGGAGTTCATAAATTTAGTTTTCTCTGTAAGTAGTACATCATGTTAAAATTATCACCATTATAACTCAAATTTAACTTTGATTGTGTAGCCTTTCAAATTTTGGATAACGATACCCATTGATTGCACAAAACATTTCACGTGGTTATACCTTTAAAAATCGTAATTTCTTTTACTTAGGACAAAATATTTTGTGGTTACCTGGACCACCCTTGCCCACTCGTAAGTCGTATCACTCATCAAAACGATGCCGACGACATTTTCCGTCGAAAATTCGTAGGAAAAGACCTTCTCCGATGGATTTCTAACGGAAAATGTCCGTCGGAAATTTTCTGGTCAGAAATGTTTACCGACGACTTTTCCAATAGAATTTTTGTCGATCAACATAGGCATTAAGCTAATTGAAAACTCCTTCCCTTCAAGTTCAAGAGTGCAACCCTTCAAGACATCACGAATTAATATCTGATCACCATTTGCTATTTCTACCACTAAAGCATTCTCTAAATTACTAGTGGGTATAGCAAGCTTTTGGCAAAACGAATCAGATATGAAAGAGAAACTGGCACCCGAGTCAAAAAACACACGCACAGGTATGGAGTTTAGGAGAAACGTACCTGATACCACATCGGTCGATGTCTTGGCTTCTTCAGTTGTCATCTGGAAAGATCGAGCCGGAACCCTCGGAGGATTCTCTTTCTTCTCCGGAGCACTACCAGTCTTCCACTTCGGGCAGTCCTTTCTGAAGTGCCCTGGTGCCTTGCATTCATAACAAACAAGCCCTTTCTCTGGGCAATCTCTCGTGGGATGATCGGTCTTCCCACACTTAGCGCAAGGGATGGGGTTGGAGTTACAAGTACCGTGGTGCTTATTTTGGCACTTTGGGCACCAACTCACCTCTCGGCGGTTATCAAAGTTTCCTCCCCCATTGAATAGTCTTGACCTCTTGAGAGGCCTGGGATTGCTCTCCTCCCTTCTATTTCCCCACCACTAATATTTCTTCTCTCCCCCGAGAATAGACATCCTTCATAATTTGTGCCTCCTCTATCATCTCTCGGATAGTTTCGGACCATAGACATCATGTCTGCCGGTAGACCTTTGAGGTAGGCCTTGATCTTGTCTTTCTCAGTAGGGGCCATATGCCTCACCAAACTTAGCTTCTCCATGAATTGTCGGGTGTACTCCCTCATCGACATGCTTCTCTTCTTAAGAGATTGAAACTCTTATTTGATGGGGTTCATAGCCTTCTCATTGTAGTACTCGTCCATAACCATCTTCTTATATTCGGCCCAAACCAATTGGGCCAGAATAGTATCCGAGAGGGTGGAATTAGTGACATTCCAACAAATAAGTATCGGGCCCCTAAGCATTTGGGAGCCAAATCTCACTTTATGATTCTCCTTGCATTCGCAAGTATCGAAGGCTTGCTCAATTTCTTGAATCTAGATCATACACGACACTAGATTGTTCGACCAGAAGAACTCCGGTGGTTTGCTACACAAGAAGGACTTTTAGGAGCAAGCCCTTCTACATTGCCTCACGTCATTTAGAAAGGGCTCTTCGATAGGGATCACATTTCTGATACCCTCGGATCCACCCACCATTACCACATTCTCGGCAACCGTCTTATTCCTACGGTTGCTGACATCCCTGTCTTCGATTGCCTTCAATAGGAATTCTTGTTGCTTGGCCATAACTTCGTTCATCATAAACATCATGCTGGCCATCATCTTCGACTGAGGGTTCACCTCACGAGTGAACGGTTTGGACGAATCCAAGTCAACCCTTGCTATAATCTCGGGCCCTCCACCCAACAATGGTGGCACAGGCAGGATTACCGTTGTCTCAATCCTCTGTGGTTGGTCGGCTGTAGAAGCAATTGCCTCGTATCCATCAACATGGGTGCCGGTCTACCTTGTGTGCTTACCATCTTAATCTGTCACACACACGAGAATGAAGGTAAGGAATATGTTATAAGAATGATCTTAGGAGTTCTACCCAGTCTCACAAATCATCATTTAACATATCAGCTTAAGTGTAGGTATCTTACATTCATACCTAGTTCACTTAAACTAGAGTTCTGATACCAACTTGTAACACCCTAAAAACAAAGGTAAATTTAAAGCTTAAAACTTACGAAATATGACATCTTAATAAATGAAAATCACCCAAAAAGGGGTAATAGTAATACCGTTTACAATTTCTATAAATGGACATTAAGGTCAACAACATACTAATCTAAAAAGTTATATATAGATTATTACGGTTGTCGGCTCAATCTCCCAAAAAGTATCTATCTTTGTATGTACACCAATCTTTCAAAAGATTAAATCCAAAAGATGTCGCTAACGGTCTAACACTCGTCCCTCAACCCTTGTGCGACCCGCCGGTAGAAGAACCTGTAATACATATCATTTGAGAAAAAGTATTAGGCTTTATGCCTAGTGAGAACAAACATTTTATATAAATCACTAAAGCGTACAATCGATAATGAAAGACTTTTAAACATGATAAATAGTTTTGCTTTCCAAAATTACCACATACGAACCATACGGTCCAAAACATCTCACGATAATGGGGGAGACCCGATTTCCAAGGATTGTGATGGAACACAAAAGTAAGCCACTTTCCAAGTTGTGAGTTCAATATTGGGATCAAGGTCACAAGCTTATCGACTCGTACTCGGATGTGGAAGAGGGCACCCAATGATCATAATCACACTCATTCACTAGGATTATATTTACGGTCCATGGCTGGTATCCGGTCCCACATAACCGTACCAAGTTGAATCGAGGACCCAATGTCTTAACTAGTTACAAACGGGAGTTATCCTACAATTAAGCCGACTATATACCTATGGATCCAATTGTAATAGTCTAAGACTTGTCACAATTACATTAGTGACAAAAATATAATCACTCATATAGTTTTATTAACACATTTGCATAAAATGCAAATATTTGTATAATCACTACCATGTGGAACCAAGTCCGTAAGATGGTCAAGCATAGACCATTTCCATTTCCAAATGCAAATCATTCCCAACGTTCACTTTTACTAAAATAAGCCTAAAAAATAGTGAAAATACTACATATGACCAAGATGACTCCATTTCAGGTGTTTTAACCATAAATATGTAAGTTTAATCACATTTTATATCTCAAATCATACAACTCTTTATCATACCTTAAAATGGTAAAAACTCTAAAAATCCCCAAAATCCCAAGTTAGGTCAAAATCTTTTCAACAAGGAAATGTAAACAGGGAGATGATTAAAAGCCTAAAAAATTAGTTTTGACATGTATAGATTTTAAAAGATAAGAATGAACACATAAATTAGGTTTTGTTAGAAAAACTTAGAAAACCTTAGGTGAAACTTGAAGATGAAGATAGAGATGGAGGGTTCTTGGTCTCTAGCTTCTTCTCTTTAATTTGATGGAGTGACGACACTTCAAGACCCAAGGATTTGTGCAATTAATGCTCCAAAATCGCCATAAATGAGGTAGGTTTGTTCTTGAGAGAGTGTGAAGTGAGAAATGAGAGAAAGCTGAAATCTCGTATTTGACAGCTACCTGCACACTGTGTGCGACATTGCCAGAAGACTATATATGCCATGGCAATGTCATTTAGCGTTGTCTCCCAGGTCCTCCACTGGCCTATCTCATGGCTGCTACTTTACCAGGTGCAACTATGACACTGTCATAGTCATTGGGCATTGTAGTCGGACCTGTACCAAGTCCGAAAACTCGAATTTTCTATGCCAACACCTTCGACACTTTTAGGGACCGTATGAAATGATTTCTTAACATAAATCCTACCATTTATAAGTTGCAAAGATGTACGAGTTGACTTTTACTTACCGAAAATTTCGGACGTTACATATGAGACAAATAAAATGTTGAAACAATTGGATCTTCCGAAAGAAAAAGATTCATGCTTGGAAAAACCACTTCATGCTATTCTATAAAGAATATGCATATTATTGTTGTTTTTGAGTGTGTGGAGAACTTTATTATATGGAAATCGGATGAAATAATAAGGCACCTAATTTGGTTTTGACGTACTTGTTGATTACACCTAGATTACAAAGGTTGTATATGTCTAAAAATGGAAAATGAGTTGTCTTGGCACATGATCATCAGACTCAACCGGGAAAAATGGTACATCCAAGTGATGAGAGGCTTGGAAACATTTTGATAGGAACTATCCAGATTTTTCTCAAGTGACTAGGAATGTTCGACTTGGGTTATGTACAGATGGTTTCAACCCTAATAACTCGAATTCAAATCCATGATTGTTTTGGCACGTGTTTCTTATAAAGGACAATTTTCCACCTTGGGTATGCATCAAAGAGTTCTATGTCTACCTAGCCTTGCTGATTCCCGGAAGGAAAAGCCCTGCACAGAATTTTGATGTATTTCTAAGGCCCTTAATCGACGGTGAAGATGTTGTTCAATGAGGTTGTCATTACATATGATGTTTATCATAGGTACAATTTCACAATAAGTGATGTATTATTGTGGAAGGTGAGTGACTACATTGCATATGTCATATTGTCTGGTTAGAGCAGGCATGACAAGTTAGCTTATCCATATTGCATGGATAAGGCAGGTTCATTCCAATTACGAAGTGGAGGGAAGTCATGTTGGTCTGACTGTCAAGCACACACCTGTTCGTTTAGCTCATCATATGTAACAACCCAACCGAGACAGCAATATAACAAATAAATCATAATAATAACTCATGCCAAAATGGCCCCAAACGTACAATTTAATTCCAGGTTTGCAACGGCAACCTATACGCAACTGAGATAAAGTAAAAACTAAACTAAGGTGACGGTCTTCTATGCATTTCCGCTACACCTTCTTTTAGCCTTTACCAGCTCTACCTAGATCACGTCTGCCTGAAAAGGGTTTTTAAAATTTGAAAGAGCGAGTGTTAGACCAACGGTCTAGTGAGTTCCCTCTTACAACAGTTTTTAAACCGACAAACAAGCAAGGATTTATCATAAAATAAACCATTTTCAGCTTCAAGGAAAATATTTAAACTTTCAGCAAACTTCTCAGCTTACACTACCGCCACCCTAAGGTGACAGTGTGTCTGTGACTCACACTGCCTTTGTTGGAACACACCCCTAACGGCATAAACGGAACACCCCCCCATGTATGCATACATTTCCACCTTAACAACAATAATAAAACATCTTTAACATTTAAATAAATCTCGAAAGTAAATATTAAAGCAACATCATTTCAAAGCTTGTATATAAACTCACGTACATAGAACATAACTTCTTCATCATAAGAGACTTTAGTTCAGAAAACTCACCTGAGGTCCCTTGCTTAAAAATTTGTGTCTACTCTTACGACTCGAACAAATCCTATAATAAACTCCCGACATCTTCTAATTAAATATGAAATTCGACTAACACCCTATAGTTCTCGATCGAGTGGTTGGGCCAGTTTAATCTAATAGAACCCGGCCTACAAAAACTTATCAATCCCAACATGATAGCAACGTACAATTGGGCCTGCTAAAATAACTGCCCAAAGCCCACGCGAAATAGACCAGGGTCGCGGCCCACATCTCCCTCTCCCGGATTGGAACCGACCGGGGCTTCAGCGCCCGGTGTTGACCAGCCCGCCCAGAGTCGACCGGGACTTCACTGCCCGGTGTCGACTGGGGCCATCCCGCCCGGTATCGACCGGGGTTAAGGCTCCCGGGGTCCCCCGACACTTTGGTGCCCGGGGTCACCCGGTTCCCCACTTCATGGTCCGGTCGATCGACCAACAGACCTCTCGCCCAGAACAAATTGCCAAAACCATCTCCAACATCGATCGGGGATCGATTGCAAACCCAAAACCCATTCAACGATTTGGATACTTAATTTCTATGTCTAAAATAACATTTCCACGATAATGATAATCAAACTTCAATCCCATCGACTCCCATCATACAGATTAACCAAAAAGAAACCCGAATCAAACAATTCCTCAGATTCCTCCAACAAACCCCAAACCCAATACTAAAACTGCTACTAAACATCAAGTAAAGAAGGTTTTGGTTAGAAGGAAGCTTACCTTTAGGAGGAATCTATGAAACCTTGAAATCTCCAATAAGTCGTCCTCTTCCTTTCCTCGTTCCAAAAATCGCCCTAGTCCCTCCTTTCCCTTTTCAGCCGCCGATCAATAACAATATGAGGTCATTAGGGTTAAAAGCCCTTTTTAAACAATGTTACATCTAGCCCCCTCATCTTTGAGTCTTGGCCAACTTAACACCCAACTTTAACATTTAAAACTTATACCCAGTTATTACATCATATATATATATATATATATATATATAGTTTTGATTATTATTTATTGGCAAAGATAGAATTTATTTAAATTAACCTGCCTCATTTTACATATCTAGTTTGGGTTGCCATTTATTGGGTAAACATTAAGATTGTTTAACTTTAATCCGTTTCATCATATATATCCAGTTTTGGTTGCCAATTGTTGGAGAAGCGTTACAATTGTTAATCTTTAATCCATGATCGTTTTATATATCTAGTTTGGGTTGCCAATTTTTGGGAAAATGTTAGGATTATTTAACTTTAACCTGGTAAGCATCCGATTTATAGCGTTTATGCTGCCCAACTTTTGAATTTTACTTTTAATGTTTTTTATAACTATAGGATCAGTAACATGATAACTTTAGCTAGAACAACTAGGAAGATGTCAGTGCCTATCCTCCCGTTGATCTGGAGCTGTGGAAGTAGGCAGCATGCGGGAGCAAGAAAGGCTATCTATTCGGCTTCGTGTACAATGTAGATCCTCTATTTATTCCGGGTCAGGGTAGGTCATGTACTAGCATCAGTGATTTTTGCAGTTGCTCCGCTAATGTTCGGGTTTATACTCCTTTTTTGTTGCAATGTCTAACTATAATATTTGTAGGTTGTCTTATATATGTAGGTTGAAGATTTAGAGGCCCAGAGTGAAGAGTTGAAACGTGGAGATGAGGAAAGGGCGGAGGCAAGTTGGAAACAGATAGAAAAGATACAAGAGATGGTAGCCAAATTCACGCAGTCTAAGTTTCAGTTTTTGCCGAGTGATCCGTCGTTTCAATAATTTGTTGGACATGGTGTGTAGGGAATATATACTTAATTTTAATTTGTAATTTGAATTTTCCACCGGAACAATTTGTAGTTTTTAAATTTGAATGTATGGTATTTGCATTTTCGTTTGTATGTGTTGTCTACAGTTTTTAGATTTTTTTTAATTTACACGTAAAATGTTTTAAAAAGAGCAAAAAAATATTTTTTAGGAATTGGAGGCGGATGAGTGGTTGAAATTCGGCCGGTAATAATTTCCCGGCTTTAAATTAAAAAAGAAAAAAAATAAATCCGCCAGAAATTAAATAAAGCAGCGGCGAATTACTAACAGATATATCCGTTGCTGCATTTATTATACTATTTTATTATATAATTAATTAATTAATTAAATTATTCACCGGGAGATGAACTGCGAAATATCTGTCGATGATTTTATCCACCCAAATATTAATTCATTTTTTAAATTAATCAAAAAATGTTCACAAACGAATTTAGCTGCGGACAATATCTGCTAGTAATCCGCCAATAAAGTCAATCACCGATCAAGATGTTAGCGACAATGTTATTTCGTTAGTAATCAGCCGCTGATTTGTTTTACCTGCGGATTTTTCTGTCGATGGATGGAGATGTGTTGTTTTTTAGTGATATATGCTTAGATTTATTGTTTATTATGTAAAATCTTTGATAACTGAAGATGTATCTTAAAACTATTTAAAAAAAAATACAAATAATAGACATGTTTTTGTGTTTATTATAGCAACTAGCTTAAAGTCATGGTGGATGCAAGTGCAGACACAATAGTGTAGTCAAGAAAGGATTGCCAAGAATGGTGAGTCCAACTATGAACTAAACCCTCTAAAGATTTCAATGATTGTTTATTTTGTAAAATAAAACTTAATACTTAGAGTGTTACATTGGTTAGAGTTGAACTACATTTTATCTATATATGATTAAATAAATGTTGAGTTCAAGAGAAAAAGAAAAAAGCAAGGAACAAATCATGATCCTCAATTCAAGTTTAATCAACAGTGGATGACGTTTTTATATTTAGTAGGATAATATTTAAATTAAAAGGTATGAATGAATTAAGGGTTTATTAATTAAATAGATTGATGATAAAACTGGTTTTAGACAAAAGTTGATTTTTGAATTGTGTTTTTTTTTTCTTTTAAAAAAAAATATACTTATCCCTTTTCTAAATATAAATTATCTTAAATATAATTAATATTGAAGTAAACAATTTGTATAACAAAACAGGTATTTAATTTATTTCATATCTAGATCATATAGTGAAAAAAAATAACGAGGTCTTCAAAATCTGGATGATAAATATACTTAACACACGATCACAAGTATTATACACCAATAAATAACCATAAGTATATTCACATGTGAATACATTACATCACGTTATTAGTATATGCACGAATTACTATTAGTACATTCATACGTGTGAATATAAATTAGAAGCGGTGGTTGAGAATAATTTGTTAATATGAAAACTTAAAAAAAAATGGATGTGAAATCAATTTTTTTTTGGATATAAGTTGTTCATTCAAATTTATTTTTAAATATTTAAATTTAGTCGATAATGTATGTTAGTTTTACAAATAAAGATTTATTCAAATGTAAATTAGAAATGATTTTTTTTTGTACGGCAACTTGGGCTAAGCCCACACACACACGCACCCGCGGTATCCGGGCATCCAATTGGGCAGCACCGACTAATCCGCGGCGACCCGACCCAACCCAAATTGACTGAACCCGCCCAGGTACGACTAAGCCCGGTCAAGACCGAACCCGCATACCCATAGACTGGTATGTCCGTAAACCTGGACCCGAAGGCCGACTCAAGGTCTGGGTATCGCCGAAGTGCATCCCCCATGATTCGAACCCTGGTAGATAGGCATACCATGCACTATCCCCCCAGGAACTTACCACTAGGTTGGTACCTCTTTGATGTAAATTAGAAATGATGATTCAAATTACTTACATGTTCTTTTTAATTAAAAAATCCATTTAATGGATTTTCTCTTGATCACTTTATATATACAAATAATGTTAAGAGTTATGTTTATCAATTAAAACAACATACAAATTCGTTAAAAAAAGATAAATAATAATTATTATAGGATTCGTTGATTAAAAAAAGAACCAAATCTCTCAATATATTTTTTGGAAAAGGTGTGGATATCTTATAAACACGTTTATCTATATAATTTATTTGCAAAGAGTGTACCACGACGATATTTGATGTATGTTTGGTGGAGTGAAATATGGAGTCAAATATGGCAGCAAGAATATATTCTTTTTTCTTAATTAAAATATAACAGCAATGCATACGATTCACACCGAATTTGATTGTGTATAAATAATATGTGGCCACTTCATAATTGAATTTATTTAATTTTGTTAATATATTGTAATATCTTTTTATAATATAAAATATTAAACAACACCACATAGCTTTAAAGTTTCTCAACAACCATGTATATATTTTTTTATTGTCTATGATTTTCCTACTTTCGGCCTATTTTAGCAAACTAGTCATATACCCGCGCACGATGCGGTGCGAGAGTTAACTTTCTTGTAAATTGTGATTGAAAAATTAATACGATAAAATGTTATATATTATCTAAATTATGGGTTGTTTGCAAGTAGAATATTATCATGAAAGCCAAATGAAAAATATTAAGGTTGAAGCTTATAAAAATCAATCATTTCGTATAGTTATGTACCTGATCGCAATGCGTCGCGAAACATCTTGAAATCGAAACCAAGCACTGGAGAAGACAATTATGTTTCATTTTTTTTCAATTTCCTTCATTTTCGACGTTAATTTTATGGATATATGTGGTTTTTTATCACATTGGTAAGTTGTTTATTCCTGTTACACGAACCACTTGCAATTAAAAAGTTTAGTTAAATTGTCACTTAGTTGATTAAAGTTTAGGCTCCAATACTTCACTCAAGTGATTTCACCGCAAAATAACCTTCCAGGTATTATTTCTGGTAATCATTTAAATAGTTGTCAAGTATGTGCGTGATAAAAATAAACACGCCTGAATGAATTAAACCCAATATAATCACATCAAAACTAATCAAACAATTCATTTAAACATCGCAATTCACAATTTAACTAATCCCAATGTGAATTTAGGCAAAGGATCGTGTGAGAAGTTGAGTTAATGGTGAGAAGCGTGAGAAGTGGATCTGAACCGTTGATCTCTTTTAATCTCAAGTCCTCACATGAATTGCGGCTTAGAAGAGAATTGATCTGGTACATCTCGGTTCATCTTATCTCGGTGCATCTTATCCTAATGTGCATCAATTTCTCATCAAACGGTTGGTAACCACTTCTCACCGTTAACTCAACTTCTCACCGGAATCCAACCCTGTGAATTTAACCTAACATTAATACGATTAAAAGAATTCAAAATGATATATAGGATTATTCACTTAATTTCAATCAAGGAATAAATTTCTCACCAATTCAGTTAAACCTTAATCCAAACAGTAATGACGACATTAAGAACTACCATTCATATTCAATTGTCAACATATAAGATGTTCATATTTAATCTGCATGACGATGTAAAACCAGCAGCTCCATTGTCTGTACTTACATTCAATCGAGATCGAGTCAAGGTCTCATACAATCATGTATGAATCATTAATGTATTTTTCTGTAAAAACTTACACTACTCGAATGTATCACCTCTGTGTGTTTGTCAAGAATCTGCATTCATCGTTTTCAGATTTGCACCATCCATCTTTGATTGATTGCATAAACTCGAACTCCAATCAATTTCTGCTGTTATTTGTCATATTTCAACTGTATCTCGCTTGTAATTTCACGGTGTTAAAAAAACCGCACGACCATTTTAACCCGGTCGAACCATGATAAAATCGGACAAATTTTGGTGGTTTGAGCGGTCTTACAATCCGGTCTTACTGAAGAATAGTTAAACTGCATATGTGAAGTCACGTTTGCACTTACCTTGCAATAATTCTTTTGAATATGCATATGTGAACAGAAAAAATTCATTTACCAATGATTCACATATGAATCATTCATTCCCACGTTGTCATGCTTTTTGTCTTTCTCATTTGAACCATCCTTTAGTAAAGTAGTATATGACTTGAAGAATGAAGTTTTTTTATTTTTTTTATCTAGTATTCAAGTGTTGTGACTGAATTTTGGTAAGCATTGACGACTATTTCTAAAAGTCTTTTGTAATGTTGTTCACATTTTTGTCTTGTGGGCATGCGAAGTAGTGTATATGCTTAACTTTTGGATGATCTCGTATATAAAATAAGAGGGATAATAAAAGGGAAAGAGAGAGTTTTCATCAGATATTACAGAAAGAATTAAGACAGAACTGGAAACTGGGGGAATGAGATATGTTATACTTACTCATGGTCCTTAATGCTCTTGGGACATGCAGCTTTTGACAATCAACTAAAACATGTCCTTTTATGAATTTCATTCACATCATCATCCCTCTTAACTACATCAACATCCCTTTCACCAGATGTTAGATGCGTGCATATGAAACACAAATGTGTCTGATATATGGACATGTTGACTGATATAGACCCCTTGAAAGAGAAAAACAAATCAACACACATCAGATAAGCATGAAGCAACATTTAAGAATGTTGAAGTCTGAAGCAATGGAACAAACAGACACCTGTCAGAACAAAAACATAGTTAAAGCAGAAAGAGAATAAGCAAATAAGAAGCAACATTTGATGTATTATGGAGCAGATGCCTAGTTTATAGTAATTTTGATTGAAGTCAAATAAAATAGTATTGATGCTTTGACATGTATGCAATGTTTTAAAACCAGGGTTGACCCGGCCGGTTCAACCGGGAACCGGTGAAGAGACCGGGTCAATTACGACCGGTTTTTTGGGAAATTACGGCCCGGATCGAACCGCCGGTTTTTTGATAGAACCGGTTCAACCGGTCTTATTGAACCGCTAAAAACCCGGGTTGGCCCTGTTAAAAAATCAATTTCGTATAACTTGATGTAAAACTTGTTGTTATGTGTATTTTTAATGTTTTAACTTGTGGACATCAAATTCTTGGTTATATATATATATATATATATATATATATATATATATATATATATGTGCAAGGAAAATGAAAAATACATAAAATTTCTTGAAACCGGCTCAACTACCCGGTTGAACCGTCTCAACCACCCGGTTGAACCGTGACCCGGTCACCACACGGGTCAACCAAATCACCAGTTTTTAAAACATTACATGTATGTCATGTCAACTACTCACACAATTCATGTTACTTGAATACTAAATACCACCAAGTAGCTATCCCACCTAATCTTGGCAGCTGACCATTGCTCTCTTGGGACCCTAATATAACTATATGCTAAAACTATGTCCATTTAATTATTGGTCACTTGATGAAACCCTAACGAATCTACGTAAATGTATGATTAAAGTTGTGCATAAAGGAATAGAACAGGTTGTTTTAAGACATGGTTTACCAACACATGAAATTTTTTTGACTACTTATTCAACCTCATATCACGAGTATTAACATTCACAAGTATGCTCATGGATTACCTGAAAGTAGCACTTGAGCTTAAAACAACTATATTGACATTTACTGAGCAGAATCCCATTTTGATATTTCAAAAAATGAGAAAAGGCAAAAAAGATCCTTGAACATATCTATATGAAGAAAACCCATGGAAGAACAAAAACCATGAAAAAAGTATGGATTTAATTAGGTTAAAGAATAAACAAAAACCATGGAAAAGTACGATATAGTTGTTTGTAAACATCTTATATCCACTAAACTCTTATCGGGTAACAGTTTTAACTTACCGAGTAATATTCTCGTTCCTTGTTATGCCTCTTAATGGGTAAGATTCCCTGTCCTTATGCCTCTTGGTGGTAATATTCTCGGTTCGTGGTTCCTCGCGATGCTCACCTGATAAGGTAAGCGACACTCGGTAAGCATTTGGTAAACATCCCCTAAATGTAATACGTGGGTTAGAAATGATAAAAAGATAATACAAACATAAATGCATCTCCTGATTAAATATGATAAACCAATATTTATGTTTGAACAAATACAAAATCAAAATAATTAGTCACAATATACATATATAATGACTTCTTATAAATAATTGGCTAAGGGAAAAAATTAAAGTTTTATGAAAAAACAAACAAATCATTAAAATGATGATGTATTGTAGGATGAGGACGGATATAACGATGTCTAAATTCATTCCATGATCACAACAGAGATGGCTGCAACTGAACCCAAAACAATTTATGCTTGAGGAGTCGGATCAATTTGATCCTTGGTTTGAGATTTGTAAATAGTTTCTTGTGAACACATTCAAATATTACATTACTAAATAAAATGATATACATCATTCATCTCTTCAAAGTCAAGACTAATTGATTCTTTGATCAGTTTTTAGTGAATCTTATATTCACATCTACAAACACAAAGTAGTAACTTCACTCAAATCTCAAAAGATGTTGACGTTGTAAAGTCCAAATAGTAAAAAGAAATTTAATTTGGGTAACAATCTTGATAGAAAATATGCAATTTCTTTACTATCATGAAGGGAAAACACGAAACTGAAATATGTTCATTTTTGGTAACTTCATTTCTGGTAGCTCCAACAAATGGGAATCCTACCAAAAGTATGAACAATTCAATCCTTTTTTCCCTTTTTCACCTACACTTGCATTGTTTACCCATCACACAATTGACAATACAAAGTATTTCCAAGAGTTGATCTTTCAAAAATCAAGCACAAACTCAAGCAACGAACATATCTTGTACCATATGAGAATTTCAATCAAGAACAATAAAAGAAACCCAATAAATTATCAAACCCACAAATCATGTATGTATGATGACAAAAATATAAAGCGACTCGAGAAATAAGAAAACCAACAAGAAGATGCAAAAAATAACAGACAACAACCATGATTGAATAGACTTTTTCCATCTCATCGTTCCTTAAACCCTCGAACAAGAGGATGCAAAATATAACAGAAAGCAACCCCCTTGAATCGATTGTGGTTGTACTGGGTTTGGGATTGAGAGAAGAAACAGAGAAGCAGAATTCGAAGATTTACCCCTGGCGATTAACCCTGGTGCTCGGCCATTTGAATCCGAGAGAAGGAGAACTCGGCCATTTGATCCCAAGAAGAAACCCCCTAGCGAACAAAATGGAGAATTACTTATTATAAAATAAGAAAAATCATCTAGTAGCAAAAACAATCTCAAAACAGTCTAGAAACAACCTGAATATAACACCATTATAGTAGTAGAACACTGTTGTCCAGCAGCTACGGTCTCAAACAAGACAACCACTTGAAGCTGTTGTCAAACAGTTGTTCGTCACAAGTTCCATAAATAGCAAACATGTCCCCTACCCCAAAGGATAAAAAGTTCTTTTGCGAAGCAAAAACTAAATAAAACAAGACAAGAAAAAAAAATAGAAGTAGTAATGAAGATGATGAACTAAACGGTTTTCATAAACAAACTTGATTGTTAAAAGAAAAACAAACAATTAAAGTCGTAGATAAAGGCAAGGTGAAATATACAAGTGCGTCCCGCCCTACACTTGAGTGTTTTCCGGCGGTGGTTGTATGGCGGTGGTGACTGGGCGTTTCACCAAACCCATTTCCATGGTGGATCCACCGCCATCTTTGGCTGCTGCGGGCTTCTCATCCTTGTGCCCCTTGTTGTTTCTATATATGGCGTACAAAATCAACTGCAGTGCACCCAATACGCTTCCGAACCCATTACATACCTGCAAATTCGATTTGAACCAACGTATAAATCTGAAATGAAGATGATGAAGTAATAAAACAACTTACGTATACAAAAGGGTCGTACCAGGAAGAGGAACAGACCAGTGGCATCCCCTGTTTGCCAAAATCACATACAATGAAATCAATCAACAAAATACTGTGATTGGTGTACAAATCCACAAAGCAAATCATAAGAAATCAATTACAATCTACTCGTGAACCGAGATGAAAAACTGAAAAAATTATATGAAGAAGACGCACTAAAAATGCCAAAAACTGTGTGCAAAATAGGAATTGATCCCATTCTTGTTACGATTTAGAGAGATGAAGTACAAATTGTTGTTTAAATAGAAAACCCAAATGGAAGGTAACATCCTTTATAACTGTTGCATTGAGAGAGAGAGAGAGAGAGAGAGAGAGAGAGAGAGAGAACTTGAATAAAGAACATATCTCTACAATCAGTGGATAATGAAATACAATTATAACAAAACTAAAATCTAATAAAACATGTAACTATTTACAACTAAGAAACAAAATAGGTTTACTTTGTGGGCTCTAAACTTGCCAGATCACATGCTCTAGCCGCCACTTCAACTGCAGTAAAATTGGAATAGCTTCAGACTAAAGAAAAGATAGAGGATGAATGCTTACCTACGATTGAAGAGAAAAGCGATATCCCTTTTACTGTTGCAAAGACATTTCTCAGTTCGATTGGAAATCGAAACATCATTAGTAAGTTTTAAAGAATGATAATTAGGAAGCACGATTTCTTCCATAACTGGATTCATGATTTGTGGTAGTATATGAAAGAATAGGAGAAATTACACAGAACATTTTGCTTTCTCGTTGCCCATTTAAACCCTAAACTGATTAATTGTACATCTAAATATGATTCACATAGATTTCTTTTGTAGATAAAAAGATGAACTTTAACGTAAGGTAATAATATAAACACTAAAACATGAACTCACCTGGTTTAGAGAATCGGAAGATCAGAAGAGTGGGATCGGAGAGGGATCGACGGGTACAGGCCGATGGTGAAGGAACGAATCGTTAAAATAAAGAAAAAAAGGTAGAGACCATACTTTTAACGTTTGGAGAACTCAAGAAAGATGGAGACTATAAAACCCGGGAATGGAGAAAACGTGGGAGGAGAGGGTGCAGTACGTGGGGGAAGATCGCCTACTAAACAGGTTTCCAAGAACTGTTTTCAAGAACCGAAAATTTCAAGAACCGATTAAGGCCCTTTATAATATAGTATAGATTAAATTAACAAAAAAAAAAAACATATAGAACCTCCAAAAATAAACATTTTAACGTAATACACACGACTCATGTTATGATGGATAGAATCGTCGATCACAAAATTTGCTATATCTTATCATGCTTTTTAAATTAGTCAATAATTTATTTTTATAAAACTGACTTTTGTAAATAAATAGTTCTAATCTAATTTATAAAACTGACTTTTGTAACAAGCGGTTTAATCCAAAATCTTGATAATATTTCGTTAGAAATTAGATAATCACTCCTTAATAATTATGACAAGATGTTATGGCATTTTTTTCTAGAGAAAATTTCCATTTCACTAATCCAAAGTCCAATGTAACTCTACTATTTAACTAATAATAACAAAATATATATTATTTATACAATTAATTAATGGAGCAATCACTACTAGAAACTAGACTTTTACTTACGAAAATTTCGGACGAAAATATCCGTCGGAAATCAGTGACGGATGTTCTACGAAATCCACCAATATAATTTAAAATTTAATTTTTAAATCAATTATAAAAATCCATTGGAAATTTTTAGAATTTTCCTACGGATTTCCGACGGAATCCACCCATATAATTTAAAAATTAATTATAAAAATCCGTTAGTAGACTAAGTGATGGTCAGGCTTCAAAGCATTTTGACTCGAAAGACCCTTGTTTTGCGGAAGAGATCCGAAATGTTCGTCTTGGTCTATGCACCGATCGTTTCAGTCCTATAACTCAAACTCAAATCCGTATTCTTTATGGCATGTATTTCTTACAATCTACAATTTACCTCCTTGGATAACTTTCAAAGATTCATATGTTAAGCTTGTCTTGGTCATTCCGGGAAGAGAAGTGTCTTGGTCAGAATTTGGATGTGTTTCTTAGGCCGTTAATTGACGAATTAAAGATGTTGTATGAGGAGGGCGTTGTTACCTATGATGCTCATCGTAGGAATAATTTCACAATGAGAGTCTTACTATTATGGACAATTAGTGACTTTTCTGCCTATGCAATGTTGTTTGGTTGGAGCACTCATGGCAAGTTAGCTTGCCCATACTGTATGGACAAAGCTGGAGTCTTTCAGTTGAAAAATGGAGGAAAATCATATTAGTTCGACTGTCATCGAAAACATTTATCTCGACAACATCCATTCCGACGTGATAGAAAGAGATTTCAGACTTCAATTGTCATGACATCTCGTCCACCACCAATGTTAACTGGTGAAGAAATATAGGAGCAAGTCCATTAGCTTTCAACAGTTTATGAAGGTTTTCCATACAAACCAAAGAATAGAAAAATATCGGGTTTTCGGATAACCCATAATTGGGTGAAGAGAAGCATCTTTTGGGAGTTGTCATACTGGCGCACTTTGTTAGTCCAGCATAACCTGGATGTAATGCATATCGAAAAGAACGTTTTCGAGAATTTGTTCAACACTGTCATGGACACACCAAGGACAAAAGACAATATTAAGGCGAGGTTGGATGTAGAACTTTATTGTGATCGACCGAATTTGCATATTAACAAGGTAGGCAATAAGTTTAATAAACCAAGAGCTTCATATACCTTGACCAAAGAACAAGTGTGGAAAGTTTGTGAATGGTTGAAGAAATTGAAGTTTCTGTACGGGTATGCTTTGAATATCGTGGGGTGTGTAAACTTTGAAGATGGCAGCTTTCATAACTTCAAGAGTCATGATTGTCATATATTTATGCAACGATTGCTCCTATTGCCTTAAGAGGGATGATACCTAATCCGATATGGGATGTGATTATGGAGTTGTGCACATTCTTTCGTGCAATATGCTTAAGAGTGATACACATCGATGATTTGATCCCGTTGCAAGAACGCATTATTGAAATTGTTTGTAAATCGGAAAAAGTCTTCCCACCCGACTTCTTTGATTCAATGGAACATCTTTTAGTTAATTTGACACATGAAGCCATTATCGGCGGTGCAGTGCAATATAGATGGATATATCTTTATGAGAGGAAACTTGGCTTATCAAAAAGAATAGTTAGAAACAAAGGAGGGGTTGAGGGGTCTATTGTCAAGTCTTATCTCGTCAATGAACTTTTCACCTATTGTTCCGTATATTTAGATCCAACGATTGAAACACGTTTAAATCATGAGCCTCAGAATTTTGATATGGATATTCCTAATTATTCGGGAATTGACTCTCAAATAAGCATCTTCAAAGTTCCATCTCGAAGATTATTTGATAAGGGTGGAAAACGAAGAGCTTTTGCCCATGAAGATGTAACATCCCAGGCCAACCGTACCAAATATTGTCCGCTTTGTCCACACACCTGGACTCACTGTTTTAAAACGCGTCTGGTAGAGGAGGTATCCAGTCCCTTATAAGGCAACTTTCGTTCCCCTCCCCAACCAATGTGGGGTCTTACAATCCATCCCCCTTGGGAGCCCAACGTCCTCGCTGGCACACTAGTCCGACTCCCGGCTCTGATACCAATTTTAATAGCCCACATTTTCAGAAATAAACATAAAAAACTTTAAATAAGACAATGCCAAAACGACCTAATTCAATAATATAAAATTCCAAGGTTTTCGGTAAAGCAACCTAATACACAACTAAGAGTACAAGAGAAATATCTAAGGCTGGAAGAAAAATGGCAAACTTCTAAGTCAAGCTCCGGGTCACACCTTCTCTTTCCCTTTAACTGAACCTCATACTTCTCGGCTGCCTGAAAAGGTTTTAGATTTTGAAAGAGCGAGGGTTAGATCGACAGGTCTAGTGAGATCCCTCCAATAACAGTTACATGCAACATAGAAAATATTTAAAATAAATAAACCAATTAATTTTTAAAAGCAACTTCATACTTACAAAACACGCTTCTAGCACACACTACCGTCACGCAGAGGTGACGACGTGTCTGGCTCATACTGCCGCCTTTAGGGACACACCCCCAATGGCATATACGGGACACCCCCCGACTTAGGCCATAACACGCTAACACAATGTATGCATACATTCAACCCAACTTAAACGATAAACATGTAACTCACATTTACGTAAACCTGCAAACATAAACATCATAAACTTCAATAGTAAAATTTGGTTAGAACACTCACCTGTATTTACCGTGAGAACTTCCTTACTACTGACCCAACCTTTATGACCAACACCTACCAAAAATGAACAGGACGGTAAGGACCCGAACTCCAAAAGTGTTCACCCAAACCTGTACCTCTATGGAGTTGGGTTCGGCTATGGGCCTCCCCCTTCCAGCTAGGCCCTTCCCCCTCTCGGTCCTCTCCCCTTCTCGCCGACTCCCGGCTCCAACCCAGGGTCACCCGACTCCTGAGCCCCCGTTTCACATGCCGCCTCCCGGCTCTGCCTAACCCGGGCTCCCCATCTCCCGAGACTCCATGGCAACCCTCGGGTCACCCCCGAGTGGAAGGCTTCCCGGGTAATCTCGTTTCTATGCTTCCCCGGGTCACCCCCGGATGGAGGCTTTCCCAGGTACTCCCGGTTGGAGGCTTTCCCCGGGTCACCCCCTGGTGGAAGCTTCCTGGTTGCAGCGCCCGGTCCCAAGTCGACGAACCATTTCATCGCAAAACTGGTTACGTTTTCACACAGTCTCGATTTCTGGGCGGTAGAAGGATTGATACACACACACCGATAACTAACAAACATTAAGCCCCAAAACCATTAGAGTCCAACCTCTAAAGGGTTTATGGTCTCAATCTACTCCAGGGACAAAGGAAATTCCAAGAAATCACCCCTTCTAGACATATTCATAACTAAAAAGGGGTTTTCCAATCTTTCCAACACTAGAAGAAGAATTAGAGATGTATCTTACCTTGATGGAGATTAGTGCAAGCTTGATTTCCACAAGAATTTGCTCCCTTCTCCTTGCTTTCCCAAAATCGCCTAGAGCCTGGTTCCTCTTAGCCGCCTCTCAACAAATGATTTAGGGTAAGAGGATATTAGGGCTTAACCCCTTTCTATTAACTGTTACAACTAGCCCCCTCCTATTATAGGCTTAAGCAAGAACTCCCCCATACTCCCTTCTTTTATTAAATTGGTCACAGTTATTACAATATCTCTCCCTCAAAAGTCAATCGCTGAACAAACTGGGGTACTGGGACCTCATGTCCGTTTCCAATTCCCAAGTCGTGTTTTCTCCTTTATGAAATTGACACTGCACTTTCACGATTCGAATTTCCTTATTCCTCAACCTCTTCACCTTGTGTTCCAAGATATCCACCGGATCCTCAGTGAAACTTAATTTCTCATACACCTGTACTTCGTCCAACGGTATCACCAGATCAGCTTCGGCCAAACACTTCTTCAAGTTCGCTTCGTGGAACGTAGGGTGGACTCCTCGTAGGTCCTAGGGTAGATCGAGCTTGTAGGCCACTTCCCTAACTCGCCCAACGATAGCAAAGGGTCCAACGAATCTAGGTCTTAATTTCCCTTTCTTCCTGAAATGGACCACACCCTTCCAAGGTAAGACCTTTATCATCACCTTATTCCCCTCTTGAAACTCGATTGGTTTCCTTCTCTTGTTCGTGTACATTTTCTTGCGATCCTGAGCTAATCTCAACATTTCTCTTATCTGACTCACTTTATCGGCAGTGACTTGCACTATAGTCGGACTTGTCAATTGCCTTTCCCCCACCTCGTTCTAACACAAAGGCATTCTACATTTGCTCCCATACAAAGCTTCAAACGGTGCCACTTGGATACTTGCATGATAACTATTGTTGTAGGAGAACTTTATCAACGGTAGATGAACTTCCCACGAACCCTTGAAATCAATTGCACACGCTCGAAGCATGTCTTCCAACGTTTGGATGGTCCTCTCACTCTGGCCATCCGTCTGAGGATGATGCGCGATACTCAGCTTGAGTTACGAACCCAACTCTCTTTGGAGACACCTCCAAAAAGACGACGTGAATCGGCCATCCCAGTCTGACACTATAGACGACGAAACTCCACACCTGGACACAATCTCGTCTATATATAGCTTGGTCAACTTCTTCAACGGGTATGTCTCTTTAATCAGTAGGAAGTAGGCTGATTTTGTGAGTCGATCCACTATCACCCAAATGGCGTCATGCCCCTTAGGTGATCATGGAAGTCCCGTGACGAAATCCATCGCGATTTCATCCCACTTCCACACCGGTATTTCCAAAGACCGAAGTTCCCCATACGGTCACTGTTGCTTAGCTTTAACCTTTAAGCACGCCAGGCATCGCTTAACGAAGTGAGCAATGTCTTTCTTCAATCCGGGCCACCAATAGCACTGCTTCAGGTCTCGATACATCTTATTGGTTCTGAGGTGTATTGAATATCAAGACTTATGAGCTTCCTCCAACACCCTCTTCCGAAGGTCACCCAGTTTAGGAATCCATACACGATCTCCCATGCATCTCACTTCACGACTGTCAACCGTTAACGAGGCTACAAAGTCTGACATTTCTTTCGCTTTTCAAATTCTCTTCCATAAGCGCTTTCTCTTGAAACTTCTTAAATTCATCCAAGAGGTTAGAAGTTGTTTCTACCCGAAAGGCTACAACTTTTGTCGCTTCTCCTCGGTTCTTTCGACTCAAGGTGTCAGCTACAACGTTGGCTTTACCCAGGTGATAAATGATCTGGCAGTCGTAATCACTTAACAATTCCATCCACCTCCTTTGTCTCGTGTTCAACTCCTTCTGATTGAACAGGTGTTGAAGACTCTTGTGGTCAGTGTAAATCTGATACTTAACCCCATACAAGTAGTGCCTCCAGATCTTCAAGGCAAAAACCACCGCCGCCAACTCTAAGTCATGTGTGGGGTAATTCTTCTCATGCTCTTTCAACTGCCGAGACGCATAGGTGATTACCTTTCCCTCTTGCATCAGCACACACCCTAATCCCAACTTAAAAGCATCACTATAGATCACAAATTCTTCAGATCCGTTGGGTAAGGATAGAATTGGTGCACTACTCAAGCTCTCCTTCAATTTACCAAATTCCCCCTCTTAGGCTTCGGTCCACACAAACTTAACATTTTTCCTAGTTAGGGTAGTTAACGGTGTGGCTATCCGCAAAAAGTCATGGATGAACTTTCGGTAGTAGCCCACTAACCTAAGGAAACTCCTCACTTCCGATGGAAATTTCGGCACTTCCCAACCCTTGATAGCCTTGATCTTAGCTGGGTCAACTTTGATACTTTCCTTCACCACAACCTGTCCTAAGAACTGCACTTCCCTTAGCCATAATTCACACTTCAAGAATTTGGCATATAACTTCTCACGCTTTAGCAATTCCAACACCGATCGAAGGTACTTCTCGTGCTCACTCATGGACCGTGAATAGATGAGAATGTCATCAATGAATATGATTGCATATTTGTCCAAGAGTGGGCTACACACTCTATTCATTAGATCCATGAACACAGCTAGGGAATTAGTCAAACCGAAAGGCATGACTAAGAACTCGTAATGCCCATACCTCATACAAAAGGCCGTCTTGGGTACATCTTCCTCTCTTACCTTCAACTGGTGATAACCCGACCACAAGTCTATCTTCGAGAAGTAACTTGCTCCTTGCAGCTGATCGAAGAGGTCATCGATCCTCGAAAGCGGATACTTGTTTTTGATCGTCACTTTGTTCAGCTCCCAGTAATCTATCTAACCCATTCTTCTTCTTGAAAAACAACACTGGCGCTCCCCAAGGTGAAGTGCTAGGACGAATGAACCCCTTGTCGAGCAGCTATTGCATTTGGGTCATCATCTCATTCATCTCGGCCGACGTCAAACGATAGGGTGCCCTTGCTATAGGTGTCGCTCGAGGCATCAAATCAATTATAAACTCCATTTGTCGATCAGGGGGCAAGTTAGTTAGATCCTCCGGAAACACGTCCGGGTACTCACTTACCACCGGAACTGATTCTAATCCCCTCTTCTCTTTTTTAGCATCTAACACATACGCTAAGAACCCCAAGCACCCTTTCACTAAGCACCGTCTAGCCTTGATCATTAAGATCAAGTATGACTTTCTATCCCGATGATCTACATAGATTACCGCCTCTTTCTTATCAGGCAAAGCTACACGGATCAAATTCTTGTGACACACTATCACGTCAAATTCCCCCACACCCATCGGGTATAGTCATAACGGGAATAAATGACAGTCAATATCGATCCTACACCCCTCATACACTTCCCCTACCAAGACTCGACTATCATCGACTACCTTTACCTCAAACCCATGACTTAACTTCTTGGGTTTCACATGCAATTTCCAATCAAATTTCGGCGACACAAAAAAACGGTTTGCGCTTGAATTGAACAACACCTTAGCAAAATTCAATTCAATAGGGAAAATACCTGTTACCACATCTGGTGTTTCCACTGCCTTGTCCGCCGTCATGTGGAACGCCCTTGCCTTCGCTCGGGCTAGCTCCACCTTCTTCTCTCCCCCTTTCCCTCCAAAACTTCCAACCGCTCCATTCTTCAGTTGCGGACAATCAGATTTAATATGATCTGGAGAACCACATTGATAGCATGATCTCGTCCTTGATAGTCACTGGACATATGCCCAATCTTCCCACACTTGAATCACCCGTCCCGATCCATCATACATTCTCCCCTATGCATCCGGTTGCATTTTCCACACGGTTTATCCCTAAACCTCAATGTTACCCGTTGTTCGGGTCTTACAGTCTTAACTTTCTTAACGTCACGTGTCGGTCCTTCCCATTTTCTCTTCTCGGTATCCCTTTTCGACATCTGACGAGCCTTTTCATTTTCTGTCATCTCGGCTGCGTTAATTGTCGCTTGAAAGGTAGTAGGGTCTCGTGCAGTTGCCAACTCTCGGATGTTGCTTCTTAACCCCTAAAGGTACCTTTCTATGCGTCGTTCCTCATTCGACACATAAATCTCATCAAAACGGGCCTTTTCAAGGAACTTGGTCGTGTACTCTCGAACGGTCATCTCCCCTTGCTCTAATCCCAGAAACTCTTCCTCCAATTTTTTAACAGTCGCTAACGAGCAAAACTGTCTCTTGAAATTGGTGACGAGGGTCTCCCATGCCATACCTCTTGCTGCCTTTGAACCCTCTCCTCTATTGGCAGGCTCCCACCAGAACACTGCATTATCCCTCAGCATGGACAAAGAAAACACCACCTTATCTTGTTTGGCACACTTGCAAGTGTCGAACACCAGTTCCATCTCTCGAATCCACTTAATAACTACCATCGGATCACATTCTCCTTTGAACCTAGGGGGCTTGCAGAAGGAGAATGACTTGTAGCTACACCCTTTATCTATCTTTAACCTGGCTGTCACAAATGGAGTTGACTGGGAGTGACTACCCACTATAGTTAAGGGCGGACTAGGCATCTCAATCACTTCTCTCTCCTTGCTCTTTTCCCTATTCTCTTATACAGTCCTCGTCTGGTGTACCAATAGAGCTTGCAGGGTTTCCTGGAGCTTTCCCATCTCAGTGGCGAAGGTCTCTTGAGTTACGAAGGCTTGATCCCGACCCCTACCTCGGCTCTTCGATCACCCTCTCCCCCCTAACGGTAGTCGAACTCTCTTGCAGAGAAAGTTATTGCTTTGCAAAGACTTCTACACTTCTTGCTCGGAGACCACCACGCGTTGTCTTTCGCTCTTGAGTTACTGCTTCAGGTTCGTCCAACTGAGTGGCAGCCTTCCGAGATCCTTTCCCTCGTCCCCTTCCCCTTCCGCGACCACGACCCCTTCCCCGAGCAGCTTCCTTCCTCGGAGGGGCTGTCAGTCTATCTACTACCACTTCATTCACCGATATGGATTCAGCAACCGGCACAAATTTGCTCCTCATCACACGCTCAGACATGGTGCTTAATGAAAATACGCAACACAAAAAACATTCAACCAACAGTCCCATCGTAATAAGGCAAATTAAGCACACACATGTACCTGTAAATTTGTAATTACATTGGCTATATGTAATTCCAAATTTACCTTACATGCTAGTCCTCACTACCCTATTACTCGTATCCCTAAGGTCTTCCTAATTCTCAGTTGTGTTTCTACCCTCCTAGTTTAAGTGTAGGCCCGTCCTGTCACCTAGATCCCTTAAACTATGGCTCTGATACCATCTGTAACATCCCAGGCCAACCATACCAAATATTGTTCGCTTTGTCTACACACCTGGACTCACGATTTTAAAACGGGTCTGGTAGATGAGGTATCCAGTCCTTTATAAGGCAACTTTTGTTCCCCTCCCCAACCAATGTGGGATCTTCAGAAGAGATTCGCAAGGATCACACATATATATTGCCCAATTGTGACGAAGTTACCCTTTTCATAGAGCTGTTTGTGAGTGGATCAAACAGGTTGAACCCCATATTGAAGATCGAGAACTTGATAGGCGCAGGGAGCATTAATTTGCTAAGTAGTTCGAGACATACGTAAGTGATGTAATGTTTGTACTACCTACTAATATAGTATCGTTGCAAAAATGACATGTTCTTTTGTAACTGTAGGTACAAACATGTGAAGACGATACTACTGAACACTTGAAAGTTCTAGCAAAAGTACCATTATATTATGTTCTCTCTCATCAAGGATATTTCGTTAATGGATACAAGTTCCACACAAGATCATACGTTGATGATTGGGTCACACAAAATAATTGAGTATGTGTGAAAGGGTCTTGTTATAACGAATATGAGTCTGACTACTATGGGTTGTTGGATGAGGTTCTAGAGGTAGAATATCATGGCGTAGGACGTTGCATTGTTGTGTTATTCAAATTCAATTAGTTTGATACTATTCAAGGTGTTAGAGTTCACCCTAAACATAATTTTGTGGATATCAAATACAAGTCTAAGCTAAAAACCGACGACCCAATTGTGCTTACATCACAAGCAGACCAAGTGTATTATGCACCGTAGCCGACCTCAAAAGAGTTGAAAGATTGATGGCTCGTTGTCAAGACGAAGCCAAGAGGGATATTTGAAATAGCAGAATGTGCTACTAAAGTGGCTGATGATGATAATGTGGATGAGGAACAGTTTTTCCAAGAGAATGACATGCTAAACTTAATGTCTACAAGTATAAATGAGGATACTGAACCCATTAGTCTTGTCGTTCGTGGACAAGACATCAAAGTTGTGGGCGATGATGACGTTGACGAGGAAGAAGATTTTGAAGATACAAATGATTCAAATAAACCTAGTCTGTCTGACCATTCTTCTAATGATTAGTTGATGTAATATTACACACAAATGTTTAGTTGATGTATGTTTGGTTGACATATGTTTATTTGATTATGTAATACTACATATAATGTTGTATATGTTGGTATTGATCACTTTTTTTTTGCAGCAACGTCCATCAATATGCCATGAATGCGAGGTGGTCTTTTTTAGAGGCCGAGTCTTCGGTCCAACGTGCTCAATCTTTAGTATCTCGAGGTGTTCATTCCGAGCCTGAGTCTTCTAAGCGAGGTGGTCGTCGTTCTCTATCTCTAGGTAGTCATAGTTCTCTATCTCGAGGTGGCCATACTCCCGGTTCATCCATAAACGATATAGGTAGCATCAACCAAGGTGTCCATGTGGATATGACATTAGAGGACCAAGAAGTGGAGGTCGGTATAGAAGATTTTGCTTCACCTGATGCTACAAATTCCTCACATATCCGTCGAGGAGTTAATATTGGTATAGATATACCCAATGATCCATCACATAGGCGATAGATTAAGTTCAAGGATTTGGGGTACGTATATTTGTTTTAAGTGTATAGGCATATAATTTTTAATTTGTTGATTCATACTAATGTTAATTAATTGTGTTCTTTTGTCTTTGGATGAATGTTCGGTTCGTATATTGTTGGATGCACTATCATGGCTAATCTAACAAACATGTTCGGGGGACCTTGGAATAGTTGGAGAGACGTTAATGATGATCTCGAAAACAATTGTAGAAACGTTTTCAGGTTTGTAACTTAATTAGTTGATTTTTTAACTCGTCACTGATCCATCACTGCTTTACTATTATTATTTCTAAATTTCTAAATTTCTAAATTATTAGTATTATTCTTATATAATTATTATTATTTCATTCTTTTATTATTATTATGATTATGTTATTTTTATTATTATTTTATTAGTATTATTATTATACGTAGTAAAATTGACAAGTAATTGATCTTAACCCATCTCGCCCCAATATAATCATTTGCGGCCCATCTTGTCTATTAAAGTTGACTAAGACCCACAAAAGTCGTTAAGACCCGTTAAAGCTCAATACGACCACGTATGGCTTACTAAAGCCCACTAATACCAATTATGATTCATTATGTGTTTGTATGTAGGTATTTATTGCGTATATGCATGTGGTGTGTATTGCGACCCCTCAAAGCTCAATAAGACTCTTTATGACTTGTTAAATCCCACTAACACCAATCATGACTCATTACGTGTTTGTATGCAAGTATGTACTGCATGTATGTATGTGATATGTATTGAGCTTGATAAGACCACTAACATTCACTATATCCTATTAAGAACCGTTAAAGCCCACTAAGACGCATTAAAGTTAAATATGTATACGTATATATATATATATATATATGTGTGTGTGTGTGTGTGTGTGTGTGTGTGTGTGAATTTGTAACACCTGAAATTTTCGGTAAGTGAAAATCAACCTGTACTTCGTTGCATCTTATAAATAGCGGGTTTTATGTTAAATAATCATTTTAGGTGGTCCCCCATAAGTATCGGGAGCCTTGGTGTCGAAAAAGTCGAGTTTCGAGGTTTGGTACGAGCCCGACTACAATGCCCGGTGACTATGACATGCCATAGTCGCACCTGGCGTAGTAGCACGAAGTGGACAGTGGCTGGGGTAGAACCAGCGACAATGACATGGCATAGTCGCACGACGTTGTCGCACAAATGGTGCTGGTTGCTGTCAAATACGAGATTTTGCCCCTTTCTTCATTTCTCACTTCCCATTTCACTCCCAACTCTCTCTAAACTCTTCCAAGAACTCCTAACTTCATTTATGGTGATTTTGGATCATTGAATTCTCAAATCCTCTAGCATTAAGGGGTCATTAAGGGGTCATTACTCCATCTTCATCTTCAACCTCAAAATCCATCTAGGGTTTTCTATGTTTTTCTAACAAAACCTAATTTGTGAGTTCAATTTACTTTTTCTAAACTTTATCCATGTCAAAACTTATATTTTAAACTCTTGATCTCCCATTTGCTAAATTTTATTGATTTGAAGAGTTTTGACCTAACTTGTGTATTTTTGGAGATTTTACGGTTTTACCATTTTGAGATATGTGTGATATAAAATGTGTTAAAACATATGTATTGATGGTTAAAATACCTGAAATGAAGCCATCTTGGTTATATGTGGATTTCACACTATTTTGGGGCTTTACTTGTTAAAAGTGGATTTTAGAAGATGATATACTTGGGTTTTATGTTTACATTAATAATGAGCAATGTAGAGTTTCTATAACTTTGGAAATTTATACATTTGGGAAATGATTTATGTTTGGAAAGGGTAATGGTCCATGTTGACCTTCTTATGGACTTGGTCCCATATGGTGATATTTATACAAATGTTTGCCTTTCATGGAAATGTATTACGAGAACTATATGTGTGATTATAGTTTTGTCACTAATGTAATTGTGACAAGCCTTAGACTGTTACTAATGGATCCATAGTTATTGAGTCAGCTTATTTTGGGTTGTTCTTCCCCCTTTGTAACTAGTTGAGACATTGGGTCCTCGAAGGCAATTTGGTGCGGTTATGTGGGATCGGTTACTAGCCAAGGGCCGTAAATGTAATCCTAGTGAATGAGTATGATTGGGATCCTCGGGAGCCCTTCCCCACATCTATGTACGAACCGGCATTGTTCGTGACCATGGGTCCCAATATTGAACTCACAACTCGGAGAGTGACTTACTTTTGTATTCCGCCACGATCTTTGGAAATCGGGTCTCCCCTGTCAGCGCAAGATGCTTTGGGACCTAACAGTTCCTAAGTGGTTATTTGGTGCATTTTGCATACTTGAAATATTGAAAAACCATTCGTTTATAATTCAATTACTAGAAGTGTACTCGCGCAATGCAGCTAGATACATCACGATTTTAATGTTTCATTGTATTTTCTGTTTTTTGTCGATTTACATTACGATTTTGGATGGTTGTGAGAAAGTGATAATGATTTTTTTATATAAATTTGTTTAATTTAGACTTAATAATATAATATAATTTATTTTGGTTTAATAATATAATTTTTTTTATAAAATATTCTGTAAGATTTTTTAATTATATTTTAGATTTTTTTTATATCTAAAATATGCTGAGAGTTATTTTAGGGGAGTTAAAGTGGGAAATAATTTTAGGGGAGTTAAAATGGTTAGAGATAATTATTGAAAATTAATGAATAACATTAAATTTAGTACATACAACTTTTATGTCTGTTTTTTAAGTAATTAGCATTAAATAGCGGTACATTAAGCTTTAAGACTTGTTTTTAAGAGTTTTTTTATGTCATCTTTATAATATAGTATAGATTTCCAAGTCATTTCTATAAAATGTCTGTTCTCACTAGACGTTAAACCTAATATTTTTTCTTAAATGACATGTATAACAGGTTCCCTTAGCGGCGGGATGCATATGGTATGAGGGAAGAGCGTTGGGCCATGTTGGACAATTTTGGGATAGATACTTTGGAGACAAAGCGTACAGGAAAATAGATACTTTGGGAAATTTGGGTTGACAGCTAATATACTCTAGATGTATAACTGTTTAGATAAGTTTGTTGTTAATTCCAATTTTCATTTACAGGAATTGTAAACGCTGTTATACATTTCTCAATTTTGGGTGGCTTCTAACTATTATAAACGTCATATTGCCGAAATTTTAACTTTTAAATTTCCCCTATTTTTAGGGTGTTACAGAATTGATACATGTGAACCACAACATATGAAAAGATACATACATATATATATATATAGAGGGAGAGGTTCATTTGAGAAATGGTAAATATATGAGAAATAGAGAAGTAATCTTAGCCATTCATCTGGTCAACATTTGCGGCTTTGACCGCGAAGCACCGGATAATTTCTTGTGTGGTCTATAGAAGGTAGAGGGGTAATTTCGTAAAATACACGGGATGAGTTCATATATGAATATGTATGAATCACAAAGATTCATATATGAATATGTTAACTAGTTCAACTGATTCATATATGAATCTTTGTGATTCATACAGATTCATATATGAATCTTTGTGATTCACAAAGGTTCATATATGAATCTTTGTGATTCATACAGGTTCATATATGAATCACAAAGGTTCATATATGAATCTGTTAGTTAGTTCAACTGATTCATATATGAATCACAAAGGTTCATATATAAATCAGTTAAAAGAGTTCAGTTGTGAATTGCACTGGTTCATATATGAACATATAGTTCATATGTGAATTATACATGTTCATATATGAACACAACCCGTGTGTTTTGTAAAATTTACGAAATTGTTCTTCTATTTTTGGGATAGCCACAACTTTTGACCAGTCAAAGCCGCAACTTTTGACCGGTCAAAGCCGCAATATTTGACTAGTCAAATCCGATATTGACCATATGAATGGCTAAGATTACTTCTCTATTTCTCATATATTTACCATTTCTCAAATGAACCAAACACTATATATATATATATATATATGTATGTGAACTGATACATATAAACAAATACAAATATGTTGTATGTGAACCGCTACATATATGTATGTATATGTAGTGTGTATGTGAATCGTTACATATATGTATGTATACGTAGTATGTATGTGAATCGATACATATGAGCCGCTAGATACATATACGTATTTTTAATTAAATTCAAACAAAAATTAACTTATTTAATTTAATTAATTACATTTAAATAAAAATATAATTAATTAAATCAAAATTAATTTACAAAAAAATTAAAAAATTTAATGGAAAATACCGGCAAATTATGGACGAAATTTAAGTACGTCCATCGGTAAATTTAAAAATCTTTTTATAGTTAATTTTATTGGCAGATTACTAACGTAATTTATTTAATTAACTATTAAAATAACTTCTCGATATTCGTCAATAAATTTATTCAATATGTTTTGTTTACTTTAAATTGAATAAATTTACCAAAGGATTACGGACGAAATTTATTTAATTAAATATTAAAAATAAATTCCATCAATAAATTAAAATTAAGAATTTTTATTTTTTTTAAATTGAATAAAATTATCGACAAAACTTAATATAATAATTAATTAAATAAATTTCATCAGTAATTCATCAATATATTTTTTTCGTTATTGACTGAATTTATTTAATTAACTATTGTTTTAAATTCCGTCGATAATTCATTGATAAATTAATTTCATAGAATTGAAAATGTAATTTTTTATATATTTTTTGATGGATTATCATAATAAGTCAATGGATTATCATAATAAGTCAAAATCAACTTTTGTCCAATATGTTGATGGTCCATCTATAATTGTGGAAAAAATTTCCATCGATAAATTCAAGGGTGTTACTTTGTGCACCCTAGTCTGTATGGCTAGGGTGCAATTAACTTATAATTTTGCATTGTTTTTTGACCCCTTTCAAACAACCATTCATTTTTATTTTATTTTAATTATAGTTATAATTTTGGTCCCTTAACTCCTTTTATTGATTTACTTTATACCTTTTGGTTTTATATTTTACATTTTTATTATATTAACACATATAAGCGTATATTAACTAATATACGTTAAAAAAATAATTTTTAATTTTAACAAGTTACACCATTATAATCGTCTTGTCAATACCTTCGAAATGAGTCTAATATTGAATATTTTTTGATTTAATTGTTATAAGAAGAAAAATACATTTTACAAAGTCCAAAATTAAATTTTAAAAACTAATCCGCTATATTGACAAAAGTTTTTTGAGTTGGTTTGAGTTGCTTATAGAATTCTAGACGTGACATATATATGTGTGTGTTTTGATTTTATAAATTTATAAAATTTGTAACTTTTGATTTTATTTTATTTTATAAATATGTAACTTTTGATTTTCTTATAACTTTGTAAAATATATTTTTCTTTTGATAACAATTACATTTTATTATTTTGAAGTCATGATTTGTTTAGCAAAAACCATTCATTCTATCACACTCATTTGATTTTCATTTTTCTTCGTCTTGTAGATGTTTTTCTCTATATTCGTAGTGTTTGGCTAGACAAATATGCAGACAGATTTGTATCATTGTAGATGCTTTACTTTAGTCATTTTTTAGGAAAGATTTAATAAATGCCAACAATTTACACTTGTATTAATTACTAGGAAGACATAAATTTAATTAATAGTCGTATTTGACTTAAAAGTAATAATAATAGTTGTAGTTTAACACACATATACCCACTCCCCCCTTAAGAATTTTAAAATTTATAAGATTCGTAATATTCATTTTTAAGCTATTAATTTAAAATAATTAATATTATTCCTTAATTAATATTGAGATAATTATATACTAGAAGCGTACTCGCGCAATGCAGCGAGATACATCACGATTTTAATATTTCTTTTTATTTTTTGTTTTTTTATCGATTTACAGTACGATTTTGGATGATTTTTAAAGAGTGATAATGTTTTTTTTTAATAAATTTGTTTAATTTAGGCTTAATAATATAATGTTTTTTATATAAAAAAAATTAAGTAGTTTGTTAAAATTCATTAATTATCTTATATATTTTAAATTTTTTATATTTAAATTGAGATGTTTATCATGTTTTAATTATGTTTATCAGAATTCAAAGAGTATAATGATTAGAGATAAGGATTTTGGGGAATAAGAATGAAATTTATTAATGAGGGTTAAAAGCATTTAAAAGTAGTACATATTGCTTCATTAAAAATTAAGTAGTTTGTTAAATTTCATTAATTATCTTATATATTTAAAAAAATTTATATTTAAATTTACATGTTTATCATGTTTTGATTATGTTTATCAGGATTCAAATTTCATAATTTTAGGGTTTGGGGATTAGAGATAAGGATTTTGGGAGATAAGGATGAAATTTATTATATATATATATATATATATATATATTAATTTGGATGACAACTAAATTAATTCTCTTTTAATAAATTAAAATTTTTAATTATAATCTCCCATTCCACTTATAAATTAATTTATTTCTTATAGACTTTTTCTATTCAGTTTTATGATATTATAGTTTGTTAATAGATGTGAATATTAATAACATTTGCTTTGTACATATGAGTTGGTTTTTCAATTAAAAAGTTGGTATATGACATTGTGGGTTTTTTGTTAAGAACGTTCTTGGGTGTTCACATAGTTGTAGGTTTTTTTTTTTGAACAATAAAGATTTCAATAAACCCACCAAGGAGGAAACCATCCAGTACATAAAAAATTAATTCTGGACTTTGTAAAATGTATTTTTCTTCTTATAACAATTAAATCAAAAAATATTCAATATTGGACTCATTTCGAAGATATTGATAAGACGATTATAATGGTGTAACTTGTTAAAAATAAAAATTATTTTTTTAACGTATATTAGTTAATATACGCTTATATGTGTTCATATAATAAAAATGTAAAACGTAAAATATAAAACCAAAAGGTATAAAGTAAATCAATAAAAAGAGTTCAGGGACCAAAATTGTAACTATAATTCAAAAACAAACAAAAAAGGAATGTTGTGAGGAGGGTGTAAATGATTGGATCGAAAACAATTGGATGAAAAATAGATTAGGGTGTAAAATGAAAATAGACTAGGGTGTAGTTAGAATGACCCTAGAAAAAAATGAGTGAGATATCCAAATTATTAATACAAATTAGACAAAAGGCACACTATGGAAGGTTCCGAAGAGTTTCAATATTGATGACTATGACTGATACATGTATTTTGATAGCCAATTGGTTTGGTGTGATCTTTCACCTTTTAACCATTGGAGGTTGTATGACTTGTTTTCCTCTCTAGAAAGGTCCCGAAGAGTTTCAATACCATCGGGTCTTTACAATTTCACACGTAAACAACAATCATTACGTGGTGGTCCAGTTAGAAGGAGAGTTCCCAATGTCTCCCATTTCAGCATTATGGACCCGGAACAAAATCCCGTCAGCAGCTGGATGGCAAACCATATATATGTCACGTCTAGAATTCTATAAGCAACTTAAACCAACTCAACGAGCTTTTGTCAATATAGAGGATTAGTTTTTAAAAATTAATTTTGGACTTTGTACAATTTGTATTTTTCTTCTTATAACAATTAAATAAAAAAATATTCAATATTGGACTCATTTCGAAGTTATTGAGAAGACGATTATAATGATGTAACTTGTTAAAATTAAAAAATATTTTTTTAACGTATATTAGTTAATATACGCTTATATGTGTTAATATAATAAAAATGTAAAATGTAAAATATAAAACCGAAAGGTATAAATTAAATAAATAAAATGAGTTCAAGAACCAAAATTGTAACTATCATTTAAAAAATAAAAAAATCATTTTTGTGTGTTTGGTTCGGAAAACAAGGGAATAATTAGGAAATCAATAGAATAATTAAAGAGTTTTCCTAGACTAGGGTGTGATTGGAAAAATAGACTAGGGTGTATTTAGTCTAACCCTAAATTCAATCGCTAAAATTTATTTTTTAATAGTGTATAATGAGTTATTTTATCACTTCCCAAGGTTCATAAAACGCAGGAGTATGCTTAAGAGCATCTCCAACAACATCTTCAAAATTTCTTTAAAATGGATAATTAAAAATTAAAATCTACATAAAAATTTACATCCATCTCCAACAGATTCTCCATTTTGGAGATGAAATCATTACTTATAATATTAAAATATTGTATAAATCTAATAAAACATTATTTATCTCTCATACCCATCTCATTTGAAGAAATCTTATTGGTAGAATATAATAAAAAAATAATTTCTCTCTCATGATAATCATTTTTGGAGATTTTGGAGAGTTCTCTATATTTGGAGAAAATTAGACTCTCTCTCCCACTTTCTCCATTTTGAAGAAAAATTTAGAGGATCTGTTGGAGCACGAAAATGCCTAAAATCTCCATTTTCCTCATTTTAGAGAAGCTGTTGGAGATGCTCTAACACTTAAACATCGAAGTCTGTACAGCATCACTTGAATAGGTTATTTAAAGTTTACTAAGATTGCCTTTGTCAACAAACTTCAAATAAGCTAAAACAAAATTGTTTATGTTTATTTAAATGGGGTATTTTCAAATATTATGAACCATATATATATATGCACATTTGTCTCCTTTTGGCCCATCAAATTTGACTCATAATTAACTACGACATCAAGGTTAACTTGAAAAGACACCCTGTAATATTTCACACGTTATTTTTGAGAAACTTTGGGCATCCAACCATTTTTATATCGTTTTCTTTAGAGAAACGAATCTCTTGGATGAGCCCCAAAATCTCTTTGGAAGGTTAACTTGAAAAGACACCCAGTAATATTTCACATGTTCTTATTGGATATACATTGGATCAGATTGGATATCCATTGGATATTCTTATTGGATATTCATTGGATCGGATTGGATCCATCCGACATCTAATGGATGATCAAATCGGATCCATCCAATCTGTTAATTTAATGCAATGTTTTAATTAATTACTTTTAGTTTGTATTAAAACCAACATAAGTGAGACTAAAAATTCAAAAACAAATTTAGATTTAAGCAAAGTGCAAAAAAAAAAATAATTGGATGATAGTTGGATGGAAAACTGGATGGTAATCGGATGGTTAATTGGATGGGTAATTGGATGTTGGTCGGTTTGGTTCGGTCGGTTTTGGTCGGTTCTGGACTGCCATCCAAGAACCGACCGATCCAAATTGAATGTTGAGATTTTCAATCCGATCCGATCCAATTACAATTGGATATCCAATTATTGTCGGTCGATTCTAATTGGATCGGTCGGTTCCTAGAAGGGAATTATATAAATTAAATAACAATATATTTTGTTAATGGACATGATAAAAAAAAATATTCGAAATCGAGTTTTACCTTATTTGGTTAACCGGACTGTTTAACCCCCAAACTGAATAACCCGAAACCGTTTTGGTTTGGGTAAGTTTTTGGGTTTCAGAAATTTTTTATACCCTAAGATCGACCTAAATTTCTGAATTTGTCAGTGTTCGTCTGGATTATATAAACTATTGAATATATTAATATTTATTTATTGTTATTATCATTAAAACTATATACGTCATTTCTATAGTGCCATGTGCGTAAATTCATCAAAACAGAATCCACATGCCATCTAGTGTGAAGATAAGCGATTAACTAACTACACATGTAACCAGCTGCCAATTTAATAATCTATAATCAAGTGAAGTAATTAAGATGCCAAGGTCGGTCGATTGGAGAGATAATCACATGATAGATGATAGCAAAAAATCTTTCTCAAGATATGTTATCGTAATCGATTTTTGAGATTCACCAATTGAATATTTTCTAGGGAATTTAATTAAAATACCCTTTTTTGAAAAATCAGTGTCCAATATGTCCTCAATCTTGTCATTTTTGCCAAAATACCCCATATGTCCGCGTTTTGGCCGCGTTTTTTCAAAAAACGCGGGGTGACACTGTTTGGGTCCGCGTTTTGGTCTAAACGCGGGTATGGTCCGCGTTTGGTTTATTTCACGCGGGGTTAATCCGCCTTTTGTTGATTTCACGGCGGACATGTCAATTCATTGTAATTTTTATTATATATTTACAGTTTATACCCCTAATTATTTAGTTAGTTACTTTATACCTTTTACTTTTCTATTATAGGTGTATAAAAATTTTAATATATATGATATAATAAAATAATTAAATCAAAAAATATTCAATATTGAGCTCATTTCGAAGGTATCGAAGAGACGATTATAATGGTGTAATTTGTTAAAATTAAAACGTATTTTAGTTAATATATGATTATGTGTGTTAATATATTAAAAGTATAAAATGAATAATAGAAAAGTAAAAGTTATAAAGTAAAATAACTAAATAATTATAGGGGTATAAACTGTAAATATATAATAAAAATTACAATGAATTGAATTGCACATGTCCGCCGTGAAATCAACAAAAGACGGACTAACCCCGCGTGAAATAAACCAAATGCGGACCATACCCGCGTTTAGACCAAAACGCGGACCCAAACAGTGCCACCCCGCGTTTTTTGAAAAAACGCGATCAAAACGCGGACATATGGGGTATTTTGACAAAAATGACAACATGTGTTGTAAATAAATGTGGATGTCTTTTTACAACATGAACCTTCGCAGCCTTAATAAGCCATACAATATTCTCATATTATTAACATATGTAGGGGCTGTTCGGTTCATTTCCTTTTATGATCTGTATGGATAAAGTTGTCTATATTGATAAAGTTGTCTGAATGATATAACATAAACCGTTGTTCAGTATTTGTGCTGAATACACAGTCTGAATATCAAAAATGACCATTTTACCCTTGTATCTGTATTTTTGAATCCAATTCCAAACTACTTCATTTCCAAACATAAATTAGAACAAATTCATCCTCAAAAAGTATAAAACCCCAAATATTTTTTCAAACCTAAAATCTTTAAATTAAAGTCATTGAACAAATGAAGAACAATAGAGAGGGGAGACGCATAAAGCCATAAACAAGATTGTAGGTTTGATCAAAACTCTAAAATTTCACATAAACAAGAAACAGAATCAAAACCCAAAAATTTGAGAAAACCTTGGAAGCTACCCGGAAAACAAAAACAAGAAAATCCTGAAATTTCAGAAATTTCAAAACCCTTCACGCCTTCACCTTCATCTGTCATGGAAGCTACCAAAACCCATGTGTTCTCCTTCACTTGCCATGGAAGCACCAAAAAAAAAACAAAAAAAAAAAAAAAACAAAAAACAAAAAACAAAACAAAATCCAACCTCTTCCCCTTCACTTGCTAATCTACCATGGAAGCACCAAAACAAGCAACAAAATCCAACCCTTTCATCTTCACCTTCCATAGAGGCCACCAAAACCCATCAGTTCATCACCCAACCCATTATCGGTGATCTCATAAAAAAGATAGGGAAAAGAAGAGGGGACAGAGAATGAAGATGAACGCGGTGGACCGACGACGAGAAGGGATAGAGGCGGTGGGTAGAGCTTCAAGAGATGGAGGTAGTGGGTTTTCTTTTTGTTATTGAGGATGAAATTGTATTTTAAAAGAAGGGTATTTAAGTAAAAAGGTTGGCTGAATGTAAACTAGTGCTCTTCTCCAGCTGTCTGAAGAAGTTCATGATTTACAGATAAAGCCATAACCAAACAACTATTTTTGGCTGAGCGAATAAGCTATATGGGCTATACAACCCATTAAGCCACAACCGAACAACCATTTAGGGTCATTTATCAAACGCTTATAGGTAAGCGCTTATCGGCAAGAAACATCACCCTCACTTACCTTATTGGGTAACATTTTTTGCCATCAAAATCGATTGCTGGTAAATGTATTAAACCCAACATATGCTTATCGGGTAAGTGTCTTTTTCCTCACTTACCATGTAAGACTTTCGGTCCTTGTTATGACTCTTACTCGGTAAGATTTTCGGTTCATGTCATGCTCAATTTGTAAGGTAAGTGACACTTGGTAGGCGCTTATCTTCTAAGCTTTAGTAAACGACCCCTTAATCTTCCTGTTGTGGTAACAATGTATAATATCTCCAATAAATATAGTACATCACATCAATTTATTCTTATAAACAATATATATTGCGATCGGTTCAAATAAGAATACTAAATATCGTGAGAAGGTAAAAATGGAAGGTTCATATGTGGATCATTGAAAAAATCGGAAAAAATCTATTTTAATATGCATATGTGAACCAACTTTACATAATATTCATATAGATTCACATATTTATTTTCAAATGAATCTTTTCAATGATTTGCATATGAACTTTTCTCTCTCCCAATATTTATCTTTCTTATATAGGGAGCAGATCAAATAAAACTATATAAATGTTATAAACCCGTGGAAACCAATCAAAAAATATTGCATGATATTTTTTTATATTAAATTAGTATGTGAAGTTTATATTGTTTTATAATATGATAGTTTCACATACATTTGTTTTACATTGTGAAACTATTTTATGTGCATTTTTTTGTTTCACTAAGTAAAGCAAAAAAAGTTTCATACGGATTTTTTTCTATATATAAACACAAACATATATAGGTGAAACAGTAGTTTAAATTATAGCTTTTGATGAAGAAAATAATGTAAAAAATACATTTTAACGATTTTGTAACCTTTTTGTGGTTCTCATTTGATTATCGTCACACACACACACACACACACACACACACACACACACATAGGGTTGGGTTCACGTGAGACCAACCTGTTTTCGTGAGACCGGTGAGACAAGAAAATAACACTAAAACTTCATAGTGATTCATTGTGAAGGAACGAAAAACAGCAAACCTTTACAACAAAAACACTGTGAAGGTTTACCTTTACAATACCTTCACAGTCTTTTGCTGTGAAGGTTTAGTGTTATTTTTGTGGTCTCACGGGTCTCACGGAAATAGCCTGGTCTCACATGATCTCAAGTCTCTCTCTCTCTCTCTCTATATATATATATATATATATATATATATATATATATATATAACGAGAGGGTCAAATAAAAAAGCTAAATATCATGAGATGGTAAGAAGAAAAGTTAAGAGAAAGTTTATTTGTGAATCATTCAATAAATTAGAAAAATCTATTTAAGGATGCATACGTAAACCAAATATTACAGATCATTCATATGAATATGTTGGGAGTGGGGCACAGAGAATCGATGGAGAGGAGAATGAGAGAGTGATCGGATCAGAACTTGGATAAGAATGTGAGATCACGTGAGATCTCACTTTCCTTAAGTGATATTTCGACCCTATACTGCCCGGGTGATAAGTACCAATTTCTATACATGTTTAAGTCAAAATGACCCTACAATTAGTGTTGTTTAAATGCATAAGATACCCCTATTAATTTAAGTTTAGTGTCTTTTATTTTGATTTAAATTAAAGTTGAAAAGAAAAAAAAATGTTTTTTTTTAATATTTACCTTGTGCCGTGTGTGGTGTTGTGGGTGAAAAAAAAAATTTAATTTGATTTGTGTTTGGTTGTTTTGACTGCCCACGTGAAGAACCAAAATAAAAACAGATCCAAGCCTAATCATAGCCCAGTTCGATTGAGCAGCCCAATTCGAGAAAGAAGCAGTCCAGCAGGTCTTCATTCCCTTCATCGCGACTTCTTCAGCGCCTAACTCTCGACTAAACTCGCGGTAAACTCTGTGTTGGGGAGCAAAATCCGACACCGCGAGTTCTCAATGAGTAAACCTGCGACCAAACTTACGATACTCGCTGTATTTCGATTAAAAATGTATCCGGGCGAGTTTTCACGCGGGTTTAACCAGCGCCCCAACTCTCAGTCGGCTGATTTTTCTAATTTTCGAACGGTTTTCAATCAGGAGTATAAATGGGGTCTGGTAACTGCTGATAGGGGAGTTCTGGAGGAATCGATAGAGAAACTGAGAGCAATTCCAAGGTTCGATTTTCAGATTTTTGGAGTTAATTTTGGAGTTTCTTAACTAGGGTTCTTCATCAAATTTCCAGATTTTTAACATTTGTAAGTTAATTTTGTGTTTTGAATTAGGATTATGAGTAGCTAAATCTTTGTTTCTAGTGATGAGATTTTAATTAGTTCATTGTGAATCTTGTTGAGACTTGTTTTGTGTTTAATTATCAATGGGATTTTATTTATGCAATCCTTGATCAAGCATGTTCTTCATATTTTAGGTTATTGGTTTTGAGAAGGATCCCTTGAATCCTATAGCCTAGATTTTGAATTGCTAGTTGAATTTAATAATACGTAATTGTTTTTAATTTCAACTAAGTAGCAAATAATGCATCAATTGAGCACAATATCACTTGAATTGCATTATAGGATTGTTTAATCTAGCTTAAATGGTTGGGCTTCCGGTCATTAGTTAGGATCGGTGTTTGTCTAGATTTTAATGCGATTGATAGGTTAAGTCTAAGTTCGTGACTAGCCTTAACTTAATCAATTAGGAATTAGTTCACCGAGCTTCTCGTGCTAATTTAGTCATTAGGACAAACGGAGTGTTTGGCGCGTGTCAACATTCACGGCCGGTCTAAAATCAATTGAGAAAAATGTGTCTTTTTACAAGTCAATGATACATGATTTCATAAAGAACTATTTATACTCATCACTAGGAATTGTTCTCTAATATTTAAAGTCTCACTTTATTTTTACGCATAGATTAATCAACAATTTCAAACCCACCCCTTTTATATAATGTTTTTAATGAATTTGCACGTGAATTCGTCTTGGACTTACGGTTAATACCGAGTCCCTGAGGAGACGATCCTACTTACCATTATCGCAATTAGTTGTGGTTTAACGGTAATAGGCTTTAATTATAAATTTTATTATTTGCCGGACTTGACACCCGTCAAATTTTTGGCGCCGTTGCCGGGGACTCGACAAGTTTAACTGTTTATGCCAAGATCTTTTCGTGCAGGTTCACCTCTACCAATAGATCCGGAGATTGAGAAAACCGCTAAAAAGCTAAGGAAGCAAGCTAAACTCCGAAAGAAGCAAGGCGAGTCAACTTCTTCACCGGTGGTTAATATTTGGAAAGACATTGATTTGGCTACTGATTCTAAGAGCGAGGAGAGGTTACATTTCGAAGAAGAAAAGCCTCATTCTGAAAGAGAAGAACCGGTCACCGAGACCGAAGAAGAGAAAGAAGAGGATATGGCAAATCTCGAGCGTACTTTAAGGGAATGGGCAACACCCAATGTTGATGAACAACCTCTTTGTATTGCATATCCGGCAGAAGAGGTAAGCGCTGAACTTAAAACAGGTTTAATACACTTACTTCCTCGTTTTCATGGTTTACATAATGAAGATCCGTACAAGCACATGACCGAATTCCACGTGGAGCACCTCAAGATGAAAGCATTCCCGTTCTCACTGGTTGATGTGGCTAGGGAGTGGCTTTTCTACCTACCACCGGGATCCATCACGACATGGCCTCAAATGGCGCGAGCATTCCTTGATAAGTTCTTCCCCGCATCCAAAGCCGCTGGGCTTAGGAGAGAAATATGCGGAATCAAACAGAAGGACGTAGAGACGCTTCATGAGTATTGGGAGCGCTTTAAGTGATTATGTGTAAGTTGTCCTCAACATGGTATTTCCGATCAATTACTAATCCAATATTTTTATGAAGGATTACTACCGATGGAGAGGAAGATGATGGACGCCGCTAGTGGAGGAGCGATTGTGAACAAGACCCCGACTCAAGCGAGGACATTGATCAACACCATGGCGGAGAATTCAAAGCAATTCAGACCAAGAACCGACATTAGTCGGAGTGCTAATGAGGTATATGTTCAATCACTTGAGACTAAAATTAATGATTTGACTGTTTTGGTGAAACAGATTACTTTGGGGAATGTGCCTCAAGTCAAGGCATGCGGGTTTTGCTCGTTGGTAGCACACCCTACTGACGCATGCCCCACTTTACACGAAGAAGAGGAACAAGTAAACGCCATAGGGGGTGGCAACTTTCAGAGCTCAAACAACCGGGCATTAGACCCATTCTCGAGTACCTACAACCCCGGTTGGAGACAACATCCCAATTTGAGCTACGCCCTGAAGCAAGGACAAGGTCAAAGTCAACAATTTCAACCAAAAGCTTTTGTCCAACGACCTCAACAATTCCAGCAAGGTCAACAATTCCAAGCTCCACCGGAATTTCAACAACAATTTAGTCAACCATCGGATTTTCAGCAACAACCACTTCAACAACCAAAGGCACCATTCCAACCACAACAACAGATGTCATCTCAAGCCCCTAGTGGGTCAGGTATGTCTCTTGAGGATATAGTTAAGTCTATGGCCATTAACATGGCTAAATTTCAACAGGAAACTCAGACGAGCATACAGAATACTCAAGCAAGCATACAAGATCTTCGGACCACCGTGGGTCAACTAGTGAACAAGGGCAAATTGCCTTCCCAAACGGAGACCAACCCGAATGCCAATGTGAGTGTTATAACTCTGAGGAGCGGGAAGGAGCTCCAAGACGGTGGTAAGAAGAAAGAAAGAGTTAAAGATGAAGGGGATGAGTTAGAAATCAAGGCGTCCACCTCGGATGGGAAAGATACCAAGGATGATGAAGCGACAAAGAAGACACTCGAGGTGATGCTGCAAGCACCACCCTTTCCGGACAGATTTGGAAAGACAAAACGAGAGAATGAAGATAAGGAGATCTTAGACACCTTCCGGAAAGTCCAGGTAAATATTCCTTTACTCGATGCTATTAAAAAAGTTCCTAGGTATGCTAGATTTTTGAAGGAACTTTGCACCAACAAAAGTAAATTAAAGGGTAATGAAAAAATCAGTATGAGTCAAAATGTATCTGCGGTCTTACAGAAAAGACTACCACCTAAATGTAACGACCCCGGAATGTTTACCATACCCTGTAAGGTAGGCAATGTCGCGGTCAATCAGGCTATGTTAGATTTGGGGGCGTCGATCAATGTCATGCTATATGCCATATACACATCCTTGGATGTGGGCCCCCTTAAGCCAACTGGTGTAGTCATTCAATTAGCAGATAGGTCTACTGTATACCCTAAGGGTGTGCTAGAGGATGTCCTTGTACAAGTGAATGAATTGGTCTTCCCGGCCGACTTCTATGTGTTAGATATGGAGGAGAATAATACCTCCAAGGCCAGAATGATTCTATTGGGTAGACCATTTCTCAAGACCTCTAAGACCAAGATATATGTCCATGATGGTAATTTGACCATGGAATTTGATGGCGAGATTATTAAATTCAATATATATGATGCCATGCGTTACCCGAGTGATGTTTCATCTTTGTGCTTTGTTGATATAATTGAGTCTTTATCTGATGATGTGTTTGATCTGTCTAACTAAGATGTGTTGGAAGTGATACTTGGTAGGGACTTACATAGTGATAGTCTGAAGAAGCTACCCCAAGAGTATGACTTGAATGAAGAATATGTCGAGTTGGTATCTTGGATGGAGCACGGGAAGAAATCAAGGTATGAAGTTTCTAGAATTGAGTTGCCATTATCTAATACGAAACTTTTGCCATCTGTTGAACAGGCACCTGATCTGGAACTTAAGCCGTTGCCGGATCATTTGAAGTATGCATACCTAGGTGAGAAGGATACACTTCCGGTGATCATTTCCGCCAACCTTTCACCTAAGGAAGAAGGGGAGCTAGTTAAAGTTCTAAAGGAGCATAAAGGCGCCATCGGATGGACCATTGCGGACATCAAGGGTCTTAACCCCTCTTTGTGCCAACACAAGATACTACTTGAAGAAGAGTACAAACCCTTTAGAGAGGCGCAACGCAAATTGAATCCCCCGATGATGGAGGTCGTAAAGAAGGAAATTCTAAAGCTTTGTGATGCCGGTATGATCTATCCCATCTCTGATAGCAAGTGGGTAAGTCCTATCCAAGTAGTACCTAAAAAGACCGGTATAACCGTGATCGAAAATTCGGAAGGTGAGTTGGTTCCCACCCGAGTCCAAAACGGGTGGCGGGTATGTATTGATTATCGCAAGTTAAATGCTTCCACTAGAAAAGACCACTTTCCTATTCCTTTTATTGATCAAATGCTTGAACGTTTAGCCGGTAAGACTCACTATTTTTGTTTGGATGGATACTCATTTCTTGTGTGATTACGTCATGCCTAGTTATGTATCTCTAGAACTTGACTTGTCTCTCCTTAAGATTACATGATATTTACATGCTAATGAATATGATAAAGGCCATCGTTTGATCATTTTTATGTTAACCCATTAGTCTTAAGCCTACCCTTTATGTCACTATTACCCTTTTTGCTCACCATTTTGAGCCTTAGCCTATTTCCTTTGTCACCCACGTCATAAACCAATCCAAACACGACTCACCCGACCAATCAACGATGGAGTAATACCAATATCCCCGTGAGCTCAAAAGTAAACCTTATGTGTTGGGAAAGAAAAGAAAAAAAGGAAAAAAAGGAAAAAAAAAATGAAAAGGAAGAAAAAAAATGGAGAAAAATTCAAAAAGAGAAAAATCTATGAAGAAAAAAAATATATATGTCGTCAAGAAAAAGAAAAAAAAATAAATAAAGAAGAAGACGACGAAAAGGATGATAAAGCCAATTATGTGTTTCATCTCAATTTGTTAGCATCCAATGGGAATGCGTTTAAAGAATGTATATTAAGATCCCATTTGCTAAAAACGTCAAGTTATTTAACTGGTTTCTCCGTTGGTGTAAGGTCTTTAACCACTCTTTCCCAAATGTATCCCTACCTTACCGAAGCCTTATTTTACATTACACCCATAAAAGACCTTTTGATTTATATGCATGTATTTTATCAAAATAGTGGAGAGTGAGAGGTTTTTCAAGCTTATGGTAGGTGCATGCTAGTGTAGTGACGGTTTGAGCGATACACTTTAACCCCAAGGAGTGAATTGAGTGTTGTTTTAATTTTCCAATTCGTGAGAGTTCTCGTGATTAGCTTTTGTCTATTTGATTGTGTGTGTGCTCACTTTTTGATGCCAAGTTGCAAATCTCAAGTTCATGACATGCTATATGCGTTGACGATCTCGTTTGATTCATTTATATCTTTTCATGCTAACTTAATTCATTGCCGGGACGGACAATGATCTAAGTGTGGGGGAATTTGATAAGTACCAATTTCTATACATGTTTAAGTCAAAATGACCCTACAATTAGTGTTGTTTAAATGCATAAGATACCCCTATTAATTTAAGTTTAGTGTCTTTTATTTTGATTTAAATTAAAGTTGAAAAGAAAAAAAAAGTTTTTTTTTTAATATTTACCTTGTGCCGTGTGTGGTGGTGTTGGTGAAAAAAAAAAAAATTTTAATTTGATTTGTGTTTGGTTGTTTTGACAGCCCACGTGAAGAACCAAAATAAAAACAGATCCAAGCCTAATCACAGCCCAGTTCGATTGAGCAGCCCAATTCGAGAAAGAAGCAGTCCAACAGGTCTTTATCCCCTTCATCGCGACTTCTTCAGCGCCTAACTCTCGACTAAACTCGCGGTAAACTCTGTGTTGGGGAGCAAAATCCGACACCGCGAATTCTCAATGAGTAAACCTGCGACCAAACTTACGATACTCGCTGTATTTCGATTAAAAATGTATCCGGGCGAGTTTTCACGCGGGTTTAACCAGCGCCCCAACTCTCAGTCGGCTGATTTTTCTAATTTTCGAACGGTTTTCAATCGGGAGTATAAATGGGGTCTCGTAACTGCTGATAGGGGAGTTCTGGAGGAATCGATAGAGAAACTGAGAGCAATTCCAAGGTTCGATTTTCAGATTTTTGGAGTTAATTTTGGAGTTTCTTAACTAGGGTTCTTCATCAAATTTCCAGATTTTTAACATTTGTAAGTTAATTTTGTGTTTTGAATTAGGATTATGAGTAGCTAAATCTTTGTTTCTAGTGATGAGATTTTAATTAGTTCATTATGAATCTTGTTGAGACTTGTTTTGTGTTTAATTATCAATGGGATTTTATTTATGCAATCCTTGATCAAGCATGTTCTTCATATTTTAGGTTATTGGTTTTGAGAAGGATCCCTTGAATCCTATAGCCTAGATTTTGAATTGCTAGTTGAATTTAATAATACGTAATTGTTTTTAATTTCAACTAAGTAGCAAATAATGCATCAATTGAGCACAATATCACTTGAATTGCATTATAGGATTGTTTAATCTAGCTTAAATGGTTGGGCTTCCGGTCATTAGTTAGGATCGGTGTTTGTCTAGATTTTAATGCGATTGATAGGTTAAGTCTAAGTTCGTGACTAGCCTTAACTTAATCAATTAGGAATTAGTTCACCGAGCTTCTCGTGCTAATTTAGTCATTAGGACAAACGGAGTGTTTGGCGCGTGTCAACATTCACGGCCGGTCTAAAATCAATTGAGAAAAATGTGTCTTTTTACAAGTCAATGATACATGATTTCATAAAGAACTATTTATACTCATCACTAGGAATTGTTCTCTAATATTTAAAGTCTCACTTTATTTTTACGCATAGATTAATCAACAATTTCAAACCCACCCCTTTTATATAATGTTTTTAATGAATTTGCACGTGAATTCGTCTTGGACTTACGGTTAATACCGAGTCCCTGAGGAGACGATCCTACTTACCATTATCGCAATTAGTTGTGGTTTAACGGTAATAGACTTTAATTATAAGTTTTATTATTTGCCGGATTCGACACCCGTCACCGGGTATCACGAAATACATTCGAGGATAATCTCAATTGACAGTATCGATTTAGGCAGAAATCGATCCTATTTAAACACATTGAGAATCGTAACTGACCCCATATTAATAATGATAATAATTTCTCATTAAATGAGATTGAGTGTTAGACATTAATGTTGGCGGTTACAAGAATTTCTATCAGTTACAAAACTGATGAAAACGCACGACCCGTGCCAATTTCAAGAAGAAAAACGCACGGGTCGTGCAAAACCTTTTGACGAATACACACGACCCGTGCCAATTTCAAGAATAAAATCGTACGGGTCGTGCAAAACCTTCTATCGAAAAACGCATGACCCATGCTCATTTTATGAACAAAAACGCACGGGTCGTGCCAAAAATGCACGGGTCATGTCGTTTATAACAGGAAAAACACACGGGTCGTGCTCAACCTTTTTCCACTTAGTAACTCGCCAAATATAATCATCCAACGATCCGGGGTTCTAGTTAGCTTACACAAGTGTGCACTCCACACCTCCTAGCTCATGTTATAAGTTAGCTATCAACCTCGTTATTCTCTTGTGAATCCAATTACACAAAATGAACCGATGATTTCACTAAAATCACCAACATTCCTCCCCCATTTTAGTGCAATCCTTGATTCACAAACAACAGTTAATATAGGAAACAAACTCATTCATAAATGAAAATATCTAGAAGATTGAATTTCCATCTTAGTACATTACACATTTCAAATACTCGAGAATCCGGGTGTCCTATGGATTGAACCCTTCAACCCATTTGAGTACTAGAAAATTACATACACATGAATTTAAATAATTCTCTAAAGTTTAAACTTGACACTATACAGGCCATGTGTCCTTATCCATTCGTGAGTGCATCAAAGCCAAGTCCAAGTTTCTTGAAACAGCCACACTTCGCACTCATATAGGTAGTTCCTTTAATCATGCACCTGCACATGCACTTTTAGAAAAAGAACAATTACCTCCTTCACTTGCAGTACCGAGCACATACCTTGGGATGATTATCTTGTGCTCCAATCCCTTAGAGTGAGCTTTCCTATTGAATTCAACGTCTAACGTTGTATTAGAAAGGAATTGGGTATCTCACTGTTAGAGATTTAGATGGACTTAATCCCATCCCTCTTACCGACTTGTGAACCAAGTCCTTAGCTAACCCCTTCGTCAAGTGGTCCACTAGATTTTGTTGTGACCGAACAAATTCAACCGAAATCACCCTATTCGTGATTAGCTCACGAATCATGTTATGTCTAACACCTAAGTGTCTAGACTTGCCATTATATACTTGACTATAAGCTTTAACCAAAGTAGCCAAACTATCACAACGGATAGAAATGGGTGATATTGGTTTCGGCCATAACGGAATTTCATGGACTAAATTCCTTAGCCACTCCGCCTCTTTACCGGCAGCGGCTAATGCCACAAATTCCGACTCCATAGTCGAACTTGTGATGCAAGTTTGCTTCTTGGAAGCCCATGAGATGGCACCTCTTCCAAGCAAGTATACCCAACCACTCGTAGAAGAGTGATCTTTTAAATTGGTAATACAACTTGCATCCGAATATCCCTCTAATATTGAAGGAAACCCGACATATGACAAACCATAATCAATGGTTTTCTTCAAGTATTTAAATACTCGTCTTATCGCTTGCCAATGATGTATACTAGGATTTCTAATATACCTACTCAACTTGCCTACGACAAAAGTGATATCCGGCCTAGTGCTTGTCATGGCATACATCATGCATCCAATAGCCTTTGAGTACTCGAGTTGTGACACCGCTTCACCCGAATTGGGCATAAGCTTCACACTCGGATCAAATGGAGTACTCACCGGAGAACAATCAAAGCAATTAAATTTCTTTAATACTTTCTCAATGTAATGAGATTGCGTAATTGCAATCCCTTTGTTCTCACGATTGATCCTTATTCCAAGGATCACCTCCGCCTCTCCTAAATCTTTCATGGAGAAACTTGATGACAAAAACTCTTTGGTTTTATCAACTTGATTTTGGTCAGTGCCAAAGATCAACATGTCATCAACGTATAAGCAAATGATTACTCCGTTACCGGATGTTTCAAATTTGCTATATACACACTTATCCGCTTGGTTTAACATAAAACCGTTGGACAAGATAACCTCATCAAATTTTTGATGCCATTTTTGGGTGTTTGTTTAAGCCTATACAATGATTTACAAGTTTACATACCTTATGCTACATCCCAGGCATAACAAAACCTTCCGGTTGTTTCATGTAAACTTCTTCCTCCAAGTCACCATTCAAGAATGTCGTTTTGACATCCATTTGGTGAATCACTAAATTATGGATAGCTCCTAAGGCTATCAACAATCTAATCGTGGAGATTCTTGCAACCGAGGAATATGTATCAAAATAATCGATGCCTTCCCGTTGCCTAAAGCCTTGGATTACTAATCGAGCTTTGAACTTGTCGATTGATCCATCGACTTTTATCTTCCTTTTGAAGATCCACTTGCATCCCAACGGTTTACAACCCGGTGGCAAGTCCGATAATACCCAAGACTATTCCCCATGATGGAATCCATCTCATCATTTATTGCTTCTTTCTAGAAAGCAATATCTTGAGACTTCATAGCCTCATCAAATGATTTTGGATCTTCCTCAATACTATAACAATAAGAGAATTGTGACCCAATCTCATCTCTTGATCCCTCTACCAAGTACACTTGGAAATCGGGACCAATGATTTACAAATGAACTTTTTTCTCTCCCGATATTTAGCTTTCTTATATAGGGAGCAGATCAAATAAAACTATATAAATGTTATAAACCCGTGGGAACCAATCAAAAAATATTGCATGATATTTTTTTATTAAATGCTAGTATTTGAAGTATATATTATTTTATAATATGACAGTTTCACATACATTTGTTTTACATTGTGAAACTATTTTATGTACATTTTGTCGTTTCACTTTGTAAAGCAAAAAATGTTTTATACGGATTTTTTTCAATATATAAACACAAACATATATAGGTGAAACAGTAGTTTAAATTATAGCTTTTGATGAAGAAAATAATGTAAAAAATACATTTTAACGTTTTTGTAACATTTTTGTGGTTCTCATTTGATTATCGTCACACACACACACACACACACACACACATAATGAGAGGGTCAAATAAAAAAGCTAAATATCATGAGATGGTAAGAAGAAAAGTTAAGAGAAAGTTTATATGTGAATCATTCAATCAATTGGAAAAATCTATTTAAAGATGCATACGTAAACCAAATATTACAAATCATTCATATGAATTTGTTGGGGAGTGGGGCACATAGAATCGATGGAGAGGAGAAGGAGAGAGTGATCGGATCAGAACTTGGATAAGAATGTGAGATCGCGTGATAGCTTGCTTTCCTTAAGTGATATTTCGACCCTATACTGCCCGGGTATCACGAAATTCACTCGAGGATAATCTCAATTCACAGTATTGATTTAGGCAGAAATCGATCCTATTTAAACACCTTGAGAATCGTAACCGACCCCATATTAATAATGATAATAATTTCTCATTAAAGGAGATTGATTGCTGGACATTAATGTTGGCGGTTACAAGAATTCCTATCAGTTACAAAACTGATGAAAGCGCACGACCCGTGCCAATTTCAAGAAGAAAAACGCACGGGTCGTGCAAAACCTTCTGATGAATACACACGGCCCGTGCCAATTTCAAGAAGAAAATCGCACGGGTCGTGCAAAACCTTCTCTCAACAAACGTATGACCCATGCTCATTTTATGAACAAAAACGCACGGGTCGGCCAAAAACGCACGGGTCGTGCCGTTTATAACAGAAAAAACGCATGGATCGTGCTCAACCTTTTTCCACTTAGTAACTCGCCAAACATAACCATCCAATGATCCCGGGTTCTAGTTAGCTTACACGAGTGTGCACTCCATACCTCCTAGCTCATGTTATAACTTAGCTATCAACCCCATTATTATCTTGTGAATCCAATTACACAAAATGAAACGATGATTTCACTAAAATCACCAACAGAATTCACATTGAAGGTGGGCAGCCCACCTTACGTACTACAATTATATTTGACTGGGCTTACACACAATCAATTTGTTTGATGGTCAGAGGCGAATTGAAAGCTAAACAGTGGTAAGGCGGTGAAGCTACTTGCGCCTGTCTAGTCCGACCATTTAGCGGCTCTTTCTAAGAGACAAGAATGTCAATAGAAAACATACCATGGGAAAGACTCACAAACAACAGAGTTTTATTTTGGAAAAACACCATCATTATGCACTACTAGAAAAAAGCTTAATACTGACCACCTATTATCGACACCCAAAATCCGTCGGTAATCACCGACGGATCACTGACCAATTTCCGACGGAATGATACTATTTGCGACGAATAACATATCCTTCGGTAATCCGTCAGTAACTATAGACATTTCCGACGGATCACCGACGAACCGAAAATTATTTTATTTTTGATTTTTTAAATATTGAATTTCGTCGGTAATCCGTCGGAATTCTTATTAATTTAGTTATTATTTTTATTTTCCAGCAATCCGTCGGTAATCCATTGCAAATTACCGACGGATTTCCGACGGCCATTGGGAAATCCGTCGGTAACTTATTTATTTTTTCCCAAGAATTTCATCAGTGATCCGTTGATGTATGTATGTATGTCGTATGCATATAAGTGTGTATGTGTATTTCATGTTCATATCTATATGTGTATGTACGTATGTATATATATATATATATGTCTTTATAGTATATATGTACACGTGTATATATATATGTATTGCTTGTATGTATATAGTACATATATATGTATATCATGTATATACGTGTATGTCGTATGCATATAATTGTGTGTATATGTCTATGCATGTATGTATCTATAGATGCATGTATTGTATACACGCATATGTATTGCTTGTATGTATACAACACACACACACACACACACATATATATATATATATATGTATATCATGTATATATGTATATGTCGTATGTATATAAGTGTGTGTGTGTGTATGTCTATATCATGTCTATGTATGTGTATATATATGTATGTCTATAGATGTATTGTATATATATGTATTGCTTGTATGTATATAGCACACATGTCTATATCATGTCTATGTATGTGTATATGTATGTCTATAAATGTATTGTATACATATGTATATAACACATATGTCTATATCATGTCTATGTATGTGTATATATATGTATGTATGTCTATAGATATATTGTATACATATGTATTGCTTGTATGTATATAACACACACACACACACACACATATATATATATATGTATATCATGTTTATGTATATGTCGTATGCATATGTATATCATGTATATGTATGTATGTTTATAGGTGTATTGTATACATATGTATTGCTTGTATTGTATACATATGAATGTATGTATGTATGCACTACAACAAAAAGGGGTTTATAGGACACTTTTTTGGGACACATTTCGAGACCCGTCCTTTAAAAGAGCTAATACGACACATTAGTTTATGAGTCCTATTTGATTTAATCTAATGTGACTCTTAATTTTGATGTCTTATTAGCGTACCTTAATAGGACACTTTTGATTGTTGTAATAGAGTTTAAAAACTAATAGGTTGTATTTGAGTTTAAATAGGACACTTTTAAGTGTCCTATTAGAGTTTAGAATAATATAAATACAATTATATTTTTAAAGTATCATTATATAAAAAAGCCCAACATTAATATTGGTTTAGAAAAAAAATGCACAGAGCTTAGAAGCCTAACTGAAAAAAAACCAATTTTTAAAATTGGGCTCTACAAAAAAAACCCTATTTTAAACCTGGATGCTTTAGTAACTGGGCTATATACAACTTAAAAGTTGGGCTCTCTCTCATCATCATCGCTCAATTCTACCAAATTGTACTCACGTTCTTACAATTTTCTGCTCGATTCGAAATTAAAATCACAACTCGATGCTCTACGGCATACGATTTTGAAAACAACAATTCCGCTCATCGCTTACACTCAAACAATTTCGCGAAATTCACAGCTCGATGCTCTCGCATGTTCTCAAGCTACCGCTCAATCTAGGGTTCCTGTTTTAGCCTAAATAACATACGAATAATCAAGCAATCGACATCAGGTTCTTAATTTTAATTGATCTTGTTCTTAGTTTTTATACTTGATTAACAAATCACTAATATATTACTAATTGATTTTGGTTTGGTTTGAAATTCGTCTAAGTCGTGTTATGAATTCCAAAGATTCGATTGCTGATTTCAAGTTGTAACTCTATTTTCTCTGTTCGATCGATCTCCATCATGTTATTTTGAGGTAAATCTGCATTTCTACATAAATCTGTATAGATATTCGTATAAGATCAAAATTTATCACTTTACTACATATTGGTATATTATACGTAGTTGTTTGATTAGTTTTGTTTCTAATGTTTGAAAATTTACAAGTTTAAGTCACCAATAACCCTCACCAATGGCACTCTACTGGCACCAATAACCTCCTAATCGGCTACTTTGCAAAGTTTGGTGCAAGGACCTAAATTCCTTTTGTGTTCAATTATATGCCACATTTGATTCATTACAAACACACATAATTGCTAAATCTTTTAAATGCATTACCATAAATCCCAACCTCATTATTTATTTATCTTAGTTTGTAATTGAAATTGTTATTTGTGTGCATAGCTTATTCAATGAAATTTTGAAGTACTACTTAATCAGGACTGTAGTAATTCATGATAATTGTACTTTTAGAATCCCACATGTTACAACTAGTTGGTGACCTCAAAAACACCTTCAACAAAACTAAGGTAAACACCAAGATTCTAAAAGTTAGCTTCACATATCTTATGTCCAGCCACACAGTACCTCATTGCATAAGTTACTGGTTCAAGCTATTAGTTCTGCATTATGTCCATCTTTAATTTACTGGTTCTATAAACATCTTTACTTTTCATATATATATATATATATATGAAAATCTTTATGTATAATATATTAGTTCAGTAGATGCTTAATGAGCTCGGTTGTATACGACAATAGTCTTATTTAATAAAAATGGCTTGAAAATCGACTTGTACCTCCCTTTAATTAATCTTGTGCCTCATGTGCTTGGCTTTTGTGCCCGAAGTTGGGGATGCACTTCATTGAAGAGTTGAAGTTGATGGCCCTTAGCCAAGGTGAGGATCCAAAATTGCACCTCAATGGTTCGAACCTTTTGCTTCATCTCTGAAGCAGAGTGGTTCCTCCAAACCAAGAAATTAGAAAAAATTTCTAACCACAAGGGTCCATCTTCTTTAGCTGCCTGGCCCTTCCTCTTGCCTTCTGTGACAAAATGAAGATGATTTTCCCCATTCTACTGAGATGTCCCTGGAGTCAACTTTGTCTTGTCCTCATCTCTCTTGGTAACTAAAACCCATTCCCTGATAAAAAAATGAAGCCTGAATGTGGTCTTTCTCAAACCCAACATGTTTACATGATTGTCTCAACGTCTTTGCAAGTTGGGATGAAACCTCAGGTGAATATTAATGTACTTTCTTGCTCACTTTTTCTTGGACTTGCACAGAAGGTTGGGTTTATGCCTCTTGCATGTAACAATTGTTGCATCAAAGTTTTGAGCTAAAAAATAGGCGATGTTTTCTTAAGTGGCAGGACATTTCTTCAACTAACAACCATTACATCACTAACGAACATACTAAAATTCCCCATTATAAATTAGCTTTAGAATTACAGAGTTGTACACGTTAACTTATATATTAACTATTTTTAGCATAAATCAAGATACCTACGTCCACAAAACTGGTTTCTTGAACTAACAATCATCAATGTGCAACCATTATAAATATTAGTGGTTTCTTTAACTTATGTAAAGGCCAATGCTTATATATATATATATATATATATATATATATATATATATATATATATGTTTAGTAATTGATTGATGTAATGATGAGCAGAGCAAGGAGGAGCTAATTATGGTACATAACGTTAATGATTTTGATTTTTTTATATGCTTATAGGACTGGATTGTGGAGTATGATCCTCCAGATGAACCTAAGGTGTTCAACGTTATCCTTTTCATTTTCATATCTATGATTGTATTCATCATTCATATTTTATTGTCGGTTTATCTATTCATGATTTTTTATAGTTGCCAAATTATGACCTGTGTTGTGTATCGATCTTATGTTATATAATCATGTACCATGATTCCATGAATCGTAAAATTTGCTTTCATTTTTTTGAAATAATTATCTATACTTGCTAAAACAATTGTAAACATAAATATGGATTAGATATGTTAATCGAATAATATGACCAAATGTCCTTTCACCCAACGGTAGTAGTGGGTCTCTACAACCCTTATGTCTTGACTTCACGTCTCCTTTGCATGGTGTGCTTTAAAATAAATATACTCTGATTTATATAGAAAGAACACAAATACAAAATCTAAAATCACCAGAGATTGCAGTTGTTCGAATAGTGCTCTTTCATTCTGTAGTGGTTCTTTATCACTTCATATCTACTGAAATGAAATTATTTCCACTTTCATTTGGTAATAAATGCTCTTTCATTCTGTAGTGGAGGATGTTTCTAAGATTTCTATGTGCTACTAAATTTGTATGTAATAACATAATTGGGATTTAATCATCCTTATGTGTTCATTAGTTATATTTTCAATCATACAGGTGCTTGCGGTGGCAGTCTACAATCACTACAAGAGGATCTATATTGACAGTCCACATAAGTAAGTACCATGTTCACTCATGTCTGATTTCATTTTCTTGTTTTTGTTGGTATTTCATTTTTTGAAGAATGTCGCATGTTTGTTGAATATGTAATTTTTAGATATTATGTCTTTGTTAGTACTATGTACTCTGACTTCAAATGAGTTCTATTTCTTGATTTGGGTCATTATTTGTTGAGTAAAAAGGAATTAATACAATACAGGAAATTCACACTATAACATATTCTTTATTATGGTAAGCAACAATCATACAAAGAGACATCTATACATATTTAATACCCACTATAACTTGTCAAAGTAACTGACTTTGACAGTTAATTAAGGCACCTGTTAGAGGCACCCTTTAGAGCAAGGCACAAATTAGAAAGATAATAATAGGTTTATCTTATGAGTTCAACAATTATGTTAGTTTATCTTTTATATACTTCTATATACAAACACCACACTTACACTAGCTACGGTAATCACTGTTGATCATAGTTCTTTAAGTTTGTGATCAATCCAATCGATATAGTTGATTACTTCTTGGGGTCTGTCGCACCACGCCTCCCGCTATATAGAACCTTGGGTTTTTCCCTATTGGGGTTTCCACATAATAACCCTGGTGTCTCTCTATCTCTTTCTTACTTTCTTATATGTGTTTGTGAATGTTGGTATTGAATATGTGTTGAGCATTAGTTGGTTCACCTTTATACATTATAGCAATCCATTATGCATTGAACTCGATATTAGATTTTTTGTATTTTAGTTGTTTGGAACAGTTTGTAACTCAGTCCTATGGCCTCTCATTCAATAAAATTCCACATATATTATAGTATTCATATTTTGAAAATTGGAAGTACTCCTTTTTCTTTTATAAAAAGGTCAATTGTACAAAAGGCTCTCGTTTTCTTCTTGTTGTGATTGCTCTAATTTAGAAGAGTGATGTTGTTGCTCATGTGAAGGAAAAAGATGAAGCAACACTCCAGTTAATGGCATAAGGTAATTATTCAATCCGAGTGTGCCAGAAGAGTTTCTTTTGTTTTAGTTTTTTCTATCTGCCATTAGAACGTTCTTCACTCATGCATTTGGTATAAATTACACTTCTTTAACTGGTGATTTGCAGACTAAAATCAGGGTTTGGAGATTTCAAATATTTTATTGATGAGTAACGATAGTATTGTGGTTTTAATGTTGCTTAGCTATTGTTATTGCAATTGCAACTTCTTGATAACATGTTTAGGTAAAAAACATTATCCCTTTATTACCTAGGTAAAAGCATATAAATTTGCCTTCTTTAACATCTGGTTTCTCTTTGGTTTAGCTGAATTGCATAGAGGTTTTATGCACAACAAGTTAGATAAGGTTTCTTTTGTTTTGTTTTTGAGTCCTAGAAATATAGAAGTTATGGAAGTATTTATTAGGATGTACCTGCAAAAAAAAAAAAAAAACTATTGAATACCTTTTTGGGTTAGTGCCATGCTTCTGCCACCTGTTGTATATTTTATACTTGAATGCATTTTCAGTTGTTGTCTATATGATCTAGCTATATAAGGTACTATAACAACTTGTTCGTTTGACGAGAGACTATGGAAGAGCTTAATTTTAGTACAATAACAAGTTGTATATTGCTTATTAGAATATCAAAATAGAAGATGGATTTTTAAGAGGTTATAGAATTGAACCTTGGTTAATTTTGTTGTAATGCATGTTCTTTGGTGGTTTTGGTCTTCGTTTATTAAGTCCAAGTTTTGCTACAACCTTTAAGAAGGAGGACACAATCAATATCACATGTCTTAATCAAGCCTTGAAATGGAATTGGACTACGCCAAGGTTGTAGAAGTTTGGACATTTGATCCAGAAAAGGAGACTTTTCTTGTAGCTATATGTAGCCCAATATATTTGGATAAGGGAAAAAATATGGGCAGAGTCAATGTGTTTGATTGCTGCATTATCTTCAAAAGATGCTAAAGCTAGACAGCTCATTCAAAGTTGGATGTTAGGTCTAACCTCAATTTCTGGTAAGATATGGAAGATTGATACAACGAAATGTAAAATGGATTTTTAGGTGTATTTTGTTAATGTGTTTTCTGAATTATGTTTTGTGTAGTTTCAATCTATGTTAAGTTCATCTTGGAATTTGTTGTGAATTTGGAATAATTTATAGAGAAAAAGATGGCGGTGCTAGTTAATGTTGTTGTTATTGGTCTTGAACTGTGTTGTTAAAGTAGAAACTCTAAAGTTGAATGAAGGCTATATGTTGAATGATAGTTTTTTTTGTTGTGTTTGTGTGTGTCGCGGTACGTGATTAGATTACCGTTTCTAAAATTTTGAATGTTAAGGACGTGATTGGCTATTACACTTGAGGATATTGCGTCATTTTGAACTTGATGGGAATTATTTTATTTCTTTTTTGTTGAAAAGAAAAAAGAAATCAGGTAGATTGTTCTTGTTGGAAGTGTGGTTGTTGTAGTACTATAGGGAAACTTTTGGGAAATTAAGAAATCGGGGGAAGTGAATTGTCTAATTAATCTATTGTGAAGTTGTACATTATGTTAATTTTATTTGCAATGATGCAATCTTTAATTTAGACCATCTTTGTTGGCAGATTGGGAGCAATTGTGGTAGATTGCACATAAGTTTTTTTTCTTCCTATTTATTCTGCTTTCCCCCTCATGCCCTAGCATCTATTTACGCACACCCATCTCTCTCTCTTCAATCAATCAATCTCTGTTGTTTTCTAAGTTTACCACTGTTCTTTATTTAACTTTGTAAAGTGAGAGATGTTGGAATCATTTAACTTTGTAAAGTGAGAGATGTTGGAATCATTTGTTATGACATATTTTATTGTTCCTAAATTTGGTGAGTTTTTTTGTAAGCATTAATGAACAAGGGCATTGGTTGAAATGTTTATTTGCATCCTTAATCTAAATGTATATCATGTTTTTGTAGGTTGGGGATGTTGTTCACCTTAAGAGTATTATAAATTCCATGGAGATTGTGGCAAGAGGACAAGTCAGGAGCTTAAACCCACATGAATTGGTTGGTGGCGAGGAGATTGGTCCAAATTGGTGTGAGGTACATGTTCTAGTTGCTATTAAAAAGCGGGAACGTTTGTTCAGACCATATGGATTGTTTATTACAGTTGAAGATGCTATTGGCTGAGCAACGATCGCATGGCCCTGTCCTTTCACTTTGGTATGTTAATCTTTTAAAACTTGTGAGATTTAATATTTATAGAATTTTTATCATACAACTTTATGCTTATATACGTGTTATTTAATTGTAGGTGGTTCATGACGAAGATTGATATCTCTTGTTCATAGGGGACAATAAGATTTTTTGTATTTCAGTAATTGTTGATTGGTACTTAGTTTTGTAATAATACAACTTTGTGGTGGGATACATAGCTTAATTGGTAGTAGGTACTCATATAAGTATTTGTACGACATTGAATTTTGTCATATCGAATCAATTCGTAAAACTTTCATATATGTTTTTAAATGCAATATTACAGAAAGATTTTATAATTGCATCAAGCATCCCATATTATAGTCTTTTAGGATGCTTTTAGTGTTGCTTATTATAGTCTATTAGGACACTTTTTAGTGTTATTTAGTTCATTTATTAGGACACGTATTTTGGTACTATATAAATGTTTTGGCGACATCGAATTTCGTCCTATAAAACCAATTTTTGGGACGCTCATATTTGTTCTTAAATCTAAACATTTTGTGACAACATAAAGCGTCCTATATTCTAGTCTATTAGGACACTTTTTAGTGTTACTTAATCCATTTTATAGGACTACGGAATTTGTATTATAATCGTAAAACTTATTAGGACATTCAAATTCGTCCTACTAACCTAATACAACGCCTTTAGAGGGGACACATATGTTTTTTGTCCTATAAACTTAAAAGTCCTATTAAGTACCCTATTAGGACACTAATGAGGGTCCTATAAACCCCTTTTTGTTGTAGTGATGTATGTCTATAGATGTATGTATGTATGTCTATATATGTATATATGTATGTCTATAGATGTATGTATGTGTGTATAACACTTTTGGTCCTGACCTAACTGGAATTAAAGGGAAAAAATAACGGTCGTTAGAAGGATGGACCAAAACTGTTACAAAATGATACAATTTCATTACACTTTTGGTCCCTTCTCTTAACAGCCGTTAACTGTTTCCATTAAGTGCAGTTAGTTCAGGGGTATTTTATTCAATCTAAATATATATAATTTGATAAATTAATAATTTTAATATCATGTAATAATTTATTTAATAATTATTAATAATTTTAAAAACAATATAATTTAATAATTATTAATAAATTAAATCTAAATTTATTTTTATTTTAAAAAGAAATCCGTCGGTAATCACCGACGGAAAAGTTCTCTCGGTAAATACCGATGGATTTCCGACATACCGACGGATATTCCGTCAGAAATCCGTCGGTGATATTCTGAATTTTCTAAAAAAAATAGTGGGCAAAGCCCTAATTTCAATTATTCCATCTCATCGCTCTCATCGATTCCTCTCAAACCTCGCTCTCATCAACCTCACTGGCATCTCGATCTCTCCTCTCGTCACCCTCACTCCGGCCACGATCTCCGTATCTCCGTCGACAGACGCCTCCTTCCTTCTAGCGTGAACACCAACCACCATCTCCTTCACTTCGCCGGCCACCATCTCCATCATTCTCCACAACCTTGTCGACCTTCAACTCAGTTTTCGAGAAATTCAAATCTGAAGACCTTCATCCTGTTCTTGGCGGATATTGAACCTTCCTCACTAATAGCAGTTGGTAAATTTCTTCTAATTTATTTGTTAGATTTGTAATGCGGTTTGTGTTATGGGTTTCTCTTTTGCTCTTCTTCTGATTTGTTCATGTCGTTTTGAACTGTGTCTCATAGGTTTCTCTTTTGCTCTTCTTCTGATTGCAAATCTACAGTAGTAATGGAATTCAAATTTGATATCAGTTTTATTATTGAGGTCTATTGAAATGGTTGTGTGAAAATTTATAGAAGTAATGCTTGTGTGAAAATTTGATATGGGTTGCATCCCATTTTACAGCTTTGTTCTGTGAAAATTTGAAGTCTATTGAAATGGTTGTTGAATGTAGAGAATTGTGCCTTCTATGTTGATTCAACTTTTTGATGAATTAATCATGTAAAGTTTTGCAAATTGTAGTCTATACTCTTTCCCAAAACCAAATTAATATGTTAATTGATTATTAATTTTATAAGTATTGGCAATTGGTGCGTTTGGTACGCTGGACAAAATAGACATTAAATAACAAAAACTTGTTCCACCAAGTGTAAACATTAAACATGCATATTGAAATATTTACAATTGAATTAGCGACATTTAAAAGGATAACTTGGTGGACATACATTTTCTCCAACTGTGCGATTTTTGCCACTGTCCTGGACATGGTCATAAGGAATGACAAGATATAAGACTACCATTTGTCCTTCAACATGCTTTAGAATATGTTAATCTTCATGTGCCACATTTTGAGACTAAAGACTACGTAATAGCTTGTGATGGTGTGAATGATGCATTAATATTTTACTAGCTATATATTCACATGTGTTTATGCTTCATTAGTTTCACTAGCTATATTTAGTGTATCATTTTGAATGTTTGGCAACTCTTTAGAATTTTTTTGATAAAAATAGTCAACTCACTCCGCCCTTTTGGTCAGGCTTAAACTCTTGACTTTATTTTTTGCTATTAGTTAATTAGAGACTATGAATTAATTAGTTGGGTTGCCAATTGTTGGACAAACATTAGGTTGATACACGAAAATATTCATTTTATAGTCGTTATGCCGCCGAAATTTTAAAAAACATATGTTTGTGTTTTAAACTCGTCTATTTCATTCCAAAACACCTTTCATCACAAGCAGAACAAGTGTATTACACACCCTATGTCAGGATCGAAATTCTAAACAAGAATTTAAACTAAACACTCAGAAACTATGTTAAAGAAGTCGCGGAATAACACTTTAACAATAAGTCAATCAAACAGTGTATGAACTCAAACCACAAGTTATATTGAATTAACTTAATGATTACAAACAAAACCTCAATCTGTTGAACAGACTCAACAGACGTTCTACACTTCTCTAAAGAAAGGATTAAAACTAATCTTGAGGTTAATTCCCTCTGAACGTATATATCAAACTTGTTAATCTATCAAAAACTATATATACAGAACTGATTACAAGATAATTACTAAAGAAATATTGATCTTCAGCATCCATTCCATAATTATCTTCATCATTATCTTCAACTCCTAGTCTTTCGTTCCAAGACATCATTACCAACATCATCCTCAAAAGCAGTATTAATCATCCAGCAACATTAATCTTCAAGCAGTACTAACTACTAGCAGTACTAACTCTGCAAGTAGTACTAACCATTCTTATAGTAGTACTAACTCTTCAAGCAGTAGTAATACTACTAGCAGTAGTAATCTTCAAATAACAGTATTAATATCTTCAGCAGTATTAATCTTTAAGTCCAGCAACATCAGTCCCAACAATCTCCCCCAAACTTAACTTTTGACATCCAGAAGTTAAGTTCTTCAGATTAGGATCTTCATGATGATTCCAAAACTCCAGCTCAATTTCCCAAATTAGGATCTAGACCTAGACTTTGATTGATAGTTCTTTTGATCACTATTCTGGCCATTTCTGAACCTTTAGCACATACCAGCTTGGCTTTCAACATCCCTTGCAGCTTTGCTTTGCTGTGGTCATATACCTTATCCACCAAGTAGTATTCATGATAGCTCTTATCAATGGTTATCACAAAGACTCCACAATTTTCAAACAACATCCAGTTATCTATTCTTTTAAATATATTCTCAAGATGTAAGTCTTTGATAACATAATGCACTCTTTCAGGATCAAACATCATGCACAAGTACTCCATGGCCATCCTTTTAATGCTCATCCCTGCTCCTTTCAGTAAATCCCCATACAAGTTCAAACCAACCTTGTACATTTCTTCCAGATCCACCCTGGTACAACTTCTGATTATTTTACCCCATGTAGCATACACTTCATAATGATAACCCATTCTCATTATTCTGAAATACTCTGTTCTTTTATCCACTAGAGTATCCCAATGGATAATCTCTGGAGCTTCCACAGAGATGGGATCAACTTTTATTGGCTCTTCATTTGTTATTGTCATGTACAACTCAAACTGTTCCTCAGGTTGTCGTTGTTGTTCTGATTGTTGACTTGTTGGCTCTTGATTCTGAACTGGAGTTTCAACCTGTTCTGCAACAGTAGGTCTTTCAGCTTCTGTTCTTGCACTATCCTTCTCTTTCTCAACTTCTTCAAGTCTTGGCCTTTTGCCTGTTTCTTGGTAGCAATAAACTTCTTTCTTTTTATAGCTCTAATTTTCTGTGCTAGAGACTCTTCCTTCTTGACTTCAGTCTTTTCTTTTGTAGGAGTTCCTTTTTCACTGTCAGGGTAGGGCTGTTGAATATTCAGATCATGTGTCTCTTTCAATTTTCTTTCAACCTCAACCCTCTGACTAAAATCTCCTTGAAGCTTGGCCATCTCCTTCTTGTACAACTCCTCTATTCTGCTGAAGGACATGTTAGTAAACATTCCTTCAGGGACTCCAATGGACCCTTTCAGGAAGTTTATCATCTTTCTCCTTTCTTGTGCAGCCAGAAAGGTCTTAGAAGGTTGTCTTTGTATTGTCTTTGATGGCTGCCTTTGCCTAGAAGCTTTCATGGTAACTTTCTTAGCAGCAAGCTTTAAGCTCTTCTGATATTCTTCATTTAGCTTTGTAGACAACTCTAAGGTAATCTGTCTATCTTTAGCTGTTTGGATCCCTTCCTCCTTTTCACTCTATTCTTGCAACTTCTTAGCTAACTCTTCATCCAGTTCTATTTGTGAGGATTTCTTTGACTGCTTCACAGGTTCAATCACTTTTTCTTTCCCTTTCTTTTTGGCCTTTGCCTCACTGACCTCTTTCCTTTTCTTGTCTGCTCCTCCTTCTTTGATCACCACTCCCTTAGCCTTTTGAGTGGCCTTGGGAGTGTTAGTCTTTGCCCTCACCCGAGTCTCTGTAATTTCTATTTCCTCTACAGACAAACCAGTTTCTGCTGCTACCTTCTCTGTTTCTACTGCTGGTTCTACAGTTTCTGCTGCTGACTCAGTTACTGCTGCTTTACCAATTTCTGCTGCTTGTTCTGTTTCTGCTGCATCTTTCTCTGTTTCAGCACCAATCTCCCCCTCAAATTGAGATTCTATGCCAACAGGGCTTTTCTTTTCACTTTCATTCTCTTGAGTCTCCCCCTTTTTGGAAGCATCATGATCAATGCTCCTCTTCTTCAAAACAAATTGGGTTTTCTTCTTTTTGTGCACCAATTTGCGTACCATCTTTTTGAGTTTGGTAATCTGCACTTGTTGAGAAGTAATCAACTTTTTCAATTCTTTTATCTCTAAATCTTGATTGTGAATTTCCAGACTTATTGTACCAAGAGTATCCATCAATTCTTTATAGTTATATCTGTCCTCACCTCCTTTAGGTGTTTTTACCACTTGAAGGATCCTTGGATCTTTTAGTAGAGGCCTTCTGCCTAGCAGAAGCACCTTCTACCCCCGTGGTTTCTTGGCACCTGGGACCTTTAGATGATTGCTCACCTAAAGTTGCCGTAGGGAAGGTCTTAGAGATGTTCACACTGTCCTGATCAACACCTTGTGCAGAATTAGTAGCGTGAGCCTTACTGCCCACATGCTCTTCCTTCTCCTTAGAGAGCACCTTCTTGGGGTTGGGAGACACCCCTGTGGTTTCCCTTTGGATATTCTCTGATGGAGAATGCTCCATCAGAGGGCTTGTAGGCTTTAGGGGTGAAGATACAAGAAGGGAAGGAACCTTCTGTACCTTTTTCCTTATATATGTTTTGGTGATGGGGGATTTTGTCTTCACAATAGGGATCTGAGGAGTATCAATTGAAATGAATGGTGTGGGTAGGTCATCAGTTGGGTGGTCAGATGTAGGCTTTGACCCTGATGCCTCACCATGGGAATGAGACATAACCATCATTGTAGAGAACAATGGTGTCTCTTGTCCAGAAAAGTCCTTACTTGGTCTTTTCATGTTGGAGAATACCTTACTTTTGGGAGGTTTAGGTACATACACCTCTTGAAAAGAGGGTAAAGCCGTCAATTCTTTGTTAAGTACTTCTTGTACAAACCTAGGATACATATAAAAGCTTTTGGTTTTGGTATCCAGATTTGACATTAAATCATTGAAAATCATTTGAGAAAAATTAAACTTTCTAGAGGTAGCTAAGCAGACTAGAGCATAAGCTAAGGTACTGCTGAACTCACTCCATCCAGTTGTTTTTCTAGAAATACAATGCTGAAGAGTATGAACAAAATATCGCCATTGAGGTGAAAATTTGCTTTTAAAGAACTTATACACCTCAGTGGGACCTTCATACCCCATTCGACTAATTGCATGGAAGAGATCTTCCTTGGACAGAGAAGATATACCTGATGCATCATCTAGACATAGATGAGTGCGAATGCAGCCTTCTGAGACTGTGATAGGTTTATCACAAACCCTTGATTGGATGACCTGATTGCCATCATTAGTCTGTATAGAAGCATTGGCCCAGAACTGACGTGTCGGTCCTTTAACAATACTACTACTATCAAGTTTTATAGAAACAACAACACAATAACGATTACCAGCCTGTATTGAATATATCAAACGATTACAAGGTTGATCGATTAAGTTCTTGATGTGTTCTCTATGTTTTTCTCTCAAATACACCTTTAAGTGTGTGTTTGTATGTGTGAAATATGATCTGATCTATGAGAGATTTTTCTAGAGATATACTTAGATAATATCTAGAATAGATATTATCTAAATCTAATCTACCTAACAACTTGCAACATATAAAACTAATATAACTACATAATATCTAACAAATAGATATTATGTCTAACTAAGTTAATATATAACTAACTAAGTTAACTAGAACAATAAACAAACAATTACATTGAATTACATTGACATTTATTACAAATAGACATAGACTTATATATCGAGAGTCGACGTTCTGGCTTTAGCTTCAGATTGCGATCTTCAGATTGGATGATCTTGAATCCAATGAGACTGTGTCTTAACAATCTCCCCCTTTGGATCAAGATCATTACGAAAGTCATATAGCAATACAATCTTCTCTTTCAGCACAGAAGAAGATGCAATCTCTTTCTCTAGCTCTGAAATCAGCATGTCTTCAATCTAATTTTGAAGAGTGGACGTGATTCTTGAAACATGTGATCTTTGCCATTTCTTCTTGTAGTCATTCTCCTCCTTTTTGATGTTAAGTGCAACGACTTCATCAAAATTAGTGGTAAGAAATGTCAATCCTGCGGTTAGAGCCCCTGATTCGTTAATTTATAAGAGATTCATCCAGATCTTTGCAAATCCAGACAAATTAGATGTGTAACACCTGAATCAACTAATGAATTAGTTATAATGCCTGTCAGTAACACTAAGTCACTGAGTGTAACGAATACACATTGGAAAGGAGCTGTTTTGATGTTGACTCCCCCAGGGCTTCCATCTAATCATCGAAACACCACAAAGGTTATTTCTATAAACGTTATGACAAAGAAACAAATTCCTTGTGTGTTCGTGCTTGTGTTTGAAAGAATTAAGCACGTATGATTGCTTATTGGCTCAAAATTGTGTAAACCACTGAGACAACAGTAAGTTAAACACAGACTCAATGTGCATGATTGAAGTGCGAAGGTAGGGCAGACTTCCTTCTTTTCAATATCCAGATTTTCCAAACGAAAATCAGATAGCAAATGTGCTGCATCCCTTTGAAAATGTAAAACACTTTCTTGTGAAGAAGAAAATGAGTAGATGGTGAGGTTTGATCAAGAGTTGGCATGGGTTAGTTGCCTGTTTCAATAATGTTCACCAAAGAATTGTGAAACACTAGTAATGTGGCTACCCGGCTCAGAAAAAGTTGGTGCAGAGTTGTGATATTCTTTTAACTGTGTTCTCACACGCTCTTTCTTTTAAACATTAAGCTTTCTCTAATCACACTCATTTCTTTTTCTATGTGCACACTCAATCACTAAGGATTAACTTCTTGGGTAGAAATCACTGGTTAAGGTGATTCCATTGAAGTTGTGTTAATTCCTAGCACAATGATTCTTTGTTTTCCTATGATGCATGTGATGCTCAGATTGGTTTAACTATGTCAGTTAAAGCACAATATTGATTATGAAAACATTTAAAATACACTCCCAAAATATAAAATCTGTTGAAAAATCAGGAAGTGGTTTGAACATTAAAAACAAAGTTTTCGATGATTGAAAGTTGTCCTTCTTTCAACCATATGTGAGATGAAGATATAGAATTATACCTTTACGTATGATCTCCCATCTTATGAAGCTAAGCTTTAAGTCATAGAAATATGAACTTGTAAGCTTCTCTCAAAAATTTTGCAAAAGTCTAATGTCAAGTCAAAGTAATAATTATTCACTTATATTGAAAAGACAAAAAGCAGTAAAGCTGTTTAAAGTATGAGTCCTGATCTGAAATAATCAGAAGTCATATCCGTACTCCCTTTTTGACTTGAAGAGCTCCCCCTAAAATCTTACATTACAAAAAAAATTTGGCATTAAAAGGTACATGCAATATTTTATGAGCTCCCCTTCGAAGTAATATTGACCAGAAGTCAATTTCTTCTCATTCTCCCCCTTGGATCATGAACATATGATAGAATGGCAGATATCAATCAGAGTTAAGAATGAAGAAATGATGAATAAGTATACAATTAGAAAACTTTGTTAGGTAATTACTGATTAAATCTTAAGATTTAGCATACCAAGCTTAGAGACAAGAAAGTTAAACCTCTTTTCGTCTAAGGGTTTGGTGAACAAATCGGCAAGCTGATAATCAGTTTTTACAAAGAAAAGTTCAATTGTTCATTTTTCAACATGATCTTTAACAAAATGATACCTGACATCTATGTGCTTAGTCTTTGTGTGCTGAACAGGATTCGCTGTTATTGCGATGACGCTCTTGGAGTCATAGTAGATCAGGATCTTGTTGAAGTGGAAACCGTAGTCGCGCAATTGAGTTCGCATCCATAAGACCTGAGAACAGCAGCTAGCAGCAGCTACATATTCTGCTTCGGCCGTAGAAGTTGAAACACAAAGTTGCTTCTTTGATCCCCAACTTACCAGTTTGTCACCGAGGAACTGCACATGTCCTGACGTGCTCTTCCTGTCTAACATACAACCTGCATGATCTGCATCTGTGTAGGTTGTTAGTTCAAAACTAGTATCTTTAGGATACCACAGACCAAGATCTGCAGTGCCCTTTAGATACCTAAAGATGCGCTTCACAGCAGACAAATGGATTTCTTTAGGATTGGCCTGATATCTTGCACATAAGCATGTTGAAAACATTTTATCTGGCCTACTCGACGTAAGATACATTAAAGAACCTATCATCCCTCGATAAGTCCTAATATCAACAGCCTTTCCCGAAGGATCGTTGCCAATCTTAGTACCTGGTGCCATTGGGGTACCAATCGGTTTTGAATTTTCCATTTGGAACTTCCGAAGAATATCCCTAATGTACTTTGATTGATTGATAAAGATACCCGTAGAAAACTGTTTGACTTGCAATCTGAGAAAGAAATTCATCTCTCCCATCATGTTCATCTGAAATCTAGACACCATAAGGTTTGCGAAATTCTTACAGTACTTAGTATTTGTAGAACCAAAGATAATATAATCTACATAGATTTGAATTAAAATGATATCGCCTTTTTCCTTTTTAATAAACAAAGTGGTATCCACCGTACCTTTTGAAAACCCAGACTTGACTAGAAAATTAGAAAGGACATCATACAAGGCTCGAGGTGCTTGTTTCAGACCGTAGAGTGCTTTGTCGAGAATGTAAACGTGATTTGGCTTCTCTTGATTGACAAATCCCTCTGGCTGAGAGACGTAGACTTCCTCCTTCAGAATTCCATTGAGGAATGCTGTCTTTACGTCCATTTGAAAGACTGTGAAGTTCTTGTGGGGTGCGTAGGCTAGAAACATTCTAATTGTCTCTAATCGCGCCACAGGAGCATATGTTTCGTCATAGTCTATTCCTTCCTCTTGTCTGTATCCTTTGGCTACTAGTCTTGCCTTGTTTCGGATAACGGTACCATCTTCGTCTTTCTTTATCTTGAAAACCCATTTCGTACCTATAATGGTTTTACCTTTAGGCTTTCGTACGAGTCTCCAGACTTGAAGTGCATCGACCTGATTTAGCTCTTCTTGCATAGAGATCACCCATTCTGGATCAGCAAGTGCTTCCGATACGCGTGTTGTCTCGAACTTGCTCAGAAAGGAGTCATGCATGCACATATTCAATGATGCTGACCTAGTTTGCACTAGTTTTGATGGATCGCCAATAATCTGTCTTAGCGGGTGCTCTTTGGTCCATTTATGTTCATGAGGCAGTGGATTAGATGATTGTATGTATGTTGTATCATCTATAAATCCACTTGTACCTTCTTCTGTTTGTTCAGGAGGATTGATGGTTTCAGTTGAAGTGGCAGGTTCAGAAGACTCAGCAGGTACAACTTGTTCTGGCTGTAGATTGATCTATACAGAATCTCCTACTGTTTCAGCTACTTCTGTCTCTTTATTATTTGTCACTTCTTCAACTGTTGGAGTCGGCATTTGAATTGTAATTTCTTGTTGAATCGGGGGGTTTGATTCAATAGGAACATCTGAACTGGTTGGATGAGTAGTTGTTGAGTCTTCCATCCTGTCAACCATAACAGATTTCTTTACATTTGATCCAAGAAATTCATCATAAAACAATTCAAATAATAAGTCTAAATCAGATAAATGGTTAGTTGAAGTTGAAGCTTCGTCTGATTTATTCTGTTGAGACGCAGGTTCTGGACTGAGTTGCCCAGAAGCTAGTACTCCGGTTATAACGGGTTCTGAACATTGTTGTTCGGAAGCCATTTCTTCATCAAAGGTGACATTGATGCTTTCAATCACCGTCTTTGACTTCTTCAGATAGACACGATATGCAGTTGATGTCGAGGAATAACCAATAAAGATTCCTTCGTCCGCCTTAGCACTGAACTTATTGAGATTCTCCCTATCGTTTAGCACGAAACACTTACATCCAAATATATGGAAATATTTGATTGTCGGTGTTCTGTTGTTGATTAACGCGTAAGGAGTCTTCTTGAATCTCCGATGTATCATGGATCGATTCTGTGTGTAGCACACGGTCGAAACAACTTCTGCCCACAAAAATAGAGGTAAGTTGGAATGACTTAGCATAGTACGAGCAGCCTCGACTAGCGTTCGATTTCTTCTTTCAACCACTCCATTTTGTTGAGGTGTACGAGCAGCAGAGTATTGATGTGAAATCCCGACAGATTCGAGATATTCTTCAACTTTGTTGTTTTTGAACTCTGTGCCGTTATCTGTTCGTAGAAACTTTACCGGTTTCTGCAGATTCACCTGGGTCATCTTCAGGAATGTAATGATAACATCTGGTGTTTCATCCTTTGTACGTAGAAACTTGACCCATGTGTACCGCGAATAATCATCCACGATCACGAGTATGTACTTCTTGCCGCCTAAGCTTTGAGTGCGCATTGGACCGCATAGATCCATATGCAATAACTCTAAAGGAGCTTTTGTACTTGGTTCAGGCTTCGGTTTATGAGGTGCCCTCTTCATCTTCCCCTTTTCACAAGCTGCGCATAGATGTTCTCTTTCATATTTCAGCTCTGGAAGTCCTTTGATGAGCTTTCCATTGACCAGATCGTTGATGTACCAAAAGTTGAGGTGCGAAAGACGTCGATGCCATAACCAACTTTGTTTCATCGAAGCTTTCGATAGTAGACAAACTTGCTTGTCAGTCTGGACATCTGATAAATTGATTGTGTAGAGGTCTGATTCTCGTTTACCGACCAAAAGTTCTTCGCCTTCTTCATTGCGAATGGAACATCTTTTGGCTTTGAAGTTGACCTCTAAGTCTTTGTCACAGAATTGGCCTATACTGAACAAGTTGTGTCCTAAGCCTTCTACATAGCTCACCTTCTTGATAGTGACATTGTCATGTTGTACATCACCATATCCCATGATTGGAGAAAACTGGTCGTTGCTGAATCTTACTGTTCCACAAAATTTGTCTTTAAAGTTGGACAATATCTCTTTTTGCCCTGTCATGTGCTTTGAACATCCTCTGTCCAAGAACCATGTATGACAAGTCTGCATAAGAGAAAATAACATAATTTAGATTTTCGTATGACAACATTGGAATTTACACTTTGATTCTCGAAGTGTGGGTCTTGAACTGATTTGTTCAAAAGCCTATTTCGACTTTGATGTTCGGGTTTTGAACTGCATTATCCAAAAACCTATTTTTGACATTGAAGAACGAGTCCTGATCTGTACATAATCAGAAGTAACTTTCTCTTTAATCTTTGTGTGCCTGCAACACAGATTTAGCCTTAGGTACCCACTGGAATTTGGGTCCTGCTGTGTTAGCACAAGATTTTGGTATCCATTTCAAATTGGATCCTTTGTTCTTTTGAAAAGCATGAGAGTTGGTATGAGATGAATGCACATGGTAATTTCCAAACCAATCTCCATAATCTTGACAAGTAATAGAAACATGTTTATTATAGATAGAGGACTTTCCAGCAGATAAAGATAACTGAAATAATTGCTTCATTGTATATTGTTTACGAGAAACAACAGGTTTTGGATTCAAAACAGCAATTTCAGCAATCACAACATCTTTAGTAAGCGAAGTCTTATTACAATTAACACTACTAGACGATAAAACGGCCTTGTCAAGCTTCCGTTTTGGTTGCCATTGAGAATGGGCTTCAGGTCTTGACTTGCTCATATCTGAAACATGTAAAACTGGTGAGTTAGACCTTTGAGCAACAACTGAATGCTTCTTAGAATTACCAGTAGTGGTTGGTTTCTGTGAATGCTGAGATATTTTCTTACCTTTAGCACTCTTAGCGTTCACAGAGACTAATTTATCAACGAAAGCTTTCGTTGATTTTGCACTGAACACAGGCAAACTGGTTTTTCTTGAAGTTTTCTTAACAAAAGATGCATGGTTAGGAAGTTTCGCATTAAAATCAATTTGTTCAAAACAACCATCTAAACCACCGTCAGAATTAAGAAAATTAAACTCTTCGTTTGATGAACCAAACATGTCATTAGAAGTAAAAGCCTTTGTAAAAACAACATTTTTCATAACAGTTGAAAAAACCTTTTGTTGAATCTCAATCATAAGTCTTTCATCTGATAAAGAGGTCTCGAGTTCAGAAATTTTACTTTTTAACACGAGAGAAGGGACATAAATTTTACCTATAACAGGCTTCGCCTCCATATCTTTTTCAGAATAACTTTGAAAGTAGTCAGTTGAAAGAGATTTCTTCTCATCATTTGGAAAGTCATAACTATTATTCAACTTCGCATAATAAAATGGAGCGTGAACTTTAGTTGACTTCATCCGTTTTTCAAATTCATTGGCCTCATCCTCTTCTGATAGTTTAGTATTAAAAACTTTAAATGAGGCGATTCAGTTAGAAACAAGCATAGAGGTATAGTCATAAAGTGCGGGCACTTCTCTTATACCCTTTTTAAGACATTGAGGTTTCACATAACCGATTCCCCAATTTTCTTTATTCTTTTTCGGTTTGTTAAGATGAATGGTTTGCTCACTTTGACCTAATGAGTATAGCTTCTTTTCCAAATAATCTAATTTAGCAATTAAAGTCTTGTTTTCTTTAATACATAAAGAATGCATATCAGTAAGCTTATAAAAATCAATCTCACTTTTTGTCAATTTAGACTTGAGCTCACTATTCTCTTTTAGAATTATAGTCTGTTCTTTTGCGTTGGTGTCAGCGTTTGTATGTAAAACCTCAACTAATACTTTCTTCTCAGCAAGTTCATCGCTAAGTTTTTGTATCAATTGGTTTTTATTAATAATAACACCATTTTCTCGCTTAAGATTAGATTCTAACTCTTCTTGTTTTAAAACCATAGCATGCATTTTATTCATTAAATCTTTATATGATAAATCACATACCTCCTCTTCTTCATTTTCTGAATCAGCTTCAGTATCTGATTCGATTTTGCCCATCAAGCACATATTGACGGTTTCATCCTTTTCTTCTTCATCTTCTTCTTCATCTGAGTGATCCAGCCAGTATTCATCTTCAGCCATCAGCGCCTTGCCTGCCTCCTGTTGCTTTGCAAGAAGCATCTTGTTCTTGTAGAAGTCGGAGTTTCTAACCTTTGATATTCGGCAATCCTTGGCAAAGTGACCGGTTTTGCCACAGTTGTAGCACATGGGTGGTCCTGGATGACTTGATCCTTCAGCTTTGTACTTCCTTTCTTCCGGTTTCTTCTCTTCCAATCTGTTTCCTTCTATCTGATATCTTCTCTCATCAGATTTCTTCTCCTCTTGTCTCTTCCCTTCAAATCTCTTCCCTTCAAATCTTTTCCCTTCATACCTATTTCCTTCATATCTGCTTCCTACAATTCTTTCCTTGTGAGCATAGTTGTTGGGTCCAGAAGAGTACCTCTGACTGTTTGACGTTGGATTCCTGTAGAACTTTTTCTGAAATGCATTTGTTAGAAACTACATTGCTTGCTGCATTTGTTCATTTTCATCCGAGTCAGAGACAACATCAGCTTCAGCTTCTTCTGATTCATACACAATCGTCTTGTTCTTCTTCTTCTTCACAACAAGAGCGACTGTGTCTTCAACTGTCTTTCCTTTTCTCTTTTCTGCTAGAATTTCATCCACCTCATCTTCATTTTGTCGGAGGGTTTCATACACCTCGTGAAGTGGAATCTCATTCAGGTCTTTTATCAGCCTCATCTGCCTGGCAAAACTTTTCCATTCTGGTTGTAGAATACTCAGGAATTTGATATTCAGCTCGATTTGAGATTTGTTGACCTTGTTCTTGCTCAATTCGTTTAGCAATGTCACAAACCTATCATATGTTCCTTCTAGAGTTTCTCCAGTTCTGCCTTTGAATTCTTCAAAACTGTGAAGGCAGTTAGAGATTTTCAGTTGGTTCCCAATCTTTGAACCCAACATCATTTTCTCTAGTTGATCCCACATTTGTTTGGCTTAGGCTTTGTAGCTGTCAATCTTTACATAGATTTCATTTGTAATCCCTTGTAGAATGTATGACTTGGCTAACCTGTCGCCTTTTGCTCTTAGCTTAGCATCACATGTTAGATCCAAATCCTGTCTTTCAATTAAGTTTAAAAACCTATCCTTCCACTGTTCGTATTCCCCTCGAAAGAGAACTGGTGGCTTGGTGTCGGTTCCTATTGCGAGAGCTTCTTTGGATGTCATCCTGTATTGAATAAGAGAAAACTTGACAGATATGATCGTTAATCCAAATAAAATTTGATCACACAAGAAATTTTGTCCCCCTAGGCAGGCTTAGCACGGGGGTCCCGCTAGGTCTAGTTGGACGTGCACAATGGAGTTGTGCGGGTCTGGTTAGGAGCGCACAATTGAGGTGTGCGGGTCTAGTTGGACGCGCACAATGGAGTTGTGCGTTTCAAGAGGGAACCGCACAATTGAGATACGCGATTCAAATGGGACACGCAAAGTTGACTTGTTCTTTTTAAGAAATGAACTCGATGTCTTGAGGTATGCGTGTCTGAGGTATGCGTGTGATTTGGAACCCGAGAAGTAAGGAATGCGTTTCCTTTGGGACGCGCACAATAGAATATGCGTTTCTCTTGAGACGCGCACAGTAAGGTATGCGGGTTATTCTTCCTCTGTTGTGCAGGTGTTCGTCCTGTACTTCTGAAAATCGACTGAATCTTGTTCCTGAAACGATTTAGCAATACCAAACTCTACCAATATGTCTAGAATCACTTCTAGAACTGAATGTAAGCACTCGATCTCACTAAAACACTCTTTTTAGAATTTAATTTGATCGCACAGTGACTTACCCACTTCGACTATTTTCACTCAAAATCCACAAATTGGAACTCGATTTAAGCTTAAAAGTGAAATTAAATAGCAACAACTCGATCTAGCATGTAGTACGATCACACTCTGATCAATTCTAACACCTAAAACAGTTTAAATCACAAACTCAAATTTTCTTGAAGAACACAGAGACGTTTTTCTTTTATAAAACTTGTTTTGATCTTAATCAGGCTCTGATACCAATTGTCGGTCCTTTAACAATACTACTACTATCAAGTTTTATAGAAACAACAACACAATAACGATTACCAACTTGTATTGAATATATCAAACGATTACAAGGTTGATCGATTAAGTTCTTGATGTGTTCTCTATGTTTTTCTCTCAAATACACCTTTAAGTGTGTGTTTGTACGTGTGAAATATGATTTGATCTACGAGAGATTTTTCTAGAGATACACTTAGATAATATCTAGAATAGATATTATCTAAATCTAATCTACCTAACAACTTGCAACATATAAAACTAATATAACTACATAATATCTAACAAATAGATATTATGTCTAACTAAGTTAATATATAACTAACTAAGTTAACTAGAACAATAAACAAACAATTACATTGAATTACATTGACATTTATTACAAATAGACATAGACTTATATATCGAGAGTCGACGTTCCGGCTTTAGCTTCAGATTGCGATATTCAGATTGGATGATCTTGAATCCAATGAGACTGTGTCTTAACATGACGCATATGTTTCACATAGATTGTGGGATTGACAGTTAATGCGTAGGCGATGTGTGAGGATTTTAGGAAATCCATAATCTGATGAAAACCCTCTGCTTGATTGGGTTTCTGTAGCATTGCCAACTCATTGTGATCATCAACAAACACCAATCCTGCCATCGTTCTTGGATTGAATCACTACTAGGGTTTATGCACTGGGAAGCAAGAATTCGAGAGAGAGAGAGAGAGAGAGAGAGAGAGAGAGAGAGAGAGAGAACACTCGTAGGAAATTCAAAGAGCCGTTTGAATTTTGGCGGTCAGAGAGGGTATTTCTAGGTGGAGGGTTTCAATTAGAAGCAGTACTAAGTACCTTAGCAGCATTAACACATACCCGCAGTATTAACTCATATTAGCAGTAGTAACGCATACTGGTAGTATTAACACAGACTAGCAGTATTAACACATACCAGCAGTAGTAACACTGATTAGCAGTTGAAATAAGGCAAGCAGTAGTAACGTTGCACTGGCAGTATAAACCACCTCGCAGTAGTAACCATACTTAACCATATTTGAACTGTCAGAAAGAGTAATAGTGAGAGCAATATTAACTAAACTAGAAGTACTAAGTATCCAATTCAACAATGTAACCTGAAACACTTAAACACATATAGTTAGCAGCACCATGCACAATGCAATATGAGAAAGTAAGCAGGAAGGAATCTATACAGAAATGGTACATAAAGAAAATCAAAAGAGGCTTATTCAGTGTTTATCATGCCTACACTTGTGACCAAGAATGTGAATCTACCTACATCAAAAGCTTTGGTGAATAGATCAGCAAATTGGTTACTTGTGTGTACTTTCAAAACCCGAATTAGCTTCTTTTCATTGCAATCTCTAATGAAATGGTACTTGATTTCTATATGCTTGGTTTTAGAGTGCTTGATTGGATTATTAACAATGCTTATAGCACTGTTGTTGTCAATGAAGATTGGAGTGTGAAGAAAAGTAACACTATAGTCCAACATCTGATTCTGAATCCATAGCACTTGAGAGCAGCAACTTGCAGCAGCTATATACTATGCTTCTGTTGTAGAGGTGGACACTGTGGTTTGCTTTTTACACTGCCATGAAACTAGTCTTGCACCCAAAAACTGACATCCTCCTGATGTAGACTTTCTATCCAAGTTTGCAACACCCAAGTCACTATCAGAATATGCAAGTAGATCAAATGGTGAGTCATGAGGATACCAAATACCCAACCTAGGTTGTCCTTTGAGATATCTGAAGATCCTCTTGACTGCTAGAAAATGAGATTGCTTAGGTCTTACTTGAAATCTGGCACACACACAAACAACAAACATAATATTTGGCCTTGAAGCTGTTAGATACATGAGGGAGCCTATCATAGATCTATAATGATGAACATCCACATCCTCCCCCTTAAGATCTGCAGTGATCTGTTTGTGTGTTTCCATAGGTGTGCTTGCAGGCTTTGAATCTGAAAATCAACTTTGTAAGGATATCCTGCACATACTTGGATTGACTGATGAAGATACCATCTTTCTTCTGTTTAACCTGTAACCCAAGGAAGAATGTAAGTTCACCCATTGAGCTCATCTTGAATATGTTGTGCATCAGCTCCTCAAACTCCTTGCACATATAATCTTTTGTGGATCCAAAGATGATGTCATCAACATAGATTTGCACAAGCAGGATGTCCTTCTTCTTCCTTTTGATGAGCAGAGTCTTGTCAATTATTCCCCTTTCAAAACCATTTTCCAAGAGATAGGCAGACAGAGTGTCATACCATGCTTTTGGTGCTTGATGTAGCCCATAGAGTGCCTTCTTTAGTTTGTATACTTTGTCAGGAAAGGTAGGATTCTCAAACCCTGGAGGCTGACAAACATACACTTTTTCATCAATTGTCCCATATAGAAATGCACTCTTGACATCCATCTGAAATACTCTTGTTGGGAACTGAAGATTTGTTTAAGTATGATTACTGCTGCCAGTACAACATGGTTACTACTGCTGAGCCAAATTAATACTGCTATGCATAGTTACTACTGCTGGTGAAGATTAATACTGCTCAGAGTGTTAATGCTGCTATGACTTAATACTGCTTAAGTGATAATCTTGGTAAGCCGCACAGATCAAGGTTTGAAGATAATTATGGAAGGTTGAAGATAATTATGGAAGAATATACTGAAGATCTTTTAGGTTTTGTAATTATCTTTTATTTTCAGTATATGTATAGAATTATTCAGAATAGTTTGACAAGAGTATTATGAGTTTTTGTTTTGAGAGAAAATTAACCTCAAGGTTTACAACCCTAGTTCTAGAGAAGTAGAATTCGTCTTGGTGAGCCTGTTCATCAAGATTGAGGTTTTGTATGAAATCTTGTAACTTTAATCATTCAATAAAGTTTACAAGTTGTGATTTCTACTTTACTATTACATTGATATTTGAATATTAAAGTGTTTTTCCGCAACTTCTTTAATATTGTTTCTGAGTTTCATTTTTCTTGTTAAGAATCAGATCCTGACAAGTGGTATCAGATCCTAGTATTCTCAGAAACCTTCATTCATCATGGACAACACAGTTGAATCAAACAGTACTCTTGTTTCAAAGGTTCCCATGCTCAAACCTAATGAATTTGACACGTGGAAAATTAGGATCAAGCAATACATCCTCCTTACAGACTTTTCTATGTGGGACATTGTTGAGAATGGTCCCTCTGCTGAAGGTAAAATTGGACAAGATGTAAGAAGACCACCTCCAAAAACTGATGCTGAGAAGAAAGTGAGACAATTGGAGATGAAAGCCTTTTGGCCATTCCTAATGAGTATCAACATCAGTTTCACCACTACACTGATGCTCATATTCTATGGAATGCTTTAGAGAAGAGATTTGCTGGCACCAAGAGCACTATAAGGAATCATAGGGATATTCTCAAGCAGTAATATGAGAATTTTACATCTTCAAAGAATGAGTCTATGACTCAAACTTTTGATAGATTCAATAAGTTAATTGGTGAGTTGGCTATTGTTGGAGTCCAGATGGAACAAGACGATGTCAACCGAAAGTTCCTCAGATCTCTTGGAGATGAATGGACCATGTACACTGTTTCATTCAGACAGAATGACAAATTGGAAGAAAAGGAACTGGATGATCTGTACAATGATCTGAGAGTGTTTGAATATGAGGTGGAGGCAAAGAAAAAGCCTACTGGATATGTTCATAATGCTGCACTTCTATCAACATCAACTGATTCTACTGCTAACCCTGAATCAGTTAATGCTGCTAATGGAGTAAATCAAGAAAATGGCACTGAATCTGTTTTTGAAGCCTTTCTTTCCAGCCATGGGAACTCCTCTTTAATCAATGATGACTTGAACAGCTTCATCCTGATGATCTTGAAGAGATGGATATTAAATGGCAGATGGCCATGCTTTCTATGAGGGTGAAGAAGTTTATCAAGAGGACTGGGAGGAACAACTTCTCACAAAGAAGAGAAGATGGAGCAGGCTTTGATAAGTCAAAGGTGGAGTGCTACAAGTGTCATATGAAGTGACACTTTGCCAGGGAATGCAGAAGTGGAGTGTCTCACAACAATCACCAACAAGATCAGACTGGAAGCTTCAACCAGAACAGAAACTCTGCTCAAGCTCTTGTTTCTCAACAAGGAATGGGGTTTGACTGGAGTGATCAAGCAGAAAAGGCCATTCAAAATCAAGCTCACATGGCAGAGGTATCAGATCTCCCAACTGAGGTACTTTCTAATCTCTGTTCTTAAACTTGTATAGACACTGTTAAAAGGTACAGGGATCACAACCAGAGTATGAGTGATGACCTTAAGAGGTTAGAAAAGGATAGAAAAGACTATGTGAAAATTGTTGAGAGGTTTGAGGAACAAATTAAAGGTTTCCAAGCCAATGAACTTCAACACACATATGATACAAATTACTGGAAGTGGGAGAAAAATGAGCTAGAAATCCAACTGACAAAGTCTAGAGAGGAGAATGAAAAGTTGAGAGGAGAGCTAACCAAGGTTAAGATAGATGTGGAAAAGTTTTCATATGCTTCTAAAGATATGGATTCAATTATAAAGGTCCAAATCCATGATAAGCTTAAACCAGGAATTGGGTACAATACCACACCACCACCATACAACAACAACTACATCCCTCCTAAATCAGACTTGCTAGAGACCAAGGATAGGATGGACTTGCATGAGGGAGCCACTAAGATAGATCCTTTAGATGAAGTAGTTTTTGAGGACAAGACTGAGAAAGAGGCTGGTAAGAGTAAGGATAATACTATGAGTGGTGAGATTCCCTTAGACAATAACATTCTTACCAATGAGGGTGGTGGAAGGGATTGGGTTAAATCTGATGACATAGATAAGACTGAGGGAAAGTCTAAAAAGGTCCATTACAAGCAGACTACAGTTGTGAATCCTGTTCTTTGCAAACAGTGTGCGGGTAATAAGTCTGAGCCCCTAAAACATGATAAAAGGAGGGGCAATCAAAGAAATTGGAATAATCAGTGGGGTCAGAAACAAGGAGTTGATCTGAGTAGAATCATCAGACCAAAACCTTGTTTCATATGTGGCAAAATGAACCATCTTGCCAAGCACTGTTATTTTAATCCTATTAACCAAAGGATAAATTTTCAAAGATCTGTGAAAAAACCCTTTGGTTATAGGAAGGATGAAAGGAACCATGTGGCTAAGAAACCTATTAAATCTAAAGGCACATGAAGAAAAAGACTGTAAAAGAGAGTGTCAAGATGTTGGTTCCCAAAAGCACTAAAACTGTTAGTACTGCTACCTCAAATAATGCTGCTGACAAAGATAGTGCTACCAGAAGCAATACTGCTGCTATCAATGTTAGTGCTGCTGAGAGTTTTAGTACTTCTAAAACTAACATTGTTAGTACTTCATCAGATGTCAATACTGCTAACTCTGTTAGTACTTCTAAAATTAGTACTGCTTCAAGTGTTTGTGCTTCTAGACCAATCATCTTGACAAAGTACTCCAGTAAAGAGTATTCTAAATCTAAAAATCTCATAAAAAAGGAGTGTAAGTACTTTGATGAGAAAGGGAGGCCCAAGACCACTTTGGCTTGGGTTCCCAGTCAATACTAATTGATTTATCTTATGTGCAGGGCAACCAGCAGCTCAAGGGAAAAAGCATTTGGCATGTTGATAGTGGTTGCTCTAGGCACATGACAGGGAACATGGCTTGCCTCAAGAATTTCAAGAAAATTGATGGAGGCCATGTTGCCTTTGGTAATACTCTAGATGGAGGTAAGATTAGTGGTAAGGGAGATGTAACAAAAGGTAAGATGACCTTTGAAGATGTTTACTATGTTGAGCAGTTAAGGTAAAACTTGTTAAGTGTATCACAGGTTTGTGACAAAAAGCATAGTATATTATTCACTGATTCAGAATGCATTATCCTTGCTCCTGGATTCAAGGTAGTTGATGAAAACATGATACTACTAAGAACTCCAAGAAAGGATAATGTCTATTGTTTGGATATGGAAAATGTTTCAAATGATTCATCCCTAAACTGTATTGTTTCAAAAGCCTCTTTGGATGAATCATCACTTTGGCACAGAAGGATGTGTCACATGAACTTTAAAACAATGAATAAACTTGTTAAAAACAACCTTGTAAGAGGTCTGCCTTCAAAAGTCTTTTCATGTGATGATCATTGTGTTGCTTGTCTCAAAGGCAAACAACACAAAACTTCTCATAAGTCCAAAGAGTTAAACACAATTTCTTCTTCTCTTCAGTTGTTGCATATGGATCTGTTTGGTCCTACAAATGTCATGAGTATAGGTAAGAAATCATACTGCTTAGTTATTGTTGATGATTACTCTAGATTTACTTGGGTGTATTTTCTAAGGACTAAGGATGAGACAAGTGGACTGATCAAATCCTTTATTCTAAGAATTAAAAACCAAACAAATCAAAAGGTAAAAGTCATTAGGTCAGATAATGGTACTGAATTTAAAAATCTTGACCTAAACACCTTTTGTGAGGAAAAAGGAATTGAGAGGCAATACAGTGCTCCTAGGACTCCACAACAAAATGGTGTTGCTGAGAGAAGGAATAGGATACTGATTGAGGCTGCTAGATCTCTGTTAGCTGATTCAAAACTTCCAATTACTTTCTGGGCTGAAGCAGTTAATACTGCTTGCTATGTCCAAAACAGAGTTCTAGTAGTCAAGCCTAAGAACAAGACACCATATGAGCTTTTAAATAAAAGAAAACCATTTATTGGTTTTTTCAAACCTTTTGGGTGTCCTTGTACCATTCTCAATACCAAAACTCACTTAGGAAAGTTTGATAGCAAAGCAGATGATGGTTTTCTTGTTGGTTACTCATCTCAGAGTAAGGCCTACAGAGTATTTAATTCTTCTTCTAGAATAATTGAGGAAAGTGACAATGTAAAATGCAATGAGAACTCACCAAATCCTATTGGTTCAGGTCCTCAGTGCTTATTTGACATTGATTCACTAACTAACTCTTTGGGTTTCAGTAGTGATGATCATGCAGGATCAGGAAGTAGAGGATCAGGGGATTAACAAGTACAAGATATTATTCCTCAGTCTGTGATCTTTTCCATACCTACAATGAACCCTGTTGAAATCTGTGAAACGGAGACTGTTACTGAACCAATTCAGAGTGAAGAAGAAAGAAGAGATGAGGATAATCCAGAGTATGAAGAGCCAGAAGTAGCTGATGAGATCCCCTCGGCTGACTTAAATGACTCAAATTTAGATGTGGGAATTAATGAAGAACCTAGTCATCAGACAAGAACTCAAAAGAATCATCCTCCTGAGCTGGTAATAGGAGACATCACTTCTCCTATGATGACTAGGAATCAAAGCAGACTTCAAGATTTGCAGGATCAGCAGCATACAGTACTCTCTTGCTTTCTATCTCAGATTGAGCCTAAGAAGGCTTATGATGCAATGAAAGATTCAAGTTGGATAGAAGCCATGCAAGAAGAGTTGCTACAGTTTAAATTACAAGATGTTTGGGACTTGGTGGACCTTCCAAAAGGTCATAGAGCAATTGGCATCAAGTGGATTTTCAGAAATCAAAAGGATGAGAGAGGAATAGTAATCAGGAACAAAGCAAGGCTAGTGGCACAAGGGTACACTCAGGAAGAAGGCATAGACTATGAGGAAGTCTTTGCTCCAGTTGCACGGGTAGAGGCAATTAGGTTGTTTCTAGCCTATGCCTCATATTTGAAGTTCAAGGTATATCAGATGGATGTGAAGAGTGCCTTTCTATATGGAACAATTGATGAAGAAGTATACGTCTGTCAGCCCCGTGGATTTGAAAATCCATTATATCCTGACAGAGTATACAAACTTAAGAAAGCACTCTATGGTCTATATCAAGCCCCAAGAGCATGGTATGATACTCTATCTACCTATCTCTTGGAAAATAGGTTTGAAAGGGGAATCATTGACAAGACCCTTTTCATTAAAAGAAGTAAGAATGACACCCTACTTGTTCAGATCTATGTGGATGAAATCATATTTGGATCCACAAAAGATCAGATGTGTAGAGACTTTGAAGAGTTGATGCACAAGAGCTTCAAAATAAGTTCAATGGGTGAACTCACTTTCTTCCTTGGGCATCAAGTGAAACAGCAGAAAGATGGGATTTTCATAAGTCATTCAAAGTATGTGAAAGACATCCTAGATAAGTATGGTTTATCAGACTCAAAGCCAGCAAGCACACCAATGGAAACACACAAACAGATCACTACTGATCTCGAGGGGGAGGATGTTGATGTCCATCTCTATAGATCAATGATTGGATCTCTCATGTATCTCACAGCCTCAAGACCAGATATCATGTTTCCAGTGTGTGTGTGTGCCAGATTCCAAGTCAAGCCAAAGCAGTCACATCTTCAAGCAGTTAAGAGGATTTTCAGATACTTAAGAGGGCAACCTAGATTAGGTCTTTGGTATCCTTATGAATCTACTTTTGACCTGATTGCATATTCAGACAGTGACTTGAGTGGTGCTAATATGAATAGAAAGTATACTTCAGGAGGATGTCAGCTTTTGGGTGCAAGACTAGTTTCTTGGCAGTGTAAGAAGCAAACCACAGTGTCCTTATCCACAACAGAAGTTGAGTACATTGCTGCTGCAAGTTGCTGCTCTCAGGTTCTATGGATTCAGAATCAAATGCTGGACTATGGGGTAACCTTTCTTCACACTCCAATCCTTATTGACAATAGCAGTGCTATTAGCATTGTTAACAATCCAGTCAAGCACTCCAAAACCAAGCACATTGAAATCAGGTATCACTTTATTAGAGACTGCAATGAAAAGAAGCTTATTCAAGTTGCTAAAGTTCATACTGATAACCAGTTTGCTGATCTATTCACTAAAGCTTTTGATGTGGGTAGATTCACTTTCTTGGTCACAAGTGTGGGCATGATCAACTCTGAATGAGCTCATGTTTAAAAAGTGCTTGTATACCTATTATTTGTTTAATTTTTTTGGTGTTTCTAATAATCTTTCTCAGGAAGTTTATTGCCTTGCTCAGACTAACACAAGCTTCTACAGTGTAAGTATCGTTAATGCTGCCAGTGCAGTTTTAATGCTGCCAGTGCAAGGTTACTACTGTAGGTTCCTTATTAATACTGCTAGTTAGTTAATACTGCTTGTTAGTTAATACTGCTAGTTAGTTAATAATGCTTGTTAGTTAATACTGCTAGTTCGTTAATACTGCTAGTTGGTTACTACTGCTTTCAGTTAATACTGCAAGTGAGTTAGTACTGCTTTAACTGAAATTAGGGTTAATACTGCTTCTTTCCTGAATTATATAAATACCCTCTTTTCCTGCCTAAAATCTCACAACGACTCTTTAAATACTGTTTATCTTCTCTCTTACTCTTTTCCCTCAAGCAACCAGTGTGTTTCAGTCAAGAATCCTCAAGCCCGATGGCATCCATGGCGTTTATTGATGAACCCAATGAGATCGCAATGCTTCAAAAGCCTAAGCAGACTGATGGATTCCATCAAATAGTTGATTTTCTCAAGTCTAGTTATATAGCTTATGCTCTTACAGTGTCACCACCAATTTACATCGAGCACCAGAAGCAATTTTGGGCCAATGCCACCGCTGTTACTGAAAATGGTGTGCAGTTTATCAAGACAAGAGTGTGTGACAAACCCTTGATAGTCTCTGAAGAGGTCATTCGCATCAGTCTACGACTAGACGATGCCTCAGGTATTACCTCTATCTCTAATGAGTATTTTTTTCCAATCTCACAAGAATGGGGTATGAAGGCCAACTGGGTGTTTTCAAATTTTACAAAGCTAACATTTCTTCCCAATGGCGTTTCTTTGTTCATACTCTTATGCACTGTATTTCTAGAAAAACTACTGGATGGAGTCAGTTCAGTAGTACCATTGCTTTTGCTTTGGTCTGCTTGTCCACTGCCAGAAAGTATAATTTCTCACAAATGATTTTCAAGGACCTTGTGTCAAACTTGGATAATAAAAAGAGTTTCTATATGTATCCAAGATTTGTCCAGGCAGTTATCACCTCTGAATTGACGGATATACCTCAGTTTAATGAGGTATATGTACCTAAAATCCCTAAGGGTAAGGTCTTTTCAAATATGAAAAGTTCTGCCAAGGACTCGGAAGGAGTTGACACCCCATTGTTCTCTACAATGATGGTGGTGTCCCACAACCAAGAAGGTATGGCATCAGGGTCAAGGCCCTCACTAGACCATCCCACTGATAGCCAAACCCAACATTCAACCACTATATCACTCCCTCAGTCCCTTGTTCTTAAGCCAACCCCCATTTATATCCAAAACTTATATTAAGAGAAAGGTACACAAGGCTCCTTCCCTTGTTGTACCTCCTTCAAACCCAGAACCTCAAAGCCCTCTAATGGAGCATTCTCCATTAGAGAATATCCATAGGGAAACCACTGGGGTGTCTCCCAACCCCAAGGAGGTGCTCACTAAGGAGATGGATGAGCATGTGGGTGAGAAGGCTGCCACTACTCCTGCTAGCACAGAGGAGGCCAGTGGTAACATCACTAAGACCTTCCCCATGGCAACTTTGAATGAGCAATCATTCAAAGGTCCCGGGTGCCCAGAAACCAAGGGAATAGGTGGTGCTTCAGCCTGGCTGGATATCCCTATTAAACATTCTAATGATCCCTCAAAATGGGGTAACACTCCTGGAGAAGGTGAGGATAGATATGACTACCAGGAATTGATTTCTGCCATGTCCAAAATGGCAACTGAACTGGATTCTCAAAAGAAGGTTGTAAATGAACTCAATAAAGTCATCATCAACCAGCAAGAAGAAATCAGCACCTTAAAGAAGTTGGTTAAGAAGGTGGTTAAAAGAAGGTCAAAGCAAAGATTTGTGCTCAGAAGAAGGAACCCAGTGGATGATGCTCCCAAAAAGGGGGAGTCAGAAGATGAGGTCAACATGGAGAATGCTACAAATAAGGGGGAGAAACATGGAGATGAGGGGGAGTTTGCTGGTGGTAGTGGGGATAAGGTACAAGCAGCAGAAGCAGTTAATGCTGCTGAAGCAAGCAAAGCAGCATAAACAGTTAATGCTGCTGAAATAAATGAAGCAGCAGAAATTGTTCAAGAGATAGCTGAAGAAATTGAGATAGCTGAAGCATTAATCAAGGTTAAACATGACACTTCTAAGGTCACTTCAAAGACCAAAGGAGTTTTCATCAAAGACAATGCTGAGGTTATCAAGAAAGCTAGTGCTGATAAGGTAGCAAGCAAGGACAAAGGCAAAACCAAGATAGTGGAATCTGACCAACCACTTAAAAAGCAAAAGTTGATTGAGTCAGATGAAGCTTTGGCTAAGAAGATTCAGGCAGATCTTGAGCAAGCAGAAAAAGATCAAGTGAAAAAAGATAGGGAGATGGCAAGAGCTCTAGCTGCAGAGCTTAATGAAGCATATCAAAAGAGTTTGGCAACAGAGATGGCACAGACTGCAATTGTAAAGAAGCCTGTAATGATCAAAATGGGTGCAAAGAAGAGTCAACCTTCACAGACCTACCTTGGCACTCAAGAGAGAAAGAAGATGATCATTTTCCTCAAAGGTGTTGTGGGAGTCAAAAAGGAAATGTTCACAAAAATGTCATTTGAGCAAATCAAAGGTTTGTATGAGGCAGAGATGACTAAGTTACAAGGAAATGACCAAGCAAGAGTTGAAGTGGAAAAGAAGATGAAAGAGAGGCATGACCTTCAAATACAAAAACCCTTTCCTGATGATCAAGAATCACGAAGGAAGGAAGCTACTCTAGGTGAAAGTTTGAGGACTTTGAAAAGAACAAAAATGATGGCAAGAAGAAAACAAGCTAAGAAACCTAGAGTGGATGAGGAAGAAGCTGAGAAAGAACAGAAGGTAGCTGAAGAAGAAGGGGCACCTAAGTCTGATGAACAGGAAGCTCAATCTCAGGAAGAACCATCCAGTACTTTTGATGTAAATATGTACATGGTGGTGATGGAAAAAGTTCCAGAGCCTATAACAGCTGAACCGGTTGGTGTCAAGCCTCCTGAGATTATTCACTGGGATACCATGGAAGTAGATGGAAAGGAGTATATCAGGCTTAAGAGGAAAGATGACAAGTTTGAAGTATATCCTACTTGGTCCAAGATTGTAAGAGTATGCTCTAGATCTGATTTAGAGGAAATGTTTGAGGTGGGGATGAAATTATATGCTGATAAGGTGAAAGTTCCAGGGATACCAGTTACAAAACTTGTGATGGAATATCTATGCATGTTGTTCAAGCCAGAGGAAGTTCAGCATGTTATCATAAATGTTTTCAAAACCATTAACAACTGGACTCTGTATGAAAGAAGTGGAGTATATGCACTGACTATGGATACAAGTCACAATGAATACTTCTTAGTGGATAGAGTTTACAACCATAGCAGGCTAAAGCTGCACGCTATGTTGAAGAAAAAGCTTGGTTGTGCACCAGATTCTGCAATGGCAAGATACTTGATCCAGAAAACTATTAATCAAAGTTTGGGGTTGAATCCTGATACAGGAGTATGAGCAATGGAGTTTTGGGAGCATCTGAAGAACTTGACTTCTCTTCTCTAAAAGTCAAGTTAGGGGGAGATTGTTGGGAACTGAAGATTTGTTTAAGTATGATTACTGCTGCCAGTACAACATGCTTACTACTGCTGAAACAAGTTACTACTGTTGAGCCAAATTAATACTGCTAAGCATAGTTACTACTGTTGGTGAAGATTAATACTGCTCAGAGTGTTAATGCTGCTATGACTTAATACTACTTAAGTGATAATCTTGGTAAGCCGCGCAGATCAAGGTTTGAAGATAATTATGGAAGGTTGAAGATAATTATGGAAGAATATACTGAAGATCTTTTATGTTTTGTAATTATCTTTTATTTTCAGTATACGTATAGATTTATTCAGAATAGTTTGACAAAAGTATTCTGAGTTTTTGTTTTGAGAGAAAATTAACCTCAAGGTTTACAACCCTAGTTCTAGAGAAGTAGAATTCGTCTTGGTGAGCCTGTTCATCAAGATTGAGGGTTTGTGTGAAAGCTTGTAAATTTAATCATTCAATAAAGTTTATAAGTTGTGATTTCTACTTTACTGTTACATTGATAATTGAATATTAAAGTGTTTTTCCACAACTTCTTTAATATTGTTTCTGAGTTTCATTATTCTTGTTAAGAATCAGATCCTGACAACTCTGAACTGCATGAAAGAAGCATAGGCGAGAAACAGCCTAATTGCCTCAATTCTGGCTACTGGTGCAAATACTTTTTCATAATCTATTCCCTCTTCTTGTGTATACCCTTGTGCCACAAGCCTGGCTTTATTCTTTATTACAATTCCTCTCTCATATTTCTTGTTCCTGAAAACCCATTTAGTATCAATTGCCCTTCGTCCTGGTGGAAGGTCAACTAGATCCCACACATCTTGCAGCTTAAACTGCAGCAACTCCTCTTGCATTGCTTCTATCCAGCTTGGTTCTTTCATTGCATCATAGGCCTTCTTGGGTTCAATCTGATATAGAAAATAAGATAACAACCCTGACTGCAAGTCTTTCAATCCTCCTAACTTACTTTGATGCCTTGTGATCCTAGGATAATTTATGTCACCAATCACTAACTAAGGAGGATGATTTTTCTGAGTTCTTGTTTGATGTGCTGCCTCCTCATTGATATTTGCATCCAAAATAGAATCATTCTTCTCAGGAGTGCTTCCACCAAATACTGAAGAATTTTGTTCATCAGTATCATCTTCTGACAGTATGGGCATCTCAGGACCTGTGTTTCCTGAATTATGAGCATCCTCTTTATCACTCTTATTCTCTTCATTACCTTTATCCTCTTCATCACCTTTATCAGCTGCATCCTGTTCTGATTCAGAGTCACCTGTCTTTGAATCATCTTTCTTATCTTGTTGGCAAAATTCAACAGGATCAACAGTAGGTTTGGGGAACAACACAAACTCTTCTTTCTGTGCTTGTACCTGTTCTGAATTTGTTCCTGCAGTTTGCACATTACTAAAACCCAAAGCATTAGTGGGTGAATCAATGTCAAACAACCAATCAGGACCTGTACCAATTTGATTTGGTGTGTTCTCATTGCATTTGACATTGTCACTTTCCTCTATAATCCTTGAAGAACTATTTAATACTCTATATGCCTTACTCTGAGAGGAGTATCCAACAAGAAATCCATCCTCAACTTTGCTTTCAAACTTGCCTAAGTGAGATTTGGTGTTGAGAATTGTGTAAGGACACCTAAAAGGTTTGAAAAATCCAATAAAAGGTTTCTTCTTGTTAAAAAGTTCATAAGGTGTTTTTCCTTGGGATTTGACTACTAGAACTCTGTTTTGGACATAACAAGCAGTATTAACTGCTTCTGCCCAAAAAGTAATTGGTAATTTTGAATCTACCAACAGAGATCTAGCAGCCTCAATCAGTGTCCTATTTCTCCTCTCAGCAACACCATTTTGCTGAGGAGTTCTAGGAGCACTGTATTGTCTCTCAATACCTTTAGTCTCACAAAAGTTGTTTAAGTCATTGTTTTTAAATTCTGTTCCATTATCAAATCTGATGACTTTAACCCTTAAATTAGTTTGGTTTTCAATCCTAAGGACAAAGGATTTGATCAGTCCACTTGTCTCATCCTTAGTCCTCAGAAAATATACCCAAGTAAATATAGAGAAATCATCAACAATGACTAAGCAATAGGACTTCTTTCCAATACTCATCACATTAGTAGGACCAAAGAGATCCATATGCAATAATTGAAGAGGTGAAGAGATTGTATTTATTTCTTTGGACTTATGAGAAGTTTTGTGCTGCTTGCCTTTAAGACAAGCAACACAATGATCATCACATGAAAACACTTTTTGAGGTAAACCTCTTACAATGTTGTTTTTCACAAGAATGTTCATTGTTTTAAAATTCATGTGACACATCCTTCTGTTCCATAGAGATGATTCATCTAAAGAAGCTTTTGAAAACATACAGTTTAATGATGAATCTGATGAAACATTCTCTAAGTCCAAACAATAGACATTATCCTTTCTAGGAGTTCTAAGTAGTATCATATTTTCATCAACTACCTTCAATCCTGGAGCAAGGATAATACATTCAGTCTCAGTAAATAATATACTATGTTTCTTGTCACAAACCTGTGATACACTTAACAGGTTGTATCTCAATTGCTCAACATAGTACACATCTTCAAAAGACATCTTACCTTTTGAAGCCATACCTTTTCCACTGATCTTACCTCCCGCTGGATTATCACCAAAAGCAACATGTCCTCCATCAATCTTTTTAAAGTTTTGAAGGCAGACCATGTTACCTGTCATGTGCCTATAGCAACCACTATCTACATGCCAAATGCTCTTCTTCTTGAGTTGTTGGTTGTCCTGCACATAAGATAAAACAATTAGTTTTTAGAGGGAACCCAAGCCAAAGTGGTCTTGGGTTGTCCTTTCTCATCAACATATTCATAATCAGTCAGATTGGTCTTCATGAGGTGATCAGAATTAGGAATTTCATGGCTGGAATACTGTGTCAAAATTATAGGCTTGGCAGTATTAACACTGGTAGCAGCACTATCCTTGTTAGCAGTACTAACTTGGTCAGCAGTAGTATTGCTATCAGCAGTATTATTTTTGTTAGCAGTACTAACAGGTTTCTTGACTTTTGGAACCCAAATCTTGACAAAGTTGTTTGATTTCTTATTCTGTGAGTTACTCCTTAATTTGCTTGGAGTGTTTTCTTTTAATTTAGCAAACTTATTCTGAATATGAGATTTCAAAGGTGATGTTTTCACATTCTCAGCCATGTGATTCCTTTTTGATTTCTTCCTATAACCAAAAGAATTTTGTGTTTGTCTTTGAAAAGTAAATCTTTGGTTAATAGGATTGAAATAATAGTGTTTGGCTAAATGATTCAATTTGCCACAAATAAAACAAGTCTTTGGTCTATTGATTTTGCTTAGATCAATTCCCTGTTTTTGTGCCCACTGATTATTTTTGTTTCTCTGATTTCCCCTTATTTTATCATGTTGATGGGGGTTGTTCTGTTGACAAGTACAGGTATTTACAACAGTGGTTTGCATATAATGATTTCCCTGTACCTTTTCCTTTCCTTTCCTAGAGGTCTCAGCTTTCTCACCCTTACCATTCTCTTTCTCTGTCTTGGACATCTCCACTTTCTCACTCTTGACAAATGGTTCCCCCCCCTCTCATTTGTAAGAATGTGGTTTTCAAAGGGAGTTTCTTTATGGTCTTCCTTATTCTTACCCTCAGTATTCTCTTCTTCAGACTCTGTCTCAACCACTACTGTATCTAGTAGATCTACTACAGTGGCTCCTTCAGGTAATTCCTTCTTATCTTGTCTTTCTAAGAGGTCTGAGGTGGGTGGAATATAATTGTTATTGTAAGGTGGAGGGGTGTTGTTGTAGCCTATTCCTTTTCTCAGTTTGTCATGAACTTGAGTTTTGAGTAAAGAGTCCATTGCTTTAGAAACATTGGAATATTTCTCAATGTCTAGTTTGGCCTTCTCAAATTCACTCCTAATTTTCTCACATTCCTCTCTAGACTTTTCTAGTTCTATCTCTAACTGATTCTTCTCCCACTTCCAGTAGTTGGTATCATATGAATGTTGAAGTTCATTGGCCTGGTATGACTTAATTTGTTCTTCAAAATTCTCAATGATCAAACTATACTCTCTTCTATCTTTCTCCAACCTTTTAAGGTCATCACACATGCTCTGATTGTGATCCCTGTACTTTTTAACAGTTTCATGACATGTTTTAGAGCAAAGGTTAGATTTTACCTCTGTGGGAATTGTAGTGCTTGATGACTCTGAAACGTCAGCCATCAATGCTTGGTTCTGAATTGCCTCCTCTGCTTGATCACTCCAATCAAAGCCCATTTCTTCTCGTGAGACAAGATCTTGAGATGGATTCCTGTTATAGTTAGTGGACTTTGATTGTTGATTGTTGCTTCCATGCTGTTGAGAAATCCCTCCTCTGCATTCTCTTGCAAAGTGTCCCAGATTATGACATTTGTAGCATTCCACCTTGGATTTATCAAATCTATCACCATCTTCTCTTCTCATGGCAAAGTTGTTTCTACCTGTTCTTTTAATGAATCTTTTGACTTTCATGGTGAGCATTGCCATTTGCGACTTGATATCCATCTCTTCAAGGTCATCAACATTGATCTGCTCCAGATCATCATTGATAAGAGCAGATTTAGCATGCCTAGCAAGGAATGCTTCCAAAACAGAATCATTGGATCCATCCTGTTTTGAGCCATAAGAAGTACTAACTGATTCTGTAATAGCAGAAGAATCAGTAGTAGATGATAAGAGAGCAGCATTATGAGAGTATCCAGATGGCTTCTTCTTAGATTCAACCTCTGCTTCAAACACCCCGAGATCATTGTAGAGATCATCAAGTTCCTTGTCCTCTAGATTATCATTCTGTCTAAATGATTCTGTATACATGACCCATTCTTCACCAAGAGACCTTAGAAACTTTCTGTTGACATCATCCTGGTCCATCTTGACACCAACAGTGGCCAATTCTCCAATCAACTTGTTGAATCTATCAAAGGTTTGAGTCATAGACTCATTCTTTGTACACATAAAGTTTTCATATTGTTGCTTGAGGATTGCTTTCTGATTTCTCTTAGTGTTTTTAGTACCTGAAAATCTCTTCTCCAATGCATTCCACAGGATTTGAGCATCAGAACAGTTGCAAAACTGATTTTGGTATTCATTAGGAATTGCCAAGAGCAGAGTGCTCAAGGCTTTCATCTCAGTCTGTCTCATCTTTCTTTCTCCATCAGTCTTTGGTGGAGGTCTCTTGCCATCTGATTCCCATCTTTCCTTCATTAGAGGGACCATTCTCAATGATGTCCCACATTGAGAAGTCTGTGAGAAGAATGTACTGCCCGATTCTGATTTTCCACATGTCAAACTCATTGGGTTTGAGCATGGGGACCTTTGAAACAAGAACACTGTCATGTGATCCGTCCATGATGATTATTGATTTATGTGTTCCTTAGGCTCTGATACCACTTGTCAGGATCGAAATTCTAAACAAGAATTTAAACTAAACACTCAGAAACTATGTTAAAGAAGTCACGGAATAACACTTTAACAATAAATCAATCAAACAGTGTATGAACTCAAATCACAAGTTATATTGAATTAACTTAATGATTACAAACAAAACCTCAATCTGTTGAACAGACTCAACAGACGTTCTATACTTCTCTAAAGAAAGGATTAAAACTAATCTTGAGGTTAATTCTCTCTAAACGTATATATCAAACTTGTTAATCTATCAAAAACTATATATACAGAACTGATTACAAGATAATTACTAAAGAAATATTGATCTTCAGCATCCATTCCATAATTATCTTCATCATTATCTTCAGCTCCTAGTCTTTCGTTCCAAGACATCATTATCAACATCATCCTCAAAAGCAGTATTAATCATCCAGCAACATTAATCTTCAAGCAATACTAACTACTAGCAGTACTAACTCTCCAAGCAGTACTAACCATTCTTATAGCAGTACTAACTCTTCAAGCAGTAGTAATACTACTAGCAATAGTAATCTTCAAATAAAAGTATTAATATCTTCAGCAATATTAATCTTTAAGCCCAACAGCATTATCCATACTTGACACATTTTCAGTCCCAACACCCTATCCTTCAGGCAGTAAGGATTTAAAGTATTGGTGGGCAATTGTGAATACCAAAGCCCGTGGAATATATGAAGTTGCAAAAAGGGCTATCAATGACTTGGATGATGATAACGTGGATGGAGAACCGTTCTGTCAAATCAACGAACGGGAAGCTCATAATACAAACAATTGGGTAAATGGGGACCTCGATTTCGTCCCTCTTGTCACTGGGGAGGTCAACGTAGTCGCCACAAATGAAGAATCTAGCGACGAGGAAGATGCATCAGATCACGAAGCTAGTGATGAGGAAGAAGAATTTGAAGACCTGGACGATGATTCAGATAGCGAAAACGAACCTATGTTATCTGATCACTCGTCTGATGACTAGCGTGCCTTTGTTTTGTAAACATTATTAATAATAATTATATCCTTATATCTATGTACACATATATTTTTGTGTTTTATGATTTATGTACACTTATATCTTTGTGTGCGAACCATTCTCTATTTTAAGATGGGGTGACGCGCTTGTAGGGGTAGGAGTAGAGGTTCTAGCAAGAGCAGTAGAAGCTCCGCCGGTCGTGGTGACCCCACGCTGAGAAGCTTAGGGACGATTCCGAGTGAGTTGCAGCTACCGATGAGGGACTAGATCAGATCCAACATGAGGACGTGCTTGCATAGCCATCGCCTGGATTGGGCTCGAGGGTTAGAGGCCCCAATATTACATCATACACGCTGTAACACCCTCAAATTTGGTAAGAGCAACTAATTAAAAATCTCATTTTAATATCAAATAAAGGACAAAACTTCCACTTACATATCAAAGCTCAACATGCCTCAAATATAACATTCTATAATTAACCTCAACAATTATAAAACTTCAGTATTAAAGAACGACCTAACTGCAGTCGGGTGGTACTTAACCCCAATACAAGTTGCTCTTCATAAGCTAACGTGGAAGACTTCACCAGGCTACTCACCTCAGGAGCACACAACTAGCACTTCTCTCTTCATAGTGTCACTAGAGCTATTCCCTAACGAAGCCTGTTGCACATGCCGACAAATAAAATGGTTAGGCTAACGCCTACTGAGTTCAAGAGTTTTACATGAACAAATAATATATCTTTAAAGGAATGAACCCCAACTAAAAATCATAATCTTTCAAATGGTTTACTTTAAACTCGAATACGACCCTTTTCCAATTTCATGCATTTTTCAAAGGTGGACACCCCACTACAAAACATTATTTATAAAACGTTGCATCCCAAAACACCTAAACACGGGTGGGGTAAAATACTCAACCCACACAACATGGTTAAAACTCGCATGTACAATATGTTACCAAAAACACGGACGCTAGGCCCAATACTCACGCGACCATAAATTTAAAGAAAACCAATTATCAAAACATAAGGAGGAAGTACTTCATTCAAACCTTAATATACATGGAGGGAGATCCAATATTAATGTCCTCATTTACGGTCAACCACATAAGCCCAATAACAATAAAGTAAAACGTCATTAAATTTAAAATGTTGTTAGCCAACAATGGGGGAGACCCGTATTCGTTAAGAGTGGAGGAACATAATAGTATGCCACCCATGCAACGTTAATCGCATGACACCTCACGACATGACAGCCCAAGTGTCCCTACAATTTCTTTAACAAGTTTCACCTCAAGTCAGTTGACCTTGATGAAAATTCCGAAGAACTCCATCCCGAAGCCCCGACACACTTAAAGACTACCTCCCAGGCCTTACTTCAAGCGACGGAGGTCCTAGTGCCTACCTCCTCGGTATCACCACCAGACTCAACCCTCCTAGTGTCTACTTGTAAAGTTTCCGGTCGTAAAACATGGATACCAGAGTTCAACACTGCAATACCCAATTAACCATCCAAAACAAACTGACTTACGTGCCTATGGATCCAATGCAACATAGTCTAACATTACATACCTATACCGAAATGACCAACGTACTCGACCATGTAATCAACTTCCATATGCAACAAGGTGCATTGATATGTGAAGCATAACTGAGCTCTACACTGAGCCACTAAAACCGGACAATTTTCCCCAACACTCTTTTAAGTCAACATCGAGCTAAAGTGCTCAAAACCCTTTTTGACCAACCAAGAACGGTCCCAAATAATAAAACGCAATCGAATCACGTCATGCAAACACACGCCCCAAAATACATGAATAAATTCCAACACAGTTTAGATTGGGACAAATTACTTTCGAAATGATTTTATACCATTTACTCCTTCAAAACGTCCCATGACACAAAATTAAGCATTTCTCCAAAACAAACACTAAAGACGCCTTTTAACCAAATAATCTCATTTATGCAATAAATCGCCCAAACCCTTTCATTTATGCCTTATTTATCAAAATGTCTAAAAATCCCAAATATGGTGTTTCACAGGATCTATAAAATCTTACTTGTTCAAGTAGCAAAACTCATCATAGCTTTCAACATTTTATAATAATCATGTAAAACACATATATACTCTAAAATAGACATTTTTGGCATGTACAACATTTTTCACAAATCAACTTGAACTCACCTTGCTAGATTTAGGCTAAATCTAGATTTTACCCCCCAACTTGAAATCTCTAAGAAATCTTCCTAGATCTTAGATCCAATACATCTACAAGGTTTCCTTCACCACACAAGTCACCAAAATCACACCCAAGTCGAAGGATGAATGGAAAAAGGATGAAACCATCAAACCCTAGCTTAACATTAAGATAGATGAGGAACTTACCACCAAAACATACTATTGTATATTCCAATAGACATAAAATCTCTTGATATATCCTTTAAGATCTCTCAAAAACGAAACCATGGCAACTTGAATCACCAAAAACGGAGTTGATATGCGAAAGTTATGAAGAAATGAAGTTTGAGGGCTGAAAATCGGGTTTTATGGTCGAACAGTGCTCCGCGCGGGTTACCATGCGGCCTAACCCGCTCCATAACCCTCCCGGTTTCCCTTAAGTCTCCCGGGTGGCTCTAAGTTGCGCCGCAAGTCGTGTCGTGCACTGCTCGCCCGATTTTCTTCTCGTTTACTGTTTTAGCCATAACTTCTTCGTTTTACCTCCGATTTTGCTTCGGAAAGAACCGTTGGACTCGTAACTGAATACTTCATCCAACAAGACTATAAAATCTAGGATTCAAGTCTAAAATACAATATCTTCTTTTTCCCTTAAAATACCGATTTCTGTATTAACTTGAAACGATACCTTTCGAAAATCGGGGTGTTACAATCTTCCCAACCTTAAAAGAGATTTCTGGGACGAAATCTGGCACCGATCAAACACCCAACGTTTCCTTTAGTGATATCAATCGGTTCTCTATCTTTAAGGGATACCTCCACGGTGTCTTGCCTCATATACGATACCGATTACCTTCTGGTTAAGGTTGTTACCTTACTTCTCATAACGAGTCGTCACAACTCAATCCCAGGGTTCGACATATCTCACCTTTGACGGGATAAACATCGAGTCCTTATCAAACCATTTTCCTATCGTTAAGATCTCAGTTGTCTCCCAACCTTAGGTTGTATACATCACCTCAAGAGTGGCTTATGGCCTTAACTAAAAACTTCTACCAAGGACACCTAAAAAAGAACTTTATTCTTAAAGACTTCTAATTCCGACACATCACAGTTTCCTCAATAATAAATTTGTACTTAATGTTTACCTCGACATTCTAACCAAATTCCCCCCAATACTCAACATCACCAAAGATTTATCGTCCTTTTCCTGACGACGTTCCTAGCACTAGTTTGGTCCGATTCACCATGCAACAACCTATCTTCCCCAAACGACCCCAATACGCAACATTTGCAGACAATGGATTACCCCAAACTCCCCGGTTACTCAACTCCCAAAGTGCATTCAAGCATCGATTGACAAATCAACGAAACCTCGTTGTTTACAGATTTACCTATGACCGATCTCTAATTTCCATCATCTAATTTCCTTAAGGTTACCACTTAAATTGCAATGACACAGTTTCATCGGAAGTACATTGAAGCACCCCAATGGTCATTGTCCTCAAATCGAACGTCGACACCTATCCTTAAAATGTTTACACCTCAATCGTGGATATACTACCATGTAATTCCTTCCAGATTTTGCACTGACAAATTAAAGTTGACACCTCTCATGGTACTAAATTCCGACAAACAAATCACCATAATTTCCTTATTCCTGAAGGCTCACCCGGATGGTACACATCCGACCCATGCATGACGTCGAAAATTGACCCATTAGTTCATATCCTACCGATATCAAGAAACCACACAATAATTTATCCTAAAGATTTACCGAAACAGAAAGATCACCACTTAAATATCTGGGAGAATACACAAATCTACTACTTCAATTATTCGTGTGTGTATCGATTCATAAAATGAAATCCAAACTTCGAAATTGACCACGGGTCGGTTAATCCGACGCTTCATTTTCCAAGGGCTCCTCTAGTCCTGATTAAAACTCCTTTCATGGAAGGGGTTCAATCTACAACTCTAATGAGTTCAAGGTTTTTCAACTACTATGCCAATTTTAAATTTTATAAAACTTCTACGTGCAAAATCTTTAGAATAATTAGCCGCACAAATAAAAATCCACTACCGTTTACTCGGTAGGTGTACAAAGTGGTCTCATATGCTACACACATAAAACCTTTTGAAAACAGTTTGGTCATTACTCAAACTAATAATGACAATAAACAAAGATACATAAACAAACTTTTTGAATGGGCCACCATGGTCCTAACATGCATCAACTTACTCCATGTATGAAGGAAAATTTTATGTACTAAAACAATGTGTAACAAAACTCCATAAAGGAAATTCACGTAATCAAGTTCCAAAAATTTCTCATTTAACCATATAATGACATGAAATAAACTTTCTTAACGTGACTCATATATATTAGTTTATTCCCCAAAACTTAGTAAAAGATAGATGTATGCGATTTGGGTCAAACGTAAAAATAATTTAGACCGACTTCAAACTTTAAGTCGCACGAATAAAATGCTCTTTGCCCAAAATAGTGGTTATAGTCATATATACCCAAAGCCAATATAACGTATTTGCATCCACCCTTAAAAGTGGTGTCGACAACCGTAAACGCAAAAAACAAACATTTGGTATGACTAACATAGACTCTCCATACCTTTACTCACGCCATGGTGTAAATCAATTCGTGCACTGAACAATATACGACAAAATGTTTACAAAACTCAAAACAGGATTTTCATGCATGATATCAAACTCCCAAAGTTTTCTCTCTTTAGCCCCAACACGACACGGAATAAGATTCCACTACAAAACTTGCATGAGACGATGTATTTCAAAAACTAGTAAAGTGGTATGTGCATGCACCTTGGTTAAATACAAAATAATTTACATTGATTTCAAGTTCAAAGCTAAGTCAACAATATGCTTTCATCGTTCTAAAATGTCGGCTAATACACTTAGACGGAAGTTCCAAGTAAAATATGCATGCATACAATACGTAACCAAACTGCCCGCACAAGATCTCAAGGGAAAACAATACAATTGGACACCATTAAAATCACCACCTTAAATCCACAAAATCGTATGGAATAAAATTATTAATAAAATTCAAAACCAAAATAATGGGAGATAACTCTTTGTCCAAATCTTTAACATATGTGGAGGAGATCCAATGTTAAAGTTACAAACTGCGGTTACTTGTCCAAGACTCTAAATAGCATCAAAATACGCACATCGCAATATCTGAAATAGCGTTGGACAACAATGGGAATAAAGAAAGTCTCAACAAAGTTTGCAACCTCATGCAACCAAATAATTTTATGCATGTTTAAAATCATGGTTTAAAATTTTGTGTGTGCTAAACATTTTTACAAGAATTTGTAATATAATCCACATGATGCTTTTGGAGACATAAGAAATAATTAATGCAATTCATTTTAGAAATAATTTCATGCATGAATTTGATCGGTACTCGATGTTTCAAAACCACGCTCCCTAAATTCCAGTTACACTATCGTCATTTGGATGCTCAACATCTTAAGACAATAATTCAAGGATTTCATAGGTTCACTTTACAATTTGTCCTCGAATAGTGTCGATTCCCAAAGTCTATGGTTATAATCCAACCAATCATTCCGACCCGAACGATCCCCTTAATGCAATCACCATGGTTACTGTCATTTCAAGTGACGAATGCTAGAGTCATCAACCTCTTCTAACGGCTACCTACTTAAAAACTCCTTCACTCCCCAAACGGTCGTCACATCCCAGTAGTCCAAGCATACACACGTAACTCGTAGGTTCACCATAACACTGGCCAGGTGTAATTATGAACGTACTGTACATGATCATCCTTGCTACTCTCGACGTGATTCCCGTCCCTAGTGTCTCCATCAACCTCAAAACATCCAATCTTAAAGTGCCTATTGGTGAAATTCTCTCTCTCGATCACTTAAAAGAATACTAGTTTGAGTCTAGGCATCCAAAATCAACAACTAAATCTCTCGAACTTAAGCTCTGATACCAACTTTTAACACCCTCAAATTTGGTAAGATCAACTAATTAAAAATCTCAATTTAATATCAAATATAGGACAAAACTTCCACTTACATATCAAAGCTCAACATGCCTCAAATATAACATTCTATAATTAACCTCAACAATTATAAAACATCAGTATTAAACAAGGACCTAACTGAAGTCGGGTGCTACTTAACCCCAACACAAGTTGCTCTTTATAAGCTAACGCGGAAGACTTCACCAACCTACTCACCTCAGGAGCACACAACTAGCACTTCTCTCTTCATAGTGTCACTAGAGTTATTCCCCAACGAAGCCTGTTGCATATGCCGACAAATAAAATGGTTAGGCTAACGCCTACTGAGTTCAAGAGTTTTACATGAACAAATAATATATCTTTAAAGGAATGAACCCCAACTAAAAATCATAATCTTTCAAATGGTTTACTTTAAACTCGAATACGACTCTTTTCCAATTTCATGCATTTTTCAAAGGTGGACACCCCACTACAAAACATTATTTATAAAACGTTGCATCCCAAAACACCTAAACACGGGTGGGGTAAAATACTCAACCCACACAACATGGTTAAAACTCGCATGTACAATATGTTACCAAAAACACGGACGCTAGGCCCAATACTCACGCGACCATAAATTGAATGGAAACCAATTATCAAAACATGAGGAGGATGTACTTCATTCAAACCTTAATATACGTTGAGGGAGATTCAATATTAAGGTCCTCATTTACGGTCAACCACATAAGCCCAATCACAATAAAGTAAAACGTCATTAAATTTAAAATGTTGTTAGCCACAACAGGGGAGACCCGTATCCGTTGAGATGGAGGAACACAAAAGTATGCCACCCATGCAACGTTAACCGCATGAAACCTCATGACATGACAACCCGAGTGTCCGTACTATTTCTTTAACAAGTTTCACCTCATATCAGTTGACCTTGATGAACATTCTGAAGAACTCCATCCCAAAGGCCTAACACACTTAAAGACTACCTCCCAGGCATTACTTCAAGCGGCGGAGGTCCTAGTGCCTACCTCCTCGGTAGCACCACCAGACTCAACACTCCTAGTGCCAACTTGTAAAGTTTCCGATCGTAAAACAAGGATACCGGAATTCAACCCCGCAATACCCAACTAACCATCCAAAACAGACTGAATTACGTGCCTATGGATCCAATGCAACATAGTCTAACATTACATGCCTATACCGAAATGACCAACGCACTCGAGCATGTAATAAACTTCCATATGCAACAAGGTGCATTAATATGTGAATCATAACTGAGCTCTACACTGATCCACTAAAACCAGACAATTGTCCCAAAGACTCTTTTAAGTCAACATCGAGCTAAAGTGCTCAAAACCCTTTTTGACCAACCAAGAACGGTCCCAAATAATAAAATGCAATCGACTCATGTCATGCAAACACATACCCCAAAATACATGAATAAACTCCAACACAATTTAGATTGAGACAAATTACTTTCGAAATGATTTTATACCATTTACTCCTTCAAAACGTCCCATGACACAAAATTAAGCATTTCTCCAAAACAAACACTAAAGACGCCTTTTAACCAAATAATCTCATTTATGCAATAAATCACCAATACCCTTTCATTTATGCCTTATTTATCAAAATGCCTAAAAATCCCAAATATGGTGTTTCACAAGATCTATAAAATATTGTTCAAGTAGCAAAACTCATCATAGCTTTCAAAATTTTATAATAATCATGTAAAACACATATATACTCTAAAATAGACATTTTTAGCATGTACAACATTTTCACAAATCAACTTGAACTCATCTTGCAAGATTTAGGCTAAATCCAGATTTTACCCCCAAACTTGAAGCTCCTTAGATGAAGGATTGAAATCTCCAAGAAATCTTCCTAGATCTTAGATCCAATACATCTACAAGGTTTCCTTAAGCACACAAGTCACCAAAATCACACCCAAGTTGAAGGATGAATGGACAAAGGATGAAACCATCAAACCCTAACTTAACATTAAGAGAGATGAGGAACTTACCACCACAAAATACTCTTGTATCTTCCAATAGAATTAAAATCTATTGATATATCCTTGAAGAGATCTCAAAACCGAAACCATGGCAACTTGAATCAACAGAAACGGAGTTGAGATGCAAAAGTTATGAAGAAATGAAGTTCGAGGGCTGAAAATCGGGTTTATGGTCGAATAGTGCTCCGCACGAGTTACCACGCGGCCTAACCCACGCGATAACCCGCTCGGTTTCCCTTAATCCACCCGGGTGTATCTAAGTCATTCCGCAAGTCGCTCCGTGCACTGCTCGCCCGGTTTTCTTCTCCTTCACTGTTTTGGCAATAACTTCTTCGTTTTACATCCGATTTTGCTTCGGAAAGAAACGTTGGACTCGTAATTGAATCCTTCATCCAACAAGACTATAAAATCTAGGATTCAAGTCTAAAATCCAATATCTTATTTTTCTTTTAAAATACCGATTTCTGTATTAAGTATTAACTTGAAATGATACATTTCGAAAATCGGGGTGTTACAGACGCCTCGCCATCCGAGTCAACGACAGACGATTGTGTTGTTTGCCGGCAGGTAAGTAGATGTGATATATTATTTATTATAGTACATAATAAGTCGATCGTAATGTTTTTTATGTTGTATATCTTGTAATTGTGAAGGTTTAAGAATCAGGAAGTGGTCCGGAGAGCCACTAGCATCTTTCGGTCCATGTTCACTGATCCATGGGATAATTATGGGGATGTCCCTGAGGAGAACTATGCACGGATGATGGAGCATTTATGGGTATGTATTTTACTCCATTTAACTAATTGAGTGGGTTTATTTTTACTTAATCAAAACAATGTGTATGCGGATGTATTATAGTTGGCCTCCTGATATGGTGGCCGACGTATTACTTGCATTCCGGTTAGGTACCCGAACATGATGAGAGATTCCCGTAGATGGGCCATTACGAGGGCTTTAGCTATTGATGGTGTCCGGTTCGATCATCATGACTACACGGTTCTTAACGCACACCCTCCAGAGTGGATCCCGCATGAGTTTTGGGTCCAGATGATTGATCAGATTTGTTTTGTTTTGAATACGTGTACCTGGTTGTACTAGGATTTATATTGATTTATGTCTTGTTTTTAACAGGTATGGAACACCGACACGTTTAGGCGTATATCTAGGTCCAATACGGCCAATCGGGCCACGACATATGAGGGGATGACATCCAGACACACGTGCGGATCTATTAGTACCGCTATGCATCGGGACCGCATAGGAATTTATCATACACTAGACTAAATGTATATAGTTTATGAATATATATATATATATATATATATATGATTTTGTTACCTAATAACAATTTAAGTTGTCTATTGTAGAGAGAGGCATGGGGTCGTGAGCCTACTGGTGGGGAGGTTTATGAGGCTACACAATGCACCAACATGAAGCTTGTACCGGGTGCGATTGGTCTGCCCCAAAGATCCTTTGATATACGTTCACCCAAAGGCGGCTCATATAGCGGTAAGTTCAATTATGCATGTCTAGATTTTTGTTTGTTTTATAAGATAGATTGAAATTATAGCAAACTTAGTTTGGGTTGCCATTGTTGGGCAGACGATAGGATTGTTTTGATAAAAGCATGTAACAAATATGTTCAATTACAGTTGAAATGCTGCCGAATTTTCTATAGGTTAGTTGACAATGTCTAATTTGGTAAACTGTAGGATAACTATGCACATATTAGGGAGAAGGAGTACCGGGACTTAGATCCCGACACTATTCCTCCTAATGACACCGAGTTATGAGAGCATAGTGTCGGAGGACGGCGTAAAGTCCGCCTGTTTGGATAGGGGACCAATCAGGATCCCCATTATACTATGACCGGTGATTTAGGTGCCAGTACGAGCGGGAGCTCGCGCGACCATCGCGATATGGAGGTATGTTTGTCAAATGTTGTCTAAGATTGTTAAATGTTTGTTAAATGTTGTCTAACATTGTTATGTCTTTGTCAAATGTTGAATTTCAGATAGAGGAGCTAAAATAGAAGTTAGAGGAAGAGAGAGCAGCGACGGCCCAGTTGCAGGAGCAAATGAAAGCGGTTGAGACCTTCATGAAAAGTAATTCACCGACGGATTACTGACGAATGGTGTTTTTAATTTTAAGTTTTTAAATGTCATAGGCAATCCGTCGCTAAATCCGTCGGAAATGATCCGTCAGAAACCACCCCCGTCGGTAATCCGTCGGTGACCTACGACCGTCGGTAATCCGTCGGTGATCCATCGAAAACTTCACGTCGTCGATGATCCATCGGTAAAATCCGTCGGCGATTCATCGGAAATGTGAACGCCGACCATATTATTTTCGATGGCTCATTTCCAACGAATCGGACTTTCACCGATGGATATGTCCGTCGGTAATAGCCCTCTGTTTTGTAGTGATGGAAATGTACATGCGGTAGATAAGTTACATCAATCAATCCAGATATGGTATGCCACAAGTGAATATTTGCGGAAGCGAGAACTCCTTTCTTTTTTCTTTATTTGGTGTACCTACTTGAGTCGGATGAAAGGAAACTTTGGAAAAATATATTTCAATGAGGATTTGGTTCATCCAACACACGTACACGTCACCTCTCTAACTATCTCGCCTATAGATGAGCCTCGAGGACCATTTTCCCGAGCTGAACCGGGACCGAACAGGTACCATGTAATCGGTCCGGTTTTCGGTTCCAAGTATTGGACACAAAATCAGGATTCGGTACTAGGATTTTCCCGAAAAATCCCAAAACCGAACCGGAATATTAAGAGACAGTGATTTTTAAAATTCCTTACGCATGCATATCATCTCCTAAATAAACTAACCTTATCTTTTCCTAAACACAAATATCATCTCCTAAACGAACAAAATGGAAAAGGAAATGCGTAAAGAATACCAAAGATTGTTGAACTTTTGATAGTTTGGGATTGATATTGATACACATTTGATACATTATGAATGTATTTTGGTTTGCGATTGGTTTTGATACACGTTTGATACATTTTCATAATTTTCAGTCCTAAGTGGTCCTAGTACCGATTTTCCCGTCCCGGAACTTAACCTGACCGGTACATACGGTTCGGTTTTCGGTCCTACTTTTTAGTCTAAAAAAAATTCGGTACCAACCGGTTCGGTACCGGTCCGGTCCCGATCTCATCCCTAATCTCGCCATTAGATTTGTTAATAATTCACATATGAAGTTATGAATATTCCCCTTATCTTCTTAGATTTATCTTTCTTATTTGAACCAACCCTATATGTATATGTTGGGGGGGGGGGGGGATGAGAACCATGAAAAACTTGAGAACCATAAAAACCATTAATCATTTGTTGTTTCACTTTGTTAAATGATGCATTTGAATGTACAATATGAAACTAAAAAACAAAACATAGACAAGCAAAATAATCATATTGTAAAGCAACATTGTATTTTCACATACTTTGTTTCATAACATGAAACAACACATGAAAACTGTTACCATAGTTCTTAACCTTTTTGTATTAGTCCCTTTGTATATAGGGTGCATGGGATCATGCAAGAATATAATCATTTTACGAAAATGCAAAGAACACCAATATCAAATGTGGTAATATACATGTGGGGTCCTGGTGGTATGTGGGCTACTTTGGCTGGCGACCTACGTCGTGTCAAAGGCCGCCTGCGGCTCTGAACTAGCTAGTGTCACATGTGATGGACTACATATCACATGCGATATAAGTGTTATTGCGTACATTTTTATAAAATAGTGGTGTTTCCGTTTTAACTCACCTTAATGTGTGTATATATAATCTTGAATTCTTTTATTGGAGATTTAAAGCAATATCAATTCATTTCTTCTTCTTAAATTAATAGATAATCTTGAGAAAATATCCTCTTTTCATAATGATAATGCGAGTTGGAACAAACGACAGTTCGTTTTTTAGTACATAATGAAATGTAAAGTCAATAGTTCACCTTTTCTTATTTAATCATGTAAAATAATCATAAGTGTCTTCTGAAACTACCAGAGGTTTGTTTCTTAGTCTATATTCATATTGATACAATGTACTTACAATATTTATTACATAGATTCTTCATGTAATTTTAAACTAAAATTAATACAAATTATTGTTTTCAGAAGACATGAAGAATTTAAACTAATATATTCTTCATTATAAATTGTGTTTAAGGATCAAAGAAATGAAGACATGTTAAAATTTTGAAATAGTTTGCTTACAAATCAATCAAAAAGGACACTGATTTTTCATTTTTTTTTACACTATACAAAACCAAGAGTGTGATTCTGCATTATTTTTGAAATAGTCAAGTTAATATCTTTGAGGGGTAATCTTTTTTAAATTTTTTATCATTTGTTCATTATTATTACGATTTACGAATATGTTTCGCTCAAACAAATAGAAGAGTCGAAATTTCTTCTTCATTTCCTACACATATGTGTGTGTTATGGTCATGTGAAGCTGGCATGGTTTGATTTTATATTGTATATGGACAAGTTGAAACGAGAAGCTAAATATTTTGCGAGAAAACGAGAAATGTGATATCATATATGATACACATCATATATAATTAAACACACCCACAAGTCGTGCAATCATATATGATATCACGTTTCTTGCATGATACTTCCCCCCCCCCCCTCTCTCTCTCTCTATATATATATATATATACATATATATATGATATATATATATGTGTGTGTGTGTGTGTGTGTGTGTTTTCAAACGGAAAACAATAATAAAATAAGATAATAAGATTACACCCAAATCATGTGCAAAATTAATGTGATTTTATATTGATAGGTGGGCTGCATGGGGTTGCACCATTACAAAGGGTTGCATTTGAACACCCCTCATAATATATATATATATATATATATAGGAGCTAAATCAAATGAAAACCATAAATATGTTACAAACATGTGAGAATCAATATAAAAATATTTTTTCATATGATATATTTTCACTAAATGCTTGATTTAATATATTTATTCCCATATATTTGTTTCATAATATGATAGTTTTACATTTATTTGTTTCACCACATGAATATTTTTTAACTGTATTTTTCATTTCACTAGGTGAATCAAATTTTATTTTTCACGTGTAATCTTGTTCACAAGGTGAACAAAAACATATATGAAACAATATCTTAAATCATAGGTTTTTATGAAAAAAATCATATAAAAAATATTTTTATATCGGTTCTCAAGGGTTTGTAACATATTTTTTGTTTTCATTTGATTATCAGCTTTTATATATATATATATATATATATATATATTGGAAGAATATTTTGCAACCCTTGCAACCCACATCTTAACCGTTGGATTCATGATCGACGGTTATTTTATTTTTATTTTTCTATTTTTTTAATTAAAAATATTGGGCCCCATATCTATTGTAACCGCCGATCATGAATCCGACGGTTAAGATGTGGGTTGCAAGGTTTGCAACCTTTTTAAGGGTTGCAAATGAAACAACCCCTATATATATATATATATATATATCAAAATTATAACAAATAAATGATCATCATTTTCATAAATATCTCAAATTGATTGGATTACACTATTGTATAAATGTAATAAGTTGTATTTGAAATGCTCTCTCTCTATACTTTCTCTCTCTCCCTCTCTCGTAAATCATGGATAGTAGCAAAAAGTATACACCATCTATTATAACACACAAATATAATATATAACTATAAAAGTGAGAAACTATAGGGATGAGATTGTTATCTCAAGTAACTTTTCCATATAAAATTGTCATTTATTATTAGTATTTATTTATTTTTAAATGATTGCTTGGTTAAGTGATGTATATGGTTGAAAAGTGTTCTCACACGATCCTTCGTGCATATACACATACACACACATATATATATATATATATATATATATATATTTATTGCTTTGTGTAACCAAATACAAATTAAAAAAATTCAAATTAATTAATGATAAACAAAGTTACACAAAATATAAATAAATCGAAATTGTCAATTACACATATCTTAATTAATTAATAATTTAATAACTAAATTTAATATTTTATTATAATTATTTTTCGAATTTTATTATTTATAAAATAAAATAACATAATTTTAATTTGTAGATTAATAATAATAAAACAACTTATAACAACAAATAAGAAACAAAAATGATTGTAGAAAAGTATACCGCTCAGTTTTCAAGTGGAAAGTTGGCGTCCGCTACACGGTCAAAATTTGTGGGAAAATTCTTTGATGGTAGTTGGCGACTATAATATTAGTCAGCAACTGGAGAGCAAATGAGCCAAGACTTTTGGAAACTCTCGACTATAAATATGAAGCACGAGGAACCCCAAAGAGAATCACCAACAGAACTTCTTCACTCTGAGGTCTCTCTTTCTTTCTTGACCTTCAAATTCTTGTAATCTCACAATTATTATTTTACATATATCTCATATATATTTCTTTTGATATTTGCAGGTTAATAAGAGATCAACAACATGGGTGCAGGTGGTCGGATGTCGGATTCATCTGAAGGCAAAAATATCCTCGAACGTGTCCCCATTGATCCGCCCTTCACCTTAAGTGATCTAAAGAAAGCAATCCCGGCTCATTGTTTCGAGCGATCTCTCATCCGTTCATCTTACTATGTTGTTCATGATCTCATTGTTGCCTATGTCTTTTACTTCCTTGCCAACACATATATTCCTCTTCTTCCTGCTCCTCTAGCTTACCTGGCCTGGCCCATTTACTGGTTTTGCCAAGCTAGCATTTGCACTGGCCTATGGGTCATTGGCCATGAATGTGGTCACCATGCCTTCAGTGAGCAGCAGTGGATTGGTGACATTGTTGGATTTATCCTCCATTCTGCTCTTTTTACCCCTTATTTCTCTTGGAAATACAGCCATAGGAATCACCACGCCAACACAAATTCACTCGATAACGATGAAGTTTACATTCCTAAACGTAAGTCCAAGGTCAGGAATTATTCAAAACTTCTCAACAACCCACCTGGTCGAGTCTTCACCTTGGTTTTTAGGTTGACCATGGGGTTTCCTTTATACCTCTTGACTAATATTTCTGGCAAGAAATACGGAAGGTTTGCCAACCACTTTGATCCAATGAGTCCAATTTTCACTGAGCGTGAACGAATTCAGGTTCTGGTATCGGATCTTGGTCTTCTTGCTGTGTTTTACGCAATTAAACTTGCTGTAGCAGCAAAAGGAGCCGCTTGGGTGATTTCCATGTATGGAATTCCGGTGTTAGGCGTACATGTTTTCTTCGTTTTGATCACTTACCTGCATCACACCCATCTCTCTTTGCCTCATTACGATTCAACTGAATGGAACTGGATCAGGGGAGCCTTATCGACAATCGACAGGGACTTCGGTTTCCTAAATAGAGTTTTCCACGACGTTACACACACTCACGTATTGCATCATTTGATCTCATACATTCCGCATTATCACGCCAAGGAGGCCCGGGATGCAATCAAGCCTATTCTGGGAGAGTATTATAAGATCGATAGGACTCCAATTTTCAAAGCAATGTGGAGGGAGGCCAAAGAATGCATCTACATTGAACCAGATGAGGATAGCGAGCACAAGGGTACATACTGGTACCATAAAGTACTGTGAGCAGTGGACACTATGCAATTAATTGTATGCTTAAATTTTTCAACTTTGTTTTGGTATAATAAAATATCCTGATGGAGTTTACGGGTTGTGTCTCAACCGTACATGTATGAATTGCTTCCATGTAATCTTCTGTGAGTATTCATATCATTTCTAAGTTAATGTATTATATACAATTACGACAAGTGGTACCAAATTAATGAGATCTACAGTTAAATCTTTTTAATACAAATTAATGACAACTGTATAATTAAAAGATAACAAATCCGCACAACTTTCTTATAAAAAAGAGAAACTTAGAACAAAATTTGTCTCTACAAAACTTTTTCGCAAGTCACCTTACTCCAAGTGCAAAATTTTTATATATCGTGGTCCTGATGCATGGGATTATATATGTGTATAACATCTGATAAATGTTTTTTTTAAAGGTGATCATTTACAAATTTGAGTCTGGTCTAGACCGGGCCTAACTTTTCTTTGTTCCAATGGATCTAATATGGCAAAACTCATTCTCTTTTTTACGGGCTTGATAACTTGCGCTCACCTATCTTATAAATGAGCCAGACTTAAAAATCTTTAGATTTATAAGAAAATAAAGTTTATATAAAATCACAAGTTATGTAAAATAATTCAAAATAAATAATAATATTTTCAACATAAAATAATACGTAAAAACATAACGAAGGAGCTCATTTGAAATTTAAGGAACCATGGAGCGTCAACAAGAATAAGCGAAATAAGAATATTCTCAGATGTAATTCAAGTTTACTTCGTAATCCTCGCAAAGACGAAGATTTAGACCAATGTTCTTCTATTCTAAAGGACCACTCTCTCGAAATTGACAAAACTCTAGAGGTGGCAGATCTTCTTGGCTTTGATATGAAAGGCATGGAAAAAGAAGTTGAGAAATGTGTTTTCGGGAAAGGTATGATCGATAACTCCTAATGAATTTTATGTCCTTAAATTGTAGAGGCTTGGGGTGTGCCAATAAAGTCAACTGGATTAACGGACTTTGTAGAGACCACGATGTTGGTTTCATGGCCTTCCAGGAAACCAAAATTAATTCCTTTGATGACTTCCTGATCAAAAGAATTTGGGGCGACTATGGCTTCAACTTCGCTTTCTTGAGTTCTAGGGGAAAATCTGGTGGCATTCTGTCTATATGGGACAATCAAATTTTCGTTAAAGACAATGTGCTTTGCTTAGATGGATTGTAGCTTTCTTTGGATCTTGGGTCCCTAAAAATACCCAATGTTTCTTCATAATTGCTTATGCCCCTCAACAAGACGTTAAGAAAAGAACTTTATGGTCTACCATTCTTCTCCTCATCAAGTGTCTTAATTATAGTGGGTAATTTTAATGTAATTAGAGACCCTTCTGAAAAGGTTGGTTCTCATTACGACCTTGTTGCCATCCGTAATTTTATTCCTTTATCTTTGAGGCAGACATCACTGAGTTATCTGCCGTTGGTAGGCGATTTACTTGGTCCAACAAATCGGGCTCTAAACTCAGTAAACTGGACAGATTAATTTCGTTTCCAATAAGTTCTTCGACCTCTGTCCAAATATGAGTTGCTCCATCATTCCTAGAGACAAATCAGACCACTGATCTATTGTCTTAAAATAAAGTATACAAGATTTTGGCCCCATCCCGTTCAAGTTTTCAACTCTTGGCTTGAGATGTCCGATTTTAAATCTTTAGTCGAGATAGAGTGGAAAGAAGGAAGTTCTATTTGGTCTGACTGCAAACTCACTGCCCTTAAAAATAAATTCAAGATGCTCAAAGGAAAGATCAAATTTTGGTGGAAAGTCAAGAAACTCACCCTGGACGAGGACAAAAAGAAGGCATCTTCGATCATTGAAGAGGTCGACCAAGCCATTGAAGCTGGGACAACAGCTGATTCTGATATAGCAAGGACGCTCGAAGCAACTAAGTTAAAAAGTGAGATCGATAAAAAAGTTATAGACAATTTGCGTCTAAAAGCCAAAATTAAATGGGCTTTGGATGGAGAGGAAAACTCTCGTTTTTTCACGGTGTCATCAACCACCGAAGGAACAACCAAAAGGTTAGAGGAGTTATGGTTAACGGTATTTTGAATGAAGATTCCCGAATTGTCAAAGATGAATTTATGTTTTTCTTCAAAAACAAATTGGGTAGTCGATTGCATCATAGATGCGAATTCAAGTTGTCTGGTTTCAAGAAACTCTCACCCTTGGACGCTCAATGGATCGACAGGGATTTTTCGGTTGAAGAAATTAAGAAGAGGTGTGGGATTGTGGGGATGATAAATCCCCTGCCCTGATGGATTCTCGTTTGGTTTCATCAAATTTTTTTGGCTAATTATCAATTCTGATTTCTGTGATGCTGTTGCAGATTTTCAGGTTAAAACTTGGATCCCAAAAGGTTGTAATCCCTCCTTCGTTTGCCTCATCCATAAAACGGTAAATCCCCAAGAATGTAAAGACTACCGCCTTATCAGTTTGGTTGGATGCGTCTACAAGGTGATCGCTAAGCTTCTTGCTAACCGCTTAAGCGAGGTCATAAATTCGATCGTGAGTGACTCTCAATCCGCCTTCTCAAATGGCAAATTCATTCTGGACGGAGCCTTAATAGCCAACAAGATTATTAGCTGGGCAAAAAACAATAAAAAAGAACTCTTGATGTTTAAAGCAGATTTTGAAAAAGCCTTTGATTCCGTGGATTGGAATTACTTATTAGGTGTTCTCCAATAGATGGGATTCTCACTTAAATAGAGGAATTGGATAAAAGCATGCTTTCACTCGGCCACCTCCTCAGTCATTATTAATGGTTCCCGTACGAAAGAATTTCGTCTTCTTAGCGGCCTTAGACAAGGATATCCCCTCTCTCCTTTTCTCTTCGTCATCGTAATAGAAGGCCTTCACCTCCTCATGGAAGACGCTATTTCCAAGAATCTCATTAAAGGTATTGGGCAGGACAGATTTATCATTTCTCATCTTTTCTATGCTGATGATGCTCTTTTTTTCAATGATTGGTCGACAGAAGAAGGTAAAAACATCATTCGTATTCTAAAATGTTTCTTTATGACTTCGGGCCTTCGACTGCACCTCAATAAAAACAAGTTGTTTGGTATTGGTGTAGATTTCAAAAACATCTGAAGATTGCCTGCTGAGTTAATGTGTAAACCTGGTTACACTCCATGTAAGTATCTCGGGGTTCCGTTACGGGACAATATGGCTCGAATTAATTCTTGTGATCCTATCATCAAGAAGTTCCATCGTAAACTTTCGATATTGAAAGCCAATGCTTTATCCATAGGAGGAAGACGGGTTATGACGGGTTCTTCTACAGACCGTATTGGCAAGTTTAGCCACTTACTATATGTCTATTTTCAAAGTTCCTAAACTGGTGGTTTCTAACCTCGAAAAACCGTGAAAAGATTTTTTTGGGGTTCTAAGGGCAGCACTAACAAAATAGCTTGGGTCAAATGGAATTCAATCCTTAGACGGAAATATTTCTATGGTCTTGGGATTGAAAGCATCGGGGCTACAAACATGGCACTTTTACCAAAATTGGTCTGGAGATTCAGGACAGAACCAAATGGAACTTGGGTTAAAATCATTAAGGCTATTCACGGAAGTAACGGTGGCCTAGATTTTGATACTAATGAAGATATGGATGGCGGTCGTGGACCTTGGAGGAACATCATCTCTGTTCTTAAATATCTTAACAATTTGGCTACTTCTTTTGACTCTTTTTGCAGCAATCAGGTGGGTAACGGCCTAAACACTCGGTTTTGGAAGGACAATTGGTATGGAAACAAATTGTTTAAAGACAAGTTTCCTAGTATTTTCTCTTTAGAGGTCGACAAAGATGCCTTGGTAGCTGATCGTATAAGTGGTGGTGATTTTTGCCGGAACGACGAAGGGAGGTGAGAGGTGGTAGGGAACAATCTGAACAAACCGAACTTCAGCTGTATCGGTTCTCCTTCTCTAAACGATGCTCCAGATAAATGGCAATGGAGACCAATTCCAAATGGAGTATTTGATGTCAAATCTTTGCGTAAAGAAATACAAAAATCTACCTTCGGATCGGGCTCTCATAAAACGAGATGGAGCAAACTTGTCTCTGCCAAAATTAATATCTTTTTTTGGAGAGATTTCCTCAATCGGATTACGTGTAAAGAAAGACTTACCACCCAAGGAAGCGATCTTGACAATGTTTTATGCACGTTCTACAAACTCGAGGTTGAATCCGTCAATCATATTTTCTTTGCCTGCAGTTGGGCTAAGGAGCTTTGGTCGAAAATTACGAACCGGTGGAGTTTCTCTTTCTCTGACTTCAACTCCATGGAAAATTCCCTTAACGTACTGATAACACCAGAATTAAATCTCCGCCCCGCAAGTACTTGGAGACCATCTTCATGGTTACTTGTTATTCAATCCGGTGTTTTCGCAACATATCTATCTTTAACAACTCTTTATCGTGGTTAGGCGATATGTTCGACTTTGTTGTTGATAAGTCCTTTAACTGAATAATCCTTAGACGAAAGGAGTGTCATAAGAACATCATAAATTGGAGAACCTCCCCTTGTAATTGCCTTGATAAGGTGTAGCTATGTTCTCTTTTCTCTAGCCTCTTACTAGCTTTTTAATGAATTGTTGTTTAAAAAAGAAGAGGCTATTGATCAATTGAGATGTTTTTAGGTTATCAAATAGTTGTCACAATTAAGTGGGAATAGGAAAATGTCTATTATTTTAAATTTAACTTAAGAGTAAATGACATGTTTCTTCCTTGGGGTTAGGTGTTTTTTTAACGATCTTTGTCTCTTTTTTGAAAATTCAACGGAACGTGTCCTTATGTTTGCTTTTTTAACGAGTTACGTCTTTGGAGTTGCATTTTTTTTAATGAGTTGGGTCCTTGTGGTTGAAATTTTCTAATGAGTTGGGTCGCTATATAAAACAACAACCTGGGTCCCTGTGGTTGCATTAAGGACTCACCTCGTTGTAAAACTGCAACCACAAGGACACAATCCGTTGAATTTTCAAAAAAGGATAAGGATCGGTAAAACATATAACCACAGGGACGAAATATATAATTTACTCTTCAAGTAATAAAAAGAAAAAAATAAGAGTAAATTACAGATATGGTCCATAAGGTTTGTCATTTGTTATGGAATGGTCCTATATCTTCATTTATTGAAAAGAACCTTCCATCAATGCAATTTCTATCGGATTTGATACTTCACATAAACGTACATCTAACTTGCCCCTTAGTATGAGGGTAAATTGGTGTTTTAGCATTTTTTTTCAAACTACATGGATCAAATCTGTATATTATATTATATTATTATTATTACTATAATACACACATACACATACATACACACACACACACACACACACACACATATATATATATATATAGAGAGAGAGAGTATACAACATATTTGTAACACCAGTGATTTTAGGTTTTCGATTTGGATCTAATTAGAACCGTTTGGCATTCAAGATTGTTAAGAAAACAAGGTTATTATATAAATATGATACTAAAAGAATTGGGGATGGAATCGGATGTGAAAAACGAAGAAAAGGCACGAAACAGGGCCTCAGGCGACTAGCCACACGACCTAGGTCCCAGCTAGAGTCGTGTGACTCACTATTTGGCTACCCACAGGACAAGGGCGACTAGCCATGTGACCTAAGTCATGGGTAGGTCACAGGAATGCATCTGGGTACTTTAAATGTTCGTTTTTTAGGGTTTTATCTCATTTCTCTCCACCTGTCCATTTCTCTCTTCCTTAGAACGATGTTTAGGAGCTTAAGTACCAATATTGGAGCAACTTGGTGTGGATATACCTTAAATAGATCAAAGATTTGGTGTTTGGAAGCTTGAGTATGGAAGAAATGAAAGATTCCATGGGAGAAGTGTTGGTTGGAAGACTTAAAGCTTTGTTTAAGGTAAATATCTTATATATTTCACGCTCTAGTATGAAGATCTTTGTAGATCTAAAGATTTTACATGTTGGTGGTTCATTTCTAGATTTGAGGAAATGGGTTGTTTGGAAACCCTAGTTCATTGTTGAAGATGACTTGGAAATGGTGGGATCTTCATCAATGGAAGTTAGAACTTGGGGTTTTGGTGACTAGGTTTAACCTAATCTAACAAGGTGAGTTCAAGTTGATTTGTGAAAACAATGTACATCCAAAAATGTCAATTTTGAAGTATTTATGTATTTTACTTGATTATTATCAAATGTTGGATTATTTGATGAGCTTTGTCTATTTGGTGTATTTGATTTTATAAATCTTGTGAAACACCCATATTTGGGAGTTTTGGCATTTTGATAAATAAATCACAAGTGTAGGTAATTTTAATGATTTATCTTATAAATGGAGATCATTTGGTGAAAATTCACTTTTAGTGCGTGTGGTTTGGAAAAATGCATATTTCTTTTGTTATGGGACGTTTTGAAACTATAAATGGTATGATTTCATTTGGAATGATTTGTTCCAAACTAAAGATGCCTTTTGGAGTTAACCATATCTTTGGAACATGTGTTTGCATTAACGTGGGTTAAATACTTTTTACCGTATATGACAACTTCTATTGAATAGTCAACTGAATTGTTAAGCTATGGCTTGATTTGGACTCAAACGAGTCTTGGAGACATTTGTCCTGTTTGATTTGCTCTAAGTCGAGCTTTTGGAGTTATATGCAAATTCTAGCATAATGATTTGGAAGTTACATGCTTTGAGCGTGTCAGTCATTCATTTCGGGTCATATATTTTAGACTGTAATGCAATGTATACATAGGCATATGAGTCAGTTTGTTGGTTTGAAAATGGGATCGTTATCCCTGTTTTATATCTTCGCGTTTATACGAGCGATATACTTGGAGTGGTTGAGTTTGGCATTTATACGAGTGATTGCCCTGGCCGGAGTGGTTAGGTTGGTTGTGTCAGTAACCCGTGCTCATTGGACTCCGCGACCCTTGTTTTGAGGCTTTGTGCCAAATAGAGTTGACACTAAGTCATCGGAGGTATTTTGAGGATAAACTTGTGTGGAGTCGGGCCCCAAACCATAGGTATTGTGGTGGAAACTTGAGAGGAGTTAGACACGGGGACCGTGATCTTAGGGTGCTAGTTGACAACGTTGATGAATGGCTTACTATGTGTATCACCATGATTGATGGAAACGGTTCTCCCCCATCACCGAGAGGTGTTGTTTTGGGTATTTAATATTATCCATGTTTTTAGTGACGTTTTAAGTATGGATTGTTATTTATGATTTGTGGTTTTGGGTATTCAACCTTATCCATGTTTTTGGATGTCTTAGGTAATAGAGTTTTACCATGTTTTCAGTATTTGAGTATCATTCGTTATTCACATTTTAGGTGAGTATTGAGTTTTGTTCTTATGACAAAAGAGTGTTTTTGGTTGATGATATTTCATCACGACAACGAAGGGTTTTGAGAAATATGATGCTTTTATATTAATAGATTAATTGGAAGTTATGATTTAATATAGCATCGTTTTGACTTTACCATTTTATATATTTGATGAAAACTCGATAACTCACTAGGTGTTAATCCTAACATTTTTTATTTGTCGGTATGTGCATCAGGTTCTTGTTGGGGTTTGGTACTAGCAACACCGTGATGAGGTGAGTGTTATTAAGAGACACGAGAAGGAGTTAGTTATTTGTTGATGTCTTCCACATTTGGAGATAGAGATTGTTATTGGATTCTAGTAACACCCGATCTTGACTTAGTCTTGATGTAAGGCTTGCTTTATCTTTTATTGACATTTAATGTGGATTCAATATTCAATATAATTTAAGTATTGAATTATAGAAAGGGAATTATTTGTTATTTGATGTATTATCGATTTTTTTTAATTTAGTCGCTATATCCTGATTTGAGGGTGTTATAAGTTGGTATCAGAGTATAAGTTTGAGAGATTTAGGTATTGATTTAGGATGCCTAGAGTCAAACTAGCGTTTTTCTAAGTAGATGAAAGTGAGATTGTACGATTAGGCACTTTAAGATAAGATATTTTGAGGTCGATAGAAACACAAGGATCGAAAATCACGACGATGGTAGCAAGGATTCTCATGTAAGGTACGTTCATGATTGCACATGGCCAGTGTTATTATGAATTTACAGTTACATGTGAGTGCTTGAATTGCTTTTTTTATGATCAATGGGGTAGTGAGTGAATTCTCGGTGGATGATCACTAGAAGAATTGATGTTTGTAGCATTGTCACTTGGAGTAACAGTTAAGTATGGTGATTTCGTTAAGCTGACCATTATAGGTCAGAGTTAGTGATTAAGTTTGAATCATAGGCTTGTTGAATCATCATTATTAGGGAAGAAAATTGTGAGGTTAATTGACTTAGCTGTGAGTTATCTAGCTGTGAATTATCGCCTTAAGATATTTAGGCGTTCCAATGTCAATAGTGTGACTAGTAAACTTTGCGAGTTTGGCTCTAAGACTTTGGGTCTCAACCAAATGCATGCACGATAATAATTTTTGAAATAATTTGCATGAATTATTCCATGATTGTCAAAAGTTTACACTTGTCAGTTTACCAATTTTGGAAATTGTTTCGGCACACACAAGAGTGTAGCTCATGTCTTGAAAATTCCTAAATTGTTTTGGTTGCATAAGATTTGTATACAAGTTTTAATTAGAAATTTTTGCATACTACTTTTGCTAATAATGCAAGTTATTGAAAAGCATTTAGTTAGATAGTTTTAAATTTGAAACTAACAGGAACTGTTTCATTTCTTACCCAAAACGCATGCACCTATTTTATTATTAGTATTAAGAGGTAAAATGTTGTATGTGAGAGTTGGGGAAAGTTTTGAAATGCATGAAGCGACTTTATCTCACATTTTTGCATGTGAGTTTTGTTGGAATTTTATTTTATGTAAGAGTGAAATTTTGAAATGCATAAGATTGCTTTATTGCGCGTGTTTGCGTATAAGGTTTTATTGAGATTTTTATCCTACGTGATTTTGGTTTTAGATGTAAAGTTTTGATGACATTCGGTTGCATCGTTTTCCCTTGAATTTTGTACAAACGCGTTTTGTTGCACATTATTTTAGTTCATGAGTTGATTTACATACATGGCATGAATAAGTGCATGTTAAGACTATAGATGTCCATTTGAATAATTTTGTTGAGCCTATTTTCGTTCATTGTCGTTATTACTTCAAGTAAGAGTCACACAACTTTCAAGTTGATTTTACAAGCATGGCATTTTTAGCCACTTTGCACGACTACCTACTTATGGTAGTAATTTTTTTTATGAGTGTGTAAGGGGTTGTTTGGAAGTTGTTGATTGGTTTGGTGCAGAATGATTAAGTGGTCAGAATGATTAAGAGGTTACTATGATATAGTTCAAAACGTAATATGGTTGTTTTGTAATTGTACAAGATGAAATTAGGGTGCTAAATGGTTGAGGGAGGCCCAAGATACAAAATAATTCAGAGGGTTTTAGAACCATTAAGAGGCAGTTTTTTTTTGCCAAACAAGATTCACCTCTTAACAATTTAGAGGTTGCATCTTAATGGAACTATTAAGAGGGTAAACAAATAGCCCATAAGATTGATATCAAAGATTTTATGTCCGGTAAAGCTTTTAAAGTTGTAAATTGACATATTTGTTAAGCTTTGAACTTGAAAACCTTGAACTCTCTAACTCATAGATTTAAAACCCTTTTTTGTGGAAGGAGTTATAAGCAAGGACTAGATAAGTCATTGGGAGTTGGAGTGTCGGATTACGTGTGGTTAACTTTGTATTTCGGGATTTCGAGGACGAAATCTATTATAAAGTTGAGAGAATTGTAACATCCGTGATTTTCGGGTTTTCGATTTGGATCTAATTGGAGACGTTTGGCATTCAAGATTGTTAAGAAAAGAAGGTTATTATATAAATACCATACTAAAAGAATTGGGGATCGAATCAGATGTGAAAAACGAAGAAAATACACAAAACAAGACCTCAAGTGACTAGCCATGTTACCTAGGTCGCAGCTAGTCGTGTGACTCACTGTTTGGCAACATGGGTACTTTAAATATCTGATTTTTAAGGTTCTCTCTCATTTGTCTCCCCCTCTCCATTTCTCTCATCTTTATAATGATGTTTGGGAGTTTAAGTACCAATTTTTGAGCATCTTGGTGTGGATCTACAGATCAAAGATTTGGTGATTGGAAGCTTGAGTATGGAAAGGATGAAAGATTCCATGGGAGAAATGTTGGTTGGAAGACTTCAAGCTTTTAAGGTAAATTTCTTATATATTTCAAGCTCTAGTATGAGGATCTTTGTAGATCTAAAGATTTTATATATTAGTGGTTCATTTCTAAATTTGAGGAAATGGGTTGTTTGGAAACCCTAGTTCATTGTTGAAGATGACAGGGAAATGGTGGATCTTCATCAATGGAAGCTAGAACTTGGGGTTTTAGTGACTAGGTTTAACTTAACCTAGTAAGGTGAGTTCAAATTGATTTGTGAAAACTATGTACATGCCAAAAATGTCAATTTTGAAGTATTTATGTGTTGTACTTGATAATTATCAAATGTTGGATTATTTAATGAGCTTTGCCTATTTGGTGTATTTGATTTTATAAATCTTGTGAAACACCCATATTTGGGAGTTTTGAGATTTTTGATAAATAAATCATAAGTGTAAGTACTTCTAATGATTTATCTTATAAGTGGAGATCATTTGGTGAAAATGCACCTTTAGTGCACGTGGTTTGGAAAAATGCATATTCTTGTGTTATGGGACGTTTTGAAAATATAAATGGAATGATTTCATTTGGAATGATTTGTCCCAAACTAAAGTTGCCTTTTGGAGTTAATCATGTCTTTGGAGCATGTGTTTGCATAAACATGTGTTAAATACTTTTTACCGTATATGACGACTTCTATTGAATAGTCAACTGAATTGTTGAGTTATGACTTAATTTTGAGTCAAATGAGTATTGGAGACATTTCTCCAGTTTGATTTGCTCTAAGTTGAGCTTTTAGAGTTATATGCAGTTATAGAATAATGATTTGAAGGTTAAATGCTTTGAGTGCGTTGGTCATTCATTTGGTGTCATATATTTAGACTGTAAAGCAATGGATCCATAGGTATAGGAGTCAGTTTGTTGGTTTGATAATGGGATCATTATCTTGTTTTATTTCTTTGCGTTCATACGAGCAATGGACCTGGAGTGGTTGAGCTTGGCGCCTATACGAGTGATAGACCTAGAGTGCTTGAGCTTGGTTGTGTCGGTAACCCGAGTGGGTTAGACTCCGAGACTGTAGCCTGTATTGCAGGGAGGAAGCGTGTGAGTTGGACTCTGGGACCGCTTCGGTTTTACGGAGATGAGCTCTTATGAGTCGGGCTCCTGGACCGTGGGTATTACAGGAGGGCCCAATGTGAATATCATTTAAAGTATGTTTTAGGAGTGAGATCGGGAGATAACCTAAAAAACTGAAGAACTACGAAAAAACCGATGAGAAAAATATCAAAATGGATGTCAAATTAAGATAATAAAATGATCATTTTTTGGTGTAATTTGTGTATGTGTTTTAGTTATAAATTTATAACCGCAAGCATATGAGATGTGTAGCATACGGGTCAATCACGAGGAGACGATGGACTAAACATGTATTTGCTCTAGACTATGGCCTAGCTACGGGAAATCAGTTGGTTGATTTTTATTAAAATAGACTAAAAATAATGATAAGACGATACAAATAAAAGTTAACTAAGATCGGGTAATGCTAGTCTTAGATTTCAATTATGATGAGTATTTGTTGTGTAAAAATATTTTAACCCTCTATCGAGGTGGAAATACCTTTTCTAAAACAAACCCGTACCTACTTTCGTAGGGTAAAAATATTGAAAAAGAAGCATTTAGATAAAATAAATGTTTTCTTATCCTACGTCCCTAACTATTTTCATGTTAGGATCATACTCATCAACTAATTCGGTCTAAGTCGAGAATTAAACTTTCGTCCATATTCCGACTAAACAAATTAGCAAACACTAGAGTAAAATTGATTACCTATATAACAAATTTGTTGATTAAAAGTAAGTTGATTAAAATCTAGTACTCGTTATAAAGTCAATTGGTTAATCCAAACACTTTTAATCCAAGACATAAAACCCAATCAAACAAAAGTTACACTACTAAACATAAAACATAAATATAAGAAAATTGTATAGATAATCAAGGAGTGTCACTCTCCAAGTTTAATTTTTATTCCTAAGAAAACAATAAATTAAGCACAAGAAATAAATATAATGAGAAAAACATTAACAATAGATAAATGTAAAATTTAACTAAATATTAAACTGAAATATAAAAATAAAGTATGAAGAAAATTATACATTACAACGGATGTAAATGTTGGATGAGAATTAGTTACATTCTAACTTTCATCTTTGATCCTCTAAATCATTGCATCTTCATCAAATCTGCAAATGTTCAAGGATTAAGAGGAAAAAAAATAAACGAATGAAAAACCTAAATTTAAACTAAAAGACTTGAAAGACAAAATAAAAATAAAATAAAATAAAAAGTAGAAGACGGCTCAGCCAGCCATACATTGGGGTGAAAAGAAGAAAAAAAAAAAGATAAAAAAAACTAAAAAAAATTCCTAAATATATTATGTATGTTTCAAAGCAAGCCCTCAAGATTTATGATGTTTCAAAGATGTACTTCTTGTTTTTATTTTTCAAACTTGATCCAATTTGGTGCCAACTTTCTTTAATTGGTCAACTACATAAACATTCAAATACTTAAAATCCATCGTCATCCATGTCCACGTTTCGACACCAAATACCTATCAAAACACAACAAACCCACAAAAATACCATAACGAAATCCCCAACGAAGATTATACGAAAATTAACTAAAAATCAAATAAAACTATATGCAAATGATTAAATTAAATGCAAAATAAAATTATAAACTAATATGAATGCATGTACAAAACACTTAACATTTGTTTCGCTCCAATTTTGGTATATTTCACCTATTTTTGATTTAAAAAATAAGAGGAAATATTTTTATTTAAAAAAGGATGTTTATAACCACCTTTTTAACTACATCAATTGGATCATCTCAATCAACACTTTGGATGAGTTTTTCAGTTCTTTTTATCTAGATTATTTCTAGATTGTTTCCACACACACCCACACATGTGTGTGTACACAACCAGTGATCCATCCCTGCCAAAAGCCAACATAGTCTCCGACGAAACCATCCTCTTTCTCCCGCTAATTAACACACATACCATCTCCTTCGAAACTTGCAATGTTTTCTTTTAAAATACCCCCACACACTCCATACTCTCAAAACACACACAACACCATATACACAATCCAACACACACCATCCCTTTCCTAGCTCCCACTGTGACTCTGTTAAAATATATGTTAATTCTTACCAAACTTTTCATCATATTTAATTAAGTGTGAATGGTTTAATTTCAGAAAGTTAAGGGGCTGGACTGAAATATCTGGAATCTATAGTGGTAGCGGAGCAATATTCAGAAAATTAAGAGGAAGACTATTTTGCAAAATCTAGAAAATATATAAAGGCTTTTTCTGCTGAAAAAACCCTAACACGATTCATTATCTCATTTTCACAATTTTAGTTTACTTCATTTTTCTCTCAACATTTAGAGTTCTTCATCTTCAAATCTCTTGAAGATGAATTAGTTAAAAATTTTCTTTCATTGTAATCATTTGTAATATTTTCTATTAATAAAATTTTAAGTTTTAAGATGGTATCAGAGCTGATATCGATGCTTCTTCGTCTTTCTTGGGACTGAATCGGTAAATCTTCTATATCTTCATCTTAATTTGTTACTCGTTTTAATAAACCTTAAGACGTTCTTCAAATGACCAAGGTCTCTTTCTTTTTTCAAGTTCTTCGAATATATAACTTTCAGATCTAATCAGTGTCATGATTTTGTATCTGGAGGCTTTCATTTTCTTTCAACACTCTATATTTAGATTTTATCTATGTAGATCTGGTCTAGAAAGTGTTTCATATTTTTGAGGTAATATTCCTCTTTCATATAGTCTCTAGATATGATCTGTGTAGATCTTGTTTAGAGAGGGTGTTCATTTGAGATCAAGCCTTCTTTTCTCTAGATCTGATCTGTGTAGATCTTTTCTAGGGAGTTCTCTTGGCTTGGTTCCATTTTTTTTCTTTTCTCCGTTTATGTCGTGTTGTGTATTCGACCTACAGAGATTTGGATCTGATCTGAGCTAGATCTCGTCTAAAATCTCGTGTGTCATCTGTTTCTTTTATGCATTTTATCTTATGTATGATTAAAGTCAGATTTATTATCGATATGGTTTGATGTTTTCTGTTTAGATTTGTTTCTCTTGTAATTTAGATCTATTTCCTCTTTTTGATTATCATCTTTGTGCATTCTAGTTATGTTCCTCAGATCTACGGGGATTCCTTATGAAGTGTATTATTAGAGCAGATCTGTAAGATTCTCTCTACGATTATACACTGAAGGGTGGTTCCATCATTCTTGTTTTTTTTGTTGTGAATAGAACAATGGCTTATTAACTTTGTCCTTGGTCTTAATCTAGTGTATTCCTGTTCTTCCCTTCCCTTTGTTTTGGTTGTTGTGCATGATTCGTGGAGTGTTCTTGGATTATTGCATTCTTCGTTTTGTTTGTTCAGGTTTACTCTTGAGATCTATCTATGGACTATTCTCTAGATCTGTTGTAAGGATTCAAATCTGCTTCACCATATCTTCTCCGCTGCTATTACAACCAATGTTCTAAAAAATTCGCCGCATAGCCGCCATGGCGCGCCATGGCACCAAGGCTTGTGTGTCACGCCACGTTAAGCCCATGGCACGCAATGGCCTAATGCGCAATTATTGTAATGAGATATTTGATTTTTCTTTATGTTTTTAATGTCTTATTTGCAAGTTTTTAATATATAACCTAATTTAACTTGCTTATTACTATTGACTTATTGAGTAACACTACAAAACATACGTTTTTATATATAATATTATATATGAATTAGAAATTTGATGCCATAAGTCACGCCTTAAAAACGCCATGGCTTCACCCCTAAGGCTTGAGGCTTGGCCTCGCCGCCACGCCACGCCTCACGCCATTTAGAACCTTGATTACAACTAAGGTTGTTCTCTGTAAGTTCGTTCCGACTATCTGCTCCTTGTTGCACTGTAAGTCTTCTTATTCTTTTCTCTACTCCTTGTTGCACTGTAAGTCTTACAACTAAGGTTGTTCTCTGTAAGTTCGTTCCGACTATCTGCTCCATGTTGCACTGTAAGTCTTCTTATCCTTTTCTCTGTGTGTATTTTTTTTTTGACAACTGAGGGGTTGGCTTGACCTACCACCTATTTAGTGGCAAGGAATCCTGTCCTTTTGCCTATCAGGTTTTGTCTGTTTCTTCTATCTTTTCTTTCTGTCACTATGACTGGAGCTGAGAACTCTAAAGAGCCAGATCAGCGATCTATCATCGCTAAACTGGACCTTCGAGATCCGCTTTATCTCCACCCTAGTGACACTTCAGGTGCTTCAATTTTGACCCTGGTACCGACAACTATAAAGTCTGGTCTTGTGCTATGATTTTGGCTCTGGAAACCAAGAACAAACTTGGTTTCATTGATGGAACTGTTACTAGATCTGTTGAAAATGATGTTTTGGGCAAACAATGGGATAGATGTAATTCTGTGGTTTTGTCTTGGATATTAAACTCCATTTCTGAGGATCTTTTTGTAAGCAAAGTCTTTTCTAGAATGGCTTCTGAGGTTTGAATGGAACTAAAAGAGACATATGAAAAAATTGATGGCTCAATTACTTTTAATCTTCACCAAAAAATAAATTTTCTTTCTCAAAACGGTGATCCCGTTTCTGATTACTATCATAAATTGAATGCTCTATGGAAACAATTTGATGCCTTAATAAAACTACCTTCATGTACTTGTAACGCTACTCACGATTTCTCTAAGCAAAATCAATTACTAAAACTTATGCAGTTTCTAATGGGTCTGGATGATACTTATGTGCATGTTAGAAGTAGCATTTTAACAACTGATCCTCTGCCGTCTGTGTTAGAGCATAAATTTGTTGGATACAAGATCAAGAAATCTGAAGATAGAAGTCAAAGCTGGAAAGTCCACTCTCATCAAAAGTCAAAGTCTAGTGTAATAAAAGTCAAAGTCAACATTTGTAATTTCTGTTTTTAATTGTTTGTGCGTTTATTGTTTGTGCCTGAACATTGTTTAGCGTGAAGTAGTTCTGTTGTATAAATAGTTGTTTGCGTGTTTTAGTCATTAGTGTAAGTCATTTTGTGAGTATGATTCAGATTGTAGAGAGAGAGCAGATTAGAGAAGAGATTATTGTTACATCATTCTAGAGAGAGAAAGTGTGTGTTTGTAACTTGTGATTTGAAAATCAATGACATATGATTTTAGAAATTGTTCATCTTGATTAGTTGTTACATTTAGAACTTGAAATTGGGAATAACAATTGGTATCAGAGCAGAAGAAATTCATAAAATGGATTGAATTGAAGATTTTTGATCGATTTTTTCAAGAACTCGCACAAACAACACTGTTCAGATTCTATTTTTGAGTTTCAGTGATGTTTTTGATCTAATTTTGCCATCATTGTATTCGATTTTACAAATATAATATGTTTAGTTTGTATTGTTTAGTCCAATTCATATCAGAATAGTATGAATTTTGGATTTTTACAATTTTAGTTTGAGTTTTTGAAATGAATTGTGTATAGATCGAAGTTGTAGTTTTAGTGCATTAGATCAAAATTCATTGTTTGTAAAATGTTCCAGACATGAAATCGAAGTGATCTGCAGTTTTACAAGTCAATTGAAGAAGATTTGGGTCGATTTCAGTTGAAAAATCAAGTTTTTGGTTCGACAGAGTGAAGAACTCGCTAGATCTAAGAAACACGCAGATGAAGAACACGCACGACCAAGAACTCACACAAGCCTAAAACATGGTTGATATGAGGAACTCGCAAAGAGTGGTGTGCGAGAAGTAGAAACTCGTACGACCTTGCTTGCGAGTTTATACTGTTCATCTTCTGTGTTGTGCGCGAACCGTGTTCTGCGAGAAGTGGAGTCTGGGAGTTTACATTTAGCGCGAAGTGAAGATTGTCAATATTTTTCTAAGTCTCGAACGCGCAAAGGGTCAAGAACTCGCAAGCTACCTCGTGCGCGAAGTGAGAAACGCGCAAGCTTTGGTGTGCGCGAACCTGGAACTCGCACAACTCTTTTTGCGCGAAGTGTATTTCTATATCCTTTGATCTGCGCGAAACACAAAACGCGCAAGATACTGTTTATGCGCGAAGTTCAATTTTCTTTGTTCTGCGAGTTTTGTACTTAGAATATTTTTCTGAAAATTTTCAAAACTGTAACATGGCCTCTAAATGTCAAAATTTTCAAAACTGTAGCGGGACCCCCGTGCCAAGTCTGCGAAGGGGGAACAAAGTTCTTATTGTGATCAAAATTTCTGAATTTCTAACGATCATTTCAAGTTTCTTTTTGTAACAGATAATTCAAGATGACATGGGGACATTTTCCTGATGATGATGAACAAAAGATTGATAAGCTCAAGTTAGAGAATCAAAATCTTGCTTCTTCAGTTGACTATTATTCAAAGTGGTCAAAAAGATATAATGATGAACAGAAGATACTGAGAGAAGAAGTTAGTCCATTAAAGATTGTAAATGAAGAACTTATGAAGCAGACTTATAGGCTGAATGATGAGAAAATACTGAGTTTGGAAGCTGAGAACACAGAGCTGACAAGAAAAATCTTTGACTTGGAAGATCAGATTATCCAAATCCGGAAAGCATCTGTTGAAAGTTATGAGGAGAAGATTAAGAGTCTGGAGGATGCTAATGTTGAGCTTCGAAAGAAAATATCTGATTTGGAGAAAAAGATAGTCAAAGAATAAGATCATTTTGAGATTGAAAAGAAATCATTTGCAAGGAAGTTCTCAGATTTTTCAAGAAAGAGTTGTGAAGAGAAGAAGAAAGTTGAGTTGAAATGTATAAAGTTTTCTCAACAGATTTCAGATTTTGAGAAAGTCATCATTTTGGAAAGAGAAAAATTTGCCAAAGAGAGAAAGACCATAGAACAAAAGAATGTTGGGTTTTTCAAAGAAATATCTGATGGAAGAAAGAATGTTGAAAATGGTTTTGAGGAAGAAAGGAATATTTTTTAGGCGGAGATTAAGAAGCTTACTAACAAGCTATCTGAGCTATCTGAAAGTGCGCTTAAAGAGAAGAAAACGAAGTCTGAATTTGAGACGAAGATTGACCTTCTTTTCAAAGAAAGAGACAATTTCGTTTCAAAGGTAAAAGAGCTTGAAGATATCATTTCCAAGGTGGTGGTGACTGAGCACACGACTCAAGAGTCACAAATCCACACACCTCGAGATGATTCAGCTGATTCTGAATGCTCATTCAAGACAGCTGCAAGCTCACATCAGAAACTTGTTTCTTCAAAGATGTCAGTTAAATCTTCTAATCAGATTCATAGTACTAACCTTTTCTATGATAGAAATATAGATTATTTCAAAATAGACTTGTAGATCTCTATCATGTACTTTTTCACTGACATATTTTAGATGCATAATTTCAGGGGGAGTAAAGGTGATGATTTCTGATTATTTCAGATCAGAACTCGTATTTTAATTGTTTTACTGCTTTATGTCTTTTAATTTTGAAAAAAATTTGTGAATAAAAGTTGCTTTAACTAGACTTTGAGACTTGTGCAGAATGAGAAAAGCTATCAAGATCATTTTTTTATGAATTCAGCTGACTTAATGAGATTTAAGACTGCACGACAAAGGTTAACTTCTTATCTTAATCTCATATATGGTTGAAAGAAGGACAACTTTCAATCATAGAAAACAATTTCTTAAATGTTCAAACCACTTCCCGATTCTTCCATGATTTTCATGAATTGGAAGTGTGATTTTAAATGTTTTCATTTTTATTGTGCTTACTTGATTAACAAACCGTGTGTTTCCAAAGATAAATACTTGTGTATTGTCTTTTCTATATACTTTCAAGTATTCATACACACCAGTTTACTTTTTGATCAAATTGTTCTTACCATGTCTCATATTGAAACATATTTTCGATGGTAAGACACACCGCTTGTATTTAAAGAATTTTTTAGCGTATTTTTCATTTCGAAGCGTTCATTTCAAGAATGTATGTATTTTGATTCATATAGACAATATCTGTTATTCTTGACCATAAGCTTTAACTGATATATCATTTCATTTCTGATCATTTTCATACATTGTCAGATTTTCAAACAAGTCTCTTGTATTCATTTTCTATTCATTCAATATACTTGTTTGGAAATACTTTAATGTCTAAAAATGCTCATATCTTCATGATTATATCTATGAGCATATTTACATCTGACATTTGTATATGAGCTTTAACTGATAAAGTTAAATCATCTGAGCAACACATGCTTTCTAGGACAATATGGGTTCTTTGTGCTAGGACTTAAATGAACTTATATGGATTCACGTTAACCAGTGTTTCCTACCCAAGAAGTTAATCCATAGTGATTGAGTGTGAGAAGTCTAAAATAAATGAGTGTGGGTTGTGTGTTGAGGTAAAATGGAAAAGAGAGTTTGGTTAGATGTGAGCTTATTGATAAAAAGAAAGAGGGTGAGAGATCAGAGTAAAAGAATATCAAACTCTGCACCAACTACTTTCTGAGCCGGGCAACCACATTATTAATGTTTCGCAATTCTTTGGTGAACATTATTGAAACAAGCAACTAGCCCATGCCAACTCTTGATTAAAACCCCACCAACCACTCATTTTCTTCTCAAAAAGAAAATGTTTCATATTTTTCTGGGGACGCAACATATAATCTATCTATTTTTCATTTGGAAAAACTGGATATTGAAAAAGAAGGAAGTCTGCCCCACCTTCGCACTTCAATCATGCACATTGAGTCTGTGTTTATCTACTGTTGTCTCAATGGTTTTGTTAGGGCTACTTTGTTAGTTAAATAGAAGTTCAGGGTAGATTATGTCAAGATTATTAAAGTTGTAAGCTTGTTGGGCCTTAAAGCCCATAAGCCCGTCAGGCCTGCGTGCCTAAGTATTTAAAGTTATTTTCTATTTCATTTGTGCAGTGAGAAGTTCATAATTCTTTTAATCAGTTTACTAGTTGTTAGGGTTTACATACTATTATCAGAAATTCTCTCTGTAAACCTTAGCCCTTTGAAGTTTATATTAATCATATAACTAGTTGCTGTGGCCAATATCTTGTTCATCATTGTTCTTATATCTGTTGATTGCACTGAAACTGGGATCTACAATTGGTATCAGAGCATATAGGCAAAAAGGTTTGATCCAGTAAAAAGGTTTGTCTGAAACCCTAAGATCAATTACTTGTGTTAATTGCTTTACTTGCGTTAATTGATTGTTAGTGTTTACATTCTGTGTTTATATGATTTATCGATTTCTGCATAGTTAAGTTTGTGTCTGTGCTTCGATCGAAAATTTTTTTTTCTGGAATTTTTTTTTCTCTCTCTCTGCTATCGATCGAATCTGGAATTAATAAATTGTTGCAAAACATCGGTCTTGGTGAGTTCTTTGTGTTATCTATCGCATCCGGTCGATTTTTTTTGATTGTTTATCTGGGTTTCATTCGATCGAAGGATCGAAGTTTCTGGGTTTGGTTTCGGTCGAATCCCAGAAATTCATCGGGTTCTTCGGTCGATTCTTCGAGTTCTTCGGTCTTGTAGGATTAATCAACCATATCTGTTAATTGTGGTTATCGCATTTAATTGTCTTTCGACCTGAGCATTCGACCGGACACTTGTATCCGGTCTTGCACCTTCGACCGGGTAGTTGTAATCTCCGGTCTTACACCTTCGACCTGATAAGAGTTTCCCCGGTCTTACCTATTCGACCGAATAGGAGTGCTCCGGTCTTGTCCATTCGACCAAATTAGAGTTCCTCCGGTCGTGTCCTTCGACCGGATACTCGTGTCCCGGTCGTTTCATTCGACCGGATAAGTGTATCCCCGGACGTGTCCTTCGACCGGATATTGTTTGACCTGATTTTCTGATTAGACCAAGTGTTTTCTGTGTTTCTTCTATTTTATTGTATTTGGATCATTCTGCTTGCCTAACGATCATTACAGTGCTTTTAAGTTAAGAAGTAAAGATGAACTCAAGGGATGCTCTAGCCATCGGTTCTGACCAAAAGCCCCCGGTGCTCTTTCGGGGAGAGTACCCTCAGTGGCACGACCGATTTATGAATTTCATAGAAGCAAAATCCAACTATGAAGATATATACAAATGTCTGACTGAGGGTCCACAAGATTGGCCAATGAAAGTGGTACCGGCAAACCCAGCTGACGGTTGGCCAGAGCGCCAGATCCGGAAAACTGTTGGTGATTTTACTAACAAATAAAAGGAAATGTACGAGGCAGAAAAGCTGGCAAAATCATATCTTCTTCAAAGTCTACCTAATGACATCTATGCTTGTATAGATAGTTTCAAGGACTCATCGAAAAAGATGTGGGACCAAATAGAGAAGATGATGATGGGAAGCCACATCAATAACCAGCTAAAGGTGACAAACTGTATCACCAGATATGATGGGTTTAAAGCACGAAAGGGTGAAACGCTGACGGAAACCTACGAAAGGTTTAATATGCTTCTAAATGATCTTCAGAAAAATAAGATCACAAAGACGAACACGGAAAACAACATAAAGTTTATGAACAACTTACAGTCTGAGTGGAAACCGTTCGTCTCCCATATTCGCCACACTCAAACCTTGGAGAAGCTGTACCTTCACGAACTGTATGAAATGCTGCTCCAAGACGAAGAGGAAGTGATGGAACTTATTGGGAAAGCAGAAGAAAAACCAGCAACTGATCAAATAGCACTCATATCTGAGAGAAGAGGCAAATCCGTCAGCCGATCATCTGGAAAAGAGCATGTGCTGAGTGATTCTGAACCTGAAGATCCCGATAGCGATTCGGATCCAGAACTTGCCAAGATGAAAGAAGCAATGGTGTTTCTCACTCAAGCATTTCAAAAGAGGAAGTTTTTCTCCAAGACTTCCAATAAGCAAAGAGTTTCTACTCATCGTGATCATCGTGATAAGTCTGAAGGTAACAGTCGCTTTGAAGCTGGTAAGAAGCCTGACAAGAGACATGAAGAAAAGCCTAAAGACGAACCGATCAAATGTTACAATTGTGGTCGGTTAGGTCATTTCGCCAGAGATTGTCGCAAGCCAATTGTGCGCAACGCGGACTACTACCGAGCCAAGCTGCTTCTTGCCAAAGAAAAGGAAGCTGGTAAAGCTCTATTGGCTGAAGACGATTACTGGCTACAAGTGTCGGATGAAGAACCCGAGGATGCTGAAGCTCATCTGTGCTTCATGGGCAACCATTCATCACCATCTGATACTGATGAAGAAGATCACAATGCTCCTTGCCAGGTATGTACCCCTTTTCATGAAGCTTTACTTGATCAGATGCAACTATCAATGAACAAACTTGACTCTTACAAGCTTCTGTTAAAAGAAAAAGAACAACTTATCTCTTCTCTGGAAAACCGTGTCACTAAGCAGTCTGACTTTATGGAAAATCAAAGTTTAGAAATCTCTACCTACATGTGCACTATTTCTAATCTAAGAGAAGAAAATGTGAGGTGTTCAACAGAGTCACAAAATCTAATGACCAAAGTAGATGACCTGACCGATAAGCTCCGTATGTCTGAGTCCGAGAAAATTGATTTGTTAAATCAAAACGTGGCTTACAAAAATGAGAACATCAGGTTATCCAATCAGCTAGAAGAGCTTGAAAAGAAACTTTATAAATTTGGTCAATCTGATCAAACGCTAAAGCTAATCGCACCAAAAGAACCAAAGTACGGAAATGCGGGTATCGGGTACGATAACCCTAATTATTTAAACAAGGCTTTATCCAAAGTTCCTACTTTATATGCATCCGAATTTTTTGGATTAGACAAAATCTTTCCTGAATATAAGATACATTGGACCACACCCACTGAGGAGCAAGACCTTGAAGATAAGTTGAGAAGAGAAAACTCTGTTCTTTCTAAAAGGACATTTCCTTTTGTTTATGATACTTTAAATGCTTCTTATAATACTGACAAACCCCGTTTCCTGTCATCCGATTTTTTCCATAGTTACTCTCAAGCTGAACTAGATACTAAAACCGTTAAAACTGAGGAGGAACCTCTAGCTCCCAAGGTTTATGTTCCAACTCTGCTTTTAGAAAAGAAACTTGTTCAGCTAGAAGAATCGTATGCACTAGAAAGGGAAAATTTTCAAAAGGAAAAGCAAAGTCTTTTATCTCAAATTGAGTGTCTCAGTTCCAACAAAAAGGAGACTATGTCGAAAGAAGAAAAAGAATATTACCAGACAGAAATAAAGAAGTTGCACTCACAACTGACTGCTATGGCAGCAGATAATCTGAAAGTGCAACTTCACAAGGTTGACTCTCATGCTCAGCCTTCCATTCTCCAAAGAGAGTTATCGTCTCTGTCTGAAAACTCTTATCCTTCTTCTGACTCATCTTCCTTCAAAGCTTTTATGGGTGAGTCGTCACCGATCATTTCAAATAAAGGAAAAGAGCCTCAAAGTCTTCACTCAGATCAGTGTTCTGATTGTAAAAATGCTTCCGCATATGATCTGCACTCAACAAACTCTTCACATGCTCTGAAGTCCTCATGTGATAAGGTCCTTTCTGATGAGGAACTTCAATTTTCCACATTCTTGAATTCTGAGGTGTGTTTAGATAGCACTTTGAGCCAATTTGATTTTAATCCTTCTCTACCTAGCCATGTTGATTTTTTAAATGAGTCATGTGAGCCTCCGGTTAAATTTTATAAAGGTGAATGTTCTACATTTGCCTCAAGAAAACCTTCTGTGAACAATTCTTCAAAACCTTCCAAGTCTAAATCTAAAAGGCGTTCACAGAAGAAGAAAAAGACCGGTCGCTCTCAAATGTCAAAATCGTCAAATTTCAAATCCTCTGACTATGGGTTTAACGGCATTTCAGATACGTTTGGTCGGCGGAAAGAAGTGAAATATGATTGGGTAGCTAAGAAGTCAAAAGAGAGCTCGGCAACATCAGAATTAGTTGATCCAGTGTTAAAGTCTAGAAAGAACAATAACAACCATGATGTTTTTATATCTAAACCTCTAGTTGATTGTAATGGAACTTTTCCTTTAAAAGTTTATTCAATTACGCAATTACTTCAACTGTCGCATGATTGTTTGTGTTGTTCTCATTGTGGATCAAATGATTTTGTTGATAGCCGTTATGCATCTGATTGGTTTGGTTCATATCATATTGCTACTAATAATTCTCATAGTCATGTTTCCCGTGAAAGACAAAGACCCAATTATAAACGGGTCTCTAAGTCGGGTGTTCACCCTAACCCTAAAGGACCCATTTACGAATGGGTACCTAAAAAGAAATAACCTGTTTTGCAGGAAGGTCATGTGTGGTATCTAGATTCAGGCTGCTCCAAACACATGACCGGAAGACGGGAGCTTCTCACAAACTTCACCGAGAGGTTCTGTGGGAATGTACGTTTCGGGAATGATCACTCCTCTCCCATCAGGGTTTACGGCGATATTGTCAAAGATAACATCACGATCAAGAAAGTCTCCTATGTCGAAGGTCTCGGTCACAATCTTTTCAGTATCGGTCAATTCTGCGACAAGAATCTCGAGGTTACTTTCAAGGCTAAACGGTGTAGCGTTCGAACTGAGGATGGTAAAGAAATACTTGCTGGAACGCGACGCACCAACCTCTATACGATTGACCTCTCGTCCTTGAAACCTGACAAGGAAGTCTGTTTGTTGTCCAAAGCATCTGCTGAACAAAGTTGGCTATGGCACCGTCGTCTCTCGCACTTGAACTTCAAGAATATCAACAAGTTGGTGCTGGGTGGACATGTCAAAGGTATGCCTGATCTCAAGTTTGAAAAAGATCATCTGTGCGCTGCCTGCGAAACGGGCAAGATGAAAAAGGCGTCTCACAAGCCGAAAGTCGTTCCGAGTACTTCTCGGTCCCTTGAGCTAATCCACATGGACTTATGTGGACCGATGCGCGTTCAAAGCATAAATCACAAGAAGTATGTTCTGGTGATGGTTGACGATTTCTCTCGTTACACTTGGGTCCGATTTCTCCGTTCCAAGGATGAAACTCCCGACTTGATAATCTCTCTTCTGAAAAGTATTCAAGTCAGTCTCAACCAAGTAGTTCAAACCATCAGGACGGACAACGGTACTGAGTTCAAGAATCAGTTACTCACCACTTATCTCACTTCAGTGGGTATCTCGCATACTTTCTCCGCTGCTCGTACTCCTCAGCAGAATGGAGTGGTAGAACGTCGAAACAGAACTCTAGTCGAAGCAGCACGCACGATGTTATCTCATTCCAAGCTACCACTATTTCTTTGGGCAGAAGCTGTTGCTACCTCTTGCTATACTCAAAATCGGTCTATCATTAATAAGCGGTTTAACAAGACTCCGTACGAGATCATCAATAAGCGTATCCCGAACATCAACTACTTTCATGCTTTCGGATGCACCTGTTTTGTTTTAAATGATAAGGATGATCTTGGCAAATTCAGTCCCAAAGCGGATGAAGGAGTGTTTATCGGCTACTCTCAACACGCAAAAGCCTATCGTGTCTACAACAAACGGACGAAGACCGTCGTTGAAAGCGTAAATGTGACTTTTGACGAGGCCCCTGAAATGGTTTCTGAGCATCTCAGTTCAGAACCCGCGCTTACTGGTGTGTTAGCTTCTGGACAATTCCGTTCGGAAGCTACACAATCTCCAGTGGATCCACATCATGCGTCTACGTCAAGAGCACATCTTTCTGATTTGGATTTACCGTTTGAATTCTTTTATAATGACTTATTTAATGTTCAATCTAACTCTAAGTCATGTGACAGGAATACTGCTCAAGCACCAGAAGTGACACAAGTCACTGGCCCTACCGTCTCTGGAGGTCCATCCTCGCCTGGTGCTCCATCCTCTACTGCCAATGATCAAGCTTACCCAACCTCAAGTACTAGAAATCCTCTTACTCAAGTTCTTGATGACGGTGCTCCTGAACCGACTCCTGTTTCCGTTCAACTTCATGAACCGACTCCTGTTGAAGGTGCCCTCGAAGTTTCCTCTCCGGCAATCCCGGAACCTCCTATTGTTTCATCTCCAGCTGAGTCGTCCTCTACTCCATGTTCGACTCCCACGACGAAACTTCCACCTCACAGGCCATCATCCCTCGAGGCAGTTCAGGATTTACCCCCAGGTGGTCATGTGGATGCCGATACCTCCCATCAGACATATCAACCCCATCCACACACCACCAAGTGGACTCGAGCACACCCCCTTCATCAGATCATTGGTGATCCTTCCACACCAGTTCAAACTAGATCCACCACCGCGAATGACTGTTTATTTTCCTCGTTCCTCAGTCGTATCGAACCTTCCACTGTCTCTGCAGCGCTGAATGATCCGGACTGGGTAATTGCTATGCAAGAGGAACTCAACCAATTTGAGACCCTCAAAGTATGGCGCCTAGTTCCCCGACCTAAGAACAAGACGGTGATAGGGACTAAATGGATTTTTAAAAACAAGAAGGACGAAAACGGCATTATAGTTCGGAACAAAGCGCGTCTAGTAGCTAAAGGATATCGCCAGCAAGAAGGAATTGATTACGATGAGACGTTTGCACCGGTTGCTCGCATTGAAGCGATCCGCATGTTCCTCGCCTACGCCGCTCACAAGAATTTCATCGTCTTTCAAATGGACGTGAAATCCGCGTTTCTCAATGGCGTGCTCAAGGAGGAAGTATATGTCTCGCAACCCGAAGGATTCGTGAGTACTGAAAATCCGCATTACGTCTTCTTTCTCGACAAGGCCCTCTACGGTCTTAAGCAAGCGCCACGAGCCTGGTATGATGCACTCTCATCCTTCTTAGTCAAGTCTGGTTTCTCTAAAGGTAAAATTGATACCACTTTATTTATTAAAAGCGAGAAGAACGATATCATTCTTGTACAAATTTATGTTGATGATATAATCTTTGGTTCCACGAACCCCAAGTATTGTCAGAACTTTTCTGCCTTAATGAGTAAACATTTTCAAATGAGCATGATGGGGCAAATGAATTTTTTTCTGGGTCTTCAAGTAAAACAATTACAAACAGGAATTTTCATTAATCAATCTAAGTACATCTCGGATATTCTTCGGAAATACCAGATGGAACAATCTTCATCTATGAAAACCCCCATGTCCACTACTCTAAAGCTTCACTCCGATCCTGACGGTAAGGATGTGAATGCGACTATTTATAGAGGTATGATTGGCTCTCTGATGTACTTGACGGCTAGTCGGCCTGACATTATGTTTTCGACATTCTTGTGTGCAAGATTTCAGTCAAAGCCTAAAGAGTCTCACTTAGCTGCGGTTAAGAGAATTTTTCGATATTTAAAAGGTACTGCTGATCTTGGTTTATGGTATCCAAAAGAGACAGGTTTTGAATTGACAGCCTACTCGGACGCTGACCACGCTGGAAACATGCTGGACCGGAAGAGCACGTCGGGTCATGTTCAGTTCTTGGGCGATCGTCTTGTAAGCTGGGCTTCCAAGAAGCAAAACTACGTGTCCACCTCCACCGCCGAGGCGGAGTATGTAGCAGCCGCCAGTTGCTGCTCGCAAGTCATCTGGATGCGCACCCAGCTCAAGGATTATGGATTTAATTACTCCAGGATTCCCATCTACTGCGACTCGAAGAGCGCTATAGCCATATCAAGCAATCCCGTCCAACACACAAAGACGAAGCACATTGATGTGCGCTATCACTTTATAAAAGATCACGTGGAAAAAGGTACTATCGAACTCTATTTTGTTAATTCAGAGCATCAGTTAGCAGACCTATTTACCAAAGCCTTGGACGAAAAACAATTTAATTACCTTGTGTCCAAGCTAGGTATGCTAAATTTGAAAGTTTGATCCGTTCGCAGCTCTCTACGAGTTTCATTCAATAACGAATGACTGTGACAACTGCCCCAGTGACGTGTCTCTGGTTGCTATTTTCCACACTCCTTGGTTATTGCATTTTACTCGTTCAACTCTGTGTCCGTTACGAACTTCTGTATTAACAAAGTAGGTTGCTTTGTGTGTTCGTGTGTCTGTTTTTCGTGATTTTGTGTGCAGTTCATTCCTTTGTTCCTTGAAGTGTAAGTTGTTAGTGACAGATCTACAACCCGATACTGTGTTCAGGGGGACCACTAGCGTCAGATGGTTGGTAAGTTTCACGGGTCCTCCTTTCGAGGGGGAGCAGGTAAGAGGGTTCTGTGGTTGGACCTCCTCATGGTAATCATTCGAGGGGAAGCTAGGTCTCGTGTCTTCGACTTTAATTTTTTTATTGTTTTATTTTTTTATTATTTTTTTTGTATTATTTTATTCTTCTCTCCATAGGTTTAATTGGTTTTGTTTCCCATTAGGATTGTTTTCTTTCAGTTGGTTTATATATCTCCGAAAATTCAAAAAAAAAAAAAAAAAAAAAAAAAATTGTTTTTGTTTTTTTGTGTGTTTGGTTTGGGTTGTGTGTTTGGTTTGTTTCGGCCCAAAGTCTACCCGCCCCCCCCCTCCCCCGGCCCAAGCCCAAGTCACCTCCGGGGGTATAAGAACCTCGATCGAACCAGTCTGTCCTTCACTCGATCGATTTTCTTTGTTTTCTCTCATCGTCTTCATCTCTCTCTCTCGCCCGGTGCTTCCTCCGACCCTCTCTATTCGATCGAACTCAATCGACCGATCTCAATAGTTTGGCTTCTTCTTCGATCAAACAAGGTAGGATATTCGATATGTTGGTTTTCAGGTTCCATTGATCGATCGTATTCGATCGATGGTAAGTTTTAGTCTTCAATCGAACTGTGGTCGATTTGTCTTCTCCGGGGGAATACTCCGATCTAGGGTTACGCCCCGGTCGAAAGCACCCCCGGTCAAAAGGTCCCTCCGGTCGAACACATATCCGGTGGTTTAACCACCGGTCGTTTGTAACCTCCGGTCTTAGTGACCTCCGGTCGTATACCTTATCCGGTCGAAACCCTATCCGGTCTTAGTGACCTCCGGTCGAACACCCCATCCGATCGAACAATAATCCGGTCTTAGTGACCTCCGGTCGAATGCCTAATCCGATCATGCACTTATCCGGTCTTAGTCGAACCCCAGTTGGATCTTATCCGGTCGAATACAATTTCTTTGGTGCTTATAGTTATACCTTGTCATATGTTGTGTATGAGGAAATTTTGTTGGTTATAAATGCTGGTGCAAGTCTATGCGCTTTGGTGACTGACCCTATCTCACGAGTAGGGTTTGCTCTTCCAATTTTTGGAGTTAATAACCGGTGTGATCTAAATCATGACTGTGTAACTCCAACGGCTATTATCTTAATCCAAACCTGCGTACTAATAGATTCATTCTTCACAGGTACAATGGCACAAAACCAGCCACCAGAAATTGATCCAATCGCAGATGCAGAACTGATTCCCGAGGATCAGTTCCTTCCTCTTACAGCAAATAACTACCATCTCGATGTAACCCAACCTGCTATTCAACATCAGGTCATCATCGAGATACTAAGGGGCCATCCACTCTCCTATGCTCTAACAGAAACAGCCACCGTTCCAATCATATACCTACAGCAATTCTGGCGTTCCCTTCATGCCTTAGAAGCCGATGGCGGTTTCCATCTTGAAGGTCGGATAGATCACACACCAGTGCTTCTCACATGTGATCTATTCCGCCAATTTCTTCGGTTACCGACCGCCGGATCTGTAGCTGGCCAAGAAGACTTCGACCCGCTTGTCTCAGATGCTACACTGTGCACCGATCTTCTCTCATTGGGATATGGCGCAGAACTCCGCATACCATCAACATTCAACCGCAAACATCTATCGACGTTATGGTACACTCTGTTCACTTATATCAATCGGTGTCTTTCGTCTATAACGAAAGGCATTGATCAGACGAGCGCTCCGATTCTACGCATCTTTCATGCGGTGGCATTCAATCGCCACGTCGACTTTGCCGATCTTCTATGGTTTGAACTCATTCAGAGAGTTCGGTCGACTGCATCTCGGCGGTCAAACTTCGTCCCCTTCATGCGGTTCCTACAGATAATCATCCGGAACTACATGAACCTGTATCCCGAGATACAGCGCCGCTCCACCCACCCGACGTGCCCACAACATCCAACTCGGAAGATTCCTTCCCGTGCTGATCCAGAAGGTGTTGTCGCCCGACAAATCCCAGTTGGTGTACTAGACCATGCTCGTCCCACGGCACTGAGTGTGATAGCTTATAGGCACACACACAACATCCCAGCTCCTATGGTCCGGCCAGGACCGGCAGGACCTGCCCAAAGAGCGAGACCTGAGCGACGTGAGGGTCCGCGTCCACGAACGAGAGGTGGGAGCGTCCGGATAGCTGGGGCTTCCGGACAGGGTGTGTCGAGAGCTGTTACTGTGAGGGGATCTGGAGTGGGCAGTGCCGTTGGATCGAGCCAGCCTAGTTCTTCGAGACAACCATCTTCGCCACCAACAACAGGTACTCCAACGACAGAAGAGGCAACAGTTTCTGAAGCCGTTCAAGCTCAGCCTTCTTCTATCGCTGCTACCGAAGGAGCATCAGCCACTTCCGACACCGAGGAAACCCAAACCGCAACATCGGCATCAAATGAAGAGTCTTCTGACTCGGATGGTGACGATAATCAGCCCCCATCCGGAGAGATAAGGAGAGCGGAGGGAGTATTAGTTGAACATCAAGAGGTAAGCTGTGTGAGGGAAAGGCGGAGTAAGCTACATTCTAAGAGTACACGAGTGATGGGACAACCATCTTCGGTTGTATCCCCCCCAGCCACATCTAGCCAGGTAGCCACATCTACTACCCAGTCTCATGTGTTGGGACAGGGTATTGAAGAAGCCGCCGTGGACCTAGCGGCGCACTTGCACGCCCAACCAATCCACTCCACCATCTCTCAACAGATGGTGGTTTCACATTCTCACGGGGATTTAGCACATACGCTATCGGGCTCTCACTTGGAGGGTGCCGATATTGAAACAAGAGAACAGCTGCCCCCGTTCTCGCCTTCTTTGCCTGCACGGAGTCTAGATCCATTTGTAATACATGCCATCCCTAGGACACAGATTCCTTTTTCGGCTATCGCCGGTAGCCTAAGTGGCCCGGACGGAACATCCATAGTAAACCCACCTTCGGGTAGGTTACAAGGATTGGGTGGAAGTACTACCACGGCTATCATCACGCCAACCGTGAACGTAGGCGGCTCGACTTCAACAGTCGTAGCTACAACGGGAAGCCTAAGTGACCCCGGAGTTACCCCACATGAGTTTGTCTCAAGGGAATACATGGACGGCGCCCTAAAGGCTGTCCAATCTATGATGAGGGAGGAGATGGACAACATCAAACGAATGGTCAAAGGCAAAGGTCCTGCGATTGAGCCGGAGACCACACCTATTTCACCTTCTCTTTCAGCCACGGATCTTTCCATACCTGAACTCAAATCTATCCTTCTCGCCAAACTTACAGCCCAATCTCAAACCGAACCCACCCAAGATGCCGATTTGCTATCTCTACTACGTTCTCAAGCATCCACACCTACTCCACCTTCACACCAGCCTACTGTCTCTACCGAAGCCTTCCAGATCCAGCAAGCTATGCTTCAGTCACTTCAGCAAACCGTAGCTGTTTTGACTGAACGCCTTTCAGCAGTGGAGGATACCTGCCGTAACCAGGCAGAACGGCTCAAGCGCCGACATGATGATCAGGATGATCCTGATCACCATGAGGGGGAGAAGCGCCAACGTCTATCTGAGCCGGAGACACATGTAGTGGAGTCGGAACAGGTTGAACAGGGTATGGGTTCGGGTACAAGAACAGAGGGACAGAGACAGGAACAGGAACGGGAACCGGTGACAGACTTGATACTATACGATTATCTGACGGTTGAAAAGCCTGAGGAATTTGAAGATGGTTCTCTGATAGTTCCTGAAGATTGGACAATAATACTAGATCCGTATGAAGTGACGGACACGACAGAAGAATGTGCCAATACAGAAAGAGCTCTGGTGGTTATGCAAGAAGAAATTGATGAAATACTGCATCCAGATGATCAGTCTTCTGCCGTGATTCCTTTATTGACCTATCCAGTTAATCACCCTGATTTTTCTTCTACAGTTTTTCCCGAGAGATCTCCTACAGCTTCACCAGTTAGAGAACCAATTAGTACTACTCTAGTTCGTCCATCCAAGTGGGAAAGAGTCCGAATCAAAGTTCCTTTCCTCGAAGAAAGTCAGAAAAAGATCTTTGCCCACTGGATCAGAAAGTATGATGAAGTCGTTATCCATGGTCTAAAGTCAGTGAAAAATAAAGAAAAACAGCGTGAACTTGTGTTCGTGTACAGAAAGTTCCAGCACAAGTACTCCAAGACAAAGCTCAGGATTGTATCTGTTGATAAGATTATACCTGCCTACTTCATGAAGGTTAAGTATACGGACTTTATGGTTACTAGAGAAGATGGTCAACAATACTGCTTTTCTGATGCTGATTTTCCATGTCTGGAGCCACAAGATCTGCTGTACATATTACGTGACTTAAAGACCAGAACCGTCAGACCCGGAGAAGTCATTGATGCACTAGAAACAGTGAAAAGATACATGAAGTGTGCAATGAAACTTGCTTCGGTGGAAGATTTTCAGATTGGGTTAGAAAGTAATCAACCGAAGATTAATCTGTTCAAGCCTGATTTGAGTGTTCCGTCTGATGCTCTAAATGTACCTGCATTCACAGTTATAAAGTTTCCAGAGTTTGGTATGTCATATGTGAACAACAACGGTGTTCTACGCTTTATTCGTTTTGATCAGATTGCCAGATTTTGTGATGGTACGTTGATGTTTTTGAAAGACAAGTTGAAGCGAGCGCTGAGTCAAGATGAAAAAGGAGTTCAATTACTGGATTTTTCATACAAAGCACTTGTTCTTAAAGCACTGAATGTTATTGAAGAACGACTGGAATATAGAACACAAATCAGATATTTCGAGATCAGCTTTGGTTTCCGGAAAATTTTTGTTTCTAACTGGCGTGACTATCAACTTCTATTTAAAGGGGGAGATTGTTAGGGCTACTTTGTTAGTTAAATAGAAGTTCAGGGTAGATTATGTCAAGATTATTAAAGTTGTAAGCTTGTTGGGCCTTAAAGCCCATAAGTCCGTCAGGCCTGCGTGCCTAAGTATTTAAAGTTATTTTCTATTTCATTTGTGCAGTGAGAAGTTCATAATTCTTTTAATCAGTTTACTAGTTGTTAGGGTTTACATACTATTATCAGAAATTCTCTCTGTAAACCTTAGCCCTTTGAAGTTTATATTAATCATATAACTAGTTGCTGTGGCCAATATCTTGTTCATCATTGTTCTTATATCTGTTGATTGCACTGAAACTGGGATCTACATGTTTACACAATGTTGAGCCTTAAAAAGCAATCATCCGTGCTTAATTCTTTCTACCCTTGCACGAATACACAAGGAACTTGTTTTCTTGTCATAACATTCATAGAAATTTCCTTTGTGGTGTTTCGATGATTGGATGGAAGCCCTGGGGGAGTGAACATCAAAAAGCTCCTTTATAATGTGTATTCGTTACACAGTGACTTAGTGTTACTGACAGGCATGTTAACTGATTTATTTGTTGATTCAGGTGTTACACGATTATTTTTTGTCTGGATTTGAAAAGATCTAGATGAATATATTGTTCGAATTGGCAACGTATCAGAGGCTCTTGGATAGATCAGTGGTCAGATTGGATAAAGACATTTCTTGCTAAAAGTTTTGATGATATCGATGCTCGTTTCATCAAAAAGGGGGAGATGATTTTAAAGAAATGTCCAAGTCAGAAATTGCAAAGTTAAAAGTTTGAAGAAGTTACAGTTCAAAGATTGAAAGGGTGAAAGATTGTTCAAGTAACGATTAAAGATGTTTGAAGATGTGCTGATTTTACTGAAATTTTCTTTGAAGATTATTTACTGTAGCAAGTCGAGCTAAATCTGAAGATAATTTCTTTCTGAAGTCTAAAAGAGATTTGAGACAATTTTGAGAAGATTATTAAAGAATGTTTCTATCATCTTTGGGAGAGATTGTTGGTATTTCTTGAAGATAGACTTTGGGGAGATTAAAGTTACAGATCAACCAAAAGAGGAAGATTGTACTTACATTTAGCTTAAAGGGGAAATTTAAAGTTCATCAATGCATCTAAAGGAGGAGATTGATTTGCTAAATGTTTTTGTGATGATCTTGAATCCAAAGGGGGAGATTGTTAGAGCATAAATCTGTTGGATACAAGATCAAGAAATCTGAAGATAGAAGTCAAAGCTGGAAAGTCAACTCTCATCAAAAGTCAAAGTCTAGTGTAATAAAAGTCAAAGTCAACATTTGTATTTTTTGTTTTTAATTGTTTGTGCGTTTCTTGTGTGTGCGTGAACAATGTTTAGCGTGAAGTAGTTCTGTTGTATAAATAGTTGTTTGCGTGTTTTAGTCATTAGTGTAAGTCATTTTGTGAGTATGATTCAGATTGTAGAGAGAGAGAGCAGATTAGAGAAAAGATTACTGTTACATCATTCTAGAGAGAGAAAGTGTGTGATTTGTAACTTGTGATTTGAAAATCAATGACGTATGATTTTAGAAATTGTTCATCTTGATTAGTTATTACATTTAGAACTTGAAATTGGGAATAACAGTCTGTTAAGACTTCTTTTTCCTTGGTATCAAGGGAAGAGTCACGCAGAGGTGTGACTAGATCCTTACTAAGGGAGGTCAACATACTGCTTTCTTTGGTAAGACAAATGACAAGAAAAAACAGGGGAAATCTCCCCTTTCTTGCAAACATTGTTGTTTAAATGGTTATACCATAGAAAGATGTTACAAATTGATTGGTTTTCCAAAAGATTTTCAGTTTACCAAGTCTAAAACTAATCAAGGTTTTAAGCCTTCATCTAGTAATGCTTATACTGCTGATACTTCTGGTTGTAGCCAGAATGTTTCCCCATCCTTAACAAAAGATCAAATAAATAAGCTTCTTTCTCTTCTTGATCAAAGGCAGACATACAACATCTCTGTCAATATGGCATGTATTCTATCTGTTAATATAAGTAATTCTTTAACTTCTCAGTCTGGTTGGATTATTGACTCTGGAGAAAATCAACATATGACTTGCTCCACTTCTCTCCTTGAAAATATTATTGACATTTCAGATTTAAATCTTAAAGTAATTCAACCTAATGGAGATGAAGCTAAAATCAATCAGATTGGAAATTTTAGATTAAATGATAAAGTTGTGTTATTTGATGTTCTTGTTATTCCTGATTTTCGTGTTAATTTGTTATCTGTTCACAAAATTGCTAGAGATAGTAATTTTTTTTTGGATTTGATGAATGTAAGTGTTACCTTCTTCAGGGTTCTCTTCCAAAGAGAATTGTGGGGACTGGTAGTGAGCAAGGCGGTCTCTATTTTTTTGATCACTCTCGTTTTCAAGGTGCTAATAGAGCAAATTTGTCTATTACTTGTTGTGTTTCACGACAGTTGTGGCACAGTCGGCTGGGACATCCAGCTGACCAAGTGCTAGGAGTTCTAAAAGGAACTCTTAATCTTGAAAATGAACATGGCTCTTTTCCTTGTGATATTTGTCATCAAGCTAAACAAACCCGAGATAAATTTAACATGAGTAATCATACTTCTCGGGTTCTAGGGGAATAAGTTCATTTGGATCTCTGGGGTCCTTATCGGGTTCCTAGTAGAGATGGACATAAGTATTTTTTGACCATAGTTGATGACTACACCATATCTGTTTGGGTTTACCTGTTGAAAACCAAAGATGAAGTGTTTGATAATATTTGTGCTTTTCACATTTTACTGCTTACTCAGTTTGGGAAACATGTAAAAAAATTTCGCAGTGATAATGGTACTGAATTCATAAATAACAGATTAGGTGAGTTCTTTAAGGCTAAAGGTATTACATCAAACTTCCTGTGTTTACACACCACAACAAAATGGGGTGGTTGAACGTAAACATAAACATCTTTTAAATGTAGCTCGTGCATTAATGTTTCAAGGAAATCTTCCTTTAAATATGTGGAACGAGTGTATCTTAATAACTACTTATCTTATTAATCGCACTCCTTCTTCTGTTTTAAATGGAAAATCTCCTTATGAGTTAGTTTTTGGATTTGCTCCTGTTTTGACTCATCTTAGAAATTTCGGTTGTTTATGTTTTGCCGTAAAACTTAATGTTACTGATAAGTTTTCTTCAAGGTCAGAAAAATGTGTTATGTTGGGATATTCAAATTCAAAAAAGGGCTATAGACTTTATAGCTTGGATTCAAAACAAATAATTGTTTCTAGGGATGTTAAGTTTGACGAAACCATATTTCCTTTTAAGATGAGCTTAAATCAGTCTTCCAATAATCTTAGTGATTTAAATTCCTCGAATTTCTTTGATTCTGTTTTTTTACAATCTGATGGTTTAACCTCTGGCATGCCCAATGATGAAAATAGGGAGAACCCTTCAAATGTAAATGTTCCAAGTCCCTCAAATGATTCTAGCAACCATGATAATACTGGTAGTTAATTCAAAGCTACCTGGTCTATGGACCCTGGTAGTACTGCATGTGATACTTCAAACAGGGTTGCCGGATCAAATGATCCTCGTAGTACTGAGGTTGTCAGTGAGTCGTGTGATGTTAATTTTCCCAGATTAAGTGTTCGACAAGATGATGAACATATTAATGATGAATATTTGGGGTCCCCTTCTGAGGGAAACAACTATAATCAAAATGTTTCCTCTGTTCGAAAATCTAACCGTTCTTCAAATTTACCAAAACGTTTTGATGATTATGTTGTTGAAGGCAAGGTTAAATATGGTATAGAAAAGGTAGTAAACTATTCTTTTCTTAGTGCTAATAATATTTGTTTCACTTCATCTTTGAATAAGTTCTTTGAAGCTAGTAAGGATCAGAAATGGGTTGATGCCATGAATGAGGAAATGGAAGCTTTGTATAGAAATGGTACTTGGATCTTGACTGAATTACCTCCTAGTAGAAAACCCATAGGATGTAAATGGATGTATAAAATTAAATACAAGTACTCTGGTGAAGTTGAACGTTATAAGGCTTGTCTTGTAGCAAAAGGTTATAGTCAACGAGAACATTTAGATTATGAAGAAACGTTTTCACCTGTTGATAAAATGGTTACTGTAAGGTGTGTTATTGCCTTAGCAATTCAACATCACTGGTCTTTGTATCAATTAGATGTCAATAATGCTTTCTTGTATGGTGACTTAGTTGAAGATGTATATATGTGTTTACCTCCTGGATATTTTTCACCTAATGATAGTCGTGTCTGTAAACTTGTTAAATCCCTCTACGGATTAAAACAAGTTCCTCGACAATGGTATGAAAAATTGTCAAACTGCCTTTTAGATTGTGGTTTCAATCAAAGCTCTAGTGACTATTCGTTATTCACTAAAAGTTCAGGTAATATATTTCTTATTCTTCTTTTTTATGTTGATGATATAGTTGTTACTGGAAATTGTGATTATGAAATTCAGAAAGTTAAAGATTATTTGTAATCAAATTTCAAAATAAAAGATCTTGGTTTGTTAAAATTATTTTTGGGAATTGAAGTATTAGAAAGCGAAAAAGGCATATGCATGTCACAAAGAAAATATTGTCTTGAACTTCTTAATGATTTTGGATATTTGGGTTGTAAACCAATTACAACCCCAATGGACATGAACTTCGTTGTTACAGATCATGCAAGATCTGCTGATAAGGATACTCCTTTAAAAGATTTTACCGGATATCAGAAATTAGTTGGTAGACTCATTTATTTGTTAGCTACTAGACCTTATATCTCCTTTGTTGTTCAGTGTTTAAGCCAGTTCATGTACTCACCCCGTCAGTCTCACCTAAAATTAGCTCTTCGTGTCTTATGATACTTAAAGGCCTCTCCTGGTAAAGGTGTAAAATTTTCTACTTGTTCTAATTCTGATTTCAAGTTGTCTGCATTTGTCGATGCTGACTGGGGTAAGTGCTTATCAACTAGGAGGTTTGTCACTGGTTATTGTTTATTTTTGGGAAATTGCATGGTATCATGGAGAAGTAAGAAACAAGCAACTGTTTCTCGCTCTTCAGCTGAGTCTGAATATAGAGCCATGGCATCTGCTCTTTGTGAAATATTATGGGTACTTAGTATTTTGGCTGATTTAAAATTAGTAAATTTACTTCCTGTAAGTTTAAACTGTGATAACAAATCAGCAATACAAATAGCTAATAACCCTGTATTTCATGAGATAACTAAACACATTGAGATAGATATTCATCAAGTAAGAGATAAAATTGCTTTTGGTTTATTAAAAACGGAAAAGGTTTTATCTACAGAAAATCCTGCAAATATATTTACTAAATCTCTTGGGGTTAATCAACACAACTATCTCATATCTAAATTAAACATGTTAGATATGTTTAGATGTCAAGATTGAGGGAGGGTGTTAAAATATATGCTAATTCTTACCAATCTTGTCATCATATTTAATTAAGTGTGAATGGTTTAATTTCAGGAAGTTAAGGGGTTGGACTAAAATATTTGGAATCTATAGTGGTAGTGGAGCAATATTCAGAAAATTAAGAGGAGGACTATTTTGCAAAATCTGGAAAATATATAAAGGCTTTTTCTACTCAAAAAACCCTAACACGATTCATTATCTCATTTTCACAATTTTAGTTTACTTCATTTTTCTCTCAACATTTAGAGTTCTTCATCTTCAAATCTTTTGAAGATGAATTAGTTAAACATTTTCTTTCATTGTAATCGTTTGTAATATTTTCTATTAATAAAATTTTAAGTTTTAAGAGACTCCCTTTCTCCAATGACAACCAACTACCTTCACCCACCACCACCCATTTTGAGGGTTTTTTTTCCTACTTGGGCGAGTCCCGACCATGCAGTGTTTCTATATGTGTGTGCTCTAGCGGTAGTTGTAGATGGTGTAGGTTTAAGTGATGGATCTCTGTTGTATACAATTATAGGTTTTCCCAGACATGGAGGTTGTAGTGAATGGGGATCTGGTGGGTGTTGGTGGTGGTAGATGATGGGCATTGATGTTGGAAAGTAACGGTGTAACGCCGGAGATGGAAGGGGATTTGAATCAACTGAAACGAAGATGAAAGGAGTCGTGAATCACCGGAAATGGAGATGGAGGGGGAGGCACCAATAGTACCGACGAGAGGGATAATAAGATAAACGGTGTTTATGTTTGGCTCTCCAATTTTTAATCTGTACACTTTCTCCCTGATTTAAAAGGCTTAACTATTTTTTTTAAATAAAGAAAAATAGAAAGAAGACCCATTTTTCCTTGATTTTAGCGGACCTCTTAGATGGTCGTTAGGGTGAAGGACCAAAACCATGACAAAGAAAGCATACCATCAGGTAATCTATGTAATAACTGAAGTTTAGGACCTATTTTCTAAAAACTCGCATGATAGAGGGACCAAATTTGTAATTTGTTCATAATTTAATATAAAAATGTTAACGGGTTGGGCGGGTCTGTCCATATTTTTTTTCAATTGCCCATGCCCGCCCATTACTTCGAGAATATTTGTTTCAAACCTATTTTTCTAGTGGTTCGCAGGTCGTGTTTAGCGGATCGTCCTGCTCGTGAACGATTTTAATATGTGGTCCATCCTGAGGAGTGCGTCTCCATGGATTTCCTCGCCCATTAACCCACATTTTTTTACCAATTAATCAAGTGACGAATTAATAGAACAAAAAGTTAGCCATGATTTTAGCGACACCCGACAGATATTCTAGTCATGACTCTCGAGGGCTTATGTGATAAAAAAATAAAAGCAAATGTTTTCATAGATTTGAGGGATAAAATGTTTGAGTGCAATTTCAAGATATTCCAGTGAAGTCCCTGCAAAAAACACACAGATGTTGTAGAATTATAAATGATGTCGTCATTTGTGTTTCTAAGCTTTTTGCAATTCTTTGATGTAATGTTTTTACATCTATCAATTATTTTATGTAGGGAGAATGACAACAAATATATAAGCAATGATTGATCGTTGTCGAACAAAACCCAATTTGCTCCAAATTTGGCTGTCAATGTTAAATCGACTATCATAATATGTTTTTTGTGAGTGAAACGGGCCAACGGATCAAACTAACGACTTTGTCGAGACGAATAGGATTTTTTGGCCATTCAGGCTTATCATGAGCCTCAAAACGAGGTTTTCGTACTTTAAGCATTATTTAGTTTTATTTTATATTTCATACTTGCTTGGCTTTTGGCCCATGGGCTTTAGACGTGTTTTAGTTGCCTTAAGATTTTATTTTCCCTGTATAAATACCCCTAAGGTGTTATGTTTAGATTTTTATCTATACTTTATTATAAAGCAGACATAAAAAATTCTTAAAAACATGTCTTAAAGCTTAATGTACCGCTATTTAATAGTAATTACTTAAATAACAATCATTAAAGCTGTATGTAATACATTTATTGTTATTTATTAATTTTCAATCATTATCACTAACCATTTTAACTTCGCTAAAATCATTTCTCACTTTAACTCCCTTAAAATAACTCTCAGCATAATTAAATATAAAAAATCTAAAATATAATTAAAAAAATCTAATAGAATATTTTATAAAAAAATTATATTATTAAACCAAAATAAATTACAATATATTATTAAGTCTAAATTAAACAAATTTATATAAAAAAAATCATTATCACTCTCTCACAACCATCTAAAATCGTAATGTAAATCGACAAAAAACAGAAAATAAAATGAAACATTAAAATCGTGATGTATCTAGCTGCATTGCGCAAGTACACTTCTAGTCATTCATAATAAAACGTTTGGAGTTCGTTTGTTATTTTTTTGAGTTTATTGCTAGTACTCTTGTACTGTTTTAGGGTTTAATACTTGTTACCCATTGTATTTCCTACAACATCAGTTGGTATTCGATCAACAACAACCGCTTACCAGAGCATTTCTGAAAAGGATTATTGTGCCTTTTACCACAACCCTTGCTACTTTGACGACGACTTTCACAAACCATCTCAACAACAATGAGTTTGATGTATTTTAAATTTATAACCGCAAGAGTGTGTATGTGTAGCATACGGGTCGATCACCAGGAGGCGATGGACTAAACACGGATTCATTATAACCTAGCTACGCGAATTATGAATTAGTGATTTTGGTTTTTAATAAATAGATTAAAAAGAATAGCAAGACATGAAAATGAAAGCTATCGAAGCTCAAGTAATGACTATCTTGGATTTCAATTATGGTGAGTATTTGTTGTGTAAATATACCTTAACCCTCGATCAAGGTGAAAAAGTCTTTCTAAAACAAACTAGTACCTACTTTCTTAGGATACAAATATTGAAAAAGAAGCATTTAGATAAAACAAATGTTTTCTCATCATACGTCCCTAACTATCTTCATGTTAAGACCGTAATCATTAACCAATTCTGTCTAAATCGAAAATCAAACTTTTGTCCATATTTCCAATTAAACAAATTAACCAAGCATTAGGCTAACCATAGAGCAACTTTCGTTGGTTGAAATGAATAAGTTAAAATGCAATCTTCGTTATAAAATCAATTTATTAAACCCAATACCTTAATTCAAGACAACACAAAATCCAGTCAAACAAAAACTAGACTACAGAACAAAACATAAATCTAACGAAAACATTAAAATTAATCTAAGAAAACTATAAAAGTCGATCTAAGGAGTGTCACTCTCCAAAAATCATTTCTAACCTAAGAAACCATTAAAACTAATTTAAGAATGATGCTATAAATTATAAAGCATGAGAAGATAGATAACAACTCGAATAAATCGAACATAAGTTCGAACAATTAACCTAAACTAAAATATAAAATTAAAAAGATGGATGAAAAGAATACAATACAACGAGTGAGAATCTGTAAAGCTTCAACTTCATTGTGGATCCACCAAAAACATTCCATCTTAATCACATCTCGAGACACTCAATAAACAAGAGATACCCTTGTATGCAAGTCCCAATAGGGGGAGGGGTTTAGTAGAATCCAAACTAATGGTGTTAGGAAGGTTCAAGATGACGTGAGGCATGGCGTGGCAGCGAGGTCAAGCCTTAAGCCTTACACGCCATGGCGAAGACGCGACGTTTTTCAAGGCGTGACATAAGAAGACAAATTTGTATGTAATATTCAAAACTATATATACGTATATGTTTTATATATATTATTCTAATCAAATAATGATGTTAAAAAATGTACATTCATACTGGGAGAAGAAAAATCATATAAACTATTAGTATAAAAATAGTTTTTGATTGAATATTTAAAATAGAACTTAGAAAAATAATTTTACAATTTCGTTTTAATCTTGAGTCCATAACGTTTATGACTTCGTGAAACTGTGAGTGATTTGATTAGATAAATCTATAAAACTGTTAGATCTAAGGTTAAAAATGTAAAAACACAAAAGATAAAAAAATTAAAAAATTAAAAAAAATTAAAAAAATTGAAAAAAATCACGTCTTAAAAAAAACGCGTGCTGCAGCGCGCCATGGCGTGAGTCACGCCTTACAGAAACGTTATGGGCTATTTCGTAACGACGAAGACATGTCTTGCGCCATATCGCCCTGTGACGCACCTTTTTGAACACTGGGTGTTAGCAATGGGAACCAGTTCCGAGCATTTTTACAAACCACGATAGTTGAGTAGCAGTCTTTAAACTGTAAGGACTAAAACCAGAGAAAAATAAAATCAGAAGGACCAAAAATGTTATTTAGTTTCATCATCGTTGTTTTCACTACAAAAAACGACCATATCCGTCGTTGATCCGTCACTAAAAGTGATTTCCGTCACTAATCTGTCGCTGAAAAAAAGGTGGGTGATACTATTAGCGACAGATTAGCGACGGACCAAATTATCGACGGACACGTGGATTTTATTTATTTTTTAAATGAAAATCCACGTGTCCGTTATTAATCCGTCATTAATATAGCGACGGATTATTGACAAAACTCATTAATTTATATTAAAAAAATAAACAGAAAAGAAAATCCATGTGTCCGTCGTTAACTAGTGATGGATTAGCAATGGACACGTGGATTTTCATTTTAAAAATAAATCAAAATGAAAATCCACTTATCCGTCGCTAATCCGTCACTAATTAGCGACGGACACGTGAATTTTCTTTTTTGTTTATTTGACGGATTAGTGACAGAACTCATTAATTTATATTTAAAAAATAAACAGAAAAGAAAATCCATGTGTCCGTCGCTAATTAGTGATGGATTAGCGACGGATAAGTAGTTTTCATTTTTATTTATTTTTAAAATGAAAATCCACGTGTCCATCGCTAATCCGTCACTAATTAACGATGAAAACGTGGATTTTCATTTTTATTTATTTTTTAAATAGAATTTAATGAATTCTGTCGCTAATCGGTGATGGATAAAATCTGTCGCTAATTAGTGACAGATTGGGTTGATGGTTGTTCCGTCACTAGTTAGCGACGGATTTTGTCCTTCACTGATTTTCTTCACGGTTACCCCTTTTCTAGTAATGTTTATAGTTTTATTTTCATTATTGCATGTACTGTTAGATTTTTATTAATTATTGTATTTTATTTTTGTTATTGTAACTGAAAACTATTTAATCCTAATTTTATTTTTAGTTATTGTATTTAAGTTATGTCATTGGAATTTCAATTTTCATTAAAATTAAAAAAAAAAAAAAATAAATAAAAGACAAAGGGTTTTCATTTATGAATCTGTAAGATTTTCATTATAGTAGAATGTTGTTTCTAAAATGTAAATGTAATAATAAAGTAGTGGGAGAGGTTAAAAAAACCAACAAACTATCTTATTTTGAATAACTAAGTCTATAAATGACTTTTTTATTAAAAAATCTATTAAATTTTCTCATTTTAAATGATTAAGCCACTGGACTATCAACATGTTTTTAACCAAAAAAAATTTTGTAACCATTTAAAAGGTTTTAAACTAAAAAGAATCATAAATCAGTTTTATTGTACCCAACCCTACGCCGTTCAAACCCTCGCAAACAACGGTATCGCTCCCGGTCTCCACTCCCCATCGCCCCTTCGTAGTCTGTTTTCCATATCGCCTATCACGTTGTTGGCTCATGCCAACAATTTCCCTATTATTGATCTGTTTTTTATCTTCTGATTATCCTTCTTTTCATAGATAAAATATAGATAAAAAAGAGGGAGTTAATGGCAGGAGCCAACAATGTGATAGGCGGACAATGATGGGTCGATGGCGAGTGGCGAGGGGGAGCAATATTGTTGTTCGTGAGGGGTTTGAATAACGTAAGATTTGAAAACGGTAAAACTGAATTAAATCTCTTTTGTACTCTAAAACCTTCATGGTCGGTTACAATTTTGGTGTTTTTTTTTTAATTTTATAGATTGTAGGTGACCAATTTTTTGAAGTTTGATGAAATTTATTAAAAAAATATTCTGGGACTTTATCATTCAACATGAGAAAGGTTAATGGTTTCTAATTCAAAAAAATAGTTCAGGAACTTAATTATTCAAAAGTTTAATTATTCATTCAAAAACATAGTTTAAGGACAATCATTCAAAAAAAGGTGAATTCTATCCATATCCCCTCCTATAGAAAATATGTGAGTGAGGTAGGAAGGGTATGTAAGTGAAATAGAAGGGGGTATGGGGGTTTTATGAGTAAGGAGGGGGTATGGTTAGCAACATCCTTCAAAAAATATGAAAGTTCCTTTGGTTATTTAAAAAATAGTGACGTAATATATATAGCTCAGTAAATAATAGAACTTTATGAGATCATATAGTGCTTGATGATTACAATGACCTCAGAGATCATCTCCAACTCAACTACTAATAAAAACACTAAAAATGATAGTTCATTGAACGCTAAAAAAAATCAACACCAACCACACACTAAAAAAATCCCACTAAAAACCAACTTTAATATAATAATAATAATAATAAAAATGTTAATATATTAAACTTTTAATCAATTTATACATATATAATTCAATATTATATTAATATATATTTATAGAAGCTTATTTTATTGATTTTTAAATATAGAGACCAACATTTTTTACCTTCATATTTTTTAGTGTTAGATTGAAGATGAAAACAACTCTACTTTTATGTTTTCAGTGTTAGGTTGAGATGCATTGCTAACTGTTCTTTTAGCAAAGGCATAGGGGTCGTATTTGAGACAAATATTTTTTAATTCTTTATTCATTGTGCGTCACGATAAAATTCAAAGTAAACAATATTTGGTTACGAGTATGTATGATGAAAGCGATAGGCACTTTGTTTTTCAGTGAAAAAGTGAATCAATTATCCAACTTTTAGTGTTGTTTATATTATATATCATTATGAATAATTGACTATATACTTAACAACTACCAGAGTTTTGTTTTTCAGTTGAAATGTGTATGGAGTAAGTTTTATATATTCAGAATGTTTGTTTGGATTTGGATGGAGAATACAATTATATGTTTAAATAATTAAGTTGATTCCAAGTTAAATCATGCACGATATAAACTTTTATTTTTTGCGTACCGGTACATCCTTGGTGATTTACTAGGGCTAACAAATCTCAAGAAAAAAATATATATGCAGACATATAACTGGGACGGGTTAAAATAAGAAGACTAAATATCGTGAAAAGAGAAGAAATGAAGTTTCATATATGAATCTACTGAAAAGAAAAAATCCAAAAAAGAAAAAAAAATCTATTTAAAGATGCATATGTGAACCAATGTTACAGATTATTCATATGCGTTTACATTATGTGTTAGGTCTGATTTTATAGTAATCATTGTATTTATAGAGCTTGGTCATATACTGTGTTTAGTGCTTATCTGTGTTGTATCTGACCAAGGGTATTTAAGTCCCTTTGGTCTTTGTTGGTTGTAAGAATTACACGCACATTAATCTGAATTTTCTGTTTTGCGCTCCTATTGTCTCTCTCTCTACTTTCTCTCTCTAAGGATTTAGAGATTCTTGGACTCTCAATTGGTATCAGAGCAAGCTAGATCTTGAGAGAATTGAGAGATTGTTTTACTGAATCTGAATTAGTGATCGAAATCGAAAATTTGATCGATTTTCTTGAATTTTTCAAGAAAATCTCGTTTTCTTGATTTCTCATAAAATTTGGATCTGTTTGTGTTCGAATTGTGTTGTTTTTGGTCTCTTTAGACTCGTTTTTGTTAATCGATCGTGTTTGCTTCATATTGTTTTGCATAAAATTCAAGTTTAGATCTTCAATTTTGTGAATTTGTATTTTTTCAGAAAACTCGAGTTTGGTACTATTTCATTCACGAGTTTGAGGTTTAGTGGTTTTTAATCGAGTTTGATAATCAAAAGTTGTTTTAAAGTTCTTTTCGTTCATCAGTGTGTATTTTTCATGCATAAATTTCTTGGTTTGATTTGATTTTGCGAAAATTTATGAGTTTTTAAACTTTGCGTGTCATTCAAAGTTCTTTGCGTGTCATTCAAAGAACTTTGCGGGTTATTCATAAACTTTGCGTTTCAATCATTGAATTTTTCAGGTTTTCGGTTCACTTTGAACCCGCAAAGCTCATTGTGCGTTTCTGGCTACACACGCAAAGCCTGTCTTGCGTGTCCTCAGTGACCCGCAAACCTCACTTTGCGTTTCCCACTACACCCGAAAACCTCATCTTGCGTTTCCCATTGCAAACGCAAAGCTCAACTTTGCGTTTCCTTCTAGACCCGCAAAGCTCTTAGTTAAAAAAAAAAAAAAAGTCTGGAATTTTTTTTTAGTGTGTTATCGATATTTTTTTTTAAACTTTGTGCCATAACAAGTGTTTTTCAAAGTTACAATTTTTAATATTTTTCGAATTTTTTCAATTCAATCTGATTTTTGATTTTCAGATTTACAATTGCAATGGATTCTTCCAAGTTTGCTTTCCAAGCTCAGTTCTACAGCAGTGATCTGATGATGCAATTGGGAACAGATACTCGTCCACAAGTCTTAATCAACGAAGATGAGTTTACACAGTGGCAAGATAGATTTATAAATTTCATTGAGCGTCAGAGTAACAGAGAGTACATGATGAAATCTTTGTCTGAAGGACCATTTGTCAAGCCAAAAGATGACATTCCTTTGACTGATGATGAAATCAAAAGCGAAAAAGCCAATAGAGAAGCAAAGTCCAATTTGATGCTAGCACTACCTAACTCAATCTACAATAGAATTGATTGTTTCAAGCATAATCCAAACATGATGTGGACTCAATTAGAAAAGATCATGTTTGGGTCATCTGTTGCTACTCAGATACGCCAGACACGCTTCATGAACAACTTTGAGGAATTTAAGGCGAAGGACAATGAATCTCTGAAGGCTATCTTTGACCGATTTTGCGCTGTGATTAATGATCTCAGAAAGATTAAAGTGGAAAAGACTGATCTGGAGACGAATCTGAAGTTCCTTAATTCTCTTCAGCCTGAGTGGAATAAAGCATGTCATAGACTGAGGAACGATGTTCGGATATCTACAATGCAGATTCAAGAACTGTATGAGATTTTGCTGACTGATGAGAGTTTGGTACTGGAAAAGAAGGCCAAACTGGATAAAAAGAACAAGAAAATAGTTGATCCGGTTGCTCTTCTCACGAAGCAACTGAATGAACAAGCGTTGTCTGATAATGCTTACACCGGATCAACTGATGATGATGGAGAGGCCTTACAGAAAGCTATGATTCTTCTCTCTCAACATTATCAGAAGAAGTTCCAACCAAGATCTGATTCCAACTCTTCTCGCTTCACTTCTGGGTCTAAAGCCAAAGTACCCGAGCCAAAGACTGCTACTTGCTATAACTGTGGAAAGCTGGGTCATATATCAAAGGAGTGTAGAGCAAAGAGGGTTAAGGACTCAGCTTATTACCGAAGGAAATTGGAGCTAGCTAAGAAAAGAGAGAATGGAACAGCTTTGCTGGCAGAAGAAGAATTCTGGCTGGATTATTCCGATGATGAAGCATCGAACGTCGAGATCGCCCATTTGTGCTTACTCGGAGATGACCAGTCAGACGATTCTGACACTGATGAGGATGAGGTATATTCTGAATTGGACTACAACTTTATTACCTCCCAGTTTAAAATCATGATTAATGCTTTATCTGATTTGCGCTCTAAACTCTTATCTGAAAAGAATTTAAATTCTGAAAAGTCGGATTTAATTGAAAAGCTAAAAATTTCTTTGAAGGATGAAAAATCTATTTTAGAAAATACTAAAGACATCTTTCAAAAAAATTGGATGCTTTGGAAAATTCTAACAAGACTTATCTTGAATCTTTGTCATCAATGACTACTTTAAAAGATGAATTATCTGATAAAATAATTAAGTTAGAAGAAAAGCTTTATCGAAGAGACCAATCTGAACAAACAATCTATATGAACAAGTCGAGGAGTGAAGAGGCTTTAAAACAGAGATGGGGACTTGGTTTTGATAATCCTCAATTTTTAAAAAAAGTAATAGACAAAGTTCCCACATTATATAAATACGATTATCTGACACTTGCTCATTATGCTCCTCAGTTAAAATTTCATTGGACTAGTGAAAAGGAAGTGTTAGATCTTGAAAATGAGAAAAGGATAAATAAAAAGAAAAATGAAATTCCTTTTGTTTATACGTCTGAAAATGCAAAATATTTTCCCGAAAAATCAAGAAGATCAAGAAGAGTTTTAAATGATATATCTTCTATCAAATCTTCAATATCTAATGATTTTATTCCTTCGTATGCTCCTGATTCTGATAAAGGAAATATTTCTCCAATCATTTATGATTCGAAGAAATATACTCCTCCATTAGTATTAGAAGGAAAAATCATAGATCTTGAAGATCAGATAGAAGATCAAAATATTTTGAAGAAAATTGAATCTGACATTATTCTTTCTTTTATGACTTCTAGTCTTAAAGAAAATTTATTTTCTCAAAAATCAGATTCTATTTCTAGCCTATCTTCTGATTCTAAGGAAAATAAAAAGGAAGTTTCAAATTTTAAAATCCTTTCTCAAAATATTCAGACTCCGAGGTAAATTCAGATTTATTAGTTGATCAGATTGGTTGCTTGGATAAATTTATTTCTTCTGATTTAAATATTTCGTCTAAAATTCTTGATAATTCTCTTACGCTCAATGATCAATATTATAAACCTAAGCGTAAAAGAAGACGGTCAAAGAAGTCGAAGAAACGAGATACAGTTCTTTCTGACTGTTCTAATTCTTCCGATTCTATTCTTTCAGATAGGACTGTAAGCAAGTCAAAGAAGCAAATCTGGAGAGCGAGGCGGACATCTGATGAACATACTTTTGATGGGGATAGAAATGGATACAAACTTTATTACAATGATTCATTTGCTAAATGTAATAAAATTTCAAAATACTCTATAAAGCAAATGATTCAAATTTCAAAACATGTCTCATGCTCTTCCTCAGATTCTAGTTCAGATGATCATGCTTTCTCTTCTGATGGTTGTGATTATTTTTCTGATCCTATTCCTCGTGTTTTACCTGTTAAATCTAATTATTGTTTCCCCATAAGAACTGCAACTAACAAACACGGGCCCAAATTCAAGTGGGTACCCAAATCTTTATCTGATTCAAAGTTGCAGGCATCACATGTTAAGTGGGAGTAATAGGATTTTGGCTTCTAAGTATTTCAGCTTAGAACCCGTGCTTCAACGACTTCGACTTCTAAACACAACAGTTTAGAACTCGTTCTTCAATGATTAAGTTTCTGACTTAATGAGATACTATGAGTACATCAATTTTATTTCCGCTGCATTTATCTCTGATAATGATGTTATTCCAGTTTTTCTCAATGTTTCAAAAATGTGAGCTTGTTTATCTAACTCATGAATTTGTATTACCCAAAATTTTCTTTTAATATTAGACACAAATTTATTATCTTCAATGTAAAAGATGAAATAGTTGAATTTTATTTTGTTCCAACTAAATATCTATTAAAAGTTTAAATCTTTACAAATTTTATTCTATAAAGTAAAGTTTTACATTTTTTCTTTCCTTTGAATAAAATATGTGTCTAGGATAAAATTTCAAGTTCTTTTGTTTATATTAAAGTTTTTATATGGTCAAATTTCAAGTCTTACAAAAGTCGAAAAGTCAGTAACATGTTTGAAACTTTTATTAATGCTTTAAAGATATGTGAGTCGGAATTTTTATAGATTACTTTGCTTAGACTACCTAAATGATCAGAATTATAGATTGGAATGAAAATATGGGCTAAGCATTTAGACGTTGATCTGAGTAATTGAGATGAATATTAAATTCTTAAAATACAGAAATCTCTAAGTTTAAAAGTTTGTACCTGTGACCTTTCTGGTTTGGGAAAGTACGTTCCGTGGGATGCTTGTCATCTGGTCTCCTAAGGTCATTTGGTCTGGGAGTGATCGAACAGAAATCCTTCTATAGAATCAGATCGAAAGTCATGTTCTACTGGTATGAATGGGTTTAGAATATGTCGATGTAGCCTTTCTGATCCGGGAGAGTAAGTTCCAAGGGGTGCTTGACACCTAGTCCCCGAAGTCAAGGAGAAGTTAAAGAGACAAAGAGCTCAAAAGTTCATCTGCTGATCAAGATTCGCTCAAAGATTCTATTCTCTCAGCTACAACAAATTCTTTTGCTGTTCCTGCTCCGAACACCACAGTTCATTCAAGATCATTCAAAAGAGGTGTATCGTCTAGAGCTCAAGCAGCAAAGAAAATTTTCAATCTGCAAGATGCTGAGAAGAAATTTTTTCTTAAAAGTCAGAAAGCTTCTGAAAGTCGCTTTGTTGGTCCGTACTATTATAGAAGACAATTTTTGAAGACCAAAGCGCCAATGATTACTAAGGGGGAGATTGTTAGGTCTGATTTTATAGTAATCATTGTATTTATAGAGCTTGGTCATATACTGTGTTTAGTGCTTATCTGTGTTGTATCTGACCAAGGGTATTTAAGTCCCTTTGGTCTTTGTTGGTTGTAAGAATTACACGCACATTAATCTGAATTTTCTGTTTTGCCCTCCTATTGTCTCTCTCTCTACTTTCTCTCTCTAAGGATTTAGAGATTCTTGGACTCTCATTATGTACTTTCGAATGGACTTTTTCAATGGTTCCACATATTAACCTTCCTTTGAATTTTTCTTTTATTATCTTCTCATGATATTTATCTTTCTTATTTGAATCTTTCACTATACGATTGATAATAAACAATATATAAGTATTAAAAATATAATTTCTTTTGGTATAAAAAAGAAAAAAGTAAAAGGAAATCTTAAAAAATATGTTTTGCCACTTTATATAAGATTTGAAATTGGAAGGAATTATTTGTATGGAAATACATGTTCTTATATAGCATGAGACGAGACATGTCGTGTCAGTGAGCTCAAGTCTTAGGAGTCACAACAAGGTCACAACCTTTTTTAAGGTGTGACTAATTATGTGGCAAATATATACCATATATATATATATATATATATATATATATATATATATATATATATATTATACATACCTATGTGTTTTTTATAATTATTCAATGAATCAATGTTATTGCAATTTAAAGTAGGTTATATACTAAAAACTAAAAATTAAAGACTAAAAAAGGTAAAAACTAAAATAAGAAGTCTAATATCACCTTACAAAAATTGTACATTGGGCCATGACATGGAATAAAATTAAGGTAACATCGAATATATAATACTCTTGAGCCAAAAACATGCCTCAATGGCTACCATGACGAGTCTTTTTGAACACTGACGGAATCCAAATAATCATTGATTCACTACAAAACATAAGACTTACCGACCAAAAAATCCGCCGGTCATCCGTCAATGAAAGTCTATGGGGCAGGACATGGTGGGTGAAGCTATCAACGACGAATTTCACATATGGATCACCGACGATCACCTTCACCCACAGATCACCAACAGTTTGAGTTCAGCGACAGATCTCCACAACCTACAATACTCTCGGATTACCGACAACATTAAATACCAATGACTCACCAACGACTCATTTTAATGTTTACCGACGGATTTCCGTAATATTGTTTTTTTTTTAATAATTGAAAATATTGTTGTTTATGCCAAAAATCTCCCAAGGAAAATTTAAGGTCAATGTGAAGCCTGATCCAACCAAAGAAAGTAACTCCAATAATTGTACGACAATAAAGAAAAATAAAGTAAATGAGATGAGAGAATTGGTGACGCGGAAAACCCCTGAAATGGGTAAAAACCGCGAACGACTATGAGTCGTCGTGCACTATGGACATCAATCAGAGACGTCGTCCTTGAGAACAAGTGTTACAAGTGTAATACAATGTAAAATAATACAATAAAGTAAAGTTGGTCGTGCGTCGTGTATAATTAGACTTCGGTCGTGCGTCGTACGACAAACAACAATAGGCCTTGTGGACTTCAAGAGAAACTGAGTGAATGTGTATCTTTAATAGAATGTGAGGTTCCATCTTCATATTTATACTCTATTTTTCTGTTGGCAAGTCTTAAATGCGTATCTTTAATAGAATAACCGTTTGATATTAATGATAGCGTCCGTTATGTCCGTTGTTATTGATGATGGCAACCGTTACAATCTTTGGTCATGAATGTCTTTTGAATCCTGCATTAAACATGATATAACGTATGTCATAAGTTAATAACTGAAATCAGGTTGTACGACAGAATTTGCCAGACGGGTTTTAAGTCGTTTAGTCGGGGTCGCCTACTGGAAGGGCGTCGGTTATCGCTGGTCGTACGACGGTGGACTGTTGGAATTTCTACCCAAACAGTTTACCCCCAAATTTAAAATTCAAGCGACAACTTTTTTGAAATTTAAATTTTAAAATTAGGACACGTGTCATAAAAGAAACGCAGGTAGTTTGAATGGAACCGAATCGGTTTGTTTCCAACTGAACCATGATGTCACCCCATGCAGAGTAAACGGTTAGACAGCTAGTATCGGACAGGTGTCATGCATTCGATGGATGTACTCGAGTGGTTTGCCTGACACGTGTCAACTGGCGATTAACGATTCGTTTTTTCGGTGATTCGCTTTCCGATTTTCAGCATAAATAAGGATTGTCCTCAATCTCTCCCTTTTTTATGCTTACCCTTTTTAGAGGTTGTTCTCCTCCAGCAAGATACTTTCCGAGCGATAAGAATCCTTTCCTTTCTAAGTTCGAGGTTTAGAGTTCTATTTAAGGTACGACTTCCCGTTTTCCCTCTGTTTCAATTATATGCGTAGGAAGTCCATAGCTAGAAAGCCTAGGAAAGCTTGGGACATCCTTAGTTACATGCGTGCGACCCTGAATATCCTAGATTTTTCAGATGTCGACCGAACCCGTGAGTGTGTATAGGGAAGAGGAAAACTTAGATTACTTTAAAAAATTCGTCAGGATTCCAGATGGAATCAATCTGATGACGCCGGAAGATTTAAAGCCAGATGAGGTTCCGAAGGGGTACTGCGTTTTATACGAGTATCCCTTCAAGATAGGTTTTACTTGGCCATTTAGTCCTTTGGTCAGCACGTTTTTGGATGCGTTCGACTTGACGCCTGGACAGTTAATGCCTCAATTCTGGCGGATTGTCCAGGTTGTCGAGCGTCTTACGGCCGATTGGGAGGTTCCGTTCAACTTGAACGACCTCCTGACTGTTTACAGCGTTCGGGCGGATAATTACCACAGATATAGCCTATTCCCTCGAACGAAGGGAGATAATGTATAGGTGCATAATACTGCGGTAAACGACCGTGGTTGGAAACGCCAATACATTTTCATCCAAGTGGCGTCTGTGAGCGACGAGGACAGCCAATGGTTGTCATCCGGGTGGAATGAAACGGATAGGTTTACTGCATTGTCGTGCGTTTTATTTTTTATTATATATATTCTAATGGTTTCTTTCTCTGTTCGGCAGTAATCGACTTCTCTAAAGTGAAGCCGAATCGCGACTCTCACGAAAAGATTCAGAGGATCTTGGAGAGAAGTATCGCTGATCGTTCGTTCTCTGCTCGGTCGAACGACGAAGAAGAGGATGTCGTCTTTGTGAAAGAAGCGACGTTCGTTGAGGGTTCTAATCGAGAAGAAGAGAGGAAAGAAGGAGAAGAAGAAAGAGAAGAAGAGATGACTGGTATGTCATTTGACAGTGTTTTTATTTTCGTATTGCATGTTTTTTCTAACTTATTTTATTTTATCCAGGAGATGCACCTACAAAGTCGTCCACCCTAAGACGAGCTGAACAACTGGAGCTTGCCCGCCAAGGGAGGGAAAAAACAAAGAAGAGAGTTGCCCCTTCTGCGGGGGTGGACACAAGGCTGGTCCGAGGCAAACCTCGACTCTCGCCCAAGAAGACAGGCGACGCTGCTCTGTCGTCCCTTGCAGGGACGACACCATCGAAAGGAACCGTCGGGGGTGTCGGGCGTTGACAAGCCCTTCCTTGCATCTTATTCCTCCAAGAGTGAGAATAAGAATAAGGAGAAAGTGGGAGAGACGACATTTAAAGTCACTCTCCCATCTGACTTCATGCTCAATGACGTCCTTGAGAGGGACGTCATTTTTCCACACCTGGGGAAATTCCTCCTCCCAACATTCTATGACCGATACAAGGAGTCTCGGGTCGAGGACACTGGGGCGCACGCCACTGGTCTCTCTTTCATGGTAAATCCTTTTTTTTATATTTTCTTTGTGACTCACTTTGCTTGCTACTAACTCTTTTACTTCTGTCGTATAGGCTTTTCAAGCTAGTTGGAGCTTCTTTGCTCAAATGGAAAGTCTTAGGACCGCCTTCCCTGACGTTGAGAAAAGGGCCGATGAGGCTCTCGTAAGGGAAAAGGTCGCTCTGGAGGCAGTCGAGGCTGAGAAGGAGAAATTTGAGGGCCTCAAAACTGAGCTCTCCGATGCTCGAAATCTACTAGAGATTTCGGATCGTGAGAAAGTTAAGCTCAGGGATCGTCTCCTTGAACTGGAGGCGTCGTCGACCAAACTGGAGGTCGAGAAGATCAAGGTCGTCACTGTTGCCGCTGCTTCTGTTGACGAAATCGTGTCCCTCAAGAAGAGGGTCGAAGAGCTGGAGGATGACATAAAGGACCTTGAGGAGGAGAATAGGAAAGTTGAAGCCTTCTCCCGTGTCACGGCTTGAGCTGCCTTGATGAGGCACCATCTGAATGGGAAGAACCCTATGGCGTCGGCCGTTGAGGAGCTCAAAACTTATCTCGAAACCATGGGGACCGAAAGGGACCTCGATGAAGATGATGACCTGGAAGGGAGTGATGACGTAAAAGAGGTGGCGGCAGTAGCTGATGTCGTACAGGATCAACCTGACGTTCCTCCTTCTTAGCTCATTTCCCTTTGAATTTATTAAGGGTTGGCCGTCTGTGGTCGTTATTTATACTTGTAGTTCTTCTTTTGGACATCTAATGAAAAAATTTCTTTTGTCTGTCGATGCTTGTCACTTGCTTTTCTTTTTCAAATTTATACTTTATCGTACGTCGAATAAGTTAAAAAGATATGTAGTCACGATATATCATATGTCTAACCACACCATCATTCAATAATGTGTTATAATGAAATCAACCAATATCTACGATTGACCAAATGCGATTGTAATAATGGTTTTCGGACCTAAATATCAAGTGTAGAAATTAACCTTTGTCAACAATTACGACCGACCGTATACATGCGATCGTATGATTAGTACCTGACATAAAGATTTTAACTAAGTCGTGCGTCCCTGCGAAGAACAACATTAGTGGGGTGGTCGTTGGTTTGACCAACGACCCTCCGATGCTTAAGTCAGTAATCTTTCTTAAGAAATAACCAAAGGAAATAGATTCGGAATTTAAAAGAAATACCTCTTTAAATGGATTGTGTTCCAACTTCGTGGGATATCTCGACCGTCGAGGGTTTGTATTTTATAAGCTCCCTTACCCACGATACCAAAGATTTGATAAGGACCTTCCCACTTAGTGGAAAGTTTACCTGCATTAAGCTCCTGAGTGTTTTGAAACACTCGACGTAGAACGTAGTCGCCTTCTTGGAAGACTTTGATTTGGACATTTTTGTTGAAATGTCGCTCAACCGCTTGTTTCTGTGACACCATGCGGATATATGCTATTTCTCTAAGTTCCTCTAAGGCGTCGAGGTCATAGCTTAGGTCGACCAAGTTATGCTCAACGGACGTATGTCTTGAAGTCGGTAGTCGTACTTCAATAGGTAACTAACCTTTGCATCCATAGACTAAGGAAAAGGGAGTTTGTCCTGTGGACGTACGTGGTGTCGTACGATTAGCCCATAGAACGGAAGGTAATTCTTCCACCTACTTTCCTTTGGCAGCTTTGAGTCATTCCTTGATTGAATTGATAATAGTTTTATTACTTGACTCGGCTAGAACATTCGATTGTGGATATCGAGGTGTCGATGTTACCAACTTGATGTTTCTTTCTTCACAAAATCTTCGCGTCCGATCACTGATGAATTGTGTCCCATTGTCGCATGTTATTTCGGATGGAATTCCAAACCTGCAAATGATGTTAGTTTAGATGAAAGAAACGACTTCTTTATCCCGAACTTAGGAAAAAGCCGCTACTTCTATCCACTTAGAGAAATAATCTGTTAAAACTAGAAGGAATACCTTTTGCCCGGGGGCAGGTGGTAGTTTCCTAACGATGTCCATTCCCCATTTCATAAAGGGCCATGGGATCAAAGTAGAGTGCAAGGGTTCAGACGGTTTATGAGACATACCTGCGTGTCGTTGACATGTGTCGCACGACTGCACATACCTGATCGCATCTTGTCTTAATATCGGCCAATAGTAACCTTGTCGTGATATCCTGTTGGCTAGACTGCGACTTCCTGAGTGATTTCCGCATTCACCATCGTGCATATCTTGTAGGATTTTCTGGACTTGCGTCTTGTTGGTAATACATCGTAGATTCAAACCAGTCTAAGATCTTCGATATAATTGTCCTCTGATCATGATGTACCTTGACGCTTTAAATCTAACCTTTCTTGTTTCCATTCTGTCGTCAGACAGTTGATCGTTTTCTAGATAATTTTTAATGTCGTCCAACCAAGAATTTTCTTCCTCAATTGGTGCGACCAAAGTATTACCGTCGTCTTTGATGGATGGTGTTGCAAGGTGGACTATTGGGATATTGTCGAACGTCGTTTGATTAAGTGCTGACCCCAAGTTGGCTAGTGCATCAGCTTGAGTGTTCTGATCTCTTGGTATCTGCTCGATTATGAAGCGACTGAACTTCTTTGCTTCTTCTTTTACTATTTTATAATAGGCAATCATCCTCGAATCTTTTGCTGCGAACTCTCCATTGATTTGGTTAACAACTAGGGACGAGTCGCTTCAGACATGCAGATGTGTTGCCCCCAAGTCATGAGCAATTTTGATTCCTCCAATTAGTGCTTCATACTCTGCCTCATTATTTGTTGCCTTGAAGTCGCATAGTATGGAGTACACTATTTTTCCCCCTTGTGGGGACTGTAGGACGACACCCAGGCCTGTTCCTCGTATGTTCGATGAACCATCGACGTCGAGCGTCCAAGTGGTGTCGTGCAAAGTCGCCACAATTAACTCGTTGGACGTCGTCGCTCCTTCTAGTTCTGGACTGAAATCTGTAACAAAATCTGCCAAGACCTGTGATTTGATTGCCGTTTTGGGCTTGAAATCTAGATCATAATTACTGAGGTAGATGCTCCATTTAGCTAGTCGTCCTGTTAGTCCGGGTTTTCTTAACACAGGCTTCAATGGAAAGTTAGTTACAACAGTTATAGGATGCGATTCAAAATAATGTCGTAACTTCTTAGCAGCCATAACTAACGAAAGCAAAAGTTTTTCTATAGACGAGTACTTGGTTTCAACGTCTAATAGAGTTTTACTTACATAGTAGATTGGCAATTGTCGTCCGTCGGTTTCTCGTATAAGGACTGCACTTACCGAATTAGCATTGACGGCTAGATAGAGTTGAAGAACTTCACCTTTCTCAGGTTTAGAGAGGAAGGGAGGTGATGTCATGTATTTTCTTGAGTTGTTGCAACGCCTCCTCGTGCTTATCAGTCCACTCGAATCCTTTGTTTTTTCGCAGGACATTGTAGAATAGGTGACATCGGTCGGACGACCGAGGGATGAATCTGTTTAATGTTGCTACACGACCTGTTAGACGTTGGACTTCTTTAAAATTTTTGGGCGACTGTATTTCGATAATTGCCTTGATTTGATCCGGGTTAGCTTCGATTTCTCGTCGTGTGACCACGTAACCTAGGAATTTGCCAGCTCGAACTCCAAAAGATCACTTTGTCAGATTTAACTTCATTTTTTATTCACGCAAAATGTCGAACGACTGCTTCAAATGTTCTATATGATCGTCCGTATGTTTCGATTTGACGAGCATGTCGTCGATGTATACCTCCATTTGTGTCGCCCAAATGTTCTTTGAACATCATATTCACTAGTCGTTGATACGTCGAACCTGCATTTTTAAGACCAAAAAGCATTACTTTATAACAATAAATATCTTTATCTGTCATGAAGGCTGTTTTTCCTTGATCGTCGGAATGCATCAATATCTGGTTATATCCAGAATATGCATCCATGAAGGTGAGCAATTTGTGTCCAGCTATAGCATCGACCATAGTATCGATGTGTGGCAACGGAAATGGATCTTTTGGACAGGCCTTGTTAAGGTCTGTGAAATCAACGCACACTCTCCATTTTCCATTTTACTTTTGGACGACAACAATGTTGGCGAGCCAATCTGGATATTTGACTTCTCCTATCTTTCCTGTTTTATGCAGATTATCAACTCCGTCGTTGATAACTTTATTTCTTTCAGGAGCAAATTTTCGCCTTTTCTTTTGAACGGGCTTGAATGATGGATCGACGTTGAGTTTATGGGAAATAATACTTGGATCAATACCCACCATGTCTTCGTGCGTCCATGCGAAGCAATCATAGTGATCCTACAAAAAAGAAATTAGTCTCTTTTTAAAGGATGGATCGAGTGTCGAACCTATGTAGACCATCTGATCAGGCTTATCCTGGTTTAGAATGACAGCTTCCAAACGATAATCGTCATCAGTCCCAAGAATGTCCTGGTTCTGTAATTGCTATACTGTCTGCTTCGGGGGATTCAAAGAGACTTTGTAACACTCCCTAGCAACCTTTCTTTCGCCTTTGATCTCCTTTACTCCCCATTGTGTGGGGAATTTCAAGGTTTGATGGTACGTCGAAGGTACGACTTTCATATCGTGGATCCATGGTCGCCCAAGGATAACGTTATAAGCCGATGAATAGTCAACGACGTTAAACTTCGTCTGCCTGTTGATTCCTTTAGCATATACTGGTAGTGTGATTTCCCCCATGGTATTTGTCGCTCCTCCATTACATCCAACGAGTGTAGTCGAGCGTCGGGTAATTTCGGATTTGTTGATCCCCATAGCTTTCACTGCATCAAAAAAGATAATATTAGTGGAACTACCTCCGTCGACGAGTATCCTCTTCGTCAGGCAATTTCCAATGCTCAATTGGATAATTAGTCCGTCATGATGTTTCTGGTGTACGTCGTCGAGATATGATTGGTCGAACGTTAAGGGCATAGCTTCTAACTCTGCGTCCTCCTTGGGTCTTGCCTCCTTTGGAATTGGTTGGTCGTCGGGACCGCGACTAGCATGTCTTTTAGCAGCTGAATATGTGGTCCCACAGACATCAGAACCTCTGGTAATACAATTAATCACCTTGACATGCTCTGGGGATGTGGGACACACATCCTTCTTTCCTATTAACTTTTGTAAATAACCTTTCGAGTTAAGCCAGGACAGTTCTTTCTTCAGGGCGATGCAATCATCCGTTACATGACCGAAGTCATTATGGAAATCGCACCATTTTGTTTTGTCTTTCTTATCATTGTCTTTGTCGCTTTTCTTTGGCCATCGAATGTTTTGTTGGAGTTGTTTCAGGGATGTGACGACGTCCTTAGCTGATCCAGGGAAGCCATAAGATGATATCTTAGGATACTGGATAAATTTGAAAGTTGTCGACCCTTTCTTCTCAAATCTGACATTTGAAATTTGTCTGGTAGGCTCTGATCGACCGGTCGGCTTTGGTTTGAAGTCTGGCTTTTTAATACCTAGGCCTTTCTTGTCGCTCGAGTGTTTATTTCTGAAAGCGAAGTCATCCTCGACCCTCATATGAGCGAGTGTCCTTGCTCATACATCTTCAAAGGTTTCTGGAGGATATTTCGTAAGGTCGAGATATAACCCTGAACTATCGTCCAGACCCCGTTTGTATGCTTCAATAGCTGTTTTTACGTCGCAATTTCGGATGCTGATCATTTCTGCGTTGAATCGGTTAAAATAGTCCCGGATGGACTCTCCATTTTTCTGTACGACATAGTAAAGGTCGCTCGTCTGTTTTTCCATTTTTCGGCTGCTGGCGAATTGTTGAGAAAATTGGTTCACCAATTTTGGAAAAGACCCGATGGTTTTGGGTTTGAGATTGATCAACCATTGTAACGATGCTCCAGTCAAGGTCGCCCCAAAACTTTTGCACATGCAGACTTCTTGAAACTGATACGGTATCGAGACAGTCCACATAAGTTGATTGTATTGGGCGACGTGTTCTGTCGGATCAGTGACGCCTGAATATTTTGGGGTGAAGGTCGGGATGCTATATTTCTTTGGGATGTCCACCAACGCGATCTCATCAGCGAACGGCGACGCCTGAAATCCTATACGTGGCTCGACATCAACTGGAACTGCTGCCCCCGGCAATTTGGCCAGCATCGACAAGACACGCTCATTATGCTCTTCCAGAAGCTTCAATCGTTGTGCAACGGGATCTATCGGGACACCATTTGGGACACCTAATGGAACATAACCAGATCCGTTGAAGCTAGTCTGCTGCGATGAATCAGAGGCATGTCCATTGAATGGCATAAAGGCCATAGGCATGGTTGGGATTATGAAGGTCGCAGGATTAACTGGTGGTGGACGAGAATAATTGGGCAATGGAGGTGGCACGTTCCAAGCACCGACATAAGCATTCATAGTCCCTGTCATATTGTTTCTGTTATGGTTTCTTAGATGCTCGATGGTTTCAGCTGCTTGTCGAGCCTGAGCTGTTAGGGCGTCAATACGAGCACGGGCAACAGTCAGCTCCATGTTCATCTAGGCCACAACATGATCTTGGATTCCTTGGAATGCCATTGTCCAAAACAAATGAAAAAGGGAAACACTAGAAGGAAAACGTTAGTACGTCGTAAGATTATCGAAGATTTTCTTTGGATAGGGCCCCACGATGGGCGCCAAACTGTTTATGCTAAAAATCTCCCAAGGAAAATTTAAGGTCAATGTGAAGCCTGATCCAACCAAAGAAAGTAACTCCAATAATCGTACGACAATAAAGAAAAATAAAGTAAATGAGACGAGAGAATTGGTGACGCGGAAAACCCCTGAAATGGGTAAAAACCGCGGACGAGTGTGAGTCGTCATGCACTATGGACGTCAATCAGGGACGTCGTCCTTGAGAACAACTGTTACAAGTGTAATACAATGTAAAAAAATACAATAAATTAAAGTTGGTTGTGCGTTGTGTATAATTAGACTTCGGTCGTGCGTCGTACGACAAACAACAATAGGCCTTGTGGACTTTAAGAGAAACTGAGTGAGCTTGAGAACGTAATTCGTGAGCTTCTAAGGTCTGAGAATCAGATGTCCCGAATGTGAGGTTCCATCTTCATATTTATACTCTATTTTTCTGTTGGCAAGTCTTAAATGCGTATCTTTAATAGAATAACCGTTTGATATTAATGATAGCGTCCGTTATGTCCGTTGTTATTGATGATGGCAACCGTAACAATCTTTGGTCATGAATGTCTTTTGAATCCTGCATTAAACATGATATAACGTATGTCATAAGTTAATAACTGAAATCAGGTCGTACGACAGAATTTTCCAGACGGGTTTTAAGTCGTTTAGTCGGGGTCGCCTACTGGAAGGGTGTCGGTTATCGCTGGTCGTACGACGGTGGACTGTTGGAATTTCTACCCAAACAATTGTATTTCCTGAAAAAATAAACATGCCAAAATACGATAAAAATACAGATGTTTTTAACAATACAAAAGTAATACTTATTACAAAATCTCTGTATTCCTATCTAGTACGAGGCATGAAAGCAGAACACTGCTCCGTAAGTGCTTTCTATCAAGCTTACTCGTCAAATGTCTCTTTTTGTTGTTGCTCCAACATTTCCGTCTTTTTTTGTTCACTATCCAGCTGGCTCAGCAAGTGCTCCCGATTTGTCGGATTACCATCGAGCACCGGAGTAAATAAATAATTTTTTTTATTTAATTATTAAATTCAATGGTGTATTACATGTGAAATTTTGGTTTGTTAGAAAATATATATTCTCATAGTCGGATAATCGCCGGTGATCTGTCGAAATCACCAACAAATTATGGCCAACAATGATGTTGGTCGGTGAAAGTCAGATTTCTAGCCTTGATTTGTTGCCAAAATTTATAATCTATATATAGGGTACAAAAATTGGGGATAGAAATATATTAGACAAATCAAGCATTGAACGAGCAATAAGTCACGAACGAATTTGGTGAGTATTAATTTACGAGATTAAGATCAGCTTTCCACATTGATATACGAATTAATTATATATTTATTGACTGTTTACCAAATTTTCTATTAAGTCCTGTATGGATAAATGTGTCTGTCTGGATAAATTGATGTTGTTTACTTTTTTATCTGAATTAACAGTCTGAATAACAGAAATGACCAATTTACCCCTGAATATTAATTTTAAGTTGTTTTATAAATTGTTGTTTATTTTTTAAGCCATATATTCATAAATTCATTGATATAATCCAAAAATCAAACAAAAATTCATTAAGTACTTAAACTTCCAAGTTCAAACACAATGTAGCCAATTCAAACAAAAAGTAGCAAGTTTGAAATCGATATTGTAGAAATCATGGTTACAAAAATCTACATTGCAGAAATGTCGAGCAGTTATGGAGAAGAAACAAGTATCGAACAAAAATCGACTGAAAAAACGAGTAAGGAACAACAATCGATTGAAAAAAACAAGTATGGAACAACAATCGACTGAAGAAAACAAGTATGGAACAACTATCGACTTAAGAAATAAGTATGGAACAACAATCGACTGAAGAAACAAGTATGGAACAACAATCGAGTATGGAGAAGAAACAAGTATCGAACAATCAGTAAAATCATTACCTTTGGAGAAATCGACCAAAGGAAATTATTGTCTAGGGTTGAAATCGAACCATCAGTGAATTGAAATAGTGTAATCTAACCAGCAATGAACTCGAAGCAGTTAAATCGAACGAGCGGTGAAGGTGAAATCGAAATCGAACAAGTAGTGAAGGTGAAATCGAGCAGCTAGGTTTTTATTGTGTGATTATTGTGTAGGAGGGTAGGCATGTCTTTATTTTTAAAGGGTATAAATGTCAAAAATGTGTCTTAATGGGGACAACATATCTTTCCCCTACTTAGTGAATAAGCCGGAAATGTCTGCGCGAATAAGCCGGTTTTGTCATTAAGCCCCAAGTAAACACACCAAATGTCTGCGAGAATAATCCGGTTTTGTCATTAAGCTCATTAAGCCCCAAGTAAACACCCCCTGAGACTTATTGGTGACCCCAAGGCCAGTAGGCCACCAAATTTGCAACAATTGTCGCTTAAACCAGGTTGGGTTTAGGGGTGTAAACGGGTTGATTAGCGTGTTATTTGAGTACGACTGGAAAAAAGTAATTTGAGGCTCAAGCTCGAATAATTTTTTTAAAGTTGGGTTCGAGCTCAATATGCTCGTATAATTACGACCTCGAAATCGAGATCGATTAACTCATTTTTTGTTCAAACTCGATGACTTTTATGTTTTGCTTTATATAACTTAGAAACATCTAAATATGTTTGGTTCGAAAAAAGTGTATGTTCGAATGACTCAGTTCGACTTGACTTGTAAAGTTTAATCAAGCTTTTAAACAAGCCAAGTCGAACATTAGTGGTAAGGAGCTAGACTCGTTAAGTTAAACAGGCTTTATTTTCTGTTCATGATCAACTTGAGCTCGAGAACTATAAAGCTCTAGCTTGAGTAGCACATTAAAAACTCAAATTTTTTACACCCATAGTTGGGTTGGTCAATTTGAAGACATTTGAACAACCCAATCAACTAGTGCGGCTTGAAAAACCTCAATCCACTAAACAATATTTAAAAAATAACCCAATGTAGTGGAATTTTCGGGTTGTGACATAATATCAGCAATACAACAACATACTTAATAATCATTAGGCACTAGTACTAGTTTATTGACATTTTATGCTACATGGGGAACAAAGAAAAACCTAGAGATCAAAGGCAACACTAACGACATTTCTAAGAGAAGATGCTTATAACATAAAAGAGAGGCATTGGGTTTATTGGGATGTGTTGGGTTCAAATAATCCTAACCCAATTAATACCTACGGTTTGAAATTCTTTCTACTTAATCAAGCATCAAATGGCTTTGGGCTAGGTTGGTAGGGTTTTCGTGCACCATTAGTGTTGACTTCATTGGTGTGTAAATACCTATTTTTGGATCAAATTTTTCTAGAAGAAGAGAATAAACCCATCTTACAAGGAAGCCACTGCCCGTTTCTTAAGTTCTTTACGTAGTGCCAGGTGATTGGTTAACCGTGCATGGTCCATGAGAGGAGAAACACCTAATAAAATGTTGGAAATCGAATTATGAATGAGAAGTCATGAAATCATAATTTTAATCGAGTATTAAAGGAGCAGATCACGACCAAGTTGTGAGGTTGGTTCTAGTTTAAAAAGAATTGTCATGTTTCTTAGAGACAGAAAAAGAGTTCTTGGAGACTCAGGAGGCTAGTAGATGGTGGTGGGAATATGCCGTTAGGGTAGATGGGAGGAGTGGAATTAAAGAGGTAGAGGATAGGGTATACGGTTAGGTAGTGGGTAGTTAAGTTACAAGAATGCTGAGTGTAACACCCATAAATTTGGAAATAACAACTAATTTAAAATTTTCATCAATACATCACATGAAGAATAAAGATCCCTTTCTACAAATCAATACTTGGAATACCTCAAATGTAATTCTAAATTTAACTTCAACAAATAACCACTCAAATCTTATATAAAGACTAAACAAAGATCGGGTGTCACTAAAGCCAAAAAGAACGATTGTTATCTCCAAATGTGCGAAAGACATCATTCAATAGCTACATCCTTCCCAAGCATCTAAATGGCATTCAACACTTCACGTTGCTGCATGTGACATTCCCCAACTAAGACCTGATGCACATGCCGACAAATAAAAAGGGTTAGGCTTAACGCCTAGTGAGTTCAAGAGTTTTCAACATGAATAAAGATTTTGTTAAAAAAGAAATAATACAACTTAAAACACAATCTTTCATAATGATTTACTTTAAATATGAAAATGACTCGTTCTCCAATAACATTCATTTTTAAGGATGAACACCCCAATACAAAACATTCTTTATAAAGTGATGCAACCCAAAACCCACTCAAAACGTGAATAGGAAACGGACTACCAATTCATCAAAAAATGGATAAAACTTTATATCCTGAAACACCCAAAACACGGGTGAGGCCTAATACTCAACTCATAAATCATGGAAGGCAATCCATATAAATATAATATGTCACCAAAAACATGGAACTAAATTCAATACTCACGCGACCATAAAATGGAACGAAATCCAAATGTTAAAGCATGGTCAATTTAATATCCAAAATACTGCTGGCCGACAACGGGGGAGACCCGTATCCATTGAGAGTAGAGGAACACAAAAGTATGCCACTAAAACAATGTTAATCGTATGACACTTCACAACATGAAAGCCTAAGTGTCCTTACGATTCCTTTCAAGCTACACCTCAAGAGACAACTGACCTTGGAGATCGTTACCATGAATACCACCCTGAAGGCCCGACACACTTAAGGACTACCTCCAAGGCATTACCTCAAAGTAGCAAAGGCCCAAACACCCTTCAACATAATGGCATAACCGGACTAAGCCCTCCTAGTGTACACTTGAAGGGTTCAGGTCATAAAACATGGGTCCCGGGGTCGAAATACCCAATTGACCATCAAATAAAGACTAACTTTGTGAACTCAAGATCTAAAGATTCTAGAGAGAGAAAGCTAGAGAGAGAAAGTAAATAGGGAGCCAAAAGTAGTTATTTATTCAAGATATGAAAATATATTCTCTTATTCTTAAAAACAACTAAGTCAAGGGCTTATATACCCACAAGGTAAAATAAATACAAAGGTTACAACTAAAAATGATCTAACAATCTCCCCCTTTGTAACCTTTGGCACCGAGCTCTAAAATCAAGAAAATCTTCTGATATCCACTTGAGCTTCAAGGCGACGTAAAGCATTTCAAAAGTTGATTCGGTCTTGAATTACATCAATTGCCTTCTCCAATCTCAATAACTCCTTGTTTCCTTCCTTTTGTGGATAAAAATTGAATCTCTGTCTGTTTGCCACATTCTGCTTTTCATAATTCAACTTCTGAATTAGATGCATCTTGATAAGCTTCAAAGTTCCATCAGAATACTTGCAGACTTCTTCAAATCTCATAAAACAATGACGACCCTTCAAGTTTCTGTACACCACACCATACGGTTCATCAACAACAGTATATAATAAGAAACTTTCAATGTTATTGAGCTTCTGTTTTGGCTTGTGCAAGTTGACCGTAGGTTGATGATTTTCAACACCCAACTGAAAGTCAAATATGCTATAAAAGCGAATTGTTCTGATAATATGTCTTCTGACAGTGTTGAAGGCTCTATTCATATCATCTGATCGTTCATTGAGAGAGCTGAAGAAATTGAATAGAAACTCAATATCATCCACATGAACTTCATTAAAATCTGCTTCTGTGAAGGTATAGTCTTTGCAGTCTCTTCGTTGAACAGTGAAATTAGAAACCCAGATGTTGAATATGTTGAACATGGAAACACATTTAACTTGTACAATCCCTTCTCAGAATATACTGTTTCTTTCCCTTGTCTCAAATACCTCATGGCCATCAAATAGTTCTGTTTAACAAGATCAGACTCTTTTTCAATGCCCAAGAAAAACTCAATACTCAAAGCAGTCTTGTGTTTCACAAAAATACTTCGGTGAGTATCTTCAAGGTATACATTTCGAAACACCTGTCTCATATCTCTAGCCTCAAACCTTTGTCGTCTATGCTCCCTTGAAATAAGAATTCCTGAAGATCTAAGGTTTTCTGGAATAAAATCAGGAGCCATATAATTAGGATCAACTGACTTACCAGATTTACTTGTTGGAGCTCGAGGAATCTTGGTAGGTGGAATCACAACTGGAATAGACACATTAGAAACAATTGCTGGAGGCTCAGAGACAACTGAGGTAGAAGATATAAGAGTTGTAGAGACAACCAGAGGATTTGAAACTGCTTCAGACTGAATCTGAGAAGAATCATCTTGTGGAGAATTTTGTTCATTGTGAAAAGGGAATCTAACTTCTTGAGATGAAAGATCTGCATACAATACATCAGCATCACTATCATCATCATCTTCTTCTTCTTCTTCTTTGACTTTCCAAAAGCTTTCAAACTTGGCATCAATTTCATTTTCAGAATCCACATCAATAATATTTTCGTAAGATGCTCTGAAATTCTCAAACGCTTCAACCTCAGTCATATTCACAGATTTTGGTATAACAGAAGAAGCTGGCTCAGAATCTGGATCAACATAAAGTACCAGCTGTAAATTGTTTTCTGTAGAAATGTCAGTCTCTGGAAGATTTACTTTGCTCAACATGTCTTCAAACATAGACTGCATTTCTGTTTCTGCTTCTTTAGGCTTTTCTTTATCAGCAGAGCATGTTTCACTTGGAGCAGTTTCTGCTTTATTTTCTTTAGAAAGATCAGATGCAGACTCATCCAAGCGTCTCTTTTTCTCCCCCTCATGATCAGGTTGAGAATCATCATGATCATGTGAACGCTTGTTAGATGGTCCAGCTTCAGCACGACACGAGACATTTGGAACCTGCAAGTGTTGAGCAATAGCAAAAACAGTGGATTGCAATTGACCCAAACCTAACTGTACCTCATCTCTTAATTTCTCAAAGTCTGATCGTAAAGCAAAGAGAGAATCTTCAGTTGTAGGTGGTCGAAATGATGGCTGAAAAGATCTGAGAAGAGACAAAAGATCGATCGACTGTTGATTTGCTGGAGCCATAGATGCAAGTCGAGCTCTTAAGTGCTCAGCTACTTCCTGAACAGAAAGATCATCAATACGAGGGCCTGCAGGAGTAGAAGAGGAAGATACACCCGCAAAAGTTGATGACATAGTAGCACATGAAACCATTTGGGCAGAAGAAGATAGACGAACCGATGACATAGTAGATGACGAAAAGATCGGTGCAGATAGTGAAGGTGCAGAACCCAGAGCTGCTGAATGAGAAAGATGAAGTTCTATGGGTTTGCCGGTCAACAACTGTGGAGGGATAATAGAAGGATCAATATTTGACAGATTTCCTTGCAGAAACGCCTCCATCCTGGCTAATTGAGTATCTCTTTCTGCATCCATAGAAGCCTTTGTTGTCCGTAGAAGATTATGAACAATGTCTAGTTTTGAAGAAGAGTGCAAACCAGAAGAATTGGACACCATAGCCAATGCTGAATCAGTGGTAGATACAACAACAGTAGAAGATTCATGAGCAGCAGAAAATTTCTTCAGTGAAAGATCAAGCTCGTCTACAGCAAGATGGCCAACACTTGGATTTATTGGAACAGACTCATCATCAGAACCTTCTTGATTGGATTGAAAATCAACAAACTCTTGATTATCATCATCAGCATGTAATTCCTCAAGTTCATCTTCAATGACAAAGTGAATATCTGAACCTGATTCAGGGAATGCCTGTTGTTGTTTCTGAATTTGCTCTGCAACTTCTTGAACTTCATCAACATGTTCCTCTGCAACCTGGTCTTGAACTTGTCATTGTATTTGAGCAACTTGAGCATCTGCATCAGCATTCTCTGCCTGTGGAATCTCGTAATCATGATCTAGCATGTATTCGACCACAGCTTCATTTGTCAAATCTGCATAATTCACGATAAGACTTGCTGGAATGGGCATCCATTGATCTTCATTCGTAAACGTATGCTTTTGAATCTGGAAGTATTTACACTGATAATCGGCAATGCGAGGCCACTGTGTGCGAGCAGGAAAATTCTCTGTGCTATCCATAATGCTCCGAACAAAGATCTTCAAAAATCGCAAAAACGGCACAAACTTTCTCCTATTGTTTGTCTCTTTAGCATATACAACTTCTGAAAGACCAGTCCAGATGGCCAAAGTATAATCGATATGAAGATCGTGAATAACACAGTAGAATAGCTTCAGAATCGGCATGCTTGTGCTATCTGTACCAGTAGCCTTTGAAGTTAAGCACCGATTGAATATAGAGAAGAAATCATACCAGTGAGGTGGAAGCTTAGCCTTGTGAAACTGAGTCACTTTCCTGAGTTCACCATTATAACCAAGTGTAATAATGCCATCAAGAACAGTTTGATCAGAAGGGAACGGATCATAAGCAACTTTGCCTGGTCTGGAATCAGGGCCTGGAAATTGTAGAAGCACACGTAACCTTATGAAAGTAAGCCGAGATTCAAACTGATCGACATTTATCAGGAAATGTGGAGGATTTACTTTATCATTCTTTGTAATATAGTGCCAGGCTTGCTGCACATATACCTCAGGAACATCAACTGTTTTTGTCAACGCATAAACAAGGGGATGTCCTCTTAAATTTATTTCACCACACCACGTATGTTCAGATGTCCAAAATCAATATAATGATTATTGCCCTTGTATGGAAGGAAGTGAGAATGATGCAGAAAATCATCCGGAACTAGTCCTTGAGCAGATTGATCAGCTGTTGTGGAAGGCTGAGAAGGCGTAGGACGAAGCCTAGAAATCTGTTCTTGATCATTAAGATGATCTAAAAGATCATTCTCATCTTGTTGTACTTGAACATCAGCCATTAAGTCTGAAAAGTAAGCATAGTTAAAAAGTTAGGACATAATTGTTGGGAACTGAAGAATTCATCAAGTATATGGTAGTGATGGACAAAGTGCCTGAACCAATTTCAGCAGAACCTGTAGGAGTTAAGCCTCCTGAGGTCATTCTCTGGGATACATTGACAGTGGATGGAAAGGAATACATAAGGCTGAAAAGAAAGGATGAAAAGTATGAAGTGTTCAACACATGGGCAAAAACAAGGTGAAGTGATCAAGAAAGATAACAGTAAAAAGGAAATGAGCAAAGACAAAGGAAAAGCAAAGATGGTAGAATCTGATCAACCAATCAAAAAGCAAAGGTTGGTTGAATCAGATGAAGCCCTAGCTAAAAAGATGCAGGAGGATTTTGAAAAAGAAGAAAGAGTTCAGATGGAAAAGGACAGGGAAATGGCAAAAGCTCTAGCTGCTGAACTGAATGAAGCTTATCAACAGAGTATGGCAACTGAAATTGCACAGAAGAAAGCTGCAAGTATGAAGAAATCAGTAGTGAAAACAGCTGCAAAGAAGAGAAAACCCTCAAAGACATTCCTAGGTACCCAAGAGAGAAACAAGATGATTATATTTCTTAAAGGTGCTGTAGGAGTCAAAAAGGAGATGTTCTCCAAAATGTCTTTTGAGAAGATCAAAGAGCTCTATGATTCAGAGATGTTAAAGCTTCAGGGAAATGAAACTGCTAGGGTGGAGATGGAGAAGAGAATAAAAGAAAGTAATGATTTTGATTGTCAAAAGCCATTTCCAGATGAGCAAGAAACACCTCCTAAGAAAGAGTCCACTCTGGGAGAAAGTCTAAGAACTTTAAAGAGAACAAAAATGATGGCAAGGAGAAAGCCAATCAAGAAGCCTAAAGTATCTGAAGAAGAGGCTAAGAAGGTTGCTGAAGAAGAAGGGGCACCTGAGTCATCTAAACAGACAGAGCCAGCTAACACTGATGATGTAAATTTGTATATGGTAGTGATGGACAAAGTGCCTGAACCAATTTCAGCAGAACCTGTAGGAGTTAAGCCTCCTGAGGTCATTCTCTGGGATACATTGACAGTGGATGGAAAGGAATACATAAGGCTGAAAAGAAAGGATGAAAAGTATGAAGTGTTCAACACATGGGCAAAAATTGTCAGAACATGTTCTAGATCAGATCTTGAAGAGATGTTTGAGATAGGAATGAAGTTGTATGCAGATATTCTAAAGGCTCCAGGAATTTCAATTACAAAACTGGTAATGGGGTATCTGTTTATGATGTTCAAACCTGAAGAAGTAGAGCACTTGATCAAGGATGTCTTCAAATCAATAAACAGTTGGACTCTATATGAAATTAGTGGAGTATATACAGTGACTTTGGATTTAAATCACACTGAATACTTTCTAGTGGACAGAGTGTATAAACATAGCAGATTGAAGCTACATGCCATGCTGAAGAAAAAGTTAAGGTGTGTTCCAGATTCAGAAATGGCTAAATACTTGATTCAAAGAACCATCAATCAGAGTTTGGGATTGGATGCAAACACTGGAATTTAGGCCATGATAGAGTTTTGGGAGCATCTTGAAGATTAATTCTGAAGAACTTGACTTCTCTTCCTAAAAGTCAAGTTAGGGGGAGATTGTTGGGAACTGAAGAATTCATCAAGTATGGTTAATACTGCTGGTTCAAAGTTACTACTGCTAGAAGACTTAAAGGTTAATACTGCTGAGTGTTACTACTGCTAGTACTATTAATACTGCTAGTCATAGTTAGTGCTGCTTGAACAAAGTTAGTACTGCTTAGCTAGTTAGTACTGCTAGTAGTTAGTGCTGCTTAGTAGTTAATGCTGCTAGAAGAAGTTAATGCTGCTGATCATGGTTAGTGCTGCTAAAGAGATTCGGATGGAAAGAATGACAGCTGGATAATCTGAAGATTATGGAAGCTTATAGATATACATGGAAGATATACTGAAGATATTTTATTTATTGTAATTATCTTTGTATTCAGTATATATATTGTATAGTTTAGAATAATGAGTTAACTTTTGTTTTTATTCTTTTAGAGAGAAAATCAACCTCAAGGCATAGATCCTAATTCTAGAGAAGTAGAATTCGTATTGGTGAGCCTGTTCATCAATATTGAGGTTGAGTGAGTAATCTTGTAACTTCAAAGCATTCAATACAAGTTTACAGTTTGTTGATTATATTCTGTTTTGGTTTTCTGTTTCATTAAATATCAAAGTGTTATTCCGCAAACTTCTTTGATATTGTTTCTGAGAATTAATTCTTGTTGAGAATTCGATCCTGACAAGTGGTATCAGAGCAAGTATTCTCAGAAACCTGCAATCATCATTCTTCCTTGAAATCAGAAATCATCAATGGCTAAAGTTTCAGATTCTTCAAGCACAGAAATCCCCACAGAGGTAATGTCTAATCTTTGCTCTAAAACTTGTATGGAAACTGTTAAAAGGTACAGGGATCACAACCAGACAATGAGTGATGACCTTAAAAGATTAGAGAGAGATATAAAAGACTATGTAAGAATTGTTGAGAGTTTTGAGGAACAGATCAAGAGTTTCCAAGCCAATGAGCTTCAACACTCTTATGACTCAAACTACTGGAAGTGGGAGAAAGATCAGTATGAGTCTAAGCTTAAACAGAAAAAAGAGGAGAATGAGAAGATAAAGAGTGAGTTTGAGAAAGCAAAGCTGGATATTGAGAAATTTTCCAATGCTTCTAAAGCAATGGACTCTTTGCTCCAAACTCAAATCCATGACAAACTTAGAAGAGGAATAGTTTATAACACCACACCACCACCATACAACAACAATTACATCCCTCCTATATCAGACTTGCTAGAGACCAAGGATAGGAAGGAATTATCTAATGGAGCCACTAAGGTAGATCCATTAGAAAAAGTGGTAGTTGAAACAGACTCTGAAGAAGATTACTCTAATAATAAGAGTAAGGAGAACACTGTGAGTGGTGAGATTCCCCTAGAAAATCACATTATCACCAATGAGGGATGTGGAAAGACTTGGGTCAAATCTAAGGACATAGAAAAGACAGAGGGAAAGTCTGGTAAGGTCCACTACAAACAGACAACAGTTGTGAATCCTGTCCCTTGCAAACAGTGTACTTGCAATAAATCTGAGCCCCAAAAACATAATAAAAGGAGGGGAAATCAAAGAAACTGGAATAATCAGTGGGCACAAAAACAAGGGGTTGATCTGAGTAAAATCAATAGACCAAAACCTTGTTTTATCTGTGGAAAGCTTAATCATGTTGCCAAATACTGTTATTTCAATCCTATCAACCAAAGAGTTAATTTTCAAAGACAAACTCAAAACTCCTTTGGTTATAGGAAGCAAGAAAGGAATCAAATGGCTGAGAACAGAGCACCTAAAAAGTCTCATGTTCAAAACAAGTTTGCTAAAACTAAGAAAAATATTTCAAATAAACAAAGGAGTAACTTAAAGACAAAGAAAGCAAACAACTTTGCTCAAGTTTGGGTTCCAATTGCAAAGAAACCTGTTAGTACTGCTAACCAAGTTAGTACTTCTAACAAGGTTAGTGCTGCTTCTAGTAGTAATGCAGCCAAGCCTATAATCTTGACAAAGTACTCCAGTCATGAGATTCCTAAACAACTCATTCAGACCAAACTGACAGATTATATTAATGAGAAAGGTCAACCCAAGACCACTTTGGCTTGGGTTCCATCAAAGACTAACTGATTTATCAAGTGTGCAGGGCAACCAAAAGCTCAACAGGAAGAGCATTTGGAATGAAGATAATGGTTGCTCTTGGCACATAACAAGGAACATGGACTGCCTTCAAATTCTTTAAAAGATTTGATGGAGGACATGTTACTTTTGATCCAGCAGAAGGTAAGAAAAGTGAAAAAGGTTGCTAATACTGAAAGGTAGTTAGTACTTCTAGTTCAGTGAATACTGTCAGTCTGTGTTAATGCTGCTGGTATGTGTTACTACTGCCAGTCTGTGTTAATGCTGCTGATAAGTGTTACTACTGCTAATGTAAGTTTTCTATACCTAAAAATGATCTTCAATGATTTAATGTCAAACCTGGATATCAATCAAAAAGTTTTTATCTGTATCCAAGGTTTGTACAAGAAGTACTTAATAATGAATTGACGGACATACCTCACTTTGATGAGGTATATGTACCTAAACCCCCTAAAGGCAAGGTTTTCTCCAATATGAGAAGATCTGCTGGGGACTCCGAAGGAGTTGACACCCCATTGTTCTCTACAATGATGGTGGTGTCCCAAACCAATGAAGGTATGGCAGCAGGGTCAAGGCCCCCATTAGACCAACCCACTGCTAGCCAAGCCCAACCTTCCCTCTCAAAATCAATTCCCCAGTCCCTTCTTGAAAAACCAACCTCTCCAATCACACAAACTTACAAGAGGAAATAGGTAAAGAAGGCTCCTTCCCTTCTTGTACCATTACCCACTAAGCCTATAAGCCCTCTAAGGGAGAATTCTCCCCTAGAGAATATCCAAAGGGAAACCACAAGGGTGTCTCCCAACCCAAAGGAGGTGCTCTCTGAGGAGGAGGTAGAGCATATGGGTGATGAGGCTGCCACTACTCCTGCTAGTACAGAGGAGGAAAGTGGTAACATCAATAAGACCTCCCCCATGGCAACTTTGAATGAGCAATCATTTGAAGGTCCCTGGTGCCAAGAAACCACAGGAGTGGATAGTGCTTCTGCAAAACAGAAGACTTCCACTAATAAAATATCCAATGATCCTTCAAAGGAGGGTAACACTTCTGGAAAGGGTGAGGACAGATATACGTACTATGAATTGATGGAAACAATGGGGAACATCAATCAAGATGTTCTCAAACAACGCAAAGATATTGAAGAAATGAAGCTAGTCATTCTGTCACAACAAGAACAGATTGCTAAGCTGAAGAGGATGGTGGTTAGTCTGGTACAAAGGAAGCAGAGAAAGCAATTCCACCTAAGGAGAAGGAAGTCTGAAAATGATGCTCCCAAAAAGGGGGAGATCAACATGGAAGAAGTCACAAGAAAGGAGGAGATTGATAGAGAAAAACTTGAGGTTGAGGGGGAGCAGGAAGCAGAAACACAAACAGACTCAGTGCCAAAAGAATCAAAAGAAGCAGCAGAAACAGTTACTACTGCTGACATTAATAAAGCAGCAGAAACTGTGAAAGAAGTTTTAACAGATCTTGAGATTGCAGAAACCTTACTAAAAGCCAAGAATGATACTCCCAAGGTCACTTCAAAGACCAAAGGTGTAATCATAAAAGAACAAGGTGAAGTGATCAAGAAAGATAACAGTAAAAAGGAAATGAGCAAAGACAAAGGAAAAGCAAAGATGGTAGAATCTGATCAACCAATCAAAAAGCAAAGGTTGGTTGAATCAGATGAAGCCCTAGCTAAAAAGATGCAGGAGGATTTTGAAAAAGAAGAAAGAGTTCAGATGGAAAAGGACAGGGAAATGGCAAAAGCTCTAGCTGCTGAACTGAATGAAGCTTATCAACAGAGTATGGCAACTGAAATTGCACAGAAGAAAGCTGCAAGTATGAAGAAATCAGTAGTGAAAACAGCTGCAAAGAAGAGAAAACCCTCAAAGACATTCCTAGGTACCCAAGAGAGAAACAAGATGATTATATTTCTTAAAGGTGCTGTAGGAGTCAAAAAGGAGATGTTCTCCAAAATGTCTTTTGAGAAGATCAAAGAGCTCTATGATTCAGAGATGTTAAAGCTTCAGGGAAATGAAACTGCTAGGGTGGAGATGGAGAAGAGAATAAAAGAAAGTAATGATTTTGATTGTCAAAAGCCATTTCCAGATGAGCAAGAAACACCTCCTAAGAAAGAGTCCACTCTGGGAGAAAGTCTAAGAACTTTAAAGAGAACAAAAATGATGGCAAGGAGAAAGCCAATCAAGAAGCCTAAAGTATCTGAAGAAGAGGCTAAGAAGGTTGCTGAAGAAGAAGGGGCACCTGAGTCATCTAAACAGACAGAGCCAGCTAACACTGATGATGTAAATTTGTATATGGTAGTGATGGACAAAGTGCCTGAACCAATTTCAGCAGAACCTGTAGGAGTTAAGCCTCCTGAGGTCATTCTCTGGGATACATTGACAGTGGATGGAAAGGAATACATAAGGCTGAAAAGAAAGGATGAAAAGTATGAAGTGTTCAACACATGGGCAAAAATTGTCAGAACATGTTCTAGATCAGATCTTGAAGAGATGTTTGAGATAGGAATGAAGTTGTATGCAGATATTCTAAAGGCTCCAGGAATTTCAATTACAAAACTGGTAATGGGGTATCTGTTTATGATGTTCAAACCTGAAGAAGTAGAGCACTTGATCAAGGATGTCTTCAAATCAATAAACAGTTGGACTCTATATGAAATTAGTGGAGTATATACAGTGACTTTGGATTTAAATCACACTGAATACTTTCTAGTGGACAGAGTGTATAAACATAGCAGATTGAAGCTACATGCCATGCTGAAGAAAAAGTTAAGGTGTGTTCCAGATTCAGAAATGGCTAAATACTTGATTCAAAGAACCATCAATCAGAGTTTGGGATTGGATGCAAACACTGGAATTTAGGCCATGATAGAGTTTTGGGAGCATCTTGAAGATTAATTCTGAAGAACTTGACTTCTCTTCCTAAAAGTCAAGTTAGGGGGAGATTGTTGGGAACTGAAGAATTCATCAAGTATGGTTAATACTGCTGGTTCAAAGTTACTACTGCTAGAAGACTTAAAGGTTAATACTGCTGAGTGTTACTACTGCTAGTACTATTAATACTGCTAGTCATAGTTAGTGCTGCTTGAACAAAGTTAGTACTGCTTAGCTAGTTAGTACTGCTAGTAGTTAGTGCTGCTTAGTAGTTAATGCTGCTAGAAGAAGTTAATGCTGCTGATCATGGTTAGTGCTGCTAAAGAGATTCGGATGGAAAGAATGACAGCTGGATAATCTGAAGATTATGGAAGCTTATAGATATACATGGAAGATATACTGAAGATATTTTATTTATTGTAATTATCTTTGTATTCAGTATATATATTGTATAGTTTAGAATAATGAGTTAACTTTTGTTTTTATTCTTTTAGAGAGAAAATCAACCTCAAGGCATAGATCCTAATTCTAGAGAAGTAGAATTCGTATTGGTGAGCCTGTTCATCAATATTGAGGTTGAGTGAGTAATCTTGTAACTTCAAAGCATTCAATACAAGTTTACAGTTTGTTGATTATATTCTGTTTTGGTTTTCTGTTTCATTAAATATCAAAGTGTTATTCCGCAAACTTCTTTGATATTGTTTCTGAGAATTAATTCTTGTTGAGAATTCGATCCTGACAATAATCAATCTGAAAGAACCAAGAGAGGTTGTCGGTTGTAGAACAAACCGAAAATCGAAAAATTCGGTTGAAACAAGAACCGAAAAGCAAGGTTCTCGGTTGCACCAAGAACCGAGAAGAGAGGTTCTCGGTTATAACATAGACCGAGAATTGAGCTTATCGGGTATGGGTTGGACCGAGAAGCAAAGATTGCAAAAAATAGAGTGAACCAAGGAGTGAAGTTCTCGGTTGAAAGGAAGTTCTCGGTTATTGAAGGAGCCGAGAAGTGAAGTTCTCGGTTGATGAGGGAACCGAGAAGTGAAGTTCTCGGTTTATGAGGGAACCGAGAAGTGAAGTTCTCGGTTGATGAGGGAACCGAGAAGTGAAGTTCTCGGTTGATGAGGGAACCGAGAAGTGAAGTTCTCGGATATTGAGGGAACCGATAAGTGAAGTTCTCGGATATTGAGGAGACCGAGAAGTGAAGTTCTCAGGTATGGAGAGGACCGAGAAGGATACTTTCTCGTTCCAGATTAGAACCGAAAGAACCCCCTTTGCTCCCCCTACAAAAATGCATACAAAAAACCTTTTAATCGAAGCATAAGAGTAGAAAAACATACCTGTAATGCTGAAATTCGTTAAATCAAAAGACAATAATCGACTTAAACTCTAGAAGAACAAATCGATTCGAAGACTCCCCCTGAACTTCACCACCACCGAAGTTGAATCGGCAAACCACAAATGTTCTAGAAGAATCGGCGAACCACGAAACACACAAATGTATTCAAAATGTTTCGAAAACAATTGAAAATTGGAAATAGAACTGGAACCGGGTTTTCAATGAATAGTGATCTTGAAAATGGAGAAGATGAATAGTAACTTTGAAAATGAAGAAGATGAACAGTGACCTTGGGAAAAGTGATATTTGAAAAGAAATTAAAGAACCGGGTTTTTAAGAAAAGCACAAAAAAAAAAATTTAAAATATTGAGAAAAGAAAATCATTTCATATTACATCAACATTTTTAGAAAATAAAATTGAACAAGATTTTGTAATTACTGAGTATTTTAAAGAATAAAAAAATAATTGACAAATAAAATTTGACCTAATAAAATTTTCATAAAGTAAACCATCTAATGAAATCCTATGCATGCTTTTGGAACTATAGACATGTATTATTGCATAAAGAGTTTATATAAGTTCGAAAACAAAGATTTTCATCCTTCTAATAGGTGGACAAACATGAGAAAAAATGACCAGTCTTAAGAAAAATATACTTCACTATATAAGAGTAAAAGCAGCTGTTACTCACACAAAAAAATAGAACTTTCATAGATTTACAGGTTTATCACATCTTAGCAGTTCCACCAAGTATCATGAGATGTTGTGCTCATTGGCATCTTTTTGTACAGTGTGCACATTGGCATCTTCAAATGAGTGTGCTCTTATAACATCTTTTGCATTTGTGCACTTTGGCATCTTTTTAACCAGAGAGTTTAGTAAGCCTAAGAAAACATCGTAAACATAACTTTCTATCTGATCCTATAGTAGGTTTTCTGATCAGTCGCTCCCAGACCATAGCCTTAGGGGACTAGGTGACAAGCACCCCTCGGAACTTACTTACCCAGATCAGAAAGGCTATATCGATATTCCCTAAGCCCATTCATATCAGTAGAACATGACTTTCTAACTGGTTTTATAGCATAATTTCTGATCGACCGCTCCCAAACCGTAGCCTTAGGGGGTCAGATGTCAAGCACCCCGCGGATCTTACTCTTCCAAACCAGAAAGGTCACAGATATGAACTATCAAACTAAATGATTTCTGTATTACGAAATATGAATTATTTTATCATCTCAATCACTAGGATCAACTAACTAATTAGTTTAGCCTATATCTCCATAATCATCCATAAAATTTGTATAATAAGGCCTTGATGACTATTATATATTGACCTACTTATCTTAAAACACATATCAAAATTTTCATGAAGTGGACCATTCGAGATCAGAAATTTTGAAATTAGAACAAATACCACTCATTTATAAACAATAAACTTGTAAATATTTCCTAGGCATGCACAGGCAATCAAAAGATAGAAAATTTATAAAAATTCTATTCTGTTAAACAATATTTGTTAATCATTTTGAATCTTTAAATTAAGCATTCCAATTTTCGACAGAAGAAAATTAAAGCGTTTTTCATCCAATGCTTTAGTAAAGATATCAGCTAATTGATACTCAGTAGGTACAAAATAAAGTTCAATCGTACCTTCTTCGACGTGATGCTTTATAAAGTGACATCTCATATCAATATGCTTTGTTTTAGTGTGCTGAACCGGGTTTACAGAAATAGCAATGGCAGACTTGCTGTCACAGTAGATTGGTATCTTGTTATAATTCATCCCATAGTCCCGCAGCTGTGTTTTCATCCATAACACTTGAGCACAGCAGCTTGCAGCGGCCACATATTCTGCTTCAGCAGTACTGATTGACACACAGTTCTGTTTCTTTGATGACCAACTAATCAAACAATCTCCCAAAAACTGGATATGCCCGGAAGTGCTTTTGCGATCAATATGATTACCTCCGTAATCTGCATCTGAAAAAGCTGTTAATGAATAATCAGATGATTTAGGATACCACAAACCTAGATATGGTGTTCCTTTGATGTAACGGAAGAGCCGCTTTACAGCTAACAGATGAGAATCCTTTGGATTCGCCTGAAATCGTGCAAGTAAGCATGTTGAAAACATGATGTCCGGTCTACTAGCAGTTAAATACATTAGAGATCCTATCATGGCTCTGTAAGTCTTGATGTCAACAGCTTTTCCATCTGGGTCTAAGCCTATCTTTGCACCATGAGCCATTGGAGTTCCAATGCTTTTAGATTTATCCATATTGAACTTCTTCAGAATGTCAAAGACATATTTGGCTTGATTGATGAAAATCCCATCTGAAAGTTGCTGAACATTGAGTCCGAGAAAGAATTTAATCTCTCCCATCATACTCATCTGAATCGAGAAGTCATGAGATCGGAAAACCAAGTACAAAGTGAAGGATTAGTAGCGCCGAAAATAATGTCATCAACATAAATTTGAACTAAGCAAATATCCGAATGTTTTCTAAAAACAAACAGAGTAGTATCGATTAAACCTTTTGTGAAACCTGAGCTTAGCAGAAATGCAGACAATTCGTCATACCACGCTCTTGGAGCTTGTTTCAAGCCATACAATGCTTTGTCGAGGATGTAAACATGATCTGGATGATCTTTGTCCATAAAACCTTCCGGTTGAGATACATAGACCTCTTCCTTTAGACGACCGTTAAGAAACGTTGTCTTTACATCCATCTGATAAACTTTAAAGTTCTGATAAGCAGCAAAAGCAAGAAACATTCGAATAGCTTCAAGACGTGCAACGGGAGCAAATGTCTCATCATAGTCTATCCCTTCTTGTTGACGATAGCCTTTTGCAACAAGTCTTGCTTTGTTTCTGACAACAATACCCTCTGAATCTTTCTTGTTTTTAAATATCCACTTCGTTCCGATAATGCTCTTTCCTCGTGGTTTTGGAACAAGACGCCATACCTTTAATGCCTTGAACTGATTCAGTTCATCTTGCATTGCAGTGATCCAGTCTGGGTCGGCCAATGCTTCAGAAACTTTTGTAGGTTCAAGCTTGCTTAGAAAACAAGTGAACAAACATTCATTTGAAGAAGCAACTTTTGACCGAGTTGATACCGAAGAAGCAGGATCACCAATGATTTGATGAAGAGGATGCGCCTTTGTCCATTTTGTCGTATGTGGTACAGGAATTATTTCATCTTTAACACTTTGAATATCATGAGATGAAATTATGGGAGGTTCTGAATCAGAAGATATAATCTGTGTAGTATGAATTGTTGGAGGAGGGACTACTTCAACTGATTCAGATAAAGTATCATTTGGAAATGATGTTTGAGAATCATCAGAAATAGCTGAAGCATCTTCAGATTGAACTGGTGGAGAAAAATTCAGCTCTATAACAATGGATGGTTCCAGTTGAGATGTAGTTTCAACTGCTGATGTAGGAAGTTCAATCACAGGAACATCTGAAATTGCATCATTAGAATTTTGTGTAGCAGCGGAAGAACTAGTAGAAGCAATGCCAGGTTCCTGTAATACAGCAGTAGAAACATTAGAAGAATTAGTTTTAGGTACATCATCATAAAAATTTTCAAATAATAAATAAAGATCAGTAAGAATAATAGATGAAGTATTAGATGAAAAATCTTGATTATCAGAAATCTTCACTGGTTCTGATCTTGGTTGATCAGAAGCATTCTTAATAATACCGGGTTCTGATCCAGGCTGATCAGAAGCCAAACCAGCAGCTTCATCAAATCTGACATTGACACTCTCGATGACTTTGCGCGAAGAAGTGAGATATACTCGATAAGAAACTGAAGAAATTGAATAACCAAGAAAGATTGCTTCATCAGCCTTTGGTGCAAACTTGTTGAGGTTATCTCGATCGTTCAGAACATAACATTTTGACCCAAACGCTTTGAAGTATTTGATATTGGGCTTGATTCCATTCATCAGTTCGTATGGAGTCTTATTGAATCTGCGATGTAGAATCGAACGGTTCTGAGTATAACACGCAGTAGATATAGCCTCGGCCCAAAGAGAGATAGGAAGACCAGAGTAAGCAAACATAGAACGAGCAGCTTCTACAAGCGTACGATTGCGGCGTTCAACAACTCCGTTCTGTTGTGGTGTACGAGCAGCAGAAAACTGTTGTTGGATGCCATGTTCATTATAAAAAGCTTGTAAAATGTTGTTCTTGAATTCTGTACCATTGTCCGATCGGACAATCTTGACTGGCTTTTGCTTGTTAGTCTGAATAGTCTTGATGAGAGTGATGAGTATCTCCGGGGTTTCGTCTTTGGATTTCAGAAAACGAACCCAAGTGTATCTTGAATAATCATCAACGACGACCAACACATAGCGTTTCTTACCAATACTCTTTGTCTTCATTGGGCCACACAAGTCTACATGAAGGATTTCTAGAATATCCTTTGTGCAAAAATCAGGCTTTGGCTTGTGTGCAACTTTCTTCATTTTACCTTTCTCACAATCTCGGCAAAGTTTGTCTGCTTGAAATCGAAGAATCGGAAGACCACGAACTGAGTCGTTTTTAGCAAGACGATCAATGTACTTGAAATTGAGATGAGCTAGCCGTCTATGCCACAACCAGCTTTCTTGAACTGAAGCCTTTGAAAGAAGACAAGTCTTGGAAGGGAACTTGGCTGTTGAGAAGTCAATAGTGTAAAGATTTGACCGTCTTCTACCAATGAGAAGTTCCTTACCACTATCATCTTTGACTGTAACTCTCTTTGATTTAAAATTGACTCCCAAATTCTTATCACAGAATTGCCCAATACTAAAGAGATTGAAGTCGAGGCCTTCAACATAGCTAACTCTTTTAATCGTTATGTTGCCTTGTACAAGATCGCCATAGCCAAGAATAGGAGAAATGTCTCTGTTTCCGAATCTCACACGACCTCCAGACTGTTCTTTAAAATTTGACAATAAAGATTTATTGCCAGTCATATGTTTTGAACATCCAGAGTCCATGTACCAGAGATGACTAGGCTCAGACTCATCAGTTGAATCATCATCTTCATCATCAGATTGATCATCACCGATAAAGCACATTGCTGCAGTTTCCTCTTTTTCTTCTTCATTATCAGAGAAATCAATAAATGATTCTTCCTCAGCTAAGAGAACAGCTCCACTTTCCTTCTTTTTCAACATATCAGCCTTCTTTTGATAGTAGGTAGAATCACGAACCACCTTTGTTCGGCATTCTTTAGAGTAATGACCTACTTTACCACAATTGTAGCATGTGGGAAGTTTCTTCTCATCCCTCTTTTCTTCCACAAGCTTTGGATGATCAGGCTTTGGATAGATAGTCTTTGACCCAGAAAAATCCACCTTCCTTGACCCAGATGAAAGTCGAAGATTGTTGTTGGAGCTGGCCCGGTTACGAAACTTTCGTGCAAACTGCTGAGAAAGTAAGATCATTGCTCTTTGAAGAGCTTCTCCTTCATCATCAATATTCCCATCATAAGCATTCTCAAAAGCTTGCTCAGTAAATTTTGCAGTCATTAGAGCAATAGGATCTACATCTTTTCCTTTCTTCTTCTTTTCTTGCTTTTCTTTCTTTGCCACAATCAGATTTTCTTCATTCAGGAGAATTTCAAACATTTCTTGAATAATCTTTGGATCAATACGGAGTCTATGACATGCCTTTGTCCATTCAGGTTGAAGAGCGTTCAGAAACTTTAAGTTTGTTTCCAACGGGGACTTTTCCACACTAATCTTGTATAAATCATTTATCACATCACAGAATCTGTCAAAGACAGTCTTCAAATCCTCCCTACTCTTTGCTTTGAACTCCTCAAAACTGTTCATATATCTCGTTTTTCGAAGTTGAGTAGCCACCACTGAGCCAAGCATGATTTTCTCCAAATGAGTCCACATAAGCATTAGATTGTTCTTGTAACAATCTACACGATTGTATATGTGATTTGGCAAGGCAAGAATGAGATTAGACTTAGCAATTCTTTCTCCGTTGTACTTTAAAGATTCTTCTTCATTGTATTCATCAACTGGCTTTAGTATTGTGGATTGTGCAGAATTAGCAGTGGCTGGAATGATCTTGACAGGTCTCTCAAAAGGAGGATTGGTTAAAGCTCGAACCATGTAATCCCCATTTTGTTGTCTCTCAAGAAAATTAATAAATCGATCTCTCCATTGAGAATACTCATTCTCATTGATAAGCACAGGGGGACGTGTATCTGTCCCGAGAGACATCATCAACTCATTCTTATAAACTTGTGATTGAAGAGACATGCTGAATAGAAGCAGAGTGCTTTTCGGCTGAAGAAAATAAGGACCGAAAATCACCTTTTTCGGTTGTTGAAGAAACCGAAAACCACCTTTTTCGGTTGTTGAAGAAACCGAAAACCACCTTTTTCGGTTATATAGGAAACCGAAAACCTAGCTTCTCGGTTGAAGAAGAAACCGAAAGACTAAGCGAGATACTGAGAAGATCGAAAACCCTTAGCCGAAAACCTTAGCCGAAAAGAACAAATCGAAAACTTCCCTAAATACCCAAAATCCAGATGAATGAATCGAAAATCCTGAAGAATGAACCGAAAACTCTGATGAATAACCGAAAACTCTTATGAATGAACCGAAAAAACGATTATGCCAAGATTACGATCTAAGAAAAACATACAAGTCCAAAATTCCGCAAAACACTCTCGCAGAATTCATTTAGAAACAGGTTCATAATCCAAAATTAATCCAAAAATAGATCAAACAGCCAAATTCAGCAAGAATTCGCGAAGAACAGAAAACTCGAGAACTTTTCTGGAATATACAAAATTGACAAATTTGATTACAAAATGATCAAATCTTTGCACAAAACAAGAACAAAACTTGTTCTAGACTGTATTCCGAAGCAATTGAATCCAAATTCACTGAAAATCGTTCAGAAAAATATCCTAGATCTAGAAAAATGTCCAGAAAACGATTTTCTTAAAAAAAAAATTCTGACGAATTAGAAAATCAAATGATCTGAAAACACGAAATTAGAACTCTACTCTCAAATCTCTCAAAATCTAACCAGCTCTGATACCAATTGTGAACTCAAGATCTAAAGATTCTAGAGAGAGAAAGCTAGAGAGAGAAAGTAAATATGGAGCCAAAAGTAGTTATTTATTCAAGATATGAAAATATATTCTCTTATTCTTAAAAACAACTAAGTCAAGGGCTTATATACCCACAAGGTAAAATAAATACAAAGGTTACAACTAAAAATGATCTAACAAACTTACGTGCGTATGGATCCAATGCATTACAGTCTAAAATACGTTAATCCAAAGGAATGACACATGCACTCAAAACATGTTTCTACAAAATAAAGCGCAATAAATGCAACTCACACCCAAAGCTCCACTTTAAGTTATTAAAACCGGACAAGTGTCCCCTAGACCCGACAAAGACGAAAACCAATCCTTAAGTTCAACTAATCAAATGGCCATATGGTAAAATCCACAAAATGAAATAAAACAAAATCCATCAACGTTTATGCAAACACATGCTCCAAAATGCATGAATAACTCCAACACAATTTAGATTGGGACAAATCATTTTCCAAATGAGTCTATACCATTTATTCTTTCAAAAACGTCCCATAACACAAAATCAATCATTTATCCAAAACACACACTAAATGTACATTTATACTCAAAATATCTATTTCCACAAAATAACTCATTAACACACAAATACTTGTGATTTATTTATCAAAATGCCCAAAATCACCAATGTGGGTGTTTTACAATATTTATAAAGTTAAACATTTCAAATAATCGAAACTCATCAAATAACTCAACAGTTGATAATTTAATGTAAAACATATAAACATTTAAAATTTGACATTTTGGAATGTACACCATTTTCACAAATCATAGATTCACAAGTTTCCAACCATAAACATTCATATTCATCCATTTAGAATCAATCCCCAAACATTTAACATCAAAATATTCATAACCATAAACATTCATATTCATATTCATATACATCCATTTGGAATGTACCGACCGTTTTCTTGGTCGTTCCTCGACCGTTTTCTTGGTCGTTCCTCCATCGTTTTTCCGGCTGTTCACCGACCGTTTTCCCAGTCGTTCCTCGACCATTTTCCCGGCTATTCCTCAACCGTTTTCCCGGACGTTCACCGACCCTTTTTTCTAGATTTATTTTATACATAACATCGAAATTACAGGTGTTACAATCCTCAAAACCTTAGGATGATTTCGTCCACGAAATATAATGCCGATCAAAACTTGAATGCCATCACCCACAGAGGGACTGCCTCTCAATGATTCGATCCTTCTCTTAACCAAACAAATAACAACCCGAGGGCCTTTTCGTTTTCGATATCATACTTTCATAATCTCACAACATTCTTGAACCATAAAAGACACATGAAACAATTCAAAACACCACACAACCCGAAATTCAAGCCCGATAGATAGCTTACCATCCACCCGTCTCAAAGAACATGACAATCAAATGATGTAGACCTCAAATAACTTCACTTTCACCAAAACGGTCTCCCTTTCCAAAGATGTGTCTCTAACCTATTTCAACCTTAACTGAAACTCGATAACTTCATGTCAAAACTGTCATGTTGATCTTTGTGCAGACACTCACACCTAATAACCACCTTGACATGTTACACTCTTACTAGAGTGGGCATCGAAACTTAGTGGAGCGATTTGTAAACATATGATCTCGATTGCCTCCCAGCCTTAGGTGACACGTACTACCTCAAGGGTAGCTTGTGACAGCAACTTTCCACTGACTAATTACTCCCACCGCAACACAGTTATGAATCCATAATCCAATTATCGACACCAAACCCGAAGAATACCCAAAATTCCTTAATGATTCACCCTTGATATTGGTAGAGCTTGCCTTCCAGGGACGTGCCAATACGCTCTCCAGGGGGTCTGCTGATCCACATTCGGCGATTGCACAACTCCAAACCATACTCGAACATCGATCATCCAGTTGTTATAAACCTTTTACCATAACAAAACAATCTCCAACTTTGATAAGTATTTGCTAACGTCTAATACCCTTGAAGTTGCCACATAATTTTGCAAACGCACAGGATTCCCCAGAAGTGCACTGAAACACCCCAATGGTCAATGTCCTCAAAATCGAGTGTCGACACCTATCCTCAAAATGACTATACCGCAAACGTGGGTTTACCGTCAATTATTTCATCCCGTATTGGCATTGTTGTATTAAAGTTGACTCCTAATGTGGCACTAAAATTCCAATATTACATCTCTAATCAACGAACCACGATATTCCCTTTATTCGTGAAGGTTCTCTAAGATAGTACACCACCAACACATAACATGTCATTGAACAAATAACGCATCGAACAAATCCAACCATACGCAAGCAACCACCCCAGACTTTAACTCGAAGATTCACCGAAACGGAATGATCACCGCTTAATTAACTAGGAGAAAAGATAAATCTAACACTTTAATTATTCATATGTGAATCTACTCATAAGGCGGAATTCAGCAATTCAAAACTGGCCACAAGTCGGATCGCCCGACGCTTCAATTGTCAAGGACTCTTCTAGTCCCTAAATTACAACTCCTCTCACAATAGGGTTTTAAATATATAGCCTAAATGAGTTCAAGGTTTTCAAGAAAAAAACGTGCCAACTTGAAATTTCATAAGACTTTCAAACGCAAAAGTTTTATGACAATCAATCGTACGTGTAACATCCAGTACCGTTTACTCGATAGTTGTGCAAAGCGGTCACAAACGTCAGACACATAAAACCATTTCAAAAAAACATTTGATCACTACTCGTGCTAATAATGGCAACAACAAAAGATGCACAACAAAATCTTCAAATGGACCACTGCGGTCCTAGCATACCTCAATTTATGTCTTGTACGTAAAATAGTTTTTTGTACTAAAACAATGGGTAACAAATAATTGTACAAATTTCAAACGAGGACTTCCCAAGTTCAAGCTCCAAAATTCTCTTTTAACCATAAAATGACATGGGATAAAATTTCCCAACAAGACCCGCATACATCAATTTATTTCCCAAATCTAGTAAAACAATAGGTGCATGCGATTTGGCCCAACGTAAGATAATTTATTTCGATTTCAAGCTTTTAAACCGCATTATAAAATTCTCATAGTCCTAAAATAGTGGATACCATGACATGCACATTGATAAACCAATATAATGTATCGCGTGAAACTATAACAGTAAAATCAACAACTAAAGAAGGTACAATGCAAAAGTTCAGTTCAGACCATTACAGGTCCTTCATATGTCTACTCACGCCAAAAGTATAAATCAATTCAAATGCTAAGTAGTGTACAACGAAATAAATACTTGTATAAAACTCAAAGTGAAAATATGCGATATTAAGACTCTCAAGACGTCTCTTGCGGTTGCAAAAAGACATGTGCAAGACTCGCGTAAGACATAACGTCCAAATAAACTCTTAAGTTTACATGCAACATAATTAAAGCCTACGCATTTCAGGATTACCTCGTGCGTAGTAAAATGTCATAAAATCATACTTCATAAAACTCAACAAAACTCACACGGAATAAAAAAATTTCCAATAAAACTCGAACCCCAAAACATGGGAATAACTTTTTTCTCTAAAACTTTAACATATGTGGAGGAGGTCCAATGCCAAGGTCATAAATGGCAGTCACTTGCTCGGGAGTCTAAACAAGGCTAAATCGTAAATACTTACAATATCCGAAATTATTATTCGACAAAAACAGGGTTAAAGAAAATCACAACAAGGTTTGCACTCACGTGTAATAAACAATTTTATGAATGTTTAAACTCACGATATAAAATCTCATGCGTGTTAAAAGTCCTTCCAAGTCTATGGTTCCAATCCAACCAACAGTTCTGACCCGAAACGGTCAACCTAATGTATTCATCATGCTTAAATGTCACTCCAAGTGACAATGCTATCATCATCAACTTCTTCTGACTCCTCCTCCTCAATAGTTCATACACTACCCCATTGGTCATAACATAAGGGTGATTCAAGTATGCAACATGTAAGTTCACCATGATACTGGTCAGGTGCAACTATGAACGTACCGTACATGATTATCCTTGCTACCCTCATCATGATTCCCGATTTTAGTGACTCTATCGACCTCAAAGTATCCTATCTTAAAGTGTCTAATAGTGCAATCTCACTTTTACTAACTTAGAAGAACGCTAATTTGAGTCTAGGTATTCGAAATTAACACCTAAATCTCTCAAACTTATGCTATGATACCAACTTGTAACACCCTCAAAATTGGAAAACTAATTTAAAATTTTCATCAATACATCACTTGAAGGATAAAGATTCCTTTCTACAAATCAATACTTGGAATACCTCAAATGTAATTCTAAATTTAACTTCAACAAATAACCACTCAAGTCTTATATAAAGACTAAACATAGATCGGGTGTAACTAAACCCAAAAAGAACGACTGTTATCTCCAAATGTGCGAAAGACATCATTCAATAGCTACATCCTTCCCGAGCATCTAAATGGCATTCAAAACTTCATGGTGCTGCAAGTGACATTCCCCAACTAAGACCTGATGCACATGCCGACAAATAAAAAGGGTTAGGCTTAACGCCTACTGAGTTCAAGAGTTTTCAACATGAATAAAGATTTCGTTAAAAAAGAAATAATACAACTTAAAACACAATCTTTCATAATGATTTACTTTAAATATGAAAATGACTCGTTCTCCAATAACATTCATTTTTAAGGATGAACACCCCAATACAAAACATTCTTTATAAAGTGATGCAACCCAAAACCCACTCAAAACGTGAATAGGAAACGGACTCCCAATTCATCAAAAAGCGGATAAAACTTTATATCCCGAAACACCCAAAACACGGGTGGGGCCTAATACTCAACTCATAAATCATGGAAGGCAGTCCATATAAATATAATATGTCACCGAAAACATGGAACTAAATTCAATACTCACGCGTCCATAAAATGGAACGAAATGCAAATGTTAAAGCATGGTCAATTAAATATCCAAAATACTGCTGGTCGACAACGGCGGAGACCCGTATCCATTGAGAGTGGAGGAACACAAAAGTATGTCACTCATACAACGTTAATCGTATGACACTACACAACATGAAAGCCTAAGTGTCCTTACGACTCCTTTCAAGCTACACCTCAAGAGACAGCTGACCTTGGAGATCGTTACCATGAATACCACCCCGAAGGCCCGACACACTTAAGGACTACCTCCAAGGCATTACCTCAAAGTGGCAGAGGCCCAAACGCCCTTCAACATATTGGCACAACCGGACTCAGACCTCCTAGTGTACACTTGAAAGGTTCAGGTCATAAAACATGGGTCCCGGAGTCGAAATACCCAATTAACAATCAAATAAAGACTGACTTACGTGCCTATGGATCCAATGCATTACAGTCTACAATACGTTACTCCAAAGGAATGACACACGCTCTCAAAACATGTTTCTCCAAAATAAAGCGCAATAAATGCAACTCACACCTAAAGCTCCACTTTAAGTTATTAAAACCGGACAACTGTCCCCTAGACCCGACAAAGACGAAAACCAATCCTTAAGTTCAACTAATCAAATGGCCATATGGTAAAATCCACAAAATGAAATAAAACAAAATCCACCAACGTTTATGCAAACACATGCTTCAAAATACATGAATAACTCCAACACAATTTAGATTGGGACAAATCATTTTCCAAATGAGTCTATACCATTTATTCTTTCAAAAACGTTCCATTACACAAAATCAATCATTTCTCCAAAACACACACTAAATGTACATTTATACTCAAAATATCTACTTCCACAAAATAACTCATTAACACACAAATACTTGTGATTTCTTTATCAAAATGCCCAAAATCCCCAATGTGGGTGTTTTACAATATTTATAAAGTTAAACATTTCAAATAATACAAACTCATCAAATAACTCAACAGTTGATAATTTCATTTAAAACATATAAACATTTAAAATTTGACATTTTGGAATGTACACCGTTTTCACAAATCAACCTGATAAAATCATACTTCATAAAACTCAACAAAACTCACACGGAATAAAAAAATTTCAAATAAAACTCGAACCCCAAAACATGGGAATAACATTTTGCTCTAAAACTTTAACATATGTGGAGGAGGTCCAATGTCAAGGTCATAAATCGCAGTCACTTGCCCGGGACTCTAAACAAGGTTAAATCGTAAATACTTACAATATCCGAAATTATTATTCGACAAAAACAGGGATAAAGAAAATCTCAACAAGGTTTGCAATCACGTGTAATAAACAATTTTATGAATGTTTAAACTCACGATATAAAATCTCATGCGTGTTAAAAGTCCTTCCAAGGATTCAAAATATGAGCCGCACGATAATTTGGAAAAGTATGAAATACTTTATGCAAGGTATTTTAAAGACAATTTCGTGCATGAATTTTGGTCGAGGCTCACAACTTGGGACCAAACTCGCCAAGTCCGACGGTCTCACTACCGGTACCCAAATGCACAAACATCTTAAGGTACTTAATCGTAAATTTCATCGATTCACCTTAAAATTCCTCTTCGAATAATGTCTATTCCGTAGGTCTATGGTTCTAATCCAACCAATAGTTCTCACCCGAAACGGTCAACCTAATGTATTCATCATGCTTAAACGTCACTCCAAGTGACAATGTTATCATCATTAACTTCTTCTGACTACTACTCCTCAAAAGTTCTTAGACTACCCCATCGGTCATAACATAAGGGCTTGTATTTTGGGTTGTGTTAATGCATTGTTTAGATAAAGTGAGTTTGACTTTTGTTAATGACTTTGACTTTTTGTATTGTGTATTTTACCTTGCTTTGAGAGAACTTGTAGTGAGGTTTATTTGTAGTGCTTTAAGAGAACTAGTTGTTTGAGAGAAGTTGCTTGAGAGAAGCTTGTTGGTATATATAGCTTTGTTGTGAGAGAACCATGTAACCTATTGAGAGTTGTACGCATATCATTTTGAGACTTAATGACATTTGACTTTCTCTCTCTATTCTCTCTCTAGACTGTGATCTTGAATCTTATTTTTTAGTATTGAATTGATTGATCTAAGCTTGAATTGGACATTATCAATTGGTATCAGAGCCTACCCAATCGAATTCAGATTGTTTGAATTAGTTTCTTGGATCGATTTCTTGGATTTTTTTCAAGAACGCGCAGAACGTCCTGTAGTCTTCACTGTTTGATCAAATTCAGATTTATTTGTTGAAATTAGAGTGTGAAAATGGATTAGCGGTGATCGATTGGTATTAGTGATCATATTGTATTCACAAGTCTTCACGAATTAATCATTCAATCGTTCTGAATTTTGATTTTCGAAGATTTTTTCAAAAACATTCAGATTCATTGTAAATGAAGAATTTCACTGTAATTTGTTGTCTTTTAATCATTGTTGTTGTTTAGAAAGTGTTCGAACTATCTCTTCGAACATAGTGGATCAGTTTGTAAATTGATTTGCAGGGAATTTCGATCTTTGGATCGATTTCTAGAACTCAGAGGCAAGAACGCGCAAGATCTAAAGAACGCGCTAAGGAAGAACACTCTAAGACTAAGAACGCACAAGATGAAGATTTTCTTGTTTTGTGCGAGTTTCATCTAGTTCGCGCATATCTCAGTGTGCGAGAAGCAAGTTCGTGCAAAGTGTTGTGTTACATGTTTTACGAGTTCCTGTTGATCTGCGAGTTTTGGTTTGCGAGTTCTTGAAGATTATGGATTTTTTTTTCTAAGTCTGGTTCGCGCAAGTTCCCTCTGCGAGTTTCTCAGCGTGCGAGTTTCAATTTTTCAGATTTTTTTCTAAGTATGGAACACGCAAAGCAGTGTGCGAGTTTTACTTGACTTGCTAGTTTTCATTCATCTGCGGGAAGCTCTATTGTTCGAAATTTGTCTAAGTTAGAAACGTGCATATAGCATCGTGCGAGAAGCTACTTCACGCACAACACTTCTTGCGAGTTTCTCAGTTCACGCAACTAGTGTTCTGCGAGTTTATCGTTCGCGCATAAAGCTTCTAGCGTGAAGCCCAGTGAATAGTGATTTGCGAGTTCCAAAGTCTACGAGTTCTTGTGGTGTGCGAGTTTTATACTTGTCATTTTTTTCAGAGATCGTTTTCAAGTGGTTTTCCAGATTTGACTTTTCAAGTCAATTATTTCTGATTCTTTTGGGAGATCTACTGTATTCAAGCCTTCTATCAGATATCTTTCTCTTATTCAGCAATCATGTCTCGAGATCTGCTAAGTATGGGTTCAAAATCCAAGCCTCCAGTTCTGCAAGCTGACGAATACACGCAATGGCGAAAAAGGATGATCAATTTCTTAAACAATCAGGATAAGAAATTGATGGATTTTATTCTGAACGGTCCTCACTTCCCGCATGTTACTGTCGCCAGGATTCCAGCCACAGAGACAAATCCTGAAATTCCTGAGTGAATCGTAGCAAGAGACCTCATTCAGTATGGTGAGCTAGATAAAGAACTAGTGGAAAGAGATGCAATTGCTTTGACATACCTGATCATGGCTATTCCGAATGATATCTTCAACCGTGTTGACAACAGAGAATCTACAAAGGATATATGGGATGAGCTAGAGAAGCAGTTTTTGGGTTCTGCAAAGTCTATCAAGACAAAAAGGAATCAAAGCATCAACGTATATGAGGGCCTTAAAGCTAAAGAAGGGGAATCTCTAAGGGATGCGTATGACTGATATAACATCATCCTTAATGATTTGCGAAGGAACGGAGTGCAGAAATCTGAGTCTGAGATTAATTACAAATTCATCAAGAATCTTCAACCAGAGTGGGACATCTATACCATTCAAATGTAGATTAATAAGGATATGGACGAGGAAAAACTCAATGATCTATTATGTGCTCTAAACCAACATGAGGACAAAGTTAAGGAGCAAGCTGCAGTGAATAAGGAATTACATCAGTTAAAGGATAAGAAGAAAAAGGTAGAGGATTCCTTGGCACTGTTGGCTCAGGGTAAGGGCAAGATGATCAAGTCAAGTTCTGGTTCGTCTAAAAGTGCAAAGAAGAAAGCTTTGATGACCACTTTGATTGAAAGCTCAGATAGTTCAGATGAAGAGATTGAAGAAGAATCGGAGGATGATGAATTGACGGAGTTTGCGGAAAAGCTTGCATTATTGACTTCGAGCTTCCATAAGTGGTTTGGAAAGAAAAAGTTTTACAACAAGTCGAAGTATGATTCGTACAAGTATAGCAAGTACAAAGGCAAATACAAGGAGAAGAAAGAGAAAGAGAAAGAGAAAAGGAAGAAAGAGGAGAAGAAAGAAGAGAAAAGAGAAGAAAGAGAAAAGGAGAAGTCATATAAATGCTTCAATTGCGGCAAAAGCGGTCATTTCATCAAACATTGCCCGGAGAAAAGAGTAAAGAATTATGAGTATTACAAGAAGAAAGCACGGTTGACAAAAGCAATGGAGAAGGGCAAGGCATTGAAAGCAGAAGATGAAATCTGGTTTGAATATTTTTTATGATGAAGAAGAGGAAGGAAAGGTGAATCTGACTCAGGTGCATTATAATCTAATTGCACATCTGAATGAGGAGTCAGATTCTGAGGTAAATTCTACATCTGACATCTCTGATTCATGTTATGAAAATGAAGAGGTACTGAACTTGATGTCCCACCTAAATCTGATGAACTCTGATTTTTTGAAATTAAAAGAAAATTTTAAACAACAAAAGAGTACCATACAAGGACATCAAGATCAGGCACTGATTTATAAAACTTTGGCTGAAGAAAGAGAAGAAGAGAAGAATGTTCTGAAATTGGATAAATCTAAACTTCAAACCAAAATTTCTGAACTTCAAAAAGAAATAATTACTTTAAAGGATAAGAATATGGAACTAACACATTAGTTTGATATTGTTTTGAAAGATATGACCGAAACTTGGTGTAGTTTACAAGACTTCTGAGAACAAAGAGAGGTTCTTCAGATTATCCGAAATTGCCATGTTTTCAGATGGAACCTTGAAAGTGATCAAGATGCAATTGGAGAGGAAGCTTAAAGAAAACAAAGAGAAGTTGAAACAAGGTGAAAAAGGAATGGGAAAGCTTCTCAAGATCCGAACTGAAAGAATTGTAGATGCCATTTAAACAATAGGCCACAAGTAGTGGTTTGAAGTTTGAACACAATGAGCAGAAAAATCGAACACAATGAGCAGACCTATACATAATTTAAAAACAAAGCAGCAGCAAATCGGCACTCTTACATACGAACAGAGAAATCAAAACACGTTGGTTGTGTGATCGATTGAAGAACGAAGCAGCAGCAAATCGGCCAAATCCAAATCCAAAACTCATATACTCGAGTCTCGAAGTCTCGAACCTGGCCGCTGGCTGTGTGATCGATTGAAGAACGAACGAAGCAGCAAATCGAAGTCTCGAACCTGGTCGTGAGTCGTGAGTCTTGACTGAGAAAGAGATCAAGGAAGTTAAAAATTAGGGTTCAATTTTTTTAATTTTGACTTTTGGGGTTTTGACCATGTAAAATTAAAACTTTTAAAAAGTTACAATTCCCCCCCCCCCCAAACCTTATAACGACATAACGTCATAACGTCAGTTAACGCCATAACGCGCCTTGGCGTGCCACAACAGACTTAACGCCAAATATCGACGCCAAGGGCAAAAACGTGGTGGCAAGGTGGCGCCTCGACGCTGTTGGGAACTGAAGATGTGAACAAGTCTTTAATGCTGCTAGTTCAGAATTACTACTGCTAGAAGACTTCAAAGTTAATACTGCTGAGTATTACTACTGCTAGTAGAATTAATACTGCTAGTCAAAGTTAGTGCTGCTTGAACAAAGTTAGTACTGCTTAGCTAGTTAGTACTGCTAGTGGTTAGTGCTGCTTAGTAGTTAATGCTGCTAAGACCAAGTTAATGCTGCTAGAAGAAATTAATGTTGCTAAGCATAGTTAGTACTGCTTATAACTTAAAGAACCGGATGGAAAGGAAGACAGCTGGAAAGAATCAAGATATTCATGGAAGGCTTGAAGATAATGATGGAAGATATACTGAAGATATTTTATTTATTGTAATTATCTTTTTATTCAGTATATGTACAGATTAGATAGAATAGTTTAAAAGAGATTAATTCATTCATTCTATTTTTAAGAGAAAATCAACCTCAAGGCATAGATCCTAATTCTAGAGAAGTAGAATTCGTATTGGTGAGCCTGTTCATCAATATTGAGGTTGTGTGTTTAATCTTGTAACTTCAAGCATTCAATACAAGTTTACAAGTTGTTGATTATATACTGTTTTGGTTTACTGTTTTATTGAATATCAAAGTGTTATTCCGCAACTTCTTTGATATTAGTTTCTGAGAATTTATTCTTGTTAAGAATTCGATCCTGACAAGTGGTATCAGAGCCTAACTCCCTCAGAAACATCTATTCATTCATCATGGAAAACCTTGCAGAATCAAACAGTACTCTGGTCTCTAAGGTTCCAATGCTCAAACCCAGTGAGTTTGACATGTGGAAGATCAGAATTAGACAATACATTCTTCTCACTGACTACTCAATGTGGGATATCATTGAGAATGGTCCTTCTGAAGCAGGAAAGATAGGACTAGATGGGAAAAGACCTCCACCAAAGACAGATGGTGAGAGGAAGATCAGACAGACAGAGATGAAGGCCTTGAGCACTCTGCTCTTGGCCATTCTCAATGAATATCAGCATCAATTTTGCAACTGTACTGATGCTCAGATTCTCTGGAATGCTCTAGAGAAAAGATTTACTGGAACTAAAAGCATCAAAAGAAATCAAAGAGATGTTCTAAAGCAGCAGTATGAAAACTTCACTTCTTCAAAGAATGAGTCTATGACTCAAACTTTTGATAGATTCAACAAGCTCATTGGTGAACTGGCGACTGTAGGATGAAGATGGAACAAGATGATATCAACAGAAAGTTCCTCAGATCTCTTGGGGATGAATGGACTATGTACACTGTCTCATATAGACAGAGTGACAATCTGGAAGAGAAGGAACTTGATGATATATATAATGATCTAAGAGTTTTTGAAACTGAGGTAGAATCCAAGAAGAATCCCACTGGTTATATCCACAATGCTGCACTTCTTTCAACATCTACTGATACTACTGCTAACCCTGAAGCAGTTAGTACTGCCAGTGGAGTAAATTCAGAAAAAGGCACTGGAACTATCTTTGAAGCCTTTTTGTCCAGTCATAGCAACAATTCATTGATTAATGATGATCTAGATCAACTTCACCCTGATGACCTGGAGGAGATGGACATTAAATGGCAGATGGACATGTTATCTAAGAGAGTGAAGAAGTTTATTAAAAGAACAGGAAGGAACAACTTCTCTCAAAGAAGAGAAGATGGAGCTGGTTTTGACAAGACTAAGGTGGAATGCTATAAGTGTCACAAAAAAGGACACTTTGCTAGAGAATGCAGGAGTGTTGTTCCAAACAACAACCACCAACAAGCTCAGAATGGAGGCTACAATCAAAACAAGAATCCTGCTCAAGCCCTTGTTTCCCAACAAGGAATGGGATTTGACTGGAGTGATCAAGCTGAGGAAGCCATTCAGAATCAAGCTCTTATGGCAGAAGTGTCTGATCTCCCCTCTGAGGTAATTTCTAATCTTTGCACTAAATCTTGCATAGACACTGTCAAAAGATACAGGGATCACAATCAAAGTATGTGTGATGACCTCAAAAGATTAGAAAAGGACAGAAGAGATTATGTGTTGATAGTAGAGAGATTTGAAGAGCAAATCAAAGGCTTTCAAGCTAATGAACTTCAACATTCTTATGACACAAACTATTGGAAGTGGGAAAAGAATGAGTTAGAGACCAAACTGTCTAAGTCCTTAGAAGAGAATGATAGGCTGAAAGAGGAACTGTCTAAAGTTAAGCTTGACATAGAAAAGTTTTCATATGCTTCAAAAGCAATGGATTCTCTTCCAAAGGCTCAGATTCATGATAAGATGAAGCCTGGTATTGGATACAACAATACACCTCCTCCTTACAACAACAACTATATCTCTCCTACTTCAGACTTGTTAGAAACCAAGGAGAAAAAGGACTTGTCTGAGGAAGCTCTTAAGATAGATCCTTTGGATGAGGTAGTAGTTAAGGATTTGACTGAGAAAGAAGCTAGTAAGAATAGGGATAATAATGTGAGTAAAAAAATACCATTAGAAAACAATATTATCACCAATGAGGGATGTGGGAAAATCTGGGTCAAGTCCAAGGAGATAGAGAAGACCAAAGGAAAGAATAACAAGGTCCATTACAAACAAACCACTGTTGTGAATCCTGGATCTTGTAAACAGTGTGCTTGCAATAAAGCTAAGAGCCTAAATTCTGGTATAAAAAGAGGTAATCAAAGAAACTGGAATAATCAATGGGCTCAGAAACAAGGAGTTGATCTGAATAAAATCAATAGACCAAAACCTTGTTTCATATGTGGCAAGTTGAATAATATGGCTAAGTATTGCTTCTTTAACCCTATAAATCAACAGATAAACTTTCAAAGATTTGTGCAAAAACCTGTTGGTTATAGGAAGGCTGGAAAGAAACATGTGATGAAGAAATCTGTTGAAAGTAAAGGCCCTATGAAAAATAAGGTTTTAAAAGAAAGTATTTTACTATGGGTACCTAGAAGTACTAACAGTGTTAGTACTGCTAAAAATATTAGTACTGCTAACACAATTACTACTGCTAACAGTGTTAGTACTGCTGAAAATATTAGTGCTGCTAACACAGTTACTACTGCTAACAGTGTTAGTACTGCTGAAAATATTAATGCTGCTAACACAGTTACTAAGCATGCAATTGCTGCTAAGGCAGTTAGTACTTCTAAAATCAGTATTGCTTCTAGCAAAAATGTTTCCAAGCCTATTATTGTGACAAAATACTCCAAGCATGAGGAGTCAAAGTTTAAAAATCTTGTCAAGAAAGAATGCAAGTATTTTGATGAGAAAGGGGTACCCAAGACCACTTTGGCTTGGGTTCCTTATTCAAACTAACTGATTTATCTAATGTGCAGAGCAACCAACAGCTCAAAGCAAAGAGCATTTGGCATGTTGACAGTGGTTGCTCTAGGCACATGACAGGTAACATGTCATGCCTTCAGGATTTCAAGCATATCAATGGAGGACATGTTGCTTTTGGAAATGATCTTACTGGTGGTAAAATAAGTGGCAAAGGTAATGTCACAAAAGGTAAGATGACATTTGAGGATGTCTACTATGTTGATCAGTTGAAGTACAACCTGTTAAGTGTATCACAGGTTTGTGACAAACAACATAGCATATTATTTACAAACACAGAGTGTATGATCCTTGCTCCAGGATTCAAAGTAGTTGATGAAAGCATGATACTACTTAGAACTCCAAGAAAGGACAATGTTTATTGTCTAGATATGGACAATGTTGATAGTGATTCATCCCTGAACTGTCTTGTTTCAAAAACTTCTGTGGATGAATCCTCTCTATGGCACAGAAGGATGTGTCACATGAATTTCAAGACCATAAACAAACTTGTTAAAAACAACCTTGTAAGAGGTTTACCTTCAAAAGTCTTTTCATGTGATGATCATTGTGTTGCTTGTCTTAAAGGCAAACAGCACAAAACTTCTCATAAGACCAAAGAGTTAAATTCTATTTCTTCTTGTCTCCAGTTACTGCATATGGATCTGTTTGGTCCTACAAATGTTATGAGTATAGGCAAGAAATCTTACTGCTTGGTTATTGTTGATGATTACTCCAGATTTACTTGGGTATATTTTCTAAGGACTAAGGATGAGACAAGTGGACTGATCAAATCCTTTATTCTAAGAATTGAAAACCAAACTAATCAAAGAGTAAAAGTCATTAGATCAGATAATGGAACTGAGTTTAAAAATCTTGATCTAAACACCTTTTGTGAAGAGAAAGGTATTGAGAGACAATATAGTGCTCCTAGGACTCCTCAACAGAATGGAGTTGCTGAAAGGAGAAATAGGACACTAATAGAGGCTGCTAGATCTCTGTTGGCTGATTCAAAATTGCCAATTACCTTATGGGCTGAAGCTGTTAATACTGCTTGTTATGTCCAAAACAGAGTTCTAGTAGTCAAGCCAAAGAACAAGACTCCTTATGAGCTTTTAAATAAAAGAAAACCTTTCATTGGATTTTTCAAACCTTTTGGGTGTCCTTGTACTATTCTCAATACCAAATCTCACTTAGGTAAGTTTGATAGCAAAGCAGATGATGGATTTCTTGTTGGTTACTCATCTCAGAGTAAGGCTTACAGAGTTTTTAACTCTTCTTCCAGAATAATTGAAGAAAGTGACAATGTCAAATGCAATGAGAACACACCAAATCCAATTGGGTCTTGTCCTCAGTGGCTATTTGACATTGACTCACTAACTAACTCTTTTGGTTTCAGTAGTGATGATTATGCAGGTACAGGGAGTGGAGGATCAGGGACTACACAAGTCTCAGAAAGTATATCTCAATCTGTGATATTTCCCATACCCACAGTGAATCCTGTTGAAGACTGTGAAAAGGAACCATCTACTGGACCAAGTCAAAGTGAAGAAGAAAGTAGAGATGAGGAGACTCAAGACAATAAAGAACCAGAAGTGGCTACTGAAAACACTTCAGTTGAGTTGAATGACTCTAATCTAGAGGTGGGAACTAATGAAGAACCTAGTCATCACACCAGAATACAAAAGAATCATCCTCCACAGCTGGTAATAGGAGATATATCCTCTCCTATAATGACTAGAAATCAAAGTAGACTTCAAGAAATACAAGATCAACAACACACAGTGCTTTCTTGCTTTTTATCCCAGCTTGAGCCTAAAAAGGCACATGATGCTATGAAAGAATCCAGTTGGATAGAAGCCATGCAAGAAGAGCTACTGCAGTTCAAGCTGCAAGATGTTTGGGATCTGGTAGATCTTCCTAAAGGCCAAAGGGCAATAGGAACAAAATGGGTCTTCAGGAATAAGAGAGATGAAAGAGGTATAGTGATAAGGAATAAAGCAAGGCTGGTGGCTCAAGGGTATACACAAGAAGAAGGAATAGACTATGAAGAAGTATTTGCACCTGTGGCCAGGATAGAAGCAATTAGATTATTCCTGGCTTATGCTTCCTACATGAAATTCAAAGTCTATCAAATGGATGTGAAAAGTGCATTTCTTTATGGTTCAATTGAAGAAGAAGTATATGTCTGTCAACCACCAGGGTTTGAAAACCCAAGCTATCCAGACAGAGTATACAAATTGAAGAAAGCACTTTATGGACTACATCAAGCTCCAAGAGCATGGTATGACACTCTGTCATCCTATCTCTTCGAAAATGGCTTTGAAAGAGGAGTCATTGATAAGACTCTATTCATCAAGAGAAAGAAGAAGGATATCTTGCTGGTTCAAATCTATGTTGATGATATTATCTTTGGATCAACAAGAGACAACATGTGCAAGGAGTTTGAGGAACTAATGCATCAAAGGTTCAAAATGAGTTCCATGGGGGAACTTACTTTCTTCCTTGGACTCCAAGTTCAACAGAAGTCAGATGGAATCTTCATCGGTCAGTCCAAGTATGTGCAGGACATTCTAACCAAGTTTGGTTTCTCAGATTCAAAACCTGCTAGCACACCTATGGAGACACACAAGCAGATAACAACAGATCTTGAGGGGGAGGATATGGATGTTCATCATTATAGATCCATGATTGGCTCTCTCATGTATCTAACAGCCTCTAGGCCAGATATAATGTTTCCAGTCTGTGTATGTGCAAGATTCCAAGTTAGGCCAAAGCAATCTCACTATCAAGCTGTTAAGAGGATATTCAGATATCTCAAAGGGCAACCCAGATTGGGACTTTGGTATCCTCATGACTCATCCTTTGACCTACTTGCATACTCAGATAGTGATCTAGGTGGAGCAAACTTGGACAGAAAATCTACTTCTGGAGGATGTCAGTTTTTGGGTGCAAGACTAGTGTCTTGGCAGTGCAAGAAACAAACCACAGTATCCACATCTACAACAGAGGCAGAGTACATAGCAGCTGCAAGTTGCTGTTCTCAAGTCTTATGGATTCAGAATCAAATGTTGGATTATGGGGTAACCTTTCTACACTCTCCAATTTTTATTGATAACAGCAGTGCTATTAGCATTGTGAATAATCCTGTCAAGCACTCAAAGACAAAACACATTGAAATCAGGTATCACTTCATAAGAGACTGTAATGAAAAGAAACTTATTCAAGTTGTAAAAGTTCACACTGATAATCAGTTTGCTGATCTATTCACTAAAGCTTTTGATGTGGGTAGATTCACTTTCTTGGTAACAAGTGTGGGAATGATCAACTCTGAATAAGCCCCTTCTCAAAAAGTGGTTCTATACCTGTATATTGTTTATTCTTGGTGTTACTAATCTTCTTTTTCAGGATATGTATAGCAGTACTCAGTGTTTCGCAAGTTTAAAGGAGCAAGTACAGTTAATACTGCTAGTAGTTAATACTGCTCTCAGTTAATACTGCTAGTCGTTAATACTGCTTTCAGTTAATACTGCTAGTCGTTAATACTGCTCTCAGTTAATACTGCTAGTAGTTAATACTGCTCTCCGTGAATACTGCTAGTTAGTTAATACTGCTAGTACTTAATACTGCTTTCAGTTAATACTGCTAGTAGTTAATACTGCTCTCAGTTAATACTGCTAGTAGTTAATACTGCTTTCAGTTAATACTGTTCTAGGTTAATACTGCTTATGTTCCGAATACTATAAATACTCTTTGCCCGCCTAAAAGCTCATAACGACTCTTTGCATACTGTTCACTTGCGCTCTAAACCCTTTCTCTCTCAAAGTTCAAAGTTTTCAGGCAAGAATCTTCAAGGTCAATGGCATCAATGGCGTTCATTGACGAGCACAATGAAATCGCGATGCTCCAAAAGCCAAAGCAAGCTGAAGGTTTTCATCAGATAGTCGACTTTCTGAAGTCTAGCCACATTGCCCATGCTCTCACTATGTCTTCTACTATCTTCATAGAGCATCAGAGGCAATTCTGGGCACATGCCACCATTGTTACTGAGGATGGTGCGCAAATGATCAAGACGACAGTATGTGGCAAGCCATTGACAGTTACTGCAGAAGTAATTCGCATCAGTCTACGTCTAGACGATGCCTCTGGTATAACTTCTATCCCTAATGATGAACTGTTTTCTACTCTTACAAGAATGGGGTATGGAGGCCAATTGGGTGTTTTTAAGTTCTCAAAAGCTAAATTCTCACCCCAATGGCGTTTTCTTGTTCATACCTTGATGCACTGCATTTCTAAAAAGACCACTGGATGGAGTGAGTTCAGCAGTCCCATTGCTTATGCTTTGGTCTGTTTGGCCACTGCCAGAAGGTACAATTTTTCACAAATGATTTTCAATGATCTTGTCTCAAACATGGGAAACAAAAAGAGCTTTTATATGTATCCCAGGTTTGTTCAAGCAGTAATCAACCATGAATTGACGGATATTCCTCATTCTGATGGAATATATGTACCAAAACCCCCTAAAGGAAAGGTTTTCTCAAATATGAGAAGATCTGCTGAGGACTCGGAAGAAATAGACACCCCATTGTTCTCTACAATGATGGTGGTGTCCCAAACTAATGAAGGTATGGTAGCAGGGTCAAGGCCCCCATTAGAACAACCCACTGCTAGCCAATCCCAACCTTCCATCTCTCAAATTTTTCCTCAGTCATTTGCTGCTAAACCCACTCCCATAATATCCAAGACCTATGTCAAGAGAAAGGTACACAAGGCTCCTTCCCTTGGTGTACCTACTATTAACCAAGAGCCTCAAAGCCCTCTATTGGAGCATTCTCCAGTAGAGAATATCCAAAGGGAATCCACTAGGGTGTCTCCCAACCCCAAGGAGGTGCTCTCTGAGGAGGAGGTTGAGCATATGGGTACTGAGGCTGCCACTACTTCTGCTAGCACAGAGAAGGATAGTGGTAACATAAATAAGACCTCCCCCATGGCAACTTTGAATGAGCAATCATTCAAAGGTCCCTGGTGCCAAGAAACCAAGGGGGTGGATAGTGCTTCTGCTAGGCAGAAGACTTCCACTATCAAAAGATCCAAGGATCCCTCCAGGATGGGCAAAACATCCAAAAAGGGTGAGGACAGAACTGACACTGATGAATTGATGGCAAAACATTCCAAGGATCCTTCAAGGGTGGGTAAAACACCTAAAGAAGGTGAGGATAGATATACTTACTGGGAATTGATTGAAGCATTAGCCAACATCAATGTTGATGTGGTTAATCAAGGAAAGGAAATTAAAGAATTGCAGCAAGTGGTCATCTCCCAACAAGAGCAGATTTCCAAACTCAAACAATTGGTAAGAAAACTCATTGCCAAGAAAAGGAAAAAGCAGTTTGTTCTAAGGAGGAGAAATGGGGCAAACAAAAAGGAGGAAAATGCTTCCAAAAAGGGGGAGAATTCAAGCTCAGAACAAGTAGATCAACAGAATGAGGGGGATATTGTTGAAGAAAGGGCTGAATTTGTTGAAGAAAAGGCAGCAGCAGAAACAACCCCAGCAGCAGAAACTGTTACTACTGCTAAGCCAAAACAAGCAGCAGAAACTGTTAGTGCTGCTGAAACTTCACAAGCAGCAGTACCAGAGTTAACACCAACAGAAATTGAAGTAGCTGAAATGCTCATCAAAGCAAAGAATGACACTCCCAAAGCAAAGGGAGTGGTCATAAATGAAGGGGGAGCAGAGAAAATAGAGAAGAAAGAAATGGATGCAGATACAAGGAAAAAGGGAAAAGCAAAGATGATAGAATCTGATCAACCATCTAAAAAGCAAAAGATGATTGAGTCAGATGAAGCATTAGCAAAGAAAGTGCAAGAAGAGTTAGATCTAGCAGAAAAGGAACAGGTTGAAAAAGACAAAGAAATGGCCAGAGCACTTGCAAATGAGTTAAATGAAGCATTCCAGAAAGGGCTGGAAACAGAGAAGGCAAAGCAAAGAGCAATGTGCTTGAAAAAGGCTATGATGGCCAGAACAAGTGCTAAAAAGAGAAGACCTTCACAAACTTACCTTGCCACTCAGGAAAGAAACAAAATGATAACTTTCTTGAGGAGTGCAATTGGTGTAAAGAAAGAAATGTTTGTGAAGATGAATTTTGATCAAATCAAGGAGCTCTATGAGAAAGAAATGGGGAAGCTGAAGAGTAATGAAAAGGATAGAGTGGAGTTCGAAAAGAAGGCCAAGGAGAGACATGATGTGAATATTAATAAACCATTCCCTGAAAGTGAAGAGGGAACTCCTATTAAAGAAAAGGCAGAGAAACAGGAAGAAAAGAAGAAGGAAGCTACTTTAAGGCAAGTTCAAAAGATTCTGAAGAGAACTAAAATGATGGCTAAAAGAAAGAAGATTGTAAAGAAGCCTAGAGTAGAGGAAGAGAAAAAGGTTGCTGAAGAAGAAGAGGCACCTAAGAATAAGGCTGAAACTCAGGAAGTACCACAGAGTTCAGATGTAAACATGTACATGGTGGTAATGGATAAAATTCCAAAGCCTATTTCAGCTGAACCTGTTGGATTCAAACCTCCTGAAGTTATCCTCTGGGATACTGTAGAGGTGGATGGTAAAGAGTACATCAGATTGAAAAGAAAGGATGAGAGGTATGAAGTCTACAGCACCTGGAGCAAAATTATCAGAGAGTGTTCAAGATCTGATTTGGAAGAAATGTTTGCAGTGGGGATGAAAGTTCATGCAGATCAGTTGACAGCTCCAGGGTTACCAATTGTGAAGCTAGTTATGGAATATTTGTGCATGTTGTTCAAACCAGAAGCAGTAAAGCATTTGATAAGAGATGTATTTAAAGCTGTTAGAGGATGGACTCTATATGAAAGGAGTGGAGTCTACGAACTGGCATTGGATACTTTTCACATGGAGTATTACTTGGTGGACAGGGTATACAATCATACAAATCTAAAGCTTCATGCCATGTTAAATAAGAAGTTGAGTTGTGCACCAAATTCAGAAATGGCAAAGTACTTAATTCAAAGAACTATTAATCAGAGCATGGGACTGGATCCTAACCTTGGAGTAGATCAATGAAGATTTTGGAAGCATTTGAAGAACTTGACTTCTCTTTCTAAAAGTCAAGTTAGGGGGAGATTGTTGGGAACTGAAGATGTGAACAAGTCTTTAATGCTGCTAGTTCAGAATTACTACTGCTAGAAGACTTCAAAGTTAATACTGCTGAGTATTACTACTGCTAGTAGAATTAATACTGCTAGTCAAAGTTAGTGCTGCTTGAACAAAGTTAGTACTGCTTAGCTAGTTAGTACTGCTAGTGGTTAGTGCTGCTTAGTAGTTAATGCTGCTAAGACCAAGTTAATGCTGCTAGAAGAAATTAATGCTGCTGAGCATAGTTAGTACTGCTTATAACTTAAAGAACCGGATGGAAAGGAAGACAGCTGGAAAGAATCAAGATATTCATGGAAGGCTTGAAGATAATGATGGAAGATATACTGAAGATATTTTATTTATTGTAATTATCTTTTTATTCAGTATATGTACAGATTAGATAGAATAGTTTAAAAGAGATTAATTCATTCATTCTATTTTTTAAGAGAAAATCAACCTCAAGGCATAGATCCTAATTCTAGAGAAAATACAAGTTTACAAGTTGTGTGTTTAATCTTGTAACTTCAAGCATTCAATACAAGTTTACAAGTTGTTGATTATATATTGTTTTGGTTTACTGTTTTATTGAATATCAAAGTGTTATTCCGCAACTTCTTTGATATTAGTTTCTGAGAATTTATTCTTGTTAAGAATTTGATCCTGACAGACGCCATGGCGCGTTTTTTAGAACCTTGCTTAAAACATGTATTCTCTAAAATAAAGTGCAATAATTGCAAATCACACCTAAAGCTCCACTTTAAGTTATTAAAATCGGACAAAGGTCCCCAAGACCCGACAAAGACGAAAACCAAGCCTTAAGTTCAACTTAACAAATGGCCATATGCTAAAATCCACAAAATGAAATAAAACAAAATGGACCAACGTTTTTGCAAACACATACTCCAAAATACATGTATAACTCCAACCCAATTTAGATTGGGACAAATCGTTTTCCAAATGAGTCTATACCATTTATTATTTCAAAAACGTTCCATAACACAAAATCAATCATTTCTCCAAAACACACACTAAATGTACATTTATACTCAAAATATCTACTTCCACAAAATAACTCATTAAAACACAAATACTTATGATTTATTTATCAAAATGCCCAAAATCCCCAATGTGGGTGTTTTACAATATTTATAAAGTAAAACATTTCAAATAATCCAAACTCATCAAATAACTCAACAGTTGATAATTTCATGTAAAACATATAAACATTTAAAATTTGACATTTGACATTTTGGAATGTACATCGTTTTCACAAATCAACTTGAACTCACCATGCTAGATTTGGGCTAAATCAAGATTTTACCCCAACTTGAGCTTCCTTGAAGAAACTTGAATCCACAAGCAACTCCTTCCAAAAACCTAGATTCACACGTTTCCAACTATAAACATTCATATTCAACCATTTAGAATCAATCCCCAAACATTTTACATCAAAATCCCCAGTTTGGCCAAAATCAAATCCGAAATTTGAGAAACCAATCACTAGGAAATTATCAATGGAAAAATTATAACTTATAATAAAGTTTAGAATCTAGGAGAATGAACTCACCACTTAGGTTTTGGTGAAAACCTAGAAAACCCCAAATTTCTTTAAGGTAGAGGTGATGATGATGAGCTTTTGTCCTTTCCTTCCAATCCACCACCAAATACTCTTGAATCTTCCCAAAACTAAAATTCTAACCTTGAAAAGCTCTCAAATACGAAGGTCTCAAAGGGAATTATGGTGAAGGAGATATAAGGAAATGAAGAAAACCCCCAAAAATCAGATTTTTAACCTCCTGACACGCTCTGCGATAATGCCTGGCTAAAGTGATATATGTCACTTTCGCTAGGCGCTCTCGTGCCAGATGTAATGAGAGTTTTACACTCTCAGCGAGCGTGCCTAGCTAAAGTGACAAATGTCACTTTCGCTTGGCACTTTCGCCATACTTGTACCGGCCGTTTTCTCGGCCGTTCCTCGACTGTTTTCTTGGTCATTCCTCGACCGTTTTCTTGGTCGTTCGTCGACCGTTTTTCCGGCCATTCACCGACCGTTTTCTCGGGGCCGTTCACCGACCGTTTTCTCGGCCGTTCCTCGACCATTTTCCCGGCTGTTCACCGAACGTTTTCCTGGCCATTCCTCAACCGTTTTCCCGGTTGTTCACCAACTGTTTTCTCAAGATTTATTTTATACATAAAATCGAAATTATGGGTGTTACAATCCTCCCAACCTTAGATTGATTTCGTCCACGAAATATAATGCCGATCAAAACTCGAATGCGATCACCCACAGAGGGACTGCCTCTCAATGATTCGATCCTTCTCTTAACCAAACAAACAAAAACCCGAGGGCCTTTTCGTTTTCGATATCATACTTTCATAATCTCACCATATTCTTGAACCATAAAACACACATGAAACAATTCAAAACACCACACAACCTAACAAACAAGCCCGACAGATGGCTTACCATCCACCCGTCTCAAATAAGGTAACAATCAAATGATGTAGATCTCAAATAACGTCACTTTCACCAACAACGGTCTCCGTTTCCAAAGATGTGTCTCTAACCTATTTCAACCTTAACTGTAACTCGATAAGTTCCTGTCAAAACTGTCATGTTGATCTTCCTGCAGACACTCACACCTAATAACCACCTTGACATGTTACACTCTTACTAGACTGGGCATCGAACCTTATTGGAGCGATTTGTAAACATATGATCTCGGTTGCCTCCCAGCCTTAGGTGACACGTACTACCTCAAGGGTAGCTTGTGATATCAACTTTCCACTGACTAATTACTTCCACCTCAACACAGTTATGAATCCACAATCCAATGATCCACACCAAACCCGAAGAATTCCCAAAATTCCTTAATGATTCACCCTTGATATTGGTAGAGCTTGCCTTCCAGGGACGTGCCAATATGCTCTCCAGGGGGTCGGCTTATCCACATTCGGCGATTGCACAACTCCAAACCATGCTCGAACATCGACCATCCAGTCGTTATAAACCTTTTACCATAACAAAACAATCTCCAACTTTGATACGTATTTGATAACGACTATTACCCTTGAAGTTGCCACATAATTTTGCAAACGCACAGGATTCCCCGGAAGTGCACTGAAACACCCCGATGGTCATTGTCCTCAAAATTAAATGTCGACACCTACCCTCAAAATGACTATACCACAAATGTGGGTGTACCGTCAATTATTTCATCCCGGATTGGCATGTTGTATTAAAGTTGACTCCTAATGTGGCACTAAAATTCCAATCTTACATCTCTAATCAACAAACCACGATATTTCCTTTATTCGTGAAGGTTCTCTATGATAGTACACCACCAACACATAACATGTCGTTGAACGAATAACGCATCAAACAAATCCAACCATACGCAAGCAACCACCCCAGAATTTAACTCGAAGATTCCCCGAATCGGAAAGATCACCTCTAAATTAACTAGGAGAAAAGATAAATGTAACACTTCAATTATTCATATGTGAATCTACTCATAAGGCTAAATTCAGCAATTCAAAACTGGCCACAGGTCGGATCGCCCGACGCTTCAATTGTCAAGGACTCTTCTAGTCCCTAAATTACAACTCCTTTCACAATAAGGGTCTAAATATATAGCCTAAATGAGTTCAAGGTTTTCCAAAAAAACGTGCCAACTTGAAATTTCATAAGACATTCAAACGCAAAAGCTTTATGACAATTAATCGTATATGTAACATCCAGTACTATTTACTCGATAGTTGTGCAAAGCGGTCACAAACGTCAAACACATAAAATCACTTCAAAAAACATTTGATCACTACTCATGTTAATAATGGAAACAACAAAAGATGCGCAACAAAATTTTCAATTGGACCACTGCGGTCCTGGCATACCTCAATTTATGTCGTGTACGTAATATAGTTTTCTGTACTAAAACAATGGGTAACAAATAATTGTACAAATTTCAAAAGAGGACTTCCCAAGTTCAAGCTCCAAAATTCTCTTTTAACCATAAAATGACATGGGATAAAGTTTCCCAACAAGACCCGCATACATCAATTTATTTCCCAAATCTAGTAAAACGATAGGTGCATGCGATTTGGCCCAACGTAAAATAATTTATATCTATTTCAAGATTTTAAACCGAATAATAAAATTCTCATAGTCCCAAAGTAGTGGCTACCATGACATGCACACTGATAAACCAATATAATGCACCATGTGAAACTATAACAGTAAAATCAACAACTGAAGAAGGTACAAAGCAAAAGTTCAGTTCAGACCATCACAAGTCCTTCATATGTCTACTCACGCCAAAAGTATAAATCAATTCAAATGCTAAGTAGTGTACAACGAAATATACTTGTATAAAACTCAAAGTGCAAATATGCGATTTTAAGACTCGTAAGACGTCTCTTGCGGTTGCGAAAAGAATGTGCAAGACCCGCGTAAGACATAACGTCCAAATAAACTCTTAAATTTACATGCAACATAATTAAAGCCTACGCATTTCATGATTACCTCGTGCGTAGTAAAATGTCATAAAATCATACCTCATAAAACTCAACAAAACTCACACGGAAGAAAAAAAATTCCAATAAAACTCGAACCCCAAAACATGGGAATAACATTTTCCTCTAAAACTTTAACATATGTGGAGGAGGTCCAATGTCAAGGTCATAAATCGCAGTCACTTGCCCGAGACTATGAACAAGGTTAAATCGTAAATACTTACAATATCCGAAATTATCATTCGACAAAAACAGGTATAAATAAAATCTCAAGAAGGTTTGCAATCACGTGTAATAATAAATTTTATGCATGTTTAAACTCACGATATAAAATCTCATGCGTGTTAAAAGTCCTTCCAAGGATTCAAAATATGAGTCGCATGATAATTTGGAAAAGTATGAAATACTTTATGCAAGGTATTTTAAAGACAATTCAAGGTTCACCTTAAAATTCCTCTTCGAATAATGTCTATTCTGTAAGTCTATGGTTCTAATCCAACCAATAGTTCTGACCCGAAACGGTCAACCTAATGTATTCATCATGCTTAAACATCACTCCAAGTGACAATGCTATCATCATCAACTTCTTCTTACTACTCCTCCTCAAAAGTTCATACACTACCCCATCGGTCATAACATAAGGGCGATTCAAGTATGCAACATGTAAGTTCACCATGAGACTGGCCAGGTGCAACTATGAACGTACCGTACATGATTATCCTTGCTACCATCATCATGATTCCCGATTTTAGTGACTCTATCGACCTCAAATTATCCTATCTAAAATTTTGTAATAGTGCAATCTCACTTTCACTAACTTAAAAGAATGCTAGTTTGAGTTTAGGTATCCGAAATTAACACCTAAATCTCTCAAACTTATGCTATGATACCAACTTGTAACACCCTCAAAATTGGAAAACTAATTTAAAATTTTCATCAATACATCACATGAAGGATAAAAATCCCTTTCTACAAATGAATACTTGGAATACCTCAAATGTAATTCTAAATTTAACTTCAACAAATAACCACTCAAATCTTATATAAAGACTAAACAAAGATTGGGTGTCACTAAACCCAAAAATAACGATTGCTATCTCCAAATGTGCGAAAGACATGACTCAGTAGTACATCCTTCCCGAGCATCTAAATCGCATTCAACACTTCACGGTGCTGCAAGTGACATTCCCCAACTAAGACCTGATGCACATGCCGACAAATAAAAAGGGTTAGGCTTAACGCCTAGTGAGTTCAAGAGTTTTCAACATGAATAAATATTTATGGAAGGCTATCCATATAAATATAATATGCCACCGAAAACATGTAACTAAATTCAATACTCACGTGACCATAAAATGGAACAAAATCCAAATGTTAAAGCATAGACAATTAAATATCCAAAATACTGTTGGCTGACAACAGGGGAGACTCGTATCCATTGAGAGTGGAGGAACACAAAAGTATGCCACTCATACAACGTTAATCGTATGACATTTCACGACATTAAAGCCCAAGGGTCCCTATGACTCCTTTCAAGTTACACCTCAAGAGACAACTGATCTTGGTGATCATTACCATGAATACCACCCCGAAGGCCCGACACACTTAAGGACTACCTCCAAGGCATTACCTCAAAGTGGTGGAGGCCCAAACGCCCTTCAACACAATGGCACAACCGGACTCAGCCCTCCTAGAATACACTTGAAAGGTTCAGATCATAAAACATGGGTCCCGGAGTTCATCCCCGAAATACCCAATATCCATCAAATAAAGACTGACTTACGTGCCTATGGATCCAATGCATTACAGTCTAAATTACATGACCCAAAATGAATGACACACATACTTAAAACATGCATTCTCCAAAATAAAGCGCAATAAATGCAACTCACACCTAAAGCTCCACTTTAAGTTATTAAAATCGGACAAAGGTCTCCAAGACCCGACAAACACGAAAACCAAGCCTTAAGTTCAACTAATCAAATAGCCATATGCTAAAATCCACAAAATGAAATAAAACAAAATCGACCACCGTTTTTGCAAACACATGCTCTAAAATACATGAATAACTCCAACCCAATTTAGATTGGGACAAATCGTTTTCCAAATGAGTCTATACCATTTATTATTTCAAAAACGTTCCATAACACAAAATCAATCATTTCTCCAAAACACACACTAAATGTACATTTATACTCAAAATATCTACTTCCACAAAATAACTCATTAAAACACAAATACTTATGATTTTATTTATCAAAATGCCCAAAATCCCCAATGTAGGTGTTTTACAAAATTTATAAAGTTAAACATTTCAAATAATCCAAACTCATCAAATAGCTCAACAATTGATAATTTCATGTAAAACATATAAACATTTAAAATTTGACATTTGACATTTTGGAATGTACATCGTTTTCACAAATCAACTTGAACTCACCATGCTAGATTTGGGCTAAATCAAGATTTTACCCCAACTTGAGCTTCCTTGAAGAAACTTGAATCCACAAGCAACTCCTTCCAAAAACCTAGATTCACACGTTTCCAACTATAAACATTCATATTCAACCATTTAGAATCAATCCCCAAACATTTTACATCAAAATCCCTAGTTTGGCCAAAACCCTAATTTTGACCCAAATTCTCCAAAATCATCAAATCCGAAATTTGAGTAACCAATCACTAGGAAATCATCAATGGAGCATTTATAACTTATAATAAAGTTCAGAATCTAGGAGGATGAATTCACCACTTAGGTTTTGGGGAAAACCTAGAAAACCCCAAGTTTCTTGATGGTGGAGGTGGTGATGATGAGCTCTAGACCTTTGCTTCCAATCCACCACCAAATACTCTTGAATCTTACCAAAACTAATAATCTATCCTTGAAAATCTTTTAAATACGAAGCCATAGCAAAAAGAATCGTCTCAGGCGGAGTTATGATGAAGGAGATACGAGGAAATGAAGAAAACCCCCAAAAATCGGATTTTTAACTTCCTGATCCGCTCCGCGATAGTGCCTGGCTAAAGTGACATATATCACTTTCGCTAGGCACTTTCGCGCCAGATGTACCAAGAGTTTTACACTCTCAGCGAGAGTGCCTGGCTAAAGTGACATATGTCACTTTTGCTTGGCACTTTCGCCATACTTGTACCGGCCGTTTTCTCGACGTTCCTCGACCGTTTTCCCGGCCGTTCCTCGACCGTTTTCCCGGCTGTTCACCGACCGTTTTCCCAGATGCTCCTCGACCATTTTCCCGGCCATTCCTCAACCGTTTTCCCGGACGTTCACCGACCGTTTTCTCTAGATTTATTTTATACATAACATCGAAATTACGGGTGTTACACTGAGTTAGACTAGAGGGGTGTAGTTTCTTTCGTTGGTTATATTTATGTTATGCCTACTTCTATTTGTATGTTATTGTTCACTGATGGGTTTCATCTTTATATGGGTTTAATTGACACTTTAACGTGTCTTGGACTCACATAGTGGAATTTGAAAGTGAGATTATCATGGGACTATGATCGCCTCGTGAAAATCTTCGTACAACAAAATAAGTGGATGTTGCCACATGGTTGTGAAAAAGCATGAGATGTAAGTCATGTTAGGTAAGGAAGTGTAACACCCTCAAATTTGGAAAGAACAACTAATTTAATATTTTCAATAAAACCTCAAAGAATGATAAAATCTCTTACGACAAGCCCATACTTGAAATATGGTTCTAGATTTAACCATCAACAAAATAAATAAAGTCTTACATAAAGACTAATTAAAGGTCGGGTGCTTCTAAACCTAATCCAAATTGCTATTCCCAAAGTGTGGAAGACTTCACCCAAGCTACACTATCCCGTGCATATAACTAGCACCCATCCCTTCACAGTGCCGCTAGTACCATTCCCCAACCAGAACCTGATGCACATGCCGACAAATTAAAAGGTTAGACTAATGCCTAGTGAGTTCAAGAGTTTTCAACATTAATAAATATATCGTTAAAATGAAAGAATGCAACTTGAATCCTAATCTTTCAAAATGATTTCTTTTAAATATGAAAACAACCCATTTTCCAATAACCCGCATTTTTAAAAATGAACGCCCCAATACAAAACATTCCATCATGAAGTGATGCAACTCAAAACTTACTCAAAATGTGAATAGAAATCGAACTCCCAATTTATGAAAACGTGGATAAAATTTCATATCCTGAAACACCCAAAACACGGGTAGGGCATAATACTCAACCCATAAATCATGGATAATAAACTATATATATAAAACGTCACCGAAAACATGGATAGCAAAAGTCAATACCCAAAACAACACCTTTCGGAGATGGGGGATGTAACACCCTCAAACCTAGAAATAGCAACTAATTTAAAATTTTCTAAATACACCATTAAATGACTCATCTACAATCACAATTTAAGATTTAACCTCAATACACACATTCATTCTATACATACAGTCTATGATAAGGACGGTTGCTACTAAAACCCAATAAAAGTTACTATCTACAAACTGCGGAAGACTTCACCCAATACTTACTCTTGTAAGAAACTAAGCACATCTCTTCATAGTACTGCTAGAACCAACCCCCATCTGTAACCTGATGCACATGCCGACAAATAAAAAGATTAGGCTTAACGCCTAGTGAGCTCAAGAGTTTTCGACATATATAAATTAATCGTTTAAAAAGAAAGAATGCGGTTAAAATCATAATCTTTCAATTTGTTATGTCTTACATTTGAAAACCACTCATTTTCCCATAATATGCATTTTAGACAAAGAACACCAATTTACGTTTTCCAAATCAAACAACTTTAAAGATGAAGAAACCAACATAAACCGCCCATTCATAAATTAGGTTTAACACAAAACTCACTCGAAACGTGAATAGAAATTGAACTCTCCATTTATGAAAATACGGTTAAAACTTTATATCCTGAAACCCCCAAAACACGGGTGAGGCATAATACTCAACCCATAAATCAAGGGTAAAATCCAAATATACACAACGCCACCGAAAACTCGGATAATAAAACTCAATACCTAAAAACAACACCTTTCGGTGACGGGGGATACCCGAATTCCATCGAAAGTGACGGGCACACAAAGTTAAGTCACTTATCAATGTTCTCGAGCTTCACATAAGACATGGATCCCCGTATACGGCTCCCAACCGAGCTACCACCGCAAGATACCCAAATGACCCTAGTGTCTACTCGACCTCTAAATGAGTGTCACAACCAAAGCCATAAGTCTCCATATCCGGCTCACACTGGGCACCACCGCAAAACTTAGCTCCGTATATGGCTCTGCAGAGCACCATCGCAAGCTTACATAACAACAACATGACTTGGGGACCACTCACTAGAATTCAAACGCAGACACTAAATTCCACGATGAGTAACCTGGATGACAAACGAGCATCGAGTTCAACCACCCACGATCTCTACCTCGAGTCCTTCAATAAAGGTTACACAGTTATCGAGTTCAACCACCCACGATCTGTACCTTGAACTCCCGCTAGCCATAAATAATGTCCAGTCCCCAAACGGGGATAAAGTCCCCCAACTAACCAACCGACTGACTCATATGCCTATGGATCCAATGCAATGCAGTCTAAAACATTACATGACTCAAAAGAATGAACTAACACGTTCAAAACATGTAACTCTCAAATAAGATGCAACTAAGTACACCATACGTCCGAGGCTCTTCAACGAGCTACCAATACCGAACAAATGTTCCAAAGACTCAACTGAGTACAAATCAAGCCCCAAGAGGCTTAACCGTCGTTTGGCTAAAAACACGAGAGCCAATATGGTTACATAGACCAAAATACACCTTTTCCCCAAATCTTTGATTCTCAAATTATCATTGGCATTCGACCCAAAACCCAAAAGGTGTTCCATTTTCCAAAATGTTTCCCCAAGTCGGGAATGACCCGAAATTAAAGGACTCACACATTCGTACTTTTCAAAACATCTCATTTCATGAATGATGCATAAAACCGATAAACACTTAAAAGTAAAATTTTGACCAAATACCCAGTTATGCAATAATTCATCAAAACCCCTTTCATTTATGACACCTTTAACAAAATGCCCAAATATCCCAATGATATGTGTTATATAAGTTTATAAAGTTAAACACTTTCAAAGCAACCAAACTTATCAGCAGTTAACAATTTCATGCAAGATGCAATACACTTTAAAACAAACATTTTTGGCATGTACACCGTTTTCACAAATCAACTTGAACTCACCTTGCTAGATTTAGGCTAAATCTAGATTTTACCCCCAAAACATGAATCTCCTTTGATGAAGGTTTGAATCTCCAAGAAATCTCTCTAGATCTTAGATCCAACACATCTACACGGTCACCTTCACTACACAAGTCAACAAAATCACACCCAAGAGGAAGGATGAAAGGGAAGAGGATGAAATCATCAAACCCTAGCTTAACATTAAGAGAGTTGAGGACCTTACCACCAAAAAATACTCTTGTATACTCCAATACACTTCCAATCTCTTGCTAAATCCTTGAAGAGCTCTCAAAAACGAAACCATGGAAACTTGAATAACTGAAATCGAAGTTGGGATGAAGAAGATATGAAGAAATGAAGTTCTAGGGTTGAAAATCGGGTTTTAAGCTCGACAGGGTGTTTCGCGACTTACCACGCGACTGCAAGTCGCGGCGTAAGTCACCCGCTTCCCTAAGTGACAGCATAATTCCTAAGTTGCGGTGTAAGTCGCGAGATGCACTATTCGCCCGGTTTTCTTCTCGTTCACTATTTTGCCCATAACTTCTTCGTTATAGCTCCGTTTTCGCTCCGAAAAGGACCGTTGGACTCGTAATTGAATCCTTCATCTATCAAGACTATAAAATCTAGGATTAAAGTCCAAAATCAAATATATTTTTTTCCTTAATATATCGGTTTCTGTAATAACTCGAAATGATACCTTTCGCAAATCGGTGTGTTACAGGGGAGACCCGATTTCATAGAATATGACGGAACACAAAAATAGGTCACATATCTAAGTTAATAAAATCAAACACTTAGATTATAATCATATGATATATCGAAATCAACTCCTCTAAGTCCATTGCTCGTGGAGTCTCAATTTCAACCCCTCTAGGTCTATACGTTGAGATATCCAAATCCAAGAAAAATATACAAGCACATTGAAATTACACCTTGCTGCTCATGGGACAATACCCGACCATACAGGTCCACATCTTACTTACCATGAGATCCGATGCCTATTCACATATTGATATTGCACCTTACTACTCTTGGGAGAATGCCCGACCATACAGGTCCACATCTTACTTACCATGAGACCCGATGCCTATTCCGTGCTACAATGAAGGAAACTATTGTCGCATCATTGAACGTAAAGACTCAAGTGCCTATGGATCTATTGCATTGTAGTAAAAAAACATTACATGACTCCAAAAAAATGAACTAGCGCATTAAAAACATGTAATTCTTAAATAATATGTAGTAAATGCAAATCATAACCAAATGCTCTACATTGAATCATAATTATAATCATAAGATATATCGAACTCAACTCCTCTAAGTCCATTGCTTGTGGAGTCTCAATTTCAACCCCTCTAGGTCTATATGTTGAGATATCCAAATCCAAAGAAAATATACAAGCACATTGGAATTACACCTTGCTGCTCATGGGACAATACCCGACTATACGGGTCCACATCTTACTTACCATGAGACCCGATGCCTATTTGCATATTGAAATTGCACCTTATTGCTCATGGGACAATGCCCGACCATACAGGTCCACATCATACTTACCATGAGACCCGATGCCTATTCCGTGCTACAATGAGGGAAACTAACGTTTCATCATTGAACGTAAAGACTCAAGTGCCTATGGATCCATTGCATTGTAGTCAAAAACATTACATGACTCCAAACGAATGAACTAGCGCATTAAAAGCATGTAATTCTCAAATAAGATGTAGTAAATGAAAATCATAACCAAATACTCTATATTGAGCTATCAAAATCGGACAATTGTCCCCAAGACCTAACAAGGTCAATACCAAGCCATAAGCTCAACTAATCAAAAAACCAAGTGTTAAAAGTTATAAAATGAAATAAAACGTAAATAACCCACGATTATGCAACCACATGCTCCAAAGACGTGAAAAAACCAAAAACATAATTTTAGACTGGGACAAATCATTTTCCAAAAGTATATATACTATTTATCTTTCCAAAACGTCCCATAACCCAAGAACAAACACATACTAAAAGCGAACTTATACCAAAAGATTTCCATTCACAAAATACCTATACTTATGATTTATTTATCAAAATGGCCAACAATCCCAAAAGTGGGTGTTTCACAAGATTTATAAAACTAAATAACCCAAGTAAGTAAAACTCTTCAAATATTCCAACATTTAGTAAAAATCATGTAAACAGATAATCACCTTAAAATGGACAAGTTTGGCGTGTAGAACGTTTTCACAAATCAACTTGAACTCGCCTTGCTAGGTTTAGGCTAAATCTATATTTTTCCCCAACTTGAGCTTCTTTGAAGAAATTTGAATCCTCAAACCAAATCTTCCAAAACCTGGATCCATAAGTTTTCAACCATAAATATTCATATCCAACCATCTAGAATCGTTCCCCAAGCATTTTATATCAAAATCTTCATTTTGGCCAAAAAAACCCTAATTTGACCTAACTTTCCCAAAATCATCGACACCCAAATTAGAGAAATATAAATTCTATGGAGTCATCAATGGGGTATTTATAAACTGATTAAGGTATTAGAAAGGGGGGGGGCAAACTCACCACTTAGGTTTCGAGCAAAACCTAATAAACCCCGAAAATCTCTAATATTGGAGGTGAAATCTTGATCTTGCATCAAGGGATGAAACCACTATAATAGATGATGAAGAAACACTAGGTTTTTAGGATAAACCCCCCAATAATGAGATAGGGTTAATGAGGGAAGGTGAGGGTCGATCTGGGAGAGAAAGGAAGAAGTTTGAAATGAGAAATGAGAGAAATGGCTGAAAAATTGTATATAAGCCAGTCTGACCCTCGTCGGTGATAGTGCTCGGTGAGAGTGACACTTTGTCACAATCGCGAGCATAGTCGCTCGGCTTCCCCCGCCCATGGTACATGTCCCACGAAAATGCCATGCGAGAGTGACATCCTATCACAGTTGTGGGCATAGTCGCCCAACCAACACCACTCTCGGTATAAGAGCCGCGATTGTGCCTCGCGTGAGTGACCTCCTATCACAATCGCGGGCACACTCGTCCAGGGCGTGCCGAAGGATAAAATCCAACTTTTCGACCCGACGTGCTCTCGATCCAAAACCCAAAATCCAGAAGAATAACCTAGGTATGATTTATAATTACAGATTAACTAGAGAGGTGTAGGTTAATGATTTACCAAAATCACGGGTGTTACAATCCTTCCAACCTTAGAATGACTTCGTCCTTAAAATCTATTTGTCACAAAAGGCATTTAATTACCACTCTCAGTACTTATTGGGTTTTCTCGGTCCCCAAAAGGTAACAAACTAATCATAGACCTCAATGATGTCATCCTCACAAAACGACCATCTCCCTTCGCAAGGGATTGTCTCTAATCCATTTCATCCTTGAGTTAAAACTCGATGACTTCCTGACGCAACTGCCATACTGATTTCTCATGAAGACTCTCATATCCAATATTCGCCTTGATATGTCACACTCATACTAGAGTGAACATCGAACCTTATAACTGGAGCAATTTTTAACCATACGATCTCGGTTGCCTCCCAACCTTAAGTGACGCGTACTACCTTAAGGGTAGCTTGTAACCTGAACTTCTCAGGAACTAATTCGTCCCACCTCAACATGATTTCAAATCCATAATCCAATGATCGACACCAAACCCGAAGAGTCCCCAAAATTCCATAATAATTCACTTTAGGTATTGGTAGAGCCTGTCTTCCAAGGACGTGACAATACACTTTCCAGGGAGTTGGTTAATTCAATTAGACTATTGCACAAGTCCAAACTATACTCACACATCAAACATTCAGTCGATAAAATCTTTACCATAACAAGAAAATCCTACTCATCGATACTTAATTACCAACATCTAATCTCCTTAAAGCTCCACCATTGTGAGGCTAACATTTCTTATGATCCAACGGGAGTACTTCCAAACATTCCAAAGATCATTGACTTCAAAAGGTCAAGTCGATGCCTAAAATCAAAATGGCCATATCGAAAACATGGGTATGACAAAAAGTATTTTATTTCTGGATGCACTGAATCGATCCCCAGATAAACATTTGAAGTTGACATCTGATAAGGAAATAAAACCCTAAATCTTACAACTTTAACAAACGGCTTACAAAAACTCCTTTATTCACGAAGACTCATTAAGATGGTACACCACCAACACATAACATTCTGTCAAACGAACAATCCATCAATTCAAATCCCTCTACACATAAGCAACAATACAAGGGTTTAACCCGAAGATTTACTGAAAGGGAATGATTACCATATACATAACTGAGATAATAATCTAAATCTATTACTTTAATGATTCACATGTGAACAAACTCATGAGGTCGAATTCCCAATATTCAAGCTTGCCCACAATTTGGGTCATCCGCCGTTTCAATTCCTATGGGCGTCTCTAGTCCCTTATCACAACCCCTTTCACAAGAGGGTTTAAATCTATAGCTCCGATTGAGTTCAAGGTTTTTCAAACTACTATGCTAATTTGAAATTTTATAAGACTTTTAAACGCAAGATCTTTATAACAATTAATCATACGTAAAAATACACTACCGTTTACTCGCTAGTTGTGCAAAGTGGTCACAAATGCCACACCTATAAAACCATTTCGAAAAGCATTTGATTATTATTCAAGCTAATATTGAAAACAACGAAAGATGTTCAACAAACATTTCAAAGGAACCACTATGGTCCAAACATGCATCTATTTACGCCATGTATGAAGAATAATTTTATGTACTAAAACAGTGTGTAGTAAAGCGTTTGTACAAAACTCCAGAAGGAGAAATTCACGTAATCAATTCCAAAAATTCCACATTTAACCATATAATGACATGGCAGAAAATTCGCCAATAAGACCCACATGCCTGGGTTCATTTCTCAAAACTTAGCAGACAAAATGTGCATGCGATTGATCGAAACGTAAAATAATTTAGATTGACTTCAAACTTTAAGCCGCACGAACAAGACACTCTTTGCTCCAAAAATAGTGGCTACAATGCCTTACATACCAATAAACGAATATAATGCATTGCGTGAAACAATAACAGTAAAATCAACAACCGAAGAAGGTATAAAGCATTGAAAGTTATAAAATACAATAAAATGTAAATAACCCACGATTATGCAACCACATTCTTCAAAGACCTGAAAAACTCAAAACACAATTTTATATTGGAACAAATCATTTTCCAAAAGTATTTATACTATTTATCATTTCAAAACATCTCATAACCCAAGAACGACAAGTATTTATCCAAAACACATACCAAAAGTGAACTTATACCAAAAGATTTTCATTCATAAAATACATCATAAAATACCTATACTTACGACTTATTTATCAAAATGGCCAACAATCCCAAAAGTGGGTGTTTCACATGATTTATAAAACTAAATAACCCAAGTAAGTAAAACTCTTCAAATATTCCAACATTTAGTAAAAATCATATAAACACATAATCACCCTAAAATGGACATTTTTGGCGTGTACAATGTTTTCACAGATCAACTTGAACTCACCTTGCTAGATTTACGTTAAATCAAGATTTTTCCCTAACTTGAGCTCCTTTGAAGTAATTTGAATCCTCAAACCAAATCTTCCAAAACCTGGATCCATAAGTTTTTAACCATAAATATCCATATCCAACCATCTAGAATCGTTCCCCAAGCATTTTATAGCAAAATCTCCATTTTGGCAAAAAAAAAAACCTAATTTGACCTAACTTTCCCAAAATCATCGAAACCAAAATTAGAGAAATATAAACACTAGGGAGTCATGAATGGGGTATTTGTAACGTGATTAAGGTATTAGAAAAGAGGGGATGGGGACGAACTCACCACTTAGGTTTTGAGCAAAACCTAATAAACCCCGAAAATCTCTAATAGTGGAGGTAATATCTTGATCTTGCATCATGGGATGAAACCACTATCATAGATGATGAAGAAGCACTAGGTTTTTAGAAGAAAAAACCCCAAAAATGAGTTAGGGTTCATGAGTGAAGGTGGGGAATCGATCTAGGAGAGAAAATAAGAAGTTTGAAATGAGAAATGAGAAGAATAGCTGAAAAATCTTATTTAATGCAGTCTGACGCTCGTTGGCGATAGTGCCCGGCGAGAGTGACACATTGTCATAATGGTGAGCACAGTCGCCTGGCTTCCCCCGCCCACAGTACATGGCATGCGATAATTCCCCGCGAGAGTGACATCATGTCACAATCGCGTGCATAGTCGCCCAACCCACACCACTCTCAGTACAAGGGTCGTGATTGTGCCCCACGAGAGTGACCTCCTATCACAATCGGGGGAACAGTTGTCCAGGGGGTGCCGAACGCTAAAATCCGACTTTTCGACCTGACGTGCTCTCGATCCAGAACCCAAAATCCACAAGCACAACCCAGGTAAGATTAATAATTACAGATTAACTAGAGAGGTGTAGGTTAAGGATTCACCAAAATCACGGGTGTTACAGGAAGAGAATTAGATATGTAGTATACATTCACAATACTTTCTTAATCGATTTCCATAGTCAACAAGGTCTAGATGGTTTAGAATAGATGAGTGTTTTATCTGCAAGAGATGTATTCTTTGAACTTTGAACCATGGTTTAAGTTATCGACGTCAATGCTAAGATTATTGCATAATATCATGAACTCAATAGTCCTTCGACTTACACCAACATATGTTAATATATTGAATGTTGGTGATAGAGAGAGGTTTGGAGAGTTAATGATGGTTTTCAGAGATCATTGGAAAAGAAGAAAACGATCTCAAAAGAAGCCTGAAATTTGGAATCAAAAAAGGGAAAACAGTCTTCAGGGCGACTTATAAGTCGCGTAAGTCGTGGCCACGTCCTGACTAGTCCCGAAGAGATTGCTATGATTTGTTTATTTGGTTATTTTGTTTCTAAATTAATTTAGAATAACTATTTAGTTGTAGTTATTATCTATAAGCTTTATAATTAGATTAGGATTATTGTTAGTTACTTTTATTTATTATTTAATTAAGTTTTATAGTTGGTTTATGATTGAATTTGAGTTTAATTTTCATAGTTATTTCTTTGTTAGTTAACTAGTTACATATCCGCGCACGATGCAGCGTGAATAATCTTGATCCCTATTTTCTTATATCCAACTGTGATAGCCTCAATACTGCAAATATGAACGGGGTCAATTATGTAGTGACTTCCTTAGCTAAGATAACAGAAAAGGTATAGATTTTTTTTTATGTAGAACACATACCAAAAGAGCACAATATAATATAATATAAAATTCCAAAAAACATCAAACCCGATGGTCGAGTCTGACAAAGATGTCCAAAATATATTTAAAAGGTAACAAACACTCTGGTCGAAAACAAGATTGATGATTCACTACCTAACGTACTTAGTTATCGCCCTCTTTGAGAATGGAAGGAGTTATAATCACTATTATCCATTTCATGAAGAATATGACTTTCCTAATAATACCTAAATTCCATTTCATATGTTCATGCATCATGAAAAAACCAAGCCAAGGACACCGGCAGTCTTCCGGTGCAAGCTTGTAGAGGGATGGCTTGTAGGGTCCACAAAAGTGGGCCACGGGGCCATGGGTCCCCGCCAATAAACCTTTTATCTCCCCCTGTAGCAAGAGTAAATAAATGACAACAAACATCAAATTTTCAGAAATAGGAACACGTCATTACCTTGAAAACACAATGATAGAGAGTAAAATCAAGGAAAAAATTAAAGAAACAAGCGTATTTTTTTCATTGCATTTTTGTTCATATACAATTATTTGTGTTAACATGATAAGGTTGTAAAGTGAAAAATGAAAAAGCAAGGGATATAAAGTAATTAAATAACTAATTGTATGGGTGCTAAACGTAACATTGAATCTTAAAAATAACCGTTTTACAATTTTAATATATTAGTATAGATATAGATATAGATAGTATATATAATGCTACACATTTATGCTATTTTAAAATATTTTAAAACCCATAAAAATATTCAATAATTAGTTTATATTAAAATTATTGACGAAAAAATTATGATGATATAATTTATAAGAAGAATGAAACGTATTATTAATATATTTTAGTTGATCTACGATTATGTATTGTTAATATACTAACGGTGAAAAAAAATTAAAACGTATAGATAGAAAACAAATTAATTCGTAGATATTCATAATACTTAATAATACGGTTAAATTAAAAAATATTCAATATTGAGCTCGTTTTGAAGGTATTGACGAGACGATTATAATCGTATAATTTGTAAAAAAATAAACATTTTTTCATTGCATTTTTGTTCATATACAATTATTTGTAAGGGTGCTAAATATAACCTTGAATCCTGAAAATAACTGTTTTATAATTTTAATATAATAGTATAGATATAGATATATATAGATATAGATATATATAGTATATATAATTGCTACACATTTATACTATTTTAAAATAATATAAACCCATAAAATTATTCAATAATTAGTTTATATTAAAATATTGACGAATAAATTATAATGATATAATTTATAATAAGAATAACACATATGTTTAATATATTAACGGTTAAAAAAAATAAAAAAAATAAATTAATTCGTAGATAGTCATAATATTTAATAGTACGGTTAAATTAAAAAATAATCAATATTGGGGCTCGTTTTGAAATTTTTGACGAAACGATTATAATGGTATAATGTGTAAAAAAAACGTATTTTTTCATTGTATTCTTTTTATATATGATTATTTGTATTAACATGATGAGTGTGTAAAATGAAAAATGAAAAAACAATGGATATAAAATAAATTAAATAACTAATTGTAAGGGTGTTAAATGTAACTTTAAATCTTGAAAATAACTGTTTTACAATTTTAATATGACAATATAGATATAGATATAGATGGTATATATAATGCTACATATTTATGCTATTATAAAACCCATAAAAATCAATAATTAATATATATTAAAATTAATGACGAAAAAATTATAATGATATAATTTATAATAAAAAAGAAACGTATTCTTAATATATTTTAGTTGATCTACGATTATTTATTTTTAATATGATAACGGTGAAAACTAAAATAAAACATATGGATAGAAAACAAATTAATTTGTAGATATTCATATTATTTAGTAGTACGATTAAATTAAAAAATATTCAGTATTAGGCTCGTTCTGATGGTATTGATGAGACGATTTTGTCAGGATCGAATTCTCAACAAGAATTATGAATACTCAGAAACAATATTAAAGAAACTGCGGAATAGCACTTTAATATTCAATAAGCAGAAAAACAATGAAACAGTGAATCACAATCAACTTGTAAACTTTATTTAATGATTCAAGTTACAAGCTTTTCATTCACAACCTCAATCTTGAAGAACAGGCTCTTTCAAGACGAATTCTACTTCTCTAGAATTAGGAACTATGCCTTGAGGTTGATTTTCTCTCTAGAACAAAAACACACAGAATTAATTCTCACAAAAAGTTACTTAGCTATTCTAAACAAATCTATATATATATATATATATATATATATATATTGCAGAATAAAAGATAATTACTAAACATAAAAAGATCTTCAATATAAACTTCATAATTATCTCCAACTTCCATGAATATCTTCAGTCCATCCAGCTGTCATCCTTCCATGCGAATTCGTTATCACATAAGCAGCATTATTCTTCAACAGCATTAATACTCTCAGCAGTATTAACTCCAGCAGTACTAACCATGCTCAGCAGTATTAATCTCTTCAAGCAGTACTAACTTTGAACTAGCAGTACTAAACTTGTTGAGCAGCATTAATCTGCAACTAGCAGCATTAATCACAAAAGTACTAACTAGAAGTAGTAACTATTTTCTTCTAGCAGCATTAACTTTACTTGTGCTGTACTTGTGCAATTCTTCAGTTCCCAACAATCTCCCCCTAACTTGACTTTTAGAAAAAGAAGTCAAGTTCTTCAGATCTAATCTTCAAGATGCTCCCAAAACTTTGTCATGGCTTATATTCCAGTGTTTACATCCAACCCCAAACTCTGATTAATTGTTCTTTGGATCAAATACTTAGCCATCTCTGAATTTTCAACACATCCAAGCTTCTTCTTCAACATTAAATGAAGTTTCAATCTGCTATGGTTGTATACTTTATCCACTAGGAAGTATTCCTAGTGATTTCTATCCAAAGTCACAGAATATACTCCACTAGTTTCATATAAAGTGCAATTGGTAACTGCTTGAAAAACACTCCTTATGATCTCCTTCACTTCATCAGGTTTGAACATCATACACAGATACTCCATCACCAGTTTTGTAATTGAAATCCCTGGAGCTTTCAAGTGATCTGCATACAACTTCATCCCTATGTCAAACATTTCTTCAATATCAGACCTTGAGCATGTTCTGACAATCTTGGCCCAAGTACTGTAGATTTCATACTTTTCATCTTTCCTCTTCAGCCTTATGTACTCTTTTCCATCTACCTCCAGTACATCCCAGTGAATTACTTCAGGAGGTTTAACTCCTACAGGTTCTGCTGAAATTGGTTCAGGCACTTTGTCCATCACAACCATGTACATCTTTACATCCTCAGTGCTTAAATGCTCTTTCTTTTCTGATGGTTCAGGTGCCTCTTCTTCTCTAGCAACCTTTTCTGCCTCTTCTTCATTTATTCTAGGCTTCTTTGTTATCTTTCTCCTTGCCATCATCTTTGTCCTTTTTAAAGTTCTTAGACTTTCACCAATAGTGGCTTCCTTCTTTGGAGTTTCTTGTTCATCAGGGAATGGTTTTTGTAAGAAATCATTGCTCTCTTTCATTCTTTTCTCCATTTCAACCCTTGCAACTTCATCCCCTTGAAGCTTGATCATTTCTGCATCATATAACCCTTTAAGTTGCTCAAAAGACATGTTTGAGAACATTTCCACTTTGACACCTACAGCACCCTTGAGGAAAGTAATCATTTTCTTCCTCTCTTGAGCACCCAGGTATGTCTGTGAAGGTTATCTTTTCTTTGCAGCCATTTTGATCTTTCCAGACTTCCTCAAAGATGTGGCTTTCTGCTTGGCTTGTTCTGTTGCTAGGCTTTGTTGATAGGCTTTATTTAGCTCTGCAGCCATTGCTTTTGCTATCTCTCTATCTTTTTCCACTTGCACAATTTCTGTTTCTTCAAGTTCAGCCTGTATCTTCCTAGCTAGAGTTTCATCTGATTCAATCAGCTTCTGCTTTTTCATTGGTTTATCAGATTCAACTAGCTTTGCCTTACCTTTCTCTTTACCCATCACCTTCTCAGTGCTAAAGTTCTTTGCTGCATCAACTCTTTCTTTTATGACAACTCCTTTGGTCTTTGAGGTGACCTTGGGAGTATCATGTTTGGCTTTGATGAGTGTTTCTGCAATCTCCAGCTCTGTAAGAACCTCTTTTACTGTTTCTGCTGCTTCTTTCAGATCAGCAGTATTAACCATTTCTGCTGCTTCTTTGCTTGAACTGGCAGTATTAATGGTTTCTGCTGCTGGCTCTGTTTATGCTGCTTGCTTATTCTCCCCCTCAACATCATGTTTTTCCTCTTGCTCCCCCTTAGCTTTGGCATCAGCTTCTGACTCCCCCTTTTTGGGAGCATCAGCCACTGGTTTCCTCCTTCTGAGCACAAATTGTTTCTTCTTCCTTTGCAAAATCAGTTTCCTTACCATTTGCTTCAAGTTGATGATTTTTTCTTGTTGTGACAGAACTATGAGTTTAAGCTCTTCTATATCTTTGCCCTGTTTGAGTACATCCATGTTGATGTTTCCCATGGTTTCCATCAATTCATAATAGTTATATTTGTCCTCACCTTCTCCAGAAGTGTTACCCTCTTTTGAAGGATCATTGGATCTTTTTGTAGTGGAAGTCTTCTGCCTAGCAAAAGCACTATCCACCCCCTTGGTTTCTTGGCACCTGGGACCTTTGGATGATTGCTCACCCAAAGTTTCCATGGGGAAGGTCTTATGTATGTTACCACTGACCTCCTCTGTGCTAGCAGGAGTAGTGGCAACCTTAGCACCCATATGCTCAACCTCCACCTCAGTGAGCACCTCCTTGGGGTTGGGAGACGCCCCTATGGTTTCCCTGTGGATATTCTCTAAAGGAGAATTCTCCCTTAGAGGGCTTAAAGGCTTAGTGGGTGATGGTACAAGAAGGGAAGGAGCCTTCTTTACCTGTTTCCTTGTATAAGTTTGGGTAATTGGAGAAGTGGGCTTATGAAGTAGGGACTGTGGGATAGATATAGAGTGGGAAGGTTGGGATTGGCTAGCAGTGGGATGGTCTAATGAGGTCCTTGACCCTGCTACCATACCTTCTTCAGTGTGGGACACCACCATCATTGTAGAGAACAATGGGGTGTCAACTCCTTCCGAGTCCAGAGGGGATCTTTTCATGTTTGAAAAGACCTTACCTTTGGGAATTTTTGGTACATATACCCCATCAAAATGAGGTATATCCGTCAATTCATGGGTTATTACTTCTTGTACAAACCTGGGGTGCATATAAAAACTCTTTTTACTTCCCAGGTTTGAGACAAGATCATTAAAAAACATTTGAGAAAATTGTACTTTCTGGCAGTGGCCAAGCACACCAAAGCATAAGCAGTGGTGCTACTGAACTCACTCCATCCAGTAGTCTTTTTAGAGATACAATGCATAAGGGTATGGACAAAGAAACGCCATTGGGGTGAAAATTTAGCTTTTGAGAACTTGAACACACCCAATGGGCCTCCATACCCCATTCTAGTAAGAGTTGAGAATAATTCCTCATTAGGAATAGAGGTTATACCTGCAGCATCGTCTAGACGTAGACAGATGCGTATCACCTCTTCAGTAACTGTTAGGGGTTTTTCACATACCCTTGTCTTGATCATTTGGACACCATCTTCAGTAACAATGGTGGCATTAGCCCAAAATTGCCTTTGATGCTCTATGTAGATAGTTGGTGATACAGTGAGAGCATGGGCAATGTGGCTTGACCTGAGAAAGTCCACAATTTGGTGGAATCCATCGGCTTGTTTCGGCTTCTTTAGCATTGCAATCTCGTTGTGCTCGTCAATAAACACCATTGAAGCCATCTGTACGCAAGGATTCTTGACTAGCGAGCACTGGATACTTGAGAGAAAGGAGTGAGAGAGAAGATGAACAATAGACAAATAGTCGTTATGATCTTTTAGGCGGGGAAAGGGTATTTATAGCTTGTGGATTATAAGCAGTATTAACCCTAAAAATTTAGTGAAAGCAGTATTAACAGTGAGCAGTATTAACTGAGAGCAGTATTAACTGAGAGCAGTATTAACTGAGAGCAGTATTAACTGAGAGCAGTATTAACTGAGAGCAGTATTAACCACTAGCAGTATTAACTAACTAGCAGTATTAACTGAGAGCAGTATTAACCACTAGCAGTATTAACTGTGCACTGGCAGTATTAAAAATGCACTGGCAGTATTAAAAATGCACTGGCGGTATTAAAAATGCACTGGCAGTATTAAAACTGCACTGGCAGCATTTACTACACTTACACTTTTTGACACCATCCTTTTACTCATACTTTTTACTCCTTTGTTAATCCCCTGATCATTTTCTTCTTGATCCTTCATGATCATTACTCCCTCTGGAGTATTACTAACTTCAACCTGAAACACTTAAACACACAGGTTAGTAGTATCATGCTCAATGAAATCTTCCAAAGGCAACTTATCTTTTAACCCATGCCCTGAGCATTTATTATTACTTCCCTCTGAATCAAATGCAACATGTCCTCCATCAAATCTTTTGAAGAATTTGAAGGCAGTCCATGTTACCTGTTGTGTGCCAAGAGCAACCACTATCTGCATTCCAAATGCTCTTCCTCTTGAGCTTTTGGTTGCCCTGCACACTTGATAAATCAGTTAGTCTTGGAGGGAACCCAAGCCAAAGTGGTATTGGGTTGTCCTTTCTCATCAATATAATCTGTAAGTTTAGTCTGGATGAGTTGTTTAGGAATCTCATGGCTGGAATACTTTGTCAAGATTATAGGCTTGACAGCATTACTACTAGAAGCAGCACTAGCCTTGTTAGCAGTACTAACTTGGTTAGCAGTACTAACTGAGTTAGCAGCACTATTTCTGTTAGCAGTACTATCTGGAATAGCAGTACTAACAGGTTTCTTAACAATTGGAACCCAAACTTGAACAAAGTTGTTTGCTTTCTTTGTCATTAAATTACTTCTTGTTCTGAGCATGAAACTTTTTAGGTGCTCTTTTCTCAGCCATTTGATTCCTTCTTTGATTCCTATAACCAGAAGAGTTTTGTGGTTGTCTTTGAAAAGTGACTCTTTGGTTAATAGGATTAAAATAACAGTATTTGGCAAGATGATTCAATTTGCCACAGATAAAACAAGGTTTTGGCCTATTGATTTTACACAGATCAATCCCTTGTTTTTGTGGCCACTGATTATTCCAGTTTCTCTTATTTCCCCTTGGTTTATCATGTTTTTGGGGCTCAGATTTATTGCATGTACACTGCTTGCAAGGGACAGGATTCACAACTGTGGTCTGTTTGTAATGTACCTTACCAGACTTTCCCTCTGTCTTCTCTATGTCCTTAGATTTGACCCAAGTTTTTCCACATCCCTCATTGGTGATAATGTTATTTTCTAGGGAAATCTCACCACTCACAGTGTTCTCCTTACTCTTATCATTAGAGTTTTCTTCTTCAGAATCTGTTTCAACCACCACTTTGTCTAATGGATCTACCTTAGTGGCTTCATCAGACAATTCCTTCCTATTCTTGGTCTCTAGAAAATCTGATATAGGAGGGATGTAATTGTTGTTGTAAGGTAGTGGTGTGGTATTATAGCCTATTCCTCTTCTAAGTTTGTCATGGATTTGAGTTTGGAGCAAAGAGTCCATTGCTTTTGAAGCATTGGAAAATTTCTCAATATCCAGCTTGGCTTTCTTAAACTCACTCTTTATTTTCTCATTCTCCTCTTCTTTCTGTTTCAGCTTCAACTCATACTGATCTTTCTCCCACTTCCCGTAGTTGGTGTCATATGAGTGTTGGAGTTCATTGGCTTAGAAACTCTTAATCTGTTCCTCAAAACTCTCAACAATTTTTGCATAGTCTTTTATATCTCTCTCTAATCTTTTAAGGTCATCACTCATTGTCTGGTTGTGATCCCTGTACCTTTTAACAGTTTCAATACAGGATTTAGAACAAAGATTAGATATTACCTCTGTAGGAATTTCTGAGCTTGAAGACTCTGAACCTTTAGACATGATGATGTGATTTTGAATGTAGGTTTCTGAGAATACTGGCTCTGATACCACTTGTCAGGATCGAATTCTCAACAAGAATTATGAATACTCAGAAACAATATTAAAGAAACTGCGGAATAGCACTTTAATATTCAATAAGCAGAAAAACAATGAAACAGTGAATCACAATCAACTTGTAAACTTTATTTAATGATTCAAGTTACAAGCTTTTCATTCACAACCTCAATCTTGAAGAACAGGCTCTTTCAAGACGAATTCTACTTCTCTAGAATTAGGAACTATGCCTTGAGGTTGATTTTCTCTCTAGAACAAAAACACACAGAATTAATTCTCACAAAAAGTTACTTAGCTATTCTAAACAAATCTATATATATATATATATTGCAGAATAAAAGATAATTACTAAACATAAAAAGATCTTCAATATAAACTTCATAATTATCTCCAACTTCCATGAATATCATCAGTCCATCCAGCTGTCATCCTTCCATGCGAGTTCTTTATCACATAAGCAGCATTATTCTTCAACAGCATTAATACTCTGAGCAGTATTAACTCCAGCAGTACTAACCATGCTCAGCAGTATTAATCTCTTCAAGCAGTACTAACTTTGAACTAGCAGTACTAAACTTGTTGAGCAGCATTAATCTGCAACTAGCAGCATTAATCACAAAAGTACTAACTAGAAGTAGTAACTATTTTCTTCTAGCAGCATTAACTTTACTTGTGTTGTACTTGTGCAATTCTTCAGTTCCCAACAGATTTTAATGATATAATTTGTAAAAAATAAACATATTTTTTCACTCCATTTTTATTCATACACGGTTATTTCTGTTAACATAATAAGGATGTAAAATCAAAAATGAAAAATGAAGTGATATAAAGTAATTAAATAACTAATTGTAAGAGTGCTAAATGTAACATTGAATCTTGAAAATAACCATTTTACAATTTTAATATAATAGTATAGACATAGATAGTATATATATTTGCTACACATTTATGTTATTTTAAAATATTATAAAACCAATAAAAATATTCAATAATTAGTTTTATAGTGAAACTATTGACGAAAATTTTATAATAAGAATGAAAAGTATGTTTAATATATTATAGTTGAACTATGATTATGTATTTTTTAATATGCTAATGGTGAAAAAATAAAATAAAACGTATGAATAGAAAACAAATTAATTCGTAGATATTCATAATATTTAAAAGTACGGTTAAACTAAAAAAATATTCAATATTGGACTCTTTTTGAAAGTATTGACGAAACAATTATAATATTATAATTTGTAAAAAAAGAAACATATTTTTTCATAGCGTTTTTGTTCATATACGATTAGTTGTTTTAACATGATGAAGGTGTAAAATGAAAATTGAAAAAACAATGGATATAAAGTAAATTAAATAACTAATTGTAAGGGTGTTAAATTTAATCTTAAATATAATTGTTTTACAATATTAATATAATAGTGTAGATATAGATATAGAAAATATATATAATGCTACACATTTATGCTATTTTAAAATATTATAAATCCATAAAAATATTTAATAATTAGTTTATATTAAAATTATTGACGAAAAAAATTATAATGATATAATTTATTATAAGAATGAAACGTATGTTTAATATATTTTAGTTGATCTTCGATTACATATTTTTAATATGCTAACGGTGTAAAAAAATAAAACGTATGGATAATAAACAAATTATTTCGTAGTTATTCATGATATTTAATAGTATTGTTAAATTAAAAGATATTCAATATTGGGCTCGTGTTGAAGGTATAACGAAACGATTATAATTGTATAATTTGTAAAAAAAAACTTATCGTTTCATTGCATTTTTGTTCATATACGATTATTTGTGTTAACATGATAAATGTGTAAAATGAAAAATGAAAAAATAAGAGATATAAAGTAAATTAAATAACTCATTGTGAGGGTACAAAATGTAACCTTGAATCATGGAAGTGGAAGAAACGTGGGGAGGAAACGTGGGCTGGAGAAAGAAGCTTTCAAAACAAATACTTAACCTTAATAGAATTTTAATTAATGTTAGTTAATTAGTTTAGTTTATAAATAGGATTTGTTTGTTTTTTTCAATATTCAGTTTATTATTGATCAGTAAAATTATTTTTAAAGTTTTATCTCTAGTTACTAAGAGTTTTCTCTTAATTTTCTCGAGTGTCTCGTTGTAAACGTTATCCTTTAGATTTAGACATTTGTCGATCAGTTATCCACTTTCCTATGCATCACTAGGTAAAATTTCTAATTGTAAGTAGTAGTTAGAGAGAGAAATGAGAAAAGTTTAAAGGATCAAAGACTATCAGAGTTAGAAGTGCATGAATACTCTTCTTGGCATGACAAAAATGAAGTAGTTGCGCATGTTTTTCGCATGTAAGCAAGTGGTGTAATTTAACCCTATAAAAAAAATGGTATACAGTATACAAGTTTGAGATTAATTAAACCGTTTCTCCTTATCTTGAAAACACGAAGAAAGAATAAAAACTAAAACATGATATTTTTTTCATCCTTTCCTTTCTTTCTCGCCCGGGAACTGAAATAAATAAATAATAATATCGTAAAATTTAAATATAATTTTTTCATAGAAAGAAAGAACCCACAAAATTGAATAAAAATAATGCAAAAAGTATCCTGCCTAGCTCTCATGGGGAAACATAATTTAAGTAGAATAAAAATCAGCAATGGTAGTTGGCGATTAAAATAGTCGAGAATTGCATAGCAAGTGAGTGTGACTCGTGAATATAAATACGAAGCATGCGTAACGCAAAGAGAATCACCATTAGAAGAGAACTCAATCACAACTTCTCTCTGAGGTATCTCTTTCTTCCTTGAGCTTTAGATTCTTTGTAATTTTTTCGATTTTTAAATAATTTACATAAATCATATATTAATTACGTTTGATATTTGCAGGTTGATCAGATATTAACAACATGGGTGCAGGTGGTCGGATGTCGGATTCATCTGAAGGCAAAAATATCCTCGAACGTGTCCCCATTGATCCGCCCTTCACCTTAAGTGATCTAAAGAAAGCAATCCCGGCTCATTGCTTCGAGCGATCTCTCATCCGTTCATCTTACTATGTTGTTCATGATCTCATTGTTGCCTATGTCTTTTACTTCCTTGCCAACACATATATTCCTCTTCTTCCTGCTCCTCTAGCTTACCTGGCCTGGCCCATTTACTGGTTTTGCCAAGCTAGCATTTGCACTGGCCTATGGGTCATTGGCCATGAATGTGGTCACCATGCCTTCAGTGAGCAGCAGTGGATTGGTGACATTGTTGGATTTATCCTCCATTCTGCTCTTTTTACCCCTTATTTCTCTTGGAAATACAGCCATAGGAATCACCACGCCAACACAAATTCACTCGATAACGATGAAGTTTACATTCCTAAACGTAAGTCCAAGGTCAGGAATTATTCAAAACTTCTCAACAACCCACCTGGTCGAGTCTTCACCTTGGTTTTTAGGTTGACCATGGGGTTTCCTTTATACCTCTTGACTAATATTTCTGGCAAGAAATACGGAAGGTTTGCCAACCACTTTGATCCAATGAGTCCAATTTTCACTGAGCGCGAACGAATTCAGGTTCTGGTATCTGATTTTGGTCTTCTTGCCGTTTTTTACGCAATTAAGCTTGCTGTAGCAGCAAAAGGAGCTGCTTGGGTGATTTCCATGTATGGAATTCCGGTGTTAGGCGTACATGTCTTCTTCGTTTTGATTACTTATCTGCACCACACCCATCTCTCTTTGCCTCATTATGATTCAACTGAATGGAACTGGATCAGAGGAGCCTTATCGACAATCGACAGAGACTTCGGATTCCTCAATAGGGTTTTCCATGACGTTACACACACTCATGTATTGCATCATTTGATCTCATACATTCCGCATTATCACGCCAAGGAGGCAAGGGATGCAATCAAGCCAGTTTTGGGCGAGTATTATAAGATCGATAGGACCCCGATTTTCAAGGCAATGTGGAGGGAGGCCAAAGAATGCATCTACATTGAGTCCGATGAAAATAGCGAACACAAGGGTACATACTGGTACCATAAAATGTGATGATGACATAAGACAATTGTATGGCTAATCGTTCACCTTTGTTTTATTTATAATAAAATATTATCTTGAACTAAAGTTTTTGGGTTGTACTTGATTGAACCATGCACATTGTATATGTGAATTGGTTTCTTTCTTAATATCATCTACGTATTATTATCATTTCTGATTTTCAAATACAAAGAGTGACATGAAACCACGAAGACAATTGTAAACACCCCCTAGTTAAATAATCTAAACTAAATTTAAATCCTAGTCTCTTGTCGTTGGCATTGTGTATTTGTGATTGTGATCTTGCCAATTTACATTGTGGATTGCTATTTGGTTTGATTTTTGATCATATATACATGTATTGCTAGATTTGTTATTTTCGGATTTTTCTATTCGATTTGTTCACATTTGCATATTGCGTTATTTGGACCTTTCAGTATCTTGTACACTAAATTTGTTCGCCATTGGTTGTCGGAGAAGATCTCAGATTGACCAAAAGGATATTGGTCCAAGTATCCGGTAACCCATGATGATAATGATGCAGTTGTGATGGATCAAAAAGGAAATCCAGAACGAAGACGGTTTTTTGGTGTGATTGACCGAGAATCAATGAATGATGCAGCGTAGGTGTGCGGAACGATCGACAAACGTCTAAATTCTTTAAAGGAATCGAGAATTACAAATGTAAAACTCAAACTCAAGAGAATTGTTTCAAAGACGAAAACTTTTATTGATTAATAACTCACTACAAGAAAAAGTTCAGTTAGTGACCAAAATTTTAGTGACTACTAATACTTTGGTCACTAACTATGACGTTAGTGACGAGAACAAAGGTTGTCACTAATTTTTGGTGACAAATATAAATTTTAGTGACAAAATATAAATTTAGTCATTAAGTGGTCACTATTTCTCACGGAATTTCTTTTGCGACATCACATTGAATGGATTAGTAACCAAAAAATAACGGTCACTAAATTGAATGTGTTTATGACCAAGAAATAGTGGTCACTAAGTGAGATTAGTTCATTGAGGATTGTATTGAGTTGGATGGATTAGTGACAAAAAATAGGTGGTCGCTAAATTAAAAGTGTTAGTGACGAAAAAATAGTAGTCACTAAGTTGGGTTCATTATTTGTAATTGAATTGGATAGGTTAGTGACAAGAAAATGTTGTCACTAAATTGGAAGTGTTAGTGACCAAAGAAAGGTAGTCACTAAATGATACTTATTAGTCATAGGGTTGGAAGGGTTAGTGACAAAAAAATGATAGTCACTAAATTAATTGTGTTAGTGACCAAAAAATAGTGGTCACTAAGTTAGATTCATTAGTTGTAAATTGTAATTGAGTTGGATGACTTAGTGACAAAAAAAGGTGGTCACTAAATTAAAAACGTTAGTGACCAAAAAATAGTGGTTACTAATTCGAAAATGTTAGTGACTAAAAAATAATTGTCACAACATGATACTCATTAGTTATAAGATTGTGTTGACTTGATGGATTAGTGACCTAAAAATGATGGTCACTAAACTAAATGTTTTAAAGACCAAAAAATAGTGGTCACTAAGGTTGTCTTTGAACATAAATTACTACTATGGTCTGAAATATAAAACAAATAGAAACATAGGGGCTAAGTCTGTAACTTACAATAAAAACGTAAACGGATCTACCATCTCAATAACCGGAATATATAAACCATGTTCTGCCCGATTTTTCAAATGTGGATCACAATAATTTTTCCTCTCAACCCGATATAAACCCTAGACCCAAGATCTTGACGAGCACCAGCAACATCCTCCGGTCAATTGCACCGCCCTTCGGCCGCCGTAACTTTCTCCTAATCTGTCCCCGACGACAACAACGACCACTCAAATTGAACCTCGATGAATACTCTCGATCACGCTTCCCTGTATTTCTTTCTGGATCTGCAGGGAGGAACAAAGTTCGGTTATACACATCTAAATTGAATGTGCTTACAATTTACAAGTATGTTGATTTTTTGTGTTTTGCTTCCCCAACCCCCTCGGAACCCTAATTGGATTCCCTCTTGTTCTATTTTATCTTATGTAAATAATGTTACAGATATCTTGCCAAAGACCTTTAGGACTCTCTGTAAATGTTTATTTATCTTTCCTTAATTATCTGTTTCTGATCTATCTTTCCATCGATTTTGTGATCTAACTTTCCTTCTTTGTAAGCTTTCTTCAACTTCATTCTTTGAAGGTTGTTGATGCCGTTTTAAGAGAATTCGTATTGGTCCACCTTGATAACAACCATGATAAATTTAATCTGCTGATGTAAGCAACTCTCTCATTATTATTATTGTTTGGGTTATGTGATAATTTGGCAGCAATGTTATATGTACATATTTTTCATAGCAACTATGCATGACCTTAACTTTTCTTCCAGCAACTTTCCTGTTTCATGTTTTTACTTTGTTCAGTTTGTGAGTGAGGGATGGGATTTCTTGGCTTTGAAAGTATTGACATATGTTTTTACCAGCTTCATGGTGCAGAAGTTTTTTTCTTTTATTAATCAAACCTCTGTATTAGACAACCCTGATTCATTGCAAACTCAGGAAGTTCTACCTGCCAGGTCACTTGATTATAATGTATGTTAAGGTATAAGTCATTTTCTTCTATAATAAATATCTATACCAAGGTTTTAAAAAACGGAATTGTGCCTCAAGGCGTTTTCTCTCAATGAGGCGAGGCGTAAGCCTCGAGGCAGTCCGAGGCGTAAGCCTTGAGGCGGAAATATATATTCACACACACACACACCAATCTGTATTCCACTGCATCTGCTCAGGAATATATGCAATATATATACACACACTTGACACTTGAGTGCTAGACAACAAAATATATATCATACTAAATTACTACAATTATAAAGCCTGAAACGTAATCATTGAAAATATGCAGCAAGAAACTATTTCTAAACCTGCCAGAAGGAATAGCAACCATCAACCAAATTATTTGTCCTCCCCTGAAACCACCTTCCTCTCCTTGTTTAAAAACCAACCAATCCTGGTTCAATAGAAAACATGTATAACCATAAACATCTCAATCACACACTGCCACAAAAAGGGTAGCTTAAGTTGCTGTGGCCAAGTCCAAACAATTAACCCCGTTGACCAAAATCATTGCGGCCAACCCACAAAAGGTGTACCTACAGATAAATAATTGGGGTTGTGGGGGTTTCCAGGTAAAGATTAGTGATATAGGGGTTAAGAAAACCAAGTTAATCAAATTCAGCATAAGGGTACACATGAGTTCAAATTGGTTGCACTTTTTCCTAAGAGTTGATTACATTCCAGTCCCTAGAAAAAACTTGAAACAGGACTGACATGTGATTTAAACATAATACACAATAATCTCATCTAAATTGGTAAAAACCATATTCACGAGCAGCAACTGTACAGAAACCAAAATCCACAGACAGTAAGCAGAAGAAATAGCAGACCATCTGAATTGGGCCAAACCAAAATAAGATAAAGGAGTTTTATGTTCAGGACAGATTCTAATTCTGACCAAAATCCAAGACAATAGCAGAAGAGAGAAATATATACAAATCTAGATGAAACAATAACCAAAACGACTAAACCGAATTTCAATGCAACGCACAGTAGCCCCAAAACAAGCATGTTATCCGTTAAATCGAATTTTAATGCACCCAGATAAGATCATAATGCATAATTGCACATCAATATGAGAAAAAAAACATACAAAGGGAAAACAATAACTCCAACTATTTGACCTGCACAATGACACAAGAGCAACACTTTTACAAACCATAGAATAATGCATACAGTTTCAACAAAACATCAAAGAAAGTATGTCAAACTGTGTTTTGCATAGGGAAAGACTAATTGATCATTCACATAGAATGCTTTATCGTTAGGGACCTTTTGTACAACCAATTAACTAGAGAGATACCATTCAACATCGGTTTCCTACAAGTTGCTACATTGTAAGTCTTTCTTTGACTATTTTATGATCAATTTTCTATATCTTTGTCAAATTTACTGGACTCGTTTGGTTTTGCGTATTTAAGTGTATTTTAGATTTCTCCCATTGATCCACGAATTGTTGCCTCGCTCGAGAAAAGAGGTTGTTGTTGCGAAGGAAACGAGCTATCAGCGAAAATTCCTTCTGTAATTGGACTCATGCAGGCACTTGTCATTTTGTAAAAGCGACCTTATACAATTATAGTAGAAATTAAGATTATGGTAATAACAATTATAGTAGAAATTAATATATAGTAGAAATTAATATATATATATATATATATATATATATATTTTTTCATTTTGTTCATTTTTTTTTAATTTAGTGACTACTTTTTTTGGTCACTAATAAAAGTGAACGGAGGTTAACGGAGCTGTTATCTTAAAGAATTAGTGACGACTTTAGCGATTTAGTGATGATATTTAGTGACTAAATTAGTCGTCACAAACATAGTGACCACTTCAATTTGGTCACTAATTAGTGACCATTTTTGTATTTGGTCACTATTATAAATCAGTGACGGACCTTTAGTGACGAAAAGTGACCACCGAAATTTTGGTCACTAAACGACCTTAGTGACCAATTTTAGGTTGTTAGTGACCAAAATCCTTTTGTCACTAATCAAGATTTTTTTTGTAGTGACTTTTGAAAACAATGAAAACTATAAACCCTATTTATAATCTAAACTAGGAAAAAGATAATTACAAAAAATAAATTAAATCTAAGTTAATTAAGAAGGAAATTAAAAAGGAAGAATAAAGGAAATAAAATAATAATGCAAATCATGAGAAGGCGGATGCTTTACGACTCAAGGTTTCATGGGACATGTGGATTCATGGGCGCATGGAACGACGTATCAACAGTGTCTTAGGCGACTTGCATGCGGATGAAACAGCATGCAAGTTGCATGGTAGAAAAATCACAGTGTGTTAAAGCGAGTTTGATGTGACTTAATTCGTATGGTACCCGCATTTGCTTCTATTTGTGGTTTTCGATTTGGTCTTCGATGTCTATCGCAATCCTCTCTATATTCGGTGCTTTCTGTTTGCCTCTTTTTTTATGTCAAATTCCGAGCCTCTTTCCAGCTCATTTCATCTTTGATCTCGTTTTCCTATTTTCCAATTATTTGCGAAAAAGCTTATTAAATTTTGAATTCTCTCTGTATCAGTGACCCTCATTGAAAAGAACTCACCCTCAAGTTCACTTAAAAAACAACTTATTTCGACTCCTTCACTACAAAAAAGAGGCCTATCACCGACGGACTAATCCGTCGGTAATCCGTTGGTGAAGGTCATATCCGTCGGTAAATGACCCTCGGAAATTCAGCGGTCGGCGTTAATATTTTCGACGGATCACCGACGGCTACATTTTCCGACGGATCACCGACGGTGTCGGTTATTTTCGACGGATCACCGACGGTCTCCATTTACCGACGGATCATTACCGACGGATATTTTCCGACGGAATTAGCGACGGATTTCTTATGGATTATTAATAAATAAAAATTAAATTAAAATACATTTACCGACGAAATGTCCGTCGGTAATCTGTCGGTAATTTAATTTTTTATTAAAAAAATAATTAATAAATTAATAAATTCCAGTTTATAACATGTACAAAATCTGCCAATTTTTCATTTAATATCCAGTTTAAAACTGTACAAAACCTTCCCATTTTTCATTTAATATCTAAAAATTAAAACGTAATACAAGTTATCCTACATCGGGGGAGGGGAGGGGAGGGGGGGAATGGGTGATCTTGAAACTTCTTCATGAACGCCTCAAACTGGTCAATTCGCTCCTGCATCCACTTCCTCTATGTTTCCTCTCTCTAGTCACTCCTGCATTTGGATCATCTCTGCTTCATCTTTCTCTCTCTAGCCTCTATCTCAGCTCATCCAACTGAAATTAAACATTTGACAAACATATATATAACAATGTTAGACAACATTTAACAAACATATAATTAACAATGTTAAATATCATTTGACAAGCATACCTCCTCCACTAGTACAAAAATGACCTTTTGCCACGGTTTTGAAAATACAAGTTAGCCATGGTTAGGTTAAAAACTGTGGCTAAAAGTCATAAATAAAATTAAGGTGTTGTTTTTGTCATGGTTTAACTCAATAATTGTGACCATTACCAAACACATCCGAATATAAAGCCACGATTTTAACAAAATTGTGACTAATTGGTTCGCTATGGTGACGTCTTTTTGACCGTGGCCAATAATGGTCACAAACTGTGGCCATATACAAACATATAGTCACGCTTTTCATCTCAACCATGATTTTATGTTATGACGGTTACTATCTCGTGGGCATAGACATACATACGACCACATGAAGCCAATTTTATGTGGCTAAAGAAAAATATGAATTGTCACGAAAACTTGTTAAACGTGGCCAAAAAACAAGGTGTTTATGACCATGATTTTAGTTATCTTGTGTCACCAAAAGGTATCAATAGTCACGCTTTTACAAATTAAGTGTAACTATAGGTCATTAATTGACAACGGTTGGTATGAAATTTGTGTAGCTAAAAGTATTGTTGAGACCACGTTTAAATAAGTTGGTGGCTAAAACGTAACCAATAACCATGTTTTTAACAATTCAATTCATGTGACTAGTAAGTAATTGGTCACGTTTTTATTATTTTGTGTGGGTGAAAGTTAACCAATAGTCAAAATTCTAAAACTTAAGTGTAACTATATGTCATGTATTGGCCTTGGTTTTATTATTTTTTATGGCCGGAAGATAGTTATTGGCTACAGTTTTAAAAATTAAATGTAACTATATGTGTTAAGTGCATTTTATGCATTCATCATATTAGTTTATAATTGCATTTTGCATTTAGTTTAATTGTTTACATGTAGATTTTATTATATTTTTAGTTAATTTTCGTTTAATAATCGATTGGGGATATTACATTGACATTTTTGTGGTTTTCTCGGGTTTTGACAGTTAATTCACATTGAAAGCGTGAAATGGATGACGATGGATTTAAAGTTTTTGATCAATCTTTATTTGGTGGGCAAATCCAAGAAGAATGCTAAAAGTTGGACGAAAGTCGAAATAAAATAATTCAATAAATGAGCTTTTGAAAGAAAAGAAATCAAGCGGGGCTGTTTTTTAAGGAGCTGAAAAGTTGAGGGGGCTGTTTTGGAAAGTTTGTTTTATAAATATGAAATGTTTTTTTTAGGTTTTTGGATATCTCATCTTTTTATTTTTCTCTTTCACCCTCCACGCCGCCATCATCTTTTTTTTTCTTTTCCTTTGTTTTTAGCTTAGAGTTTTATTTGGTTTTAGGGATGAGTCGTAAGTTTTTAGTTCTTTTTCTTTTTCTTGTAAGTTTGTTAGTTTAGATTTTAGATTTTAGGTTTAGTTTAGGTTTTTTATTTACTTGTAATCTCTCGTTTGTTGAGTCCTTTGAAGATGTGAATAAGATGCGGTGTTTTGACGGATTGAAGATGAAGATAGTTATGTGACATATTTTCTTCCACATTCAACATCCGTTGTAACATTTCTTTTTCTCCATATTTTTTTATTTATGTTTCTCTCCCTATTTTTACTTCTCTCTTTTTAATTTATGCATCGTTCTTAATTTATCTACCGCTTTCGTAGGCTAAAAACGATTTTTGGAGAGTGACACTCCTTGGATCGATCTTTATAGTTCTCGTAGATTTATGTTTATGTTTTGTTTCGTAGATTAGTTATCGTACTTTTGGGTAATCGTTACTTTGGATAGACATTGTGGTATTTATCAATTGTTTTTATAATAAACTTTTGAGTTTTAATTGGTTGATTTTTCATATAACGAAAATTAATGTTTGATTAACCAATTTTTATAAAACGTCTTTAGTTAAATTCGATTAGTTTTAGATATGAACGAAAGTTCGGTCTTTTACTTAGATTAAATTGATTGGTGACAACGGTCCTAACATGATAAATAGTTAGGGACGTTGATTGGGAAAATATTCATTTTAAATATAATATTTCTTCCCAACGTACGCATAATGCGAAAGTAAATATGGGTCTTGGGTTCGAAAAGTTTTTCCACCTCGAAAGAGGGTTGAAGTAATTTTGCATAACGAATTCCCACCATTACCAAAATCTGAAGTTGACATTACCCAATGTCCGTTAGTTTGTTTTTCTTCCTTCTTTTGTTTGTTTATTTTATTAGTTTTAAATAAAAATAATCCAAATATTGATATTTCACGTAGCTAGGCTATAGTCTAGAACGAGTCCGTGTGATCGACCCGTATGCTACAATACCCGTACGCTTGCGGTTATAAATTTAAAACACATCAATATGTTATTATTTGGTCATGTATAATATGAAATTTATGTGGCAAAAAGTATAGCTAAGGTCACGGTTAAAAAAAACATGTGTTTAAAACGTAACCACTAGTCACGCTTTTAACAATGTAGTTCGTGTGACTAATATATAGTTTGGCCAAAATTATTATCATTGTGTGAGATAAAAAAGTCACGATTTTAAAATTGAAATGTAACCATATGCCATGAATTGGCCATGGTTTTTATCATTTGTTGAGACAAAAAAGTAAATGTTGGCCATGCTTATAAAAATTAAGCATGATAATGTTATGGTTTGGCTACGGTAAATATCAAGTTTGCATGGCAATAAGTATAGTTAAGGTAACAATTAAAATAAATTCTTGCGGCTTTAGGGTAATCAATGGTCATTTTTTTAAAAATTGTACGACTATAAGTTGTTTATCACAACGGTTTTACTATACGAGGGTGTTCTAATGTGATTAATAGTCACGGTAATTATATGTATGTATGTACGTATGTATAGATAAGGTAATTTCTACCGAGTCACTTGGTTAACAATAGATATGGGTAAAGAGATCGGTCGGGCCTATTGTAGCACCCTAAAAATCAGAGTAATTTAAAATTCGTAAATGGTGTAATATGACATTTGTTTTTGGTATAAACCTCCCAAAAAGGGGAAAAGTACTAAGCCTTTACAAAAACCTGTGAATGAATAATGAAATCAACAACAAACTAATCTAAACATAACTATATAGATTACATCGGTTGTCCACCCAAAAATCACCAAAAGATGGGACTTAAACAAATGCCCAACATCAAATACTAGTCATCTCAAAAATGCCTCAAGACCATGCTCGTCACTCACGACCTTGGCAACCCACCGCTAAGGGAACCTGTTATACATATCATTTGAGAAAAAATGTTAGACTTAAAACCTATTGAGAACATACAGTTTATAATTACAAGAGATATAAACAATTGAATCGAAAGGAAATCTTTTCAAGAAAGTTAGTGTACAATTGAAATCTTTGACACATAAGGACCATTTGGTCCGAAAATTCATCTTGCGATGACGGGGGATACCCGATTAACCAAGGATTGTGGCGGAACACAAAAGTAGGCCACAATCCGAGTTGTGAGCTAAATACTTGGAATCCATGGCCACGAACAACGCCGGTCCATACTAAGATGTGGGGGAGGGCACCCAAGGAAACCAAGTCATACTCGTTCACTAGGACTACATTATAATCCATGGCTAGTAACCGGTCCCACATAACCGTACCAAAGGGCCTCCGAGGATCAAATGCATCCATAGCTACAATGGGGAAAACATCCCAAAATATATAATCAGACTCAATACCTAGGGATCCACTAGTAATAGTCTAGACTTGTCACAATTTCATTTTTGACTAACCAAAGCTAAACATATAGCTTCCAATAACATTTATATCCAAAAATGCATTTTCAAGTTTAACTGCTGATAAGAATGGAAATCATGAAATAGGGTTATATACATTCTTTCAAGTACCTCACCAAAAATGTGCATGTAGTACTTTGTTTAATCCATAAAAATGGAACCCTTCCTTTTTGTTGAAAATGATAAGAAACCCTCAAATCTCCCAAAAACTCAAGTTAGGTCAAATGTACAAATATTTATCCCAAAATCAAGGAGATATATAAAGGAGTTCAAAAATGCAAGTTTTGACATGTATAAGGTTTAGAAAATGATAGCAGGAACTCACCAAGTGGGTTTTTGAAGAAAACCCAAACCCTAGATTTAACCTTGGGGAAGATGACAATGGAGGTGGAGACATCAATGCCCAAACTTGAAACCTTAATTGCTATACCCAACTTCTAACACTAAATGATGAAGATTTAGGTTGATGAAACCCTAATTTCGGATGAGAGGAGTTATGAGGGTTGAGAGAGAGAGAGAGAGTAAATATGGTAGATGAGAAATAAATGAAGTGAAATGGGGGAGAAACCCGTTTTGGGCATCCAGAGGAGTCTCGCGGTTTATGCCGCGACCTCAAGCCGCGGCGTAAGTCGCCCGCGTCTCTAGAATGGGAACCCAACATTGGGTTACGCGGCTTATGCCGCGACTTGCAAGTCGCGATGCAACCCGCGTAGCACACTACTTCATTTCTTTTCCAGATTCGAGCCTTAACACACCAAATGAACAAAACACGCGAAGCACATAAGAAGGGTATACGCAAGATAACTAAGATTATTACATAGCAGACTAGAAGTCTTAACGATAGAATTACATAACGAAAATTCGGTGTGTTATAATCCTCCCCAACTTGGGAATGATTTCATCCCCGAAATCCAAATCACTCGAAAAGATGAGGATATCTTCGCTTCATATCCTCCTCGGCTTACCATGTCACATTGGCCCCACAATGATGCCTCCACTGCACCTTGACCATAGTGACCTCCTTGTGACGCAATTTCTTAGACTTCTTCTCTAAGATAGCGTCAGGTTCTTCTACACATCGGTTACCCTCGTCCATTCTAAACTCGGAGAGATGAACGACACTTTCTTCATCCGCCAAACACTTATGAAGGTAACAAATGTGGAACGTGTTGTGGATTCTACTCAACTCCGACGGCAATTCCAACTGGTAGGCTTGCAAACCAATCCGCTTAAGCACTTTGAATGGTCCAAGGAAACGGGGAATCAACTTCCCACGTTTTCCGAACTTGATAATTCCTTTCCATGGCGACACCTTAAGCATCTGTAACACCCCGATTTCCGTTTGTCTATTTTAGAAGAAGAAAAGAAGAAAAGGGGGGTTGCATGCGCAGGTCTGCAGGGCGCACGGGCCGTGCGTCCTCCTTCAGATTTTCCGCACGGTTCATGCGTAGGAGACAGAAGTGTGGCACGGGTCTTGGCACGGGTCGTGAGTTTCCCTTCAATAAAACCGCACGGGTCATGCGTCGCAGCAGGAGGTACAGCTGCCGGATTAAATGGGTTCTCCCCAATTATTTCATTTCTCACTTCTCTTTCTCCCAAGTCTTTCTCTCCCAACTCTCCCTTTCTTCCTTAACTATTCTAGGGTTCCTTCAACCACCAAACCCTCACCACTTGTTGCTAAAATCAAGAGTTCCATCTAAGGTTTCGGTATTGGAAGCTTCTTCACCATCTCCATCTTCATCTTCTCCCTTTTCTCTCCCCAAACCCAAAAATCGAACCCTAACCTATTTTGGGAGTTTTTCCTCCCCAAACCACATGATTCTAAATCATCCATCTAGTTGGGAGCTTGAGCCACAAAACCTCCATCTTCACCTTCCTCATCAAGTTCTTCGGTTGGGAGCTGGGGTTGAAGTATTGGATTGGGTGTTCTCGGAAAGTCTCGTCATCTTTAATGGTAAGCTCCTTTAATTTAAGTTTATAAATGATCCTTGGATGTTTCTTAGTGTTTGATTTATCAGATCTCGGATTTGTTAGTTTTGGAGAAACTAGGGTTTCGATCTCGTTTAGGGATTTTGGTATTTAATGTTGGGGAATGTTTCTATGTGGTTGATTATGGTTATGTATGGTTTGGAATGTTTGGATCTAGGTTTTGGAAGTTCTCGGCTTGAGGATTCAAGCGGCCTTCAAAGATCTCATTGGGTGAAATCTAGATTTAGCCTAAATCTAGCAAGGTGAGTTCAAGTTGATTTGTGAAAACGGTGTACATGCCAAAATGTTTATTTTAAAGTGTTTTACATGAAATGGTTAACTGCTGATAAGTTTTGGGTATTTTGAAGTAAAATATGATTTACTTGGTTATTCGTCAAAGTATGAGTATTTTGATAAGTTTTCATATTTGGTAAACTTGGGTTGTGTTAACCTCTTAAAATGCTTATATTGGGTTTGAACATTTTAGCAACTAAATAGCATGATTTACGTATTCTTGGTGACTTTGTACAAGTAAGATCTATTTCATGATTCATGCATATTTGATGATTTTGTACAAATGGAGTCTACTTCATGTTATATGCATTTTGGTGTATTTGCATTCATAAACCCTTTGGAAAATCATTAGTCTCATCTCGTGTGGAGTTTTGGGTTAATCTCGTCTTTGAGATATGTGTCCTAATAAACGTTGTTTAAAGACATTTCATTATTTGGGGAACCGGTAATTGTTGGTCAAATGGATTTTTAGCATCCTAGCTCGGTATTGGCTTAAAAAGGGGTTTGAGGATATTTCTCCGGATTTAATAGCTCGATGTAGAGTCCCATTTCATAGATTACATCTAAATGCATTTTATCGCATATTTATAATTACAGGCTCGAGTGTTGTTGTCATTCAGGTATAGTCGTGTAATCTTAGACTGTGTTGCATTGGATCCAAAGGCACATGAGTCAGTCTTATTTGATGGTCATTTGGGTGGTACGGGGTTGGACTCCGGGACACATGTTTTATGACCTTGTCCGTTCAAGGAGTACACTAGGAGGACTGAGTCCGGGTGGTGCTATCATGGCGTGGAGTATCCATTGGATGGGCGTTTTGGACCTCCGCCAGGTGGGGCAATGCCTTGGTTGTATTCCCCTTAGGTTGGGCCTTGGAGCGGTATTTTCGTTAATATATCGCTAAGGTTAGTTGACTCTTTGGTGTAGCTTAGAGGGAGTCGTAGGGACACTTGGGCTTGTGTGTCGTGAAGTGTCATACGATTAACGTTGTATGAGTGGCATACTTTTGTGTTCCTCCACTCTTAACGGATACGGGAAGCCCCCGTCGTCGGCCCGTCGTATTTTGGATATTTAATTGTCCATGTTTTGATATTGGGATTTCATTCTGCTTTATGGTCGCGTGAGTATTAAATTGGGTTACAGGTTTTCAATGACGCACCATATTATTTAAGAATCGTTTTCCTTTACTTAAGGGTCGAGTATTATGTTCCGCCCGTGTTTTGGGTATTTTGAGTTATAAGGTATTATTTACATTTCCATGAATTGGAATGTTGAACTATGATCCCATCTTGGGTGAGTTACGGATGGCATCATTTTATATGAAACGTATGTTTGGGAACATTGTCTTTACAGGTGCATATTTTGGGAAAGTGTGTCGTTTCCATGTTAAAGTATATTATTTCAAAGGATCTCGCTTTAAACTGGTTTCTATATTCTAAAGATTTATTCATTCATGCTAAAACTCTTGAGCTCGCTAGGCGTTAAGCCTAACCTTTTTATTTGTCGGCATGTGCATCAGGATGCATGGGTATTAAGTCTTCCGCGAGTTGGAGATTGAGACTAAGCATGAGCATTAAGTCCTCCACAGGATTGAAGATAGTATTTGTTATTGGGTTTAATAACACTCGTCCTGTTCATAGAATGTATGTATAAGGTGAATGGGAATATTGAGGTTGATTCTCAATTTATGTTTGTAGTTCAAGGTATTAGTTGATGTATTTAGAAATTTTAATTAAGTTGTTATTTCCAGATTTGAGGGTGTTACAGCATCACTCGGTCGCCCACCTGAAACTCCATCGACCGCCTCTTCTTATCGGCATAGCTCTTCTGCCGATCCTGGGCCGCTTTCAATATTTCTCAAATGCTTTTGACCTTATCGGCCGTCTCTTGCACGATCTCAGGTCCGACGAATTGCTTCTTTCCCGCTTCAAGTCAAGACACAGGAGTTCGGCACTTCCGCCCGTACAATGCCTCAAATGTTGCCATCTCAAGTGATAAAAAGTAAATTAAATAACTATTTGTAAGGGTGCTAAATATAACCTTGAATCCTGAAAATAATTGTTTTACAATTTTAATATAATAGTATAGATATAGATATATATATGGACATAGATAGTATATATAATTGCTACACCTTTATACTATTTTAAAATAATATAAACCCATAAAAATATTCAATAATTAGTTTATATTAAAATATTGACGAAAAAATTATAATGATATAATTTATAATAAGAATAACACATATGTTTAATATATTTTAGTTGATATACGATTATATATTTTTAATATATTAACGGTTAAAAAAAATACAACGTATGGATATAATACAAATTAATTCGTAGATAGTCATAATATTTAATACTACGGTTAAATTAAAAAATAATCAATATTGGGTCTCGTTTTGAAAGTTTTGACGAGATGATTATAATGGTATAATTTGTAAAAAAACGTATTTTTTATTGTATTTTTGTTCATATATAATTATTTGTATTAACATGATGAGTGTGTAAAATGAAAAATGAAAAAACAATGGATATAAAATAAATTAAATAACTAATTGTAAGGGTGCTAAATGTAACTTTAAATCTTGAAAATAATTGTTTTACAATTTTAATATGACAATATAAATATAGATATAGATGGTATATATAATGCTACATATTTATGCTATTATAAAACCCATAAAAATCAATAATTAATATATATTAAAATTAATGACGAAAAAATTATAATGATATAATTTATAATAAAAAAGAAACGTATTCTTAATATATTTTAGTTGATCTACGATTATTTATTTTTAATATGATAACGGTGAAAACTAAAATAAAACATATGGATAGAAAACAAATTAATTTGTAGATATTCATATTATTTAGTAGTACGATTAAATTAAAAAATATTCAGTATTAGGCTCGTTCTGATGGTATTGATGAGACGATTTTAATGATATAATTTGTAAAAAATAAATATATTTTTTCACTCCATTTTTGTTCATACACGGTTATTTCTGTTAACATAATAAGGATGTAAAATCAAAAATGAAAAATGAAGTGATATAAAGTAATTAAATAACTAATTGTAAGAGTGCTAAATGTAACATTGAATCTTGAAAATAACCATTTTACAATTTTAATATAATAGTATAGATATAGATAGTATATATATTTGCTACACATTTATGTTATTTTAAAATATTATAAAACCAATAAAAATATTCAATAATTAGTTTTATAGTGAAACTATTGACGAAAAATTTATAATGATATAATTTATAATAAGAATGAAAAATATGTTTAATATATTATAGTTGAACTATGATTATGTATTTTTTAATATGCTAATGGTGAAAAAATAAAATAAAACGTATGAATAGAAAACAAATTAATTCGTAGATATTCATAATATTTAAAAGTACGGTTAAACTAAAAAAATATTTAATATTGGACTCTTTTTGAAAGTATTGACGAAACAATTATAATATTATAATTTGTAAAAAAAGAAACATATTTTTTCATAGCGTTTTTGTTCATATACGATTAGTTGTTTTAACATGATGAAGGTGTAAAATGAAAATTGAAAAAACAATGGATATAAAGTAAATTAAATAACTAATTGTAAGGGTGTTAAATTTAATCTTAAATATAATTGTTTTACAATATTAATATAATAGTGTAGATATAGATATAGAAAATATATATAATGCTACACATTTATGCTATTTTAAAATATTATAAATCCATAAAAATATTTAATAATTAGTTTATATTAAAATTATTGACGAAAAAAATTATAATGATATAATTTATTATAAGAATGAAACGTATGTTTAATATATTTTAGTTGATCTTCGATTACATATTTTTAATATGCTAACGGTGTAAAAAAATAAAACGTATGGATAATAAACAAATTATTTCGTAGTTATTCATGATATTTAATAGTATTGTTAAATTAAAAGATATTCAATATTGGGCTCGTGTTGAAGGTATAACGAAACGATTATAATTGTATAATTTGTAAAAAAAAACTTATCGTTTCATTGCATTTTTGTTCATATACGATTATTTGTGTTAACATGATAAATGTGTAAAATGAAAAATGAAAAAATAAGAGATATAAAGTAAATTAAATAACTCATTGTGAGGGTACAAAATGTAACCTTGAATCATGGAAGTGGAAGAAACGTGGGGAGGAAACGTGGGCTGGAGAAAGAAGCTTTCAAAACAAATACTTAACCTTAATAGAATTTTAATTAATGTTAGTTAATTAGTTTAGTTTATAAATAGGATTTGTTTGTTTTTTTCAATATTCAGTTTATTATTGATCAGTAAAATTATTTTTAAAGTTTTATCTCTAGTTACTAAGAGTTTTCTCTTAATTTTCTCGAGTGTCTCGTTGTAAACGTTATCCTTTAGATTTAGACATTTGTCGATCAGTTATCCACTTTCCTATGCATCACTAGGTAAAATTTCTAATTGTAAGTAGTAGTTAGAGAGAGAAATGAGAAAAGTTTAAAGGATCAAAGACTATCAGAGTTAGAAGTGCATGAATACTCTTCTTGGCATGACAAAAATGAAGTAGTTGCGCATGTTTTTCGCATGTAAGCAAGTGGTGTAATTTAACCCTATAAAAAAAATGGTATACAGTATACAAGTTTGAGATTAATTAAACCGTTTCTCCTTATCTTGAAAACACGAAGAAAGAATAAAAACTAAAACATGATATTTTTTTCATCCTTTCCTTTCTTTCTCGCCCGGGAACTGAAATAAATAAATAATAATATCGTAAAATTTAAATATAATTTTTTCATAGAAAGAAAGAACCCACAAAATTGAATAAAAATAATGCAAAAAGTATCCTGCCTAGCTCTCATGGGGAAACATAATTTAAGTAGAATAAAAATCAGCAATGGTAGTTGGCGATTAAAATAGTCGAGAATTGCATAGCAAGTGAGTGTGACTCGTGAATATAAATACGAAGCATGCGTAACGCAAAGAGAATCACCATTAGAAGAGAACTCAATCACAACTTCTCTCTGAGGTATCTCTTTCTTCCTTGAGCTTTAGATTCTTTGTAATTTTTTCGATTTTTAAATAATTTACATAAATCATATATTAATTACGTTTGATATTTGCAGGTTGATCAGATATTAACAACATGGGTGCAGGTGGTCGGATGTCGGATTCATCTGAAGGCAAAAATATCCTCGAACGTGTCCCCATTGATCCGCCCTTCACCTTAAGTGATCTAAAGAAAGCAATCCCGGCTCATTGCTTCGAGCGATCTCTCATCCGTTCATCTTACTATGTTGTTCATGATCTCATTGTTGCCTATGTCTTTTACTTCCTTGCCAACACATATATTCCTCTTCTTCCTGCTCCTCTAGCTTACCTGGCCTGGCCCATTTACTGGTTTTGCCAAGCTAGCATTTGCACTGGCCTATGGGTCATTGGCCATGAATGTGGTCACCATGCCTTCAGTGAGCAGCAGTGGATTGGTGACATTGTTGGATTTATCCTCCATTCTGCTCTTTTTACCCCTTATTTCTCTTGGAAATACAGCCATAGGAATCACCACGCCAACACAAATTCACTCGATAACGATGAAGTTTACATTCCTAAACGTAAGTCCAAGGTCAGGAATTATTCAAAACTTCTCAACAACCCACCTGGTCGAGTCTTCACCTTGGTTTTTAGGTTGACCATGGGGTTTCCTTTATACCTCTTGACTAATATTTCTGGCAAGAAATACGGAAGGTTTGCCAACCACTTTGATCCAATGAGTCCAATTTTCACTGAGCGCGAACGAATTCAGGTTCTGGTATCTGATTTTGGTCTTCTTGCCGTTTTTTACGCAATTAAGCTTGCTGTAGCAGCAAAAGGAGCTGCTTGGGTGATTTCCATGTATGGAATTCCGGTGTTAGGCGTACATGTCTTCTTCGTTTTGATTACTTATCTGCACCACACCCATCTCTCTTTGCCTCATTATGATTCAACTGAATGGAACTGGATCAGAGGAGCCTTATCGACAATCGACAGAGACTTCGGATTCCTCAATAGGGTTTTCCATGACGTTACACACACTCATGTATTGCATCATTTGATCTCATACATTCCGCATTATCACGCCAAGGAGGCAAGGGATGCAATCAAGCCAGTTTTGGGCGAGTATTATAAGATCGATAGGACCCCGATTTTCAAGGCAATGTGGAGGGAGGCCAAAGAATGCATCTACATTGAGTCCGATGAAAATAGCGAACACAAGGGTACATACTGGTACCATAAAATGTGATGATGACATAAGACAATTGTATGGCTAATCGTTCACCTTTGTTTTATTTATAATAAAATATTATCTTGAACTAAAGTTTTTGGGTTGTACTTGATTGAACCATGCACATTGTATATGTGAATTGGTTTCTTTCTTAATATCATCTACGTATTATTATCATTTCTGATTTTCAAATACAAAGAGTGACATGAAACCACGAAGACAATTGTAAACACCCCCTAGTTAAATAATCTAAACTAAATTTAAATCCTAGTCTCTTGTCGTTGGCATTGTGTATTTGTGATTGTGATCTTGCCAATTTACATTGTGGATTGCTATTTGGTTTGATTTTTGATCATATATACATGTATTGCTAGATTTGTTATTTTCGGATTTTTCTATTCGATTTGTTCACATTTGCATATTGCGTTATTTGGACCTTTCAGTATCTTGTACACTAAATTTGTTCGCCATTGGTTGTCGGAGAAGATCTCAGATTGACCAAAAGGATATTGGTCCAAGTATCCGGTAACCCATGATGATAATGATGCAGTTGTGATGGATCAAAAAGGAAATCCAGAACGAAGACGGTTTTTTGGTGTGATTGACCGAGAATCAATGAATGATGCAGCGTAGGTGTGCGGAACGATCGACAAACGTCTAAATTCTTTAAAGGAATCGAGAATTACAAATGTAAAACTCAAACTCAAGAGAATTGTTTCAAAGACGAAAACTTTTATTGATTAATAACTCACTACAAGAAAAAGTTCAGTTAGTGACCAAAATTTTAGTGACTACTAATACTTTGGTCACTAACTATGACGTTAGTGACGAGAACAAAGGTTGTCACTAATTTTTGGTGACAAATATAAATTTTAGTGACAAAATATAAATTTAGTCATTAAGTGGTCACTATTTCTCACGGAATTTCTTTTGCGACATCACATTGAATGGATTAGTAACCAAAAAATAACGGTCACTAAATTGAATGTGTTTATGACCAAGAAATAGTGGTCACTAAGTGAGATTAGTTCATTGAGGATTGTATTGAGTTGGATGGATTAGTGACAAAAAATAGGTGGTCGCTAAATTAAAAGTGTTAGTGACGAAAAAATAGTAGTCACTAAGTTGGGTTCATTATTTGTAATTGAATTGGATAGGTTAGTGACAAGAAAATGTTGTCACTAAATTGGAAGTGTTAGTGACCAAAGAAAGGTAGTCACTAAATGATACTTATTAGTCATAGGGTTGGAAGGGTTAGTGACAAAAAAATGATAGTCACTAAATTAATTGTGTTAGTGACCAAAAAATAGTGGTCACTAAGTTAGATTCATTAGTTGTAAATTGTAATTGAGTTGGATGACTTAGTGACAAAAAAAGGTGGTCACTAAATTAAAAACGTTAGTGACCAAAAAATAAAATAGTGGTTACTAATTCGAAAATGTTAGTGACTAAAAAATAATTGTCACAACATGATACTCATTAGTTATAAGATTGTGTTGACTTGATGGATTAGTGACCTAAAAATGATGGATTAGTGACCTAAAAATGATGGTCACTAAACTAAATGTTTTAATGACCAAAAAATAGTGGTCACTAAGGTTGTCTTTGAACATAAATTACTACTATGGTCTGAAATATAAAACAAATAGAAATATAGGGGCTAAGTCTGTAACTTACAATAAAAACGTAAACGGATCTACCATCTTAATAACCGGAATATATAAACCATGTTCTGCCCGATTTTTCAAATGTGGATCACAATAATTTTTCCTCTCAACCCGATACAAACCCTAGACCCAAGCTCTTGACGAGCACCAGCAACTTCCTCCGGTCAATTGCACCGGCGTTCGGCCGCCGTAACTTTCTCCTCATCTGTCCCCGACGACAACAACGACCACTCAAATTGAACCTCGATGAATACTCTCGATCATGCTTCCCTGTATTTCTTTCTGGATCTGCAGGGAGGAACAAAGTTCGGTTATACACATCTAAATTGAATGTGCTTACAATTTACAAGTATGTTGATTTTTTGTGTTTTGCTTCCCCAACCCCCTCGGAACCCTAAATGGATTCCCTCTTGTTCTATTTTATCTTATGTAAATAATGTTACAGATATCTTGCCAAAGACCTTTAGGACTCTCTGTAAATGTTTATTTATCTTTCCTTAATTATCTGTTTCTGATCTATCTTTCCATCGATTTTGTGATCTAACTTTCCTTCTTTGTAAGCTTACTTCAACTTCATTCTTTGAAGGTTGTTGATGCCGTTTTAAGAGAATTCGTATTGGTCCACCTTGATAACAACCATGATAAATTTAATCTGCTGATGTAAGCAACTCTCTCATTATTATTATTGTTTGGGTTATGTGATAATTTGGCAGCAATGTTATATGTACATATTTTTCATAGAAACTATGCATGACCTTAACTTTTCTTCCAGCAACTTTCCTGTTTCATGTTTTTACTTTGTTCAGTTTGTGAGTGAGGGATGGGATTTCTTGGCTTTGAAAGTACTGACATATGTTTTTACCATCTTCATGGTGCAGAAGTTTTTTTCTTTTATTGATCAAACCTCTGTACCAGACAACCCTGATTCATTGCAAACTCAGGAAGTTCTACCTGCCAGGTCACTTGATTATAATGTATGTTAAGGTATAAGTCATTTTCTTCTATAATAAATATCTATACCAAGGTTTTAAAAAACGGAATTGTGCCTCAAGGCGTTTTCTCTCAATGAGGCGAGGCGTAAGCCTCGAGGCGGTCCGAGGCGTAAGCCTTGAGGCGGAAATATATATACACACACACACACCAATCTGCATTCCACTGCATCTGCTCTGGAATATATGCAATATATATACACACACTTGAGTGCTAGACAACAAAATATATATCATACTAAATTACTACAATTATAAAGCCTGAAACGTAATCATTGAAAATATGCAGCAAGAAACTATTTCTAAACCTGCCAGAAGGAATAGCAACCATCAACCAAATTATTTGTCCTCCCCTGAAACCACCTTCCACTCCTTGCTTGAAAACCAACCAATCCTGGTTCAATAGAAAACATGTATAATCATAAACATCTCAATCACACACTTCCACAAAAAGGGTAGCTTAAACGACCTTAGTGACCAATTTTAGGTTGTTAGTGACCAAAATCCTTTTGTCACTAATCAGGATTTTTTTTGTAGTGACTTTTGAAAACAATGAAAACTATAAACCCTATTTATAATCTAAACTAGGAAAAAGATAATTACAAAAAATAAATTAAATCTAAGTTAATTAAGAAGGAAATTAAAAAGGAAGAATAAAGGAAATAAAATAATAATGCAAATCATGAGAAGGCGGATGCTTTACGACTCAAGGTTTCATGGGACATGTGGATTCATGGGCGCATGGAACGACGTATCAACAGTGTCTTAGGCGACTTGCATGCGGATGAAACAGCATGCAAGTTGCATGGTAGAAAAATCACAGTGTGTTAAAGCGAGTTTGATGTGACTTAATTCGTATGGTACCCGCATTTGCTTCTATTTGTGGTTTTCGATTTGGTCTTCGATTTCTATCATAATCCTCTTTATATTCGGTGCTTTCTGTTTGCCTCTTTTTTTTATGTCAAATTCCGAGCCTCTTTCCAGCTCATTTCATCTTTGACCTCGTTTTCCTATTTTCCAATTATTTGCGAAAAAGCTTATTAAATTTTGAATTCTCTCTGTATCAGTGACCCTCATTGAAAAGAACTCACCCTCAAGTTCACTTAAAAAACAACTTCTTTCGACTCCTACACTACAAAAAAGAGGCCTATCACCGACGGACTAATCCGTCGGTAATCTGTTGGTGAAGGTCATATTCGTCGGTAAATGACCCTCGGAAATTCAGTTGTCGGCGTTAATATTTCCGGCGGATATTACCGACGGATCACCGACGGCTACATTTTCCGACGGATCACCGACGGTGTCGGTTATTTTCGACGGATCACCGACGGTCTCCATTTACCGACGGCTCATTACCGACGGATATTTTCCGACGGAATTAACGACGGATTTCTTATGGATTATTAATAAATAAAAATTAAATTAAAAATATATTTACCGACGGAATGTCTGTCGGTAATCTGTCGGTAATTTAATTTTTTATTAAAAAAATAATTAAAAATTAATAAATTCCAGTTTATAACATGTACAAAACCTGCCAATTTTTCATTTAATATCCAGTTTAAAACTGTACAAAACCTTCCCATTTTTCATTTAATATCTAAAAATTAAAACGTAATACAAGTTATCCTACATCGGGGGAGGGGAGGGGGGGAATGGGTGATCTTGAAACTTCTTCATGATAGCGTGAAATGGATGCAATTATAAAATGATGTAACTATACGGGTTTTGACAGGTAATTCACATTGAAAGCGTGAAATGGATGACGATGGATTTAAAGTTTTTGATCAATCTTTATTTGATAGGCAAATCCAAGAAAAATGCTAAAAGTTGGACCAAAGTCGAAATAAAATAATTCAATAAATGAGCTTTTGAAAGAAAAGAAATCAAGCGGGGCTGTTTTCGAAGGAGCTGAAAAGTTGAGGGGGCTGTTTTGTAAAGTTTGTTTTATAAATATGAAATGTTTTTTTAGGTTTTTGGATATCTCATCTTTTTCTCTTTCACCTTCCACGCCGCCATCATCTTTTTTTTTCTTTTCCTTTGTTTTTAGTTTAGAGTTTTATTTGGTTTTAGGGATGAGTCGTAAGTTTTAGTTCTTTTTCTTTTTCTTGTAAGTTTGTTAGTTTAGATTTTAGATTTTAGGTTTAGTTTAGGTTTTTTATTTACTTGTAATCTCTTGTTCGTTGAGTCCTTTGAAGATGTGAATAAGATGCGGTGTTTTGACGGATTGAAGATAAAGATAGTTATGTGACAGATTTTCTTCCACATTCAACATCCGTTGTAACATTTCTTTTTCTCCATATTTTTTTATTTATGTTTCTCTCCCTATTTTTACTTCTCTGTTTTTAATTTATGCATCGTTTTTAATTTATGCATCGTTCTTAATTTATCTATCGCTTTCGTAGGCTAAAAACGATTTTTGGAGAGTGACAATCCTTGGATCGATCTTTATAGTTCTCGTAGATTTATGTTTATGTTTTGTTTCGTAGTTTAGTTATCGTACTTTTGGGTAATCGTCACTTTGGATAGAAATTGTGGTATTTATCAATTGTTTTTATAATAAACTTTTGAGTTTTAATTGGTTGATTTTTCATATAACGAAAGTTAATGTTTGATTAACCAATTTTTATAAAACGTCTTTAGTTAAATTCGATTAGTTTTAGATATGAACGAAAGTTCGATCTTTTACTTAGATTAAATTGATCGGTGACAACGGTCCTAACATGATAAATAGTTAGGGACGTTGATTGGGAAAATATTCGTTTTAAATATAATATTTCTTCCCAACGTACGCATAATGCGAAAGTAAATATGGGTCTTGGGCTCGAAAAGCTTTTCCACCTCGAAAGAGGGTTGAAGTAATTTGGCATAACGAATTCCCACCATTACCAAAATCTGAAGTTGACATTACCCAATGCCCGTAGCTAGGCTATAGTCTAGAACGAGTCCGTGTGATCGACCCGTATGCTACATTACCCGTACGCTTGCGGTTATAAATTTAAAACACATCAATATGTTATTATTTGGTCATGTATAATATGAAATTTATGTGACAAAAAGTATAGCTAAGGTCACAGTTAAAAAAAACATGTGTTTAAAACGTAACCACTAGTCACGCTTTTAACAATGTAGTTCGTGTGACTAATATTTAGTTTGGCCAAAATTATTATCATTGTGTGAGATCAAAAAGTCACGATTTTAAAATTGAAATGTAACCATATGCCATGAATTGGCCATGGTTTTTATCATTTGTTGAGACATAAAAGTAAATGTTGGCCATGGTTATAAAAATTAAGCATGATAATGTTATGGTTTGGCTACGGTAAATATCAAGTTTGCATGGCAATAAGTATAGTTAAGGTAACAATTAAAATAAATTCTTGCGGCTTTAGGGTAATCAATGGTCATTTTTTTAAAAATTGTACGACTATAAGTTGTTTATCACCACGGTTTTACTATACGAGGGTGTTCTAATGTGATTAATAGTCACGGTAATTATATGTATGTATGTACGTATGTATAGATAAGGTAATTTCTACCGAGTCACTTGGTTAGCAATAGATATGGGTAAAGAGATCGGTCGGGCCTATTGTAGCACCCTAAAAATCAGAGTAATTTAAAATTCGTAAATGGTGTAATATGACATTTGTTTTTGGTATAAACCTCCCAAAAAGGGGAAAAGTACTAAGTCTTTACAAAAACCTGTGAATGGATAATGAAATCAACAACAAACTAATCTAAACATAACTATCTAGATTACATCGGTTGTCCACCCAAAAATCACCAAAAGATGGGACTTAAACAAATGCCCAACATCAAATACTAGTCATCTCAAAAATGCCTCAAGACCATGCTCGTCACTCACGACCTTGGCAACCCACTGCTAAGGGAACCTGTTATACATATCATTTGAGAAAAAGTGTTAGACTTAAAGCCTATTGAGAACATACAGTTTATAATTACAAGAGATATAAACTATTGAATCGAAAGGAAATCTTTTCAAGAAAGTTAGTGTACAATTGAAATCTTTGACACATAAGGACCATTTGGTCCGAAAATTCATCTTGCGATGACGGGGGATACCCGATTTACCAAGGATAGTGGTGGAACACAAAAGTAGGCCACAATCCGAGTTGTGAGTTAAATACTTGGAATCCATGGCCACGAACAACGTCGGTTCGTACTAAGATGTGGGGGAGGGCACCCAAGGAAACCAAGTCATACTCGTTCACTAGGACTACATTATGATCCATGGCTAGTAACCGGTCCCACATAACCGTACCAAATGGCCTCCGAGGATCAAATGCATCCATAGCTACAATGTGGAAAACATCCCAAAATATATAATCCGACTCAATACCTAGGGATCCACTAGTAATAGTCTAGACTTGTCATAATTTCATTTGTGACTAACCAAAGCTAAACATATAACTTCCAATAACATTTATATCCAAAAATGCATTTTCAAGTTTAACTGTTGATAAGGATGGAAATCATGAAATAGGGTTATATACATTCTTTCAAGTACCTCACCAAAAATGTGCATGTAGTACTTTGTTTAATCCATAAAAATGGAACCCTTCCTTTTTGTTGAAAATGATAAGAAACCCTCAAATCTCCCAAAAACTCAAGTTAGGTCAAATGTACAAATATTTATCCCAAAATCAAGGAGATATATAAAGGAGTTCAAAAATGCAAGTTTTGACATGTATAAGGTTTAGAAAATGATAGTAGGAACTCACCAAGTGGGTTTTTGAAGAAAACCCAAACCCTAGATTTAACCTTGGGGAAGATGACAATGGAGGTGGAGACATCAATGCCCAAACTTGAAACCTTAATTGCTATACCCAACTTCTAACACTAAATGATGAAGATTTAGGTTGATGAAACCCTAATTTCGGATGAGAGGAGTTATGAGGGTTGAGAAAGAGAGAGTAAATATGGTAGATGAGAAATAAATGAAGTGAAATGGGGGATAAACTCGTTTTGAGGAGTCTCGCGGTTTATGCCGCGACCTCAAGCCGCGGTGTAAGTCGCCCGCGTCTATGGAATGGGAACCCAACAGTGGGTTACGCGGCTTATGCCGCGACTTGCAAGTCGCGATGCAACCCGCGTAGCACACTACTTCATTTTTTTTCCAGATTCAAGCCTTAACACACCAAATGACCAAAACACGCGAAGCACATAAAAAGGGTATACGCAAGATAACTAAGATTAATACATAGCACTCTAGAAGTCTTAACGATAGAATTACATAACGAAAATTCGGTGTGTTATAATCCTCCCCAACTTAGGAATGATTTCGTCCCCGAAATCCAAATCACTCGAAAAGATGAGGATATCTTCGCTTCATATCCTCCTCGGCTTCCCATTTCACATTGGCCCCACGATGATGCCTCCACTGCACTTTGACCATAGTGACCTCCTTGTGACGCAATTTCTTAGACTTCTTCTCTAAGATAGTGTCAGGTTCTTCTACACATCGGTTACCTTCGTCCTCTCTAAAATCGGAGAGATGAATGACACTTTCTTCATCCGCCAAAAACTTCCGAAGGTTACAAATGTGGAACGTGTTGTGGATTCTTCTCAACTCCGGCGGCAATTCCAACTGGTAGGCTTGCAAACCAATCCGCTTAAGCACTTTGAATGGTCCAAGGAAACGGGGAATCAGCTTCCCACGTTTTCCGAACTTGATAATGCCTTTCCATGACGACACCTTAAGCATCTGTAACACCCCGATTTCCGTTTGGCTATTTTAGAAGAAGAAAAGAGGAAAAGGGGGGTTGCATGCGCCACACCCATCTCTCTTTGCCTCATTATGATTCAACTGAATGGAACTAGATCAGAGGAGCCTTATCAACAATCGACAGAGACTTCGGATTCCTCCATAGGGTTTTCCATGACGTTACACACACTCATGTATTGCATCATTTGATCTCATACATTCCGCATTATCACGCCAAGGAGGCAAGGGATGCAATCAAGCCAGGATGAAAATAGCGAGGGATGCAATAAGATCGATAGAACCCCGATTTTCAAGGCAATGTGGAGGGAGGCCAAAGAATGCATCTACATTGATCCTGATGAAAATAGAGAACACAAGGGTATATACTGGTACCATAAAATGTGATGATGACATAAGACAATTGTATGGCTAATCGTTCACCTTTGTTTTATTTATAATAAAATATTATCTTGAACTAAAGTTTTTGGGTTGTACTTGATTGAACCATGCACATTGTATATGTGAATTGGTTTCTTTCTTAATATCATCTACGTATTATTATCATTTTTGATTTTCAAATACAAAGAGTGACATGAAACCACGAAGACAATTGTAAACACCCCCTAGTTAAATAATCTAAACTAAATTTAAATTATAGTCTCTTGTCGTTGGCATTGTGTATTTGTGATTGTGATATTGCCAATTTACATTGTGGATTGCTATTTGGTTTGATTTTTGATCATATATACATGTATTGCTAGATTTGTTATTTTCGGATTTTTCTATTCGATTTGTTCACATTTGCATTTTGTGTTATCTGGACCTTTCAGTATCTTGTACACTAAATTTGTTCGCCATTGGTTGTCGGAGAAGATCTCAAATTGAACAAAAGGATATTGGCCCAAGTATCCGGTAACCCATGATGACAATGTTGCAGTTGTGATTGATCAAAAAGGAAATCCAGAACGAAGACGATTTTTTGGTGTGATTGACCGAGAATCAATGAATGATGCAGTGTAAGTGTGCGGAACGATCGACAAACGTCTAAAATCTTTAAAGGAATCGAGAATTACAAATGTAAAACTCAAACTCAAGAGAATTGTTTCAAAGACGAAAACTTTTATTGATTAATAACTCACTACAAGAAAAAGTTCAGTTAGTGACCAAAATTTTAGTGACTACTTATACTTTGGTCACTAACTATGACGTTAGTGACGAGAACAAAGGTTGTCACTAATTTTTGGTCACAAATATAAATTTTAGTGACAAAATATAAATTTAGTCATTAAGTGGTCACTATTTCTCATGGAATTTCTTTTGCGACATTGTGTTTTGTCACAAAAGTAGTGGCCATCACATGATACTCATTAGTTATAAGATGGATTAGTGACCTAAAAATGATGGATTAGTGACCTAAAAATGATGGTCACTAAACTAAATGTTTTAAAGACCAAAAAATAGTGGTCACTAAGGTTGTCTTTGAACATAAATTACTACTATGGTCTGAAATATAAAACAAATAGAAATATAGGGGCTAAGTCTGTAACTTACAATAAAAACGTAAACGGATCTACCATCTCAATAACCGGAATATATAAACCATGTTCTGCCCGATTTTTCAAATGTGGATCACAATAATTTTTCCTCTCAACCCGATACAAACCCTAGACCCAAGCTCTTGACGAGCACCAGCAACTTCCTCCGGTCAATTGCACCGGCCTTCGGCCGCCGTAACTTTCTCCTCATCTGTCCCCGACGACAACAACGACCACTCAAATTGAACCTCGATGAATACTCTCGATCATGCTTCCCTGTATTTCTTTCCGGGTCTGCAGGGAGGAACAAAGTTCGGTTATACACATTTAAATTGAATGTGCTTACAATTTACAAGTATGTTGATTTTTTGTCTTTTGCTTCCCCAATCCCCTCGGAACCCTAAATGGATTCCCACTTGTTCTATTTTATCTTATGTAAAAAATGTTACAGATATCTTGCCAAAGACCTTTAGGACTCTCTGTAAATGTTTATTTATCTTTCCTTAATTATCTGTTTCTGATCTATCTTTCCATCGATTTTGTGATCTAACTTTCCTTCTTTGTAAGCTTACTTCAACTTCATTCTTTGAAGGTTGTTGATGTCGTTTTAAGAGAATTCGTATTGGTCCATCTTGATAACAACCATGATAAATTTAATTTGCTGATGTAAGCAACTCTCTCATTATTATTATTGTTTGGGTTATGTGGTAATTTGGCAGCAATGTTATATGTACATATTTTTCATAGCAACTACGCATGACCTTAACTTTTCTTCCAGCAACTTTCCTGTTTCATGTTTTTACTTTGTTCAGTTTGTGAGTGAGGGATGGGATTTTTTGGCTTTGAAATTACTGACATATGTTTTTACGAGCTTCATGGTGCAGAAGCTTTTTTGTTTTATTGATCAAACCTCTGTACCAGACAACCCTGATTCATTGCAAACTCAGGAAGTTCTACCTGTCAGGTCACTTGATTATAATATATGTTAAGGTATAAGTCATTTTCTTCTATAATAAATATCTATACCAAGGTTTTAAAAAACGGAATCGTGCCTCAAGGCGTTTTCTCTCAATGAGGCGAGGCGTAAGCCTCGAGGCGGTCCGAGGTGTAAACCTTGAGGCGGAAATATATACACTACACAATATATATATATATACACATACACACACACACACCGATCTGCATTCCACTGCATCTGCTCAGGAATATATGCAATATATATACACACACTTGACACTTGAGTGCTAGACAACAAAATATATATCATACTAAATTACTACAATTATAAAGCCTGAAACGTAATCATTGAAAATATGCAGCAAGAAACTATTTCTAAACCTGCCAGAAGGAATAGCAACCATCAACCAAATTATTTGTCCTCCCCTAGAAACCACCTTCCACTCCTTGTCTGAAAACCAACCAATCCTGGTTCAATAGAAAACATGTATAATCATAAACATCTCAATCACACACTGCCACAAAAAGGGTAGTTTAAGTTGATGTGGGCAAGTCCAAACAATTAACCTCGTTGACCAAAATCATTGCGGCCAACCCACAAAAGGTGTACCTACAGATAAATAATTGGGGTTGTGGGGTTTCCAATAAAGATTAGTTGATATAGTGGTTAAGAAAACCAAGTTAATCAAATTCAACATAGGGGTACACATAAGTTCAAATTGGTTGCACTTTTTCCTAAGAGTTGATTACATTCCAGTCCCTAGAAAAAACTTGAAACAAGACTGACATGTGATTTAAACATAATACACAATAATCTCATCTAAATTGGTAAAAACCATATTCACGAGCAGCAACTGTACAGAAACCAAAATCCACAGACAGTAAGCAGAAGAAATAGCAGACCATTGAATTGGGCCAAACCAAAATAAGATAAAGGAGTTTTCTGTTCTGGACTGATTCTAATTCTGACCAAAATCCAAGACAATAACAGAAGAGAGAAATACATACAAATCTAGATGAAACAATAACCAAAACGACTAAACCGAATTTCAATGCAACGCACAGTAGCCCCAAAACAAGCATGTTATCCGTTAAATCGAATTTTAATGCACCCAGATAAGATCATAATGCATAATTGCACATCAATATGAGAAAAAAAAACATACAAAGGGAAAACAATAACTCCAACTATTTGACCTGCACAATGACACAAAAGCAACACTTTTACAAACCATAGAATAATGCATATAGTTTCAACAAAACATCAAAGAAAGTATGCCAAACTGTGTTTTGCATAGGGAAAGATTAATTGACCATTCACATAGAATGCTTTATCGTTAGGGACCTTTTGTACAACCAATTAACTAGAGAGATACCATTCAACATCGGTTTCCTACAAGTTGCTACATTGTAAGTCTTTCTTTGACTATTTTATGATCAATTTTCTATATCTTTTTCGAATTTTCCGGACTCGTTTGGTTTTGTGTATTTAAGAGTATTTTAGATTACTCCCATGGATCCACGAATTGTTGCATCGCTCGAGAAAAGAGGTTGTAGTTGCGAAGGAAACGAGCTATCAGCGAAAATTCCTTCTGTAATTGGACTAATGCAGGCACTTGTCATTTTGTAAAAGCGACCTCATACAATTATTCCATATTCAAAAACCAAGATTTATGCGTTCATCATCTCTTACTAGATTCGTATTGCAGGGACTTAAGATTATTGTAATAACAATTATAGCAGAAATTAATATATGTATATATATATATAAATATTTATTTTTTTTTAATATTTTTTTAATTTAGTGACCACTTTTTTTGGTCACTAATAGAAGTTAACGGAGGTTAACGGAGCTGTTATCTTAAAGAATTAGTGACGACTTTAGCGATTTAGTGATGATATTTAGTGACTAAATTAGTCGTCACAAACATAGTGACCATTTCAATTTGGTCACTAATTAGTGACCATTTTTGTATTTGGTCACTATTATAAATCAGTGACGGACCTTTAGTAATGAAAAATGACCACCAAAATTTTGGTCACTAAACGACCTTAGTGACCAATTTTAGGTTGTTAGTGATCAAAATCCTTTTGTCACTAATCAGGATTTTTTTTGTAGTGACTTTTGAAAACAATGAAAACTATAAACCCTATTTATAATCTAAACTATGAAAAAGATAATTACAAAAAATAAATTAAATCTAAGATAATTAAGAAGGAAATTAAAAAGGAAGAATAAAGGAAATAAAATAATAATGCAAATCATGAGAAGGCGGATGCTTTACGACTCAAGGTTTCATGGGACATGTGGATTCATGGACGCATGGAACGACGTATCAACAGTGTCTTAGGAGACTTGCATGCGGATGAAACAGCATGCAAGTTGCATGGTAGAAAAATCACAGTGTGTTAAAGCGAGTTTGATGTGACTTAATTCGTATGGTACCTGCATTTGCTTCTATTTGTGGTTTTCGATTTGGTCTTCGATTTCTATCGCAATCCTCTCTATATTCGGTGCTTTCTGTTTGCCACTTTTTTGATGTCAAATTCCAAGCCTCTTTCCAGCTCATTTCCTCTTTGAGCTCGTTTTCCTATTTTCCAATTATTTGCGAAAAAGCTTTTTAAATTTTGAATTCTCTCTGTATCAGTGACCCTCATTGAAAAGAACTCACCTTCAAGTTCACTTGAAAAACAACTTCTTTCGACTCCTTCACTACAAAATAGAGACCTATCACCGACGGAATAATCCGTCGGTAATCCGTTGGTGAAGGTCATATCCATCGGTAAATGAGCTTCGGAAATTCAGTTGTCGGCGTTAATATCACCGACGGATCATCGACGACTAAATTTTCTGACGGATCACCGACGGTGTGGGTTATTTCCGACGGATCACCGACGATCTCCATTTACCGACGGATCATTACCGACGGATATTTTCCGACGGAATTAGCGACAGATTTCTTATGGATTATTAATAAATAAAAATTATATTATAATACATTTACCGACGGAATGTCCGTCGGTAATCTGTCGGTAATTTAATTTTTTTATTAAAAAAATAATTAAAAATTAATAAACTCTAGTTTATAACCTGTACAAAACCTGCCAATTTTTCATTTAATATCCAGTTTAAAACTGTACAAAACCTTCCCATTTTTCATTTAATATCTAAAAATTAAAACGTAATACAAGCTATCCTACATCGGGGGAGGGGGAGGGGTATGGGTGATCTTGAAACTTCTTCATGAACGCCTCAAACTGGTCAATTCGCTCCTGCATCCGCTTCCTCTCTGTTTCCTCTCTCTCTAGTCACTCCTGCATCTGGATCATCTCTGCTTCCTCTCTCTCTAGCCTCTATCTCAGCCCATCCAACTGAAATTAAACATTTGACAAACATATATATAACAATGTTAGACAACATTTAACAAACATATAATTAACAATGTTAAATATCATTTGACAAGCATACCTCCTCCACTAGTACAAAAATGACCTTTTGCCACGGTTTTGAAAATACAAGTTAGCAATGGTTAGGTTAAAAACTGTGGCTAAAAGTCATAAATAAAATTAAGGTGCTATTTTTGCTATGGTTTAACTCAATAATTGTGACCATTACCAAACACATCCGAATATAAAGCCACGATTCTAACAAAATTGTGACTAATTGGTTCGCTATGGTGACGTCTTTTTGACCGTGGCCAATAATGGTCACAAACTGTGGCCATATACAAAGATATAGTCACGCTTTTCATTTCAACCATGATTTTATGTTATGACGGTTACTATCTCGTGGGCATAGACATACATACGACCACATGAAGCCAATTTTATGTGGCTAAAGAAAAATATAATTGTCACGAAAACTTGTTAAACGTGGCCAAAAAACAAGGTGTTTATGACCATGATTTTAGTTATCTTGTGTCACCAAAAGGTATCAATAGTCACGATTTTACAAATTAAGTGTAACTATAGATCATTAATTGACAACGGTTAGTATGAAATTTGTGTAGCTAAAAGTATTGTTGAGACCACGTTTAAATAAGTTGGTGGCTAAAACGTAACCAATAACCATGTTTTTAACAATTCAGTTCATGTGACTAGTAAGAAATTGGTCACGTTTTTATTATTTTGTGTGGGTGAAAGTTAACCAATAGTCAAAATTCTAAAACTTAAGTATAACTATATGTCATGTATTGGCCTTGGTTTTATTATTTTTTGTGGCCGGAAGATAGTTATTGGCTACAGTTTTAAAAATTAAATGTAACTATATGTGTTAAGTGCATTTTATGCATTCATCATAGTAGTTTATAATTGCATTTTGCATTTAGTTTAATTGTTTGTATGTAGATTTTATTATATTTCTAGTTAATTTTCGTTTAATAATCGATTGGGGATATTACATTGGCAATTTTTGTGGTTTTCTCGGGTTTTCATCAATCTTTATTTGGTGGGTAAATCCAAGAAGAATGCTAAAAGTTAGACCAAAGTCGAAAGAAAATAAGTCAATAAATGAGCTTTTGAAAGAAAAGAAATCAAGCGGGACTGTTTTTGAAGGAGCTGAAAAGAAAATAAGTCATAAATATAAAATGTTTTTTTTAGGTTTTTGGATATCTCATCTATTTCTCTTTCACCCTCCACGCCACCATCATCTTTTTTTTCTTTTTCTTTTTCTTTGTTTTTAGTTTAGAGTTTTATTTGGTTTTAGGGATGAGTCGTTAGTTTTTAGTTCATTTTCTTTTTCTTGTAAGTTTGTTAGTTTAGATTTTAGATTTTAGGTTTAGTTTAGTTTTTTTATTTACTTGTAATCTCTCGTTCGTTGAGTCCTTTGAAGATGTGAATAAGATGCGGTGTTTTGACGGATTGAAGATGAAAATAGTTATATGACAGATTTTCTTCCACATTCACATCCGTTGTAACATTTCTTTTTCTCCATATTTTTTATTTATGATTCTCTCCCTATTTTTATTTCTCTCTTTTTAATTTATGTATCGTTCTTAATTTATCTACCGCTTTCGTAGACTAAAAACGATTTTTGGAGAGTGACACTACTTGGATCGATCTTTATAGTTCTCGTAGATTTATGTTTATGTTTTGTTTCGTAGTTTAGTTATCGTTCTTTTGGGTAATCGTCACTTTGGATAGACATTATGGTATTGATCAATTGTTTTTATAATAAACTTTTGAGTTTTAATTGGTTGATTTTTCATATAACGAAAGTTAATGTTTGATCAACCAATTTTTATAAAACGTCTTTAGTTAAATTCGATTAGTTTTAGATATGAACGAAAGTTCGGTCTTTTACTTAGATTAAATTGATCGATGACAACGGTCCTAACATGATAAATAGTTAGGGACGTTGATTGGGAAAATATTCGTTTTAAATATAATATTTCTTCCCAAGGTACGCATAATGTGAAAGTAAATATGGGTTTTGGGTTCGAAAAGTTTTTCCACCTCGAAAGAGGGTTGAAGTAATTTTGCATAACGAATTCCCATCGTTACCAAAATCTGAAGTTGACATTACCCAATGTCCGTTAGTTTGTTTTTCTTCCTTCTTTTGTTTGTTTATTTGATTAGTTTTAAATAAAAAAATCCAAATATTGATATTTCACGTAGCTAGGCTATAGCCTAGAGCGAGTCCGTGTTTAGTCCATCACCTCCCGGTGATCGACCCGTATGCTACACCTCCCGTACGCTTGCGGTTTATAAATTTAAAACTCATACATCAAGTTTTTGACGCCGTTGCCGGGGAGGCAATCAGGCTGACATGGACTTTGTTTTGGATTTACTAGTCTATGTCTTTATCCCATTTCTATTTTCCCATTTTCTTTTCGTCCCTATACACTAGGTTGCGTGGTTATTTTTTTTTATCCGTTAATCCACCTCTTTTTGCGGAGTTCAATTAATCATGCTTAATAGTGTCAGGTGACGGGCCGTTGAGACGTGTTTTTTTTCTATGATAGAGATAGTTATCACCATTAGAGGTGATGTGTGACGCTAACTTAATATTGTTTTAATGCGCCTCACGTGTTTTTTTAATTTACTCGGATTCGGTATTTTTTTTTATGTCAAGCCGGACATCACCGATCCTTCTTTCTCTAGCCTTATTTAATTCTCGGCTATGGGTTGTGTAACTTGCTTTATAATGAAAACACACTGGTTATCCAGTATGACTTTTATGTGTTTACAAGACCCGTATGAATTGGTGACCATTTAAGTCAATCATTTGAGTTTTGTCGATTTGTGCACTCTCTTCTCCTTAATCGTTTAATTCTTTGTCAAGATCACGACGATAAACGAGTCATTCTACCTTTTGTTTAATTTTTGGTTCAGTTTTCAAGTCTCCTAATTTTCTGCCTCTCGTCACTAGCGTGAAGTACCTCTTCACTGGCGTGAAAGAAGTTGATTTCAAGATTCTAAACTTTCTGCCCGTCGTCACGCCAGTGACGTGTTTGGTCACTGGCGTGAAAAAATAAAATTAAAAGAAAAAGATTTTTTTTTTGATTAATTTTTATTTCTATTATTTTTTTACTTTATTTTATCTAAAAAAAAGGTTTTTATTTATTCTTTTTATTTGTTTGATTTTTTTGCTTTATTTTATTTCTAAAAAAAACTAAAAAAAAATGTTTTTATTTTTTTTTCTTTCAGATTATTTATTCCTTATTTTTTTTACTTTATTTTTTTTATAAAAAAAAACAAAAAAAAAATTTATTTATTTATTTTTTCTTTCTTTTCTTTTTTCCTATTCCTTTTCTCCTTTTCGCTATCTCTTTTCCTTTTTCCTTTTTTTTAAACCCCTTACTTCTAACCCCACCGCCCAAAGTGTCTTCTCTTTGTCATTTCCTCCTCCGACTATCTCAATTTGGCATCCGTCATCTCCCCACTGTGGTAGCGCTGACAACCTCCAAATTCCCCTTTTGTTTATGAATCATGTTTTTTCAGGTGATCAACTAATTCTAGGAGTTTCAAAGCATCAAAAAGCGGCAAAGTCTTCGGTTCAACACCCGGTAAATTCGTTCTTTTAACATTATGTGAATACGTTGACTTGTTGTTTCATTCGAGTAGTACTTGATATGCATGATTATTGCATTAGTTGGGTTGCCACCACTGGGCAAACAATAGGATTTGATCACTTTGCACTGAAATGCATCCATTATTCATCATGTAGCGTTGTCATATATGTGATTCATGAACCACGCTCCCCGCGTTGATTTTGATTCCCTTACCCTATTCAAGCATTGAGGACAATGCTCATTTTTAGCTTGTGGGTGGGGTATTAGTTTGTTTTTTTACTTCTTTTCTCTTTTATTTGAGCATTCATGCATTTAGTTATAACCCATTCATGTTTTTTCCCATTTTTGTTGCATTTTTGCATCATTTCATTGCATTGCATAAAAAATTTAAAAATCCAAAAAGATTTTTGGCTTTTCTCCACGATTTTGGAGCTCGTAGTAACCACCTCTCACTTAACATCAATCTTTTAATTAGGCATACTAATGTACTTTATGATTTACTTTAACCATGATGTAAAGATTTTTTTTAGAAGTGCGGTTTTCCCTTAGTTAGTCACTTGTATGCACTACTTTGCATATTGTTCCACTTAACTTTTAGGATTAACTTTCTTACCGTAGCCCCCTATATTACGCATATGACTACTTGTATGGATTTTACCTTGTGAGAATTTGGGTTGTATTGGATTGACATATTCATAATCAATCCCATTTTCTTCTTTCTTGTGTGGTTACCAACCATCGAGGTGTATTTCTTGGTTTTTGATTCATTTCTCGTCTAAAACTTTTATAATTTTTGCTTAGAGACCATCTTTTCCTTTTGTACCCAATTTTGAGCGTAAACACTTACCCTTTTCTTGAACACCAAACACACCTAAACTAAAAAAAAATGCACATATAGTTCTCCTTTCGAAAATTAAAAACGGATTGAAGCATTTAGTTTGAGTAGTATATACAAGCATAACTTGTGGGTTGGAAGAACTCCATAAACAAGCGTAGCTTGAGGGTTAAAAAAAATCTAAAAGAAATGCAAAAAAAAAAGGTGCATTTATATAGTTAGTTTCGTAAGGAATAAGTTTAGATCCGTTGGAAATTGTAGAAAGGAACTTATGTGCACAAAAACAAGCCAAAATACCTCTTCAAACTTCATTAACCAAACCCAATCCCTACCTTAACCCTTAACCTTACCCGAAAGTCCTCATCTTATGCAATTTTTATGAAAATTTTTTAGACTTGAGAATTGTTTCAAACGCGTCAAGAATGCATTTCATATTTCTCGATTGGGTAGGCGTTGAGCGTATACACATCCTAAACACACTAGAGTGATTTGAGCGAAATCGTGAGTTTCCATCCATGTAGATCATATTTCCCCTCCCTTAGCGGCTACGGTAATGTTTGTAAAATTCTATTAGGTGCGATTTTTTGTGATATGCTTTGTTTGGTGTTGTGTCAGTTTGACATTTCGGTGAAATTTTTGTTTCTACTACTATTTTCAATCTGAACACGTGGTAACAAGTTGCATTTGTACATTGGGAATCCTAACATTAGATTATGACTAGTGAGCTAGTGTATTAACTCGCTTTAATTTTTGTGGAGATCGTTGTTTATTTTCTTTTTCTTCTTTTCACCCATTCCGCAATAAATTCTAATATCTTTCTTGGGGACAAGAAAGGTTTAGCTTGTGGGTATTTTGTTAAGTGCATTTTATGCATTCATCATAGTAGTTTATAATTGCATTTTGCATTTAGTTTAATTGTTTGCATGTAGATTTTATTATATTTTCAGTTAATTCTCGGGTTTTGACAGGTAATTCACATTGAAAGCGTGAAATGGATGACGATGGATTTAAAGTTTTTCATCAATCTTTATTTGGTGGGCAAATCCAAGAAGAATGCTTTATTTGGTGGGCAAATCCAAGAAGAATGCTAAAAGTTGGACCAAAGTCGAAAGAAAATAATTTAATAAATGAGCTTTTGAAAGAAAAGAAATCAAGCGGGGCTGTTTTTGAAGGAGTTGAAAAGTTGAGGAGGCTGTTTTAGAAAGTTTGCTTTATAAATATGAAATGTTTTTTTAGGTTTTTGGATATCTCATCTTTTTCTCTTTCACCCTCCACGCCGCCATCATCTTTTTCTTTTCTTTTTCTTTTTCTTTGTTTTTAGTTTAGAGTTTTATTTGGTTTTAAGGATGAATCATTAGTTTTTAGTTCTTTTTCTTTTTCTTGTAAGTTTGTTAGTTTAGATTTTAGATTTTAGATTTTAGGTTTAGTTTAGTTTTTTTATTTACTTGTAATCTCTCGTTCGTTGAGTCCTTTGAAGATGTGAAAAAGATGCGGTGTTTTGACGGATTGAAGATGAAGATAATTATGTGACAGATTTTCTTCCACATTTAACATCCGTTGTAACATTTCTTTTTCTCCATATTTTTTATTTATGTTTATCTCCCTATTTTTACTTCTCTCTTTTTAATTTATGCATCGTTCTTAATTTATCTACCGCTTTCATAGGCTAAATTTTTTTTTTGGAGAGTGACACTCCTTGGATCGATCTTTATATTTCTCGTAGATTTATGTTTATGTTTTGTTTCGTAGTTTAGTTATCGTACTTTTGGGTAATGGTCACTTTAGATAGAAATTGTGGTATTGATCAATTGTTTTTATAATAAACTTTTGAGTTTTAATTGGTTGATTTTTCATATAACGAAAGTTAATGTTTGATTAACCAATTTTTATAAAACGTCTTTAGTTAAATTCGATTAGTTTTTAGATATGAACGAAAGTTCGATCTTTTACTTAGATTAAATTGATCGGTGACAACGGTCCTAACATGATAAATAGTTAGGGACGTTGATTGGGAAAATATTCGTTTTAAATATAATATTTCTTCCCAACGTACGCATAATGCGAAAGTAAATATGGGTCTTGGGTTCGAAATGTTTTTCCACCTCGAAAGAGGGTTGAATTAATTTTGCATAACGAATTCCCACCATTACCAAAATCTGAAGTTGACATTACCTAATGTCCGTTCATTTGTTTTTCTTCCTTCTTTTGTTTGTTTATTTTATTAGTTTTAAATAAAAAAAATCCAAATATTGATATTTCACGTAGCTAGGCTATAGTATAGAACGAGTCCGTGTTTAGTCCATCGCCTCCCTGTGATCGACCCGTATGCTACAATACCCGTACGCTTGCGGTTATAAATTTAAAACACATCAATATGTTATTATTTGGTCATGTATAATATGAAATTTATGTGGCAAAAAGTATAGCTAAGGTCACGGTTAAAAAAAACATATGTTTAAAACGTAACCACTAGTCACGCTTTTAACAATGTAGTTCGTGTGAGTAATATATAGTTTGGCCAAAATTATTATCATTGTGTGAGATCAAAAAGTCACGATTTTAAAATTGAAATGTAACCATATGCCATGAATTGGCCATGGGTTTTATCATTTGTTGAGACAAAAAAGTAAATGTTGGTCATGGTTATAAAAATTAAGCATGATAATGTTATGGTTTGGCTACGGTAAATATCAAGTTTGCATGGCAATAAGTATAGTTAAGGTCACAATTAAAATAAGTTCTTGCGGATTTAGGGTAATTAATGGTCATTTTTTTAAAAATTGTACGACTATAAGTTGTTTATAACCACGGTTTTACTATACGAGGGTGTTCTAATGTGATTAATAGTCACGATAATTATATGTATGTATGTATAGATAAGGTAATTTCTACCGAGTCACTTGGTTAGCAATAAATATGGGTAAAGAGATCGGTCGGGCCTATTGTAGCACCCTAAAAATCAGGGTAATTTAAAATTCGTAAATGGTGCAATATGACATTTGTATTTGGTATAAACCTCCCAAAAAGGGGAAAAATACTAAGCCTTTACAACAACCTGTGAACGGATAATGAAATCAACAATAAACTAATCTAAACATAACTATCTAGATTATATCGGTTGTCGATCCAAAAATCACCAAAAGATGGGACTTAAACAAATGCCCAACATCAAATACTAGTCATCTCAAAAATGCCTCAAGACCATGCTCGTCACTCACGACCTTGGCAACCCACCGCTAAGGGAACCTGTTATACATTTATAATTACAAGAGATATAAACAATTGCATCGAAAGGAAATCTTTTCAAGAAAGTTAGTGTACAATTGAAATCTTTGACACATAAGGACCATTTGGTCCGAAAATTCATCTTGCGATGACGAGGGATACCCAATTTACCCAGGATTGTGGCGGAACATAAAAGTAGGCCACAATCCGAGTGGTGAGCTAAATACTTGGAATCCATGGCCACGAACAACGTTGGTCCGTACTAAGATGTGGTGGAGGGCACCCAAGGAAACCAAGTCAAACTCGTTCACTAGGACTACATTATAATCCATGGCTAGTAACCGGTCCCACATAACCGTACCAAAGGGCCTCCGAGGATCAAATGCATCCACAACTACAATGTGGAAAACATCCCAAAATATATAATCCAACTCAATACTTAGGGATCCACTAGTAATAGTCTAGACTTGTCACAATTTCATTTGTGACTAACCAAAGCTAAACATATAGCTTCCAATAACATTTATATCCAAAATTGCATTTTCAAGTTTAACTGCTGATAAGAATGGAAATCATGAAATAGGGTTATATACATTCTTTGAAGTACCTCACCAAAAATGTGCATGTAGTACTTTGTTTAATCCATAAAAATGGAACCCTTCCTTTTTGTTGAAAATGATAAGAAACCCTCAAATCTCCCAAAAACTCAAGTTAGGTCAAATGTACAAATATTTATCCCAAAATCAAGGAGATATATAAAGGAGTTCAAAAATGCAAGTTTTGAAATGTATAAGGTTTAGAAAATGATAGTAGGAACTCACCAAGTGGGTTTTTGAAGAAAACCCAAACCCTAGATTTAACCTTGGGGAAGATGACAATGGAGGTGGAGACATCAATGCCCAAACTTGAAACCTTAATTGCTATACCCAACTTCTAACACTAAATGATGAAGATTTAGGTTGATGAAACCCTAATTTCGGATGAGAGAAGTTATGAGGGTTGAGAGAGAGAGAGAGAGAGAGAGAGTAAATATGGTAGATGAGAAATAAATGAAGTGAAATGGGGGAGAAACCCGTATTGGGCATCAAGAGGAGTCTCGCGGTTTATGCCCGCGTCTCTGGAATGGGAACCCAACAGTGGGTTACGCGGCTTATGCCGCGACTTGCATACTGCTTCATTTTTTTTTCCAGATTCAAGCCTTAACACACCAAATGACCAAAACACGCGAAACACATAGGAAGGGTATACGCAAGATAACTAAGATTAATACATAGCGGACTAGAAGTCTTAACGATAGAATTACATAATGAAAATTCGGTGTGTTATAATCCTCCCCAACTTTGGAATGATTTCGTCCCCGAAATCTAAATCACTCGAAAAGACGAGGATATCTTCGCTTCATATCCTCCTTGGCTTCCCATGTCACATTGGCCCCACGATGATGCCTCCACTGCACCTTGACCATAGTGACCTCCTTGTGACGCAATTTCTTAGACTTCTTCTCTAAGATAGAGTCAGGTTCTTCTACACATCGGTTACCCTCGTCCACTCTTAACTCGGAGAGAGGAATGACACTTTCTTTATCCGCCAAACACTTCCGAAGGTAACAAATGTGGAACGTGTTATGGATTCTGCTCAACTCCGGCGGCAATTCCAACTGGTAGTCTTGCAAACCAATCCGCTTAAGCACTTTGAACGGTCCAAGGAAACGGGGACTCAACTTCCCACGTTTTCCGAACCTGATAATGCCTTTCCATGGCGACACCTTAAGTATCACTCGGTCGCCCACCTGAAACTCCATCGACTGCCTCTTCTTATCGGCATAGCTCTTCTGCCGATCCTGGGCCGCTTTAAATCTTTCTCGAATGCTTTTGAATTTATTGGCCGTCTCTTGCACGATCTCAGGTCCGACGAATTGCTTCTCTCCCGCTTCAAGCTAACACACAGGAGTTCGACACTTCCACCCGTACACCGCCTCAAATGTTGCCATTCCAATACTCGAGTGGTAGCTATTGTTGTAAACTCTACCAAAGGTAGGTGAGAGTCTCAAATACCCCCGATATCGATGACACAAGACCTCAACATGTCTTCCAGCGTTTGGATCGTTCTCTCGCTTTGACCGTCGGTGTGTGGATGGTAAGTCGTACTCAACTTTACTCGCGTACCAAGCTCTTTCTAAAATCATCCCAAAAGTTCGAAGTGAACCGACTGTCGCGATCTGACACGATCGACAAGGGTACTCCGTGCCTCGAGACCACTTCATCGATGTAGAGTTTTTCTAACTTGTCCATCGGTAAGGTCTCGCGCATAGCCAAAAAGTGAGCGCTTTTAGTCAATCTATCGACTATTACCCAAATGGTATCGTGACCTCGAAGAGTTTTAGGAAACTTCGTTACGAAGTCCATGGTAATATGTTGTCACTTCCACTCGGGAATCTCTAAGGACTGAAGACTCCCACAAGGTCGTTGATGTTCGGCCTTAACTTGCAAACACGTCACACAACGCTCCACGTAACGCGCCACATCAAGTTTCATCACCGGACACCAATAATGTAACTTCAAGTCCCGGTACATCTTTGTACTTCCCGGATGAATGGAATACTTGGACTTGTGGGCATCCTCAAGAAGTATTTCACGGTTACCCCCAACTTTGGGCACCCATACACGACCATTGAACAGTTTTACCCCACGGTTATCTTCCGTTAAGAGCAAACGTTGCTTTGTCATGACTTCCTCCTGGAGATTTTCTTCCAACAATGCTTCTACCTGCGATGTCTTGATCTTCTCAACAAGACTAGATACTAACTTGATTCTCGAATGGGTAGCCCGAATACTTCCGCTATAGTCCTTCCGACTTAACGCATCGGACACTACGTTCGCCTTATCGGGATGGTAAAGCAACTCACAATCGTAATCCTTGAGTAACTCGAGCCACCGCCATTGCCTCATGTTTAACTCTTTTTGATCAAAGACATACTTCAGGCTCTTATGATTCATGTAGAGTGTACATTTCGTGCCATAGAGGTAATACCGCCAAAGCTTCAAGGCGAACACCACCACCGCTAACTCTAAATCGTGGGTAGGATAATTCTTTTCGTGGATTTTGAGTTGCCTTGAGGCGTAGGCGATCACCTTGCCTCTTTGCATCAACACGCATCCTAACCCCATTTTTGAAGCGTCGCTATAGACCACGAAGTCTTCCGACCCTTCGGGTAGCGACAAGATTGGAGCTTCACACAAATTCTTTTGTAAAGTCCGGAACGCCATCTCTTGCGCTTCGGTCTATACAAACTTCACATTCTTTCGAGTCAACGCCGTCAAGGAAGAAGCGATTTTCGAAAAGTCTTGAATAAATCTCCGGTAATATCCCCCCAGTCCCAAGAAACTTCGGATTTCGGACGGACTCTTGGGAGGGCTCCCAATTCATCATAGCTTCTATTTTGGAGGGGTCTACTTTCACTCCGTCTCGAGTGACAACATGACCCAAGAACTGCACCTTCTCATGCCAAAAGTCGCACTTGGAAAACTTGGCGCACAATCTTTCTTTTCTCAATATTTCTAGAACTTCGCAAAGGTGTTGCTCGTGTTCCAACTCGCTCTGGGAATAAACAAGTATGTCATCAATGAATATGATGACCGACTTCTTGAGGAATGGTCGGCACACCCTATTCATCAAATCCATAAACATCGTCGGTGCGTTCGTTAGGCCAAACGGCATTACAAGGAATTCTTAATGGTCGTAACGCGTTCTAAAGGACGTCTTCGAGATGTATTCTTCTCTCACCTTCACTTGGTGGTAACCCAAACGTAAGTCGATCTTGGAGAAACACCCCGCTCCTTGAAGTTGATCGAACAAGTCATCAATTCTCGGAAGCGGGTACTTGTTCTTCACTGTTGCCATGTTCAATCCACGGTAATCGATGCACATTCTCATTGTGTCGTGCATTTTCTTGACAAACAAGACTGGAGCTCCCCAAGGTGACGAGCTCGGTCTTATGAAACCCTTCTCCAAAAACTCTTGGAGTTGAGCCATCATGTCTTGCATCTCCAATGGCGCCAACCGGTAAGGAGCCCTAGCAATAGGAGCCTCTCCCGGCACGAGATCAATCCGAAACTCCACTTGACGATCGGGTCGTAACCCGGGCAAGTCGTCCGGAAAAACATCAGGAAACTCCCGCACTATCTTCACATCTTCAAGCTTTAACTTTTCTAACTTGGCGTCGATTACGTAGGCTAGGAAGGACAAGCATCCTTACACCAAGCATTTGCGCGCCTTAGCCATGGTGATGATTGCTACATCGACTTTCCTCTTCTCGCCATAGATCAAGGATTTGGTAGTCGGATTATTTTCTTGGAGCAGACGATCTCGGCATGATTGTTCGCCAACCAATCCATACCGACCACCACATTAAAACCTCCAATAATCATCGACATCAAATCTATCAAGAAATCTTTCCCATCGATTCCGAGAGTACACTTCTTCAAAACATCGCGGATTAGAACTTGACTACCATTCACTATTTCTACCACTAACGCATTCTCTAGACTATTAGTGGGCATAGCAAGTTTTTGACGAAACAACTCAGATATAAAAAAGAAACTGGCACCCGAATCAAACAGTACACGAGCAGGTACGGAGTTTAGAAGAAACGTACCCGATACCACATCGACAGATGCCTTGGTCTCAGCGGCCGTCATCTGAAAAGCTCGACCCGGAACCCTAGGTGGGTTCTCTCTTTTCTCCGATGCACCACCCGACTTGAGCTTCGGGAAATCTCTCTTCATATGTCCCGGTGCCTTGCATTCGAAGCAGATAATCCTCTGATCGGGCAGTCTTTGGTGGCGTGCTCAGACTTCCCACACTTGCTGCAAGGTTGAGGAGTGGGGTTACAGTTGCCATGGTGCTTGCTATGACACCTCCGACACCCTCTAGCTTCTTGATAACCACTGAAGCTTCGGTTTCCGACAAAAGGTCGGGTTCTCTATGGAAGTACAGAATTGATCTCCCACTTTCTCTTGTCAACTACTACCACAACTTTCTCCGGTTTACCCTTCGCGTAAACCTCGTCCATGAACTGCGCCTCCTCGATCATCTCACGAAGGTTACAAGCCTTCGAGTTGCGGACCATAGACATCATGTCCGCCGACAGACCCTTCAGATTGGCCTTTATCTTCTCCTTTTTAGTTGAGGCCACATGCCCCACTAACCCCAGCTTCTCCATAAATTGACGGGTGTACTCCCTCACCGTCAAGTTCCCTTTCTCAAGAGCTCGGAACTCCGTCTTGATCCGATCCATGGCCTTCTCGTTGCAGTATTCTTCCAATAACTTCACCTTAAATTCGCCCCAAGTCAGTTGGGCCAAAACAGTAGTAGAGAGGGTGGACTGGATAACATTCCACCATGTCAACGCCGTATCCCTGAGCAGTTGAGTACCGAACTTCACCCTCTGGTCATCTCCGCACTCAGATGAACCGAATGCTTGTTCGACCGCTCTGATCCATTTTACACATGCAACTGGGTCTTCGGAACTAGAGAACTCTGGTGGTCCACAACCCATAAAAGATATGTAGGAGGAATTCCTCCCACTTCTCGGAGGACCAACAACCCTGAGCTCCTCAGTTCTGAACCCATTACCGGTGCCTCTAGAACCAACCACGATGTTTTCAGCAACCGCCTCATTTCTCTTGAGGCTAGCATCGCGATCCTCTAACAACTTCAAGAACGCCTCTTGTTGCTTCTCCATGGCCGACGATACCATTTGCATGATGCCAACAATCATGTCAGCCGGAGGGTTTGCCCCCTGAACAACCGGGTTTGTGGATGCCAACTCCACTCTTGGCACTTGCTCTACCTCTCCCGTGAATATAGGTGGCATGCCCAGAGGAGCGACGATCGCTGCTCTAACTATTGGATTTCGCTCGGGCGAGCTATCTGCACGTACCGTCCCATCGGCTAATGGTCGACTGCGAGTGTTCACCATACTAGAGTAATGGTTGCAACACAAGCACGGGAAAGAGGTAAGAGAAGGATAAACATAAATAAGCAAGAAAGAAACGTACTACCACGTTTACCAATTGTCATAACATTAGCAAACCAAGTACACTCACGTAAAATATCCTCATAATAACATTGGCTTAGTGAGATTATGAACATATAACACATAAGGGTTCTTGTCACCATCATCACAACGTTTGATGAACATAACTTTCGTTGACTCTAAGACTAACCCATCTTAGGAGCTCTACCCAACTCACAAATCATTGCCTAACATACTCAGTCTAAGTCTAGACATCTTACATTTATGCCTAGATCACTTAAACTAGAGCTCTGATACCAACTTGTAACACCCTAAAAATCAGAGTAATTTAAAATTCGTAAATGGGGCAATATGACATTTGTATTTGGTATAAACCTCCCAAAAAGGGGAAAAGTACTAAGCCTTTACAAAAACCTGTGAACGGATAATGAAATCAACAACAAACTAATCTAAACATAACCATCTAGATTACATCGGTTGTCGACCCAAAAATCAACAAAAGATGGGACTTAAACAAATGCCCAACATCAAATACTAGTCATCTCAAAAATGCCTCAAGACCATGCTCATCACTCACGACCTTGGCAACCCACCGCTAAGGGAACCTGTTATACATATCATTTGAGAAAAAGTGTTAGGCTTAAAGCCTATTGAGAACATACAGTTTATAATTTCAAGAGATATAAACAATTGCATCGAAAGGAAATCTTTTCAAGAAAGTTAGTGTACAATTGAAATCTTTGACACATAGGGACCATTTGGTCTGAAAATTCATCTTGCGATGACGGGGGATACCCGATTTACCCAGGATTGTGGCGGAACACAAAAGTAGGCCACAATCCGAGTGGTGAGCTAAATACTTGGAATCCATGGCCACGAACAACGCTGGTCCGTAGTCAGATGTGTGGAAGGGCACCCGAGGAAAACAATTCATACTCGTTCACTAGGACTACATTAATTATGATCCATGGCTAGTAACCGGTCCCACATAACCGTACCAAAGGGTCTCCGAGGATCAAATGCATCCATAACTACAATGGGGAAAAACATCCTAAAATATATAATCCGACTCAATACCTAGGGATCCACTAGTAATAGTCTAGACTTGTCACAATTTCATTTGTGACTAACCAAAGCTAAACATATAGCTTCCAATAACATTAATATCCAAAAATGCATTTTTCAAGTTTAACTGCTGATAAGAATGGAAATCATGAAATAGGGTTATATACATTCTTTCAAGTAACTCACAAAAAATGTGCATGTAGTACTTTGTTTAATCCATAAAAATGGAACCCTTCCTTTTTGTTGAAAATGATAAGAAACCCTCAAATCTCCCAAAAACTCAAGTTAGGTCAAATGTACAAATATTTATCCCAAAATCAAGGAGATATATAAAGAAGTTAAAAAATGCAAGTTTTGACATGTATAAGGTTTAGAAAATGATAGTAAGAACTCACGAGTGGGTTTTTGAAGAAAACCCAAACCCTAGATTTAACCTTGGGGAAGATGACAATGGAGGTGGAGACATCATTGCCCAAACTTGAAACCTTGATTGTTATACCCAACTTCTAACACTAAATGATGAAGATTTAGGTTGATGAAACCCTAATTTCGGATGAGAGGAGTTATGAGGGTTGAGAGAGAGAAAGTAAATATGGTAGATGAGAAATAAATGAAGTGAAATGGGGGAGAAACCCGTATTGGGCATCCAGAGGAGTCCCGCGGTTTATGCCGCGACCTCAAGTCGCAGCGTAAGTCGCCCATGTCTCTGGAATGGGAACCCAACAGTGGGTTACGCGGCTTATGCCGCGACTTGCAAGCCGCGATGCAACCCGCGTAGCACACTGCTTCATTTTTTTTTTCAGATTCAAGCCTTAACACACCAAATGACCAAAACACGCGAAAAGCATAAGAAGGGTATACGCAAGATAACTAAGATTAATACATAGCGGACTAGAAGTCTTAACAATAGAATTACATAACGAAAATTCGGGGTGTTACACCTATAATCGGTTACGACATGGTGCTAGTAACCGGTTAAGATGGTCCCCAATCCTGGTTATGACATCGAAATAAGAAGATTGATTGTAACTACTGCTACCGGTCAGATAATTGTAATCAATTAGGCTAATCGGTTAGGAAGTCAGTCTCAATTTATTTGGAAAAGATGAATTTGGCTTTTAAAGTATAAGGAGAGCGGCAGCATTACAAGAGAAAAACCAAAAGTGGCTTACACATATATTACCAAACTAGTGTATACGAGGTGCATAATTTTATTGGAAACTAAAAATAAAAAGTATATACATTTTATCATGAAGAAATAAAAGATATGGTTAACTATAATAAAAATTATAAGTTGTGGTTGAACACGTCTTATTAATTTGATGACAAAGGGAAAAATATATATCATATCAGTGTAAAATTAAAGATTATAAATTTGTCGTTTTTATGCTTTTAATTGTTTAAACACTACAAGAGAAATAACCTTCACGAAAGGTTTTATTTTGTACTTAATTAAAAGTCTTAAACACTGTGATAAACATATAAATATCTTTGACTGCAAACACCAAGAAAAGCGTTAGTTAAGTGATGATAACATAATGTGGCACATGCTTCAAGGAACCGTAGAAGGCCACTTTGTCTCTAGATAATTGTGATAAACATATGCATCCTCTAGTCTAATTGTTTGAACTATACTACAGCTAAGACCTAATACATACACGATATGTTGTCCAGTTTCCCTCTATTACAACTTTGGATTTCAGCTCATTGTCGTTTCTCTTCTCATGTAAAGGGATGTGGGGAATGTTTCTGAACATGGAAGAAAGTAGAATCAAAAAACAAGAGCACCATTCTTAACACTACGTCACTACCTATATATATATATATATATATATGATAATAATACATATATAACCAATGTAATAACTTTTGCTCCACCTTTTATGAGCAACCCTCAAGAGGCTAGAACAATACCAATGAATATCTATATCCAGCCTGCAGAAGGAAGTGTATTTTTGACTCTTCGTTGGTGATGATATCTCGATAGGTAGTCCTATACTCATCTTTGACCAAATCAATATCAATGCTTGAAAGAAACATGTATAGCTTTTACATATCATTTCCATCCAACAAAAATTATCACATTATAACCGGAAAGAGAAAGAAAATTATGCTAGAAAATACCTCAAACTTAATAAAAAGCATTTTTAGGTGATCTATTACCATTTTTGCACCAAGTCCTAATTTCCCACATGTTTGCTTCAACCCATACTTTGTCCCAGATAAAACTGCATGATCTTTATATCTTAAAAAAGTAACATGACAATAGTACATGACTCACAAAGAGAAATCTTAGGGTGCCATGTTAAGAGACGTATTGTGCCTATTGCATAAGCACTATTATTGAATACTTTCAACATATCAATCAGTAGAAAAGTAGATAACTAAACCTCGTCCAAACATTTTTGGGATATCATCTTGGGGCATTCCTCTCCCGTTATCCTACAAAAAATTCAAAAGGTAAATAGATAAATATATAAGGTGGACCACATCATATGAGCATAGTTAAATCACATCATATACTGTAGAATCAACTGAAAAAATGGTACACAGTCGCTGCCCATATTTCCAGCAACAAGCACCCATTTGCGAAAGCATAAATTTCACATGTTACAACTATTTCATCTAGGATTCGAGTAGTTGAGACTAAAAATTAGTGCAATGGTATTTGATGTTTTTTATTATTTGAAAGGGTAGAATGTAGATATACTTTAATACTTATCTTCTATATAAGGGGTAGAGATGCACCAAATTACTTCAAACTAGTTGTGTACCCGCACAATGCAGCGGGATGCAAAATTCAAATAAATATAAGCAAAAATACATGAGACAATTATATTTTTACTAAATAAAACATATAGAAAAAACAATGTATTGTTGGTTAGGTGGAAACCTTTTTTTTCTCTTTCTTCTCTTCAAACAACCAACAATTACAACTAAGAGCACTAAAATTGGTTAATCACTTGTCAAACCAGAGTGTCTTAAACAGCACGACGAGAGGATCAAGCATAGCTCAATTTGGATGCAAACTTAACCTGGATGGAATGAAGTAAAAGTTGTATTCACTTCCAAGATTGTTGCTTACTAACATTACAAAACAGTTTATTAAACACTTACAGGGTCATTTACTTTACCAAATGAACATAAAAAAGGCCGATAATCTCATCTGATATGAGCGGTGATAAAAATGGAGAGTTTACCTAGGAAGTCTGGGTGAGTGACTTTTACCCGGCAAACATTTACAAAGTAAATCGTGGCATAGGATAGAATTTAGATGATGGACAATGAACTTACCCTATAAAGTTAGTGTGTTGACTCTTACCGCATAAGCGTTTGGGTAAACAACCCCAAAGCAGTCATACCGTGAGTGTGATCATACCGTGAGTGTGAGTGTGTGTTTATGTTCCTAAATGAATAGTTGATGACCAAAATTTCTTTATCTAAATAATAAATAATTCAAAGATACTCAACCATACACCTAATATTGCACTAATAATTGCAACAACACAACTCTTCAACAACTGAATCCTTTGTAATATAAATTAAAATTTTCATCTGTTAAAGAGTGATAAAAATTTGAATCTTCTGATAGCTAAACATGAGATATAAAACTCTAATTAGTACACTCTTAAGGTGCTATCTAAGATACTCGATGCTCGCTTCAAGCCCACGATTCGGTACCTTAGTTCATAAGAACATTAAAGGAAAATCCTACTACCCGCTTATGAAAAATTCCGATGGTAGCAAAATTTCACACATACCCACAAGTAATGCCTCTTAAAGAGCCTTACTCAAAACAGAAAATGCATCCTAAAACCAACTTACAAATATAATCCATTTAAGATAATCGACTAATTAGCAAACCCTTGATCATTTCCAAATGAGAAACCATATATAATGCTTATTCAAGAAAACAAAAAGAAGTAAATACTCACATATAATAATTGATCCTTGAAGACATCGGTTTCCGGTTGAGATGAAATATTTACCTCGTTTTGGCAGCATATCTTTCCCTAAATATACTCCAATCTCAAACTCTCCTCAAATCAGCTTAACAATAACCAATAAAATTCAAAAGTGGTCGTAGAGTTGCAAGGTCTTGGCGTTAATCGCAAAAGAGTTTTGTGAAAGAAATAGATATATGAACACTCAAATTCAACTATAAAAAAGAAGAAACCTAGGGTTTTGCAGAATTATAACATTTGGAGAAAGAGAGAGAACACAACCTGATGATAGTGATGGGTCTGTGAGCAGAAATCAAATTCGAACACTGTGGAGGCACAACTTCGAGAACACAAAAGGTCGTATCTTTGTGTTGGAAAACAATAATCGTGACCATGTGGTTGAGGCCAACAAGAGGCCTACTAAGAAGCCAAATTCTAAGTATCCAAATCCAAAAAAGTGAAAAAGGATAAGAAAGAAATACAACAGATGATCAAGCAATAATGTGAGGAAATAATAGGAATTCCAAATGGTTTTTTAAGGTGAAGAAATAATAGGTATTCAAAAATGAGAAGCAGCTGAAGAATCTAATATTTATGAAACATAATCTCTCAAAAATTTCCTTATAAATGGAATATTAGTATAAACCCATGTTCGCAATGTGTGAGAAAATAAAAATAACTACGAGAACATAGCCGAATAAAATAAACTTTTGGTACTTCGAATTCCTATTGATTGTACTCCATTTAGAGGAAAGATGCAAAAGACAACATAAATAGTCCCAAATGGGTTTTTGAATGCATATCGATTGAATATGCAATCTACTTGTTTAAGATATGATGAATCTTACTTAAAGTTACTTGATGTCGGATTAACATTATATTATAAATGACATTCTTCTTGAAGTTCTTCATTACTTTAGTGTAAACTAATGCCATGACAAACCATATCCATACTTGTAACGTAATCAAATTAGGGATGTGTTTATGCTATAACAACTTAAGTGTTCATTAAAATAGAAACTCAAAAACATAAGGAATTAGCTTTATTCTTATGCGCAGTGCACAGAAACAGATGTAAGAATCATCTTACTAACTACCCATTAACTTGAGTGCTTAATATTATGTTCAAATGTGGTTGAACGAACAAAAAAACTCACAGTTCCAAAAACCAAAAAAACAAAATATCATCCTTGACTTTTTATTATTGATGAAATAGAATACTTGCCAAAAGAACTCCACAAACCAAAGCAATCCAAAAAGACACAGTAGGAAAAAACAGTAGGTACAAATTGGGTGACCATTGAAGATATCATGTATTCAATCGTTACAAATGGAAGATATTAACATAAAAATAAAGGGTACCTCTAGAATAAAAATGACCTCCACCAAGAAGCCAACTTCATAGGATATGAACCAACAAAAATGAAAATCAATAAGAAAACAATAATTCGAAATCTAACCCACATAAAAACAATAATTTGAAATTCAATTACTTAGTCTATTCTAGGTAAGTCGAACCCTAACCCACAATAAAACTCAAGCAAAAGAACCTTAACCCACAGAAGTGAAGATGGAAAAACAAAAAGAAGTTACCTCGATTGGAATAGTAGAGAAGTGATGGATCAAAAGGAAGGGATGACAAACATGATATCCTAATCCTAACATTGATCGACTTTCGGTAGGAACATAATTTCACCATGACAAACACGATATCCTAATCCCAACATCAATTTCACCATTCTAAAACTTTTGAAGAACACATCAATGGGAACTCCTTAACCCAATGCTTGTAAAACTAAAACACAAGAGTGCGGGTGTCAAAACTTACCTTCTTTGTCCAGAACTCTAAGGATACTCTCCAAGATCAAAACTACCAAGATGTAATACCAACGGGTATATGAACAAAGAGTAACAAGAGGAGCGAGAAACTATAGAACAACTCTGGGGCTTTGAATTATATAAACGATAAACGTAAGAGCACCCACTGTATACAACATCTTGAGATCATCTATTAGCGGCCTAAAAAACACATCAAAATTTTGACCGGTGCTCTTTCTACCAGGAATGACCAATGCAAGTTTAACATATGAATCTTTCAAACTCAACCAAGGAGGTAAATTGTAGATGGTAAGAAACACTGGACATAGTGAATACGGATTCAAATTTGAATTATTCGAGATGAAACCGTCGGTGCATAAGCCAAGACGCACATTCTGGACCTCAGAAGCGAAATCAGGATGAACCATGCCGAAATGCTTCCAAGCCGCACCATCGGATGTACCATCACACCCGGTTCTGTCTGATGATCCTTGTGCCAAGTCATCGCTTTAGACGTCTTCTTTGACATATGCAATCTTTGAAGTCTAGGAACAATAGGCAAGTACGCCAACACCAAGTTTGGGACCTTGCTTCGTCCCCTAGTCTTGTAACGACTTTCATTGCAATACCGACAATGGGTCAACTCAGAATCATGCTTGTAAAATAACATGCTGTCAGGATCGATTTCTTAACAAGAATAAAGTCTCAGAAACAATATCAAAGAAGTTGCGGAATAACACTTTGATATTCAATGTAACAGTAAACAAACAGTATATGATTAACAACTTGTAAACTTGTATTGAATGATTAAAATCACAAGATTACACACTCAACCTCAATCTTGAAGAACAAGCTCTTTCAAGACGAATTCTACTTGTCTAGAATTAGGATCTATGCCTTGAGGTTGATTCTCTCTAAAACAAAAACTTAGAATTAAATCTATATTAAAACTATTCTGTCAAATCTATACATATACTGAACAAAAAGATAATTACAATAAATAGAATATCTTCAGTATATCTTCCATAGTTATCTTCAATTCGTCCATGAATATCTTTATTCTTTACAGCTGTCATCCTCTCCATCCGGATCTCCAATTCATAAGCAGCACTAATCATAAGCAACATTAACTACTAAACAGCACTAACCTCTAGCAGTACTAACTAGCTAAGCAGTACTAACTTTGTTCAAGCAACACTAACTTTGACTAGCAGTATTAATTACTAGAAGCAGTAATACTCAGCAGTATTAACTTTGAAGTCCTCTAGCAGTAGTAATTCTGAACTAGCAGCATTAACCATACTTGAGCTTTTCTTCAGTTCCCAACAATCTCCCCCTAACTTGACTTTTACGAAGAGAAGTCAAGTTCTTCAGATCTGATCTTCAAGATGCTTTCAACACCTCTCATTCAGTTGCCCAAATTTGGATCTAGGCCCATACTTTGATTGATAGTTCTTCTCACCACAATTTTGGCCATTTCAGAATCCTTAGCACATACTAGCTTAGCTTTCAACATCCCTTCAAGTTTTTTCTTGCTATGATCATATATTTTGTCAACTAGGTAGTATTCATGATAACATTTATCAATTGTAATAATGTACACACCACAGTTTTCAAAGAGTATCCAATTATCAATCTTCTTGAATATAAACTCATGATTAAGATCTTTAATCCTATGCCCTACCTTCTCTGGATCAAACATCATACATAAGTATTCCATTGCTACTTTAAGAAGATTCTCTTCTTTACCTTTCAACACAGGCTCATAGAGTTTCATTCCCACTTTGTACATTTCCTCAATGTTTGCTCTTGAACAACCTCTGATTACTCTCCCCCATGTTGAATATGCTTCAAATGCACCACCTTCTCTTTTGAGTCTAAAGAAATCCTTTCCATTGTCTCTTAGAATATCCCAAAAGATGATCTCTGGAGCTTTCATGGAGATTGGAACAGCCTGTACAGGTTTTACTATAGTCATGTACAGCCCCATATGCTCATCTGATTGCTCTTTGGACTGTTCTAGGCTCTGCACAGGTTCTGTTGGAGGTGTGACTGAAGGTTCTGCTGTTTCTTCCACTCTAGGCCTTTTAGACTGCTTTTTGGAAGCAATTGTCTTCATCCTCTTCCCAGATTTGGCTTCTACACCAACACTCTCAGGTTCTTCCTTCATCTCCTCAGCTTTGTCTTTTGAGGGTGTGGTCTCCTCAGGGAATGGCTTTTGAATGTTCAGGTCATGCCTTTCCTTCATTCTTCTCTCAACCTCTTCCCTTTGGACTGAATCCCCTTGAAGCTTGAGCATCTCTTTCTGATACAACTCCTCAACCTGAGTGTATACCATGTTGGTGAACATCTCCCCCTTGACACCAATTGCACCTTTCAGGAAATTTATCATCTTTCTTCTTTCCTGATTGGCCAAAAATGTTTTGGAAGGTTGTCTTTTCTGTTTTTGAATTGGCATCTTTTTGACTTGAAGTTTCTTGGCTTGAGCTGCTTCTTTGATGCTTTTCTGATATTCTGCATTCAACTTTCTGGCCATGATCTTTGCAAGTTCTCTGTCTGTTTCTGTTTGCAACTGTTCCTCCTTTTCCATTTGGTCTTGAAGCTGCTTTGCTATTGCCTCATCCATTTCAATCTGGCTCTTTTTCTTGGCAGGCAGTTCAGCTTCAACCATCTTCTTCTTTCCTTTTCCTTTTGACTCCTTTGCCTTTTCTGTTTCCTTCTGTTGAATTTCTCCTTCATTGATGACCACTCCCTTGGCCTTTTGACTAGCCTTAGGAGTGTCATTCTTTGCTTTGACCAATGTTTCAGCAATTTCCATTTCTTCAACAGAAAGCCCTGTTATTGCTGCTTCTGTTACTGCTGCTTCAGCAGTATTAACAGTTTCTGCTACTTCATCAGCATTAACAGTTTCTACTGCTTCAGCAAATTCTGGTTCTTTTTCTGCCTCTTCCTCCCCCTCAACCTCAAATTCCCTCTCAGCTGTACTTTCTTTCTCTGTTTCAGCCTCTTTCTCCCCCTTGTTGGAAGCATCTTTATTATTCGACCTCTTCTTCAACACAAACTGCTTTCTCCTCTTCTTGTGCACCAACCTTGTCACCATTTTCTTTAATTTGGCAATCTGTACTTGTTGGGACAAGATTACCAATTTCATTTCTTCTATCTCTTTGCCTTGTTTAATAACATCCAGGTTTATGTTACCCATGGTTTCCATCAATTCATAGTAGTTATATCTGTCCTCACCTTCTCCAGAAGTGTTACCCTCTATTGAAGGATCATGGGATCTTTTTGTAGTGGAAGTCTTCTGCCTAGCAGAAGCACTATCCACCCCTTGGTTTCTTGGCACCGGGGACCTTTGAATGATTGCTCATTCAAAGTTGCCATGGGGGAGGTCTTATTTATGTTACCACTGTCCTTCTCTATGCTAGCAGAAGTAGTGGCAGCCTTCTCACCCATATGCTCAACCTCCTCCTCAGAGAGCACCTCCTTGGGGTTGGGAGACACCCCTGTGGATTCCCTGTAGATATTCTCTAAGGGAGAATCCTCCCTTAGAGGGCTTAAAGGCTTAGGGGTTGATGGTACAAGAAGGGAAGGAGCCTTCTTTACTTGTTTCCTTTTGTATGTTTGGGTGATTGGTGAAGTTGGTTTATCAAGAAGAGACTGGGGAATTGATTTAGAGTGGGAAGGTTGGGATTGGCTAGCAGTGGGTTGGTCTAATGGGGGCCTTGACCCTGCTGCCATACCTTCATCAGTGTGGGACACCACCATCATTGTAGAGAACAATGGGGTGTCAACTCCTTCCGAGTCCAGAGGGGATCTTTTCATGTTTGAAAAGACCTTACCTTTGGGAATTTTTGGTACATATACCCCATCAAAATGAGGTATATCCATCAATTCATGGGTAATAACTTCTTGGACAAACCTGGGGTACATATAAAAACTCTTTTTACTTCCCAGGTTTGAGACAAGATCATTAAAAATCATTTGGGAAAAATTATACTTTCTGGCAGTTGCTAAGCATACCAAAGCATAAGCAATGGTGCTACTGAACTCACTCCATCCAGTAGTCTTTTTAGAGATACAATGCATAAGGGTATGGACAAAGAAACGCCATTGAGGTGAAAATTTTGCTTTTGAGAACTTGAACACACCCAATGGGCCTCCATACCCCATTCTTGTAAGAGTAGAGAACAGTTCATCATTAGAGATAGAAGTTATACCAGAGGCATCGTCTAGACGTAGACTGATGCGAAGTACCCCTTCAGTAACTGTCAAGGGTTTGTCACACACCCTTGTTTTGATCATTTGCACACCATTCTCAGTAACAATGGTGGCATTTGCCCAGAATTGCCTCTGATGCTCTATGAAGATGGTAGGAGATATAGTGAGAGCATGGGCAATGTGGCTGGACTTTAGAAAGTCGACTATCTGGTGAAAACCTTCAGCTTGTTTTGGCTTTTGGAGCATCGCGATTTCATTGTGCTCATCAATGAACGCCATGGATGCCATTGACCTTGAAGGTTCTTGCTTGAAAACTTGGAACTCGAGAGAGAAAGGGCTTAGAGCGCAAGTGAACAGTATGCAAAGAGTCGTTATGAACTTTTAGGCGGGCAAAAGGTATTTATAGTATTCGGGACATAAGCAGTATTAACCTAGAGCAGTATTAACTGAAAGCAGTATTAACTGAAAACAGTATTAACTGAAAGCAGTATTAACCTAGAGCAGTATTAACTGAAAGCAGTATTAACTGAAAGAAGTATTAACTGAAAGCAGTATTAACTGAAAGCAGTATTAACCACTAGCAGTATTAACTGAAAGCAGTATTAACTGAAAGCAGTATTAACTGAAAGCAGTATTAACTGAAAGCAGTATTAACTGAAAGCAGTATTAACTGAAAGCAGTATTAACAATGCACTGGCAGTATTAACAATGCACTGGCAGGATTAACAATGCACTGGCAGGATTAACAATGCACTGGCAGGATTAACAATGCACTGGCAGTAGTAACAATGCACTGGCAGTATTAACAATGCACTGGCAGTATTAGCAATGCACTGGCAGTATTAGCAATGCACTGGCAGTATTAACAATGCACTGGCAGTATTAACAATACTTACACTTTTAAGCTTTGTGAAGGACTGAGTACTGCTATACTTTTCCTGAAAAAGAAGATTAGGACCACCAAGAATAAACAATATACAGGTATTGAACCACTTTTTAAGTAGGAGCTTATTCAGAGTTGATCATTCCCACACTTGTTACCAAGAAAGTGAATCTACCCACATCAAATGCTTTGGTGAATAGATCAGCAAACTGGTTGTCAGTATGAACCTTTACAACTTGAATAAGTTTCTTTTCATTACAGTCTCTTATGAAGTGATACCTGATCTCAATGTGCTTTGTCTTTGAGTGCTTGACAGGATTATTCACAATGCTAATAGCACTGCTATTATCAATAAAAATTGGAGTGTGTAGAAAGGTTACCCCATAGTCCAACATTTGATTCTGAATCCATATGACTTGAGAACAGCAACCTGCAGCTGCTGTGTACTCTGCTTCTGTTGTAGATGTGGACACTGTGGTTTGTTTCTTGCACTGCCATGACACTAGTCTTGCACCCAAAAACTGACATCCTCCAGAAGTAGATTTTCTGTCCAAGTTTGCTCCACCTAGATCACTATCTGAGTATGCAAGTAGGTCAAAGGATGAGTCATGAGGATACCAAAGTCCCAATCTGGGTTGCCCTTTGAGATATCTGAATATCCTCTTAACAGCTTGATAGTAAGATTGCTTTGGCCTAACTTGGAATCTTGCACATATACAGACTGGAAACATTATATCTGGCCTAGAGGCTGTAAGATACATGAGAGAGCCAATCATGGATCTATAATGATGAACATCCATATCCTCCCCCTCAAGATCTGCTGTTATCTGCTTGTGTGTCTCCATAGGTGTGCTGGCAGGTTTTGAATCTGAGAAACCAAACTTGGTTAGAATGTCCTGCACATACTTGGACTGACAGATAAAGATTCCATCTGACTTCTGTTGAACTTGGAGTCCAAGGAAAAAAGTAAGTTCCCCCATGGAACTCATTTTGAACCTTTGATGCATTAGTTCCTCAAACTCCTTGCACATGTTGTCTCTTGTAGATCCAAAGATGATATCATCAACATAGATTTGGACCAGTAAGATATCCTTCTTCTTTCTCTTGATAAATAGAGTCTTATCAATGACTCCTCTTTCAAAGCCATTTTCCAAGAGATAGGATGACAGAGTGTCATACCATGCTCTTGGAGCTTGATGCAGTCCATAAAGTGCTTTCTTCAATTTGTATACCCTGTCTGGATAGCTTGGGTTTTCAAACCCTGGTGGTTGACAGACATATACTTCTTCTTCAATTGAGCCATAAAGAAATGCACTTTTCACATCCATTTGATAGACTTTGAATTTCATATAAGAAGCATAAGCCAGGAATAATCTAATTGCTTCTATCCTGGCCACAGGTGCAAATACTTCATCATAGTCTATTTCCTCTTCTTGTGTATACCCTTGAGCCACCAGCCTTGCTTTATTCCTTATCACTATACCTCTTTCATCTCTCTTATTCCTGAAGAACCATTTTGTTCCTATTGCTCTTTGGCCTTTAGGAAGGTCTACCAGATCCCAAACATCTTGCAGCTTGAATTGCAGTAGCTCTTCTTGCATTGCTTCTATCCAACTGGACTCTTTCATAGCATCATGTGCCTTCTTAGGCTCAAGCTGGGATAAAAAGCAAGAAAGCACTGTATGCTGTTGGTCTTGCATTTCTTGCAGCCTGCTTTGATTTCTAGTCATCATAGGAGAGGATATATCTCCTATTACCAGTTGTGGAGGATGATTCTTTTGAATTCTGGTGTGATGATTAGGTTCTTCATTAAGTCCCACCTCTAGATTGGAGTCATTCAACTCAACTGGGGTGTTTTCAGCAGCTACTTCTGATTCTTTATTGTCTTGAGTCTCCTCATCTCTACTTTCTTCTTCACTCTGACTTGGTCCAGTAGATGGTTCCTTTTCACAGTCTTCAACAGGATCCACTGTGGGTATGGGAAAGATCACAGATTTAGATATACTGTCTTGGACTTGGGTAGTTCCTGATCCTCCACTCCCTGAACCTGCATAATCATCACTACTGAAACCAAAAGAGTTAGTTAGTGAATCAATGTCAAATAGCCACTGAGGACCAGACCCAATAGGATTTGGTGTGTTCTCATTGCATTTGACATTGTCACTTTCTTCAATTATTCTAGAAGAAGAGTTAAAAACTCTGTAAGCCTTACTCTGAGATGAGTAACAAACAAGAAATCCATCATCTGCTTTGCTATCAAACTTACCTAAGTGAGATTTAGTATTGAGAATTGTACAAGGACACCCAAAAGGTTTGAAAAATCCAATAAAGGGTTTTGTTTTATTTAAAAGCTCATATGGGGTCTTGTTCTTTGGCTTGACCACTAGAACTCTGTTTTGGACATAACAGGCAGTATTAACTGCTTCAGCCCAGAAGGTAATTGGCAGTTTTGAATCAGCCAACAGAGATCTAGCAGCCTCTATTAGTGTCCTATTTCTCCTCTCAGCAACTCCATTCTGTTGAGGAGTCCTAGGGGCACTATATTGTCTCTCAATGCCTTTCTCTTCACAAAAGGTGTTTAGATCAAGATTTTTAAATTCAGTCCCATTATCTGATCTAATGACTTTTACTATTTGATTAGTTTGGTTTTCAATTCTTAGGATAAAGGATTTGATCAGTCCACTTGTCTCATCCTTAGTCCTTAGAAAATATACCCAAGTAAATCTGGAGTAATCATCAACAATAACCAAGCAGTAAGATTTCTTGCCTATACTCATAACATTTGTAGGACCAAACAGATCCATATGCAGTAATTGGAGACAAGAAGAAATAGTGTTTAACTCTTTGGTCTTATAAGAAGTTTTGTGCTGTTTGCCTTTAAGACAAGCAACACAATGATCATCACATGAAAAGACTTTTGATGGTAAACCTCTTACAAGGTTGTTTTTAACAAGTTTGTTCATAGTCTTGAAATTCATGTGACACATCCTTCTGTGCCAAAGACAGGATTCATCCACATAAGCTTTTGAAACCAGACAGTTCAGGGATGAATCACTATCAACATTGTCCATATCTAGGCAATAAAAATTGTCCTTTCTTGGAGTTCTAAGTAGTATCATGCTTTCATCAACTACTTTGAACCCTGGAGCAAGGATCATACACTCTGTATTTGTAAATAATATGCTATGTTGTTTGTCACAAACCTGTGATACACTTAACAGGTTGTACTTCAACTGATCAACATAGTAGACATCCTCAAATGTCATCTTACCTTTTGTAACATTACCTTTTCCACTTATTTTACCTCCAGTAAGATTATCTCCAAATGCAACATGTCCTCCATTGATATGCTTGAAATCCTGAAGACATGACATGTTGCCTGTCATGTGTCTAGAGCAACCACTATCAACATGCCATATGCTCCTTCCCTTGAGCTGTTGGTTGCCCTACACATAAGATAAATCAGTTAGTATGAAGTAGGAACCCAAGCCAAAGTGGTCTTGGGTACCCCTTTCTCATCAAAATACTTGCATTCTTTCTTGACAAGATTTTTAAACTTTGACTCCTCATTTCTGGAGTACTTTGTCACAATGATAGGCTTGGAAACACTTTTGCTAGAAGCAGTACTGGTTTTAGAAGTACTAACTGCCTTAGCAGCACTTGCATGCTTAGCAGTACTAACCTTGTTAGAAGTAGTAACTGTGTTAGCAGCAGTAACTGTGTTGGCAGTATTAACCTTTGAAGAGGTACTAACAGTATTAGCAGCATTAATATTTTCAGCAGTACTAACACTGGTAGCAGCAGTAATGCTTCCAGCAGCACTATCCCTGTCAGCAGTACTAACAGTTTTAGTGCTTCTAGGCACCCACATTTTAATACTTTCTTTTAAAACCTTTTTCCTCATGGGGCCCTTACTTTCAACAGATTTCTTCATCACATGTTTCTTTCCAGCCTTCCTATAACCAACAGGTTTTTGCACAAATCTTTGAAAGTTCATCTGTTGGTTAATAGGGTTAAAGAAACAATGCTTAGACAAATGGTTTAACTTTCCACATATGAAACAAGGTTTTGGTTTATTGATTTTACTTAGATCTATGCCTTGTTTTTGTGCCCATTGGTTATTCCAGTTTCTCTGATTTCCCCTTGGTTTATCATGTTTTTGGGGCTTAGATTTATTGCATGCACACTGCTTGCAAGGGATAGGGTTCACAACAGTGGTCTGCTTATAGTGAACCTTCTTGTTCTTTCCCTCAGTCTTCTCTATCTCATTGGACTTGATCCAATGCTTTCCACATCCCTTATTGGTGATTATGTGGTTTTCTATAGGAATCTCACCACTCACAGTGTTGTCTTTATCCTTGACAACTTCTTTCTCAGTTTTATCCTTAACAACTACTTCATCTAAGGGATCTATCTCAGTGGCTCCCTTACGTAGGTCCTTCCTATCCTTTGTCTCTAACAAATCTGAACTAGGAGGGATGTAGTTGTTGTTATAGGGTGGTGGTGTGGTATTGTACCCTATTCCTCTTCTCAGTTTATCATGAATCTGAGTTTGAAGCAAAGAATCCATTGCTTTGGAAGCATTGGAAAACTTTTCTACATCTAGTTTGACTTTAGCTAGCTCTCCTCTTAGCTTTTCACTCTCTTCTTTGGATCTGGTCAGTTGAAGTTCTAAGTCATTCTTCTCCCACTTCCAGTAGTTTGTGTCATAAGAGTGTTGAAGCTCATTGGCTTGAAAACCCTTAATCTGCTCTTCAAATCTCTCAACTATCCTCACATAATCTTTTATGTCCTTTTCCAATCTCTTAAGGTCATCACTCATGTTCTGATTGTGATCCCTATACCTTTTAACAGTGTTAATGAAATTTTGAGAACATAGATTGGAAGTTACCTCTGTTGGGAGATCAGACACCTCTGCCATTAGAGCTTGGTTCTGGATGGCCTCTTCAGCTTGATCACTCCAATGAAACCCCATGCCTTGTTGAGAGACAAGGGCTTGTGCAGAGTTTCTGTTATTATTGAAGCTTCCAGATTGAGCTTGTTGGTGGTTATTGTTTTGAGGCATTCCATTCTGCATTCTCTAGCAAAGTGTCCCTTCTGATGGCATTTATAGCATTCCACCTTTGACTTGTCAAAACCTGCTCCATCTTCTCTTCTTTGTGAGAAGTTGTTCCTTCCAGTTCTTTTGATGAACTTCTTAACTCTCATAGAGAGCATGGCCATCTGCCATTTAATGTCCATCTCTTCAAGATCATCTGGATGGAGTTGTTCCAAGTCATCATTAATGAGAGAAGACTTTCCATGACTTGCCAGAAAGGCTTCAAATACAGTTTCATTGCCTTTCTCTAGATTTGCTCCATTGGCAGCACTAACTGATTCAGGGTTGGAAGTAGAATTAGTTGATGCTGAAAGGAGTGCAGCATTGTGAACATACCCAGAAGGCCTCTTCTTAGCCTCTACCTCATATTCAAAAACTCTTAGATCATTATATAGATCATCAAGTTCCTTTTCTCCCAGTTGATCATTCTGTCTGAAAGACACAGTATACATGGTCCATTCATCACTCAGGGACCTTAGAAACTTTCTGTTCAGATCATCTTGATCAATTTGTACTCCCACTGTAGCAAGTTCACCAATAAGCTTGTTGAACCTGTCAAAAGTTTGAGTCATGGACTCATTCTTGGTTGACATAAAGTTCTCATATTGTTGCTTCAGAATGGCTTTCTGATTTCTCTTGGTACTTTTGGTACCTGAGAATCTCTTCTCTAGAGCATTCCAGAGCATCTCTGCATCAGTGCAGTTGCAGAATTGATGTTGATATTCATTGGGGATAGCCAAGAGCAAAGTGCTCAAGGCTTTCATCTCTGTCTGTCTAGTCTTTCTTTTAGCATCAGTTTTTGGTGGAGTTCTCTTTCCATCTGCACCAATCTTTCCTGCTTCAGAAGGACCATTCTCTATGATATCCCACATAGAATAGTCAGTGAGGAGTATGTACTGCTTGATTCTGATCTTCCACATATCGAATTTATTGGGTCTGAGCATTGGAACCTTTGAGACCAGAGTACTGTTTGATTCTGCAAAGTTTTCCATGATGAATGAATAGATGTTTCTGAGAGAACAGGCTCTGATACCACTTGTCAGGATCGATTTCTTAACAAGAATAAAGTCTCAGAAACAATATCAAAGAAGTTGCGGAATAACACTTTGATATTCAATGTAACAGTAAACAAACAGTATATGATTAACAACTTGTAAACTTGTATTGAATGATTAAAATCACAAGATTACACACTCAACCTCAATCTTGAAGAACAAGCTCTTTCAAGACGAATTCTACTTCTCTAGAATTAGGATCTATGCCTTGAGGTTGATTCTCTCTAAAACAAAAACTTAGAATTAAATCTATATTAAAACTATTCTGTCAAATCTATACATATACTGAACAAAAAGATAATTACAATAAATAGAATATCTTCAGTATATCTTCCATAGTTATCTTCAATTCTCCTGTCAGGATCGAATTCTTAACAAGAATAAATTCTCAGAAACTAATATCAAAGAAGTTTGCGGAATAACACTTTGATATTCAATAAAACAGTAAACCAAAACAGTATATAATCAACAACTTGTAAACTTGTATTGAATGCTTGAAATTACAAGATTAAACACACAACCTCAATATTGATGAACAGACTCACCAATACGAATTCTACTTCTCTAGAATTAGGATCTATGCCTTGAGGTTGATTTTCTCAAAAAAACTTAGAATGAATAAATTAATCTCTATCTCAACTATTCTATCAAATTTGTACATATACTGAATAAAAAGATAATTACAATAAATAAAATATCTTCAGTATATCTTCCATCATTATCTTCAAGCCTTCCATGAATATCTTGATTCTTTCCAGCTGTCATCCTTTCCATCCGGTTCTTTAAGTCATAAGCAGTACTAACTATGCTCGGCAGCATTAATTTCTTCTAGCAGCATTAACTTGGTCTTAGCAGCATTAACTACTAAGCAGTACTAACCACTAGCAGTACTAACTAGTTAAGCAGTACTAACTTTGACTAGCAGTATTAATTCTACTAGCAGTAGTAATACTCAGCAGTATTAACTTTGAAGTCCTCTGGCAGTAGTAATTCTGAACTAGCAGCATTAAAGACTTGTTCACATCTTCAGTTCCCAACAATCTCCCCCTAACTTGACTTTTAGAAAGAGAAGTCAAGTTCTTCAAATGCTTCCAAAATCTTCATTGATCTACTCCAATGTTAGGATCCAGTCCCATGCTCTGATTAATAGTTCTTTGAATTAAGTACTTTGCCATTTCTGAATTTGGTGTACAACTCAACTTCTTATTTAACATGGCATAAAGCTTCAGATTTGTATGGTTGTATACCCTATCCACCAAGTAATAGTCCCTGTGAAAAGTATCCAATGCTAGTTCGTAGACTCCACTCCTTTCATATAGAGTCCATCCTCTAACAGTCTTAAATACATCTTTTATCAAATGCTTTACTGCTTCTGGTTTGAACAACATGCACAAATATTCCATAACTAGCTTCACAATTGGTAACCCTGGAGCTATCAACTGATCTGCATGAACTTTCATCCCCACTGCAAACATTTCTTCCAAATCGGATCTTGAACACTCTCTGACAATTTTGCTCCAGGTGCTGTAGACTTCATACCTCTCATCCTTTCTTTTCAATCTGATGTACTCTTTATCATCCACCTCTACAGTATCCCAGAGGATAACTTCAGGAGGTTTGAATCCAACAGGTTCAGCTGAAATAGGCTTTGGATTTTTATCCATTACCACCATGTACATGTTTACATCTGAACTCTGTGGTATTTCTTCCTGAGATTCAACTTTCTTTTCTTCTTCTACTCTAGACTTCTTTTCAACTTTCTTTCTGTTGGCCATCATCTTGGTGCTCTTCAGTATCCTTTGCCCTTGTCCTATAGTAGCTTCTTTCTTCTTTTCTTCCTTTTTCCTTTCTTCTGATCTAGGGCCTTTAGAAGCAATAGACTTAACTCTTTTTATCTTCTTGATCTTCTGAGCTAGAGTCTCTTCTTCCTTAATCTCTACCTTTTTCTTTGTTGGAGTTCCCTCTTCACTTTCAGGGAAGGGTTTATTGATATTCACATCATGCCTCTCCTTAGCTTTCTTTTCAAACTCCACTCTGTCCTTTTCATTACTCTTCAGCTTCCCCATTTCTTTCTCATATAGCTCCTTGATTTGATCAAAATTCATCTTCACAAACATTTCTTTCTTCACACCAATTGCACTCCTCAAGAAAGTTATCATCTTGTTCCTTTCCTGAGTTGCAAGGTAAGTTTGTGAAGGTCTTCTCTTCTTTGCACTTGTTCTGGCCATCATAGCCTTTTTCAAGCACATTGCTCTTTGCTTAGCTTTCTCTGTTTCCAGCCCTTTCTAGAATGCTTCATTTAGCTCATTTGCAAGTGCTCTGGCCATTTCTCTGTCTTTTTCAACCTGTTCCTTTTCTGCTAGATCTAACTCTTCTTGCATTTTCTTTGCTAATGCTTCATCTGACTCAAACATCTTTTGCTTTTTAGATGGTTGATCAGATTCTATCATCTTTGCTTTTCCCTTTTTCCTTGTATCTGCATCCATTTATTTCTTCTCTATTTTCTCTGCTCCCCCTTCATTTATGACCACTCCCTTTGCTTTGAGAGTGTCATTCTTTGCTTTGATGAGCATTTCAGCTACTTCAATTTCTGTTGGTGTTAACTCTGGTACTGCTGCTTGTGAAGTTTCAGCAACACTAACAGTTTCTGCTGCTTGTTTTGGCTTAGCAGTAGTAACAGTTTCTGTTGCTGTGGTTGTTACTGCTGCTGGTGTTGTTTCTGCTCCTGCCTTTTCTTCAACAAATTCAGCCCTTTCTTTAACAAACTCCCCCTCAAACTGTTGATCTATCTGTTCTGAGCTTGAATTCTCCCCCTTTTTGGAAGCATTTTTCTTATTTGACCTCTTCTTTAAAACAAATTGTTTTCTCCTCTGCTTATGCACCAACCTTGTCACCATTTTCTTTAATTTGGAAATCTGGATTTGTTGTGACAGGATGACCATCTTCATCTCTTCAATTTCTTTTCCTTGTTTGAGAACATCTTGGTTGATGTTCCCCATTGTTTCCATCAATTCATAGTAAGTATATCTGTCCTCACCCTCTCCAGAAGTGTTACCCTCTTTTGAAGGATCATTGGATCTTTTTGTAGTGGAAGTCTTCTGCCTAGCAGAAGCACTATCCACCCCCTTGGTTTCTTGTCACCGGGGACCTTTGAATGATTGCTCATTCAAAGTTGCCATGGGGAAGGTCTTATGGATGTTACCACTGACCTCCTCTGAGCTAGCAGGAGTAGTGGAAGCCTTCTCTCCCATATGCTCTTCATTCTCCTCAGAGAGCACCTCCTTTGGGTTGGGAGACACCCTAGTGGATTCCCTTTGGATATTCTCTACTGGAGAATGCTCCAATAGAGGGCTTTGAGGCTCTTGGTTAATAGTAGGTACACCAAGGGAAGGAGCCTTGTGTACCTTTCTCTTGACATAGGTCTTGGATATTATGGGAGTGGGTTTAGCAGCAAAGGACTGAGGGAAAATTTGAGAGATGGAAGGTTGGGATTGGCGAGTAGTGGGTTGGTCTAATGGGGGCCTTGACCCTGCTACCATACCTTCATTAGTTTGGGACACCACCATCATTGTAGAGAACAATGGGGTGTCTACTCCTTCCGAGTCCCCAGCAGATCTTCTCATATTTGAGAAAACCTTGCCTTTAGGGGGTTTTGGTACATATATTCCATCAGAATGAGGAATATCCGTCAATTCATGGTTGATTCCTGCTTGAACAAACCTGGGATACATATAAAAGCTCTTTTTGTTTCCCATGTTTGAGACAAGATCATTGAAAATCATTTGTGAAAAATTGTACCTTCTGGCAGTGGCCAAACAGACCAAAGCATAAGCAATGGGACTGCTGAACTCACTCCAGCCAGTGGTCTTTTTAGAAATGAAGTACATCAAGGTATGAACAAGAAAAAGCCATTGGGGTGAGAATTTAGCTTTTGAGAACTTAAAAACACCCAATGGGCCTCCATACCCCATTTTTGTAAGAGTAGAAAACAGTTCATCATTAGGGATAGAAGTTATACCAGAGGCATCGTCTAGACGTAGACTGATGCGAATTACTTCTTCAGTAACTGTCAAAGGCTTGCCACATACTGTCGTCTTGATCATTTACACACCATCCTCAGTAACAATGGTGGCATGTGCCCAGAATGGCCTCTGATGCTCTATGAAGATAGTAGGAGACATAGTGAGAGCATGGGCAATGTGGCTAGACTTCAGAAAGTCGACTATCTGATGAAAACCTTTAGCTTGCTTTGGCTTTTGGAGCATCGCGATTTCATTGTGCTCGTCAATGAATGCCATTGATGCCATTGACCTTGAAGATGCTTGCCTGAAAACTTTGAACTTTGAGAGAGAAAGGGTTTAGAGCGCAAGTAAACAGTATGCAAAGAGTCGTTATGAGCTTTTAGGCGGGCAAAGAGTATTTATAGTATTCGGGACATAAGCAGTATTAACCTAGAGCAGTATTAACTGAAAGCAGTATTAACTACTAGCAGTATTAACTAAGAGCAGTATTAACTACTAGCAGTATTAACTGAGAGCAGTATTAACTACTAGCAGTATTAACTAAGAGCAGTATTAACTACTAGCAGTATTAACCTAGAGCAGTATTAACTGAAAGCAGTATTAACTACTAGCAGTATTAACTGAGAGCAGTATTAACTACTAGTAGTATTAACTGAAAGCAGTATTAACTACTAGCAGTATTAACTGAACTTACTCCTTGAAACTTGCGAAACACTGAGTACTGCTATACATATCCTGAAAAAGAAGATTAGTAACACCAAGAATAAACAATATACAGGTATAGAACCACTTTTTGAGAAGGGGCTTATTCAGAGTTGATCATTCCCACACTTGTTACCAAGAAAGTGAATCTACCCACATCAAAAGCTTTAGTGAATAGATCAGCAAACTGATTATCAGTGTGAACTTTTACAACTTGAATAAGTTTCTTTTCATTACAGTCTCTTATGAAGTGATACCTGATTTCAATGTGCTTTGTCTTTGAGTGCTTGACAGGATTATTCACAATGCTAATAGCACTGCTGTTATCAATAAAAATTGGAGAGTGTAGAAAGGTTACCCCATAATCCAACATTTGATTCTGAATCCATAAGACTTGAGAACAGCAACTTGCAGCTGCTATGTACTCTGCCTCTGTTGTAGATGTGGATACTGTGGTTTGTTTCTTGCACTGCCAAGACACTAGTCTTGCACCCAAAAACTGACATCCTCCAGAAGTAGATTTTCTGTCCAAGTTTGCTCCACCTAGATCACTATCTGAGTATGCAAGTAGGTCAAAGGATGAGTCATGAGGATACCAAAGTCCCAATCTGGGTTGCCCTTTGAGATATCTGAATATCCTCTTAACAGCTTGATAGTGTGATTGCTTTGGCCTAACTTGGAATCTTGCATACACACAGACTGGAAACATTATATCTGGCCTAGAGGCTGTAAGATACATGAGAGAGCCAATCATGGATCTATAATGATGAACATCCATATCCTCCCCCTCAAGATCTGCTGTTATCTGCTTGTGTGTCTCCATAGGTGTGCTAGCAGGTTTTGAATCTGAGAAACCAAACTTGGTTAGAATGTCCTGCACATACTTGGACTGACATATGAAGATTCCATCTGTCTTCTGTTGAACTTGGAGTCCAAGGAAGAAAGTAAGTTCCCCCATGGAACTCATTTTGAACCTTTGATGCATTAGTTCCTCAAACTCCTTGCACATGTTGTCTCTTGTTGATCCAAAGATAATATCATCAACATAGATTTGGACCAGCAAGATATCCTTCTTCTTTCTCTTGATAAATAGAGTCTTATCAATGACTCCTCTTTCAAAGCCATTTTCCAAGAGATAGGATGACAGAGTGTCATACCATGCTCTTGGAGCTTGATGTAGTCCATAAAGTGCTTTCTTCAATTTGTATACTCTGTCTGGATAGAATGGGTTTTCAAACCCTGGTGGTTGACAGACATATACTTCTTCTTCAATTGAACCATAAAGAAATGCACTTTTCACATCCATCTGATAGACTTTGAATTTCATGTAGGAAGCATAAGCCAGGAATAATCTAATTGCTTCTATCCTGGCCATAGGTGCAAATACTTCTTCATAGTCTATTCCTTCTTCTTGTGTATACCCTTGAGCCACCAGCCTTGCTTTATTCCTTATCACTATACCTCTTTCATCTCTCTTATTCCTGAAGACCCATTTTGTTCCTATTGCCCTTTGGCCTTTAGGAAGGTCTACCAGATCCCAAACATCTTGCAGCTTGAACTGCAGTAGCTCTTCTTGCATGGCTTCTATCCAACTGGATTCTTTCATAGCATCATGTGCCTTTTTAGGCTCAAGCTGGGATAAAAAGCAAGAAAGCACTGTGTGTTGTTGATCTTGGATTTCTTGAAGTTTACTTTGATTTCTAGTCATCATAAGAGGGGATATATCTCCTATTACCAGCTGTGGAGGATGATTCTTTTGTATTCTGGTGTGATGACTAGGTTCTTCATTAAGTCCCAACTCTAGATTAGAGTCATTCAACTCAACTGAAGTGTTTTCAGTAGCCACTTCTGGTTCTTTATTTTCTTGAGTCTCCTCATCTTTACTTTCTTCTTCACCTTGACTTGGTCCAGTAGATGGTTCCTTTTCACAGTCTTCAACAGGATTCACTGTGGGTATGGGAAATATCACAGATTGAGATATACTTTCTGAGACTTGTGTAGTCCCTGATTCTCCACTCCCTGTACCTGCATAATCATCACTACTGAAACCAAAAGAGTTAGTTAGTGAGTCAATGTCAAATAGCCACTGAGGACCAGACCCAATTGGATTTGGTGTGTTCTCATTGCATTTGACATTGTCACTTTCTTCAATTATTCTGGAAGAAGAGTTAAAGACTCTGTAAGCCTTACTCTGAGATGAGTAGCCAACAAGAAATCCATCATCTGCTTTGCTATCAAACTTACCTAAGTAAGATTTGGTATTGAGAATAGTACAAGGACACCCAAAAGGTTTGAAAAATCCAATAAATGGTTTTCTTTTATTTAAAAGCTCATAAGGAGTCTTGTTCTTTTGCTTGACCACTAGAACTCTGTTTTGGACATAACAAGCAGTATTAACTGCTTCAGCCCAGAAGGTAATTGGCAATTTTGAATCAGCCAACAGAGATCTAGCAGCCTCTATTAGTGTTCTATTTCTCCTTTCAGCAACTCCATTCTGTTGAGGAGTCCTAGGAGCACTATATTGTCTCTCAATGCCTTTCTCTTCACAAAAGGTGTTTAGATCAAGATTTTTAAACTCAGTTCCATTATCTGATCTAATGACTTTTACTCTTTGATTAGTTTGGTTTTCAATTCTTAGAATAAAGGATTTGATAAGTCCACTTGTCTCATCCTTAGTCCTTAGAAAATATACCGAAGTAAATCTGGAGTAATCATCAACAATAACCAAGCAGTAAGATTTCTTGCCTATACTCATAACATTTGTAGGACCAAACAGATCCATATGCAGTAACTGGAGACAAGAAGAAATAGAATTTAACTCTTTGGTCTTATGATAAGTTTTGTGCTGTTTGCCTTTAAGACAAGCAACACAATGATCATCACATGAAAAGACTTTTGAAGGTAAACCTCTTACAAGGTTGTTTTTAACAAGTTTGTTCATAGTCTTGAAATTCATGTGACACATCCTTCTGTGCCATAGAGAGGATTCATCCACAGAAGCTTTTGAAACAAGACAGTTCAGGGATGAATCACTATTAACATTGTCCATATCTAGACAATAAACATTGTCCTTTCTTGGAGTTCTAAGTAGTATCATGCTTTCATCAACTACTTTGAACCCTGGAGCAAAGATCATACACTCTGTGTTTGTAAATAATATGCTATGTTGTTTGTCACAAACCTGTGATACACTTAACAGGTTGTACTTCAATTGATCAACATAGTAGACATCCTCAAATGTCATCTTACCTTTTGTGACATTACCTTTGCCACTTATTTTACCACCAGTAAGATCATTTCCAAAAGCAGCATGTCCTCCATTGATATGCTTGAAATCCTGAAGGCATGACATGTTACCTGTCATGTGCCTAGAGCAACCACTATCAACATGCCAAATGCTCTTTGCTTTGAGCTGTTGGTTGCCCTGCACATTAGATGAATCAGTTAGTTTGAATAAGGAACCCAAGCCAAAGTGGTATTGGGTACCCCTTTCTCATCAAAATACTTGCATTCTTTCTTGACAAGATTTTTAAACTTTGACTCCTCATGCTTGGAGTATTTTGTCACAATAATAGGCTTGGAAACATTTTTGCTATAAGCAATACTGATTTTAGAAGTACTAACTGCCTTAGCAGCACTTGCATGCTTAGCAGTAGTAACTGTGTTAGCAGCATTAATATTTTCAGCAGTACTAACACTGTTAGCAGTAGTAACTGTGTTAGCAGTACTAATATTTTTAGCAGTACTAACGCTGTTAGTACTTCTAGGTACCCATAGTAAAATACTTTCTTTTAAAACCTTATTTTTCATAGGGCCTTTACTTTCAACAGATTTCTTCATCACATGTTTCTTTCCATCCTTCCTATAACCAACAAGTTTTTGCACAAATCTTTGAAAGTTTATCTGTTGATTAATAGGGTTAAAGAAGCAATACTTAGCCAAATGATTCAACTTGCCACATATGAAACAAGGTTTTGGTCTATTGATTTTATTCAGATCAACTCCTTGTTTCTGAGCCCATTGATTATTCCAGTTTCTTTGATTACCTCTTTTTATACCAGAATTTAGGCTCTTAGCTTTATTGCAAGCACACTGTTTACAAGATCCAGGATTCACAACCGTGGTTTGTTTGTAATGGACCTTGTTATCCTTTCCTTTGGTCTTCTCTATCTCCTTGGACTTGACCCAGATTTTCCCACATCCCTCATTGGTGATAATATTGTTTTCTAATGGTATCTTTTTACTCACAGTATTATCCCTATTCTTACTAGCTTCTTTCTCAGTCAAATCCTTAACTACTACCTCATCCAAAGGATCTATCTTAAGAGCTTCCTCAGACAAGTCCTTTTTCTCCTTGGTTTCTAACAAGTCTAAAGTAGGAGAGATATAGTTGTTGTTGTAAGGAGGAGGTGTATTGGTGTATCCAATATCAGGCTTCATCTTATCATGAATCTGAGCCTTTAGAAGAGAATCCATTGCTTTTGAAGCATATGAAAACTTTTCTATGTCAAGCTTAACTTTAGACAGTTCCTCTTTCAGCCTATCATTCTCTTCTAAGGACTTAGACAGTTTGGTCTCTAACTCATTCTTTTCCCACTTCCAATAGTTTGTGTCATAAGAGTGTTGAAGTTCATTAGCTTGAAAGCCTTTGATTTGCTCTTCAAATCTCTCTACTATCAACACATAATCTCTTCTGTCCTTTTCTAATCTTTTGAGGTCATCACACATACTTTGATTGTGATCCCTGTATCTTTTGACAGTGTCTATGCAAGATTTAGTGCAAAGATTAGAAATTACCTCAGAGGGGAGATCAAACACTTCTGCCATAAGAGCTTGATTCTGAATGGCTTCCTCAGCTTGATCACTCCAGTCAAATCCCATTCCTTGTTGGGAAACAAGGGCTTGAGCAGGATTCTTGTTTTGATTGTAGCCTCCATTCTGAGCTTGTTGGTGGTTGTTGTTTGGAACAACACTCCTGCATTCTCTAGCAAAGTGTCCTTTCATGTGACACTTATAGCATTCCACCTTAGTCTTATCAAAACCAGCTCCATCTTCTCTTTTTTGAGAGAAGTTGTTTCTTCCAGTTCTTTTAATGAACTTCTTCACTCTCATAGATAACATGGCCATCTGCCATTTAATGTCCATCTCCTCCAGGTCATCAGGGTGAAGTTGATCTAGATCATCATTAATCAATGAATTGTTGCTATGACTGGAAGTGCAACATTGTGAATTTACTCCACTGGCAGTACTAACTGCTTCAGGGTTAGAAGTAGTATCAGTAGATGTTGAAAGAAGTGCAGCATTGTGGATATAACCAGTGGGATTCTTCTTGGATTCTACCTCAGTTTCAAAAACTCTTAGATCATTATATAGATCATCAAGTTCCTACTCTCCCAGATTGTCACTCTGTCTATATGAGACAGTGTACATAGTCCATTCATCCCCAAGAGATCTGAGGAACTTTCTGTTGATATCATCTTGTTCCATCTTCACTCCTACAGTAGCCAGTTCACCAATGAGCTTGTTGAATCTATCAAAAGTTTGAGTCATAGACTCATTCTTTGAAGAAGTGAAATTCTCATACTGCTGCTTTAGAACATCTCTTTGATTTCTTTTGATACTTTTAGTTCCAGCAAATCTTTTCTCTAGAGCATTCCAGAGAATCTGAGCATCAGTGCAGTTGCAAAATTGATGCTGATATTCATTGGGAATGGCCAAAAGCAGAGTGCTTAAGGCCTTCATCTCTGTCTGTCTGATCTTCCTCTCACCATCTGTCTTTGGTGGAGGTCTTTTCCCATATGGTCCTATCTTTCCTGCTTCAGAAGGACCATTCTCAATGATATCCCACATTGAGTAGTCAGTGAGAAGAATGTATTGTCTAATTCTGATCTTCCACATGTCAAACTCACTGGGTTTGAGCATTGGAACCTTAGAGACCAGAGTACTGTTTGATTCTGCAAGGTTTTCCATGATGAATGAATAGATGTTTCTGAGGGAGTTAGGCTCTGATACCACTTGTCAGGATCGAATTCTTAACAAGAATAAATTCTCAAAAACTAATATCAAAGAAGTTTGCGGAATAACACTTTGATATTCAATAAAACAGTAAACCAAAACAGTATATAATCAACAACTTGTAAACTTGTATTGAATGCTTGAAATTACAAGATTAAACACACAACCTCAATATTGATGAACAGACTCACCAATACGAATTCTACTTCTCTAGAATTAGGATCTATGCCTTGAGGTTGATTTTCTCAAAAAAACTTAGAATGAATAAATTAATCTCTATCTCAACTATTCTATCAAATCTGTACATATACTGAATAAAAAGATAATTACAATAAATAAAATATCTTCAGTATATCTTCCATCATTATCTTCAAGCCTTCCATGAATATCTTGATTCTTTCCAGCTGTCATCCTTTCCATTCGGTTCTTTAAGTCATAAGCAGTACTAACTATGCTCAGCAGCATTAATTTATTCTAGCAGCATTAACTTGGTCTTAGCAGCATTAACTACTAAGCAGTACTAACCACTAGCAGTACTAACTAGTTAAGCAGTACTAACTTTGACTAGCAGTATTAATTCTACTAGCAGTAGTAATACTCACCAGTATTAACTTTGAAGTCCTCTGGCAGTAGTAATTCTGAACTAGCAGCATTAAAGACTGGTTCACATCTTCAGTTCCCAACATCTTCCATGAATATCTTTATTCTTTACAGCTGTCATCCTCTCCATCCGGATCTCCAATTCATAAGCAACACTAATCATAAACAGCATTAACTACTAAACAGCACTAACCTCTAGCAGTACTAACTAGCTAAGCAGTACTAACTTTGTTCAAGTAGCACTAACTTTGACTAGCAGTATTAATTACTAGAAGCAGTAATACTCAGCAGTATTAACTTTGAAGTCCTTTAGCAGTAGTAATTCTGAACTAGCAGCATTAACCATACTTGAGCTTTTCTTCAGTTCCCAACACATGCAATGGTTTTTGCAAGCATCAATCTTTACTTTTGGTAGCGCAAGCTTTTTCAAACTATTCTTAATCTCGTAGAAGTTACCCGGTAGTTTGTCACCCTCGGGTAGCATCTCTTTAATTATAGGAACAACTCGATTATAAGTCGTCTCAAATACATTACATTCTACCTTCCAATTCAACAATCTCGTCACAACTCCTAATTTCGAGTAATTTGGACACCCGTTCCATAATGGTTCGTTAGCAACTTGTAACATGTCATAAAATCCTTAGGTAGAAGGATTAGGGGTTTCTTCTTCCCATGTCATGCCATCATGTATCATGTGATCGTTCACCATTTCAACATACCCTTCATTATGATCTACTACCGGAGTAGAAGATTGACCCACGTCTTGATGCCCTACATGTAATGGTTTGCCTACTTGAAAGTCAAACCGTATGTTTAGAGGACTTTGGATGACTTTAAAACTCTAAGTGTAATGGTTTGACTATTGGAAAGTCAAAAACGTAGGTTACAATCAAAGAAAGGTGTTTTGGAAAGTTTAAAACCCTACGTGTAATGGTTTGACTATTTAAAAGTCAAACGATAGGTGTCAATGAAGTTAGAAGTCTATTGAACACACTACATGAAATGGTTTGCCTACTTGAAAGTCAAACCGTATGTTTAGTGGAGCTTTGGATGACTTTAAAACTCTAAGTGTAATGGTTTGACTATTGGAAAGTCAAAACCGTAGGTTACAATCAAAGAAAGGTGTTTCGGAAAGTTTAAAACCCTACGTGTAATGGTTTGACTATTCAAAAGTCAAATCATAGGTGTCAATGAAGTTAGAAGTCTATTGAACACACTACATGTAATGGTTTGCCTACTTGAAAGTCAAACCGTAGGTTTAGAGGATCTTTGGATGACTTTAAAACTCTAAGTGTAATGGCTTGACTATTGGAAAGTCAAAACCATAGGTTACAATGAAGTTAGAAGTCTATTGAACACTACATGTAATGGTTTGCCTACTTGAAAGTCAAACCGTAGGTGTAGAGGAGTTTTGTATGACTTTGAAAAGAGGTTAAAACACAAACATATGTTTCTTAAAATTTCGGCAGCATAACAACTATAAAATGAATATTTCCATTTATCAACATAATGTTTGCCCAACAATTGGCAACCCAGTTAAAATAAATAAACACTTGGCAACCTAATGTTTCCATTTATCAACCTAATATTTGTCCAATAATTGACAACCCAACTAATTAATATCACAAGTTTATCAAATCAAATCATACCAAAACGTTTTCACAAAAACCAAATCATAAGCTAAAATCATACAAAAACATTATCACAAGTTTGTCAAACCAAAAACGGCGTTTTCATAAGCTAAAAGAACTCATATCAATTTCAATATACAATATACTCATATCAATTTCAATCTACAATATACTCATATCAATTTCGGCGGCATAATGACTATAAAATGAATATTCCGTATATCAACCTAATGTTTGCCCAACAATTGACAACCCAACTAAAATAAAGAAATAAATAGATTGAGAAGTCTCTACTAGTATGTATAGGTCACAAGTCACAAATAGCAAGCATAACATTGATAGCACATACATATATCATCAATGCACATGTATATAAATACCTACGTATAATTACACATAAAATATACATATATACAGTTTGTTCATTTTGACGTGTAGTCGTAGCCCTATAAACACAACCAAATTTCACATATTGGCAAATAAAAGGCGTATTAATATAGAAGCAATAAGTTGTTGTTTGGTTTATAGAATCCACAAGATTTTAAGGGAGTTGGAACGCCAAACATAACATTAACAACAAACATAACATTAAGTTTGGCTCAACGACAAACATAACATAAAGCATAACAACAAACATAACATAAAGCATAACATTAACAACAAACATAACAACAATGTAGCAACAACAACCAAATCATAATCCTTCAACATGTACCTCCAAATAGAGCATACAACATGTACCTCCGAATAGAGAGGAGATAATACCTTCAAAATAGATGCTCTGTACTCCTTTCAAAATAAATCCAAATAACCTACACAATCCCAACCAAATTCGAACTTAGATTCATGAGCCCTAACCATAATTTTGTAACAACAACCAAATCATAATCCCCTAAAAACTAAACACATTTACAAATAAACCCCAAATAATGTCATATGGTTTTCATATTTTAACACTTTGAAACTTTATATTGTACGAAATTTGGTACCGACTTTATCAAATTTATATTGAAACTGTGATTTATGATCACTGTCATCATTTGATTCCTTTTTTCTTGATCATATTGTCGTCCAACCAAATAAACCCCAAATTTCACAAACAAAAACTAAAAAAACACACACACACACACACAGATTCGTTAGCACACACTACATAGCTTCTAAACACACACACACACACAGATTCATTTAAAAAAAAACACACACACACTCACAAATTCATATTGAAACACACATACACAGATTCAATAATCGGTTAACAAACACACACACACACAAAAAGATTCATTCATAAACACACGCACACACAAACAATGATTCAACAAATCGATTAACAAACACACACATACAAACAGATTCATTCTTAACACAAACAAATTCATTTTAGGGCTCAAATCAAAATTCATTTTAGGGCTCAAATCAATACCTGCACAAATGGAGGTGGTCACGTACGGTGATGACAGTGGACGTGGTCACGGTGGATGTCGGTGGTCACGGTGAGGGAGATGGTCGGTCCGTCGAAGTGTTTGGTGAGGGAGTGGTAACAGTGGCAATCGGCGTTCCATCGAGAGGGAGAGTGACGAGAGGAGAGATCGAGAGGGAGAGTAACGAGAGGAGAGATCGAGAGGGAGAACGATGACGAGAGGAGAGTGACGAGAGGAGTGATGAGAGGGATTTCAGTAAAATTAGGGCTAATTCTGCCCGCTCTTTTTTTTTTAGAAATTTCAGTAAAATCACCGACGGATATCCGTCGGTAATTGCCGAGGGAATTTAACCGTTGGTGATTACCGACGGATTTCCAACGGATATCAAATTTAATAATAAATTATTAATAAGTATATTAAATTTAGTTATTAATAAATTATTATATATTATTTAATATTAAAATTATTAAATAAATTATTAATTTATCAAATTATATTTAAATTGACTAAAATACCCCCTGATGTAACCGGACTTAATGGAAATAGTTAAAGGCCGTTATCTTTTCCCGTTAATTCCAATTACATCAGGGACCAAAAGTGTTATACACACATACATACATCTATCGACATACATACATACATGCATACATTTATACATCTATAGACATGCATACATATATAGACATGTACATGACATACACACATTTATATGCATACGACATATACATGTACATACAAGCAATACATATGTATATAATACACCTATAGACATACATACATACACATGATATACATAGGCATACAACATATACATAAACATGATATACATATACAATACATCTATAGACATACATACATATATACATACATAAATACATACACACATACATAGACTTGATATAGACATATGTGTTATATACATACAAGCAATACATATGTATACAATACATCTATAAACATACATACATACATACACACACATACATAGACATGATATAGACGTATGTGCTATATACATACAAGCAATACATATGTATACAATATATCTATAGACATACATACATACACACATACACACATACATAGATATGATCTATAGACATGATCTATAGACATATACACACATATATACATAGCTAGAATAACGAAAATATCATCTTCAGGGTCAACCTTTTTGACTTCTTGTGAAAAAAGTTTGTTGGATCGACATTTTTCTTAATCCATTCACTCTCGGTTTCTTCGTTGGTTGGTTCGAGATCTGGTTTAGATACTTTGGTCTCAATAAAAGTTTCTTGTTGTGTCTCGGTCACGATAGGGATGGCTTTCTCTTCGAATTTGTCCGGTGAGACTTCGTATTTTTCGGGTTGTTTTTTCCGATGCGGGTGGTTGATTCACTAGCAAAGAAACCAAACCCATAATAATGTTATAGTTGTTGCTTTTTTTGTCCGTGCTTTCCTCGAAGTTGTTTTTAAGAGTTTTTTTATAGATGCTTTATAATATAGTATATATAACTTATTGTTAAGAATGATTGTGATTCAAAAGTTAATTAGGATTTAATATAATGTATTTCTTAATTTTTCATTTTATATTAATTTTTCATTTTATAATGAAAATGAATGTATTTTAGATACTTCATAATTGATTATAGACTTTTTCAAATTATATTTTTATAAACGATATTGTATTTTTTATCACAGACATATCACATTAATTTAAGGTGGATTTCGAAAAGGAATATGATAGTGTTGAATGGTGTTTCTTGCTTCAATCTTTATCCTCGATGGGATTCGGATCTCAATGGTGCAAATGGATCAAAGCTTGTTTGGAATCATCCTCGGTTTTGGTCCTAGTCAACGGGTCCCCGACTAGAGAGTTTAACATGGAGAGGGGTCTTAGGCAAGGCGACCCACTAGCTCCTTTCCTATTTCTAATAGTAGCGGAGTGTTTAAATGTTATAATGTTAGATGGAAGAGAAAAAGGAGTATTCGAAGGTGTGGCGATCGGCAAAGAAGGCATAATCTTATCTCATCTCCAAGACTCCAATACGCCGACGATGTGATTTTTTTCGGCAAATGGAGTGTCATCAATATTAAAAACCTTTTAAAAATTCTTCATTGCTTTCAAATGGCGTCTGGGCTAAAGGTTAACATTACTAAGAGCAAATTGTACGGAGTGGGGGCCGAGTTTGAAGAAATCAAAACTTGGGCGAATAGCTTGGGATGCGGGTTCGGGGAGCTACCTTTTACCTATCTAGGCCTCCCGGTGGGAAAAGCCATGAATAAAGTTGATAATTGGACGGAAGTCATAAAGAAGGTGGAGAAAAAATTGGCGGCGTGGAAGGCCAAGTTGATATCGATTGGTGGTCGATTAACTCTGGTTAAATCGGTACTTGGGAGCCTCCCGGTGTACTTTTTCTCGCTTTTTCGCGCTCCGTGTGGAGTGATTCGTGAGATTGAGAGAGTGAGGAGTCGTTTCTTTTGGGTAGGGGGGAAGGGTCAAATTGTAAAAGGGGGTGGCTTGGGTAAAATGGGAGAGGGTGGTGAGGAATTTCGAAAAGGGTGGGCTAAATGTGGGGAGTTTACAGTCTCTAAACTGGGGGTTGTTAGGAAGGGGTTGTTAGGAAAGTGGTGGTGGAGGTTCGCTACGGAAAAGGACGCACTTTGGGTAAGGGTGATCAAGAGTTTGTATGGGAGGGAGGGGGGAATTGGTAGAGATGTTTCGGTGGTTAGGGGGGACGGTCGGTGTGGGGAAATATCATTAGATTAGGAAAGGATGTAGGAAATATGGGAATTAATCTTACAGACTATATTGGGAAAGAAGTGGGAAGAGGGGATGAGACTAGTTTTTGGAAGGAAAGATAGGTGCAGAACGAGGTGTTAGGAGAAAAATTCAAGAGGCTTTTTCTACTTGACTCTAGAAAGGAGGATTCGATAGCTGATAAGGGAGCTTGGGTAGAAGGGAATTGGAAATGGGTGTGGAGTTGGAGAAGGGAACCGCGAGGTAGGGAGGTGGGGGAGCTAGACGCGTTGAAGGACCTTCTTCAAAATTGGACACCCAAACAAGATGTAAAGGACCGTGTCAAATGGTTGGGGAGGGGGGGACATGGGATATTCTCGGTTCAAGAGTTTAAGAACTTATTAGACGAGAGAATGGTGGTGAGAGGGGAACAATTCGAAGCTACCAATTGGTCGAACGTGATTCCGAAGAAAGTGTGTATATTTTTTTGGAAAGAAAAATTAGGTAGACTACCATGTAGGGAGGTCCTAGATAAGATGGGGATGTATTTAGACTCTGTACTGTGTCCACGATGTGAAAAAGAAGTGGAGTCGGTGAATCACGCATTGGTAAAATGTCAAGAAGTAGAAAAGGTATGGCGAATGGTACTATGATGGTGGAATATTAAGGATGAAAACATCTCGTCCCTTCAAGGTCTGGTGGATTTGGCCCATAACCCAAATGGTAACGATTCACGTTTTAGATTCTGGAAAGAGACGGCATGGAGTGTGGCTTATCTGATCTGGATGCATCCAAATCTAGTAGTGTTCAAAAATGACAAAAGGAAGCTGTCGGACAGACTTGTAGAAATACAACGTACATGTTTCGAATGGATCGGCAAACGGTATCGTGCCAATCTCGATTGGCTTAAGTGTATGGATGTTCCAGCAGATTGCCCGTGACCGGCAATTGGCATGCTGAAGACTGTTGGTGTGTAACGACAGATCCCAATCGATGGAAAGTGTCCAACTCGCGGCATTCGGCGGGTGCGAGAAAGGTCGCACAGGGTTAGACGAATCGGGGAGGTGCTCGTGCGGTGCGGGTGTGATGTGTGGTCGGCCTCTTAATTGTTGCTGGTGTTTGATTTTGTTCGTTTTTTTCTCTGTTTTTCAGCTCTGCTTAGGACTGTGTATGGGGTATTTGCTGTTGGTCTTTGTTTTTTCTGTTTTCAAACTCTGATCGTGAATGTGTTTGGGGTTGCATTGGTTTGTTGCTTGCAAACCTTCCCCTGACTTTCCTTGTAGTGGTGTGGTTTTTAATTTAATTGGCTTTTCAAAAAAAATATCACATTAATTTGTTTATGGAGTTGTTAGCAATATCTTCTTCAAATACTAATTTTTACAAGTTTTGTTCACTTTCTGTGACAACTACTTTAAAGCTTTAATTTCTAATTGATTTTTTTTATTTAACTAGTGTTGAGACAATGTGTTTCACGGCGACACTAGAGAAATATTATAACAAGTTAAGATGAGACCACTACTAAACAAAGGACTAGTATCGACAGACGTTTTCGGTGGATGTTCCATCAAAAATATTTTTGGCCGAATCCACAAAAGTCAACAAAAGCCAACACCACTATAAATCCGTTGGAAATCCGCTACAAATCCGTCACTGAAGCTTTTTCTATAATATATATATATATATATATATATATATATATATATATATATATATAGGGTCCCCTTATTTGCTAACCATGACATTGGTGCTAACCGTGCTAACCAATTTTCAACCAATCAGAATCATCCTACAGTTTATGTCCTCAAAGGGTAATATGGGCATTTCATAATTCACACTTATTTAATGTATTTCCATATTTTAATGAGTTATTAATATGGTAGTTATCTAAATATTAAATATAATATTTAATATTTAATTTATTTCCATATTTAATGTATTTCCATATTTCAAGGAGTTATTAATATGGTAGTTATCTAAATATTTTAATATGATAGTTATCTAAATATTTTAATATAATATTTTAATATTTAATATATTTTCATATTTCGAGTGTGCATATATGCATGTCTAAAATGCCGAATAGATCAGGTATATACACATATACAACATGTACATATTCACAATACTCAATGTGCACATATGCATATTAGATACCAGTATGCATGCAGATATGCATATGCTCAATGTGCACATATGCATATACTCAATATGCACATATGCATATTAGATACCAATGTGCACATATGTATACTCAATATGCACATATGCATCAAGAAACCCAAAACACACAATTAAAAGATATTCCAAATCAACTAAAAAGGAATCGGTTTGATCTTGAATAGAGTGTTGGTTTGTAGTGAGACAAATTGAGAACTAAGAAACATTAATAAAAAAATAAATCAAACATAGTTTGTCTGTTTCAACACAGTATGCACACACAAACATCTAGAGAGAGAAAGAGAAATAGAAAGAGAGAGAGAGAGAGAGAGAGAGATATGGTGGTGTTAGATTTGTGGTATGACCTGGGAGAAATGAGTGAGTATTGGAGTATAAAAGATTAAAAGTAATTGAAGACTTAGTTGAAGGGTTTAACCCACAGAAAAAAAAAATCATCATTTTCTATCTGTGGATCATCAACACTAATCTTCTTCCCTAAAAATTTCTGGGTTTTTCATCATGACAGTGTTTTAAAGAAATATACATATAATAAAGGTCGATACAAAAAAACACCATCGTTGCCGGAGATGATGGAGATGTGGTGATTAAGGGAGGGAGAGAAGTCGGAGAAGATGATGCAGGGTGGTCGGCAAGTTGGTCGATGGAGGGAAGAGGTCAACGTAGTTCTAGGTATTTGGTGGTAGTGGTCAAAGAATGGGGAGGAAGAGGAGTTGTGCTAGGAGGCCAGAGATGATGGAAGGCGTCGGAAAAAGGAGTGTGCCGGTGACATTATATATTGGGAAGGTCGTGTATTATTGGGTTTTTAATTTGATAGGCGTATGTTCCCTAAATTAAAGGGAATTGTATTTTGACCGAAATACCCCTGTGCATATATACATTGTATTTTTTGCAACCATTTTTAATATTTTAATTTAATAAAAAATCAATTAATTCTAGACCATTGATCTCATCAATATACGGTTGAGATTGGTTAGCACGGTTAGCACCAATGTCGTGGTTAGCAAAAGAATGGGTCTCTCTCTCTCTCTCTCTACATATATATATATATATATATATATAGAGAGAGAGAGAGAGAGAGAGAGGGTAAGATCATGTGATAAGTTAAACATTTTGCGAAAATGCGAGAAGTGTGATATCATTTATGATTACACGGCCTGTAAGTGTGTTTAATCATATATGATTAAGCTTGTGCATCATATATGATATTACACTTCTCGTTTTCTCGCAAAATGCTTAGATTCTCGTTTGAACCTGCCCCTATAAATATATATATATATATATATATATATATATATATATATATATATATATTCTTGAACATTTGTAACGGATTTGTGACGTAATTTTTATCCGCCACAAATCCATCACGAATATTTGTAATATTAAAAACTATTTATTTTAATTATATTTAATTTTAAAATTAAAATTTTTATAAACCATTTCTTTTAATTTAATTTATTTCAGACGGATTTTCGATGAAAATTAATTTTATTTTAATTTAATTAATTTCCGTCGGAAATTCGCTGGAAATATCTTGAACTAATTTTTTTAAAATTCATTTCATGAACTTTGTGACGGATTTGTTGCGGATTTTTTTAAAATTTTGTGTATTTTTTTTTCAAATATTCCTCTCCGTCTACACTTATTCATGTTCAATTAGGGTTTAATGGGATTTACTAGGTTTCATTGTGGCTTAGTGGTTCATATTAGGATATGGTAATTTAGTTGTTTACTTGACCCTAATACGCGACACTTGCATCTATGCACTCGATACGTGTACATAAGCACATAATAAGTCACCACTTGTATTATTGGGCTTTAATAAGTCATAAAATGTCATAGTGAGTTATAATGGTGATTTAGTGGTTCATATCGGGTCTAATGGTTCCTAGTTGTCTAAGTGGTTGTTCAGTTCGTTTTCTATTAAGTCCTGTATGGATATAGTTGTATGTATGGATATAATTGTCTGGGTGTTAACAGATTAGTTGTTGTTCGGTTATTGTGCTGAATAAACAGTCAGAATGTCAGAAATGACCATTTTACCCCTTAGTCTATATTAAATGAAATAATTGTTTGATAAATCATTGGATGATAAAAAGATATTAATTTAATTGTTTTAAAAATATATATATTATACAAGTAATTAGTAGTATATACACTTTGTTTATCTGCACATCTTCATTTTGAAGCCACCGAACCGAAATTGAAAAAGGAAAAAAAAATGTCTCTGTAAATCCATTGGACTTCAACATCATCCTCTGACCTCCACCTCTTCTTCTTCTTCAACCTCTTCCAATATATACACCATTGTTTTTCTTTTTGTTAAAATCAATAGAGAAGGCAAATTCTTTTTTGGTGGATCTTTTCTCAGACATCAGTAGCTTCAGTAACCATGAAATCGATGAAGTTTTAACCATGAAATCGATGGGTTTAAACCCAGAAAATCGATGGGTTGGAAATCAGACATCAGTAGCTTCAGTAACCATGAAATCAATGGAGTTTAACCCACAAAATGATGAACCGATGGAGTCCTCCTTCATGTTCCACGTTTCTGTTCTTCGATAGTGTTGAGAGCTATGAAGAGGACGACTGATTATAAATATGGGTAGGGTTTCTTTTCATTAAAGAGGGTAGTTGGGAAGTAATGAGGGTAGATAGGGAAAGTAGAAATTAATAAATGGCTGAGTAGAAATGACTTCAATTTTGTAGTTGATTCGGTCAGCCACCAGCTGACCGATTAAGTTGCTACCGAACACTCAGATATGGCTGATCGAATAAGCTATATCCCTTATTCAGCCCATTAAGCTGCTACCGAAAAGGGCCTAATTGACCTAATACATAACATATGCATCTATGCACTTGAAACGTGTACAGATGCACGTAATAAGTCACCATTTGTGTTATTTTTTTTGGAAGGCATAGCGGCAACGAACCAACGAACGACTACCATGAACACACGCACGCACACCTCCCGGCCCAGCTTACGCTAAACCTAGAGCCCAACCACATTCTAAGAATGGGCAGTCAGCGACTGGACCGACCCAAGGACTGGGTACTCCTCGTGCCCTCAAGTTGACTCCCCTTGGAATCGAACCCGGGTAGATTGGGATACCATCCACAACCCCCCCAGGATGTTACCGCCCTTGGGGAAACCAACTGAGCTAGATGGATTTTTCCACCAGCTGACCGATTAGATGGATTTTTCCACCGAAAAGTGTATTTTTTTTATTTTTCATTAAAGAATAGTGTCTTTTAATACTTTATTATCTTTTTAAAATTAAAAGAGCAAATTTTGACGGCTTTTGCCGCCGCTAATCCGCCGGAATTTGTCTGACCTTTTAACCCTAACGCGTCCAACATGAAACCCCTTCTATTCATTTTAATTCTATTGCCCCCTTGCCGAGACCACCCCCCGTCGCCGACTTACAACATACACCATCACCGCTTCCAAACGCAGTCGTCGCCCTCCCACCGTTGCCGCCTTCTCCGACCTCTCTCGCTCTCTCTCCGGCGCCTCTTCCTCTCGGGCGATTTCTCCCCTTTTTTTTTGGTAAAAACCCTCTTTTTCATATTTTTTTATAGATGAGTGTGTATGTAATGTATGTATGTATGCAAAAACACTTTTTCCCTCTTTTGTTTACATATTTATCTATATAATGTATAAAAATATGTATATGTAATATGTATGTATATAGATAAAATTGATGTATATAATATATGTATGTATGTATGTATGTATGTATCTAATCTTTAGGTTAAATTGATTGTATGCATATATAATATATGCATGTATGTAATCTTTGGGTAAAATAGACTGTATATATACATATATAATCTATGTATGTATATATGTAATCTTTGGGTAAAATTGATTGCATGTAGATAATTTTGGGTTAAATTGACGTATCTATGTATGTATCGGAAACTAATTAATCCGATTAAGAAAATGTTGATTAATTGGGGTTCTTTAATAAATTTGGGAAAAAAATCCAATGAATTAATCCGTCGGAAATGGTGAACACGCCGGAAATGTCATTTTGCGACGGGGAATCGTGCGACAGTTGAATCCGCCGTTGATAGCCATTTTCGACGGTTTCCGTCATATTTTACTCATCTCCTTCTTACGTCTTTCACATTCTCATCCCATGTGGGATACAAACCATAAATTGAGAAAAATTAGCTCTTTCCTTTTATACCCATGCAATTATGCAAATCCTTTTTGCCACTTTGATTCCCTCTGTAACACCTTGAATTTTCAATCTTATGAAAAACCCCTCATATATCTCTATATTCTTATGTTGGGGATTAGGGTTCTTTGAGAGAAATCAAGGAAGAAGAAGTGGCATCTATTCTGGTCTGCAGGGCGCACGGGTCGTGCCCTTTTCTTCACAAAATCAGCACCGGTCGTGCTTGACCACAGAAGCTTTGGCACGGGTCGTGCCATTTCCTTCACTAAAGCAGCACGGGTCATGCTAAGCATCGGCAGAAATAGCACAAACCATTTAATGAGTTTCAGCCCCAAATTTATTATTTCACATTTCATCCTTTCTTTCTTTCCAAGTTTCTCTCCTAACCTTCTCCCTCTTCATTAACTCCATCTTAGGGTTTGTTCCAACTACCATCCCTTCCATTGATTGCTAGAGTTAAGAGCATCATCCAAGGTTTCGGTTTGGAAGCTCCATCTCCATCTTCATCTTCTCCAAGGGGTCAAGACATAGGTTTTTGGGTTTTCTTCCAAAACCTACTTGGTGATTTCCTACTATCTTTTCTAAACTCTATACATGTCAAAAATCATATTTTGAGCTCCTATAAACCTCCTTGATTTTGGATTTACAATAATCATATTTTGACCTAACTTGAGTTTTTAGGAGATTTTAGGGTTCTTGCTAAGTTTTGTAAAAATGAAGGACTCCATTGGTTATGTGTTAACATAAAGTATATCTTACATATTTATGGTGAAGTACTTGAAAGAATATGTATAATCTCATTTTATGAATTTAATTCTTATCAGCAGTTAAAGTTGGAAAATGCATTTTTGGAAGTAAATGTTGTTGGAAGCTTTATGTTTAGCTTTGGTTAGTCACAAATGTAATTGTGACAAGTCTAGACTATCACTAGTGGATCCCTAGGTGTTGAGTCGGCTTATATATATATATATATATTTTGGGATGTTTTTCCCCATTGTAGCTATGGATGCATTTGATCCTCGGAGGCCCTTTGGTACGGTTATGTGGGACCGATTACTAGCCATGGATCATAATGTAGTCCTAGTGAACGAGTATGACTTGGTTTCCTCGGGTGCCCTCCCTCACATCTTAGTACGGACCGACATTGTTCGTGGCCATGGATTCCAAGTATTTAGCTCATAACTCGGAATTGTAGCCTACTCGGTGTTCCGCTACACTCCTTGGTAAATCGGGTATCCCCCGTCATCGCAAGATGAATTTTGGACCGAATAGTCCTTACATGGCAAAGATTTAATTTATAAACTCAATGATTTTGCAAAGATTTCCTTTTTATTACAATTGTTTGTATTCCTTTAAAATATAAACTGTATGTTCAGGGTTTAGAGAAAAAATGTTAGGCTTAAAGCCTAGTGAGTTGACAACCGATGTAATCTAGATAGGTTATGTTTAGATTAGTTTGTTGTGAATTATCAATTCCGTTAACAGGTTTTTGTAAATGCCTTATACATTTACCCATTTTGGGAGGTTTATTCCAAATACAAACGTTATATTGCCAAATTTCCAAATTTTTAATTTACTCTAAATTTTAGGGTGTTAAAAGTTGGTATCAGAGCTCTAGTTTAAGCGAACTAGGCATGAATGTAAGATGTCTAGACTTAGACTGAGTATGCTAAGTATTGATTGTGAGTTGGGTAGAATTTCTAAGATGTGTTAGTCTTAGAGTCGACGGAAATTATGATTGTGAAGCGTCATGGCGATGGTAACGAGAACCTTTATGTATTATATGTTCATAATCTCACTTAGCTAATGTTATTATGAGGATGTTTTACGTGGATGTGCTTGAAATGTCATTACTATGACAATTGGTGTTATGGTAGTACATTTTCCTTCGTGTGTTATTCTATCTATCTCTTACTCTTTCTCGTGCTTGTGTTGCAGCCATTATTCCTTACGGTGAATACACGTAGTCTTCAGTTAGGCGATGGAGATCTTCGCGATGTTAGTTCGCCCAATCCAAACCTGGTGGTAAGGGCGCCGGCTGTCGTTTCTCCTGGTATGCCGCCGATATTTACTGGGGTAGTGGAACACGTGCCTAGAGTAGATTTGGCATCTACGGACCCGGTTATTCGTGAGGCAAACCCTCAAGCTGATATGATGGCCAGCGTCATGCAGATGGTGACGTCGCCTATGGAGAAGTAGCAAGAGGCGTTTTTGAAGATGATGGAAGACCGGGATGCGAGCCTCAGAAGGCACGAGGAAGTGGAAGAGAATGTGTTGGTTGGTTCTGGAGGCACAGGAAACAGAGTTAGGACTGAAGAGCACATAGTGGTTGGTGCTCCGAGAAGTTGGAAGAGTTGCTCCTACAAATCGTTCCTTGGTTGTGGACCACCAGAGTTCTCGGGTTCTGATGACTCGGTTGCATGCGTCAAATGGATCCAGGCAGTCGAACAAGCTTTTGGCTCCTCCGAGTGTGGGGATGATCAGAAGGTGAGATTCGGCTCTAAATTACTCAAGGATACGACACTCTCTTGGTGGACTGTCACTCAGGCCACCCTCTGTTCTACTGTATTAGCTCAGTTATCTTGGGCCGAGTTTAAGAAGAAGCTTATGGAAGAATACTGCGGTGAGAGAGCCATGGACCGTATTGAAGTCGAGTTCCAAGCGCTTGAGAAAGGGAACTTGATGGTGAGGGAGTATACCCGTCAGTTCATGGAGAAGTTGGGGTTAGTGGGGCATGTGGCCCCAACAGAAAAAGAGAAGATAAAGGCCTATCTGAAGGGTCTGTCGACGGACATGATGTCTATGGTCCGCAACTCGAAGGCTTCTAATCTTCGAGAGACGATCGAGGAAGCCCAGTTTATGGAAGAGGTTTACGCGAAAGGTAAACCGGAGAAGGCTGTGGTGGTCGTTGACAAAAGGAAGTGGGAGAGCAATTCCACACCTCCCAAAAGAACTCAATCTTTTGTTGGGAATCGAAATTCCAACAATTATAATGAAGCTAGATGGTGTCAGAAGTGTCGATCCAAGCACCATGGAAACTGTAACACCACTCCCTAACCTTGCAACAAGTGTGACAAGTTTGGTCACGCTACCAAAGATTGCCCGATCAGAGGGTTTATATGCTTCGAGTGCAAGGCACCGGGGCATATGAAAAGAGATTGCCCGAAGCTCAAGTCGGGTAGCGCGCCGGAGAAGAAGGAGAACCCATCTAGGGTTCCGGGCCGAACTTTTCAGATGATGTCCGATGAGGCCAAGGCATCCACCGATGTGGTATCGGGTACGTTTCTTCTAAACTTCGTACCTGCGCGTGTACTGTTTGATTCGGGTGCCAGTTTCTCGTTTGTATCTGATTTGTTTCGTCAAAAGCTTGCTATGCCCACTAATAGTCTATAGAATGCGTTAGTGGTAGAAATAGCGAATGGTAGTTAGGTTCTAATCCGTGATGTTCTGAGGAAGTGTACTCTCGGAATCGAAGGGAGAGAATTTCCGATCGATTTGTTGCCAATGGTCATTGGAGGTTTTGATATGATGTGGTGGTTGGCATGGATTGGCTAGCAAACAATCATGCCGAGATTGTATGTTCTAAGAAATTAATCCGACTCCCCGATCCTAGTGAGGAAGCTATTGTGATCTATGGGGAGTAGAGGAAGGGTTATGTGGCAATCATTACCATGGCTAAGGCGCGCAAGTGCTTGGTAAAAGGATGCTCGTCCTTCCTAGCTTACGTGATCGACGTCAAGCTCGAGAAGTTGAAGCTTGAAGATGTGAAGATAGCGCGAGAGTTTCCCGACATCTTTCCGGACGACTTGCCCGGGTTACCACCCGATCGTCAAGTAGAGTTTCGGATTGATCTCGTGCCGGGAACGACTCCTATTGCTCGAGCTCCTTACCGGTTGGCGCCATCAGAGATGCAAGAAATGATCGCTCAACTCCAAGAGCTTTTAGAGAAAGGTTTCATAAGACCGAGCTCATTGCCTTGGGGAGCTCCGGTCTTGTTTGTCAAGAAGAAGGATGGCACAATGAGAATGTGCATCGATTACCGTGAGTTGAACAAAGCAACGGTGAAGAACAAGTACTCGCTCCCGAGGATAGACGACTTGTTCGATCAACTCCAAGGAGCGGGGTGTTTTTCCAAGATCGACTTTCGTTCGGGTTACCATCAAGTGAAGGTGAGAGAAGAAGACGTCATGAAGACGACATTTAGAACGCGTTAAGGCCATTACGAATTCCTTGTAATGCCGTTTAGCCTAACGAACGTACCGACGATGTTTATGGATTTGATGAATAGGGTGTGCCGACCATTCCTCGACAAGTCGGTCATCGTATTCATTGATGACAAATTCGTATATTCCAAGAGCGAGTTGGAACACGAGCAACATCTTCGTGAAGTTCTAGAGGTGTTAAGAAAAGAAAGATTGTATGCCAAGTTTTCTAAGTGCGACTTTTGGCTTGAGGAGGTGCAATTCATGGGTCACGTTGTCACTCGAGACGGAGTGAAAATGGACCCCTCTAAGATTGAATCCATGATGAATTGGGAGCCTCCTAAGAGTCCGTCCGAAATCCAAAGTTTCTTGGGTTTGGTGGGATATTACCGGAGATATATACAAGACTTCTCAAAGATCGCTTCTTCCTTGACGGCTTTGACTCGGAAGAACGTGAAGTTCGTTTGGACCGAAGAGCAAGAGAAAGCATTCCGGATTTTACAAAATAAGTTATGTGACGCTCCAATCTTGTCGTTACTCGAAGGGTCGGAAGACTTCGTGGTCTATAGAGATGCTTCAAAAATGGGATTAGGATGCGTGTTGATGCAGGGAGGCAAGGTGATCGCGTATGCCACGAGGCAACTCAAAATCCACGAGAAGAACTATCCTACCCACGATTTGGAGTTAGCGGCGGTAGTGTTCGCCTTGAAGCTTTGGCGGCATTACCTTTATGGTATGAAATGTACGCTCTACACAGAGCTCGAGTTGCTCAAGGATTACGATTGTGAGTTGCTTTACCATCCCGGTAAGGCTAACGTAGTAGCCTATGCGTTAAGTCGGAAGGACTATAGCGGAAGTATTAGGGCTATACTTTCGAGAATCTAGTTAGTGTCAAGCCTTGTTGAGAAGATCAAGGCATCGCAAGTAGAGGCGTTGTTGGAAGAGAACCTTAAGGATGAAGTTATGGCAAAGCAACGTTTGCTCTTAACGGAAGATAGCCGTGGGGTAAAATTGTTTAATGGTCGTGTGTGGGTACCCAAGATTGGGGGTAACTGTTAAGACACAGTCTCATTGGATTCAAGATCATCCAATCTGAAGATCGCAATTTGAAGCTAAAGCCGAAACGTCGACTCTCAATATTAAAGTCTATGTTTATTTGTAATAAATGTCAAAGTAATCAGAGTATTTATTATTATTTAGTTAGTAACTAGTTAGTTAGTTATTAGTTTGTTAGTTTAGTTAGTTAGAAATAATATCTACTTTGTTATATATTATTTAGTTATAATTGTTTAATATTGCAACTTGTTGTTGCAAGTAGTTTAGGTTGAGTATCTAAGAAGCTTGAGATAATATCATATCTCAACAACTCTCAAAATAGATCAGATCAGATCACACATAAAAACACACACAAAAGGTGTAAATCTGGAGAGAACACAAGAGAGCTTCAAAGATCAAACCTTGTAACCATTGTTATTATTCAATACAGGTTGGTAATCATTAATGTGTTGTTGATATAAAACTTGATATAGTATTGTTGGACCAAATGGGGAGATTGTTAAGACACAGTCTCATTGGATTCAAGATCATCCAATCTGAAGATCGCAATTTGAAGCTAAAGCCGAAACGTCGACTCTCAATATTAAAGTCTATGTTTATTTGTAATAAATGTCAAAGTAATCAAAGTATTTATTATTATTTAGTTAGTAACTAGTTAGTTAGTTATTAGTTTAGTTAGTTAGAAATAATATCTACTTTGTTAGATATTATTTAGTTATAATTGTTTAATATTGCAACTTGTTGTTGCAAGTAGTTTAGGTTGAGTATCTAAGAAGCTTGGGATAATATCATATCTCAACAACTCTCAAAATAGATCAGATCAGATCACACATAAAAACACACACAAAAGGTGTAAATCTGGAGAGAACACAAGAGAGCTTCAAAGATCAAACCTTGTAACCATTGTTATTATTCAATACAGGTTGGTAATCATTAATGTGTTGTTGATATAAAACTTGATATAGTATTGTTGGACCGACAATTGGTATCAGAGCCTGATTAAGATCAAATCAAGTTTTTCAGAAAAACGTCTCTGTGTTTTTATTGAAAAACGATTTAGCGATTTAAATTGTTTTAGGTGTTAAGATCGATCAGGTTGTGATCGATTAGCATGCTAGATCGATTTGTGTGTGATTAATTTTAGTATAGAGCTTTAATCGAGTTCCATTTTGTGATTTTAGTGAGAAAATAGTCGAGAACAAAAAGTCACTGTGCTATCAAATCTTTCTTCAAAAAGTGTGTTTTATTGAGATCGAGTGCTTATTTTCAGTTATAGAAGTGTTTCTAGACATAAGGGTAGAGTTTGGTATTGCTAAATCGTTTCAGGAACAGATTTTAGACGATTTTTCGAAGTACAGGACGAACAAGCGCAAAGCAGAAGACGATCACATGCAAAGTTCAAACTTTGCACGTCCAACAACAAACGCAAAGTCCAACTTTGCGCTCCTCAAGTGAAACGCAAACTTCACTTTGCGCTCCTCAAAGAGAAACGCAGAGCTCAAACTTTGCGCCTCTCAAGCCAAACGCAAAGTCTACTTCTCGGTTCCAAAAGCATACGCAAACCTCGATCTCACTTCTCGCAACAAGTCAACAAACGCAAACCTCAGAAACGCAAACCTCACTTTGCGCTTCCAACTAGAAACACAAACCTCAACTTTGCGCTTCCCACTTGAAACGTAAACCTCACTTTGCGCTTCCAACTAGACCCGCAAACCTCAACTTTGCGCTTCCCACTTGAAACGCAAACCTCAATTTTGCGCACAGTGCTTGACACGCAAACCTCTCTGCTCCAATCCAGACTTAAAATATTTTTCTGAGAATTTTTCGAAACTGTAATAGGGTCTTTAAAAGTCATAAATTTTTTCTCTAGAGGTGCTGCCCCCATACCCCCGCAAGGGCGTTTCCCCTTGACCCCACCCGCTAACCGGGTAGCGGGACCCCCGTGTTAAGTCTGCCTAGGGGGACAAAATTTCTTGTGTGATCAAATTTTATCTGTTTTTAATTTGCATTAACGATCATATCTGTCAAGTTTTCTCTTAATCAATACAAGATGACCTCAAGAGAAGCTCTAGCTATCGGAACCGACACGAAGCCACCTGTACTCTTCAGAGGAGATTATGAGCAGTGGAAAGATCGGTTCATGGACTTTATTGAACGACATGATCTTGGTATATTCATTAGAAAATCTCTGAGTGAAGGGAGTATCACAACTCCAAGGACAATGTGTTATACTACAAAGAAGAATGGAGAAAGAGTAGATCTAGATTGTCCATTACCACTTCGTATGTACTCAGACGAGCAAAGAAAGAGATATGACGCTGACAACTTAGCTTTATCTTTCCTACTGAATGGAATGTCTGAGGAGATTTCAAAAGAGATATTTTTTACATTAGAAAGCAAAGAGACTAAAGGAAAGTTGTTATGGGAACATATTGAGAAGCTGATGAGAGGATCAACAGTGTCATCAAGACTTAAGGTTTTGGAAGCTGAGAACTCTGAGCTTCAAAAGAAAATATCAGATTTTGAAAAGAAGTTCTCAGACCTTTCCAAGAAGAGTGTTGAAGAGAAGAAGACACTCGAGCTTAAATGTTTAATACTTTCTCAAAAAGTTGAAGACTTTGAGAAAGTAATCATATTGGAAAGAGATCATTTTGCCAAGGAGAGGAAGGCAAATGATCAGAAGGGTGCTAAGAAGGGATTCAAAGAAGAAAGAAGCATCCTTGAAGCAAAGCTAAAGAAGCTTACCGAGAAGCTATATGAATTATCTAAGAGTGTACTGACAGAGAAGAAAAAGAAGTCTGCATTTGAGAAGAAGATTGAGCTCCTTATCAAGGAACGAGACAGTTTTTCTTCAATGGTAAAAGAGCTTCAAGATATTATTTCAAAGACGGTGGTGGTGACTGAGCGAACGACTCCAGAGTCAAAAATCCACTCACCTAGAAATAATTCAGTTGGTTCTAACAAACTAGCCGCAAGCTCACATTAGAAAACTGCTCTTTTCAAAAGGTCAGTTAAATCTTCTAATCAGATTCATTCTACTAATCTTTTCTATGACAGGAATAAAGATTTTTCAGGTACACATCAAAGAAGGAGAAGAAGCTTCCAGGAAGAAGCTGAACTGGTCTGGAATAGGAAACCAATTAAAGAAGAGCTGAAATGTAAAAACTCATGTGTACATATGCCTAATGCCAAGAAGAACAATGCGCATAAAGGTAAACCTGATTTTGTCTACACGAGAGATAAATTAATCAGTTTATCAGGTAAGAAATTTTATTGTTCTTATTGTCGTACACATGATCCTGTTCACAAGACGAGTGACCATTACTGGTATGGTTCTTATTCCGTTAGCCCCATACGAACTGCAACTAACACTCATGGATCCAAATACCAGTGGGTACCAAAACTTGTTAAATCTGTGTTGCAGGCACCTACTGTCAAGGGGGAGTAGGAGATCTAAAGGCTTTTGAACACAACAGTTCAAGACCCGCACTTCAAAGATCAACAGACCTTACTCCGTGCTGAAAATGAAATTGTACTCCGATACTAAAATGAGGAAATCAACCTTCAAGGGGGAGTACATACTTTTCTGAAATTTTACGCATATCTTTTACAACTGATAATGTACTAATGCATAATTTCAGGGGGAGTAAAAAGGTGATGACTTCTGATTATTTCTGATCAGAACTCGTACTTTAAAAAGTTTTACTGCTTTTTGTCTTTTCATTTTAAGTGAATAAATTTTACTTTGACTTGACATAAGACTTTTGCAGAATTTTTGAGAGAAGCTTACAAGTTCATATGTTTATGACTTAAAGCTTAGCTTCATGAGATGAAAGATCACACGTAAAGGTATAATTCTATATCTTCATCTCATAACCGGTTGAAAGAAAGACAACTTTCAATCATTGGAAAACATTGTTTTTAATGTTCAAACCACTTCCAGATTTTTCAACAGATTTTATATTTTGGGAGTGTATTTTAAATGTTTTCATGATCTAAATTGTGCTTTAACTGAAATAGTTAAACCAATCTGAGCTTCACATGCATCATAAGAAAACAAAGAGTCATTGTGCTAGGAATTAACACAACTTCTATGGAATCACCTTAACCAGTGATTTCTACCCACGAAGTTAATCCTTAGTGATTGAGTATGCAAAACGAAAAGAAATGAGTGTGATTAGAGAAAGCAAAATGTTTAAAAGAAAGAGCGTGTGAGAACAGAGTTAAAAGAATATCACAACTCTGCACCAACTTTTTCTAAGCCGGGTAGCCACCATTCTAGTGTTTCACAATTCTTTGGTGATCATTATTGAAACAGGCAACTAGCCCATGCCAACTCTTGATCAAACCTCACTATCTACTCATTTTCTTCTCAACAAGAAAGTGTTTCACATTTTCTAAGGGGATGCAGCACATATGCTATATGATTTTCATTCGGAAAATCTAAATATTGAAAAGAAGGAAGTCTGCCCCACCTTCGCACTTCAATCATGCACATTGAGTCTGTGTTTAACTTACTGTTGTCTCAGTGGTTTACACAATTTTGAGCCTTATAAGCAATCATCTGTGCTTAATTCTTTCTAACACAAGCACGAACACACAAGGAATTAGTTTCTTTGTCATAACGTTTATAGAAATAACCTTTGTGGTGTTTCGATGATTAAATGGAAGCCCTGGGGGAGTCAACATCAAACAACTCCATTCCAATGTGTATTCGTTAAACACAGTGACTTAGTGTTACTGACAGGCATGTTAACTGATTCATTAGTTGATTCAGGTGTTACACAACTATTTTTGTCTGGATTTGAAAAGATCTGGATGAATATCTTATGAATTGACGAATCAGAGGCTCTAACCGCAAGATAGAAATTTCTTACAAATAATTTTGATGAAGTCGTTACACTTATCATCAAAAAGGGGGAGAATGACTACACAAGAAATGGCAAAGATCACATGTTTCAAGAATCACGTCAAAGACTGAATTCTTCTAAAGAAAGTAGATTGAAGACATGCTGATGTCAGAGATAGAGAAAAGAAATGGCAAAGATCACATGTTTCAAGAATCACGTCAAAGACTGAATTCTTCTAAAGAAAGTAGATTGAAGACATGCTGATATCAGAGATAGAGAAAAGAAATGGCAAAGATCACATGTTTCAAGAATCACGTCAAAGACTGAATTCTTCTAAAGAAAGTAGATTGAAGACATGCTGATGTCAGAGATAGAGAAAGATATTGCATCTTCCGAGCTGAAAGAGAAGACTGAAATGCTAAAATCATTTTCATAATGATCTTGATCCAAATGGGGAGATTGTTAAGACACAGTCTCATTGGATTCAAGATCATCCAATCTGAAGATCGCAATTTGAAGCTAAAGCCGAAACGTCGACTCTCAATATTAAAGTCTATGTTTATTTGTAATAAATGTCAAAGTAATCAAAGTATTTATTATTATTTAGTTAGTAACTAGTTAGTTAGTTATTAGTTTAGTTAGTTAGAAATAATATCTACTTTGTTAGATATTATTTAGTTATAATTGTTTAATATTGCAACTTGTTGTTGCAAGTAGTTTAGGTTGAGTATCTAAGAAGCTTGAGATAATATCATATCTCAACAACTCTCAAAATAGATCAGATCAGATCACACATAAAAACACACACAAAAGGTGTAAATCTGGAGAGAACACAAGAGAGCTTCAAAGATCAAACCTTGTAACCATTGTTATTATTCAATACAGGTTGGTAATCATTAATGTGTTGTTGATATAAAACTTGATATAGTATTGTTGGACCGACAGTAACCGTGAGCTACTTCTTGAGGAGGTCCATAAGTCCAAGTATTCCATTCATCCGGGGAGTACAAAGATGTATCAGGACTTGAAGTTGTATTATTGGTGGCCAGTAATGAAGCTTGATGTGGCGCGTTACGTGGAGCGTTGTGTGACGTGCTCGCAAGTAAAGGCTGAACACCAACGACCGTACGGGAGTCTTCAATCCTTGGAGATCCCCGTGTGGAAATGGGAGCATATCACCATGGACTTCGTGACCAAGTTGCCCAAGACTCTCCGAGGTCACGATACCATTTGGGTGATAGTTGACCGGTTGACCAAGAGCGCTCATTTCCTAGCTATGCGTGAAACACTACCGATGGACAAGTTAGCGAAGCTTTACATCGATGAGATGGTTTCGAGGCATGGAGTGCCCTTGTCTATTGTTTCGGATCGTGATAGTCGGTTCACTTCGAACTTCTGGGATGGCTTTCAGAAGGAGCTTGGTACGCGAGTAATGTTGAGCACGACTTACCGTCCACAAACCGACGGCCAAAGCGAGAGAATGATCCAAACGCTCGAAGACATGCTAAGGTCTTGTATCATTGACTTTGGGGGTAGTTGGGACTCTCACCTACCTTTGGTGGAGTTTTCTTACAATAATAGCTACCACTCGAGTATTGGAATGGCTCCGTTCGAGGCCTTGTACGGGCAGAAGTGTAGAACTCCCGTATGTTGGCTTGAAGCAGGTGAGAAACAATTCGCCGGACCTGAAATCGTGAAAGAAACGGCCGACAAGGTTAAAGGCATTCGAGAAAGGTTGAAAGAGGCCCAAGATCTTCAAAAGAGTTATGCCGATAAGAAGAGGCGGCCGATGGAGTTTCAAGTGGGCGACCGCGTAATGCTTAAGGTTTCGCCATGGAAGGGCATTATTAGGTTCAGAAAACGTGGGAAGCTGAGTCCCCGTTTCCTTGGACCTTTCAAAGTACTTAAGCGGGTGGGTTTGCAAGACTATCAATTGGAACTGCCGCCGGAGTTGAGTAGAATCCACAACACGTTCCATGTTTGTTACCTTCGGGAATGCTTGGCTGATGAAGAAAGCGTCATTCCTCTATCCGAGTTAAGAGTGGACGAAGGTAACCGTTGTGTAGAAGAACCCGACCCTATATTAGAAAGGAAGTCTAAGAAGTTGCGTCACAAGGAGATCGCTATGGTCAAGGTGCAGTTCAGGCATCATCGTGGGGCCAACGTGACGTGGGAAGCCGAGGAGGATATGAAGCAGAGATATCCTCATCTGTCCTTGTAGTTGAGATTTCGGGGACGAAATCATTTCTAAGAAGGGGAGGATTGTAACACCTTGAATTTTCAATCTTATGAAAAACTCCTCGTATATATCTATATTCTTATGTTGGGGATTAGGGTTCTTTGAGAGAAATCAAGGAAGAAGAAGGGGCATCTATTCTGGTCTGCAGGGCGCACGGGTCATGCCCTTTTCTTCACAAATTCAGCACGGATCGTGCTTGACCACAGAAGCTTTGGCACGGGTCGTTCCATTTCCTTCACTAAAGCAACACGGTTCGTGCTAAGCATCGACAGAAACAACACAGACTATTTAATGAGTTTCAGCCCCAAATTCATTATTTCACATTTCATCCTTTCTTTCTTTCCAAGTTTCTCTCCCAACCTTCTCCCTCTTCATTAACTCCATCTTAGGGTTTATTCCAACCACCATCCCTTCCATTGATTGCTAGAGTTAAGAGCATCATCCAAGGTTTCAGTTTGGAAGATCCATCTCCATCTCCATCTTCTCCAAGGGGTCAAGACATAGGTTTTTGGGTTTTCTTCCAAAACCTACTTGGTGAGTTCCTACTATCTTTTCTAAACTTTATACATGTCAAAACTCATATTTTGAGCTCCTATAAACCTCCTTGATTTTGGATTTACAATAATCATATTTTGACCTAACTTGAGTTTTTAGGAGATTTTAGGGTTCTTGCTAAGTTTTGTAAAAATGAAGGACTCCATTGGTTATGTGTTAACATAAAGTATATCTTACACATTTATGGTGAAGTACTTGAAAGAATATGTGTAATCTCATTTTATGAATTTAATTCTTATCAACAGTTAAAGTTGGAAAATGCATTTTTGGAAGTAAATGTTGATGGAAGCTATATGTTTAGCTTTGGTTAGTCACAAATGTAATTGTGACAAGTCTAGACTATCACTAGTGGATCCCTAGGTGTTGAGTCGGCTTATATATATATATATATATTTTGGGATGTTTTTCCCCATTGTAGCTATGGATGCATTTGATCCTCGGAGGCCCTTTGGTACGGTTATGTGGGACCGATTACTAGCCATGAATCATAATGTAGTCATAGTGCACGAGTATGACTTGGTTTCCTCGGGTGCCCTCCCTCACATCTTAGTACGGACCGACGTTGTTCGTGGCCATGGATTCCAAGTATTTAGCTCATAACTCGGAATTGTAGCTTACTCGGTGTTCCGCTACACTCCTTAGTAAATCGGGTATCCCTCGTCATCGCAAGATGAATTTTGGACCGAATAGTCCTTACATGGCAAAGATTTAATTTATAAACTCATTGCTTTTGCAAAGATTTCCTTTTTATTACAATTGTTTGTATTCCTTTAAAATATAAACTGCATGTTCTCACTAGGCTTTAAGCCTAATACTTTTTCTTAAATGATGTGTATAACAGGTTCCTTTAGCGGTGGGTTGCCAAGGGCTTGAGTGACGAGCATAGCCTTGAAGCATTTTTTTTATTGCTAGTATTTGGTGTTAGAGGCATTTGAATTAGTTCCATATTTTGGTGATCCTTGGGTTGACAACCGATGTAATCTAGATAGGTTATGTTTAGATTAGTTTGTTGTCAATTATCAATTACGTTCACAGGTTTTTGTAAATGCCTTATACATTTACCCATTTTGGGTGGTTTATTCAAAATACAAACGTTATATTGCCAAATTTCCAAAATTTTAATTTACTCTAAATTTTAGGGTGTTACACCCTCATTCAATAAATGATACAAACCATTAATTGATAAAAAAAAAAGATTTTTAGTGTGTCGTACTTGCCACCTCATGCTCCTTGATTTTTCCTTAAATATATATAAATTTTTATAAATACATATAGATTTTGTTGGTTTTAACATAAGAAGATTGGATAATACTCAATTCTTAGGGTGACACATCATTTGTTAATCTTTCATCTTCTCATCAATGCGGATAACAAAACCCAACCACAATTCAAGATCGAAAAATAATCAAATATATGAGTGCCAAATGACTCGTTATGGTTTTTTTACTTATATATATATATATATATATATATATATATATATAGATAGATAGAGAGAGAGAGAGAGAGAGGTGTGTTCAAATGCAACCCTTTTTAATGGTGCAACCCCATGCAACCCACCTATCTACCACTCATTTTGTTTTCACCTTTTTAATTAAAAAAAGTGAAAATAAAATGAGTGGTAGATAGGTGGGTTGCATGGGTTGCACCATTAAAAAGGTTGCACAATAACTCACCCCTCTCTCTCTCTATATATATATATATAGAGAGAGAGAGAGGGGGGGTGTTTTAATTGGAAACCACATTTGTTTTGTAAACTATTTAACCCATTTTCTAATCGTAGATTTCATTTATCAAGGGTCAAGATGTATTTGAGTTATTTATGTTAATAAAAAGAGTAAATTACACCGTTGGTCTTGTGGTTTGCTCAAAATCTGGACATGGTACCTATTTTGAAATAATTACACCAGGGATCCCTGTGGTACGCATTTTATCACATTCCGGGTCCATATCGCTAACGCCGTCCATAACCTCACCTTTACCCCTCACACGTGCCTTGCACGAGAGGGGTAAATTAGACTTTTTGCCTTTCCCTCTCTTTTGTACCTGCCATAAGTCATCATGCGCCGATCTTTCTTTCACCTCACGTCCCTTAAGCTTCTTCTTCAATCTCCATCTTTATCGACTCCAAGCTTCTTAATCAAACCATTCTGATCGGACAAAGAACTTTACGACCGAGGTTTAATGGTGGGAGGACAGTGGCAAGTTCGTACCAACACGGATACGATTGATTATCTTGAAATTTATGGTAAGTGAATCAAATGTTGAATGAAAATGCTTTCAAACATTCATAATATATTTGATTTGATCTTTATTAAAAACATTTTTTACAGATATCTATCCAACCCTGTTACATTGAAGCTATATCATGGAGGGTTTTTTCACAAAGTCACCTGGAAGGGTGTATATTCAAGGTAAAATGCACTACATTGACTTGGTTGATACAAACGAGTTCTCAGTTCTTGAGTTGGAATCAATTGTGGAAACATTAGGGTATCCAACATCTATCCCTACCTTTTACCATTTCAATGTTCTTGGTTAAATCTTAGATTATGGTTTAAAAGCTCTAGGTAATGATAATGATGTTAGAAGTTTTTTGAAATATGTTGGTACTAGCTAAGTATTCGAAATATATATAGAACAATGGAAACTAACTGTGGATACTTATTTAAGAAGTCCTGGGGCTAGTAGTAAAAAAGAACTACCCGAAGACAACTCACCAGAAATGAATAGGTGTAAGAAAAAGGTAGTACCAGCTCAACAACATGTGAAGGCAAAAAAGAAACTATGTCTAGAATGGGTAGATGAAACTGAAGTGGTTGACCATGAGAAGGGGACTGATGTGGTTGATCATAGGGGGCATAGATGCAATTGATCAAGACAAGGCGACTGAAGGTGTTGATCAAAATAAGGGTAAGGGGAATGATCAGGTTGAGGGGATTGATATAAACAACCTTTTTGAAGAGAATAATCAAAATCAGGGTAAGGGGAATGATCAGGGTGAGAAGATTGATCTAAACATGCCTGATATCAATGCAAATGAAGTTTTTGATGGTTTTGATCCTTTTGATGGGTGTTTCCATTGTAACACCCTTAAATCTGGAAATAACAACTAAAATAAAATTTCTAATTTCACCAATAAATGATTCCTCTACAAACATAATTTAATATTTAACCTCCACTACACACATACATTCTATACGTACAATCTATAATACGGACGGGTGCTACTAAAACCCAATCGTAGTCAATATCTCCAAACCGCGGAAGACTTCACCAACCACTTACACTTGCACAAAGCTAAGGCTCAACTCTTCATATCTGCTACAACCCAACCCCCATATGGAACCTGATGCACATGCCGACATATAAAAAGGTTAGGCTTAACGCCTAGTGAGCTCAAGAGTTTTACATAAGTAAACACATTTAAGATAAGGAACTTTACTTAAAATCATGACCTTTCAATTGATGCACTTTAAAACGTTGAAACAACTCCCTTCCAATGTCATGTACTTTCAAAGATGAACACTTCATTTCAAAACATGCTTTATAAATTGATGCAACTTAACTAGCTTGAAACATGACTCATCATCAAATCATGTATATCGTACGTCCGAAAACATGGACACTAGGTCCAATACTCACGCGACCGTAAAGACCCAATGACAATAGAATAAGACGTCCTTAATTCAAAATACTGATAGCCAACAACGGGGGAGACCCGTATCCGTTGAGAGTGGAGGAAACACATAAGTATACCACCCATGCAACGTTAATCGCATGACACCTCCCGACATCACAGCCCAGTGCCCCTACGACTCCTTTACAAGTGTCACCCCAAGTCAGTTGACCTTGATGGATCATTCCGAAGAACTACATCCCGAAGGCCCGACACACTTAAAGACTACCTCCCAGGAATTACTTCAAGCGGCGGAGGTCCTAGAGCCTACTATTCCGGTAGCACTAGCCGACACAACCCTCCTAGCAATCACTTATAAAGTTTCTAGTCATAAAACATGGGTACCGTAGTTCAACCCCTCAATACCCAATTGACCATTCCAAAACAGACTGACTCACGTGCCTATGGATCAATTGCAACACAGTCTAACCTTCCCGGACTAAACATGAATGACCAAAGCACTCGAGTTCGTAACCAACCTCAATTCACATCACAACGCATTAATACGTACGTCATAATTGGACTCTACATTGAGCCATATAAAACCGGACAAGTGTCCTCGAGACTCCTTTAAAACGACATCGAGCCAAAATGCTCAAAACCTCTTTTGACCAAAGATTACGTTTTGCAAGTAATAAACTCACTCAACCCATACTATGAAATCACATGCTCCAAAAAACTCGAATGGACTCAACACAGTTTCAGTCGGGTCAAAAGGTTTTCTAAACAGATTTAGGCTCCTTATCCTTTCAAAACGTCCCATAACACAAAATTGAACCTTTTACCCCAAACAACACTAAAATTCATTTTAACCAAAAAATCTCATGTATACAATAAGTTACCAAACACACCCATTTATGACTCATTTATCAAAATGCCCAAAATCACAATAATGTGTGCTACACAGGTTTATAAAGTTAAATACTTTCAAAATAACCAAACTGACCAGCATTTAACAATTTCATGTAAAATGTAAAATACTTTGAAATAACCATTTTGGCATGTACACCATTTTCACAAATTCAACTTGAACTCACCTTGCTAGATTTAGGATAAAGATTTTACCCACTTAGAGCTTTCTTGAATAACTTGAATCTTCAATCCAAATCTTCCAAAACCTAGATCCACAAGTTTCCAACCATAAATAATCATATTCAACTATATGGAATCGTTCCCCAAACATCTTGTATCAAAATCTCCATTTTGGCCAAAAACCTAATTTTGACCCAAAACTCCCAAAATTATCCAAACCAAAATTTAGAGAAATCAAACACTAGGAAACCATCAATGAAGCATTTATAACTTATTTCATGGTTTAGAAATGGAAGGAATACACTTACCACTTAGGTTTTGATGAAAACCTAGAAAACCCAAAAATTCTTGAAGATGGAGGTGGTGATGATGAACTCCTGACCTTTGATTCCAATCCATCACCAAATACTCTTAAATATTCCCAAAACTAACAATCTATCCTTGAAAAGCTCTCAAATACGAAACCATAGCAAAAAGAATCTCCTCAAACGGAGTTGTGGTGAAGGAGATATGAGGAAATGAGAGAAAAGTCGGATTTGAGTGAGATTCACAGCGCAGATGCTCGCGGGCGCGATCAATATGTTGTGTGGGCGCGAGTGATGGGAGTGGCAGCGAGCATTTTTCTGCGTGGGCGCGAGCTGTGGTACTTCCGACCAAACATATGCCCGAACACTGTTTTGGTCATAACTTCTTCGTTATAGATCCATTTTCGCTCCGGAAAGAACCGTTGGACTCGTAATTGAATCCTTCATCTATCAAGACTATAAAACCAAAGATTCAAGCCCAAAATCAAATATCTTATTTTTTTAATATATCAGTTTATGTTTTAACTTGAAGTGATACTTTTCGAAAATCGGGGTGTTACAATCCTCCCAACCTTAAAAGAGATTTCATCCTCGAAATCTGGAACCACCAAGCACCCAACATTACACTTGGAAAGATCGATTGGTTACCTATCCTAAAAAGATGCCTTCATGAAACTTCACCTCATATACAAACACGATTACATTCTGGTTGAGGTTTTCACTGAGTTTCTCATAACGTGCCATCGCCAACTCAACCTCAACTTTCCATATAACTCACCCAAATAGGGATGAACGTTGAGTTTTGGATTAATCACATTCTTAACATTAAATCTGGGTTGCCTTCCAACCTTATGTTGCTCATATTACCTCAAGAGTAACTTACGACTTTATTCCGTCATTCCCACCAAGAATACCCCAAGGCAAACCTATCCTTTAGATACCTCTAACTACAATGCATCAAGGTCTCCTCAATAATCGATTTGTACTTAAAGTCTATCTCGACATTCCCACCAAATGTCTCCAATAAACCTTACCACCAAAGAGTTATCGTCCTTCAACGAGATTTTCTAACGACTAGTTTGGCCTAAACCGACACAACCTTTAAATCCGTTCCTCAAAGATGACCCAGACACAATGTCTGCAAGGGCTCTCACACTTCCATAGACCCAAGCATTGTGTTTCCACCAAAAACATACCATTACGCTCTACAGATAGTCGATTATCCCAAACCCCATGGTTACACAATTCTAATACTGCTTTCAATCATTGCCCGATGAATCAACAAAAGCCTTGACGATTACCGAAACACCAATGATTGATTCTTAATTAACAACATCTAATCTCCTTAAGGTTACCACTTGTCCTGCAGACCCACCAGATCTAACAGAAGTAGATTGAAGCATCCCAACAGTTATTGTCCTCAGAATCGAGCGTCGACATCTAACCTCGGAATGGCCATCTGGCAACGTGGGTATACCACCCAAACATTTTGCTCCCGAATTGCAATGTCGAATAAAGTTGACACCTACTCATGACACTAAAATTCAACTCTTACATATCCAACAAACGAATCACCATATTTCCTTTATTCCGGAAGACTCAACTGAATGGCACACATCTGACCCATACATGATGTCGAAATTCAACCCATACATTCATATCCAACCATAAGCAAGCAACCACACAATACTTTAACCCAACGGCTTACCGAAACAGAAAGATCACCACTTAAATACTGGAAGAATGCATAAATCTAATACATCAATTATTCATACGTGCACTGATCCATAAAACTGAAATTCAAAATTCAAAACTAACCACAAGTCAGCTCATCCGATGCTCCAAATCCTAAGGACTCCTTTAGCCCTTAATCACGATTCCTATCACAGGAGGGTTTAAATCTATAGTCTCTCTTGAGTTCAAGGTTTATCAAACTAATATGCCAATTTGAAATTTTATAAAACTTCTAAATGCAAAAGATTTATAACAATTAGTCGTACGAATAAAAATTCACTACCGTTCACTCGGTAGGTGTACATAGTAGTCACAAACGTCACACACATAAAACTATTTCGAAAAGCATTTGATCAATATTTACGTTAATAAAACGGTAACAAAAGATGCACAACAAAATTTTCAAACGGACTGCAATGGTCTTAGCATGCATCGATTTATATTATGCATATGAAAATAATTTTCTGTACTATAACATGTGCAATAAAAGTTTGTATAACTCCAAAAGGAAATTTCACAACTTCATCTTAAAAATCTTTTTCCTTTAAAAACGCAAAACATCGGAGGATAAAATCTCCAACAAGGCTCATATACGTCTATCTATTTTCCTCGAATTTAACAACACGGTAGGAACGCAAATAAAATTTTAAATCTAGTTCAAATGTTGGGCGGCACAGGTAAGACGCACATGCCCAAAGCAGTAACTATGACGTCATACAAACCGATAATTCATTTAATGCATTGCAGAAAATTTCTAACAGTAAAATCAATAACTGAAATAACATAAATCCTTCATATGCTTATTCACACCAACAACACTACTTAATCCAAATGCAAACGGTGTATAACGAGTAGCAATTGTGTAAAATCCGAAAGAGGAAAACACAAGATTTTGAAACCTCCCAAGATAGCAAATGGGATGACATTTATTAGCAAAACCCATAAATTAATGCACGCAATGATGCATATACACATGTTCCAAAATTTATCCACGCGGCGCAAAAGTCGTACGATAAGACATCATAAAACCCAACTGAAATTTCATAAAACTCATTAACGCTAAAATCAAGCGGTGTCAAAATTTTCATTTCCCAAAATAAAATATAAAACGACAACAAGTCCAAAAGTGTTAAAATTCTAAAACCACTACGTACAATAAAGTGACCCTTTTCAACAAAACTATCATGAGACACGACGCTCAATAAGCCCGTAAATTTATACTCAATAAAATTTTAAACACACGCAATCCGAAGTACACTCACGCGCCCATAACGTCGCAAAACAATATTCCATAAAATTCAACGCGACTCATACAGATCCAAAATCCCCATGAAGTTCAGACTCAAAACATGGGAACAACTCTTCCTTTAAAACCTGAACATAGGTGGAGGAGATCCAATGTCAAGGTTAAAAATTCCACAGTTACTTGCCCAATGCCCCATATGGCATTAAAACACGGATCTTATGATGTACCAAAAATAGCGTTAAACACAAAGTAGGGACAGAGAGATTTTCTATATAAATTTGCAATCACATGTAACAAAACCATTCCATGCATGTTTAAGCTCACATTTTAAAATCTGATGAGTGTTAAATGTTTTACCAAAACTTTGTGAAGTAACTCACTTTATGCCTTGAGAACATGAGAAACAATTTATGCAAACTTATTTAGAAATAAATTTCGTGCATGGATTTGGTCGGCACACAACATCTTAGGACTATGATTCTCAATTCATACTATTGCCATCCGGATGCATCGAACATCTTAGAGCAACAATCTCACTAATTCGGTTAATTTCCATTTTCTCCTCGAAATAGAATTGGTTTAACAACTTATAGTTCTAATCCAACCAATAATTCTGACTCAAGATGGTCAACTTAATTTATTCATCGCACTTAATTATCACTCCAAAGTGACATTACTATAAACACCAACCCTTCCTTAGACTACTCACTTAGAAACTTTCTCACTACCCCAACGATCATCATACCCAGGTAGTTCAAGTATACACATGTAGCATGTAGGTTCACCATAACACTAGCCAGGTGCCATTGTGAACGTACCGTACATGATCATCCTTGCGACCCTCGACAAGTTTTCCATTTCTAGCGACTCGATCAAACCCCAAGATATCTTATCGTAAGGTGTCAAATGTGCAATTTCACCTTCAATCACTTATAAGAACGCAAGTTTGAGTCTAGGCATCCTACGATCAATACATAATTCTCTCAAACTTAAGCACTGATACCAACTTGTAACACCCTAAAATCTGGAAATAGCAACTAAAATAAAATTTCTAATTTCACCAATAAATGATTCCTCTACAAACATAATTTAAGATTTAACCTCCACTACACACATACATTCTATACGTACAATCTATAATACGGACGGGTGCTACTAAAACCCAATCGTAGTCAATATCTCCAAACCGCGGAAGACTTCACCAACCACTTACACTTGCACAAAGCTAAGGCTCAACACTTCATATCTGCTACAACCCAACCCACATCTGGAACGTGATGCACATGCCGACAAATAAAAAGGTTAGGCTTAACGGCTAGTGAGCTCAAGAGTTTTACATAAGTAAACACATTTAAGATAAGGAACTTTACTTAAAATCATGACCTTTCAATTGATGCACTTTAAAACGTGGAAACAACTCTTTTCCAATGTCATGCACTTTCAAAGATGAACACTTCATTTCAAAACATGCTTTATAAATTGATGCAACTTAACTAGCTTGAAACATGACTCATCATCAAATCATGTATATCTTACGTCCGAAAACATGGACACTAGGTCCAATACTCATGTGACCGTAAAGACCCAATGACAATAGAATAAGACGTCCTTAATTCAAAATACTAATAACCGACAACGGGGGAGACTTGTATCCGTTGAGAGTGGAGGAAACACAGAAGTATACCACCCATGCAATGTTAATCGCATGACACCTCCCGACATCACAACCCGGTGCCCCTATGACTCCTTTACAAGTGTCACCCCAAGTCAGTTGACCTTGATGGATCATTCCGAAGAACTCCATCCTGAAGGCCTGACACACTTAAAGACTACCTCCCAGGCATTAATTCAAGCGGCGGAGGTCCTAGCGCCTACTATTCCGGTAGCACTAGCCGACTCAACCCTCCTACCGATCACTTGTAAAGTTTCCGGTCATAAAACATGGGTACCGAAGTTCAACCTCGCAATACCCAATTGACCATTCCAAAACAGACTGACTCACGTGCCTATGGATCCATTGCAACACAGTCTAACCTTTCCCGACTAAACATGAATGACCAAAGCACTCGAGTTCGTAACCAACCTCAATACGCATCACAGCGCATTAATACGTACGTCATAATTGAACTCTACATTGAGCCATATAAAACCGGACAAGTGTCCTCGAGACTCTTTTAAAACGACATCGAGCCAAAATGCTCAAAACCTCTTTTGACCAAAGATTACGTTTTGCAAGTAATAAACTCACTCAACCCATACTATGAAATCACATGCTCTAAAATACTCGAATGGACTCCAAAACAGTTTCAGTCGGGTCAAAAGGTTTTCCAAACAGATTTAGGCTCTGTATCCTTTCAAAACGTCCCATAACACAAAATTGAACCTTTTACCCCAAACAAGACTAAAATGCCTTTTAACCAAATAATCTCATGTATGCAATAAGTTACCAAACACACCCATTTATGACTCATTTATCAAAATGCCCAATATCACAATAATGTGTGCTACACAGGTTTATAAAGTTAAATACTTTCAAAATAACCAAACTGACCAGCAGTTAACAATTTCATGTAAAATGTAAAATACTTTAAAATAACCATTTTGGCATGTACATCGTTTTCACAAATCAACTTGAACTCACCTTGCTAGATTTAGGATAAATCTAGATTTTATCCACTTAGAGCTTTCTTGAAGAAACTTGAATCTTCAAGCCAAATATTCCAAAACCTAGATCCATAAGTTTCCAACCATAAATAATCATATTCAACTATATGGAATCGTTCCCCAAACATCTTGTATCAAAATCTCCATTTTGGCCAAAAACCTAATTTTGACCTAAAACTCTCAAAATTATCCAAACCGAAATTTAGAGAAATCAAACACTAGGAAACCATCAATGGAGCATTTATAACTTATTTCATGGTTTAGAAATGGAAGGAATACACTTACCACTTAGGTTTTGATGAAAACCTAGAAAACCCAAAAATTCTTGAAGATGGAGGTGGTGATGATGAACTCCTGACCTTTGCTTCCAATCCATCACCAAATACTCTTAAATATTCCCAAAACTAACAATCTATCCTTGAAAATCTCTCAAATACGAAACCATAGCAAAAAGAATCGCCTCAAACGGAGTTGTGGTGAAGGAGATATGAGGAAATGAGAGAAAAGTCGGATTTAAGTGAGATTCACAGCGCAGATGCTCGCGGGCGCTCAATATGTTGTGTGGGAGCGAGCGATGGGAGTGGCTGTGAGCATTTTGCTGCGTGGGCGCGAGCTGTGGTACTTCCGACCAAACATATGCTCGAACACTGTTTAGGTCATAACTTCTTCGTTATAGCTCCGTTTTCGCTCCGGAAAGAACCGTTGGACTCGTAATTGAATTCTTCATCTATCAAGACTATAAAATCAAGGATTCAAGCCCAAAATCAAATATCTTATTTGTCTTTAATATATCAGTTTATGTATTAACTTGAATTGATACCTTTCGAAAATCGGGGTGTTACATCCATGAACCCATATTTGAGGAAGATCATGCACAAGAAGTAGGGTCAAAGGTTCAGGGTGGTGCTGAAGCTAAGAATGGTGAGGGAGTTGAGACTAGTGATGAAGATGGGGATGATACTATAGTTGATGAAGGCAACATACATCCTGAGTTTGAAGTGGATGGTGAAAACTTATGTGGAAACTCATAAATGCATGCAATATAGAACAATCAGAGCTTATACAACAAGCTTCTTGTCCCAACAGAACTCACAAACATTGGTGACTAATCCAGATGTTCCTGTTAGAGATATCCAAGTGGATATGTAGAGAAAATATGAGTTGAAGGTGTCAAAGATGAAATCTTTCAGAGCAAAGACATTAGCAATGAATAAGCTACGTGGAGATTATGTAGATCAATACACCGATTTGAGGGATTACATATGTGAGGTGCAAAGAACTAATTCAGATACCACTGTGAAATTAGAGGTTGAATCTGCAAGTGGCCCTTCAAGTTATACAAGGAGATTCAAGCGTATATACTTTTGTCTAGGGGCATTGAAGAGGGGTTTTAAAGCTGGTATGAGGGAATTCCTTGGACTTGATGGTGCTTTTATGAAGGGACCTTATCCAGGTCAAATCTTGTCTGCAGTTGGGATTGATCCCAACACTGGGATTGATCCCAACACTGGGATTGATCCCAACACTGGGATACACCCTGTTGCTTATGCAATAGTTGAGGCTGAGACCACATCTTCATAGTCATGGTTTTTAGATTGCTTGGGGGATGACTTGGATTTGGATGCCAGATCCAACTTCACATTTATAACTGATAGACAAAATGTATTCATGATTTGTATGCAGTTGATTTATTTATCCAATTTCACATTAGAACTAACATTTACTTAATGGCACAGGGTGTAATTCCTGCAATATCAAAGGTGTTCCCATGTGCAGAGCACAAATTATGTTTGAGACATGTTCATGAAAACATGAAACTACAATCGAGGGGGAAGCAATACAAGGACCTACTATGTAAGTGTGCAGCAACAACTACACCACAACACTTCAAGAGGGCAATGGATCAAGTTAAGGGGGTGAGTGTTGAAGCATTTACTTGGCTAAATCAGATCCCCCCAAAACACTGGACCAGAGCATATTTCACAGGTATATATAATGGTTATGGTCACTGTTTTGAAATATGGCACTGTGTTTGTGTGAAAGATATAACTGTTTTTTCATGATGGTCACTGTTTTTTTCAATATGGTCACTGTGTTTACATTGTTAAGCATCTTTCCAGGCAGAAGTCACACAAATGTGCTATTAAACAACATTTGCGAGGTGTTCAATAGGAAACTTTTGGAAGGGAGGGACAAACCAATAGTGACAGCACTGGAGTATATACGTCAATACTTGATGAAGAGGATAGTTACTGTTCAGAAGGTCATTGTTGTAGTTGATGGACCTCTTACACCTACTGCAACCAAAATGTTGGAAGCCATAAAGAAAGAAGCATTACATTACAATGTACTTTGGGATGGAGAGAACAAATATCAGGTTAGTGGCCCATCGAATTGAGCTACTGATTTATCCCCCAAAATTCGGTGTTCAAGTTCGAGAGACAGAAAAGACTGAAGCTTCTATGTGCTCAAAGAATTATGGATTTTTGACATATTCCAGGGCCCAATGCTTACCGTCGTTTCTCTCTCTCATTTTGGTCCATTTTATGTCATATATTACTGTCATGTTATTTTATCATCTGCAGCTATACCAGATTTGGATGCCTAACATCATCTATGTTACTGTCATGTTATTTTATCATCTGCAGCTATACCAGATTTTGGTCCTAATTGGTGCTTTTAACGGTCACGGAGTCTTAATTGGTTCCAGGTATGGTTTTGCCTTTGGAAGTCAGAATTGAATTTTTGTGTGCTCAAAGATGTCTGAAGTCTGACCTTTCAAATAACTGAATCTAGATTAAAGTCACGTCGTGTACCCGACCAACGGACGGGTATAACACTAGTTAGGATGGATGAAATCATGCTGTTTCAGAGACGAAATCAATTTTGTAATAGCCCAGAAATGGGGACAACAAAAACTTTCCCAAAAACAGAAAAGTGGTATTTAAAATATGCCAAAGCATTGAGCCTCCCAAAAATGGGGAAATGAATAATCACCTGTTAAATACAAGTTGTAATTCTATGTAATTGGAAATGACAACCTAATAATCTAACCTCACGTGAAACAAGATTACAGTTCGGGTGTCACCCAAAACTTCCAAAATTAAAGGTCTTCAATATGTAGGTGTCCCAAAAATCACTTTCCCAAGCTCACTCTATTCCCGTCTAAGCCTTTTTATAGTTGGTGCCGCTATAACTTGAGATACACATCGATACCAAACAAGTGTTTGGCCAAAAATCCTAGCGAGATTGAACAAGCAACAATAATTAGATTATATAATATGTGCATAACAGTTTGTTAAAAACAATTCCATATGTGAAGTCAATGGGGGAGATCCATAGCACCAATCGAGTTCCACCAAAAGACTCGATACACCTTGATGCCATGCTACCATGAGCGACACCCAAAAGGGCCGACACATTCAAGAACTACAACAATAGCATTACCCCGAATGGCGGAGGTCTAGGTACATACCTTGGCACCCAAGACTATATCCTCCTAGTGTTTACTGACTTGGTTCATCAAACAATACCATTATTAGGCCATAAAGCACATTATTCCACGTGAAGTGCATACAATACCCATCATAGGTAAACCAATATGGTTTAAGTACTACATACATCATGTATGAGGTTCAATTAAGACTTCTACATGTTTCAAGTCCATACAATGCACATATCCTCACATGAGATGTATCCAAATATTGTTAATACCATTTCTATGCTTGCTTACTTCATATCAAATACCAAGACAAACCCATGATCACTCATGTGTAATGTAAAGTCATTTATTCACATTAGGTCAAAACCCCAACACATAGGTTATTTCTTCAAATTAGCTAATATCTAGATAACTATATAAATATGACATCCTTTGTGTTTTGAAACCGTCACTAACATCATTTTTATTCCAAATGTTCCATAGACTTTAACCTTATAAGCATAAGCATCATATCATACATGGTAGTTATTACAAGAAAAATTACAATAATAATAACAAGGAACATGTAGTGATGTGTATCTAGTTTAACAAAAAGGTTTAGGAACTTACCTCCTACGTTTTTAGCCAAAAACCTAGAAAAGAATGTAGAACCCTAGAAGTTGTAGAAGATGAGGTCTTGAAGCTTCCAAGCTTGATTGAGTGCCTTAAATGCTTCCTAAATGAGTCTAGAAGAGACTTTAATGCATCAACCGGAATCTTTGAGTAATAAATGAAGAGAGTGGGTAACGAGAAGAGAAAATCGCCCCCAAGAGCTCCCAAATCGAACCCTAATATGATTTTGTTGAAAAGTGGAGAAAAATCGAGGAGGAAATGTTTTTATACGACAAGCCCCCGCATGCGAGAGTGCCATGCGATTTTGCCATCCGGCATTGTCGCTAGGCACAATCGCGAGACTCCCCCCCGCTTCGCGGTACAATCTTGGCGATTGTGATAGGCAAGAGTGCCCCATGGCACAATCACGGTAACAAACACTCTGGATGTACCAAATCTCACTAAACCCTAGAGACTTTGCCCAACAACCTTGAGAAAATGCTACTATCGCCGAACTTTGGTTCATGATCACAATCCAAGACTTATTCACTCTAAGTAACAACCAATAATTGAGATAAGAAAATTTCAAATGTTTCTTACTTGCATAGAATTTTCCGGGCGTTACAAATTTCATCTTTTAGGGTCGTATGAAAAGCGAAGGTCTGGAGTGAAAAATAAGTGAAACTATTTTTTACAACTGGGACATTGGGAGAAAGATTTCCCAAAGTTGAAGAAAAAGCAGGTGACGGAAGTGGGTTCATCCACAACGATGAACTATGAGTCACTTTGTAGCACATCGGGAATCAATGGTTTTGACCAATACAGGGTGTTGGATTATGGGGCGTCATTTCACAAGACTCCCGGTAGAGTTTGTTTCTCTTCGTTCAAAGCCAAGTAAGGGAGAAACATTTTAATGGGTAACAATGAGGCTTACAAAGTTATGGGTATCGTGTTGGCGCAGATTCGCATGTTTGACGATGTCGAATGCACTATTTCTGATGTACGATACGTGCCATCCATGCCGCAGTCACTTTTGTCGATCGAACAAACTGTGAAACTCGTTTGTAAGGCAACTTTTGTTGACGGAGGTGTTAATATTTCCAAAGCCACTTTGATTATCATTAAGGGAGTAATGGAGATGAATAGCTTGTCTATGCTATCGGGGCAAGTTGTGAAGGCTGAAGCAAACGTTGGAGTTGATAGCTCGAAGAGCTTGGATGCGACAAGATTGTGGCATCTTCGGTTGGGTCACAATTCAGAGAAGAATCTTGATATCCTTTACTGAAGAAAATTGATTTCGTCCAACAATTTGAGTTCGCTAGAGTTTTATATAGATTGTGTACAAGGAAAGCAAACAAAGGTTTCGTTCAATACGGGTAAGCATACATAGCAAGGTGTTCTTGACTATGTGCATTCCGATGTTTAGGGCCGACAAGTTTCTTGTCTCTTAGTGGTTATCATTACTTTGTATCTTTCATTTATGACTTCTTAAGAAAGTGTTGGGTGTATGTGATGCAGAATAAGTCAAATACTTTTGGAAAATTCAAGGTTTGGTTAGCTATCGTTGAGAACCAAACGGGTCGAAAAATAAAGATTTTGCGTTTCGATGACATGGAGAATACAAGGATATGGAGTTCCTTAAATTTTGCTCATTGAGGGGTATTTAACACCACTTCATTACACCCGATGATCTTCAATCAAATGGGGTTCCAGAAAGGATGAATCGTACCTTGTTGGAGAATGTAAGATGCATGCACATTACTACAGGTCTTTCCAAATGGTTTTGGTTCGAGGCACTATCCACCGCTGTTCACATAGTAAACCGAATTTCGTACTTGACAGTTGGCGGGAAAATCCCCGAAGATATGTGGAGAGGAATGAAAAATTTATGTTTAAGTTACTTTAGAGTTTTTGGTTTGCTATATTATGCTCACCAAAAAGGGAATGACAAGTTGGAGCCTTGTGCTAACTAGGGTGTCTTACTTGGTTATCCGGAAGAGATTAAGGGGTATCAAATTTTGTTGCACGAGACTAAGAAGATTATTCATTCTCGACATGTGTGACTTTTGATGAGTCACATTTCTTCAAGGCAAAGACCTCGACTGTTGAGGCTTCTAATACTGAGGGTGTTGTTGATCCCGAGATTCCGGAACCTACCCGTCGTGAGGGGTCTATTGTTACCTGATGCATCCTTATCGATCCTCCTCCTATACCACAACCCATAGAGGTTGTTAGAGAACCAACCATTGAAAGGGTTAATGAATATAATGGTTCACCTTTGTCATTTTCCAACGCTCATGTTGATAATTTTGATGTTAGGGAGAATTCGAATCAAGGTGGAGCCATTAACCAAGAAGTTCACGGATATGAGAATGTTCGGAGGAGACAACTCACTCGGCATGCTCCTACGAAATATGGAGACTAGTTGTATGCTTGCTTGAGCTTTAGTGAACAATTTGATCAAGTTCTTAGTGTAGGCCTGAAGGATCCTTATGACTATGAAGATGTTATGATGGCATCTTATAGCGAGTTATGGCTTGGAGCTATGAAATAAGTGATGCAATCGTTGGAGAAATACCAAACTTTGTCTTTCGTACCACCATCGAAAAGAACCGTGCCATAGGTTGCAGATGGATTTTCAAAGTTAAGAATTACGTGTGATACAAGGCTAGACTGGTAGCCAAGGATTTCTCACGAAGAAAGGGGATTGAATATGATTTTTTCCCCGGTCATGGGACACACTTTATTTCGTGTCTTGTTGTCGACAGTCGTGGTGAAGACTAACGTCCTCCATAATTGAGTTAGACGAAGAAGTATACATTGAGCAACCAAAAGGTTTTGACGCACAGGGAAAAACTGATTGGGTTTGAAAGCTATACAAGTCATTATATGGCTTGAAATGGTCGCCACGACAATGGTACAAGAGGTTTGATTCTTTTATGTTTTCAAACCACTATGATAGATGTGTAAAAGATATGTATGTTTATGTTAAATGTGTTAAGGATGTTTACACTTATTTACTATTGTACGTTGACGATATGTTGATTGCTTCTAAAGATAAACAGGAAATCGACCAACTTAAAAAGAAGTTGAACTGTACCTTCGAAATGAAGGATCTTAGATAAGCAAAAAATATTTTGGGTACAGAGATCACTCGAGATTGAAAGCTGAAAAACTTTGAAGTTAACCCAAATGGAGTACAACCGTAAGGTTTTGAGACGGTTCGAAATGGAAGGTGCAAAGAAAACTCTATACCCATGTCTTTACACACAAAGTTATCTCTACGTGATTGTCCCTCTCTAAATAAGATCGAGCCCGGATGAGCAAGGTACCCGTATACAAGTGCAGTTGGAAGCATTATGTATGTTGTGGTTAGCAGGTATATGTCTAAACCGAGTAAGGCACATTGGGAAGCCGTCGAAGGCATTTTGAGGTTCTTCTTCTTCTTCTTTCTTTAGTTCTTACTTATAAATGCCTGCAACACTAGTATAGCATCAAAGTTGTTCTTTTATTATCTTATTCCTACTTACTTTCCGTCTTTAAATTAAGTCATGTACTTTCCATCTTTACTTTCATGTCTTTATTTTTAGTACTTTAAGTTCTCGCATTTACTTTCCATGCTTACTTTTAAGTCTTCACTTTTAGTACATTAAATTCCTGCATTTACTTTCCACCATTTACTTTCAAGTCATTTACTTTCATGTATTTAGTTTTAGTACTTTACATTTCTTTGTATTTCATTTATGTAATAAGTAGCTAATTTCATAGTTTGGGTGTGAGACAAATGGTGATGATTTATTTCAGTATTGTTAACTCAAACCCAAATCAAAGTCTTCAAATTCGCCATCTGAAGTTAATCTTTCATCTCGACATCTTGCGACTTAAGATACCTATCTCTGTGGAATACGATAATTGGTTCTTACCATTTTATTACTTGAAAGACGACATTGGACCACATTTTATACTTGCTTTGGGGTCTAGTTTTCACATGTCTATAGGTGTGTAAAAAGCATTGTCAAGTTTTTGGCGCCGTTACCGGGGATAGTCGTAAATCTATGGTTATTGAGAGACTGAGTCATGTTAAGCTAATTTTTCTACCAACTTTGTTGCTTGTCATACGTTTCCATGTGCTTCCAAGTAACAACTTTTTGAGTTTATATTTTTAAGAATATGGATCCAATGGGACATTCTTTTGGGCCGTATGAACCTATTTTCTATGACTACTGTGACGGAAATCATTTCTCATACAGTTGTCCTTCGAACCTCGAATCCCGTTATTTCATGGGAGATAGTAATTGGGATACCTCATACCTCAAATCTTACACTCAATCATGGGAGGATCATCCTAAGTTGTTTTTAAATGGTCAAGATCATGGCATTTTCACATCCCCAATACCTCCCTACCATGATTGGAGTAACACTTACTCAAATACTTTTGACGAATCTTAGGAGGAACGAGTTGATTTTTCTGGGAATTTTAAAGGAGATGATTTTAACAACTCATTTTTACCCCAACACCCTATTTAGAACAAGTTGAAAACTTTGAATCTCTTGAAGCTTTGATGAATGATTTCTTATGCACATAAAAGGAGATGTTATTAACATAACAACCTATGTTGGAGAGATCATTAGTGAGAGTAAAAGACAAAGCCAAATCCTTATACCAAGTGATATTGAAAAATATAAGTGTGTTGGTAAGGATAAGGGTGAGGGTGAGGTTAATACCTTGGAAAATAGTCAAGAGATAGAGAGTTCCGGGGAAGTACATGAGTATTTAAGCAACCCCTCTTCACTTCAAAATAGTGAAGAGGTGCAACAAAATGCCAAGATTGTCATTAACCCGTGCTTTAAATCTGTGCGGAAAGAACATATTATTGTAGATACTACAACATCCCTGCAACAAAGTTGTGTAGAAAATCTTCAAGGTGTTTTGACAAAGGGATATGATGATCAATCCAAAGACTTGAAAAACTTCATAAAATAATGTTCTCTTATTGGTAAGGTAATGTGGAAAACTCTTTGTGGGATGATATGTTCCCTCGTTTGAGCCATCAAAGTCTTGTGTCGTGATCAAAGAGTGAAGCAAGTGGTGAGAAAAGTATATAAACATAAGTGGAAAGAGAAACATCAAGTGTTAAGTTGGTGAATGAGATTAGGCTGAGGAGCATACTGATGTGTTCCTGCAAATTCCACCGTTCCATAAGAAGTTGTCAACAAAAGATTCATGAAATAGGAGAACACCTTGCTAAAAGAAGGAAATGTAGTGTCTGGTGTCGCAACATGCATCACCACCACCACCACCACCACAACCTACTCCATTGGAGTAGGACAGGTTTAATCATGACCCTTTAGTTCCAAACTTTCTTCTTTATTTTTCATTTATTTGAGTCTGAGAAATGTATTTTATTTTAGGATTTTATTTTTACAAGCCAAGTAAGTTGTTCATATTTTCTTAAATGTGTTCATAGCTGTTAGACCAGTATTTAGTTGATAGATTAACACACAAACACAATATAGATCAAGAGATATAAAGATTAGAATAACATACCAATCCCTTGAATAATCAATGAAAACCTTGTGTGTTCTTGACACCTTAAATGTAGGATTAAAGAGAAAACGTACGGCTACTATTTTGAAAATTATCAGAGTTCTAACCTAAAACTAATTAAACAAAACATTAAATACTTAGGCCTAATGCCTAATGGGCTTGAAGGCTTGAGGCCCAATAACTAACAACTATTAACTTATTACATAATAAACCCTCTAACTAACTTTAACATAATTGCAGTTTAAACCCTTAACTCTAACTTTAATCTTGAATACAATTTATGATCCAACAATCTCCCCATTTGGATTCAAAATTAAAAAAAATTTGGCAATTGTCTTCGGGTCTTCACTTTTCTTGAAAACTTCAGAAACAATCTTCATCTTTATCTTTGAAACTTTGAAATCATCAGCAACCTTTATTTCAAACTTCTTGAAATCTTCTTTTTATTCTCCTTCTTTGATTATTCTCCCTTTTTGTATATTCTCCCCCTTTTTGATGAGTGGTGAGAATCATTATCATCAAAACTTTGCAAAACAATCTCCCCCTTTGAATATGGTCATCAATTTAGCACTGTCTTCATGTACGGATCCCTGTGTGGAAATAAGAGCAGTCTCTCCAAATGGGGAAAGTGATTATTTCAATCTTTTCAGATTCAAATAAAATATAAATGGTAACCCTGAATTAACAAATGACTCAGTTAAAATGTTTGTCAGTAACACAAAGTCACTGAGTAACACAAAGTTACTATATAAGGAGCTGATTTTGATGTTGGCTCCCCATGTCTTCCATTCAATCATCGAATAACACATGGTTATCTATGAACGTTCTGACATAAAACAAATTTCTGTGTGCTAGTGCATGTGTATGAAAGAATTAAGCATAGATGATTGCTTTTTCATATAGGCTCAAAATATGTAAACTTGTTGAGACAACAACAAATTATACATAGACTCAATGTGCATGAGAAAGGGTCGAAGGTGGAGAAACTTTCCTTCTTTTTCAATATTAGTATCTTCCAAATGAAGAACCAATAGCATATATGCTGCTTCCCCAGAAAATGTGAAACATTCTCTTTTAGAGAAAAGAATGAGTAGCTGGTGGGGTTGTATGCAAGAGATGGCATGGGCTAGGTGCCTTTTTCAATGATGGTCACCAAAGAATGTGAACCAATTAGATTATGTGGCTGCCTGGCTCAGAAAGTGGTTTGGTGCAGAGTTTAATATTCTTTTACTTTGTTCACTCACCCTCTTTCTTTTAATGCTTACTTCTAACCAATCTCTCTTTTCCATTTTACTCTTCGCACACCAACACTCAAATCTTTTGACCCCTCTCCCCTTAATCACTCAGGGAATACTTCCTGGGTAGGAAACACTGGTTATCATGAATCCATGGAAGTTCTGTTAAGCTCACACACTGAATCCCATGTATTTTCCTAAAAGAACATGTTGTTCAACAGCCATTTGTACATGAAAGCACAAAGAAATACAATTACATGAAGAATAAAAATTTGGAGAAGTCAAAACATAAGATGTTTGACAATGCAATTCCCCCCGTCAAACTAAAAGAGGTTGACAATTAAGCTTATAGATGATTAAGCTCTTTAACAAGTAAGCTCCCCATCAACTTAAAGTTTTTTTTTTAATCAATCATAAAACAGAAAACAGAAAAATAAAGCACTGAAGGGCGGGTTCTAATCAGAAGTGATTAGAAGCCATAGTTACTTTATCCTTGAAGAACGGGTCTTGAACTAAATTATTCAAGAGCCATTATACATATTCTCCGGCGAGAATAGTATATAATCTTTCCCTGAAACATCAGAAAACACATCAGTAAAAGTATAAAACATATAGATCAAGAGATATAAAGATTAGAATAACATACCAATCCCTTGAATAATCAATGAAAACCTTGTGTGTTCTTGATACCTTAAATGTAGGATTACAGAGAAAACGTACGGCTACTATTTTGAAAATTATCAGAGTTCTAACCTAAAACTAATTAAACAAAACATTAAATACTTAGGCCTAATGCCTAATGGGATTGAAGGCTTGAGGCCCAATAACTAACAACTATTAACTTATTACATAATAAAACCTCTAAACTAACTTTAACATAATTGCAGTTTAAACCTTTAACTTTAACTTTAATCTTAAATACAATTTATGATCCAACAATAGCCCCAATACATGACTAGTTTTTTTTATTATCTTTTAACCTACTTTGATTTTTTTGCCATAACTAGTCACTCTATTTTTTGGGACACAATTTATTTTAAACATGCTCTTTATTCTAGGAAAGGATACAAGACATTTGTTCTTTCATCATAGCCATTTGACACCCTTGTTCTCATTAATTCATCCAAAAACAAGATATTGTTTTAAATGAGTTTGTGGGAGGGAAATCCAAAAGAGGCCAAAAGATCAACACAAAAGGAGCAAAGCGTTAAAAAGATGCGTTGTTTTGGATATATTAATAGCACTAAAAATGCTCCATAGGGACAAAGTGCATGTTGTCAACAAAAGAGCAAAAATGCCAAAATGAGCAAAAATTCCAATGTTGAAGCAAAAATGAGAGAAAAGGCTTGCTGAGAAAAAATTGTGCCAAATGAGAATCAGTGTTGGAGAAGTCCTATTGATCCTTAAATAGAGGCAAATTTTTGACATAACAAAAGGAAATGCAGGGGTAGCATATGGTTCATACAAGTGTTTAACATGGTTTTGTGTTTACTTATAATTTATGAAAGGCTATAAATAACATGATCGATAGAACAAATTTACTTTTATTTACACTTATTTCTATGACTTGCATTTTCCTTAAATTAAGTCATTTTTAGTTGTCATTTGGTTTCTTAGGGATGTTAGGACCTAAATGTCCTATGTTTAGAAACTTTTATAAAGTTTTTGTATTTTGTAATTGGGCTTTGGGAATTGCTTAATGGGCTTGGGCTTTACATGTGAATGGGCTAGTATATAAAGTTGTTTGTGAGTTCAATTGTAAGATGAGAGTTTAAGCGCCTAAACTTGTAGAGAGGGAGAGTTTGAATTGTAGAGAGAGAGTCATCTTCTTGAGAGCTTAGAAGATCAAATCTAATATGAGGATGACTAGGGATCCCTCCTCTAAACTCCATTGTACTTCAAAGATTATGAATAAGATCATCCTTCATTTCAATCTTTATCTTGTTCTACTTTAATGGAGTAATTCATTCTTGAATTGTTGTGATTAGGCCTCACATGGGACAAGCAACAATTTTAGTTTAGGGGTGTGATACGTACTAAGGGGATGTTTGGTAGTTGCTGAATGGTTTGGTGCAGAATAGTTAAGAGGTCAGAATGCTTAAGAGGCTCTGTATGATGTAGTGCATAATGACATATGGTTGTTTGGTAAATGCTCTGAATGGACAGTTTGAATGACAACAAATTACCATTTTAACCCTTTGAATGATTTAGTTCTGAATCAATTTTTGGTATAAAAATTAAATCTTGTGGACCATAATCAACAAAAGAGGAATCAATGAACTATTGATGAAATTAATTAAATGGAGCATAAATCTTGTGAGATGATGAAATCAACAGTAGCATAAATCTTGTGAGATAATGAAATCAACAGTAGCATAAATCTTGTGAGCTTCATCAATCAACACGGGGGCGTGATAAACAGGGATGAGGGAAAAATAATTTCTGCTATTCAAACAGTAGGGTGATAAACAGGAAAGAACACAGTCGGCGACAGTGATAAACAGGGAAGAAAACACATCAAGGAAAAACGAAAGAAGGAAGAAAGTATAAGGGGTCGGCGGCGGTGATAAATAGGGAAGAAAACACGTGAAGGAAAAACGAAAGAGGGAAGAAAACAGAGGGGGTCGGCGGTGATACCTGCGTGGTCGGCGGCGAGAGGCAGGCTGTCGCCGACGAGATGGAGGGTGTTGACGCCGAGAAGAAAAGCGTGGGAGAAGATGACCGTGGGAGATGTTCTTTGTGGAAGCGGGGATGAAGTTAATGATAAGGGTAAAAATGGAATCAAGTTACCTCTTAACCATTTTGCAATACCCTAACCACTAAATCGCTAAGAGGTATTTGTCACCATCAAGAGGACATTTTTCTTGCCAAACACTCTCTACCTCTTACCGATTATGAGGTAGGCTCTGAATGTAACCATTCAAAGCTAAACAAACAACCCCTAAGTATTTAATGCTTAAATACTATTTTCTTACCTTTTAGATAGAATCTTTTACTTCTATATCCCAACTTTGAGTCAAATTTCTACCTTATTTTCCATTCATTCAGTTTTTGGAGCTAAAGATTATGGTTTACTTGTATCTAGTAGTAGGAAGGCTAATGTTGGTATTTTTTGGGCAGAATCTTTAAATCAAAGGTCATGCTACAACATGGGAATAACATGGATCTGATGGATAAAGAATTGAAGTTAAAAAGAAACTTGGGCTAAAAACCGAATATTTTGGCTTGGAAAGCATTTTTTGTTAACCCCTGACAATTATCTAATTGGTTAATAGTTCTAAGTATGTATTAATTGTCACTTGTACTTTTCGTTACTTGGATGTACTTGCTAGTTTGGATGCTATGTATTTTGTTGTTATTTACATCTTAGCCCCTCTTTTTAGTTGTAAATAGAGAGTTTGAGTTTGCTTTTTAGGTACACCTTAAAATCTGATTTATTTCAGTTCTAAAAACTTTCTCTCTAATCTTTTTATTAATGCAAGTGTTCTTCATGTTCTTTTTCTTTTTCTTTTTCTTTCTCTTTCCTTACTTCTTACTTATGAAATCAAAGTTGTTCTTTTATTATGCTTTTCGTACTTACTTTCCATCTTTACTTTCAAGTCTTTAGTTTTAGTAATTTAAATTCCCGCATTTACTTTCCGTCATTACTTTCATGTATTTAGTTTTAATACTTTACATTTTTTTTATTTCATTTCCGTAATGAGTAGCTAATTTTTCATAGCTTGGGTGTAAGGCAAATGGTGAGATTTTTTTAAACCGAAGAAAAGTAGACATTGTTTGGCAATAATGATGTTCTACCATTTCATTTCAGGTTTTATAAAATGAATGACACTTGTTAATGAGTTGATCACTTTGAAAATGTTGAAGTGTCGTGGTCTTAGAGATAAGCCACTGAATAACACGTCAAATTGAATGATTGGGAAATAGACTTGAGAAAGTTGTTAACAAATAGATTTGTTATCTATGTTTTCTAAATTGATTAATTCTCGACTGGTTGGTCACTATTCAAAGTGTTAAAGTGTAGTGGACTCAGAGATGAGCCACATGGAACACACCAACATGGATGATATGGGAATCGACTCGAGAAAGTTATTTTATATAAAGAGATTTGTAAATCCATATATTTTGAGGACTCTATTCTACACTACCACTAGTTGGATACTACATAGAAAAATGTTGGTTGAATCTAAACATTAGTGCAAATATTGAAGTTAGAGAGAAATACATTCAAAATAGAAGGTAGAACTAATTATTACCAGATAGATGTTATAGCTTCCCTACAACATTAGTCTGTTGAAATTCGTGTTTAGGTCTCACCACAAGTCTTACACCCATGCTTTTCTTTATATTATGTTATTTCAGTATTGTTAACTCAAACCCAAATCAAAGTGTTCAAATTCGCCATCTAAATTTAGTCTTTCATCTCGATATCTTGCGACTTAAATACCTATCCCTGTAGAATATGATACTTGGTTCTTACCATTTTATTACTTGAAAGACGATATTGGACCACATTGTATACTTGCTTTGGGGTCTAATTTTCACATGTCTATATGTGTGTAAAAAACACTGTCACTAACCATCAAGGATCCATCAAAGTATGGATACCAAAATCTTTCTAATCTATTTTGCAAGAATGTCATGTTTGCCTTAATTCAGAGTATTTATGTCACATGAGTGATAAACATAGGTTATGCAATTTTTGAGGGGGAGTATGATATTTATTTTTATTATTTCAAGCAATTCATTTCTGAGATATTTGGACTTCTACACAAAGCAGTTCAGGACTCATTCTTCAATGATATTGACTTCTGAATAATTCAGTTCAGAACTCGGTCTTCAATGTTTTGGACTTCTGCTCATCCTAGACCAGGACTAATTCTTCACTGTTTTTGACTTTTGAACATTCTAGTTTAGTACTCGTTCTTCAGTGATCTTTAGCTTCTGAATATAACATTTCAGAACCTGTTCTATTTGGTGAATTAAAGGACTGTTATGACTTTTAAAGTTTCTATGGTCAATCTAGAACTGGAAGGACCTACCCAGAACACATCCTATTCATAGATATCAGTGAGGGGTCTAGATAAATAGATGAATTCTGAATGAAAAGAATATGGTGAGAATGTGACATGACTTACAAGAAAATATTGGTCCTTACCAAACTGAGTTAGTTTCCCGGGTTACCACACAATCTATTCTTTCTCGTTCTTTGGAGATGAATACTGAAATAGACGTGGACCCAGTGTTGATAACTCGTGTCAACCCACCTAGCTACTCAAGTGTCTCACAAAATATGCTTGTTTCATATATTCACGAAGAATTAACATATAATCTATATATTCCTCATTCGGAGGTCTTAGGTATTGAAAAAGGAAGACATCACCTCCGGTCTTTAAACTTCATATTCTAATCATTGTCTATTGATTTCTTAACCTGATTCCCAGGTTAAATCAATCTTTGAGCCAAATCTATATGATTATATTTCTTTAACACATTCACGAATCTTTATGATTCCAATTGGATATCTTTGTGATATTGATGGAACTGTTTGAGAAGTAATTTTTCAAACTTTACTTCAGTGATAACTGGAAGTCCTATCAGAGATACACCGATGCCAACTCTAAAAATAGGCCACACAATTACTTTAGATTGTTGTGATAACAGTTACTAATGTGTTTCTGTGTTAGTTGATTACCCATCTCGGTTATCAGAGAAAATTCATCGTTTTATCTTATATTTTTGTTACTCGTCCGTCTGTCTTTGAAGTTACATGATGCTCAGGATGCTCCTAATCATCATGAGAGGATCAATGATATAAATATCAAGATTCAAAGACACATAAGATCATATTGAGGGGGAGTAATGATATGCACTCAGATATGTGAAGCAAATGTTGGAATTTTGGGTTTTATTCATTTAGTGTTCTTAAAGTATTTTGGAAATGAGCATATCTCTACAGTTGTTGAACGGTATTATTTGATTGGTTCTCCTAACCCTTACCCAGTTAGTGGTTGCTACAAGTTGATTCCACCTACGAGCATATTGGAACAAGTTCTTAAGCTGAGAGCTTATTCAACTCGGGGTTCAAAGACGGATTCTCTGTTATAAACTGAAGTTGCACTTTGGATTGTCACGTAACTCACACATTATCTTTCTTGTGTTCTTATCAGATGTGTTGAGTTGAAAGCAACTTTTGGTTCATTCATTCGAGGTCATTGTACATTGAATCTGTTATAAAGTTGAAACTATGAAGCATAAGAGTTTTATTCAAGGGGGAGCTTAGATTGACATGAAGACAAACAACACTAAAGTTTTTCAAAGAAATACAATGGGCGAGAGGAGCTGAAGATCTGAAGATGATGCGTTCTTTACGTTAGAATGGAATTGTATCAAGATTTAAGTTGAGGTGAATGTTGTAAAAGTCAAAGTTGTCAAAGTGATAAAGACAAAGTCATATAAAGTCAATGTGTTTCATAGATTTAATGCCATGTAATTGTCGTAGGTATATATAGCTTTTGGTTACTTAATCTCTAAACATTGTAGAAGCAAATTCTATTTTTTAGACATATTCATTGTAATTCTAGAGAGAGAAACTAGAGAGCATTCTAGAAACAGAAAGTACAAAATTCCCATGTAAACCCACTTCTCTCAAGATTAATGAACATGAAGTTTGGATTACTTGTTACCTGATCAGATCTGGTTCTTTCAATTGGTATCAAAGCAGGTCACGGGTTCGAATCCCATGGAGTGCATTTTAATGTCAAAAGGTATGTTGTGCAACCATTGTCTTCTAGCAAATATCTTGTTAATACTTGCAGATTCTGGGGGGGGGGGAGGATTGTTGGGTCATTGACCAGCATCTTCCGAAATCGAAACGTGGAGCTGGCTGCTCCGCTATATGGAAATAAGTTGCACCTTTTCTATCAGCAATTGCTTTTGGCGTAGTATTAAGCGCTTGGATCCTAACATGTGGTATCAGAGCTTGGCAGAACAGATTGTGCAACAATTATTGAAGATCTAGAAGAAATCAAGATTCAATATACAAAGATGTTGTAGATCCCAAAAACAGTGCAATCACGATAATAAGCAATAATAAATAATATTGATTGAATCACAACTGTTGGTCATATGATTAGATTGATCAATAAAGGGTTTAAGGTTGTTGGATCACAAATTGTATTCAAGATTAAATTGGAATAAAGGGTCTAGTTTGTAATAGTGTTTAATACCTTAGGAGTATTTTAGCTAATAATTAATAATTCCAAGGTCATGTTGACCTAAGTATATAAGGTATTATTCTTTAGGTTTTAGGGAGTGAATCGCATAAGAAAAACAGAGGTAGCCGTATTTTCTCTGTATTGTACGCACAAGGTACCAAGAACACACACATGCTTTTCATCTGATTAATCAAGAGATCTGTGGTATGTTGATCTGATTTATTTATCTCCTGTTCTTTATTGTGTTGTGCTAATTTATCAACTATAATCTGGGCTTAACAAGTGGTATCAGAGCCAAAGAATCAAGCTTTTTGGATTAAACAGTATTATTCGAAGCATTCACTGTGTGAAAATCGATTTTGTGATTTAATGGGTTTTTGTGCTTAAAATCGAATTGATTAGGTACGTTTTATGTTATTGAATATCATCTGATTGTTTAATTGCACTTAAAATCATAAATCGATTAACTTTTGATGATTTTTGAGAATTTTTGTTTATGAACTGTCGACTACTGTCTCATTCAATTTGATGCATAAAAGTTGTTTTTTAATCATTGATTTTGTTTGGGTTTTGATCGTAGTATGTTTGTGGATGATTTGTATGATTTAAACACTTACAATTAATCTTTTAAGTGAGTTTCTGGGTTGAAAATCGATTAGAGGGTCGAACTGTGAGTTTGTTCAAGAGTTTTATTTTGCGCCAGTTCATAATATTTTTGCGCCAGATTCAAGGGTCAGTTCTTCGTGCAAAGTCTCTTTTGCGCCATCAGTGCTTCGCGCAAAAGTGTATTTTGCGCCACCGTCTCCTAGCGCAAAGTTGTTTTGCGCCACAACGACACCAGTCCATACCGGTCGATACACCCCGGTCACAAAACACCGGTCAGGACACCGTCGATACATTGATCCGGTCGCGGGACACCGGTCGAGGACACCGGTCAAGCAACTCACCGGTCGAGCAAGACACCGGTCGCGACCCTTAGTTTCTTTGCGCGAACAGTACTTCGCGCAAACCTTCTCTTTGTGCCACATTCTATTCGCGCAAAACTCCATTTTGCGTGACCCATTCCTCGCGCAAAACCTCTTCTTGCGCCACCTCCTTGTAGCGCAAACTTGACTTTTGCGCCAGACTCTTTTAACGCAAATCTTCTTTTGCGCCAGGTTTTCTTATTTTCACTTTTTCAGTATTATTTATTTGATTTTATCTATAGGTATTTTTTGTGTTTTATACTGTTTGTGAATTCTGCATTTAATTATTTTTGGAAATTTATTTTTTCTGAAATTTTTTTAGTATAGTTTTTATCCAATTCTTGATTCTAAGATCTTATAAGTTGATTTAAGTGGTACAGATATCATCATTCCTTACATAGACGAGAAGGGAAATACAATGCTGACCATGAGAGGTTGTGCTTTAGCATATATGCCAGAGATTCCAGCACTGGAAGCTGAGAATAAAGATCTGAAGATTCAGAACTTATCTCTTCTAGAACAGATTGACAGATTGAAAAATGATAAGGACTTAGAGAAAGATTTTTTTGCTCAGAATGCATTAATGATTCAAAAATTGATTTTGCAGAAATAATTGAGTCTAAAGAAAAGGAGATCTTAAATCTTCAAGCAAAGCTGAAAAGATCTGAAAGTATGAATTCTAGCTCAAGCTGGTCAACGAAGGAATCAATGCAAAAAGAGCTAGATGAAGTGAGAAGAAGAGCAAACATTGCTTATGAGACATCTGATGGGCTGAGAAAAATGAATTCTCAAATTTTTGCTGAAAGAAACTCATTGAAAGATAAAGTTTTCAGCCTTGAGGTTGAGATTAATATGATGAAAGAAAAGACAACCCAAGACAGAAATAACACAAAAGCCCAAGATGAGATAATGAAGATTGAGAAAGAAAGAAAAAAATTTGCTATGAAATTCTCTGATTTCTCGAGAAAAGCCTTTGAAGAAAAGAAATCATTAGAGCTTAAATGTGTTAAGCTTTCTCAACAAGTTTCAGACTTTGAGAAAGTTATCATTCTGGAGAGAGACAAGGTTGAGAATGAGAAGAAGAAAGCTGAGCAGAAGGATGTAAATAAAGATTTTTCTAAAGAAAAGAAAGATCTAGAGACTGAGATAGCTAAGCTGACAAGAAAGCTATTTGAGTTGTCAACAAACATCTTGAAGGAGAAGAATGTAAAATCTGAGTTGCATAAGAAGTTTGATCTGATTGCAAAGGAAAGAAACAGTTTGTCATCGAAGATAAAGGAACTTGAAGAGATCGTATTCAAAGTGAAGCTGACTGAGCACAAGACGCCAGAATCAATAGCTCAATCATCGAGAGATGATCTAATTGCATTCGAATGCTCATTCAATTCAGCAGCAAGTTCAATTTTTACTAATGTCTCTAATAATCCTTTGTTTGATGTAATTGATGATCATACTTATGAACATAAAGATCAGATTCGTCCTTCTAACCTTTTCTTTGACAAGAATGTTGACGGTTCAGGTAATTTCAAAAAGAACAAGTCTCGGAAGAAAAGGTTCTGGAGAAGGGAAGATGAAGAAAAAGATAGAGAAAATTGGATCTGGAGAGTTAAAGGATCTTCAGAGGAAAAGAAGAAAGATAAATCATTTGTGCATACAACAAATGCAAAATGGAACTATGTCTCAAAAGGTAAAACTTTTGGCAAACCTGATCTGGTTTACACAATCAATCAATTGATCAGGTTAGCACAAAAGAAAATTAGTTGTTCCTACTGTGGCTCAAATGATTTTGTAAGAAAAGATTATGGGAATAACTGGTATGGTTCTTATTTTATATCTCCCATTAGAACTGCAACTAACCCATCATGACCCAATTACCAGTGGGTACCAAAAGCTAAATTTGTGTTGCAGGCACCCAAAGTTTAAGGGGGAGGAAGAACGATGACTTCTGATTACTACAGATCAGGACTCTTGCTTAAGTGTCAAAGTGTTGACTTCTAAGTACAACAACTTAGGAGTCGATCTTCAATGACAAGAATGATGAGTTCTAGACAATACAGTCTAGGACTCGGACTTCAATGTCAAAGAGTTTGACTTCTGTATTTACTTTAATCCTAGTAATTCAGAACTCTGTTTCATGATTAAGGATTATGCACATATTAAGGGGGAGCGTATATGCTTTATATTTTTACTGATGTGTTTTCTGATGTTTCAGGAAAAGATTAAATACAATTCTCACCGGAGAATATGTATAATGGCTCTTGAATAACACAGTTCAAGACCCAATCTTCATTGGTAAAAATGAATGATACTATTCTCACCAGAGAATAAGTAACCATGACTTTTGAATACTTACGTTCAAAACCCGTACTCAAATGTTTTCTTCTGATAGGATGTTTAAATGATAAAATCCTTTCTAGAAGTTTTTGATTTGAGGGGGAGCTAACTGCTATATCTCTTAGGGGGAGTTACGGATTCTGATTTACAGGTATATCTTCCTAATTCTTACACTCTATCACTTGTTGAAAGATGAACAACGTTCACTTGTGAAAAATGGTTTCTTAAATGTTCAAACCACTTCCTATTCTTCACAGATTTTCATGAATTCTGAAGTGTGATTTTAAATGATTTTTTTTATACTTAATTGTCAAAGAGCTTAATTGCAAACTCTTTTAGTTTGAGGGGGAATAGTATTGTCAAAACATCTTATGATTTTGACTTCTCCAAATTTTTATTCTTCATGCGTAACTGTATTCCTTTGTGTACAAAAGGTTGTTGAATAACACATTCTTTTAGGAAAATACATGGGCTTTGATGTGTGAGCTTAACAGAACTTCCATGGATTCACGATAACCAGTGTTTCCTACCTAGGAAGTGTTCCCTGAGTGACTGAGGGGAGAGGGGTCAAAAGATTTGAGTGTTAGGTAAAATGGAAAAGAGAGATTGGTTAGAAGTGAGATTTAAAAGATTAAAAGAAAGAGGGTGAGAGAACAGAGTAAAAGAATATCAGACTCTGCACCAAACTTCTTTTCTGAGTCGGGCAACCACATTATCTGATTGGTTCACATTCTTTGGTGACCATAATTGAAATAGGCACCTAGCCTACGCCATCTCTTGCAAATACCCCACCAGCTACTCATTCTTTTCTCAAAAAGAGAATGTTTCACATTTTCTGGGGAAGCAGCACATACGCTATTGGTTCTTCATTTAGAAGATACTAATATTGAAAAAGAAGGAAAGTTGCCCCACCTTCGACCCTTTCTCATGCACATTGAGTCTTTGTATAATTTGTTGTTGTCTCAACAAGTTTACATACTTTGAGCCTACATTAAAAAGCAATCATCGGTGCTTAATTCTTTCATACATATGCACGAGCACACAGAAATTTGTTTTCTGTCAGAACGTTCATAGATAACTATGTGTTATTCGATGATTGAATGGAAGTCCTGGGGAGCCAACATCAAAACCAGCTCCTTATATAGTAACTGTGTGTTACTCAGTAACTATGTGTTACTCAGTAACTGTGTGTTACTGACAGGCATTCCAAACTGAGTCATTTGTTGATTCAGGGTTACCATTTTTTATTTATTTGAATCTGCAAAGATTGAAATAATCACTCTTTCCATTTGGGGAGACTGCTCTTATTTCCACACATGGATCTTTATATGAAGACTGCATTTAATTGTTGATCTGGGGGAGAAAATTCCTACTTTATTTCGTTATGTTTTGATGATGCTGATTCTCACCACTCATCAAAAAAGGGGGAGAATACAAAGAGAAAGACTATACAATAATTTTTTAACTGAAGACTGCTGAAGGATTCAAAGATATCAAAGTGTCTGAGCTTATTTGATTGTCAGAAAGACACTTCATTTAAAGAAAGAGGAAGATGAAGACTGTGTAAAGCTACAAGTTTTGAAGCTGTCAACGACATATCAGATACAGTTTTCAAGAGAAGTGTAGACCCACGAAGATAATTGCCAAAAAAATTTTAATCTTGAATCCAAAGGGGGAGATTGTTGGATCATAAATTGTATTCAAGATTAAATTGGAATAAAGGGTCTAGTTTGTAATAGTGTTTAATACCTTACGGGGTATTTTAGCTAATAATTAATAATGCCAAGGTCATGTTGACCTAAGTATATAAGGTATTATTCTTTAGGTTTTAGGGAGTGAATCGCATAAGAAAAACAGAGGTAGCCGTATTTTCTCTGTATTGTACGCACAAGGTACCAAGAACACACACATGCTTTTCATCTGATTAATCAAGAGATCTGTGGTATGTTGATCTGATTTATTTATCTCTTGTTCTTTATTGTGTTGTGTTAATTTATCAACTATAATCTGGGCTTAACAAAGGTTTACAGAGAGAATTTCTGATGCATGTATGTAAACCTAAATGACCATTAACATCTCCTCTCTTAACCCTAATCTCTAACAAATAACTTTAAATACTAAGGGCTTGGGTCTAAAAGCCCAAGGCCCATTACAACCAAACGAGCCCATTAACGCATTAAATAATAAAAACTTAAACTCTATAAATGCGTTATACAACTTTCAATGCACTAGGACTATTAGTCCTAACAATCTCCCCCTAAAGTTGAATAAGGCATTTATCATCTGGAAACCTTTAGGCTTGATCTTCTTTCCCTCTTGAATCTTTGAAAAGCTTTGGTGTTGTATGTCTTCATGTCTTTCCAAGCTTTCCCTTGAATAAACCTATTTGTCTTCATATTTCAACTTTGTAACCAGATTCAATGTATAATAGCCTCGACTGAACACACTATTGATCAACTTTCAACTTTAGAAACTCAACACATCGGATCAACACGGTGCATCTTCAGTTTAAAAACAAAAAATCTGTCTCTGAACCGCGAGTTGAATTGACTTTTAGCTCAATAACTTGTAGAAACAATGTGCTTATAAGAGGAATCACCTTGTAGCAAACACCACTTGATAGGGGATACGAAGAAACAATCAAATCAATTGCAATCTTTGAAATCTAATGGCTTTTCAACCTCAGATTTAAGAAAATAAAAGAATTCTGTTACTCACCATCAGATTTTGCTAACTCCCCCTCAACACGATAATCTGTATCTTTGAATTTTGTGTCGTTCTCCCCCTCATGATGATTAGGAGCATCCTGAGCATCATGTATCTTCAAAGAGTAACCGGATGAGTAGCAAAAGATTAGATAAGAAAATTTAGTAACCGAGGGTAACAGTTAACACAAAAACACATTAGTCACTGTTATCACAACAATTAAAAATAATTGTGTGACCTATGTTCAGAGTTGGCAATAGGGTATCTCTGATATATAGAGAGAGTGATAGTTGCTGGTCATATGATTAAATTTATCAATCAAGGGTTTAAGGTTTACAGAGATAATTTCTGAGTAATACGAGTAAACCGAAATGACCATTCCTTTCACTCTATGAACCGTTTCATTTTCAACTAAGTCTTCCTCCGCTCTCCTTATATCTCTAGATGAGGCTTGGTCATCGTCATAATCAGAGTCAGATGACTCGTCATTTGATACATGCGATGCATGTTTGGATTCAGATTAGGAGGTTGATTGGTCTCTGGAAGCATCATATTCGGTGTGGGAAGAGGAATGGACTTGATCGGTCTCAATCACGGTGGTGGATGTAGAGTGGGTAGAGACGTTCTCAGTCGCGGTGTCCACTTCTAGAATCTGAGGGTCTCCCTATGGTGGAGTAGGCGGTCTGCATGAAGTAATATCCTCGCTTCGTCACACGGCACCTCCCTCGACATTTCCCCTCACCAGATTGCATCTCAACACACCCTGTCTGGGAGCCCCAGCTCTCCGGACTCTCTCATCTCTCGTGTGTGGACCCTCATGCCGCTTAGGTATTGCTCCCTAGGGAGGTTCTTCCGGTTCTCTATGGACCATAAGAGCAACTATGTTATGTGTGCGATTATACTCTATCACACTCGGTGTCGTGGGACGTGCCTAGGATAGTAGGCCATCCGGAATTCATCTCGTTACAATATTGGCGATTTCGACCCTACTCTAAATTCTATGAATGGAGTTGTGAGGGCATACCGAATGTGAGGGCCGACGAGCAATAGTGGGATTGATCTCCATGTAGCTATGGATGAGTAGTTGTAGAAATCGCATAAAAGGTATGAAACTTCGTTGTCGATTTGTTGCGTTGTCTCAGACTTTCTGATCAAGCTTGAACCAGAGAATGTCGGCGTAGTCTACATGGAAATGTGATGCAACACCATGAAAGAGTCGCTAAAAGTTGGCACTACTCTGATTGATGCCCTTGGTGATGGCAGATAGGCTCTTGTTGAGAAGAGTGTAGAGCGTGTACCATAGTGGCATTAAGTGCCGACGGTTGAATGACGATGTGAGCGGTAGAGGTGTTGCATATCCCAGAGAATGGATGTCTGTGCATAATGTGGCCTCGGAGACGATTGGATCGAAGTTGTCTATGTCCGGAACAGAGTCAACTGTTGGTAGGCGGGGAAAAAGGCGGAATAGTTCCCGAGTGATGACGATGTGAGTGTCATCGATTCGAGACTCAAGATGGAATCCGCCTCCTTCGTCTATGTGAGTGAGAGATATCCAGAGTTGCTGGAGGTATAGCTGAGGGACGTCATCTATTTCACTGAGAGCATATGAGAGAGGGTGGCCTCGGAGAATCTCAACGACCACCTGGTGTTGGCATTGGAGTGTTGCAAAGTCCAGGTGGAAGTTATTCGGTGTGGGCGGGAGGAATTGTTCCGGAAGAATCAAATCATTATCTGCGACGGGATCGATTTCTGTATTCGGGTTCTGAGCCATCGTACCTGTAAAATAAAACAAGTGAGCCTTGAAGTGGTTAACGGAGCGACAAACACGATCTTGTGTGTAGATCCCAGAAACAGTGCAATGACAGTAAATAATCAAATATTAAATCACAACTGCTGATCATATGATTAGATTTATCAATCAAAGGTTTAAGGTTTACAGAGAGAATTTCAATACGTGTAAGTAAACCTTCAAATGACCAACTATTCTAGAAATTAGGTTAAACAACCTATTTATACCCAAATCTAAACCCTAAGGCCCAAGGCCCAAAACAAACAAACAAGCCCAATAAATAATTAAAGGCTTTTACAATGCGCAATTTTTGATTACCAAAGGTAATGTCCATCACTCCAGATCGGCAATTGATTGTGGCGTTTGCAGTCACCAAGAATGGTCGGCCGAGAATCATCGTAGGGATTTTATCTTTACAAATGCCCTCGGTATCTAGTACAAGAAAATCCACGGGATAGTAGAAGTCCTCGATCTTCACAATCACATCCTCAAGCACTCCCCTCGATGTCTTAACAGATCGATCAACGAGTTGTAATAACACACTTGTTGCTTTGAGTTCACCAAACTCAAACTGATCATACACCGATCCTGGCAAGATATTCACACTAGCCCCTAAATCAAGCAAGGCACTCTTTATAGCGGAATTTCCCATAATGACAGGGATCAATGGAGCTCCAGGGTCCTTGCATTTTTGTGGTAGGGAACTAGATAGAATAGTGCTGACTTGCTCAGTAACTTCAATCTTTTTGGGGATCGAAGTCTTTTGTTTGTGCTTCTGAGTGCACAATTCTCTCAAGAATTTGGAATAAGCCGGGATTTGTTTGATGGCGTCTAGTAATGGTAGATTTATCTTTACTTGCCGAAGGACGTCTATCATATCATCATTTTTCGGCCCTTTTTTTCCAAATGGAAATGCCACAGATTCATTTAAAGCGGTGGGGAATGGAACAGTGGGTTCTTGATTAGGAAATCTCGAACCGTCCCCATCTTGAGATTTATCAGCATCCGATGTGATTGGAACTTGATTTGTCTCTTCAGACTCTACTCCCTGCTCAATTTCTTTCCCTTTTCCCTTTTTCGTTTGAGAGCTTTCAACATTTTTTTGAGGGAGGGGGTCCAGTTGACGGCCACTTCGCAAAGTGATTTCGTTTACGTGCTCATCACTAGGATTTGGCTTAGTCATACTTGGCAGCATACCCCCGTCCCTTCTATTAATCTGTTCGGCCAGTTGGCTAACTTGTTTTTCTAGAGCAGTAATTAGTAGCAGCAGCAAACTGGGTATAATCTTTCCTCATTGCCATTATATCTTGCAATTTCTTTTCAATTGGATATGAACCCTGTCTGTCTGTTGTTGTTATAATTATTATTACCACCAAAGTTTTGATTGTGACTTTGATTACCATGCTGGTAATTTCCAGAGTCAGAATGATTGTGATTTTGTCCCTGAAATTTAGGCTGACTCGACTGACCCTCATGATGGTGATTTTGGAACTAGGGTTGATTTGAAGGACCCTCTTGATTGTTTTTCCAAGAAAGATTGGGATGTTTTCGCCATCCTGCATTATAAGTGCTTGAAAATGGGTCTTGATTATGATTACCAAACCCCTGGGATTGATTTACGCTCTCAGAACAAAAAACTATACACTCACTTGCAGAATGTGAAGAATCCCCATAGTGAGTGCATGCATTTTGAACCTGGAGAACATCATTTTTCTTCCCGGTCATCCCACCTAAAACAAGATCGATCATTTTGGACAACTCACCAATCTCACTCTTGAATTCTCTCCTCAAATCATTCCTCAAATCATTTAACCCTTCAGTATTAGATACTGATGACACTGACCTATGAGTCGTCCATGAGAAATTATGTGATGCAACACTTCGACTGTATGTTTCTAAGAATTGTCATGCCTCCTCATCACTCTTTGTCATCATCGTTCCCCTACTTGCGGCATTTACTAGACCTCGGTGAGTCGGGTCTAAGCCTTCTAAGAATGTTTTCACCAAGATCTATTTTGGGGTATCATGGTAAGGGCAGGAACGAAGAAGCTCTTTCAGTCGCTCAAACGCCTCGTAAAACTCTTCCCCAGGTTGCTACTGAAAATTGGAGATCGCACGGCGTATCTCCGCAGTTTTCCTTATGGGGAAGTACTCGGCTATAAACTTCCTCTGCATATCATCCCAAGTGAAAATGCTCCTTGGCTCAAGTGATATAAACCACTGTTTGGCTCGCCCTTTCAGAGAAAAAGGGAACAATATGAGCCTAAGGTGGTCTCGAGTGAGACCTCGGATATTGTTGGTATTGTAGATAGCAATGAATTCGTATAAGTGATTATACGGTTCTTCCTTGGATAAGCCATGGAAGTTTGGAAGCGATTGAATGAGATGAGGATGAATCTCATAGTAAGTGTCATCATCACCCGATAAGGATATCGGGGATGGGTTCTCGTAAGCACCGGGTTGGATGTAAGTTTCTGGAGGAGGGTGATTTAGTGGTGGTGGATTTTCCATATCTCCTTCACTATCACTCATTAAATTTTTGTGAATTTCAGTCTTAGGCTTCTTGATTACGGATCTCTGATTTCTAGCTCGTCTTTCAGTTTCTTCTAATTCATGCACTCCAAAAACGGACAAATCTTTCTTAGATCTAGTGTGGTGCATGCAACTAAAAAGAACTAGTTCTTAACCTCAAGCAAATCAAAACTTAGAACTACATGTCAGGCAACCTAATAAGCAATTAAACGCATTTAAAGTAAAGAATCAACTAAAAATAAACACGCTAAATAAAAACTTTTTTTTCTTTCTTTATTTATTTATTTATTTTTGTGTTTTTTTTATAAATAAAAGACTGACACTAAGGAAAAAAACACTAAAAGCAATATTAAAAATAAAGACAAGAAGATTTACCTGACCCACGAGAGATCAAGAAAACAATCTCCAAAACACTATTAGAAGATATCGAATAGTCATCTAGTCAAAAGATAATGCAAACACATAAAATTAACACAAACCAATTAATTTAAGCGCACAACTCCCCGGCAACGGCATCAAAAACTTGATGCATGCATCGTTAAACGCACAACAATGTTTAAATTTATAAACCTAACTCAAACCTAGTGATAGGGTAAGTCGGGTATCGTTCTTCTCAGGGAGTCAGTGGTGAAATTAACGACTTGTGTCAAAACCGAATGCACGTGTCACACAAAGATTGACTACCCAATTTAATCTCTTAAGCTCAAAACTCACTAACTAAAACCGAAAATCTACTTGGCACAAATACATTACTTCAAACGATTTTTGATTTAGGAAATTAAATTAAATGACTAAACATATAAAAACCAAAACTTTATAACTAACCTTTTTAACTAGGCATTAACTAGAAAACTGAAAGACGAGAATTTTAGCCAACAAAGTAGCATCAAGATCATTCACATGTACTCCTAACCATCTAATAAAAGAAGATAAATCTCCTAGGACTTTAATCAAACACTTGATATGCAATCCAAATACCGAAGAAAATAAACCAAATAACCAATAAAATAAACCCAATCTAGTTCCCAAATAATGATAAACAATTGCATTCAACCAATAATCAAATATCAATCTCTAAAAATAGAACGCTACTTGAAGTTGTTAAACGAAATTCTAAACCAAACGAAAGATTAAAGAAATTGAAACTTATATTAAAACCAAGTAAACTTAAAAACATAACGTATTTTTTATCGAAAGATTACTTGAAGCAAACCTCCATTATGAACCATGTTGATTAGCCTTGACTGACTTGGCGAATCGACGCTTCTGCTACTGTCAAAAACAACAGCAATATGTCCCAAACGTGCAGCGATTTTTGCTGTCAAAACAGTCTCGGTCGAGCCCTCAGCAGTCCCGAAAACATCCCCAAAATCGTCTGTGTAAAAAAACTCAAAATCCCAGCAGTTTTGTGCGTGAAAAAGTATCGATTTTGTGCAGTAAAACAACCCCAAACTTGTGTTTTCCACAACCTTTCTTCTGTTTCGTACGATTCCTCCCATGCGTCTCAAACCACCACAATGCTTTCTCCTCTTTTCTTCTCTCGATTTGTGCCCCCCTCCTAAGACCCATTTTCTTTTTTTTTATAAACCCCCATAACAAAAACCTTCCTTTTTTTTTCTTCCTTGCCGTCAAAAACTCCCCACAACATCTCTCTTTTTTAGAATTGATTCTCCCTTTTCTTTTTTCCAAATACGTATCCCACTTCCCCAAGAAAACCCAAAAATCTTTTATATCATTTCCTTTTTTTTATTTAACAACACCATGAGCCCATATTCATTTCCGCCCATTGCCTCTCTTTTTATTCTTTTCTTTGGATAAAAAGTCCATATTAAAAACCCAAAGTCCAATCTCACCTTATTTTCTTTTGTTTTGATGCTGTGGCAGGTTGTACATGTTGTTGTTGTACAACTTGTAACCTGCTGTCCAGCACCCTCATTTCGTCTTCGACATCGATTTAGACCCAGAATCATTCCGAACTTGCGAATACTCAAAACTTAAAAGTCGTAGTTCTGTGTGTTGGGTTTCCAAATCATCTTGAATCTCCTTAAACGGAGCTTGGACGAGTGAGATATGTTCAAAACGCCACAGTCGCACAAATCTGTCAAAAATCCTCGTTTTGCTCTTTTTCGCTCCAACTTGTTCCGAACCTATAAAAATATAAAAACGCATTAATGTAGTTTGGTTTTATCATTTTAGCACATTAAATATGGGTTTTTGACGAGAAAATAATATCGAATTAAACGACCGATCAGTAGTCATGTGATGTGAATAATCTGAATTAAATCACACATGACATTCGTGCAAAACAGATTAGGAAGATTTTGGTTTTGGTATCCATGTTGTGATGGATCCTTGATCGTTAGTTGCCTTGACTTTAAAGCTAATTAAACTGAGTATTAGGGATGCTATAAGTACCATACCAACTATTAACGTACATTGGATGCACAAAGTCACTATTTCCACAATTAGTGCAACAGATCGTTTGTCGGCACAGACTGATCAACTTTACTATAGAATAGACATAAGTAGTTGAATTAGTCTTGGAAATAAATGACTTTGTATCAACTACAGGAGAATCATGAGACTTGTTTCCATTAGTACTTTCTGTAATTGGTATCTTTCTCCAAACCATCTTGACTTTTCCAAACACTTGATTATTTGAATCATCAACAAGAGAATTATAGAAAAGATTTGAAGGACGAATCCGATGTTTTGAAAATTCATTTGATTTGACAAACTTCTTCGAAGAAATAGATGTAGAAGGTGAACTTGAAGAATAAGGAGGCTGAACAACAGTATCGGGACTGGCTTGTTCAAATAAATCAACTTTTTGATGTATTTCTTCATGTTTCTTGACTTTTGCAGATAAAACATTTCTTTCTTCTAGAATCAAGTCAAATTTTTTTGTAAATCGGATTTTACCTTCTGTTCTTTCAAAATATCTATTGCTAATCCAGATAATTTTTTTGAAAGCTTATGAATCTCAGTTTCGGAAATCTTTCTTTCACTCTCAAAATCCTTTTCTATATTGTTGTGTTTATTAGATATCTCTTTAAAAACTGCAACATTCTTCTTTTCAAGCATTTTGTTTTCACTCTCAAAACCTTTTCGTTCTTTCTCAAAAGAATCTCTCTCAATTATCAAAACATTTTAAAAATCAGAATTCTGTTTTGAAAGTTTCGCATTTTGAGCCTCAAAAACCTTTCTTTCATCGAAAACTTTCTTTGAAAGCTCGAGAATCTTTCTTTCAAGATTCTTCCTTTCATTTGAGAAATCGACCTTTTCTTTTTCAAAAACAACAAGTCTTTTCTTCAGGTCGAGATTTTCATTCTCCAACACGATTCCTCTTTCTTCAAACACCAGGTTCTTCTGTTCTTTGGCTTCAAAATCTGCAACTTTTCTTTCAAGTTCAGATATTTTCGTTGAACTTTCAGCACTTGTCGGATCACTTTTCTTCATGTAAGCTTCGCTTTCAAGATCTAAAATCTTTCTTTTAAGAGAATTTATTTGGTCATTAAAATTACTGTGATATGAACTATTTTCTGCTGCCCTTTCAAGTTGAGAATTCTTATCGCTAAGCCAGTCATTGCTTGTCTGTAAGGCACACATCTCGTTATACGTCTGGCTTTCTGATCTATCAGGATCTTAATTCTTAACAAGAACACACTCTCAGAAAACAATATCAAAGAAGTTTGCAGAATAACACTTTGATATTCAATAAAACAGTAAACAAATAGTAAATCTGATGAACAACTTGCAAACTTTATTGAATGATTGAAAGTCACAAGCTTTTACAAACAACCTCAATATTGATGAACAGACTCACCAATACGAATTCTACTTCTCTAGAATTAGGGTTCTAACCTTGAGGTTCATTCTCTCTATCAAAACTAAAACTCAGAATAAAAATGTTACTTATTCTACTTCTATTAAGTCTAAACTATTCTATATATACTGAAGATAAAAGATAACTACAAATAATAAAAGATCTTCAAACTAATCTTCCATCTTTATCTTCCAGCTTTCCATAAATATCTTCAATCCAGCTGTCATTCTTGCCATACGAAGTCCTCATCTTATAAGCAACATTAATCTTTAGCAGCATTAATACTCTGAGCAGTATTAACTCCAGCAGTACTAACTATGCTCAGCAGTATTAATCCCTTCAAGAAGTACTAACTTTGATGAGCAGCATTAACTTGTATTAGCAGCATTAACTTCAACTGGCAGTAGTAATTATGTTGAAGCAGCATTAACCATACTTGATCATTTCTGAATTTCCCAACAATCTCCCCCTAACTTGACTTTTAGGAATATAAGTCAAGTTCTTCAGATGGTCTTCAAGATGTTTTCAACACTTTAGTTCACACTCCTAGATTAGGATCCAAACCCAAACTTTGATTAATGATTCTGCTAACCACAATCTTTGCCATTTCTGAATCTTTTGAACATGTAAGCTTGGCATTCAACATTGCTTGTAATTTAGCCTTGTTGTGATCATAGATTTTATCAACCAAGTAGTACTCATGATAAGCTCTGTCCACAGTGATGACATAGACTTCTCACCTTTCAAATATCATCCAGTTTTCTATTCTTTGGAATTTATTCTGTAGATGCAAATCTCTGATCACATGTTGAACTTTGCTAGGATCAAACATCATGCATAAGTACTCCATGGCTAATCTGATTAAGCTCATTCCTTCTCCTTTCAGCTCCTTTTCATATATCTCCAATCCAACTTTAAACATCTCTTCTAAATCTGATCTTGAACAACTTCTGATGAGTCTATCCCAAGTAGAATACACTTCATATAGATCTCCCACTCTCTTAATCCTGAAGTATTTCTTCCTTTGATCTTCCAAAATATCCCAAAAGATGACTTTTGGTGCTTTCATAGAAATGGGATCAGCTTGAACTGGTTCATCAGCTGTTGTAGTCATATAAAGCTCAAGATTATATTGCTTATTGGACTGTTCTAGGTTCTGCACAGATTCAGTTGTAGGAGTAACTGAAGGTTCTGCTGGTTCTTCAACTCTTGGCCTTTTGCTCTGCTTCTTGGAGGCTATAGTCTTTACCCTCTTTATAGATTTAACCTCTGTACCAACATTCTCTGATTCTTCCTTATGCTCTTTTGTAGGTGTGACTTCCTCAGGGAATGGTTGTTGAATGTTTAGATCATGTCTCTCCTTCATTCTTCTTTCAGCCTCTTCCCTTTGTGAGGAGTCCCCTTGCAGCTTAGCCATCTCTTTCTTATACAGCTCCTCAACTTGACTGTATGTCATATTATTAAACATTTCCCCTTTGACACCAATTGAACCTTTCAGGAAATTTATAAATTTTCTTCTTTCCTGATTGGCCAAAAAGGTCTTGGAGGGTTGTCTCTTCTGCTTTTTGAGTGGCATTCTTTTGACTGGAAGTTTATTGGCCTCAGCTGCTGCTTTTAAGTTCTTTTGATACTCTGCATTGAGTTTTCTGGCCATTATCCTTGCAAGCTCTCTATCTGTTTCAGTTTGGAGTTGTTCCTCCTTTTCCAACTGTTCTTGAAGCTGCTTTGCTAACTCTTCATCTAGCTCAATCTGGCTTTTCTTCTTTAAAGGTTGTTGTTCAGGTTCAACCATCTTTCCTTTTCCCTTAGCATCCTGTAGACTTTCCTTACTTGTTACTTTGCTTTTCCTTGAGATACCTCCTTCATTGATGACCACTCCTTTGGCCTTTTTACAAGCCTCAGGAGTGTCATGCTTGGCTTTTACCAAAGTCTCTGCAATCTCCATTTCTTCTACAGAGAGCTCTGTTACTGCTGCTTCTTTTACTTCAGCAGTATTAACTGTTTCTGCTGCTTCAGCAACATTAACAGTTTCTGCTGCTTCAGCAAATTCTGTTCCTTTTTCTGTTTCAGCCTCTTTCTCCCCCTCAACCTCAAATGCCCTCTTAGTTGTACTTTCTTTCTCTGTTACAACCTCTTTCTCTCCCTTGTTGGAAGCATCTTTATCAGTTGACCTCTTCTTCAAAACAAACTGTTTCTTTCTCTTCTTGTGCACCAACCTTGTCACTATTTTCTTTAACTTGACAATCTGTTCTTGTTGGGACAGAACTATCAATTTCAGCTCTTCTATATCTTTGGCCTGTTTGATCACATCCATGTTGATGTTTCCCATGGTTTCCATCAATTCAAAATAGTTATATCTGTCCTCACCTTCTCCAGAAGTGTTACCCTCTTTTGAAGGATCATTGGATCTTTTTGTAGTAGAAGTCTTCTTCCTAGCAGAAGCACTATCCACCCCCTTGGTTTCTTGGCACCTGGGACCTTTGAATGATTGCTCATTCAAACTTTCCATGGGGGAGGTCTTAGTTATGTTACCACTGTCCTCCTTTGTGTTAGCATGAGTAGTGGCAGCCTGCTCACCCATATGCTCATACATCTCCTCATTGAGCACCTCCTTGGGGTTGGGAGACACTCCTTTTGTTTCCCTGTTGATATTCTCTAAGGGAGAATTCTCCCTTAGAGGGCTTAAAGGCTCAGTGGGTGAAGGTACAAGAAGGGAAGGAGCCTTCTTGATCTTTTTCCTTATATATGTTTGGATGATTGGTGAAGTTGGCTTATGAAGTAGAGACTGGGGAATAGATATAGAGTGGGAAGGTTGGGATTGGCTAGCAGTGGGATGGTCTAATGAGGGCCTTGACCCTGCTGCCATACCTTCTGTAGTGTGGGACACCACCATCATTGTAGAGAACAATGGGGTGTCAACTCCTTCCGAGTCCATAGGGGATCTCTTCATGTTTGAAAAGACCTTACCTTTGGGGATTTTTGGTACGTATACCTCATCAAAGTGAGGCATATCCGTCAATTCATGTGTTATAACTTCTTGTACAAACCTGGGGTACATATAAAAGATCTTTTTACTTCCCAGGTTTTACTGAAAATCATTTTAGAAAAATTATTCCTTCTGGCAGTGGCCAAACAGACCAAAGCATAAGCAATGGTACTGCTAAACTCACTCCATCCAGTAGTCTTTTTAGAGATGCAGTGCATAAGGGTATGGACAAAGAAGCGCCATTGGGGTGAAAATTTAGCTTTTGAGAACTTGAACACACCCAATGGGCCTCCATACCCCATTCTTGTAAGAGTAGAAAACAGTTCATCATTAGAGATGGATGAGATACTAGAGGCATCGTCTAGACGTAGACTGATGCGAATTACCTCTTCAGTAACTATCAAGGGTTTGCCACACACCCTTGTCTTGATCACTTGCACACCATTCTCAGTAACAATGGTGGCATTTGCCCAGAATTGCTTTTGATGCTCTACGTATATTGTTGGCGACACAGTTAGAGCATGGGCAATGTGACTTGACTTCAGAAAGTCCACAATTTGGTGGAATCCATCGGCTTGTTTCGGCTTTTGTAGCATCGCAATCTCGTTATGCTCATCAATGAAAGTCATGGATGCCATTGAACTTTAGTATGCTAGACTGAAACACTTGTTCTTTGAGAGAAAAGGATTAGAGAGCAGATGAACAGTATACAAAGAGTCGTTAAGATCTTTTAGGCGGGCAAAGAGTATTTATAGTGTATGGGACATAAGCAGTATTAACTTCTAGCAGTATTAACTAACTAGCAGTATTAACTGAGAGCAGTATTAACCACTAGCAGTATTAACTAACTAGCAGTATTAACTGAGAGCAGTATTAACAATAGCAGTATTAACTTAACTAGCAGTATTAACTGAGAGCAGTATTAACCACTAGCAGTATTAATTAACTAGCAGTATTAACTTTGCACTGGCAGTATTAAAACTGCACTGGCAGCATTAACTACACTTGCACTTTTTGACACCATCCTTTAACTCATACTTTTTACTATTTTGTTCATCCCCTGATCCTTTTCTTCTTGATCCTACATGATCATCACTCCCTCTGGAGTATTACTAAATGCAACCTGAAACACTTAAACACACAGGTTAGTAGCATCATAATGAAATCTTCCAAAGTCAACTTACCTTTTAACTCATGCCTTGAGCATTAATTATACTTCCTTCTGAATCAAATGCAACATGTCCTCCATCAAATCTTTTGAGGAATTTGAAGGCAGTCCATGTTACCTGTTGTGTGCCAAGAGCAACCACTATCTACATTCCAAATGCTCTTCCTCTTGAGCTTTTGGTTTCCTTGCACACTTGATAAATCAGTTAGTCTTGGAGGGAACCCAAGCCAAAGTGGTCTTGGGTTGTCCTTTCTCATCAGTATAATCTGTAAGCTTGGTCTGGATGAGTTGTTTAGGAATCTCATGGCTGGAATACTTTGTCAAGATTATAGGCTTGGCAGCATTACTACTAGAAGCAACACTAGCCATGTTAGCAGTACTAACCTGGTTAGCAGTACTAACCTGGTTAGCAGTACTAACCTGGTTAGCAGTACTAACCTGGTTAGCAGTACTAACTGAGTTAGCAGCACTAATTCTGTTAGCAGTACTAACAGGTTTCTTTACAATTGGAACCCAAACTTGAACAAAGTTGTTTGCTTTCTTAGTCTTTAAATTACTCCTTGGATTATTTGGAGTATTTTTCCTAGAATTAGCAAACTTGTTCTGAGCATGATACTTTTTAGGTGCTCTGTTCTCAGCCATATTATTCCTTCTTTGATTCCTATAACCAAAAGAGTTTTGTGGTTGTCTTTGAAAAGTGACTCTTTGGTTAATAGGATTGAAATAACAGTATTTGGCAAGATGATTCAATTTGCCACAGATAAAATAAGGTTTTGGTCTATTGATTTTACACAGATCAACCCCTTGTTTTTGTGCCTACTGATTATTCCAATTTCTTTGATTTCCCCTCTTTTTATCATGTTTTAGGGGCTCAGATTTCTTACAAGCACACTGTTGGCAATGAACTGGATTCACAACTGTGGTCTGTTTGTAATGGACCTTACCAGACTTTCCCTCTGTCTTCTCTATGTCCTTTGATTTAACCCAAGCCTTTCCACAGTCCTCATTGGTAATAATGTGATTTTCTAAGGGAATCTCTTTGTGATCATCCTCATTCTTACCATTAGAGTTCTCTTCTTCAAAGTCTGTTTCAACCACCACTTTGTCTAATGGATCTACCTTAGTGGCTCCCTCAGGCAAATCTTTCCTGTCCTTGGTCTCTAGCAGGTCTGAAATAGGAGGAATGTAGTTGTTGTATGGTGGTGGTGTGGTATGATACCCTATTCCTGGCTTAAGCTTATCATGGATTTGGACCTTTAGAATTGAATCCATGGTTTTAGAAGCATATGAATACTTCTCAATGTCAAGCTTAGCTTTCTCATACTCACTTTTTATCTTCTTACACTCCTCTTCTTTCTTTTTAAGCTTAAACTCGTACTGATCTTTCTCCCACTTCCAGTAATTTGTGTCATACATGTGCTGAAGCTCATTGGCTTGGAAACCTTTAATTTGTTCCTCAAACCTCTCAACAATTCTGACATAGTCTTTTATATCTTTCTCTAACCTCTTAAGGTCATCACTCATCTTCTGGTTGTGAGCCCAGTACCTTTTAACAGTTTCAATACATGTTTTAGAGCAAAGATTAGAAATTACATCTGTGGGGATTTCTGTGCTTGAAGAGTCTGAAACTTTAGCCATTGATGATTTTTGATTTCAAGAAAGAATGATGATTGAAGGTTTCTGAGAATACTAGCTCTGATACCACTTGTCAGGATCTTAATTCTTAACAAGAACACACTCTCAGAAAACAATATCAAAGAAGTTTGCGGAATAACACTTTGATATTCAATAAAACAGTAAACAAACAGTAAATCTGATGAACAACTTGCAAACTTTATTGAATGATTGAAAGTCACAAGCTTTTACAAACAACCTCAATATTGATGAACAGACTCACCAATACGAATTCTACTTCTCTAGAATTAGGGTTCTAACCTTGAGGTTCATTCTCTCTATCAAAACTAAAACTCAGAATAAAAATGTGTTGGGAACTGAAGAATTCATCAAGTATGGTTAATGCTGCTGGTTCAAAGTTACTACTACTAGAAGACTTAAAAGTTAATACTGCTGAGTGTTACTACTGCTGCTGAAGATTAATACTGCTTATATGATGAAGATTCGCATGAAAGGATATACATGGAAGCTTAGAGATATACATGGAAGATATACTGAAGATATGTTTATTTTTTTGTAATTATCTTTTTGTTTAGTATATGTATAGAAGATACAGAATAGTTTTAGAAGGAATTATTTCTAAGTACTAGAGAGAAAAACAACCTCAAGGCATAGATCCTAATTCTAGAGAAGTAGAATTCGTATTGGTGAGCCTGTTCATCAATATTGAGGTTGAGTGTGTAATCTTGTAACTTCAAAGCATTCAATACAAGTTTACAGTTTGTTCTTCATATTTACTGTGTTGATTTTATTGAATATCAAAGTGTTATTCCGCAAACTTCTTTGATATTGTTTCTGAGAATTAATTCTTGTTGAGAATTCGATCCTGACAAGTGGTATCAAAGCCAAACTCTCTCAGAAACATTTATTCATCATGGAAAATCTTACAGAATCAAGCAGTACTTTGGTCTCTAAGGTTCCAATGCTCAAACCCAGTGAGTTTGACATGTGGAAGATCAGAATTAGACAATATATTCTTCTCACTGACTTCTCAATGTGGGATATCATTGATAATGGTCCTTCTGAAGCTGGAAGAATAGGAGCAGATGGAAAAAGACCTCCACCAAAGACAGATGGTGAGAGGAAGATCAGACAGACAGAGATGAAGGCCTTGAGCACTCTGCTCTTGGCCATCCCCAATGAATATCAGCATCAATTTTGCAACTGCACTGATGCTCAGATTGTCTGGAATGCTCTAGAGAAAAGATTTGCTGGAACTAAAAGCATGAAAAGAAACCAAAGAGATGTTCTAAAGCAGCAGTATGAGAATTTCACTTCCTCAAAGAATGAGTCTATGACTCAAACTTTTGATAGGTTCAACAAACTCATAGGTGAACTGGCTACTGTAGGGGTGAAGATGGAACAAGATGATATCAACAGAAAGTTCCTCAGATCTCTTGGGGATGAATGGACTATGTACACTGTCTCATATAGACAGAGTGACAATCTGGAAGAGAAAGAACTTGATGATCTATACAATGATCTAAGAGTTTTTGAAACTGAGGTAGAAACCAAGAAGAAGCCCTCTGGTTATATTCACAATGCTGCACTTCTTTCAGCATCCACTGATACTACTGCCAACCCTGAAGCAGTTAGTACTGCCAGTGGAGTAAGTTCAGAAAAAGGCACTGAAACTATCTTTGAAGCCTTTTTGTCCAGTCATAGCAGCAATTCTTTGATTAATGATGATCTGGATCAAATTCACCCTGATGATCTGGAGGAGATGGATATTAAATGGCAGATGGCCATGTTATCCATGAGGGTGAAGAAGTTCATTAAAAGAACTGGAAGGAATAACTTCACTCAAAGAAGAGAAGATGGAGCTGGGTTTGACAAGACCAAGGTGGAATGTTATAAGTGTCACTTGAAAGGACACTTTGCTAGAGAATGCAGGAGTGCTATTCCAAACAACAACCACCAACAAGCTCATAATGGAGGCTACAATCAAAACAAGAATCCTGCTCAAGCCCTTGTTTCTCAACAAGGAATGGGATTTGACTGGAGTGATCAAGCTGAGGAAGCCATTCAGAATCAAGCTCTTATGGCAGAAGTGTCTGATCTTCCCTCTGAGGTAATTCCTAATCTTTGTACTAAATCTTGCATTGACACTGTCACAAGATACAGAGATCACAATCAAAGTATGTGTGATGACCTCAAAAGATTAGAAAAGGACAGAAGAGAGTATGTGTTGATAGTAGAGAGATTTGAAGAGCAAATCAAAGGCTTTCAAGCTAATGAACTTCAACACTCTTATGACACAAATTATTGGAAGTGGGAAAAGAATGAGTTAGAGATCAAACTGTCTAAATCCTTAGAAGAGAGTGATAGGCTGAAAGAGGAACTGTCTAAAGTTAAACTTGACATAGAAAAGTTTTCATATGCTTCAAAAGCAATGGATTATCTTCTAAAGGCTCAGATTCATGACAAGATGAAGCCTGGTATTGGATACAACAATACACCTCCTCCTTACAATAACAATTATATCTCTCCTACTTCAGACTTGTTAGAAACCAAGGAGAAAAAGGACTTATCTGAGAAAGCCTTTAAGATAGATCCTTTGGATGAAGTAGTAATTAAGGATTTAACTGAGAAAGAAGCCAGTGAGTATAGGGATAATGATGTGAGTAAAAAGATATCATTAGAAAACAATATTATCACCAATGAGGGATGTGGGAAAATCTGGGTCAAGTCCAAGGAGATAGAGCAGACAAAAGGAAAGGATAACAAGGTCCATTACAAACAAACCACAGTTATGAATCCTGGATCTTGTGCACAGTGTGATTGTAGTAAAGCCAAAAGCCTAAATTCTGGTTTAAAAAGAGGAAATCAAAGAAACTGGAATAATCAATAGGCTCAGAAACAAGGAGTTGATCTGAATAAAATCAATAGACCAAAACCTTGTTTCATATGTGGCAAGCTAAATCATTTGGCTAAGTATTGTTACTTTAACCCTATTAACCAACAGATGAACTTTCAAAGATTTGTGCAAAAACCTGTTGGTTATAGGAAGGCTGGAAAGAAACATGTGATAAAGAAACATGATGAAAGGAAAGGCCCCATGAAGAAAAAGATTTTAAAAGAAAGTGTCAAAATGTGGGTGCCTAGAAACACTGAATCTGTTAGTACTGATGACAGGGTTAGAAGCACTAAAATTGTTAGTACTGCTAACATGGTTACTACTGCTACCTGTGTTAGTACTGCTGAAAATATTAATGCTGCTAATACTGTTAGTACCTCTTCAAAGGTTAATACTGCCAACACAGTTACTGCTGCCAACACAGTTACTACTGCTAACAAAGTTAGTACTGCTAAGCATGCAAGTGCTGCTAAGGCAGTTAGTACTTCTAAAACCAGTACTGATTCTAGCAAAAATATTTTCAAGCCTATTATTGTAACAAAGTACTCCAAGAATGAGGAGTTAAAGTTCAAAAATCTTGTCAAGAAAGAATGCAAGTATTTTGATGAGAAAGGGGTACCCAAGACCACTTTGGCTTGGGTTCCTATTTCATACTAACTGATCTATCTTATGTGCAGGGCAATCAACAGCTCAAGGGAAAGAGCATATGGCATGTTGATAGTGGTTGCTCTAGGCACATGGCAGGCAACATGTCATGCCTTCAGGATTTCAAGCATATCAATGGAGGACATGTTGCATTTGGAGATAATCTTACTGGTGGTAAAATAAGTGGAAAAGGTAATGTCACCAAAGGTAAGATGACATTTGAGGATGTCTACTATGTTGATCAATTAAAGTACAACCTGTTAAGTGTATCACAGCTTTGTGACAAACAACATAGTATATTATTTACAAATACTGAGTGTATGATCCTTGCTCCAGGGTTCAAGGTAGTTGATGAAAGCATGATACTACGTAGAACTCCAAGAAAGGACAATGTTTACTGTCTAGATATGGACAATGTTGATAGTGATTCATCTCTAAATTGTCTTGTTTCAAAAGCTTCTGTAGATGAATCCTCTCTTTGGCACAGAAGGATGTGTCACATGAATTTCAAGACTATGAACAAACTTGTTAAAAACAACCTTGTAAGAGGTTTACCTTCAAAAGTCTTTTCATGTGATGATCATTGTGTTGCTTGTCTTAAAGGCAAACAGCACAAAACTTCTCATAAGACCAAAGAGTTAAATTCTGTTTCTTCTTGTCTCCAGTTACTGCATATGGATCTGTTTGGTCCTACAAATGTTATGAGTATAGGCAAGAAATCTTACTGCTTGGTTATTGTTGATGATTACTCCAGATTTACTTGGGTATATTTTCTAAGGACTAAGGATGAGACAAGTGGACTTATCAAATCCTTTATTCTAAGAATTGAAAACCAAACTAATCAAAGAGTAAAAGTCATTAGATCAAACAATGGAACTGAGTTTAAAAATCATGATCTAAACACCTTTTGTGAAGAGAAAGGTATTGAGAGGCAATATAGTGCTCCTAGGACTCCTCAACAGAATGGTATTGCTGAAAGGAGAAATAGGACACTAATAGAGGCTGCTAGATCCCATATAGAGTTCTAGTGGTTGGCAGATTCAAAATTGCCAATTACCTTCTGGGCTGAAGCAGTTAATACTGCTTGTTATGTCCAAAATAGAGTTCTAGTGGTCAAGCAAAAGAACAAGACCCCATATGAGCTTTTAAATAAAAGAAAACCTTTCATTGGTTTCTTCAAACCTTTTGGGTGTCCTTGTACAATTCTCAATACCAAATCTCACTTAGGTAAGTTTGATAGCAAAGCAGATGATGGATTTCTTGTTGGATATTCATCTCAGAGTAAGGCCTACAGAGTTTTTAACTCATCTTCTAGAATAATTGAAGAAAGTGACAATGTCAAATGCAATGAGAACATACCAAATCCTGTTGGGTCTGGACCTCAGTGGCTATTTGACATTGATTCACTAACTAATTCTTTTGGTTTCAGTAGTGATGATTATACAGGAACAGGAAGTGGAGGATCAGGGATCACACAAGTCTCAGAAAGTATATCTAAATCTGTGATATTTCCCATACCCACAGTGAATTCTGTTAAAGACTGTGAAAAGGAATCATTTACTGGACCAAATCAGAGTGAAGAAGAAACTAGAGATGAGGAGACTCAAGAAAATAAAGAATCAGAAGTGGCATCTGAAAACACTTCAGTTGAGTTGCATGACTCTAATCTAGAGGCTGGACTGAATGAAGAACCTAGTCATAACACCAGAGTTCAAAAGAATCATCCTCCACAGCTGGTAATAGGAGATATCTCTTCTCCTATGATGACTAGATATCAAAGCAGGCTTCAAGAAATGCAAGATCAACAACATACAGTCCTTTCTTGTTTTCTATCCCAGCTTGAGCCTAAAAAGGCACATGATGCTATGAAAGAATCTAGTTGGATAGAAGCAATGCTAGAAGAACTGTTACAGTTCAAGCTACAAGATGTATGGGATTTAGTAGACCTTCCTAAAGGTCACAGAGCAATTGGCACAAAGTGGATTTTCAAAAACAAGAGAGATGAAAGAGGTATTGTCATAAGGAACAAAGCAAGGCTAGTGGCTCAAGGATATACTCAAGAAGAGGGTATAGATTATGAAGAAGTTTTTGCACCTGTGGCTAGGATAGAAGCAATCAGATTATTCCTAGCCTATGCTTCTTACATAAACTTCAAAGTCTATCAAATGGATGTAAAAAGTGCTTTTCTCTATGGCTCAATTGAAGAAGAGGTATATGTCTGTCAACCACCAGGGTTTGAAAACCCAAGCTATCCAGACAGGGTATACAAATTAAAGAAAGCACTTTATGGGCTACATCAAGCTCCAAGAGCATGGTATGACACTCTGTCATCCTATCTATTGGAAAATGACTTTGAAAGAGGAGTCATTGATAAGACTCTATTTATCAAGAGAAAGAAGAAGGATATCTTTCTGGTCCAAATCTATGTTGATGACATTATCTTTGGATCTACAAGAGACAACATGTGCAAGGAGTTTGAGGATCTAATGCATCAAAGGTTCAAAATGAGTTCCATGGGGGAACTTACTTTCTTCCTTGGACTCCAAGTTCAACAGAAGTCAGATGGCATCTTCATCTGTCAATCTAAGTATGTGCAGGACATTCTAACCAAGTTTGGTTTCTCAGAGTCAAAACCTGCCAGCACACCTATGGAAACACACAAGCAAATAACAGCAGATCTTGAGGGGGAGGATATGGATGTGCATCATTATAGATCCATGATTGGCTCTCTCATGTATCTCACAGCATCAAGGCCAGATATAATGTTTCCAGTCTGTGTATATGCAAGATTCCAAGTTAGGCCAAAGCAATCTCACTTTCAAGCTGTTAAGAGGATATTCAGATATCTCAAAGGGCAACCCAAATTGGGACTTTGGTATCCTCATGACTCACCCTTTGACCTAATAGCATACTCAGATAGTGATCTAGGTGGAGCAAACTTGGACAGAAAATCTACTTCTGAAGGATGTCAGTTTTTGGGTGCTAGACTAGTTTCATGGCAGTGCAAGAAACAAACCACAGTGTCCACATCTACAAGAGAGGCAGAGTACATAGCAGCTGCAAGTTGCTGTTCTCAAGTCTTATGGATTCAGAATCAAATGCTGGACTATGGGGTAACCTTTCTACACACTCCCATTTTTATTGATAATAGCAGTGCTATCAGCATTGTGAATAATCCGGTCAAGCACTCTAAGACAAAGCATATTGAGATCAGGTATCACTTCATAAGAGACTGTAATGAAAAGAAACTTATTCAAGTTGTAAAAGTCCACACTGATAATCAGTTTGCTGATCTATTCACTAAAGCCTTTGATGTGGGTAGATTCACTTTCTTGGTAACTAGTGTGGGAATGATCAACTCTGAATAAGCCCCTTCTCAAAAAGTGGTTTTATACCTGTATATTTTTATTCTTGGTGTTACTAATCTTCTTTTCCAGGCTATGCATAGTAGTACTCAGTGTTTCACAAGCTTAAAGGAGTAAGTTAGTAGTTAATACTGCTAGTTAGTTAATACTGCTATTTAGTAGTTAATACTGCTAGTTAGTTAATACTGCTATTTAGTAGTTAATACTGCTAGTTAGTTAATACTGCTTTCAGTTAATACTGCTAGGTAGTTAATACTGCTTTCAGTTAATACTGCTAGGTAGTTAATACTGCTTTCAGTTAATACTGCTAGTAGTTAATACTGCTTTCAGTTAATACTGCTAGTCGTTAATACTGCTTTCAGTTAATACTGCTAATAGTTAATACTGCTAGTAGTTAATACTGCTTTCAGCTAATACTGCTAGTAGTTAATACTGCGAGTAGTTAATACTGCTTTCAGTTAATACTGCTAGTAGTTAATACTGCTCTAGGTTAATACTGCTTATGTTCCGAATACTATAAATACTCTTTGCCCGCCTAAAAGTTCATAACGACTCTTTGCATACTGTTCACTTGCGCTCTAAACCCTTTCTCTCTCAAGTTCGAAGTTTTCAGGCAAGCTTTTCACTAAGATCAATGGCATCCATGACATTCATCGACGAGCACAATGAGATTGCGATGCTACAAAAGCCAAAGCAAGCTGCAGGATTTCATCAGATTGTGGATTTCCTCAAGTCAAGCCACATTGCTCATGCTCTTATTGTATCCCCTACAATCTATATCGAGCATCAAAGGCAGTTCTGGGCTAATGCCACCATTGTTGTGGAGAATGGTGTGCAAATGATCAAGACAAGAATCTGTGATCAATCACTAACAGTTACTGAAGAGGTAATTCGCATCAGTCTACGTCTAGACGATGCCTCTGGTATAACTTCTATCCCAAACGATGAACTGTTTTCAAATCTTACAAGAATGGGGTATGGAGGCCCATTGGGTGTTTTCAAATTCTCAAAAGCCAAATTTTCACCCCAATGGCGTTTCTTTGTCCATACTCTCATGCACTGTATCTCCAAAAAGACTACTGGATGGAGTGAGTTCAGCAGCACTATTGCTTATGCTTTGGTGTGCTTGGCCACTGCCAGAAAGTATAACTTTTCTAAAATGATTTTCAGTGATCTTGTCTCAAACATGGGAAACAAAAAGAGCTTCTTTATGTATCCCAGGTTTGTTCAAGAAGTTATTACTCATGAATTAACGGATATACCTCAACCTGTTGGGGTATATGTACCTAAACCCCCCAAAGGCAAGGTTTTCTCAAATATGAGAAGATCTGCTGGGGACTCTGAAGGAGTTGACACCCCATTGTTCTCTACAATGATGGTGGTGTCCCAAACCAATGAAGGTATGGCAGCAGGGTCAAGGCCCCCATTAGACCAACCTACTGCTAGCCAATCCCAACCTTCCCTCTCAAAATCTATTCCCCAGTCCCTTCTTGAAAAAACAACCTCTCCTATCACCCAAACTTACAAGAGGAAACAGGTAAAGAAGGCTCCTTCCCTTCTTGTACCATCATCCCTCAAGCCTTTAAGCCCTCTATTGGAGCATTCTCCAGTAGAGAATATTCAAAGGGAATCCACAAGGGTGTCTCCCAACCCAAAGGAGGTGCTCTCTGAGGATGAGGTAGAGCATATGGGTGATGAGGCTGCCACTACTCCTGCTAGTACAGAGGAGGAAAGTGGTAACATAAATAAGACCTCCCCCATGGCAACTTTGAATGAGCAATCATTCAAAGGTCCCTGGTGCCAAGAAACCACAGGGGTGGATAGTGCTTCTACAAGGCAGAAGACTTCCACTACTAAAAGATCCAATGATCCTTCAAAGGAGGGTAACACCTCTGGAGAGGGTGAGGACAGATATACGTACTATGAATTGATGGAAACAATGGGGAAGATCAATCAAGATGTTCTCAAACAAGGCAAAGAAATTGAAGAAATGAAGCTAGTCATTCTGTCACAACAAGTACAGATTGCTAAGCTGAAGAAGATGGTGAATAGTCTGGTACAAAGGAAGAAGAGAAAGCAATTCCAACTAAGGAGAAGGAAATCTGAAAATGATGCTCCCAAAAAGGGGGAGATCAACATGGAAGAAGCCACAAGAGAGGGGGAGATTGATGGAGAGAAACTTGATGTTGAGGGGGAGCAGCAAGCAGAAACACAAAGAGATTCAGTGCCAAAAGAAACAAAAGAAGCAGCAGAAACAATTACTACTACTGACATTAATAAAGCAGCAGAAACTGTGAAAGAAGTTTTAACAGATCTTGAGATTGCAGAAACCTTACTTAAAGCCAAGAATGATACTCCCAAGGTCACTTCAAAGACCAAAGGAGTAATCATCAAAGAACAAGGTGAAGTGATCAAGAAAGATAATAGCAAGAAGGCAATGAACAAAGACAAAGGAAAAGCAAAAATGGTGGAATCTGATCAACCAATCAAAAAGCAAAGGTTGGTTGAATCAGATGAAGCTTTAGCTAGAAGGATGCAAGATGACATTGAAGAGGAAGAAAGAGTTCAGATGGAAAAGGACAGGGAGATGACAAAGCTCTAGCTGCTGAACTGAATGAAGCTTATCAACTGAGTATGGCAACTGAAATTGCACAGAAGAAAGCTGCAAGTATGAAGAAATCAGTGGTGAAAACAGTTGCAAAGAAGAGAAAACCCTCAAAGACATTCCTAGGTACCCAAGAGAGAAACAAGATGATTATATTTCTCAAAGGTGCTGTAGGAGTCAAAAAGGAGATGTTCTCCAAAATGTCTTTTGAGAAGATCAAAGAGCTGTATGAGTCAGAGATGTTAAAGCTTCAGGGAAATGAAACTGCTAGGGTGGAGATGGAGAAGAGGATGAAAGAAAGTAATGACTTTGATTGTCAAAAGCCATTTCCAGATGAGCAAGAAACACCCCCTAAGAAAGAGGCCACTCTGGGAGAAAGTCTAAAGACTTTAAAGAGAACAAAGATGATGGCTAGAAGAAAGTCAATCAAGAAGCCTAGAGTATCTGAAGAAGAGGCTGAGAAGGCTGCTGAAGAAGAAGGGGCACCTGAGTCATCTAAACAGAAAGAGCCATCAAACACTGATGATGTAAATTTGTATATGGTAGTGATGGACAAAGTGCCTGAACCAATTTCAGCAGAACCTGTAGGAGTTAAGCCTCCTGAGGTCATTCACTGGGATACATTGACAGTGGATGGAAAGGAATACATAAGGCTGAAAAGAAAGGATGAAAAGTATGAAGTGTTCAACACATGGGCAAAAATTGTCAGAACATGCTCCAGGTCAGATCTTGAAGAGATGTTTGAGATAGGAATGAAGTTGTATGCAGATATTCTAAAGGCTCCAGGGATTTCAATTACAAAACTGGTAATGGAGTATCTGTGTATGATGTTCAAACCTGAAGAAGTAGAGCATGTGATCAAGAATGTCTTCAAATCAGTAAACAGTTGGACTCTATATGAAATTAGTGGAGTATATACAGTGACTTTGGATTTAAATCACACTGAATACTTCCTAGTGGATAGAGTGTATAATCATAGCAGATTGAAGCTACATGCCATGCTGAAGAAAAAGTTAAGATGTGTTCCAGATTCAGAAATGGCTAAATATTTGATTCAAAGAACCATCAATCAGAGTTTGGGATTGGATGCAAACACTGGAATGTAGACCATTATGAAGTTTTGGGAGCATCTTGAAAAGAATCTTGAAGATTAATTCTGAAGAACTTGACTTCTTGTCCTAAAAGTCAAGTTAGGGGGAGATTGTTGGGAACTGAAGAATTCATCAAGTATGGTTAATGCTGCTGGTTCAAAGTTACTACTACTAGAAGACTTAAAAGTTAATACTGCTGAGTGTTACTACTGCTGCTGAAGATTAATACTGCTTATATGATGAAGATTCGCATGAAAGGATATACATGGAAGCTTAGAGATATACATGGAAGATATACTGAAGATATGTTTATTTTTTTGTAATTATCTTTTTGTTTATTATATGTATAGAAGATACAGAATAGTTTTAGAAGGAATTGATTCTAAGTACTAGAGAGAAAAACAACCTCAAGGCATAGATCCTAATTCTAGAGAAGTAGAATTCGTATTGGTGAGCCTGTTCATCAATATTGAGGTTGAGTGTGTAATCTTGTAACTTCAAAGCATTCAATACAAGTTTACAGTTTGTTCTTCATATTTACTGTGTTGATTTTATTGAATATCAAAGTGTTATTCCGCAAACTTCTTTGATATTGTTTCTGAGAATTAATTCTTGTTGAGAATTCGATCCTGACAAAATGTTACTTATTCTACTTCTATTAAGTCTAAACTATTCTATATATACTGAAGATAAAAGATAACTACAAATAATAAAAGATCTTCAAACTAATCTTCCATCTTTATCTTCCAGCTTTCCATAGATATCTTCAATCCAGCTGTCATTCTTGCCATACGAAGTCCTCATCTTATAAGCAGCATTAATCTTTAGCAGTATTAATACTCTGAGCAGTATTAACTCCAGCAGTACTAACTATGCTCAGCAGTATTAATCCCTTCAAGCAGTACTAACTTTGATGAGCAGCATTAACTTGTATTAGCAGCATTAACTTCAACTGGCAGTAGTAATTATGTTAAAGCAGCATTAACCATACTTGATCATTTCTGAATTTCCCAACATGATCTCAGATTGTCCAAATCTAAATGAAGAAAAGCTTTCTCTTCCATCAGTGTGTTCACAAACTTTAACATGTTTTCCAATTTCTTTTCGAGAGCTTTAATCATTGCTTTGTGTTCAGACATGGGTACATAAGGCATTGTTATTTGCAAAGCTTGAAGTCAGGGACATAACTTGTCAATATATGAAAGTTTCAAAGTGCAAGGACCAAAAGTGACAATAAGTGAAACTTGAAAGTTTAGGGGTCAAAATTTACAAAAAATTGAAACTTTAAAGTTCAGGGGTCAAAAATGACAAATTTTGAAACTTTAAAGTACGGGGACTAAGAATGAAAAAAATCAAAGTTCACTTTATGATCATGAGACAACATATTTGATCCGAGTTTTTTTAACACCTAGGACCCGGGAGACGCAGGGACCCGGGAGATACGGACACGGGAGTGCAATGTCCCGGGGTGCAAGGTCCCGGGAGTGCAAGGTCCCGGGAGACGGACCGGGAAACAAGATCCCGGGAGTGAAAAGTCTGGGAGTCAAGGTCCCGGGAGAGTCTGTACCGGGAGATTGAATCTGGGTTCGAGTTCTTCGAAAAATTCGGCGATAACAGAAAATTGATCAAGAAAAAGCTTTTAACACATAAAATTACCTAAGGATTTTACTAAGTAATCACAAAGAAGACTTAATTTGACAGAATAAACCCTAAAACCACAAATAATTAACTTCAATTTGATGAACAAAGATGAACGCAAACTAAAGGTAAATATGGGTTAATTCGATGGTGGTCGATTAATCACAGACTAAACGTTTAAAACCAAAATCAAACACATATTTTTTTTTCTTACCAAACACAAACACAGATTCTAAGTACCAAAACTCAATATATTCGAATATGAAGAACATGATCAAACGAACCAGAAGTCGATAAAATAAAGAACGATAAAAAGAAGGGTTTAAGACAAACCTTTTGAATCAAAAATATTGTCTGTTAGAGCATATTTGTTGGATACATGATCATGGAAACTGAAGGTCAAAGTCAAGCAAGTCAAAGCTCAAAGTCAACTCTCAAAGTGAAAGTCAAAGTCATTATAACAAAAGTCAAAGTCTTGTTTTGTATTGTGCTGAAAGCATGTGTTTTTGTCTTTAATAGATATATGGATAGAAGTTGTAGTTGTGTAAGTAGTTGACAGTTGCAAGTTAGAGAGAGAGTACGCTGAGTTTGTAGAGAGAGAAAGTTCCTTACAGAGTTTTTGTATACGAATCCTTGAATTGAAATTTAATAACAGGTTGGCTAATTGATTTGTATCATCTTGTTTTGTAATTGTAATTGAATTAGAACTTGATAATTTGGGAGTTAACAATTGGTATCAGAGTAGAGTTTGAGTGAAATCAATCAAGAAAATGGTTTTCGGCACTGTTCATTGAGCCGTAGATCAAATTTCAAATTTTTGTGTGAATTTGTGAGTTTTATTGATTAGATTGGGTTCGAATTATGTTTTAGATCAATCTTGTATAGGTTTGGTAGAGAATTGCACTGTAATTGATCATCAATTTTGAAATTTCATGAGTTTTGAGTTCACGAGTTCTTTGCACTGTATTGGATCGAATTTGTCAGTTTGAGTGTATTTTGTTGAAATTATTTCATCGAATTTGATTCTAGATGTGTTAGAGGTCATATTGTCGAAGTTTCGAACTGAAAGTCGAAAGTTAGATGGGATTTTGAGTGAATGAGAGGGTATTTTGGCCGAAGATCTGAAGAATTCGTAGAATTCTGAAGAACTCGCATCAAGAACTCGCATATCTTGAAGAACTCGCATAGAATTCCAAGATTTCACATCTGGAATTCGCAGATCTATTGTTTTAGCATAATATTTGATTCTGAAAATCTTCAAGTGTAGAATTCGCATATGTGTCACATGCGAATTGTGTAGATTTCATATGTGTGTGATGTGAGAATTGCCTAGAATTCTCATAATCACTTTGTGTAAATTTTTCAAAGGACATAATTCGTATAGCTTTTTTTTGCGAAAAGTCAGAATTCGCATAAGTCTTTTATGCGAAAGTTTTGTGAAAAATCTCCAAGGTTAGAATTCGCATAAAGTAGGATACGAATTCCTCAAAATTCGCATCTAACTTCATACGAATTCTCAGAATTCGAATAGATATATTATACGAATTCGTGTTTTTCAAATATCTTTCTAAGTTCAGAATTCGTATCAAAGTGTTTTATGCGAAAAGTTTGATTTTCAAAATTCTTTCCAAGTCAAGATTTCACATAAGTATTGTATGCGAATTCTGTTTATGTGCGAATTCTGAAGTGTTTGCATACGAATTCTGAAAGTTTGGTGTGTGCGAATTCTATAGTTGTGCGAATTGTAGTGTGTGAATTATGTGTGCAAATTCCTTGTAATTCACTCTGATGTGCGAATTCCATACTTAGTGATTTTTGTAAATTTCATTTCTGAATTTTTCTAAGTGTTTCTGTATTTTTCTGATTTCACTTGGACTAACGATCATTGTCAAGTTCTTATTGAACATTTTTAATAACAGGATGACATCAAGGGAAGCACTTGCAATCGGAAGTGACATAAAACCACCGATACTCTTCAAAGAAGAGTACGAGCATGGAAAGATCGCTTTCTGGACTTCATTGATCGCAATGACTTGGGAGACTACATCAGAATATCTCTAAAGGAAGGACTCATGAAAACTCCAACAAAGACTCACATAGTTGTAGGAGAAAATGGAGAAGAAGAACAAAGAGAGTACCCTCTACCACTTGAGGAGTATACAGATGAACAAAGAAGAAGACATAAGCTGATATATTGGCTAGATCTTTCATTCTACAAGGCATTCCTAATGAGATCTATGTCAAGATTGATAGTTACAACACAACGGGCAAACAAATGTGGGATCAATTAGAAAAGATGATGCTCAGATCTAAGATAGGCAATTAACTCAAAGTCTCCAACTGCTTCAACAACTACGAAGAGTTCAAGGCCAATGAGGGAGAATCTCTGGAGACAACTTATGGTAGCTGTGACTTTGTTGAATGAGCTCAGCAAAAACAAAGTCAGAAAGCCTCAGATAGAGCTTGAAGAGGCATCCTCCAGCCTGAGTGGAAAAGGTTTACCATACAAATGAAACAGATGAAGGATCTGAATGAGATTCCACTTCACGAGGTGTACGAGACTCTTAGGCAACATGAAAAAGAGGTAGAGGAGATCAAAGAGGAAAAGAAAAAGGCTGAGAAGTTGGTTGTTGATCTGATTGCCCTGGTTGTTAAAAAGAAGTCAGTGAGCCTAAAAAAGAAGAAGAAAGTAGTAGTTTCTGAGTCCGAGGAAGTGGACAGTGATGATAACTATGACTCTGATGTCTGTGAGAACTTGAAGCAGGCTATGCTGATGTTGACAAAAGCATTTAAGAAGAAATTCTGTAAAAAGCCTGGCTCGAACAGTCAGAGGTATTCTTCCGGTTCACGGAACTATGAAGATAAGGAGAGGATATAAGGAAAGAGAATGGAAGAGAAAAGGCCTGATGAGAAAAGGTACAGAACTGAAGAGAAGAAAGAGCCAGAACCGAGAAAGTGCTACAACTGCGGCAATCTCGCACATTTTGCGAAGGACTGTCAAAAGCCCAAGGTCCGAAACTCCGAGTACTACAAAAATAAGATGCTCTTGGCCAAGCAGCAGGAGGCTGGCAAGGCTCTTATGCCTGAGGATGAGTTCTGGATCGACCATTCAGAAGATGAAGAAGAGAAAGAAGAGAAAGCCCATTTATGCTTTATGGGTAAGGCAGTAACTGAAGAAGAAGCTGATTCTGACTGTGAAGAAACTGAAGAGGTATGTGATATGACTGAATCAGACTTTCTAAATGAAATGCATGTCATGATGATTAAACTCCAAGAATTAGAGTCCAAACTTAAGCGTGAAAGAGGTATCAATAAAGAAAACAACCAATCAATACTGAAACTTAGCAAGGATATTGCTGAGAAGAACATGTTGATTGATGCTTTACATAAAAACATTGATACCAGAGCAAAAGAGAAGACTATAATTCACAATGAATTATCTAAAACTACTTCTAAATATAAAGTGTGTCAATTTGATTCCATAGAGATTGCTAAAAAGTGTTCATTTATTTCAAAAGAAAACAAAATTTTGACTGAAAAAGTGAATGTTTTGGAAGAAAAACTTTACACTTTAGGTCAAACTGAACAGACCATTCATTTGAATAAACCTAAAGAGAGTAGTGAGTGTTGGGGTCTTGGTTACGAGAACCCACACTACCTCAAAAAGGGCATTTCTAAAGTGCCTGCGCTTTATGACTTTGGATTTTTAAAACTGGCACCACAATACCCCAAACTCAAAATTAAGTGGACTAAACTGTCTGAAGAGGATGAAGCTAAAGAAAAAGAGAAGAGGAAGAACACAACTAAAATGCAACTTCCATTTCTTTATGAGAAGTTGAATTATAGTTATAGTTCTGATAAATCAAAATTTCTTTCTAATGACTATTTTGACAGCTATTCTTCAAAAGAGTTGGAGGCTATGCCTATTGAAGGTAAAACTTATGTACCTCCTCTCGTGTTAGAATGTAAAATTCCCGAAATCGAGAATAATCAAGCAGGAGAAAGGATTTTGATTGATCTAGAACAAACTGTGTTTTCTACTGTGCTTAAAAATTCTGTTATTGCTAAAAATTCCAAAGCTTCAAAATCTGATGATATTTCTGATCTACTTGATGAAGAGTTTGATTTTTTTAACTCTGAAGGTGATTTAGATGATTGTGTTGGTCAATTTGATTTTAATGCTAAACTTCTTGATTATTCACAATTTATAATCAATTCTTTTTTATTACCCAGTGTGTTCGAGAAAGGTGAAACATCAACGAAAGTTGATGAACCAGTTTCTGTGAGTACCAAGAATGCCAAAGGTAAGAAGAAGAAATCTAGACATTCACAGAAATAGAAAACCACTGGTAAGCCAAAGAAGAAGCAATATTTAAAATCTCACAGTTCTAACTCTAAAGTTTCAAATGTTTCATATGTGAATAAAAAAAGACCGGAGTTAGATCAGAATGGCAACCAAAGCAGAAAATTGACGAGACTGCTAAATCATATTTTGATCTTGATTGTAATAGAGGAACTACTAGTCAAACTGATGTAGTTGTGAATGTTGCTTTAAATAAACGAAAACTTGTAGCTTCTTACAAGAAATATTCAATAAAGCAATTGTTCCAATTATCTCCGTCTGCTAGAAAGTCTTCTAATTATAAAAGAAATGATTATGCTTCTCGGAAAATTTTTGATGTTTGGTTTGGCACATATCATGTGTATTCTTATTAATCTCATGCTTCAAATGTTTTTCAAAAGATCAAAGGTTCCATATACAAATGGATGCCAAAATATTGCGCTAACACTGTAGGACCCATCTATAAATGGGTACCTAAATCTATTATTTCGTGATTTCTCCTGTGCAGACCCGCCATATGTGGTACTTGGATTCTGGTTGCTCCAAGCATATGACCGGGCGAAAAGATTTATTATCTAATTATACAGAGAAATATTGCGGAACAATGCACTTCGGAAATGATCAGTTTTCACCTATTATGGGTTATGGTGATGTGATTCAAGACAACGTGATGATTATGAAGGTGAGCTACGTTGATGGTTTAGGGCATAACCTATTCAGCATTGGCCAGTTCTGTGACAAAGATCTAGAGGTTAATTTCAAGGCCAAGAGGTGTTCTGTGCGTACCGAAGACAGTAAAGAACTCTTGGTCGGCACGAGAAAGTCAAACCTCTACACAATTAATCTGTCAAAAGTCCAGACTGACAATGAGGTATGTCTACTGTTAAAAGCCTCGCTACAACAAAGGTGGTTATGGCATCAAAGGCTTTCTCACCTGAATTTTCGTTACATCAACAAACTGGTCACCGGAAATTTAATAAAAGCACTTCCTGAGCTTAAATATGTGAAAGAACATCTGTACGCAACGTGCGAGAAGGGAAAGATGAAGAGAGCCGCTCATAAGCCAAAGCTTGAGCCGAGTACAAGTTCATCCTTGGAACTTCTGCATATGGATCTCTGCGGTCCTTTGCGTATAGAGAGCATAAACGACAAGAAATATGTTTTAGTGATTGTAGACGATTACTCGCGGTATACTTAGGTCAAATTTATGAGAACAAAGGATGAGATGCCCGAAGTCATCATCACATTCTTAAAGACTACCCAAGTGAATCTGCAAAAGACAGTCAAGTTTCTACGAACAGACAATGGCATAGAATTGTTGAAGATTATCTTGAATCGATCGGGATAACACATCAGTATTCTGCTGCCAGTACTCCAGAACAGAACGGAGTCGTAGAAAGACGGAACCGCACGCTAGTCGAGGCCACTCAAACTATGCTGAGTCAAGTCGATCTACCTCTGTTTCTATGGGCCGAAGTTGTGCCGACTGCTTGAAACACGCAAAATCACTCTATAATCCACCGCCGGTTTGGTAAAACGCCATATGCTTTGATAAATAACCGTACTCCTAGAATTAAACATTTGCATATTTTTGGATGCAGGTGCTTTGTACTGAATAACAAGGAGAACTTGAACAAGTTCAGCCCAAAGGCTGAAGAAGGCATCTTTATCGGCTACTCTCAAACATCTACATCTTACAGAGTTTATCTGAAGAAGTCGAAGACAGTAGTAGAGAGCGTAAACGTTACATTCGATGAAGAAATGGCTTATGTTCAAGACAATTCAGAACCCGTTATCACTGGTGTACTAGCTTCTAGGCAGATCAGTCCAAAACCTGTGCCTACTACAAATAAATTAGATAAAGCGTCATCGTCTAATTCACACTTATCTGATTTAGATCTTTTGTTTGAATTGTTTTATGATGAATTTCTTGGAACTAAAGTTTCTAAACGTGTTGTGGTTGACAGATCAGAAGATTCACAAAGAAATCAACCAACCAATTTAGATATATCTACTCAATCAAATTCCCCGATTCAGCAAGAGATTCTAATTCAAACGCCTACTCCAACAGTTGAAATTGTGAACGTTAACGAGGAGACAGAAGTTGTTGAATCAGTTGGTTGCACTGTAACGACTAATCAACAGCCATATACTATTGTACCAACTTAAGCTTCTGCACAAGAAACTTCAACTGCACCCCTATCAATTCTTGAGCAAACTGATGAAGCTGATAGTGGATTTCAAGATGAAAATCATGATCAATCTACATCAAATCCACTCCCTCATGAACATAGGTGGACCATAGAGCACCCAATACATCATATCATAGGAGATCCATCTAAACTGGTGCAAACTAGGTCTGCTACATTAAATATGTGTATGCATGACTCATTCCTGAGTAAGATAGATCCAACACGAGTATCTGAAGCTCTAGCCGACTTAGATTGGGTAAATGCGATGCAAGATGAGCTGAATCAGTTCGAAGCACTCAAAGTCTGGAGACTTATGCCTAAGCCTGAAGGAAAGACAATAATCCGTACAAATGGGGATTCAAGAACAAAAAGGACGAAGATAGTATCGTGATCAGAAATAAAGAAAGACTAGTGGCTAAGGGATATAGGCAAGAGGAAGGTATTGACTATGACGAGACGTATGCTCCAGTGGCACGCATCGAGGCTATCCGCATGTTTCTTGCATATGCCACCCACAAGAACTTCACCGTCTACCAAATGGACCTGAAGACTGCCTTTCTAAATGACATTCTTAAGGAAGAAGTCTACGTTTCATAGCCTGAAGGCTTTGTCAATCCAGAAAAGCCGAATCATTTTTACATTCTAGACAAAGCTCTTTACAGACTGAAGCAATCCCCTCGAGCCTGGTATGAAGTCTTATCTAAATTCCTAGTCAAGTCTGGCTTCTCTAAAGGTTAGAGTTATTGCATATGGACTTATGCGGTCCGATGCGAACTCAGAGTCTAGGCAGAAAGAAGTACATACTCGTGATCGTGGAGGATTACTCGCGATACACATGGGTCAAGTTTCTACGTTCAAAGGATGAGACACCAGATGTTCTCATCACATTCCTAAGGACGACCCAGGTGAATTTGTAGAAACCGGTCAAGTTTATAAGAACAGACAACGGCACAGAGTTCAAGAACGAAAAGGTTGAAAAATATCTCGAATCTGTTGGGATTTCACATCAATACTCTGCTTCTCATACGCCTCAACAAAATGGAGTGGTCGAAAGAAGAAATCGTACGCTAGTCGAGGCTGCTCGTACTATGCTTAGTCAATTAGACTTACCTCTATTTTTGTGGGCAGAAGTTGTATCGACTGCGTGTTATACACAAAATCGTTCCATGATACATCGCAGATTCAAGAAGACTCCTTATGCGTTAATCAACAACCAAACACCGACAATCAAATATTTCCATATGTTTGGGTGTAAGTGTTTCGTTCTAAACGATAGGGAAAGTCTCAACAAGTTCCGTGCCAAGGCAGACGAAGGAATCTTCATTGGTTATTCCTCCACATCAACTGCATTCCGTGTTTATCTGAAAAAGTCAAAGACGGTGATTGAAAGCATCAACGTCACGTTTGATGAAGAGATGGCTTCCGAACAACACAGTTCAGAACCCGCTATAACAGGAATTCTAGCTTCTGGGAAAATCAGTCCAGAACCTACGTCTCTACAGAATAAATCAGATGAAGCATCAACTTCTACTAACCATTTATCTGATTTAGATTTATTATTTGAATTGTTTTGTGATGAATTTCTTGGATCTAATGTAAAGAAATCTGTTATGGTTGACAGGATGGAAGACTTAACGACTACTCATCCAACCAGTTCAGATGTTCCTATTGAATCTAACGCCCCGATTCAACTAGAAGTTCCAATTCAAATGCCGACTCCAACAGTTGAAGAAGTTCCAAGTGATGAAGAGACAAAAGTAGCTGAACCAGTAGTATGTTCTGTACAGATCCATCTACAGCCGGAACAAGTTGTACCTGCTGAGCCTTCTGAACCTACCACTTCAACTGTAATCATCATTCCTCCTGAACAAGCTGAAGAAGGTACAAGTGGATTTATAGATGATACAACTAACATACATTCATATAATCCACTACCTCATGAACATAAATGGACCAAAGAGCACCCGATAAGCCAGATCATTGGCGATCCACCAAAACCGGTGCAAACTAGGTCAGCATTAATGAATATGTGCATGCATGACTCCTTTCTGAGCATGTTTGAGCCAACACGCGTATCAGAGGCACTTGCTGATCCAGAATGGGTGATCTCAATGCAAGAAGAATTAAATCAGTTCAATGCACTTCAAGTCTGGAGACTCGTACCAAAGCCTCAAGGTAAAACAATAATAGGTACGAAATGGGTGTTCAATATCAAGAAAGACGAAGATGGTACCGTTATCCGAAACAAGGAAAGACTAGTAGCCAAAGGATACAGACAAGAGGAAGGAATCGACTATGACGAGACATATGCTCATGTGGCATGATTAGAGGCAATGAGAATGTTTCTAGCCTACGCAGCCCACAAGAACTTCACGGTCTTTCAAATGGACGTGAAGACAACATTCTTGAATGGAATTCTAAAGGAAGAAGTCTACGTCTCTCAGCTAGAAGGTTTTGTCAATCAAGAGAAGCCGAATCACGTCTACGTTCTCGACAAAGCACTCTACGGTTTGAAACAAGCTCCTCGAGCTTGGTATGATGTCCTTTCCAATTTTCTAGTCAAGTCTGGTTATTCAAAAGGAAGGGTAGATACCACTTTGTTTATCAAAAAGGAAAAAGCCGATATCATTTTAATTCAAATCTATGTAGATGATATTATTTTTGGCTCTACAAATCCTAAGCACTATAAGAATTTTGCAAACCTTATGGTGTCTAGATTTCAGATGAATTTGATGGGAGAGATGAGTTTCTTTCTTGGTTTACAAGTCAAACAATTTTCATCGGGTATTTTTATCAATCAATCAAAATACATTATGGATATTCTTCGGAAGTTCCAAATGGAAAATTCAAAACCGATTGGTACCCCAATGGAACCAGGTAATAAGATTGGCACCGATCCTTCGGGTAAGGCTGTTGATGTTAGGACTTATCGAGGGATGATAGGTTCTTTAATGTATCTTACTTCTAGTAGGCCAGATATAATGTTCTCAACATGCTTATGTGCACGATATCAGACCAATCCTAAAGAAATCCATATGTCTGCTATGAAACGAATATTTAGGTATCTAAAGGGCACTGCAGATCTTGGTCTGTGGTATCCTAAAGATACTAGTTTTGAACTAACAGCCTATACAGATGCAGATCATGCAGGTTGTATGTTAGACAGGAAGAGCACGTCGGGACATGTACAGTTCCTCGGTGACAAGCTCGTAAGTTAGGCATCGAAGAAGCAACTTTGTGTTTCAACTTCCACGGCCGAAGCAGAATATGTAGATGCTGCTAGCTGCTGTTCTCAGGTCTTATGGATGAGAACTCAATGGCGCGACTACGGTTTCCACCTTAACAAAATACCGATATACTGTGACTCCAAGAGCGCCATCGCAATAACAACGAATCCTGTTCAGCACACCAAGACTAAGCACATAGACGTCAGGTATCATTTTTTTAAAGATCATGTTGAAAAAGGAACAATTGAACTTTTCTTTGTAAAAACTGATTATCAGCTTGCCGATTTGTTTACCAAACCTTTAGACGAAATTTGTAAAAAGTTTGTCTCTAAGCTTGGTATGCTAAATCTAAAGATTTAATCAGTAGTTACCTATCAAAGTTTTCTAATTGTATACTTTTTCATCATTTCTTCATTTCCGCAAGATATCTGCACTTCTATATACTGTTCATGATCGAAGGGGGAGTATGAGAAGAAATTGACAAATGGTCAATATTACTTCGAGGGGAGCTCATAAATTTTTTGCATGTACCTTTGAATGCCAATTTTTTTCTGTAATGCAAGATTTTAGGGGGAGCTCTTCAAGTCAAAGGAGTATGGATATGACTTCTGATTATTTCGGATCAGAACTCGTACTTTAATAGTTTTACTGCTTTTTGTCTTTTCAATTTAAGTGAATAAATTTGCTTTGACTTGACATAAGACTTTTGTAGAATTTTTGAGAGATGCTTACAAGTTCATGTGTTTATGACTTTAAGCTTAGCTTCATGAGATATAAGATCGCACGTTAAGGTACAATCCGTTATCTTAATCTCATATATGGTTGATAAGTGGACAACTTTCAATCATAGAAAACATTGTTATCAAA